>CM064068.1:16900752-19356377 GCA_032594955.1 Panicum miliaceum
TGGGTACACAGTGCAATATCTACACGGATCATAAAAGTCTCAAGTATATCTTCACACAAGCCGATCTGAATATGAGACAACGGAGATGGCTAGAACTAATCAAGGATTATGACCTTGAAGTGCACTATCACCCCGGCAAGGCTAACGTAGTCGCTGATGCACTAAGCCGCAAGTCCCATTGCCATTGCTTATCCATGGAGTTCTACCATGAGACATTGTGTGCAGACATGAGGAAGCTTAACTTGGAAATGGTTTCCCAAAGCACTCTAAATCACATCTCAGTTGAGCCCACTCTTCACGACCAAATCGTCATGGCACAACTACATGATGAAGGAATTAAGATCATCAAACGAAAACTCTCTCTAGGTGAGGAGAAGTATAAATGTTTCCGCCAGGACCATAAGGGAGTTCTATGGTTCGAAAGTCGTATAGTCGTTCCGAAGAATCGTGAACTCCGCAAGAAAATTCTCGATGAGGCACACCTTTCCAAATTCTCTATCCACCCCGGCAGTAGCAAAATGTATCAAGACCTAAGGCAAAACTTCTGGTGGACTAGAATGAAAAGAGAAATTGCTACGTATGTCTCAGAATGTGACATGTGCCAGAGAGTGAAAGCTAGCCACTTAAAGGTAGCCGGTACACTTCAACCCTTACCTATACCATCATGGAAATGGGAAGACATAAGTATGGACTTCATCGTTGGACTACCAAACACTTCCCAGAGACATGATTCCATATGGGTTATCGTGGATAGACTCACAAAGACGGCACATTTTCTTCCGGTACACACCACCTATTCTACCAAGAAATATGCTGAGATTTACCTCGATCGTATTGTTTGCCTGCATGGAATACCTAAGACAATTATCTCCGATCGTGGTCCTCAGTTTGTAGCACGCTTTTGGGAACAACTACAAACGTCACTTGGCACAAAGATGATTCGCAGCTCAGCATACCACCCTCAGACCGATGGACAAACGGAAAGAGTAAACCAAATTCTTGAAGACATGCTGAGAGCCTGTGTCATTCATTATGACAAGAATTGGGACAAATGCCTACCCCTGGCAGAGTTCTCGTACAACAACAGCTATCAAACGAGTTTGAAAATGGCACCATGTGAGGCCCTGTACGGACGAAGGTGTCGAACTCCTTTGAGCTGGTCGCAAACCGGAGAACGTAACATAATTGGACCCGACCTGGTAATCGAGGCAGAGGAGAAAGTAAAAGTAATACAAGCAAATCTTAAAGCCGCACAAGCCCGACAAAAGAGCTATTCTGACAAAAGGAGAAAGCCCCTAAAGTTCGAAGTTGGCGATCATGTCTATCTTCGAGTTTCACCAACCAAGGGAGTGCGAAGATTTGGAATCAAAGGCAAACTAGCTCCCCGCTATATTGGTCCCTACAAAATCATTGAGAGCTGCGGACCCGTAGCCTACAAATTACGACTGCCCCCTCAGCTCAAGGCCACCCATGATGTCTTCCACGTATCTCAACTCAAGAAGTGTATTCGAGTCCCTACCGAGATTGTGGAACAACAAGAAATATCGTTGGAACCCGACCTCTCGTATGTCGAACACCCAGTTAAGATTCTGGATCAAAAAGAAAGAGAGACCAGGAGGAAAGTGATTAGAATGTATAAAATACAATGGAATCACCACACGGAAGAAGAAGCCACCTGGGAAACGGAGAGCTACCTGAACCAACATTTCCCTGGGTTTCTTGTCTCAACCACTGGTATGTGCACCCACGCCCACACTAAGAATTACCGAATCTCGGGGCGAGATTCTTGTTAAGGGGGGAAGGCTGTGACAACCCTGGTAATTACAATTCCAAAATCAATGTCATTAGCCTAACTCTATGTTTTAAACCAACTAATGAGAGGGTGGAAAGAATTAAAACGAGTTCAGTTGGAATTCAAATTTAATTTGAGCACATTGGTTACTTTTGAACTTTTAAATTTAACTTTCAAACCATAAGCCAAATGGGTTTTTGCCTGAAACCAAAGTTGTAGAACTTTTTATTTTGAACAACTTTTGTGTTCAAAAGTTTTTGAAATTCAAATCAGAAAGAGGAGAAAACGCCCTGTTTGCACCCAGCCCCCTGAAGTTTTCCAAATTCTTGCATCTAGGTCCCTCGTTTTCCCCCCCCCCTCCTCTGCCGCACCGCGCGCGCTCGCCCGCCCGCCGCGCGCCAGGTGGCCGGCGTCGCCTGACCGGCGCGAAGCGCCAGGTCAGTGGCCGCCGCACCACCCCGCCACGGCCGGCTTTGCCCCGCCCCCACGCCGCGCGGCCAGTCAGCGCCCGCGCGTGCTGCCGCGCCCAGCCCGCCGCCCGGCCGCCCAGTCGCCGCGCTCCGCCGTGCCGCCCCGGCCCCCGCGCCCCACCAGTCGCCGCGCCCGCCCTCCGCCCGAGCCGCTGCCGCTGCTGCTTCCCCACTCCGCGCCCGGCACTATCTCACCGCGCTCACGCCATATCGCGGCCGCCCAGTCACCGCGCCCGCGCTGCCGCACGTCGCGCCGGCGTTCTGCCGCCGCCCGCCGCGGCCAGTGCACGCCGCTGCCGTGCCCCGCCCCACGCGTCGCCCAGGCACCTCCACACCCCCTCCTGTCCCTATAAAAGCACCACCCCGGCCACGCGCGCGAGCCACCGCAGCCCAGAACGCCTCGCCGTCGCCATCGCCGCCGCCGAGCACCATCCGCCCGTGGACAGCCCTCCGCCGCCGCCCACTGCCCAAACTGAGCCCCCAGCCACCACTACATCACCCCGCCGCAGCTCGCCGACCCGCCCAACGCCACCCAGAGCCACCGGAGCGCCGCCGGCCGCGCTGCCGTCGCCGCCGCCGCCCCTGCTCGCCGTGGACAGCATGACCCCGACCCCCTCCGTCCAAGCCGAGCCCCTGAGTAGCTTCCCCACGCGCCACTGAAGCTCACCGACCGGACCACGCCGCCCCAAGCCTGCCGGAGCACCGCCGTCGACGCGAGCCGCGCCGCCGCCGCCTCTGCTCCAACGCCGGCGAGTCCTTCCCGGCCGTCCCCCACCTGAACAACACCCCCACAAGGTAGCCCTCGCACCCCTGAACCTTCCCCGACCCTCGCCCCTCGCCGCCGGCGAGCCCCCTCGCCGGAATTTCGGCCGGCCGCCGTACCCGAGCTGCCCGAGGACCCAATTGCAAGGATTTAAATCTTTAGAAGGGTCTGAGCGTAAGATTCAAGGACCTGGTTGTAAAAGAAAGTTTCAAACCTAGATTCAAATTCAGTGAATTTGTAAAATTCGTATAAAATCGTAGAAAATTCAGAAAACTGCAAACTCAACTGTTCTGGAATCCTTAGAACAAACTCTACCACTTTTGTTACAAAAGTTTTCTCAGAATCTCAAAATATTTTGCTCTACTTTAAATAGAAGCTTTAATGGACTTATTTTGTACCCACTGTTCTAGAACAATGCTGACCCTAAATTTTGGGCAGTGAATTAGTTGCTTGATGTTTAGGACTGTGTAAAAAGATCAGGCCCAAATTCCATCTCTAGCTCTACTGTTTGTTAAACTTAGTTTTAATTCATGTGTAAGTAGAATGTTTTATCCCTGCAGTTAGGTGGTGAGTCACCCATTGAAACTTTTCCTATGCTAATGTATTGGTACCTAAAAGCCAGAGAAAAATTAGGAGACTTTTTATCTCACAGTAACCTACTTATTTGATTTATGTGCTAATAACATACATTAAATCAAGAAAATAGTATCTTAGCTTGGAAAATTCTCATATTTTTACTGGGAGATACACTATGGTAGGGGTTGCTGTGTAAAAAGTTTCATGGACAAAAACCCTGTGTAGGGTCCTGTAAAAATGAATCTTTGAATAGCCTAGGTGTAGAATGTCATATTTTCTATGCTCTGGATACTGCATGATAAATCCTACAAAAATTACAGTAGCTTCTGCATGCTCAAGTGAGAGCTCTGTAAAAATCTTAGACTCATTTGTTGCACCAATTGTTCTGTACAAAAAGAACAAGGATCTAACAGCAACTATGCAATGTATTTTTCATAATTAATCTGTTACATAAAATTGGCTGAAAATTTTACAGTAAGCACATTTTTCCTTGATGTGCCTAAATCCAAAATTTCATGACCAGAAACTATCCCTTGTAGTAATTACTCTCAAATCGTAATCAAGTGCTATTTCCACGACTTAAACTAGTGCACTCATGTAGAATCGACGACTCTCGCCGACGGAACTTACGAGCTGGTGCCCGCGTCCGAGAGTGAGCAGCGTGAAGCTCAAGCAAATCTAACTGAAGCTTTTGAAGACCCGAGCCCAGGTTCGGAAGATCCCCAAGCGAACTGCGAAGGCAAGCCCCGGAGCATAACCCCTTCTTTCCGAAATTATGCAACTCATTACTCTTTGCTTGTGCATTAAGTTTATAGGAGTTGGATGAAAACTTAGTTGCATGATGTCAGGAACCCTTGCTTGAAAACTAGATGTAAGGTTCGATAGAATGCTGTGCTAATAGGACTCCGGTAAAAGTCGAGTGATTTCCTGTCACTCGCGAGAAAATAGGAGTTGAATGACTACTACACGCTGCAATCATAAGGACACGGACAGGTTACGTAACGATGGTTACGATTGAGGCCCGTCTGTCTAGTGAAAAATGCTAAGGCCGCAGGGTGTGGTAGTGATGGTTAAGTCTTTGAACGTACTAAACACATGCCGAGATTATGGGAATCGGTAAGCTTAAGTACCTGATCGGCCCGGCAAGGGGACGGCATCCTACCCTTTGAACTTCGGTCCCATGTGCATATGGCTAGTGCAGAGAGTGGTCACGACCCGGCGCCGAACCGTGGCGTGGAGCTCTTGTACTCTCGGAGGGTAGCCCCGATCCACGACCCGGAAAGAAAGGGGAAAAGTTGCACGTGTGACTCTAGGGAGTAACCACGTGACGTGTGTTTGGGTTTCCCTTGCAAGGTTAAGAAATTCGATTCGAATCGTCCGTTTCTCACGGCTATTGAGATTGCTTAACCATTTTTACCCACAGAGTAAGAAGAGGAACAATGATGATGAATGAACTGGTTGGATGAAAAGAATTAAATGCTTCACCATGTATGCTTCTAGCTAGCTGCTTATCTAGAATGTTTAATGCAACTAGAATCTTGAGCTAAAAAGTTGAAAGTAAGGACCCACTTGTAGACGCTTTTCGGCAAAACAAACCCCTGAGCCAAAAAGCCTGGCATGTCTAGAGTCGGTGGAGTAGTTTCCACTACACGGGTAAGTCTTGCTGAGTATTAGTATACTCAGTCTTGCTTGTGACTCGTTTTCAGGTGAGCCCTTCGAAGACCTGATTGCTAGCTTGACTTGGCCCTGCACTCTTCCCCCTGGTTGGTCGGTGGAATGGGATGCGCCCCCGTCCAACGGAGATAAGGCCGAGTGATGTCTCGTACGGGCTTCATCGAGACATCCTGTATCGTCGAGTAGTTTCCGTCGTTTATTTTCCGCCGCAACTTAACTCTGAAGAACTTATTTATGTTAATTGAAGTATTTGGTTTCTAAGCTCAGAACTTGGCCTGTAATATTTACTTATGTTAATATCGTAATATTTGCTGGAATGTGGTATTCTCTGGGCTCATCGTCGCATGAGCATTTGTATGTACGTCGCTCGATCCGTGCACCGTGGTTGTATCGGGAGGTTATACCCGACAGACCAGTGGATTACTCCGTCTGAAGTGTAAGGTTAACCGAGAGTGCCTTAATGGTAATGGCTAATACACTTGAGCCGGATTAATTCAGGTGGTTCTGCCACATCCATCGCCGTCCGGGCGGCAAATGGCAACAACGACATCATGGCGACCTACTTCCCAGTCATGATGAGTCGCTAGGCTCTCAACTGGCTCGAGGGACTTCGCCCCGGCTCCATCAACAGCTGACAGGACCTCTGCACCGCCTTCGTCAACCACTTCCAGGCTTCATGCCCGGGTCCCAAAACCAGATGGGATCTGGGCAGCGTCACTTAACAACCCAACGAATCCTTGCGCGACTACAACAAGAGGTATTTCACCAACCGTAACATGATTACGGATATTGATGACAGGGACATCATCCACTACTTCCACCAAGGGCTACAAAACATCGAACTTTGGCGCAAGATGTTCGAGAGCATCCCAAAACCGTCTCCGAGATGATGGTCGTCATTAACATGCACGCCGACATGGAGGAAGATGAGAAGGCGCACCGTCATCACAAGGACTGGCGTCACTCCGACGACCGGCCCAAGCAGTGACACGATGATCGTCAACGACCCGACAGTTGACCGCCTCACCACAACTCTGGCAAGCACAACGACCGACCTGAGTCATCCAAGCAGCAGGAGTGCAAGCGTGGCCCCGACAACACCGTCACAGTTGCAGATCGACCCCCACAGCGCACCTCCCTCAACCCGAAGGAGCTGGATCGACTACTCGACAGCAAGTGCCCTTGCACAAGGACTCCAACCACACGACGCGGGAGTGTCATGCACTCCGCAGCAGCGTGGCCCAGGATGACCCTAAGTGTCCTCGCTACGACGACCGTGACAAGCTCGGCAGCTCCAAAACCTCCAGGGGTCGAGGATGCCTGAATGACTCACCCTGGCAAGACCGAGACAACCAAGGCGACAAGTCCCCAGCGGACTTCCAGGAGGCGGACCAGGCGGTTAACTTCATCTATGGTGGCTCCAGGGCCCCAAGGTGCTGACGTCGCCTCAAGCTTGATCAGCGCGAGGTCAACTCAGTGTTCCAACACCCAGTTGAACCCTTACGCTGGTCCGAGGTCACGATCACCTTTGATCGGCGCGACCACTGGATCCATCTACCGAGCCCTGGCTCCTACCCAGTTGTGGTCAGCCCGGTGGTTAGCCAGGTGTGCCTCTCCAAGGTGCTCGTCGATGGAGGCAGTGGCCTCAACATCATCTTCTCCAAGATGCTGGAGAGCATGGGGCACGACATGACCTCCTTGGTCCCGACCCAGGAGGCCTTCTACGACATCATCCCTGGCTTAGGCTTGATTCCGATCGGCCAAGTTACTCTCCCGGTCACCTTCGGCAGCTGGGAGAACTACGAAACGGAGCATATCCACTTAGAGGTGGCTTCCTTCAAGACGTCGTACCACGCCATCTTGGGGAGGCCCGCCCTTGCCAGGTTCATGGCTATTCCACACCACACGTATCTTGTCCTCAAGATGCCTGCTCCCAACGGTGTGCTCTCCATCTACAACGACCTCTAGACTTCCCACTCCTGTGAGATCGAGAACATAAACTTCTTGGAGGCTCTGGAGAGGACCAAGAATGCCGTCATGATCGCTGAGTCAGCAAAGGTGATGCCCCCAGAGGACATCCCCATCCCGGCGAACGACTCGGCCACCGAGTCACAACTGCAACCCGACTGCGCGGCGAAGACCATCCTCCTCAGGGAGAACGACCCAGACAAGACCATCAAGGCGGACCTCGACAAAGCATAGGTCGACGCACTCACCTCCTTCCTCCGTGCCAATTGGGATATCTTCGCATGGAAGCCCTCTGACATGCCAGGTGTTCCGAGCGAGGAGGTTGAGCACTCCTTGGATCTTGACGAAAAGGCGCGACCCGTCAAGCAGCGACTCCGGCGCTTCGCTCAAGATTGGAAGGAGGCTATTAGGGTAGAAGTTACTCGGCTCCTAGCTGCAGGATTCATTCGTGAAGTCGCACACCCCGAATGGCTGGCAAACCCAGTCCTTGTAAAAAAGCAAATTGGTAAATGGAGAATGTGTGTCGACTATACGGATCTCAACAAGCATTGCCCTAAAGACCCCTTCCCTTTTCCTCGCATCGACCAGGTCATTGACTCTACGGCTGGGTGCATCCTCCTTTCGTTCCTCAATTGCTACCCAGGGTATCATCTGATCACCCTCAAGGAGTCAGATCAAGAGAAGACTTCCTTCATCACGCCATTCGGGGCATACTGCTACGACACCATGACGTTTGGCCTAAAAACCGCGGGCGCTACATATCAGAAGGCCATCCAGAGATGCCTCCAGGGGCAGATCAGCCGCAATATTGAGGCCTACGTTGATGATGTAGTAATCAAAACCAGGTCCTATGATCAGTTCATAGCCAACCTAGTCGAAACATTTGAAAATCTCAGGAAATTCAAATGGAAGGTGAACCCACGCAAGTGTGTCTTCGGTGTACCCTCAGGAAAGTTACTCGGCTTCATAGTCAGTAACCAAGGCATCGAGGCCAACCCCATCAAGGTCAATGCCATAAGGAGGATGAAGCCACCTCGGTGTAAGAAGGACGTGATGAAGCTGACCGGGTGCATAGCGTCCCTGAGTCGATTCATCAGTTCGTATGGAATGACAAGTTCGTATGGAATGACGATGCTTCTAGAGCCTTCCAGGAGCTCATAGAATTCCTTACCAACCCACCAGTCCTCATGGCTCCAGAGCCCGAGGAAGAACTCCTTCTCTACATAGTGGCAACCACCCATGTGGTCAATACCGTCCTGGTTGTTGAGCAAGACGAGCCAGGTCACGTTTACAATGTGCAACGACCTGTTTACTTCATTAGTGAGGTACTCGGCGAGTCCAAGGTGCGCTACCCTCAGCTCCAGAAGCATCTGTACGCGGTCCTCATCACGTCCAGGAATCTGCGGCACTATTTCCAAGAACACTGCGTCAGAGTCATTTCCTCCTTTCCACTCGGCGTTATCCTCCACAACCGCGACACTAATGGTCGAGTCGTCAAGTGGTCAGTCGAGCTGGGCGCACTGAACCTGCAGTTCTCCCCTCGATCCTCGATCAAGTCTTAGGCCCTGGCTGACTTCGTGGCCGAGTGGACAGAGATACAGGACCCACCACCCGAGGAACAACCCGAGCACTAGAAGATGTACTTCGACAGCGCCCTCAACCTCGATAGAGCCGGTGCTGGAGTTCTATTCATCTCCCGAAAAGGCGAATAACTAAAGTAAATCCTCCAATTACTTTTCAAGGCAACTAACAATCCTGTTGAGTACGAAGCTCTCATTCCCGGTCTCTGGATCGCCGCTTCACTCGGCATCAAGCGTCTCCTCGCTTATGGAGACTCCAAGGTCGTCATCCAACAAGTCAACAAAGACTGGGACTCCACAAAGGAGAAGATAGATTCCTACTGCAAGGAGATACGAAAGTTGGAAGCCAGCTTCTACGGGTTGGAGTTCCACCACATCATTAGAGACTACAACGTCGCAGCCGACATCCTCTCCAACCTCGGCTCCAGTCGTGCCCTTGTCCCGACCGGAGTCTTCGTTGAAGCCTTGAGACATCCCACAGTCGAGGTCGAGGAACCATCCCCCACCAAGCCAGACTTGGTGCCTGCTTAGGGTCAGGAGGTGCCGGTGATTGACTCCGATTGGCGCTATCCAATCATCGACTTCCTCATCAACAACAAGTCCACCCCCGATAGAAAAGAACATGAGAAGCTCTCGCAACGAGCCGCCAGCTACGTCGTCATCGGCACCGACTTATTCAAGCACTCGGCCTCCTCAGGAACGCTGTCCAAGTGCATCGCCCAGAGCGAAGGAGTCGCATTGCTCCATGACATCCACTCGGGCATTTGCGGCAACCACGCAGATGCCTCTACCATTGTGGGCAAAGCATTCAGGTCCAGTTTTTATTGGCCCATGGCACTCGCTGATGCCCATGATATCGTCAAAAGGTGCCCAGGGTGCCAATTCTTCGCCAAGCAGCACACGTTCCGGCTCAGGCCCTACGAACGATTCCTCCTTCTTGGCCCTTTGTTTGCTGGGGGTGTTGCCGGTCCTTAAGTCAGAAATTCGACCGTCAACTCCTGCATCTTTCTTATCAAAACAATCACCAAACATAGTTATAGGGTTTAACTCTAATCATTTCCAAAAGCTTTGGTGAGTTATGATTTGCAGGCACCCACAAAGTGAAACCCAAAGGAAAACACAAGTGAACGCAGAAGAAGCACACAGAAGATCCCGTCCTGTGTCTTGCTTACAAAAAGGGCCCACTTGGCAGATCAAACCGACGTAACTCTATGGGAAACCTTGAGAACCAAGCAAGGGGTCCACCTAACAGTCTCCTAGAGGAAGGAGGACCTGGGGGAGTGCCATTTGGGGTCGGCCGACCCCAGGGGTCGCCCGACCCCGGACAGGCTCCCGTCCAGGTGCCCTTTGGCGGGAGATTCGTCCTTATCTTCTTGATCACGAGGGCTAAGGTTTCCATACTTGAGAATGGCGGGAACCGACCTATCCAAGCTATAAAAGGAGGAGAGGAGACCCCCCACAACACACACCATTTTGAGGAGAAGAAGAAGAGAAGGGAGGACTCCACCTTTAGAGCTACTTTGTAGAGTAGGTTAGGGAGTGTGTGAGGAGAAGTTCAGGAGGAGAGCCGGAGTTGTCGGCCTCCCTCTACTTGTACCTCGACGGATACGAGCCTCTTTTGAGTAAGTATTCGGGTTTGTCTACGGTGGTGAGTACTTATCAAGGTTAAACTTTCGTCATCATTCTCTTGCGGGTTCATCGTTCGTCCTCGGACGTTTGCTTCTAGCCTAAAGACTTGAGTTGTAAGACGGAGTCTGGCCAGGGTTAGAAGTAGTGAACGGTAGCGTAGACGTGGTGTCTAGGCTTGAAGTCGCCTTTGTTTGCTATCCTTCCCTACGGTCTGAGAGGTAGGCGGCAGGTGGTGATAGCCCTGTCAGTCCTTCGTAGTCCTCCACGTTCGGGTTGGGCGTAGAGCTAATAGCCGGATACACTTGTCAGACCAGGTGTAAGCCGGTGTCTGAAGCAAGTGAGTGAGAGCTGGGTTTATCTTCCTTAAGTATCTCTATCCTTAGTCAACCACACTACCCAGGGCCATCCTATCTTCTTCCTTCTCTTGGGTAAACTAGCTAGAAGACCATTAAACCTCCGTTCCCTAAGAAAAATATGATACCCTGAATACTCTCCGGGAGAAGTGCTACAACGTTATCTCCGTGCACTTGCGGATCTTATCTGTGAACGTTAAGAAATACCAATAGGGGGCTTGACTCGGTTGGACCTCTCAAGATAGCTGTAGGTGGCTACAACCACATATTTGTGGCCATTGATAAGTTCACCAAGTGGATTGAAGTCAAACCGGTTGCGGCGACCACAACACTCAAGGCGGTTGAGTTCATCCAAGAAATTTCCCAAAGGTTCGGCGTGCCTAACAGGATCATCACCGACCTGGGCACATCATTCACCAGAAATGCTTTCTGGGACCACTGCCTGGAAAATTGCATCGACATCTACTACGCCTCCGTGGATCACCCAAGGTGCAACGACCAAGTGGAACGCGCCAACGGCATGATCCTCCAGGGGCTCAAGGCACGTATCTTCGACCCACTCGAGAAGTTCATTCCCAAGTGGATCCAAGAACTACCACAGGTCGTCTGAGGCCTACGCACCCAAAAGAGTCGGGCCACCGGCTACTCTCCCTTTTTCCTAGTATATGGCTCGGAGGCCGTCCTCTCCAGCGACATAACTTTTGGTGCCCCACACATCCAAAACTAAGATGAAGGCAAAGCAGAAAGGACTCAGCGCCATGATATTGACCTAGTTGAGGAACATCGTGTCACAACTGCCCTGTAGCACGCACGCTAAGAACAGCAGCTCAGGCGCTACCACGACCGGAACGTGCAGGAGCGAGACTACAACATAGGCGACATGGTCCTAAATCGCATCCAGTCTACTACCGGCGCACACAAGTTGTCTTCCCCATGGGAAGGTCCTTTTGTTGTCAGCGCAGTCGTCGCCCTTGGCACCTATCGCCTACAGAGGGAAGATGGCACGAACGTAGGTAATCCCTAGAACATCGAACACCTTCGGCGCTTCTACCCGTGAGAAGAGCTTGCAGCTATGTACACCAACCTTTCTAAATAATAACAAGAGCATTTCATCACTTTTATCTTTCTATTTCTTTTTTACGCCTATCAATGACCTGGTATATCCCCTTCCGACTCGTCCAATACGCTCAGGGGCTGTGACTCGGCCATGCTAACTGTTGGCGTTTCTTATGCCCAATAGAATAGAGATTCTGCAAGCGCATAGAATACACCGCTGTAGCACTTCACCTTGGAGTATTCCAGGGTATCGAATTTCCACGGGAAGCGTTATGGTCTAAAGAGTATTAATTGGATGGATGGTAAACTTTACTGGGAATAATCACCAGCTATAAAGCAGGGGTGAGCCAGAGAAATGATAGGATAAGTGGCCAGGCAATGACCGAGTGACACATAGGAGACTCTACCTTAGAGCGGTAAGTAGCTGGGAGGACAATGAGCGAGAAAGACTCCTAAAACACTTCTAAACTAATAAGCTAGCCTCTCTGATCAAAACCTGATCTAACCTAGCTGTCAGGAGAACAGAGCTTATTTCGGCGGCTGGGGCGGAAGGACCACAGACTGAGGGAGAAATGGGGGGTCCAACTCGGCCAACGATCTACTGCTATGAAAACACCAGAACGTGGTGGACTACAAGGGACGGACAGGGCTGTCACCACCTGCAGCCTACCACATCAGTTCCGTGGGGGTGGAACAAACTTTCTAGCTAACACTAAGCGAGACACCACGTCCGCACTCGGTGTTAGGATTTCCCCTGAGGCCTTCAAGAGAAATCCCCCTAAACCTAGGGAACTAAATTGAGCACCCTAGTCTGGGCGAGAAACCCGCAGGATAAGGTCCCGACAAACTAAGACTAGAACAAAGCCTAAGCTAAAGGATAGAACTTCCGCACACAAGCAAGAGCTTGGAAATAAATAAATAAAAGCGGAAGGTAAAGCTGACTCAATAAGATAAAGAAGATAACTTATATTGATAATGTCAAAGGAAGGATATAAGAGCTTATACCAGACTTCCAAGGATGACTCCGGAATCTAGAGACAAGCTCGACTCGACTCTAACTCCCAGACTACTAAACCTAACTCTAGAACCGATGTGAAGAGAGAACTCCTTCTGAGTGTGTGTCTTACAAGTGAGGATGGGAGGTCTATTTATGGCTAGTGAAGGTCGGTAACCTGTGAAAGGCGTCAAGACCACTCGACCTTTGCTGCAGAGTGGGGCTGGTCGGCCTCCCCTAGACCGGCCAGCCTGGGGATGTTGCCAAGTGGTGTGGCCCTTCTCCTGTGCGGTCTTGATCGTCTCTGGAGGTTGGTGGTAGTTGCGTTTGACCGAGGCGCGATAGTTAGAGGCCGGCCAGCTTGGTCAAGGCCGGTCGGCTTGGTCCCGACGCCTCTCGTCCCTCCGTTGCACCGCCTTGAAGATCAACTCTTGCTTGTTGTCCAGAGTGGTGCCTCACACGGATTCGTTCCTTGTTTTACATGCAAGTGGGGCCTTGAATCCGTGGGTGGAGCCATTTGGATCCTTTGATTTAACAGCCTTCGAATGCACGATCCAGGATCATCTTGAGTGTGTTTCTTGACCCCTGGACTAGTGATGTGGCAAGTCGAGGTGGGGCCAGGCTGGCTGGCCTGATGTAGGGCAATCCGCCTGGGATTTTCCCCGTTTTGGCTCTGTTTTGGCACACCTATTCCTGCATAGGCAACTCATCCAAAACTTGTGGAATTTTATTTGTTTAAATAAAATATGTATGGAATGTAATGCAAAATTCTGAATTATTCCTGAGATATTGTCGAACGATGGTCGAATAACGGCCGTCAACACACCCCCAAGCTTAAACTCTTGCTCGTCCTCGAGCAAGGCTTAATACTTAGGCTCGGCGGATCAGGAGTTGCATCAATGTCCACCCCCTACAGGTACCCTGTGCAAATCAAGTTACTCATACTCGTATGTACCTGAGGATGCTGATCGTACCATGGTTTTGGAGTGTGGGGCTTAGTCACAATTCTTCCCTCGCCTTGAGCGGTTGAGAAACTGAACAGTTCCACCAGAGTTTTTCAGCTACCTGTTCAGGTTCCTTCTTGGAATTTTGATAATTTTTCAAAAGAATGGTTTTGAGATTCTCTAGTGGCACTCTCAAGATCGCTCAAGGTGTATAATCCTCACCATGGTCGGAACTTGACCATTTTCTTCCTACCTCTTAGGCTGATATGTGGAGCTTAACGGTAGGAGGAGTGTCGCATACCTTGGTTACCTTTGTTGCCGAGCTGAAGAGTGGTTCGAAGGAGGTAGGCACCCAATCAAATTCCGATCTTATGGAATATGTAATTTTCAGGGGAGAGGGAGAGAATGGACTCACACTTGGAATATTTTTGGTCTCTTATTTGCACTCCTGAGCTCTTTTGATTTTTGGAGAGTATGGGTTCTATCTCTTTCTTTCTTTCTTTTCTCATACTCATATCATTTGTTTCTCTTAGGATAGCCCATACTCTCATGATATAGATGGATACAGAAGCAGAGTGACTTACTACATAGACCTTTTATGGATGGGTTCACGGTGGAGATTTTGGGCTGAGGTATAGATATGATATCAGGCGATAGTGGATGCCAATACCTGGAGTAGGTGATTGACATGCCAGATGACTTTTGAGGCTAGCAAAACAATGGGTACACAAAGGAGAAAGATCGGTAGATGACAGGTACCTTTCCTCGGACTGACTCACTGTTCGACAAGGCTCAAAGCAACTCAAGATAGCATATATGGTTTAAAATGACAGTAAATATTTTATGGCTCTGGATAGGACATTTAAACCAAAGGTGAACTCTTTACCATGTTTTCATTTTCAATGTAATTCCGAGAGGTTCCCTACTAGAAGATGCAATTGTATTCCAGTTTCACTATATCAAATTTTCTCAACAACTTAGGCATGGCAATCATGTTCATGCTCCCACAAATCCAAAATAGGGTTTACCAGCAAGATCAAGTATTAAGCGAGTAATAAGCTATAAATGAGGCACTTGTAGAACATGAACAGAGCAACTATTCATCATTTCCGAAGGTAGAGTTTGCACGGATTTCCACACTTATAAGTTGGGAGTTCATTTTATTCATCATTTTTTTAGCATGGCAACTTCAGAATGAAAAAGATAGGATGGATGACTTACCTGGATACTCCCCCAAGCTTCGATGAAGCACAGTCCTGGGTGCTCCCCCAAGCTTCGATGAAGCTCAGTTCTACTGGCTTGGGTCCTGTGGTGGCTGCTGGTACGGCTATGTTGGATATGGATAATATTGCGACAGGTATGGATAGTACTGCTGTGGACGTTGCTGCTGCTGAGGGTCGTGCTGATGCTGCGGCGTATATGGGTAAGGATGATATGGGTAGTGCTGCTGTGGTGGACGCTGAGGCTGCTGATGTGGATGCAGATGCTGGCCAAGGCCTAGGTGGGTAAAGATGGTGGTGCTGTCATGGAGTAGAGAGGTGTTCATACTCTAGTTCTGCTTGGTGCGCTCGGTGTTGTGTGCGAGGTCGATGATGAGCTGGTCCTGCTGCTGCCCCATGGTGTTGACCCGATGTGGCAGAACCACCTGAATTAATCCGGTTCAAGCGCGCTATTCATCACCACAAGGGCAATCAAGGCTAACTCGCACTTCAAACGGAATAATCCACTGGTCTGTCGGGTAACCTCCCGATACAATCACGGTTCTTACGGATCGAAGCCACACATACATGTACTCACACGAAGGTGAGCCCAGAGTATACAACATTCCACATTTTTACACCATGGAGTTCGTCGTAAATTATCATTACAATAGAGTTCAAATTCGTAAAACAAGGTACTTCGGATTTCGAAATAAATGAGTTCTTCAGAGTTCAAGCAGCGGAAAAGATAACGACAACTACTCGACGATAAAGGATGTCTCGATGAAGCCCGTACGAGGCATCACTCGGTATCACCACCGTTGGCCGGGGGCGTATCCCATTCCACCGACCAACCAGGAGGAAGGGTACAAGGCCAAGTCAAACTAGCAATCATGTCCTCAAAAGTTTCACCTGAAAACAAGCCACAAGCAAGGCTGAGTATACTAATACTCAGCAAGGCTTACCCGACTAGTGGGGTATACTTAGCCGACTCCTAGACATGCGAGGCTTTTGGCTCGAGGGGTTTGTTTTGCCGAAAAGCATATATAGTAGGTCCTTACTTTCAGATTTTAGCTCCAAGTTCTAGCTTTCTTTAACCATTCTAGGTAAGCAACTATCCAATATCATACATGGTGGAAGAATTAAATTTCATCCAACAAGTTTATTCATACATCATTGTTCCTCTTCTTACTCTGTGTGGTAAAAGGGTCAAGCAGTCTCAATAACCGCGAGAAACGGACGATTCGAATCGAATTTCTTAACCTTGCAAGGGAAACCTAAACACACGTCACGTGGTTACTCCCAGAGTCACACGTGCAACCTTTCCCTTCAATTCCCGCTTCACGGAACAGGCCCACCGCCCTCGACTACACGTCGCCACAGACCACGGTACGTCGGGCTGTGGCGGCCGATGCACCCGCCATTAGCTAGATGTGAACGAATTCAAGACAGTGGGGAGTATATTCCGGCCTCGGTTCAATCCAGTACTTAAGCTTACCGATTACCATATTCTCGGCATGTGGTTAGTACGTTCAAAGACTTAACCACCACTACCACACACTGCGGCCTTAGCATTTTTCACTAAACAGACGGGGCCTCAATCATCAACACAAACATCGTACCATAGCCCCGTCCGTCGACCTTATGATTGCAGCATGTAGTAAACAATCAACTCCTGATTTCTCGCGAGTGACAGGAAATCACTCGACTTTTACCGAGTCCTATTAGCATAGCATTCTATCGAACCTTGCATCTAGTGTTCAGAGCATGGGTACCTAGGATCATGCAACTAAGTTTTCATCCAACTCCTATAAACTTAATGCACAAGTAAAAGTAGAGTAATAAGTTGCATAAGTTTAGAAAATAGGGTTCATGCTCCGGGGCTTGCCTTCTTGTGCAAAGTTAGTCCGGGGATCGTTTGAACGTTGACCCGGGTCTTCAACTGCTTCAGTTAAATTTGCCTGGGCTTCTCGCTGCTCACTCTCGGACTCGGGCACCAGCTCGTAAGTCCCGTCGGCGAGAGTAGTCGTTTCTACATGAATGCACAAGTGTAAGTAGTGGTGATGGTAAACGACATGATTTCCTTCACGATAAAGTTGCAGTCTGTAAAACATGAGTTTTGTTGTGAAGTGAGTTACTTTATCATTCGTGGGCAATCGTTAATAGAGTAGAATAGTACAATAAGTAACTTCGTTAAGCAAGGTGGGGGGGGGGTGTTCATGGGAACTTATGTTCCTCATGGAAACATGATTTAAGTGTAACTACTACAGTGAGTAGTTTCTGGTCATGAAACCTTGGATCTAGGCACATCAGGGAAAGATAAGCTTACTGTAAAATTTTCAGATATTTTCATGCAGCAGATTAATTATGAAAAATATAATACATGGTTGCTGCTAGATTCTTGTTCTTTTTGTACAGAACAAATGGTGCAAAAAGTATATCTAGATGTAGATTCTGAGCTTGATCTTTATAGGGTGGCCTATTTATCAGGTAATTTCCTCACTGTAAATTTTTCAGGGCCAGCACTTGTCTCAAGACAAGTCTATGAATAAAAGCCATTAATCTTTCCATTTTATTTAAAGCATGATTTAGCTAGAATCTAAGGTGATGCATGTAACAAAAGTTGTGAAGCTTAACCTAAGGTCTCCAGAGCAGTTGAGTTTGCATTTTTCTGAATTTTCTACGATTTTATACGAATTTTACAAGTTCACTGATTTTGAATCTAGGTTTGAATCTTTCTCTTACATCTGGGTCCTTGAAATCTTACGGGCAGAACCTTCTAAAGAACTCAATCGATGCAATTGGATCCTTAGGCGCCTCGGGTGCGGTGGCCGGCCAAAATTCCGGTGAGGGGCTCGCCGGCGGCGAGGGGTGAGGGCCGGGGAAGGACCAGGGGTGCGAGGGCTACCTCGCGGGGGTCTTGGTCGGGTGGGGGACGGCCGGGAGTAGCTCGTCGGCGTTGGAGCAGGGGCGGCGGCGGCGGTACGCGTCGACGGCGGTGCTCCGGCGGGCTTGGGGCGGTCTGGTCTGGACGGGGAGCTTCAGTGTCGCGTGGGGAAGCTGCTCCGGTACTTGGCTTGGGCGGAGGAGGTCGAAGTCGAGCTATCCGCGGTGACCAGGGGCCGCGGCGGCGGCGACAGCGCGGGCGGCGGTGCTCCGGCGGTCCTGGGCGGCGTTGAGCGGGTCGGTGAGCTCCGGTGGGTTGATGTGGTGGTGGCTGGAGGTTCAATTCGAGCGGTGGATGGCCGTAGAGGGCTGTCCACGAGCGGGTGGAGCTCGGCGGCGACAATGGCGGCGGCGGGTGTTCTCTGGTTGCTGGTAGCTCGCGCGGGCGGCCTGGGGTGGCTTTTATAGGGACAGGAGGGAGGGAGGAGTTCCAGGCGACGCGCGGGGGTGATGGCACGGCAATGGCGTGCCACTGGCCACGGTGGGCGGCGTCTGGACACCGACGCGGCGTGCGGGAGCGCGCGACTGGGCACCGGGGATTTTGCGTGGGGGAGCGAGGAGATAGCGCGGCACAGGGTTGGAGGGCAGCTGCAGCAGCGGCTCGGGCGGGCGGCAAGCTCAGCGACGGGCGGGTCGCGGCGAGCGGTGCGGCACGGCGCGGCGTGGCCGTTGGGCGCGGCGAGCGGCGAGCAGAGGCGCGGCTGGCGTGGCCCGCGTGGCGAGCTGGGGCTGGGCAGCGCGGCGGTGGGGGGGGGGGGGGGGGGGGGGCAAAGCCGCGCTTGGGGGCGAGGGCCGGCAGCCACTGGCCTGGCGGCTTGCGCCGGTCAGGCATCGCTGGCCACCTGGCCGGGATGTCGGGCGGGGAGGGGAGAGAGAGCAGGGGGAAGAAGGGCCATTCTGTGAAGTTTGAAAATTTCCAGGGGCCTGGTTGTAAACAGAGTGTTTTCTCCACTTTCTAATTTGAATTTCAAAAACTTTTGAACATGAAAGTTGTTCAGAATAAAAAGTTCTACAAGTTTGGTTTCAGGCAACACCTCATTTGGCTTGTGGTTTGAAAGTTAATTTAAAAATTCAAAGGTATTCATATGTGCCCAATTTCAATTTGAATTTCAACTTAACTTGTTCTAATTCTTTTCACCCTTTTATTAGTTGGTTAAGCATAGGGTTGGGCTAATGACATTGCTTTAGAAATGTAATTTATCAGGGTTGTTACAGCCTTCCCCCCTTAACAAGAATCTCGCCCCGAGATTCGGTAAATCTTAGTGTGGACAGGGGTGCACATACCAGTGGTTGAGATAAGAAAACCAGGGAAATTTTGGTTTAGGTAGTTCTTGGTTTCCCAGGTGGCTTCTTCTTCAGTGTGATGATTCCATTGAACTTTATACATTTTAATCACTTTCCTCCTGGTCCCTCTTTCTTTTCGATCCAAAATTTTAACCGGGTGTTCGACATACGAGAGGTCGGGTTCTACCAATATTTCTTGTTGTTCCACAATCTCGGTAGGGACTCGAATACACTTCTTGAGTTGAGATACGTGGAAGACATCATGGGTGGCCGTGAGCTGAGGGGGCAGTCGTAATTTGTAGGCTACGGGTCCGCAGCTCTCAATGATTTCGTAAGGACCAACATAACGAGGAGCTTGTTTGCCTTTGATTCCGAATCTTTGCACTCCCTTGGTTGGTGAAACTCGAAGATAGACATGATCGCCAACTTCGAATTTTAGGGGCTTTCTCCTTTTGTCGGAATAGCTCCTTTGCCGGGCTTGTGCGGCTTTAAGATTTGCTTGTATTACTTTTACTTTCTCCTCTGCCTTGATTACCAGGTCGGGTCCAATTATTTTACGTTCTCCGGTTTGTGACCAGCTCAAAGGAGTTCGACACCTTCGTCCGTACAGGGCCTCAAATGGTGCCATTTTCAAACTCGTTTGATAGCTATTGTTGTACGAGAACTCTGCTAGGGGCAGACATTTGTCCCAATTCTTGTCATAGTGAATGACGCAAGCTCTCAGCATGTCTTCAAGAATTTGGTTTACTCTTTCCGTTTGTCCGTCAGTCTGAAGATGGTATGCTGAGCTGCGAATCAGTTTAGTACCAAGAGACGTTTGCAGTTGTTCCCAAAAGCGTGCTACAAACTGAGTACCACGATCCGAAATGATTGTCTTAGGTATTCCATGTAGGCAAACAATACGATCGAGGTAAATCTCGGCATATTTCTTGGTAGAATAGGTGGTGTGTACCGGAAGGAAATGTGCCGTCTTTGTGAGTCTATCAACGATAACCCATATGGAATCATGTTTCTGGGAAGTGTTTTGTAGTCCAACGATGAAGTGCATACTTATGTCTTCCCACTTCCAGGATGGTATAGGTAACGGTTGAAGTGGACCGGCTACTTTCAAGTGGCTAGCTTTTACTCTCTGGCACGTGTCACATTCTGAGACATACGTAGCAATTTCTCTTTTCATTCTAGTCCACCAGAAGTTTTGCCTTAGGTCTTGATACATTTTGCTAATGCCGGGGTGGATAGAGAATTTGGAAAGATGTGCCTCATCGAGAATTTGGTTGCGGAGTTCATGATTCTTCGGAACGACTATACGACTTTCGAACCATAGAACTCCCTTATGGTCCTGGCGGAAACATTTATACTTCTCCTCACCTAGAGAGAGTTTTTGTTTGATGATCTTAATTCCTTCATCATGTAGTTGTGCCATGACGATTTGGTCGTGAAGAGTGGGCTCAACTGAGATGTGATTTAGAGTGCCTTGGGAAACCATTTCCATGTTAAGCTTCCTCATTTCTGCACACAATGTTGCATTGTAGGATTCCATGGATAAGCAATGGCAATGGGACTTGCGGCTTAGTGCATCCGCGACTACAATAGCCTTGTCGGGGTGATAGTGCACTTCAAGATCATAATCCTTGATTAATTCTAGCCATCTTCGTTGTCTCATATTCAGATCGGCTTGTGTGAAGATATACTTGAGACTCTTATGATCAGTGTAGATATTGCACTGTGTACCCATGAGATAGTGCCTCCATATTTTCAGAGCGTGAATGACAGCTGCAAGCTCAAGATCATGAGTGGGATAATTCTGCTCGTGGGGCCGAAGGGCTCGTGAGGCATATGCAATCACTCGATTCTCTTGCATAAGCACACATCCTAGACCAGTACCCGATGCGTCACAATACACATCGAACGACTTGGTATTATCGGGTTGAGCTAACACAGGTGCAGTAGTCAGATGCTCTCTGAGAGTGCGGAAAGCTTCTTCACATTTCTCATTCCATACAAACTTTACTTCCTTCTTTAACAGTTCAGTCATGGGCTTAGCGATTCGAGAGAAATCCGGGATGAAGCGACGGTAGTAACCGGCTAAGCCGAGAAAACTGCGAATCTGATGAACAGAGGTAGGGGGTTTCCAATCCATCACCTCTTGTACCTTGCTGGGGTCAACAGCTATGCCTTCGCTGGAGATCGTGTGACCCAAGAACTTTACAGTATCCAACCAGAATTCACACTTAGAAAACTTAGCATAGAGCTGATGGTCTCTGAGTCGCTGAAGAACAATGCGAAGGTGCTTGGCATGCTCTTCCTCATCCTTGGAATAGATAAGGATGTCGTCGATGAACACTACGACGAATTTGTCCAGTTCGGGCATGAATACCGAATTCATGAGATACATGAAGTAGGCAGGGGCATTGGTGAGACCAAAGGACATGACCGAGAATTCATATAGTCCATATCTTGTGGAAAAGGCAGTCTTCGGAATATCGCATGGACGAATCTTTATCTGATGATATCCTGATCGAAGATCAATCTTGGAGAAAACTCTAGCTCCAGATAATTGATCAAAGAGGACGTCGATGCGGGGAAGTGGGTATTTATTTTTAACAGTTACCGCATTGAGAGGTCGGTAGTCCACACATAATCTTAAACTGTCATCCTTTTTCTTTACAAAAAGGGCTGGACATCCCCAAGGTGACGCGCTAGGGCGAATGAAACCTTTGTCCAGTAGTTCTTGGAGTTGAATTTTCAGCTCTGCCAATTCTTTAGGGGGCATCCTATATGGTCTTTTGGAGATAGGTGCAGTGCCTGGCTGCAGTTCAATAACGAACTCAATGTCCCTATCTGGTGGCATTCCGGGTAAGTCATCCGGAAAGACATCGGCATACTCGCATACCACTGGAATATCCTCTAGGTTGATCCCTTCCATCACGAAAGCACAAGAATTTGTGCACTCCCGTAACGGTAGGTAAAGGGTAGTGGCTCCGTGACTAGGTGAATTTATCTCAACGGCTCGGGAAGAAAGGTCCAGTGTGACTCCATGCATAGTCATCCAGTTCATTCCCAAAATAATATCCATGCCGTCAAGGGGTAAAAGAACAAGGTCTGTGTTGATGACTTTACTTCCCAATTTTATCGGTACCAGCCTTATTATTTGGTTGGAAGCAATTTTTCCACCCGGTGTTGATATCATATACGACCCTTTTGTGTGACAAACATTCAAGCCTACTTTTGCACCAAACTTTGCACTAATGAAACTATGTGATGCACCAGAATCAAACAAGATGACTGCAGGCTTGTTATGGATAGAGAATGTACCCGTCATCACTGGTGCTCCTTCAGGAAGTTCTGCAAGGGTGGTGAAGTTGATCCGCCCTTGTTTGACCTGGAGGGTCTGCCTCTTGCCTTTGTTCTTATTGTTCTGGTTAGAGTCCTGGCCCTGATTTGGCAGCCTGGGTTGAGGGCATTCGCGAGCGAAATGACCGGAACTCCCGCACTTGAAACAACGATTGGTGATGCTCGGTCGAAGAAGCTGCTGAGTAGCGGGCCGGGGTCCAGTTGGTTGAGGCATAGGGGGTCGTACAACACCTTGTTGCGGGGGCCTAATAATCCAACGCCCTGGCTGAGGGGCTCTCGGTGGAGCTGTAGGCGCAGCATTTCGCACCAAGCGATACCTCGGTGGCTGAGCACCCGAGGGTCCAGCTGGCGCCTTTCTCTTCTTTTCAGCACGATGAGCCTCAATACAGTCCTCTTGAGTGATGGCCATGTTGACTAGCTCATTATATGTATCAGCTTTGACAAGATTCAGTCGTTCCTTGAGTTTAGTACTCAGACCTCGGCGGAAACGATCACGCTTCTTGGCATCTGTGTCTGCGTGATAGCTCGCGTATTGGCACACGTTGTTGAAGGCTTGAGCATACTGAAGTACAGTGCGGTTACCCTGAGTGAGAGCTAAAAACTCATTTAGCTTTCTTTCCATGAGACCTTCGGGGATATGGTGTGCCCGGAACGCAGTTTTGAATTCATCCCAAGTGACAATGTGATCAGCGGGGAGCATAGCAAAATAGTGATCCCACCATAGACGAGCCGTACCGCGAAGCTGCTGCGCGGCAAAGCGGGCCTTGTTTGCATCCGAACATGGGGCCACAAGTAGAGAAAACTTGGACTCGATTGTGCGAATCCAAGCGTCCGCATCCAAGGGTTCCTCCGTCTTGTGAAACAAGGGAGGCTGGGTCCCTAGGAAATCCGTGTAACCGGCGGCTTGGGGTTGGTGAACATTGTGCCCACCCCGCTGCTGGTGCTGTCCTTGCACGAGCTGGCGAAGCAACTCGGTTTGAGCGGCCATTACTTCAACCAAGCTGGGTGGTGGTGGCGGCTGTGGTTGTGGTCCACTTGCGCTAGCACCAAAACCATCCGGGTTACCACGGGTTGCTCCAACCATCTGAAAAGGCGAATGTTCTTCATTAGCAACGTGATCCATATTGCTTCCATGATTCACAAAGATGTAACGCGGAATAGTAGACTTCCGAAAGGTCATGGATAGAATCGTGGGCGTAAAACTGCCTGCCATAAGAAATTTATAACTCTTGGTAGGTTCATCCAAGATTTCTCATATTTTGGCAGGGGGTAGGGAATTTATAGATGTACAACTTTGGTATTCAGCCAAGATGCTAAATCGATGGCTAAGATGGTCAAACGATTCACTCTTTGCTTCGCTGGTTTGGCTGTTTTTCAGCAGAACGAGTTATAGTATCTGGCCTATAACTCAAACTAGCAAGATCCAATAGGGTTGAAATTTTGTGAGAACCTAGATCACAGAATTTAGGACAAGTTCGATATTCAACACTCAGCCCGGAAATATAGAGAGACATGGGTAAAAATTCCGACAAGTCTCTGCAATCACAGATTCAACTGCTTTCCGATATCACAATCAACCCATGTTTTTAGCCATGGCCTACATGATTAGAGCGTCCAATGGTCAAGTTGTACCTACCACAAAAGAGGTACTCAACTCTTAGTTAGCCTATTACAACACTTGCCAAAAGTTAGGCTGCACTATCGAGGAGTATATGCAAAAGTCTTCCTAGGCCATCGGCTAGAAATTGTCGAGGTTGTTGACGGACGACTTGCTGTGAGTAGGAGAGTGAGCTCCCATCGGAAGTGGCTGCAGTGCCTCACCCTCAAAGTCCATTCCTGAAATACCATCAATCTCCTGTGGCTCCTCCTCACCTTCCTCCATAGCCACCACGCCAGGAGGGGCATTCTGATCATGGTGCCACTGAATGTGCTCATTAGCATCCTCCAACTCAAGGTTCAGATCATGGAGCTGCTCCTCCAAGTGTGCTATCATGTCATCTCTCTCGCCCATGAGAGTGTCGTGCTCCTGTACCTGGCCCTCAAGTTGGCCAATCCGGGTGTCTCTATCCTCGAGTTCCTCACTGAGTTCCTTAATCTGCTCATCCCTGGTATCTGCCATCATGTGGTAGGCCTGTGCAAGATTAGTGAGCTGCACAAGCGCCTGACTCTGGAGAGTCTGAAGTCGGTAGAGTGCACTCATGCACCGTACGGAGGTGTCGATGGTCTCCTGGGCATGAAAGTCCACCAAGTATTGTGAGTGCTGCACCCTGTTGAGCCAAAAGGGGTCGTTGTCCTGGGCAGCAGGAAACAAACCAATAGGAATGAGCGTGACAGCCTCGGGGCAGTGCGCACAGAAAGTGGTGAGCGCCCTCATGGCAGCAAGCTCCCAAGTATCGGCCAAACGGCGACCAACAACCTCAATCTCCAAGGCGGGCCACTCCGGGTGTAGCGGGTGCAGAAAAATGGTCACGTTGACACGGCACTGGGTAACTCCATTCTCTGCAAACTCCAGTCCGGCGTAACGTGGGGGAATATGATAGCCCACGGTGCGCAGAACATCCCACAAAATAGAGGGAAAGCCCTCCCAGTGGAGACACTGCGAGTGAACGCGTCCATCCTCATCCACCATCATGGCAACAGGCTCGGCCATCTGAACAAAAGATCAAATAGTGTGAGGTAGCGAAAAACTGTGAATAGTATAGCGAACAGGTTCTGGACCGTGCACTAAAATAGCCATAACTTCAACAGTTCTGGTCCAAAAATTCTCAACTTTTACCAGAGCATTCCTAAGGTAATTGTGAACAACTTTGCTAGTCAACTCCAGAGCTAGATAAGTCTCTAAGATGGTTTTCTTTTCAGGTTTTACCTGACTGTCTTCCCAGAATTTTCAGTGAACAGTGGGCCAACATTTCGTGCACCAGGGAAAATCTGCCCAGCCAAAATTTACCAAATTTTAACAGTAGCCGCCTGAGTATATTTACAACATGTTTTTAGTTGAACACTTTTGCAGAAAATGTGGCAGAACCACCTGAATTAATCCGGCTCAAGTGTATTAACCATCACCATTAAGGCACTCCCGGTTAACCTTACACTTCAGACGGAGTAATCCACTGGTCTGTCGGGTATAACCTCCCGATACAACCACGGTGCACGGATCGAGCGACGTACATACAAATGCTCATGCGACGATGAGCCCAGAGAATACCACATTCCAGCAAATATTACGATATTAACATAAGTAAATATTACAGGCCAAGTTCTGAGCTTAGAAACCAAATACTTCAATTAACATAAATAAGTTCTTCAGAGTTAAGTTGCAGCGGAAAATAAACAACGGAAACTACTCGACGATACAGGATGTCTCGATGAAGCCCGTACGAGACATCACTCGGCCTTATCTCCGTTGGACGGGGGCGCATCCCATTCCACCGACCAACCAGGGGGAAGAGTGCAGGGCCAAGTCAAGCTAGCAATCATGTCTTCGAAGGGCTCACCTGAAAACGAGTCACAAGCAAGACTGAGTATACTAATACTCAGCAAGACTTACCCGTGTAGTGGAAACTACTCCACCGACTCTAGACATGCCAGGCTTTTTGGCTCAGGGGTTTGTTTTGCCGAAAAGCATCTACAAGTGGGTCCTTACTTTCAACTTTTAGCTCAAGATTCTAGTTTCGTTAGCCAGTCTAGGTAAGCAGCTATCTAAAGCATACATGGTGAAGCATTAAATTTTCCATCCAACCAGTTCATCCATCATCATTGTTCCTCTTCTTACTCTGTGGGTAAAAATGGTTAAGCAGTCTCAATAGCCGTGAGAAACGGACGATTCGAATCGAATTTCTTAACCTTGCAAGGGAAAACCCAAACACACGTCACGTGGTTACTCCCTAGAGTCACACGTGCAACTTTTCCCCTTTCTTTCCGGGTCGTGGATCGGGGCTACCCTCCGAGAGTGCAAGAGTCCCACGCCACGGTTCGGCGCCGGGTCGTGACCACTCTCTGCACTCGCCATATGCACATGGGACCGAAGTTCAAAGGGTAGGATGCCGTCCCCTTGCCGGGCCAATCAGGTACCTAAGCTTACCGATTCCCATAATCTCGGCATGTGTTTAGTACGTTCAAAGACTTAACCATCACTACCACACCCTGCGGCCTTAGCATTTTTCACTAGACAGACGGGCCTCAATCGTAACCATCGTTACGCAACCCGTCCGTGTCCTTATGATTGCAGCGTGTAGTAGTCATTCAACTCCTATTTTCTCGCGAGTGAAAGGAAATCACTCGACTTTTACCGGAGTCCTATTAGCACAGCATTCTATCGAACCTTACATCTAGTTTTCAAGCAAGGGTTCCTGACATCATGCAACTAAGTTTTCATCCAACTCCCATAAACTTAATGCACAAGCAAAGAGTAATGAGTTGCATAATTTCGGAAAGAAGGGGTTATGCTCCGGGGCTTGCCTTCGCAGTTCGCTTGGGGATCTTCCGAACCTGGGCTCGGGTCTTCAAAAGCTTCAGTTAGATTTGCTTGAGCTTCACGCTGCTCACTCTCGGACGCGGGCACCAGCTCGTAAGTTCCGTCGGCGAGAGTCGTCGATTCTACATGAGTGCACAAGTTTAAGTTGTGGTAACGGTACTTGATACGATTTAAGAGTGATTACTACAATGGATAGTTTCTGGTCATGAAATTTTGGATTTAGGCACATCAAGGAAAGATGTGCGTACTGTAAAATTTTCAGCCAATTTTATGTAACAGATTAATTATGAAAAATACATTGCATCGTTGCTGTTAGATCCTTGTTCTTTTTGTACAGAACAAT
Source organism: Panicum miliaceum (assembly GCA_032594955.1). Taxonomy (NCBI): domain Eukaryota; kingdom Viridiplantae; phylum Streptophyta; class Magnoliopsida; order Poales; family Poaceae; genus Panicum; species Panicum miliaceum. Next base: position 16,928,152 of record CM064068.1, read on the forward strand.
CGGTGCAACAAATGAGTCTAAGATTTTTACAGAGCTCTCACTTAAGCATGCAGAAGCTACTGTAATTTTTGTAGGATTTATCATGCAGTATCCAGAGCATAGAAAATATGACATTCTACACCTAGGCTATTCAAAGATTCATTTTTACAGGACCCTACACAGGGTTTTTGTCCATGGAACTTTTTACACAGCAACCTCTACCGTAGTTTATCTCCCAGTAAAAATTTGAGAATTTTCCAAGCTAAGATACTATTTTCTTGATTTAATGTATGTTATTAGCACATAAATCAATTAAGTAGGTTATTGTGAGATAAAAAGTCTCCTAATTTTTCTCTGGCTTCTAGGTACCAATACATTAGCATAGGAAAAGTTTCAATGGGTGACTCACCACCTAACTGCAGGGATAAAACATTCTACTTACACACGAATTAAAACTAAGTTTAACAAACAGTAGAGCTAGAGATGGAATTTGGGCCTGATCTTTTTACACAGTCCTAAACATCAAGCAAATAATTCACTGCCCAAAATTTTAGGTCAGCATTGTTCTAGAACAGTGGGTAAAAAATAAGTCCATTAAAGCTTCTATTTAAAGTAGAGCAAAATACTTTGAGATTCTGAGAAATCTTTTTTAACAAAAGTGGTAGAGTTTGTTCTGAGGATTCCAGAACAGTTGAGTTTGCATTTTTCTGAATTTTCTACGATTTTATACGAATTTTACAAATTCTCTGAATTTGAATCTAGGTTTGAAACTTTCTTTTACAACCAGGTCCTTGAATCTTACGCTCAGACCCTTCTAAAGATTTAAATTCTTGCAATTGGGTCCTCGGGCGGCTCGGGTACGGTGGCCGGCCGAAATTCCGGCGAGGGGGCTTGCCGGCGGCGAGGGGCGAGGGTCGGGGAAGGTTCAGGGGTGCGAGGGCTACCTTGTGGGGGTGTTGTTCAGGTGGGGGACGGCCGGGAAGGGCTCGCCGGCGTTGGAGCAGAGGCGGCGGCGGCGCGGCTCGCGTCGACGGCGGTGCTCCGGCGGGCTTGGGGCGGCGTGGTCCGGTCGGTGAGCTTCAGTGGCGCGTGGGGAAGCTACTCAGGGGCTCGGCTTGGACGGAGGGGGTCGGGGTCGTGCTGTCCACGGCGAGCAGGGGCGGCGGCGGCGGCAGTGTGGGCGGCGGCGCTCCGGTGGCTCTGCGTGGCGTTGGGTGGGTCGGCGAGCTGCGGTGGGGTGATGTAGTGGTGGCTGGGGGCTCAGTTTGGGCAGTGGGCGGCGGTGGAGGGCTGTCCACGGGCGGATGGTGCTCGGCGACGGCGATGGCGACGGCGAGGCGTTCTGGGCTGTGGTGGCTCGCGCGCGTGGCCGGGCGGGGCTTTTATAGGGGCAGGAGGGGGTGTGGAGGTGCCTGGGCGACGCGCGGGGCGGGGCACGGCAGCGGCGTGCACTGGCCGTGGCGGGCGGCGGCAGAACGCCGGCGCGACGTGCGGCAGTGTGGCAGAACCACCTGAATTAATCCGGCTCAAGTGTATTAACCATCACCATTAAGGCATCCTCGGTTAACCTTACACTTCAAACGGAGTAATCCACTGGTCTGTCGGGTATAACCTCCCGATACAACCACGGTGAACGGATCGAGCGCCGTACATACAAATGCTCATGCGACGATGAGCCCAGAGAATACCACATTCCAGCAAGTATTACATCATTTGCATAAGTCAATATTACAGACCTAGTTCTGAGTTTAGAAAACAAGTACTTCAATTAACATAAATAAGTTCTTCAGAGTTAAATTGCAGCGGAAATAAACAACGGAAACTACTCGACGATACAGGATGTCTCGATGAAGCCCGTACGAGACATCACTCGGCCTTATCTCCGTTGGACGGGGGCGCATCCCATTCCACCGACCAACCAAGGGGAACAGTGCAGGGCCAAGTCAAGCTAGCAATCATGTCTTCAAAGGGCTCACCTGAAAACGAGTCACAAGCAAGACTGAGTATACTAATACTCAGCGAGACTTACCCGTGTAGTGGAAACTACTCCACCGACTCTAGACATGCAAGGCTGTTTGGCTCAGGGGTTTGTTTTGCTGAAAAGCATCTACAAGTGGGTCCTTACTTTCAACTTTTAGCTCAAGATTCTAGTTTCGTTAGCCAGTCTAGGTAAGCAGCTATCTAATGCATACATGGTGAAGCATTAAGTTTTCCATCCAACCAGTTCATTCATCATCATTGTTCCTCTTCTTACTCTGTGGGTAAAAATGGTTAAGCAGTCTCAATAGCCGTGAGAAACGGACGATTCGAATCGAATTTCTTAACCTTGCATGGGAAACCCAAACACATGTCACGTGGTTACTCCCTAGAGTCACACGTGCAACTTTTCCCCTTTCTTTCCGGGTCGTGGATCGGGGCTACCCTCCGAGAGTACAAGAGCTCCACGCCACGGTTCGGCGCCGGGTCGTGACCACTCTCTGCACTCGCCATATGCACATGGGACCGAAGTTCAAAGGGTAGGATGCCGTCCCCTTGCCGGGCCAATCAGGTACTTAAGCTTACCGATTCCCATAATCTCGGCATGTGTTTAGTACGTTCAAAGACTTAACCATCACTACCACACCCTGCGGCCTTAGCATTTTTCTCTAGACAGACGGGCCCCAATCGTAACCATCGTTACATAACCCGTCCGTGTCCTTATGATTGCAGCGTGTAGTAGTCATTCAACTCCTATTTTCTCGCGAGTGACAGGAAATCACCCGACTTTTACCGGAGTCCTATTAGCACAGCATTCTATCGAACCTTACATCTAGTTTTCCAAGCAAGGGTTCCTGACATCATGCAACTAAGTTTTCATCCAACTCCTATAAACTTAATGCACAAGCAAAGAGTAATGAGTTGCATAATTTCGGAAAGAATGGGTTATGCTCCGGGGCTTGCCTTCGCAGTTCGCTTGGGGATCTTCCGAACTTAGGCTCGGGTCTTCAAAAGCTTCAGTTAGATTTGCTTGAGCTTCACGCTGCTCACTCTCGGACGCGGGCACCAGCTCGTAGGTTCCGTCGGCGAGAGTCGTCGATTCTACATGAGTGCACAAGTTTAAGTCGTGGAAATAGCACTTGATTACGATTTGAGAGTCATTACTACAAGGGATAGTTTCTGGTCATGAAATTTTGGATTTAGGCACATCAAGGAAAGGTGTGCTTACTGTAAAATTTTCAGCCAATTTTATGTAACAGATTAATTCTGAAAAATATATTTCATTGTTTCTGTTAGATACTTGTTCTTTTTGTACAGAACAATTGGTGCAACAATTGTGGCTAAGATTTTTACAGAGCTCTCACTTGAGCATGCAGAAGCTACTGTAATTTTGGTAGGATTTATCATGCAATATTTAGAGCATAGAAAATATGACATTCTACACCTAGGCTTTTTAAAGATTCATTTTTACAGGACCCTACACAGGGTTTTTGTCCATGAAACGTTTTACACAGCAACCTCTACCACAGTGTAACTCCCAGTAATAATTGGGGAATTTTCCAAGCTAAGATACTATTTTCTTGATTTAATGTATGTTATTAGCACATAAATAAAATAAATAGGTTACTGTGAGATAAAAAGTCTCCTAATTTTTCTCTGGCTTCTAGTTACCAATACATTAGCATAGGAAAAATTTCAATGGGTGACTCACCACCTAACTGCAGGGATAAAACATTCTTCTTACACATGATATAAAACTAAGTTTAACAAACAGTAAATATAGAGATGGAATTTGGGCCTGATCTTTTTACACAGTCCTAATCATCCAGCAAATAATTCACTGCCCAAAATTCAGGGTCAGCATTGTTCTAGAACAGTGGGTATAAAATATGTCCATTAAAGCTTCTATTTAATGTAGAGCAACATATTTTGCGATTCTTAGAAAATTTTTGTAACAAAAGTGGTAGAGTTTGTTCTGAGGATTCCAGAACAGTTGAGTTTGCATTTTTCTGAATTTTCTACGATTTTATACGAATTTTACAAGTTCACTGAATTTGAATCTAGGTTTGAAATTTTCTTTTACAACTAGGTCCTTGAATCTTGCGCTCAGACCCTTCTAAAGATTTAAATTCTTGCAATTGGGTCCTCGGCGGCTCGGGTACGGCGGCCGGCCGAAATTCCGGCGAGGGGGCTCGCCGGCGGCGAGGGGCGGGGGTCGGGGAAGGTTCAGGGGTGCGAGGGCTACCTTGTGGGGGTGTTGTTCAGGTGGGGGACGGCCGGGAAGGGCTCGCCGGCGTTGGAGCAGAGGCGGCGGCGGCGCGGCTCGCGTCGACGGCGGTGCTCCGGCGGGCTTGGGGCGGCGTGGTCCGGTCGGTGAGCTTCAGTGACGCGTGGGGAAGCTACTCAAGGGCTCGGCTTGGACGGAGGGGGTCGGGGTCGTGCTGTCCACGGCGAGCAGGGGCGGCGGCGGCGACGGCAGCGCGGGCGGCGGCGCTCCGGTGGCTCTGGGTGGCGTTGGGTGGGTCGGCGAGCTGCGGTGAGGTGATGTAGTGGTGGCTGGGTGCTCAGTTTGGGCAGTGGGCGGCGGCAGTGGGCTGTCCACGGACGGGTGGTGCTCGGCGGCGGCGATGGCGACGGCGAGGCGTTCTGGTGGCTGGGGGCTCGCGCGCGTGGCCGGGGTGGCGCTTTTATAGGGACAGGAGGGGCCTGGTTAGCGTTCGGGGCGGAGGCACGGCACGGCGTGCACTGGCCGCGGCGGGCGGCGGCAGAACGCCGGCGCGTCGTGCGGCACGCGGGCGCGGCGACTGGGCGGCCGAGATACGGCGTGAGCGCGGTGAGATAGTGCCGGGCGCGGAGTGGGGAAGCAGCAGCGGCAGCGGCTCGGGCGGAGGGCGGGCGCGACGACTGGTGGGGCGCGGGGGCCGGGGCGGCACGGCGGAGCGCGGCTACTGGGCGCGACGGGCGGCGGGGCTGGACGCGGCTGCGTCGCAGGCACGCGCGGGCGCGGACTGGGCGGCGCGGCGTCGGGGCGGGGCAAAGCCGGCCGTGGCGGGGTGGTGCGGCGGCCACTGGCCTGGCGCTTCGCGCCGGTCAGGCGACGCCGGCCACCTGGCGCGCGGCGGGCGGGCGAGCGCGCGCGGCGCGGCAGAGGAGGGGGAGAAGCGAGGGACTGAAATGCAAAAATTCGAAAAAGTTCAGGGGGCTGGGTGCAAACAGGGCGTTTTCTCCTCTTTCTGATTTGAATTTCAAAAACTTTTGAACACGAAAGTTGCTCAAAATAAAAAGTTCTACAACTTTGGTTTCAGGCAAAACCTCATTTGGCTTATGGTTTTAAAGTTAATTTAAAAGTTTCAAATGTGTCCAAATGTGCCCAAATTTAATTTGAATTCCAACTGAACCCGTTTTAAATTCTTTCCACCCTCTCATTAGTTGGTTTAACACATGGAGTTAGGCTTATGTCATTGATTTTGGATTTGTAATTACCAGGGTTGCCACAGCCTTCCCCCCTTAACAAGAATCTCGCCCCGAGATTCGGTAATTCTTAGTGTGGGCGTGGGTGCACATACCAGTGGTTGAGGCAAGAAACCCAGGGAAATGTTGGTTCAGGTAGCTTTCCGTTTCCCAGGTGGCTTCTTCTTCCGTGTGGCGATTCCATTGTATTTTATACATTCTAATCACTTTCCTCCTGGTCTCTCTTTCTTTTCGATCCAGAATCTTAATTGGGTGTTCGACATACGAGAGATCGGGTTCCAACGATATTTCTTGTTGTTCCACAATCTCGGTAGGGACTCGAATACACTTCTTGAGTTGAGATACGTGGAAGACATCATGGGTGGCCGTGAGCTGAGGGGGCAGTCGTAATTTGTAGGCTACGGGTCCGCAGCTCTTCATGATTTCGTAAGGACCAATATAACGGGGAGCTAGTTTGCCTTTGATCCCAAATCTTCGCACTCCTTTGGTTGGTGAAACTCGAAGATAGACATGATCGCCAACTTCGAACTTTAGAGGCTTTCTCCTTTTGTCAGAATAGCTCTTTTGTCGGGCTTGTGCGGCTTTAAGATTTGCTTGTATTACTTTTACTTTCTCCTCTGCCTCGATTACCAGGTCGGGTCCAATTATTTTACGTTCTCCGGTTTGTGACCAGCTCAAAGGGGTTCGACACCTTCGTCCGTACAGGGCCTCAAATGGTGCCATTTTTAAACTCGTTTGGTAGCTGTTGTTGTACGAGAACTCTGCCAGGGGTAGGCATTTGTCCCAATTCTTGTCATAATGGATGACACAGGCTCTCAGCATGTCTTCAAGAATTTGGTTTACTCTTTCCGTTTGTCCATCGGTCTGAGGATGGTATGCTGAGCTGCGAATCAGCTTTGTGCCAAGAGACGTTTGCAGTTGTTCCCAAAAGCGTGCTACAAACTGGGGACCACGATCGGAGATAATCGTCTTAGGTATTCCATGCAGGCAAACAATACGATCGAGGTAAATCTCGGCATATTGCTTGGTAGAATAGGTGGTGTGTACCGGAAGAAAATGTGCCGTCTTCGTGAGTCTATCAACGATAACCCATATGGAATCATGTCCCTGGGACGTGTTTGGTAGTCCAACGATGAAGTCCATACTTATGTCTTCCCATTTCCATGATGGTATAGGTAACGGTTGAAGTGTACCGGCTACCTTTAAGTGGCTAGCTTTTACTCTCTGGCACGTGTCACATTCCGAGACATGCGTAGCAATTTCCCTTTTCATTCTAGTCCACCAGAAGTTTTGCCTTAGGTCCTGATACATTTTGCTACTGCCGGGGTGGATAGAGAATTTGGAGAGGTGTGCCTCATCAAGAATTTGCTTGCGGAGTTCACGATTCTTCGGAACGACTATACGACTTTCGAACCATAGAACTCCCTTATGGTCCTGGCGGAAACACTTATACTTCTCCTCACCTAGAGAGAGTTTTTGTTTGATGATCTTGATTCCTTCATCATGTAGTTGTGCCATGACGATTTGATCGTGAAGAGTGGGCTCAACTGAGATGTGATTTAGAGTGCCTTGGGAAACCACTTCCAAGTTAAGCTTCCTCATGTCTGCACATAATGTCTCATGGTAGGACTCCATGGATAAGCAATGGCAATGGGACTTGCGGCTTAGTGCATCCGCGACTACATTAGCCTTACCGGGGTGATAGTGCACTTCAAGGTCATAATCTTTGATTAATTCTAGCCATCTTCGTTGTCTCATATTCAGATCGGCTTGTGTGAAGATGTACTTGAGACTCTTATGATCCGTGTAGATATTGCACTGTGTACCCATGAGATAGTGCCTCCATATCTTCACAGCGTGAATGACGGCTGCGAGCTCAAGGTCATGCGTGGGATAATTCTGTTCGTGGGGCCGAAGGGCTCGTGAGGCATATGCAATCACTCGATTCTCTTGCATAAGCACACATCCTAGACCAGTACCTGATGCGTCACAATACACATCGAATGACTTGGTATTATCGGGTTGAGCTAACACAGGTGCAGTAGTCAGATGCTCTCTGAGAGTGTGGAAGGCTTCCTCACACTTCTCATTCCATACAAACTTTACTTCCTTCTTCAATAGTTCCGTCATGGGCTTAGCAATTCGAGAGAAATCCGGGATGAAGCGACGGTAGTAACCGGCTAAGCCGAGAAAACTGCGAATCTGATGAACAGAGGTAGGGGGTTTCCAATCCATCACCTCTTGTACCTTGCTGGGGTCAACAGCTATGCCTTCGCTGGAGATCGTGTGACCTAAGAACTTTACAGTATCCAACCAGAATTCACACTTAGAAAACTTAGCATAGAGCTGATGGTCTCTGAGTCGCTGAAGAACAATGCGAAGGTGCTTGGCATGCTCTTCCTCATCCTTTGAATAGATAAGAATGTCGTCGATGAACACTACGACGAATTTGTCAAGTTCGGGCATGAATACCGAATTCATGAGATACATGAACTAGGCAGGGGCATTGGTGAGTCCAAAGGACATGACCAAGAATTCATATAGTCCATATCGTGTGGAGAAGGCAGTCTTAGGAATATCGCACGGGCGAATCTTGATCTGATGATATCCCGAACGAAGATCAATCTTTGAGAAGACTCTGGCTCCAGCTAATTGATCGAAGAGCACATCGATGCGAGGAAGTGGGTATTTATTTTTAACTGTTACCGCATTGAGAGGTCGGTAGTCCACACATAATCTCAAACTGTCATCCTTCTTCTTTACGAATAGGGCTGGACATCCCCAAGGTGACGCGCTAGGGCGAATAAAACCTTTGTCCAGTAGTTCTTGGAGTTGAAGTTTCAGCTCGGCCAATTCTTTAGGGGGCATCCTATACGGTCTTTTGGATATAGGTGCAGTGCCTGGTTGTAGTTCAATAACGAACTCAATATCCCTATCCGGTGGCATTCCTGGTAAGTCATCCGGGAAAACATCGGCATACTCGTTCACCACAAGAATCTCATCTAGCTTAAGTCCTTCCATCTTATAAGCACAGGAATTCGTGCAATCTATGAATGGTAGGTAAAGGGTAGTGGCTCCGTGACTAGGTGAATTTATCTCAACGGCTCGGGAAGAAAGGTCCAGTGTGACTCCATGCATAGCCATCCAGTTCATTCCCAAAATAATGTCCATGCCGTCAAGGGGTAAAAGGACAAGGTCCGTGTCGATGGTTTTACTACCCAATTTGACTGGTACTTGTCTGACCATTTGGTTTGAAGCAATTTTACCACCCGGTGTTGATATCATATATGACCCTTTTGTGTGACAAACATCCAAGCCTACTTTTGCACCGAATTTTGCACTTATGAAACTATGCGATGCACCAGAATCAAATAATATAACGGCAGGCTTGTTATGGATAGAGAATGTACCCGACATCACTGGGGCGCCTTCTGGAAGCTCTGCAAGCGTGGTGAAGTTAATCCGTCCTTGCTTGACTTGCAGGGTCTGTCTCTTGCCCCTTTTCTTGGTGTTCGGGTCGGATCCTTGACCTTGGTTGGGCTGTCCAGGCCGAGGGCATTCTCGTGCGAAGTGGCTGGAACTCCCGCATTTGAAACAGCGATTCGCGGGGCTAGGTCGAAGAGACTGTTGAAGAATGGGCCTCGGACAATTCTGTGAAGGCATCGGGGGTCGTACCATGCCTGGCTGCTGTGGGGGTCTGGCAATCCATCTTCCTGGCTGCGGGGCCCTTGGTGGAGCTGTGGGTGCGGTATTTTGCACGATGCGATACCTTGGTGGTTGGACACTTGATGGTCCCGCGGGTGCCTTTCTCTTCTTCTCTGCCCGGTGCGCCATGATACAGTCTTCCTGGGTAATGGCCATATTGACCAACTCATTGTAGGTGTCAGCCCTGGCTAGGTTCAGACGTTCCTTGAGCTTGGTATTCAGACCTCGGCGGAAACGATCACGCTTCTTGGCATCCGTATCCGCGTGATAGCCCGCATACTGGCATAGGTTGTTGAACGCCTGGGCGTACTGCAACACGGTGCGGGTGCCCTGGGTGAGTGCCAGGAACTCGTTCAACTTCCTCTCCATGAGACCCTCGGGGATATGATTGAACTCATCCCAGTCGACCACATGATCAGCCGGGAGCATCGCAAAATAGTGGTCCCACCACAGACGAGCGGTACCGCGAAGCTGTTGCGCGGCAAAACGAGCTTTGTTGGCTTCTGAGCATGGGGCCACAAGTAGTGTGAACTTGGATTCTATGGTGCGAATCCATGCATCTGCGTCCAGGGGTTCCTCGGCCTTATGGAACAAGGGAGGCTGGGTCCCCAGGAAATCCGTGTATCCTGCAGCTTGTGGTTGGTGAGCATTGTGCCCACCCCTCTGCTGGTGTTGCCCTTGCACAATCTGACGTAGCAGCTCGGTTTGAGCGGCCATCACTTCCACCAAACTGGGCGGGGGTGGTGGCGATTGTCGCGAGCGGCTGCCACCGGCACCAAAACCCTCGGGGTTGCCACGTGTTGATCCAACCATCTGAAACGTGAAAGGTTACCATTAGCAACGCGATCCATATTACTTTCTTGATTCATAAATAATTGGTGTAGTCATAGACTTCCGAAGTCTGAGCTAGAAGTATGGATAGAATCTCTGTTTGCTACGAGAAAAGTCATAGCCTGCTGTGGGTCCATCCAAAACATCTCAATCATTTGCAGTAGTCAGAGAATTTAGGAATGCACCACCTTGGTATTTTAACTTCGGTGCTAGAACTATAGCTAAGGTGGTCGAAAAGCTCGTCCTTTGCCTTACTGTCTTAGCTGTTTTTCAGCAGATTGATCGGTACGGTTTCGCCTATATCTCAAACTAGCGAGGTCCAATGATGCTGAATTTTTGTGAGAACCTAGATCACAAAACTTAGCACAAGTCTGGTATTCAACACTCAGCCAATAAATGCAAGGAAACATGGATAAAAATTCCGACAAGACTCAGCAATTGTGGATTTCATTGTTTACCAAGTTACAACGAATTCACCCAAGTTCATCGCCGTTCCTTACATGCTGAGGGTATCCACATGGTTCAGGTGTACCCAACACAAAAGAGTTACTCAACTCCTAGTTAGCCTATTACAATACTTGCCAACAGTTAGGCTACCCTATCGAGGAGTATGTGCAAAAGTCCTCCTAGGTCATCCTCTAGAAATCATCCAAGTCGTTGACGGACGACTCGCTGTGAGCAGGAGAGTGAGCTCCCATCCGAGGTGCCTGTGGTACCTCACCCTCGAAATCCATACCTGAGATACCATCAATCTCCTGTGGCTCCTCCTCATCCTCCTCCATGTCGTCCTCATGGGGATGGTCATTCTGATCATGATGCCACTGAATGTGCTCATTAGCATCCTCCAACTCAAGGCTCAGATCATGGAGCTGCTCCTCCAACTGTGCTATCGTGGTATCTCTCTCACCCATGAGAGTGTCCTGCTCCTGGATTTGGCCCTCAAGTTGGCCAATCTGAGCATCTCTGTCCTCAAGATCCTGACTGAGCTCCTTTATCTGCTCATCCCTGGTATCTGCCATCATATGGTAGGCCTGAGCAAGATCGGTGAGCTGCTCGAGTGCCTGACTCTGGAGAGTCTGAAGCCGGTAGAGTGCACTCATGCACCGTACGGAGGTATGGATAGTCTCCTGGGCATGGAAGTCTACCAAATACTGTGCGTGCTGCACCCTGTTGAGCCAAAAGGGGTCGTTGTCCTGGGCAGCAGGAAACAATCCAATGGGAGTGAGTGTGACAACCTCGGGACGCTGCGCACAAAATGTGGTGAGCGCCCTCATGGCTGCAAGCTCCCAAGTATCGGCCAAACGGCGACCAACAGCCTCAAGCTCCAAGGCGGGCCACTCCGGGTGTAGCGGGTGCGGAAAGATAGTCACGTTGACACGGCACTGGGTAACTCCATTTTCTGCAAACTCCAGTCCGGCGTAACGTGGGGGAATTAGATAGCCCGCGGTACGCAGAACATCCCACAAAATAGAGGGAAAGCCCTCCCAGTGGAGACACTGCGAGTGCACGCGTCCATCCTCATCCACCATCATCTCAACAGGCTCGGCCATCTGAACAAAAGATCAAATGGAGTGAGATAGCGAAAAACTGTGAACAGCACAAGGACAGATTCTGTATAGTGTGCAAAAATAATCATAACTCCCACAGTTCTCATCCAAAAATTCTCAAATTTCACCAGATCACTCCTAAAGTATTTGTGAACAACTTTTCTAGTCAACTCCAGAGCTAATTGGGTCTCTAAGATGGTCTTTGTTTTCAGGTTTTACCTTACTGTCTACCCAGAATTTTTAGTGAACAGAGGGCTAGAGTTTCGTACACCAGGGAAAATCTACCCAGCCAAAATTTACCAAATTTTAACAGCAGCTTCCTGGGTAAATTTGGAACAAGTTTCGTGTTGTGCTCTTTTGCAGAAAACCGCAGGAAGGGGGCCTAAAAATTTAAGGGGCAGAAGTGCTTATTCCGGACAGAATTCTGACATTTCAAGGTTTCTGTTATTTCTTATTATCCATAAGTTCAGAATTTTTCATTTTTGAACAGGAGATAGAACACAAAATTTGGAACAATTCTTTCAACATGAACTTCTCCAGAAAAGGTCATTTTCTTGGGTCAATAAATCGTTCCTTTTGGTGACGGCAGATTTCGGACAGTTTCGCTAGATAGTCCTTATGCAAACCACGCTTAGATACGCAAGAACCTTTCCACTCTCACACAACGCATTTTTGATTTCAGATACACATGTTTATGATGTATGCACGTCCTATTCGTCCTCACAAAATAAAACAATTGCCAAATAGCTTTGGTCTTACGAAGATAGTTTCGGTGGCCTACGCAATACGGCTCTCGCTATAATAGCTAGTCGAGTCTTTCTAATCGCTCCTTAACTTATCGAAATCGCGGTTAGCGTACCTGCAGAAGACTGACAAAGCATATATATTTCATGAACCTTTCATGCCAGCACTCATGAAAGCGTCCGCAATCATTACCGTTTACTTATAGAAACGATATATGTACAATTCCCGCCGTACAGACGACGTTAGCATACGCTATCGAGATAGCGTATTCACGGGGGTACCGTCATGAGACGGGGGTATGAACAGCGATCGCCATACCCTGCGCCGAACCTTCTACTCCCAATATGTTCAACTAACAGTTGGCATATTGGCAGCACCTCAAGTAAGCCACTGCTTGAGGGCAGCGTTCGGTTCGCATCACCGACAGGAAGGCCAAGCTCTCTCAGTTGGCTGAGGATCCTTACCTTCTTACCTTAGCGACGAGTGCGTCGTTACAGAATTTAGGGTCGGTTGTGCATGAAAGTAAGTTTCGACAGAAAGTAATGTGCTGGAAGTCAGTTGATACTATATATAGAAGTTAGATAGCCACCTAGTAACTTTCCCATAATCTCTTAGGGCTTTACGAACTAGGCACCATCCTTAACGTACCAACGCATTTCGCAACACAACCTTCTAGTCAAGTTTTAGTAAAATGAGTTTTTAAGGCTTGTAGCATTCTCTGGCGTATGTATTTCGGCTCTGGTGTCCGCTGTTGCCAGCTGTGGCACCAGCTACGGCTCTGATACCAGCTGTGGCAGAACCACCTGAATTAATCCGGCTCAAGTGTATTAACCATCACCATTAAGGCATCCTCGGTTAACCTTACACTTCAAACGGAGTAATCCACTGGTCTGTCGGGTATAACCTCCCGATACAACCACGGTGAACGGATCGAGCGCCGTACATACAAATGCTCATGCGACGATGAGCCCAGAGAATACCACATTCCAGCAAGTATTACATCATTTGCATAAGTCAATATTACAGACCTAGTTCTGAGTTTAGAAAACAAGTACTTCAATTAACATAAATAAGTTCTTCAGAGTTAAATTGCAGCGGAAATAAACAACGGAAACTACTCGACGATACAGGATGTCTCGATGAAGCCCGTACGAGACATCACTCGGCCTTATCTCCGTTGGACGGGGGCGCATCCCATTCCACCGACCAACCAAGGGGAACAGTGCAGGGCCAAGTCAAGCTAGCAATCATGTCTTCAAAGGGCTCACCTGAAAACGAGTCACAAGCAAGACTGAGTATACTAATACTCAGCGAGACTTACCCGTGTAGTGGAAACTACTCCACCGACTCTAGACATGCAAGGCTGTTTTGCTCAGGGGTTTGTTTTGCCGAAAAGCATCTACAAGTGGGTCCTTACTTTCAACTTTTAGCTCAAGATTCTAGTTTCGTTAGCCAGTCTAGGTAAGCAGCTATCTAATGCATACATGGTGAAGCATTAAGTTTTCCATCCAACCAGTTCATTCATCATCATTGTTCCTCTTCTTACTCTGTGGGTAAAAATGGTTAAGCAGTCTCAATAGCCGTGAGAAACGGACGATTCGAATCGAATTTCTTAACCTTGCAAGGGAAACCCAAACACACGTCACGTGGTTACTCCCTAGAGTCACACGTGCAACTTTTCCCCTTTCTTTCCGGGTCGTGGATCGGGGCTACCCTCCGAGAGTACAAGAGCTCCACGCCACGGTTCGGCGCCGGGTCGTGACCACTCTCTGCACTCGCCATATGCACATGGGACCGAAGTTCAAAGGGTAGGATGCCGTCCCCTTGCCGGGCCAATCAGGTACTTAAGCTTACCGATTCCCATAATCTCGGCATGTGTTTAGTACGTTCAAAGACTTAACCATCACTACCACACCCTGCGGCCTTAGCATTTTTCACTAGACAGACGGGCCCCAATCGTAACCATCGTTACATAACCCGCCCGTGTCCTTATGATTGCAGCGTGTAGTAGTCATTCAACTCCTATTTTCTCGCGAGTGACAGGAAATCACTCGACTTTTACCGGAGTCCTATTAGCACAACATTCTATCGAACCTTACATCTAGTTTTCCAAGCAAGGGTTCCTGACATCATGCAACTAAGTTTTCATCCAACTCCTATAAACTTAATGCACAAGCAAAGAGTAATGAGTTGCATAATTTCGGAAAGAATGGGTTATGCTCCGGGGCTTGCCTTCGCAGTTCGCTTGGGGATCTTCCGAACTTGGGCTCGGGTCTTCAAAAGCTTCAGTTAGATTTGCTTGAGCTTCACGCTGCTCACTCTCGGACGCGGGCACCAGCTCGTAGGTTCCGTCGGCGAGAATCGTCGATTCTACATGAGTGCACAAGTTTAAGTCGTGGAAATAGCACTTGATTACGATTTGAGAGTCATTACTACAAGGGATAGTTTCTGGTCATGAAATTTTGGATTTAGGCACATCAAGGAAAGGTGTGCTTACTGTAAAATTTTCAGCCAATTTTATGTAACAGATTAATTCTGAAAAATATATTTCATTGTTGCTGTTAGATACTTGTTCTTTTTGTACAGATCAATTGGTGCAACAATTGTGGCTAAGATTTTTACAGAGCTCTCACTTGAGCATGCAGAAGCTACTGTAATTTTTGTAGGATTTATCATGCAGTATTTAGAGCATAGAAAATATGACATTCTACACCTAGGCTTTTTAAAGATTCATTTTTACAGGACCCTACACAGGGTTTTTGTCCATGAAACGTTTTACACAGCAACCTCTACCACAGTGTAACTCCCAGTAATAATTTGGGAATTTTCCAAGCTAAGATACTATTTTCTTGATTTAATGTATGTTATTAGCACATAAATAAAATAAATAGGTTACTGTGAGATAAAAAGTCTCCTCTGGCTTCTAGTTACCAATACATTAGCATAGGAAAAATTTCAATGGGTGACTCACCACCTAACTGCAGGGATAAAACATTCTTCTTACACATGATATAAAACTAAGTTTAACAAACAGTAAATCTAGACATGGAATTTGGGCCTGATCTTTTTACACAGTCCTAATCATCCAGCAACTAATTCACTGCCCAAAATTCAGGGTCAGCATTGTTCTAGAACAGTGGGTATAAAATATGTCCATTAAAGCTTCTATTTAATGTAGAGCAAAATATTTTGAGATTCTGAGAAAATTTTTGTAACAAAAGTGGTAGAGTTTGTTCTGAGGATTCCAGAACAGTTGAGTTTGCATTTTTCTGAATTTTCTACGATTTTATACGAATTTTACAAGTTCACTGAATTTGAATCTAGGTTTGAAATTTTCTTTTACAACTAGGTCCTTGAATCTTGCGCTCAGACCCTTCTAAAGATTTAAATTCTTGCAATTGGGTCCTCGACGGCTCGGGTACGGCGGCCGGCCGAAATTCCGGCGAGGGAGCTCGCCGGCGGCGAGGGGTGGGGGTCGGGGAAGGTTCACGGGTGCGAGGGCTACCTTGTGGGGGTGTTGTTCAGGTGGGGGACGGCCGGGAAGGGCTCGCCGGCGTTGGAGCAGAGGCGGCGGCGGCGCGGCTCGCGTCGACGGCGTTGCTCCGGCGGGCTTGGGGCGGCGTGGTCCGGTCGGTGAGCTTCAGTGACGCGTGGGGAAGCTACTCAAGGGCTCGGCTTGGACGGAGGGGGTCGGGGTCGTGCTGTCCACGGCAAGCAGGGGCGGCGGGTGGCGACGGCAGCGCGGGCGGCGGCGCTCCGGTGGCTCTGGGTGGCGTTGGGTGGGTCGGCGAGCTGCGGTGAGGTGATGTAGTGGTGGCTGGGTGCTCAGTTTGGGCAGTGGGCGGCGGCAGTGGGCTGTCCACGGACGGTTGGTGCTCGGCGGCGGCGATGGCGACGGCGAGGCGTTCTGGTGGCCGGGGGCTCGCGCGCGTGGCCGGGGGTGGCGCTTTTATAGGGACAGGAGGGGCCTGGTTAGCGTGCGGGGCGGAGGCACGACACGGCGTGCACTGGCCGCGGCGGGCGGCGGCAGAACGCCGGCGCGTCGTGCGGCACGCGGGCGCGGCGACTGGGCGGCCGAGATACGGCGTGAGCGCGGTGAGATAGTGCCGGGTTGGATTGGGGAAGCAGCAGCGGCAGCGGCTCGGGCGGAGGGCGGGCGCGACGACTGGTGGGGCGCGGGGGCCGGGGCGGCACGGCGGAGCGCGGCTACTGGGCGCGACGGGCGGCGGGGCTGGACGCGGCTGCGTCGCAGGCACGCGCGGGCGCGGACTGGGCGGCGCGGCGTCGGGGCGGGGCAAAGCCGGCCGTGGCGGGGTGGTGCGGCGGCCACTGGCCTGGCGCTTCGCGCCGGTCAAGCGACGCCGGCCACCTGGCGCGCGGCGGGCGGGCGAGGCGCGCGCGGCGCGGCAGAGGAGGGGGAGAAGCGAGGGACTGAAATGCAAAAATTCGAAAAAGTTCAGGGGGCTGGGTGCAAACAGGGCGTTTTCTCCTCTTTCTGATTTGAATTTCAAAAACTTTTGAACACGAAAGTTGCTCAAAATAAAAAGTTCTACAACTTTGGTTTCGGGCAAAACCTCATTTGGCTTATGGTTTTAAAGTTAATTTAAAAGTTTCAAATGTGTCCAAATGTGCCCAAATTTCATTTGAATTCCAACTGAACCCGTTTTAAATTCTTTCCACCCTCTCATTAGTTGGTTTAACACATGGAGTTAGGCTTATGTCATTGATTTTGGATTTGTAATTACCAGGGTTGCCACAGGCAGCGCGGGCGCGGTGACTGGGCGGCCGCGATATGGCGTGAGCGCGGTGAGATAGTGCCGGGCGCGGAGTGGGGAAGCAGCAGTGGCAGCGGCTTGGGCGGAGGGCGGGCGCGGCGACTGGTGGGGCGCGGGGGCCGGGGCGGCACGGCGGAGCGCGGCGACTAGGCGGCCGGGCGGCGGGCTGGGCGCGGCAGCACGCGCGGGCGCTGACGGGCCGCGCGGCGTGGGGGCGGGGCAAAGCTGGCCGTGGCGGGGGTGGTGCGGCGGCCACTGGCCTGGCGCTTTGCGCCGGTCAGGCGACGCCGGCCACCTGGCGCGCGGCGGGCGGGCGAGCGCGCGCGGTGCGGCAGAGGAGGGGGGGGGGGGGGGGGGGGGGGGGGAAACGAGGGACCTGGATGGAAGAATTTGGAAAACTTCAGGGGGCTGGGTGCAAACAGGGCGTTTTCTCCTCTTTCTGATTTGAATTTCAAAAACTTTTGAACATGAAAGTTGTTCAAAATAAAAAGTTCTACAACTTTGGTTTCAGGCAAAAACCCATTTGGCTTATGGTTTGAAAGTTAAATTTAAAAGTTCAAAAGTAACCAATGTGCTCAAATTAAATTTGAATTCCAACTGAACTCGTTTTAATTCTTTCCACCCTCTCATTAGTTGGTTTAAAACATAGAGTTAGGCTAATGACATTGATTTTGGAATTGTAATTACCAGGGTTGTCACAGCCTTCCCCCCTTAACAAGAATCTCGCCCCGAGATTCGGCAATTCTTAGTGTGGGCGTGGGTGCACATACCAGTGGTTGAGACAAGAAACCCAGGGAAATGTTGGTTCAGGTAGCTCTCCGTTTCCCAGGTGGCTTCTTCTTCCGTGTGGTGATTCCATTGTATTTTATACATTCTAATCGCTTTCCTCCTGGTCTCTCTTTCTTTTTGATCCAAAATCTTAGCTGGGTGTTCGACATACGAGAGGTCGGGTTCCAACGATATTTCTTGTTGTTCCACAATCTCGGTAGGGACTCGAATACACTTCTTGAGTTGAGATACGTGGAAGACATCATGGGTGGTCGTGAGCTGAGGGGGCAGTCGTAATTTGTAGGCTACGGGTCCGCAGCTCTCAATGATTTCGTAGGGACCAATATAGCGGGGAGCTAGTTTGCCTTTGATTCCAAATCTTCGCACTCCCTTGGTTGGTGAAACTCGAAGATAGACATGATCGCCAACTTCGAACTTTAGGGGCTTTCTCCTTTTGTCAGAATAGCTCTTTTGTCGGGCTTGTGCGGCTTTAAGATTTGCTTGTATTACTTTTACTTTCTCCTCTGCCTCGATTACCAGGTCGGGTCCAATTATTTTACGTTCTCCGGTTTGTGACCAGCTCAAAGGAGTTCGACACCTTCGTCCGTACAGGGCCTCAAATGGTGCCATTTTCAAACTCGTTTGATAGCTGTTGTTGTACGAGAACTCTGCCAGGGGTAGGCATTTGTCCCAATTCTTGTCATAATGAATGACACAAGCTCTCAGCATGTCCTCAAGAATTTGGTTTACTCTTTCCGTTTGTCCATCGGTCTGGGGATGGTATGCTGAGCTGCGAATCAGCTTGGTGCCAAGAGACGTTTGCAGTTGTTCCCAAAAGCGTGCTACAAACTGAGGACCACGATCGGAGATAATCGTCTTAGGTATTCCATGCAGGCAAACAACACGATCGAGGTAAATCTCGGCATATTTCTTGGTAGAATAGGTGGTGTGTACCGGAAGAAAATGTGCCGTCTTCGTGAGTCTATCAACGATAACCCATATGGAATCATGTCTCTGGGACGTGTTTGGTAGTCCAACGATGAAGTCCATACTTATGTCTTCCCATTTCCATGATGGTATAGGTAACGGTTGAAGTGTACCGGCTACCTTTAAGTGGCTAGCTTTTACTCTCTGGCACGTGTCACAATCCGAGACATACGTAGCAATTTCCCTTTTCATTCTAGTCCACCAGAAGTTTTGCCTTAGGTCCTGATACATTTTGCTACTGCCGGGGTGGATAGAGAATTTGGAGAGGTGTGCCTCATCAAGAATTTGCTTGCGGAGTTCACGATCCTTCGGAACGACTATACGACTTTCGAACCATAGAACTCCCTTATGGTCCTGGCGGAAACATTTATACTTCTCTTCACCTAGAGAGAGTTTTTGTTTGATGATCTTAATTCCTTCATCATGTAGTTGTGCCATGACGATTTGGTCGTGAAGAGTGGGCTCAACTGAGATGTGATCTAGAGTGCCTTGGGAAACCATTTCCAAGTTAAGCTTCCTCATGTCTGCACATAATGTCTCATGGTAGGACTTCATGGATAAGCAATGGCAATGGGACTTGCGGCTAAATGCATCCGCGACTACATTAGCCTTACCGGGGTGATAGTGCACTTCAAGGTCATAATCTTTGATTAATTCTAGCCATCTTCGTTGTCTCATATTCAGATCGGCTTGTGTGAAGATGTACTTGAGACTCTTATGATCCGTGTAGATATTGCACTTTGTACCCATGAGATAGTGCCTCCATATCTTCAGCGCGTGAATGACGGCTGCAAGCTCAAGATCATGAGTGGGATAATTCTGTTCGTGGGGCCGAAGGGCTCGTGAGGCATATGCAATCACTCGATTCTCTTGCATAAGCACACATCCTAGACCAGTACCTGATGCGTCACAATACACATCGAATGGCTTGGTATTATCGGGTTGAGCTAACACGGGTGCAGTAGTTAGATGCTCTCTGAGAGTGTGGAAAGCTTCTTCACATTTCTCATCCCATACAAACTTTACTTCCTTCTTTAACAGTTCAGTCATGGGCTTAGCAATTCGAGAGAAATCCGGGATGAAGCGGCGGTAGTAACCGGCTAAGCCGAGAAAACTGCGAATCTGATGAATAGAGGTAGGGGGTTTCCAATCCAGCACCTCCTGTACCTTGCTGGGGTCAACAGCTATGCCTTCGCTGGAGATCGTGTGACCTAAGAACTTTACAGTATCCAACCAGAATTCACACTTAGAAAACTTAGCATAGAGCTGCTGGTCTCTGAGTCACTGAAGAACAATGCGAAGGTGCTTGGCGTGCTCTTCCTCATCCTTGGAATAGATAAGGATGTCGTCGATGAACACTACGACGAATTTGTCAAGTTCGGGCATGAATACCGAATTCATGAGATACATGAAGTAGGCAGGGGCATTGGTGAGTCCAAAGGACATGACCAAAAATACATATAGTCCATATCGTGTGGAGAAGGCAGTCTTAGGAATATCGCACGGGCGAATCTTGATCTGATGATATCCCGAACGAAGATCAATCTTTGAGAAGACTCTGGCTCCAGCTAATTGATCGAAGAGTACATCGATGCGAGGAAGGGGGTATTTATTTTTAACAGTTACCGCATTGAGAGGTCGGTAGTCCACACATAATCTCAAACTGTCATCCTTCTTCCTTACGAATAGGGCTGGACATCCCCAAGGTGACGCGCTAGGGCGAATGATACCTTTGTCCAGTAGTTCTTGGAGTTGAAGTTTCAGCTCGGCCAATTCTTTAGGGGGCATCCTATATGGTCTTTTGGATATAGGTGCAGTGCCTGGTTGTAGTTCAATAACGAACTCAATGTCCCTATCCGGTGGCATTCCTGGTAAGTCATCCGGGAAAACATCGGCATACTCGTTTACCACAGGAATATTATCTGGTTTAAGTCCTTCCATCTTATAAGCACAGGAATTAGTACAATCTAGGAACGGTAGGTAAAGGGTAGTGGCTCCGTGACTAGGGGAATTTATCTCCACGGCTCGGGAAGAAAGGTCCAGTGTGACTCCATGCATAGCCATCCAGTTCATTCCCAAAATAATGTCCGTGTCGATGGTTTTACTACCCAATTTGACTGGTACTTGTCTGATCATTTGGTTCGAAGCAATTTTACCACCCGGTGTTGATATCATATATGACCCTTTGGTGTGACAAACATCCAAGCCTACTTTTGCACCGAATTTTGCACTTATAAAACTATGCGATGCACCAGAATCAAATAATATAACTGCAGGCTTGTTATGGATAGAGAATGTACCCGACATCACTGGGGCTCCTTCAGGAAGCTCTGCAAGCGTGGTGAAGTTAATCCGTCCTTGCTTGACTTGCAGGGTCTGTCTCTTGCCCCTGTTCTTGGTGTTCGGGTTGGATCCTTGACCTTGGTTGGGCTGTCCAGGCTGAGGGCATTCTCGTGCGAAGTGGCTGGAACTCCCGCATTTGAAACAGCGATTCGCGGGGCTAGGTCGAAGAGACTGTTGAAGAATGGGCCTCGGACCATTCTGTGAAGGCATCGGGGGTCGTACCATGCCTGGCTGCTGTGGGGGTCTGGCAATCCATCTTCCTGGCTGCGGGGCCCTTGGTGGAGCTGTAGGTGCGGTATTTTGCACGATGCGATACCTTGGTGGTTGGACACTTGATGGTCCCGCAGGTGCCTTTCTCTTCTTCTCTGCCCGGTGCGCCATGATACAGTCCTCCTGGATAATGGCCATATTGACCAACTCGTTGTATGTGTCAGCCCTGGCTAGGTTCAGACGTTCCTTGAGCTTGGTACTCAGACCTCGGCGGAAACGATCACGCTTCTTGGCATCCGTATCAGCGTGATAGCCCGCATACTGACATAAGTTGTTGAACGCTTGGGCGTACTGCAGCACGGTGCGGGTGCCCTGGGTGAGTGCCAGGAACTCGTTCAACTTCCTCTCCATGAGACCCTCGGGGATATGATGTGCCCGGAACGCGGTCTTGAACTCATCCCAGTCGACCACATGATCAGCCGGGAGCATCGCAAAATAGTGGTCCCACCACAGTCGAGCGGTACCGCGAAGCTGTTGCGCGGCAAAACGAGCTTTGTCGGCTTCTAAGCATGGGGCCACAAGTAGTGTGAACTTGGATTCTATGGTGCGAATCCATGCATCTGCGTCCAGGGGTTCCTCGGTCTTATGGAACAAGGGCGGCTGGGTCCCCAGGAAATCCGTGTATCCTGCAGCTTGTGGTTGGCGAGCATTGTGCCCACCCCTCTGCTGGTGTTGTCCTTGCACAATCTGACGCAGCAGCTCGGTTTGAGCGGCCATCACTTCCACCAAACTGGGCGGGGGTGGTGGCGATTGTCGCGAGCGGCTGCCACCGGCACCAAAACCCTCGGGGTTGCCACGTGTTGATCCAACCATCTGAAACGTGAAAGGTTACCATTAGCAACGCGATCCATATTACTTCCTTGATTCATAAATAATTGGTGTAGTCATAGACTTCCGAAGTCACAGCTAGACGTATGGACAGAGTCTCTGTTTGCTACGAGAAAAATCATAGCCTGCTGTGGGTCCATCCAAAACATCTCAACATTGGCAGTAGTCAGAGAATTTAGGAATGCACCACTTTGGTATTTAACTTCGGTGCTAGAACTGTAGCTAAGGGGGTCGAAAAGCTCGTCCTTTGCCTTACTGTCTTAGCTGTTTTTCAGCAGATTGACCGGTACGGTTTCGCCTATATCTTAAACTAGCGAGGTCCAATGATGCTGAATTTTTGTGAGACCCTAGATCACAAGATTTAGCACAAGTCTGGTATTCAACACTCAGCCAAGAAATGCAAGGAGACATGGGTAAAAATTCCGACAAGTCTCAGCGATTGTGGATTTCATCGTTTACCAAATTACAACGAAATCACCCAAGTTTATCGCCGTTCCTTACATGCTGAGGGTATCCACATGGTTCAGGTGTACCCAACACAAAAGAGTTACTCAACTTCTAGTTAGCCTATTACAACACTTGCCAAAAGTTAGGCTACCCTATCGAGGAGTATGTGCAAAAGTCCTCCTAGGTCGTCCTCTAGAAATCATCCAAGTCGTTGACGGACGACTCGCTGTGAGCAGGAGAGTGAGCTCCCATCTGAGGTGCCTGTGGTACCTCACCCTCGAAATCCATACCTGAGATACCATCAATCTCCTGTGGCTCCTCCTCATCCTCCTCCATGTCGTCCTCATGGGGATGGTCATTCTGATCATGATGCCACTGAATGTGCTCATTAGCATCCTCCAACTCAAGGCTCAGATCATGGAGCTGCTCCTCCAACTGTGCTATCGTGGTATCTCTCTCACCCATGAGGGTGTCCTGCTCCTGGATTTGGCTCCAGATTCTAGTTTCATTAACCAGTCTAGGTAAGCAACTATCTAAAGCATACATGGTGAAGCATTAAATTTTTCCATCCAGCCAGTTCATTCATCATCATTGTTCCTCTTCTTACTCTGTGGGTAAAAATGGTTAAGCAGTCTCAATAGCCGTGAGAAACGGATGATTCGAATCGAATTTCTTAACCTTGCAAGGGAAACCCAAACACACGTCACGTGGTTACTCCCTAGAGTCACACGTGCAACTTTTCCCCTTTCTTTCCGGGTCGTGGATCGGGGCTACCCTCCGAGAGTACAAGAGCTCCACGCCACGGTTCGGCGCCGGGTCGTGACCACTCTCTGCACTCGCCATATGCACATGGGACCGAAGTTCAAAGGGTAGGATGCCGTCCCCTTGCCGGGCCAATCAGGTACTTAAGCTTACCGATTCCCATAATCTCGGCATGTGTTTAGTACGTTCAAAGACTTAACCATCACTACCACACCCTGCGGCCTTAGCATTTTTCACTAGACAGACGGGCCTCAATCGTAACCATCGTTACATAACCCGTCCGTGTCCTTATGGTTGCAGCGTGTAGTAGTCATTCAACTCCTATTTTCTCGCGAGTGACAGGAAATCACTCGACTTTTACCGGAGTCCTATTAGCACAGCATTCTATCGAACCTTACATCTAGTTTTCAAGCAAGGGTTCCTGGTATCATGCAACTAAGTTTCCATCCAACTCCTATAAACTTAATGCACAAGCAAGAGTAATGAGTTGCATAATTTCGGAAGGAATGGGTTATGCTCCGGGGCTTGCCTTCGCAGTTCGCTTGGGGATCTTCCGAACTTGGGCTCGGGTCTTCAAAAGCTTCAGTTAGATTTGCTTGAGCTTCACGCTGCTCGCTCTCGGACGCGGGCACCAGCTCGTAAGTTCCGTCGGCGAGAGTCGTCGATTCTACATGAGTGCACAAGTTTAAGTCGTGGAAATGGCACTTGATTACGATTTGAGAGTAATTACTACAAGAGATAGTTTCTGGTCATGAAATTTTGGATTTAGGCACATCAAGGAAAGGTGTGCTTACTGTAAAATTTTCAGCCAATTTTATGTAACAGATTAATTATGAAAAATATATTTCATAGTTGCTGTTAGATACTTGTTCTTTTTGTACAGCACAATTGGTGCAACAAATGAGTCTAAGATTTTTACAGAGCTCCCACGTAAGCATGCAGAAGCTACTGTAATTTTTGTAGGATTTATCATGCAGTATCCAGAGCATAGAAAATATGACATTCTACACCTAGGCTATTCAAAGATTCATTTTTACAGGACCGTACACAGGGTTTTTGTCCATGGAACTTTTTACACAGCAACCTCTACCATAGTTTATCTCCCAGTAAAAATTTGAGAATTTTCCAAGCTAAGATACTATTTTCTTGATTTAATGTATTTTATTAGCACATAAATCAATTAAGTAGGTTACTGTGAGATAAAAAGTCTCCTAATTTTTCTCTGGCTTCTAGGTACCAATACATTAGCATAGGAAAAGTTTCAATGGGTGACTCACCACCTAACTGCAGGGATAAAACATTCTACTTACACATGAATTAAAAC
This sequence comes from Panicum miliaceum, assembly GCA_032594955.1. NCBI lineage: Eukaryota > Viridiplantae > Streptophyta > Magnoliopsida > Poales > Poaceae > Panicum > Panicum miliaceum. The sequence continues at coordinate 16,952,910 of CM064068.1, forward strand.
TAAGTTTAACAAACAGTAGAGCTAGAGATGGAATTTGGGCCTGATCTTTTTACACAGTCCTAAACATCAAGCAACTAATTCACTGCCCAAAATTTAAGGTCAGCATTGTTCTAGAACAGTGGGTACAAAATAAGTCCATTAAAGCTTCTATTTAAAGTAGAGCAAAAAACTTTGAGATTCTGAGAACACTTTTGTAATAAAAGTGGTAGAGTTTGTTCTGAGGATTCCGTGTCGATGGTTTTACTACCCAATTTGACTGGTACTTGTCTGATCATTTGGTTCGAAGCAATTTTACCACCCGGTGTTGATATCATATATGACCCTTTGGTGTGACAAACATCCAAGCCTACTTTTGCACCGAATTTTGCACTTATAAAACTATGCGATGCACCAGAATCAAATAATATAACTGCAGGCTTGTTATGGATAGAGAATGTACCCGACATCACTGGGGCTCCTTCAGGAAGCTCTGCAAGCGTGGTGAAGTTAATCCGTCCTTGCTTGACTTGCAGGGTCTGTCTCTTGCCCCTGTTCTTGGTGTTCGGGTTGGATCCTTGACCTTGGTTGGGCTGTCCAGGCTGAGGGCATTCTCGTGCGAAGTGGCTGGAACTCCCGCATTTGAAACAGCGATTCGCGGGGCTAGGTCGAAGAGACTGTTGAAGAATGGGCCTCGGACCATTCTGTGAAGGCATCGGGGGTCGTACCATGCCTGGCTGCTGTGGGGGTCTGGCAATCCATCTTCCTGGCTGCGGGGCCCTTGGTGGAGCTGTAGGTGCGGTATTTTGCACGATGCGATACCTTGGTGGTTGGACACTTGATGGTCCCGCAGGTGCCTTTCTCTTCTTCTCTGCCCGGTGCGCCATGATACAGTCCTCCTGGATAATGGCCATATTGACCAACTCGTTGTATGTGTCAGCCCTGGCTAGGTTCAGACGTTCCTTGAGCTTGGTACTCAGACCTCGGCGGAAACGATCACGCTTCTTGGCATCCGTATCAGCGTGATAGCCCGCATACTGACATAAGTTGTTGAACGCTTGGGCGTACTGCAGCACGGTGCGGGTGCCCTGGGTGAGTGCCAGGAACTCGTTCAACTTCCTCTCCATGAGACCCTCGGGGATATGATGTGCCCGGAACGCGGTCTTGAACTCATCCCAGTCGACCACATGATCAGCCGGGAGCATCGCAAAATAGTGGTCCCACCACAGTCGAGCGGTACCGCGAAGCTGTTGCGCGGCAAAACGAGCTTTGTCGGCTTCTAAGCATGGGGCCACAAGTAGTGTGAACTTGGATTCTATGGTGCGAATCCATGCATCTGCGTCCAGGGGTTCCTCGGTCTTATGGAACAAGGGCGGCTGGGTCCCCAGGAAATCCGTGTATCCTGCAGCTTGTGGTTGGCGAGCATTGTGCCCACCCCTCTGCTGGTGTTGTCCTTGCACAATCTGACGCAGCAGCTCGGTTTGAGCGGCCATCACTTCCACCAAACTGGGCGGGGGTGGTGGCGATTGTCGCGAGCGGCTGCCACCGGCACCAAAACCCTCGGGGTTGCCACGTGTTGATCCAACCATCTGAAACGTGAAAGGTTACCATTAGCAACGCGATCCATATTACTTCCTTGATTCATAAATAATTGGTGTAGTCATAGACTTCCGAAGTCACAGCTAGACGTATGGACAGAGTCTCTGTTTGCTACGAGAAAAATCATAGCCTGCTGTGGGTCCATCCAAAACATCTCAACATTGGCAGTAGTCAGAGAATTTAGGAATGCACCACTTTGGTATTTAACTTCGGTGCTAGAACTGTAGCTAAGGGGGTCGAAAAGCTCATCCTTTGCCTTACTGTCTTAGCTGTTTTTCAGCAGATTGACCGGTACGGTTTCGCCTATATCTTAAACTAGCGAGGTCCAATGATGCTGAATTTTTGTGAGACCCTAGATCACAAGATTTAGCACAAGTCTGGTATTCAACACTCAGCCAAGAAATGCAAGGAGACATGGGTAAAAATTCCGACAAGTCTCAGCGATTGTGGATTTCATCGTTTACCAAATTACAACGAAATCACCCAAGTTTATCGCCGTTCCTTACATGCTGAGGGTATCCACATGGTTCAGGTGTACCCAACACAAAAGAGTTACTCAACTTCTAGTTAGCCTATTACAACACTTGCCAAAAGTTAGGCTACCTTATCGAGGAGTATGTGCAAAAGTCCTCCTAGGTCGTCCTCTAGAAATCATCCAAGTCGTTGACGGACGACTCGCTGTGAGCAGGAGAGTGAGCTCCCATCTGAGGTGCCTGTGGTACCTCACCCTCGAAATCCATACCTGAGATACCATCAATCTCCTGTGGCTCCTCCTCATCCTCCTCCATGTCGTCCTCATGGGGATGGTCATTCTGATCATGATGCCACTGAATGTGCTCATTAGCATCCTCCAACTCAAGGCTCAGATCATGGAGCTGCTCCTCCAACTGTGCTATCGTGGTATCTCTCTCACCCATGAGGGTGTCCTGCTCCTGGATTTGGCTCCAGATTCTAGTTTCATTAACCAGTCTAGGTAAGCAACTATCTAAAGCATACATGGTGAAGCATTAAATTTTTCCATCCAGCCAGTTCATTCATCATCATTGTTCCTCTTCTTACTCTGTGGGTAAAAATGGTTAAGCAGTCTCAATAGCCGTGAGAAACGGACGATTCGAATCGAATTTCTTAACCTTGCAAGGGAAACCCAAACACACGTCACGTGGTTACTCCCTAGAGTCACACGTGCAACTTTTCCCCTTTCTTTCCGGGTCGTGGATCGGGGCTACCCTCCGAGAGTACAAGAGCTCCACGCCACGGTTCGGCGCCGGGTCGTGACCACTCTCTGCACTCGCCATATGCACATGGGACCGAAGTTCAAAGGGTAGGATGCCGTCCCCTTGCCGGGCCAATCAGGTACTTAAGCTTACCGATTCCCATAATCTCGGCATGTGTTTAGTACGTTCAAAGACTTAACCATCACTACCACACCCTGCGGCCTTAGCATTTTTCACTAGACAGACGGGCCTCAATCGTAACCATCGTTACATAACCCGTCCGTGTCCTTATGGTTGCAGCGTGTAGTAGTCATTCAACTCCTATTTTCTCGCGAGTGACAGGAAATCACTCGACTTTTACCGGAGTCCTATTAGCACAGCATTCTATCGAACCTTACATCTAGTTTTCAAGCAAGGGTTCCTGGTATCATGCAACTAAGTTTCCATCCAACTCCTATAAACTTAATGCACAAGCAAGAGTAATGAGTTGCATAATTTCGGAAGGAATGGGTTATGCTCCGGGGCTTGCCTTCGCAGTTCGCTTGGGGATCTTCCGAACTTGGGCTCGGGTCTTCAAAAGCTTCAGTTAGATTTGCTTGAGCTTCACGCTGCTCGCTCTCGGACGCGGGCACCAGCTCGTAAGTTCCGTCGGCGAGAGTCGTCGATTCTACATGAGTGCACAAGTTTAAGTCGTGGAAATGGCACTTGATTACGATTTGAGAGTAATTACTACAAGGGATAGTTTCTGGTCATGAAATTTTGGATTTAGGTACATCAAGGAAAGGTGTGCTTACTGTAAAATTTTCAGCCAATTTTATGTAACAGATTAATTATGAAAAATATATTTCATAGTTGCTGTTAGATACTTGTTCTTTTTGTACAGCACAATTGGTGCAACAAATGAGTCTAAGATTTTTACAGAGCTCCCACGTAAGCATGCTGAAGCTACTGTAATTTTTGTAGGATTTATCATGCAGTATCCAGAGCATAGAAAATATGACATTCTACACCTAGGCTATTCAAAGATTCATTTTTACAGGACCGTACACAGGGTTTTTGTCCATGGAACTTTTTACACAGCAACCTCTACCATATTTTATCTCCCAGTAAAAGTTTGAGAATTTTCCAAGCTAAGATACTATTTTCTTGATTTAATGTATTTTATTAGCACATAAATCAATTAAGTAGGTTACTGTGAGATAAAAAGTCTCCTAATTTTTCTCTGGCTTCTAAGTACCAATACATTAGCATAGGAAAAGTTTCAATGGGTGACTCACCACCTAACTGCAGGGATAAAACATTCTACTTACACATGAATTAAAACTAAGTTTAACAAACAGTAGAGCTAGAGATGGAATTTGGGCCTGATCTTTTTACACAGTCCTAAACATCAAGCAACTAATTCACTGCCCAAAATTTAAGGTCAGCATTGTTCTAGAACAGTGGGTACAAAATAAGTCCATTAAAGCTTCTATTTAAAGTAGAGCAAAAAACTTTGAGATTCTGAGAACACTTTTGTAATAAAAGTGGTAGAGTTTGTTCTGAGGATTCCAGAACAGTTGAGTTTGCATTTTTTCTGAATTTTCTACGATTTTATACGAATTTTACAAATTCTCTGAATTTGAATCTAGGTTTGAAACTTTCTTTTACAACCAGGTCCTTGAATCTTACGCTCAGACCCTTCTAAAGATTTAAATTCTTGCAATTGGGTCCTCGGGCGGCTCGGGTACGGCGGCCGGCCGAAATTCCGGCGAGGGGGCTCGCCGGCGGCGAGGGGCGAGGGTCGGGGAAGGTTCAGGGGTGCGAGGGCTACCTTGTGGGGGTGTTGTTCAGGTGGGGGACGGCCGGGAAGGGCTCGCCGGCGTTGGAGCAGAGGCGGCGGCGGCGCGGCTCGCGTCGACGGCGGTGCTCCGGTGGGCTTGGGGCGGCGTGGTCCGGTCGGTGAGCTTCAGTGGCGCGTGGGGAAGCTACTCAGGGGCTCGGCTTGGACGGAGGGGGTCGGGGTCGTGCTGTCCACGGCGAGCAGGGGCGGCGGCGGCGGCGGCAGTGGGGGCGGCGGCGCTCCGGTGGCTCTGGGTGGCGTTGGGTGGGTCGGCGAGCTGCGGTGGGGTGATGTAGTGGTGGCTGGGGGCTCAGTTTGGGCAGTGGGCGGCGGTGGATGGCTGTCCACGGGCGGATGGTGCTCGGCGGCGGCGATGGCGACGGCGAGGCGTTCTGGGCTGCGGTGGCTCGCGCGCGTGGCCGGGCGGGGCTTTTATAGGGGCAGGAGGGGGTGTGGAGGTGCCTGGGCGACGCGCGGGGCGGGGCACGGCAGCGGCGTGCACTGGCCGCGGCAGGCGGCGGCAGAACGCCGGCGCGACGTGCGGGAGCGCGGGCGCGGTGACTGGGCGGCCGCGATATGGCGTGAGCGCGGTGAGATAGTGTCGGGCGCGGAGTGGGGAAGCAGCAGCGGCAGCGGCTTGGGCGGAGGGCGGGCGCGGCGACTGGTGGGGCGCGGGGGCCGGGGTGGCACGGCGGAGCGCGGCGACTGGGCGGCCGGGCGGCGGGCTGGGCGCGGCAGCACGCGCGGGCGCTGACAGGCCGCGCGGTGTGGGGGCGGGGCAAAGCCGGCCGTGGCGGGGTGGTGCGGCGGCCACTGGCCTGGCGCTTCGCGCCGGTCAGGCGACGCCGGCCACCTGGCGCGCGGCGGGCGGGCGAGCGCGCGCGGTGCGGCAGAGGAGGGGCGGGGGGGAAACGAGGGACCTGGATGCAAGAATTTGGAAAACTTCAGGGGGCTGGGTGCAAACAGGGCGTTTTCTCCTCTTTCTGATTTGAATTTCAAAAACTTTTGAACACGAAAGTTGTTCAAAATAAAAAGTTCTACAACTTTGGTTTCAGGCAAAAACCCATTTGGCTTATGGTTTGAAAGTTAAATTTAAAAGTTCAAAAGTAACCAATGTGCTCAAATTAAATTTGAATTCCAACTGAACTCGTTTTAATTCTTTCCACCCTCTCATTAGTTGGTTTAAAACATAGAGTTAGGCTAATGACATTGATTTTGGAATTGTAATTACCAGGGTTGTCACAGAAAACTGCAGTAAGGGGGCATAAAAATTTATGTGGCTGAACTGCTCATTTTGGACAGAAACTATCACACCAAGGTCTTCGTTGTTTCTCATTACCCATATGTCCAGAATTTTTCGTATTTAGACATGAGGTAGAATACGGATTTTGGAAAAAAACTTTCAACCTGAGTTTCTTCAGAAAGGGTCATTTTCTCAGCTTAATAATTTCATCTTTTCGGATAAGGCGGAAAGTGACCGGTTTGCTAGATAATCCTTATGCAAGATAGTCGTGTGGGCGCATGAACCTTGCCACTCTCACGCATCGTATTTTCAATTTCAGAATCATATAGCCATGATGCATGCACGTCCTATTCGTCCTCACAAAATAAATAATTGCCAAATAGCTTTGGTCTTACGAAGTTAGTTTCGGTGGCATACACAATACGGCTCTCCCTATAATAGCTAGTCGAGATAACTCTAACCGTTCTTAACTTATCGCAATCGTGGTTAGTGTACCTGCAGAAGATTGATAAAGCATATATATATCCACTGAACCTTTCATGCCAGCACTCATGAAAGCGTCCGTATTCATTACCGTTCACTATAGAAACGGCATCCGTACACTAACCGTTGGCATATTGGCAGCACCTCAAGTAAGCCACTGCTTGAGGGCAGCGTTCGGTTCGCATCACCGACAGGAAGGCCAAGCTCTCTCAGTTGGCTGAGGATTCTTACCGTCTTACCTTAGCGATGAGTGCGTCGCTACAGAATTTAAGGTCGGTTGTGCATGAAAGTAAGTTTTGACAGAAAGTAATGTGCTGGAAGTCAGTTGATAATATTTCATAAGCCACCTAGTAACTTTCCCAGTAATCCCTTAGGGCTTTACGAACTAGGCACCATCCTTAACGAACCAACGCATTTTCCAACACAATTTTAGTGGTCAAGTTTTAGGAAAACGAGTTTTTAAGGCTTGTTGCATGGTCTGGCGTATGCATTTCGGCTCTGGTGACAGCTGTTACCAGCTGTGGCACCAGCTATGGCTCTGATAGTAGCTGTGGCAGAACCACCTGAATTAATCCGGTTCAAGCGCGCTATTCATCACCACAAGGGCAATCAAGGCTAACTCGCACTTCAAACGGAATAATCCACTGGTCTTTCGGGTAACCTCCCGATACAACCACGGTTCTTACGGATCGAAGCCACACATACATGTACTCACACGAAGGTGAGCCCAGAGTATACAACATTCCACATTTTTACACCATGGAGTTCATCGTAAATTATCATTACAATAGAGTTCAAATTCGTAAAACAAGGTACTTCGGATTTCGAAATAAATGAGTTCTTCAGAGTTCAAGTAGCGGAAAAGATAACGACAACTACTCGACGATAAAGGATGTCTCGATGAAGCCCGTACAAGGCATCACTCGGTATCACCACCGTTGGCCGGGGGCGTATCCCATTCCACCGACCAACCAGGAGGAAGGGTACAAGGCCAAGTCAAACTAGCAATCATGTCCTCGAAAGTTTCACCTGAAAACAAGCCACAAGCAAGGCTGAGTATACTAATACTCAGCAAGGCTTACCCGACTAGTGGGGTATACTTAGCCGACTCCTAGACATGCGAGGCTTTTGGCTCGAGGGGTTTGTTTTGCCGAAAAGCATATATAGTAGGTCCTTACTTTCAGATTTTAGCTCCAAGTTCTAGCTTTCTTTAACCATTCTAGGTAAGCAACTATCCAATATCATACATGGTGGAAGAATTAAATTTCATCCAACAAGTTTATTCATCATCATTGTTCCTCTTCTAACTCTGTGTGGTAAAAGGGTCAAGCAGTCTCAATAACCGCGAGAAACGGACGATTCGAATCGAATTTCTTAACCTTGCAAGGGAAACCTAAACACACGTCACGTGGTTACTCCCAGAGTCACACGTGCAACCTTTCCCTTCAATTCCCGCTTCACGGAACAGGCCCACCGCCCTCGACTACACGACCCCACAGACCACGGTACGTCGGGCTGTGGCGGCCGATGCACCCGCCATTAGCTAGATGTGAACGAATTCAAGACAGTGGGGAGTATATTCCGGCCTCGGTTCAATCCAGTACTTAAGCTTACCGATTACCATATTCTCGACATGTGGTTAGTACGTTCAAAGACTTAACCACCACTACCACACACTGCGGCCTTAGCATTTTTCACTAAACAGACGGGGCCTCAATCATCAACACAAACATCGTACCATAGCCCCGTCCGTCGACCTTATGATTGCAGCATGTAGTAAACAATCAACTCCTGATTTCTCGCGAGTGACAGGAAATCACTCGACTTTTACCGAGTCCTATTAGCATAGCATTCTATTGAACCTTGCATCTAGTGTTCAGAGCATGGGTACCTAGGATCATGCAACTAAGTTTTCATCCAACTCCTATAAACTTAATGCACAAGTAAAAGTAGAGTAGTAAGTTGCATAAGTTTAGAAAATAGGGTTCATGCTCTGGGGCTTGCCTTCTTGTGAACAGTTAGCTTGGGGCTCTTCAGTTAAATTTGCCTGGGCTTCTCGCTGCTCACTCTCGGACTCGGGCACCAGCTCGTAAGTCCCGTCGGCGAGAGTAGTCGTTTCTACATGAATGCACAAGTGTAAGTAGTGGTGATGGTAAACGACATGATTTCCTTCACGATAAACTTGCAGTCTGTAAAACATGAGTTTTGTTGTGAAGTGAGTTACTTTATCATTCGTGGGCAATCGTTAATAGAGTAGAATAGTACAATAAGTAACTTCGTTAAGCAAGGTGGGGGGGGGGGGGTGTTCATGGGAACTTATGTTCCTCATGGAAACATGATTTAAGTGTAACTACTACAGTGAGTAGTTTCTGGTCATGAAACCTTGGATCTAGGCACATCAGGGAAAGATAAGATTACTGTAAAATTTTCAGATATTTTCATGCAGCAGATTAATTATGAAAAATATAATACATGGTTGCTGCTAGATTCTTGTTCTTTTTGTACAGAACAAATGGTGCAAAAACTGAAACTAAGATTTTTACAGGGCTTTCATTTAATCATTCAGGAGCTACTGTAATTTTTATAGGATTTATTATGCAGTTTTCAGAGCATAGTAAATATGACATTACACACCTAGGTTATTCAAGGATTTATTTTTTTACAGGATCATACACAGGGTTTTTGTCCATGAAACTTTTTACACAGCATCCTCTACCACTGAGTATCTTCTAGTAAAAATATGAGAATTTCCCAAGCTAAGATACTATTTTCTTGATTTAATGTATGTTATTAGCACATAAATTAAATAAATAGGTTCCTGTGAGATAAAAAGTCTCTAAAGTTTTCTATGGCATCTAGGTACCATTACAGCAGTATAGAAAAAGTTTCATTAGGTGAATCACAATCTAACAACAGAGATAAAAATATTTAGCCAATCATGGCATGAAACTAAACTTAACAAGAAGTGTATCTAGAAGTAGATTCTGAGCTTGATCTTTTTAGGGTGGCCTATTTATCAGGTAATTTCCTCACTGTAAATTTTTCAGGGCCAGCACTTGTCTCAAGACAAGTCTATGAATAAAAGCTATTAATTTTTCCATTTTATTTAAAGCATGATTTAGCTAGAATCTAAGGTGATGCATGTAACAAAAGTTGTGAAGCTTAACCTAAGGTCTCCAGAGCAGTTGAGTTTGCATTTTTCTGAATTTTCTACGATTTTATACGAATTTTACAAATTCACTGATTTTGAATCTAGGTTTGAATCTTTCTCTTACATCTGGGTCCTTGAAATCTTACGGGCAGAACCTTCTAAAGAATTCAATCGATGCAATTGGGTCCTTAGGCGGCTCGGGTGCGGTGGCCGGCCAAAATTCCGGCGAGGGGCTCGCCGGCGGCGAGGGGTGAGGGCCGGGGAAGGACCAGGGGTGCGAGGGCTACCTCGTGGGGTTCTTGGTCGGGTGGGGGACGGCCGGGAGTAGCTCGTCGGCGTTGGAGCAGGGGCGGCGGCGGCGTTACGCGTCGACGGCGGTGCTCCGGCGGGCTTGGGGCGGTCTGGTCTGGACGGGGAGCTTCAGTGGCGCGTGGGGAAGCTGCTCCGGTACTTGGCTTGGGCGGAGGAGGTCGAAGTCGAGCTGTCCGCGGTGACCAGGGGCGGCGGCGGCGGCGACAGCGCGGGCGGCGGTGCTCCGGCCGTCCTGGGCGGCGTTGAGCGGGTCGGTGAGCTCCGGTGGGTTGATGTGGTGGTGGCTGGAGGTTCAATTCGAGCGGTGGATGGCCGTAGAGGGCTGTCCACGAGCGGGTGGAGCTCGGCGGCGACAATGGCGGCGACGGGTGTTCTCTGGTTGCTGGTAGCTCGCGCGGGCGGCCTGGGGCGGCTTTTATAGGGACAGGAGGGAGGGAGGAGTGCCAGGCGATGCGCGGGGGTGATGGCACGGCAATGGCGTGCCACTGGCCATGGTGGGCGGCGTCTGGACACCGGCGCGGCGTGCGGAGGACGGGAGCGCGTGACTGGGCACCGGGGATTTTGCGTAGGGGAGCGAGGAGATAGCGCGACACGGGGTTGGAGGGCAGCTGCAGCAGCGGCTCGGGCGGGCGGCAAGCTCAGCGACGGGCGGGTCGCGGCATGGCGCGGCGCGGCCGTTGGGCGCGGCAGGCGGCGAGCAGAGGCGCGGCTGGCGTGGCGCGCGTGGCGAGCTGGGGCTGGGCAGCGCGGCGGTGGGGGGGGGGGGGGGGTGGGGGGGCAAAGCCGCGCTTGGGGGCGAGGGCCGGCAGCCACTGGCCTGGCGGCTTGCGCCGGTCAGGCATCGCCGGCCACCTGGCCGGGATGTCGGGCAGGGAGGGGAGAGAGAGGAGGGGGGAAGAAGGGCCATTCTGTGAAGTTTGAAAATTTCCAGGGGCCTGGTTGTAAACAGGGTGTTTTCTCCACTTTCTAATTTGAATTTCAAAAACTTTTGAACATGAAAGTTGTTCAGAATAAAAAGTTCTACAAGTTTGGTTTCAGGCAACACCTCATTTGGCTTGTGGTTTGAAAGTTAATTTAAAAATTCAAAGGTATTCATATGTGCCCAATTTCAATTTGAATTTCAACTTAACTTGTTCTAATTCTTTTCACCCTTTTATTAGTTGGTTAAGCATAGGGTTGGGCTAATGACATTGCTTTAGAAATGTAATTTATCAGGGTTGTTACACCCGAGTCGTGAGATCGGTAATACCACGCATGATCGGGTTCTCGTATCCGTAGCGTGCTGAGCTCGACGGACAAACCTGCGGACCATAAGAATCCTGCATACCTGGAGGGTAGTAGGGTTCTTGGGCTGCACCTTGTTCGGATGTTCCACCCGCAGTGCTCGTACCTCCCTGAGTAAAATACTCATATGTTTCTTCGGAGCTCATGTGGGAGGTTCCAGCATGGTGAGAGGGCCCTGCTTGTTCTTGCTGCTGAGTGCTCGATCATGTCTACGGCTGAGTTGTTGTGTCAGCGATGTTGTGGCGAGCTGGCTCCTTTTTCTGCATCTGCAAGAGATAACTCTTCCTCGAGTAGAGAGAGAGTCCCGGGCATGGAAGCTGGACCTCTCTATCGTACCCGGGGTAAGTCATAAACAACGAGTTACCTGGCCCCTTGCGCATTATGTTCCCCTGCACAAAATGTTCCATGCCTACCTTAAGCTGATACTCATCCTCCCATGGCAAGTAAGTGACCTGGGCATTGTCCAGTGCCTTGACATGCGTACCAATACACGTGACCAAGGTGGTTATATCAATGGGACTTTTGTCGGCAATCATCTTCTGCCAGTGTGCAACCATGCTCATGACTGGGGAGAGCTTTATCTTCTTTGCCATTGCAAAGAGATATTGCAGCTCGGGGAGACTGCAAAGGCGCAGATCGGAGCACGGGTGTACCACCATGCTTCTTGGCATTTCTTATGCCCAATAGAATAGAGAATCCGCAAGCACACATAATACACCGCTGTAGCACATCACCTTGGAGTATTCCAGAGTATCGAATTTCCACGGGGAAGCGTTACAGTCTAAAGAGTATCGATGGAATTGATGGTAAACTTTACTGGGATTAATCACCATCTATATAGCAGGGCTAAGCCAGATAAATGATAGGATAGGTGGCCAGGCAATGACCGAGTGACACAAATGAGACTCTACCTTAGAGCGGTAAGTAGCTGGGAGGACAACGAGCGAGAAAGACTCCTAAAACACTTCTAAACTAATGAGCTAGCCTCTCTAACCGAAACCTGATCTAACCTAGCTGTCGGGAGAACAGAGCTTACTTCGGCGGCTGGGGTGGAAGGACCACAGACTGAGGGAGAAATGGGGGGTCCAACTCGGCCAACGATCTACTGCTATGAAAACACCCGAACGTGGTGGACTACAATGGACGGGCAGGGCTGTCACCACCTGCCGCCTACCACATCAGTTTCGTGGGGTGGAACACACTTTCTAGCTAACACTAAGCGAGACACGACATCTGCACTCGGTGTTAGGATTTCCCCTAAGGCCTTCAAGAGAAATCCCTCTCAACCTAGGGAACTGACTTGAGCCCCCTAGTCCGGGCGAGAAAACCCGCAAGATAAGGTCCCAACAAACTAAGACTAGAATGAAGTCTAAGCTAGACGATAGAACTTCCGCACACAAGCAAGAGCTTGGAAATAAATAAATAAAAGCCGAAGGTAAAACTAACTCGATAAGATATAGAAGATAACTTATATTGATAATGTCAAAGGAAGGATACAAGAGCTTATACCAGACTTCCGAGGACGACTCTGGAATCCCGAGACAAGCTCGACTCGACTCTAACTCCCAGACTACTAAACCTAACTCTAGAACTGAAGTGAAGAGAGAACTCCTTCTGAGTGCGTGTCTTACAAGTGAGGATGGGAGGTCTATTTATAGCTAGTGAAGGTCGATAACCGGTGGAAGGCATCAAGACCACGCGACGTTGGCAGGTGCGTAACTTCCACGCAAAGATTGGTCTTGTGTGGCTGCAGAGTGGGGCCGGCCGGCCTCCCCTAGGCCGGCCAGCCTGGGGATGTTGCTAAGTGGCATGGCCCTTCTCCTGTGCGGTCTTGATCATCTCTGGAGGTTGGTGGTAGTTGCGTTTGACTGAGGCGCGACAGTTAGAGGCCGGCCGGCCTTGTTAAGGTCGGTCAGCTTAGTCCCGGCGCCTCTCATCCCTCCGTTGCACTGCTTTGAAGATCAATGCTTGCATGTTGTCCAGAGTGGTGCCTCACACGGATTCCTCCCTTGTTTTGCATGCAAGTGGGGCCTTGAATCCGTGGGTGAAGCCATTCGGATCGCTTGATTTAACCGACTTTGAATGCACGATCCAGGATTATCTTGAGTGTGTTTCTTGACCCTTGGACTAGTGATGTGGTAAGTCGAGGTGGGGCCAGGCCGGCCGGCTTGATGTAGGCCGGTCGGCCAGGGATTTTCCCCGTTTCGGCTCTATTTTGGCACACCTGTTCCTGCATAGGCAACTTCATAACAAAAATCAGAAAACTTAATTACATGCAAATTAGGCATTGTTTTTCACCAACACATGGCCCCATAATGTTTCTGCCCTACTAACGATCTCTTACATGTTCACTTGGCCCATGATGCGCTTGGCGAGGGGTCCAACGGCGGCGAAGTGCGAGTCCCAATCGGCGTTGGTGCAGTCCTCCGCGATGCCCTTACCCACGAAATCCAAGTCCGCTTCAGGGTTGTGGGACTTCACGAGGTCCTTCACGAACTGCACCGAGTCCTTGGCCGTCTTCCTGACGAAGGCCTTGAGGCACTCCCGCGCACCATCCAGGCGCTGTGCCACTTCCTCCGCCAAGGCGACCCCCTCCGGCTCAAACACGACCAGCAAGGCGTCGATCTTGGCCATCAGCTGGTCGAGGTCCGCCCGGGCGTCGGCCAAACGGGACTCCATCTCTACAAAAGACACTCATATCAGTACGAGTGACTTGACAGAACAGGTAATCTTTCAGGAGCAAGGGCACTCACCTTGGCAGCGTTGCTTCTCGAACTGTAGCTTCTCCTCCGTGAGAGACTCCTGGCCCTCAGCGCCCTCCCTCAGCTGGTGCAGCTCGTGGTTCACTGTCAGACCTAGGGCAACGGGACTGCATACTTGGCGTACATATTCTTGTGGTAAGGGATGGTGCATGGGCCATACCTTATCCTTATTGTAACTAGTCGTATAGAGCTAGGACTAGTCGGACGTAAGGAAACCACCCGACAACATACTCGGGTAGGAGTCCTTAGGCCGTCCCCGACTAGGACTTCCATGTAACCCTGTCCCCCCAGACTATATAAGTGCGGGCAGGGACCCCTCCAAAACAGAACGTGCATACGCATAACCTCTAAGGCAGTACAAACCACACATGACGTAGGGTATTACGCTCTCAGCGGCCCGAACCTGTCTAAACTTTATGTTCCTTGCACCTTCGAGTTCCTGATCTCGGCGACACCCTATCTACAACCTACTACCTCGGGGGTATCCCTCGGTGGGCTTGACGGTAAAACACCGAAAGTTGGCGCCAGGTAGGAGTGTTCATCGAGCATTCACCGGAGAACTTGATGGCATCGTTCAACTTCACCAGCGCCGTGCTCGACAAGGGCACAACTTTCATCCTGGTCTCATGGATTTGCATCGCCAATGGCTTGAGCGGCTTCGACAGCCACCTGGCCAGCACCACGGAGCCCGAAGACTCGAGCTATTTGAGCGGACTCGACGAGTTCATCGACAGTTTTGACGAGATGCATCCGCTTCTCACCTCGGAGACCGAGGAGAATTCCGTCATCGACGTGTTTTCGACTCATGTTCCGACACAACACTCCGGCTTGGATCCGATCCGATCCGAGGAAGAGCGTACCCGATTTTGTTTCGAACTACGCAACACGGCTTCCTCCTACGGTGAGGCGCTACAGTCTCGGTCCCTCTCTGACTTGGAAAGCGGACTTAGATCTCCTACTCAAGATCAGAGACGAGGACGCCGCCGTTAGCCGGGAGGCTCCCATTTTCGACGCCTACTCGGATTCAGATGATGAGCCCGACTCCTCCGGGGCCAGTCATCTGGGTTTGGGCATTACGACTACCACGCATGGCAGATTCGTGTACTGGAAGGGCATGGAGCCCTCCGAACTACTCGATGATGACGCCTGCCTGGTAGCCACCATCCAGCAACTGCCCTTTCAAAAGGGCGGACCCCTCTATCCTATCTAGGAAGAGACCTCCAGGACGTCCACCTCGACCGTCCTCGCTACCGACTACTCAGGCGACTACTCGCCGTAGCGCGAAGTCTACATGGCTTCCATCCACGACTCGGAGATGACGAGCCGGGCATCGAGTTCGACAACGAGTTTGAGGATGAGATCTCTGCCAACCAGGACACCGCCGACGTTCCCCAGGATGAAGCTGAGGAGCAAAGGCGGGTACGCAGGTGGAAGAACGCCAGGAGGAACAAGCACAGGCGCAATACTCAAGAGCGCGCCCGCAACCCACAATGGCGTAGAAACCTACATGACGCAGTGGCTGGCGAAGAATTCGTTACCCCCATGGGTAACATCTACGAAGCTTCCCTGCTCCTGCAACAGATCCCCCAAACGGACGCAACTCAGCGGATCATGTGACTTGTCAAGCAAGCCGTAGTCCAGCTCGACAAGATGGACCCGCTGAAATCCGTCCAGAACACCTGTTCCAGGTTGGAACATCATGGCAGCTCTGCACCCTAAGGCAGTCATGCCATCGCGGGTCATCCCAACCCCCGCAACAACCGACAAGCTGAACAGGAGGTTCAGCAACAAGGCCATAGGCCTAGGGGTGGGGGGCAACCCGCGGGAGGCCAAGGCCACCAAGGTAACCAGCTTCCTCCACCTCTTGGCGACTTAAGGCAGCACATCAACAACAACCGCGATGTGCGCTCCATCATCACCAATAGGCAGTGCGAGCGGTTGGAGAATGCTGCTCGCGATGATAGTGATCGTTTTCCGGCCTTCACGAAAAACATCACTAACCACGAGTACCTGAGGGACTTCAAGCCTATGAACATCCCAAAGTACGACGGGAAACAAGATCCGCGGCAGTGGCTGCGATGCTACTCTATGGCCATCGAAGTATGCGGGGGCTCTAACTCGACTAAAGCCCTCTACTTCCCGATGGCCCTGGAAACAGCAGCACTCACATGGTTGGAAACCCTCCGACCAAACTCCATCGAATCCTGGGAGGCCTTGAAGCAGGTCTTCGTCGACAACTTTCAGGGCTCCATGATCCCGGCATGTACTCGTCATGACTTGTCGCAGGTCAAGCAGGAGGAGAATGAGACCCTGATGTCGTACGCGTGCCGCTTCTTCGACACCCGCGCCACCACCGCCAACATCGCCGACGAGGAGGTCATCTGCTGCTTCCGCAATGGCCTGGCCACAAAGCAGACGTACCGCGAGTTCGGGAGGAATCTCTCGACTACCGTACTTGAGCTCCACGACATGATGCAGCGATGGTTGGATGAAGAAGACGAGGAGAACAAACGCTTCCCCAACCGCAAGAACGACAAAGGCAACAACAACAACCGCTCTAACAAGGGCCAGTACAACAACTCGGGCACCGCTCACAAGCGGAAGCCGGAGGATCAAGTGGCCAACGTCGAGCGCAATCCTCGCAGCAAGAAGTCGGGCAAGCTTCAGGATCAGTACGAGAAGATCCTCCACAAGCAGTGCCCGATGCACCCGAAGGCCATGCACACTATGTTCCAGTGCACCGTCCTCCGCAAAAGCCTCAATGCACCACCTCCTCCTGGTGACGATGAGAAGGACAAGGACAAGGCGAACGAGGGGAACGACAAGTCACGGCCTCCGGGTTTCCAATATCCGACTAACACCATCAACGTCATCTTCGGAAGCGACGATGGTATTCTCACCAAGCACGTGCAGAAGCTGTTTCGGCGTGAGATCTTGGCAGTCGAGCCAGCAGTGCCGCGTCCTCTGAGACACAGCGAGGTCCCGAGCTGTTTCTCCAGAGAGGATCAGTGGACCAGCTTCTCCAAGCTGGGAAAACTTCCGCTTGTACTGGACCCAGTAGTCGCCGGCTCTACACTAACCCGAGTACTCATCGACGGGGGAAGCGGGTTGAACCTGCTCTTCCCGAGTACTCTGAAGAAAATGAGGATGGACATTAGCAAGATGCTCACCCCCAGCAAAGCTCCGTTCTACAGGATTGTCTCGAGTAACGTGGCTACACCGATCGGCTCGGTAACTCTGCCAGTTACCTTCGGGATGGCTGACAACTTCCATACGGAGTACATCAAGTTCGAAGTCGCCAACTTTGAATCTTCGTACCACGCCATCCTTGGCAGGCCCGCTTTGGCCAAGTTCATGGCGATACCCCATTACATCTACTTGGTCTTGAAAATGCCAGGTGCCAATGGTGTACTCTCCCTCTGCGGCGACGTCGAGAAGTCCTCGACTGCGACCAGGAGGCGATCAAGTATGCTGCATCAACGCGCGTGCTAGAGCCTTCATCCAAAGTACTCGCGGCTGCACAGCAACTCTCCGAGACAGAGCTGGAGGTGGCGAACAAGAGGCCAAGCCAGTCGAGGGTCAAGCCAAACCCCGACGTCGGCATCAAGACCATCCAGCTCCAGGAGGGTGACTCATCCAAGACTGCTCTGATCAGCAAAAACATGGACATCAAATAGGAATTCGCGCTCGTCAACTTTCTTAGGGCCAACCGAGACATTTTCGCTTGGAAACCAGCGGATATGCCAGATGTGCCCAAGGAGTTGATCGAGCATGCTCTGAAAGTTGATCCCAAGGCCACTCCGAGGAAGCAACGACTACGTCGTTTCTCTCCAGAAAAGAGGCAGGCCATCAAAAAAGAGCTAGCTAAACTACTCACGGCTGGTTTCATCAAAGAGGTGTACCACCCAGAATGGCTAGCCAACCCTGTACTCATTCTAAAAAAGAATAATAATGAATGGAGGATGTGTGTTGATTATACCGATTTCAATAGGCACTGCCCGAAAGATCCTTTCGCGCTTCCCCGCATCGATCAGGTTATCGACTCCACCGCCGGCTGCATCCTGCTTTCCTTCCTTAACTGCTACTCGGGTTATCATCAGATTTCCCTCAAGGAAGAAGACCAGATCAAGACTGCCTTCATTACCCCGTTCGGTGCCTATGCATACACGACTATGTTGTTTGGGCTAAAGAACGCGGGTGCAACATACCAGCGAGCTATACAGCTATGCCTTGCCGACCAACTACACCGCAACGTTGAAGCCTATGTGGATGACGTGGTTATTAAAACCAGAAATCCCGACGAGTTCATCTCTGATCTCGAGGAAACTTTCAAACGTCTGCGAAGATTTCAATGGAAGCTCAACCCGACTAAGTGCGTCTTTGGCGTACCCCAAGGGAAACTCCTCGGTTTCATCGTCAGTCACCGAGGCATTGAGGCTAACCCAGAAAAGATAACTACCATCACAAGCATGGGGGCTCCACAGAAGATCAAAGATGTGCAGAAGCTCACCGGCTCTATGGCGGCACTAAACAGATTCATCTCCTAACTTGGAGAACGGGGTCTACCCTTTTTCATGCTCCTCAAGCGGCAGGACAATTTTGTTTGGACCGAGGAAGCGGCGCAGGCATTGGATGCCCTCAAGGCTCACCTCCAATCGCCCCCCAGCCTCACGGCTCCGAACCCAGGTGAGAACCTGCTACTTTATATCGCTGCAACTACTCATGTAGTCAGCACGGCCATTGTGGTGGAGCAAAACGATGAGGGCCATGCCTTCGATGTGCAGCGGCCAGTGTATTTCGTTAGTGAAGTCCTTTCTGAGTCAAAGGTTTGTTACCCTTCAATTCAGAAACTTCTCTACGCGATACTCATCACCTCTAGAAAGCTTTGCCATACTTCAACAAGTACAAAATCTCAGTTGTCACTAACTTCCATTTGGCGGATATACTTCATAACCGGGATGCCACTGGGCGTATCTCCATGTGGGCAGTGGGACTGGGGGCTCTCAACATCGACTTCAAGCCACGCACTGCCATCAAGTCGCAAGCTCTAGTCTTTATTGGTAGAGTGGCAAGAAAACCAAGTACCAACTCCAGCTGACCAGCCAGAACATTGGGTCATGTACTTCGATGGCTCCCTCAAGCTCGAAGGCGCTGGCGCAGGAGTACTCTTCATCAGTCCAACTGGTGAGCAACTTAAATACATATTTCAAATACTATTTAAGGTCTCCAACAATGAGGCCGAGTACGAAGCACTACTCCACAGGCTATGCCTAGCTGTCTCCCTTGGCATCAAGCGACTACTCGTCTTTGGCAACTCTTAACTGGTGGTCTAACAATGCAACGAGGAATGGGACACCAACAAAGAAACCATGGACGCGTACGTTGCGGAAAATCATAAGCTTGAGAACAAGTTCTCGGGTCTCAAGATCCGTCATGTACTCCGCGATAACGTTGGAGCTGACGAACTCTCGAAGCTAGGCTCTGAGCGAGCCAAAGTTCCGGCTGGAGTCTTTGTCCATGAGCTCCACCACCCCTCTATTCCAAGAATAGAGCCAGGCACCATCGACCAAGGCCCTATGGAGTCTAGTCGAGAGGTCCTGATGATTGATGTGAACTGGCGTTCCCAGTTCATCGACTTGATCAAGGAAAAGAAGCTACCTCCCAACCTCGACCCTAAGAGCGCCGAGGCAATCCGACTAGTCAGGCGCAGCAAGGGTTACGTTCTGGTGGGAGATAAGCTCTACAAGCGCGGATCAGCATCAGGGGTACTCATGAAGTGTGTAACTACTGCAGAAGGGCAAGAAATCTTGGAGGAAATCCATGAGGGCGCGTGCGGAAATCATGCAACCTCCCGTACACTAGTCAGGAAGGCCTTCAAGTCTAGGTTCTATTGGCCTACGGCTTTGGCAGATGCCGAAGACCTCGTTCGTCAATGCACCAACTGCCAATTTTTCAGTAAACAAGCTCATGTCCCTGCGCATAAGCTGATCGCCATACCACCATCTTGGCCGTTTGGCTGTTGGGGCATTGACATGATCGGTCCAGTGACAACAGCACGAGGAAACTTTACCCACGTCTTGGTGGCCATCGACAAGTTCACCAAGTGGATCGAGTGCAAGCCTATTACAACCCTGACAGCCAACTGAGTAGTCACCTTCATCTGTGACATACTTCACCGTTTTGATTTCCCTCATATGATCATTACTGATCTGGGATCCAATTTCACTTCACACGAGTTCTGGGAGTTCTGCGAACGAAGCGGCATTGAGATCAAGTACGTCTTAGTAGCCCACCCAAGGGCCAATGGCCAGGTGGAGCGCTCAAACAGCTTGATTCTTGATGGACTCAAGAAAAGACTCTACGACGAGAACAGCAAAAAGGGAGGCAAGTGGATCGACGAGTTACCCATAGTTGTCTGGGGGCTTCGTACTCAACCGAGTAAAGCCACAGGACAGTCACCTTTCTTTCTCGTCTATGGGTCAGAAGATATCCTCCCAGCAGATATCATGTGGAACTCTCCCATATTTTAGATGTATGAGGAAGGAGAAGCTGATGAAGCAAGGCACTTGGAACTTGACTGCGTTGAAGAAGTCAGATGCAATGCCCTGCTGCGATCAGCAAGATACCTACAAGGCGTTCGACGGTATCATGACCGCAACGTCAAAGAAAGATCCTTCAACGTTAGGGACCTGGTCTTACGCCACATCCAAGATGAGACTGGGCTTCACAAGCTCAACTCTAGATGGGAAGGACCCCTCATCGTCACAAAGGTAACCAACCCAGGGTCGTATCGACTACAATACCTGACGGCCTGGAGGTTCCAAATTCTTGGAACATCGAGCACCTACGCCGTTTCTATGCATAAGAAACTTGTGCCAAACCTGTCAGCTGCAGCACAGATCAGTATAAAAATACCTGGTTGTTTCGGCTCCACAAACGACTACTGTGTTTTTATCTTCTTTAGCAACATTGAGTAAACTCGGGGGCTGTTGCCATGAGTTATGTCAATACGCTACTTCTCACTAATCCTCGGAAATACTTGGGGGCTACGCCACGAGTACCTTCCACCACGATTACCAAACCAAAGCCTCTTGGGCTATACCCTCGAACGGGTCAGATGTTCTTTCGGACTAACTCCCTTTACAGCTTAGTCAAGCTATGGGGCAAGGTCTTACAGAGTAAAGTCGAAGGGGTTATTACACCTATACACAGAGGTTCTACGAACGCAACTCTGTACAAAAGTACAAATCCAGTACATAGTTCGCCAACTGAAGCGATGCCTTCAGGGTAACTACACACTGGAACTAACATACCAAAGTGCTTAACGATTACGTTTCAACACGCTACTTCACAAGTCGAGCGTAGCAAACAATGATCAAACAAAGCATTAATATATTACACGAGCAACTGTTGTTTTTCATACAAAACATACATAGTTCATCATGACTCAAAAGAGCGGAAGGTCATCAACTATTTGATGAGCAACATCTTGCACTTTGGCACGGTACTCGTTTAACCGCTCCTCGATGCAGTCACCGGAGACACCTTCCGCAAACGGACAAATGTCCATGCCTGGGAAATACGACTTCACCACTGCCAAGGTATGTGTTAGCACAACCTTGGCAGTGCTAGACGCATACCCGGCAATGCTTGTCGGAGCATCAACCAGCCGCTGCACCAAGGAGCGCCCGTCTATGACGGGGTGCACAAACTCGCAGAGCTGGTGAGCAGCTGTCGCGAGTTGCTCCATCTCCTTCTCCTTGCGCTCCCTGTCTCGGGCCATGGACTGGATTTGCTTCATATTTTCTATGAGCTGCTTGTCAGCATCAGACGGCCGGCGAGTTACAGTTTTTTTCTCCTCGTCCAGATCCGAGTACTTGAGCTGGAGCTCCTCCAGTGCTTTCTGCAACTGTTCCTTTTCCTCTGTAAGTTCGTATATATCACACTTCCGGTCAGTTATCGCTCTTTCAATACGAGCATACTCTGGGAAAAATTACATATATACAACTCAAAAGAAGGATAGAGAGATAACACTACTCGGGTCAGAGGAACAGACTACTTACTCTCTTTCTGAGCGGTCAAATCTTTGACCTTCCGGATCACCAAGTCGTGCTTCCGTTGCTGATCTATCATGGCGTCCCGATGTGAGGTCTTCAAGGCCTCGAGTTCCTCCTGGAGCTTGAGGTTCTTGGCTTTCTCAGCCTCCAGGTTGTCCTCTGCCTCGTGGGTACGCGGCAGCACGTCCGCAATCCGGACCAGCAGGGCTAACATCTCCCTGGAGCGCTCAACAAGGCTCTATACAAAGCAACACAACAAGGCAGTATACCTCTACAAATAGAATATCAACGCTAGAGGAAGTACTCGACTACATACCTTGGTGTAGTCGGTGAAGCGACGTCCCAGCTCTATCATGAGCGAGACGGTCTCCGGCTCCACCAACGGGTCCTCAAGGAGCACGGGGCGAGGAGGAGGGATCTCTTCCTCGTGCCGCTCTGGCACCCGGGAGTCCTCCGGGCTCTCCTGTTGCCGAGCCCGAGAGCTTTTCGGGGCATCCTGCGCCCAGAAGTTCCCTGGGACCTCCTGCTAGTCTGGGGTACTTGTGATCGCCTGCTGAACGATCCGAGCACCATCTTCAAGTTTGCCCCAGGAGTACTCCCGGGGGCTTCTTTCTCCAGCTCCACCTCCGCATTGGCCGGAGGCTTGAGATCTTTTCCTCCGATGCCCACCGGCACATCCTCGACGACAGGAGGCTTGGCGGTACTTGCGGCTGCAGGGTCTTTTGGCAATGAGTCTGCACTCGTACCCACCTGGCAGGTACTGGAGGTCACCGGTTTGGGAGTCTCCAACTTCCTGGATAAAATGTGTTAGTACTCAGCATTAACAGAAAAGCTACAACACGATACTTCTGAGTTACTAACCTTGTGGGCTTCCTGAGCGGAAGTACCGTTGGCATGACCAGCCCTCGTGGCGCGGTCTTGTTTCCGGTACGGGTTGAGAGCGGCGGGCTAGTCGCGGATGGTGATTTCCCCGACGCCGGGCTCCTCTCCCCAGTCACATCGGCTACCTCTTGCCTTGGTGCTCGGAGTTCTCCTCCGTACCACTACAGGAGAAAATTAAATAAGTACTCCTAGAAGATTTGCAAGATCAAGCAGTTAAAAAGTGCAGACTACTTACATCGCCTGGCGACAGCTTGGTGTTGCCGCTGCTGCAGCGGCTCTCCACTTCCGTGTCGCCACTTGCTGTGGGCGCAGTGGATCGGCTGCAGCATCGCCCGCGTCTCTCTCAGCGGGCGGGTCTCGGGCTGGCTCCTCGAAAACTGGCTCAGGCGGGTCAGACCTGAGCCGTTCTACGTCGCCCTGCAGACAAAAGAAGACTATCAAACAATAACTCTTGTCAACAAGATTACATCCAAAGGTACTCGAGTAGACACTTACCGGGTTCGGCGAGTAGTCTGCGCCGAACAATCTTGGCATGAAAGGCTCCGAGTTCACCCCCGTGAATAGGCAGGTAACCCGGCGCATGATTTCTTCAACGGATGGCACATCCCTGGCCATCCGTGATCAGTCTCGAATACCTTCGTACTCGAACCCGAGGTGAACGCGTTTCTGGAGGGGCTGGATGTGCCGCTCGATGAACGAGTACGCCACAGAGTCCCTAGTGACGCCCTTGTCCTTCAGGACCTTGATCCGCTGCATCAGCTCGGGGATGTTGTGGCGTTCCTCCTCCGTCGGCTTCTTCAGCCAACACTCTTGGCGCTGGGGCAGGGAGTTGTCCCATCCGGGGAGGCTAGGCTGGTGGTTCATAATGTAGAACCACTGCGCGTGCCACCCGGACAGGCTACTCAGGGTCGTGTGCTCGAGGTACAGCGCCTTATCGCGCAGCTGCACCCCGGCACCCCTGACTAGCGCGGGATTGTCCTCATCCGGTTGGGGTTTGAGGAGGAAGAGGTAGCGGAAAAGATTGAAGTGCGGGTGAATTCCTAGGAATGCCTCGCATAGATGCACAAAAATAGAAATGTGCAAAACAGAATTCGGGGGGAGATGGTAATGCTTGATTTTGTAAAATCCAAGCAAACCGCGAAAAAAATCGAAAGAAGGGAGAGCGAGGCCACGGTCGGCAAAAGGGGTGAACATCACGGTCTCACCAGTGTTCTCCCACGGCGACGAGTCGGAGCCGACAGTCCGCCACTGAACCACACCCTCCTCTTGCAGTACCCGCTCGGCAACAAGCTGGAGCAGGTCCCTTTCGTTGATGGTTGAGGCCCTCCATGACGAGCCCTCCACCACCATCTTGGCAACCTTCGCTGGCGGCGGCGATCCATCTTCTCCATCGCCCTCCCTTTTCCTTCTGCAATCGGCAATTGACTTCTTCGGCATCGTGGGTCGAAATGTCACTGGGGTCTTCGTACGCATGCCACGGGGAACCCATGCGGGTGTGGATGAGGATAGGGATCTGGGATACAGGCTAATCCTGGCTTGGATTTGGGCGAAGAGGTGGTCAATTTTGGAGTGGCGGCAGTGGCTAGGGTTCTTGGCCAAGCAGATTTGTTTTTACTACAGTGAAAATAGAGTAGGGTAAAACCCTAAGGGGTAACGCGGGGTTATTTATAACCAGCGGCTCCCCATTTTTCCGTTTGAAACCGAAGAGTTTTCTCGGATAATGATTCAAATTTGAAAGGTTTTTACGGGTTCTGTGCAACGAATAATGGAAACTAGCCGTTTCTCTGGGATAGGCTCCTGAGAATTCGGACTTTTCAACTTCCAGCGCAATTTTACCTTAAAAATCATCGAATTGAGTTCAAAAACATACATTCCATGCCACGACTCTTTAGATCCTTTTTTCCAAACCTAGAAATTTGGATTAAAGGCTCGGGGCCTGCGGGATACGTGTCATCAACGGCATATTTTTCAAAAATTCTTGAAAGATACAGACCAAAGATTCAAGACTAATTTGACCCTCAGCCTTATTCTTCGATTCAACCTAAGGCTCGGGGGCTACTCCATATGGAGTGCGAGTTCATAGTACCCCGTATATAAGAAGAATTGAAAACTACTCGGGGCTTGAGCACCTCACAGCCTTGGTGCAGCCAAGGAAGTACTCGGAAGACAGCTTCTCAAGGAGACTCAGCAGGGACCTGAAGACACCTTCCAGAAGTACTCGGAAGCCTGCAGTACTCAGCTACGAAGAGCTCAGGGGCTTGTCAGACCTGGGGCAGCGGGACTGCATACTTGGCGTACATATTCTTTTGGTAAGGGATGGCGCATGGGCCATACCTTATCCTCATTGTAACTAGTCGTATAGAGCTATGACTAGTCGGACGTAAGGAAACAACCCGACAACGTACTCGGGTACGACTCCTCAGGCCGTCCCCGACTAGGACTTCCATGTAACCCTGTCCCCCCAGACTATATAAGGGTGGGCAGGGACCCCTCCAAAATAGAACGTGCATACGCATAACATCTAAGGCAATACAAACCACACAGGACGTAGGGTAATACACTCTCAGCGGCCCGAACCTGTCTAAATTTTGTGTTCCTTGCACCTTCGAGTTCCTGATGTCGGCGACACCCTACCTACAACCTACCACCTCCAGGGTACTCCTCGATGGGCTTGACGGTAAAACACCGACATTCACCGCCACAACGACCTTGAGCTCCTGAGCCATCGTCTCGTTGGCCTCCTTCAGCTCTGCAAAGCCCTAGGCGACCGCCTCACGCGGCGTGTCAGGCAACAAAGAACAAGGATGAGTCAAGATTCTAACCCTTCAGCTTCGCCGCCTGCTTCTTTGACCCTCGGACTGGTGCCGCTTCAGTGCCCGCAGCTCTTCCTTTAGCTGAAGGACTAGTCTCGCCGACCCATCTCCTACCTCGAGCTGGCGCACAGCTCGCCGACTCAGGTCGGCCAAAGCCTGCACAAACAAACCATATCAAGCTACATGCCCCGGCATCTAAACACAAACTCCAAAGACTCACCTGGGTCGCCTCGACCGCGCGCTGGGCGGCCTCAAGCGGCGCCTCCTTGGTCACCGCCGCCTCCTCCCCGGGCGCCTTCTCCTCAAGCGGCTCCAGGACAGCAGGGAGCGCGGAGGCGATGACTCAAGGCTCCGTGCTCGGGTCAACAGGGTCCTCAACAACCCCTACCTTAGCAACCGTCCCCTAGTGCGACCTGCATCGGCACGACGTCATACCCTTGTGTAACAACCCTGATAAATTACATTTCTAAAGCAATGTCATTAACCCAACCCTATACTTAACCAACTAATAAAAGGGTGAAAAGAATTAGAACAAGTTAAGTTGAAGTTCAAATTGAAATTGGGCACATAGGAATACTTTTGAATTTTTAAATTAACTTTCAAACCATAAGCCAAATGAGTTGTTGCCTGAAACCAAACTTGTAGAACTTTTTATTCTGAACAACTTTCATGTTCAAAAGTTTTTGAAATTCAAATTAGAAAGTGGAGAAAATATCCTGTTTGCACCCAGCCCCCTGGAACTTTTCAAATTCTTGCAAAAAGGTCCTTCGCTCCTCTCTCTCTCTCCCCTCCCCGCCCGACAGCACGGCCAGGTGGCTGGCGACGCCTGACCGGCGCGAGCCGCCAGGCCAGTGGCCGCCGTGCCTCGCCCCCAGAATCGGCTTTGCCCCCCCCCCCCCCCCCCCCGCCGCGCTGCCCAGTCCGCGCTCGCGCGTGCGCCACGCCGTGCCGTGCCTCTGCTCGCCGCCCGCCGCTGCCCAACCGCTGCGCCGCGCCGTGCCGTCCCGCCCGCCGCGACCCGCACGTCGCTGCGCGTGCCTTTCGCCCGAGCCGCTGCAGCAGCTGCCCCCCCCCCCCCCCCAATCCCCGTGCTGCGCTATCTCTCGCTCCCACGCAAAATCCCGAGCTCGCCAATCGCCCGCCCGCGTCGTCCGCACGCGACGTCGCGCCCCGGTGCGCCAACTCGCTCGCCCAACCGCGGGCCGCCCAGCACGCCGGCCACTCGCAGGGGAGCGCCTCTGGCCGCCGCCCCGCCACCCAATGGCGCCCCAGCCTTGCCGCCCCCTCCACCCAGTGTCCCGGCCGTGCCAAGCTCGCCCCCATGAGCTCCACTGGCTATAAAGCCCGGCACAGCGTCCCTCCCTCCTCTCCCTATTCCTTCTTCTTCCCCGCCAGAACAGAGCAGAGCAGAACCGGTTGCCGCCCCACGCCGCCGCCGTGGAACCCCCTCTCCGCCCCTCCTCGACCCGAGCTAGGCCCCAAAATCGCTCTCCTACCTCCCCACGAAGCCTCCCAACCCAGCCCCTTTCTCCCTCCTCGCCGGAGCTCGCCAGAGCCGAGCTCCACCCGTCGCCGCCCCCTGGTAGCCGCGGGCAGCCCTGCTCAGACCGCCTCCGCCCCAACCGTGACCACCCAAAGGTAGCCCCCAACCTCCTCTTGCTCCTCCCCCAGCTTGCCCTCGCCGCCGGCGACTGAGCCCGTCGGATTTCGGCCGGACAGGATGTTCCCCACCATGAATCGCGACCAGGGACCACATTGCAATCGCCCAAATCTTCCTAGGGGGTTTTCTGCTAGTTTTCAGGGACCCCTCTGTAAAGAAAGTTTTAACCAAATCAGTGAACTTGTAAAATTTGTATAAATTCATAGAAAAATCACATAAATGAAAACTAAACTGTTCTGGAATCCTTAGAAGAAACTCTACAACTTTTGTTACGTAAAGTTTCTCAGATTCTCAATATATTTTTCTCTACATTAAATGGAAGTTTTAATGGACTTCTTTTGTACCCACTGTTGTAGATCAATGCTGACCCTAAATTTTGGGCAGTGAGTTAGTTGCTCGATGTTTAGGACTGTGTAAAAAGATCAAGCCCAAATTCCATCTCTATCTACACTGTTTATTAAACTTAGTTTCATACCATGTTTGGATAGAATTAATTGTCCCTGCAGTTAGGTTATGAATCACGTAATGGAACTTTTGCTGTACTTGTATAATGGTACCTAGATGCCATAGAAAAATTTAGAGACTTTTTATCTCACAGGAACCTATTTATTTGATTTATGTGCTAATAACATACATTAAATCAAGAAACTAGTATCTTAGCTTGGAAAATTCTCATATTTTTACTAGGAGATACTCAGTGTTAGAACGTGCTGTGTAAAAAGTTTCATGGACAAAAACCCTGTGCAGGCTCCTGTAAAAATAAATTCTTGAATAACCTAGGTGTGTAATGTCATATTTACTATGCTCTGAAAACTGCGTAATAAATCCTATAAAAATTACAGTAGCTCCTGCATGATTAAGTGAAAGCCCTGTAAAAATCTTAGTCTAGCAGCCACCATGTGTTATATTTTTCATAATTAATCTGCTGCATGAAAATATCTAAAAATTTTACAGTAAACTTATCTTTCCCTGATGTGCCTAGATCCAAGATTTCATGACCAGAAACTACTCGCTGTAATAGTTACACTTAAATCATGTTTCCATGAGGAACATAAGTTCCCATGAACACCCACCCCACCTTGCTTAACGAAGTTACTTATTGTACCTTTCTACTCTATTAACAATTGCCCACAGAAATCTCAACTAAGTAACATCACAATCCAATCGCTATTTTTGTGAACTACAACTTTGACGTGAGTGAACATGATCGTCATATACCCTCACTATAACTTATATTGGTGCATTCATATAGAATCGACGACTCTCGCCGACGGAACGTACGAGCTGGTACCCGCGTCCGAGATTGAGCAACGTGAAGCTCAAGTAAATCTAACTGAAGCTCTTGAAGACCCGAGCCCAAGTTCGGAAGAGCCCCAAGCTAACTGTTCACAAGAAGGCAAGCCCCGGAGCATGAACCCTATTTTCTAAACTTATGCAACTTATTACTCTACTTTTACTTGTGCATTAAGTTTATAAGAGTTGGATGAAAACTTAGTTGCATGATCCTAGGTGCCCATGCTCTGAACACTAGATGCAAGGTTCGATAGAATGCTATGCTAATAGGACTCGGTAAAAGTCGAGTGATTTCCTGTCACTCGCGAGAAATTAGGAGTTGATTGTTTACTACACGCTGCAATCATAAGGACAACGGACGGGCTATGGTACGATGTTTACGATTGAGGTCCGTCTGTTTAGTGAAAAATGCTAAGGCCGCAGTGTGTGGTAGTGGTGGTTAAGTCTTTGAACGTACTAACCACATGCCGAGAATATGGTAATCGGTAAGCTTAAGTACTGGATTGAACCGAGGCCGGAATATACTCCCCACTGTCTTGAATTCGTTCACATCTCGCTAATGGCGGGTGCATCGGCCGCCACGGCCCGACGTACCGAGGTCTGTGGGGAGGTGTAGTCGAAGGCGGTGGGCCTGTTCCGTGAAGCGGGAATTGAAGGGAAAAGTTGCACGTGTGACTCTGTGAGTAACCACGTGACGTGTGTTTAGGTTTCCCTTGCAAGGCTAAGAAATTCGATTCGAATCGTCCGTTTCTCACGGCTATTGAGACTGCTTAACCACTTTTACCCACAGAGTAAGAAGAGGAACAATGATGATGAATAAACTTGTTGGATGAAATTTAATGCTTCACCATGAATGGTATTGGATAGTTGCTTACCTAGAATCGTTAAAGAAAGCTAGAACCTGGAGCTAAAATCTGAAAGTAAGGACCTACTATATATGCTTTTCAGCAAAACAAACCCCTCCAGCCAAAAGCCTCGCATGTCTAGGAGTCGGCTAAGTATACCCCACTAGTCGGGTAAGCCTTGCTGAGTATTAGTATACTCAGCCTTGCTTGTGGCTCGTTTTCAGGTGAGACCTTCGAAGATATGATTGCTAGCTTGACCTGGCCGTGTACTCTTCCCCCTGGTTGGTCGGTGGAATGGGATACGCCCCCGGCCAATGGAGATAATGCCGAGTGATGTCTCGTACGGGCTTCACCGAGACATCCTGTATCGTCGAGTAGCTTTCGTTATCTTATTTCCGCTGCAACTTAAACTCTGAAGAACTTCTTGGTTATGATCACTGAAGTACTTGGTTACTAAACTCAAACTTGGTTTGTAATATTCACTTATGATAATTTTTTTTATCTGCTGGAATGTGGTATTCTCTGGGCTCATCGTCGCATGAGCATTTGTATGTATGGCATTCGATCCGCTTTACCGTGGTTGTATCGGGAGGTTACCCGACAGACCAATGGATTACTCCGTTTGAAGTGTAAGGTTAACCGAGATTGCCCTAATGGTGATGGTTAATACACTTGAGCTGGATTAATTCAGGTGGTTCTGCCACAGCTGGTATCAGAGCCGTAGCTGGTGCCACAGCTGGCAACAGCTGGCACTAGAGCCGAAATGCATACGCCAGAGAATGCGACAAGCCTTAAAAACTCGTTTTCCTAAAAACTTGACCACAAAAATTGTGTTGGAAAATGCGTTGGTTCGTTAAGGATGGTACCTAGTTCGTAAAGCCCTAAGGGATTATGGGAAAGTTACTAGGTGGCTATCTAACGTATGAAATATTATCAACTGACTTCCAGCATATAACTTTCTGTCAAAACTTACTTTCATGCACAACCGACCTTAAATTCTATAACGACGCACTCATCGCTAAGGTAAGAAGGTAAGAATCCTCAGCCAACTGAGAGAGCTTGGCCTTCCTGTCGGTGATGCGAACCGAACGCTGCCCTCAAGCAGTGGCTTACTTGAGGTGCTGCCAATATGCCAACTGTTAGTTGAATATATTGGGAGTAGAAGGTTTGACGCAGGGTATGGCGATCGCTGTTCATACCCCCGTCTCATGACGGTACCCCCGTGAATACGCTATCTCGATAGCGTATGTTAACGTCGTCTGTACGGCGGAAATTGTACAAATATCGTTTCTATAAGTAAACGGTAATGAATACGGACGCTTTCATGAGTGCTGGCATGAAAGGTTCATGAAATATATGTGCTCTATCAATCTTCTGCAGGTACACTTACCGCGATTACGATAAGTTAAAGAACGGTTAGAAAATCTCGACTAGCTATTATAGTGAGAGGCGTATCATGTATGCCACCGAAACTATCTTCGTAAGACCAAAAGTATTTGGCAATTACTTTATTTTGTGAGGACGAATAGGACGTGCACGCATCATGACCATATATATCTGAAATTGAAAATGCGTTGAATGAGAGTGGTAAGGTTCTTGCGTATCTAAGCGTGATTTTGCATAAGGACTATCTAGCGAATATGTCACAAATCTGCCATGACCGAAAAGAGAGAATTATTAATCAGAGAAAATGACCTTTTCTGGTAAAGTTCGTGTTGAAAGAATTGTTCCAAATTTTGTGTTCTATCTCCTGTTCAAAAAGGAAAAATTCTGAACTTATGGATAGTAAGAAATAACAGAAAACATGGAATGTCAGAATTCTGTCCAGAATAAGCACTTCTGCCCCTTAAATTTTTAGGCCCCCTTCCTACAGTTTTCTGCAAAAGAGTACAACACAAAACTTGTTCCAAATTTACCCAGGTAGCTGCTGTTAAAATTTAGTAAATTTTGGCTGGATAGATTTTCCCTGGTGCACGAAACATTGGCCCACTGTTCACTGAAATTTCTGGGTAGATAGAGGAGTAAGACCTTAAGGGAACAGCCATCTTAGAGCCTAATCCAGCCAAAGTGTTGAATAGAAAAGTGGTGCACAAATACCTTAGGAGTGTTCTGGTGAAATTTGAGAATTTTTGGATATGAACTGTGGAAGTTACGGCTATTTTTGCACTCTATACGGAATCTGTCCCTCCGCTTTTCCCACTTTTTCTTGGTCTCACTCCGTTTGATCTTTTGTTCAGATGGCCGAGACAGCTGCCATGATGGTGGATGAGGATGGACGCGTTCACTCACAGTGTCTCCACTGGGAGGGCTTTCCCTCTATTTTGTGGGACGTGTTGAGCGCCGTGGGCTATCCAATTCCCCCACGTTACGCCGGACTGGAGTTTGCAGAAAATGGAGTTACCCAGTGCCGTGTCAACGTGACCATTTTTCCACACCCGCTACACCCGGAGTGGCCCGCCTTGGAGATTGAGGCTGTTGGTCGCCGTTTGGCTGATACTTGGGAGCTTGCAGCCATGAGGGCGCTCACCACTTTTTGGGCGCAGCATCCCGAGGTTGTCACACTCGCTCCCATTGGTTTGTTTCCTGCTGCCCAGGACAACGACCCCTTTTGGCTCAACGGGGTGCAGCATTCACAGTACTGGTAGACTTTCACGCCCAGTAGACTATCCAGACCTCCGTACGATGCATGAATGCGCTGTACCGACTGCAGACTCTCCAGAGTCAGGCGCTTGAGCAGCTCACTGATCTTGCACAGGCCTACCACATGATGGCAGATACCAGGGATGAGCAGATTAAGGAGCTCAGTAAGGATCTTGAGGACAGAGATGCTCAGATTGGCCAACTTGAGGGCCAAATTCAGGAGCAGGACACCCTCATGGGTGAAAGGGAAGCCACGATAGCACACTTGGAGGAGCAGCTCCATGGTCTACACTTGGAGTTCGAGGATGCTATTGAGCATCTCCAGTGGCATCAGGATCAGAATGACCATCCCCATGAGGAGGACATGGAGGAAGATGAGGAGGAGCCACAGGAGATTGATGGTATTTCAGGAATGGACTTCGAGGGTGAGGTACCACAGGCACCTCAGATGGGAGCTCACTCTCCTACTCACAGCGAGTCGTCCGTCAACGACCTGGAAGACTTCTAGATGATGACCTAGACGGACTTTTGCACATACTCCTCGATAGGGTAGCCTAACTTTTGGCAAGTGTTGTAATAGGCTAACTAAGAGTTGAGTACCTCTTTTGTGGTGGGTACAACTTGACCATTGGCTACTCAAATCATGTAGGCCATGGCTAAAAACTTGGGTTGATTGTGATATCGGAAAGCAGTTGAATCTGTGATTGCAGAAACTTGTCGGAATTTTTACCCATGTCTCTCTACATTTCTGGGCTGAGTGTTGAATACCAAACTTGTCCTAAATTCTGTGATCTAGGTTCTCACAAAATTTCAACCCTAATGGATCTTGCTAGTTTGAGTTATAGGCCAGATACTATAACTCGTTCTGCTGAAAAACAGCCAACCAGCGAAGCAAAGAGTGAGTTGTTTGACCATCTTAGCCATCGATTTAGCATCTTGGCTGCATACCAAAGTGGTACATCTCTAAATTCCCTATCCACTGCCAAAATATGAGAAACTTTGGATGAGCCTACCAGGAGATATAAATTTCTTATGGCAGGCAGTTTTATGCCCACGATTCTATTCATGACCTTTTGGAAGTCTACTACTCCGCATTAGATCTTTTTGAGTCATGGAAGCAATATGGATCACGTTGCTAATGAAGAACATCGCCTTTTCAGATGGTTGGAGCAACCCGTGGTAACCCGGATGGTTTTGGTGCTAGCGCAAGTGGATCACAACCACAGCCGCCGCCACCACCCAGCTTGGTTGAAGTAATGGCCGCTCAAACCGAGTTGCTTCGCCAGCTCGTGCAAGGACAGCACCAGCAGCGGGGTGGGCACAATGCTCACCACCCCCAAGCTGCAGGATATACGGATTTTCTAGGGACCCAGCCTCCCTTGTTCCATAAGACAGAGGAACCCTTGGACGCAGACGCATGGATTCGCACCATCGAATCCAAGTTCACACTACTTGTGGCCCCATGCTCAGAGGCCAACAAGGCCCGCTTTGCCGCGCAGCAGCTTCGCGGTACGGCTCGCCTATGGTGGGACCACTATTTTGCTATGCTCCCCGCTGACCACATTGTCACCTGGGATGAATTCAAGACTGCGTTCCGGGCACACCATATTCCCGAAGGTCTCATGGAAAGAAAGCTAAATGAGTTTTTAGCTCTCACTCAGGGTAACCGCACTGTACTTCAGTATGCTCAAGCCTTCAACAACCTGTGCCAATACGCGGGCTATCACACAGACACAGATGCCAAGAAGCGTGATCGTTTCCGCCGAGGTCTGAGTACTAAACTCAAGGAACCACTGAATCTTGTCAAAGCCGATACATATAATGAGCTAGTCAACATGGCCATCACTCAAGAGGACTGTATTGAGGCTCATCGTGCTGAACAGAAGAGAAAGGCGCCAGCTGGACCCTCGGGTGCTCAGCCATCGAGGTATCGCTTGGTGCGAAATGCTGCGCCTACAGCTCCGCCGAAGGCCCCTCAGCCAGGGCGTTGGATTATCAGGCCCCCGCAGCAACCAGGTGTTGTACGACCCCCTATGCCTCAACAAACTGGACCCCGGCCCGCTACTCAGCAGTTTCTTCGACCGAGCATCACCAATCGTTGTTTCAAGTGCGGGAGTTCTGGTCATTTCGCTCGCGAATGCCCTCAACCCAGGCTGCCAAATCAGGGCCAGGACTCTAACCAGAACAATAAGAACAAAGGAAAGAAGCAGACCGTCCAGGTCAAACAAGGGCGGATCAACTTCACCACCCTTGCAGAACTTCCTGAAGGAGCACCAGTGATGACGGGTACATTCTCTATCCATAACAAGCTTGCAGTCATATTGTTTGATTCTGGTGCATCACATAGTTTCATTAGTGCAAAGTTTGGTGCAAAAGTAGGCTTGAATGTTTGTCACACCAAAGGGTCGTATATGATATCAACACCGGGTGGAAAAATTGCTTCCAACCAAATGATAAGGCTGGTACCGATAAAATTGGGAAGTAAAGTCATCAAAACAGATCTCGTACTTTTACCCCTTGACGGCATGGATATTATTTTGGGAATGAACTGGATGACTATGCATGAAGTCACACTGGACCTTTCTTCCCGAGCCGTTGAGATAAATTCACCTAGTCACGGAGCCACTACCCTTTACCTACCGTTACGGGAGTGCACAAATTCCTGTGCTTTCGTGATGGAAGGGATCAACCTAGAGAATATTCCAGTGGTAAACGAGTATGCCGACGTTTTTCCGGATGACTTACCCGGAATGCCACAAGATAGGGATATTGAGTTCGTTATTGAACTACAGCCAGGCACTGCACCTATATCCAAAAGACCATATAGGATGCCCCCTAAAGAATTGGCAGAGCTGAAAATTCAACTCCAAGAACTACTGGACAAAGGTTTCATTCGCCCTACCGTGTCACCTTGGGGATGTCCGGCCCTTTTTGTAAAGAAAAAGGATGACAGTTTAAGACTATGTGTGGACTACCGACCTCTCAATGCGGTAACTGTTAAAAATAAATACCCACTTCCTCGTATCGATGTACTCTTCGATCAATTAGCTGGAGCCAGAGTCTTCTCAAAAATTGATCTTCGTTCGGGATATCATGAGATCAAGATTCGCCCGTGCGATATTCCTAAGACTGCCTTCTCCACACGATATGGACTATATGAATTCTTGGTCATGTCCTTTGGACTCACAAATGCCCCTGCCTACTTCATGTATCTCATGAATTCGGTATTCATGCCCGAACATGACAAATTCGTCGTAGTGTTCATCGACGACATCCTTATCTATTCCAAGGATGAGGAAGAGCATGCTAAGCACCTGCACATTGTTCTTCAGCGTCTAAGAGACCATCAGCTCTATGCTAAGTTTTCTAAGTGTGAATTCTGGTTGGATACTGTAAAGTTCTTGGGTCACACGATCTCCAGCGAAGGCATAGCTGTTGACCCCAGCAAGGTACAAGAGGTGATGGATTGGAGACCCCCTACCTCTGTTCATCAGATTCGCAGTTTTCTCGGCTTAGCCGGTTACTACCGTCGCTTCATCCCGGATTTCTCTCGAATTGCTAAGCCCATGACTGAACTGTTAAAGAAGGAAGTAAAGTGTGTATGGAATGAGAAATGTGAAGAAGCTTTCCACACTCTCAGAGAGCATCTGACTACTGCACCTGTGTTAGCTCAACCCGATAATACCAAGTCGTTCGATGTGTATTGTGACGCATCGGGTACTGGTCTAGGATGTGTGCTTATGCAAGAGAATCGAGTGATTGCATATGCCTCACGAGCCCTTCGGCCCCACGAGCAGAATTACCCCACTCATGATCTTGAGCTTGCAGCTGTCATTCACGCTCTGAAAATATGGAGGCACTATCTCATGGGGACACAGTGCAATATCTACACTGATCATAAGAGTCTCAAGTATATCTTCACACAAGCCGATCTGAATATGAGACAACGAAGATGGCTAGAATTAATCAAGGATTATGACCTTGAAGTGCAGTATCACCCCGGCAAGGCTAATGTAGTCGCGGATGCACTAAGCCGCAAGTCCCATTGCTATTGCTTATCCATGGAATCCTACAATGAGACATTGTGTGCAGAAATGAGGAAGCTTAACATGGAAATGGTTTCCCAAGGCACTCTAAATCACATCTCAGTGGAACCCACTCTTCACGACCAAATCGTCATGGCACAACTACATGATGAAGGAATTAAGATCATCAAACAAAAACTCTCTCTAGGTGAGGAGAAGTATAAATGTTTCCGCCAGGACCATAAGGGAGTTCTATGGTTCGAAAGTCGTATAGTCGTTCCGAAGAATCGTGAACTCCGCAAGCAAATTCTCGATGAGGCACACCTTTCCAAATTCTCTATCCACCCCGGCAGTAGCAAAATGTATCAAGACCTAAGGCAAAACTTCTGGTGGACTAGAATGAAAAGAGAAATTGCTACGTATGTCTCAGAATGTGACACGTGCCAGAGAGTAAAAGCTAGCCACTTGAAAGTAGCCGGTACACTTCAACCGTTACCTATACCATCCTGGAAGTGGGAAGACATAAGTATGGACTTCATCGTTGGACTACCAAACACTTCCCAGAAACATGATTCCATATGGGTTATCGTTGATAGACTCACAAAGATGGCACATTTCCTTCCGGTACACACCACCTATTCTGCCAAGAAATATGCCGAGATTTACCTCGATCGTATTGTTTGCCTACATGGAATACCTAAGACAATTATTTCTGATCGTGGTACTCAGTTTGTAGCACGCTTTTGAGAACAACTGCAAACGTCTCTTGGCACTAAATTGATTCGCAGCTCAGCATACCATCCTCAGACTGATGGACAAACGGAAAGAGTAAACCAAATCCTTGAAGACATGCTGAGAGCTTGCGTCATCCACTATGACAAGAATTGGGACAAATGCCTACCCCTAGCAGAGTTCTCGTACAACAATAGCTATCAAACAAGTTTGAAAATGGCACCATTTGAGGCCCTGTACGGACGAAGGTGTCGAACTCCTTTGAGCTGGTCACAAACCGGAGAACGTAAAATAATTGGACCCGACCTGGTAATCGAGGCAGAGGAGAAAGTAAAAGTAATACAAGCAAATCTTAAAGCCGCACAAGCCCGACAAAAGAGCTATTCCGACAAAAGGAGAAAGCCTCTAAAATTCGAAGTTGGCGATCATGTCTATCTTCGAGTTTCACCAACCAAGGGAGTGCAAAGATTCGGAATCAAAGGCAAACTAGCTCCCCGTTATGTTGGTCCTTATGAAATCCTTGAGAGCTGCGGACCCGTAGTCTACAAATTATGACTGCCCCCTCAGCTCACGGCCACCCATGATGTCTTCCACGTATCTCAACTCAAGAAGTGTATTCGAGTCCCTACCGAGATTGTGGAACAACAAGAAATATTGGTAGAACGCGACCTCTCGTATGTCGAACACCCGGTTAAAATTTTGGATCAAAAAGAAAGAGGGACCAGGAGGAAAGTGATTAAAATGTAAAAAGTTCAATGGAACCATCACACTGAAGAAGAAGCCACCTGGGAAACCGAGAGCTACCTAAACCAAAATTTCCCTGGTTTTCTTATCTCAACCACTGGTATGTGCACCCCTGTCCACACTAAGATTTACCGAATCTCGGGGCGAGATTCTTGTTAAGCGGGGAAGGTTGTAACAACCCTGATAAATTACATTTCTAAAGCAATGTCATTAACCCAACCCTATGCTTAACCAACTAATAAAAGGGTGAAAAGAATTAGAACAAGTTAAGTTGAAGTTCAAATTGAAATTGGGCCCATAGGAATACTTTTGAATTTTTAAATTAACTTTCAAACCATAAGCCAAATGAGTTGTTGCCTGAAACCAAACTTGTAGAACTTTTTATTCTGAACAACTATCATGTTCAGAAGCTTTTGAAATTCAAATTAGAAAGAGGAGAAAACATCCTGTTTGCACCCAGCCCCCTGGAACTTTTCAAATTCTCGCAAAAAGGTCCTTCGCTCCTCTCTCTCTCTCCCCTCCCCGCCCGACAGCACGGCCAGGTGGCCGGCGACGCCTGACCGGCGCGAGCCGCCAGGCCAGTGGCCGCCGTGCCTCGCCCCCAGAACCGGCTTTGCCCCCCCCCCCCCCCCCACCGCCGCGCTGCCCAGTCCGTGCTCGCGCGTGCGCCACGCCGTGCCGTGCCTCTGCTCGCCGCCCGCCGCTGCCCAACCGCCGTGCCGCGCCGTGCCGTCCCGCCCGCCGCGACCCGCCCATCACTGCGCGTGCCTTCCGCCCGAGCCGCTGCAGCAGCTGCCCCCCCCAATCCCCGTGCTGCGCTATCTCTCGCTCCCACGCAAAATCCCCAGCTCGCCAATCGCCCGCCCGCGTCGTCCGCACGCGACGTCGCGCCCCGGTGCACCAACCCACTCGCCCAACCGCGGGCCGCCCAGCACGCCGGCCACTCGCAGGGGAGCGCCTCTGGCCGCCGCCCCGCCACCCAATGGCGCCCCAGCCTTGCCGCCCCCTCCACCCAGTGTCCCGGCCGTGCCAAGCTCGCCCCCATGAGCTCCACTGGCTATAAAGCCCGGCACAGCATCCCTCCCTCCTCTCCCTATTCCTTCTTCTTCCCTGCTAGAACAGAGCAGAGCAGAACCGGTTGCCGCCCCACGCCGCCGCCATGGAACCCCCTCCTCCGCCCCTCCTCGACCCGAGCTAGGCCCCAAAATGGCTCTTCTACCTCCCCACGAAACCTCCCAACCCAGCCCCTTTCTCCCCCCTCGCCGGAGCTCGCCGGAGCCGAGCTCCACCCGTCGCCACCCCCCTGGTAGCCGCGGGCAGCCCCGCTCAGGCCGCCTCCGCCCCAACCGTGACCACCCAAAGGTAGCCCCCAACCTCCTCTTGCTCCTCCCCCACCTTGCCCTCGCCGCCAGCTACTGAGCCCGCCGGATTTCGGCCGGACAGGATGTTCCCCGCCATGTCGCGACCAGGGACCACATTGCAATCGCCCAAATCTTCCTAGGGGGTTTTCTGCTAGTTTTCAGGGACCCCTCTGTAAAGAAAGTTTTAACCAAATCAGTGAACTTGTAAAATTTGTATAAAATCATAGAAAAATCACATAAATGAAAGCTAAACTGTTCTGGAATCCTTAGAAGAAACTCTACAACTTTTGTTACGTAAAGTTTCTCAGATTCTCAATATATTTTTCTCTACATTAAATGGAAGTTTTATGGGATTTCTTTTGTACCCACTGTTGTAGATCAATACTGACCCTAAATTTTGGGCAGTGAGTTAGTTGCTTGATGTTTAGGACTGTGTAAAAAGATCAAGCCCAAATTCCATCTCTATCTACACTGTTTATTAAACTTAGTTTCATACCATGTTTGGATAGAATTAATTGTCCCTGCAGTTAGGTTATGAATCACCTAATGGAACTTTCGCTGTACTTGTATAATGGTACCTAGATGCCATAGAAAAATTTAGAGACTTTTTATCTCACAGGAACCTATTTATTTGATTTATGTGCTAATAACATACATTAAATCAAGAAACTAGTATCTTAGCTTGGAAAATTCTCATATTTTTACTAGGAGATACTCAGTGTTAGAAGGTGCTGTGTAAAAAGTTTCATGGACAAAAACCCTGTGCAGGCTCCTGTAAAAATAAATTCTTGAATAACCTAGGTGTGTAATGTCATATTTACTATGCTCTGAAAACTGCGTAATAAATCCTATAAAAATTACAGTAGCTCCTGCATGATTAAATGAAAGCCCTGTAAAAATCTTAGTCTCAGTTTTTGCACCATTTGTTCTGTACAAAAAGAACAAGAGTCTAGCAGCCACCATGTGTTATATTTTTCATAATTAATCTGCTACATGAAAATATCTGAAAATTTTACAGTAAACTTATCTTTCCCTGATGTGCCTAGATCCAAGATTTCATGACCAGAAACTACTCGCTGTAATAGTTACATTTAAATCATGTTTCCATGAGGAACATAAGTTTCCATGAACACCCACCCCACCTTGCTTAACGAAGTTACTTATTGTACCTTTCTACTCTATTAACAATTGCCCACAAAAATCTCAACTAAGTAACATCACAACCCAATCGCTATTTTTGTGAACTACAACTTTGACGTGAGTGAACATGATCGTCATATACCCTCACTATAACTTATATTGGTGCATTCATATAGAATCGACGACTCTCGCCGACGGAACGTACGAGCTGGTACCCGCGTCCGAGAGTGAGCAACGTGAAGCTCAAGTAAATCTAACTGAAGCTCTTGAAGACCCGAGCCCAAGTTCGGAAGAGCCCCAAGCTAACTGTTCACAAGAAGGCAAGCCCCGGAGCATGAACCCTATTTTCTAAACTTATGCAACTTATTACTCTACTTTTACTTGTGCATTAAGTTTATAAGAGTTGGATGAAAACTTAGTTGCATGATCCTAGGTGCCCATGCTCTGAACACTAGATGCAAGGTTCGATAGAATGCTATGCTAATAGGACTCGGTAAAAGTCGAGTGATTTCCTGTCACTCGCGAGAAATTAGGAGTTGATTGTTTACTACATGCTGCAATCATAAGGACAACGGACGGGCTATGGTACGATGTTTACGATTGAGGCCCGTCTGTTTAGTGAAAAATGCTAAGGCCGCAGTGTGTGGTAGTGGTGGTTAAGTCTTTGAACGTACTAACCACATGCCGAGAATATGGTAATCGGTAAGCTTAAGTACTGGATTGAACCGAGGCCGGAATATACTCCCCACTGTCTTGAATTCATTCACATCTAGCTAATGGCGGGTGCATCGGCCGCCACGGCCCGACGTACCGAGGTCTGTGGGGAGGTGTAGTCGAAGGCGGTGGGCCTGTTCCGTGAAGCGGGAATTGAAGGGAAAAGTTGCACGTGTGACTCTGTGAGTAACCACGTGACGTGTGTTTAGGTTTCCCTTGCAAGGTTAAGAAATTCGATTCGAATCGTCCGTTTCTCACGGCTATTGAGACTGCTTAACCACTTTTACCCACAGAGTAAGAAGAGGAACAATGATGATGAATAAACTTGTTGGATGAAATTTAATGCTTCACCATGAATGGTATTGGATAGTTGCTTACCTAGAATGGTTAAAGAAAGCTAGAACCTGGAGCTAAAATCTGAAAGTAAGGACCTACTATATATGCTTTTCGGCAAAACAAACCCCTCCAGCCAAAAGCCTCGCATGTCTAGGAGTCGGCTAAGTATACCCCACTAGTCGGGTAAGCCTTGCTGAGTATTAGTATACTCAGCCTTGCTTGTGGCTCGTTTTCAGGTGAGACCTTCGAAGATATGATTGCTAGCTTGACCTGGCCGTGTACTCTTCCCCCTGGTTGGTCGGTGGAATGGGATACGCCCCCGGCCAATGGAGATAATGCCGAGTGATGTCTCGTACGGGCTTCACCGAGACATCCTGTATCGTCGAGTAGCTTTCGTTATCTTATTTCCGCTGCAACTTAAACTCTGAAGAACTTCTTGGTTATGATCACTGAAGTACTTGGTTACTAAACTCAAACTTGGTTTGTAATATTCACTTATGATAATTTTTTTTATCTGCTGGAATGTGGTATTCTCTGGGCTCATCGTCGCATGAGCATTTGTATGTATGGCATTCAATCCGCTTTACCGTGGTTGTATCGGGAGGTTACCCGACAGACCAATGGATTACTCCATTTGAAGTGTAAGGTTAACCGAGATTGCCCTAATGGTGATGGTTAATACACTTGAGCCGGATTAATTCAGGTGGTTCTGCCACACCTTGCGACGGCTCTGACGTCGTTGCCTCCTCCTTGGACTTGGCAGCCGCCCCCTCGATCAGTCGAGGGCGAGCCAGCGGCCACTCCGTTAGAGACGCCTCCAGAGGGCCACCTCGACCAAAATGGCCTCGCAGGTGGATTCCTCCGCCTTGCGCTTGGCACCGATAAGCGACGCCCTCCTACAATTTGACTCATGGACTCAGAATCGGAACCAAGCGTGAAAAGGATCCAAATTGAGAGGTGCAAGAGGCTGGAACTTACCTCCCAGTCCGCTGCACGCTAAAGCTCGGCTTCAGCAGCACGGCGGAGGGCAACGACTGCGCCACCCGAGCGGGCGACCTCGCTAGCCGCCCTCACTCCTCCTCCTGGTCCTCCTCCTCCGGCTTGGGGGTGGTGAGGCCAACCTTCTCCGCCGCGGCATCCACCTCCCCCCTGCTCGCTCCCGGAGCGGTGGAGCTCGGACCCCGCAGCACCACCCTGCACCGCTGGGCCTTCGATGCGGTCACCTTGCGGGTGGGACGCCGCTTCTCCGTGGTGGGGCCAGCACCAGCCGCCGGCCCTGATACTTCAACAGCATCGTCCGACTTGCTCCCGATGGAGGTGTCGGATGAGAAACTTCCAACGTCCACCACCTGCAGTGCAAGCCCAGCGGGCGGATCAACAGCTTTGCCCTGCTGCCCTTCCGGTAGAGGCACAGGGCACCAGAACAACACAATTTTATCCTTTGAGAAGTCGAGTGGTGTTACAACCCAACGGGTGACATCGACAATAAAATAATTCGGTGGAAAACTAGTCAAATCAAAACCACTCGGCGAGAAGCAAAAGTACTCTCCAAGCAGACTACATACCTTTGTTGTGGGCCGCTTCAGGCAGTACACCTTTGGGCAGCCCTTGTCGCGGACCTCCCCGCTCACAATGAGTGTGACCCGCTTGTGAGCCTCTCTGCGCTAGACCTTGCGGTTCTGCACGTGAGTTGGGTCCTCACGGCCCGAGTACTCGTATCCGGGGTGGACCCGCTCCAAGATCAGCTGGGTCAGCTGCTTCGCGAATGACAGCGCCACCGTGGCGCCGGTCAACTTCTCAGCCTTGAGCTTCGGCAGCTCGGCCAGCAGCACCTCCACCTCCACCATCTCCTCCTCGGTGGGCTGCTCCTCCCACCTGGCGTTCAGGGCTGGCGGAAGGCCTGTGCGGGGTGGAAGGCCGGGAGTGGGGTTCGCAACCACGAACCACTCCTCGGCCCACCTCTTGTTGCTGTCCTTGAAGGAGGCCTCCAGCTACTTCCCGCCCTGGCGGAGCGAGAAGGTGTGGCAGAACCACCTGAATTAATCCGGCTCAAGTGTATTAACCATCACCATTAAGGCATCCTCGGTTAACCTTACACTTCAAACGGAGTAATCCACTGGTCTGTCGGGTATAACCTCCCGATACAACCACGGTGAACGGATCGAGCGCCGTACATACAAATGCTCATGCGACGATGAGCCCAGAGAATACCACATTCCAGCAATATTACGATATTAACATAAGTAAATATTACAGGCCAAGTTCTGAGTTTAGAAAACAAGTACTTCAATTAACATAAATAAGTTCTTCAGAGTTAAGTTGCAGCGGAAATAAACAACGGGAACTACTCGACGATACAGGATGTCTCGATGAAGCCCGTACGAGACATCACTCGGCCTTATCTCCGTTGGACGGGGGCGCATCCCATTCCACCGACCAACCAGGGGGAAGAGTGCAGGGCCAAGTCAAGCTAGCAACCATGTCTTCGAAGGGCTCACCTGAAATCGAGTCACAAGCAAGACTGAGTATACTAATACTCAGCAAGACTTACCCGTGTAGTGGAAACTACTCCACCGACTCTAGACATGCAAGGCTTTTTGGCTCAGGGGTTTGTTTTGCCGAAAAGCATCTACAAGTGGGTCCTTACTTTCGACTTTTAGCTCCAGATTCTAGTTTCATTAACCAGTCTAGGTAAGCAGCTATCTAAAGCATACATGGTGAAGCATTAAATTTTCCATCCAACCAGTTCATTCATCATCATTGTTCCTCTTCTTACTCTGTGGGTAAAAATGGTTAAGCAGTCTCAATGGCCGTGAGAAACGGACGAT
This sequence comes from Panicum miliaceum, assembly GCA_032594955.1. NCBI lineage: Eukaryota > Viridiplantae > Streptophyta > Magnoliopsida > Poales > Poaceae > Panicum > Panicum miliaceum. The sequence goes on from CM064068.1 coordinate 16,996,826, forward strand.
TCGAATCGAATTTCTTAACCTTGCAAGGGAAACCCAAACACACGTCACGTGGTTACTCCCTAGAGTCACACGTGCAACTTTTCCCGTTTCTTTCCGGGTCGTGGATCGGGGCTACCCTCCGAGAGTACAAGAGCTCCACGCCACGGTTCGGCGCCGGGTCGTGACCACTCTCTGCACTCGCCATATGCACATGGGACCGAAGTTCAAAGGGTAGGATGCCGTCCCCTTGCCGGGCCAATCAGGTACTTAAGCTTACCGATTCCCATAATCTCGGCATGTGTTTAGTACGTTCAAAGACTTAACCATCACTACCACACCCTGCGGCCTTACCATTTTTCACTAGACAGACGGGCCTCAATCGTAACCATCGTTACATAACCCGTCCGTGTCCTTATGATTGCAGCGTGTAGTAGTCATTCAACTCCTATTTTCTCGCGAGTGACAGGAAATCACTCGACTTTTACCGGAGTCCTATTAGCACAGCATTCTATCGAACCTTACATCTAGTTTTCAAGCAAGAGTTTCTGACATCATGCAACTAAGTTTTCATCCAACTCCTACAAACTTAATGCATAAGCAAGGAGTAATGAGTTGCATAATTTCGGAAAGAATGGGTTATGCTCCGGGGCTTGCCTTCGCAGTTCGCTTGGGGATCTTCCGAACTTGGGCTCGGGTCTTCAAAAGCTTCAGTTAGATTTGCTTGAGCTTCACGCTGCTCACTCTCGGACGCGGGCACCAGCTCGTAAGTTCCGTCGGCGAGAGTCGTCGATTCTACATGAGTGCACAAGTTTAAGTCGTGGAAATAGCACTTGATTACGATTTGAGAGTAATTACTACAAGGGATAGTTTCTGGTTATGAAATTTTGGATTTAGGCACATCAAGGAAAGATGTGCTTACTGTAAAATTTTCAGCCAATTTTATGTAACAGATTAATTCTGAAAAATATATTTCATTGTTGCTGTTAGATACTTGTTCTTTTTGTACAGAACAATTGGTGCAACAAATGAGTCTAAGATTTTTACAGAGCTCCCACGTAAGCATGCAGAAGCTACTGTAATTTTTGTAGGATTTATTATGCAGTATCCAGAGCATAGAAAATATGCCATTCTACACCTAGGCTTTTCAAAGATTCATTTTTACAGGACCCTACACAGGGTTTTTGTCCATGAAACGTTTTACACAGCAACCTCTACCATAGTGTAACTCCCAGTAATAATTTGGGAATTTGCCAAGCTAAGATACTATTTTCTTGATTTAATGTATGTTATTAGCACATAAATAAAATAAATAGGTTACTGTGAGATAAAAAGTCTCCTAATTTTTCTCTGGCTTCTAGGTACCAATACATTAGTATAGGAAAAATTTCAATGGGTGACTCACCATGTAACTGCAGGGATAAAACATTCTTCTTACACATGATATAAAACTAAGTTTAACAAACAGTAAATCTAGAGATGGAATTTGGGCCTGATCTTTTTACACAATCCTAATCATCAATCAACTAATTCACTGCCCAAAATTTAGGGTCAGCATTGTTCTAGAACAGTGGGTACAAAATAAGTCCATTAAAGCTTCTATTTAATGTAGAGCAAAATATTTTGAGATTCTGAGAAAACTTTTGTAACAAAAGTGGTAGAGTTTGTTCTGAGGATTCCAGAACAGTTGAGTTTTCATTTTTCTGAATTTTCTACGATTTTATACGAATTTTACAAGTTCACTGAATTTGAATCTAGGTTTGAAACTTTCTTTTACAACTAGGTCCTTGAATCTTACGCTCAGACCCTTCTAAAGATTTAAATCCTTGCAATTGGGTCCTCGGCGGCTCGGGTACGGCGGCCGGCCGAAATTCCGGCGAGGGGGCTCGCCGGCGGCGAGGGGCGGGGGTCGGGGAAGGTTCAGGGGTGCGAGGGCTACCTTGTGGGGGTGTTGTTCAGGTGGGGGACGGCCGGGAAGGGCTCGCCGGCGTTGGAGCAGAGGCGGCGGCGGCGCGGCTCGCGTCGATGGCGGTGCTCCGGCGGGCTTGGGGCGGCGTGGTCCGGTCGGTGAGCTTCAGTGGCGCGTGGGGAAGCTACTCAGGGGCTCGGCTTGGACGGAGGGGGTCGGAGTCGTGCTGTCCACGGCGAGCAGGGGCGGCGGCGGCGACGGCAGCGCGGGCGGCGGCGCTCCGGTGGCTCTAGGTGGTGTTGGGTGGGTCGGCGAGCTGCGGTGAGGTGATGTAGTGGTGGCTGGGGGCTCAGTTTGGGCAGTGGGCGGCTGTGGAGGGCTGTCCACGGGCGGGTGGTGCTCGGCGGCGGCGATGGCGACGACGAGGCGTTCTGGTGGCCGGGGGCTCGCGCGCGTGGCCGGGCGGGGCTTTTATAGGGACAGGAGGGCGTGTGGAGGTGCCTGGGCGACGCGCGGGGCGGGGCACGGCAGCGGCGTGCACTGGCTGCGGCGGGCGGCGGCAGAACGCCGGCGCGACGTGCGGCACGCGGGCGCGGCGACTGGGCGGCCGAGATACGGCGCGGGCGCGGAGGGATAGCGCGGGGCGCGGATTGGGGAGCAGCTGCTGCAGCGGCTCGGGCGGAGGGCAGGCGCGACAGCTGGCGGGGCGCGGGGGCCGGGGCGGCACGGCGGAGCGCGGCCACTGGGCGGGCGGGCGGCGGCCTGGGCGCGGCAGCACGCGCGGGCGGGGACTGGCCGCGCGGCGTCGGGGCGGGGCAAAGCCGGCCGTGGCGGGGTGGTGCGGCGGCCACTGGCCTGGCGCTTCGCGCCGGTCAGGCGACGCCGGCCACCTGGCGCGCGGCGGGCGGGCGAGCGCGCGCGGCGCGGCAGAGGAGGGGGAGAAACGAGGGACCGAAGTGCAAAAATTCGAAAAAGTTCAGGGGGCTGGGTGCAAACAGGGCGTTTTCTCCTCTTTCTGATTTGAATTTAAAAAACTTTTGAACACGAAAGTTGCTCAAAATAAAAAGTTCTACAACTTTGGTTTCAGGCAAAATCTCATTTGGCTTATGGTTTTAAAGTTATTTTAAAAGTTTCAAATGTGTCCAAATGTGCCCAAATTAAATTTGAATTCCAACTGAACCTGTTTTAATCCTTTCCACCCTCTCATTAGTTTGTTTAAAACATAGGGTTAGGCTAATGTCATTGATTTTGGAATTGTAATTACCAGGGTTGTCACAGCCTTCCCCCCTTAACAAGAATCTCGCCCCGAGATTCGGTAATTCTTAGTGTGGGCATGGGTGCACATACCAGTGGTTGAGACAAGAAACCCAGGGAAATGTTGGTTCAGGTAGCTCTCCGTTTCCCAGGTGGCTTCTTCTTCCGTGTGGTGATTCCATTGTATTTTATACATTCTAATCACTTTCCTCCTGGTCTCTCTTTCTTTTTGATCCAAAATCTTAACTGGGTGTTTGACATACGAGAGGTCGGGTTCCAACGATATTTCTTGTTGTTCCACAATCTCGGTAGGCACTCGAATACACTTCTTGAGTTGAGATACGTGGAAGACGTCATGGGTGGCCGTGAGCTGAGGGGGCAGTCGTAATTTGTAGGCTACGGGTCCGCAGCTCTCCATGATTTCGTAAGGACCAATATAACGGGGAGCTAGTTTGCCTTTGATTCCAAATCTTCGCACTCCTTTGGTTGGTGAAACTCGAAGATAGACATGATCGCCAACTTCGAACTTTAGGGGCTTTCTCCTTTTGTCAGAATAGCTCTTTTGTCGGGCTTGTGCGGCTTTAAGATTTGCTTGTATTACTTTTACTTTCTCCTCTGCCTCGATTACCAGGTCGGGTCCAATTATTTTACGTTCTCCGGTTCGTGACCAGCTCAAAGGAGTTCGACACCTTCGTCCGTACAGGGCCTCAAATGGTGCCATTTTCAAACTCGTTTGGTAGCTGTTGTTGTACGAGAACTCTGCCAGGGGTAGGCATTTGTCCCAATTCTTGTCATAATGAATGACACAGGCTCTCAGCATGTCTTCCAGAATTTGGTTTACTCTTTCCATTTGTCCATCGGTCTGAGGGTGGTATGCTGAGCTGCGAATCAGCTTTGTGCCAAGAGACGTTTGCAGTTGCTCCCAAAAGCGTGCTACAAACTGGGGACCACGATCGGAGATAATCGTCTTAGGTATTCCATGCAGGCAAACAATACGATCGAGGTAAATCTCGGCATATTTCTTGGTAGAATAGGTGGTGTGTACCGGAAGAAAATGTGCCGTCTTCGTGAGTCTATCAACGATAACCCATATGGAATCATGTCTCTGGGACGTGTTTGGTAGTCCAACGATGAAGTCCATACTTATGTCTTCCCATTTCCATGATGGTATAGGTAACGGTTGAAGTGTACCGGCTACCTTTAAGTGGCTAGCTTTTACTCTCTGGCACGTGTCACATTCCGAGACATACGTAGCAATTTCCCTTTTCATTCTAGTCCACCAGAAGTTTTGCCTTAGGTCCTGATACATTTTGCTACTGCCGGGGTGGATAGAGAATTTGGAGAGGTGTGCCTCATTAAGAATTTGCTTGCGGAGTTCACGATCCTTCGGAACGACTATACGACTTTCGAACCATAGAACTCCCTTATGGTCCTGGCGGAAACACTTATACTTCTCCTCACCTAGAGAGAGTTTTTGTTTGATGATCTTGATTCCTTCATCATGTAGTTGTGCCATGACGATTTGGTCGTGAAGAGTGGGCTCAACTGAGATGTGATTTAGAGTGCCTTGGGAAACCATTTCCAAGTTAAGCTTCCTCATGTCTGCACATAATGTCTCATGGTAGGACTCCATGGATAAACAATGGCAATGGGACTTGCGGCTTAGTGCATCCGTGACTACATTAGCCTTACCGGGGTGATAGTGCACTTCAAGGTCATAATCTTTGATTAATTCTAGCCATCTTCGTTGTCTCATATTCAGATCGGCTTGTGTGAAGATGTACTTGAGACTCTTATGATCCGTGTAGATATTGCACTGTGTACCCATGAGATAGTGCCTCCATATCTTCAGAGCGTGAATGACGGCTGCGAGCTCAAGGTCATGCGTGGGATAATTCTGTTCGTGGGGCCGAAAGGCTCGTGAGGCATATGCAATCACTCGATTCTCTTGCATAAGCACACATCCTAGACCAGTACCTGATGCGTCACAATACACATCGAATGACTTGGTATTATCGGGTTGAGCTAACACAGGTGCAGTAGTCAGATGCTCTCTGAGAGTGTGGAAGGCTTCCTCACACTTCTCGTCCCATACAAACTTTACTTCCTTCTTTAACAGTTCAGTCATGGGCTTAGCAATTCGAGAGAAATCCGGGATGAAGCGGCGGTAGTAACCGGCTAAGCCGAGAAAACTGCGAATCTGATGAACAGAGGTAGGGGGTTTCCAATCCATCACCTCCTGTACCTTGCTGGGGTCAACAGCTATGCCTTCGCTGGAGATCGTGTGACCTAAGAACTTTACAGTATCCAACCAGAATTTACACTTGGAAAACTTAGCATAGAGCTGATGGTCTCTAAGTCGCTGAAGAACAATGCGAAGGTGCTTGGCATGCTCTTCCTCATCCTTGGAATAGATAAGAATGTCGTCGATGAACACTACGACGAATTTGTCAAGTTCGGGCATGAATACCGAATTCATGAGATACATGAAGTAGGCAGGGGCATTGGTGAGTCCAAAGGACATGACCAAGAATTCATATAGTCCATATCGTGTGGAGAAGGCAGTCTTAGGAATATCGCACAGGCGAATCTTGATCTGATGATATCCCGAACGAAGATCAATCTTTGAGAAGACTCTGGCTCCAGCTAATTGATCGAAAAGTACATCGATGCGAGGAAGTGGGTATTTATTTTTAACTGTTACCGCATTGAGAGGTCGGTAGTCCACACATAATCTCAAACTGTCATCCTTCTTCTTTACGAATAGGGTTGGACATCCCCAAGGTGACGCGCTAGGGCGAATGAAACCTTTGTCCAGTAGTTCTTGGAGTTGAAGTTTCAGCTCGGCCAATTCTTTAGGGGGCATCCTATATGGTCTTTTGGATATAGGTGCAGTGCCTGGCTGTAGTTCAATCACGAACTCAATATCCCTATCCGGGGGCATTCCTGGTAAGTCATCCGGGAAAACATCGGCATACTCGTTTACCACAGGAATACTATCTGGCTTAAGTCCTTCCATCTTATAAGCACAGGAATTCGTACAATCTAGGAACGGTAGGTAAAGGGTAGTGGCTCCGTGACTAGGTGAATTTATCTCAACGGCTCGGGAAGAAAGGTCCAGTGTGACTCCATGCATAGCCATCCAGTTCATTCCCAAAATAACGTCCATGCCGTCAAGGGGTAAAAGGACAAGGTCCGTGTCGATGGTTTTACTACCCAATTTGACTGGTACTTGTCTGATCATTTGGTTTGAAGCAATTTTACCACCCGGTGTTGATATCATATATGACCCTTTGGTGTGACAAACATCCAAGCCTACTTTTGCACCGAATTTTGCACTTATGAAACTATGCGATGCACCAGAATCAAATAATATAACTGCAGGCTTGTTATGGATAGAGAATGTACCCGACATCACTGGGGCTCCTTCAGGAAGCTCTGCAAGCGTGGTGAAGTTAATCCGTCCTTGCTTGACTTGCAGGGTCTGTCTCTTGCCCCTGTTCTTGGCGTTCGGGTTGGATCCTTGACCTTGGTTGGGCTGTCCAGGCTGAGGGCATTCTCGTGCGAAGTGGCTGGAACTCCCGCATTTGAAACAGCGATTCGCGGGGCTAGGTCGAAGAGACTGCTGAAGAATGGGCCTCGGACCATTCTGTGGAGGCATAGGGGGTCGTACCATGCCTGGCCGCTGTGGGGGTCTGGCAATCCATCTTCCTGGCTGCGGGGCCCTTGGTGGAGCTGTAGGTGCGGTATTTTGCACGATGCGATACCTTGGTGGTTGGGCACTTGATGGTCCTGCGGGTGCCTTTCTCTTCTTCTCTGCCCGGTGTGCCATGATACAGTCTTCCTGGGTAATGGCCATATTGACCAACTCGTTGTAGGTGTCAGCTCTGGCTAGGTTCAGACGTTCCTTGAGCTTGGTATTCAGACCTCGGCGGAAACGATCACGCTTCTTGGCATCCGTATCAGCGTGATAGCCCGCATACTGGCATAGGTTGTTGAACGCCTGGGCGTACTGCAACACGGTGCGGGTGCCCTGGGTGAGTGCCAGGAACTCATTCAACTTCCTCTCCATGAGACCCTCGGGGATATGATGTGCCCGGAACGCGGTCTTGAATTCATCCCAGTCGACCACATGATCAGCCGGGAGCATCGCAAAATAGTGGTCCCACCATAGACGAGCGGTACCGCGAAGCTGTTGCGCGGCAAAACGAGCTTTGTTGGCCTCTGAGCATGGGGCCACAAGTAGTGTGAACTTGGATTCTATGGTGCGAATCCATGCATCTGCGTCCAGGGGTTCCTCGGTCTTATGGAACAAGGGCGGCTGGGTCCCTAGGAAATCCGTGTATCCTGCAGCTTGTGGTTGGTGAGCATTGTGCCCACCCCTCTGCTGGTGTTGTCCTTGCACAATCTGACGTAGCAGCTCGGTTTGAGCGGCCATCACTTCCACCAAACTGGGCGGGGGTGGTGGCGATTGTCGCGAGCGGCTGCCACCGGCACCAAAACCCTCGGGGTTGCCACGTGTTGATCCAACCATCTGAAACGTGAAAGGTTACCATTAGCAACGCAATCCATATTACTTTCTTGACTCATAAACAATTGGGTAGCCAGAGACTTCCGAAGTCTGAGCTAGAAGTATGGACAGAATCTCTGTTTGCTACGAGAAAAATCACAGCCTGCTGTGGGTCCATTCAAAACATCTCAAACATTTGCAGTAGTCAGAGAATTTAGGACTGCACCACTTTGGTATTTAACTTCGGTGCTAGAACTATGGCTAAGGTGGTCGAAAAGCTCGTCCTTTGCCTTGCTGTCTTAGCTGTTTTTCAGCAGATTGATCGGTACTGTTTCGCCTATATCTTAAACTAGCGAGGTCCAATGATGCTGAATTTTTGTGAGAACCTAGATCACAAAATTTAGCACAAGTTTGGTGTTCAACACTCCGCCAAGAAATGTAAGGAGACATGGATAAAAATTCCGACAAGTCTCAGCGATTGTGGATTTCATCGTTTACCAAACTACAACAAAATCACCCAAGTTTATCGCCGTTCCTTACATGCTGAGGGTATCCACATGGTTCAGGTGTACCCAACACAAAAGAGTTACTCAACTCCTAGTTAGCCTATTACAACACTTGCCAAAAGTTAGGCTACCCTATCGAGGAGTATGTGCAAAAGTCCTCCTAGGTCGTCCTCTAGAAATCATCCAAGTCGTTGACGGACGACTCGCTATGAGCAGGAGAGTGGGCTCCCATCTGAGGTGCCTGGGGTACCTCACCCTCGAAATCCATACCTGAGATACCATCAATCTCCTGTGGCTCCTCCTCATCCTCCTCCGTGTCGTCCTCATGGGGATGGTCATTCTGATCATGATGCCACTGAATGTGCTCATTAGCATCCTCCAACTCAAGGCTCAGATCATGGAGCTGCTCCTCCAACTGTGCTATCGTGGTGTCTCTCTCACCCATGAGAGTGTCCTGCTCCTGGATTTGGCCCTCAAGTTGGCCAATCTGAGCATCTCTGTCCTCAAGATCCTGACTGAGCTCCTTTATCTGCTCATCCCTGGTATCTGCCATCATATGGTAGGCCTGAGCAAGATCAGTGAGCTGCTCGAGTGCCTGACTCTGGAGAGTCAGAAGCCGGTAGAGTGCACTCATGCACCGCACGGAGGTGTGGATAGTCTCCTGGGCATGAAAGTCTACCAAGTACTGTGCGTGCTGCACCCTGTTGAGCCAAAAGGGGTCGTTGTCCTGGGCAGCAGGAAACAATCCAATGGGAGTGAGTGTGACAACCTCGGGACGCTGCGCACAAAATGTGGTGAGCGCCCTCATGGCTGCAAGCTCCCAAGTATCGGCCAAACGGCGACCAACAGCCTCAAGCTCCAAGGCGGGCCACTCCGGGTGTAGCGGGTGCGGAAAGATAGTTACGTTGACACGGCACTGGGTAACTCCGTTTTCTGCAAACTCCAGTCCGGCGTAACGTGGGGGAATTAGATAGCCCGCGGTACGCAGAACATCCCACAAAATAGAGGGAAAGCCCTCCCAGTGGAGACACTGCGAGTGTACGCGTCCATCCTCATCCACCATCATATCAACAGGCTCGGCCATCTGAACAAAAGATCAAATGGAGTGAGATAGCGAAAAACTGTGAGCAGCACAAGGACAGATTCTGTATAGTGTGCAAAAATAATCATAACTCCCACAGTTCTCATCCAAAAATTCTCAAATTTCACCAGATCACTCCTAAGGTATTTTTGAACAACTTTGCTAGTCAACTTCAGAGCTAATTGGGTCTCTAAGATGGTCTTTCTTTTCAGGTTTTACCTTACTGTCTACCCAGAATTTTCAGTGAACAGAGGGCTAGAGTTTCGTACACCAGGGAAAATCTACCCAGCCAAAATTTACCAAATTTTAACAGCAGCTTCCTGGGTAAATTTGGAACAAGTTTCGTGTTGTGCTCTTTTGCAGAAAACCGCAGGAAGGGGGCCTAAAAAAATTTAAGGGGCAGAAGTGCTTATTCCGGACAGAATTCTGACATTTCAAGATTTCTGTTATTTCTCACTCTCCATAGGTTCAGAATTTTTCGTTTTTGAACAGAAGATAGAACACAAAATTTGGAACAATTTCTTCAACATGAACTTTATCAGAAATGGTCATTTTCTTTGGCCAATAAATCGCTCTTTTTGGTGACGGCAGATTTCGGACAGTTTCGCTAGATAGTCCTTATGCAAACCATGGTTTAGATACGCAAGAACCTTACCACTCTCATACATCGCATTTTTGATTTCAGATACATATGTTCATGATGTATGCACGTCCTATTCGTCCTCACAAATAAAACAATTGCCAAATAGCTTTGGTCTTACGATGATAGTTTCGGTGGCATACACAATACAGCTCTCGCTATAATAGCTAGTCGAGTCCTTCTAATCGTTCCTTAACTTATCGTAATCGCGGTTAGTGTACCTGCAGAAGATGATAGAGTATATATATTTCATGAACCTTTCATGCCAGCACTCATGAAAGCGTCCGTATTCATTACCGTTTACTTATAGAAACGATATCTGTACAATTCCCGCCGTACAGACGACGTTAACATACGCTATCGAGATAGCGTATTCACGGGGGTACCGTCATGAGACGGGGGTATGAACAGCGATCGCCATACCCTGCGCCGAACCTTATACTCCCAATATGTTCAACTATCAGTTGGCATATTGGCAGCACCTCAAGTAAGCCACTGCTTGAGGGCAGCGTTCGGTTCGCATCACCGACAGGAAGGCCAAGCTCTCTCAGTTGGCTGAGGATCCTTACCTTCTTACCTTAGCGATGAGTGCGTCGTTACAGAATTTAAGGTCGGTTGTGCATGAAAGTAAGTTTTGACAGAAAGTAATGTGCTGGAAGTCAGTTGATAATATATATAGAAGTTAGATAGCCACCTAGTAACTTTCCCATAAACCCTTAGGGCTTTACGAACTAGGCACCATCCTTAACGTACCAACGCATTTCGCAACACAACCTTCTAGTCAAGTTTTAGTAAAATGAGTTTTTAAGGCTTGTAGCATTCTCTGGCGTATGTATTTCGGCTCTGGTGTCCGCTGTTGCCAGCTGTGGCACCAGCTACGGCTCTGATACCAGCTGTGGCAGAACCACCTGAATTAATCCGGCTCAAGTGTATTAACCATCACCATTAAGGCATCCTCGGTTAACCTTACACTTCAAACGGAGTAATCCACTGGTCTGTCGGGTATAACCTCCCGATACAACCACGGTGAACGGATCGAGCGCCGTACATACAAATGCTCATGCGACGATGAGCCCAGAGAATACCACATTCCAGCAATATTACGATATTAACATAAGTAAATATTACAGGCCAAGTTCTGAGTTTAGAAAACAAGTACTTCAATTAACATAAATAAGTTCTTCAGAGTTAAGTTGCAGCGGAAATAAACAACGGGAACTACTCGACGATACAGGATGTCTCGATGAAGCCCGTACGAGACATCACTCGGCCTTATCTCCGTTGGACGGGGGCGCATCCCATTCCACCGACCAACCAGGGGGAAGAGTGCAGGGCCAAGTCAAGCTAGCAACCATGTCTTCGAAGGGCTCACCTGAAATCGAGTCACAAGCAAGACTGAGTATACTAATACTCAGCAAGACTTACCCGTGTAGTGGAAACTACTCCACCGACTCTAGACATGCAAGGCTTTTTGGCTCAGGGGTTTGTTTTGCCGAAAAGCATCTACAAGTGGGTCCTTACTTTCGACTTTTAGCTCCAGATTCTAGTTTCATTAACCAGTCTAGGTAAGCAGCTATCTAAAGCATACATGGTGAAGCATTAAATTTTCCATCCAACCAGTTCATTCATCATCATTGTTCCTCTTCTTACTCTGTGGGTAAAAATGGTTAAGCAGTCTCAATGGCCGTGAGAAACGGACGATTCGAATCGAATTTCTTAACCTTGCAAGGGAAACCCAAACACACGTCACGTGGTTACTCCCTAGAGTCACACGTGCAACTTTTCCCTTTTCTTTCCGGGTCGTGGATCGGGGCTACCCTCCGAGAGTACAAGAGCTCCACGCCACGGTTCGGCGCCGGGTCGTGACCACTCTCTGCACTCGCCATATGCACATGGGACCGAAGTTCAAAGGGTAGGATGCCGTCCCCTTGCCGGGCCAATCAGGTACTTAAGCTTACCGATTCCCATAATCTCGGCATGTGTTTAGTACGTTCAAAGACTTAACCATCACTACCACACCCTGCGGCCTTACCATTTTTCACTAGACAGACGGGCCTCAATCGTAACCATCGTTACATAACCCGTCCGTGTCCTTATGATTGCAGCGTGTAGTAGTCATTCAACTCCTATTTTCTCGCGAGTGACAGGAAATCACTCGACTTTTACCGGAGTCCTATTAGCACAGCATTCTATCGAACCTTACATCTAGTTTTCAAGCAAGAGTTTCTGACATCATGCAACTAAGTTTTCATCCAACTCCTACAAACTTAATGCACAAGCAAGGAGTAATGAGTTGCATAATTTCGGAAAGAATGGGTTATGCTCCGGGGCTTGCCTTCGCAGTTCGCTTGGGGATCTTCCGAACTTGGGCTCGGGTCTTCAAAAGCTTCAGTTAGATTTGCTTGAGCTTCACGCTGCTCACTCTCGGACGCGGGCACCAGCTCGTAAGTTCCGTCGGCGAGAGTCGTCGATTCTACATGAGTGCACAAGTTGAAGTCGTGGAAATAGCACTTGATTACGATTTGAGAGTAATTACTACAAGGGATAGTTTCTGGTTATGAAATTTTGGATTTAGGCACATCAAGGAAAGATGTGCTTACTGTAAAATTTTCAGCCAATTTTAGGTAACAGATTAATTCTGAAAAATATATTTCATTGTTGCTGTTAGATACTTGTTCTTTTTGTACAGAACAATTGGTGCAACAAATGAGTCTAAGATTTTTACAGAGCTCTCACTTAAGCATGCAGAAGCTACTGTAATTTTTGTAGGGTTTATTATGCAGTATCCAGAGCATAGAAAATATGCCATTCTACACCTAGGCTTTTCAAAGATTCATTTTTACAGGACCCTACACAGGGTTTTTGTCCATGAAACTTTTTACACAGCAACCTCTACTATAGTGTAACTCCCAGTAATAATTTGGGAATTTTCCAAGCTAAGATACTATTTTCTTGATTTAATGTATGTTATTAGCACATAAATAAAATATATAGGTTACTGTGAGATAAAAAGTCTCCTAATTTTTCTCTGGCTTCTAGGTACCAATACATTAGCATAGGAAAAATGTCAATGGGTGACTCACCATCTAACTGCAGGGATAAAACATTCTTCTTACACATGATATAAAACTAAGTTTAACAAACAGTAAATCTAGAGATGGAATTTGGGCCTGATCTTTTTACACAATCCTAATCATCAATCAAATAATTCACTGCCCAAAATTTAGGGTCAGCATTGTTCTAGAACAGTGGGTACAAAATAAGTCCATTAAAGCTTCTATTTAATGTAGAGCAAAATATTTTGAGATTCTGAGAAAACTTTTGTAACAAAAGTGGTAGAGTTTGTTCTGAGGATTCCAGAACAGTTGAGTTTTCATTTTTCTGAATTTTCTACGATTTTATACGAATTTTACAAGTTCACTGAATTTGAATCTAGGTTTGAAACTTTCTTTTACAACTAGGTCCTTGAATCTTACGCTCAGACCCTTCTAAAGATTTAAATCCTTGCAATTGGGTCCTCGGCGGCTCGGGTACGGCGGCCGGCCGAAATTCCGGCGAGGGGGCTCGCCGGCGGCGAGGGGCGGGGGTCGGGGAAGGTTCAGGGGTGCGAGGGCTACCTTGTGGGGGTGTTGTTCAGGTGGGGGACGGCCGGGAAGGGCTCGCCGGCGTTGGAGCAAAGGCGGCGGCGGCGCGGCTCGCGTCGACGGCGGTGCTCCGGCGGGCTTGGGGCGGCGTGGTCCGGTCGGTGAGCTTCAGTGGCGCGTGGGGAAGCTACTCAGGGGCTCGGCTTGGACGGAGGGGGTCGGAGTCGTGCTGTCCACGGCGAGCAGGGGCGGCGGCGGCGACGGCAGCGCGGGCGGCGGCGCTCCGGTGGCTCTAGGTGGTGTTGGGTGGGTCGGCGAGCTGCGGTGAGGTGATGTAGTGGTGGCTGGGGGCTCAGTTTGGGCAGTGGGCGGCTGTGGAGGGCTGTCCATGGGCGGGTGGTGCTCGGCGGCGGCGATAGCGACGGCGAGGCGTTCTGGTGGCCGGGGGCTCGCGCGTGTGGCTGGGCGGGGCTTTTATAGGGACAGGAGGGCGTGTGGAGGTGCCTGGGCGACGCGCGGGGCGGGGCACGGCAGCGGCGTGCACTGGCTGCGGCGGGCGGCGGCAGAACGCCGGCGCGACGTGCGGCACGCGGGCGCGGCGACTGGGCGGCCGAGATACGGCGGGGGCGCGGAGGGATAGCGCGGGGCGCGGATTGGGGAGCAGCTGCTGCAGCGGCTCGGGCGGAGGGCAGGCGCGGCAGCTGGCGGGGCGCGGGGGCCGGGGCGGCACGGCGGAGCGCGGCCACTGGGTGGGCGGGCGGCGGCCTGGGCGCGGCAGCACGCGCGGGCGGGGACTGGCCGCGCGGCGTCGGGGCGGGGCAAAGCCGGCCGTGGCGGGGTGGTGCGGCGGCCACTGGCCTGGCGCTTCGCGCCGGTCAGGCGACGCCGGCCACCTGGCGCGCGGCGGGCGGGCGAGCGCGCGCGGCGCGGCAGAGGAGGGGGAGAAACGAGGGACCGAAGTGCAAAAATTCGAAAAAGTTCAGGGGGCTGGGTGCAAACAGGGCGTTTTCTCCTCTTTCTGATTTGAATTTCAAAAACTTTTGAACACGAAAGTTGCTCAAAATAAAAAGTTCTACAACTTTGGTTTCAGGCAAAATCTCATTTGGCTTATGGTTTTAAAGTTATTTTAAAAGTTTCAAATGTGTCCAAATGTGCCCAAATTAAATTTGAATTCCAACTGAACCTGTTTTAATCCTTTCCACCCTCTCATTAGTTGGTTTAAAACATAGGGTTAGGCTAATGTCATTGATTTTGGAATTGTAATTACCAGGGTTGTCACAGAAGGTTGCGGTGCCGACCACATCCGGCGTATCCTTGTTCAGATACGCCCGTAGATGATAGAGGGCCCTCCACAGGTTGAAGTGGGGCATGATCCTCAAGAACCCCTCATACAGATGGATGAAGGTCGTGATCTGTGCAATGGAGTTGGGCTTGAGGTGCACCTCCAGCCCGTAGTAGTGGAGCAGCCCCCGGAAGAACGCCCCCGAGGGCAGGCCAAACCCCTTCTCATAGAAGGACCGAAAGACGACCGTCTTCGTCCGGTCCTCCAAGGGGAACGCCTCCCTAGTGCAGCTTCGCCACCCAGAGATCGCCTTCTCCGGTAGCAGGCCCTGTGCCACAAGCGCCTCTATGTTGGCGTCCGTCATGGTTCTCGGAGACCAGACCAGATCCGGTGCTGGCGGCATGACGGTGGTGGCGGCGGCGGCTGCAGGGACTGCGCCGGCCATTTTTGCTCAAGGCGATTTGTGGCGGAGAAGGGGGCGACGAGTCACTTGGGAGGCGAGAGCTTGAGAGGGAGCTGGAGATATCTGGAAGACTCGGTGGTGGTAGAGACGAAAGGGCGCAAATGGATAAGGCTGTTGTTGACGGCCGTTATTCGACTATCGTCCGTCAACATCTCGAGAATAATTCACAGTTTTGCATTATGTTCCATGCATATTTGATTAAACTAATAAAATTCCACAAGTTTTGGATGAAGTGTCTATGCAGGAGCAAGTGTACCAAATATGGGCCGTTTGGGAGAAATCCCAGGCCGGCCGGCCTCCCCTAGGCCGGCCGGCCTAGCCCCCCCTCCTCTGGCCATGTCATCGATCCAAGAGTCAACAAACACACCCAGGAGGATCATGCATCGTTCACTTGAAGTCGGTTTGATCCGAGGACCCGTAAGACTTCACACACGGATTCAAGGGCCCACCTGCATGTCTGAAATGGTTGCTTAACTCAAAAGCAATTGTTACCATCCTCAGGAGGCAATCAGGAGTGTCCACGAGAAGGTCGGTGCCACTTGGCACCAATCCCGGGTCGGCCGGCCTGGGGGAGGTCGGCCGGCCTGGGGGAGGTCGGCCGGACCCACCTGGTGGCCACTGATGCTCAGACTTCACGTGGAAACTAAGCAACTGTCAAGGCTGCGTAATCTTGACGCTTTTGACCGGTTACCGACCTTCACTAGCTATAAATAGACCTCCCATCCTCACTTGTATGACACACACTCAGAAGGAGTTCTCTGTTCACTTCAGTTCTAGAGTTATATTTAGTAGTCTAGGAGTTAGAGTCGAGTCGAGCTTGTCTCGGGATTCCAGAGTCGTCCTCGAAAGTCTGGTATAAACTCTTGTATCCTTCCTTTGACATTATCAATATAAGTTATCTTCTTTATCATATCGAGTCATCTCTTACTTTCCTCATTTATTTATTTAATTCCAAGCTCTTGCTTGTGTGCGGAAGTTCTATCCTTTAACTTAGGCTTTGTTCTAGTCTTAGTTTGTCGGGACCTTATCTTTGCGGGTTTCCTCACCCGGACTAGGGAGCTCAAGTTAATTCCCTAGTTTGAGGGGGGTTTCTCTTGAAGGCCTCAGGTGGAATCCTAACACCGAGTGCAAACGTGGTGTCTGGCTTAGTGTTAGCTAGAAAGTGTGTTCCACCCCACAGAACTGATGTGGTAGGCGGCAGGTGGTGACAACCGTGTCCGTCCCTTGTAGTCCACCATGTTCGGGTGTTTTCATAGCAGTAGAACGTTGGCCAAGTTGGACCCTGTAACATCCCAACTTTTACTGGAATGTTAGATAGTGAACAAATGTGAAATTTTTAAAACTTTTCATGTATGGAAATGTGACTATTTAGAAAACCTAAGAATAACTCTCACTCTCACTGTATTCCTAGAAATTAAAATAATTGAATTATAGGTTGTATAATGCTAGCGTGAAAAACATTTGGAGTTTAGTTGAATTTATTGAATCTCTTTATTTAAAATTCCTTGGATTTTATTTTGGAGTTTTTTTGATTGAATTGTGTGGAATTCAAATCATTTGGGCAAAAATGATTTGAATTCAAAAACCTAAACTAACTAACATAACTACCTAACCCGGGCCTAAACCTGCTAACTAACCTAACCCCCAGCCCACCTAAACTACCTAACCTGAACGAGCTAAACTTACCCGCCGGCCTGCCTGAGCCGCCCCGCCGGCCTGCTAACCCCCGAGCCCGCGAAGCCCGTTAACGGCCCAGCCCAGCACCGCCCCTGCCCGATACTGTGCACACACGCACCCCTTACCCTCCTTCCACCCGGGGACACTGACATGTAGGGCTCGCTTGTCAGCTTTATCCCCTTCCTCCAACCACCCGCACGCCCCTCTCACCAGCTCACCTCACCCTGCGTCGCCGCCCCGCTCCGCCTCGTGACAAAACTGGGCAACCGCCCCACCGCGAAGCCCTAGCCGGACGCCCAAATCCCCGGCCGTCCGTGCCTCGCCTCGCCACCAAACCCTAGCGGCCCTCACTTAAAAACCCGGGCCGCCAGATCCCCCGAAACCCTAGTGTCCAATCGGGGTTTCCCCCATCGCCACCGCCACAAGAACCATGGAAGAGGGACGAAGGAAGGGAAAGAGGAGGAGCCGGAGCTGCCGTTCGTGAGGAGGACGCCGAGCCTCCAGACCGGGAGGAGGAGGAGCCGACAGAGCTGCACTGCCTCGGCCCGCCACTGGCTCGCCGTCGCCTCTTCATCTTGATGCCCGACGGGCGAGCACTGCCGTATTCCCCTCCCGTCGCTCTCCCTTGTTGCTGGCGCCGGCCAATGACCCATCTGTAGAAAATCCTAGGGCCCCCCTACCCTTGGTCTGTCGCCTGTAGGGACCTCGCAGCGCCACCGCAACCACACCGCAGACCGCCATCGCCAATACCACACCTCGCTGCTCCATCGCCACACACCCAGGATGCTGGGACCATGCGCGCATGGAGTGGCCATGCCGCAGCCTTGGAATGCCAGGAGGCCACGCATGCGTGCGCACCCGACCCGCTCTGCCGGAGCCCGGCCGCCGTCCTTCACGCCGGCGACCCGCCGCAGCACCAGGATGCTGGAATGCTCCGCGTGTGGCCGCGCACGCACGCATGCACATGGACCCGAGCACGCCGTGCTCGCTCGCCTCATTCCTCGCCGGCCGGACCACGCCGCTTTGCCCAAGCCGCGGTGACCGCGAACAGGACGTGGCGTCACGGTGCGGCGCACTCAGGCACCTCTACAGCATTTCGCCGAGCGCTCTGTGTGCGTGCACCCGCGACACACGCACACACGCACATGTGGAAGCCGCACCGGATCTGGGCGAGCCACACTGGATCCGGGGAGTCACTGACGGCCGCGACCCACGCGATAGAGAGGCAAGGAGACCGACAGGCAGACCCCACTCGCCAGCAGGGGAACGAAGAAGCAGGCCAAGATGGGCCATGCCCAAGGAAGACGCTGGCCCGAGAAGGAAGGAGAAGAAGCGCCACTGCCCGTAGGCCAGCGAGCCAGGAGCCGAGCCGACCAGTTAGCCAGCGAGCTAGCCCGTGAGTTTAACTCGAGCCCGAGCCGGCCTGCGAGCCAGGACCCGAGCCGACCCAGTTCGGACCCAGCCGAGCAATGTGGGCCGACCGAGCCAGCCCATTTTACTTCCAGCCCAATAACCTGAGTTGTTTTTCTTTTTCTTTCACCCTGACCCGCGGGTCCCACATGTTAGCCTTTCGTCGAGGTTGACAGGTGGGCCCACTGACCATGGAACCATTGACCTTGCCGGTTGACTGGTCAATGTTGACCAGTCAACGTTGACGTCAGCAGGACCCATGCTGACGTCAGCCTGGCCGGAGCCACCGGTGATGTCATGCTGATGTCAGCATGCCACGTGGCACTCTCTGGTGGCGCCACGTGTTACTGCCTTGTGATTTTCTTTTTCGAAATTCATTTATTATTTTCAAAAAGGGTTTTAACCTTCAAAGGTTCATAATAAATTAACCGGACCTCCAAAAATTATGAAACAAGTTTCATAATTAATCTAAAATCATGACCTACCCATTAGAATAGGAATTGAGTGATTTGGACCTTCTTTTGGATACCTTTTGTACACTTTTGCACTTTGGCCCCTATACTTATCCGTATTTATGAATAGGACCCGACTCTGAGGAGCCGATCGACACTCGGGACTACCAGGAGAAATAGGAGTACTACAAAGACACGCCAGGTTCACGCCCATCTACGATTTGATACCTATTAGGCATTGCTTGCTAGAATGCTACTGCTTCTGAGTTATTGATGAGATGAGACCTGCATAGCCCTTGTTTACCCTGATTCCTTGTACCCAACTTTGTTATATATATATATGTATGTATGTGTATATATATATATGAGATGAACCCCTTGATGTGCATGTGTATGTGGGGTGATTATAGTCTTCGCATGTGTGGAGAATCTTTTGAGGAGTTGGGGATAGGAATCTAGCTTAGGCGAGTTAAACTTAACTTGATCTTCCGATCGAGGGCTTGAGCTGTGCGTTGGGCACTTCCTACGGAGTATCTGTGGCGGGTACATGTCCTTCGGGACATTGGTCCTTCGGGACAACTTGGAGGAGTTTGGAGGGCTATACCTATAATGGGTGCCGATGACGGACCATTGCGTCGGACACGTCTTTGTGGAAGATACTCGCCTTGGTAATTAAGGCCTGAGTTGGTGGACCTGGAGATGGAACTATGTCAAATGTGCACACCACTTCTCTGTTATGAGGGCAGATCCGATCTGAGCTAGTGACGCGCGACACCACGCCTATCGGAGGATAGGGCATTAGTGTAAGGGGAGGAGGTGCTGACCTCACATCCCCCGAATTACAGGGTCTTGCATTGCCTGGTGTAGAAGGCATCACAGTCCCGGGGCAACCTCTTGCGGGAGGAAGCATCCCAAACCCGGGAAGGCAGGATGGGGGCCGTTGCTCCCGGTTGGCTTCGAGTCGAGTGGGTGCAGGTGTACAACCCTTGCAGGGTGAAAACTATACGTATAGCCGCGTACTCGGTCATGTACAACTCCTGATCTGGCTTCGCCTACATAGTTAGTGCGACCTGACTTCTACCTCCCTCTTATTCTTGTTTTACCTGCCTGGGCAGTTGAGGTGCGAGGAGTGGGAGTTCTTGCACCGACTTGGTGGGTTTTGGAGGTGTGAGTAACCTGAGAACCTGGAGTGCCAGGACACCCCGTGTCGAGGAGATGTGGATGATTTAAATGATATACTTCATTGCTTAGGAAACCTTTGCCTACATCCTTGTTATTAATTGAATTCCATTAGAATAGACCACATAAAGCTTGCATACAGATGGTGATGTGGACCTATCCCATTCCTTGGGGATAGATTGGTACGATGCAGGGTGTGACTAGGAGTATGACCCCAACAACGATTGAGGCTGGTGCTACGCTCGAGATGCCTGTGGAGGGAGAATCATCCGAGATGAAGGATGACCCGAAGCTTAGTTATCGCTTTTCGCTTTCTATTTGATCGATTTAGCCCAAAAGGCTTGTAAGGGAAACATAATACAAATCCTCTAGATTTATGTAATAATTAAACCCTTGAATGCTTTTATTCGATCCATGACTATGTTTACTGCCTGAAATGAGTTCTGTATGTGATAGCTACTGATCTAGGGACTATCACGACGATACAAGGAATCGGATTTTCATTTCAAAAACTCAGTTTGTTTCAATTGGTATCAGAGCCATACTTGAGCGTAGCACGAGCCCTAGATATGGCCGTTTGAAATAGGGAGTCTATACGACTCCATCTACTTTATATTTACTCCCTTGACCTATACTATTCCTTTACCTTGATTCTGTTTCCTTTCTGATGTTAACTTTCTCTCTTACCTATGCTGACACCGTTCTTACGTTCTTACGCAGTATGGGGGACACGAAGAGAGTCACCATGGAGAGTGTGATGCACGAACCCGCCACCTACGCGTTGCACTGCCAGAGAGGAGCCCTCCACTGGCTCAGACTTGTGCTAGGAGAGATCGGCATCAACCCGGACTACGTCAAGCTATCAGTGAGAGCGACTAAGTGGCACACTTACCTCTGCCACACCACCACTCTCACCGTACTCCCTGACCTGGAGGTACCAGAGTTCGAGGGAGAGATGACACACAACACATCAACACTCGACGAGACCGCCGTGCAGTCAGCAGCAAGGAAGATGATGGAGATCCTACTCACCAAGTTTCGGAGAAGTACCTTCTACGACACCCCCTCCAGACTGTTCCCCCACACCATCTCGCCAGACGAGGACCCAGGAGCGCTAGATTAGGAGGGTCTGACCGTGACTCGAGCCACCGGCTCGTACCTCGCTGACCTAGACCACCTGGTGGAGAGCCGAGATCGTGAGATCGAGGTGATCCACGACGGGTACCACACTTGTGCCAGACTTGCCGAGGAGTACAACAAGGATGCCCGCTACTGGAGAGCGTTTAGCATCACCAGCACAAGGAGAGCTAAGAACGACATCCACACTCGAGTGCACGCACAACTGAGTGAGGAAGCACACCGACAGGCCCGGATCCAGGCGGAGGAGGAGCTACTGAAGGCCGAGAAGGAACTCTAGATCCTTCGCGATGAGAAGGTGGAGTGGGAGAAGAAAGAGAAGCGCTACATCACCACTATCAACAAGCTGGTAGACAGGGTGACGGACCGGGAGGCAGAGTGTCGCAGCCTTCAGGGCGAGGTTGACGACCTGCAGGACTACGCCAACTTTTGGAGCTACCTTGAGAGCAAGAACAATGCCAAGGACTTTGAGTACCGCTCTGAGTGCAACAAGTGCAACATAGCTATGCTCCCTCGCACCGTCGTCTTCTATCGCGACAAGGCTGCTCGCGCCTTGCAGACGTGGGAGTTGTCAGACTCCATCCGCATCGGAGAGCTACACGAGCTTCGAGACCGACTACTTGAGGAGGACCATCCGCCGCTGAGGAAGGAGAGCTTGAAGCTGATCCCCACCGAGCTTCGCCTACACGAGTGTCCCCACGAGGACATACCATCACCCATCGAGACCGAGGAGGTGATCGAGGCCATTGACGCAATGGACGCCATCTTCCCCCAGGGCTACCCCGAGGAGTTCAAGCGTGTACTTCCCTACAAGAAGTGTCGTATCCTTTAGCAGTGAAAGTTAGTTAGGTACTCTCATGAGTCTTGTAGTAGAGCCGATGTCATGTACCGGCGGAGTTGTTAGAGTTCCCTTGAGAGTCTAGTTTGTTGTACTAGGAGTTCATCCTTTTGTACCAGTCGCGTTGTACCCTAGAGCGTGTGTTGGGTGTGAGATCTCCAGGGCTTAGGAGTTTCCTCGAGATAACACCAGTGTTTCTCTTGTACTGTATGCATCAGTGATTGGATCTTATGATGATATTTTAATCTGAATTTCATGGATTTTCTCATTGAGTGTCTGTAAATCTATTTTCTATGTTTGTATTATACTCCTATGTGGTGAGAGCCGTACCAAGTCTAAACCTTCTAAACCCCCACCTCTTCTATTCAGAAGATGTCTCTCAGAAGGTCCAACCGCTTAGTGGCACGCTTTGAGGACGCCGCACATGAAGAATCCACGAATGCTGGATGTGCACGTGGATGCCCTGCTGTCCGTGGACATGGCCACGCACCTCAAGCCCCCGTGCTAGCTGCGGGTCGAGGAATGGGCCGAGCTCACGCCCCTGGCGACGCCCACGAGGGAGAAGAGGAAGAGGAGGTTGATTGGGAGATTGATGCTGAGGCAAGAGCACGACCACTGCATGGAGGCAATGGGAACGTCAACCAGCAGCAGATGCCGCCACCACCACCGAACCCAGCTACTGCAGCGCCTGGCTGAGGTGGCCGAGCACCGCCACAATGGTGGCAACCGCAATGGCCCACCTAGAGAAGATCTCTAGAGGAAGATCGAGCGATTCATCCGCTTGAAGGCCCCAACCTTCAGCTACTCTGATGATTCAATCGATGCAGATGATTGGGTGAGGGTGATCGAGACAAAGCTCGACCTCACCAACTACACAGATGAGGAGTGTGTCACCCTAGCTGTTCACCAGCTCGAGGGCCCAGCAAAGTCCTTGTGGGACAGCTACTGCGACTCCCATGAGGCACCACTCTCATTACCTGGGATGACTTCGCCAAGGCCTTTTGTGAAGCATGTGCCAAGGCAAGTTATCATCCAGAAGGCCCAGGAATTCCGCACGGTGAGCCAGGGTGCGATTAAGGTGGAGGAGTACGAGCGTCACTTCACGAAGATGACGAGGTATGCACCATACAATACCAACACCAAAGAAAAGAAGCAATTCTAGTTTCTCCGAGGCCTACACCATGGCATCCGTCAAATCATGACGGGATGCGAGTACCCTACGCTCTGCGGCTTGGTGAACTGTGCCATAGCCATGGAACATGAGAGAATGACCTGGGAGGATCATCAACGCACCAAGAAGAGAAGGAATGAGCAGTCGCACAGGGACAGGAACAACCTGAGGCCCCGAAGCGCACCACCCCTTCCACCCAGAGGCAACTTCCGTTCGGATCCCAGTCAGCCGAACCAGAGCTTTGGTGGGGGAGGAGGTGCCCAGTACCCAAGCCACAGGACCTCTGACGGACAAGGCCAGGGAGGAGGAGGCTATCAACGCCAGCAACAACTGCAGAGGACCAACAGTGGCCCCGCGCTGCTTGTGTGCTACTCTTGCCACAAGCCGGGTCACAAGTCCTTCGATTGCCTAGACAAGAAGATGCAGACGCCAGCACGCGCACCAAGCTCTGCCAGCAAGACAGCTCAAGCACCGCGCATCACCGACTGCGGCCGCCTGAACCACCTGATTGAAGAGGAAGCACGAGACGCCCCAGACGTGGTGACAGGTAAGTACCTCATAAATGGTACTAAAGCTTTGGTGTTACTTGACTCTGGAGCCACTCGTTCTTATGTTTCTACAAGATGTGTTGCACTAAAATCCCTCCCGATGACCTTAAGGAATCGTCCCATAATAACTATCTCTCCGCTGGGAGATATTAGTTGCACCCAGATATGTAAGGGAGTAAAAATTATGATCCAGGGTTTACCCCTTTTAGCAGTTCTAACCGTGCCGAAATTACACGGGATAGATGTAATTTTGGGAATGGACTGGTTAACTAAACACAAGGGAGTTATATCCTGCTCACCTACATTAGTGACCCTAGTGCACCCTAGTGGGAAGAAAGTGGAAGTTGAGCCCTTGAAGTTCAGTAAGGTACCACAAGCCTACAACCTGAACAACCTAGATAGCAAGACCCTAGAGGAAGTACACGTAGTCTGTGAGTACCCCGACGTGTTCCCTGAAGAGCTGCATGGACTACCGCCAGACATAGATGTTGAGTTTGTGATTGACCTTCTACCCGACACTGCTCCAATTGCAAAACGACCCTACCGCATGTCTGCTGAAGAACTTGCAGAACTAAAGACACAGTTGAAGGAGCTGTTAGAAAAGCAGTACATCAGGCCCAGTGCTTCACCATGGGGATGACCAGTGTTATTTGTCCGGAAGAGAGACGGATCCATGAGGATGTGTATCGACTACCGTTCCCTGAACGCAGTGACCATCAAGAACAAGTACCCCCTGCCTAGAATAGATGATCTGCTTGATCAGTTGAAGAAGGCCAAGTACTTCAGCAAGATTGATCTGAGATCTGGTTATCACCAGATGAAGATCAGGGAAAGTGACATCCCGAAGACTACCTTTGTGACTAGATATGGCCAGTTTGAGTTTAATGTGCTATCGTTCGGACTCACTAACGCACCAGCCTACTTCATGAACATGATGAACAAGGTCTTCATGGAGGAATTGGACAAGTTCGTCGTAGTCTTCATCGACAACATCTTGATCTATTCAGAGACTGTCGAAGAGCATGCTCAGCACCTGAGGATAGTGTTAGAGAGACTGAAGTAGAACCAGCTCTACACCAAGTTCAGCAAGTGTGAGTTCTGGTTAGAGAAAGTGGCATTCCTAGGTCATGTGTTGACCGCAGAAGGAGAAGCTGTAGACCTAGAGAAGATCATAGCAGTATTAGAATGGAAGCAACCAAAGAATGTCACCGACATCAGAAGTTTTCTGGGATTGGCCTGTTACTACAGAAGGTTCATTGACAACTTCTCCAAGATTGCCAAGCCGATGACAGAATTGCTCAGGAACAATGCACCATTCATCTGGTCACCCAAGTGTGAAGCCAGTTTTCATGAACTCAAGTCCAGACTCACTACTACCCCCATTCTTACCCTTCCTGATATTCGAAAAGAATTCATAGTGTATTGTGATGCCTCGCGCCAAGGACTCGACTGTGTTTTGATGCAATAGGAAAGATTGTAGCTTACGCCTCGCGACAGTTGAGAAAGCACAAAGAAAATTACCCTACTCACAACCTCGAGCTTGCAGCAGTTGTGCATGCCCTGAAGATATGGAGACACTACTTGATTAGCAACAAGTGTGACATCTACACCGACCACAAAAGCCTAAAGTACCTTTTCACCAAGGCAGAGCTGAACATGAGGCAGAGAAGATGGCTAGAACTAATCAAAGACTATGACCTGAACATCCAGTACCACCCCGGCAAGGCCAATGTTGTAGCCGATGCGTTGAGCAGAAAGAGCTACTGCAACAACCTGATGGTTCGTGAAGAACAACCCAACCTGTGTGAGGAGTTAGAGAAGCTAAGACTCAAGATCGTAGAACAAGGACAGTTGAATGAACTCGTCATCAAGTACGACCTGGAGGATTGAATCAGGCAAGCCCAGAGTAATTGTCCAGAGATCGAGAAGCTCAAGAAGCTAATGCAAGAAGGAAAGGTGACAGATTACAGAATCGATGACCAAGGAACCATATAGTTGCATGAGCATATCTGTGTGCCCAGTGACCAAGAAATTTGAGAAGAAATGTTGAACAAAGCTCACAGTTCCAAGTACTCGATACACCCTGGGTGTACCAAGATGTATCAAGACCTGAAGGACCAATTCTGGTGGAATGACATGAAGAAGGATAATGACATGAAGAAGGATATAGCAGAGTTTGTGGCCAAATGTGACATTTGTAGAAGAATCAAGGCAGGACATCAGCGTCCTGCAGGACTACTCAAGCCACTAGAAGTACCCGTGTGGAAGTGGGATGACATCAGCATGGACTTCATCGTAGGATTACCACGTACGCAGAAGGGCCACGATGTAATATGGGTAATCGTGGATAGACTGACCAAAGTGGCCCACTTCATACCAATGAAAGAAGACTACCGAGTCGACAAACTAGCAGAGCTAGGCACCGGAAGATGATTAAGAACGAAGGGCTTAAGAGGATCGTAGGATTACCACGTACGCAGAAGGGCCACGATGTAATATGGGTAATCGTGGATAGACTGACCAAAGTGGCCCACTTCATACCAATGAAAGAAGACCACCTAGTCGACAAACTAGCAGAGCTAGGCACCGGAAGATGATTAAGAACGAAGGGCTTAAGAGGTTGTTTCCTTTTTTGACCCTCAAAACGCTTATGCGAAACCATCCGAGGCTCGTGGGCTACACCCAACGGGTGCGCCCAGGGGCGCATCCCGTTGAATAAGAAACATGAAGGCAGGAGTCTACTGAAGTCAGGTCGCAGCAAGAGCCTGAGGATGCAAGGATTATTATATGATCACCGACTGGCCTCATTGCTCGGTCAAGGTTTGATTCGGCGACTCAGCGCTCGGGGGCTTGATGGAGGTAGACCCAGGTACCTCCCTGCCAAGTGGAGACGGTTACCCGGCTGAACGACTCCGCATGAACGACCCGGCGTACAAGCACTCAGCTGGACGATGGGCGGGATCCTCCGGGGTCAGGATCTGGGTCGGACTAGATTAGCATATCTTGTGTATCTCAACCGATTAGATTCCTTGCAACAAACCCGAGTAGATTTACCCTAACTTTTAATCCACGACTGCTCGGATATATAAGGGGGATGTGGGGGGACCCATAGGGAATTCATCCAATTCATTCAGCTCATACAAACCCTAATACAAACCCCCAAACACAGGATGTAGGGTGTTACGCTCTGTCCGGCCAGAACCTGTCTAAGTCCGTGCATCTTTGTGTTACCATCAAGTTCACGGGCTCTCTCTGATCAACCCTGCCTACAAGTCTACTACTTGGGGTTACCCTTGGCAGACTTGCCAGAGTGCAAATCCGACATGAAGGGTCTCAAAATCTGTAATTTCCATACCAACTTTTTCCCAGGTATACTTGGTGTAATTTATTCGTTGGCTTCGCACACCTAGTGAGTTCTTTACTCGGGTACTGGCTTCCTCCAATATGGTTATCCATCGGTTACCACTCTGCAATCGATGGGGTTTCCAACGGCTCTTTCAATGGTGCGGGTATCCGAATGAAATAGGTATGTCGGTACTAAACCCCGTACTCACGAACTGACTACTCCATTACGTTCCATTACCATCCTTGGAGCAATTCTCAAAATGCGGGTACCCTTCATTAGTCTTCGGGTAGACGCAGTTAACATGGTACTCTAGATCTAAAAGGACGGATGTCGTCCTTATTTTCCAATTCTGGGCTAAAACCAGGGTCTGTTGATCCTCGTTGATCACTGTGGTACTTGACATGATCCCTTACCTCGTACTGATGACACTCCTTGGCGTGTATCCATCCTGGGTGGTTTACTTGTCATCACCATTAGTGTAGCCGATATAGTTACTTCTCACGTTGCATGGCTTGGCTCCGGTTGCTACTACAGTGAGCTGGATCCTATTCTTTGGGGGCTATTCATCCTGGTGTATACCCTCTGCCTATCAAGGTCAAAATGTTCTTCCTTTGTTCTTGTGGTTCCTGAAGGTATTCCTTATCCCCGTAGTTTTTAGTACGTGGGGCCTCTAAGCTATAGAGTTGGTTCTGCAAATGAGGTTATCCTTGAATTCCATCTTCAATCTTGCTTGGCGACCCTCTAGCGGACTCTTGGTTCCTCGAGTGCCCTGTTCTGATGTTTAACGGGATCATTCTCGATGTTATGCTCGGTACGTGGTCGATCATGGCCTCTAGATCTTCGTTCGAGTAGCAACTCAGGTGATCCCTCTGGAAAACAACTTCCAGTTCCTCTGAGTCTGTTAGCACTCCTTGAAGTGTTTCTCCAGTTTTGGTGGTTTGGTTTGCTCTCTTGGTATACATTCTTTGGTTACATGGTTTAGACTTAAACTTGCCTATCCTTAATGTGGTATCGTACCTTAATCCTTGTACAAATAGAAGGAGAATTCTTTTTTGATCATTAAAGTGTAACGACAGCTCTCGACGAAGGGTCATCGTCTATGGTTCGGCTTTTTGCGGCCGGAAGATAAAGGGCTTGTCGTCGCACTTAGGGTAGATTTTTAAGGGTAAAACTCCTTTATTTAACAAAAACCATTACTTGGGGGTTGGGTTGTTGTGACACCTTGGGTGTTTATTTTGCTAAACAAGTCTCATTAGCATAACAATATGCATAAATAACTAAGAAAAGTTTAAAATAAATGTATTATAATTTGGTTTTGCATTTATTTTGAAAGTATGTGTATATGTGCATGAGTACATGTACTTTAAATAGACAAATTAAATAACTTTCACATCAATGCAAATAGGACTACGAAATTGAATAGGCACATCATCAGTGACATAATAAACAAAAGTCTAGTTGAAGCCTAGGGGAGAATATGAAGTTTTGACCATGAAATGACGTGCCATCCGAATCAAGCTTTTTGAGATTTTAAAATAACTTTTGAACTATAACTCAAATGAACTTTGGCCTGAAACAAAACTTGTGTAACTTTTCATTTTGAACAACTTTCATGTTCAGAGAATTTTGAGTTGTAACACAAAAATGTGAGAAAATATCACTTTTATGACAAACCCCTAAATTTCTTCAAATTCTCGCAATTCAGTTTCTCCCTCAGCTCCCTCTCCTGCTCGGCCCGACCACCGCGCAGACGCCGCTGGCCACCTGGCCGGTGATGCCTGACCGATGCTAGGAGCCAAGCCAATGGCTGGCCGCGCCCCTGCAGCACGCCTCCCTCATCCCCGACACCGCGAGCTTGCCCAGCCATCGCGCGCCACGTGGCTGGCGAACCTCTGCCGTCGCGTCCGACCAAACCAGTGGCTGAGCTCGCCGCCCGGCAAGGCAGCAGCTGCAGCCGCCCACCAATCATGCCGCGCACGATCCCCCTCCCGCCACGCCAAATCCCCCGCGCCCAATCGGCCACTCTGGTCCGCCGCACGCCGCGCCGGCGCAACCACCGCCCCGACAGCCCAATGGCGCGCCCCCGTCGTGCCGCCCCTCCCCAGCCTTGCAGTCCAGCCCCACCCCTCCTCCCTCCTCTCTGCTGCCTACAAAAGGTCGCACTGAGCCCTCTCGTGCGCCCAGACCACCAGAACGCCACCGCCCACTGCCATTGCCGCCGCCGTAAGGAGCTCGCCGTGGAGCTCATCTCTCCGGCCACCCATTGCCAGAGCTGAGCCTCCAACCACCACCGCACCTCCCCACCAAAGCTCACTGCCCCACCCATCGCCGCCCAGACCCACCAGAGCAAGGCCGCCGCCAGCAACCACCGCCGCCGCCCCTGTCCGCCGTGGGCACGCCGCCTCCGGCCCTCCTCCACCCGAGCCGACCCTCAGAATCGGTCCTCCACCGTCCACCGCAGCTCCGCGACCCGACCACGCCATCCCAGCCTCACCGGAACACCGTCGCCGCTGCACAACACCGCCACCACCACCTGTCCGCCGTGGGAGACACACCTCCGGCCATCCCCGACCCCGACCAAGGCCACCACGAGGCTGCTCTCGCCTCCCTGGTACTCTCCTGACCCTTTCTCCTCGCCACCGGCGAGCCTCCGCGCCGAAATTTGGCCGGCCAACATGCCAGCCCCACCAGGGACCCAATTGCAGTGATTTCAATCTTTCTAAGGGTCTGCACGCAAGTTTCCAAGGGCATATCTGCGAACCAGTGTTTTGACCCGAGATTCAAAAACAGTGAACTTTGAAAATGCTTTAAAAATCATAGAAAACTCAGAAAAATACAAACTCAACTGTTTTGTAATCCATAGAAGAAGATCTACAACTTTTGTTACATGCATTTCTTCAGTTGCTTGCTATATTTTGCCCTAGATTAAATGGAAGTTCTAATAGCCTTTATTTGTACCCACAGTTGTAGACAAAAGCTGAACCTAATTTTTGGACAGTGGATTAGTTTCTTGATGTGTAGGCTAGTGTAAAATGTTTAGGACCAGAACCCATCTCTAGCTAAACTTTTTGTTAGACTTTGTTTATGCCATGAAGGGATAGAACTAATTTTTCCTGCTGTTCTATAGTGATTCATGTTATGAAACTTTTTCTGTGCTGTTATATTGATACCTAGATGCCAAAAAAAAATTTAGGGACTTTTTACCTTTTTGTAACCTACTTATATAATTTTTGCGGTGGAAAAATGCATTAAATCAAAGTAGTTAGTTTTTGTGCTTGAAAAATGTTCATCTTTTTACTATGGGATACTTTGGGTTAGAACATGCTGTATAAAAAGTTTCATGCACAACAAAATCTGAAAAATTTACAGTAACACATATATGGATAGATTAACACCTTGTAAAATTTTTAGCATCAATACTTGCATGGTTCTTCTGTATAAAAATAACTAGGTTCTAGTAGTGGCTATGTATTACATTTTTCTTATTTAATCTGCTACAAAAAAATGCCTAAAATTGTTGCAGTGGTTTTGTCTCTGCATGTGGTACTCTGAATAAATGTTTCATCACCAGAAGTTACCTAGTTCAGTAATTGTGTTTAATCCATGTTTGTGCTTAGAAAATTAAGTTTCCAATATAACACAGCCCCTTCTCGTTTAATGAAGTTAAATAGTTTAAGATGTACTCTATTAATGATTGCCCAAGAAATCTTAACTAAGTAACTTTACAACCAAATCTATGATTTGTGGACTGCAACTTTATCGTGAAGAAAATAATTATCATATACCATCACTACAACTCATACTTGTGCATTCATATAGAATCGACTACTCTCGTTGACGGAACGTACGAGCTGGTGCCCGAGTCCGAGAGTGAGCAGCGTGAAGCTCAAGTGAATCTAACTGAAGTTTTCGAAGACCCGAACCAAAGTTTGGAAGAGCCCAAGGCTAGTTTTGCTCAAGAAGGCTAGCCCCGGAGCATGAATCCCCCTAATTTCAATTTATATGCAACTTATGTTTCTATCTACTTGTGCATTAAGTTTACAGGAGTTGAATGAAAACTTAGTTGCATGATCCTAGGTACCCATGCTCTCAATATTAGATGTAAGGTTCAATAGGATGCTATGCTAATAGGACTCCGATAGAAGTCGAGTGATTTCCTATCACTCGCGAGAATATAGGAGTTGAATGTTTACTACATGCTGCAATCATAAGGTCGACGGACGGGGCTATGGTGCGATGTTCATGTTGACGATGGAGGCCCCGTCTGTTTAGTGAAAAATGCTAAGGCCGCAGTGTGTGGTAGTGGTGGTTAAGCGTTTGAACGTACTAACCACATGCCGAGAATATGGTAATCGGTAAGCTTAAGTACCTAATTGGACCTGCAAGTGGACAGCACCCTCACCATCCTAACTTTAGTTCCATGCGCGCACATGGTGGGTGCAGAGCTAAGCACTGTAGTCTCGGATGGTGGCCCTGATCCACAACCCGGGAAGAAAGGGGAAAGGTTGCACATGTGACTCTGAGAGTAACCATGTGACGTGTGTTTAGGTCTGCCTTGCAAGGTTAAGAAATTCGATTCGAATCGTCCGTTTCTCGCGGTATTGAGACTGCTTGACGCTTTACCACATCGAGTAAGAAATGGAACAATGATGATGATTAATCTTGTTGGGTGCAAATTAATTCTTTCACCATATATGATATTGGATAGTTCCTTATCTAGAATGGTTAAAGAAAACTAGAATCTGGAGCTAAAATGAAAGTAAGGACCTACTTGTATATGCTTTGTGGCAAAACAAACCCCTCAAGCCAAAAGCCTCGCATGTCTAGGAGTCGGCTAAGTATATTCCACTAGTCGGGTAAGCCTTGCTGAGTACTAGTATACTCAGCCTTGCTTGTGGTTGTTTTTCAGGTGATACTTTTGAGGACATGGTTGCTAGTTTGACTTGGCCGTGTACTCTTCCTCCTGGTTGGTCAGTGGAATGGGATGCGTCCCCAACCAATGATGATATATCCGAGTGATGTCTCGTACGAGCTTCATTAAGACATCATGTATTGACGAGTAGTTTATCGTTGTTTTTTTGCTGCATTGAACTCTGAAGAACTCATTTACTTTTAAACTTGGAAGTATTCTGTTTTACGAATTCGAACTTGGTCTGTAATAATAAGTTTATGTGGAACTTTGTGATGTAAAATTTGTGGAATGTTGTATTCTCTGGGCTCACCTTCGTGTGAGTACTTTGTTTGTGTGGTTTCGATCGGCAAACCCACGGTTGTATCGGGAGGGTACCCGACAGACCTATGGATTACTACGTTTGAAGTGCGAGTTAGCCCTGATTGCCCTCGTGGTGATGGTTAGCGCACTTGAGCCGGATTAATTTAGGTGGTTCTGCAACAGCTGGCATCAGAGCCTAAATGCATACACCAGAGAATGCAGCAAGCCTTAAAAATTTATTTCATAAAACGTGGCCGCAAAAATCGTGTTTGCAAAATGCGTTGGTTCGTTAAGGATGGTACCTAGTTCGTAAAGCCCTAGGAGATTACGGGAAAGTTACTAGGTGGCTATCTAACTTATGTATATTATCAACTGACTCCTAGCACATTACTTTCTGTCAAAACTTACTTTTATGCACAACCGACCTTTAATTTCTGTAACAACGCACTCATCGCTAAGGTAAAAAGGTAAGAATCCTCAGCCAACTGAGAGAGCTTGGCCTTCCTGTCGGTGATGTGAGCCGAACGCTGCCCTCAAGCAGTGGCCTACTTGAGGTGCTGCCAATATACCAACTATTAGTTGGGTATATTGGGAGTAGAAGGTTTGGCGCAGAGTATGGCGATCGTTGTTCATGCCCCCATCTCAAGACGGTACCCCCGTGAATACACTATCTTGATAGCGTATGTTAACGTCGTCTGTACGGCGGGAATTGTACGGATGCCGTTTCTATAGTGAACGGTAATGAATGCGGACGCTTTCATGAGTGCTGGCTTGAAAGGTTCAATGGATATATATATGCTCTATCAAACTTCTGCAGGTACACTAACCGCTATTACGATAAGTTAAAGAACGGTTAGAGAATTTTTGACTAGCTATTATAGTGAGAGACGTATTGTGTATGCTACCGAAACTAACTTTGTAGGACCAAAGCTATTTGGCAATTATTTTATTTTGTGAGGACGAATAGGGCGTGCATGCATCATGACCATATATATCTGAAATTGAAAATGCGTTGATTGAGAGTGGTAAGGATCATGCGTGCACAAGATTGTCTAACATAAGGATTATCTAGCAAATCTGTCATATTTCTGTCATATATGGAAAGATGAATTTATTGAGTATAGAAAATGATCCATTCTGTAGAAGTTCATGTTGAAAGTTTTGTTCCAAAATTTATATTCTACCTCCAGTTTAAATTTGAAAAATTCTGGACATGTAGATAGTAAGAAACAATAGAAGCCTTGATATGTCAGTTTTCTGACCAGAATGAGCGCTTCTCCCACATAAATTTTTATGCCCTCTTACAACAGTTTTCTGCAAAAGTGTTCAACACAAAACTTGTTGTAAATTTACTCAGGCGGCTACTGTTAAAAGTTGGTAAGTTTTGGCTGGGTAGATTTTCCCTGGTGCAGAAAACATTGGCTCTCTGTTCACTAAAATTTCTGGGTAGACAGTAAAATAAAACCTTAAGAAAAAAACCATCTTAGAGCGTGATCTAGCTCTGGAGTTGACTAGCAAAGTTGTGAACAATTATCCTAGGAACACTTTAGTGAAGATTGTGAATTTCTGGATTACTCAAATTGGAGTTATGGAGTTTTGAAGTTGCTTCCAGAAATATTGAACTTTCATCCTCTAGTTCATATCCTATGGCATGATCTTGTCGAAACTTTTACCCTTTGGAGATGATCCTTCTGGGCAGCAAGTTAAATACCAAAGTTGTCAATAATTTCATGTCCTGAAAGCTCACAAAATTTCAACACTATTGAACTTTGCTAGTTTGAGTTATAGGCAAAATACTATAACTCGTTCTGCAGAAAAACAACCAAAACAGAGAAACAGAGAATGAGTTCTTCGACCATCTTGGCCATTGATTTAGCGTCTGAGTTAAATACCAAAGTTGTACATCTCTAAATTCCATACACACTGCCAAAATATGAGCTATTTTGGATGAACCTACTGAGAGCTATGAGCTTTCTTATAGCGAACAGTATTCTGTCCACGATTCTATCCACGATCTTTTGAGATTCTACATTTTCCGCGCCATCCCTTTTGAATCGTGTAAGCAATATGGATCATGTTGCTAATGATAAACCTTTATTTTTCAGATGGTTGGAGCAACCCGTGGTAACCCGGATTGTTTTGGTGCTAGTGGTAGCGGTTCGCAACAGCCGCCACCGCCACCACCCAGTTTGGTGGAAGTAATGGCCGCTCAAACCGAGTTGCTTCGTCAGCTTGTGCAAGGGCAGCAGCACCATCAGCGGGGTGGGCACAACGTCCACCAACCTCAAGCTGCCGGTTACGCGGATTTCCTTGGGACTCAACCTCCCTTGTTTCACAAGACGGAGGAGCCCTTGGATGCGGACGCTTGAGTTCGCACAATCGAGTCCAAGTTTTCTCTACTTGTGGTCCCATGTTCGGATGCAAACATGGCTCGCTTTGCCGTTCAGCGGCTTCGCGGTACAGCTCGTCTTTGGTGGGACCACTACCTTGCTATGCTCCCTGCTGATCACGTTGTCACCTGGGACGAATTCAAAACTGCATTCCGGGCACACCATATTCCAGAAGGTCTTATGAAAAGAAAGCTAAATGAGTTTCTGGCTCTCACTCAGGGTACCCGCACTGTACTTCAGTATGCTCAGGCCTTCAACAATCTGTGCCAGTACGTGGGCTATCATGCTGACACGGATGCTAAGAAGCGTGATCGCTTCCGTAGAGGTTTGAGTACCAAACTCAAGGAACGACTGAACCTTGTCGAGGCCGATACATACAATGAGCTGGTCAATATGGCAATCACTCAGGAGGATTGTATTGTGGCTCATCGTGCTAAAAAGAAGAGGAAGGCGCCAGCTGGATCCTCGGGTGCTCAGCCACCGAGGTATCACTTAGTGCAAAATGCTGCGCATACAGCTCCACAGAAGACCCCTCAGCCAGGACGTTGGATTGTCAGGCCCCCACAACAGCAGGG
Organism: Panicum miliaceum; assembly: GCA_032594955.1. Taxonomy (NCBI): domain Eukaryota; kingdom Viridiplantae; phylum Streptophyta; class Magnoliopsida; order Poales; family Poaceae; genus Panicum; species Panicum miliaceum. Next base: position 17,031,966 of record CM064068.1, read on the forward strand.
CGTTGTACGACCCCCTGTGCCTCAGCAAACTGGCCCAAGGCCCGTTACTCCACAGTTTCTTCATCCGAGCATCACCAATCGTTGTTTCAATTGTGGGAGTTCTAGTCATTTTGCTCGAGAATGTCCTCAGTCTAGGCAGCCAAATCAGGGCCAAGGCTCTAACCAGAACAATAAGAACAAAGGCAAGAGGCAGACCATTCAGGTCAAACAAGGGCGGATCAATTTCACCACTCTTGCAGAACTTCCTGAAGGAGCACCAGTGATGACGGGTACATTCTCTATCCATAACAAGCCTGCAGTTATATTGTTTGATTCTGGTGCATCACATAGTTCCATTAGTGCAAAATTTGGTGTAAAAGTGGGCTTGGATTTTTATCATACAAAAGGGTCGTATATGATATCAACACTGGATGGTAAAATTGCTTCAAATCAAATGATAAGGCACGTACCAATCAAGTTGGGTTGTAAAACTATCATATCCAACCTTATCCTTCTGGCACTAGAAGGCATAGACATTATTTTGGGAATGGATTGGATGGCTCAACATGGAGTGACATTGGATATTCTTTCAAGGGCCGTTGAAATCAATTCCCCAACTCATGGAACTACTCTTTATTTGCCATTCCGAGAGTGCATAAAGTCTTGTGCTTTCAGGATTGAAGGAATCAAACTAGAAGATATTCTAGTGGTATGCGAGTATGCTGATGTTTTTCTGGATGACTTGCTAGGAATACCACCAGATAGGGATATTGAACTGCAACCAGGCACTGCACCTATCTCAAATAGACCCTATAGAATGCCACCTAAAGAATTGGCCGAACTAAAAATACAACTCCAAGAACTGCTAGACAAAGGCTTCATTCGTCCTAGCGCATCACCTTAGGGTTGTCCAGCCCTATTTGTAAAGAAAAAGGATGACAGTTTGAGGTTATGTGTTGACTACCGACCTCTAAATGCGGTGACCATTATAAATAAATAGCCACTTCCCCGCATTGATGTTCTCTTTGATCAATTATCTGGAGCTAAAATTTTCTCAAAGATTGATCTTCGTTCTGGATATCATCAGATAAAGATTGGTCCATGCGACATTCCTAAGACTGCCTTTTCCACACGATATGGACTATATGAATTTTTGGTCATGTCCTTTCGTCTCACAAATGCTCCTGCCTACTTTATGTATCTCATGAATTCGATATTCATGCTCGAGCTCGACAAGTTCGTCGTGGTTTTCATTGACGACATCCTTATTTATTCCAATAATGAGGAAGAGCATGCTAAGCACTTACACATTGTTCTTTAGCGTCTTAGGGACCATCAGCTCTATGCTAAATTTTCTAAGTGTGAATTCTGGTTGAATAGTGTGAAATTCTTTGGGTCACACAATTTCCAGCGAAGGCATAGCCGTTGACTCCAGCAAGGTACAAGAGGTGATGGATTGGAAGCCTCCTACCTCTGTTCATCAGATTCACAGTTTTCTTGGTTTAGCCGGTTACTATCGCCGTTTCATTCCGGACTTCTCCAGAATTGCTAAGCCTATGACTGAACTATTAAAAAAGGGAGTAAAGTTTGTGTGGGATGAGAAATGTGAAGAAGCTTTCCACACTTTTAGAGAACATTTGACTACAGCCCTTGTGTTAGCTCAACCCGATAACACCTAGCCGTTCAATGTTTACTGTGACGCATCTGGCACTGGTCTTGGATGTGTGCTTATGCAAGAAAATCGAGTTATTGTTTATGCCTCATGAGCCCTTCGGCCCCATGAGCAGAATTATCTGACCCATGATCTCGAATTAGTAGTTGTCATTCATGCTCTAAAAATATGGAGACATTATCTCATGGGCACTCATTGTAATATCTACACCGATCACAAAAGTCTCAAATATATCTTCACCCAAGCCGATCTGAATATGAGACAAAGAAGATGGCTAGAATTAATCAAGGATTATGACCTCGAGGTGCATTATCACCCCGGCAAGGCTAATGTAGCCGCGGATGCACTAAGCCGCAAGGCTCATTGACATTGCCTATCAGTGGAATTCTATAATGAAACATTATGTTCAGAAATGAGAAAGCTTAGTTTGGAAATGATTCCCCAAGGCACTCTGAATCACATCTCGGTTGAGCCCACTCTCCATGATCAAATCATCATGGCACAACTACATGATGAAGGTGTTAAGATCATCAAACAAAAACTCTCTCTAGAAGAAGAGAAGTATAAATGTTTCCGCCAAGACCATAAGGGAGTTCTATGGTTCGAAAGTCGCATAGTCGTTCCGAAGAATCATGAGCTCCGCAAACAAATTCTTGATGAGGCACATCTTTTCAAATTTTCTATTCACCCCGGCAGTAGCAAAATGTATCAAGATCTTAGGCAAAACTTCTAGTGGACTAGAATGAAAAGGGAAATGGCTAAATATGTCTCAGAATGTGACATATGTCAGAGAGTAAAAGCTAGCCACTTGAAAGTAGCCGGTACACTTCAACCTTTGCCTATACCCTCCTGGAAATGGGAAGACATAAGTATGGATTTCATTGTTGGGTTGCCAAGCACCTCACAGAAATATGATTCCATATGGGTTATCGTTGATAGGCTCACAAAGTCAGCATATTTTCTTCCGGTGCACACCACCTATACTGCCAAGAAATATGTCGAGATTTATCTCGACCGCATTGTTTGCCTACATGGAATACCTAAGACAATTAATTCCGATCATGGTACTAAGTTTGTAGCACGCTTTTGGGAACAATTGCAAGCATCTCTTGGTACTAACTTGATTCGAAGCTCAGCCTATCATCCTCAAACTGACGGACAAACTGAAAGAGTGAACCAAAATCTTGAAGACATGCTTAGAGCTTGCGTCATTCACTATGACAAGAGTTGGGACAAATGCCTATCCCTAGCAGAGTTCTCATACAACAATAGCTATCAAGCGAGTTTGAAAATGGCACCATTTAAGGCCTTGTACGGTCGAAGGTGTCAAACTCCTTTGAGCTGGTCACAAACCGGAGAACGCAAAATATTTGGACCAGACTTGGTAATCGAGGCAGAGGAAAAAGTGAGAGTAATACAAGAAAATCTTAGAGCCGCACAATCCAGGAAAAAGAGCTATTTCGACAGAAGGAGAAAGCCATTGAAATTTGAAGTTGGTGATCATGTCTACCTTCGGGTTTCACCAACCAATGGTGTACAACGATTCGGAGTCAAAGGAAAATTAGCTCCCCGATATGTTGGTCCCGATGAAATCATCGAGAGCTGTGGACCCGCAACCTATAGAGTATGACTGCCCCCTCAGCTTGCAGTCATCCATGATGTCTTTCACGTGTCTCAACTCAAGAAGTGTGTTCGAGTTCCTACCGAGGTTGTGGAACAACAAGAAATATTGGTAGAACCCGACCTCTCATATGTTGAGTATCCTATCAAAATCCTTGATCAAAAATAAAGAAGCACTAGAAGGAAAGTGATTAAAATATATAAAATCCAATGGAATCATCACACAGAGGAAGAAGCCACATGGGAAACTGAAAGCTATCTAAATTAAAATTTCCCCGGTTTTCTCGACTCTATGCCCTTGGAAAAAAAACTCGACCCGCCAAGGTAAGAACTTCCCGAAGGCATTGTAATTAAGGTAGAAAACACCTTAGGAATGTTCTGATAAAAGTTGAGAATTTTTGGGCAGGAACTGTTTAAGTTATGGCTATTTTAGCACACTATCCACACTAAGCTTTTCCGAATCTCGGGACGAGATTCTTTTTAAGGGGGGAAGGCTGTGACACCTCAGGTGTTTATTTTGCTAAACAAGTCTCATTAGCATAAAAATATGCATAAATAACTAAGAAAAGTTTAAAAGAAATGTATTATAATTTGGTTTTGCATTTATTTTGAAAGTATGTGTATATGTGCATGAGTACATGTACTTTAAACAGACAAATTAAATAACTTTCACATCAATGCAAATAGGACTACAAAATTGAATAGGCACATCATTAGTGACATGATAAACAAAAGTCTAATTGAAGCCTAGGGGAGAATATGAAGTTTTGCCCATGAAATGACATGCCATCCGAATCAAGCTTTTTGAGATTTTAAAATAACTTTTGAACTATAACTCAAATGAACTTTGGCCTGAAATGAAACTTGTGTAACTTTTCATTTTGAACAACTTTTGTGTTCAGAGAATTTTGAGTTGCAACACAGAAATGTGAGAAAATATCACTTTTATGACAAGACGCCTAAATTTCTTCAAATTCTCGCAATTTAGTTTCTCCCTCAGCTCCCTCCCCTGCTCTGCCCGACCGCCGCGCAGACGCCGCTGGCCACCTAGCCGCCGTAAGGAGCTCGCCGTGGAGCTCATCTCTCCGGCCACCCATTGCCAGAGCTGAGCCTCCAACTACCATCGCACCTCCCCACCGAAGCTCATTGCCCTGCCCATCGCCGCCCAGACCCGCCGGAGCAAGGCCGCCGCCAGCAACCACCGCCGCCGCCCCTGTCCGCTGTGGGCACGCCGCCTCTGGCCCTCCTTCGCCCGAGCCGACCCTTGGAATCGGTCCTCCACCGTCCACTGCAGCTCCCCGACCCGACCACGCCATCCCAGCCTCGCCAGAGCACGGTCGCCGCCGCACAGCACCGCTGCTGCCCCCTGTCCGTCGTGGGAGGCCCACCTCCGGCCGTCCTCGACCCCGACCAAGGCCACCACGAGGTAGCTCTCGCCTCCATGGTACTCCCCTGACCCTTTCCCCTTGCTGCCGGTGAGCCTCCATGCCGGAATTTGGCCAGCCGCCATGCCAGCCCCGCCAGGGACCCAATTGCAGTGATTTCAATCTTTCTAAGGGTCTGCACGCAAGTTTCCAGGGGCATATCTGCGAACCAGTGTTTTGACCCTAGATTCAAAAATAGCAAAATTTGAAAATGCTGTAAAAATCGTAGAACAATCAGAAAAATACAAACTCAACTGTTCTGTAATCCTTAGAAGAAGATCTACAACTTTTGTTACATGCATTTCTTCAGTTGCTCGCTATTTTTTCCCCTAGATTAAATGGAAGGTCTAATAGATTTTATTTATACCCATTGTTGTAGACAAAGGCTGAACCTAATTTTTGGACAGTGGATTAGTTTCTTGATGTGTAGGCCAGTGTAAAGAGTTCAGGACCAGAACCCATCTCTAGCTAAACTTTTTGTCAAACTTTGTTTATGCCATGAAAGGATAGAAATAATTTTTCCTGCTGTTCTATAGTGATTCATGTTATGAAACTTTTTCTGTGCTGTTATATTCATACCTAGATGCCACAGAAAAAATTAGGGACATGGTGGAAAAATTTTTGTGGTGTAAAAATGCATTAATCAAAGTAATTAGTTTTTGTGCTTGAAAAATGTTCATATTTTTACTATGGGATACTTTGGGTTAGAACATGCTGTATAAAAAGTTTCATACTCAGAAATCCTGTATAACATCTTGTGGAAATTAATCTTTATTAAAATAGGTGTATCTTGTCCTATTTATTATGCTCTGTATATTGCACAATAAAATCCTATAAAATTTTTAGCATCAATATTTGCATGGTTCGTTCTGTATAAAAATAACTAGGTTCTAGTAGTGGTTGTGTATTACATTTTTCATATTTAATATGCTACACAAAAATGCCTGAAATTGTTGCAGTGGTTTTGTCTCTGCATGTGGTACTCTGAATAAAAGTTTCATCACCAGAAGTTACCTAGTTCAGTAATTGTATTTAATCCATGTTTGTGCTTAGAAAATTAAGTTTCCAATATAACACAACCCTTTCTCGTTTAATGAAGTTAAGTAGTTTGAGATGTACTCTATTAACGATTGCCCAAGAAATCTTAACTAAGTAACTTTACAACCAAATCTATGATTTGTGGACTGCAACTTTATCGGAAAGAAAATAATTGTCATATACCATTACTACAACTTATAATTGTGCATTCATATAGAATCGACTACTCTCGCTGACGGAACGTATGAGCTGGTGCCCGAGTCCGAGAGTGAGCAGCGTGAAGCTCAAGTGAATCTAACTGAAGTTTTCGAAGACCCAAACCAAAGTTCGGAAGAGCCCAAGGCTAGCTTTCCTCAAGAAGGCAAGCCCCGGAGCATGAATCCCCCTACTTTCAATTTATATGCAACTTATTTTTCTATCTACTTGTGCATTAAGTTTAGAGGAGTTGAATGAAAACTTAGTTGCATGATCCTAGGTACCCATGCTCTGAACACTAGATGTAAGGTTCGATAGGATGCTATGCTAATAGGACTCCGATAGAAGTTGTGTGATTTCCTGTCACTCACGAGAATATAGTAGTTGAGTGTTTATTACATGCTGCAATCATAAGGTCGACGGACGGGGCTATGGTGCGATGTTCATGTTGACGATGGAGGCCCCGTCTGTTTAGTGAAAAATGCTAAGGCCGCAGTGTGTGGTAGTGGTGGTTAAGCGTTTGAACGTACTAACCACATGTCAAGAATATGGTAAACGGTAAGCTTAAGTACCTAATTGGACCGGCAAGTGGACAACACCCTCACCCTCCTAACTTTGGTTCCATGCGCGCACATGGTGGGTGCAGAGCTAGGCTCTGTAGTCTCGGATGGTGGCCCTGATCCACAACCCGGGAAGAAAGGGGAAAGGTTGCACGTGTGACTCTGGGAGTAACCACATGACGTGTGTTTAGGTCTGCCTTGCAAGGTTAAGAAATTCGATTCGAATCATCCGTTTCTTGCGGTATTGAGACTGCTTGACCCTTTTACCACATGGAGTTAAGAAATGGAACAATGATGATGATTAATCTTGTTGGGTGCAAATTAATTTCTTTCACCATGTATGATATTGGATAGTTGCTTATCTATAATGGTTAAAGAAAACTTGAATCTGGAGCTAAAATTTGAAAGTAACGACCTACTTGTATATGCTTTGCGGCAAAACAATTCCCTCAAGCCAAAAGCCTCGCATGTCTAGGAGTCGGCTAAGTATATTCCACTAGTCAGGTAAGCCTTGCTGAGTATTAGTATACTCAGCCTTGCTTGTGGTTTGTTTTCAGGTGATACTTTCGAGGACATGGTTGCTAGTTTGACTTGGCCGTGTACTCTTCCTCCTGGTTGGTCGGTGGAATGGGATGCGTCCCCGACTAATGATGATAATGCCGAGTGATGTCTCGTACGGGCTTCATCGAGACATCATGTAACGATGAGTAGTTTGTCATTGTTTTTCCGCTGCATTCAACTCTGAAGAACTCGTTTACTTTTAAACTTGGAAGTACTCTGTTTTACGAATTTGAACTTGGTCTGTAATAATAAGTTTATGTGGAACTCTGTGATGTAAAATTTGTGGAATTTTGTATTCTCTGAGCTCACCTTCTTGTGAGTACTTTGTATGTGTGGTTTCGATTGGCAAACCCGTGGTTGTATCGGGAGGTTACAGGATTACTCCGTTTGAAGTGCGAGTTAGTATGGCAGAACCACCTGAATTAGTCCGGCTGAAGCGCGCTAACCATCTCCACAAGGGCAAGCAGGTCTAACTCGCACTTCAAACGGAATAATCCACTGGTCTGTCGGGTAACCTCCCGATACAACCACGGTTTTTGCCGATCGAAACCACACATACATGTACTCACACGAAGGTGAGCCCAGAGGATACAATATTACACAAATTTTACACCACAGGGTTCATCATAAATTATTGTTACAACGGAGTTCAAATTCGTAAAACAAGGTACTTCAAAGTTTAGAATAATTGAGATCTTCAGAGTTCAAAGCAGCAGAAAAATAACGATAAACTACTCGACGATACAGGATGCCTCGATGAAGCCCGTACGAGACATCACTCGGCATTATCACCGTTGGCCGGCGGTGTATCCCATTCCACCAACCAACCAGGAGGAAGGGTACAAGGCCAAGTCAAACTAGCGATCATATCCTCGAAAGATTCACCTGAAAACAAGCCACAAGTAAGGCTAAGTATACTAATACTCAGCAAGGCTTGCCCGACTAGTGGAATATACTTAGCCGACTCCTAGACATGCAAGGCTTTTGGGCTTGAGGGTTTGTTTTGCCGAAAAGCATATACAAGTAGGTCCTTACTTTCAAATTTTAGCTCCAAATTCTAGTTTTCTTTAACCATTCTAGGTAAGCAACTATCCAACATCATACATGGTGGAAGAATTAATTTTTCATCCAACAAGATTAATCATCATCATTGTTCCTCTTCTTACTCTATGTGGTAAAAGGGTCAAGCAGTCTTAATAACCGCGAGAAACGGACGATTCGAATCGAATTTCTTAACCTTGCAAGGGAAACCTAAACACACGTCACGTGGTTACTCCTAGAGTCACACGTGCAACTTTTCCCTTCAATTCCCGCTTCATGGAACATGCCCACCGCCCTCGACTACACGTCCCCATGGACCCGGCCATGGCAGCACATGCGCCCGCCATTAGCTAGATGTGAACGAATTCAAGACGGTGGGCAGTATATTCCGGCCTCGGTTCAATCCGGTACTTAAGCTTACCGATTAATAAGTTGCATAAGTTTAGGAAAATAGGGTTCATGCTCCGGGGCTTGCCTTCTTGGGTAAAGTTAGCTTGGGGCTTGTCCGAACTCGGGTTCGGGTCTTCAAAAGCTTCAGTTAGATTCACTTGAGCTTCACGCTGCTCACTCTCGGACGCGGGCACCAACTCGTACGTTCCATCGGCGAGAGTAGTCGATTCTATATGAATGCACAAGTGTAAGTCATAGTGATGGTTTATGACGATTATTTTCCTTCACGATAAAGTTGCAGTCCACAAAATATCGATTTGGTTGTGAAGTTACTTAGTTAAGATTTATTTGGGAAATTGTTAATAAAGTATAACTTAAACTATTAACTTCATTAAACAAGAAGGGGTTGTGTTATATTGGAAACTTAATTTTCTAAGCAATTAAACACAACTTCTGAACTAGGTAACTTCTGGTGATGAAATTTTTATTTAGAGCACATCATGCAGAGACAAAAGCAATGCAAAAATTTTAGATATTTTCACGCAGCAGAATAATTATGAAAAATATAATACACAGCCACTGCTAGAACATAGTTATTTTTATACAGAACAAACCATTCATGTATTGAAGCTAAAACATTTACAGGTTTTTAATCTATCTATATCTGTGTTTCTGTAAATTTTTCAGATTTTATTGTGCAAGATAAAAAGCATAATAAATAGGACAAGATACACCTACTTTAATAAAGATTAACTTCTACAAGATGTTTTGCAGGGTTTCTGTGTATGAAACTTTTTATACGGCAGAGCTACTCTAAAGTGTCCCACAGTAAAAATTTGAACATTTTCCAAGCGCAGAAACTAATTATCTTTATTTAGTGCATTTTTCCCACCACAAAATTATATAAATAAGTTACACGTAGGAACAAGGTTCTAAACTTTTTCTGTGGTATTCAGGCATCAATATAACAGCTCTGGAAAAGTTTCTCAACATGAATCACAGTATAACAGCAGTTACAAATTAGTTTTATTATTTCATATCATAAACAAGTTTTATTAAAAGTTTAGCTAGATATGGGTTTTGGTCCTAATATTTTTACACTGGCCTACAAATCAATCAACTAATCTACTGTAAAAATTTCAGGTTTAGCTTTTGTCTACAACAGTGGGTACAATTAAAGTCCATTAAATTTCCATTTAATTTAGAGCAAGATATAGCAAACAACTGAAGAAAAACATGTAACAAAAGTTGTAGATTTTCATCTAAAGATTCCAGAGCAGTTGCGTTTGCATTTTTCCGATTTTTCTATGATTTTATATGAATTTTAGAAGTTCGCTGCTTTTGAAATCAAATTTTAAACACAGGTTTACAGATATGCCCCTGGAAACTTGCGCGCAGACTCTTTTAAAGATTTCAATCGTTGCAATTGGGTCCCTGGGCGGCTTTGGCACGGCAGCCGGCCAGATTCTGGCGAGGGGGCTCGTCGGCGGCGAGGGGAAAAGGGTCATGGAGATCCAGGGAGGTGAGAGCTACCTTGGGGTGGGCTTGGTCGGGGTTGGGGGTGGCCGGAGGTGGCTCGTCGGCGTGGAGCAGAGGGGCGGCGGCGGTGCGGAGCGTCGGCGACGGTGCTCCGGCGAGGAGGGGAGGGTGTGGGCTGGTCAATGAGCTTCACGGCGTCGAGGGGAAACCGTTTCGAGGCTTGGCTTGGACGGAGGAGCTTCGGAGTGGGCTGTCCACGAAGCAGCAAGGGAGCGGCGGCGGCGCGGGCGGCGCTGGCGGTGCTCCGACGGTCGAGATGGCCGGGGAAGAGGCCGGTGAGCTTCAGTGGAGGGAGGGCAAGCTCGCCGGGCGATGGGTTTGGGCAGTGGGAGGCTGGAGAATGGGACTCCACGGGCGGGTGGTACACGGCGGCGGCAATGGCAGCGGCGGCGGCGTTCTGTGGTTGAGGCGCGCGCGAGTGGCCTTGTGTCGCCCTTTTATAGGCTGCAGGAGGGAGGGAGAGAACCGGGCGACGCTGGGGAGGGGCGGCACGACGGGGGCGCGTTACTGGTCGCGGTGGGCGGCGAGTAGAGCCGGCGCGGCGTGCGGCGGGTGCGGGCAGGGGATTGGGCGCTAAAGATTTGGCGTGGGGAGCGGAAGATCACGCGGCGCGCGGGTTGGGCTAGGAGCTGCAGCAGCTGGCTTGCCGGGCGGTGAGCGCGGCGACTGGCGGAACGCGGCGGGGACATGGGCACGGCGCGGCTTGTCCATTGGGCGCGGCGGGCGGCGAGCAGAGGCGCACGTCGCCGGCGTGCGCGTGGCGTGCGCGGACTGGGGAGGAGCGTGGCGTGGGGAGGAGCGCAGCATGCGGAGGAGTGCGGCGTGCGGGCGCGGCCAGGCATTGGCTTGGCGCCTAGCGCTGGTCAGGCATCGGCGGCCAAGTGGCCAGCGGCGACTACATGGCGGGTGGAAGGTCGGGCAAAGCGAGGGTCGGGCGAAGCCGAGGGTCGGGCGAAGCAAAGGGTCGGGCAAGCGAAGGGTCGGGCGAGTGTAGGGTCGGGCGAAACAAAGGGTCGGGCAAAGCGTCTGCGTGTCGGGGGGTCGGGCGGAGCGTAGAAAAAGGGTCTGCAGTGAAAATAGAAGAAAAGGCAGGGGCTGGTTTGCAATTTCAAGTGTTTCTCAAATTTTCGTGTTGCAACTCAAAAATCCTTGAACATGAAAGTTGTTCAAAATGAAAAGTTACACAAGTTTCGTTTCAGGCCAAAGTTCATTTGAGTTCTAGTTTAGAAGTTATTTAAAAACTCAAAGAGTATAATTCGGAGGGCACGTCATTTCCTAGGCAAAACTTTGCATTCACTCCTAGGCTTCAACGAGACTTTTGTTTAACATGTCAATAACGACGTGCCTATTCGGTTTCGTAGCCATGGTAGCATCAATATGAAAGTTATTTAATTTATTTGATTAACGTACATGTACTTATGCACATATACCCAACTATTTTCAATTCCAAGCAAAATCAATTTATAATTCATTTTCTTTTAAACTTTTCTTAATTATTTATGCATCATGTTAAGCTAATGAGGCTTATTTCATAAACTAAACACCTGAGGTGTTACAGCTAGCCCCGATTGCCCTCGTGGTGATGGTTAGCGCACTTGAGCCGGATTAATTCAGGTGGTTTTGCCACAGTTGTGTACTCATAGGTATCGTTGCCGTTGGCATTGCTGGCGATCCTACCAAGCAAGTGGGTGAGTCGGTTGCGGTAGTGTTGACACCATTTTTTGGCACGTGTCAATCCGTTGGGCATGCGGCCGATGGTGAATGGGCCGACATTTGATCAAGTGCAAGATATGGAGCATATTGGGCTTTTGGGCCATAGAGAGCATCGTAGCTGATGGGACCATGAAAAGAGCTGGGAAAGCTACGTCAGCAAGTTATCTTGTAGATTTTGTTTAGGAAAGTTTATTTCTTTGTTGTCAAGTAATTTGTAAGTCATAATTGACTAGGGTTTTACCTTAGGCTATAAATAGCTGCCCTCAGGCATGTACCAAGGACATCCAATGATCAATACACAAACCCTTTTTTCACTTTCTATTTACGGCGGCTTCACCTTAGTTGCGGTAGATTTTTCCTGCACGTGGGGCTGGATCGACTTCGATCTCCGGCTTGCTGGTAAGTTCCGTGTCGAACGAAGTAGATAGGCTCAAGGTTGATGGCACATCGCTTCTTCCTCTATCTTGTTTAGTTCAAGTTATCGAGCAGATTGGATCTCCGTCTAGTCTGTTCACCAATTTATCGATATCAGCTTGTTCCTGTTTGTTGGCGCTAAAATCGGCCGGATAGGAATCGGCCGATGGTCTTCAGCGTCGGACACACGACTCGGGAGAATCTGCTTAGCTCCTGTTCGGGTTATCGCCCTGGTGCGGTTCGCGCGGCGTGCCAGTCAATCTGACCTGTTGATTGACAAGGAAATAGAGTATTAAATTCCAGGCGCGTCGATCGGCTGGGATTCCAATCTGCCCTGAGGAGCGCGTCGGCAGCGAATCGGTCGATTTGCTGTAGAGATGATCGGCTATGGATCAGCCGATAATCGGGTAGTAATTGTAAAGAAAACCACCGGAACGATCTTAAACAATTACTACAGAAGCAACACTTGAAATAGATCTAATCGGCTGTATGATAATAAATCAAAGAAAAACAATGACGAAGCCGATTACTCTGGTCTCAAGCTGGATAACTGGTGATAATACTAGAATAACAGATAAAACTTGCAATTCTAGTAAATATCGATAACTGGTGAATAAATCCAAACGAAACCACAGCGATGCACCCGTAGTTAAAGCTCGGATATTACTCGGTAAGCGGAACCTACCAATTGGCCGGAGATCAAGTTGATGCAGCCCTGCCAATCCGTACGAACTCGTGAAAGAAGAAAAGTATTGGCGAAGCCGCCGACTTGAAAGTAAATTGCTAGAAAAGTAGAAGTACTGTTGTTAATTGATGTGTTGATGTTTTTTTTAAGACCCTGACGACTCCTATTTATACCCTAAAGCTAGGACTCCTGGTCGATCACGACTTGGTACAACCTTATTTAAATTACTATATCTATACGAACTTTAAAAAGGAAACGGACTCCCGCAGAATCTTCCGCCGCCGCTCCCTATTCCAATCAGAATTTCCTTCAATTGCTCCCCGACCGACTTAGCGTGCCCCCTTTGACCAACTTTTGACCAGGATCTTTTGAAATAATCCCATCCTATTGGCGTAGGCCGTGTCACCAATCGGCCGATTTCCAACTGTTACCTCAATCGGCCGATTCCTTTCTGTATCCTTCAGATCTGCCGCATCGGCCAATCTTCTCCTCCTGACGCCGATTCAACACGTGTCAAAATCTGGCGTCAACACATGCCCCCAAGTTTCAGAGTAAAATATAACTTTTCTTCGAAACTCTTTCTTTAATCCTTTCTTCCGAAACGGGCGCAGTAAAAATCTCCCTCCGTTCCGCGGCGCAATGATTGCAATTTCCTCGAACCGAGCGCGCGAAACGACCGCTCCTCTGGAACTCGTGTAGACGGCGCGGTAAAAATACCATCTTTGCCCTCGCTTCCCTGATTTTCTTAAATACTGGCTTTCTCCGCCTATCCTTCCCCATGAATCTAGCATTCTTTTCCACCGCACCACTGTTCGTCTTCCTCCAAGCTCTCCCGATCTCCAAGCGCTTCCCCCTTTTCGACGATTTCATCCGCGGCCTGCTCCGACCCCCAATGGCGTCTCCATCGGCAACCACTCCATCTACAGAGGCTCCATCGGCTACTCCTTCGGTGGCGGCGGCCCAATCGGCGGGTTCCCCAGCGGTGTCATCGGTGATGATGGCCTCCATCCCAGAGGTAAATGCTCGAAATTTTTTCCTTTTCGCCTTTTTACTGCTTCAGTATTTTCCGGACTCTCTCTCAATTTCTTCCCTTTTCCCCTTTTTTAGGCACTTAGGCACCGAATCACTATTCCTCTCTCAGAATCCCCTGACCTCATCTGTTTGGGCCCTATGGGGAGCCCTGATCCAACGGATCTGATCACTTTAGAAACCCATAGGATCCCTTTTAAGCAGTCATCTATGGATTTAGATCATTGGGTAGGCACTTTTAGATCCTGGCCAAATGAAACACCCGGATGGAGAGAATGGTACCAGAGGGTAGCCGGATCTTGGAGGGTTCAGTGGGAAGAACTCAAAATCGGCCAGTGCATAGACTTATCCCTGTCTCAGATGGAAAGGAACGAACCTCTGGTTATGGCAGCCTCTTATTTTTGGTCCGATGCACTTAACGCATTCCTTTTCGGACACGGACCCATTACCCCGACCTTGGCCGATGTTCTGCTGCTGACCGGCCTCGATGTTTCCTCCGCCGATACCCCCTTCAATTATCTGTTCAAGCCATCTCATTGGCTGGAGACCAAAGGAATCGGTGGGTGGAAAGGATACATCGGTAAAAACATGAAGACCGGGACAGTCTCGCAGAGGGAGCATACTGCCTTCTTGATGATGTGGCTGGAGAAACATTTCTTCTGTGGCAGAGCAGTCGGCCCCTCTTCAAACACTCAAGCTTTGGCAGAGGCTCTTTCACAAGGATCGGGCATCCCTCTTGGAAAACACTTGCTGGGATCGGCATACCATCTGATGCACCAAATCAGCGTCAAGCTGTCAAATGGGGAGCCGATAGGGAACCCAGGTGGTCCTTGGTGGTTCATCACCCTCTGGCTCAATTTACACATGAGCAAGGTTTCTCAGCAGCGGATAGAGACAAAGACCTTTCCCAATATCGAGTCAGATGAGAATCCATCGGTCCGTCGCCGCTGCAGATCTTTTGGAGAAGCGGTATCGGCCTTTCCCGGCTGCCAATTCACTGCCACCCGCACAGCTGAATACTTCAGATGCTTCTACAATGGCCTTAGTGAAGAGATGATCAGCTGGCACCCATATCAGGCAGTAGAGCCGATTTTCGAATTGCCCATATGTTACGATTTCTCCACTCATACCTTTGACAGAGAGTTAATGGACGTCTTGATCAAGCCGGGGATTCTGCCGGCCAACTTCTTCTCAGGAAAGGACTCGCCCACCTACGAGTTCTACAGTCCATCGGCTGCGGTAAGGCAACTGGGTTTTGGCCAACTGCTGATTCGAGTCTATTTTGCCGGCCAGGCAAAATTCAGAGATGGACTAACCTCAAGTCTTGATTACAGCCGGCTGTGCGATCTAGTACCCGACTCCAGTACCATTGACTTGAATGGTTGGTCAGTTGCCTCTTTCGCCACCCAACAGTTTAAATTATGGTGGGCAGAATGGAAGCAGCACCTTTTCTGTAAATCTCCATCGTCTTACTGCAACATTCTGGACCCAGAGAACATCGACTCAAATGCAGCGGTATGTCCTTTTTCCTTAGCCGATTCCAATGTTATATTATCATCTTGTTGTTAACTCATGTTCATCTCTTCAGTCTGATAGCAATCACCAATACACGCCGTATCCACTTATCGGCTTCCATGCTCCAACTGTCAGAGATATCTCCACCGGCCGATCAAGGCGAGCACCAAATAGCCAACATCAAAGATAACCAGCCGTCGGGTGCGAGCTCGCATTGGATCGGCCGATCAGACGGCAATAGCATCGGCTGAAGTCTCCCGCATCGGATCGGCCAGCCAGATGGCAGTGGTATCGGCCGAGACTCCCCGCGTTGGATCGGCCGACCAAGTAGAGGTGACACCCGCCGAGACTCCAGGTCCTTTACCCCTGCCGGTTGTCGAGATGGCCGATCCCCAAGTCACCACTGAAGTCGGGGCTGCTGCAGCATCACTATTAGTAGAAGCTGTTCAGGTAATCTTATTTACCTCATATATTCTCCAAATCTTCTACTGACATCAATTCTATTCCTCTGCCAGGCTGCACAAGTTATCCCACCGCAGTCTCCGCAACTATCGGCCACGTCTCAAGTGGGGACCGAGATTCCAGCAGCTCCTGTCGCCGAGGTACACGATCTCTTACCTTGAATCCTTAATATTCAGAAAACTTAACCAATTTTGATGCAGGATGATTTGGGTACGCCGATTATAACTCCACAACAGGCATCGGCCGGGAGGTCCACAGAGGCATGGCAAATTTCTGTTACTATCTTATTTCAATTTCCCATAGCATTTTCACAGGAATCTTCTTTCATGTCTCTTTTAGGAAGCTGGTCCAAGCGGAGCGCTAATAACCATCGAATCTTCTTCTTCCGACGAACCAAATGGACCAGTCCCTGAGACAAGGGAAACACTTCCACTGGCGCAGGCAAGAGAGATTCGCTTCAAAGAGGTAACAGTCTTACCATTAGAATCGACCGATTTCCTTTCACCGCTTGCTTACCCTTTACTTTGTTTCCTTACAGGAGCAAGATACCCCCAACAATAGCATCTTTTCTTTTGCTGTCTCCTTGGCCGATGACGAAGAAATCGCTTCACACCCAATTCCATTGAGCTCCACCTCCGACGATGTCCGCTCCAAGCTCGAAAGCATTCGTACTCTCCTCCAAGATGACATCGGCCGATTGGTGGAAGATGCATCGCCGATTCGACGACTTTTCAACGAGGTCAAAGATCGCATCCCGGATGAAGTGTCGGAAAATTTGGGGTATGCTGCCTACATAGAGGGTATGCAGATTCCGGTTTCCAGGGCGCTGCAACGTATGGCCGATCGTGCTCAGATGGCCAAAACTCAGGAGGAGGTCAACTCGTACAAGCACCGGACTCAGGAAGTACACCACAGGATCAACTTCCTCAAGAATTGCCGTCCGGACATCGTCGGCGCAATAGATCGGCTGAAATGGAGGAGAGCAGAACTGGCCAAGGAGATGGAACAGATAACCAAAGAGATAGCCGCTGAAGAGAAGAAGCTCCAAGAACTCCCATCCATCATCAGCGAGCTGAAGCAAGAAAGACAACATCTGGCCCGTGAAACAATAAGGCTCCGTCGCCGCGTGTCAGAAGTACCAGGATCGGCCAATGATGATCAGAGAATAGTAGACTCAGCCGATCAAATTAGACGACGAGCGATTGTAGCCATAGATGCTTTCGTTGGGTTGTAAAAATATGTTAAACATTATTGCTCCTTTAATGTCACTGCGCCGATTTGGTTTTGAACTGCTTCTTCAGTCTGCTTTTGCATTTATGTATGTATTTACTCCGATAGGACGTGTCTCACCATCCATCTACCTCCTCTTCATTTATACGCAGACCGTTCACCATCTCTAGAGGCACACGCATTACTTATCTCCTCTCCTTCTTTTACTGTCCCAAACTGAACGGCAAGATGTCTTGTTCGTCCTCCTCATCCTCTTCCTCTGTCAACCAGGTATGAACTCCCCCTCTACCTTTCTCTTAAGCATCTCAATCGCTCTGATACTGGGTAACTCCTTTTATCTCTGTTTAGCCAAACCGTCTCAGCCTTGGTCTAGAACGAGCGATAGAAATCATGCATTCAGAAGAGCCATTATCACAGGCAGACAGAAATCTGATAAGAACTCATGCTGAGGAACTCAGAGATCATGTCCCTGCCGCTGTCCAGGAATATTCGGACCTCATAAATGCTCATCTTTTGGTCCGCAAGCGACCATCTTCCGAAAAAAGTTCTTCACTTCCTTGTAAAGCCAAAACTGAAGTCGCCATGGAAGATCTGGAAGAGGAGAAGACCCGCCTGCTGAAAGAACTCTGCAACCAAGCTGAAACTGGAGCCACTGCAGAGGACCCGAAAGAGAAAAGGCTCACCCTTATGATAAAACTGGGTCGCATCGAGAGAGAAATCCAGCGTAGGCGTAATCAGTAGACACACCAGTATTTTTATTCTAAGGGTGACTTGTACCATGTCGGCCATGTAATCTGTAATTTCCATTCAATAATGAATCCCAATGTTTCCTTCACCAGATGTGTAGACAGAAACCGATGAGAAATCGGCCATGTTATCTTGACATATTTTGCTGCAAGTTATGTATCTACCCAAATGCTTGGATAGTACCTCTTCAGATATCGTCCATTCAAAGCTCTTGGGAATTCCTCCCCTTTGACTGTCTCCAGAATATATGCATTCCCAAGGGCACATCGGCCGATTCTATACGGCCCGTCCCAAGTGGGTGACCATTTACCGAATTTGGGATCTTTAGATCCTATCGGCAGCACCAACTTCCATACCAAATCTCCCTGAGAGAACTGTTTAACTTTGACCTTTTTGTCATACCATCTGGCCACCCTTTTCTTGTTTTCTTCTATACTAATCAGGGCTCTCAACCGTAAACCCACCGAATCGTCAAGTTCATCTTTCATGAGAAAGGAATAGTCATCGGCCGTTAACTGATCTTGTAACGATATGCGTCTTGACCCTGTCCTTATCTCCCATGGCAAGACCGCCTCATGACCATAAACCAACTGATAAGGGGATATTTTAGTGGCTCCATGACAAGCCATCTTGTATGCCCATAAAGATTCAGCCAAAGACATATGCCACTTCTTGGGTTGCTCTTCTATCTTCCTCTTGATTAGCTTGATTATCCCTTTGTTAGACGACTCTGCTTGGCCATTGGCTTGAGCATAGTATGGAGAAGAATTCAATATTTTAATCCCCATATCGGCGGCGATCTCTCCGAATTCTCCAGAAGTGAACATTGTCCCTTGATCAGTTGTGATGGTTTGAGGAATACCAAATCGATATATAATATGACTTTTAACAAATTCAATCATATCGGCTGATGTCACGTTTCTCGAAGGAACTGCCTCCACCCACTTAGTAAAATAATCTGTAGCCACCAATATGAACTTATGCCCTTTGCTTGATGGAGGATGAATCTGTCCGATGAGATCTATTCCCCAACCTCTGAACGGCCACGGCTTAATTATTGGATTCATAGCCGATGCTGGCGCACGCTGCACATTGCCAAACCTCTCACAATCTTGGCATCCTTTGTAGTACTGGAAACAATCCTCAAGGATGGTCGGCCAATAATATCCATTGTTCTGGATCATCCATTTCATTTTGTGAGCCGATTGATGAGCTCCACACACGCCTTCATGGATTTCTCCCATCAGAACCTTTGCCTCTTCTGTTCCCAGGCATTTGAGAAGAACTCCATCAATCATCCGATAAAATAAATCATCCTCAAGCAACACATATTTTGTAGCCTGAAAACGTGTTTGCCGATCCATCTTTTGGGATGGATTTCTCAAGTAATCGGCGATCTCCTTTCGCCAGTCATCGGCCGCGAGCTCTAGCGTCATCGCTCCCTGAATCGGCCGATACCCAGAAGCATGTTGGGCCAGTCTGTTGGCTTCTTCATTATAATTTCTGGGGATGTGTTCAATTATTGCAGACTTGAACTCTTTTAAAAGTTGAAGACAATCCTCATAATAAATCCTCAAGATATCATCCTTGCACTCGGATCGCCCCGTCAACTGATCCACAATGAGCATGGAATCCCCAAAAATTTCGACTGCATCAGCTCTGACTTCCCTTAATAATTGGATGCCTTTCAGAACAGCTCGATATTCCGCCTGGTTATTAGTTGCAGAGGCTTCTATCGGCAGAGAGAAATCATAACTTGCCCCCCGAGGCGATGCAAGAACAATGCCGATTCCTGATCCGGCCCCACACGAAGAACCATCAAAATATAGAGTCCATGGAACTGGTTCAACGGTGGCGATTTCCGGTCCACAATGCTGAACTACGAAATCGGCCATCACTTGACCTTTGACGGCTTTGGCCGATTCGTACCTTAAATCGAATTCTGATAAAGCCAGGATCCATTTTCCAATCCGCCCTTTCAAAATCGGCAATGATAGCATATATTTCACCACATCATCCTTGCACACGACTATGCATTCTGCCGATAGTAAATAGTGCCTGAGCTTGGTACATGAAAAGTACAAGCACAAGCATAGTCGCTCCACCGAGGAATATCTTGTTTCGGCGTCTAAAAGTCTTCTGCTGACGTAGTACACCACTCGTTCTTTCCCCTCAAACTCCTGTACCAACGCCGATCCAATAGCCTGTTCATCAGCCGATAAATATAATTTGAACGGCTTACCAGGCTGTGCTGGAACTAATACCGGAGGTGAAACCAGATACTGCTCAATATTCTCCAGTGCCTTGCGCTGTCCTTCTCCCCATATGAATTCCTGGTCGGGCTTTAATTTCAATAGAGGGGTAAAAGCCTGAATACGTCCTGACAGATTGGATATGAATCTTCTGATGAAATTGACCTTGCCGATGAGGGACTGTAGTTCAGTTTTATTTTGTGGAGCCACCACTTTGTTGATGGCGTCTGTGGTCTTGCGGTTGACTTCTATCCCGCGCTCATGGACCATGAATCCTAAGAATTGTCCGGCCGATACACCAAATGCACACTTGTTTGGGTTCATCTTCAGCCCATGTTTCCTTGTGCACTCCAGTACTTCCTGTAAATCGGCCAGATGATCTTGGTGACCTTTTGACTTGACCACGACGTCATCTATATAAATTTCCACCGATGAACCAATGAGCTTGTGGAAGATGTAGTTCATGGCCCGTTGATATGTAGCCGGCGTTCTTCAACCCGAAAGTCATAACCACCCATTCAAATAAACCAAGATGGCCTGGGCACCTAAAAGCCGTTTTTGAAATATCTTCCTCGGCCATTAATATCTGATTCTACCCGGCATTCCCATCCATGAAACTTATGACTCTGTGGCCTGCGGCAGCATCCACCAAGATATCGGCCGTCGGCATCGGATATCCATCCATCGGTGTAGCCTGATTTAAGTTCCTGAAATCGATGCACACACGTAATTTTCCATTCTTTTTGTATACAGGCACAATGTTAGAAATCCATTCGGCGTAGCGGCACTGCCGAATAAATCCTGCCTCAATCAATTTTGTAATCTCGGCCTTTATGTCAGGTAGAATCTTGGGGTTACACCGTCGTGCAGGTTGCTGATATGGCCGATATCCTGATTTTATAGGTAACCGGTGTTCAACAATAGACCGGTCTAGTCCTGGCATCTCATGATATTCCCAAGCAAAGCAATCCTTGAACTCTTTTAATAAACTTATCAATTTACATTTGTATTCAGGATCCAAATTGGCACTAATGTACGTCGGTCTTGATTTGCTGCTATCTCCCAAATCTACCATCTCTAATAAATCGGCCGACGTAAACCCATGCCCAAGCTTCCCATCTTCTCGGACGAGCTGATCCATTTATTCTGAATCTTCAGAGCCGACTGCTTGGATCGGCTGTAGACCGAAATCGGACACTTTCAGGAAGTCAGTGTTCCAAGTCCTGCCAGATATACACTTGACGTGCTCGCAGCTCCACTGTTGCGTGTCAGCCGCTGCAACGCTGTAGACCTTGGCAGCGACTATCTCTGTACTGTCGCCGACCCATTGCACAAGGCATTGATGCATTGTAGATGGGACACAACAGTTTGCGTGTATCCAGTCGCGACCAAGCAGGATATTGTAGGACCCCTTGCCATTAATAACGAAAAAGGTGGTAGGGAGGGTCTTACTGCCGATGGTGAGGTCGACGCAGAGTGCTCCGCGGGCGGGTGACACGTTGCCTTCGAAATCCTTCAGCATCATGTCCGTCTTGGTGAGGTCTTCATCGCCCTTGCCCAGCTTGCGGTACATGGCATACGGCATGATGTTAACTGCAGCGCCTCCATCTATCAGTAATCTGGTGACGGGTTTTCCGTTGACATAGCCTTTGAGAAACAGCGCTTTAAGATGCCATCGTTTTTCCTCTTCTGGTTTCTCAAACGTAGCCGTCATTGGCTCTAACACTAGTTGTGCCATTTGTTCCTCCTCTGTTCTTGTTACTTTATCCCGATCGTCGGGCGCCATGAATTCCATCGGCAGTATGAACACCATATCAATTTCGGCTGCCGATTCTTGGTTGCTTGTTTCTTGATCGTTTTTCTTTAGGCGCCAAACTCGAGATTTAACATTCCTTCTCTCTGGCACCTGTCTCTGTTCTTCTTCTTGATGCTCCCACTGGCGTAGGCGTTGGATCCTTTGCTTCTGGGATCTGGATAGGCCATCAGGACACCACCTGGGATTTGCTGGTTTGGCCGATGATCTGGCGTGTTCCCAATCTGGTTCCCTTCCTAGGGGATCCTCGTCTGATACCCTATCATCGGCCATCTCTTCCAGCCGATCGTGCGCGCTGATCCTGCCCCCCAGTCCATCCCGCTGGCCGATCTTGCTTTTTGACCTGTTGTACTGGTCAACTCTGCCCCCCAGCCGATCATGCACCGAAATGCGCCGTTCCTCGTGCCGATTTCTGCTGATCAGCTCTGATCCTCTGTCCCTAGAGTGTGGCCTCGGGCGATCGTTGCAGCTCAATCCGTTACACTCCGGACAGTTATCGGCAGACGGCAATCTGATGTCGTTCTCCCAGCAGTGGATGAAGAACGGACATTGCCAGTGATCTTCATGCCGGCGTATCGTCTCTTCCTGGTATCTTGCTTGTTCTTGCTGCTGCCGATATTTACTGAGTAAGAATTGGGAGGTGACGGGCTTGCGTGGTCGTTCTGGCCCTCGCCTGTTCCTTCTGATTTCTTCCGTCGTGATCTGCCTCCTGGGGTCAACGGCGCCGCCTCTTCTCGCCGATTCTGACGTCAGCACCTTGGTTTGACTTGAGTCTCCTCCAGCGTTAACCATGTTGGCTGGTAAGGGATGCTGATCTATCTTCATCGGCTTTGCCGATTTAGTTGGAGTTTCAAATTTAAGCCGCCGCTGCTCGATGGCCGATTGTATCTGCTGGCGGAAGACTTTACATTCATTTGTATCATGAGAAGTAGCGTTGTGCCATTTGCAGTATTTCATTTTCTTAAGTTGATCGGCCGTAGGGATGGTGTGATGTTGAGATAGCTTGATCTGTCCTTCCAGAAGCAATAGATCAAAAATTTTATCGGCCTTTGACGTGTCAAAGCCGAATGTTTCCAGCTCTTTCTTCCCAAAAGGGCATGATATTGGTTTTTTCCCTTTGACCCATTCTGCCAGGCCGATTTCCTCTTCCGCATCGGATTCAGATCCTTCCAAGTATGCCACCTTCTTTTGGAAGTTCCTCCGCTGTTCAAACGGTCGGACCTCTTGTCCTGACAAACGGTGGACGATTTGGCTCAGGCTTTCAAACTCTTGGGCAGCATATCTTTCTTTGATTTGTGGCAAGAGGCCTTGGAAAGCGATATCGGCCAACTGTGCATCGGTCAGAGCCAGACTGTAGCATTTGTTCCTGATTTCTCTGAACCTCTGTATATACCCCATCACTGGTTCATCGCTCCTCTGCCTGAGACTGGTCAAATCCGAGAGTTTCATCTCGTGTACTTCTGCGTAGAAGTACTTTTGGAATCGGGAACCTTGTAGCAGTGTGGGAACGGCAGCAAGTCATAGGCCGATGGATATGGCGTCTTGTAGGTATAAGTTTGAACTTTCAGCTTCAATCCAGACTGATCCTGGATTACTTCTGCTATTCTTGCCGTCCAGTCCACCTGCTGCTGATGAACAGCTGTTCGCGGCGTGGGCATGTGCTGAAGGGCTGGTACGGCCGGGTGATGAATCGGCGAATTTTGCTGAGCGGCCGATAGTTGATGGCGAAACGAATCCGCACCCCCTTCGTATGTCACTGCTGGCGCCGTGCCTCTGAACGCTTCTACACTGTTTGCCCCCCTGCCGATTTCTGATGAGATTGGCTGATACTGGGGAACCGTCGGCCGGGCGGCCGATTGGTATGGCACCTGGGTTGAATAACTTCCATACCCGTTCGCTGGCTCGGGAAAATACGCTGTCGCTGATGTTCCCCAAGGTGCTGAGCTTGTAGGCAGTGACTGCACAGAAGCAATCTGAACGGGTTGAAGCGGTGTCTGTGATGGGAGACATGGTGCACCGCTGTATCTTGGAGACGCCGGGGGCAATGGAGAGTTGTACCCTTCGCGTTGCGTCAATATCGGCTGAGGAGCCGATTGGGACGTGTATGGTAGGCTTCTGGCTGGCAGAGTGGTTGGAGGGGCATATGTTGGTCCCTGATAGCCTTGGACTGCTCCGCTGGCCAGAGAGTTGACGATGGCGTTATACACCGTGTTGGTCATCACTGAGGATTGGTCGATGAACGCCTGATACACGGACTGTTGAATCATCTCTGACATCTTGCCCGAGTCCTCAGCAATGGTGATGTGGCGAGGCGCTAGAATAGGAGTCTTCTTGACTGCTTCCCCGCTTCTGGTACGACTGAACGACTGGAGGTACATCTTCTTGTAATCTTCTAGATGTTTGGCCAATTCTTCCCTCTGGTCGTCCTTGAGATCTACTTCTGTGACCTCAATGATGTTGCTGTCGGAGATTTCTGCATTTTTCGACATATCAGATCTTGAATGGTCCCACCGGGCGTGCCAAAAGTGTGTTGGCGCTAAAATCGGCCGGATAGGAATCGGCCGATGGTCTTCAGCGTCGGACACATGACCCGGGAGAATCTGCTTAGCTCCTGTTCGGGTTATCGCGCTGGTGCAGTTCGCGCGGCGTGCCAGTCAATCTGACCTGTTGATTGACAAGGAAATAGAGTATTAAATTCCAGGCGCGTCGATCGGCTGGGATTCCGATCTGCCCTGAGGAGCGCATCCGCAGCGAATCGGTCGATTTGCTGTAGAGATGATCGGCTATGGATCAGCCGATAATCGGGTAGTAATTGTAAAGAAAACCACCGGAACGATCTTAAACAATTACTATAGAAGCAACACTTGAAATAGATCTAATCGGCTGTATGATAATAAATCGAAGAAAAACAATGACGAAGCCGATTACTCTGATCTCAAGCTGGATAACTGGTGATAATACTAGAATAACAGATAAAACTTGCAATTCTAGTAAATATCGATAACTGGTGAATAGATCCAAACGAAACCACAGCGATGCGCCCGTAGTTAAAGCTCGGATATTACTCGGTAAGCGGAACCTACCAATTGGCCGGAGATCAAGTTGATGCAGCCCTGCCAATCCGTACGAACTCGTGAAAGAAGAAAAGTATTGGCGAAGCCGCCGACTTGAAAGTAAATTGCTAGAAAAGTAGAAGTACTATTGTTGATTGATGTGTTGATGTTTTTTTAAGACCCTGACGACTCCTATTTATACCCTAAAGCTAGGACTCCTGGTCGATCACGACTTGCTACAACCTTATTTAAATTACTATATCTATACGAACTTTAAAAAGGAAACGGACTCCCGCAGAATCTTCCGCCGCCGCTCCCTAATCCAATCAGAATTTCCTACAATTGCTCCCCGACCGACTTAGCGTGCCCCCTTTGACCAACTTTTGACCAGGATCTTCTGAAATAATCCCATCCTGTTGGCGTAGGCCGTGTCACCAATCGGCCGATTTCCAACTGTTACCTCAATCGGCCGATTCCTTTCTGTAGCCTTCAGATCTACCGCATCGGCCAATCTTCTCCTCCTGACGCCGATTCAACACGTGTCAAAATCTGGCGTCAACACTGTTAGATTGATCTGCTTAGTCTAGCTTGTTTCTTGCTGTTATCATTACTTATCGGTATTTGCTAGATTTGACAGGGTTAGATTTGTTTAATCTTATTTTTATTTAGTTCTAACCACAATTTATCAAGCCTAGATCTAAATACCATCGGCCACCACACAGCTCGCTCGTTGCACATCGTTCGGCCGATCGGGTTCGGATCTAGGTGTTGTTTACCAAGGCCTCGCTAACCCGTTTGGCATTGCCTTGTCTGTGCAATTGGTCAGGACTTAGGCCGATTGATTTATTGCTGCATCGGACTTTTGGCCGATGCCCTTGGCGGAACGATTTGGAATCCCAGCCGATACGTTCCGGGAATTTAACACTTTTCCTATCCCTTGTCAATTGTAGGTCAAATTGACTAGCACGCCCTGCACCACCGTGCACCTGAGTTGGACTCTACACTGGAGTGAAGCAGAATCTTCCAGGTCCTCGCTTGTGCCAACGCTTAAGGCTGATCGCCGGTTTTTTGTGTCAACACGCTTTTGGCACGCCCGGTGGGACACGACAACGACACCATGATTACCAAGAACGACAGGATGGACAACAAGAATATCCTGGTGCCTACAATGGATGATCTCAAGAAGCGGTTGGTCGAAGAAGCTATGAAGCAGACTCAAGATGCCTGCCTCAGGTCATTTATTGTGACCAGAAGAGGAGAGGCACTGCAGAAGCAGCTGCTACGAAGGCCAGGGAGCATCTCTATCACAATGGACTCGGCCAAATTCAACGAGATGTTTGATCTATCCGTGAACCATGCACTGATCCTTACAATTGCAAAAAATTGCAATTGGTATTCAAAATACTTCAATTGAAACTCTTTAGTGGGTTCGTTAGAGCGCTTTGAAGAACTAAAAAATCGGCTTGTTGCCGACGCTTCGGCATGTACAGAAGAGGAAGTCCAAGAACTTCTTCAACGATTTCAGAATACGGACCAGGCCGAGCTGCAGATCGTAATGCTCCTAGAAAGGGATATTTCGAATATAGAGGACGTTCCCAACAATCCATGAGAATATCAATTCATCCGGTGACTTCACGGTCGCCAAAGAAGCCCCAAGAAGCATCAAACATTTCCAATGAGATCCATGGAGCTATTCTGAGATAGCAAGTACCCGCTCCTCCGAACCGGACGTGAGGGTCTCCCCTCATCCGGCTCTCTGCAGGGGAATCTCCACTCACTGCTTCCCCTAATATCCTCCCTTTACCACATCATGGGGGTTTACAGGAGATCCCAGAGACTCGCTCGGAAAGGCCCTAATAAATAAATGAAAGTAGATTTACATTCTTATTCTATTTCTAGGGTTAATGTTGAGGCAAACTTACGATGCTGACAAGCTGGTTAGGTGCCGAGTTGGATTAGACATCGCAGGTTTCAGTTTAAGAATTGGGAAGAGGTTAAGAACCTAGTGGAATCCACTGCGAGGGGAAGTGCTGAAGTGAAGAAAAGCGAGGAGTGGGAGTGGGAGTGCGTTGATTACTGATTTCACTGGGGTTCCCCTACCGTCCAGAGAGAGTTGTCGCCAGGTCCTCGAAAAAAGAATCTGCCATAAAAGAGATGGAGATTGACCAGATATTCAAAGATAGTGGAATGCCTTGGTAAAGCTGTTCATTCTCAACGGGAAAGGATTTCTCTATTGCAACGGGGCTAGTTTCAACAAGGTGAGCAAAGCTAGATACTTAGGCTTGCCGTAATGCTGGAACTATGGCGAATGCATCTATCGTCGTTGATGCATAAATAAATATACCAATTAGTAGTGATTGAATTCCTTCTATGGGGCTTGCATATGTTTCTATCTCAAAGTGGAAAACCAATTATACGTTAGCTAGCACGAACAAGAACCGCCCCTCGATTTTAGTATCTGACCTTCAATTCCAAGAAAAGGTCTTTCTTATTCTTATTTATATAACTGTCACTTTACCGGGCTGTTCGTTATATAGCGGATAAAATATCCCATTCATCCGTTAGTGATTTCTTGCTTGCATTGGCATTGAATATTCTAGTGTAGTGACTGGGGCTTCCATAGCCGCCAGATACCTCCTGCACGCCCTTCTGGGTTGAAGATTCCTACTCCTGCCGTTTTGGTCAAATCCCACTTTCTGATTTGATTAAATACTTCTATGTTGTATGATAATAGAAAGTCAAGATCTCACTCAGGTTTGCCTTCTTGTGAGAAGGATTTCTTATTTTCTGATGTTCTCAGTGCAAAAGGAGTCTTTGAGAAGGTTCAGTGAGTCTGAAGAGATAGAAGATCAGTAGAGCAGTCCGGCAGCAGTTCGGGGGTCAGCTTTGGGATTTGCCTGATCGACCCCTACCTAATTAAATAATGGGCAAATCGGGAGTGTGCAAGCTTCGAACTTACTTGTGGTAGTGTAGAAGAAGGTCCGGCATATCGAGGAATAGGAGCCACACCAACCATCTGGATAATCTGGAATGCGACGTGGCATACCCGAAAGCCCTAAGAAATGCTATCCTCATCCGTCCTGTGACCTATCCTCAGCCTCGGACCTCTACCTAGGACTTGATTGACTTGTTTGAAAAACTTTTTATTATCGTATGGGAAAGTCACCCAACACTTTCTCTATAACCCGAAGGGGAATGTAGCTATGCTGGACTTCTTCCTACTAGCTACGGTGCTGCACCTGCTCCTAGCTACGATGCTGCTCCTGTCCGCCCCTTGATTTATCACCCCTTTGGTCTTTTATTGGTCATTGATTTATAGACGGGAGGGCTGCGGGCGGGAGGGCTTTGTTTGTGCAATCTTGCTCGCAACACCCTCTCCTCCGGCGAACCCGCGATCGCCGTCTCTAACTGAATGCTCAAATGAGGTCATGTACAACAACCTGGAGGCTGTATTGGCGAGATCCAAGGGTTCACAGCAGCCCAAAAGAAAAACCGCTTGGAAGTCCGAGGACCTTTAGTACCGTACCGAACCAGCAGCCTTCGCGCCAAGCGACGACCGCCCTTGTCCCTTTCCTTTTTCCATTCAGCCTACTTCTTAGCTTTGTTCCGTCAGTCTAAGGCAAAGTCCGTGACGAAGATCTTTCTATCAATAGATAGGAATGCACCTATCAGAATCGGAACAAACCAATTCCCAAATCCACCTATCATCGCCGGCATAACCATAAAAAACACCACCGGGCGGCTGGCCTTCATGCCGAGTCTTCCTCCGCCGCCAACTCGACGTCGTCGGTGTGGGGTCAGCTTGAGCCGAGGTCGTCTCGTAACAGGAACAGGAAGAATAGCAAACAAGCACACTCTCTGGACCTCACGAAGTTCTTGTTCATACTAAGCCCACTTATTCTTATCTCCCAGTCCCCCGAAGGAATCCTTCTAACTACCACTTACCTACCTCCCGCTGAAGAAAGAAAGATGAACAATATTACCGATTCAGAGGTTTCAGGGAACTGCTAACTATAAAGGAAAAGGATGTCAAACCACCCTGTTGTTGTGAGCCGCCCTAAAGACCCGATCTGTAAGGAGTTGGTGTGAGGAGGTTAGGTGCTTATCCATCCAAAAAGTACTCCCACACAGACTAGAGAGGTTAGTTTTTAGCTGGGAACAGGGCCTTCGCTTCGCGCCTATTCCGGTGCTATAATCGTTATATATTCGATTCTTTTCTTTAGACTCTTCTTTTTGCATCTCTTTTCTTTCCATTATGAGTAAAAGGGAACAGCAGTGGCTCAAGTATGTTCATTGGTTGGCTTCTCAGTTAAGAAGAAGCAAACAGTTCGGCCTGATTGAAAACTAGCGTTTCTTGTCCTTGCATCTTGCGAAAAAAAGGAGATTGGGCTGGGACGGTAACTCTATTCGTCAACTATGATCAAAAAGAGTGGGCTGCGGGCTGCTTCTTCGAAAAAACTTTCACGGAAGAAAAGGACAGGCAGCCGCTGCTAAACAGCTCGATCAGGAGATAGGGAGGATCCGGCAGAAGCACGAAATTCCTCTTGTAGTGAAAATCAGATCGGGCCAGGCCGAATCGGGCCACCACTTGGGATGGGAATGGCTCAGCCCACATGCATCATTTGATGAAAGCACTCCAGTCCAGTCGCCTCACGAAGCTGAATGGCTTTTTTCGGTCCAATTCCATCCATTCAACTACACCAAGATGCCTCCTGCAGTAGCATCACAACGAGTCTCACCATGGACAGCTCGCCAGAGCCATCGCCGTAATGGGGTTTTTCTGATGGATTATCTACATGTGCCTGCTCACTCTGCTACTGCTCTTACTAGTGTCTCTTCCTCCACTAGTAGTTTGGCATCGACGCCCCCTCCTATTACTCCCTGAAGGCCCAGCAAGTGATGAATCCTTTACCCTTGCTCATATTCTGGAAAATCTTCCCATGTCATAAACCTTCCATTCAGTATAGTAGGATCTTTCAAACAGTCAGTCAGCAATGCGTACTTCTTTCCTAGTTGAGTGGATCTGCGTAGCAGAGCCCAATCTTCTACCACAAGCTCTGACCTGACTTGCCAATGACGCTCCTCGCCCTTCCGAAGCCCCTCAAGCTACGGATTTAGTAGCGGGTAGCCCTTATGAAGACAAGCTCTCCTTCTGTGCGTATCGATCGACCGACGTAGGGATTTGCATGGGGCGTTGCGCGTCGCGTTGGAGATTGTCAGACAATAAACGTTTCAATGGGTGTAGGTACAGGGGGAGGGGGTGTGGCGTACGCCACTGACTTTCTGGTGTGCAGGATGCACTAGCCAATTATGTTTTTTTTCTTGTTCTGTTCTTGGCAAGATTAATATGAATTCAACTCGAGAAAAAAAGGTTGTTCTTTGGAGGGACATCCCTGGCTAAACAAGTTCTTCGGGTTTTTGCTCAGGCGGGGTTCGAAATGTGGCATTTCTATAAAATGAGTCAACGTCATGCTTATCCTAAACAACCAAGCTATGGGGAGGCAGGCAAGGGGAAAAGGGATGTTTGCTTTGGTACCTGTCAATCATTTTGAATCCCGCTTTCATTGACCTTGAAGTCTGAGAGAAGGCTCGGACAACCGGAATTCAGTACAACTATAGGGTTCGGTTCTTCCGTCCCTGGTCCTTTCTTCTCTTGCTGATCTTTCATTGATAGATAGATGCTGGGAAAGAATCTTCAGGCTATTCGCTTCCCTCTTTCAGTGTAGCCGGGTAGCAGTATCGGCAATCCCACGAGCAGACGAATCAGCGATTACTGCGAATGGAAGAAATGAAAGTTCAGATCGATCTAATCCTCGACTCATCAGAAAAGGCTTTTCCCCCTCTAGTTGCTGTAGCTGGAAAGAAAGACGAAGTGCCAGGACCTGCCTGAATGGAATGAATATCTCCTTCGTCTAGTCGAGAAGGGAAAAAGCCCGGCGGGGAACTGGACCGTGACTCTTCTAAACCATTACATGACAGAGAAGTCGCGCCACGGAAAAAGAGAGGAAAAGAAGGGAGTTGGTCCTATAATAGGCATTCGTGTGAGGGAGGATTGCCCCAGGCTATGAATCCAAAATCGGAATAGCGCGGGACTTTCTTCTGTTTTACAGATGCCTATGTGACCAATCCTCACCATTGGTTTCACAGCACTTAGTAAGCATACGTTTGAAGACCGAGTTGGTTGATTTGGTCTGTCCATTCGCTCTAGGAGGGGCTCGACTTCCTTTGAGCTATGAGAAATGTTTAGGGGAGCGCCTTCTTCTTTTTTTCTGGCAAAACTCAAAGTACCACAGAAGAAATAGAATGAAATGGTTAACTAAGAATTATAGAATGAAAAAGCTGAGTAATAAACAAGGATTGGTTCGTACCCACTCTTCTTTCCCCCCCACCTAGCCGGTAGGTAAGTAGGGGCCTCGGTATCTCTTTTCCTATGAGATCCCTGAGACATTTTCGGTGCCATGGAGCTAGACCAGTGAGGTATTACGCTTTCTTCAAAGGATGGCTGCTTCCAAGCCCACCTCCTGGTTGCCATCGCTCGATCACTTCCTTTTCCACTAAGTGATTGCTTAGGGACCTTGGCTTTGTGCCCAAAACAAACAACCTAGCTTGCACTAGCTTCTAGAAATAGGCTCCTTTCTATCTTGACTCAGCGATATCAATAGGTTATTCCCCATCTACTTTCCTAGTTGTTCTAAGTAATGCGCGCGGTACAAAGTTCGTGGTAGGGTCGCGATCTCGCGAGGGTGAAAGAAAGTCCCTAACCCTAAACCCCGTCTTGTTCTCGATAGGAACTTGCTGCTATCTTGGTTGGTTTGAGAGCAGGCAACTTCGGATCCTGCATCTGCTTCAGTTGATTAGGTGCCTTTTTCTTTACTCTTTCTAAGATAAGGAAGATTTCCTCGGAGCTTTCTGATCTCTCTCCGTGAGGAGAAAATTCCTAGGATTGATGCTCGATTAGATAGTTGATTTGATTTTCTATTACTAGAGCTTGGCAGTGAAGACAGCCGGCGGGCCTAGACGTTTACTCTGTCTTTCCTTCTCGAGAGCCTAAAACCTCAAGAATTCGCTCTTTCTCGATTCTCTGGAATTTGTCTATGAGTGAGTGAATCTCATTTTCCTGGACTTGGCTTGAAATATGTTGACTGTTTCGCATGGAGCTCCTACGCGAGGGACTTTCTTTGACAGAATATAGAATTTCCTGCTACGGAGCCCGAAAAGGGGTTGTAGATACTGCTGTACACGAAAGCCACATTCGTTTCGTTTGAGGAAGTCACACGTCCTGTTCCCTATAAATAAGGAGATTCATTCTTAAGCTGAAAAAAGGCAGATCTGGTTGAACTAGTAGGAAGAACACCCTTCTAAGGTGAAGGTATTCCATTGATAAGAAGGAAGAAGGCTATATTCGAACTATAGAGAAGCTAGGCCGATGGAAATCGAAAAGGAACCCCTTGTCCGTCCAGGTACTCACCCCGCCGGAACTCGCAATCAAACATAGGGTTGGCGGATCAAAGCAGATCAGCTCGCCAAATTCGTTGATCGAATCGGGCGCCCCGGAACGTCGAATGAAACCTCATGGTCAAGCCAGAAAAGAAAGCAAAAGTCTATATCTTCTGTCCTCTCTATTACTCGCCCCAGGTATTACAAGCGTTGGGCTCAAGGTAGCATTACTAAACCTATAAAGAGCGGTAGCATTCTATTGAATGAAATAGAAAGTCAATCTCATTCTTGACTGTTGTCTACTGCCTACCACTAGATTCTTTATCTGTCCTTCCTTGGTCCCTTCCTTCACTAGCCGTATTCCTAAACCTATTCCTTGCATACGAGCGAGGCCCACGCAAATACTACGTACGCGATTAATAAGATCTACCTCTTTCTCGCAGCAGAGTATTCGAATGGAACCGCTTTTTCGGCTAGTATTTTTTATTATCACAACAACCCCACTATCAAAAACTTCTCTTTCAATTCTAAACAAAGAGAAAGCTCAGGCGGCTGCTCAACGAGGAGGTTCATGCTTGTTAACTTACACTTACTTTTAGCACTTCTCTACCAGTTCTCTCTCATAGATAATAATATCCTGCTCTTAGCACCGGTTTTCACTTCGTGTAGCAGCTTCTTCTTTTGTCTACTCAAACACTTCATCCATGAGAACCCAGCTATTTCATCTAAGTGGAAGAATCCTGGATTCTTTTTTTTACTAGGAATTCCGCTAACACACAAAAGAATGGATTGGATCGAAAGGACTTTCCTACTTTGAAATAACAAGAGAACGAAAACAATGGCAATGACAATGGGAAGCAAGGCTGTAAGGCAGAGCGAATCCGGAAAGATTGCCTCAGTTCGGATTGTTCTCTGCAACTCGGGAACATGAAGTTGAAATCGCTAGTAATCGCGGATCAGCATGTGAGATTGAGAAGCCAAAGCGGTTTTGATTCTCGATGAGCGAAAACACGCTCAGCATTAAAAGGAGAAGGTCTGCTCCCTCAATCCACCTTTCCAGCCTGAAGTGAGGGTGAAACCTTTTTTGAGAGGGAAAATACACTACAAATGATATTCAATAATGGAAGGAATGAGTTGAAGATTTACTGGAAGAAAAGGATGAACTGACTAATGGATTAGCGGGACTGGGGAAGCAGACGTAGAAAGCCTTTTCTCCCGGTTGGTCGGTCAGTATGTCCTTCCCTACCGCCTTCTCTTCCTAAATTCTAAACCAAAGCAAGTGGTGAACTTCCACAATGGTCGGCACTCTCTACTCTGGTTCCTTGTTGTTGCTGGAGGAAAAAACCCGATAGAGCTCGGGTTGGATAGGGAAAGGAAGAAAAAGGGGAGGGCGCTAAGCAGAAGTCTAATTTTGAGCATTTTTCTGGTTGTTCCGCTCTGTCGGATCGATGGTAGTCTCAGAGATCTGGTAACCTCCGATATTTTTGACAACACGCTTCCTGCTTCCGTTTTGAGTTGCGCATCTTTCTCCCCGGGGCATACTATACTATAGTATCACATCGTAGACCCCCACGGGGAAGGAAGAAAAGACTTTTCTTATTCCAAGCCAGCTACGGGACAAGTGAAACGGGCAGTTAGTTCAGTGAGGACAGCAGTTCCAGTTTGACAGGACCCATTTATCCAAAAATAGTCAACCGTCTAAACTCCGTTTTCACCCCCTGTTCAACTTAGAACTGGCACGAGCGTTGGTTAGATGCGTGGGACAGGGAGCTTGTAGCAACCCTTTCTCTCGATCTCCAGTTCCCAAGGTTGCTACTTAACCGGTACCTTGGACATGTAATCTCTGAGCAAGGAGTAGCCAAATAAAATAGCTTTAATGAAGAACTGGAAGACACCTAGAACAATCAGTGAGCTAAGGGGTTTCCTAGGTTTGACTAGGACTTGAACCTAACGAAAATAAGAAAGGTTCATAGAATTTTATCCCCTTTTCGCGGAAGGGCCTTAATCCGTATTTTCTCATTCATGTATCACAAATGGATCTTTCTCGCGTAAAAGCGATCATCATTCGAACACGCCGTGTTTTACTGGGAAGGATCGAACCATGGGAATGAATGAACAGGGCTATCACCTTCTTTGGCCGGATCTAGGGGCGGTATAGGAAAGGAATGGATCAATAGTAACTTTGCAGCAGGAAGAGTAAGGTGCTCCGCGGTGGCGAGGTCTCGGAGAAGCTGCTGGAGTTCAGAGCGGAAGGGGCGGTATAGGAAAGGAATGGATCAATAGTAACTTCGCAGCAGGAAGAGTAAGGCGCTCCGTGGTGGCGAGGTCTCGGAGAAGCTGCTGTTCGTGTGCAAGAGCGAGCAGCACGAAAGGAGGTAGTGCTGAGTGGAGCGTTTGAGAAAGTTTGGGAAGACTGCTTTGCCTAGATGGGATGTGCGAGACTGGAGTAGGGTTACGGGACGGGTCTCCGAGTTGAACCTGTGCGAGCCATACATCCAGAATTGGAAAAGGGATGATGCAAGAGCAGCGGAAGGTGACTTAGCAACATCTGTCATTTCCTATAGAAAGGAAGGAAAGGATCTCTCTTCTGTCTAGACGAAAGATCTCATTTTTGCTACCGCTCTCCCTCTTATGAGTCTCTGTCAGCCGTTGTTTAGTAGCTTTCAAATAAACTGGAAGGGGCGAAGCGAGAACTCAGGAATGAATGAACCAAGAAGGGCATATATTCAAGACAAAAGAATTCTACTCAGAATGTTGATCTTCTGACCACGAAACTGAGCAAGAAGTCCATCCGATAGTGGGTGGCGGTTTCAAGTGCTTTTGCCTTCTAGCGAGTGTGAGTTCCCCCTAGGTAGGGCTAT
This sequence comes from Panicum miliaceum, assembly GCA_032594955.1. Taxonomy (NCBI): domain Eukaryota; kingdom Viridiplantae; phylum Streptophyta; class Magnoliopsida; order Poales; family Poaceae; genus Panicum; species Panicum miliaceum. The sequence continues at coordinate 17,067,196 of CM064068.1, forward strand.
AGACTAAAAGAATCTGTCAATGATAGAGCAGTAGATTTCTTTCTTTTAAGAGTTCTCTGCTTTTTCATTCATTCTGCCCACAGCCGTTAGGTATTATGACAAAAGGAACCAGCATGTTGCTCCTGAATCTACAGATAGAGAAGAGGGCACGTCTCTTTTTCTAGAAGCCGGTCTATGTTCTTATTCTTAATCGAATTAGAGATGATAGGACCACCTGAATGCTGGAGATGAGTGCTCGTCGTATTCCCTCGAGGAAAGCAGAGGCCCTCGCGGACTCCTATCTCTTGATCGTTCCACTTGATCCTTAATTGACCTAGGAGTTGTTCCCGGGCATACTCAAAAAATGGGTTATTATACACCCCAACCCCATCCCTTGGAAAAAAAAAAGGTAGCACCGAAGAAAGGAAAGAGCGAGATGGTGGTTTTTGTTGTTCTCGCGAAGCGAAGATCATTCGCTTGGCGAATGAAGTGGATCAACCTTTCATTCACTTAAGACCCAAAGCAGAAAAGGTTTGCCACTTCTAGGCCCCTTCCCGGCTACTGGATCACTCCAGTGCTTCGGGTACTACGGACCCTCTGCCATCCATTGCAGCAGAGCCGTTTCATGAGCGGGGGGGGGGGGGGGGGGGGGGGGCTAAGCGCTGTTCTTTGAATCAAAGGTTTCATGAAATCAAAATACCTTCGCTCAATTTGGGTCAGACCTTGATGCTGCGACTCAGGCATTACTCATGCCCTCACATTCATCAGAGCAAAAACCCGAAGAACTTGTTTAGCCAGGGATGTCCCTCCAAAGAACAACCTTTTTTTCTCACTGAAGAAAGAGGTTTCAGCTTTAGACAAAAGAAGTCTGCTCTGCGGGTGATACAAAGGGAAAACAAGTGTGGTAAGTTGTAGACATCTAGAACTCAAATAACTTATCAACAGGTCATTAAAGAATTCTTCCTTTTAGTTCTCTTCGATGTATCGATCATGCATTCCTAAACCACATAAGCCGGGGGAGATGAATTTTCCACTTTCAAAGTCTTTTCTATAAAAGCAAAAGCTAGGCCTTAATAAACAACTGTTCTTTCCAAGGAAAGAGAGTAAAAGTTCATTCAAATTGAGAGTTTTAACGATTGGGACATAGCCGAGATACGCAAGGTCCACCGGGATTTCATCTAAACTCCGTGCCGTGGTGCACATTAGCAGAATACATTCCGCTTCGAAAGAGCCTTATACATAGATGGAAAAAAGAAGAAGAGGGAGAACGGTTGGATTTGGACTGTCCACGTGAGTTCCCCCATGGAATATGGATCCAGCCTTGCAGACAATTGTTGCCTTTATAAAAGTTATTCTCCTGCTCTTGACTCATCAAGCCCTGGATGGATGGCTGTTCTAGCCGATCACGGGAGAGCCTCTTTGTCCAATGAAAAGTGAGAGGATTCCCTCTCTGACGACTTCGGTGAAGGCGAGGCCTTACTACACGAGCTCGTAAGTCAAGCACGGAACGAGCCTTGTCTACGAAGCTTCGCTTCATCATCTTGCTTGCTTCTGGCGAAGCTTAACGCACTATAACATAGGCATGCATGATGGTATGGTAGGAAGACTCCGACCACTACATAGGAGTACCTGGAGAAAAAAGCCTCCTAAACATATGGCTAGCAACTGGTTCACCAGGAGTACGCAAGAAAGGCAAAAGCACTATGAATTATTGATTTAGGAATGGGTCCCTAGAATACCCTACTTCCGAGAAAGCCTCTCCTCCCCGAGGAGAGTCTTCCTCTTCCTAGCATCTAGGCTATACTCTCGTGTTTGACTTAACAAAACGAGACATAGGCACCCACATGCTTGAACTACGATGATACCCTACGGTACGGACATCACACATTTTCCTACCTTCATGCCTCTAGAAGCTTCTACAAAGCTTTGCTTCTTGTAGTTGGCCCTCCATGCCTCCCTTCATTTGCTTGCCTCCTTCCAGCTGGCACTTTGAGGGCGGAGCGTGAATTAAGTAAAGGCTTATCGGACGACGAAGCCTCAAAATCTGATAAGGATGTCTCCGACGCGACCGGACTTTGACAGAACAAGTATATAACAACATTCCTTTTCTGATTTGACAAGAATTCTCAAATGGGGAGAATCAACATCACTGTGCACGAGGCCTCTCTTGCTAGAGGAAATGACTTCTAGCCCTACGCCCATAATGGTACTCTCTCCAAACAAGCAACGGATTGAGCAACTAGCGCGAAAGCCGTTGCGCGTATCACCTTCTTTGTAGGAAGAAAAATTCCAAAAGCGTAGGCTGTGTTGGATCACGTAGCCCCTCCGTTGGATTACGTTGCTCTGCCCTTGGATTAATTGAGTCATTTCTTGGTTTACATTGTTAGGACTTTTCGGGGTAAGTTCTTTGGCTTGGACATGATATTTAGTTCATGTTGCTATTCCCGGATCCTGGGGGGAGTACGTTCGATGGCACAGCTTCTCTCTTCCTTCTAGCTCACGGGGAAGGTCAAAACAAACAACGCGGAGCACCTTGTGAAGTGAAAAGATGAGCTATGATGACTTGGCTTCCTTTCTTCTTTTCCTTGTGCAAGTCAACTGTTCCCTGGCACACCTTCAGACGGCTACAGAATGGAATTTATGAAAGCCCGTCTTTCCGACTCAATGTATTGCCCTTTGGGACCAGGATCTGACGAGGAAGTGAGAGAGGGGACACCAAACATAGGTGCGTACCATTGCCCCGAGCTACTGGACTGGCTTCGGCTTCTTCCTTCGAGTTAGAGTGCCCCTGAATGCATCCTCTTTCTTTCCACTTCATCTTGGGAATCTGGAATGGTTGTTTATGGCTGGGTGTGATAATCGCTACCAAATCAAACATGAGACCAGCATCCTAAAAAAGAAAAAGGAACGCAAAAGTTTTTAGAAATCCTTATCTTTCGGCTTTTTAAAGAAGATAGGCCATTACAAAAACAAGGTCTAACAGTTGACTTTCCTATCAGGATTTTACAACCTCGGAAAAAGATAAGTGTAGATAAGTAAGGAGGGGCCCTTAGTGAGTGTGTATAGGTTTCTGAGTCAGAAGATTCTCGGAGACTAGGGTGAATAGTTCCTGGCAAGAAAAGCAATCTACTTCTTTCTACATTCCCCCTTTTGCTACGGGAACGAATAGTTAGCTCTGTTTGGACAGCAGGAACGAAACAACTAGTTGGATAGTGCTAAACTAGTCGGTGGTTCTAATCAAAACCATCAAGGACGTGGTCAAGAACGTCCTGTCTGAAGGCATTCAAGGGGGCAAAGTGGGGCAATGCTACCCCAATGCAGAAACATCGGCCACAGCTGGTGCCAGAGTACACGCATCAATGGCCGATGGAGTTCTGCCCAAGCAAACAGGTGTGCTGATGACCGGCGCAGGGGCAGGCTCATCACCATCTTATGTTTTGAAGCGCACAGGATCTTCAGCTGCACACACTTCATCATCATTTGCAGCTGGGTTCGTTGTAAATCCTACAATGAACACATCGACACCAAGCACAGGCATGTTCAGCACCCCAGCTAGATTTGTACCTTGCTCATTGGGCATGCCGATGGAATTCTGGCCGTACATATATCCGTGGATGTTCGGACAAAACAGCAACGTGATGAACACTCCTACCACTACGTTGTCATTGGTGTCGTCCGACGATTCAACAAGTACCACAGACTCCACCGGCACCGACCCAGACTGGGGGGCATCACGCAGATGCATCGGCTTTTCAGCCGATGGATGATACTGCGGGGCAGCCGATTAGTCCCCAAATCCAGAGGGCCTTTCAAGATACAAAATTTTAGATGCCGAACCTCACGGTGCAGCAACCTGAAATTGATTGGGCCAGCAAAATAGCCGATGTGATGGAAAATTAGTTCGGCTTGAAGCCTAAGGAACCTGCATTCAAGTACAGGTAGCCTTACCCAGAAGCTTACAATCAGATCTCATTGCCTCATCGGTACATACTGCAAGATTTCACCAAATTCTCTTGGCAGGACAGCATGTCAATCGTTGAGCACATCAGCAGGTTTCTGGTGCAATGCTGCGAAGATACAGCGACAGATGCTTTGAAGATCTGCTTATTCCCGTTGTCTCTCTCTGGATCGGCCTTTGCCTGGTTTTCCTTGCTACCAGCCAACTCCACAATAACTTGGGCCAATCTCGAGAAACAATTCCACAAGTACTTCTTCACTGAAGTAAAATAGATGAAGAACACAGACTTGACTGCGGTTCGACATAGGAACGACGAGCTTGTCCCCGATTACATTCAGAGGTTCAGGGACGTCAGAAGCCGCTGTTTTAATCTATCTCTTTGCGATGGCCAGTTAGTTGAATTGGCCTTTCAAGGACTCCTATCACACATCAGGGAGAAGTTTTCGCCCTAGGTGTTCGAGAGCCTGAGTCATCTAGCCTCGAGGCATGCTAATGTTGATGTTCGAGCCCATGACACCAGGAAGAACATGTTCCAGAAGAAGGTCAACTACATTGGGGATTATTCTGACTCGGAGAGTGAGGCCGAGATCGGCGTAGCAGAATGGGTCAAGACCAAGAAGCCGATCTCATGCCCATTTGCGAAGAAGGAAGCCGAGAGCTACGGGTTCGACGTCACAAAGGCCGATAAGATCTTTGACTTGCTGCTGCAAGAGGGTCAGCTCAAGGTTCCCTCCAATCACGTGACCCCATCGGCTAGTGAATTAAAAGGCTGCAAGTATTGTAAGTGCCATCACTCAGTCACTCATAATACTAACAATTTCAAGACCTTCAGGAAGGAAATCCAAACGGCCATTGAAAAAGGAAGGATCAAGTTCGACAAGCCGATGAAGATCGATGAGCATCCTTTCCCGGCTGGCGCGGTTGACGTGGGAGCCCAGGAGGTTGACGGAGATGCAAAGTTATCAACTTTGATCATATTGAACCATGGTACCAAAAACTCGATGACTCGTGTATCGGCTATTGGCAGGGGGAACCAAGGCCGGTATGAGCTGGGAGCAAATTTCAGCAGGCCGCGCAGAGTTGTCACGTCCCAGATGCTCCTGAACAAGTACCAACACCAACAGGAAAGGGAGAGATGCTGTCAAGAAGAGAAGGACAGGTGGGATGCAGAGCACCGGCGATGCCCATTCTTTGCCTTCTGCTGGAATGAGGGCTTGCACTTGCCATCGACCGATGACTGTCCTGAGTGCCATGGGACGTATGAAGGCCGATACGACTTCAAAAGGCAGCGCCATGAAGTTAGAGATAAACAGTCGATCTTCAGAGGCAAGCACATTGGGAATCGTGTCTTTGTTCATGATCGGCTAGGTCCATGAGTTCTTGAGCAAGCTACAATTGAAGAACAAGCTGTGGATCATGTACCTAATGAAGCACCTCTAGATCGGTCGGCCGAACGTCACGATAGTTACTGGTACGATCTAGAGGAATTCCGGATTGGTGTATTCGGGGTTTGACCCGATCTCAGAAGAGGAGGGTTCCAAGGCTCCAGCATAGGGAGCAAGAAGAGGAGCACGCCTATGAGAAGAAGGTAGTCAAATCACAAGTGTGGCACGTCCGGCAAAAAACCAATGAAACTACCCCGTCAGCATCTGTCAATATGGTTTTTGTGTTGCCCATGGAGTTCAAAGCACCAGCCCACGACGATGATGAGGTGGCAGTGGCAGAACTTGCACTTGATCCAGTCCAAGCCTCATTTGAAAGGCCAGAGGAAAAGGAGCGGAGGCATCTAAGGCCTTTGTACGTGAAGGGGCATGTTGATGGCAGGCCAATGACCAAAATGTTGGTTGATGGAGGGCCCGCTGTCAATGTCATGCCGTACATTATTCTCCAGAAGCTTGGGTTCGGCAAAGAAGACATGATGGGAACTGAAATGGTTCTCAAGAGCTATGAAGGAAAAAACCTCAGCTGCTCGGGGGGCAATCACCGTCGAACTAACGATTGGGAGCAAGACTTTGCCTACTACTTTCTTTGTTGTTTACGACAAAGGATCATACAATCTGCTCTTCCGCCGAGACTGAATCCATGCTAATTGTTGCATTCCATCTACAATGCATCAATGCCTTATTCAGTGGCTGGAGAACAATTCAGTCGAAATGGTACCCGCAGACTCATCACTCAACGTTGCATCAGCCAATCCTCCAGTTTGGGGCTTCGATGGTGTGGAATGCATATCGGGGAAAATATGGGAAGGTGACTTCTTGAAGATGGAGGACTTTGGGCTTGATCCAGTTCAGGAAGATGACTTCAAAGATCCTGCTCCGTAAAGAAATATGTATAGGACCCCCATCGGCCAAGGAGAAGCAACATAAGAAAAATCACTGGCCGGTTAAGTAATCTTGTAAAAGCCGATCGTGTTGATAAATGATCAGGCTCAAATGGCCAATACGATATGTATCGCCCTTAGTGCAAGAAACACCTGCAACTAGACTTTGCTTTGATTAGTTTATTTGATCTAGAACAATGTCATGGTTGGTTATCAAGTAATAGGCTAAAATTACGTCTGGAAAGTTTGGGATCATCTGTGGATTATATGCTACCTGTGTATTGGAGTTATGTTCGGTAGATATCATGGCCGATTGACTTTGATGTGTCCTTTCTCGAGAGTTGTGTTTGGTCTTTGATATTGGACATCACGAATTGAATAGCTAGTTATAGGAGCCCGGATCGCATCACGGTTTGAAAATCAAGAAAAGGCTTTTGTTGCCAGAAAACTTGATTCGGGATTCAGTTATGCATTCTTTTCGGCCAGTTGATAATCATGAGAGGCTTAAGATTGTTGCTTCCGAAGTCATATCTATTCAGTTAGCTGAAATTTTTTTTTGATCGAGTAAAGGCGCTGGTCAATCAAGTTCAGTTAATTGTGAATCAATGAGGAAGAGAATCCAAGCTTGTCGAGAAGTCGGATTCAAATAAAGGGAATGCTGATCCATTCACTTGGAAATATATTTACAGAAAGCCGATCTATGGATTGGGCTGCTACATTGATTAATTACTACTACTGATTTATTCATCGGCAAAGATGTTGCTAATCATAGCGCCTAGACTAACATCCTCACTGATGGCAGAAGCAACCACGCCGACATCGTCAATGAGTTCTTCGAATTTTTCCCATGCTTCGCCTTCTGGGAAGATTGGGTGCAATGTCCGGAGGTCGTACCCAGACAGGGTCTGCACCATGGCAAGACCAACGGCGGCGCCGTGGTGGACTCCGTGACCAGCAACGACAGTGTCGCCCCAAGCATTCACAGCTTCTGTGGCGGTGGCCGCTGCACCAAGGAGGGCCTGAATCTGCGATTTCAGGGTTGGAGAAGAGATACAAAAAGAAATAAAGAAGAAATCAACGTTTCTCAAGAAATGAATTTTGGGTGAAAAGCAAACCTGCTACCCTGGAATCGGCAGTAATAAGTTGGGCGTGTGCAGTCAGCGCCATGTCCTCAGCAACTGCCAATTGGGCTTCCAATCGGCTGGTCTTCTTGGTCTCTTCTGTATAGTTGCTGCGCGCCTCATCCTTCTCTCAGAGGAGATCCCGGATGAGATTGCAAGTTCCCTCATCAAGATCGTCGAAAGATTCGACGGTGAAGAGGGAAGAGAACGGGGTGGTGCGCTGGAAGCTTCATTGTCTCTGAAAGGAAAATGGAAGCAGATTAGATCTGACCAAGCTACAAGAAGGTGCAAGAACAGCAGATTCGTTACCCACAACGGCGGAAAGCTGGAGGCTGATCAGAGGGACCTTCGCATGCGCGCTTGTTTCCGGCCATTGTCGGTGGAGATGAAGGCTAGGGTTTTCTGGCTAGAGCAGGGAAGATGAAGCCGATGAAGTTTGATGAGTTGGCTACGTCGATGGGTGCTATTTATGGTCTGAGTGGAGGAGACGGGTCGCCTCAGAGAAGATGGAGCGTCTCAAGTCAAGGGGGTCATTCGAAAGTGTTCTACAGGTGAAAAGACGGAAGTCGAATCATATCGGCACAGAGTAGTGGTGGGAACAAATTGAAACCTGGGGCAAAAAGGTGTTTTGTACTCACCATTGACATTTGACGCGAGGAATCGGCCGCATGGAATCGGAGTTCACACAGATGCAAAGGGAGCTAGGTAGACTAGAGGAGTTTCAGAAGCAAAATTTAAATTTTACTCCAAAGCTGGGGGACATGTGTTGACCATTTTTTGGCACCTGTCAATCCATTGGGCAAGCGGCTGATGGTGAATGGGCCAACATTGGATCAAGTGCAAGGAATGGAGCATATTGGTCTTTTGGGCCAGAGAGAGTGTCGTAGCTGATGGGACCATGGAAAGAGCTGGCAAAGCTACGTCAACAAGTTATCTCATAGATTTTTTTTAGGAAAGTTTATTTCTTTTTTTCAAGTTATTTATAAGTCGTAATCAACTAGGGTTTGTAGCTTAGGCTATAAGTAGCTACCCTCAGGCATGTACCAAGGACATCCAATGATCAATACACAAACCCTTTTTTCACTTTTTCTCTTTTCGGTGGCTTCGCCTTAGTTGCAGTAGATTTTTCTTTTACGAGTTCTTTCCTGCACGTGGGGCTACATTGACTTCCATCTCCGGCTTGCTGGTAAGTTCCATGTCGAACGAGGCAGATAGGCTCAAGGTTGATGGCGCATCACTTCTTCCTCTATCTTGTTTTGTTCAAGTTATCGAGCAGATTGGATCTCGGTCTGGTCCGTTCACCAATTTATCGATATCAGCTTGTTCCTGTTAGATTAAACTGCTTAGTCTAGCTTGCTTCTTGTTGTTATCACTAGTTCTTGGTATTTGCTAGATTTGATAGGGTTAGATTCGTTTAATCTTATTTTTATTTAGTTCTTACCACAATTTATCCAACCTAGAACTAAATACCATCGGCCAACGCACAGCTCGCCTATTGCACATTATTAGGCCCATCGGGTTTTGATCTAGGTGTGTTTACCAAGGCCTCGCTAACCCGTTTGGCGTTGCCTTAATCTGTGCAATCGGGTAGGACTTAGGCCGATTGATTTATTGCTGCATGGGACTTTTGGCTGATGCCTTGTCGGTATGATTCGGAATCTCAGCCGATACTTTCCGGGAATTTAACGCTTTTCCTATCCCTTGTCAATTCTAGGTTAAATTGACTGGCACGCCCTACACCACCGTGCAGCTGAGTTGGACTCTGCACTGGAGCGAAGCAGAATTTCCTAGGTCCTCGCATCTGCCGACGCTTAAGGCCGATTGCTGGTTTTTGGCATCAACAGTTAGGTGGTGCGCGATTCTCATGTTGTCTTGCTTGTCGCTCTAGATGCTTGGAATTGACGTCTGGATGTTCCTCTCGGGGCACTTATACCACTTGTGGCTCGGCTCGTGACAGGTGAAATAGATGATCGGTGTAGATCCAGTGTTGGTCCTCTGTTCCAGCTGCTGACGATTGTGGCCTCCTCCTCCGGGGTTCTTGTTCGATTCCTCAGGGGTTACCTCTTGACCTCGGGAAGTTCTTGTTCTGCTTCTGGTGTTCAGCCTCCTTCTTCTTGTTGCGCTCTTTTAGCTTCTTCTGTCTGGCCTCGTGCTAGCTTTCTGGGGCATTCGGCTCTCTTGTGGTTGCGTCATCTGCAGTTCTATCATCTCATCATGATATTTTCCAGGGCACTACCCTCTTCAGTGTGTTTCTTCCAATTATGTTCTTCTTCAGCCTGACCAAAGTCTTGCATGGTCTGGTCGTCCCGGTAATCATTCCCTTGGAGTTCTTGGTTGTATTGGCTAAGATCTAGGTGAATATCTTGGCTCATCATACTGCTCTTCCCACCCTTAGGCCTCTGATATGGGTTAGGGTGCAACTGGTGGCAAGCTCTTCATCTTTCTGAGCGGCTTTCTACATGTCCAGTTACTTCCTTCTCAACTGCCATTGCTCGGTTCACCATGTTCATGAGTGAAGGGTAGTCCACACCTGCCAAGAGGATCCTGATCTCATAGTTCAATCCTCGGTGAAACCAAAACTTCGTTTTCTCTTCGGTGTCTGTCTCATCAGGGACATACCTCATCATTCTGGTGAAGTGTTGTGCATACTCGTGTACTTTCATGGTTCCCTAAGTCATGTTGCAGAACTCTTCCGCTTTGTTGACTACCAGCTGTTGGCGGTTTGGAACTTGAGAAAAGCTTCAGCGAATTCCTTCCACGAGATACCAACGGGGTTCATGTGGGTATGACAGTAGTTAACCCACCAAGCTCTAGCTGTGCCCTCCAACTGGTGTGTAGCTAGGGTGACACACTCTTCATCTGTGGACGCAGTAAGGTCCAGTTTCTTCTCGATTATCATCAACCAGACATCGGCTTCAAGAGAATCATCTGTGTGGTCAAAGGTGGGTGCCTTCATCTTGATGAAGCTCTCAATTCTTTTCCGTAGGCTTTCCTTGGGTGTTTCCTTTTTGTGGGCTATAGTCTCCACCAATTGCTGAAGTAACTGGGTTTGAGTCGTCATCACTTATGTTAAAGTTGGCTCTTGAGGTAGTGGTGCCTCATGTTGGGTATGGTCTAAGCCATTTTCTTGGCCCTCCTTGTTCAAACCATGGCCTGTGACAACCCTGGTAATTACATTTCCAAAATCAATGTCATTAGCCTAACTCTATGTTTAAACCAACTAATGAAAGGGTGGAAAGAATTAAAACGAGTTCAGTTGGAATTCAAATTTAATTTGAGCACATTTGGTTACTTTTGAACTTTTAAATTTAACTTTCAAACCATAGGCCAAATGAGATTTCGCCTGAAACCAAAGTTGTAGAACTTTTTATTTTGAACAACTTTCATGTTCAAAAGTTTTTGAAATTCAAATCAGAAAGAGGAGAAAACGCCCTGTTTGCACCCAGCCCCCTGAAACTTTTCGAATTCTTGCATCCAGGCCCCTCCCCCCCCCCTCTCTCCTCCGCGCCCGACCGCCGCGCGCCAGGTGCCCGGCGTCGCCTGACCGGCGCGAGGCGCCAGGCCAGTGGCCGCCGCACCACCCCGCCACGACCGGCTTTGCCCCGCCCCCATGCCGCGCGGCCAGTGAACGCCCGCGCGTGCACGCGACGCAGCCGCGTCCAGCCCCGCCGCCCGGCCGCCCAGTCGCCTCGCTCCGCCGTGCTGCCCCGGCCCCCGCGCCCCGCCAGTCGCCGCGCCCGCCCTCCGCCCGAGCCGCTGCCGCTGCTGCTTCACCACTCCGCGCCCTGCGCTATCCCACCGCGCCCACGCCATATCTCCGGCCGCCCAGTCACCGCGCCCGCGCTGCCGCACGTCGCGCCGGCGTTCTGCCGCCGCCCGCCGCGCCCAGTGCGCGTTGTGCTGTGCCCCCGCCCCGCGCGCTGCCCAGGCCTCTCCGCACCCCCTCCGGCCCCTATAAAAGCCCCGCCCGGCCACGCGCGAGAGCCCCAGCACCCCGAACGCCCTCACCATCGCCATTGCCGCCGCCGAGCACCGCCCGCCCATGGACAGCCCTCCGCCTCCACCCACTGCCCAAACTAAGCCCCCAGCCACCACTACATCATCCCCCTGAAGCTCGCCGACTCGCCCAACGCCGCCCAGGACCGCCGGAGCACCGCCGCCCGCGCTGTCACCGCCGCCGCCGCCCCTGCTCGCCGTGGACAGCACGACCCCGACCCCCTCCGTCCAAGCCGAGCCCCTGAGCAGCTTCCCCACGCGCCACTGAAGCTCGCCGACCGGACCACACCGCCCCAAGCCCGCCGGAGCACCACCGTCGACGCGTGCCGCGCCGCCGCCGCCTCTGCTCCAACGCCGGCGAGCCCTTCCCGGCCGTCCCCCACCTGAACAACACCCCCACAAGGTAGCCCTCGCACCCTTGAACCTTCCCCGACCCTCACCCCTCGCCGCCGGCGAGCCCCCCTCGCCGGAATTTCGGCCGGCCGCCGTACCCGAGCCGCCCGAGGACCCAATTGCAAGAATTTAAATCTTTAGAAGGGTCTGCGCGTAAGATTCAAGGACCTAGTTGTAAAAGAAAGTTTCAAATCTAGATTCAAATTCAGTGAACTTGTAAAATTCGAATAAAATCGTAGACAATTCAGAAAAATGCAAACTTAACTGTTCTGGAATCCTTAGAACAAACTCTACCACTTTTGTTACAGAAAGTTTCTCAGAATCTCAACATATTTTGCTCTACATTAAATGGAAGCTTTAATGGACTTATTTTGTACCCACTGTTGTAGAACAATGCTGACCCTAAATTTTGGGCAGTAAGTTAGTTGCTTGATGTTTAGGACTGTGTAAAAAGATCAGGCCCAAATTCCAACTCTAGCTTTACTGTTTATTAAACTTAGTTTCATACCATGTTTAAGTAGAATGTTTTATCTCTGCAGTTAGGTGGTGAATCACCCAATGAAACTATTTTCTATGCTAATGTACTGGTACCTAGGAGCCAGAGAAAAAATTAGGAGACTTTTTATCTCACAGTAACCCACTTATTTGATTTATGTGCTAATAACATACATTAAATCAAGAAAATAGTATCCTAGCTTGGAAAATTCTCAAATTTTTACTAGCAGATACACTATGATAGAGGTTGCCGTGTAAAAAGTTCCAGGGACAAAAACCCTGTGTAGGGTCCTATAAAAATAAATCCTTGAATAGTCTAGGTGTGGAATGTCATATTTTCTATGCTCTAAATACTGCGTGATAAATCCTACACAAATTACAGTAGCTTCTGCATGCTTAAGTGAAGGCTCTGTAAAAATCTTAGACTCATTTGTTGCACCAATTGTTCTGTACAAAAAGAACAAGGATCTAACAGCCACTATGTAATGTATTTTTCATAATTAATCTGTTACATAAAATTGGCTGAAAATTTTACAGTAAGCGCATCTTTCCCTGATGTGCCTAAATCCAAAATTTCATGACCAGAAACTATCCATTGTAGTAATTACTCTCAAATCGTAATCAAGCACCATTACCACGACTTAAACTTGTGCATTCATGTAGAATCGACGACTCTCGCCGACGGAACTTACGAGCTGGTGCCCGCGTCCGAGAGTGAGCAGCGTGAAGCTCAAGCGAATCTAACTGAAGCTCTTGAAGACCCGAGCCCAAGTTCGGAAGAGCCCCAAGCGAACTGCGAAGGCAAGCCCCGGAGCATAACCCATTCTTTTCCGAAATTATGCAACTCATTACTCTTGCTTGTGCATTAAGTTTATAGGAGTTGGATGAAAACTTAGTTGCATGATATCAGGAACCCTTGCTTGAAAACTAGACGTAAGGTTCGATAGAATGCTGTGCTGATAGGACTCCAGTAAAAGTCGAGTGATTTCCTGTCACTCGCGAGAAAATAGGAGTTGAATGACTACTACACGCTGCAATCATAAGGACACGGACGGGCTATGGAACGATGGTTACGATTGAGGCCCGTCTGTCTAGTGAAAAATGCTAAGGCCGCAGGGTGTGGTAGTGATGGTTAAGTCTTTGAACGTACTAAACACATGCCGAGATTATGGGAATCGGTAAGCTTAAGTACCTGATTGGCCCGGCAAGGGGACGGCATCCTACCCTTTGAACTTCGGTCCCATGTGCATATGGCGAGTGCAGAGAGTGGTCACGACCCGGCGCCGAACCGTGGCGTGGGGCTCTTGTACTCTCGGAGGGTAGCCCCGATCCACGACCCGGAAAGAAAGGGGAAAAGTTGCACGTGTGACTCTAGGGAGTAACCACGTGACATGTGTTTGGGTTTCCCTTGCAAGGTTAAGAAATTCGATTTGAATCGTCCGTTTCTCACGGCTATTGAGATTGCTTAACCATTTTTACCCACAGAGTAAGAAGAGGAACAATGATGATGAATGAACTGGTTGGATGAAAAATTTAATGCTTCACCATGTATGCTTTAGATAGCTGCTTATCTAGAATGGTTAATGAAACTAGAATCTGGAGCTAAAAGTTGAAAGTAAGGACCCACTTGTAGATGCTTTTCGGCAAAACAAACCCCTGAGCCAAAAAGCCTTGCATGTCTAGAGTCGGTGGAGTAGATTCCACTACACGGGTAAGTCTTGCTGAGTATTAGTATACTCAGCCTTGCTTGTGACTCGTTTTCAGGTGAGACCTTCGAAGATATGATTGCTAGCTTGACTTGGCCCTGCACTCTTCCCCCTGGTTGGTCGGTGGAATGGGATGCGCCCCCGTCCAACGGAGATAAGGCCGAGTGATGTCTCGTACGGGCTTCATCGAGACATCCTGTATCGTCGAGTAGTTCCCGTTGTTTTATTTTCCGCTGCAACTTAAACTCTGAAGAACTTATTTATGATCATTGGAGTACTTGGTTTGTAAATTTAAAAACTTGGTCTGTAATATTTCACTTATGATAATGTGATAATATTTGCTGGAATGTGGTATTCTCTGGGCTCATCGTCGCATGAGCGTTTGTATGTATGGCGCTCGATCCGTTCACCGTGGTTGTATCGGGAGGTTATACCCGACAGACCAGTGGATTACTCCGTTTGAAGTGTAAGGTTAACCGAGAATGCCTTAATAGTGATGGTTAATACACTTGAGCCGGATTAATTCAGGTGGTTCTGCCACAGCTGGTATCAGAGCCGTAGCTGGTGCCATAGCTGGCAACAGTTGGCGCCGGAGCCAAAATACATACGCCAGAGAATGCGACAAGCCGTAAAAACCTATTTTCATAAAACTTGACTAGAAGGATGTGTTGCGAAATACGTTGGTACGTTAAGGATGGTGCCTAGTTCGTAAAGCCCTAAGGGATTATGGGAAAGCTTACTAGGTGGCTATCTGACTTATGAAATATTATCAACTGACTTCCAGCACATTACTTTCTGTCAAAACTTACTTTCATGTACAACCGACCTTAAATTCTGTAACGACGCACTCATCGCTAAGGTAAGAAGGTAAGGATCCTCAGCCAACTGAGAGAGCTTGGCCTTCCTGTCGGTGATGCGAACCGAACGCTGCCCTCAAGCAGTGGCTTACTTGAGGTACTGTCAATATGCCAACTGTTAGTTGAACATATTGGGAGTAGAAGGTTTGGCGCAGGGTTTGGCGATCGCTGTTCATACCCCCGTCTCATGACGGTACCCCCGTGAATACGCTATCTCGATAGCGTATGTTAACGTCGTCTGTACGGCGGGAATTGTACAGATATCGTTTCTATAAGTAAACGGTAATGAATACGGACGCTTTCATGAGTGCTGGCATGAAAGGTTCATGAAGTATATATGCTTGTCAATCTTCTGCAGGTACACTAACCGCGATTACGATAAGATAAGGAACGATTAGAAAGACTCGACTAGCTATTATAGCGAGAGCCGTATTGTGTATGCCACCGAGACTATCTTCGTAAGACCAAAAGTATTTGGCAGTTATTTTATTTTGTGAGGACGAATAGGACGTGCATACATCATGAACATATGTATCTGAAATCAAAAATGCGTTGTATGAGAGTGGTAAGGTTCTTGCGTATCTAAGCGTGGTTTGCATAAGGACTATCTAGCGAATCTGTCACAAATCTGCCATGACCAACAAGAGCGATTTATTGACCCAAGAAAATGACCTTTTCTGGAGAAGTCCATGTTGAAAGAATTGTTCCAAATTTCGTGTTCTATCTTCTGTTCAAAAATGAAAAATTCTGAACTTATGGATAGTGAGAAATAACAGAAACCTTGGAATGTCAGAATTCTGTCCAGAATAAGCCCTTCTGCCTCTTAAATTTTTAGGCCCCCTTCCCGCGGTTTTCTGCAAAAGAGTACAACACAAAACTTGTCCCAAATCTACCCAGGTAGCTTCTGTTAAAATTTGGTAAATTTTGGCTGGGTAGATTTTCCCTGGTGTACGAAACTCTAGCCCTCTGTTCACTGAAAATTCTGGGTAGACAGTAAGGTAAAACCTGAAAAGAAAGACCATCTTAGAGACCTAATTAGCTCTGGAGTTGACTAGCAAAGTTGTTCACAAATACCTTAGGAGTGATCTGGTGAAATTTGAGAATTTTTGGATGAGAACTGTGGGAGTTATGGTTTTTTTTGCACACTATACAGAATCTGTCCTTATGCTGTTCACAGTTTTTCACTATCTCACTCCATTTGATCTTTTGTTCAGATGGCCGAGCCTGTTGATATGATGGTGGATGAGGATGGACGCGTACACTCGCAGTGTCTCCACTGGGAGGGCTTTCCCTCTATTTTGTGGGATGTTCTGCGTACCGCGGGCTATCTAGTTCCCCCACGTTACGCCGGACTGGAGTTTGCAGAAAATGGAGTTACCCAGTGCCGTGTCAACGTGACTATCTTTCCGCACCCGCTACACCCGGAGTGGCCCGCCTCGGAGCTTGAGGCTGTTGGTCGCCGTTTGGCCGATACTTGGGAGCTGGCAGCCATGAGGGCGCTCACCACGTTTTGTGCGCAGCATCCCGAGGTTGTCACACTCACTCCCATTGGATTGTTTCCTGCTGCCCAGGGCAATGACCCCTTTTGGCTCAACAGGGTGCAGCACGCACAGTACCTGGTAGACTTTCATGCCCAGGAAACTATTCATACCTCCGTGCGGTGCATGAGTGCACTCTACCGGCTTCAGACTCTCCAGAGTCAGGCACTTGAGCAGCTCACTGATCTTGCTCAGGCCTACCACATGATGGCAGATACCAGGGATGAGCAGATTAAGGAGCTCAGTCAGGATCTTGAGGACAGAGATGCTCAGATTGGCCAACTTGAGGGCCAAATCCAGGAGCAGGACACTCTCATGGGTGAGAGAGATGCCACGATAGCATAGTTGGAGGAGCAGCTCCATGATCTGAGCCTTGAGTTGGAGGATGCTAATGAGCACATTCAGTGGCACCATGATCAGAATGACCATCCCCATGAGGACGACATGGAGGAGGATGAGGAGGAGCCACAGGAGATTGATGGTATCTTCGGTATGGATTTCGAGGGTGAGGTACCACAGGCACCTCAGATGGGAGCTCACTCTCCTGCTCACAGCGAGTCGTCCGTCAACGACTTGGATGATTTCTAGATGACGACCTAGGAGGACTTTTGCACATACTCCTCGATAGGGTAGCCTAACTTTTGGCAAGTGTTGTAATAGGCTAACTAGGAGTTGAGTAACTCTTTTGTGTTGGGTACACCTGGACCATGTGGATACCCTCAGCATGTAAGGAACGGCGATAAACTTGAGTGATTTCGTTGTAATTTGGTAAACGATGAAATCCACAATCGCTGAGACTTGTCGGAATTTTTACCCATGTCTCCTTGCATTTCTTGGCTGAGTGTTGAATACCAGACTTGTGCTAAATTTTGTGATCTAGGTTCTCACAAAAATTCAGCATCATTGGACCTCGCTAGTTTAAGAATATAGGCGAAACCGTACCGATCAATCTGCTGAAAAACAGCTAAGACAGTAAGGCAAAGGACGAGCCTTTCGACCACCTTAGCTACGGTTCTAGCACCGAAGTTAAATACCAAAGTGGTGCATTCCTAAATTCTCTGACTACTGCAAAAGTTTGAAATGTTTTGGATGGACCCACAGCAGGCTATGATTTTTCTCGTAGCAAACAGAGATTCTGTCCATACGTCTAGCTGTGACTTCAGAAGTCTATGACTACACCAATTATTTATGAATCAAGGAAGTAATATGGATCGCGTTGCTAATGGTAACCTTTCACGTGTCAGATGGTTGGATCAACCCGTGGCAACCCCGAGGGTTTTGGTGCTGGTGGCAGCCGCTCGCGACAATCGCCACCACCCCCGCCCAGTTTGGTGGAAGTGATGGCCGCTCAAACCGAGCTGCTGCGTCAGATTGTGCAAGGACAACACCAGCAGAGGGGTGGGCACAATGCTCACCAACCCCAAGCTGCAGGATACACGGATTTCCTAGGGACCCAGCCGCCCTTGTTCCATAAGACCGAGGAACCCCTGGACGCAGATGCATGGATTCGCACCATAGAATCCAAGTTCACACTACTTGTGGCCCCATGCTCAGAGGCCAACAAGGCTCGTTTTGCCGCGCAACAGCTTCGCGGTACCGCTCGTCTGTGGTGGGACCACTATTCTGCGATGCTCCCGGCTGACCATGTGGTCGACTGGGATGAGTTCAAGACCGCGTTCCGGGCACATCATATCCCCGAGGGTCTCCTGGAGAGGAAGTTGAATGAGTTTCTGGCACTTACCTAGGGCACCCGCACCGTGCTGCAGTACGCCCAAGCATTCAACAACCTATGCCAGTATGCGGGCTATCACGCTGATACAGATGCCAAGAAGCGTGATCGTTTCCGCCGAGGTCTGAACACCAAGCTCAAGGAACGTCCGAACCTAGCCAAGGCTGACACCTACAACGAATTGGTCAATATGGCCATTACCCAGGAAGACTGTATCATGGCGCACCGGGCAGAGAAGAAGAGAAAGGCACCCGCAGGACCATCAAGTGTCCAACCACCAAGGTATCGCATCGTGCAAAATACCGCACCCACAGCTCCACCAAGGGCCCCTCAACCTGGGAGATGGATTGCCAGACCCCCACAGCAGCCAGGCATGGTACGACCCCCGATGCCTCCACAGAATGGTCCGAGGCCCATTCTTCAGCAGTCTCTTCGACCTAGCCCCGCGAATCGCTGTTTCAAATGTGGGAGTTCCAGCCACTTCGCACGAGAATGCCCTCAGCCTGGACAGCCCAACCAAGGTCAAGGATCCAACCCGAACACCAAGAACAGGGGCAAGAGACAGACCCTGCAAGTCAAGCAAGGACGGATTAACTTCACCACGCTTGCAGAGCTTCCTGAAGGAGCCCCAGTGATGTCGGGTACATTCTCTATCCATAACAAGCCTGCAGTTATATTATTTGATTCTGGCGCATCGCATAGTTTCATAAGTGCAAAATTCGGTGCAAAAGTAGGCTTGGATGTTTGTCACACCAAAGGGTCATATATGATATCAACACCGGGTGGTAAAATTGCTTCAAACCAAATGATCAGACAAGTACCAGTCAAATTGGGTAGTAAAACCATCGACACGGACCTTGTCCTTTTACCCCTTGACGGCATGGACATTATTTTGGGAATGAACTGGATGGCTATGCATGGAGTCACACTGGACCTTTCTTCCCGAGCCGTTGAGATAAATTCACCTAGTCACGGAGCCACTACCCTTTACCTACCGTTCCTAGATTGTACGAATTTCTGTGCTTATAAGATGGAAGGACTTAAGCTAGATAATATTCCTGTGGTAAACGAATATGCCGATGTTTTCCCGGATGACTTACCAGGAATGCCCCCGGATAGGGATATTGAGTTCGTTATTGAACTACAGCCAGGCACTGCACCTATATCCAAGAGACCATATAGGATGCCCCCTAAAGAATTGGCAGAGCTGAAAATTCAACTCCAAGAACTACTGGACAAAGGTTTTATTCGCCCTAGCGCGTCACCTTGGGGATGTCCAGCCCTATTCGTAAAGAAGAAGGATGACAGTTTAAGATTATGTGTGGACTACCGACCTCTCAATGCGGTAACTGTTAAAAATAAATACCCCCTTCCTCGCATCGATGTACTCTTCGATCAATTAGCTGGAGCCAGAGTCTTCTCAAAGATTGATCTTCGTTCGGGATATCATCAGATCAAGATTCGCCCGTGCGATGTCCCTAAGACTGCCTTCTCCACACGATATGGACTATATGAGTTTTTGGTCATGTCCTTTGGACTCACCAATGCCCCAGCCTACTTCATGTATCTCATGAATTCGATATTCATGCCCGAACTTGACAAATTCGTCGTAGTGTTCATCGACGACATCCTTATCTATTCCAAGGATGAGGAAGAGCATGCCAAGCACCTTCACATTGTTCTTCAGCGACTCAGAGACCATCAACTCTATGCTAAGTTTTCTAAGTGTGAATTCTGGTTGGATACTGTAAAGTTCTTAGGTCACACGATCTCCAGCGAAGGCATAGCTGTTGACCCCAGCAAGGTACAAGAGGTGATGGATTGGAAACCCCCTACCTCTGTTCATCAGATTCGCAGTTTTCTCGGCTTAGCCGGTTACTACCGCCGCTTCATCCCGGATTTCTCTCGAATTGCTAAGCCCATGACTGAACTGTTAAAGAAGGAAGTAAAGTTTGTATGGGATGAGAAATGTGAAGAAGCTTTCCACACTCTCAGAGAGCATCTGACTACTGCACCTATGTTAGCTCAACCCGATAATACCAAGTCATTCGATGTGTATTGTGACGCATCAGGTAATGGTCTAGGATGTGTGCTTATGCAAGAGAATCGAGTGATTGCATATGCCTCACGAGCCCTTCGGCCCCACGAACAGAATTATCCCACGCATGACCTTGAGCTTGCAGCCGTCATTCACGCTCTCAAAATATGGAGGCACTATCTCATGGGTACACAGTGCCATATCTACACGGATCATAAGAGTCTCAAGTACATCTTCACACAAGCCGATCTGAATATGAGACAACGGAGATGGCTAGAATTAATCAAGGATTATGACCTTGAAGTGCACTATCACCCCGGTAAGGCTAATGTAGTCGCGGATGCACTGAGCCGCAAGTCCCATTGCCATTGCTTATCCATGGAGTCCCACCATGAGACATTGTGTGCAGAAATGAGGAAGCTTAACATGGAAATGGTTTCCCAAGGCACTCTAAATCACATCTCAGTTGAGCCCACTCTTCACGACCAAATCGTCATGGCACAACTACATGATGAAGGAATTAAGATCATCAAACAAAAACTCTCTCTAGGTGAGGAGAAGTATAAATGTTTCCGCCAGGACCATAAGGGAGTTCTATGGTTCGAAAGTCGTATAGTCGTTCCGAAGAATCGTGAACTCCGCAAGCAGATTCTCGATGAGGCACACCTTTCCAAATTCTCTATCCACCCCGGCAGTAGCAAAATGTATCAAGACCTAAGGCAAAACTTCTGGTGGACTAGAATGAAAAGAGAAATTGCTACGTATGTCTCAGAATGTGACACGTGCCAGAGAGTGAAAGCTAGCCACTTAAAGGTAGCCGGTACACTTCAACCGTTACCTATACCATCATGGAAATGGGAAGACATAAGTATGGACTTCATCGTTGGACTACCAAACACTTTCCAGAAACATGATTCCATATGGGTTATCGTGGACAGACTCACGAAGACGGCACATTTTCTTCCGGTACACACCACCTATTCTACCAAGAAATATGCCGAGATTTACCTCGATCGTATTGTTTGCCTGCATGGAATACCTAAGACAATTATTTCCGATCGTGGTCCTCAGTTTGTAGCACGCTTTTGGGAACAACTGCAAACGTCTCTTGGCACTAAGCTGATTTGCAGCTCAGCATACCACCCTCAAACCGATGGACAAACGGAAAGAGTAAACCAAATTCTTGAAGACATGCTGAGAGCTTGTGTCATTCATTATGACAAGAATTGGGACAAATGCCTACCCCTGGCAGAGTTCTCGTACAACAACAGCTATCAAACGAGTTTGAAAATGGCACCATTTGAGGCCCTGTATGGACGAAGGTGTCGAACTCCTTTGAGCTGGTCACAAACCGGAGAACGTAAAATAATTGGGCCCGACCTGGTGATCGAGGCAGAGGGGAAAGTAAAAGTAATACAAGCAAATCTTAAAGCCGCACAAGCCCGACAAAAGAGCTATTCTGACAAAAGGAGAAAGCCCCTAAAGTTCGAAGTTGGCGATCATGTCTATCTTCGAGTTTCACCAACCAAGGGAGTGTGAAGATTCGGAATCAAAGGCAAACTAGCTCCCCGTTATATTGGTCCTTACGAAATCATTGAGAGCTGCGGACCCGTAGCCTACAGATTACGATTGCCCCGTCAGCTCACGGCCACCCATGATGTCTTCCACGTATCTCAACTCAAGAAGTGTATTCGAGTCCCTACTGAGATTGTGGAACAACAAGAAATATCGTTAGAGCCCGACCTCTCGTATGTCGAACACCCAGTTAAGATCTTGGATCAAAAAGAAAGAGAGACTAGGAGGAATGTAATTAGAATGTATAAAATACAATGGAATCACCACACGGAAGAAGAAGCCACCTGGGAAACGGAGAGCTACCTGAACCAACATTTCCCTGGGTTTCTTATCTCAACCACTGGTATGTGCACCCACGCCCACCCTAAGAATTACCGAATCTCGGGGCGAGATTCTTGTTAAGGGGGGAAGGCTGTGACAACCCTGGTAATTACATTTCCAAAATCAATGTCATTAGCCTAACTCTATGTTTAAACCAACTAATGAAAGGGTGGAAAGAATTAAAACGAGTTCAGTTGGAATTCAAATTTAATTTGAGCACATTTGGTTACTTTTGAACTTTTAAATTTAACTTTCAAACCATAGGCCAAATGAGATTTCGTCTGAAACCAAAGTTGTAGAACTTTTTATTTTGAACAACTTTCGTGTTCAAAAGTTTTTGAAATTCAAATCAGAAAGAGGAGAAAACGCCCTGTTTGCACCCAGCCCCCTGAAACTTTTCGAATTCTTGCATCCAGGCACCTCGCCCCCCCCCCCCCTCTCTCTCCTCCGCGCCCGACCGCCGCGCGCCAGGTGGCCGGCGTCGCCTGACCGGCGCGAGGCGCCAGGCCAGTGGCCGCCGCACCACCCCGCCACGGCCGGCTTTGCCCCGCCCCCATGCCGCGCGGCCAGTGAACGCCCGCGCGTGCACGCGACGCAGCCGCGTCCAGCCCCGCCGCCCGGCCGCCCAGTCGCCTCGCTCCGCCGTGCCGCCCCGGCCCCCGCGCCCCGCCAGTCGCCGCGCCCGCCCTCCGCCCGAGCCGCTGCCGCTGCTGCTTCACCACTCCGCGCCCCGCGCTATCCCACCGCGCCCACGCCATATCTCCGGCCGCCTAGTCACCGCGCCCGCGCTGCCGCACGTCGCGCCGGCGTTCTGCCGCCGCCCGCCGCGCCCAGTGCGCGTTGTGCTGTGCCCCCGCCCCGCGCGCTGCTCAGGCCTCTCCGCACCCCCTCCGGCCCCTATAAAAGCCCCGCCCGGCCACGCGCGCGAGCCCCAGCACCCCGAACGCCCTCACCGTCGCCATTGCCGCCGCCGAGCACCGCCCGCCCGTGGACAGCCCTCCGCCGCCGCCCACTGCCCAAACTAAGCCCCCAGCCACCACTACATCATCCCCCTGAAGCTCGCCGACCCGCCCAACGCCGCCCAGGACCGCCGGAGCACTGCCGCCCGCGCTGTCACCGCCGCCGCCGCCCCTGCTCGCCGTGGACAGCACGACCCCGACCCCCTCCGTCCAAGCCGAGCCCCTGAGCAGCTTCCCCACGCGCCACTGAAGCTCGCCGACCGGACCACACCGCCCCAAGCCCGCCGGAGCACCGCCGTCGACGCGTGCCGCGCCGCCGCCGCCTCTGCTCCAACGCCGGCGAGCCCTACCCGGCCGTCCCCCACCTGAACAACACCCCCACAAGGTAGCCCTCGCACCCCTGAACCTTCCCCGACCCTCACCCCTCGCCGCCGGCGAGCCCCCCTCGCCGAAATTTCGGCCGGCCGCCGTACCCGAGCCACCCGAGGACCCAATTGCAAGAATTTAAATCTTTAGAAGGGTTTGCGCGTAAGATTCAAGGACCTAGTTGTAAAAGAAAGTTTCAAATCTAGATTCAAATTCAGTGAACTTGTAAAATTCAAATAAAATCGTAGAAAATTCAGAAAAATGCAAACTCAACTGTTCTGGAATCCTCAGAATCTCAACATATTTTTCTCTACATTAAATGGAAGCTTTAATGGACTTATTTTGTACCCACTGTTGTAGAACAATGCTGACCCTAAATTTTGGGCAGTAAGTTAGTTGCTTGATGTTTAGGACTGTGTAAAAAGATCAGGCCCAAATTCCAACTCTAGCTTTACTGTTTATTAAACTTAGTTTCATACCATGTTTAAGTAGAATGTTTTATCCCTGCAGTTAGGTGGTGAATCACCTAATGAAACTTTTTTTCTATGCTAATGTACTGGTACCTAGGAGCCAGAGAAAAAATTAGGAGACTTTTTATCTCACAGTAACCCACTTATTTGATTTATGTGCTAATAACATACATTAAATCAAGAAAATAGTATCCTAGCTTGGAAAATTCTCAAATTTTTACTAGCAGATACACTGTGATAGAGGTTGCTGTGTAAAAAGTTCCAGGGACAAAAACCCTGTGTAGGGTCCTGTAAAAATGAATCCTTGAATAGTCTAGGTGTGGAATGTCATATTTTCTATGCTCTGAATACTGCGTGATAAATCCTACAAAAATTACAGTAGCTTATGCATGCTTAAGTGAAGGCTCTGTAAAAACCTTAGACTCATTTGTTGCACCAATTGTTCTGTACAAAAAGAACAAGGTGAGACCTTCGAAGATATGATTGCTAGCTTGACTTGGCCCTGCACTCTTCCCCCTGGTTGGTCGGTGGAATGGGATGCGCCCCCGTCCAACGGAGATAAGGCCGAGTGATGTCTCGTACGGGCTTCATCGAGACATCCTGTATCGTCGAGTAGTTCCCGTTGTTTTATTTTCCGCTGCAACTTAAACTCTGAAGAACTTATTTATGATCATTGGAGTACTTGGTTTCTAAATTTAAAAACTTGGTCTGTAATATTTCACTTATGATAATGTTGTAATATTTGCTGGAATGTGGTATTCTCTGGGCTCATCGTCGCATGAGCGTTTGTATGTATGGCGCTCGATCCGTTCACCGTGGTTGTATCGGGAGGTTATACCCGACAGACCAGTGAATTACTCCGTTTGAAGTGTAAGGTTAACCGAGAATGCCTTAATAGTGATGGTTAATACACTTGAGCCGGATTAATTCAGGTGGTTCTGCCACATGGCCATTGTCCAGTTCTTGTCCCTCCATGTTTTGCATGGTATAGTGTAGCTCAACTAAGCTAATAACGTCGCTCATCACAAAAAGGAGCATACAATCTAAAAGAACTACATTCAATGGGAGGAATCATAAAGAGCAAACAAGATCCAATCAAGAAGAAGGCACTCAAGCATTTCAAAACATTCGAACAAGGAGCTACCTCACGCACTTATCGATCTAACTACTTCGTGGAATTCGGGGTCTCCTATTTGCTAAGTAGGACAACTCCTTTCTAATCATATAAGTCCATGTGATAAATTATCAACGCAGGTAGGAGAATGAGTCAAAGTAGGGAGAATGAGTCAAAGTAGGGAAAATGAGTTAAGGCATAGGGGGAAATTAGCTCAAGGTAATATAATTAAATGGATAGAATCGTTTAGATTGCCCTATGCCTATCGACCGTTTCTATGGCTCGTACTATGGTCAAGTATGACAATGATATCAACTGAAACGAACCGGGTTTTCGTAAAGAGAACCCAATTCTCTGTATCATCGTGATAGTCCCAGGATCGGTAGCTATCACATGCAGAACTCATTTCAATTACATATCACAGTCATACGGCACGATAAACATTACAAGGTGTTGGCGCTAAAATTGGCCAGATAGGAATCGGCCGATGGTCTTCAGCGTCGGACACACGACCCGGGAGAATCTGCTTAGCTCCTGTTCGGGTTATCGCCCTGGTACGGTTCGCGCGGCGTGCCAGTCAATCTGACCTGTTGATTGACAAGGAAATAAGAGTATTAAATTCCAGGCGCTCCGATCGGCTGGAGTTCCGATCCGTCCTGAGGAGCGCGTCGGCGAATCGGCCGATTTGTTGTAAAGATGATCGGCTATGGATCAGCCGATAATCGTGTAATAATTGTAAAGAAAACTGCTGGAGCGATCTAAACAATTAGTATAGATGCAACACTTGAAATAGATCTAATCGGCTGTGAGATGATAAATCGAAGAAGAACGATGACGAAGCCGATTACTCTGATCTCAAGCTGGATAACTGGTGATAATACTAGAATAACTGGTAAAACTTGCAATTCTAGTAAATATCAATAACTGGTGAATAAATCCAAATGAAACCACAACGATGCGCCCGTAGTTAAAGCTTGGATATTATTCAATAAGCGGAACCTACCAATTGGCCGGAGATCAAGTTGATGCAACCCTGCCAATTCGTACGAACTCGTGAAAGAAAAAAGGTATTGGCGAAGTCGCCGACTTGAAAGTAAATTGCTGAAAAAGTAGAAGTATTATTGTTGATTGATGTGTTGATTCTTTTTTTGCAAGACCCTGACGACTCCTATTTATACCCTAAGACTAGGACCCCTGGTCGATCACGACTTGTTACAACCTTATTTAAAAAATGGGAAAACTACTATATCTATAATAACTTTTAAAGGAAACGGACTCCCGCAGAATCTTCCGCCGCCGTCCCCTAATCCAATCAGGACTCTTTTCAATTCCTCCTTGACCGACTTAGCGTTGCCCTGTTGACCAACTTTTGACCAGGACTCTCCGAAATAGTCCCATGCTGTTGGCGCAAGCTGTATCACCAATCGGCCGATTTCCAACTGTTACCTCAATCGGCCGATTCCTTACTGTAACCTTTAGATCTGCCGCATCGGCCAACCTTCTCTTCCCGACGCCTATTTAACACGTGTCAAAATCTGGCGTCAACATATGCCCCCCAGTTTCGGAGTAAAACATAACTTTTTCTTCGAAACTCTTTCTTTAATCCTTTCCTCCGAAACGGGCGCAGTAAAAATCTCCTTCCGTTCCGCGGCACAATGATTGAAACTTCCTCGGACCGAGCGCGCGAAACGACCGCTCCCCTGGAATTCGTGTAGACGGCGCGGCAAGAATACTGTCTTTGCCCTTGCTCTCCCGGTTTTCCTCAAGTACTGGCCTTCTCCGCCTACTCTTCCCCACAAATCTAGCATTCTCTTCCAGCGAACCACTGTTCGTCTTCCTCCAAGCTCTCTCGATCTCCAAACGCTTCCCCCCTTCCGGCGATCTCATCCGCGACCTGCTCCAACCCTCCAATGGCGTCACCATCGGCGACCGTTCCATCCACAGATGCTCCATCGGCGATCCCTTCAGCGGCGGCGGCTCAATCGGTGGCTCCTCTGGCAACCCCATCGGCGACGATGATCTCCATCCCAGAGGTAAATGTTTGAAATTTTTTCCCTTTCGTTTCTCTATTGCTTCGGATCTTTTCTCAGTTTCTTCCCCTTTTCTCCCTTTTTAGGCACTTAGGCACCGAATCACCATCCCCCTCTCAGAATCCCCTGACCTTATCTGCTTAGGCCCTATGGGGAACCCAGATCCAACTGACCTGATCAGTCTAGAGACTCACAGAGTCCCTTTCAAGCAATCGCCCATGAACCTAGATCAGTGGGTAGGTACCTTTAGATCCTGGCCAAATGAAACCCCCGGCTGGAGAGAATGGTACCAGAGAATAGCCAGATCTAGGAAGGTTCAGTGGGAGGAAGTCAAAAAATCGGCCAGTGCATAGACCTATCTCTATCTCAGATGGAAAGAAATGAATCTCTGGTCATGGCAGCTTCTTATTTTTGGTCTGATGCACTCAATGCGTTCGTTTTTGGACATGGACCCATGACCCCGACTTTGGCCGATGTTCTGTTGTTGACCGGCCTCGATGTCTCCTCCGCCGATATCCCTTTTAACTATCTGTTTAAGCCATCACATCGGCTAGAGACCAAAGGAATCGGCGGGTGGAAGGGGTATATTAGCAAAAATATGAAGACTGGGACAGTTTCAGAGAGGGAGCATACTGCTTTTCTGATGATGTGGCTAGAAAAGCACTTTTTCTGTGGCAGAGCAGTCGGACCCTCTTCAAACACCCAAGCTTTAGCGTAGCGGCACAATATTAGAAATCCATTCGGCGTAGCGGCACTGCCGAATAAATCCTGCTTCAATTAACTTTTGATTTCAGCCTTTATATCAGGTAGAATCTTAGGGTTGCACGGTCGTGCAGGTTGCTGATATGGCCGATATCCTGATTTTATAGGTAACCGGTGTTCAACAATGGACCGGTCTAGACCTGGCATCTTATGGTATTCCCAAGCAAAGCAATCCTTGAATTCTTTTAATAAACTTATCAGTTTACACTTATACTCAGGATCCAAATTAGCACTAATATACGTCGGCCTTGATTTGCTGCTATCTTCCAAATCTACCATCTCCAATAAATCAGCCGACGTAAATCCATGCCCAAGCTTCCCGTCTTCTCAGACGAGCTGATCCATCTATTCTGAATCTTCAGAGCCGACTGCTTGGATCGGCTGTAGACCGAAATCGAACACTTTTAGGAAGTCAGTGTCCCAAGTCCTGCCAGATATACACTTGACGTGCTCGCAACTCCACTGTTGCGTGTCGGCTGCTGCGACACTGTAAGCGGAATCGGCGGTGACTATCTCTGTGCTGTCGCCGACCCATTGCACGAGGCATTGATGCATTGTAGATGGGACACAGCAGTTTGCGTGTATCCAGTCATGACCAAGCAGCATGTTGTAGGATCCCTTACCATTAATAACGAAAAAGGTGGTAGGAAGGGTCTTACTGCCGATGGTGAGGTCGACGCAGAGCGCTCCACGGGCGGGAGACACGTTGCCTTCGAAATCCTTCAGCATCATGTCCGTCTTGGTGAGATCTTCATCGCCCTTGCCTAGCTTGCGGAACATGGCATACGGCATGATGTTAACTGCGGCACCTCCATCTACTAGTAATCTGGTGACGGGTCGTCCGTTAACATAGCCTTTGAGAAACAGCGCTTTAAGATGCTGCTGTTTTTCTTCTTCTGGTTTCTCAAAACTAGTCGTCATCGGCTCTAACACCAGTTGTGCCATCTGTTCTTCCATTCTTGTTGCTTTGTCTCGATCGTCAGGCGCCATGACTTCCATCGGCAATATGAACACCATGCTGATTTCGGCTGCCGATTCTTGATTGTCTGCTTCTTGACCGTTTTTCTTTGGGCGCCACACCCGAGACTTAACATTTCTTTTCTCTGGCACCTGCCTCTGTTCTTCCTCTTGATGCTCCCACTGGCGTAGGCGTTGCATCCTCCATTTCTGGGATCTGGATAGGCCATCGGGACACCACCTGGGATTTACTGGTTTGGCCGATGATCTGGCGTGTTCCTAATCTGGTTCTCTTCCTAGGGGATTTTCATCTGACACCCTATCATCAGCCATCTCTTCCAGCCGATCGTGCATGCTGACTCTGCCCCCCAACCCATCTTGTTGGTTGATCCTGGCTTTTGACCGGTGGTACTGGTCAACTCTGCCCTCCAGCCGATCATGCACCGAAATATGCTATTCCTCTCGTCCGCGCCGATTTCTGCTGATCGGCTCTGATCCTCTATCCCTAGAGTGTGACCTCGGGCGATCGTTGCAACTCAATCCGTTACACTCCGGACAGTTATCGGCAGATGGCAATCTGATGTCGTTCTCAAAGCAATGGATGAAGAACGGACATTGCCAGTGATCTTCATGCCGGCGTATCATCTCGTCGTGGTATCTTGATTGTTCTTGCTGCTACCGATATTTGTTGAGCAAGAACTGGGAGGTGACGGGTTTGCGTGGTCGTTCTGGTCCCCGCCTGTTCCCTTTGATCTCTTCCGCCGTAATCTGCCTCCTGGGATCGACGGCGCCGCCCCTTCTTGCCGATTCTGACGTCAGCACCTTGGTTTGATGTGAATTTCCTCCGGTGTCAATCATGTTGGCCGGGAAGGGATGCTGATCTATCTTCATCGGTTTTGCCAATTTAGCTGGGGTTTCAAATTTAAGCCTCCCCTGTTCGATGGCCGATTGTATCTGCTGACGGAAGACTTTGCATTCATTCGTATCATGAGACGTGGCGTTGTGCCACTTGCAGTATTTCATCTTCTTGAGTTGATCGGCCGAAGGGATGGTGTGATGCTGAGATAGCTTAATCTGTCCTTCCTGGAGCAGTAAATCGAAAATTTTATCGGCTTTTGATGTGTCAAAGCCGAATGTCTCTGGCTCTTTCTTTCCGAAAGGGCATGATATCGGTTTTTTCCCTTTCCCCCATTCTGCCAGGCCGATTTCCTCCTCCCCATCGGATTCAGACCCTTCTAGGTATGCCACTTTCTTTTGGAAATTCCTCCGCTGTTCAAACGGGCGGACTTCCTGTCCTGACAATCGGTGAACGATTTGGCTTAGGCTTTCAAACTCTTGCGCAGCATATCTTTCTTTGATTTGTGGCAGGAGGCCTTGGAAAGCGATATCGGCCAACTGGGCATCGGTCAGAGCCAGACTGTAGCATTTGTTTCTGACTTCTCTGAACCTCTGTATATATCCCATTACTGGTTCATCGCTCCTCTGCCTGAGGTTGGTCAAATCTGAGAGCTTCATCTCGTGTACCCCTGCGTAGAAGTACTTGTGGAACTGCTTTTCCAAATCGGCCCACGTAACAATAGAATTTGGTGGCAAAGTGGTGAACCATTGGAAGGCCGATCCGGACAGAGACGATGAAAATAGACGCACCCTTAGAGCATCTTGCGTGGCAGCCTCCCCGCATTGGATGATGAATCTGTTGATGTGTTCTACAGTAGATGTATCGTCCGTCCTCGAAAACTTGGTGAAATCGGGAACTTTGCAGCGGTGAGGGAACGGCAGCAAGTCATAGGCTGATGGGTATGGCGTCTTGTAGGTGTAAGTCTGCACTTTCGGCTTCAATCCAAACTAGTCCTGGATCACTTCTGCTATTCTTGCCGTCCAGTCCACCTGCTGCTGATGAACGACTGTTCGCGGTGCGGGCATGTGTTGAAGAGCTGGCACGGCTGGGTGATGAATTGAAGCATGCGGCGAATTTTGCTGAGCAGCTGTTAGTTGATGGCGAAGTGAATCCGCCGCTCCATCGTATGTCATCATTGGCGTCGTGCCTTTGAACGCTTCTACAGCGCTTGCCCCCCTGCCGATTTCTGATGAGTTCGGCTGATACTGAGGGACCGTCGGCCGGACGGCCGATTGGTGAGACACTTGGGTTGGATAGCTTCCATGCCCGGTTGATGGATCGGGGAAAGCCGTTGTCGCCGATATCCCCCAGGGTGCTGAGCTTGTAGGCAGCGATTGTATAGAAGCGATCTGGATGGGTTGAAACGGTGTCTGTGACGGGAAACATGGTGTGCCGCTGTATCTTGGAGACGCTGGAGGCAGTGGAGTGTTGTGCCCCTCGCGTTGCGTCAATATCAGCTGAGGAGCCGATTGGGATGTGCATGGTAAGCTTCTAGCTGGCAGCGTGATTGGCGGGGCATACGCTGGTCCCTGATAGCCTTGGACTGCTCCGCTGGCCAGAGAGCTGATGACGGCGTTATACACCGTGTTGGTCATCACTGAAGATTGGTCAATGAATGCCTGGTAGACGGACTGTTGGATCATATCGGACATCTTGCCCGAGTCCTCAGCAATGGTGATGTGGCGGGGAACTGGAATAGGAGCCTTCTTGATAGCCTCCCCGCTTCTGGTACGACTGAACGACTGAAGGTACATCTTCTTGTAATCTTCTAGATGTTTAGCTAATTCTTCCCTCTGGTCGTCCTTGAGATCCGCTTCTGTGACCTCAATGATGTTGCTATCAGAGATTTCTGCGTTTTTCGACATATCAGATCTTGAAGTTGTCCCACCGGGCGTGCCAAAAGTGTGTTGGCTCTAAAATCGGCCAGATAGGAATCAGCCGATGGTCTTCAGCGTCGGGCACACGACCCGGGAGAATCTGCTTAGCTCCTGTTAAAGTTATCACCCTGGTACGGTTCGCGCGGCGTGCCAGTCAATCTGACCTGTTGATTGACAAGGAAATAAGAGTATTAAATTCCAGGCGCTTCGATCGGCTGGAGTTCCGATCTGTCCTGAGGAGCGCGTTGGCGAATCGGCCGATTTGCTGTAAAGATGATCGGCTATGGATCAGCCGATAATCGCGTAATAATTGTAAAGAAAACTGCTGGAGCGATCTAAACAATTAGTACGGATGCAACACTTGAAATAGATCTAATCAGCTGTGAGATGATAAATCGAAGAAGAATGATGACGAAGCCGATTACTCTGATCTCAAGCTGGATAACTGGTGATAATACTAGAATAACTGGTAAAACTTGCAATTCTAGTAAATATTGATAACTGGTGAATAAATCCAAACAAAACCACAGCGATGCGCCCGTAGTTAAAGCTCGGATATTATTCGATAAGCGGAACCTACCAATTGGCCGGAGATCAAGTTGATGCAGCCCTGCCAATCCGTACGAACTCGTGAAAGAAGAAAGGTATTGGCGAAGTCGCCGACTTGAAAGTAGATTGCTGAAAAAGTAGAAGTATTGTTGTTGATTGATGTGTTGATTCTTTTTTTTGCAAGACCCTGACGACTCCTATTTATACCCTAAGACTAGGACCCCTGGTCAATCACGACTTGTTACAACCTTATTTAAAAAATGGGAAAACTACTATATCTATAATAACTTTTAAAGGAAACGGACTCCCGCAGAATCTTCCGTCGCCTTCCCCTAATCCAATCAGGACTCTTTTCAATTGCTCCTTGACCGACTTAGCGTTGCCCTATTGACCAACTTTTGACCAGGACTCTCCGAAATAGTCCCATGCTGTTGGCGCAAGCTGTATCACCAATCGGCCGATTTCCAACTGTTATCTTAATCGGCCGATTCCTTACTGTAGCCTTTAGATCTACCGCATCGGCCAACCTTCTCTTCCCGACGCCGATTTAACACGTGTCAAAATCTGGCGTCAACACAAGGATTTATTACATAAACCAGAGGATTGTAATACGAGTTTTCTAGTACAATACCCTTGGGCTAAAGGAAAAAAAATAGAAAACTAAAGTCGTAGCTAAGCTTCTGGGCATCCTTCATCTTGATGTCCCTCTTCCACAGGCAAACTTGAGTATAGCATGGTCCGTCCTTAAATCATCCTTCAAAGTTGGGGTTACATTTTGGTTCAAATCCTACATCTACCAACTATCCCCAAAGCATGGGATAGGTTCATGTCACCATCCGTATGCAAGCTTTAAGTGTAATGCAAGTGGTATAAAGAGTTGCCAAGGATAGGCTAGGGTTTTCCTAAGCAAGAAGCAAGCAAGTAATACCATCATAAACTCCTCACCACGGGCAATCCTGGGATCCTAGGCTCCCAGGTTACTCACACCTTCCTCAACCATCCAAGTCGATGTGAGAACTCCCTCTTCTCGCACCTCAACTGCCCCCAGGAAACAATATCAACACTAGAGGGAGGTAGAAATCTGGTAGCACTAATCTATGAAAGCAAAGCTAGATCAAGAGCTGCCATGAGCGAGGACGCGGCTATACGTATAGTTTTCATCCTGCAGGGGTTGTACACCTGTACCCACTCGGGCTGCAAGCTAGGGATCAACCGACTGAGACACAACCCACAACCATAACTCTCTAACAAATGTGGTATCATCCTGCTTTCTCGGGGTTGGGTGCATTCGGTGCAACGAATGACCTGGGACTATGAATCTCTAACCTAGCCAATTGGCTTCGAAAGTCTCAAAGATTAGGGTCGTAGATTACGACCGAATCTGGCGCACCCCGAATATCCCATGGGCGTGCGCACCTTGACCCTCTTCTGTCTCACAAACTACTCCTACAATCCTGGTACCGCACAGCTAGGAATGGTTGGAACCCCCGCCCATTCAGAAGTAAGTGGCGTGCATGTTTACACAGTTCCTTCTCCAGGTCCACTAACTTGGCGTTATGCACCGAGGCGAGTATCCTCATCAAGTCATGTATCCGACGCAACGGTCTGTCGATGGCCCCCATTATAGGCTTGGCCCCCAACTCCTCAAGTACCCCAAACATCCTCAAAGGACCAAACATCCACACAGGACATGTGCCCGCAACAGGCACTCCGTAGGATGTGCCCAACGCACATCCCAAGCCCTTGATCTGAAGATCATGTTAGTTCAGTCGCCTCCGCTAGGAATACTAATCACCAGCTCCTTAGAAGTGTATCTCCACTCACGCCAAGACTATATCACAATATCCCACACATACACAAGCAAGGCATCTCTCATATATATTTATCATGTGAATTAGGATTTCAAGGAGTTCAGGTATACAAATAGGCTATGCAGGTTCATCTCATCATACCAGTAAATAAAGTGATAGCATATCTAGCAAGCAATGCTTATTAGGTGTTTAGATCATAGATGGGCGTGAACCTGATGGTTCTTTGTAGTCTTTTGAGGTCTTCTAGGGGTCTGGGAAGTCCTTCTAGGTCTTCTGGACATCCGTGAAGCCCTCCGGGGTATTCTCGCTATCCGGAACGTCGGTCAACTCCGCTTGTAGAGACCTAATTGTAAATACATAAAAACATAGGTACTAAAGTGCAAAAATGCACAAAGCTGCTCAAATAAGATCCAAATCACAACTACACCTATTCTAACAAGTAGATCATGATTTTAGAAGAATTATGAAACCGGTTTCATAATTTTTGGAGGTCCGGTTATTTAGTTATGAATTTTCTAAGGTTAAATCATTTTCTAAAATTGATAAAAGGATTTTGAAAAAGAAAAGCACATTGTCAGTGCCACGTGTCAGCACCTGGGTGTCCCATGTGGCTTGCTGACGTTAGCATGACATCATCAAGGTAGGTCTGGTCTGCTGACGTTAGCAGTGGGCCCTGCTGATGTCAGCGTTGACCGGTCAACATTGACTGGTTCAACGACTCAAATGTCAGGGCTGGGTCAACGGGTTAATGGACCCACTGGTCAACCTCACCTAGAGGCTGACAGCCGGGTCCCGCGTGTTAGGTCGTGTTTAAAAAGAAAACAAGAAAAGGAAATGGCAACTCGGTCTGGTGGGTTAAAAGGCGAGGGTCGGCTTGGTTCGGCCCATCTAGCCTCGGCTTGGCTTGCAGGCCGACTAGTGGGTCGGCAATGTAGCTGTGCAGGCTGGCTCGGGATCCGGCTGGAAAAAGGATAAGCCGGCTTGGTCACATGGGCTGGCTCGGCTCCTTTGGCTAACTGGCCGACTCGGCCCATGGCTTGGTGGGCCGAGTCCCCAACCCGCGCTCAGGTCTCCTCTTCCCCTCTCTTGTTGCTAACAAGGCAGGCCCGCGCATCAGCGGCTCCTCCTCTCTGGTCGCTGGGGTCCTCGTGTCAGCGTCTGCTGGATCCGGTGTGGCCTGGGCAAATTCAGTGCGACACGGGTCGCGAAAGTGCGTATGTGTGGCGTAGGGTGTGTGCAACTATTGCGTTGTGTGGGTTTGCTCGATGGGTGCTCGAGGGTATGCCCCAAAGGGACTGGGCTTGTGCAGTGCCGTGACATCATGAAGTGGCCGTGTCTTGGTGCGCGGTCACCGGGCTATGGTGCAGCGGCGGCGGTGTGGCCTGAGGCGAGTGCAGGCTGGTCGAGCTCTGGCGTGTGCGTCGGTGGCAAGGTGAGGCATGGCCAAGGCACTGCCTTGGGTAGCACCGGGCACGCACGAGCGCCCGGGCACTCGGCTTGGCCTAGGTCACGGCGCGGTGGCGTCTGGGTGGTGTCAAGGCAAGGGCGCGCGACGTGGTGCTGGCTAGGGATGAGCAAGGGCGAGGCCGGGCGGCCGGGTCGCGGCACGCGAGTGGCTCCCTTGTACTCCTTGTCCGCGGCGTGGCCAGGTCGCGTGCACGGGGCATCAGCGTCCCGGGCCCGCGGCGACGACATGGTGGCGAGAACAAGGCCAGAGCGGTGGTGTAGGGCTATGGAAGTTAAGGGCGACAACAATAAGATGTGGTCACGAGCTCGCGAGCGCCTCGCGTCCAGGGCTGTGGCTTAGCGCTACGGCATCGGGGCAAGGAGGCGTGGTGACAGGCGAAAAAAGTGTATGGGTAGCACGGGAACATGTGCACGGGCCCTGGCATCCTAGGTCCACGGCGGTTGCGGCGAGCGGCGGGGTTGCAGGTCACGACGGCGCGATGGCGACTGGTCCCTGCAGACATGATAGGACGGGGATCCTATGGCTAAACTACGGCGGGTTCATCGGCGGTGTGAGGCATCACACCAGCAGCAACGGGGGGTCGACGGGGGCAGAAGATGGCGCTCACCGCTCGGGCTCGTGGACGATGTGCTTGGAGCAGTGGTGAGACGTGGCCGGTCGAATTTGATGCCGTGCCGTGCAGCGCTGGAACGTCGTTGTCGATGATCGAGGAGCCGGCGTGGCGGAGCTTCGGCGGCGACGTCGTCCTTCTCCTCGGGTGCGGCGGCACCAGCTTCTTCCCTTGGCTCGGCAGCGGCGTCCACTTCTATCTTCAACTCTTGGCGTCAGCTTCTCCTCCCTCTCTCCTCTCCTTCGGTCCCTCCTCTTCCTTCCTTGGCCCTCCCCTCTCGGCTGGTGGCGGCGGCGCTAGATGGGAAAAGGGGAAAATCCCTGAAAGCGGCTAGGGTTTCGTGGTGCTTGAATGGGGTATTGTAACACCTCAGGTGTTTAAATTGCTAAACAAATCTCATTAGCGTAACAATATGCATAAATAACTAAGAAAAGTTAAAAAAATGTATTATAATTTGGTTTTGCATTTATATTGAAAGTATGTATATATGTGCATGAGTACATGTACTTTAACCAAACAAATTAAATAACTTTCATATCGATGCAAATATGACTACAAAATTGAATAGGCACATCATCAGTGACATGATAAACAAAAGTTTATTTGAAGCCTAATGGAGAATATGAAATTTTGCCCATGAAATGACGTGCCATCCAAATCATACTTTTTGAGTTTTTAAAATAACTTCTGAACTAGAACTCAAATGAACTTGTAGAACTTTTCATTTTGAACAACTTTCATGTTCAGAGATTTTCGAGTTGCAACACAAAAATAGGAGAAAAACATGGTTTTACAGTTCAGCCCCTCGGTTCTCTTCTATTTTCCCTTGCAGTCCCTCCCTTCCCCTACTCTGCCCCGACAGCCCAGCAGAGCCGGCCACCACGTCGCCGGCGATGCCTGCAGCCCGCGTCGTGCCAAGCCAATGGCTGGCCGCGCCCCTGCCGCACGCGCTCCTCTCCCACGCCCCGAAGCCTGCCCAGCCCGCTGTTGCCACGCGCACTCCGGCAAGGCGCCCCTGCTCGCCGCCCAGGGCGGCCAGTACCGCGCGCCGGGCCCCGCCAGTCCCCGCGCGCTGCTCGGCAAGCCAGCTGCTGCAGCTGCTTGCCCAATCGCATGCCGCGTGATCTCCTCCTCCCCCACGCTCCAGCCGCACGCCACGCCGGCCCCCTGTCCGCCGGGGGAGACCCACCTCCAGCCATCCCCAACCCCAACCAAGGCCCCCACAAGGTAGCTCTTGCCTCCCTGGTACTCCCCGACCCTTTTCCCCTCGCCGCCGGCGAGCACCCTTGCTGGAATTTGGCCGGCCGCCATGCCAGCCCCGTCCAAGGACCCAATTGCTTCGATTGAAATCTTTAAAAGGGTCTGCACGCAAGTTTCCAGGGGCATATCTGCAAACCAGTGTTTTGACCCTAGATTCAAAAACAGCAAACTTCAAAAATGTTTTACAAATCGTCGAAAAATCGGAAAAATACAAACTCAACTGTTCTGTAATCTTTAGAAGAGGATCTACAACTTTTGTTACATGCATTTCTTCAGTTGCTTGCTATATTTTTATCTAGATTAAATGGAATGTTTAATCACTTTTATTTGTACCCACTGTTGTAGACAATGGCTGAACCTGAAATTTGGATAGTAGGTTAGTTCCTTGATGTGTAGGCTAGTGTAAAACGTTTAGGACCAGAACCCATATCTAGCTAAACTTTTTGTTAGACTTTGTTATATGCCATAAAGGGATAGAACTAATTTTTCCATCTATTATATTGTGATTTATGTTGTGAAACTTTTTCTGTGATTTTATATTGATAGCTAGGTACCACAAAAAAATTTTGAACTTTTTACCTTTCTATAACCTACTTATATAATTTTTGTTGTGGAGAAATGCATTAAATCAAAATAATTAGTTTTTGTGCTTGAAAATTGTTCATCTTTCTACTGTGGGATACTTTGGGTTAGAACATATTGTATAAAAAGTTTCATACTCAGAAACCCTGTATAACATTCTGTAGAAATTAATCTTTACTAAAATAGGTGTATCTTGTCCTATTTATTATGCTCTGTATCATGCACAATAAAATCCTGTAAAATTTTTAGCATCAATACTTGCATGGTTCATTCCGTATAAAAATAACTAGGTTCTAGTAGTGGCTGTGTATTATATTTTTCATATTTAATCTGCTACACAAAAATGCCTGAAATTTTTGCAGTGGTTTTGTCTCTGCATGTGGTACTCTGAATAAAGGTTTCATCACCAGAAGTTACCTAGTTCAGTAATTTTGTTTAATCCATGTTTGTGCTTAGAAAATTAAGTTTCCAATATAACACAACCCCTTCTTATTTAATGAAGTTAAGTAGTTTAAGATGTACTCTATTAACGATTGCCCAAGAAATCTTAACTAAGTAACTTTACAACCAAATCTATGTTTTTGTGGACTGCAACTTTATCGTGAAGAAAATAAATGTCATATACCATCACTACAACTCATACTTATGCATTCATATAGAATCGACTACTCTCACTGACGGAACTTACAAACTGGTGCCCGAGTCCGAGAGTGAGCAGCGTGAAGCTCAAGTGAATCTAACTGAAGTTTTCGAAGACCCGAACCAAAGTTCAGAAGAGCCCAAGGCTAGCTTTGCTCAAGAAGGCAAGCCCCGGAGCATGAACCCTATTTTTCAAATTATGCAACTTATTAATCTATATTGCTTGTGCATTAAGTTTATAGGAGTTGAATGAAAACTTAGTTGCATGATCTTAGGTTCCTATGATTTGAACACTAGATATAAGGTTCGATAGAATGCTATGCTAATAGGACTCCGGTAAAAGTCAAGTGATTTCCTGTCACTCGCGAGAATATAGAAGTTGAATGTTTACTACATGCTGCAATCATAAGGTCGACGGACGGGGCTATGGTGCGATGTTCATGTTGATGATTGAGGCCCCGTCTTTTTAGTGAAAAATACTAAGGTCGCAGTGTGTGGTAGTGGTGGTTAAGCGTTTGAACGTACTAACCACATGCTGAGAATATGGTAATAGGTAAGCTTAACAACCTAATTGGACCGGCAAGTGGACAGCACCCTCACCCTCCTAACTTTGGTTCCATGCTCGCACATGGTGGGTGCAGAGCTAGGCTCTGTAGTCTCGAATGGTGGCCCTGATCCACAACCCGGGAAGAAAGAGGAAAAGTTGCACGTGTGACTCTGGGAGTAACCACGTGACGTCTGTTTCTCGCGGTATTGAGACTACTTGACCCTTTTACCACATAGAGTAAGAAATGGAACAATGATGATGATTAATCTTGTTGGATGCAAATTAATTCTTTCACCATGCATGATATTGGATAGTTGCTTACCTAGAATGGTTAAGGAAACTAGAATCTAGAGCTAAAATTTGAAAGTAAGGACCTACTTGTATATGCTTTTCGGCAAAACAAACCCCTCAAGCCAAAAGCCTTGCATGCCTAGGAGTCGGCTAAGTATATTCCACTAGTCGGGTAAGCCTTGCTGAGTATTAGTATACTCAGCCTTGTTTGTGGCTTGTTTTCAGGTGATACTTTTGAGGATATGGTTGCTAGTTTGACTTGGCCGTGTACTCTTCCTCCTGGTTGGTCGGTGGAATGGGATGCGTCCCCGGCCCAGGATGATAATGCCGAGTGATGTCTCGTACGGGCTTCATCGAGACATCATGTATCGTCGAGTAGTTTGTCGTTGTTTTTTCTCTGCAATGAAGTCTAAAGAACTCATTTACTTTTAAACTCTGAAGTACTTGTTTTACGAATTCAAACTTGGTCTGTAATAATAAATTTATGTTGAACCCTGTGATGTAAAATTTGTGGAATGTTGTATTCTCTGGCTCAACTTCGTGTGAGTACTTTGTATGTGTGGTTTCGATCGGCAAACCCGTGGTTGTATCGGGAGGTTACCCGACAGACCTATGGATTACTCCGGTTGAAGTGCGAGTTAGCCCGAATTGCTCTCGTGGTGATGGTTAGCGCACTTGAGCCGGATTAATTCAGGTGGTTCTGCCACAGGTATTTATAGGCCGGTGCTAGGGTTCTACCGGGGCAGAATGCCAGAGATCGGCCGAGCTAACTCGAGGCGCGTGCGGGGCTACGTGGCAACATCAGGAGGCTTGCACTACTAGAAATCGGCGCATCCGTGATGAAATTTCGTGTGACGTTTCCAACTTCATCACAGAACATGCCCCTTTTATGACGAAACCCAAGTTTCATCACATTTCATCGGCGGCAGCCCTCAGCCCCTACTAAACTATGATGAAAGTAAAACGAGAGTCACAGAACAACATGCCGTATCATCACAGAAAGGGTGTGCCATCAAGTCCAAGTATCTGTGTCAACTTGGGTCCACTGTAGAGGTGTGACCTGGGCGTCCATGTGTACGAGGGCAGGCCCAGTTGGCCGACGTGGCTAACACGTGTACCTGGAGGCCCACGTGTGTTGGTGGTCGATTTCCAATGATTTTGACCACCAACATTTCTCCAGAATTCATGGTTACAAGGCCCACACCTAGCTAAATTTATTAAACTAATGAAATTCCACTAGTTTGGTGCACATCTGACTGCAGGAACTCACTGTAGAAATTTGTGCCGATTTGGGAGAAATACCAGGCCGCCCGGCCTGGCACTGAAGCCTTTCAGGCTCTACTTTTGCCAGCATGCAGAGAAACACAAGTACTTGATCATGGATCGTGCCTTTTACGTCAGTTTGATCCAATGACCCAAAAGGCCTCACACATGGATGCAAGGTCCCACCTGCATACAAGACTCGGACAAACAACCGAAGGGCAGTAGTAACCGCCATAAGGTGGCCATCAGGGATGCCCACGCCAAAGGCGGTGCCAAGTGGCGACAATCCCAGGCCGGCCGGCTTGGGGGAGGCCAGCCGGCCCCACTTTGCAGCCACTCGAGCCCATCTTTGCGTGGAAGTTACACAACCGTCATACCTGCTTGGAAGTTGGGGAATTTCAGCTTTGGTTACAAGCTAAGCAACCTTAGCCTTGCTTACAAGTTAAGCAACCCACCTTGGAGTGCTATAAATAGAGACCTCCCCCCTCATTTGTAACACACACCATTTGGAGAGAAGAAGAGTCTCTAGCAAAGAGTTGTTTATCCTTAGAGTAGAATGGGGAGAGTGTGAGGTGAGAGTCCGGAGGCAAGCCGGGTTCTTTGGCTCACCTCCAGCTTGTAGCCTAAGAGGAATGAAGCATCTTTGGAGTGAAGTTCCTCGTGTATCATTGGTATCTCGCTAGTCTCTCTCTCTACTTCAATTACTTGTTTACTTTCTTACAGTGGTATCTCGCAAGTATCTCGCTAGTTTCTCTCTTTACTGCGTGGTCTAGCAAGCATGGCCATTTGGGGTTTCTTTTTGCCTTAGCGCGAGATGGAAGTCAGTAACTTGATAGTTGAAGCGTGGTGCTTAGGTTTGATAGTTATTGTTGGCACTCCTTAGCCTATATGAACTAATCCGCAAGCGCACAAATACCAATGTAGCTTTCACCATGGAGTTTACCTAGGATATCAAATCCAAGGAACGATAAGCGCAACCAGAGCTAGAACTAATTCAATTCGGACCCACCAGAGGAAGAGAGGTACGAGGGTAGAGGGTCTAACAACGGTTAGCCAACTCGTTACCCAGAAGACTTGCTACTAAACTAACTTGATCTGCTTCGGCGGCTGGGGCGGAAGGATCTCAGACTGAGGGAGAAATGGGGGTCCAACTCGGCCGATGATCTACTGCTATGAAAACACCCGAACATGGTGGACTATAAGGGACGGACAGGGCTGTCACCACCTGCCGCCTACCACATCAGTTCCGTGGGGTGTAACACAACCCAAGATAACTATCAAGCCTAAGCAACACGCTTCAACTATCAAGTTACTGACTTCCGCCTCACGCTAAGGCAAGAAGAAACCCCAAATGGCCAGGCTTGCTAGACCATGCAGACAAGGGATCCCGCAGATCAATGCAAGAAAGTAAACAAGTAACTGAAGTAAGGAGAGAGACTAGCGAGATACTGACGAGAGACAAGGAACTTCACTCCAAAGATGCTTCATTCCTCTAAGGCTACAAGCTGGAGGTGAGCTGAAGAACCCGGCTCGCCTCCGGACTCTCACCTCACACTCTCTCCATTCTACTCTAAGGATGAACAACT
The DNA here is from genome assembly GCA_032594955.1 of Panicum miliaceum. Classification (NCBI taxonomy): domain Eukaryota; kingdom Viridiplantae; phylum Streptophyta; class Magnoliopsida; order Poales; family Poaceae; genus Panicum; species Panicum miliaceum. Next base: position 17,109,264 of record CM064068.1, read on the forward strand.
CTTGCTTGAGACTCTTCTTCTCTCCAAATGGTGTGTGTTACAAGTGAGGGGGGAGGTCTCTATTTATAGTCCTCCGAGGTGGGTTGCTTAGCTTGTAAGCAAGGCTAAGGTCCCTTAACTTGTAAGCAAAGCTAAATATTCCTCAACTTCCAGGCAGGTAAGGCGGTTGTCTAACTTCCACACAAAGATGGGCTCGAGAGGCTGCAAAGTGGGGCCAGCCGGCCGGCCTGGGATTGTTGCCACTTGGCACCGCCTTTGTCGTGGACATCCCTGATAGCTTCCTTATGGTGTTTATTACTGCCCTTCGGCCGTTTGTCCGAATCTTACATACAGGTGGGCCCTTGGATCCATGTGTGAGGTCTTTTGGGTCGTTGGATCAAACCGACATAAAAGGCACGATCCATGATCAAGTACTTGTGCTTCTCTGCATGCTGGCAAAAGTGGAGCCCGAAAGGCTTCAGTGCCTAGGATTTGTCCCAAATCGGACCAAATTTAGACAGTGAGTTCCTGCAGTCCCATATGCACCAAAACTAGTGGAATTTCATTAGTTTAATAAATTTAGCTTGGTGTAGGCCTTGTAACCATGAATTCTGGAGAAATGTTAGTGGTCAAAATCCTCGGAAATCGACCACCAACAGTTATCTCAGGTTGTGTTCCACCCCACGAAATTGATGTGATTGGCGGCAGGTGGTGACAGCCCAGTTCGTCCCTTGTAGTCCACCACGTTCGGATGTTTTCATAGCAGTAGATCATTGGCCGAGTTGGACCCCCCATTTCTCCCTCATTCTGAGGTCCTTCCGCCCCAGCCGCCGAAGCAGATCAAGTTAGTTTAGTAGCAAGTCTCTTGGGTAATGAGTTGGCTAACCGTCGTTAGACCCTCTACCCGCGTACCTCTCTTCCTCTGGTGGGTCCGGTTGAATTAGTTCTAGGTCTGGTTGCGCTTATCGTTCCTTGGATTCGATATCCCAGATAAACTCTCTGGTGAAAGCTACATCGGTATCACTGCGCTTACGGATTAGTTCGTAAAGGCTAAGGAGTGCCAACAAGCTTTCTGGCGCCGTTGCCGGGGAATGGTAGCGATACTAGTTTTAGACCTTTTTCAGCCGTACACCTTTCCGCACATACCACCTACACCATGGAGTTCGCTCCTAGTTATCCGGCAATTCCATACTGCGAGTACTTGGAACCGCCTCCACCATACCACCACATTTATCTGATGGTTATGAGACCAGTCCCAGTCTGATAGCCATGGTTCGTGCTTAGTCTTTCTCTAGTAGAAAGGACGAGAGTCCCTATGCTCACTGCATGCATTCGAGCAAAATTGCTCTTTATTGACCATACCCGGTATGAATCAAGACACCCGACAGTGGAAGCTTTTCCCGCTCTCTCTGACGGGAGAAGCAATAGTATGTATGACCAAAAGGCAGGGAGATTTGGAGAAGATTGGATTGAGCTGAAGGATGAGTTATGCCTGTTCTTCTTCCCTGTTAGCAAAATGTTCGCTTTTCACAACCAACTGTTATCATTCAAGCAACGCGAAGAGTGAATTCGAACAGAGTGGGAAAGCCTCATGCTGACGGCAAATATTTTGGGCCACGTTATGGTATTCTGCAAGAAATGCTAATTCAGCACTTCGTTGGTGGACTTAAGCTGGAGAGTGCAGATTTCATGAATCTCACCTCCAGGGATCTTTCATGAACAAGACAGCTGCTGAAGTAGAACAATACTCAGCACACTGGAAGTCCATAACGAGCCAACCAAGCCAACTAATCAGCCCAAAGAGAAGCAATAAGTTCACACCCCTATCAGCTGCATCCTCTCTACCTCCAACACACATAGAGCAAATAGCGAACCACAAAAGTCCATAGATCATGTGCCCCTCATCGAAGATATGCCTATGTTCGTCCCTGATCTCTTCATAGAAGAAGAGTATATTGAGATTCGGCAACACATCAAACTTGCCGAATGAGCACAAGTGCATATGCTCAAGGTCTGAGGCATTCATTCCAGAAGCCACATCGCAGATTGAGGGTCTTACTGCAAGTATGAGCAAGGAATGGATAGAGGAGGAAAATCCAATAATAGCATCGTACAGATCTATCGCACTACTCCTCTGCACTATTTGGGACACTGCACTGCAAGAAATCGGTAACGATCCGAAAGTCAAGGTGGATGTGATGCCACATCACCAGAAAAACCTCTGATTCTCTCTCATAAGCACCTAAAGTGGATCGACGACCAGATTGTGAAGAGTACATGAATTCTTCGAATTATGTCCTTGAAGATGGGACATAACAAGGTATTCTTGGATCTTCACATCTTTGATATTTCTGAAGGTGAAGAATTCATCTTGATCAGTTAGCCAATAGAGCCACTTGTCAACCCGAACAGAGACCGAGCAAGCCTCGAGGGTAAGGTTGGCAAAGATACAATCCTGGTCAGCCAAGTTTATTACAAAAGCTAGACCGGAGCAAGACCCAGTGGAGGAAGGAATGAGTATCATTCAAGAAGGGAAAACTCAGCCCAATATTGAAGAAGATGACATTCAACTTCACCCAGGAAACAGATCCGGGCGGCTACTTCAAGATCAATGGAAAGGAGAAACCGCAACATCCTCCTCCTGAGCTGAAGTCGTTGCCTCTTGGGTTGAAGTATGCCATCCTCCACAAACAACAGAGGCCCGCCAGTCATCATCAGTGATATGCTAACAGAGAGTGAGACTAGGCGATTCATTGCACTCTTGGAGAAATACCGATCTGTCATTGGGTATTCTCTAAGACTAGAAGGGGATCAGCCCCAACTTATATACCCATCGCATTCCATTAGAACCAGACCATAAGCTGTCAAGATGACATCAGTGATGGCTTAATGATGCGATGAGGAAGGTAGTAAAGAAAGAGGTTCAGAAAGTACTGCATGCAGGACTCATCTACTTCATGCAAGACAGTGAGTGAATCAGCCCAGTTCATGTTGCTCCTAAGAAGGAAGGCCTGTCAGTTATCCAGATTGAGAGAAATAAGCTCACACCTCATACGGACTATTACTGAATGGCGGATCACTTTCCTCTCCATTTCATCAAGGAGATACTTGAATGGGTATCGAGCGCTCACCCTTCTGCTACCTCAATGGATACTCTGGTTATCACAAAATTCCTATTCATCCAGATGACTAGAGTTCGACTACCTTCACCTATCCCTACGGCACATTTCGCCTACAGGCGGATGTCGTTGGTCCTTGCAACACACCTGCTTCATTCAAAAAGGTGTATGATGGTGATCTTCTCCGACTACTCGAGGACATCATGGAGGTATTCATGGATGATTTCTCAATCTTGGCAAGAACTTTTGGACAGAGTTTTCAAGAGACGCCAAGAGACATGCTCATTGGAAGAAAGTGTCAGTTCATGGTCGGAGAAAGACATTGTCCTCGGAAAAAGAGTATCAGAGCCAATCATACAGCGTCCCGATTGGAACCTTTCGTTAGAGATTAGGTGTGATGCAAGTGATTACATCATCGGTACAATGCTAGTTCAATGCAAGGATAAGAAGTAGTATGCCATATCTTATGCAAATAAGGCATTGACTAGAGTTCAGCAACAATGGAGAAGGAACTTCTGCTAGTGGTATACACCATTGACAAGTTCATACCCAACTTGGTCGGTGCTAAAGTGTCAGTATACACGGATCATGATGCACTGATGTATCAACTGACCAAGGAGGATGCTAAGCCATGACTCTTCCGTTGGATTCTGCTCCTTCAAAAGTTTGAATTAGAAATCAGTGATATGAAGGGAGTAGATAATTGTGTGGCAGATCATCTCTAGAGGATTCACGGGATCGGACCTCCCGACAACGATTAAGTCACACCCTAAAATTAATGGATTTTAGGATGTGATTAAAATAAAATAAAATAATAATAATAACAATAATAATAAAGCAATGAATTTCTCATAATTATATAAAAATTTCAACATTTATTTTCTTTACAGAAAATCTAGTATAGGAAAAAAAATTGTCTTTCAGAATTAAATAAAATGGTTTTATGTTTGTTGCATTCATGTCGTTGCATTGGTTTTTGTTTGTTTGCGTGTTTTAGTTTGCAAAATAAAAATACCCAAAAACTACCCTAAAAATCTCTTTTTCTCTCCCCTATCTCTTTTGGCCCATCCCATCTTTCTCTCTCATTTCCCTCTTTTAGCCCAGCCCAGAACCCCCTCCTCTTTTTCTTCCAGCCCGGCCCAAAACCTCTCTCTCTTCTCCTTCTATTTTCTTTCCTCTCCCTGTGGCCCAACTCGGCCGGCCCAATCCTTCTCTTCTTCTTTTTCTTCCTTCCCCCGCGGCCCAACTCAGCAGGCCCAAACCGCCTACTCTCCCTTACCCTTTTCCCATCGACAGCTGGGTCCCACCTGTCGGCGCCCCTCTCTTCCTTTCCTTTCTTCTTCCTCTGCTCCTCCCATCTTTCCTTTTTCCGTCGTGACGCTAGACGCGCCGCCACGCCGTCGTCCGCGCTCCCTCCCATTACCTTTTTCCTCACCCCGAATCCAGATCGACTCCGTGTCGTCGCCCGCGTCTCCTCTTTCCTTCCCCGCGACGCTGGCTGCCATACTCGTCGCGGTACGCGGTTCCGCCCCTTTCCTCCGCAGGCCACCGCGTGAGCCGCCGCCTTCCCTTTTCCCGGCCACTCTGCCCCTATAAAACCCACGCCGGAGCCCCGCTTTGCACCAGAGCCATCTTCAATCCCTTCCTCTACTCAACACCGATGCACGCCGCTGGAAACCGCACACCGGAGGAACGCCACCGCCCGTGATGCTGCCCCTCCGTCGACTCACCATTCCTCTGTTTCTCCGCCGCCTGCAACTCTCGTCGGAGATCCGCGTAGTGGTGAGCACCAAGCCACACCCGTTTTCCCCCTCTCTCCCGCTTTGTCGCAGCCCCGATTTCTCGCCAGACCTCTATTTCCGCCCGCCGCCGTGGCCGCCGGCCTACAGTTGCTGCATGGCCATCCCGTGGCCACCAACACTTTCTCCGTGCCGCCCTCTCTCTCCCCGGCACAATCCCAGCCTGAACCGAGCCACGGAACACCGGATTCGGTGAACTCCGGCCATCCGCCGCCGCTCTCGCTCGCCGCCGGCGCCCAGCGCAGCGGAGCGATTCGCCCGACCCTTTTTCTCCGCCGGGTCGACCCGAGCTGACCCTCGTCCCACCGCCCGATTTGGATCTCACGGCCAGAACGAATCTGAGCCACGCGCAAGACGTCGCCTTGGCCCGACCCTCACCCTGTCGCTCGATCTAGATCTAACAGCCAGAATAGATCCGAGCCGCGTCCGATTCGCCCAACCCTTACCCCGCCGCCCGATTCTGATCCAACGGACCAGATTCGCCCGACCCTAGCCGTCCCCAAAACTTTTGCAGAAAAGCCCCTAGGTTTTCCAGGAATCAACCTTCAGTCCAGATCAGTAGAAAAATAATTAGAGTTGAGCCCTTTCTTTTTATGTCCGGACCCTTGATCTTTCTAGAATTAGTACCCGCCGTCCAGGATCTCCAGTTTTGCACCCCGACCCATTGTTTAAGGTTTAATTATGTTTTAGCCCTGATTTCTTCAATTTAGCCTCTGGAAGTTCAGTTTCTTCGCAGGTAAGTCCCAGAAGCCTTGTTTTAGCCCTACCTTCGTCGTTTTAGCTCCGTTTCGACTCGTTCTTTTTGCGTTTGTCTTCTAAAACCCTAAGCTACCGTTTAGTCGTGTCGTTGTGCCTCAGTTCCTATTTTTAAATTAAATATAGGTTTAATTTGATTAAAGTTCTCTCACCTAGTTTTTCTAATTAAAATCTACCTAGGTCTTTACCTCCGATTATTCATAACTAATGTCAATTCAATTAATACCAACTCAAATGTGTTCTAAATATAATTTATTTAGTTGAACACCAAATATAAAGTTATGCATTTAGATGCTCTCACAAGTTTCTTTCTAATTAATTGTTAATTAGTGTAATTTGTACATAGACAATCATAAATAAAATATGACTAAGTTTTACTCCACTTTTATAAATAAAAATAAAATATTAGTTAATTATAATCAAGGATATTTTGTTTTGAATATCTTTTACATTTGTTTTCCAAATAAAATAAATAAAGCTCATAGTTCTTTTGTTTCTTATATAATACCAATCTTCCGATAGGTGTGTCTTTTCAACCCTAGCTCCGTTTTCCGTGTTTCTTGTGCTCTTTTAATCGTAGCAGAGAGCTTTATCCTTTAGCACGCTCTTTTAAAAGCTTTTGTTTTGTGATTGGTGTATTGTTCTTAGCTGTACTTGTTGGTTGTTTTGTATGTTTGTGCTCGATGTTTGCTTCGAGTAGAATAATCGCTGTTGAAGCTTGAAGACCAAGGTTTCCAAGTAAGCAAGAGCTGAAGAGCAGTAAGAGTAGCTTTTCGTTGGAAAAAGGCAAGTGACCCTAACCATCCTTCTATCTATGCTTATTTACAAGAATACCATGTATTAAATGGAACGTGGAGAACCACCCAGGAAAACCGTACAATCACGAGGACTATATGGCTCTGGTCTTGGCTAATTAATTAGAGACTCTAGTTTGAAGCGGTCTTACCGAAAGGGCAAGGAGGGGGTCAGTGATAGGGGTCATAGCCCGGTCCTCTTGGGGTAGCAGCCTTCGCTAAGGTGCTGACCATTAGGGAGGTTTATGGACCACGCCACTACTGAAACTCTAGTGGACTACTTCTTATTAGGGAATCTTTGTAAAGGCCTCGTAGAGTCCCTATGCAATCACACCTCGGAAGTGTGGTATTGTGCCTAGCTAGCACAGCATGGTTGGGTCCAAAGTTCTTTTGAACTTTTACGCAACTTGTGGTGAAAGTGTACAACCTCTGCAGAGTGTCTAAAACTGATATATCAGCCATGCTCATGGTCAAGAGCGGCCTGGACCCTCACATGATTAATAAACTTAAAGATGGATTTAAATCGTTACTCTGGTTATTTCTTGTGGCCTTGCTGAGTACCAACCATAAGTGTACTCACCCTTGCTAACTGCTGGTCAGAAGAAAAAGGTGTGAAGCCTACTGAAGATGATGAAGAGTTCTAGGCGTACGCAACCCCCAGTCGTTTGCCTGTGAAGTTTGGAGCCTTCGTTTCCATTGTAAGCGCATATCTCTGATAGTCTTGTAAGTCCTTATTTATGTTTCTTTACGTGATACTGTTGCTGTTATTCACTGATGATGTCACTATATGTATGGAACTTGATCCTGGCATACATATAGTTATGCATTCGGTTTTGTCCTTAAAACTGGGTGTGACAGATTACTTGAGAGATGATACTCTCTTGGAGGTCACTACATCCAGTCCATGGTATGCAAACCTTGTGAACTTTATGGCGACTGGATATATACATACGGGAGAAGATTCACCTCAGCTCATTTCACCTTTGGGATGAACCCTATCACTCAAAAGTCAGTGCTACTGGTTTACTTCGCCGTTGCATCCCGCTATGTGAGACCCGCAAGATTCTTAAGCGTTACCACTCCTCACCATATGAAGGAGACTACAGAGCAATCCGTGCCCATGCTATGGTTTCGCAGAGTGAGCTTCTGGTTAACCATATGTGGAGACGTTGAGGAATTTATGAGGGTCCCAAGATGTCAGAAACATGGTAATATCAATACCCATGTTGATATGCCACTGAAGAAGGAACCTTCCGATAGAGATATTCGACGTATGGGGGATCGACTTCGCGGGTCTTTTCCCTATGTCAGTACATCTTGGAGGGGACTATGTGTCCAAATGGGATTAAGCACTTCCTGTGTTGCGGCCGACTCAAAGAATTCAAACAAGAATTTTAGGAAATCACATTTCCTAGCTTTGGACTTCCAAGAGTCGAATAGGTGATGAAGGCCGACACTTCATAAGACCTTCAGGAAGTGTCTCAGTGGTACAAGAGTAGGTCACCAGTTTGCTTCTCCATACCATCCCCAGACGAGTGGCCAAGCAGAAATATCCAAAAGACAAATCCAGAACATTCTGCAGAAGACAGTTAAGACCATGGGGAAGGGATGGAAGAGCAAATTACTGAGGCACTATGGGCTTATCGAACAACTTTCAAGACACTGGTTGAACTTGAGTTGAAGTCCTACTAGGTGATCTAGAGGTGAATTATGGATCTCCAGTCAGCTGAAGTTAAATGACTATTCCAACTGGCTGAATTGGATGAATGGAGGGAGAAAGCCCACAACGAGCAAATGAAAAGATGGCAATCCAAGTGGATAAAGGCCAAGCACTTCAAAGAGGGAGATAAGGTACCACTCTTTAATTCCCGCTTTCAGTTGTTTGGTCGTGGTGCTTTAACCCCTCAGTCTTTTATCATGGCCAGACCTTAACTGTGCCGTTATCTAGGATAGTCTAGGATTAGACGCAACATTTATTTCCTCAAATTTGTTTTCCCAAAACTTTGTTTTCAACAGCGCCTAATCGAGTTTGAAACCAAAAAATAAATAAATAAAATTACAAAAAAATCCTTCAGGCTTTGCTTGTTGGTTGGTGCACACTTGTGTGCCAACCGACCCCTTGTTCTAATCCTTCACCAAGTACGCAGAGGAACAACATGAGCATCACCGAGATGAACCCTTGGACGAAACCGAGCACGATCGGATGAGAAACCTACTGCACTACAACCCGTCACGGAGGTTTGCAACCCCATCTTCCTTTCCTTTCTTTGTTTTCATTCAAATTCTTGCCTCACTAAATGAAACTAAATTTGAATGAAAACCTTGGAAGAGTTGCATTCCTACATGAGTTTCAAGGGTGCCTAAGCTTTATTTCTTCTGCAAGTACTTGTTGCCTTTGAAACTTACATGATAGGATCACTTGAACCTTTATTTATTGGCTCCCATGCTATGATGAAATGAGAGACATGCTCTTTTCTAATTCAAAGTCTTGGAGATTTATTTTGAAAATAATAATGTGAGGCAACTCTCATTCGCTCTCGTTTTGCCAAAGTCCTATCCAGAGCCATACAATGTTTAGATTTGAACCCCACATAGCTATCTTTGAACATTTTGAGCTTGATCAAATATTTGTACCTTTTTGAGAAATGTCATGATCATCTGGTACTTTGGTCAACCACATAGATAAGGTCAATCAAGTGGTTAATCAGAAGCTCTCCACCCCCCTTAAAGAAGAAAAAATATGATGAGGAGTGAGGAGTCAATCCGACTCGAGCAAAAAAAAAGAGGTTCAGGGGAAAGATGGAGAAGCCGAGATCAGACACCACCCAAGGATATTCATCCCTCACACACACTTGCACTTGACCAGGTTCTAAAGATGACATGATCTCTCAAAAGACAAGACTTTTGATCTTGCAAAATAAATGTGGAAGATGTGCAATTCCATCCCTACCATGAGCTACACAAAGGCCAATCTAGAGGTAGGAGAGTTTTCTTGAAAAACCTTAGTGAGGATCAAACACAAAATGAGAGACCAAGAGCGAGTTGAGAGACATGAGAGTAGGCCTCCTATTTTGAAAACCCTGCAAAATCTCCAAGTACTCAAAGGTGATGGTGTTAGCCACCAGGAATCCAAGGTATGAGGAATGATTAGAAATAAATCTTATGCTTACTTTGATCTCATGACCCCGAACTTTTGCTTGATCCTTTGGATCTAAGTTTACCCTTTGCTCGGGACGAGCAAAGTCCAAGTGTGGGGGCATGTTGGTGGTCGATTTCCGATGATTTTGACCACCAACATTTCTCCAGAATTCATGGTTACAAGGCCTACACCAAGCTAAATTTATTAAACTAATGAAATTCCATTAGTTTTGGTGCATATGTGACTGCAGGAACTCACTGTAGAAATTTGGGCCAATTTGGGAGAAACCCCAAGCGGATCGGTCTAGCCTAGGCCGGCCGGCCTGGCACTAAAGCCATTCAAGCTCCACTTTTGCCAGCATGCAAAGAAACGCATGTACTTGATCATGGATCGTGCCTTTTATGTCAGTTTGATCCAATGATCCAAAAGGCCTCACACATGGATCCAAGGTCCCACCTGCATGCAAGACTCAGAAAAACAACCAAAGGGCAGCAGTAACCGACATAAGGAACCCATCAGGGACACCCACGCCAAAGCCAGTGCCAAGTGGCGACAATCCTAGGCTGGCCGGCCTGGGGGAGGCTGGCCGGCCTGGGGGAGGCTGGCCGGCCCCACTTTGCAGCCGCTCGAGCCCATCTTCGCGTGGAAGTTACACAACCGTCATAGCTACCCGGAAGTTGAGGAATTTTAGCTTTGCTTACAAGCTAAGCGACGTTAGCCTTGCTTACAAGTTAAGCAACCCACCTTGGAGGGCTATAAATAGAGACCTTCCCCCTCACTTGTAACACACACCATTTGGAGAGAAGAAGAGTCTCTAGCAAAGAGTTGTTTATCCTTAGAGTAGAATGGGGAGAGTGTGAGGTGAGAGTCCGGAGGTGATCCGGGTTCTTTGGCTCACCTCTAGCTTGTAGCCTCAGAGTAATGAAGCATCTTTGGAGTGAAGTTCCTCGTCTCTCGTCGGTATCTCGCTAGTCTCTCTCTTTACTTCAGTTACTTGTTTACTTTCTTGCATTGATCTGCGGGATCCCTTGTCTGCGTGGTCTAGCAAGCCTGGCCATTTGGGGTTTCTTCTTGCCTTAGCGCGAGGCGGAAGTCAGTAACTTGATAGTTGAAGCGTAGTGCTTAGGCTTGATAGTTATCTTAGGTTGTGTTCCACCCCACGGAACTGATGTGTGTTGACGGTGCTTAAGTCAGAAATCAACCATCAACTCCCGCATCATTTCCTATCAAAACATTCACCAAATGTAGCTATAGGGATTTATTCTAACCATTTCCACAAGCTTTGGTGAATTGTGCTATGCAGTAACACATTCAACAGAAAACACATATGACACACACAAGAAATGCACAAAAGATCTCGTCCTGCATCACACTTACAACAAAGGCCCACATGACAGAGCAAATGGGCACGCCAAGAAAGCAAACACAGAGAAAATTCACATAGACCCACCTGTCAGCGTGCCAAAGGAAGGAGGACCTGGGGTAGTGCTACCAGGGGTCGGGCGAACCTGGCCTGACTCCCATCAAGGTGCACTTCGGGGAAATGTAACAGCTACTCCTCCTGATCTCAGATGATAAGGTTTTCATAATTAAATTGGCGGGGACCAACCTTCCCACAGTATAAAAGGAGCCTCCCTCACCCCTCACAAGACACACCAATTTGGAGAAAGAAGTAGTAGAGGGACTCCACCCACTTGTATCATTAGGTTAGGGAGTGTGTGAGGAAGAGGAGGAGGAGAAGAGCCCGACTTGTCGGCCTCTCTCCGACTTTGTACCTCGACGGATACGAATCGTTTGAGTAAGTATCCAGGTTTATATATTGGTATGCTCTTGGCAAGTTTAGTCTTGTTTTGTTATTCATTTACGAGATCATTGTCCGTTCTTGCAACGGTTGCTCTTGTAGAGGGCCCATAATAAAGACTGGTAACCTTGTGATGCTGGAGTAGTAAACGACAGACATAGACACGGTGTCTAGGCTCTAGTTTACCTTTGTTTGCTCTAAGCTCAGCTGGTATTGTGGGGTAGACGGCAGGTGGTGACAACCCTGTCCATCTGCTACGAAGCTGCTTCGTGGTTAGTGCACTCCCCCCCCCCCCCCCCCCCACCTAGGTTTGGAGTAGAGCTAATAGCCGGAGGGTCTTGGTAATCCAAGGTCAGACCGGTGCCCAAAGTAAACGTTTAGCAACCCAAGTTTATCCTTCCTTGAATCATTTCCTTTAGATAAACCACACTACCCAGGCTGTTCTATATCTTTCTTCTCCAAGGGTAAAACTAGTTAGAAGACTGTTACACCTCCGTTCCCTGAGAAAATACGATACCCTGAATACTCTCTGGGCGAAGTGTTACAACGGTATATTCCGTGCGCTTGTGGATTTATCTGGATGTTAAGAAATACCAACAAGCATTTCGGGTGCCGTTGCCGGGGAACGGTTGTTGTTTCTATATTCGAACCTAGTTTATCCGTGTGTCTTTTCTTTTACCCTTTCTTTTCTTTTATCTTTTCCTCTTACCATGGAGCATATGTCTATCCAAAACCTTTCCGCTCCCAAGGGTGAGTTCATAGAGCCACCCCAGTCATCCAAGCCCATCACAGCTCGAGGCTTTGAACTCCGCCCTGGCTTCATAGCCATGGTTCGGGAACAACCCTTCTCAGGTTATGAAAATGAAAACCCTTATCACCACCTATGAGTGTTCGAGCAGCTGTGCTCGTGCCTAACCATTGCAAGCATGGCACAAGAAACACTGCGGTGGAAATTGTTTCCTTTCTTCCTTCGTGAGAGAGCGAAACAATGGTACGTCCATAACGTAGGCAAGGTAAACGGGGAATGGGATGAATTGCGAGACAGATTCTGTCTTGCATTTTTTCCTATTTCTCGCATTGCTTCCCGACGAAAAGAAATCCTTGACTTTTGTCATGATGAGAAGGAAACCTTAGGTGCAGCCTAGGCCAGGTTTTCACAATTAACCCACTCTGGCCCAGACTTGTCTATACCCAACCTTGTGTTGCTTCAACACTTTCGGTTAGGGCTTAGCAAGGAATCTGCCCTGCAACTTGACATCTCCACTGGGGGATCTATTTCACATAAAACCACGGCCGAAGGAGAAGCTTTGTTGGATCGTATCCTAGAGAACACCTCCTTCACCGAGCCCTACCCAGCTGAGGAGCCGTCAGGAGAAACAGAAGTTTCATTGGTTGTTTCTACACCTTTACAGCCATCCTTTTCCAAACCAACCACCGTTCCTTCCCCCAATCTAGAACAATAGAGGAATAAGAAATTCAACCTCTAGAGTTCCCATTTAAAATCGAGGATGATCTTTTCCAAGAATTTGGAAATACCTTGCTTTACCCACGTGAAAGGAGACCTCCAGTCCCGGTAGAACCTTCTAACCCTCTGGATAAGGCTTCCCTTAAAGGGAGTGTCAAGAGCTTAACCGTTGCCATGAGCAGCGAATGGGTCCAAGAGGGAGAACTCTCTCCCGAAGCTATTCAGATTCAACCTCCCTCTTCAACCATTCCTTGCTTTGTCCAGGGAATGTCGGTCTCAGCCCTATATAGCCCCACGGTAGGAGCAAACATTGTCTCTGCATCTTTTGCGCTTAGCCACCTGAGCGAGTATCCCTTGCTCCCTACCACCAGAACCCTCAGAACTGGATCTCATTCCATCATAGAAGGGAGCGGGATTATCCATGATGTATCGGTTTGGTACAACGATGTCGAGATCGCCCTAGATTTCCATATTTTTGAGGTATATGACTTTGATGTGTTGATAGGGCATCCCGTAGAAAGGCTGTTCCTAAACATTTCACCTTTAGGAACCTTAGACATAAAACTTGGGGGTAGAACCTTTTCCTTACCAATCAATCGGTCAAAGAACTCTTTAGCCGAATCGATCCCCCTAGAAGAGCCGATAGAAAACGTTATGGCTATCTTCCCCGAGACTTCCGAACCATCTTTAGAAAAAATTGCTGAATCCTTCATTTGTGAGGAAGATGGTTCGGGGGAAGCTCTTGAGCTACCACGCACGAACAGCCTACTCGTCCACCTATCGAGCTAAAACCTCTTCCCTCTGGCCTTCGCTATCTCTTTCTAAACGGCGACACAAAAACTCCCGTCATCATTAGTGATAAGCTTTCTGACGAGGAAACTACCAAACCCATAGCCATTTTAGAAAAGCAAAGACCTGTTTTTGGGTACTCGCTCCAGGATCTCAAAGGAATCAGTCCTACCCTCTGAACTCATCGTATCCCTATAGACTCAGCCAGCACACCTTCTAGGGAACATTAGCATAGGTTAAAAAATACGATGCAAAAGGTCATTAAGAAGGAGGTCCTTAAGCTCTTACACGCCGGGATCATCTATCCTGTGCCTCATAGCGAGTGGGTAAGCCCCATTCAGGTTGTGCCAAAGAAAGGAGGTATGACGGTTGTCGAGAATAATAAAAACAAACTTATACCTTAACGAACCATCACGGGATGGAGAATGTGCATTGATTACCGGAAACTTAACTCGGCAACAAAGAAAGATCACTTCCCACAGCCCTTCATTGATGAAATGTTAGAGCGGTTGGCGAAGCACTCTTTCATCCATTTCCTTGACGGGTATTCAGGTTATCATCAGATTCCCATTCACCCCGATGATCAATGTAAAACCACGTTTACATGCCGTTATGGAACGTATGCCTATCGTAGAATGTCCTTTGGGCTTTGTAATGCTCCTGCATCCTTCCAACGATGCATGATGTCTATCTTCTCCGACATGATCGAGGAAATCATGGATTTCATGGATGACTTCTCAGTTATGGAAAAACCTTTGATCATTGTCTAGAAAATTTAGATAGGGTTTTGCAGAGGTGCCAAGAAAAGGACCTGGTACAAAATTGGGAAAAGTGCCACTTTATGGTCCGCGAAGGCATCGTTCTAGGACACTTAGTGTCTAAAAGTGGAATTGAGGTGGATAAGGCCAAGATCGAAGTCATAGAACAGCTTCCACCTCCAGTCAACGTTAAGGGCATCCGTAGCTTCCTAGGTCATGCGGGGTTCTACCGTCGATTCATTAAGGACTTTTTGCAAATCGCTAGACCCCTCACAAACCTCTTGGCTAAGGATGCGCCTTTTGAGTTCACCAAAGAGTGTTTGAAAGCATTTCATGTTCTGAAAAATACACTCATCTCGGCTCCAATCATTCAACCACCTGATTGGAGTCTGCCTTTTGAAATCATGTGTGATACCAGTGACTATGCTGTTGGAGCGGTCCTGGGCCAATCCAAAGATAAAAAGCATCATGTGGTTGCTTATGCTAGCAAAACTTTGACAGGAGCTCAATTAAATTATGCAACAACTGAAAAGGAGCTCCTTGCTATCATTTTTGCTATCGATAAATTCAGACCTTACTTGGTTGGAGCAAAAGTTATTGTTTATACTGACCATGCAGCCTTAAAATATTTGCTCACCAAGAAAGATGCGAAGCCTCGGCTAATAAGATGGATCCTTCTACTCCAAGAATTTGACCTTGAAATAAAATATAAAAAGGGAGTAGAAAATACGATTGCTGATCATTTATCACGTATGCAAGTCACCAACATGCAGGAATTACCGATTAATGACTTCTTATGTGACGACATGCTACTCAAGGTGACGGACTCAACACCATGGTATGCAAATATTGTGAATTTTATGGTTTCAGGGTACGTACCCCCGGGAGAAAATAAGAAGAAGCTCATCTATGAGAGCAGATGTCACCTTTGGGACAACCCATACCTGTACAGGGTATGCACAGACGGTTTGCTAAGAAGGTGCGTATTAGCAATAGAAGGATTCTCAATAATAGAGAAATGCCACACCGCAGCATATGGGGGCCACTTTGGAGCATTTTGCACCCAAGCAAAGATCTGGCAAAGTGGATTCTTTTGGCCCACAATGTATGAAGACACTAGAGAGTTCATTCGAAGGTGTCGAAGATGCCAGCTGTAGGGAGGCATTATAGCTCGCGATGCAATGCCCCTCACATACAACTTGCAAGTTGAATTGTTTGACGTTTGGGGCATTGACTACATGGGACCTTTTCAGAAATCCCGTGACTGTGAATACATCCTGATTGTTGTGGACTACGTCTCCAAATGGGTGGAGGCACTTCCGTGCAGGGCTGCAGATGCCAAGCACGCTCGCAAGATGTTCCAAGAGATCATTTTCCCTCGCTTTGGAACACCAAGGATGGTTATAAGCGACGGAGGGTCTCATTTCATCGATATGACCTTCCGAAGCTACCTCAAAGAACTTGGCAGCAAGCACAACATTGCCACACCATACCACCCGCAAACCAGTGGTCAAGCAAAAACCTCAAATAAACAAATCAAAAACATTCTACAGAAGACGGTCAATGAAATGGGTAAAGAATGGAAGAACAAGTTACCTAATTCACTCTGGGCATACAGGACAGCCTATAAAACTCCCATCGGCATGTCACAATATCAACTCGTCTATGGCAAAACATGTCACTTGCCAATCGAGCTTTAGCACCGGGTGTGACAACCCTGATAAATTACATTTCTAAATCGATGTCATTAGCCTAACCCTATGCTTAACCAACTAATAAAAGGGTGAATAGAATTAGAACAAGTTAAGTTGAAATTCAAATTTAATTTGGGCCCATTTGAATACTTTCGAAATTTTAAATTAACTTTCAAACCATAAGCCAAATGAGATGTTGCCTGAAACCAAACTTGTAGAACTTTTTATTCTGAACAACTTTCATGTTCAAAAGTTTTTGAAATTCAAATTAGAAAGAGGAGAAAACACCCTGTTTGCACCCAGCCCCTTGAAACTTTTCAAATTTTCGCGTTTAGGCCCCTCGCTCCTCTCTCTCTCTCCCCTCCCCGCCCGACAGCGCCGCCAGGTGGCCGGCGACGCCTGACCGGCGCGAGCCGCCAGGCCAGTGGCCGCCGCGCCTCGCCCCCACGCACGGCTTTGCCCCCCCCCCCCAACCGCCGCGCTGCCCAGTACGCGCCCGTGCGTGCGCACACCGTGCCGTGCCCCGGCTCGCCGCCCGCCGCGCCCAACCGCCGCGTCGCGCCGTGCCGTCCCGACCCCCGCGCCCCGCCCATCGCTGTGCCTGCCTCCCGCCTGAGCCGCTGCTGCAGCTGCTCTCCAATCCACGCGCCGTGCTATCTCCTCGCTCCCACGCCAAATCCCCGGCCGCCAGTCGCTCGCCTCCGCCCGCCGCACGCCGCGCCGGCGTCCTGCTGCCGCCCGCCGTGGCCAGTGGCACGCCTTTGCCGTGCCTCCGCCCGCGCGAGCCACAGCAGCCAGAGCACCTCGCCGCCGCCATTACCGCCGCCGAGCTCCGCCCGCTCGTGGACAGCCTCCCACAGCCGCCCGCTGCCCAAATTGAAGCGTCAGCCACCACTACATCATCCCCCTGAAGCTCGCCGACCCGCCCAACACCGCCCAGGACCACCGGAGCGCCGCCGCCCGCGCTGTCATCGCCGCCGCCGCCCCTGCTCACCGCGGACCGCTCAACCCCGACCTCCTCCACCCAAGCCAAACACCCGAGCAGCTTCCCCACGCGCCACTGAAGCTCGCCGACCATACCAGACCGCCCCAAGCCCGCCGGAGCACCGCCGTCGACGCGCGCCGCCGCCGCCGCCGCCTCTGCTCCAACGCCGGCGAGCTATTCTCGGCCGTCCCCCACCCGAACAAGACCCCCACGAGGTAGCCCTCGCACCCCTGAACCTTCCCCGGCCCTCACCCCTCGCCGCCGGCGAGCCCCTCGCCGGAATTTCGGCCGGCCGCCGTACCCGAGCCGCCCGAGGACTCAATTGCAAGAATTGAAATTTTTAGAAGGGTCTGCACGTAAGATTCAAGGACCCAGTTGTAAAAGAAAGTTTCAAATCTAGATTCAAAATCAGTGAACTTGTAAAATTCGTGTAAAATCGTAGAAAATTCAGAAAAATGCAAACTAAACTGTTCTGGAATCCTTAGAAGAAACTCTACAACTTTTGTTAAGAAAAGTTTCTCAGATTCTCAACATAGTTTGCTCTACATTAAATGGAAGATTTAATGGACTTCTTTTGTACCCACTGTTGTAGATCAATGCTGACTCTAAATTTTGGGCAGTGAGTTAGTTGCTTGATGTTTAGGACTGTCTAAAAAGACCAGGCCCAAATTCCATCTCTAGCTTTACTGTTTATTAAACTTAGTTTCATACCATGTTTAGGTAGAATATTTGATCCCTGTAGTTATGTGATGAATCACCTAATGAAACTTTTTCTATGCTAGTGTATTGGTACCTAGATGCCAGAGAAAAATTGGGAGACTTTATATCTCACAGAAACCTATTTATTTGATTTATGTGCTAATAACATACATTAAATCACGAAAATAGTATCTTAGCTTGGAAAATTCTCAAATGTTTACTAAGAGATACACAGTGGTAGAGGTTGCTGTGTAAAAAGTTTCATGGACAAAAACCCTGAGTAGGGTCCTGTAAAAATAAATCCTTGACTAACCTAGGTGTATAATGTCATATTTACTATGCTCTGAAAACTGCATAATAAATCCTATAACAATTACAGTAGCTCCTGCATGCTTAAACGAAAGCCCTGTAAAAATCTTGGACTCAGTTTTTGCACCATTTGTCCTATACAAAAAGAACAAGGATCTAACAGCAACTATGTAATATATTTTTCATAATTAATCTGCTGCATGAAACCGTCTGAAAATTTTACAGTAAGCATATCTTTCCCTGATGTGCCTAAATCCAAAGTTTCATGACCAGAAACTATACACTGTAGTAATTACACTTAAATCATGTCGTTTACCATCACCACTACTTAAACTTGTGCATTCATGTAGAAACGACTACTCTCACCGACGGAACTTACGAGCTGGTGCCCGAGTCCGAGAGTGAGCAGCGAGAAGCCCAGGCGAATTTAACTGAAGCAGTTGAAGACCCGGGTCAACATTCAGACGATCCCCGGACTAACTTTTCGCAAGAAGGCAAGCCCCGGAGCATAAACCATTTCTTTTCTTAAATTATGCAACTCACTACTCTTTTGCTTGTGCATTAAGTTTATAGGAGTTGAATGAAAACTTAGTTGCATGATGTTAGGAACCCATACTTGAAAACTAGATGTAAGGCTCGATAGAATGCTGTGCTAATAGGACTCCGGTAAAAGCCGAGTGATTTCCTGTCACTCGCGAGAAAATAGGAGTTGAATGTTTACTACACGCTGCAATCATAAGGACAACGGACGGGCTATGGTACGATGTTTACGATTGAGGCCCGTCTGTCTAGTGAAAAATGCTAAGGCCGCAGTGTGTGGTAGTGATGGTTAAGTCTTTGAACGTACTAAACACATGCCGAGATTATGGGAATCGGTAAGCTTAAGTACCTGATTGGCCCGGCAAGGGGACGACATCCTACCTTTTGAACTTCGGTCCCATGTGCATATGGCGAGTGCAGAGAGTGGTCACGACCCGGCGCCGAACCGTGGCGTGGGGCTCTTGTACTCTCGGAGGGTAGCCCCGATCCACGACCCGGAAAGAAAGGGGAAAAGTTGCACGTGTGACTCTAGGAGTAACCACGTGACGTGTGTTTAGGTTTCCCTTGCAAGGTTAAGAAATTCGATTCGAATCGTCCGTTTCTCACGGCTATTGAGACTGCTTAACCCCCTTTACCCACGGAGTAAGAAGAGGAACAATGATGATGAATAACTTGTTGGATGAAATTTAATGCTTCACCATGAATGCTATTGGATAGCTGCTTATCTAGAATGGTTAATGAAACTAGAATCTTGAGCTAAAAGTTGAAAGTAAGGACCCACTTGTAGATGCTTTTCGGCAAAACAAACCCCTGAGCCAAAAAGCCTTGCATGTTTAGAGTCGGTGGAGTAGATTCCACTACACGGGTAAGTCTTGCTGAGTATTAGTATACTCAGCCTTGCTTGTGGCTCGTTTTCAGGTGAGACCTTCGAAGATATGATTGCTAGCTTGACTTGGCCCTGCACTCTTCCCCCTGGTTGGTCGGTGGAATGGGATACGCCCCCGTCCAACGGAGATAATGCCGAGTGATGTCTCGTATGGGCTTCATTGAGACATCCTTATCGTCGAAGTAGCTTTCGTTGTTTTATTTTCCGCTGCAACTTAAACTCTGAAGAACTTATTAGTTATGATCACGGAAGTACTTGGTTTCTGAACTCAAACTTGGTCTGTAATATTCACTTATGATAATGTTGTAATATTTGCTGGAATGTGGTATTCTCTGGGCTCATCGTCGCGTGAGCATTTGTATGTATGGCACTCGATCCGCTTTACCGTGGTTGTATCGGGAGGTTATACCCGACAGACCAGTGGATTACTCCGTTTGAAGTGTAAGGTTAACCGAGATTGCCCTAATGGTGATGGTTAATACACTTGAGCCGGATTAATTCGGGTGGTTCTGCCACACCGGGCCCACTGGGCCATCTAGCAATGGAATATGGACATTAAGATGGCCAGAACAAACAGAAAAAATCAGCTCTCAGAGTTAGAGGAATGGAGAGAGAAGGCATACCACAGTGCCAAGATTTACTAAGATAGAACCAAAAGATGGCACGACAAAAAGATCAAACCCAAGAACTTTGCATTGGGAGATAAGGTACTATTATTTAATTCCTGGTTAAGCTTTTCGAACATGGAAAACTATGTAGCAAATGGAAGGGACCGTACACCATCATCAACACATCGACGCATGGGGCAATCACACTCCAAGATGATGACGGTAACATCTTCAAGGTAAGCGGTCAACGTTTAAAAGTATTTCATGAACCATTTAATCCAAATGAAGAGGTAGATATTATAAACTTGGTAGATTCTAACCTATTCCACGAGAGGCCCATCCAAAGCACATCTCCCTCACAAACACATGAGCCCACGTGACCCACTGACCAAAGAAGGGACCCAGAAGAACCTGGGCTGGGTCGGCCGATCCCCTGGGTCGTCCGATCCCCTGAGTCGGCCGACCCCACCTGGTGGCCGTTGGCCCTCACCTTTTGAATTCAAACCCCTTCAACGACCCTCTTCACTTTCCTTTCATGCTGGCTCAAAGATTAGGAATTTCTTGGCGAAAATGATCCTTCTTCTCTTCAAATGGGAACCCCCATCCTCTTATCCTCCTCACCTAAACACCTTGACCTATCTTCACTTCTCCACCACATTCCTGCGTTCCAATGGCTGGCAAGGCTCTCGTCCCGGTTGCCGCATCCACAT
Source organism: Panicum miliaceum (assembly GCA_032594955.1). NCBI lineage: Eukaryota > Viridiplantae > Streptophyta > Magnoliopsida > Poales > Poaceae > Panicum > Panicum miliaceum. The sequence continues at coordinate 17,130,094 of CM064068.1, forward strand.
CAACATTCGCGCTCGACGGGGAGCCCATGCCAGCCAACCAAACCTTGGTGGCCATTGAATTGGAAGATGAAGTTGAACACATCACCACAACACCACTGGCCATGCTGCCTGTGCCTGCGCCGAATGAGATGGCTAGAGGCACCGAAGGGGGGTTGGCCGACCCCCTGGGTCGGCGGACCCAAGGGAAGGCCACACGACTCCTTGTTCTGCACCACGCTCCACCAAGTCATCCACGTCTAAGAAAGGACAGGACGGGTGCATCGGCACTGCATCATGGCCAACGATGGGTGTCTCAGGGACACCGCCAACCGCCTCTTTGCGGACCCTTACCACTGCTTCCCTTGGAGGAAGGGGAGCGATACGTTATTCTGTAAAAATAGCGAACGACAACGTAGCTAGTCATAACTACGCTAGCATTCCCAAGTGCGCAAACGCTAGCCCGCCACTGCAACGCTTTCATGTTGTAGGGATTCGCACGCCGGGGGGAGGATACAGCAAGGGGCTCATGCCAACAAGATCAGGAGGCACATCTCGCCACCTCCGATCACTCGCCCCGGGGGGTAATACGAGAGTGAGGACGATAAGGTCCTCAAAGGGCCTAAAGTGTTGCAGCTGCTTTGCACTGTTGTTAAGATGCACTAAGAGCACAAGGCACTCAGCGACCAGGTGGCGGAGCTCACTTTAGAGCTCAAGTCCACAAAGGACAACTACGACACGCTCCATCGCGGCCTAGGCATTAAGATAGAATGCCTAGAGAAAAAAGTTGGGAAGGGCAACTAATGGTTTGCACATCTCCCTTCGCATTTATCTTTAGGCACATTATGCATTTTCCCTTCCAAATTTTATTTTCAGAATTTCCCGTATCACTTGTAATGTGCCTCAATTCAAAATGAATAAAAATCAACTTCCCGGTTTCAAACTAGCAGAGTTTTGTTTTGTTTCTATGTACTATGAACAAATATTGCAGGTACAGATTCAGTGTGGGGGAGCAACATGCTCCCGAATTACAACACAAGTCTGAGACATTCTGCACGCGAAAGGGGAGGACCCAGCCTTCTCTACTCGGATGGTTTGCACTCTACACTCGCATTTATAATTGTTTTCTGTGAAAATCCAATTCTGATCTTGATAAAAACAAATTTAATTAAGCTTCACACTCCATGCGCTTCCATGAACAAAACTTGCAAACTCTTTATTCCTTGCAAATTCTTCTCAATCTTGTGATCTATATCTTCATAGGGAATGCGTGCTTTTTAGGTATTTGATTAATGTGAGATGATCAAGATGAATGGGATCTTGTTCTTTCTTGCAAAAGTACTTGGGGTTTTTTTTTGCATAAATAAAAAACAAAAATGGCTTGTCTCCTCAAATCAAAATTCCTACCAAGGCCAAAGTCACATCTTCATGAAAAACCTTATTTGCAGCTTAACTTTGCTTTGAGCTTTGTCAAATTCGTTGACCCTTGTTAGAAATTTATTATGCTCTCATGATCAAGATCACGAACACGCCACATACATATGCCACCCTCTACACTGGAGGCTGCGCAAAGCATGACATCCATCAAAGAGCTCCAATAGAAATAACTCTCTCCAAAATGAAAGATGGGCTATACAAAAAGAAAATAAAAAGATGCATACCCAAAGAAGGTATGCCACATGCTCACAAGGCATGGCTAAAGAAAAAGGAGAGAGAAAGCCAAATAAAAAGGTTCATTTACAAAATTCCCACACAGTTGCACATTCTTGATCAGACTGCATAATTTGTTTCTTCTTGGATCTTGTATTTGACTTAGCAATACAAGCAAGGTAAGCATGCCTCTTTTCCCTTACCCTAAACTCCACAAAAAGCCAAGATTTTAGAAAAGAAGGCAACAACTTTGTCTTGGTGAGGATCCAGAAAATAACAAAGAGTGATTCAAGAGAATAATTTGAGGAGCAAAACTATTTTCTTTTCAAAAACCAAAAAAACCCAAGTTTCTAAGGTAGGAAAGGCAAGTAACCTGAAGTCTACATCATTCCATTCTTCAAACACCCAAGGAAGCATGGTAGCCACTCAAAAGAATCACAAGGTTTGGAGAAAAGCTTGGAATAACTTGTATGCAGGTTTCATTCAAGGAGTTGCAACCACATTAGTCCTCAAACCTTTACTCGAGGATGAGCAAAGGGCTATGTGTCGGGGTGTTGTTGACGGTGCTTAAGTTAGAAATCAACCGTCAACTCCCACATCATTTCCTATCAAAACATTCACCAAACGTAGCTATAGGGATTTATTATAACCATTTCCACAAGCTTTAGTGAATTGTGCTATGCAGTAATACATTCAAGAGAAAACACATATGACACACACAAGAAATGTACAAAAGATCTCATCCTGCATCACACTTACAACAAAGGCCCACATGACAGAGCAAATGGGCGCGCAAAGGAAGCAAACACATAGAAAATTCACTTAGACCCGCCTGTTAGCATGCCAAAGGAAGGAGGACATGGGGGAGTGCTACCAGGGGTCAGCCAAGCCTGGCTTGACTCCCATCCAGGTGCACTTCGGGGAAACGTAATAGCTACTCCTCCTGATATCAGATGATAAGGTTTTCATAATTAAATTGGCGGGAACCGACCTCCTCACACTATAAAAGGAGCCTCCCTCACCCCTCACAAGACACACCAATTTGGAGAAAGAAGAAGTAGAGGGACTCCACCCACTTGTATCATTAGGTTAAGGAGTGTGTGAGGAAGAGGAGGAGGAGAAGAGCCGGACTTGTCAGCCTCTCTCCAACTTTGTACCTCGACGGATACGAATCGTTTGAGTAAGTATCCAGGTTTGTTTATTGGTAAGCTCTTGGCAATTTTAGTCTTGTTTTATTATTCGTTTACGGGATCATCATCCGTTCTCGCAATGGTTGCTCTAATAGAGGGCCCCTGATAAAGACAGGTAACCCTGCGCGACGCTGGAGTAGTAAATGACAGGCATAGACGTGGTGTCTAGGCTATAGTTTACCTTTGTTTGCTCTAAGATCAGCTAGTATTGTGGGGTAGACGGCAGGTGGCGACAGCCCTGTCCGTCCACTACGAAGCTGCTTCGTGGTTAGTGCACTCCCCCCCACCTGGGTTTGGAGTAGAGCTAATAGCCGGAGGGTCTTGGTAATCCAAGGTCAGACCGGTGCCCAAAGTAAACGTTTAGCAACCCAAGTTTATCGTTCCTTGAATCCTTTCCTTTGGATAATCCACACTACCCAGGCCATTCTATCTCTTTCTTCTCCAAGTGTAAAACTAGTTAGAAGACCGTTACACCTCCGTTCCCTGAGAAAATACAATACACTGAATACTCTTTGGGTGAAGTGCTACAACGGTATCTTCCGTGCGCTTGCGGATTTATCTGTGAACGTTAAGAAATACCAACAAGCATTTCTGGCGGCAGGTGGTGACAGCCCTATCCGTCCCTTGTAGTCCACCATGTTAGGGTGTTTTCATAGCAGTAGATCATTGGTCGAGTTCGACCCCCCCCCCCCCCCATTTTTCCCTCATTCTGAGGTCCTTCCGCCCGAGCCGCCGAAGCAGATCATGTTAGTTTAGTAGCAGGTCTTCTGGGTAATGAGTTGGCTAACCGTTGTTAGACCCTCTACCCGCGTACCTCTCTTCCTCTGGTGGGTCCGATTGAATTAGTTCTAGGTCTGGTTGCGCTTATTGTTCATTGGATTCGATATCCCAGGTAAACTCCCTGGTGAATGCTACATCAGTATCCGTGCACTTGCGGATTAGTTCGTAAAGGCTAAGGAGTGCCAACAACGTGTCAGGGTTGAGGGTCAAATATGTGAACGCGGGGTCCACTGCGGATGTGGGACCAGGCCGTCCACATGTACGTGTGCGGGCCCAGCTCGCCGACGTGGCTAACACGTGTATTCTTTGGGTCCCGGTTGACATGTCCAGCATGTCTACCAGGCAGCCACGTGTTCTGAGTGGGACCTGAAGGCCCACGTGTCAGGGTAGTGGGTCAAATATGTGAACGCGGGGTCCACTGCAGAGGTGGGACCTGGCCATCCATGTGTACGTGTGCAGGCCTAGCTGGCCGATGTGGCTAACACGTGTATCTATGGGTCCCGATTGATCGGTCCAGCATGTCTACCAGGCAGCCACATGTGTTGAGTGGGACCCGAAGGCCCACGTGTAAGGGTTGTGGGATAAATATGTGAATGCGGGGTCCACTATGGAGGTGGGACAAGGCCGACCACGTGTATGTGTGCGGACCCAGCTGGCCGACGTGGCTAACACGTGTATCTGTGGGTCCCAGTTTACAGGTCCAGCATGTTTACCAGGAAGCCACGTGTGCTGAGTAGGATCCGAAGGCCCACGTGTCAGGGTTGTGGATCAAATATGTGAACGCGGGGTCCACTGCAGAGGTGGGACCAGGCCATCCATGTGTACATGTGCGGGGCCAGCTAATAAGGCCTGGGCCTATTTTAAAGTCGGGCAATCTGGCCTAGGTTTGAGTGAGGAACCAGGATCCACTCGATCCGGACCAAGAAGAGATAAAGGCCTGCTGGGTCAAATATGTGAACGCGGTCTCCACTGCGGAGGTGGGACCAGGCCGTCCACGTGTACGTGTGCAGGGCAAGCTAATAAGGACTAGGCCTGTTTCAAAGTCGGGTCATCTGGACCAGTTTTGAGTGAGGAACCAGGATCCACTCGATCCGGCCTAGGAAGAGAAAACGGCCCGCTATAAAAATAGGTGTGCCGAAGGAGCCATAAAAAGGAAGGAAAATTGATGCTGCTACACGGGTTCGAACATGGGTCACGGCTAGTTTGGCAGAGGGAGTACACCACTATGCAAGTCAAGTATTTTCATCTAACTCCACACTCGCATTTTATTTGAACAAGGTGGCCCTCCCCATAGAACGGTTACTGTCCCCGTGCACCTTGCCGAGACGGTTGCCATCGCCCTGAGACAGGGCACCGCCTGAACTTCCTGCGCTCCCACTGAGCTCCCAAGAGGGGAATTGAAGAAATATCGAAGAAATATCCCATTGAGCTCCCAAGAGGGGAATTGAAGAAATATCGAAGACCATAAACCAATTCAATCAGCATGCAAATGACACGAGAGCTTATATAAGTTAGCATAATTAACAAGGTAGCATACATACACATCTAGCTACTTGTTCTTAACATACCACGGTACCACCAACTTCCCATTACCAAACATCTGGTTGTCCATTACACAAGCAAAAGATCAAAGCTAAAAGACTAGCCAACTCAATCATCGTCGTTTTCACTGTCGCTGTCGGTGTACCACTCTTGCTCGATCAGCTTCCGCTTGACAGCAACGCGAAGCTCCTCGGCCTTCTTTCGGATCTGAAATTTTAGAAGAGGGGTTTGATCAGTTAGCGCGTGTGGAAAAGATAACTGCATTGTTCATGCCAATTGCAGTACGTACTTAAAGGGTAGGAAAATCAACTCTTTATTAGATAGGGTAGGAACATCGTCGGCGTCATCGCTGGCAAGACTGATGATCATCGAACATGCCATCCTTGGGAAAATAATGTTATACTTCTTCCCTGCATGCTTCATTATTAAAAGCAAAACAAGGTCACAATGCAATTACATAGAACATATCCATGACGGTTACATATTTCTATATAGGACATTTTACTCCATTGCATTTATATGTCACACCCGATTCTAGAAAGAACCAGATGCATCTCATATGTGCGCCAGGATCATGTTCACACACATATGGTAGATGGAAAGTGTAATATATCAAAGACAATGCTCAAAAAGTAACTCAATAAAGTATTTAACAATATTACACTCCGTATAAAAGAGACACAAATGTCTTTAAATGATAAACCGTTATACCCTATACGAAGTCTCCAACAACTCCGTCTTCCACAGGCGATGACTGGTGAACGCAGGGCCTAGAACTCCTCGAAGTCGTCGAAGATCTCCTCTTCAAAGTTTTCTTCTGAACAGCAGGGGGCAAGGGTGAGTACTCTTATGGTTGGTACTCAGCAAGTGGGGAGAATATGCAAGGCCATCAAGGATAGGCTAAGGTTTGCAGCAGCGATCACTTTTAGTTGGTCAAGTTTTATTAACAAGCACCTATTAACTAGGTTTAAGTTTATACCAACCCACTTTAGCAAGATCATAAAGATTCCATCAACAATAACATAATCCATGAACCACAATTTAATTAATCTTCAAGTTTCATTATCATGTTAGGGTCCAAGCCACTCTTAACCGTGAGTACAGCTGTTATAACAGTTTTACACTCTGCAGAGGTTGTACACTTTACCCACAAATCGTGTTACCCTGAGTCGCTCGGGTTTGCAAGGCCCTTAACCACTTTCGAGGTGAGTGGCGAGGGTACACTACGAAGCCTTTACAAAGACATGTCGAGAGCAAGGCAGCCCGCTAGAGTTTCAGTAGCAATGTGGTCCTTAAACCTCTCTAATGGTCAGCTCCTTAGCAAAGGCAACTACCCCAAGAGGACCGGGCTATGACCCCTATCACCGACCCCCTCCTTTCCCTTTCGGTAAGGCCACCAGCAAACTACACATCTAAATATTTGGCTAAGGTCAGAGCCATATGACTTTGTGGTTGCACTGTTCACTTGGGTGGTTCTCCATGTTCCCATTAAACAAAGTTGATCTTGAAATTACGCGGTATAACAACAATATGAAACGTGATCAACATTGACATAAGAGTAAACCAATACCAATCCCAAAGTTTGCAACTAAGCGTGTCTACCCAACACGAATAGTAAACCCAGGTGTTTCAAGGTTTGGGGTAAAATACTAGGTATGTTCTTAGCATAGGTAACCCATCAAGTTTATGCAAGCAACAGTAAAGAAAAGTGAATTACCATGCTGTTGTTGGGATCAAATAGAATATGCAGGGGGGAAATCCACTTGCCTTCCTCAAACAGTTGCTGGTTCTCTTCCTCGTAAGCTTGCTCTTGGTTTTGCTCGAACATCACGCTGTCTACGCGATCACACAAACAAGCATATACACAAACAAATAAGAAAAAATACAACAAGCAGTACAAACAGAAAGTAAAAAGATGCTAAACTTGTAGTTCTTGATGCAAGGATCGCATGAGCACAAGAATCACTGAAATCGGAGTTAAAACGATGAAGATATGGCTAAAATGGTGATCTAGGGACCTAAGTGCGAGAGTTTTGAACTTCCAGGGGCTAAATCTGAAGAAATCAGGGACTAAAACATAATTAAACCTTAAATAGAGGGTCGGGGTGCAAAACTATAGATTCTGGACGGTGGGTACTAATTCTAGAAAAGTCAAGGGTCGGGACAGAAAAAGAAAGTGCTCAACTCTAATTACTTTTCTACTGATCTGGACTGCGGGTTGATTTCTGGAAAACCTAGGGGTCTTTCTGCAAAAGTTCCAGGGACGGCTAGGGTCGGGTGAATCTGGTCCGTTGGATCAGAATCGAGCGGCGGGTTAAGGGTCGGGCGAATGCGGCGTTTGTTGCGCGGCTCAGCCTGGTTCTGGCCGTGAGATTTAGATCAAGCGGCAGGGGATGGGTCGGCTCGACGGTGTAAAGGGGGTCGAGCGAATCGGAGCTGCGCTGGGCGCCGGCGGTGAGCAAGTGCGGTGGCGGACAGCCGGAGCTTCACCGAATCCGGTGTTCCGGGGCTTAGTTCAAGCTGGGTTTATGCCGGGGAGAGAGTGGGCGACACGGCGAAGGTGTTGGTGGTCACGAGACAGCTGTGCGGTAACTGTAGACCGGCGGCCACGGCGGCGGGCGGAAACAAATATCCGGTGAGAAATCAGGGTTGCGGCGGAGCGAGAGAGAGAGAGAGAGAGAGAGGGGAAATGGGTGCGGCTTGATGCTCACCAACTCGCGGAACTCCGGTGAGAGTTGAAGGTGGCGGAGAAGCATCGGAATGGCGAGTCGACGGAGAGGCGGTGACACGGGGCAGCGGCGTTCCTCCGGTGTGCGAATTCCAGCAGCGTGCGATGGTGTAGAGTAGAGTAAAGGGTTGATGGTGGCTCTGGGTGCAAAGCGGGGCTTCGGCGTGGGTTTTATAGGGGCGGAGTGGCCGGGAAAAAGGAAGGTGGCGGCTCACGCGGCGGCCTACGGTGGAAAGGGGCGGATCCGCGGCCAGTAAGGCATCAAGCATCGCGAGGAAGGAAGGATAGACACGGGCGATGGCGCGGAGTCGATCCGGACTCGGGGTGAGGAAGGTAAAAGGAAGGGGATGGAGCGCGGCGGAGAAAGGAAACAGAGGAGCGGGAGCGGTGCGGAGGAAGAAGAAAAGAAAGAAGAGAGAAGGCGCTGACAAGCGGGTCCCAGCTGTCGGTGGAAGAAAGGTGATGGTGAGTAATGCAAATTGGGCTGTCTGGTTTGGGCCGCGGGGAAGAAAGAAAAGGAGAAGAGAAGAGAAGGATTTGGGCTGGGCTGAAAGAAAAGAGGAGAAGAGAAATAGAGAGAGATGCATGCATAATTTTATTTTGTGACTTTTATAAAAATATTTTTTAAAAATTTTTACTTCCTATATTTTTGGGTGTTACATTATATTACACATATCCTTGGGCACATAATATCTTCATCTATTATTACTTATCTCAAACTGTGAACCCAATATGTTGTGGTAGCATTGCTCACCTTCTTCCTGTTAAGGCCGGCGAAATCGATTGCTTTAGAGCTTGCTGGCATGTCTGGCCAGTTGAACTGCACGTCTGGCTCAGACTCGGTGGGTGAATCATCGGTGATGATGTGGTGGCTTCGGGGGTGCCGGCGCCAGCGGAATGCTGGCCCCTATATATCATGTGATTGTCATATTTGGGACAAATTTTGAACGCTTAAGATAGCTATATTTTGGGATGTAGGGAGTATATGATTATATGCTTCTATCATTAATATGTACCAAAATATGGACTGAACCTTTTTACATTTAGTTGGAATCTGATTGCAACAGAAAATTAAATGTCAACCTAAAAAAAGTGAATCTTTATCTACTGGAAGGGTATGTCTCACCGAGTCATTGTTGTGTGATGCTGATGAGGAATCTCGTCCTCGAGATGAGGAAGGATTAGGGAACAGCTGAGGGAATTCTGCAATCAGTTCATCTTCTCTTTCCCAAGTAGCCTCATCCTCTGAGTGGTGACTCCACTGTACTTTGCACATTTTGATCACCTTATTCCGAGTAACCCTCTGAGTTGTTTCCAAGATTCTAACCGGATGCTCTGCATAAGTCAAATCTTCTTGTACATTGAGTTCCTCCAACGGTAACTGCTCCTCAGACACTCTCAAACATTTCTTTAACTGTGATACATGAAACACAACATGGACATCTGACAATCGTGCCGGTAACTCTAATTGATATGTCACTTCACCTTTCCTTTCCAGAATCTGAAAAGGACCAATATAACGTGGTGACAACTTTCCTTTCACTTTGAATCTACGTAAACCTCTGATGGGTGATACCCTCAAATACACAAAATCTCCAACTTCAAATGTCAATTCCCTTCTTCATGTGTCAGTATAACTTTTCTGTCGTGACTGAGCAGTCTTGAGATTATCCCGGATTATCTGGACTTGTCTATCCGCTTCTTGGAGAATCTCTTGTCCAAAAACCTGACTTTCTCCTGTCTGATTCCAATACAATGGTGTCCTGCATTTTCTCCCATATAATGCTTCAAATGGGGCCATCTTGAGACTTGTTTGATAACTGTTATTGTAGGAAAATTCTGCATATGGCAAACTTTTATCCCAACTACCTCCATGCTTAAGGGCACATGCTCTCAACATATCCTCTAATACATGATTCGTTCGTTCAGTCTGACCGTCTGTTTGCGGATGATATGCGGAACTGAAATTGAGCTTTGTATCCATGGATTCATGTAATTTCTGCCAGAAACGCGACGTGAACTGAGTACCTTGATCAGACACTATCTTCTTTGCAACACTGTGCAGACACACAATTCGTGACATGTACAGTTCTTCTAACTTGGCTCCAGTGTAGGTTGTTTTGACCGGGATGAAATGTGCGACTTTTGTCAATCTGTCCACAATAACCCATATCGAGTCGTAACCATCACGAGTACGGGTAACCCTACAATGAAATCCATACCAATCTCTTCCCATATCCATTCAGGTACCTTCAATGGCTGGAATAAACCTGCTGGTCTCTGGTGTTCTGCTTTCACTCTCTGGCACACATCACACAAAGCTACGTGAGTTGCTACGTCTCTTTTCAAACCATACCACCAGTACCTTTCTTTCAAATCTTGATACATCTTGGTACTTCCAGGATGAATGGAATAAGCGGAATCATGTGCCTCCTTCAAAATGAGTTCACGAAGGTGATCAATTTCAAGTACACAGATCCTCTTTCTGAACCAAACAGTTCCTTGTTCATCTTCGGTGAAATCCTTAGTCTTGCCTAAACCAATTTGAATCTTGATCTCTTTAATCTTAGCATCTGTCAACTGTCCTTTTCTGATCTCTTGTTCTAATGTCGGTTCCGTCTCCATAGTCATGGCTTCCGCTTGTGTGACAATTCCCAAGTTCAAACGTGCCATCTCCCAACATAATTCCTGAGGCATCAATCGAGCAATCATCATATTAGCTTGTCCTTTCTGGCTTAGGGCGTCTGCCACAACATTAGCCTTGCTAGAATGATACTGAATATCCAAATCATAGTCCTTGATTAATTCTAGCCATCTGCGCTGTCTTAGGTTAAGATCCTGTTGCGTGAAGATGTACTTCAGACTCTTATGGTCCGTGAAGATCTGACACTTGTTTCCGATCATGTAGTGCCTCCAAATCTTCAACGCGTGCACGACAGCAGCCAATTCCAAATCATGGGTAGGATAGTTCTGCTCATGCTTTCTCAACTGTCTTGAAGCATAGGCCACAACTTTGCCTTCTTGCATTAGCACACATCCAATTCCCATTCGTGAAGCATCGCAACACACATCAAACCCATTGTGGATATCCGGCATTATCAACACAAGAGCAGTGGTCAATCTTGTTTTCAGCTCTTCAAAACACTTCTGGCATGCATCATCGCACTTAAATTCTTTCCCTTTTTCCAACAAAGAAGTCATGGGTTTCACAATCTTTGAGAATCCCTCGATAAATCGGCGGTAGTAACCTGCAAGTCCGAGGAAACTTCTGATTTCAGGCACAGACTTCGGTGGATTCAAATTTAGAACATCCTGAACTTTACTCGGGTCTACTGCAATTCCTCCATCTGTGATAACATGTCCAAGGAAAGAAACTTCTCTCAACCAAAAATCACATTTGCTCAGCTTGGCATATAACTGATTCTCTCGGAGTTTCTGTAACACTATCCTCAAGTGCTCTTCATGTTCTTCCTCGTTCTGTGAATACACCAAGATGTCATCAATGAACACAACCACAAACTTGTCAAGATATTCCATGAAAACCTTGTTCATCAGGTACATGAAGTATGCTGGAGCGTTGGTCAATCCAAATGACATCACAGTGAACTCGTACAGACCGTATCTGGTAGTGAAGGTTGTCTTGGGTATATCCTCTGGTCGGATCCTTAACTGATGATAGCCTGATCTCATATCAATCTTGGAGAAAACCTTGGCACCTCTCATCTGATCAAACAAATCTTCAATTCTGGGCAGTGGATACTTATTCTTGATCGTCACATCATTCAGCGACCTGTAGTCTACACACATCCTTCTGCTGCCATCCTTCTTATCGACAAAGATCACGGGTGCTCCCCACATGGACGAGCTAGGACGGATAAATCCCTTAGCTAAAATTTCTTCTATTTGTTTCTTTAGTTCACTTAGATTCTTAACATCCATTCTATAGGGTCTTTTAGAGATAGGTGCGGTACCGGGCAAAATATCAATACTAAACTCAATGTCACGAACAGGTGGCATACCTGGTAAATCCTCCGGGAAGATGTCAGGGTACTCACAGACAACTCTGATATCTTCTAGAGGCATTCCCTTCATTTTGATTCACTGTCCCAACTCCACTGGGTGAAGCTGATGCCACAAACTCCACTTTATCTCCTTGAGGGCTGGTTAAGAGCACTGATCTCTTGTGACACTGAATGACACCATCATATCCTGATAACCAATCCGTTCCGAGGATCACATCAATGCCGCTAGTCCCTAGGTCTATTAGGTTGGCTAGGAATTCCACTCCCATAATATTCATGCTGACCCTCGGGCATAAGTGACTGGCTTTCAATTCTTTGCCCGGGGAGCTTACTAGAAATATTTGTTTCATAGGGCTCATTGGTAAATTATGTTTTGCAGCGAATTGCTCAGTAATGAATGAATGTGATGCCCTAGAGTCAAATAAAACTGATGCAGGTTCTAAATTAACAAGAAACGTACCGAGCACAATGTCGGGAGCCTCTTCAGCTGTTTCTGAAGCAACATGATTCACCTTTCCGCGCATGTAGTTCTATTGACCTCTGTTGCCCAATGGTGTCTGGTTGCTGTTGCGCGGCTGCTGCTGCTGAGGAGTCTGCCTCTGCCCACTGTTCCTCTGATTCTGGGGAATCTGCATGTTACGCTTCGGGCAGTTGTTAGCATAATGTCCCAGTTCTCCACATTTGAAACAGCCGTTGGGTTGGACCAGGGTGACTGGATTGTTCGTCCGCACTGGTGCACCTGTGGCATAGCCTGAATGGTACGGTTGCGGGTTGGAGTTGCGCTGAGTCTGCTGGTTGAAGCGTTGAGGCTGATGTGGAGTTCGTTGATTCTGTTGACTCTGCGGATATCCTCCGCCTTGTCCTCCAAAGCGCGACTGAAATCCCTGGGGTGTGTTGTAGCGGGGTCGAGTGTTACTGCTAGATTGTCCTTGGGACTGAGGTTTTCGGTTGTGTTCCCCAAGCTCCTTGCGCATGCTCTCCAGACTAATGGCTTTGTCTTGCAGAGTTTGGAAGTTTGGGAAAGTGTGACTGTGCAGCTCATAGTTGAGCGGCCCTATCAGACCTTCCAAGAAGTGCTCCTGCCTCTTTGCGTCACTATCCACCTCATGGGGCGCGTAATGAGACAAATGAGTGAATTTGTCCTGGTATTCGCTGACAGTCATGCTGCCTTGCTTCAGGTTCAGGAACTCCTTCTGCTTGAGCTTCATTAGTCCTGCTGGAATATGGTGGCTGCGGAAGTTGGTTCTGAACTCCTCCCAGGTGATAGTGTTGGCATTGTCGTGAGCAGCAGTGAAAGCATCCCACCAATCAGCGGCTGCACCTTCCAGACGTCCTGCAGCATACAGGACCCTTTCACGGTCACTGCATTGCGTGATGTCCAGCTTCTTAGTGATGACCTTCAACCAGTCATCAGCATCCAAGGGATCCACTGAGTGAGAAAAGGTAGGGGGTGGTGGCTCATGAATTCTCTATGTTTGTCTCTTGGTGGCTGGTTTTGCTGAGGTGCTTGCTGATTCTGCTGAGCTTGTATGTTCTGGATGGTGGCAGTGAGGTTCTGCAATACCTGCATCTGTGCTACCAAGAATTGCTCCATTGTTGGGTTGGGTGGTGGTGGCAACCGACTCTGTCGGTTGACTACGTGAGCACGCCTAGTGCTAGGGATATCCTGCCTTCCACCTGACCTGGTGTTTACCATCTGACTGTTAGGGAATAAACCCAGGATAAGACAGGTGTACTAGATATGGGTAGGTAGAAAATAAGATCTTAACAAAATATGGATTTATAAAGACTCCAACTTATATTAATAGATAGATTATAGAAAGCAATTCCCAAGGTTTCCAACCAAGCACACAAAAGCAAACATTTCTTCTCAAGCAAACATTATTACATCGTCGTCCTCTCAAGCGAAAATGATTCTAACGAGAACTTTAAGACATACTAGCCTAAGAGCCTAGATGCCTATTCCTCGGGGCGAGTTATGGAGCCGGGTTCGCCGCGGCGAAGCTTCTTGCGGGGCGGTGACAAAGCGGGGAAGCGGGGTTCATCTAGTTGTGGGGGTGGCGGCGCCCTTCCCTCAAGTCGGGCCTCCAGTATGCGGATCCTATCATTGGCCTCCAGTAGCTTGTCTCGAGTTTCGTCCAGCTCAGTGACAACGCTTTCCAGCTCAATGTTGAGAGCGACGGTGACTCAAGCAAGAGTGTTGAGGCGGTCTTCATCATCTCCACCTAGAGTAATCACAGTCTCTTCAGTTCCACTGAGGCGGCAAGGAAGGTACCGATACTCTGTGTTCTGAAGCTCCTGGCGGTAGGTGTGGCAGATGGACCACAGAGCTCTCCTGGCGGCGCTACTGACGGCGACGTCGTAAGTAGCGTGGGGTGTGGCGGAGTCGTGTGCAGTGAGAGTCCTCAGGCCTCTGGCACTCTCCGTATCCATTCTGATGTGGACGCGAGTGAGGTAGTAGTCGCCTCTGGCACTCTCCGTATCCATTCTGATGTGGACGCGAGTGAGGTAGTAGTCGCCGAGCGCAAGGTCGATGTAGTGGTGCGTGTGGTAGAGGGGTCTCATGTGGTTGCCCAACTCTTGCAGAACACCTTGTAGCACCAGAGACAAGTGGTCGGGCTCTCTGTCCGAAGTGCGAACACAGTAGAGTTGCCTCGTCCCTGGAGGATCATCACCCTGATCGTCGTTGTCTTCATTGTTGTCGTTGTCCTCGTCATCATCTCTTCCATCATCAATACCCTCGGAGTTACCCGGGCTTCCTTCATCGACGACCGGTGCTGGAGCGGGAGCTGGAGCAGGGACAACTGGGGGTGGTGGTGGTCCCCAACAACTGGTGATGCCGGCGGTGTGAACTGATTTCTTTCTTCATCAATTGCCATGATGCGGCCATCATCACCATCCACAAAGTAGTAGGCCTCCTCGGGTTCCTCCTCCATAGCTATCTCCTCGACTGGGGCTGGAACTGGGGCGGGAGAAGCTGGCTCAGCTAGGGCAATGCAAACCTGGCGATCTCTGGTGCGCTTGCGAGCAGTCTGGTATGTCCTGGCCATCTAAAAGAGCGGGAGTAAAACTCAGAATATTTTTTTTAAAAAAATAAAATAATAGAAGGTTTATGTAAACATATGTTTTTATGAGGAAATATCAAATAAACACAGAAATTTTTGATGCTGACATGGCTTGCTAGAAGATAAATCCTTAATTTTGATCATTTCTAACTAGGCTAGCATCCTACAGTCAACCTGGCTCTGATACCACTTCTGTCACACCCGATTCTAGAAAGAACCAGATGCATCTCATATGTGCGCCAGGATCATGTTCACACACATGTGGTAGACGGAAAGTGTAATATATCAAAGACAATGCTCAAAAAGTAACTAAATAAAGTATTTAATAATATTGCACTCCGTATAAAAGAGACACAAATGTCTTTAAACGATAAACCGTTATACCCTATACGAAGTCTCCAACAACTCCGTCTTCTACAAGCGATGACTGGTGAACGCAGGGCCTAGAACTCCTCGAAGTCGTCGAAGATCTCCTCTTCAAATTTCTCTTCTGAACAGCAGGGGGCAAGGGTGAGTACTCTTATGGTTGGTACTCAGCAAGTGGGGATAATATGCAAGGCCATCAAGGATAGGCTAAGGTTTGCAGCAGCGATCACATTTAGTTGGTCAAGTTTTTATTAACAAGCACCTATTAACTAGGTTTAAGTTTATACCAACCCACTTTAGCAAGATCATAAAGATTCCATCAACAATAACATAATCCACGAACCACAATTTAATTAATCTTCAAGTTTCATTATCATGTGAGGGTCCAAGCCACTCTTAACCGTGAGTACGGCTGTTATAACAGTTTTACACTCTGCAGAGGTTGTACACTTTACCCACAAATCGTGTTACCCTGAGTCGCTCGGGTTTGCAAGGCCCTTAACCACTTCCGAGGTGAGTGGCGAGGGTACACTACGAAGCCTTTACAAAGACATGTCGAGAGCTAGGCAGCCCGCTAGAGTTTCAGTAGCATTGTGCTCCATAAACCTCCCTAATGGTCAGCTCCTTAGCAAAGGCAACTACCCCAAGAGGACCGGGCTATGACCCCTATCACCGACCCCCTCCTTGCCCTTTCGGTAAGGCCACCAGCAAACTACACATCTAATTAATTGGCTAAGGTCAGATCCATATGACTTTGTGGTTGCACTATTCACTTGGGTGGTTCTCCATGTTCCCATTAAACAAAGTTGATCTTGAAATTACGCAGTATAACAACAATATAAAACATGATCAACATTGATATAAGAGTAAACCAATACCAATCCCAAAGTTTGCAACTAAGCGTGTCTACCCAACACGAATAGTAAACCCAGGTGTTTCAAGGCTTGCGGTAAAAGATTAGGTATGTCCTTAGGATAGGTAATCCATCAAGTTTATGCAAACAACAGTAAAGTAAAGTGAATTATCATGCTGTTGTTGGGATCAAATAGAATATGCAGGGGGAGAAATCCACTTGCCTTCCTCAAACAGCTGCTGGTTCTCTTCCTCGTAAGCTTGCTCTTGGTTTTTCTCGAACGTCACGTTGTGTACGCGATCACACAAACAAGCATACACACAAACAAATAAGTAATAATACAACAAGCAGTACAAACAGAAAGTAAAAAGATGCTAAAGTTGTAGTTCTTGATGCAAGGATCGCGTGAGCGCAAGAATCGCTGAAATCGGAGTTAAAACGATGAAGATATGGCTAAAACGGTGATCTAGGGACCTAACTGCGAGAGTTTCGAACTTCCAGGGGCTAAATCTGAAGAAATCAGGGACTAAAACATAATTAAACCTTAAACAGAGGGTCAGGGTGCAAAACTATAGATTCTGGATGGCAGGTACTAATTCTAGAAAAGTCAAGAGTCAGGACAGAAAAAGAAAGGGCTCAACTCTAATTATTTTTCTACTGATCTGGACTGCGGGTTGATCTTTGGAAAACCTAGGGGTCTTTCTGCAAAAGTTTCGGGGACGGCTAGGGTCGGGTGAATCTGGTCCATTGGATCAGAATCGAGTGGCGGGTTAAGGGTCGTGCGAATGCGGCGTCTATTGCGCGGCTCAGCCTAGTTCTGGCCGTGAGATTTAGATCAAGCGGCAGGGGATGGGTCGGCTCGACGGTGTAAAGAGGGTCAGGTGAATCGGAGCTGCGCTGGGCGCCGGCGGTGAGCGAGTGCGGCGGCGAACGGCCGGAGCTTCCCCGAATCCGGTGTTCTGGGGCTTAGTTCAAGCTGGGTTTATGCAGGGGAGAGAGTGGGCGACACGGCGAAGGTGTTGGTGGTCATGGGATAGCTGTGCGGTAACTGTAGAGCGGCGGCCACGGCGGCGGGCGGAAACAAATCTCCGGCGAGAAATCAGGGTTGCGGCGGAGTGAGAGAGAGAGGGGAAACGGGTGCGGCTTGATGCTCACCAACTCGCGGAACTCCGGCGAGAGTTGACGGCGGCGGAGAAGCAGCGGAACGGCGAGTCGACGGAGAGGCGGCGACACGGGGCGGCGGCGTTCCTCTGGTGTGCGAATTCCAGCGGCGTGCGACGGTGTAGAGTAGAGTAAAGGGTTGATGGTGGCTCTGGGTGCAAAGCAGGGCTTCGGCGTGGGTTTTATAGGGGCGGAGTGGCCGGGAGAAAGGAAGGTGGCGGCTCACACGGCGGCCTGCGGAGGAAAGGGGCGGATCCGCGGCTAGTAAGGCATCCAGCATCGCGGGGAAGGAAGGAGAGACGCGGGCGACGGCGCGGAGTCCATCCGGACTCGGGGTGAGGAAGGAAAAAGGAAGGGGATGGAGCGCGGCGGAGAAAGGAAACAGAGGAGCGGGAGCGGTACGGAGGAAGAAGAAAGGAAAGAAGAGAGAAGGCGTTGACAAGCGGGTCCCAGCTGTCGGTGGAAGAAAGGTGATGGTTAGTAATGCAAATTGGGCTGTCTATTTTGGGCCGTGGGGAAGAAAGAAAAGGAGAAGAGAAGAGAAGGATTTGGGCTGGGCTGAAAGAAAAGAGGAGAAGAGAAATAGAGAGAGATGCATGCATAATTTTATTTTGTGACTTTTATAAAAATATTTTTTTAAAATTTTTACTTCCTATATTTTTGGGTGTTACATTATATTACACATATCCTTGGGCACATAATATCTTCATCTATTATTACTTATCTCAAACTGTGAACCCAATATGTTATGGTAGCATTGCTCACCTTCTTCCCGTTAAGGCCGGCGAAATCGATTGCTTTAGAGCTTGCTGGCATGTCTGGCCAGTTGAGCTGCACGTCTGGCTAAGACTCGGTGGGTGAATCATCGGTGATGATGTGGTGGCTTCGGGGGTGCCGGCACCGGCGGAATGCTGGCCCCTATATATCATGTGATTGTCATATTTGGGACAAATTTTGAACGCTTAAGATAGCTATATTTTGGGATGTAGGGAGTATATGATTATATGCTTCTATCATTAATATGTACCAAAATATGGACTGAACCTTTTTACATTTAGATGGAATCTGATTGCAACAGAAAATTAAATGTCAACCTAACAAAAGTGAATCTTTATCTACCGGAAGGGTATGTCTCACCGAGTCATTGTTGTGTGATGCTGATGAGGTGGCGGCACCTTTGAGCTTGACATACGCGTCGACCATGGTGGGTGCCGAATCGATGGCTGGCGCTGCATCATCCCATTTGTTGCTGCAGGCGGCGGCGAGTTTTTCAAAGCCCGGTGGCACGTCTTCTACTCCGAGCTTGTCGGCCGCGTTGTCGACGAGGAAGGCGGATGGCGCATTGATGACTGGCGGGCTGCTCCCCGTGGTGGGTGATGGGCCGCGCCGCCTCATCAACGGCCTAGAGGTCGCTGGGCTTTGCGACAACTCATCTTGTGCATCACGCGCCTATTTGCGGCTCGCCATTGTCACAATGAAGGTGGGCAACAAGGATGCGGGCTGCGATGGGAGCTTGAAGAAGGCGATGCCGGCGGCGATGGAAGAAAACCCCACCTTTGATGGGACAGTTTGGGGCAAGAAGGCAAAAGGGCACCGGTGCAGTTCGGCTTCTCAAGGAAGAAAGTGGGGACACGACAGTTGTTTCTAGCCAGAAGCCACTGACATATCGGGCCAACAAGCCATGGCCCACAAGCAAGTGACATGACGCGCCGACCAGGAGGCGCCTTCCCCTCGCGTGGGCCGACGCGCTGACTAGGAGGCGCCTTCTCCTCGGGTGTCTTCTGTGAGATTGACATGCAGATCCTACCTGTCGGGGCCCAGCGCACCTCCCGGGACGCGGCGCCGCATGAAACTCCTGGCGACGGGAGAGGCAATGGCGAAAAACCCGAGGCAAAGGGGTGGTTCCACGAAACAGCCACTGACATTTTGGGCCAACAAGAAATGGCCCACAAGCAAGTGACGTGATGCATTGACTATGCCGCTGGATCCGGCCAAGGAAGAGGAAAAGGCCCTCTGGATCTTCCCCGATCCTGTACCTCACACCTTCCCGACAAGGTTGCCATCCCCCCGAGATACGACATCGCCTGAACTTCCTAGCAAGTGGCAATGCACTCGAGTGCCATCGCCTGAACTTCCTAGCAAGTGGCAACACATTCAAGATCTCGACCAAGAACTTGAATTGTAGCTCAGCTTGGTCCCCTCCAGCACTAGGGCTCGCCCTCGTCCATGCACCGCGCGCTCCACCTATCCACCACTCCACCTCGGCGCCGTCCACGCGCCGCTCTACCTATCCACCGCTCCGGCTCCCCGTCGTCCACACGTCGCTACACCTATCCCGCTCTCCAGCTCACCACCATCCACGTGCCACAGCTTCATCCACACCCTCGGATGTGACCTTGTCTCACGCTCCTACTTCCGCGACGTCGTCGACACCGCCGGCACTCATGGCGGCAAGGCAGCCCCGGTTGTCACTGATGGCGGATCTCCCTACTGATGTGGCCATTCAGATCGCAGGCTACCTCGCTGCGACCTCAGAGCGGCCAATGGACAACCTTCGCGCGCTTCGAGTGACCTGCCGCCGCATGTACCTCGTGTGCCGCAATCCTGAAGCTGGTCAGTGCATCAACGTAGCGGGGTTGACCAACATGGCGTGGCACAACCCCGATGCCTACCACACCTTTGTTGCCCTCCTGGCCCAATTTGGCAATCTGTAGGCCAGCTTCATTCATGGGGTGAATGTCATCTTCCGTGGACCTGTGATCACGCCCCTGGCACAGTCCTCGACGAGAATCTCGAGCACGCCGCTATGGGCAGCCACAAAGTGGCGGCCTATGTGGCCGCTGTCCTCCTGTACATGGCCAATGGCGGCACCGGCGTCGACGCTACTGCTAGGCAGTACATGAGATAGGCGGCCATGGCCGTGGACAACACATGCACGCGGCTGGCGGGGGTCTGCGATGACATGTTTAGGGGGTGTTTCAGGATTCGCCGGAGTGTTGCGCATATGGTCTGGAGAAGGTGGCGGCGCAAGTCCATTCGCGTGGTGCTGGCAGCGCCACGAGCCAATCTTTCATGCGCAGGAGAGGATTGCAGAGTGGCTATAGAATGGTCATGGAGACAGTATTGCAACGAGGATTGCCAGATGCGTGGCGAAATGAAGTGGTTCTTTCGGCTAATTTTAGATTGAAGAAGTATAGTGTATGTATTGCTTTAATTTTCTGCTACTTTTGCTTCATGAGGTCCAAGGATCTTGTGGCCAATGTAAATATATATGTATGATTAATGAACATCTTATGCTACTTTAATTAGTATTGTAACTTGCTATTGCTTCACGCATTGCCAATGGGAGAAAAACCCCAATTTTGATGGGACGGATTGGGGGAAATGCGCCGCGTGTCCTCAAGGAAGAAATTGGGGACACGACAGTTGTTTCCACCGAGCAGCCACTGACATATGTGGCCCACAAACCATGGCCCACCTGTCGGCGCCCGGCACGAAGAGAGCACATCGACTAGGTATTTCATTTATATAAGGTGAGGTACGACATGGATGACATCGACAAACTGCACTCTCCACTCTCAATCTTTTTTGCTCAAATAATCTTTTTGAGCAAATAATCGTTTGGAGCAAAGACAATTATTATTCCCGCGCAACTTCCCGCTCCGTCTCGCCGGTGCCCACGCTCCCGGCGTTCCGCGATGTCGTCAACGACGCCGGCAAACTAATGGAGGTGAGGTGGCGGCACCGGTCGTCGCTGGCGGAGCTCTCGACCGACATGGCCATTAAGATTGCAGGCCACCTCGTGGCCTCCTCAGAGCGGCCAATGGACGACCTCCGCGCGCTTTGGGTGACCTACCGCCGCATGCTCCGTGTGTGCGGTGAACGCGAAGTCGGCCGACGCATCACACTAGGGCAATTCACCGACAGCATGTTGTGGGACAACCCCGTTGGATACGCCTCACTCGTTGGTCACCCGACCAAAGTCGGCAACTCGGAGGCGTGCTTCTTAACTGGGATGGAAGTCGCGTTCCGTAAAGGCACACCATTGGCCTCGTTATGCACCGTCGAGCTCCAACGCGTCGCCCGACTTCGAGCACAATCTGGCAAACTATGTGGCCGCCATCCTCCTCTACAAGGCCAATGACGGCGCCGGGAGCGACGATGCTGCGAGGCGATACATGAGACAGGTCGAGGGCGAGGAACAAGCGGTGGCGGTAGCGGCGGCGAGCCGCAAGGATGACGGACCTCAGTTTCGCAACGTCGGGTGTTTGTGCTGGTGCGAGGAGGCCAAGGAGCGCATCTAGCGAATGCATTGGCACAGGATCTTGGACCCGTCGGAGCCGGCGACGGGGCCGGTGCCACGCGGCGATCTTCCGTGTGCAGGCGGCATGTGCGGCAGTCCTGTCAATCCATAGCAGCCTCAAGGATTGACCAAGTATTGCAGCGAGGACTATAGGGTTCAAGGTGAAGTTGAAATTCTCCGCAGGGGATTTCACTCCTACTAGGTTTCTAGGACTGGCTGCACATGCGCCTATGATTTTGGTTGCTTTTGTGTTCGTTTAGCTCTAGAGTGAGAGAGTGCAGTACTCCTTGGTGGTATTGCTTTTCTGTTGCTTTTGCTTCAGGAGGTCCTTGTTGCAATGTAAATACAAGTATGGTTAATAAAGATCTTATGTTTCCCTCAAATTAAAGTACAAACTTCAACACACATCAGGCATAATAACAGAACAGTAATCATCATAAAAAATTCAGCATTATTATTACATGAATTAACCCAATAACAGGCAATCAACAACACCACACACATGGCCGGAGGCAATGCAAACTCCTATAGATCATCATCATCGTCTTCGGCTACATCATGTACACCGTTCACATTGTCATCACTGTCACTACAGTACTCCAAGATAGTGTCATCTTCATCCTCATCTTCTGCCTGACCGGCAGTCTTGTCTCTTACAAGTTCTGCTAAATTAGCTTCAATGACTGTGTCTACTGCATCATGCTCTTCCTGGTGCACATCCTCAGCCTTTGCATCACCTTCACACACTACACGCTCCGTATCGAAACAGTAACCATCTTGAAGTACGTCAGCATCCATTTCAGGCACGTTATACAAGCCCCTCTGCTCCATTTTCTGCACAACTCGCCAATCTTTGCCTAAATCATTATCCTGCAAATAAAATATGTTGGTGGCTTGTGTCGCGAAAATAAATGGATCAGACTTGTACCAAAACGAGTTGATGTTAATGGACTTGAAATGTCCATCATCTCTAATGCCTACATTCTTGCCCCTTTGATTGTGCCAATCACATCGAAATAGAACCACTGTCCGACGTTATTCCAGATTGGAGTTGTATTGCAACTCAATTACCTCTTTGAGTACACCATAAAATTCAATTTCTTCGCCTCTATCTGTCCCCTTGGTCATGACACCACTATTTTGTGTCTTTTGGTTTTTCTCATGGTCAGCAGTGTTGTAGCGTACTCCATTGACAGTGCAAGCTGAACAGATCTTGACATGGAGATCAGGAGAACGAGATAGTGCAACCAATCCGTCGCTGACCTGATTAGGATCTTGTCTAAGCAACTTCTTAATCTACAGCCAAGCGTATAAAGTAGTTGAGTCCAGTGTGATGTCAGTGACTTCCAAAATGATAGCATGTCATTAATTAACTTACATGATCCTCAAACCATTTAGCAAACACCTTGTTGCAGCAACAATTCCTTGTGCATGCTGTATGACAAAGCTTAAACATTATTAGGATTCAACAGTGGTTAACTTGTACATAATATACATAAGGACAGAGTAGAACATATACGTACTTCACATAAGGCTCAACTTCTTCACAGTTATTCAGTACAAACCAAATTAGTTTGTCCATGAGATTGTCAGGGATGTATTTCATCTGATCTGCGGCCAACAAGTCAGCACCATGCATGAATATAGAGATGTCACCATCTAATGGCCCTTCAAATTCACGACCTGTGTCGACTTCGTCGATGTACATAGAACAAAATGCCAAGACTTCACTTTCTATGTAGGCTTCAGCAATTGATCCTTCAGGCCTAGCCGTACTGTATAGGGCCTCTAAGCAGTTCCTCGTCAGGTAGATGGACTGCCATGTGCACCATCACATCAAAGAAGGCAGGAGGGAAGATCTTCTCAAGCTTGCATAGGATCAGTGGGGTCTCTTTTTTTAGGCGTTGCACGACTACTGTCCTCAGATTTCTAGTACATAGCTCCAGAAAGAAGTTCCCAAGCTCTCCAACTGCTTCATATACATCAGGATGCACGAGGCCTCGTAAGCCAGCAGGTATGATTCTTTGTAGAAGGACATGGCAAGAATGAGTTTTCATCCAGCCTTGGAGCTTTGAACCATCAGGAGAAATGTATCTTCCTAGGTTAGCTGCATATCCTTCTGGAAACTTGACACCTTTGAGGAACTTACAAAATGCACTTCGTTGTGCCGGTTTCAACACATAGGAAGCATGTGGAGTTTTTACCACATTATCATCTTGGTAACAGTGCAAATAAGATCTTATGCTCATATGTGCCAAATCTAGCCTAGCATTTAGTGTGTTCTTTGTCTTCCCCTCCAATTTCAGTAATGAGCCAAGGAGGTTGTCACATATATTCTTCTCTATGTGCATCACATCAAGATTGTGGGGCAGCAGTAGGAATTTCCAATATGGCAGCTTCCACCACCCAGCTTTGCGGTTATAAATTACTCGCTCTCCATCCTCTCAACTCTTTCTCTTTTTTGGTGCATTATTACATAAACCAGGTGTGACATTGCTCACCCTTTCTAGTAGCTCAGCAATCTCTTCTGCAGTGAACTTTCCTGGTGCCTCATGCTTCTCTATCGTCCCATCGAATAAAACTTTGTTTCTCCGCCAAGGATGTGCCATGTCAAGGTAACGACGGCGACCAATGTAGCATAACTTATTCCTTATTGGCCGTGACAAGGAGTTTTTGTCACAATGAATTCATGCAAAATAACCATTTGTAGTTTGACCGGACAGGGTGCTTAATGGTGGATACTCATTTATGCTCCAAAGCACAGCTGCTCGCAAATTGAACTTTGAACGACTGGCAACATTGTATGTACTGACACCACTCTAGAGCTGAAGAAGTTCTTCTATAAGAGGCTCCAAAAATAAATCAAAATCCTTTCCTAGTGATTTTGGACTTGGGATCAGTAAAGACATGAAGCAGTGCGAAGGATTGGCGCATTGCCATGGTGGATGATTTAAGGGCATAACAAGCACAGGCCACATGCTTTACATCGTGCTAAAGTTGCCAAATGGATTAAAACCGTCAGTAGCAACGGCAAGTCTTAGGTTCCTTGCATCATCTGCAAACTCTGGATATTTGACGTCGAGGTGACTCCATGCCATCCAATCAGTTGAATGGCTAATTTGGCCATCAACCGGTGCTCGCTTCATCCTGTGCCACTGGATGTCCTTAGCTATTCGGCTTGAAGCAAACATCCTCTTCAACCTTGGGATTAGTGGGAAATGACTCAAAACCTTATGAGGAATACCCCTGCAGCTGTCACACCCGATTCTAGAAAGAACCAGATGCATCTCATATGTGCGCCAGGATCTCGTTCACACACATATGGTAGACGGAAAGTGTAATATATCAAATACAATGCTCAAAGAATAACTAAATAAAGTATTTAACAATATTACACTCCGTATAAAAGAGACACAAATGTCTTTAAACGATAAACCGTTATACCCTATACGAAGTCTTCAACAACTCCGTCTTCCACAGGCGATGACTGGTGAACGCAGGACCTAGAACTCCTCGAAGTCGTCGAAGATCTCCTCTTCAAAGTTCTCTTCTGAACAGCAGGGGGCAAGGGTGAGTACTCTTATGGTTGGTACTCAGCAAGTGGGGTGAATATGCAAGGCCATCAAGGATAGGCTAAGGTTTGCAGCAGCGGTTGCTTTTAGTTGGTCAAATATTTGTTAACAACATCTATTAACTAGGTTTAAGTTTATACCAACCCACTTTAGGAAAATCACAAAGATTCCATCAACACAAGTATTTGCCACGAACCACAATTTAATTAATCTTCAAGTTCCATTATCATGTGAGGGTCCAAGCCACTCATAACCGTGAGTACGGCTGTTATAACAGTTTTACACTCTGCAGAGGTTGTACACTTTACCCACAAATCGTGTTTCCCTGAGTCGCCCGGGTTTACAAGGCCCTTAAACACTTCCGAGGTGAGTGGCGAGGGTACACTGCGAAGCCTTTACAAAGACATGTCGAGAGCTAGGCAGCCCGCTAGAGTTTTAGTAGCGGCGTGGCCCATAAACCTCCCTAATGGTCAGCTCCTTAGCAAAGGCAGCTACCCAAAGAGGACCGGGCTATGACCCCTCTCACCGACCCCCTCCTTGCCCTTTTGGTAAGGCCACCAGCAAACTACACATCTAATTAATTGGCTAAGGTCAGAGCCATATGACTTTGTGGTTGCACTGTTCACTTGGGTGGTACTCCATGTTCCCATTAAACAAAGTCGATCTTGAACTTACGCGATAAAACCACAATACGCAACGTGACCAATGTTGTTAAAAGAGTAAACCAATACCAATCCCAAAGTTTGCAACTAAGCGAAACTACCCAACAAAGTAGTAAACCCAGGTGTTTCAAGGTTTGGGGTAAAAGACTAGGTATGTCCTTAGCATAGGTAATCCCATCAAATTTATGCAAGCAACAATAAAGTAAAGTGTATTTTCATGCAGTTGTTGGGATCAAATAGAATATGCAGAGGGGGAAATCCACTTGCGTTCTTCAAGCAACTGCTGATTCTCTTCCTCGTAAGCTTGCTCTTGATTCGGCTCGAACGTCACGTTGTCTACGCGATCACACAAACAAGCATACACAAACAAATAAGAAACAATACAACAAACAATACAAACAGAAGGTGAGAAGATGCTAAAGTTGTAGTTCATGATGCAAAGATCGTGTGGGCTCAAGAATCGCTGAAATCGGAGTTGAAACGATGATGATATGGCTAAAACAGTGATCTGGGGACCTAACTCCTAGAGTTTTGAGTCTCCCGAGGCTAGATCTGAAGGATTTAGGGGCTAAAACATAATTAAACCTTATACAGAGGGTCGGGGTATAAAACTAGAGGTTCTGGACAGCGGGTACTAAATCTAGAAAAGTCAGGGGTCGGAACAGAAGAAGAAAGGGCTCAACTCTAATTATTTTCTACTGCTCTGGACTACGGGTTGATTCCTGGAAAACCTAGGAATCTTCCTGCAAAAGTTTCGGGAACGGCTAGGGTCGGGTGAATCTGGTCCGTTGGATCAGAATCGGCGGCGGATCGAACGAATCGGCGAGTAAGGGTCGGGCGAATCGGCGGTATGAGGAGTGGGTCAGGTGAATCGGCTGAGTAGGGAAAAGGTCGGGTAAATCGGCCGTGTAAAGTGAAGATTGATTCTAGCCGTTAGATCTAGATCGATCGGCAGAGGAAGGGTCGGCTCGATGGAACGAAAAGGGTCGGGCGAAGCGGAGTTTTAACTGGGCATCGGCGGCGAGCGTGTGCGGCGGCGGACGGCCGGAGCTTCACCAAATCCGGTGTTCAGGGCTCAATTCAAGCTAGGTTCATGACGGGAAGTGAGTGGATGGTACGGGGAAGGTGAGGGTGATCACGGGTTGGCTGTGCGGCGGCTGTGAACTGGCGGCCACGGCGGCGGGCGGAAACAGGGGTCCGGCGAGGAATCTGATTTGCGGCGGAGCAAAAGAGAGAGGGGAATCTGGTGCGGCTTGATGCTTACCAACTTGCAGAGCTCTGGCGAGAGTTGAAGACGGCGGAGAAACTGCAGATCGGCGAGTCGACGGAGAATCGGCGACACGGGACGGCGGCGTTCCTCCGATGTGCAACTTCCAGCGGTGTGCGACGATGTTGTGTAGAGGAAAAGATTTGAGCTTGGCTCTGGTTGCAAAGCGGGGTTTCAGCGGGATTTTATAGGGGCGGGTCGGCCAAGAGTAGGAAGGCGGTGCTGCGGAATCGATCAGGACTCGGGTAAGAAGAAAGTAAGAAAGAAAACGGAGCACGAACGACAGCACGGAGTCGTTCCGGACTCTGGGTAAGGAAACAAGAAAGAAGAAGAAGGCGCCGACAGGTGGGTCCTAGCTGTCGGTGAAAGAAAGGGTTGGGTGAGCGAATCGGCCGCTGGTTTGGCCGCGGGAAAAGAAAATAAGCAGAGGAAAAGAATTGGGCTGGCTGGAAGAAAGAATAGGAGAAGAAAAGAAATAAGGGTGCATGCACAATTTTATCTCATGATCTTTATGAAAATACTTTTAGAAGTTTCAACTCCTATATTTTGGGTGTTACAGCAGCCATCCTTGTCCTCCCATCTAGATTCCTTCCATTTTGGGCAAACATCCAATTTGGCATAATCATTCTTGAACAGCACACAGTTATTATAGCACACATGGATCGTGTCGTATCCAAGGCCCAGTTCATGAAGATACTTCCTTGCCTCATCATATGTAGACGGTAATTCGGACCGAGGGAATGATAAGGACATCAGCTTCAATATTTTGTTGAATGTTGTATTGCTAATTCGACAGCGCGACTTGATACGAAGCAGCCTCACAACAAAGGAGAATCTTGAGTGCCTAGATCCTGGGCAAAGAGTCCGCTTCAAATCTTGGAGCACTCTCGTAAATTTTGGCTATTGTCCATCCTCCTCCGCAGCTGTGTACAATTCTGATATCATCTCCAGGTCTGGCATTTCTTCATTATCGTTATTGGCTACCTCAACCACATCAATCCCATCATAATGGTCAAATTCATCCTCTTGAAAGTCAAGCCCATAGTCATATTCATGTCCATGCACCTGCTCTGAAAACTCATCAATAGACGCAACATTTGCAGATTCCCCATGATGAGTCCACCTTGTATATGTAGCTGACATCCCAAACAAAAGAATGTGGTCATGGACCTCATGCTGACCCAATTCATACAGATTTAGATATCGGGAGCATGGGCAATGTATATTGCTCTATTCAGTGAATCGTTGCTTAACAAATTCCATGAATTGCTCGACTCCATGGATGTAAGAAGGTGTGAATTTTTGTCACACTAGATATCCATGTTCTGTTCATCGATATTGAAAGTTCCTAAACAAGGCAAGTAGCTGCTAAACAACCATTCGACATGTGTGCAAGACGAAATTCAACACTAGCAGACCCAACTATAATCATGTTGGACAAATTGATG
This sequence comes from Panicum miliaceum, assembly GCA_032594955.1. NCBI lineage: Eukaryota > Viridiplantae > Streptophyta > Magnoliopsida > Poales > Poaceae > Panicum > Panicum miliaceum. The sequence goes on from CM064068.1 coordinate 17,158,679, forward strand.
GTTGCGGAAGTGGTTACTTACTTCCAGTAGGTCGGATTGGTACCGCCGGATCGAGAAGGACTCCGTGACGCACGCCTGCATAGCGAACGTGCGGACTATCGAACTAGCAGCGGCAAGGAAAGGGGGAGCACGGGGATGTCTCCGCCCAAGGCGCCGGGGACACCAGGACACCTTCGCGGTGTCGTCAATCGGGATCCGCCTGCCGCCACCACCGGCGCAGCCGTCGAGTAGGAATGGGGGGGGGGGGGGGTTGGATTGGGTTTGGACGACCAACAAGTGACTGGCTGGTGGGGACGACCATGTACGTCAACCAAACGACCATTCGTTGACTGGGAATCGTGGCCATTGCGTTACGATCCAATGGTTCAGAATCCTCCGAGATGCTCAATTTGAACTACGTCTACCACCAATAAAATTAAAAAAAATACAGAAAAAATATATTCAGGGACATATATATTGTCTCATGTATGGAAACAAAATTCAACTATTTCATATGGATATTTAAAACTTCTAAGTCTAAGGTAGTACAAAAAATTAATAATATCAAAAGTTTGTCAAGAAATTCAACAAACTAACACAGCAACACATTTTAGGACCATAAGCCTGAGGAAAAAAATTCAAATAGTTTTAACAAAGACGGGCCATACATTGTTCACAAATGAATACATCTCCCACATAGTTTCCTAGAACTTAACTGAAACTTTCAAGTTTGCATAGCTCACAATACTTTTCACATCATATACACCTCAAATTTTGACAGAAACTCATATTGACCTTACAATTAGAGAATGTGAAGTTATATTTGCAATTCTCATGTAATATCATTTTGTTTATTTCCTACTTTGGTGTACAAAACTATGTGCTATGTAAAAGATCTAAGAAATAGAAACTAACTAGAATAAAGACACCACTAAATGGTAGAGTGTGATTTTAGATGAAACTAGGAAAAAGAATCATCAATTTTGGGGTACTTATGAGGGAGAAATACTAGTTACAAGTTTTAATTCCAAATTAAAAAGAGAAAGATGGACTATTTACAAGCTGTTATGCCTCTCAGCCAATCACATGGCTCCTGGTTAGCGCGTCGCGTCGCTTGCTTGTGGGCCCCATATGTCAGTGGTTGTAGGGTGGAAACAACTGTCGTGTCCCCAGTTTCTTCCTTGACAAGCCGAACCGATGCGTGGTCGGCGCATCGCGTCACCTGCTTGTGGGCCAAGGCTTTTTGGCCCGATATGTCAGTGGCTGTTGGGTGGAAACAACTGCCGTGTCCCAACTTTCTTCCTTGAGAAGCCGAACCACCCCTTTGCCTTCTTCCTTGAGGACACGCGGCGCATTTCCCCGAATCCATCCCATCAAAATCGAGGTTTTTCTCCAATCGGCGCAAGTTACAGTACTTCCCCCAATGCTAGGTGTTTTGTCCATCGCCGCCTGCATCGCCGACATGTGGGGTCCATGGGTCGGAGAGGACATGCTGGCCTTTGGTTGACTAAGGACATATGGGTCATCCAAACAACCATTCGTTGACTGAGAATCGTGGCCATTGCGTTAGGATCCAACGCCTCAGAATCCTCCGAGACGCGCATGACGCATGACGGTCACCTTTTCCTCTCCTCACGGAAGTCGAGGGGGTCGTGCACCACACTCCGGTTATTTAATCCATTCACCCCGGCGAAAATTCACTCCATAATTTTAAATAATTGGGATACATTGTTCGAATTCAAAATGAAAACTATGAAAACCAATCATTAGTTCAATATAACCAACACTTGCTTCTTTCCTTCCTTGCTTTGTTCTCCTATAATTTGCTTAGAGATGACACATCTGACTATATTAGAGATGACACACATGTAAAAGATTTGCGCAAAATCTATTCACAAATCCATCATGTTCACCATGCAAACTAAGATACAAACACAAAATAACAGAAATTAGCTCCCTTGTGAACTTAGCACACGTGCGATCCACAATGATGACACGGCGAGGAATCACTTGCTTCTTTCTTCGCTCCGGCCGCGGCCTGGGGCGTGTCTCGATCACATCCTGCTGACGGCGTACGTTACCAGGCCGTTCATGCACCGCGTCCAGAGGTCGAACTCATGACTAATGCGGCACTCCGCACTGCAGTACCGGATGACGAATCTCCTAGCCCCCCAGCACCTACATTCCGCCCATGTGCAGATGTGGGGATCCTCCACGAGCAGCGCCCCGTCGCGGTCAGGAAGCTGGTTCCGGAATGCAATGTTGTGGAGGTCCTGCCAGACCAAGCTGCGCAGCCGCGGCAGGCCGTGGTTGTCCCACTGGCCGTCAGGGAGCGACGGGTCGCCGCTGATTCCATGGAGCAGCGCCAGCGCTTCGGGGTCCGCCGGGCTCCTACGGTACCAAAGCATCGCCAAGAAGTAAGCAGCACCGGAGTCCCAAAAGTCAACGGCTTGGTTGACGAGTGCCAGCCCGACGGCGGGATCCTGCCACGTCATCAACCTCTCCATCCCCTCGTAGCATACGGCCTCCAGATTATCGGCGAAGCACAACCTTACATCGTGCCTTAAATTCCGGCAGTGGTCACGAAGCTCACAGAACGATAGGCGCCGGAGCACCAGGAGTCGCAGATGCGGCGGAAGCGAACGCACACCTGACGAAGCATCAAGTACGTATAGACGCTCCGATCCTCAATGCAGTGAAGGATGATCCGTGTGATCAAATCCTCTGGCAGCAGCAGCATCAGCAAGAACGTAGTGGCACTAGGATCTTCCATCGTGTCTAGTTCTGCGCCCGATTCTTCTCTATGACAACGAGGCCAAGGTGCACCTGATGATTCGCCTAGTTCCATTATTTCGCGGCATGGCGATGAGAGAAGAAGGCGATGCGGCGGGCGGCGAGGTGAAGGGGAAGAAGAAAACCGTGGTGTTTGATGGGATATTTTGGGGAAAGTGGGCACATATAGGCGATAAAAGGTAACTGCAGGGGAACTTGGTCACTTATACGTGGGGCCATGCGTAAAGGCTTCCTCCATCGACAGTTACCCCTTTCGTTTAGCCCTCCTCTGGTGGCAAAGCAGCTTCCGCCGTCAACTCTGGAGGAGCTGTCGCTCGACTTGGCGATTAAGATCGCGGGCCACCTTGCTGCAACCTCGAGATGTTTGGATTCTAGGTTTAATTTTCTTGCACTGTATGCTTTAATTTGGATCTGTGCCGAGTTAACAATCCCAATCGTGCGTAACTATTTTCGTTCGTAGTAACAATTGAAATCCAATTAATTAAGACAAGTACATTCATTAAAACATATATATATACACACATAAACAGCACACGTGGAGTTCTAAAACCCAATCGATCGAGTTCCTAAACTGCAAGCTAAGCTAGGACGACGAAGATAACAGACACTAATAATTAAGCTACGACATGAAACTGCTGAAATTAGAGTAGCTCCCGTGTGAACTTAGCACATGTGGAGCGGTAATCGACGACGACACACGCCGCGGCGGCGAGGCTCGGTGCACAGGCAGTCACCGCGTTCCACGTTCCCGGTGACCACGCATACAGCGCGCGGCTCGCTCACATCCACCCCTTGTTCCGGGCCAGGACGCAGTGGCGGCTGTACTTCTTCTTGTTCTCAGACCTTAGGGCCGAGGAGTTGGCCTTCCCCACGACGTGGTCCCTGACCTCATTCAGCCTGGTCCACCGTTGCCTCAAGCCGGGGCAGATAGGGCACCTGTAAATGTTGTCGGCGCGGCGGTAGACGCGTAGAGCGGAGCCGCAGGGGATTGGTTTGATGTAGCCACGGTTCTGGTCGTCGGACTCGTCCGTCTCCGTCTGGGTGTTGGAGTTGTCGTCGGAGTCGTAGAAGGCTGCAGGAAGGGTGAATGAGTCCGTCTCCGTCTGGGTGTTGGAGTCAAAGAAGGCCGCAGGAAGGGTGTCAGAGTCGTAAAAGGCCATAGGAACGGTGTCAGAGTCGTAGAAGGTTGCAGGAAGGGTGAACGAGTCCGTCTCCGTCTGGGTGTCGGAGTCGTAGTCGGGCGCAGGAAGGGTGACCATCGACGACGAGGGTTGCGATGATGACGAGGGCGCGGGGTGGAGGAGGAAGGCGCCACCACCACCGGAGGAAGCTGGGAACGCCCTGTGGAGCCCCCAGCGCCTCCGCGGCCTACATCCGTGGGCGACGACGGGTTGAGTTTGCCGGCATCGGAGTGTGACGAGAAACCACCACGTGACGACAAAGCCGAGGCGCTGTAGGGTCGCTCCATGCGCGGTGGAGAGCCGGAGGCCTGGGCAGAGGGGGAGAGGCGGCACGACCCGATTGCGGAGGCCTCGGCTGAGGAGTAGCCGGTTCGCTTCATGACATCGGACGGGCAGGCGATCGACTGGCGACTGGTCTAGTGGAAGTGGAACTGCCAACTGGCGAGGACGCCTATGATGGGGGAAATGGCGATTAAATAAAGGACTTCCTCGGCTTCCTTAGGAAGGAAGGCTTCCGCTTACTAAGGAACCCCATGGTGGGCCGGCGGCTGTCATTGATACCAACCGGCGCTCCTCGAAGAACGTGCGAGGAAGAACAGGAGCCATGATGGAAACCGACGGAGGCTGTGGCTCCTCGAAGAACGTGCGAGGAAGAACAGGAGCACGCTTAACTTCGGAGTTCTAATGGGCTCTGATGCTTTAGTGCTGATATGATCGCATTCGACATAGCAGCCACACTCCTTCCTCTTATCCTCGCACCTCGACGAGCTGAAACCACACGTGGGCCCCGCCTTGCGCAAATGTTTTACTACCCCACCAAGTACCGCGCCACCGCAATGGTATCCAATGTAGGAATGGCAGGATGCACGGAAAACATCCTGGGTAGTCCTCGTGTTGCATACCTTTTTTTCGATTTTCACCGTTCCGATTCGTAGACCGTAGTTGTGACGGCCTTTGTGGAAAATTTTCCGCGCATCCTGCCATTCCAGCAGTGGAAACCATAGCGGTGGCGCGGTACGAGGCGGGGTAGTAAAACATTTGCATGAGGCAGGGCCCACGTGTGGTTTGAGCTCGTCCAGGTGCCAGGATAAAAGGACGAAGTGTGGCTGGTATGTTGTATGCGATCATACCTGCACTAAAGCACCGGATCCCATCAAAACTCCAATGTTAAGTGTGCTTGGGCAAGAGTAGTACGAGGACGGGTGACCTCCTAGGAAGTCCTAGGGTTGCATTCCTTATTTTTCGATTTCCATCGTTCCGATTCGTAGACCTTAGTTGCGACGGCCTTTGTTGAACATTTTCCGCAAATCGTGCCATTCCAGCATTGGAAACCATAGCGGTGGCACGGTACGAGGTGGGGTAGTAAAACATTTGCATGAGGTAGGGCCCACGTGTGGGTTGAGCTCGTCGAGGCGTGAGGATAAGAGAAAGGAGTGCGGCTGGTATGTCGGATGCGATCATACTAGCACTAAAGCACCAGATCCCATCAGAACTCCGAAGTTAAGCGTGCTTGGGTTAGAGTAGTACTGGGATGGCTGACCTCCTAGGAAGTCCTAGGGTTGCATTCCTTTTTTTCGAATTTTCACTGTTCCGATTCGTAGACCGTAGTTGGGATGGCCTTTGTTGAACATTTTCTGCGCATCCTGCCATTCCAGCATTGGAAACCATAGCGGTGGTACGGTACGAGGCTGGGTTGTAAAATATTTGCATGAGGCGGGGCCCACGTGTGGTTTGAGCTCATCGTGGTGCGAGGATAAGAGGAAGCAGTGCGGCTGGTATGTCGGATGCGATAGTACCAGCACTAAAGCACCGGATCCCATCAGAACTCCGAAGTTAAGAGTCCTCGTGTTGCATTCCTTTTTTTCGATTTTCACCATTCCGATTCGTAGATTGTAGTTGTGATGGCCTTTGTTGAACATTTTCCGTGCATCCTGCCATTCTAGCATTGGAAACCATAGCGGTGGCGTGGTACGAGGCGCGATAGTAAAACATTTGCATGAGGCGGGGCCCTTGTGTGGTTTGAGCTCGTCGAGGTGCGAGGATAAGAGGAAGGAGTTTGGCTAATATGTTGGATGCGATCATACCAGCACTAAAGCACCGCATCCCATCAGAACTTCGAAGTTAAGCGTGCTTGGGCGAGAGTAGTACAATAGGATGGCTAACCTCTTGCGAAGTCCTCATATTGCATTCCTTTTTTTTCGATTTTCACCGTTCCGATTCGTAGACCGTAGTAGCGATGGCCTTTGTTGAACATTTTCCGGGCATCCTGCCATTCCAGCATTCGAAACCATAGGAGCGACGCGGTACGAGGCGGGATTGTAAAACATTTGCACGAGGCGGGGCCCACGTGTGGTTTGAGCTCGTCAAGGTGCGAGGATAAGAGGAAGGAGTGCGGCTGGTATGTCGGATGCGATCATACTAGCACTAAAGCACCGGATGGAAAGTCCTCGTGTAGCATTCATTTTTTTTTAGATTTTCACCGTTCTGATTCGTATACCATAGTTGCAACGGCCTTTGTTGAATATTTATCGGGCATCCAGCCATTCCAACATTGGAAACCATAGCAGTGGCGCGGTACGAGGCGGGATAGTAAAACATTTGCACGAAGCAGGGCCCACGTGTGGTTTGAGCTCGTCGAAGTGTGAGGGTAAGAGGAAGGAGTGCGGCTAGTATGTCTGATGCGATCATACTAGCACTAAAGCACCGGATCTCATCAGAACTCCGACGTTAAGTGTGCTTGGGCGAGACTAGTACTATGATGGGTGACTTCATAGGGAGTCCTCCTGTTGCATTCCTTTTTTTGATTTTCATCGTTCCGATTAGTAGACCATAGTTGCGACGGCCTTTGTTGAATATTTTCCGCGCATCCTGTCATTCCAGCATTGGAAACCATAGCGGTGGCACGGTACGAGGCGGGGTAGTAAAACATTTGCACGAGGCGGGGCCCACGTGTGGTTTGAGCTCGTCGAGGTGTGAGGATAAGAGGAAGGAGTGCGGCTAATATGTTGGATGCGATCATACCAGCACTAAAGCACCGGATCCCATCAGAACTTCAAAATTAAGCGTGCTTGGGCGAGAGTAGTACTCTAGGATGCGTGACCTCCTGTGAAGTCCCCGTGTTGCATTCCTTTTTTTTCGATTTTCACCGTTTCGATTCGTAGACCGTAGTAGCGATGGCCTTTGTTGAACATTTTCCGGGCATCCTGCCATTCCAGCATTCAAAACCATAGGAGCGGCGCGGTAAGAGGCGGGATTGTAAAACATTTGCACGAGGCGGGGCCCACGTGTGGTTTGAGCTCGGCGAGGTGTGAGGATAAGAGGAAGGAGTGCGGCTGGTATGTCGGATGGGATCATACTAGAACTAAAGCACCGGATCCCATCAGAACTCCGAAGTTAAGCGTGCTTGGGTTAGAGTAGTACTGGGATGGCTGACCTCCTAGGAAGTCCTAGGATTGCATTCCTTTTTTTTTCAATTTTCACCGTTCCGATTCGTAGACCGTAGTTGGGATGGCCTTTGTTGAACATTTTCTGTGCATCCCGCATTCCAGCATTGGAAACCATCGCGGTGGCTTGGGACGAGGCAGGTTGTAAAACATTTGCACGAGGCGGGGCCTACGTGTGGTTTGACCTCGTCCATGTGCGATGATAAGAGGAAGGAGTGCGGCTGGTATGTCGGATGCGATCATACCAGCACTAAAGCACCGAATCCAATCAGAACTTCGAAATAAAGCGTGCTTGGTTGCATTCCTTTTTTTTGATTTTCACCGTTCCGATTCGTAGATTGTAGTTGCGATGGCCTTTGTTGAACATTTTCCGCGCATCCGGCAATTCTAGCATTGGAAACCATAGCGGTGGCATGGTACGAGGCGGGGTTGTAAAACATTTGCATGAGGCGGGGCCCACGTGTAGTTTGAGCTCGTCGTGGTGCGAGGATAAGACGAAGCAGTGCGGCTGGTATGTCAGATGCGATCATACTAGCACTAAAGCACCGGATGGAAAGTCCTCGTGTAGCATTCATTTTTTTTAGATTTTCACCATTCCGATTCGTATACCGTAGTTGCGAAGGCCTTTGTTGAATATTTATCGGGCATCCTGCCATTCCAGCTATGGAAACCATAGTGGTGGCACGGTACGAGGCGGGGTAGTAAAACATTTGCACGAGGCGGGGCCCACATGTGGTTTGAGCTCGTTGAGGTGCAAGGATAAGAGGAAGGAGTGCGGCTAATATGTTGGATGCGATCATACCAGCACTAAAGCACCGGAACCCATCAGAACTTCAAAATTAAGCGTGCTTGGGCGAGAGTAGTACTGTGACAACCCTGGTAATAACAATTCCAAAATCAATGACATTAGCCTAACTCCATGTTTTAAACCAACTAATGAGAGGGGGGAAAGAATTAAACCGGGTTCAGTTGGAATTCAAATTTAATTTGGGCACATTTGGACACATTTGAAACTTTTAAAATAACTTTAAAACCATAAGCCAAATGAGATTTTTCCTGAAACCAAAGTTGTAGAACTTTTTATTTTGAGCAACTTTCGTGTTCAAAAGTTTTTGAAATTCAAATCAGAAAGAGGAGAAAACGCCCTGTTTGCACCCAGCCCCCTGAACTTTTTCGAATTTTTGCACTTCGGTCCCTCGTTTCTCCCCCTCCCTCTGCCGCGCCGCGCGCGCTCGGTCGCCCGCCGCCAGGTGGCCGGCGTCGCCTGACCGGCGCGAAGCGCCAGGCTAGTGGCCGCCGCACCACCCCGCCACGGCCGGCTTTCCCCCGCCCCGACGCCGCGCGGCCAGTCCCCGCCCGCGCGTGCTGCCGCGCCCAGGCCGCCGCCCGCCCGCCCAGTGGCCGCGCTCCGCCGTGCCGCCCCGGCCCCGCGCCCCGCCAGCTGCCGCGCCTGCCCTCCGCCCGAGCCGCTGCAGCAGCTGCTCCCCAATCCGCACGCCGCGCTATCTCCTCGCGCCCACGCCAAAATCGCGGCCGCCCAGTCGCCCGCGCCCGCTCGCCGCACGCCGCGCCGGCGTTCTGCCGCCGCCCGTTGCGGCCAGTGCACGCCGCTGCCGTGCCCCGCCCCGCGCGTCGCCCAGGCACCTCCACACCCCCTCCTGTCCCTATAAAAGCGCCACCCCGGCCACGCGCGCGAGCCCCCGACCACCAGAACGCCTCGCCGTCGCCATCGCCGCCGCCGAGCACCACCCGTCCGTGGACAGCCCACTGCCGCCGCCCACTGCCCGAACTGAGCCCCCAGCCACCACTACATCACCTCACCGCAGCTCGCCGACCCACCCAACGCCACCCAGAGCCACCGGAGCGCCGCCGCCCGCGCTGCCGTCGCCGCCGCCGCCCCTGCTCGCCGTGGACAGCACGACTCCGACCCCCTCCGTCCAAGCCGAGCCCCTGAGTAGCTTCCCCACGCGCCACTGAAGCTCACCGACCGGACCACGCCGCCCCAAGCCCGCCGGAGCACCGCCGTCGACGCGAGCCGCGCCGCCGCCGCCTCTGCTCCAACGCCGGCGAGCCCTTCCCGGCCGTTCCCCACCTGAACAACACCCCCACAAGGTAGCCCTCGCACCCCTGAACCTTCCCCGACCCCCGCCCCTCGCCGCCGGCGAGCCCCCTCGCCGGAATTTCGGCCGGCCGCCGCACCCGAGCCGCCGAGGACCCAATTGCAAGGATTTAAATCTTTAGAAGGGTCTGAGCGTAAGATTCAAGGACCTAGTTGTAAAAGAAAGTTTCAAACCTAGATTCAAATTCAGTGAAGTTGTAAAATTCGTATAAAATCGTAGAAAATTCAGAAAAATGCAAACTCAACTGATCTGGAATCCTCCGAACAAACTCTACCACTTTTGTTACAAAAATTTTCTCAGAATCTCAAAATATTTTGCTCTACATTAAATAGAAGCTTTAATGGACATATTTTATACCCACTGTTCTAGAACAATGCTGACCCTGTAATTTGGGCAGTGAATTAGTTGCTTGATGATTAGGACTGTGTAAAAAGATCAGGCCCAAATTCCCTCTCTAGATTTACTATTGGTTAAACTTAGTTTTATATCATGTGTAAGAAGAATGTTTTATCCCTGCAGTTAGGTGGTGAGTCACCCATTGAAATTTTTCCTGTGCTAATTTATTGGCACCTAGAAGCCAAAGAAAAATTAGGAGACTTTTTATCTCACCGTAACCTATTTATTTTATTTATGTGCTAATAACATACATTAAATCAAGAAAATAGTATCTTAGCTTGGAAAATTCCCAAATTATTACTGGGAGTTACACTGTGGTAGAGGTTGCTGTGTAAAACGTTTGATGGACAAAAACCCTGTGTAGGGTCCTGTAAAAATGAATCTTTGAAAAGCCTAGGTGTAGAATGTCATATTTTCTATGCTCTGGATACTGCATAATAAATCCTACAAAAATTACAGTAGCTTCTGCATGCTCAAGTGAGACCTCTGTAAAAATCTTAGACACAATTGTTGCACCAATTGTTCTGTACAAAAAGAACAAGTATCTAACAGCAACAATGAAATATATTTTTCAGAATTAATCTGTTACATAAAATTGGCTGAAAATTTTACAGTAAGCACATCTTTCCTTGTTGTGCCTAAATCCAAAATTTCATAACCAGAAACTATCCCTTGTAGTAATTACTCTCAAATCGTAATCAAGTGCTATTCCACGACTTAAACTTGTGCACTCATGTAGAATCGACGACTCTCGCTGACGGAACCTACGAGCTGGTGCCCGCGTCCGAGAGTGAGCAGCGTGAAGCTCAAGCAAATCTAACTGAAGCTTTTGAAGACCCGAGCCCAAGTTCGGAAGATCCCCAAGCGAACTGCGAAGGCAAGCCCCGGAGCATAACCCATTCTTTCCGAAATTATGCAACTCATTACTCTTTGCTTGTGCATTAAGTTTATAGGAGTTGGATGAAAACTTAGTTGCATGATGTCAGGAACCCTTGCTTGAAAACTAGATGTAAGGTTCGATAGAATGCTGTGCTAATAGGACTCCGGTAAAAGTCGAGTGATTTCCTGTCACTCGCGAGAAAATAGGAGTTGAATGACTACTGCACGCTGCAATCATAAGGACACGGACGGGTTATGTAACGATGGTTACGATTGAGGCCCGTCTGTCTAGTGAAAAATGCTAAGGCTGCAGGGTGTGGTAGTGATGGTTAAGTCTTTGAACGTACTAAACACATGCCGAGATTATGGGAATCGGTAAGCTTAAGTAACGGATTGGCCCGGCAAGGGGACGGCATCCTACCCTTTGAACTTCGGTCCCATGTGCATATGGCGAGTGCAGAGAGTGGTCACGAACCGGCGCCGAACCGTGGCGTGGAGCTCTTGTACTCTCGGAGGGTAGCCCCGATCCACGACCCGGAAAGAAAGGGGAAAAGTTGCACGTGTGACTCTAGGGAGTAACCACGTGACGTGTGTTTGGGTTCCCCTTGCAAGGTTAAGAAATTCGATTCGAATCGTCCGTTTCTCACGGCTAATGAGACTGCTTAACCATTTTTACCCACAGAGTAAGAAGAGGAACAATGATGATGAATGAACTGGTTGGATGGAAAATTTAATGCTTCACCATGTATGCTTTAGATAGCTGCTTACCTAGACTGGCTAACGAAACTAGAATCTTGAGCTAAAAGTTGAAAGTAAGGACCCACTTGTAGATGCTTTTCGGCAAAACAAACCCCTGAGCCAAAAAGCCTTGCATGTCTAGAGTCGGTGGAGTAGTTCCCACTACACGGGTAAGTCTTGCTGAGTATTAGTATACTCAGTCTTGCTTGTGACTCGTTTTCAGGTGAGACCTTTGAAGACATGGTTGCTAGCTTGACTTGGCCCTGCACTCTTCCCCCTGGTTGGTCGGTGGAATGGGATGCGCCCCCGTCCAACGGAGATAAGGCCGAGTGATGTCTCGTACGGGCTTCATCGAGACATCCTGTATCGTCGAGTAGTTTCCGTTGTTTATTTCCGCTGCAATTTAACTCTGAAGAACTTATTTATGTTAATTGAAGTACTTGTTTTCTAAACTCAGAACTAGGTCTGTAATATCTACTTATGCTAATGATGTAATATTTGCTGGAATGTGGTATTCTCTGGGCTCATCGTCGCATGAGCATTTGTATGTACGGCGCTCGATCCGTTCACCGTGGTTGTATCGGGAGGTTATACCCGACAGACCAGTGGATTACTCCGTTTGAAGTGTAAGGTTAACCGAGGATGCCTTAATGGTGATGGTTAATACACTTGAGCCGGATTAATTCAGGTGGTTCTGCCACAAGTACTCTAGGATGGGTGACCTCCTGTGAAGTCCCCGTGTTGCATTCCTTTTTTTTCGATTTTCACCGTTTCGATTCGTAGACCGTAGTAGCGATGGCCTTTGTTAAACATTTTCCGCGCATCCTGCCATTCTAGCATTGAAAACCATAGCAGTGGCGCGGTACGAGGCGGGATAGTAAAATATTTGCACGAGGCGGGGCCCACGTGTGGTTTGAGCTCGTCGTGCTATGAGGAAAAGAGGAAGCAGTGCGGCTGGTATGTCGGATGCGATCATACCAGCACTAATGCATCGGATCCCATCAAAACTCTGAAGTTAAGCGTTCTTGGGCGACAGTAGTAGTACAATGGGTGACCTCCTGGGAAGTCCTCTTGTTGCATTCCTTTTTTTTCGATTTTCACCGTTCCAATTCGTAGATTGTAGTTGTGATGGCCTTTGTTGAACATTTTTCGTGCATCCTGCCATTTCAGGATTGGAAACAATAGCTGTGGCGCGGTACGAGGCGGGGTAGTAAAACATTTGCACGAGGTGGGGCCCACGTGGTTTGAGCTCGTCAAAGCGCGAGGATAAGAGGAAGCAGTGCGGCTGGTATGTCGGATGCGATCATACCAGCACTAAAGCACCGGATCTTATAAGAACTCTGAAGTTAAGCGTGCTTGGGCGATAGTCGTACTAGGATGGGTGACCTCCTGGGAAGTCCTCGTGTTGACTGTTACAATTCGTAAACCGTAGTTGCGATAGCCTTTGTTGAACATTTTCCGCGCATCCTGCGATTCCAGCATTGGAAACCATAGTGGTGGCGCGGAACGAGGCGGGGCAAACGTGTAGTTTGGGCTCGTCGAGGTGCGAGGATAATTGGAAGGAGTGTGGCTGATACGTCGGATGCGATCATACTAGCACTAAAGCACCAGATCCCATCAGAACTCCGAAGTTAAGCATGCTTGGGTTAGAGTAGTACTGGGATGGCTGACCTCCTAGGAAGTCCTAGGGTTGCATTCATTTTTTTTCAATTTTCACCGTTCCGATTCGTAGACCGTAGTTGGGATGGCCTTTGTTGAACATTTTTCGTGCATCCTGCCATTTCAGGATTGGAAACAATAGCTGTGGCGCGGTACGAGGCGGGGTAGTAAAACATTTGCACGAGGTGGGGCCCACGTGGTTTGAGCTCGTCGAGGCGCGAGGATAAGAGGAAGCAGTGCGGCTGGTATGTCGGATGCGATCATACCAGCACTAAAGCACCGGATCTTATAAGAACTCTGAAGTTAAGCGTGCTTGGGCGATAGTCGTACTAGGATGGGTGACCTCCTGGGAAGTCCTCGTGTTGACCGTTACAATTCGTAAACCGTAGTTGCGACAGCCTTTGTTGAACATTTTCCGTGCATCCTGCGATTCCAGCATTGGAAACCATAGTGGTGGCGCGGCACGAGGCGGGGCAAACGTGTAGTTTGGGCTCGTTGAGGTGCGAGGATAATTGGAAGGAGTGCGGCTGATACGTCGGATGCGATCATACTAGCACTAAAGCACCGGATTCCATTAGAACTTTGAAGTTAAGCGTGCTTGGGCGAGAGTAGTACTGGATGGGTGACCTCCTAGGAAGTCCTCGTAGTTGCGACGGCCTTTGTTGAACATTTTCCGCGCATCCCGCCATTCCGGCAATGGATACCATACCGGTGACGCGGTAGGAGGCGGGGTAGTAAAACATTTGCACGAGGCGGGCCCATGTGTGGTTTGAGCTTGTCGAGGTGCGAGGATAAGTCCGAAGGAGTGCAGCTGGTATGTTGGATGCTATCATACCCGCACTAAAGCACCAGATCCCATCAGAACTCCGAAGTTAAGCGTGCGGCGATAGTAGTAGTAGGATGGGTCACCACTTGGGAAGTCCTCGTGTTGCATTCCTTTTTTTCCGATTTTCACTGTTCTGATTCGTAGACCGTAGTTGCGACGGCCATTGTTGAACATTTTCCGGGCATCCTTCCATTCCAGCATTGGAAACCATAGCAGTGGCGCGGTACGAGGCGGGATAGTAAAACATTTGCATGAGGCGGGGCCCACGTGTGGTTTGAGCTTGTCGAGGTGTGAGGATAAAAGGAAGGACCGCGGCTGGTATGTCAGATGCGATCATACGAGCACTAAAACACTGCATCCCATCAGAACTCTGAAGTTAAGCGTGCTTGGGTGAGATTAGTACTAGGATGGGTGACACCTCCTGGGAAGTCCTAGGGTTGCATTTCTTTTTTTCAATTTTCACCGTTCCGATTTGTAGACCTTAGTTGCGACGGCCTTTGTTGAACATTTTCCGCGCATCCTACCATTCTAGCATTGGAAACCATAGCAGTGGCACGGTACGAGGCGGGGTAGTAAAACATTTGTACGAGGTAGGGCCCACGTGTGGGTTGAGCTCATCGAGGCACGAGGATAAGAGGAAGGAGTGCGGCTGGTATGTCGGATGCGATAGTACCAGCACTAAAGCACCGGATCCCATCAGAACTCCGAAGTTAAGCGTGCTTGGTTGAATTCCTTTTTTTTATTTTCACCGTTCCGATTCGTAAACCTTAGTTGCGACGGCCTTTGTTGAACATTTTCCATGCATCCTGCCATTCCAGCATTGGAAATCATAGCAGTGGCACGGTACGAGGTGGGGTAGTAAAACTTTTGTACGAGGTAGGGCCCACGTGTGGGTTGAGCTCATCGAGGCGCGAGGATAAGAGGAAGGAGTGCGACTGGTATGTCGGATGAGATAGTACCAGCACTAAAGCACTGGATCCCATCAGAACTCCGAAGTTAAGCGTGCTTTGTTGAATTCCTTTTTTTTTGATCCGTTTTGATTCGTAGACCTTAGTTGCGACGGCCTTTGTTGAACATTTTCCGCAAATCGTGCCATTCCAGCATTGGAAACCATAGCGGTGGCACGGTACGAGGCGGGGTAGTAAAACATTTGCATGAGGTAGGGCCCACGTGTGGGTTGAGCTCGTCGAGGCGTGAGGATAAGAGAAAGGAGTGCGGCTGGTATGTCGGATGCGATCATACTAGCACTAAAGCACCAGATCCCATCAGAACTCCGAAGTTAAGCGTGCTTGGGTTAGAGTAGTACTGGGATGGCTGACCTCCTAGGAAGTCCTAGGGTTGCATTCCTTTTTTTCCAATTTTCACCGTTCCGATTCGTAGACCGTAGTTGGGATGGCCTTTGTTGAACATTTTCTGCGCATCCAGCATTCCAGCATTGGAAACCATCGCGGTGGCTTGGCACGAGGCGGGTTGTTCAACATTTGCACGAGGCGGGGCCCACGTGTGGTTTGACCTCGTCCATGTGCGATGATAAGAGGAAGGAGTGCGGATGGTATGTCGGATGCGATCATACCAGCACTAAGGCACCAAATCCCATCAGAACTCCGAAATAAAGCGTGCTTGGTTGCATTCCTTTTTTTCGATTTTCACCGTTCCAATTCGTAGACTGTAGTTGCGATGGCCTTTGTTGAACATTTTCTGCGCATCCTGCCATTCCAGCATTGGAAACCATAGCGGTGGTACGGTACGAGGCTGGGTTGTAAAATATTTGCATGAGGCGGGGCCCACGTGGGGTTTGAGCTCATCGTGGTGCGAGGATAAGAGGAAGCAGTGCGGCTGGTATGTCGGATGCGATAGTACCAGCACTAAAGCACCGGATCCCATCAGAACTCCGAAGTTAAGAGTCCTCGTGTTGCATTCCTTTTTTTCGATTTTCACCATTCCGATTCGTAGATTGTAGTTGTGATGGCCTTTGTTGAACATTTTCCGTGCATCCTGCCATTCTAGCATTGGAAACCATAGCGGTGGCGTGGTACGAGGCGCGATAGTAAAACATTTGCATGAGGCGGGGCCCTTGTGTGGTTTGAGCTCGTCGAGGTGCGAGGATAAGAGGAAGGAGTTTGGCTAATATGTTGGATGCGATCATACCAGCACTAAAGCACCGGATCCCATCAGAACTTCGAAGTTAAGCGTGCTTGGGCGAGAGTAGTACAATAGGATGGCTAACCTCTTGCGAAGTCCTCATATTGCATTCCTTTTTTTTCGATTTTCACCGTTCCGATTCGTAGACCGTAGTAGTGATGGCCTTTGTTGAACATTTTCCGGGCATCCTGCCATTCCAGCATTCGAAACCATAGGAGCGACGCGGTACGAGGCGGGATTGTAAAACATTTGCACGAGGCGGGGCCCACGTGTGGTTTGAGCTCGTCAAGGTGCGAGGATAAGAGGAAGGATTGCGGCTGGTATGTCGGATGCGATCATACTAGCACTAAAGCACCGGATGGAAAGTCCTCGTGTAGCATTCATTTTTTTTTAGATTTTCACCGTTCTGATTCGTATACCATAGTTGCGACGGCCTTTGTTGAATATTTATCGGGCATCCAGCCATTCCAACATTGGAAACCATAGCAGTGGCGCGGTACGAGGCGGGATAGTAAAACATTTGCACGAAGCAGGGCCCACGTGTGGTTTGAGCTCGTCGAAGTGTGAGGGTAAGAGGAAGGAGTGCGGCTAGTATGTCTGATGCGATCATACTAGCACTAAAGCACCGGATCTCATCAGAACTCCGACGTTAAGTGTGCTTGGGCGAGACTAGTACTATGATGGGTGACTTCATAGGGAGTCCTCCTGTTGCATTCCTTTTTTTGATTTTCATCGTTCCGATTAGTAGACCATAGTTGCGACGGCCTTTGTTGAATATTTTCCGCGCATCCTGTCATTCCAGCATTGGAAACCATAGCGGTGGCACGGTACGAGGCGGGGTAGTAAAACATTTGCACGAGGCGGGGCCCACGTGTGGTTTGAGCTCGTCGAGGTGTGAGGATAAGAGGAAGGAGTGCGGCTAATATGTTGGATGCGATCATACCAGCACTAAAGCACCGGATCCCATCAGAACTTCAAAATTAAGCGTGCTTGGGCGATAGTAGTACTCTAGGATGCGTGACCTCCTGTGAAGTCCCCGTGTTGCATTCCTTTTTTTTCGATTTTCACCGTTTCGATTCGTAGACCGTAGTAGCGATGGCCTTTGTTGAACATTTTCCGGGCATCCTGCCATTCCAGCATTCAAAACCATAGGAGCGGCGCGGTACGAGGCGGGATTGTAAAACATTTGCACGAGGCGGGGCCCACGTGTGGTTTGAGCTCGGCGAGGTGTGAGGATAAGAGGAAGGAGTGCGGCTGGTATGTCGGATGGGATCATACTAGAACTAAAGCACCGGATCCCATCAGAACTCCGAAGTTAAGCGTGCTTGGGTTAGAGTAGTACTGGGATGGCTGACCTCCTAGGAAGTCCTAGGATTGCATTCCTTTTTTTTTCAATTTTCACCGTTCCGATTCGTAGACCGTAGTTGGGATGGCCTTTGTTGAACATTTTCTGTGCATCCCGCATTCCAGCATTGGAAACCATCGCGGTGGCTTGGGACGAGGCAGGTTGTAAAACGTTTGCACGAGGCGGGGCCTATGTGTGGTTTGACCTCGTCCATGTGCGACGATAAGAGGAAGGAGTGCGGCTGGTATGTCGGATTCGATCATACCAGCACTAAAGCACCGAATCCAATCAGAACTTCGAAATAAAGCGTGCTTGGTTGCATTCCTTTTTTTCGATTTTCACCGTTCCGATTCGTAGATTGTAGTTGCGATGGCCTTTGTTGAACATTTTCCGCGCATCCGGCAATTCTAGCATTGGAAACCATAGCGGTGGCATGGTACGAGGCGGGGTTGTAAAACATTTGCATGAGGCGGGGCCCACGTGTAGTTTGAGCTCGTCGTGGTGCGAGGATAAGACGAAGCAGTGCGGCTGGTATGTCAGATGCGATCAAACTAGCACTAAAGCACCGGATGGAAAGTCCTCGTGTAGCATTCATTTTTTTTAGATTTTCACCATTCCGATTCGTATACCGTAGTTGCGAAGGCCTTTGTTGAATATTTATCGGGCATCCTGCCATTCCAGCTATGGAAACCATAGCGGTGGCACGGTACGAGGCGGGGTAGTAAAACATTTGCACGAGGCGGGGCCCACATGTGGTTTGAGCTCATTGAGGTGCAAGGATAAGAGGAAGGAGTGCGGCTAATATGTTGGATGCGATCATACCAGCACTAAAGCACCGGAACCCATCAGAACTTCAAAATTAAGCGTGCTTGGGCGAGAGTAGTACTCTAGGATGGGTGACCTCCTGTGAAGTCCCCGTGTTGCATTCCTTTTTTTTCGATTTTCACCGTTTCAATTCGTAGACCGTAGTAGCGATGGCCTTTGTTAAACATTTTCCGCGCATCCTGCCATTCTAGCATTGAAAACCATAGCAGTGGCGCGGTACGAGGCGGGATAGTAAAATATTTGCATGAGGCGGGGCCCACGTGTGGTTTGAGCTCGTCGTGCTATGAGGAAAAGAGGAAGCAGTGCGGCTGGTATGTTGGATGCGATCATACCAGCACTAATGCATCGGATCCCATCAAAACTCTGAAGTTAAGCGTTCTTGGGCGACAGTAGTAGTACAATGGGTGACCTCCTGGGAAGTCCTCTTGTTGCATTCCTTTTTTTTCGATTTTCACCGTTCCAATTTGTAGATTGTAGTTGTGATGGCCTTTGTTGAACATTTTTCGTGCATCCTGCCATTTCAGGATTGGAAACAATAGCTGTGGCGCGGTACGAGGCGGGGTAGTAAAACATTTGCACGAGGTGGGGCCCACGTGGTTTGAGCTCGTCGAGGCGCGAGGATAAGAGGAAGCAGTGCGGCTGGTATGTCGGATGCGATCATACCAGCACTAAAGCACCGGATCTTATAAGAACTCTGAAGTTAAGCGTGCTTGGGCGATAGTCGTACTAGGATGGGTGACCTCCTGGGAAGTCCTCGTGTTGACCGTTACAATTCGTAAACCGTAGTTGCGACAGCCTTTGTTGAACATTTTCCGCGCATCCTGCGATTCCAGCATTGGAAACCATAGTGGTGGCGCGGCACGAGGCGGGGCAAACGTGTAGTTTGGGCTCGTTGAGGTGCGAGGATAATTGGAAGGAGTGCGGCTGATACGTCGGATGCGATCATACTAGCACTAAAGCACCGGATTCCATTAGAACTTTGAAGTTAAGCGTGCTTGGGCGAGAGTAGTACTGGATGGGTGACCTCCTAGGAAGTCCTCGTAGTTGCGACGGC
The DNA here is from genome assembly GCA_032594955.1 of Panicum miliaceum. Taxonomy (NCBI): domain Eukaryota; kingdom Viridiplantae; phylum Streptophyta; class Magnoliopsida; order Poales; family Poaceae; genus Panicum; species Panicum miliaceum. Next base: position 17,178,059 of record CM064068.1, read on the forward strand.
CTTTGTTGAACATTTTCCGCGCATCCCGCCATTCCGGCAATGGAAACCATACCGGTGACGCAGTAGGAGGCGGGGTAGTAAAACATTTGCACGAGGCGGGCCCACGTGTGGTTTGAGCTTGTCGAGGTGCGAGGATAAGACCGAAGGAGTGCAGCTGGTATGTTGGATGCTATCATACCCGCACTAAAGCACCAGATCCCATCAGAACTCCGAAGTTAAGCGTGCGGCGATAGTAGTAGTAGGATGGGTGACCACTTGGGAAGTCCTCGTGTTGCATTCCTTTTTTTCCGATTTTCACTGTTCCGATTCGTAGACCGTAGTTGCGACGGCCATTGTTGAACATTTTCCGGGCATCCTTCCATTCCAGCATTGGAAACCATAGCAGTGGCGCGGTACGAGGCGGGATAGTAAAACATTTGCACGAGGCGGGGCCCACGTGTGGTTTGAGCTTGTCGAGGTGTGAGGATAAAAGGAAGGACCGCGGCTGGTATGTCAGATGCGATCATACGAGCACTAAAACACTGCATCCCATCAGAACTCTGAAGTTAAGCGTGCTTGGGTGAGGTTAGTACTAGGATGGGTGACACCTCCTGGGAAGTCCTAGGGTTGCATTTCTTTTTTTCAATTTTCACCGTTCCGATTTGTAGACCTTAGTTGCGACGGCCTTTGTTGAACATTTTCCGCGCATCCTACCATTCTAGCATTGGAAACCATAGCAGTGGCACGGTTCGAGGCGGGGTAGTAAAACATTTGTACGAGGTAGGGCCCACGTGTGGGTTGAGCTCATCGAGGCACGAGGATAAGAGGAAGGAGTGCGACTGGTATGTCGGATGAGATAGTACCAGCACTAAAGCACTGGATCCCATCAGAACTCCGAAGTTAAGCGTGCTTTGTTGAATTCCTTTTTTTTTTGATCCGTTTTGATTCGTAGACCTTAGTTGCGATGGCCTTTGTTGAACATTTTCCGCGCATCCTGCCATTCCAGCATTGGAAACCATAGCGGTGGCACGGTACGAGGCGGGGTAGTAAAACATTTGCATGAGGTAGGGCCCACGTGTGGGTTGAGCTCGTCGAGGCGCGAGGATAAGAGGAAGGAGTGCGGCTGGTATGTCGGATGCGATCATACTAGCACTAAAGCACCGGATCCCATCAGAACTCTGAAGTTAAACGTGCTTGGGCTAGAGTAGTACTGGGATGGCTGACCTCCTGGGAAGTCCTAGGGCTGCATTCCTTTTTTTTTTAATTTTCACCATTCCGATTCATAGACCGTAGTTGGGACGGCCTTTGTTGAACATTTTCTGGGCATCCTGCCATTCCAGCATTGGAAACCATAGCAGTGGCGCGGTACGAGGCGGGATAGTAAAACATTTTCACGAGGTGGGGCCCACGTGTGGTTTGAGCTTGTCGTGCTGCGAGGAAAAGAGGAAGCAGTGCGGCTGGTTTGTCGGATGTGATCATACCAGCACTAAAGCACCGGATCCCATCAGAACTCTGAAGTTAAGCGTGCTTGGGCGACAGTAGTAGTAGAATGGGTGACCTCCTGGGAAGTCCTCATGTTGCATTCCTTTCTTTTTGATTTTCACTGTTCTGATTCGTAGATTGTAGTTGTGATGGCCTTTGTTGAACATTTTCCGCGCATCGTGCCATTCCAGGATTGGAAACCATAGCGGTGGCGCGGTTCGAGGCGGGGTAGTAAAACATTTGCACGAGGTGGGGCCCACGTGTTGTTTGAGCTCGTCGAGGCGCGAGGATAAGAGGAAGCAGTGTGGCTGGTATGTCGGGTGCGATTATACCATGTACTTGATCATGCCCATTGTACTTGTCTCGAACAAACATTCTTTCTAGTTCATTTGTCACATGATCAGTAGAGCCACTGTCGACATACCAATTTGTGTCGACTCCATAGCTTGTGGTGGCAGCTCCAGAGAACTTCGGCTGAAAATCTTCATCAAACAGGTACCAACACTCATCAGCTTCGTGATTGGTCTTCTTGCAGATTGGACAGCGAACAGAGTCCATCCGTTCTCCTTGCTTGAGTCCTCCAGTACTGCTGTTATTGCTGCGCGACTGACGTTGCTGCGACCACTGTTGTTGCGTCCTCGACTAGGATTACCACCGCGGTCGCGAGATCCTCCATGCCCTCTTGATGCTGAGTTGGCAGATGATTGAAAACCTCCGCCTTTGTCATGCTGCATCTGTAGGCGCATGTCAAACGCAATAATCTGAGCGTAGAGATCACTCAGAGTTAGATCTGGTCGTCCCATGATCCATGACACAAGGGAGTTGTACTCAGAAGTCCAGGCCATTCAGTATGAAGGAGATCATCTCGTCTTCTCCAACGATCTTGCCGATTGAAGCGAGTTCATCACCAATAGACTTCATCTTGGCGAAGTATGTAGTGGCAGTCATGCTGCCCTTCTTGCAGCTTGCAAGTTGCATGCGCAGATTTGTTGCACGTGCACGGGATTGGGCTGAGAACATCCCTTCAAGGAACGGACGGTGGCCCCCTGGACATAGCATAGTCCTGAAATTATGTCCTCAACAAACCTATCTACTACTAAATGACAATTAAAGGGACGCCCCGGCTGCTCTTGCTTAAATCATTACTCTTCATCGCCCAGACATCTGCTGACTTTGTCAATGTTGCTACTTGAGCAAGGACGTCTTTTGTCAGCGAATTTAGCAGGTATCCAAGTAGCTGCTGATCTTGTGCCACCCATGTCCTGTAGGCCGAGTTGATCACAATTTCGGAGGTCTTGTCCTCCTTGATAACCTTCATGGTCTTGTCCGGAGCTTCATCCTTCCCTTCAAGAATATCTTCAAGCTGAGCCCCACGGATTGCTGGCATAATTTGTGCCTTCCATAGGATGAAGTTATCTCTGATCAGCTTCTCGGAGACAGGAGGGCCAAGACTCGCCGAGCTTGCAGAGCTTGATGAGGATGCCATTGATAGATGGAAATTCGGCTAGATGTATTTTCTTTTGTGGAAGAGCGTCTCTGGTACCACGTAATCATTTTGGGTTAACGTGGATAAGCCCTAGGCTCCACGGTTGCATGTTATATAGGGGCAATGCCCAACAGAATTAAATGATTGATTACAATGAGCTTGTCGTGCAAGCTAAGAACTCCTAGTCTATTTCTACTAGGAATTACAAAGAGAGTCTAGCTATTATACAGCTAGCTAACATATCAATATCTCTAACAGTCTCGATGAGAGCTCCGCAATGATGAAGTCAAATTGGCTTTTTGACAAAGTTACTCAGATCGGTCTGCAGCCGTGCTAATTTTTGTCGCCAACACAAGACCACCGTACAGGCATGCAGTACCCTCCACGACCCAACACATTTAGAAGAAGAAATCCACACAGCTCCATAGCCCACCAAAGCGTCAATACACATCTGAAACCTGCGAAGACAATGAAAATAACAATGGCTACCTAGTCAGATTGCCCAAACCAATACAGCATGAGGCCAACGAACGGATATGCAAAATGATGGCATGATGCCTCCATGGGGGCTATGGCGTTAAAGACACTGTAGTCATCTGTCCGTCCGAGGAAGAATGAAATGAGTTTCCACACGACCAAACCAAAAGTGGAGTTACCTCAATAGTGTTGCCACTATCAGGTGCCAGGTAGAGTATTGGTTATTGACACCCGAACCCTGCGCACACCAACCCATAGAGACCGAGCAGACAACCCGAGCGACAAGAATGGCAGCACAAATGGCTGGCAGACCACAGTGAAAACGAAGAGCACACACAGGGCACAGACGAAAGCTCCACCCTAGAGCAAAGGTGACGACCACAAGTGCCTCCCAATGGCAGCGGCAGCCACCGCAAAGGGGCAGGGTCATGGGGTGCGGAGTTTTGAGCAGACCCTGCCACCGAACACCCATTGCGGCCCACACCAGCAGCATACAGAATGGCAGAGGAGGCACCGCAGTCCACACTGGAAGCGGCGGGCGATTCCTCACAGACTGCAGGAAGAGCGCCGCCATAGGGACGGGACTAGGGAGAGGGTATAATTTTTTCTCTTTGTAAATTGTTGTACCAGCACATGTCTGATTCCTGAATTTCAGTTATAACGAGCAGCTCAGCAATTGTGGATTTCTTCACCTTGAAGAACTAAACTACTCTTGTGAAACAAATCTTCTGATAATGTGTTGTACAGGAGGACCCGTGTAAATGGTACAAGTAAAGAATCCTCAAAAGGAAAAAACTGAGGAATTCAAAAGGAAAAAAAAATGCTGCGGAGACAAATGGTTCACCAATTGCCTACTGGCACTAGATAATCCTTCAGAGCCTTCACCCTTTTCTTGCTCCTTAGTTTCCGAAATGCGCCAGACTCGATTTGCCGAATTCGCTCCCTGCTCACACCCATGATGTTGCCAATCTCCTGCAGGGTTCTTATTCGACCATCCTCGAGCCCAAATCTCAGCACAACAACTTGCTTCTCGCGTGGGGTCAAAGTGTCCAGTGCGTGGTGCACATCCTTCTTCATGGATAATCTGTTCAGCATCTCTTCAGCTGTCTCGGCGCTGGGATCAGCTGTGACTTCCTGATTACAGAGACTGGGCTGTTATTTGAGTTGTATGGTACGAAGGACAGATGAGAATCGAGCATAGAAGGGCCATACCTGATAAGTCATGTCTGTGGAACCAATCTTACTATCAAGGGATACACTGTACTTCGGGAGGTTTACTGCTGCCTCTACTCGTTTGATTGGCATACCAGTGTCCACTGCTATTTCGTCATTAGTGGGTCGTCTTCTAAGCTTACGGCGAAGTCGTTTTGTGCACTCCTTTACACGGTAACTTGCTTCAACCATGTGAGCCTAGTCACCAGAATCAATTAGTGGTTAATATTGCATATGAAATAACCGATTTCGACAGGATATAAGTATTCATCGATTGGGAACATGTATACTAATTGGCAAGTAACATGAATAAAAATGGACACCAATGATATTAAATAAGAAAATCAAACAAAAGGAGTCATAGAGCAGCAACATGAAAGCACATCAAATCATGAGGGAAGCAAGACAATACAAACTGCTATGTCTACTAAATCTGCATACTGTCATGTATGCTTTAATCTATTAAATTTAATGGTTATCTCACATGTGTGTGGACTGACTAACAGTCTGCAAAAAATCTTGGAAACACCTTCACCCTATGATCACCTGCTCATAATAATGTAATTCGCTAGACAAGATATGGGTCACTCATGCATGAATAACCCAAAATCAGCGTGCACTCAATACAGAATTGGGGACAAAGCAGTACATAAAAATAGAAGGATCTGAGCAGAGGGGGACGTACTGGCAAGCGGAATATTTGGGATTGCTCCGAGACAGATTTGCGCATTGCTTGTTTGATCCACCAGTGAGAATATGTAGAGAACCTAAAACCTTTTGATGCATCAAATTTTTCAGTTCCCCTTATAAGGCCCTGCATTCCTTCCTGTAACAAAGACCTAAAAATAAAATGCCGATGCTAAATATAGCATGGTAGATACCATTTTTACAATAATGAAGAAGCTTACACGCACACAATTACCTGAATAAGATCATAAAGATCCATTCCAGGGCCTTCAAACTCCCTGGCAATAGATATTACAAGTCTCACATTAGATGTTACCATTCTGTTCTTGCAATAAATACCATGATCCAGACGTTTCCGCAAAGTTTTCTCATCAGTTCCAGCTGCTGTTGCCCACTGCGAGAATGTTGGCTGTCCACCATTGTACTCTGTAAGCTCAGCTTGGATTGCCTCAAGCTTCAAAAGATCCTGCACCAGTTCAAAGAACACAGTTTCCATAATTATTGCCAAAACTAACTCTGCAGCAAGAGGACCACAACAAATGGCAGCACCGCATGGTTTTACAGGTAAGCAGCAACTTTCCAAATAACAATACCAGATAAAATTTTAACTTCAGAAATGTGAAAAGCTCACATGTTTCACTAATTGTTTCCAGAACCTTATATTGTTACAGTACATTAAGAAAAACACTGCATATAAATTACTACTGCAAGATTCAAAAGTTGTGTGCCATGCATGAAGCCAAAATGAAAATACTTCCGCACATGAATAGATTTTTCCCAAAATGAAATATCAAGGTTTTCCTGTTCTCCATGATTTTAGCCTCTTCAAACGAGAAATGGCAGACTAGAAATAAGCATTGACATCTTATGCAAACAACTATGAAAATCAAGTGAACTATGCAAACATACACGGCTTAAACTTCAGAATATTTCTGGCTATGAAGAAATATCAAGTCAGCTAGTTTGTACTCTGTACTATTATCCTCCTAAAACCCTTTTATCACAAAAAAAACATTTTGGGTCTTATGCAGTCAAACCATTTAAATATTGGCAATCGGATCTTAATATTGAGATTGAAACTTTGAAAATGATGTGAGAAGATTAGTCTTTAAAAGTGCATTCTTAATGTTATAAATTTTTCTAAATAAGAACTACAAAATTGATGGTACCCTATTGATGTCCAAATGACACCTTCTCGCGACCGAAAAGAATATTGAAGTTATGGCCGACCAAATGGCCTGATTCAGAAAGCACATTAGGACTTCACTTGATATATACATATTGAGTCCAGAAAGCCTTAGCTACTACAACTAATCCATGCAAAGAATAACTTCTTCGGCCTGAGACCTTTTTCTTGGGTTTTGACTTGCACAGTTGTTCAGTTGTCTAGGTACTAATTGCCATTGGAGCAGAACAACATGCCTAAACTGCCAGGCTAATATTTGAGTCAAGAATATCCATTAGTAAACATACAATTGAAAGGAAGAAAGATACTCTTGACTTCTAATACAATAGTCTCACCTGAATACCGTCTGAGAACTCAACTTCTTCCTTAGCTGTAAGAAGTCTCCTGCCAGTCATCTTCCACAAGGAACCTAAAGGATTCATGCTAGGTGAGGAACCCTTTAGTCGTTTCTTCTTTGAAGATGTTGCAGTTTTTTGTGAAGCGCGCACAGTTGTTGCAGCCTTTATTGCCGCTCTGGTTCTCTTAGCTCTTCTCTCAGACTGGCGAGCAGACTTCACAGCTATGTTCTCAGTGTACTGTGCATCATCATGTAATTCGCCATCCGCTGCCATGATACCATAGGACTCCAAGTCCTCCAGCAAAACATCATTTGCATATCCATCGGGACTGCTCAGTTGTATCTCTGTGCGAAGAATTTCATTTGCCAAGTAGCTGTCCACGCCCTTCTTTTGTCTAATCACTGGCTGGTGATTGTTATTTTGCATCATCTGAACAACTTCTCGAACAGCTTCAGCAGCTGCTCTGGCAAGAGCAACTGCCTCTGCTGCTGCAGCTTCTACTACAGCTTCTTCATTCAGAAGTGCCTCTGATGCTAGAGTGGACTCAAAGTTTCTCTGCGACATAAATTAGATAACAAAAATAAATACAATGATAATCTATTGTTACTCTTAAGGAATTTGTAACATTACAGTTACAGGCAAAAGCAGATGAGCGGCACTACCAAACAGAAAAGAAAAGGACTAATAAGAACTTAAAAGAAACATGATTATGTCTGCCTTCTCTATTTAGTATTTAGTGACACAATATTGCCCTTCCTACCAGAGCCTTAAACTTCATATTTCATTCTTTTCCCAGTACTGCTAGATACATACTCCAATCAAATAAAGGAAGCTAGCTTGATTAGTAAAGATAAGTGTCCCCGTGGGTCAAAATTTTTCCTACCGATTTCAGCAGATTTTGGTATCTTGGTATCAAATGCACTGTCTCCAGAAACAGATAACAACAACAACATAGCCTTTTTTGTCCCAAGCAAGTTGGGGTAGGCTAGAGATGAAACCCATAAAAAAAACAAAGATCACGGATCTTCAGGTACGTGGATAGCGAGTCTCCAAGCGCTCCTATCCAAAGCTACCTCTTTGGAGATATTCCACTCCTTAAGGTCTCTCTTAACCGACTCGTCCCAAGTCAGTTTAGGTCTACCTCTACCTCTCTTTACATTTTTAGCCTGCTTTAGAACCCCACTACGCACCGGCGCCTCAGGGGATCTCCGTTGGACATGTCCAAACCATCACAATCGATGTTGGGTAAGTTTCTCCTCAATTGGTGCCACACCGACTCTATCCCGAATAACTTCGTTCCGGACACTATCCCTTCGTGTGTGCCCGCAAAACCACCGCAACATCCGCATCTCTACTACACTCAGTTGTTGGACATGTCGTCTTTTTGTAGGCCAACATTCAGCACCGTATAACATCACCGAACGAATCGCTGTCCTATAGAACTTACCTTTTAACTTTTGTGGCACCCATCTGTCACATAGGACGCCAGAAGCTTGACGCCACTTCAACCAGGCAGCTGAGATTCTATATCTAACATCTTCATCAATGTCGCCATCCTTTTGAAGCATCGATCGTAAATACTGAAAAGTATCCTTCTGGGCCACCACTTGCCCATCGAGGCTAACATCTCCATCCTCATGCCTAGTCGCGCTAAAATCGCACATCATGTACTCGGTCTTGGTCCTACTGAGTCTGAACCCTTTCGACTCTAACGTGCATCTCCACAGCTATAACTTCCTATTAACTCCTTCCCTAATCTCGTCAACCAGCACCACATCATCAGCAAAGAGCATACACCAAGGGATATCATCTTGTATGTTCCTTGTGACCTCATCCATCACCAAGGCAAATAAATAAGGACTCAATGCTGACCCCTGATGTAGGCCTATGTTAATTGGAAAGTCAGTGGTGTCACCATCATATGTCCGGACAAACGTCATCGCATTCTTATACATATCCTTAACGAGGGTAATGTACTTAGTTGGGACTTTGTGCTTCTCCAAGGCCCACCACATGACATTTCTTGGTATTTTATCATACACCTTCTCAAGGTGAATAAAGACCATATGCAAGTCCTTCTTCTGTTCTCTGTATCTCTCCATCAATTGTCGGATTAAGAAAATCGTCTCCATGGTCAACCTTCCAGGCATGAACCCAAACTGGTTTTGGGTCACACTTGTCACTCTCCTTAGACGGTGCTCGATAACCCTCTCCCAAAGCTTCATCATATGGCTCATCAGCTTAATCCCACGGTAGTTAGTACAACTTTGAACATCTCCTTTGTTCTTGAAGATTGGTACTAATATACTTCTCATCCATTCTTCAGGCATCCTGCCGGACTGAAAAATAAGGTTAAAAAGCTTAGTTAACCATACTATCGCTTTGGCACGTAGGCATCTCCACACCTCAACGGGGATACCATCAGGGCCCATCGCTTTACCCCCCTTCATCCTCTTCAACGCCTTCCCGATCTCAGCCTCCTGAATTCTCCTCACAAAGCATCTGTTGGTATCATCAAAAGAGTCACCTAACCCAAAGGTAGGGCCCTCATTCTCCCCATTAAACAACTTATCAAAATACTCTCGCCATCTGTCCTTGATCTCCTCATCCTTCACTAGAAGTCGATCTGTCCCATCCTTGATGCATTTGATTTGGTTGATATCTCTTGTCTTCCGCTCGCGGATCCTAACCATCCTGTAGATGCCCTTCTCCCCTTCCTTCGTGGCTAGCCGCTCATACAGGTCATCATACGTTTTACCCTTTGCTACGCTCACAGCTTGCTTTACAACCCTCTTCGCTAAATTATAGCTCTCGATGTTGGCTGCACTCTTATCAAGGTGACGACGTAAATTTGTACATCATCATACGTTATGCAACGCTCCTAGATTTTTAAAGAGAATACTTTAGTGATTTGGTTAATGCTGCAGCCAATGTGACTAGATACAAGTCCCAGATTTTGTCAAGGAAAATGGAACTGTTCGAGGGGTGGTTAATGGTACTGGCACTAGACTGGTTGTCTGGTTCAACCAAGAACACGTATCTTCAATCTTCTCATCGTGTAATCCAACAAAGGAGCGGACTATGTCCCCTATTTCTCACGCACTATATAAATTGAAACAAAGGAAAATAGAGTAAATGCAATCTTGAGAGACAATCGAGCCGAGCAGAGAGGGTCACCTGAAGCGCCGGCGCAGCGTACGTGAGCCTGAGCTGCGCGGCACCGCCACCGTTGGCGCAGTCGGCGTCGACGACGGCGGCGGAGGAGGTGACGGCGCAGTGGACGCGGAGGGCGGAGCACCTGGAGGAGGAGGAGGGCGCGTGGGCGGCGGCGGAAGAGGCCCACATAAACTGCGGCGCTAGGCACGCCATCGGGGAGCCAGGGCGGGCAGGCTGGCTGGTCGGCTCACCTGGGTCCCGTCTCCATTGCTACCGGGAAGGGGGAGGTGGAGCGGAGGTGGAGCGAGGGGACGGTGGGGATGGATTTCGTGTTTGGTCTGGTCTCTCCGGATAAGGGGAGCTCAGTCAGACACAAGCACAACAGAATTCAGGCCGGGGACGAACAGTTTGTTGGGCCGGTCCACAAATCTTTAGTTCTTCTGTGTCCTGCCAGAAATGGGCCCGCCGGGAGGGGGGAGGAAGAGGAAAGGCATGATGCCGCATCCTCTTCGAAGAGAGAGCAAGAGTAGCATCGTTTTTTCAAGTTCCATGGCATGGAGAAACTACGGTTGAAGCTAGTTGTATTTTCATACGAATGTCAACTACATTAATACACATACGTCATCTCGTGCAATGCAATGCTACATCAGCCAGAGAGAGAAGCGATTTCATAAGCCAACACCTGTTGAGCTAACGTTGATCTAACCTGGTGCCAAACTACCAATTTACCAAGGTAATAAAAAATTACCACTAACTTGACTTATGTCCATCATGGATAACTAAAAAATTGCAAATATCTTGAGCAAGGCACCATGCTAATCCTAGCGCTAGCTTAGCCATTGTTCTTGGATATAGCTAAAAAGACAAGCCATGTTCGAGGTTGTTTGTTAAGTTATTTTAAAATTACACATCAATATATGAGACTATCTAGAAGACAACATTAATTTCTAATGAGGACAACTTTGTAATTGATACAACCACACCTACTACACAGCAAGGACTATTTACTCGAGCACGAGCACGACAACTAAATTATCAGGTAAAGTCGTTTCTTTGCTGTCCGAACGAGTTATTTTCCGAATAGGGTACTACTAAAGCCTTGCGAAGATTTTCTTATAATTAGGAACTTGGAACACGAACTAGATTAGAGAAAGGACTACAATGACAACAAACAAGTGGAAGAAGGCACGAGGAAAGGAAGGATCGGACCAAAGAAACGGATTGCATGTTCGGACATCCAGTTCGGATCTCCAGGGACTGACAACTTCCATAGGACATAACTCTTTGCTCCGAAGGGTGTTGGAGGCCCATGAGTACTTGTTGGAAAACTCTTAAAGTCTACTTTCAGATGGATCAAGAAACACTATCAAATTCCATCAAAATCGCCTAGAAATCACAGAGAGATGTTCAAACCTCTAGTCATTGGCTAACAACCTTGTATCAAGTTAATCCCACTAGGGGCCCATTCTATGTTAGGGTTTACACCCTCCCAACCTCTTGTTTGTCTCCCATATATAAATACATGTTCCAACCGCCAGGAGAAGGTTGGGTTTTGTTTAGATCTGAGTTAGCTTCTTGCAACCAGCTAGTAAACACATATGTCAGCTAGACCACCCAATTTGCTTGATTCAAGACCCCAAGCTTGTTATTCAGATTCCGTCTTTTGACTTCAAGTCCTTGAATAATTACTTGTTTACCTTGTTCTTGCTTATTCTCGATTGCTAGTAGGTACAAAGGTGTTCTTGGCATAGCACGAACATCCCAATCCAATGTGATGTACCTATTGCTAAGGCGTAGCCTCTTATGGTGTTATAGCCGCACAACTGTTGGCGGTCCTTAGCCCAATAGAATAAATCCGCAAGAGTACGAATGCCGATGTAGCTTTTACCTTGGAGTATTCTAGGGTATCAAATCCACGAGGAACAATAAGTGTACTAGCAGTGACTCTTGTTTATCCAGGGGATATAACGAGAGTTAAGAGGTCCAGATAAGATAGGTAGAGATGTTGTAACGTTGGCTTGCTAACTACTCCTATCAAGAAAACTTGACTACTCTAGCTGCTTTGGCGGCTGGCGAGGAAGGACTTCGGGAAGGGATGAGACGGGAGTCCAATGGCACCAATGATCTACTACTATGAAAACACCCGTACGTGATGGACTACAAGGGACAAAAAGGGCTGTCACCACCTGCCGCCTACTACACTGTTCCGTGGGGTGGAACACAACCCACAGTAACTATCAAGCCTAGGCACCACGCCTATGCAATCTAGTCACTTACTCCTACCGTGATCAAGATAGAAAGCACATGCAAATAGGTAGAACTTGCTACCTACGCCGATAAGGGATCCCGAACTAGAGAAAGCAAGCATTCAAGTACTAATAAAGTAAAGGAGAGAAAGCAATACCGACAAAAGATGAGGAACTTTACTCGAACTGAAGCATTCAAGCTCCTCTCCGGACTCTCACCTCGCCTCTCTCCCTATTCTCTAAGATATGTGGGCAGCTCTACGCTTCACCTTGGCCTTGCTTCAATTCTTCGTGTCTTGAATGGAGGTGTGAGCTGCCTTTTATAGGTCTTCAAGGTTGGTACTTGCTATGATGCTTGTATTGTATGCAAGTATGGCGGTTAACGTAACTTCCACGCGAAGATGAACACGTGGCACTTTAGGATGAGGCCGGTCGGCCACTTCCAGGCCAGCCGACCTGGGATTTTCACCACTTTTTGACCGTGCGCCATGATTCTTTCTTGCAAAGTCGGTTGGAGTAACTACCAAGTTGAATTGGTCCGAACGGCTGCAAAGTGAGGCTGACCGGCCTAGGTGAGGATGGTCGGCCTGGGATTTTGTCCTCAGGCATTGGATCAACCACCATTGTGTGATGGATGGTGTGGAGTAGCTCTTCCAAGGCGGTTTGTAGTCGGTTGGACGTTATTCATGCGTTAGGTTGATCCATGTGACAAGCTCATCCATCCCTCCACTTGTGTTATCTTCCATCCAATGGTTGGTATTGGTCTTCTTTGTCTTTCTTTGCATGTAGGTGCAAGTCCATCCTTGCATGATCAACCCAACTTCGAGTGGCCACTTCGAGAGCCCATTGGAGGGGCATATGAGGTCTTCCGACCTTAGCTTTGCTTTGGGCAAGTCTCCCAAGTGTTCGGGGGTCCATTGATGAGTCCCCAAGGGTATAAAGATCAATGGAAAGTGTTTTGGAGTGGTACAGGGCCGGATGGCCTTGTTGGGGCCGGCCGGCCTTGCAAGGCCGTGTTGGTGATCTTCCCGGAGGCATAACTTTTCCGTCTGGACTCCAAATTGGGTGATCCAAGTGTCTGTTTTGATCATCTCGATGAGCTCTTTAACATGGTGCAGTCATATATATGATTTGAGTAACCTTTTCACCATGCCCATGTGTGTCCTTTGTGTCGAGATGTCTGAACAGTGGCAGATCTAGCGGGTGGGCCGGCCCACCCTAAGATTCAGCCCAAAAACCTTCCACCCCTTGATTCTTCTAACACTGGCCCAACACTCCAACTTCTTCACTGGCCCAACATCTAATTCTTTTCGTTGGCCACCCTAGCGTCTGAAATGAACCGGGTTTTCGGAATGAGAACCCAACTCTCTGTATCATCATGATAGTCCTTGGATCAGTAGCTATCACATACAGAACTCATTTCAATTAGATATCATAGTCATACAACACAATAAAACATTACATTGGTTTATTTAATACATAATCCAAAGGATTGTAATATGAGTTTTGCAGTATAAGCCCCTTAGGCTAAAGGAACAAACAGAAATCGGAAGCGCTAGCTAAACTTCTAGGCCATCCTTCATTTCAGGATAACTCCCCTCCACAGGCAAACTTGAGCGTAGCACGAGCCGTCCTTAGTTCGTCCTTCATCGTCGAGTTGATCTTCAGGTTGAATCCTGCATGTACCAACTATCCCCAAGGAGTGGGATAGGTTCACGTCACCATCCGTATGCAAGCTTTAAGTGGAATGTAAGTGGTATAGAGAATAGCTAAAGGATAAGACTGGGGTTTTCTTATACAAGCAGCAAGCAAGTTCTTGTCATCAACCACAACACCTCAACATGGGTCATCCTAGCATCCCAGACTCCTAGGTTACTCACACCTTCTATACCCCCGAAGTCGATGCGAGAACTCCCTCTCCTCACACCTCAACTGCTCCCGGCAGGAATATCATGACTAGAGGGAGGTAGAGATCAAGTAACACTACTCTAGGAAAGTGAAGCCGGATCAAGAGTTGTACACCTGGACCCACTCGCCTTGAAGCCAGCCGGTCCGTTGACCGAATGACTCCAAGACACCAGTCAACGGAACTAGCTGCAACGGTCCCCACGCTGCTTTCCCAAGTTTGGGATACATCCTCTCGCAAGAGGTTGCCCCGGAACTTTGATGCTGTTGACAGTCGTTAAGTGCAAAATCCGACCGTCAACTATACTCACAATCAAAGGAAAACTATGCCTCTTACTCGCATAATTTTATCACTAACCTAGTTCCACAGTTGTTTTGTAACTTTAATAATTTCAGGGACACAAGTCTGAAATAAGAAGAAAACACGATAGATACACAGCAAAACATACACAGAAGATCATCTGCTGCAACTCACTTACAAGAGGGACCACATGTTAGAGCAAATGGGCACGTCAAGCAAACAAACATATGGAAATCTCACAAGGGCCCACTACTCAATGTACCAGAGAAGGCAGAGCCAGGGGAGGCCCACCTGGGGGTCGGCGGACCCCAGGGTCGGCCGAACCTCGACTGATTCCAGTCCAGGTGCCCTTTGAGGTGTAGTCGCCGCCAAGTCTACTGATTCTTCTGGCTAACGTTTCCATATGAAGAGATGGTGGGAACTGACCCTTGGAGCTATAAAAGGGGCCCCTCACCCCCCTCTTTCCACACACACAACACTTGAAGCCTCTCTCTCTCACTCTCACAGGACATGTACTCATTAGGATAGTGGAGCTAGGCTAATACTTCATCTCTTAGCGAAGCAAGTCATCGTCTGGACTGGAGAAGCATTCCTTGGCCTTGGGTAATGGCTTTGTATCCAGATTGTCAGTACTCTATTCATAGTGCAGAGCTGAGCTATGGTTGTTTTGCTATCTTAGTAGCTTATCATGCTTTGGCTTGTTATGCTGTTTTGATAGTGAATCATATCATGGTTTGGTGCTTCATTAGTTATGCTTTACATATGATTAGGCCAGATGATCTGGGCAAGGATATCGGTTCGTTGTGCCTTAGGGCTTGCCTTATCATTTTATTTGTCCATCTGAAGGGTGGGAGACCTGGGGGCGCTAGGGTAGTGACCACATACACGAGCGTGGTGCTCGGGTATGCAGGATCCTTTGAATATGACTGTGCTCCATGGTGTTACTGGGGTAGACGACAGGTGGTGACAGCCTTGTCCGCCGCTATGAAGCTACTTCGTGGTTAGTGCACTCCCCGACGTTCGGGTACGGTGTAGGAGTTTTGAAAGATGTAACGTCCCAGATGTACTTCGGGACGGGACATTCTCCCTGGTATCCCTAATTTCCCGGCACTTGTAGTTCTAACCTTGTGTATGTTGCATAACCTTTGCTTGCTTGAATAGATGCTATTAGGACTTTGTTGTATGCCTATTCTTCCACTAACCTTAGGTTTATTCGTTTATTCTTTATCCAGAGTTGGCTTGAGCATGTGTGTCGCATTACCCTTATTCATATCTTTATCAAAACTTACCCCTGTATTGTTATAGTCTATATCTTATTCATGCCATCTCGATTATGTACCAAGTAAACTCTTTACATCATGCCCTCCTTTGGGAAAATATAAATAACGATACCCGAATACTCACCGGGTGAAATGCTACAGCGGTATATCCGTGCGCTTGCGGATACATTCTGTAATCGTTAAGACATACCACCACACGGCGTTTCATGGTGCCGCTGCTAGGGATGGGACTAACACCGTCATTTCCTAGTGGTGATCCTAAGAAATGACAACAAGCATTTCTGACGCCGTTGCCGGGGAGTGGCATTGATTAAAAGATTTACTAATACATGATCATGGTGTCGTCACTAAGCTCTAAAGTTGTAGGTTATACAAGCTAATGTTGCTTTTGTTTTCTCCTACTTGGATGAAAACAGAGTAGTGTATGAATGTTTGTCCTTGCCGACAAACTTCATTGAAAATCCCAAGAAGCTCGTGAGAAGGGTCCAACCTCGCGTTGTCCCTCCTCAGATCGTCTTGTTGACAAGCGAACCAGTCTTTCAAGCACCATCAACAACAACCAAACCCATGGCTGACAAGACCCTCCACAATTTTTCCGCCCCCTCCACTGCCAACATGGCAATGGGACCCAACGTTGATGCTGGGGACATGAATTTCGAGCTGAAGTCCAACCTCATCAACATGGTGCAGGCTAGCCCGTTTTGTGGCAAGCCTAATGAGGATGCCAACGCCCACCTCCAGAGTTTACTGGAGCTTTGCAAAACCGCAACTATACGGGGCGTTGCTGCTGACGCCATAAGGCTCCGCCTGTTTCCTTTCTCCCTTCTGGGGAAGGCGAAATAGTGGTTTTATCAGAACAAAGAAGCTGTCAGCACGTGGAAAAAATGTTCCGCGGCATTCCTCGAAAAATTCTTCCCGCTAGGCAAAACAAATGCCTTGCGCGGGAAAATTTCAAGTTTCCAGCAGACAACAATCGAGTCCATCCCGGAAGCATGGGAGAGACTCCAAGAGTACATATTCGCCAGTCCTCATCACGGGACTCATACTCCAGAATTTCTACAATGGGCTAACTCCAACTTCGAGAGCAACAATCGATGCTGCTGCCGGAGGAGCCTTCCTCGACCTCACCATTGCAAAAGCTAACGCATTAGTCCAGAAAATGGTCTCCTACCATGGGTGGAATGAAGAATGACTCCACCCCAAGACTAAAGGTGGAATGCACACCGTCAAGGAGATGGACATGCTCGCCGTGAAGTTAGACCTCCTTCTGAAGCGCCTAGACGAACAGGTGTAGTACAAGGATCACATGAACAACTACGCCCAAGCTATCAACGCACCTTCCGCATGTGAAGTATGCAGAAATGGTGGACACTCGGGGAACGACTACCCTGAGACCTAATGTGAACCCGCTAGGGTTTGTTCCCAATCTTTCGATGAGAGGCGGGGGATAACTCGATTTGAGGATGGAGGCGACTTTCACGGCCCGACTACAGCCTTCCAAGGACGCTGCGCCTTAGCAACCGATACACCACCTCCAATGGCTGCCGCGATCTTGTGAACTGTGACACCCGACCACTAGGGCACTTGTCCTGCAAGCAATCGAAGAACCAGAAAGAACAAGAAGATGAGGATGAAGGATTCAAACTCAATCTACAATGATGTGGGGTTCCGAAGACAAGAAGACGGGCGGCTGATCCAACACGCGCGCTTACAAGCAAGTAGCAAAGGCTAAACTTGATCTAAACAAAAGCCCAAGTGTTCTTGGTGGCGGCTAAAGGGTATAAGGACGTGGGAGGACGACCACAGGGGTGCTGGGGTCATACTCCAACCCTAGGACACATCCGTAATGGACTCAACTCGATACACGGCCCATTGGGCCAAAATAAGGCGACACAACACCATGAGCAGAAAAGGTGTCGGCAATAAATCGATGATTGTGACTGACTCCGAGCAAAGATAGACTTGATGCCGCATCCGTTGGAAAGAAGACTTTATAAGCTTTCCATGAAGTACTTGAAAGCCCCAATCCGAGTCCATATGCGACCGTGGTGACCGTCACAAGTTGGTGCTGTTTTACGGTCCGAATTCAGCCTGCGCGAATCTGTTTTCCTAATCAAAATAAGAGTGCACGCGTCTCCATGGTCTAAACATAATGGACATAAACTCAAAAGTGAACTCACATGATGATTAAGTTGACGAGCACGGGCACGTGTAATAGGACCAGAAATAGGTACTGAAACTCACAATCTAAAACGGGCACATCTTTGTAGTAGAATGCAGCGAGCGATTATAAGCAAATTCAATATGAGGCAAACAATCTTCCCACATCTTAATGTTCTTGTTTAAAATAGCCCTTAACATAGTGGACAAAGTTCTATTGACAATTTTTGTTTGACCATCAGTTTGGGGATGACATGTAGTAGAAAACAAAAGCTTAGTCCCTAATTTTGCCCATAAAGTCTTCCAAAAATAACTAAGAAATTTAGCATCACGATCAGAAATAATTGTGTTGGGCACACCATGCAAACGAACAATTTCTCGAAAGAACAAACCAGCAATATGAGAAGCATCATCAGTTTTATGACATGGTATAAAATGAGCCATCTTAGAAAATCTATCAACAATCACAAACACACTATCACGTCCCTTCCTAGTTCTCGGCAATCCCAACACAAAATCCATAGAAATATCTTTCCAAGGCACACTAGGAACAGGTAGAGGCAAATACAAACCATGTGGATTTAACCGTGAATTAGCCTTTTGACATGTCGTGCAACGAGCAACAAATCTCTCCACATCTCTTCTCATCTTTGGCTAAAAGAAATGACCAGCAAGTATGTCCTCCATTTTCTTTACTCCAAAATGCCCCATCAAGCCACCTCCATGCGCTTCCTGCAGCAACAACAAACGAATGGAGCTAGCTGGAATGCATAGCTTGTTAGCTCTAAACACAAACTCATCACTAATGATGAATTTGTTCCATCCCTTCCCATCTTTACAATGCAGCAACACATTTTAAAATCAGCATCATTAATGTATTGGTCTTTAATTGTTTCTAATCCAAAGATCTTGTAGTCAAGTTGATTCAGCAAATATATCTCCTAGGTAAAGCATCACCAATGATATTCTCTTTCCCTTTCTTGTGCTTAATAACATAAGGAAAAGATTCAATAAATTCAACCGACTTAGCATGTCGATGGTTCAGTTAGCCTTGACTATGGATATGCTTCAAGGATTAATGATCAGATTGAATAACAAACTCTTTGGTCCACAAATAATGCTGCCATGTTTTTAATGTCCCAACAAGAGCATATAATTCCTTATCATAAGTAGAATAATTCAGAATAGGCCAGCTCAATTTTTCTCTAAAATATGCAACAGGTTTGCCTTCTTGTAACAAACTACCACCCAATCCAATCCCACTGGCATCACATTCAAGCTCAAAAGTCTTATTAAAATTAGGAAGTTGGAGAAGAGGTGCGTGTGTCAACTTATCTTTCAGTATGTTGAAGGCGTTCTCTTGTTCATTGTCCCAACTAAAAGGCACTCCCTTCTTTGTAAGCTCATTCAATGGTGCAACAATGGTGCTAAAGTTCTTCACAAAACGGCGATAGAACCCAGCAAGCCCTAGGAAACTCCTCACTTGTGTAATAGTCTAGTACAGACCACCCCTGTATAGCTTCTACCTTGGCTTGATCAACCTCAATTTCCTGTGGAGTCACAACATAGCCAAGAAAAGACACTCGATCTGTGCAAAAGGTGCACTTCTCAATGTTACCAAATAAACGTGCATCTCGTAAGGCATTAAAAATAACACGTAAGTGATCAAGATGTTCGTCAATAGATTTGTTGTAAATCAGTATATCATCAAAGTAGACTACAATAAATTTTCCAATGAAAGCACGCAAAACCTCATTTATTAATCTCATGAAAGTACTAGGTGCATTAGTTAACCCAAAAGGCATGACTAACCACTCATATAAACCAAACTTAGTTTTGAAAGCAGTTTTCCATTCATCTCCCAACTTCATACGAATCTGGTGGTACCCACTACGAAAATCAACTTTGGAAAACACAACAGCACCACTCAATTCATCAAGCATATCATCTAAACGTGGAATAGGGTGTCGATACCGAATCGTGATATTATTGATAGCCCTACAATCAACGCACATACGCCATGTTCCATCTTTCTTAGGCACTAAAATAACCGGAATAGCCCAAGGACTAAGAGACTCACGTACATAACCTTTGTCGAGTAACTCTTGCACTTGTCGCTAAATCTCTTTTGTTTCTTCCGGATTTGTTCTGTACGACGCACGGTTAGGCAAAGATGCACCAGAAATTAGATCAATCTAGTGCTCAATCCCTCGAGTTGGTGGCAACCCAGGAGGGATCTCACTTGAAAACACATCAGCATACTCCTGCAAAATGTTAGCAACAGCAAGAGGCAAAGAATGCTGCATATCGTGAATTGAAATTAAAGCATCTTTGCATACCAAAGCATAGGCAATAGAAGTGGAAGCAATCAATTCATTAATATCAGATTTAATTGCAAGCAGGCAATGTCCTTTCAATCTTATTTCATCTTTCTTATCAGTAACAGATTTGGTATTTTTATGGCTCTCAGTTTTAGCTTTTGCAGCTTTAGCAACATCATCATGCAAAATAGCTTCAGGGGACATGGGAAGCAACACACTTTTCTTATCATGGTGCAAGAGAGAATACTGATTTGTTCTACCATGATGTATAGAATCTGTATCGAATTGCCATGGCCTACCTAGCAGAATATTACAAGCCTCCATAGGCACAACATCACATTCAACAACATCACGATATGATCCAATAGCAAAATTAATTCGCACCAGTCTAGTTACTTTTACATTACCACTATTATTTAGCCATCGAATGTGATATGGGTGTGGGTGCGGTTTGGTGGTAAGTGCAAGTTTCTCCACCGTATCGCTGCTAGCCAAGTTGTTGCAGCTACCTCCATCGATGATCATGCGACAAGAACACTCTTCAATGACACACATTGTTTGAAACAATGTATGTCGCTGATTTTGCTCCGCCTTCTCCATTTGTGCACTAAGCACATGCTGCACAATGAGGCTCTCATAATGCTCGGCATGCTCTGCGCCAAATTGCTCTTCTGGTCGTTCATCACTACCTGCATGGTCAACTGCAAGCAAAGCAAGTGTATCTTCATCAAAATCACTAGCAAAAGAATACCCACCATCTTCTTTGACAACCAAAACACGCTTGCTAGGATAGTCACGCTGCACGTGCCCAAAGCCCTTGCAACGATGGCAGTGAAGATCTCTTGTTCTACCCGTGGAGGCAATCGAAAAAGCACTAGCAGCTGGTTTTTGGACAGATTTGATTGCTAAATTTGTGGGAGAACTACGTGGTCTGTCACTGGAGGAAGGCGATGGTGCTGGTCGACCTGGTGAGGGAGTTGGGAGAGGTGCACGTCCAGTCAGAGAAGTAGTCGTGCGCTGCTGCCATGATGTAGATTTTCGTACAGAAATATTAGTCTTGGTACTAGCACGTCGCCCCTGCACTTCCCTTTCAGTTTTACAAGCAAGATGAAACAAACGGGTCACGTTAGTATAATGTTTATAAGCAAGGATGTCGTGAATTTCTCGGTTTAAACCACCAAAAATCTAGCCATCGCAGGTTCCTCACCCTCCTCTAAATTACAACGCAGCATACTCATTTGTAACTCCTGATAATATTCTTCTACACTCTTAGCAGCCTGTCTCAATTGCTGCAACTTATTTAGCATATCACGTGCATATTAAGAAGGAACAAATCTAGCCCGCGTGACCCGTTTCAAAGCATCCCATGTTTGTGGCATGTTATTAGGATTTTTCTTGCCATGTCCTATCCACCAAACAGAAGCAAAATTGGTAAACTCACTAGTAGCAGCCCTAACACGTGTGCTTTCAGGAAATTCATGACATGCAAACTTTTCATCAACAGCAATCTCCCAAGTAATGTATGCATCAAGATCATATTTACCATCAAAAGGATGTATCTTTGTTGACGCCAGATTTTGACACGTGTTGAATCGGCGTTAGGAGAGGAAGAGACTGGCCGATGCGGCGGATTTAAAGGCTACAGTTGGGAATCGGCCGATTGAGGCTACAGTTAAAGATCGGCGATCGACGATGCAGCTTGCGCCAACAGATAGGGGGATGAAGCCATTGGAATCTCAACAGAGGATTTCAGTCAACAATTACCTGATGTTGGTCAAAAGAACAATGCCGACTCGGTCGTGAATCAATGGAAAGAATCCTGATTGGACTAGGAGATGGCGGCAGAAGATTTTGCGGGAGCCCGTTTCCTTTATGAAAATATTATAGATATAGTAGTTTTCTATTTAAATCAAGTTTGTAACAGATCGTAATCGATCAGGAGTCCTAGTCCTAGGATATAAATAGGAGTCTTCAGGGCTTTGTGGACATCAATCAATCAATCAACAAAACAATCTACTTTTTCATCGTACTTTACTTTCAAGTCGGCGACTTCGCCAATACATCTTTTTCTTTCACGAGTTCATACGGATTGGCAGGGCTGCATCGACACGATCTCCGGCCAATTGGTAGGTTCCGCTTATCGAATAACATCTAAGCTTTAACTTCGGGCGCATCGCCGTTGTTTCGTTTAGATTTATTCACCAGTTATCGATATTTACTAGAATTATAGGTTTTACCTATTGTTCTAGTTTTATCACCAGTTATCCAGCTTGAGATCGAAACTATCGGCTTTGTCATCGCTTTCCCTTGTTCATTATCATACAGCCGATTAGATCTATTTCAAGTGTTGCATCTGTAATAATTGTTTAAGTTGCTCCAGCAGTTTTCTTTGCAATTATTACGTGATTATCGGCTGATCTATAGCCGATCATCTTCATAGTAAGTCGGCCGATTCGCCGATATGCTTTTCGGGACAGATTAGAACCTCAGCCGATCGGAGCACCCGGAATTTAATACGTTTATTTCCTTGTCAATAAACAGGTCAGATTGACTGGCACGCCGCGCGAACCGCACCAGGGCAATCACCCGAACAGGAGTTAAGCAGATTCTCCCGGATCGTGTGTCCGACGCTGAAGGTCATCGGCTGATTCCTGGCCGATTTTTAGCGCCAACACACTTTTGGCACGCCCAGTGGGACCACCTCAAGATCCAATATGTCAAACACCACCGAAGTTTCCGAGAACAACATCATTGAGGTCACGGAAGCAGATCTCAAGGACGACCAAAAAGAGGAGCTGGCAAAACATCTAGAGGACTACAAACGGATGTATCTGCAATCTTTCAGTCGTACCAGAAGCGGGGAAGCAATCAAGAAAGCTCCTGTTCCAGTCCCCCGCCATATCACCATCGTTGAGGATTCGGGCAAGATGTCCGATATGATTCAACAGTCCGTCTATCAGGCTTTCATCAACCAATCCTCAGTAATGACCAACACGGTGTATAACGCCGTCATCAGTTCTCTGGTCAGCAGAGTAGCTCAGGGATATCAGGGGCCAGCATACGCCCCACCTATTGTACCTCCAGCCAGAAGCTTACCAGGCACGTCCCACTCGGCTACTCAGCCGATGTCGACGCAACATGAAGGTTACAACACTTCGTTGCCTTCAATGCCTCCAGGGTATAACGGTGCACCATGTTTTCAATCGCAAGCGCCGCTTCAGCCTATCCAGATTGCTTCTGTGCAATCGCTACCCTCAAACTCAGTGCCTTGGGGGGCACCAGCAACGGCAGCTTTTCCCGATCAATCAACCGGACATGGGAGCTATCCGATCCAGGCGCCGTTCCATTCAGCCGTTCGGCCGACGGTCCCTCAGTATCAACCGACCATGTCAGAAATCGGCAGGGGGGCTGACGCTATAGAAGCACTCAGAAGCACGGCGCCGATGACGATGTACGATAGGGCGGCGGATTTGCTTCGCCATCAACTGTCAACTGATCAGACGGCCACAATGCAACAGAATCCGCCACACGTTTCGATCCATCACTCGGCCGTACCGCCGCCGATCCACCAACATATGCCGGCACCCCGAACAGCTGTTCATCAGCAGCAAGTGGATTGGACGGCAAGAATAACGGAGGTAATTCAGGACCAATTCGGGTTGAAGCAGAAAGTGCAAACTTATACGTACAAGACGCCATACCCATCGGCCTACGACCTACTGCCATTTCCCCACCGGTACAAAGTTCCTGACTTTACCAAGTTTTCGGGGCTGGACGACACCTCTACCGTGGAGCACATTAACAGATTCATCATCCAGTGCAGGGAAGCCGCCACACAAGATGCTCTGAGGGTGCGTCTGTTCTCATCGTCTCTGTCTGGATCGGCCTTCCAGTGGTTCACTACCTTACCACCCAATTCCATTGTTACTTGGGCCGATCTAGAAAAGCAATTGCATAAGTACTTCTATGCGGGAGTACACGAGATGAAGCTTTCGGATTTGACCAGCCTCAGGCAGAGGAGCGACGAACCAGTAACCGGATACATACAGAGGTTCAGAGAGGTCTGAAACAAATGCTATATCTTAGCTCTGACCGATGCCCAGTTGGCCAATATCGCTTTCCAAGGCCTCCTGCCACATATCAAGGAGAGGTACACCTCACAAGAATTTGAAAGCTTAAGTCAGATCGTTCACCGATTGGCCGGTCAGGAAATACGTCCGTTTGAGCAGCGGAGGAATTTCCAGAAAAAGGTGGCATATTTGGAAGGATCTGAATCCGAGGAAGAGGAAGAAATCGGCCTAGCAGAATGGGTCAAAGGGAAAAAGCCGATATCGTGCCCTTTTGGGAAGAAAGAACCAGAAGCGTTCGGCTTTGACACATCAAAGGCTAATAAAATTTTCGACTTACTGCTCCAGGAGGGACAGATCAAGCTCTCACCATACCATACCATTCCTTCGGCCGATCAGCTCGAAAAGATGAAGTATTGCAAATGGCACAACGCTACATCTCATGACACAAATGAGTGCAAGATCTTCTGTCAGCAGATACAGTCGGCCATTGAGCAAGGCAGACTCAAGTTCGAAATCCCGGCAAAGCCGGCGAAGCCGATGAAGATTGATCAACATCCTTTCCCAGCTAACATGGTTGACACAGGAACAAACTCACTTCAAACCAAGGTGCTGACGTCGGAATCGGCTAGAAGAAGCGGCGCCGTGGATCCCAGGAAGCAAGTCACGGTGGACGATGTCAAAGGGAAAAGGCGGGCTGAAGACGAGGGCGAAGGATCAGAACGATTGCGTAGACCCGTCACTTCCCAATTCTTACTCAGCAAATATCAGCGGCAGCAGGAACAGTCGAGGCTCCACGAGGAGATGATACGCCGACACAAGGATCATTGGCGATGTCCGTTCTTCATCCATTGCTGGAAAAACGACCTCAGATTGCCATCAGCCGATAATTGCCCTGAATGCAGCGGATCTAGTCGCAACGATCGCCCGTTCAAAAGATCGCGCTCCAGAGACAGAGGATCAGAGCCGATCAGCGGAAACTGGCGTGAACAAGAAGGTCGGCGCCTTTCAGTGCATGATCGGCTGGGGGGCAGAGTTGACCGGTATGACCGGTCGAAGGGCAGGATCAACCAGCAGAAGCGACTGGGGGGCAGAACCAGCGTACACGATCGGCTGGAAGAAATGGCCAATGCTAGGGTATCAGATGAAAACCCTCTAGGAAGGGAACCAGACTGGGAGCACGCCAAACCATCAGCCAAACCGGTAAACCCCAGGTGGTGCCCTGATGGACTGTTTAAATCTCAAAAACGAAGGATCCAACGCCTGTGCCAATGGGAACAACAAGAGTAAGAGCAGAGGCAGGTCCTGGATAAGAAGAATGACAGGTCTCGGGTCTGGCGCCCCAAGAGAAACAACAACAAGGAGGGCGACAATCAAGAATCGGCAGCTGATGTCAACATGGTGTTCATATTGCCGATGGAGTTCATGGCGCCCGCCGATCGAGATAAAGTGACAAGGATGGAAGAGCAGATGGCGCAGTTGGTCTTGGAGCCGATGACGGCCACCTTTGAGAAATCGGAAGACGAAAAACGGCAACATCTCAAGGCACTATTCTTCAAAGGCCACGTTAACGGATGACCCGTTACCAGGCTGCTAGTGGACGGAGGCGCTGCGGTCAATATCATGCCATATGCCATGTTTCGGAAGTTAGGCAAAAGTGATGAAGACCTGACCAAGACGGACATGATGCTCAAGGACTTTGAAGGCAACGTGTCTCCCACCCGCGGAGCGCTCTGCGTCGACCTCACCATTGGCAGTAAGACCCTTCCCATTACCTTCTTTATTATTAATGGTAAGGGGTCCTACAACATGTTGCTCGGTCGCAATTGGATACACGCGAATTGCTGCGTCCCGTCTACAATGCACCAATGCCTTGTACAGTGGGTCGGCCACAGTATAGAGATAGTCACCGCCGATTCCACCTACAGTGTTGCGGCGGCCGACACGCAACAATGGAGCTGTGAACACGTCAAGTGTATATCTGGTAGGACTTGGGACATTGATTTCCTGAAAGTGTCCGATTTTGGTCTACAGCCGATCCAAGCAGTCGGGTCTGAAGATTCAAAGTAGATGGATCAGTTCGTCCGAGAAGACGGGAAGCTTGGGCATGGATTCACGTCGGCCGATTCATTGGAGATGGTGGATTTAGGAGATGGTAGCAAGCCAAGGCCGACGTATATTAGTGCTAGCTTGGATCCCGGATACAAGTGTAAATTGACAAGTTTATTAAAAGAATTCAAAGATTGGTTTGCTTGGGAATACCATGAGATGCCTGGTCTAGACTGGTCCATTGGTGAACACCGGTTGCCTATAAAATCAGGATATCGGCCATATCAGCAGCCTGCACGACGGTGCAACCCCAAAATTCTACCTGATATAAAGGCCGAGATCACAAGATTGATTGAAGCAGGATTTATTCGGCAGTGCCGTTACGCCGAATGGTGTGGCAGAACCACCTGAATTAATCCGGCTCAAGTGTATTAACCATCACCATTAGGGCAATCTCGGTTAACCTTACACTTCAAACGGAGTAATCCATTGGTCTATCGGGTAACCTCCCGATACAACCACGGTAAAGCGGATCGAATGCCATACATACAAATGCTCATGCGACGATGAGCCCAGAGAATACCACATTCCAGCAGATATTATAAAAATTATCATAAGTGAATATTACAAACCAAGTTTGGGTTTAGTAACCAAGTACTTCAGTGATCATAACTAATAAGTTCTTCAGAGTTGAAGTTGCAGCAAAAATAAAATAACGAAAGCTACTCGACGATACAGGATGTCTCGGTGAAGCCCGTACGAGACATCACTCGGCATTATCTCCATTGGCCGGGGGCGTATCCCATTCCACTGACCAACCAGGGGGAAGAGTACACGGCCAAGTCAAGCTAGCAATCATATCTTCGAAGGTCTCACCTGAAAACGAGCCACAAGCAAGGCTGAGTATACTAATACTCAGCAAGACTTACCCGTGTAGTGGAATCTACTCCACCGACTCTAGGCATGCAAGGCTTTTTGGCTCAGGGGTTTGTTTTGCCGAAAAGCATCTACGAGTGGGTCCTTACTTTCAACTTTTAGCTCAAGATTCTAGTTTCATTAGCCATTCTAGATAAGCAGCTATCCAATATCATTCATGGTGAAGCATTAAATTTCATCCAACAAGTTTATTCATCATCATTGTTCCTCTTCTTACTCTGTGGGTAAAAGTGATTAAGCAGTCTCAATAGCCGTGAGAAACGGACGATTCGAATCGAATTTCTTAACCTTGCAAGGGAAACCTAAACACACGTCACGTGGTTACTCCCAGAGTCACACGTGCAACTTTTCCCCTTTCTTTCCGGGTTGTGGATCGGGGCTACCCTCCGAGAGTACAAGAACCCCACGCCACGGTTCGGCGCCGGGTCGTGACCACTCTCTGCACTCGCCATATGCACATGGGACCGAAGTTCAAAGGGTAGGATGCCGTCCACTTGCCGG
The DNA here is from genome assembly GCA_032594955.1 of Panicum miliaceum. Classification (NCBI taxonomy): domain Eukaryota; kingdom Viridiplantae; phylum Streptophyta; class Magnoliopsida; order Poales; family Poaceae; genus Panicum; species Panicum miliaceum. Next base: position 17,205,828 of record CM064068.1, read on the forward strand.
GCCAATCAGGTACTTAAGCTTACCGATTACCATATTCTCGGCATGTGGTTAGTACGTTCAAAGACTTAACCACCACTACCACACACTGCGGCCTTAGCATTTTTCACTAAACAGACGGGCCTCAATCGTAAACATCGTACCATAGCCCGTCCGTTGTCCTTATGATTGCAGCGTGTAGAAAACATTCAACTCCTATTTTCTCGCGAGTAACAGGAAATCACTCGGCTTTTACCGGAGTCCTTTTAGCACAGCATTCTAGCGAACCTTACATCTAGTTTTCAAGCATGGGTTCCTAACATCATGCAACTAAGTTTTCATTCAACTCCTATAAACTTAATGCACAAGCAAAAGAGTAGTGAGTGGCATAATTTAGGAAAGGAAATGGGTTATGCTCCGGGGCTTGCCTTCTTGTGCAAAGTTAGTCCGGGGATCGTCTGAACGTTGACCCGGGTCTTCAACTGCTTCAGTTAAATTTGCCTGGGCTTCTCGCTGCTCACTCTCGGACTCGGGCACCAGCTCGTAAGTTCCGTCGGCAAGAGTAGTCGTTTCTATATGAATGCACAAGTGTAAGTAGTGGTGATGGTAAACGACATGATTTCCTTCACGATAAAGTTGCAGTTTGTAAAACATGAGTTTTGTGGTGAAGTGAGTTACTTTATCATTCGTGGGCAATCGTTAATAGAGTAGAATAGTACAATAAGTGACTTTGTTAAGCAAGGTGGGGTGTGTGTTCATGGGAACTTATGTTCCTCATGGAAACAGGATTTAAGTGTAACTACTACAGGGAGTAGTTTCTGGTCATGAAACCTTGGATCTAGGCTCATCAGGGAAAGATAAGCTTGCTGTAAAATTTTCAGATATTTTCATGCAGCAAATTAATTATGACAAATATAATACATGGTTGCTGCTAGATTCTTGTTCTTTTTGTACAGAGCAAAAGGTGCAAAAACTGAGTCTAAGATTTTTACAGGGCTTTCATTTAAACATGCAGAAGCTACTGTAATGTTTGTAGGATTTATTATGCAGTTTTCAGAGCATAGTAAATATGACATTACACACCTAGGTTATTCAAGGATTTATTTTTACAGGAGCCTGCACAGGGTTTTTGTCCATGAAACTTTTTACACAGCACCTTCTAACACTGAGCATCCCCTAGTAAAAATATGAGAATTTTCCAAGCTAAGATACTATTTTCTTGATTTAATGTATGTTATTAGCACATAAATCAAATATATAGGTTCCTGTGAGATAAAGAGTCTCTAAATTTTTCTATGGCATCTAGGTCCCATTACACCAGTATAGAAAAAGTTTCATTAGGTGATTCATAACCTAACTGCAGGGGCAATTAATTCTATCCAAACATGGTATGAAACTAAGTTTAATAAACAGTGCAGCTAGAGATGGAATTTGGGCCTGATCTTTTTACATTGGCTTATACAACAAGTAAATCTCCTACTGTAAATTTTTCAGGACCAGCACTTGTCCACAACAATGGTTGTGAATAAAGATCATTAAACAGCCTATTTAATTTAGAGCATAAATTAGCTAGAATCTGAGGTGATGCATGTAACAAAAGTTGTGGAGTTTATCCTAAATGTTCCAGAACAGTTGAGTTTGCATTTTTCTGAATTTTCTACGATTTTATACGAATTTTACAAGTTCACTGAATTTGAATCTAGATTTGAAACTTTCTTTTACAACTGGGTCCTTGAATCTTACGTGCAGACCCTTCTAAAGATTTCAATTACTGCAATTAGGTCCTCGGGCGGCTCGGGTACGGTGGCCGGCCAAAATTCCGGCGAGGGGCTCGCCGGCGGCGAGGGGTGAGGGCTGGGGAAGGATCAGGGGTGCGAGGGCTACCTCGTGGGGGTCTTGTTCGGGTGGAGGACGGCCGGGAGTAGCTCGCCGGCGTTGGAGCAGGGGCGACGGCGGCGGCGGTACGCGTCGACGGTGGTGCTCCGGCGGGCTTGGGGCGGTCTGGTCTGGACGGGGAGCTTCAGTGGCGCATGGGGAAGCTGCTCGGGTGCTTGGCTTGGGCGGAGGAGGTCGGAGTCGAGCTGTCCGCGATGGCCAGAGGCGGCGGCGGCGGTGACAGCGCGGGCGGCGGTGCTCCGGTGGTCCTGGGCGGCGTTGAGCGGGTCGGCGAGCTTTGGTGGGATGATGTAGTGGTGGCTGGCACTTCAATTTGGGCAGGAGGCGGCTGTGGAGGGCTGTCCATGAGCGGGCGGAGCTCGGCGGCGACAATGGCGGCGCGGTGTGCTCTGGTTACTGGCAGCTCGCGCGGGCGGCCTGGGGCGACTTTTATAGGGGCAGGAGGGAGGGAGGGGTGCCGGGCGACGCGCGGGGGTGGAGCACGGCAATGGCGTGCCACTGGCCACGGTGGGCGGCGTCTGAACACCGGCGCGGCGTGCGGAGGGCGGAGCGCGCGACTGGCGGCCGGAGATTTGCGTGGGGGAGCAAGGAGATAACGCGGCACGGGGGTTGGAGGGCAGCTGCAGCAGCGGCTCGGGCGGGCGGCAAGCGCAGCGACGGGCGGGTCGCGGCGGGCGGTGCGGCACGGCGCGGCGCGTTCGTTGGGCGTGGCGCGCGCGGCGAGCGCGGACTGTGCAGCGCGGCGGTGGGGGGGGGGGGGGCAAAGCCGGGTTTGGGGGCGAGGTCCGGCGGCCACTGGCCTGGCGGCTTGCGCCGGTCAGGCGTCGCCGGCCACCTGGCCGTGCTGTCGGGCGGGGAGGGGAGAGAGAGAGGAGTAAGGGCCTATTTGCGAGAATTTGAAAATTTCCAGGGGGCTGGTTGCAAACAGGATGTTTTCTCCACTTTCTAATTTGAATTTCAAAAACTTTTGAACATGAAAGTTGTTCAGGATAAAAAGTTCTACAAGTTTGGTTTCAGGCAACACTTCATTTGGCTTGTGGTTTGAAAGTCAATTTAAAAATTCAAAGGTATTCAAATGTGCCCAAATTCAATTTGAATTTCAACTTAACTTGTTCTAATTCTTTTCACCCTTTTATTAGTTGGTTAAGCATAGGGTTGGGCTAATGACATTGCTTTAGAAGCGTAATTTATCAGGGTTGTTACAGCCTTCCCCCCTTAACAAGAATCTCGCCCCGAGATTTGGTAAATCTTAGTGTGGACAGGGGTGCACATACCAGTGGTTGAGATAAGAAAACCAGGGAAATTTTGGTTTAGGTAGCTCTCGGTTTCCCAGGTGGCTTCTTCTTCAGTGTGATGATTCCATTGAACTTTATACATTTTAATCGCTTTCCTCCTGGTCCCTCTTTCTTTTTATCCAAAATATTAACCGGGTGTTCGACATACGAGAGGTCGGGTTTTACCAATATTTCTTGTTGTTCCACAATCTCGGTAGGGACTCGAATACACTTCTTGAGTTGAGAGACGTGGAAGACATCATGGGTGGCCGTGAGCTGAGGGGGCAGTCGTAATTTGTAGGCTACGGGTCCACAGTTCTCAATGATTTCGTAAGGACCAACATTATGGGGAGCTAGTTTGCCTTTGATTCCGAATCTTTGCACTCCCTTGGTTGGTGAAACTCGAAGATAGACATGATCGCCAACTTCGAATTTTAGGGGCTTTCTCCTTTTGTCGGAATAGCTCTTTTGCCGGGCTTGTGCGGCTTTAAGATTTGCTTGTATTACTTTCACTTTCTCCTCTGCCTCAATTACCAGGTCGGGTCCTATTATTTTACGTTCTCTGGTTTGTGACCAGCTCAAAGGAGTTCGGCACCTTCGTCCGTACAGGGCCTCAAATGGTGCCATTTTCAAACTCGTTTGATAGCTATTGTTGTACGAGAACTCTGCTAGGGGTAGACATTTGTCCCAATTCTTGTCATAGTGAATGACGCAAGTTCTCAGCATGTCTTCAAGAATTTGGTTTACTCTTTCCGTTTGTCCGTCAGTCTGAGGATGGTATGCTGAGCTGCGAATCAGTTTAGTACCAAGAGACGTTTGCAGTTGTTCCCAAAAGCGTGCTACAAACTGAGTACCACGATCGAAAATAATTGTCTTAGGTATTCCATGTAGGCAAACAATACGATCGAGGTAAATCTCGGCATATTTCTTGGCAGAATAGGTGGTGTGTACCGGAAGGAAATGTGCCGTCTTTGTGAGTCTATCCACGATAACCCATATGGAATCATGTTTTTGGGAAGTGTTTGTTAGTCCAACGATGAAGTCCATACTTATGTTTTCCCATTTCCAGGAGGGTATAGGTAACGGTTGAAGTGTACCGGCTACTTTCAAGTGGCTAGCTTTTACTCTCTGGCACGTGTCACATTCTGAGACATACGTAGCAATTTCTCTTTTCATTCTGGTCCACCAGAAGTTTTGCCTTAGGTCTTGATACATTTTGCTACTGCCGGGGTGGATAGAGAATTTGGAAAGATGTGCCTCATCGAGAATTTGCTTGCGGAGTTCATGATTCTTCGGAACGACTATACGACTTTCGAACCATAAAACTCCCTTATGGTCCTGGCGGAAACATTTATACTTCTCCTCACCTAGAGAGAGTTTTTGTTTGATGATCTTAATTCCTTCATCATGTAGTTGTGCCATGACGATTTGGTCGTGAAGAGTGGGCTCAACTGAGATGTGATTTAGAGTGCCTTGGGAAACCATTTCCTTGTTAAGCTTCCTCATTTCTGCACACAATGTCTCATTGTAGGATTCCATGGATAAGCAACGGCAATGGGACTTGTGGCTTACTGCATCCGCGACTACATTAGCCTTGCCGGGGTGATAGTGCATTTCAAGGTCATAATCCTTGATTAATTCTAGCCATCTTCGTTGTCTCATATTCAGATCGGCTTGTGTGAAGATATACTTGAGACACTTATGATCAGTGTAGATATTGCACTGTGTACCCATGAGATAGTGCCTCCATATTTTCAGAGCGTGAATGACAGCTGCAAGCTCAAGATCATGAGTGGGATAATTCTGCTCGTGGGGCCGAAGGGCTCGTGAGGCATATGCAATCACTCGATTCTCTTGCATAAGCACACATCCTAGACCAGTACCCGATGCATCACAATACACATCGAACGACTTGGTATTATCGGGTTGAGCTAACACAGGTGCAGTAGTCAGATGCTCTCTGAGAGTGTGGAAAGCTTCTTCACATTTCTCATTCCATATAAACTTTACTTCCTTCTTTAACAGTTCAGTCATGGGTTTAGCAATTCGAGAGAAATCCGGGATGAAGCGACGGTAGTAACCGGCTAAGCCGAGAAAACTGCGAATCTGATGAACAGAGGTAGGGGGTTTCCAATCCATCACCTCTTGTACCTTGCTGGGGTCAACAGCTATGCCTTCGCTGGAGATCGTGTGACCCAAGAACTTTACAGTATCCAACCAGAATTCACACTTAGAAAACTTAGCATAGAGCTGATGGTCTCTTAGACGCTGAAGAACAGTGCGAAGGTGCTTGGTATGCTCTTCTTCATCCTTGGAATAGATAAGGATGTCGTCGATGAACACTACGACGAATTTGTCAAGTTCGGGCATGAATACCGAATTCATGAGATACATGAAGTAGGCAGGGGCATTTGTGAGTCCAAAGGACATGACCAAGAATTCATATAGTCCATATCGTGTGGAGAAGGCAGTCTTAGGAATATCGCACGGGCGAATCTTGATCTGATGATATCCCGAATGAAGATCAATTTTTGAGAAGACTCTGGCTCCAGCTAATTGATCGAAGAGTACATCGATACGAGGAAGTGGGTATTTATTCTTAATGGTTACTGTGTTGAGAGGTCGGTAGTCAACGCATAACCTCAAACTGTCATCCTTCTTCTTTACGAATAGGGCTGGACATCCCCAAGGTGACGCGCTAGGGCGAATGAAACCTTTGTCCAGTAGTTCTTGGAGTTGAATTTTCAGCTCTGCCAATTCTTTAGGGGGCATCCTATATGGTCTTTTGGATATAGGTGCAGTGCCTGGCTGTAGTTCAATAACGAATTCAATGTCCCTATCCGGTGGCATTCCGGGTAAGTCATCCGGAAAGACATCGGCATACTCGTTTACCACAGGAATATCCTCTAGCTTAAGTCCTTCCATCATGTAAGCACAGGAATTCGTGCAATCTAGGAATGGTAGGTAAAGGGTAGTGGCTCCGTGACTAGGTGAAGTTATCTCAACGGCTCGGGAAGAAAGGTCCAGCGTGACTCCATGCATAGTCATCCAGTTCATTCCCAAAATAATATCCATGCCGTCAAGGGGTAAAAGAACAAGGTCTGTGTCGATGGTTTTACTACCCAACTTGACTGGTACTTGTCTGACCATTTAGTTTGAAGCAATTTTACCACCCGGTGTTGATATCATATGTGACCCTTTTGTGTGACAAACATCCAAGCCTACTTTTGCACCGAATTTTGCACTTATGAAACTATGCGATGCACCAGAATCAAACAATATAACTGCAGGCTTGTTATGGATAGAGAATGTACCCGACATCACTGGGGCTCCTTCAGGAAGCTCTGCAAGCGTGGTGAAGTTAATCCGTCCTTGCTTGACCTGCAGGGTCTGTCTCTTGCCCCTGTTCTTGTTGTTCGGGTTGGATCCCTGACCTTGGTTGGGCTGCCCAGACTGAGGGCATTCTCGTGCAAAGTGGTTGGAACTCCCGCATTTGAAACAACGATTCGCGGGGCTGGGTCGAAGAGGCTGTTGCAGAGTGGGCCTCGGACCATTCTGTGGAGGCATCGGGGGTCGTACCATGCCTGGCTGCTGTGGGGGTCTGGCAATCCATCTCCCTGGCTGAGGGGCCCTTGGTGGAGCTGTGGGTGCGGCATTTTGCACGATGCGATACCTTGGTGGCTGAGCACTTGAAGGTCCAGCGGGTGCCTTTCTCTTCTTCTCTGCCCGGTGTGCCATGATACAGTCTTCCTGGGTAATGGCCATATTGACCATTTCGTTTTAGGTGTCAGCCCTGACTAGGTTCAGACGCTCCTTGAGCTTGGTGCTTAGTCCTCTGCGGAAACGGTCATGCTTCTTAGTATCCGTATCAGCGTGATAGCCCGCATACTGGCATAGATTGTTGAACGCCTGGGCGTATTGCAGCACGGTGCGGGTGGCCTGGGTGAGTGCCAGGAACTCGTTCAACTTCCTCTCCATGAGACCCTCCGGGATATGATGTGCCCGGAATGCGGCCTTGAATTCCTCCCAGTCGACCACATGATCAGCCGGGAGCATCGCAAAATAGTGGTCCCACCACAGACGAGCGGTACCGTGAAGCTGTTGCGCGGCAAAATGAGCTTTGTTGGCCTCTGAGCATGGGGCCACAAGTAGTGTGAACTTGGATTCGATGGTGCGAATCCATGCGTCTGCGTCCAGGGTTTCCTCTGTCTTATGGAACAAGGGCGGCTGGGTCCCCAGAAAATCCGTATATCCTGCAGCTTGGGGGTGGGGGACATTTTGCCCACCCCGCTGGTGGTGTTGCTGTCCTTGCACCAGCTGACACAGCAGCTCGGTTTGAGCGGCCATCACTTCCACCAAACTGGGCGGGGGTGGTGGCGATTGTCGCGGTCTGCTGCCACCGGCACCAAAACCCTCGGGGTTGCCACGTGTTGATCCAACCATCTGAAACGTGAAAGGTTACCATTAGCAACGCGATCCATATTACCTCCTCGATTCCTAGAGGATTAGTGTAGTCATAGACTTCCGAAATCACAGATAGAAGTATGGACAGAATTTCTGTTTGCTACGAGAAAAATCATAGCTTGCTGTGGGTCCATCCAAAACATCTCATACTTTGGCAGTAGTTAGAGAACATAGGGATGCACCACTTTGGTTTTTAACTTTGGTGCTAGAACTCTAGCTAAGATGGTCGAAAGGCTCGTCCTTTGCCTTACTGTCCCAGCTGTTTTTCAGCAGATCGATAGGTGATGTTTTGGCTATAACTCAAACTAGCGAGGTCCAATGATGCTGAATTTCTGTGAGAGCCACGATCACAAAATTCCTGACAGGTTTGGTATTCAACTCACAGCTCAGAAATGTAAGGAGACATGGATAAAATTTCCGACAAGTTTCAGCGATTGTGGATTTCATCGTTTACCAACTTACAACGAAATCACCCAAGTTTATCGCCGTTCCTTACATGTTGAGGGTATCCACATGGTTCAGGTGTACCCATCACAAAAGAGTTACTCAACTCCTAGTTAGCCTATTACAACACTTGCCAAAAGTTAGGCTACACTATCGAGGAGTATGTGCAAAAGTCCTTCTAGGTCATCATCTAGAAGTCATCCAGGTCGTTGACGGACGACGCGCTACCGGTAGGAGAGTGAGCTCCCATCTGAGGTGCCTATGGTACTTCACCCTCGAAATCCATACCGGAGGCACTGTCAACCTCCTGTGGCTCCTCTTCATCTTCCTCCATGTCCTCCTCATGGGGATGGTCATTCTGATCATGGTGCCACTGAATGTGCTCATTAGCATCCTCCAATTCAAGGTTCAGATCATGGAGCTGCTCCTCCAAGTGTACTATCATGTTATCTCTCTCACCCATGAGAGTGTCCTGCTCCTGAATTTGGCCCTCAAGTTGGCCAATCTGAGCATCTCTGTCCTCAAGATCCTTACTGAGCTCCTTAATCTGCTCATCCCTGGTATCTGCCATCATGTGGTAGGCCTGTGCAAGATCAGTGACCTACTCAAGCGCCTGACTCTGGAGTGCCTGCAGTCGGTACAGCGCATTCATGCCTCGTACGGAGGTCTCGATAGTCTCCTGGGCGTGAAAGTCTACCAGGTACTGTGAATGTTGCACCCTGTTGAGCCAAAAGGGGTCGTTGTCCTGGGCAGCAGGAAACAAACCAATGGGAGTGAGTGTGACAACCTCAGGACGCTGCGCACAAAAAGTGGTGAGCGCCCTCATGGCTGCACGCTCCCAAGTATCGGCCAAACGGCGACCAACAGCCTCAATCTCCAAGGCGGGCCACTCCGGGTGTAGCGGGTGCGGAAAAATGGTCACGTTGACACGGCACTGGGTAACTCCATTCTCTGCAAACTCCAGTCCGGCGTAACGTGGGGGAATTGGATAGCCCACGGTGCTCAACACGTCCCACAAAATAGAGGGAAAGCCCTCCCAGTGGAGACACTGTGAGTGAACACGTCCATCCTCATCCACCATCATAGCAACAGGCTCGGCCATCTGAACAAAAGATCAAATGGGTGAGGCCAAGAAAAAGTGTGAAAAGCACAGGGACAGATTCTGTATGGAGTGCAAAAATAACCATAACTTCCACAGTTCATATCAAAAAATTCTCAAATTCCACCAGAACACTCCTAAGGTATTTGTGCACCACTTTGCTAGTCAACTTCAGACCTAGATAAGTCTCTAAGATGGTTTTTCTTTTCAGGTTTTACCTCTCTGTCTACCCAGAAATTTCAGTGAACAGTGGGCCAATATTTCGTGCACCAGGGAAAATCTACCCAGCCAAAATTTACCAAATTTTAACAGCAGCTACCTGGGTAAATTTGGAACAAGTTTTGTGTTGTACTGTTTGGTAGAAAACCGCAGGAAGGGGGCCTAAAAATTTAAGGGGCAGAAGTGCTTATTCTGGACAGAAATCTGACATTCCATGGTTTTCGTTTATTTCTCACTATCCATAAGTTCAGAATTTTTAATTTTTGAACAGGAGATAGGACACAAAATTTGGAACAATTCTTTCAGCATGAACTTTACCAGAAAAGGTCATTTTCTCTGATCAATAAATTTCTCTTTTTGGTCATGGCAGATTTGTGACAGATTCGCTAGATAGTCCTTATGCATAATCACGCTTAGATATGCAAGAACCTTACCACTCTCATTCAACGCATTTTCAATTTCAGATATGGTCATGATGCATGCACGTCCTATTCGTCCTCACAAAATAAACAATTGCCAAATAGTTTTGATCTTACGAAGATAGTTTCCGTGGCATACATGATACGCCTCTCACTATAATAGCTAGTCGAGATTTTCTAACCGTTCTTTAACCTATCGTAATCGCGGTTAGTGTACCTGCAGAAGATTGATAGAGCACATATATTTCATGAACCTTTCATGCCAGCACTCATGAAAGCGTCCGTATTCATTACCGTTTACTTATAGAAACGATATCTGTACAATTTCCGCCGTACAGACGACGTTAACATACGCTATCGAGGTAGCGTATTCACGGGGGTACCGTCATGAGACGGGGGTATGAACAGCGATCGCTATACCCTGCGCCAAACCTTCTACTCCCAATATATTCAACTAACAGTTGGCATATTGGCAGCACCTCAAGTAAGCCACTGCTTGAGGGCAGCGTTCGGTTCGCATCACCGACAGGAAGGCCAAGCTCTCTCAGTTGGCTGAGGATTCTCACCTTCTTACCTTAGCGAAGAGTGCGTCGTTACAGAATTTAAGGTCAGTTGTGCATGAAAGTAAGTTTTGACAGAAAGTAATGTGTTGGAAGTCAGTTGATAATACATAGAAGTTAGATAGCCACCTAGTAACTTTCCCAATAATCCCTTAGGGCTTTACGAACTAGGCACCATCCTTAACGAACCAACGCATTTTCCAACATAATTTTTAAGGCTTGTCGCATTCTCTGGCGTATGCATTTCGGCTCTGGTGCCAGCTGTTACCAGCTGTGGCACCAGCTACGGCTCTGATACCAGCTGTGGCAGAACCACCTGAATTAATCCGGCTCAAGTGTATTAACCATCACCATTAGGGCAATCTCGGTTAACCTTACACTTCAAATGGAGTAATCCATTGGTCTGTCGGGTAACCTCCCGATACAACCACGGTAAAGCGGATCGAATGCCATACATACAAATGCTCATGCGACGATGAGCCCAGAGAATACCACATTCCAGCAGATATTATAAAAATTATCATAAGTGAATATTACAAACCAAGTTTGGGTTTAGTAACCAAGTACTTCAGTGATCATAACTAATAAGTTCTTCAGAGTTGAAGTTGCAGCGGAAATAAAATAACGAAAGCTACTCGACGATACAGGATGTCTCGGTGAAGCCCGTACGAGACATCACTCGGCATTATCTCCATTGGCCGGGGGCGTATCCCATTCCACTGACCAACCAGGGGGAAGAGTACACGGCCAAGTCAAGCTAGCAATCATATCTTCGAAGGTCTCACCTGAAAACGAGCCACAAGCAAGGCTGAGTATACTAATACTCAGCAAGAGTTACCCGTGTAGTGGAATCTACTCCACCGACTCTAGGCATGCAAGGCTTTTTGGCTCAGGGGTTTGTTTTGCCGAAAAGCATCTACGAGTGGGTCCTTACTTTCAACTTTTAGCTCAAGATTCTAGTTTCATTAACCATTCTAGATAAGCAGCTATCCAATATCATTCATGGTGAAGCATTAAATTTCATCCAACAAGTTTATTCATCATCATTGTTCCTCTTCTTACTCTGTGGGTAAAAGTGATTAAGCAGTCTCAATAGCCGTGAGAAACGGACGATTCGAATCGAATTTCTTAACCTTGCAAGGGAAACCTAAACACACGTCACGTGGTTACTCCCAGAGTCACACGTGCAACTTTTCCCCTGTCTTTTCGGGTCGTGGATCGGGGCTACCCTCCGAGAGTACATGAGCCCCACGCCACGGTTCGGCGCCGGGTCGTGACCACTCTCTGCACTCGCCATATGCACATGGGACCGAAGTTCAAAGGGTAGGATGCCGTCCACTTGCCAGGCCAATCAGGTACTTAAGCTTACCGATTACCATATTCTCGGCATGTGGTTAGTACGTTCAAAGACTTAACCACCACTACCACACACTGCGGCCTTAGCATTTTTCACTAAACAGACGGGCCTCAATCGTAAACATCGTACCATATCCCGTCCGTTGTCCTTATGATTGCAGCGTGTAGAAAACATTCAACTCCTATTTTCTCGCGAGTGACAGGAAATCACTCGGCTTTTACCGGAGTCCTATTAGCACAGCATTCTAGCGAACCTTACATCTAGTTTTCAAGCATGGGTTCCTAACATCATGCAACTAAGTTTTCATTCAACTCCTATAAACTTAATGCACAAGCAAAAGAGTAGTGAGTGGCATAATTTAGGAAAGGAAATGGGTTATGCTCCGGGGCTTAGCTTCTTGTGCAAAGTTAGTCCGGGGATCGTCTGAACGTTGACCCGGGTCTTCAACTGCTTCAGTTAAATTTGCCTGGGCTTCTCGCTGCTCACTCTCGGACTCGGGCACCAGCTCGTAAGTTCCGTCGGCGAGAGTAGTCGTTTCTATATGAATGCACAAGTGTAAGTAGTGGTGATGGTAAACGACATGATTTCCTTCACGATAAAGTTGCAGGTTGTAAAACATGAGTTTTGTGGTGAAGTGAGTTACTTTATCATTCGTGGGCAATCGTTAATAGAGTAGAATAGTACAATAAATGACTTTGTTAAGCAAGGTGGGGTGTGTGTTCATGGGAACTTATGTTCCTCATGGAAACAAGATTTAAGTGTAACTACTACAGGGAGTAGTTTCTGGTCATAAAACCTTGGATCTAGGCTCATCAGGGAAAGATAAGCTTGCTGTAAAATTTTCAGATATTTTCATGCAGCAGATTAATTATGACAAATATAATACATGGTTGCTGCTAGATTCTTGTTCTTTTTGTACAGAGCAAAAGGTGCAAAAACTGAGTCTAAGATTTTTAAAGCGCTTTCATTTAAACATGCAGGAGCTACTGTAATTTTTTTAGGATTTATTATGCAGTTTTCAGAGCATAGTAAATATGACATTACACACCTAGGTTATTCAAGGATTTATTTTTACAGGAGCCTGCACAGGGTTTTTGTCCATGAAACGTTTTACACAGCTCCTTCTAATACTGAGTATCCCCTAGTAAAAATATGAGAATTTTCCAAGCTAAGATACTATTTTCTTGATTTAATGTATATTATTAGCACATAAATCAAATAAATAGGTTCCTGTGAGATAAAGAGTCTCTAAATTTTTCTATGGGATGTAGGTACCATTACACCAGTATAGAAAAAGTTGCATTAGGTGATTCATAACCTAACTGCAGGGGCAATTAATTCTATCCAAACATGGTATGAAACTAAGTTTAATAAACAGTGCAGCTAGAGATGGAATTTGGGCCTGATCTTTTTACATTGGCTTATACAACAAGTAAATCTCCTACTGTAAAATTTTCAGGACCAGCCCTTGTCTACAACAATGGTTGTGAATAAAGGTCATTAAACAGCCTATTTAATTTAGAGCATAAATTAGCTAGAATCTGAGGAGATGCATGTAACAAAAGTTGTGGAGTTTATCATAAAGGTTCCAGAACAGTTGAGTTTGCATTTTTCTGAATTTTCTACGATTTTATAAGAATTTTACAAGTTCACTGAATTTGAATCTAGATTTGAAACTTTCTTTTACAACTGGGTCCTTGAATCTTACGTGCAGACCCTTCTAAAGATTTCAATTACTGCAATTGGGTCCTCGGGCGGCTCGAGTACGGTGGCCGGCCAAAATTCTGGCGAGGGGCTCGCCGGCGGCGAGGGGTGAGGGCTGGGGAAGGATCAGGGGTGCGAGGGCTACCTCGTGGGGGTCTTGTTCGGGTGGAGGACGGCCGGGAGTAGCTCGCCGGCGTTGGAGCAGGGGCGACGGCGGCGGCGGTACGTGTCGACGGCGGTGCTCTGGCAGGCTTGGGGCGGTCTGGTCTGGACGGGGAGCTTCAGTGGCGCGTGGGGAAGCTGCTCGGGTGCTTGGCTTGGGCGGAGAAGGTCAGAGTCGAGCTGTCCGTGATGGCCAGAGGCGGCGGCAGCGGTGACAGCGCGGGCGGCGGTGCTCCGATGGTCCTGGGCGGCGTTGAGCGGGTCGGCGAGCTTCGGTGGGATGATGTAGTGGTGGCTGGAACTTCAATTTGGGCAGGAGGCGGCTGTGGAGGGCTGTCCACGAGCGGGCGGAGCTCGGCGGCGACAATGGCGGCGGCGGTGTGCTCTGGTTACTGGCAGCTCGCGCGGGCTGCCTGGGGCAACTTTTATAGGGGCAGGAGGGAGGGAGGGGTGCCGGGCGACGCGCGGGGGTGGAGCACGGCAATGGCGTGCCACTGGCCACGGTGGGTGGCGTCTGAACACCGGTGCGGCGTGCGGAGGGTGGAGCGCGCGACTGGCGGCCGGAGATTTGCGTGGGGGAGCGAGGAGATAACGCAGCACGGGGGTTGGAGGGCAGCTGCAGCAGCGGCTCGGGCGGGCGGCAAGCGCAGCGACGAGCGGGTCGTGGCGGGCGGTGCGGCACGGCGCGGCGCGTTCGTTGGGCGCGGCGGGCGGCGAGCAGAGGCGGGGCTGGCGTGGCGCGCGCGGCGAGCACGGACTGGGCAGCGCGGCGGGGGGGGGGGGGGGGGGGGGGGGGGGGCAAAGCCGGGTTTGGGGGCGAGGTCCGGCGGCCACTGGCCTGGCGGCTTGCGCCGGTCAGGCGTCGCCGGCCACCTGGCCGTGCTGTCGGGCGGGGAGGGGAGAGAGAGAGGAGTAAGGGCCTATTTGCGAGAATTTGAAAATTTCCAGGGGGCTGGTTGCAAATAGGATGTTTTCTCCACTTTCTAATTTGAATTTCAAAAACTTTTGAACATGAAAGTTGTTCAGAATAAAAAGTTCTACAAGTTTGGTTTCAGGCAACACTTCATTTGGCTTGTAGTTTGAAAGTCAATTTAAAAATTCAAAGGTATTCAAATGTGCCCAAATTCAATTTGAATTTCAACTTAACTTGTTCTAATTCTTTTCACCCTTTTATTAGTTGGTTAAGCATAGGGTTGGGCTAATGACATTGCTTTAGAAGCGTAATTTATCAGGGTTGTTACAAATGGATTTCTAATGTTGTACCCGTATATAAGAAGAACGGAAAGTTGCGCGTATGCATCGACTTCAGGAACCTAAATCAGGCTACACCAATGGACGGGTATCCGATGCCGACAGCCGATGTTTTGATAGATGCTGCTGCGGGACATAAAGTCATCAGTTTCATGGATGGTAATGCTGGGTACAATCAAATATTAATGGCCGAGGAAGATATTTTGAAGACGGCTTTCAGGTGTCCGGGTCACGTCGGTCTATTCGAGTGGGTTGTAATGACTTTTGGATTAAAGAACGCCGGTGCTACATACCAGTGGGCTATGAATTATATCTTTCACAAGCTCATTGGTGTATCGGTGGAAATCTACATCAACGATGTGGTAATCAAATCGAAAGGCCATCGGGAACATTTGGCCGATTTACAAGAAGTATTGGAGTGCACAAGGAAGCATGGGTTGAAAATGAACCCGAACAAGTGTGCATTTGGCGTATCGGCTGGGCAATTCTTAGGATTCATGGTCCATGAGCGCGGGATAGAAGTTAACCAGAAGACCATAGCTGCCATCAATAAGGTTGTAGCCCCGCAGAATAAAACTGAGCTGCAGTCCCTCATCGGCAAGGTCAATTTTATTAGAAGATTCATATCCAACCTGTCCGGGCGTATTCAAGCTTTCACTCCTTTGTTGAAATTGAAGCCCGATCAGGAATTCATGTGGGGAGAAGAACAATGCAAAGCGATAGAAGATATCAAGCAATATCTAATTTCACCACCGGTGTTGGTCCCGCCACAGCCCGGTAAGCCGTTCAAATTATACTTATCGGCTGACGAACAAGCTATCGGATCGGCGCTGGTACAGGAGTTCGAAGGAAAAGAACGAGTGGTATATTATGTCAGCAGAAGACTCCTGGACACCGAAACAAGATATTCCCCGGTGGAACGGTTGTGCCTGTGTCTATACTTCTCGTGTACCAAGCTCAGGCACTACTTGTTATCGGCAGAGTGCATAGTCGTATGCAAGGATGATGTGGTAAAATACATGCTATCACTGCCAATTTTGAAAGGACGGATTGGAAAATGGATCCTGGCTCTGTCAGAGTTTGATTTAAGGTACGAATCGGCCAAAGCTGTCAAGGGTCAGGTCATGGCCGATTTCGTGGCTCAGCATTGTGGACCGGAAATTGTTGTCGTTGAACCGGTTCCATGGACTCTATGTGGCAGAACCACCTGAATTAATCCGGCTCAAGTGTATTAACCATCACCATTAAGGCAATCTCGGTTAACCTTACACTTCAAACGGAGTAATCCACTGGTCTGTCGGGTATAACCTCCCGATACAACCACGGTAGGGCGGATCGAATGCCATACATACAAACGCTCATGCGACGATGTGCCCCAGAGAATACCACATTCCAGCAAATATTACATCATTAGCATAAGTAAATATTACAGACCAGGTTTTGAGTTTAGAAACCAAGTACTTCAGAGATCATAACTAATAAGTTCTTTTGAGTTGCAGCGGAAAATAAAACAGCGAAAGCTACTTCGACGATAAGGATGTCTCGATGAAGCCCGTACGAGACATCACTCGGCATTATCTCCGTTGGACGGGGGCATATCCCATTCCACCGACCAACCAGGGGGAAGAGTGCAGGGCCAAGTCAAGCTAGCAATCATATCTTCAAAGGTCTCACCTGAAAATGAGCCACAAGCAAGGCTGAGTATAATAATACTCAGCAAGACTTACCCGAGTAGTGGAATCTACTCCACCGACTCTAGATATGCAAGGCTTTTTGGCTCAGGGGTTTGTTTTGCCGAAAAGCTTCTACAAGTGGATCCTTACTTTCAACTTTTAGCTCAAGATTCTAGTTTCGTTAACCATTCTAGATAAGCAGCTATCCAAAAGCATACATGGTGAAGCATTAAATTTTCATCCAACCAGTTCATTCATCCTCATTGTTCCTCTTCTTACTCTGTGGGTAAAAATGGTTAACAGTCTCAATAGCCGTGAGAAACGGACGATTCGAATCGAATTTCTTAACCTTGCAAGGGAAACCCAAACACACGTCACGTGGTTGCTCCCTAGAGTCACACGTGCAACTTTTCCCCTTTCTTTCCGGGTCGTGGATCGGGGCTACCCTCCGAGAGTACAAGAGCCCCACGCCACGGTTCGGCGCCGGGTCTCTGCACTCGCCATATGCACATGGGACCGAAGTTCAAAGGGTAGGATGCCGTCCCCTTGCCGGGCCAATCAGGTACTTAAGCTTACCGATTCCCATAATCTCGGCATGTGTTTAGTACGTTCAAAGACTTAACCATCACTACCACACACTGCGGCCTTAGCATTTTTCACTAGACAGACGGGCCTCAATCGTAACCATCGTTCCATAGCCCGTCCGTGTCCTTATGATTGCAGCGTGTAGTAGACATTCAACTCCTATTTTCTCGCGAGTGACATGAAATCACTCGACTTTTACCGGAGTCCTATTAGCACAGCATTCTATCGAACCTTACGTCTAGTTTTCAAGCAAGGGTTCCTAACATCATGCAAGTAAGTTTTCATTCAACTCCTATAAACTTAATGCACAGGCAAGGAGTAGTGAGTTGCATAATTTAGGAAAGAGATGGGTTATGCTCCGGGGCTTGCCTTCACAGTTAGCTTGGGGCTCTTCCGAATTTGGGCTCGGGTCTTCAAGAGCTTCAGTTAGATTTACTTGAGCTTCACGCTGCTCACTCTCGGACGCGGGCACCAGCTCGTAAGTTCCGTCGGTGAGAGTCGTCGATTCTACATGAATGCACAAGTTTAAGTCGTGGTAATGGTAATCGATACGATTTAAGTGTAATTACTACAATGGATAGTTTCTGGTCATGAAATTTTGGATTTAGGCACATCAGGGAAAGATGTGCTTACTGTAAAATTTTCAGCCAATTTTATGTAACAGATTAATTATGAAAAATATATTACATAGTTGCTGTTAGATCCTTGTTCTTTTTGTACAGAACAATTGGTGCGACAAATGAGTCTAAGATTTTTGCAGAGCTTTCACTTAAGCATGCAGAAGCTACTGTAGTTGTTGTAGGATTTATTATGCAGTATCCAGAGCATAGAAAATATGACATTACACACCTAGGTTATTCAAGGATTCATTTTTACAGGACCCTACACAGGGTTTTTGTCCATGCAACTTTTTACACAGCAACCTCTACCACAGTGTATCTCCTAGTAACAATTTGAGAATTTTCCAAGCTAAGATACTATTTTCTTGATTTAATGTATTTTATTAGCACATAAATCAAATAAGTAGGTTACTCTGAGATAAAAAGTCTCCCAATTTTTCTCAGGCTTCTAGGTACCAATACACTAGCATAAAAAAAGTTTCATTGGGTGATTCATCACCTAACTGCAGGGATAAAATATATCTAGCCACTTAAGGTATGAAACTAAGTTTAACAAACAGTGTAGTTAGAGGTGGAATTTGGGCCTGATCTTTTTACACAGTCCTAAACATCAAGCAACTAACTTACTGCCCAAAATCTAGGGTCAGCATTGTTCTACAGCAGTGGGTACAAAATAAGTCCATTAAAGCTTCCATTTAATGTAGAGCAAAATATGTTGAGATTCTGAGAAACTTTTTGTAACAAAAGGGGTAGAGTTTGTTCTAAGGATTCCAGAACAGTTGAGTTTGCATTTTTCTGAATTTTCTACGAGTTTATACGAATTTTACAAGTTCACTGAATTTGAATCTAGATTTGAAACTTTCTTTTACAACTAGGTCCTTGAATCTTACGCGCAGACCCTTCTAAAGATTTAAATTCTTGCAATTGGGTCCTCGGGCGGCTCGGGTACGACGGCCGGCCGAAATTCCGGCGAGGGGCTCGCCGGCGGTGAGGGGTGAGGGTCGGGGAAGGTTCAGGGGTGCGAGGGCTACCTCGTGGGGGTGTTGTTCAGGTGGGGGACGGCCGGGAAGGGCTCGCCGGCGTTGGAGCAGAGGCGGCGGAGGCGCGACACGCGTCGACGGCAGTGCTCCGGCGGGCTTGGGGCGGCCTGGTCCGGTCAGCTAGCTTCAGTGGCGCGTGGGGAAGCTGCTCAGGGGCTTGGCTTGGACGGAGGAGGTCGGGGTCGAGCTGTCCACGGCGAGCAGGGGCGGCGGCGGCGGCGGCAGCGCGGGCGGCGGCGCTCCGGTGGTTCTGGGTGGCGTTGGGCGGGTCGGTGAGCTTCAGGGGGATGATGTAGTGGTGGCTGGAGGCTCAATTTGGGCGGTGGGCGGCGGTGGAGAGCTGTCCACGGGCGGGCGGTGCTCGGCGGCGGCAATGGCGACGGCGAGGCGTTCTGTTTGCGGTGGCTCGCGCGCGGGCGGCCGGGCGGGGCTTTTATAGGGGCAGGAGGGGGTGTGGAGGGCCTGGGCGATGCGTGGGGCGGAGGCACGGCACGGCGCGGCACTGGGCACGGCGGGCGGCAGCAGAACACCGGCGCGGCGTGCGGCGGGCGGACGCGGGCGACTGGGCGGCCGGGATTTGGCGTGGGCGCGGGAGATAGTGTGGCGCACAGAGTGGTGGAGCAGCTGCTGCAGCGGCTCGGGCGGAGGGCAGGCGCAGCAACGGGCGGGGCGCGGGAGCCGGGGCGGCACGGCGGGGTGCGGTGGTTGGGCGCGGCGGGCGGCGAGGCGGAACGCGGCAGCGGCGTGCGCACGCGCGGGCGGCTACTGGGCAGCGCGGCGTGGGGAGGGGGCAAAGCCGGCCGTGGCGGAGTGGCGCGGCGGCCACTGGCCTGGCGCCTCGCGCCGGTCAGGCGTCGCCGGCCACCTGGCGGGCTGTCGGGCGGGGAGGGGAGAGAGAGGGAGGGGCGAGGGCCTGAATGCAAGAATTTGAAAAGTTTCAGGGGGTTGGGTGCAAACAGGGCTTTTTCTCCTCTTTCTAATTCGAATTTCAAAAACTTTTGAACATGAAAGTTGTTCAGAATAAAAAGTTCTACAAGTTTGGTTTCAGGCAACATCTCATTTGGCTTATGGTTTGAAAGTTAATTTAAAAATTCAAAAGCATACAAATGTGCCCAATTTAAATTTGAATTTCAACTTAACTCGTTCTAATTCTTTTCACCCTTTTATTAGTTAGTTAAGCATAGGGTTAGGCTAATAACATTGATTTTAGAAATGTAATTTACCAGGGTTGTCACAGACTTCCCCCCTTAACAAGAATCTCGCCCCGAGATTCGGTAAATCTTAGTGTGGACATGGGTGCACATACCAGTGGTTGAGATAAGAAACCCAGGGAAATGTTGGTTTAGGTAGCTCTCGGTTTCCCAGGTGGCTTCTTCTTCCGTGTGGTGATTCCATTGTACTTTATACATTCTAATCACTTTCCTCCTGGTCTCTCTCTCTTTTCGATCCAAAACCTTAACTGGGTGTTCGACATATGAGAGGTCGGGTTCCAACGATATTTCTTGTTGTTCCACAATCTCGGTAGGGACTCGAATACACTTCTTGAGTTGAGATACGTGGAAGACATCATGGGTGGCCGTGAGCTGAGGGGGCAGTCGTAATCTGTAGGCTACGGGTCCGCAGCTCTCAATGATTTCGTAAGGACCAACATAACGGGGAGCTAGTTTGCCTTTGATTCCAAATCTTCGCACTCCCTTGGTTGGTGAAACTCGAAGATAGACATGATCGCCAACTTCGAATTTTAGGGGCTTCCTCCTTTTGTCAGAATAGCTCTTTTGTCGGGCTTGTGCGGCCTTAAGATTTGCTTGTATTACTTCTACTTTCTCCTCTGCCTCGATTACCAGGTCGGGTCCAATTATTTTTCGTTCTCCGGTTTGTGACCAACTCAAAGGAGTCCGACACCTTCGTCCGTACAGGGCCTCAAATGGTGCCATTTTCAAACTCGTTTGATAGCTGTTGTTGTACGAGAACTCTGCTAGGGGCAGGCATTTGTCCCAATCCTTGTCATAATGAATGACGCAGGCTCTCAGCATGTCTTCAAGAATTTGGTTTACTCTTTCCGTTTGTCCGTCAGTCTGAGGATGGTATGCTGAGCTGCGAATCAGTTTAGTGCCAAGAGATGTTTGCAGTTGTTCCCAAAAGCGTGCTACAAACTGAGGACCACGATCGGAAATAATTGTCTTAGGTATTCCATGCAGGCAAACAATACGATCGAGGTAAATCTCGGCATATTTCTTGGTAGAATAGGTGGTGTGTACCGGAAGAAAATGTGCCGTCTTCGTGAGTCGATCCACGATAACCCATATGGAATCATGTTTCTGGGAAGTGTTTGGTAGTCCAACGATGAAGTCCATACTTATGTCTTCCCATTTCCAGGATGGTATAGGTAACGGTTGAAGTGTACCGGCTACCTTCAAGTGGCTAGCTTTCACTCTCTGGCACGTGTCACATTCTGAGACATACGTAGCAATTTCTCTTTTCATTCTAGTCCACCAGAAGTTTTGCCTTAGGTCTTGATACATTTTGCTACTGCCGGGGTGGATAGAGAATTTGGAAAGGTGTGCCTCATCAAGAATTTGCTTGCGGAGTTCACGATTCTTCGGAACGACTATACGTCTTTCGAACCATAGAACTCCCTTATGGTCCTGGCGGAAACATTTATACTTCTCCTCACCTAGAGAGAGTTTTTGTTTGATGATCTTAATTCCTTCATCATGTAGTTGTGCCATGATGATTTGGTCGTGAAGAGTGGGCTCAACTGAGATGTGATCTAGCGTGCCTTGGGAAACCATTTCCATGTTAAGCTTCCTCATCTCTGCACACAAGGTCTCATGGTAGGATTCCATGGATAAGCAATGGCAATGGGACTTGCGGCTCAGTGCATCCGCGACTACATTAGCCTTGCCGGGGTGATAGTGCACTTCAAGGTCATAATCCTTGATTAATTCTAGCCATCTCCGTTGTCTCATATTCAGATCAGCTTGTGTGAAGATATACGTGAGACTCTTATGATCCGTGTAGATATTGCATTGTGTACCCATGAGATAGTGCCTCCATATTTTCAGAGCGTGAATGACAGCTGCAAGCTCAAGATCATGAGTGGGATAATTCTGTTCGTGGGGCCGAAGGGCTCGTGAGGCATATGCAATCACTCGATTCTCTTGCATAAGCACACATCCTAGACCAGTACCCGATGCGTCACAATACACATCGAATGATTTGGTATTATCGGGTTGAGCTAACACAGGTGCAGTAGTCAGATGCTCTCTGAGAGTGTGGAAAGCTTCTTCACATTTCTCATTCCATACAAACTTTACTTCCTTCTTTAACAGTTCAGTCTTGGGCTTAGCAATTCGAGAGAAATCCGGGATGAAGCGACGGTAGTAACCGGCTAAGCCGAGGAAACTGCGAATCTGATGAACGGAGGTAGGGGGTTTCCAATCCATTACCTCTTGTACCTTGCTGGGGTCAACAGCTATGCCTTCGCTGGAGATCGTGTGACCTAAGAACTTTACAGTATCCAACCAGAATTCACACTTAGAAAACTTAGCATAGAGCTGATGGTCTCTGAGTCGCTGAAGAACAATGCGAAGGTGCTTGGCATGCTCTTCCTCATCCTTGGAATAGATAAGGATGTCGTCGATGAACACTACAAAGAATTTGTCCAGTTCGGGCATGAATACCGAATTCATGAGATACATGAAGTAGGCAGGGGCATTGGTGAGTCCAAAGGACAGGACCAAGAATTCATATAGTCCATATCGTGTGGAGAAGGCAGTCTTAGGAATATCGCAGGGGCGAATCTTGATTTGATGATATCCCGAACGAAGATCAATCTTTGAGAAGACTCTGGCTCCAGCTAATTGATCGAAGAGTACATCGATGCGAGGAAGGGGGTATTTATTTTAAACTGTTACCGCATTGAGAGGTCGGTAGTCCACACATAATCTCAAACTGTCATCCTTCTTCTTTACGAATAGGGCTGGACATCCCCAAGGTGACGCGCTAGGGCGAATGAAACCTTTGTCCAGTAGTTCTTGGAGTTGAATTTTCAGTTCTGCCAATTCTTTAGGGGGCATCCTATATGGCCTTTTGGATATAGGTGCAGTGCCTGGTTGTAGTTCAATGATGAACTCTATATCCCTATCTGGTGGCATTCCTGGTAAGTCATCCGGAAAAACGTCGGCATACTCATTTACCACGGAAATATCCTCCAGCTTAAGTCCTTCCATCTTGTAAGCACAGGAATTCGTGCAATCCAGGAATGGTAGGAAAAGGGTAGTGGCTCCGTGACTAGGTGAATTTATCTCCACAACTCTGGATGAGGGGTCTAGTGTGACTTTGTGCAAAATCATCCAATTCATGCCCAAAATAAGATCCATGCCGTCAAGGGGTAAAAGAATCAAGTTTGTGTTGATAGTTTTACTACCCAACTTGACTGGTACTTGTCTGATCATTTGATTCGAGGCAATTTTACCACCCGGTGTTGATATCATATAAGACCCTTTTGTGTGACAAACATCCAAGCCTACTTTTGCACCGAATTTTGCACTTATGAAACTATGCGATGCACCAGAATCAAATAAGATAACTGCAGGCTTGTTATGGATAGAGAATGTACCCGACATCACTGGGGCTCCTTCAGGAAGCTCTGCAAGCGTGGTGAAGTTAATCCGTCCTTGCTTGACTTGCAGGGTCTGTCTCTTGCCCCTGTTCTTGGTGTTCGGGTTGGATCCTGGACCTTGGTTGGGCTGCCCAGACTGAGGGCATTCTCATGCAAAGTGGTTGGAACTCCCGCATTTGAAACAACGATTCGCGGGGCTAGGTCGAAGAGACTGCTGAAGAATGGGCCTCGGACCATTCTGTGGAGGCATCGGGGGTCGTACCATGCCTGACTGCTGTGGGGGTCTGGCAATCCATCTCCCTGGTTGAGGGGCCCTAGGTGGAGCTATGGGTGCGGCATTTTGCACGATGCGATACCTTGGTGGTTGGGCACTTGATGGTCCAGCGGGTGCCTTTCTCTTCTTCTCTACCCGGTGTGCCATGATACAGTCTTCCTGGGTAATGGCCATATTGACCAATTCGTTGTAGGTGTCAGCCCTGGCTAGGTTCAAACGTTCCTTGAGCTTGGTATTCAGACCTCGGCGGAAACGATCACGCTTCTTGGCATCCGTATCAGCGTGATAGCCTGCATACTGGCATAGGTTGTTGAACGCCTGGGCGTACTGCAGCACGGTGCGGGTGCCCTGGGTGAGTGCCAGGAACTCATTAAACTTCCTCTCCAGGAGACCCTCGGGGATATGATGTGCCCGGAATGCGGTCTTGAATTCATCCCAGGTGACAATGTGATCAGCGGGGAGCATAGCAAAATAGTGGTCCCACCACAGTCGAGTGGTACCGCGAAGCTGTTGCGCGGCAAAACGAGCTTTGTTGGCTTCTGAGCATGGGGCCACAAGTAATGTGAACTTGGATTCGATGGTGCGAATCCATGCATCTGCGTCCAGGGGTTCCTCGGTCTTTTGGAACAAGGGCGGCTGGGTCCCTAGGAAATCCGTGTATCCTGCAGCTTGGGGTTGGTGAGCATTGTGTCCACCCCTCTGCTGGTGCTGTCCTTGCACGATCTGACGCAGCAGTTCGGTTTGAGCGGCCATCACTTCCACCAAACTGGGCGGGGGTGGTGGCGATTGTCGCGAGCGGCTGCCACCGGCACCAAAACCCTCGGGGTTGCCACGTGTTGATCCAACCATCTGAAACGTGAAAGGTTACCATTAGCAACGCGATCCATATTACTTCCTCGATTCATAAATGATTGGTGTAGTCAAAGACTTCCGAAATCACAGCTAGAAGTACGGACAGAATCTCTGTTTGCTACGAGAAAAATCATAGCTTGCTGTGGGTCCATCTAAAACATCTCATACTTTGGCAGTAGTCAGAGAATTTAGGAATGCACCACTTTGGTATTAAACTTCGGCGCTAGAACTATAGCTAAGGTGGTCGAAAGGCTCGTCCTTTGCCTTATTGTCTTAGCTGTTTTTCAGCAGATTGATCGGTACTGTTTCGCCTATAACTTAAACTAGCGAGGTCCAATGATGCTGAATTTTTGTGAGAACCACGATCAAAAAATTTAGCACAAGTTTGGTATTCAACACTCAGCCAAGAAATGCAAGAAGACATGGATAAAAGTTCCGACAAGTCTCAGCGATTGCGGATTTCATCGTTTACCAACTTACAACGAAATCACCCAAGTTTTATCGCCGTTCCTTACAAGTTGAGGGTATCCACATGGTTCAGGTGTACCCAACACAAAAGAGTTACTCAACTCCTAGTTAGCCTATTACAACACTTGCCAAAAGTTAGGCTACCCTATCGAGGAGTATGTGCAAAAGTCCTCCTAGGTCGTCCTCTAGAAATCATCCAAGTCGTTGACGGACGACTCGCTGTGAGCAGGAGAGTGAGCTCCCATCTGAGGTGCCCGTGGTACCTCACCCTCAAAATCCATACCGGAGATACCATCAATCTCCTGTGGCTCCTCCTCATCTTCCTCCATGTCCTCCTCATGGGGATGGTCATTCTGATCATGGTGCCACTGAATGTGCTCATTAGCATCCTCCAGCTCAAGGCTCAGATCATGGAGCTGCTCCTCCAACTGTGCTATCGTGGCATCTCTCTCACCCATGAGAGTGTCCTGCTCCTGAATTTGGCCCTCAAGTTGGCCAATCTGAGCATCTCTGTCCTCAAGATCCTCACTGACCTCCTTAATCTGCCCATCCCTGGTATCTGCCATCATGTGGTAGGCCTGAGCAAGATCAGTGAGTTGCTCAAGCGCCTGACTCTGGAGAGTCTGAAGCCGGTAGAGTGCACTCATGCACCGCACGGAGGTATGGATAGTTTCCTGGGCGTGAAAGTCTACCAAGTACTGTGCGTGCTGCACCCTGTTGAGCCAAAAGGGGTCGTTGTCCTGTGCAGCAGGAAACAAGCCAATGGGAGCGAGTGTGACAACCTCGGGACGCTGCGCGCAAAAAGTGGTGAGCGCCCTCATGGCTGCAAGCTCCCAAGTATCGGCCAAACGGCGACCAACAGCCTCAAGCTCCAAGGCGGGCCACTCTGGGTGTAGCGGGTGCCGAAAAACAGTCACGTTGACACGGCACTGGGTAACTCCATTTTCCGCAAACTCCAGTCCGGCGTAACGTGGGGGAATTAGATAGCCCGCGGTACGCAGAACATCCCACAAAATAGAGGGAAATCCCTCCCAGTGGAGACACTGCGAGTGGACGCGTCCATCCTCATCCACCATCATAGCAACAAGCTCGGCCATCTAAACAAAAGATCAAATGGAGTGAGATAGTGAAAAACGGTGAACAGCACAGGGACAGATTCTGTATAGTGTGCAAAAACAACCATAACTTCCACAGTTCTCGTCCAAAAAATTCTCAAATTTCACCAGATCACTCCTAAGGTATTTGTGAACAACTTTGCTAGTCAACTCCAGAGCTAGATAGGTCTCTAAGATGGTCTTTCTTTTCAGGTTTTACCTTACTGTCTACCCAGAATTTTCAGTGAACAGAGGGCTAGAGTTTCGTGCACCAGGGAAAATCTACCTAGCCAAAATTTACCAAATTTTAACAGCAGCTACCTGGGTAAATTTGGGACAAGTTTTGTGTTGTACTGTTTGGTAGAAAACCGCAGGAAGGGGGCCTAAAAATTTAAGGGGCAGAAGTGCTCATTCTGGACAGAAATCTGACATCCCATGGTTTCTGTTGTTTGCTATTACCCATAAGTTCAGAATTTTTGATTTTTGAACAGGGGATAGAACACAAAATTTGGAACAATTCTTTCAACATGAACTTTACCAGAAAAGGTCATTTTCTTTGATCAATAAATCTCTCTTTTCGGTCATGGCAGATTTGCGACAGATTCGCTAGATAGTCCTTACGAAAAATCTCGCTTAGATACGCAAGAACCTTACCGCTCTCATACAACGCATTTTCAGTTTCAGATATATATGTTCATGATGCATGCACGTCCTATTCGTCCTCACAAAATAAAATAATCGCCAATACTTTTGGTCTTACGAAGATAGTCTCGGTGGCATACACAATACGGCTCTCGCTATAATAGCTAGTCGAGTCTTTCTAATCGTTCCTTAACTTATCGTAATCGCGGTTAGTGTACCTGCAGAAGATTGACAAAGCATATATATTTCATGAACCTTTCATGCCAGCACTCATGAAAGCGTCCGTATTCATTACTGTTTACTTATAGAAACGATATCTGTACAATTTCCGCCGTACAGACGACGTTAACATACGCTATCGAGATAGCGTATTCACGGGGGTACTGTCATGAGACGGGGGTATGAACAGCGATCGCCATACCCTGCGCCAAACCTTCTACTCCCAATATGTTCAACTAACAGTTGGCATATTGGCAGCACCTCAAGTAAGCAACCGTTTGAGGGCAGCGTTCGGTTCGCATCACCGACATGAAGGCCAAGCTCTCTCAGTTGGCTGAGGATCCTTACCTTCTTACCTTAGCGATGAGTGCGTCGTTACAGAATTTAAGGTCGGTTGTGCATGAAAGTAAGTTTTGACAGAAAGTAATGTGCTGGAAGTCAGTTGATAATATTTCATAAGCCAGATAGCCACCTAGTAACTTTCCCATAATCCCTTAGGGCTTTACGAACTAGGCACCATCCTTAACGTACCAACACATTTCGCAACACACCTTCTAGTCAAGTTTTATGAAAATAAGTTTTTATGGTTTGTCGCATTCTCTGGCGTATGCATTTCGGCTCTGGAGCCCGCTGTTGCCAGCTGTGGCACCAGCTACGGCTCTGATACCAGCTGTGGCAGAACCACCTGAATTAATCCGGCTCAAGTGTATTAACCATCACCATTAAGGCAATCTCGGTTAACCTTACACTTCAAACGGAGTAATCCACTGGTCTGTCGGGTATAACCTCCCGATACAACCACGGTAGGGTGGATCGAATGCCATACATACAAACGCTCATGCGACAATGAGCCCCAGAGAATACCACATTCCAACAAATATTACATCATTAGCATAAGTAAATATTACAGACCAGGTTTTGAGTTTAGAAACCAAGTACTTCAGAGATCATAACTAATAAGTTCTTTTGAGTTGCAGCGGAAAATAAAATAGCGAAAGCTACTTCGACGATAAGGATGTCTCGATGAAGCCCGTACGAGACATCACTCGGCATTATCTCCGTTGGACGGGGGCGTATCCCATTCCACCGACCAACCAGGGGGAAGAGTGCAGGGCCAAGTCAAGCTAGCAATCATATCTTCAAAGGTCTCACCTGAAAACGAGCCACAAGCAAGGCTGAGTATACTAATACTCAGCAAGACATACCCGAGTAGTGGAATCTACTCCACCGACTCTAGATATGCAAGGCTTTTTGGCTCAGGGGTTTGTTTTGCCGAAAAGCTTCTACAAGTGGATCCTTACTTTCAACTTTTAGCTCAAGATTCTAGTTTCGTTAACCATTCTAGATAAGCAGCTATCCAAAAGCATACATGGTGAAGCATTAAATTTTCATCCAACCAGTTCATTCATCCTCATTGTTCCTCTTCTTACTCTGTGGGTAAAAATGGTTAAGCAGTCTCAATAGCCGTGAGAAACGGACGATTCAAATCGAATTTCTTAACCTTGCAAGGGAAACCCAAACACACGTCACGTGGTTACTCCCTAGAGTCACACGTGCAACTTTTTCCCTTTCTTTCCGGGTCGTGGATCGGGGCTACCCTCCGAGAGTACAAGAGCCCCACGCCACAGTTCGGCGCCGGGTCGTGACCACTCTCTGCACTCGCCATATGCACATGGGACCGAAGTTCAAAGGGTAGGATGCCGTCCCCTTGCCGGGCCAATCAGGTACTTAAGCTTACCGATTCCCATAATCTCGGCATGTGTTTAGTACGTTCAAAGACTTAACCATCACTACCACACCCTGCGGCCTTAGTATTTTTCACTAGACAGACGGGCCTCAATCGTAACCATCGTTCCATAGCCCGTCCGTGTCCTTATGATTGCAGCGTGTAGTAGACATTCAACTCCTATTTTCTCGCGAGTGACAGGAAATCACTCGACTTTTACCGGAGTCCTATTAGCACAGCATTCTATCGAACCTTACGTCTAGTTTTCAAGCAAGGGTTCCTAACATCATGCAAGTAAGTTTTCATTCAACTCCTATAAACTTAATGCACAGGCAAGGAGTAATGAGTTGCATAATTTAGGAAAGAGATGGGTTATGCTCCGGGGCTTGCCTTCACAGTTAGCTTGGGGCTCTTCCGAATTTGGGCTCGGGTCTTCAAGAGCTTCAGTTAGATTTACTTCAGCTTCACGCTGCTCACTCTCGGACGCGGGCAGCAGCTCGTAAGTTCCGTCGGCGAGAGTCGTCGATTCTACATGAATGGACAAGTTTAAGTCGTGGTAATGGTAATCGATACGATTTAAGTGTAATTACTACAATGGATAGTTTCTGGTCATCAAATTTTGGATTTAGGCACATCAGGGAAACATGTGCTTACTATAAAATTTTCAGCCAATTTTATGTAACAGATTAATTATGAAAAATATATTACATAGTTGCTATTAGATCCTTGTTCTTTTTGTACAGAACAATTGGTCCAACAAATGAGTCTAAGCTTTTTATAGAGCTTTCACTTAAGCATGCAGAAGCTACTGTAGTTTTTGTAGGATTTATTATGCAGTATCTAGAGCATAGAAAATATGACATTACACACCTAGGTTATTCAAGGATTCATTTTTACAGGACCCTACACAGGGTTTCTGTCAATGCAACTTTTTACACAGCAACCGCTACCACAGAGTATCTCCTAGTAAAAATTTGAGAATTTTCCAAGCTAAGATACTATTTTCTTGATTTAATGTATGTTATTAGCACATAAATCAAATAAGTAGGTTACTTTGAGATAAAAAGTCTCCTAATTTTTCTCTGGCTTCTAGGTACCAATACACTAGCATAGAAAAAGTTTCATTGGGTTATTCATCACCTAACTGCAGGGATAAAATATATCTAGCCACTTAAGGTATGAAACTAAGTTTAACAAACAGTGTAGTTAGAGGTGGAATTTGAGCCTGATCTTTTTACACAGTCCTAAACATCAAGCAACTAACTTACTGCCCAAAATTTAGGGTCAGCATTGTTCTACAGCAGTGGGTACAAAATAAGTCCATTAAAGCTTCCATTTAATGTAGAGAAAAATATGTTGAGATTCTGAGAAACGTTTTGTAACAAAAGGGGTAGAGTTTGTTCTAAGGATTCCAGAACAGTTGAGTTTGCATTTTTCTGAATTTTCTACGATTTTATACGAATTTTACAAGTTCACTGAATTTGAATCTAGATTTGAAACTTTCTTTTACAACTAGGTCCTTGAATCTTACGCGCAGACCCTTCTAAAGATTTAAATTCTTGCAATTGGGTCCTCGGGCGGCTCAAGTACAGCGGCCGGCCGAAATTCCGGCGAGGGGCTCGCCGGCGGTGAGGGGTGAGGGTCGGGGAAGGTTCAGGGGTGCGAGGGCTACCTCGTGGGGGTGTTGTTCAGGTGGGGGACGGCCGGGAAGGGCTCACCGGCGTTGGAGCAGAGGCGGCGGGCGCGACACGCGTTGACGGCGGTGCTCCGGCGGGCTTGGGGTGGCCTGGTCCGGTCAGCTAGCTTCAGTGGCGCGTGGGGAAGCTGCTCGGGGGCTTGGCTTGGATGGAGGAGGTCGGGGTCGAGCTGTCCACGGCGAGCAGGGGCGGCGGCGGCGGCGGCGGCGGCAGCGCGGGCGGCGGCGCTCCGGTGGTTCTGGGCGGTGTTGGGCGGGTCGGCGAGCTTCAGGGGGATGATGTAGTGGTGGCTGGAGGCTCAATTTGGGCGGTGGGCGGCGGTGGAGAGCTGTCCATGGGCGGGCGGCGCTCGGCGGCGGCAATGGCGACGGCGAGGCGTTCTGTTTGCGGTGGCTCGCGCGCGGGCGGCCGGGCGGGGCTTTTATAGGGGCAGGAGGGGGTGTGGAGGGCCTGGGCGATGCGCGGGGCGGAGGCACGGCACGGCGCGGCACTGGGCACGGCGGGCGGCAGCAGAACGCCGGCGCGGCGTGTGGCGGGCGGACGCGGGCGACTGGGCGGCCGGGATTTGGCGTGGGCGCGGGAGATAGTGTGGCGCGCGGAGTGGTGGAGCAGCTGCTGCAGCGGCTCGGGCGGAGGGCAGGCGCAGCGACGGGCGGGGCGCGGGAGCCGGGGCGGCACGGCGGGGTGCGGTGGTTGGGCGCGGCGGGCGGCGAGGCGGAACGCGGCAGAGGCGTGCGCACGCGCGGGCGGCTACTGGGCAGCGCGACGTGGGGAGGGGGCAAAGCCGGCCATGGCGGAGTGGCGCGGCGGCCACTGGCCTGGCTCCTCGCGCCGGTCAGGCGTCGCCGGCCACCTGGCGGGCTGTCGGGCGGGGAGGGGAGAGAGAGGGAGGGGCGAGGGCCTGAATGCAAGAATTTGAAAAGTTTCAGGGGGCTGGGTGCAAATAGGGCTTTTTCTCCTCTTTCTAATTCGAATTTCAAAAACTTTTGAACATGAAAGTTGTTCAGAATAAAAAGTTCTACAAGTTTGGTTTCAGGCAACATCTCATTTGGCTTATGGTTTGAAAGTTAATTTAAAAATTCAACCCGTTCAGATGACTTCTGTGCAAACACTACCTACGAGCTCAGTGCCTTGGGGGGCGTCAGCCACGGCGTATTTTCCCGAGCCAGCGAACGGGCATGGCACTTATCCGTTTTAGATGCCATACCAATCGTTCGCCCGGCCAACGGTCTCCCAGTATCAGCCGATTTTACCAGAAATCGGCAGGGGGGCAAACACTGTGGAAACATTCAGAGGCACGGCGCCAGCAGTGACGTACGAGGGGGGTGCGGACTCGTTTCGCCATCAGCTATCGGCTGCTCAGCAAAATTCGCTGATTCATCACCCAGCCGTACCAGCCCTTCAGCATATGCCCGTGCCGCGAACAACTGTTCATCAGCAGCAGGTGGACTGGACGGCAAGAATAGCAGAAGTAATCCAGGATCAGTTTGGACTAAAGCCGAAAGTTCAGACTTATACTTACAAGACGCCGTATCCACCGGCTTATGACTCGTTGCCGTTCCCACACCGCTACAAAGTTCCTGATTTCACCAAGTTCTCAGGGACGGACGACACATCCACTGTGGAGCACATCAACAGATTCATCATCCAGTGCGGAGAAGCTGCCACGCAAGATGCTCTGAGGGTGCGTTTATTTTCATCATCTCTGTCCGGATCGGCCTTCCAGTGGTTCACCACTTTACCGCCAAGTTCTATCGTCACTTGGGCCGACCTGGAGAAACAATTCCACAAGTACTTCTACGCAGGGGTACACGAGATGAAGATCTCAGATTTAACCAGCCTCAGACAGAGGAGCGATGAACCAGTGACAGGGTATATACAGAGGTTCAGAGAAATCAAGAACAAGTGCTACAGTCTGGCTCTGACCGATGCACAGTTGGCCGATATCGCTTTCCAGGGCCTCTTACCGCAAATCAGAGAGAGATATGCTGCCCAAGAGTTTGAGAGCCTGAGTCAAATCGTCCACCGATTGTCAGGGCAGGAGGTCCGACCGTTTGAACAGCGGAGGAGCTTCCAGAAGAAGGTGGCATACTTGGAGGGATCTGAATCTGACACGGAGGAAGAAATCGGCCTGGCAGAATGGGTAAAAGGGAAAAAACCGATATCCTGCCCCTTTGGCAAGAAGGAGCTAGAGACATTCGGCTTTGACACGTCAAAGGCCGATAAAATTTTTGATCTACTGCTTCAGGAGGGGCAGATTAAGCTGTCGCAACATCACACCATCCCTACGGCCGATCAACTTAAGAAGATGAAATACTGCAAGTGGCACAACGCTACTTCTCACGACACAAATGAGTGTAAAGTCTTCCGCCAGCAGATACAATCGGCCATTGAACAGGGGCGGCTCAAGTTTGAAACTCTAAGCCAATCGGCAAAGCCGATGAAGATAGATCAGCATCCCTTCCCGGCCAACACAGTTAACGCTGAAGGAACCTCAAGTCAAACCAAGGTGCTGACGTCAGAATCGGCGAGAAGAGGCGGCGCTGTTGACCCCAGGAGGCAGATCACGACAGAAGAAATCAGAAGGAACCGGCGAGGGCCAGAACTACCACACAGGCCTGTCACCTCCCAATTTCTACTCAGTAAATATCGGCAGCAGCAAGAACAAGTACAACACCAGGAAGAGATGATACGCCGGCATGAAGATCACTGGCAGTGTCCCTTCTTCATCCACTGCTGGGAAAACGATATCAGGTTGCCATCTGCCGATAACTGTCCGGAGTGTAACGGATCAAGCCGCAACGATCGCCCGAGGCCACACTATAGGGACAGAGGATCAGAGCCGATCAACAGAAATCGGCGCGAAGAACGGCGCGTTTCGGTGCATAATCGGCTGGGGGGCAGAGTTGACCAGTACAGCAGGTCAAAAAGCAACATCGGCCAGCAAGATGGACTGGGGGGCAGGATCAGCGCACACGATCGGCTGGAAGAGATGACCGATGATAGGGTATCAGATGAAGATCCCCTAGGGAGGGAACCAGAGTGGGAACACACTAGATCATCAGCCAAACCAGTGAATCCCAGGTGGTGTCCTGATGGCCTATCCAGATCCCAGAAGCGAAGGATCCAACGCCTACGCCAGTGGGAACATCAAGAAGAAGAACAAAGACAGGTGCCAGAGAGAAGGAATGTGAAATCTCGAATTTGGCACCCAAAGAAGAACGATCAGAAAGCAAACAACCAAGAATCGGAAGCCGAAATTGATATGGTATTCATACTGCCGATGGAGTTCATGGCGCCAAGCGATCGGGATAAAGCGACAAAAACAGAAGAAGAGCAAATGGCACAACTGGTATTAGAGCCGATGATGGCTACGTTTGAGAAACCAGAAGAAGAAAAACGGCAGCATCTCAAAGCGCTGTTTCTCAAGGGTTATGTCAACGGAAGACCCGTCACCAGACTACTGGTAGATGGAGGTGCGGCAGTCAACATCATGCCGTATGCCATGTTCCGCAAGCTGGGCAAGGGCGATGACGACCTCACCAAGACGGACATGATGCTGAAGGATTTCGAAGGCAACGTGTCACCCGCCCGCGGAGCATTCTGCGTCGACCTCACCATCGGCAGTAAGACCCTCCCTACTACTTTCTTCGTCATTAATGGCAAGGGGTCCTATAATATGCTGCTTGGTCGCGACTGGATACACGCAAACTGCTGTGTCCCTTCTACAATGCATCAATGCCTTGTGCAATGGGTCGGCGATAGTACAGAGATAGTCGCTGCCGATTCCGTCTACAGTGTTGCAGCGGCCGACACACAACAGTGGAGCTGCGAGCACGTCAAGTGTATATCTGGCAGGACTTGGGACACTGACTTCCTGAAAGTGTCCGATTTCGGTCTACAGCCGATCCAAGCAGTCGGCTCTGAAGATTCAAAATAAATGGATCAACTCGTTCGAGAAGGTGAGAAGCTGGGGCATGGGTTCACGTCGGCCGATTTGTTAGAGATGGTAGATTTGGGAGTCAGCAGCCAATCAAGGCCGACGTGCATTAGTGCCAATTTGGATTCTGAGTACAAAAAGAAAATATGTCAAGTTAACATGACTGATTTCTCATCGGTTTTCTGGCTGCACATCTGGTGAAAGAAATATTGGGATTCATTATTGAGTGGAAATTACGGATTACATGAAGCAGTTCAAAACCAAATCGGCGCAATGGCATTAAAGGAGCAATAATGTTTAACATATTGTTTACAGCCCAAGGAAAGCATCTATGGCTACAATCGCTCGTCGTCTAATTTGATCGGCCGATTCTACTATCCTCTGATCATTTTCGGCCGATCCTGGTACTTCTGACATGCGGCGACGGAGTCTTATTGTTTCACGGGCCAGATGTTGTCTTTTTTGCTTTAGCTCGCTGATCATGGTTGGGAGTTCTTGGAGCTTTTTCTCCTCAGCGGCTATCTCTTTGGTTATCTGTTCCATCTCCTTGGCTAGTTCTGCTCTCCTCCGTTTCAGCCGATCTATTGCGCCAACGATGTCCGGACGGCAGTTCTCGAGGAAGTTGATTTTGTGATGTACTTCCTGGGTCTGATGCTTGTACGAGTCAACCTCCTCCTGAGTTTTGGCCATCTGAGCGCGATCGGCCATACGTTGCAGCGCCCGCGAGACCGGAATCCGCATGCCCTCTATATAGGCAGCATACCCCAAGTCTTCCGACACTTCATCCGGGATGTGATCTACGACCTCATTGAAAAGTTGTCGGATCGGCGATGCATCTTCCACCAGTCGGCCGATGTCACCTTGGAGGAGAGTACGAATGCTTTCGAGCTTAGAGCGGACATCGTCGGAGGCAGAGCTCGATGGAGCTGCGTGTGAGGCGATTTCTTCTTCATCGGCCAAGGAGACAGCGAAAGAAAAGATGCTATTGTTAGGAGTATATTGCTCCTGTAAGGGAACGAAGCAAAGGGTAAGCAAGCGGTGAAAGGAAATCGGCCGATTCTGATGGTAAGATTGTTACCTCTTTGAAACGAATCTCTCTTGCCTGCGCCGGTGGAAGTATTTCCCTTGTTTCAGGGACTGGTGCACTTGGTTCGCCAGAAGAAGAGGATTCGATCGTTATCAGTGCTCCGCTTGGACCAGCTTCCTGAAAAAGGCATAAATTCCCGTGAAAATACTATGGGAAAATGAAATGAGAGGGTAGTGGAAATTTGTCATGCCTCTGTGGGTCTCCCGGCCGATTCCTGCTGTGGAGTTACAATCGGCGTACCCAAGTCGACCTGCATCAAAATTGGTTAAGTTTCCTGAATATTAAGGATGCAGGGTAAGAGATCATGTACCTCGGCAACAGGAGCTGCTGTAATCTCAGTCCCTACTTGAGACGTGGCCAATAGTTGCGGGGCCTGTGGTGGGACAACTTGTGCAGCCTGGCAAAGGGATGAAATTGATGTCAGCAGAAGATTTGGGGAATATATGAGATTAATAAAGTTACCTCGACAGCTTCTACTAAGAGCGATGTTGCAGCAGCCCCGGCTTCGGCGGTGACTTGGGGATCGGCCGTCTCGACAATTGGTAGGGGTGAAGGACCTGAGGTCTCGGCGAGTATCACTTCCACCAGATCGGCTGATCCAACACGGGGAGTCTCAGCCGATACTGCTGCCATCTGGCTAGCCGATCCGATACGGGAGATTTCAGCCGATGCTATTGTCGTCCGATCGGCCGATTCAATGCGAGCCCGCATCCGACGGCTGGATATCTTTGGTGTTGGTCCTTTGGGCGCTCGTCTTGATCGGCCGGTGGAGATATCTCTGATAGATGGAGCATGAAAGCCGATGAGTGGCTGCACTGTGTATTGGTGATGGCTATCGATCGGCCGGCCGCTTCGGCTCCGCATTGGGGGAGCATGGCTTTCAGACTGAAGAGGTAAACATAAGTTAACAGCGAGATGATAATGCAACATTGAAATCAGCTAAGGAGAAAGGGACATACCGCAGCATTTGGGTCGATGTTCTCTGGGTCCAAAATGTTGCAGTAAGTTGATGGGGACTTACAGAAAAGATGATGCTTCCATTCTGCCCACCATAATTTATACTGTTGGGTGGCGAAAGAGGCAACTGACCAGCCGTTCAAGTAAATGGTGCTGGAGTCGGGTACTAAATCGCACAATCGGCTGTAGTCAAGACTTGAAGTTAATCCGTCTCTGAATTTTGCTTGGCCGGCGAAATAGACTCGAATCGGCAATTGGCCAAAACCTAGTTGCCTTGCTGCAGCCGACAGGCAGTAGAACTCATAAGTGGGTGAGTCCTATCCTGAGAAGAAGTTAGCCGGCAGAATTCCCGGCTTAATCAAGAAATCCATCAATTCTCTGTCAAATGTGTGGGTGGAGAAGTCGAAGCATACAGGCAATTCAAAAATCGGCTCTGCGGTCTGATATGGATACCAGATGATCATCTCCTCACTAAGTCCATTATAGTAGTATCTGAAATATTCAGCTACGCGGGTAGCGGTGAACTGGCAGCCAGGAAAGGCCGATGCCGCCTCTCCAACAGATCTGCAGCGATGACGGACCGATGGATTCTCCTCTGACTCGATGTTGGGAAAGGTCTTTGTCTCTATCCTCTGCTGAGAGACCTTGCTCATGTGTAGATTGAGCCAGAGGGTGATGAACCACCAAGGGCCGCCTGGATTCCCTATCGGCTCTCCTTTCGACAGCTTGACGCCGATTTGATGCATCATATGGTATGTCGATCCCAACAAATGTTTACCGAGGGGGATGGCCGACCCTTGTGCAAGAGACTCTGCCAAAGCTTGAGTGTTTGAAGTGGGCCCGACCGCTCTGCCACAGAAGAAGTGTTTCTCCAGCCACATCATCAAGAAGGCGGTGTGCTCCCTCTGTGAGACTGTCCCTGTCTTCATGTTTTTACTGATGTATCCTTTCCACCCGCCGATTCCTTTGGTCTCCAGCCGATGAGATGGCTTGAACAGATAATTGAAGGGAGTATCGGCGGAGGAAACATCTAGGCCGGTCAGCAGCAGGACATAGGCCAAGGTCGGGGTCATGGGTCCGTGTCCAAAAAGAAATGCGTTAAGTGCATCGGACCAGAAGTAAGAGGCTGCCATAACCAAAGGTTCGTTCTTTTCCATCTGAGAAAGGGATAAGTCTATACACTGGCCGATTTTAAGTTCTTCCCATTGGACTTTCCAAGACCCGGCTACCCTTTGGTACCATTCTCTCCACCCGGGTGTTTCGTTCGGCCAGGATCTGAATGCGCCTACCCAGTGATCTAAATCCATGGGTGATTGCTTAAAGGGGATCCTATGAGTTTCTAAATTGATTAGAGCCGTTGGATCAGGGCTCCCCATAGGGCCTAGACAGATGAGATCAGGAGACTCTGAGAGAGGAATGGTGATCCTGTGCCTAAAGGCCTAAAAAGAAAGGGAAAAAAGGGAAGAAACTAAGAAAGGGACCGGAAAATACTAAAGCAGTAGAAAGGCGAAAAGGAAAAATTTTCGGGCATTTACCTCTGGGATGGAAGCCATCATCGCCGATGACGCCGCTGGGGAAGCCGCCGATTGGGCCGCCGCTGTGAAAGGAGCAGCCGATGGAGCCTCTGTAGATGGGGTGGTCGCCGATGGAGACGCCATTGGAGGTCGGAGCAGGCTGCGGATGAGATCGCCGGAGAAGGGGGAGCGCTTGGGAATCAAAGGAACTTGGAGGAAGATGAATAGTAATGCGACAGAAAGGATGCTGGATTCGTGGAGGAGGAGAGGCGGAGAAAACCAGTACTTAAGAGAGATAAGGGGGGCAAGGGCAAAGATGGTATTTTTACCGCGCCGTCTACGCGAGTTCCAGGGGAGCGGTCGTTTCGCGCGCCCGGTTCGAGGAAATTGCAATCATTGTGCCACGGAACGGAAGGAGATTTTTACTGCGCCCGTTTCGGAGAAGAGGATTAAAGAAAAGAGTTTCGAAGGAAAAGTTATATTTTACTCCGAAACTGGGGGGCATGTGTTGACGCCAGATTTTGACACGTATTGAATCGGCGTCAGGAGGAGAAGATTGGCCGATGAAGCAGATCTGAAAGCTACAGTAAGGAATCGGCCGATTGAGGTAACAGTTGAAAATCGGCCGATTGGTGGCGCAGCCTATGCCAACAGGATGGGATTATTCCAGAAGATCCTGGTCAAAAGCTGGTCAACAAGGCATGCTAAGTCGGTCGGGAAGCAATTGAAGAGATCCTGAGTGGATTAGGAAACGGCGGCAGAAGATTCTACGGGAGTCCGTTTCCTTTTTAAAAGTTATTATAGATATAGTAGTTTTCCTGTTTTTTAAATAAGGTTGTAACAAGTCGTAATCGACCAGGAGTCCTAGTTTCAGGGTATAAATAGGAGTCGCTAGGGCTTTGCGATAGATCAACACATCAATCAACAAAATACTTCTACTTTTTACCAGTACTTTACTTTCAAGTCGGCGACTTCGCCAATATTTTCTTCTTCCACGAGTTCATACAGATTGGCAGGGCTGCATCAACCTGATCTCCGGCCAATTGGTAGGTTCCGCTTATCGAGTAATATCCGAGCTTTAACTACGGGCGCATCGTTGTGGTTTTGTTTGGATTTATTCACAAGTTATCGATATTTACTAGAATTGCAAGTTTTACCTGTTATTCTAGTATTATCACCAGTTATCCAGCTTGAGATCAGAGTAATCGGCTTCTTCATTGTTCTCCTTCGATTTATCATCATACAGCCGATTAGATCTATTTCAAGTGTTGCTTCTATAGTAATTGTTTAGATTGCTCTAGCAGTTTTCTTTACAATTACTATACGATCATCGGCTGAGCCATAGCCGATCATCTCTACAGCAAATCGGCCGATTTGCCGCCGACGCGCTCCTCAGGACAGATCGGATCTCCAGCCGATCGACGCGCCTGGAATTTAATACTCTATTTCCTTGTCAATCAACAGGTCAGATTGACCGGCACGCCGCGCGAACCGCACCAGGGCGATAACCCGAACAGGAGCTAAGCAGATTCTCCCTGGTCGTGTGTCCGACGCTGAAGACCCATCGGCCGATTCCTATCCGGCCGATTTTAGCGCCAACACGGCCATATGGCGCAGGGCCCTGAACACTGAAGTCTGCATCGACTCTATGTATGCAGCAGGATCCAGAGTTTCTGTCGCTTCCTCCGGGATTCGGCCTCTGATGTCATTAACAAGTCACCGAATCGATGAGGCATCTCCCACTAATCGGCCGATATCGTCTTGGAGGAGGGTCCGCATACTCTCGAGCTTGGCACGGACGTCATCAGGAATTGAGCTCGATGTAAATTGGTATGAAGCGACCTCTTCATCGTCAGAAAGGGGAACCGCGAAAGAGAAAAGACTGTTATTGGGAGTGTCTTGTTCCTGCGAAAGAATAAAGATAAGGATTAGCAGACAGTAAAGGGGAATTGGCCGATTTGGGTGATAAGTTTCTTACCTCTTTGAAGCGGATTTCTCTTGCTTGCACCGGCGGGAGTGCCACCCTCGTCTCAGGAACCGATGTGATCGGCTCATCAGAAGAGGAAGACTTGACGACTATCAGTGCCCTGCTCGGGCCGGCTTCCTGAAAAGGTATGGGAAACATATTTTATGAGTATACTGTGAATAATTAAGTCTGATGATATGAGATACCTGCCATACCTCTGTGAGTCTTCCGGCCGATGTTTGTTGGGGAGGTACAGTCGACGCACCCAGATTAGCCTGCATCAAAATCGGTTAGTTTTTGTTGAATATCAAGAGATTGAGTTAAGAAACTCTCTACCTTGGTGAGGAGAATCGCTGGCGTTTCGGCTTCCGCTTGGGACGTAGCCGATTGCTGCGGAGACGGCGCTAGGGCAATTTGTGTAGCGTGACAGAAGGAAGAGGTTAATATTGATAGAATACTTAAAAGTATGTGAAGTATGCGAGGTTACCTGAACCGCTTCTACCAGCAGTGATGCAGCGGCCGCTCCAACTTCTGTAGCAGTCTGGAGATCGACCTCCTTGGCAATCGGCAAAGTTGGCGCAGTTGGAATTCAGCCGATGCCGCCACCGATTGATCAGCCGGTCCTATGCGGGCACGTACTCGGCGGCTCGTCTTCTTCAAAGTGGGCCTTTTCGGTGTTTGCTTCCATCGGCCGCTGGTGATGTCTTTGATGGTCGGGGCGTGATGGCCGATAAGTGGAAATGGTGTGTATGGGCGATTGCTCTCTATCGGCCTACCACTTCGGCTCCGCGTCGGGGGAATTTGACTTTCGGACTGAAAAGAGAAATACAAGTTAGCGGCGAGATTGTAGCATGAAAAGGGACAATGTTGAAATCAGCTGGGAGAAAGGTAATACCATTGCACTTGAATCGATGTTGTCTGGGTCCAAACTATTACAATATGTTGAGGGAGACGAACAGAAGAGGTACTGCTTCCATTCTGCCCACCACAGTTTGAATTGTTGGATGGCAAAGGGGGCCACTATCCAGTTGTTTAGGTCGATGGTACTGGAGTCTAGCACTAGATTGCACAGCCAACTGTAGTCGAGGCTCTTGGTCAGTTCATCTCGAAATTTTGCACGACCGGCAAAGTAGACTTGAATCGGCAGCTGACGAAAGCCGAATTGCCGGGCTGCGACTGATGGATTGTAAAATTCATAGGTTGGGAAGTCTTTTCCAGAAAAGAAGTTGGCCGGTAAGAATTGGATGATGAATCATAACAGACGGGAAGCTCAAAAATCAGCCCTGTCATCTGATACGGATACCAGCTGGTGGTCTCTTCACTGA
This sequence comes from Panicum miliaceum, assembly GCA_032594955.1. NCBI lineage: Eukaryota > Viridiplantae > Streptophyta > Magnoliopsida > Poales > Poaceae > Panicum > Panicum miliaceum. The sequence continues at coordinate 17,246,956 of CM064068.1, forward strand.
AGTCGTTGTAAAAAACATCTGAAGTATTCGGACGTTCGGGTGGTAGTGAACTGACAACCAGGGAAGGCTGATGCTGCTTCTCCAAAAGAGGTACACCGTCGTCGTATGGTGGGATTCTCTTCTGACTCGATATTGGGAAATGTTTTGGTCTCTATCTGCTGCTGGGAGACCTTGCTCACGTACAGGTTAAGCCGGAGGGTGATGAACCACCAAGGACCGCCAGGATTGCCAATCGGCTCCCCTTTTGATAATTTGACGCCGATTTGGTGCATCATATGGTAGGCGATCCTAACAAATGCTTCCCAAGGGGGATGGCCGATCCTATTGACAGAGCTTCTGCTAGAGCTTGTGTATTGGATGAAGGGCCAACTGCTCTGCCACAGAAGAAGTGGTTCTCTAGCCACATCATTAAGAACGTTGTATGTTCTCTCTCTGAAATCATCCTAGTCCTCATGTTTTTGCTGATATACCCCTTCCACCCGCCGATTCCTTTTGTCTCTAGCCGATGGGTCGGTTTGATTAGATAATCAAAGGGTGTATCAGGGGAGGAGATATCAAGGCCGGTCAGCATCAGGACATCGGCCAGGGTTGGGGTCATAGGTCCGTGCCCAAAGAGAAACGCGTTGAGCGCGTCGGACCAGAAATAAGAGGCCGCTATTACTAAGGGTTCATTTAATTCCATTTGGGACAAGGAGAGATTGATGCACTGGCCGATTTTTAATTCATCCCACTGAACTCTCTTGGACTTGGCTAATCTTTGGTACCATTCTTTCCAGCCAGTGGTTTCATTCGGCCAAGATCTAAAAGCACCTGCCCGCTGACCCAAATTCATAGGTGATTGATTGAAAGGAATTCTATGGGTTTCTAAGTTGATCAAATCAGTTGGGTCTGGATTCCCCATGGCCTAAGCAGATGAGACCAGGGGTTTCAGAAAGGGGAATAGTGATCTGGTGCCTAAAAGCCTAAAAAAGAGGGAAAAAGGAGAAAACTGAGAATGGATCTAAAAAGTGCCTGAGCAGTAAAAAGTAAAAGAGGAAAGTTTTGGATGGTTACCTCAGGAATGAAACTCATCGTCACCGATGGAGTCACCGATGGAGTCGCCGATGAGACCGCCGTCACCGAGGGAGTTGCTGGCGGAACCTCCGCTGTTGGTGGAGTCGCTGATGGTGCCGCCATTGGAAGGATGAAGCAGATTGTGGATGTGAGGAAGATCGCTGGAAGATGCGGTTGGAAACCGAGAGGGTGCTGGGAAGAAGATGAACAGTAATTCGCTGGGGAGGAGATTACTAGGCTCGTGGGGAAGGAGCGGCGGAGAACGCCGGTACTTAAAGATAGTCCGAGAGAGAGAGGGTAAAGGCAGGATTTTTGCCGTGCCGTCTACATGAATTCCAGGGGAACAGTTGTCTCAAGCGCCCGGTTCGAGAAGATTACAATCATCATGTAGAAGACCGCGAAACGGAGGGAGATTTTTGCTGCGTTTGTTTCGGAGGAAAGATTAAAAAAAGGAGTTTCGAAGTAAAAGTTATGTTTTACTCTGAAACTGGGGGGCATGTGTTGATGCCAGATTTTGACACGTGTTGAATCGGCGTTAGGAGAGGAAGAGACTGGCCGATGCGGCGGATTTAAAGGCTACAGTTGGGAATCGGCCGATTGAGGCTACAGTTAAGGATCGGCGATCGACGATGCAGCTTGCGCCAACAGATAGGGGGATGAAGCCATTGGAATCTCAACAGAGGATTTCAGTCAACAATTACCTGACGTTGGTCAAAAGAACGATGCCGACTCGGTCATGAATCAATGGAAAGAATCCTGATTGGACTAGGAGATGGCGGCAGAAGATTCTGTGGGAGCCGGTTTCCTTTATGAAAATATTATAGATATAGTAGTTTTCTATTTAAATCAAGTTTGTCACAGATCGTAATCGATCAGGGGTCCTAGTCCTAGGGTATAAATAGGAGTCGTCAGGGCTTTGTGGACATCAATCAATCAATCAACAAAACAATCTACTTTTTCATCGTACTTTACTTTCAAGTCGGCGACTTCGCCAATACATCTTTTACTTTCACGAGTTCGTACGGATTGGCAGGGCTGCATCGACACGATCTCCGGCCAATTGGTAGGTTCCGCTTATCGAATAACATCTAAGCTTTAACTTCGGGCGCATCGCCGTTGTTTCGTTTAGATTTATTCACCAGTTATCGATATTTACTAGTATAGGTTTTACCTATTGTTCTAGTTTTATCACCAGTTATCCAGCTTGAGATCGAAACTATCAGCTTTATCATTGCTTTCCCTTGTTCATTATCATACAGCCGATTAGATCTATTTCAAGTGTTGCATCTGTAATAATTGTTTAAGTTGCTCCAGTAGTTTTCTTTGCAATTATTACGTGATTATCGGCTGATCTATAGCCGATCATCTTCATAGCAAATCGGCCGATTCGCCGATACGCTTTTCGGGACAGATCGGAACCTCAGCCGATCGGAGCACCCGGAATTTAATACGTTTATTTCCTTGTCAATCAACAGGTCAGATTGACTAGCACGCCGCGCGAACCGCACCAGGGCAATCACCCGAACAGGAGTTAAGCAGATTCTCCCAGGTCGTGTGTCCGACGCTGAAGGTCATCGGCCAATTCCTGGCCAATTTTTAGCGCCAACAATCTTAAATTTGATCTTAGTGAAAGCATTATCATTATTGTGTACCTCACGTCGGCGATGTCCTCCCATACCTCTATGATTAGTACATAGCCGTCGACGGTTGTGAGCGTCTTGATCGTCTTGTTCAGTATCAGCAACGTAATCACCCCAATTATCCTCGACATGCTCATCTTTCTTGCTGTCTTCATCATGCCCATCGGGGGCTTTAGCATGCGGCGCATCAAAACGTCGTAGAAGAGCAGCAACACTTTTGTCGACACGACTGATCGACGTCTCCAACCCTGCAAGCTTGTTGTTGGTGGAAATCTATCCACCCTCTAGGACACCAATCTTCTCATTCAGCACCTGCAAGTCAGTATCAATTCCTTTGGTGTACTCCATCCCTTGTTTTTTAAATATTTCATGATGCCCTTGGTACCAGGCATAAGTGGACCACCCCCATCATCCTCATCCCCTGAACCTGCCATGGTAGAAGCACAAGAACAAACAGGGAACAAGTGAAGTAGAACAAACCCCTATAGCTACTAAGATGTAACCACTGTGAGGCGCTCTCTCTCAACCTGTTATACAAGCTCTTACCAATTCTTACCTTGCTCAACAGGAGGGGGTTGGCAACCAACAAGTCGAGCACCAGGAAGGGAGCATATCGGTGCCGCAGCAACAGGACCTGTCAAACTGTAGTCGAATATGTGGAGCTGTAGGAGGGCTGATCAAGGGAAAATACTAGCACCACGTTAGTCAGAAAAGCAAGCTAAATAATTGTTCAATGGTGGTACTGTGCTGGTCCTAGCCTAGACCGTGCTACAGGCGCGAGACTGGACACAAATAAAGTCACAAAGCACCAACCGAAACAGCAAGAGCACAAAAGATGGATTAGCCCCTTTCTTCTTTTTCGTTTCTTTTCTTTTTTTTCTATTTTTTTCACTTTGTTTTCTTCTTTTTCTTCTTTTTTTGTAGAGGACTAAAATCCTTTGTTTGACAACCAACGCAACAGGATTACAGCATATAGCTACTACCAACTCAGATTGACGAAACTTGTTTCACGCAGCCAGACGCACAAATATCCAAGTCGATTTTGGAGAAGTCAGATGGAGTTTGTGACCAAGGTCAGATCCATTGGAAAGATCACGAGTTAGCTTTCCAGATTGTATTAAAACTCGCAAATCGGAGACTGGACACAGAAACAATGAAAGTTTTCTTCCAGTGCTGAATTGAAACTCCGAGACAAAAAGAGGTGACAAGAACTCGAAACTCTAAAGGACTAAACTAAGACCAGCAACACAACACAACTGGTGCAACCAAATACTCAACAAGCCCTAACTAAGCTGTACTAGCAAAGGCTCAAAGAGTTTATAGGATTTCAGGTAAACTAATCTACTAATTTTTTTGGGCTTTTGGACTATAGGAAAATAAAAACCGCAAAGGATAGGAAGTGTCTCACCGATAAACCTTGCTCTGATTACCAACTGATGTGAACCCGCTAGGGTTTGTTCCCAATCTTTCGATGAGAGGCGGGGGATAACTCGATTTGAGGATGGAGGCAACGTTCACGGCCCGACTACAGCCTTTCAAGGACACTGCGCCTTAGCAACCGATACACCACCTCCAATGGCTGCCGTGATCTTGTGGAGCGCGACACCCGGCCACTAGGGCACTTGTCCTGCAAGCAATCGAAGAACCAGCAAGAACAAGTAAACAAATACTGAATATACTAGATGTAGATGAAAGATTCAAACTAAATCTGCAGCTGATCCAGCACGCGCGCTCACAAGCAAGTGGCAAAGGCTAAACTTGATCTAAACAAAACCCCAAGTGTTCTTTGTGGCGGCTAAAGGGTATAAGGACGTGGGAGGATGACCACAAGGGTGCTGGGGTCGTACTCCAACCCTAGGACGCGTCCGTAATGGACTCAACTTGATACACGGCCCATTGGGCCAAAATAAGGCGACACAGCACCGTGAGCAGAAAAGGTGTCGACAATAAATCGATGATTGTGACCAACTCCGAGCAGAGATAGACTTGATGCCGCATCCGTTTGAAAGAAGACTTTATAAGCTTTCCACGAAGTACTTGAAAGCCCCAATCCGAGTCCATATGCGATCGTGGTGACCGTCACAAGTTGGTGCTGTTCTGCGGTCCGAATTCATCCTGCGCGAATCCGTTTTCCTTTCGGTCGTCTCCTTGGTTCCTAATCAAAATAAGAGTGCACGCGTCTCCATGGTCCAAATATGATGGACATAAACTCAAAAGTGAACTCACCTGATGATTAAATTGACGAGCTCGGGCACTTGTAATAGGACTAGAAATAGGTACTTGTGTAGGCGTGGATGCATCATTAGTATTGATGTCCACATCAAGACCCCTGAGGACGCTGCCTTTATCAACAACAACAATAACGGGTACCGTCCACAGGGAGGTCAGGGGTCGAACCAATTGCGTCCACCTTATCAGGGAGATAACAATTACAACTCAAATTACAATTCGAATTTCAATTCAAACCAACCTTCCATAAAAGATCTCGTTCTTGGCCAAGCTAAAATAAATGAAACCATAACTAAAAAGCTTGTTGCCAACGATAAAATTCTTGAGAGCATAAATATGAAAGTTGAAACTCTTTCTTCTGCTCTTAAAAATCAGTTAAGTTTCAATAAAATGATCGAAACCCAGCTTGCGAAAGTTGTTGCTGCCTTTCCAACTTCCGAGAAAGTTAACGCGGTGACCACGAGGGGTGGTAAGTCCACTCGTGATCCGCCTAACCCTAACCTTGCAGAGAAGACAACAGGACCACAAGAGGACGAAGGGCAATCAGGCCAAGAGAATGATAGGGAACCCGAGGAGGGAACAACCCCAAAAGGGTTTGTTGACACAAGCTTCTTGCTGTTTCCCACTCATAACCGGAAGACGGCGGTGGACGAGCAGTTCGCTCATTTGTTAGATGATCCAGAAGATACATGTAAACGTCCCTTTGTTAGATTTTATGCATGTACCAATGTACGCCCGCTACATCAAGGACATCATCAACAACAAGCGACCTCTCCCCACCACAGAAGTCATAAAGCTTACAGAAGAGTGTAGCGCAGCTATACTCAACCAACCTCCAAAAAAGAAGACAGACCCAGGGTGCCCAACGATCACATGCTCCATCAAGACCTTAGGCAAAATTTCTGGTGGACTAGGATGAAAAGAGAAATCGCTAAATATGTCTCAGAATGCGACACCTGCCAGAGAGTAAAAGCCAGCCACTTGAAAGTAGCCGGTACACTTCAACCCTTGCCTATACCCTAATGGAAATGGGAGGACATAAGTATGGATTTCATTGTTGGATTGCCTAGTACCGCACAGAAACATGATTCCATATGGGTTGTTGTTGATAGGCTCACTAAGACGGCACATTTTCTTCCGGTACACACCACCTATACCGCCAAGAAATATGCTGAGATTTATCTCGATTGCATTGTTTCCCTACATGGAGTACCGAAGACTATTATTTCCGATCGTGGTACTCAGTTTGTAGCGCGCTTTTGGGAACAATTGCAAGCTTCTCTTGGTACTAAATTGATTCGAAGCTCAGCCTATCATCCTCAGACTGACAGACAAACTAAGAGAGTAAACCAAATTCTTGAAGACATGCTTAGAGCTTGCGTCATTCACTATGGCAAAAATTGGGACAAATGCCTATCCCTAGCAGAGTTCTCATATAACAATAGCTATCAAGCGAGTTTGAAAATGGCACCATTTGAGGCCTTATACGGACGAAGGTGTCGAACTCCTTTGAGTTGGTCACAGACCGGAGAACGCAAAATATTTTGACCAGACTTGGTAATCGAGGCAGAAGAAAAAGTGAGAGTAATACAGGAAAACCTTAGAGCCGCACAATTCAGGCAAAAGAGCTATTTCGACAGAAGGAGAATGCCACTGAAATTTGAAGTTGGTGACCACGTCTACCTTCGAGTTTCACAAACCAAGGGTGTCCAACGATTCGGAGTCAAAGGAAAACTATCTCCCCGTTATGTTGGTCCCTACGAAATCATCGAGAGCTGTGGACCAGTAGCCTATAGAATTCGACTACCCGCTCAGCTTGTAGCCATCCATGATGTCTTTCACGTATCTCAACTCAAGAAGTGTGTCCGAGTCCCTACCGAGGTTGTCAAAAAACAGGAAATCTTAGTAGAGCCCGACCTCTCATATGTTGAGTACCCTATCAAAATCATGGATCAAAAAGAAAGAAGCACTAGGAGGAAAGTGATTAAAATGTACAAAATTCAATGGAATCATCACACTGAGGAAGAAGCCACATGGGAAACTGAAAGTTTTCTAAAACAGAATTTCCCGGGTTTTCTCAACTCCATCGAAGGTACACACCCCCTCCACCCTAAGCTTATTGTCCAAATCTCGGGGCGAGATTCTTTTTAAGGGGGGAAGGCTGTAACACCTCAGGTGTTTAAATTATGAAATAAGCCTCTTTAGCTTAACACGGTGCGTAAATAATTAAGAGAAGTTTCAACGAAATGAGTTTTTAAAATAACTTATAAACTAGAACCCAAATGAACTTTGGCCTAAAACAAAACTTGTGTAACTTTTCATTTTGAACAACTTTTGTATTGAAGGATTTTCGAGTTGCAACACAAAAATTTGAGAAACACTTGGATTTGCAAACCAGTCCCTGCCTTTTCTTCTATTTCCACTGCAGACTCTTCTGCTCCGCCTCGCCTGACCCTCCGACGCGCAGCCGCTCGCCCGACCCTCGCGTCGCCCGACCCTTCTGTGTCGCCCGACCCTTTAGTTTCGCCCGACCCTTTCACTCACCCGACCCTACGTTCGCCCAACCCTCAGCTTCGCTGCGGCCCTCGCTTCGCTCGACCCTCGCCCGCCGCGTAGTCGCCGCAGGCCACTTGGCCGGCGATGCCTGACAGCGCGAGGCACCAAGCCAATGCCTGGCCGCGCCCACACGCGCGCCTGCACGCCGCGTTCCTCCCCAGTCCGCGCACGCCACGCGCACGCCGGCGACTTGCGCCCTGCTTGCCGCCCACCGCGCCCAACGGGCAAGTCGCGCCGTGCCCGTGTGTCCGCCACATCCCGCCAGTCGCCGCGCTCTGAGCCCGGCAAGACAGCTGCTGCAGCTTGTCGCCCAACCCGCGCGCCTCGTGATCTCCAGCTCCACACGCCACATGTCTCGGGCATGGCAGCTCGAACCTTTCTATCGTACCCGGGGTAAGTCATATACAGCGAGTTACCTGGCCCCTCGAGCATTATGTGTCCCTGCACTAAATGTTCCACACCTACCCGAAGCTGGTACTCTTCCCCCCATGGCAAGTAAGTGACCTGGGCTTTGTCCAGCGCCTTGACATGCGTAGCAATACGCGTGACCAAGGTGGTGATATCAATGGGGCTCCTGCCGGCGATCATCTTCTGCCAGTGAGCAAGCATGCTCATGACTTGGGAGAGCTTTATCTTCTTTGCTATCGCAAAGAGATACTGCAGCTCGGGGAGACTGCAAAGGCGCAGATCGGAGCGCGGGTGCACCACCATAACAATCCACTTTGCTAACATCCTAAGAGTAGGGTGATGGATAGAAACTATGCTATTCTTGCTACTCATAGGTTCCTCAGAAATTTCGTTCCACCAAGTGGTCCGATCATATTTGTACGTTTTAGCCAAAATACTCAGATCTATCAAGCAGTTTTTATCAAAGCCTAGGGCAACACTAAGTTCTTTCGCCGTTAATTTGAATTGCTCATCAAAGAAACAGAAGTAAATATAAGTTGTATTACCTTCTTCTTCGAAACTGAGAGTCATGAGGAATTCCATAGTGAGAAATTTCGAACCTGGTTCCGTCATGTCGGTGAAGTTGTACCACCCCACATGGCAGAATGCTTGAGTCATGTCCGCCTTCAAACCCGTCTTTATGAAAAAGAGGGGTTCGAAGATCCTGACGTGGTGGTACGTCTGATTCTTCAGCAGGTCTAGTGCCTCCCGTTTGTAGTCGTTCCGCGGCATGAGCTGTTCAACAGAAGTGAGCACGCGGATACAACCCTGAACGCGGCTCCTCGGCATAGCGGGGGATGTGTCCTTCTGAGAGTTAGTATCCCGGTGACTTGAGTCAACCAACATATTATCCCTGGAGGATCCCGACCTGCGCGAGCGCTGAGAGCTGGAAGGGCTCAGCTTCTTGAGCTTGTTCTTCGTGGCCGTCCACATATTGCCTGCAAAAGGTTAGTGCACACAAAGAAAATACTTGAAGGACTAAACAAAAGGGTTAGTCGTTAGTCGTCCTTGTGGGGGATTAACCTCCACAAACGTTCTTGTTCAAGCGCCAAGAGACTTATTCAAATGAAAAGCGAAATATTTTTTTGGGTACTTTTTTGTGGCTAAAGCAAAGGTTTAGCACTAATTTTATTTTGTTTTTGGTGGGTGCAACACTTAAGCTCCTTACTTAATTAGCCTAAGGGCTAAACTAACTAAAGATGCTTAGAGAGGGAGAAGGAATTTCGAGCTTGGGAAAGGGCTGAAGGATCCGAGCTTCTGGTGCACCGAGGAACGTCGGGGTGCTTGAATTTTATAGCCGCGCGGCAGAGACATGCTAGTCGGCTCCATGAGCGGCGCAGCGAGCTCCAACTCACCAGCCTATGCGTAGATTGTTTTGTGGTGGTGGCCTCCGACAGTGCTGATGGGACTGCAACGGTGAAACAGAGGCCGACCAGCCTAGATGGGGCTGAACGGCCTGGCACTGTGCTCCCTCGTGCTCGTCCTTCGCGTGCATGCTGCCCTCTAACCATGCTCCACTAATGTTGCTGCATTTCATCAAGTTTCTACACGATGGGACGTGAACGGTGCAAGGAGGAGCCAACCATCCACCATGGGCACAGTTGGCTCTCCACATGCACGATGATGGGTACAAAGCACCATCATCACTGTCTTTGCACGTTAGTGGAGTGGCCACAAGCTGCACCTTGACCAGGGGGTGACATATGGGGCCGACCGGCCTAGGTGGGGCCGGCCGGCCTGCACTCTGGCCGGAGTTTTCTAAATTTTTTTATGCAGTGCAAAATAAAACTACAGTTCAAAAAATAATGATGCACTTTGCAAAAATTTAAACATGCCATAATTGAAATGAAAATTGGAAGAATTAAACTATCCTATATGCAAATGCAAGAATGGATAACTACCATGTACCTCATGGCGAGAGCTCGGGTTTTGAGTCCGGAGCGGGACTCTCCGCTCCTTGAGTTTGGTTGTCATGACCTGCTGGAGTTGCTGTCGGTGGTGACACTTTCTCACACCACAATTTCTTCGTGGGCGTGGCTGATTCGACCTCTTTTATCCCTGATTCCAGAAATTTCTTACGTTGGATCCGTCGCATCGCATTTCTTTGGTTGTGCACCTTGATTTCCTTCTCTCGAATTCGTATGCTTGCTACGAGTTCAATGAGGCTTTCAATGGCAGGAATTGCTAGATCCTCCGGTTTCTTCTTGGATCTCTTCTCGGGCTCTTTATCAAGCTTTTTCTTGGATTGTTGTTTCCGGTTGACTGTCTTGACTTGGTAACACTGTTCTACCTTCGGCCTGAAGGAGAACTTCTCTTTCTGCCCATTGATGTTGAGCTGGATTTCTCCAGTTCCCACATTGATACGTGCGTTTGCTGTGCTGAAGAATGGCCTCCCTATGATGAGAGGGGTCTTGGTGTCGACTTCAATGTCTAGGATGACGAAGTATATGGGGACGAAAAAGTTCCGGATTTTCACCGGAATATTTTCGGCGATCCCCGCGGGGTAGCGAACTGATTGGTCCGCTAGCTGCAAACACATAGCAGTAGGAGCAAGCACATGATGCTTATGTTTGTCATAGACTACCTTGCTGTTGACCGAAGGGAGGTTGGGCTTGGAGTTCCACCCTTGCTGTTGAGGATGATATCCCGAATTGTTGGAAAATTTGTTCCCAACGAAATTCGCATCCTCCTTTGTTAGTGGGCAGCTGTTGCCCGAATGCCCAGTGTTGCCACATGGTTTAGGGTATGGAGATTCTAGATTCTTCATGAGGAGATCCATCTTGGCCGCCAGCATATCTACACCATCAATCTGGTGTACTCCCATCGAGCGAGCTGGTTGCCTATCTCCCTTCCAACTTTCGTTGGAGGCGATCTTGTCTATGAGCGTCTTGGCCTGTGCAACATCCAGAGAGAGGGATGCTCCTCCTGTTGCTGCATCCATGTGGTCTTGCGCTCTCTGTCACAAGCCATGGAAGAAGTTCTGAATAAGAAGCCACTCTTTCATGTCATGGTGTGGACATGCTGCTATGTAATCCTGGAGTCTTTCCCAGGCTTCTGGGATGGTTTCATCCTGGAGTTGTTGGAAATTTGAGATCCTGTTTCTGAGGGCATTGGTTTTGCCCACTGGGAAATACTTGGCAAGGAATGCGTTGGAGCAATCATTCCAAGTAGTGAAGTCTGCCTTGTTGGTGTACAACCACGTCTTTGCTTTGCCCAGCAAAGAGAACGGGAACAAATGAAGGCGAACGTTATCCAATGTAGTGCCTTTGGGGTTGATTGTGCTACTCACTTCCATAAGGTTCTGGAAGTGAGCGTTGGCACCTTCGGTTGCCTTCCCACAGAAAGGGATAGCTTGGACCATGTTGACAAGTCCAGTCTTCAGCTTGAAGCCATCAGTGCCTTGGGTATTGTCCAAACCAGAAGGGATATGACTGCTGGATGGGGCCGAGTACTGACGGAGTGTCTTCTGAGCCATGGTAAATACAGACGTTGACGAACTCCCTCCTAAGGTAAGCCTTCTCTGAGGTGGGACAATTCTCTGCTGAACAACACGCCCAATTCTTTCTGGATTCGGATTGAAGTTGCTTGGTAGGTCAAAACCGGTCATGCAATGCTCTACATATATCAAAAAGACAAAGAGAGCAATGGTAAGCCCGCTAAAGCTAGCGGTGAATTAAAACAGCTAAATTTACCAAACGATTCAGTGATATCTATAGCACCAAATTGCTACCCCGGCAATGGCGCCAGAAATGCTTGTTGGCTTTTCTTATGCCCAATAGAATAGAGATTCCACAAGCCCACAGAATACACTGTTGTAGCACTTCACCTTGGAGTATTCCAGGGTATCGAATTTCCACAGGGAAGCGTTATGGTCTAAAGAGTATCAATTGAATGGACGGTAAACTTTACTGATGATAAATCACCAGCTAGCTAACAGGGGTAAGCCAGAAAAATAGATAGGATAAATGGCCAGGCAATGACCGAGTGACACACAGGAGACTCTACCTTAGAGCGGTAAGTAGCTGGGAGGACAATGAGCGAGAAAGACTCCTAACACACTTCTAAAGTAACGAGCTAGCCTCTCTAACCTAAACCTGAACTAACCTAGTTGTCGGGAGAAAAGAGCTTAATTCGGCGGCTGGGGCGGAAGGACTACAGACTGAGGGAGAAATGGGGGGTCCAACTCGGCCAACGATCTACTGCTATGAAAACACCCAAACGTGGTGGACTATAAGGGACGGGCAGGACTTTCACCACCTGCCGCCTACCACATCAGTTCCGTGGGGTGGAACACACTTTCTAGCTAACACTAAGCCAGACACCACGTCTGCACTTGGTGTTAGGATTTGCCCTGAGGCCTTCAAGAGAAATCCCCCTCAACCTAGGGAACTGACTTGAGCCCCCTAGTCTGGGCGAGAAAACCCGCAAGATAAGGTCCCAAAAAACTAAGACTAGAACAAAGTCTAAGCTAAAGGATAGAACTTTCGCACACAAGCAAGAGCTTAGAAATAAATAAATAAAAGTGGAAGGTAAAGCTGACTCGATAAGATAAAGAAGATAATTTATATTTATAATGTCAAAGGAAGGATACAAGAGCTTATACCAGACTTTCGAGGACGACTCCGGAATCCCGAGACAAGCTCGACTCGACTCTAACTCCCAGATAACTAAACCTAACTCTAGACTGAAGTGAAGAGAGAACTCCTTCTGAGTGTGTGTCTTAGAAGTGAGGATGAGGGGCCTATTTATAGCTAGTGAAGGTCGATAACCGGTGAAAAGCGTCAAGATTACGCATCCTTTACAGTTGCTTAACTTCCACGTGAAGACTGGGCATCAGTGACCGCCAGATGGGGCCGACCGGCCGGCCTGGGGTTGGTGCCACGTGGCACCGACCTTTTCATGGACGCTCTTGATTGCCTCCTGAGGTCAGTAACAGCTGCTTTTTAGTTAAGCAACCATTTCAGACATAAAGATGGGCCCTTGAATCCGTGTGTGAAGCCTTTCGGGTCCTCGGATCAAACCGACTTCAAGTGCATGATGCATGATCCTCCTAGGTGTGTTTGTTGACTCCTGGATTGATGACATGGCCAGAAGAGGGGGGACCAGGCCGGCCGGCCTGGGATTTTTCCCAAATTGGCTCATTTTTGGTACACTTGCTCCTACATAGACAACTCATCCAAAACTTATGGAATTTTATTAGTTTAAATAAAATATGCATGGAACATAATGCAAAACTCTGAATTATTCCCGAGATGTTGACGGACGATGGTCGAATAACCATAGTGTTGTAGTTGATGTACCTCTCATGTTCCTAGGCATCACTTGTCCTTTGTTCTTTTTAATCTCCACCTGAAATGGTTAGCGACCAAAAAGAATACCTGAAGGAAAAGCTTATCCTAGAACATGCTCTTGCTTTTATTTGAAAAGGGAAAATCAAATGATAATTCGGGTTATCCCCCGGCTGTGCTTTGTTTATGGTCAGAAGCTCGAGCATGGGTACTTTCTCTTGCAGCTATCATTGGTGATGTCGTTCCCTTCTCACCACCAATTGTTGATATTTCATGAAGCTTTAGCTGCAAGGTTAGCACCACAGAGCATCCACGAAATTTACAATGCATATGATAAACATATGCATCTACAGCCAACCTTCTAAAGATTTTGCAAAAGAGGACCTTAAGGTGGTTGTAGTCCTCGTACGTGCTCGGGGCACAAAGCATGCCTGACTCTGGAGATGTATTGAATGAGCATTTTTCATGTGGTATTTCAGGAATGAAGCTTCCATGCTCATTTATGGAATCCTTCTTTTCGGACTCCAGAGTCAGCGCCTCACCACATTCCACAGCCCATGAGATCTCCATCTCAGAAGATTCATCGTGAAAAATTGTACTTGTATCTTGATTCTGGTCGAGAACAACTTACTCCGGGCCGGCGGAAAGAGGCTCAAACTCGATCGAGGGTGATGATATCCTTCATCTTCACCAAAGTGAAGAATTTCTTCCAAATCGTACTCTTCAGAAGTTGCGGATTTTGCAACCTCGAAGAGAACGGGTTTGGATGATACGAACGGAGATGTATGCATCATTTTCTCGAGCGAGTCTCGCTTGGGAAATGGCTTCACCTTAGGATTTTCTAAACACGGGGTAGTGATGGCAGAAGTGGTTTCCCTAAGCTTTTCATCTAGGCTACCTTGAGATGCTTCAAGATGTTTTTCCAGAGGGTACCCTAGGAGCAGATCAAGATCAAGGATTTTGAAGATATGAAAGTCTAGGTTGACTTCGATCTTGTCTATTGAGAGCATCACAACACTTGCGACCCCCCCCCCCCCCCGACATTCAAGGATGTGTCCAAAGGGACAACTCTTGATGAGCTTGTTGGATGGTTTTAGCGTAACATCGCCCAAAAGTCTGTATGCTAAGTGCCATGGCATGATGTTAACCTCCATAAGGGGGTTATGATGGGCTTCTACGGTAATTTCCGTTATAGAGAAGGGGATGATCGTCGAGGGTGAACTATTCCAAATTGCTTCGGAAAAGTATCTCACATCATTCGACAATTCCTCCTTCATGGCCTTCTCGAGAGATTCTTCATTAAGAGGATCGGGAGGAGAAGGATGTACCGTAGGCCTAGGAGAAGGTTCTGTCAAAGGATTTTTAGATTGATCTGTATGGACAGAAGAAGGTTCCTCCCCTAAGAGATTCGAGGTGTTTATGTGATTTCTAGATGGATCATCCTCGAATTGAGAAGAGAATATCGAAGGTTGAATTCCTTCGCCCTCTAATGCTTCTGGTTCGGGAGAGGGCTCAACAGACGAATCTTGGGATGTGGGAGATGAAAGCTCGGAATTCGCTGTTGAGAGACTCTCATGGATGGACTCGGATTCCTCTCGATGGGGTATGTTATGATCTCTAGGGAAAGACGAGTCTTCTAAGGGCTGACCTAGAATCTCTCTTTCTTCTGTTAGAGGTTTGTGTGTAAACGAACCTCCGGTGGTGATGTCAAGGTCAAGGGCAGATTCCATGTCTAAACCCGAGCAAAAGATGTCCAACGATACATCTTCGGGTATAGACATGCCTGGGCTTCACCTATGGACTCCTTCTCCAATTGCTTGAAGCTGAGGATGTCAATCGGTTGGGATTCTATGCGTTCCATAAGGGAGAACGAGTAACAAAAGTCAATTCTAAATTCTCTACAATTACCGGTCGTACTTCTTATCGTGCGAGTGCACCATTGCTCCGCCTTCCCCTTGAGAGACAGAGGAAATAACTTCCACCGCAATGTTGCCTGTATCATACCTGGGATGTCCAAGCATGAGCACAGTTCCTCAAACATTTGCAGATGATCGTCGGGATCTTCATTAATTGCTTCAGAGAAGGGTTGATTCTGAAACATGGCTATAATTCGAGGATGGAGTCCGTAGCCAGATGAAGGGGTTGTTCTTGAAGTTGGTAAGTGCTTATAGAACTCACCCCTTGGGAGAGAGAGCTGTTCAAAGGATAGCTTCTCCATGGGTGCCGGGGGTAAAGGTAGAATCAAGGAAATTGAAAAAGATACGAGGGCGAACTAGGTCCAAAGAGAATATAGCAACCGTTCCCCGGCAACGGCACTAGAAAGCTTGTTGACATTTCCTAGCGTCACGAAATAAATCCGCAAGCGCACGGATACCGTTGTAGCTTTCACCCAGGAGTATTCCAAGGGTATCATATCCATTGAGGAACTTGTGTATATTCTCTAAGGTTCAGGTTCGTCCAAGGACACCGCACCAATTAGAGGCAAGGGCCAGAGAGGATTCCTAAGGCCAAGAGTTATAGATAAGATAAAACTATCCTAGTTGTTCGCGTTGGGCTACTGGCTTCCCACAGAATAAGACTGGTGAGTTCCAGAATACGGCACTGGGATATACCCGAACGGGGAGGGTTCCGCTGGATAGATAGGACTGTCACCACCTGCTACCTATCTCATCTCACCATGGGATATACCACAACCAACAGGTAAGTCTAGTCTAGACACCACGTCTACACTATCATTACTAACTCTAGTCTTAGCTACAAACTACAACTACCCACTAAACTAGTGAACTATTGATCCGACAAACAACAAGGGGGAACTAGCTCTAACTTAACTAAGAAACTAAAGCACAGAAGAAGTCACGAACACTTACTATGATTGATAAGCATCCGTCGAGGTACAAGATGGAGAAGACCGCCGGTGGGCCCACTAGGTCCTCCCTGACTCCCCCTCACTCTCTCCCTAATTCCTAAGCACTACCTAGGCAGCACTAAGCCTCTAAGGAGAGATCCAACTCCAAAAGTGAGAGAGGAGAGAATGAAATGGTGTGTCTCTATTTTACCCCCTCCCCTTGTATTTATAGGGGTGATCAGAGGTGCTCTTGCCCGGCAAACTCGCATACTCAGGCAGAACCGACATTAAGAAGCAATCAGGAGGCGCCACGTGGAAGCTGGTAGGTCCGTTTGCCTTTGCTGGGTTGGCCGACCTAGGGGGGTCGGCCGACCTGGGCCTGGCCCACATCGGGTCCAGCTTCGCTTGGGTGACTGGTAAGTGGGCCCTATGGTTCTTGGTTGATGAGTTGGCGTGGCCATATGTCGGTTGCATGCTCCGGTGGGCCCTGTGATCCGTGTGGCTCCGAACGGTGCGTTCTGATTGGTCGGAGTGGTGTTGCCTTGGATTGAGGGTATGTTACTTTTCTCTTGAGGTGTGTTTCTTAATTTGCTTCAGCTGCATACAAATATCCACCAACATATATGGAATTTGGTAATTAAACATCTGCTCTTTGTTGGTCGGCACGCTCCGGTCTGTCGGCATTATATGGCATGGATTCTGGAGCTTGTTTTACCTACATTTCTTTCCCAAATCCCTGCATTGCAAAATCTCCAAGGGAAATATGGAAATGATATTATTCGGGTTAAATATGCAAGTTAAGTATGCTAGTCATCCCATATTTTGGGTCAAATTGACGCTCAAAATTGGTCCATAGTGAGCGTCAACAACTACGAGGAAGAGGAACAATGTGGCAGAACCACCTGAATTAATCCGGCTCAAGTGTATTAACCATCACCATTAAGGCAATCTCGGTTAACCTCACACTTCAAACGGAATAATCCACTGGTCTGTCGGGTATAACCTCCCGATACAACCACGGTAATCGGATCGAGCGCCGTACATACAAATGCTCACGCGACGATGAGCCCAGAGAATACCACATTCCAGCAAATATTACAAAATTATCATAGGTGAATAATACAGACCAAGTTTGAGTTTAGAAACCAAATACTTTAGTGATCATAACTAATAAGTTCTTCAGAGTTTAAGTTGCAGCGGAAAATAAAACAACGAAAGCTACTCGACGATACAGGATGTCTCGGTGAAGCCCGTACGAGACATCACTCGGCATCATCACCGTTGGACGGGGGCGTACCCCATTCCACCGACCAACCAGGGGGAAGAATGCAGGGCCAAGTCAAGCTAGCAATCATATCTTCGAAGGACTCACCTGAAAACAAGCCACAAGCAAGGCTGAGTATACTAATACTCAGCAAGGCTTACCCGACTAATGGGGTATACTTAGCCGACTCCTAGACATGCGAGGCTTTTGGCTTGAGGGGTTTGTTTTGCCAAAAAGCATATATAGTAGGTCCTTACTTTCAGATTTTAGCTCCAAGTTCTAGCTTTCTTTAACCATTCTAGGTAAGCAACTATCCAATATCATACATGGTGAAGCATTAAATTTTCATCCAACAAGTTTATTCATCATCATTGTTCCTCTTCTTACTCTGTGGGTAAAAGTGGTTAAGCAGTCTCAATAGCCATGAGAAACGGACGATTCGAATCGAATTTCTTAACCTTGCAAGGGAAACCTAAACACACGTCACGTGGTTACTCCCAGAGTCACACGTGCAACCTTTCCCTTCAATTCCCGCTTCACGGAACAGGCCCACCGCCCTCGACTACACCTCCCCACAGACCACGGTACGTCGGGCTGTGGCGGCCGATGCACCCGCCATTAGCTAGATGTGAATGAATTCAAGACAGTGGGGAGTATGTTCCGGCCTCGGTTCAATCCGGTACTTAAGCTTACCGATTACCATATTCTCGGCATGTGGTTAGTACGTTCAAAGACTTAACCATCACTTACCACACACTGCGGCCTTAGCATTTTTCACTAGACAGACGGGCCTCAATCATCAACATAACATCGTACCATAGCCCGTCCGTCGTCCTTATGATTGCAGCGTGTAGTAAACAATCAACTCCTAATTTCTCGCGAGTGACAGGAAATCACTCGACTTTTACCGAGGCCTATTAGCATAGCATTCTATCGAACCTTGCATCTAGTGTTCAGAGCATGGGTACCCAGGATCATGCAACTAAATTTTCATCCAACTCCTATAAACTTAATGCACAAGTAAAGTAGAGTAATAAGTTGCATAAGTTTAGAAAATAGGGTTCATGCTCCGGGGCTTGCCTTCTTGCGAAAAGTTAGTCCGGGGCTCTTCCGAACTTGGGCTCGGGTCTTCGGCAACTTCAGTTAGATTCACTTGAGCTTCACGCTGCTCACTCTCGGACGCGGGCACCAACTCGTACGTTCCGTCGGCGAGAGTCGTCGTTTCTACATGAATGCACAAGTTTAAGTAGTGGTGATGGTAAACGACATTATTTCCTTCACGATAAAGTTGCAGTTCATAAGACATAGGTTTTGCTGTGAAGTTATTTACTTTAACATTTCCTGGGCAATCGTTAATAGAGTTCGTCTTAATCTATTTAACTTTATTAAAGACGAAGGGGTTGTGTTATATTGAAAACTTAGTTTCTTTTTAAACACAAACATGAGTTGAACACAATTACTAATCTAGTTAGCTTCTGGTAATAAAATTTTTATTCAAAGTACATTATGCAGAGATAAGATCACTATAAAAATTTCAGACATTTTTGTGTAGCATGTTAAATATGAAAAATGTAATACACAGCCACTGCTAGGATCTAGTTATTTTTATACAGAACAAACCATGCAAGTATTGATGCTAAAAATTTTACAGGGTGTTGCTATAACCATATTTGTGCTACTGTAAATTTTTCAGATTTTATTGCACATGATATAGAGCATAATAAATGCGACAAGCTACACTCATGTTATTAAAGATTATTTTCTACAGGATGTTATACAGGGTTTCTTTGTATGAAACTTTTTGTACAGCTTGAGCTACTCTATTGTGTTTCATATTAAAAAGATGAACATTTTATAAGTGCTTTACTAATTATTTTGAATTAGTGAAGTTTTCCTACCACAAATTCATATGAACAGGTTACATATAGTAAAAATGTTTCTAAATTTTTCTATGGCCCCTAGGTATCACTACAACAACACAGAAAACGTTTCATGACATTAAACATCACATAACAGCAGGAAAAATTAGTTCTATCACTTTATGGCATAAAACAAGGTTGGACAAAAAGTGTATCTAGAGATGGCTTTTGGTCCTGATCTTTTTACACAGCCCTAAACATTAAGCAAGTAACTCACTGCCCAAAAATTAGGGTCAGAAATGATCTACAACAGTGGGTACAAAAGAAGTCCATTAAACCTTCCATTTAATCTAGAGCCAAATATATTGAGAATCTGAGAAACTTTATGTAACAAAAGTTGTCGAGTTTCTTCTAAGGATTCCAGAACAGTTGAGTTTGCATTTTTCTGAATTGTATACGATTTTATACGAATTTTACAAGTTCACTGATTTGGTTAAAACTTTCTTTACAGAGGGGTCCCTGAAAACTAGCAGAAAACCCCCTGGGAAGATTTGGGCGTTTGCAATGTAGTCCCTGGTCGCAATTTCACGGCGGGGTCGTCCTGTCCGGCCAAATTCCGGCGAGCTCGGTCGCCGGCGGCGAGGGCAAGGTGGGGGAGGAGCAAGAGGAGGTTGGGGGCTGCTGTGGCAGAACCACCTGAATTAATCCGGCTCAAGTGTAATAACCATCACCATTAAGGCATCCTCGGTTAACCTTACACTTCAAACGGAGTAATCCACTGGTCTGTCGGGTATAACCTCCCGATACAACCACGGTGAACGGATCGAGCGCCGTACATACAAATGCTCATGCGACGATGAGCCCAGAGAATACCACCTTCCAGCAAGTATTACATCATTTGCATAAGTCAATATTACAGACCTAGTTCTGAGTTTAGAAAACAAGTACTTCAATTAACATAAATAAGTTCTTCAGAGTTAAATTGCAGCGGAAATAAACAACGAAAACTACTCGATGATACAGGATGTCTCGATGAAGCCCGTACGAGACATCACTCGGCCTTATCTCCGTTGGACGGGGGCGCATCCCATTCCACCGACCAACTAGGGGGAAGAGTGCAGGGCCAAGTCAAGCTAGCAATCATATCTTCGAAGGTCTCACCTAAAATGAGCCACAAGCAAGGCTGAGTATACTAATACTCAGCAAGACTTACCCGAGTAGTGGAAACTACTCCACCGACTCTAGACATGCCAGGCTTTTTGGCTCAGGGGTTTGTTTTGCCGAAACAGCATCTACAAGTGGGTCCTTACTTTCAATTTTTAGCTCAAGATTCTAGTTTCGTTAGCCAGTCTAGGTAAGCAGCTATCTAAAGCATACATGGTGAAGCATTAAATTTTCCATCCAACCAGTTCATTCATCATCATTGTTCCTCTTCTTACTCTGTGGGTAAAAATGGTTAAGCAGTCTCAATAGCCGTGAGAAACGGACGATTCGAATCGAATTTCTTAACCTTGCAAGGGAGACCCAAACACACGTCACGTGGTTACTCCCTAGAGTCACACGTGCAACTTTTCCCCTTTCTTTCCGGGTCGTGGATCGGGGCTACCCTCCGAGAGTACAAGAGCTCCACGCCACGGTTCGGCGCCGGGTCGTGACCACTCTCTGCACTCGCCATATGCACATGGGACCGAAGTTCAAAGGGTAGGATGTCGTCCCCTTGCCGGGCCAATCAGGTACTTAAGCTTACCGATTCCCATAATCTCGGCATGTGTTTAGTACGTTCAAAGACTTAACCATCACTACCACACCCTGCGGCCTTAGCGTTTTTCACTAGACAGATGGGCCTCAATCGTAACCATCGTTACATAACCCGTCCGTTTCCTTATGATTGCAGCGTGTAGTAGTCATTCAACTCCTATTTTCTCGCGAGTGACAGGAAATCACTCGACTTTTACCGGAGTCCTATTAGCACAGCATTCTATCGAACCTTTCATCTAGTTTCCAAGCAAGGGTTCCTGACATCATGCAACTAAGTTTTCATCCAACTCCTATAAACTTAATGCACAAGCAAAGAGTAATGCGTTGCATAATTTCGGAAAGAATGGGTTATGCTCCGGGGCTTGCCTTCGCAGTTCGCTTGGGGATCTTCCGAACTTGGGCTCGGGTCTTCAAAAGCTTCAGTTAGATTTGCTTGGACTTCACGCTGCTCACTCTCGGACGCGGGCACCAGCTCGTAGGTTCCGTCGGCGAGAGTCGTCGATTCTACATGAGTGCACAAGTTTAAGTCGTGGAAATAGCACTTGATTACGATTTGAGAGTCATTACTACAAGGGATAGTTTCTGGTCATGAAATTTTGGATTTAGGCACATCAAGGAAAGGTGTGCTTACTGTAAAATTTTCAGCCAATTTTATGTAACAGATTAATTCTGAAAAATATATTTCATTGTTGCTGTTAGATACTTGTTCTTTTTGTACAGATCAATTGGTGCAACAATTGTGGCTAAGATTTTTACAGAGCTCTCACTTGAGCATGCAGAAGCCACTGTAATTTTTGTAGGATTTATCATGCAGTATTTAGAGCATAGAAAATATGACATTCTACACCTAGGCTTTTTAAAGATTCATTTTTTACAGGACCCTACACAGGGTTTTTGTCCATGAAACGTTTTGCACAGCAACCTCTACCACAGTGTAACTCCCAGTAATAATTTGGGGATTTTCCAAGCTAAGACACTATTTTCTTGATTTAATGTATGTTATTAGCACATAAATCAAATAAATAGGTTACTGTGAGATAAAAAGTCTCCTAATTTTTCTCTGGCTTCTAGTTACCAATACATTAGCATAGGAAAAATTTCAATGGTTGACTCACCACCTAACTGCAGGGATAAAACATTCTTCTTACACATGATATAAAACTAAGTTTAACAAACAGTAAATCTAGAGATGGAATTCGGGCCTGATCTTTTTACACAGTCCTAATCATCCAGCAACTAATTCACTGCCCAAAATTCAGCGTCAGCATTGCTCTAGAACAGTGGGTATAAAATATGTCCATTAAAGCTCCTATTTAATGTAGAGCAAAATATTTTGAGATTCTGAGGAAATTTTTTTAACAAAAGTGGTAGAGTTTGTTCTAAGGATTCCAGAACAGTTGAGTTTGCATTTTTCTGAACTTTCTGTGATTTTATACGAATTTTACAAGTTCACTGAATTTGAATCTAGGTTTGAAATTTTCTTTTACAACTAGGTCCTTGAATCTTGCGCTCAGACCCTTCTAAAGATTTAAATTCTTGCAATTGGGTCCTCGGCGGCTCGGGTACGGCGGCCGGCCGAAATTCCGGCGAGGGGGCTCGCCGGCGGCGAGGGGCGGGGGTCGGGGAAGGTTCAGGGGTGCGAGGGCTACCTTGTGGGGGTGTTGTTCAGGTGGGGAACGGCCGGGAAGGGCTCGCCGGCGTTGGAGCAGAGGCGGCGGCGGCGCGGCTCGCGTCGACGGCGGTGCTCCGGCGGGCTTGGGGCGGCGTGGTCCGGTCGGTGAGCTTCAGTGACGCGTGGGGAAGCTACTCAAGGGCTCGGCTTGGACGGAGGGGGTCGGGGTCGTGCTGTCCACGGCGAGCAGGGACGGCGGCGGCGACGGCAGCGCGGGCGGCGGCGCTCCGGTGGCTCTGGGTGGCGTTGGGTGGGTCGGCGAGCTGCGGTGAGGTGATGTAGTGGTGGCTGGGTGCTCAGTTTGGGCAGTGGGCGGCGGTAGTGGGCTGTCCACGGGCGGGTGGTGCTCGGCGGCGGCGATGGCGACGGCGGGGTGTTCTGGTGGCCGGGGGCTCGCGCGCGTGGCCGGGGTGGCGCTTTTATAGGGACAGGAGGGGCCTGGTTAGCGTGCGGGGCGGAGCACGGCAGCGGCGGGCACTGGCTGCGGCGGGCGGCGGCAGAACGCCGGCGCGGCGTGCGGCGAGCGGGTGCGTGCGACTGGGCGGCCACGATTGTGGCGTGGGCGCGAGGAGATAGCGCGGCGTGCGGATTGGGGAGCAGCTGCTGCAGCGGCTCGGGCGGAGGGCAGGCGCGGCAGCTGGCGGGGCGCGGGGGCCGGGGCTGCACGGCGGAGCGCGGCCACTGGGCGAGCGGGCGGCGGCCTGGGCGCGGCAGCACGCGCGGGCGGGGACTGGCCGCGCGGCGTCGGGGCGGGGCAAAGCCGGCCGTGGCGGGGTGGTGCGGCGGCCACTGGCCTGGCGCTTCGCGCCGGTCAGGCGACGCCGGCCACCTGGCGCGCGGCGGGCGGGCGAGCGCACGCGGCGCGGCAGAGCAGAGGGGGAGAAACGAGGGACCGAAGTGCAAAAATTCGAAAAAGTTCGGGGGGCTGGGTGCAAACAGGGCGTTTTCTCCTCTTTCTGATTTGAATTTCAAAAACTTTTGAACACGAAAGTTGCTCAAAATAAAAAGTTATACAACTTTGGTTTCAGGAAAAATTTCATTTGGCTTATGGTTTTAAAGTTATTTTAAAAGTTTCAAATGTGTCCAAATGTGCCCAAATTAAATTTGAATTCCAACTGAACCCGTTTTAATTCTTTCCACCCTCTCATTAGTTGGTTTAAAACATGGAGTTAGGCTAATGTCATTGATTATTTTTTTTGGAATTGCAAAAACCAGGGTCGTCACAGCCTTCCCCCCTTAACAAGAATCTCGCCCCGAGATTCGGTAATTCTTAGTGTGGGCGTGGGTGCACATACCAGTGGTTGAGGCAAGAAACCCAGGGAAATGTTGGTTCAGGTAGCTTTCCGTTTCCCAGGTGGCTTCTTCTTCCGTGTGGCAATTCCATTGTATTTTATACATTCTAATCACTTTCCTCCTGGTCTCTCTTTCTTTTTGATCCAAAATCTTAACTGGGTGTTCGACATACGAGAGGTCGGGTTCCAACGATATTTCTTGTTGTTCCACCATCTCGGTAGGGACTCGAATACACTTCTTGAGTTGAGATACGTGGAAGACATCATGGGTGGCCATGAGCTGAGGGGGTAGTCGTAATTTGTAGGCTACGGGTCCGCAGCTCTCCAGGATTTCGTAAGGACCAATATAACGGGGAGCTAGTTTGCCCTTGATCCCAAATCTTCGCACTCCTTTGGTTGGTGAAACTCGAAGATAGACATGATCGCCAACTTCGAACTTTAGAGGCTTTCTCCTTTTGTCAGAATAGCTCTTTTGTCGGGCTTGTGCGGCTTTAAGATTTGCTTGTATTACTTTTACTTTCTCCTCTGCCTCGATTACCAGGTCGGGTCCAATTATTTTACGTTCTCCGGTTTGTGACCAGCTCAAAGGGGTTCGACACCTTCGTCCGTACAGGGCCTCAAATGGTGCCATTTTCAAACTCGTTTGCTAGCTGTTGTTGTACGAGAACTCTGCCAGGGGTAAGCATTTGTCCCAATTCTTGTCATAATGAATGACACAAGCTCTCAGCATGTCCTCAAGAATTTGGTTTACTCTTTCCGTTTGTCCATCGGTCTGAGGATGGTAGGCTGAGCTGCGAATCAGCTTTGTGCCAAGAGACGTCTGCAGTTGTTCCCAAAAGTGTGCTACAAACTGAGGGCCATGATCGGAAATGATTGTCTTAGGTATTCCATGTAGGCAAACAATACGATCGAGGTAAATCTCGGCATATTTCTTGGTAGAATAGGTGGTGTGTACTTGAAGAAAATGTGCCGTCTTTGTGAGTCTATCCACGATAACCCATATGGAATCATGTCTCTGGGACGTGTTTGGTAGTCCAACGATGAAGTCCATACTTATGTCTTCCCATTTCCATGATGGTATAGGTAACGGTTGAAGTGTACCGGCTACCTTTAAGTGGCTAGCTTTTACTCTCTGGCACGTGTCACATTCCGAGACATACGTAGCAATTTCCCTTTTCATTCTAGTCCACCAGAAGTTTTGCCTTAGGTCCTGATACATTTTGCTACTGCCGGGGTGGATAGAGAATTTGGAGAGGTGTGCCTCATCAAGAATTTGTTTGCGGAGTTCACGATTCTTCGGAACGACTAAACGACTTTCGAACCATAGAACTCCCTTATGGTCCTGGCGGAAACACTTATACTTCTCCTCACCTAGAGAGAGTTTTTGTTTGATGATCTTGATTCCTTCATCATGTAGTTGTGCCATGACGATTTGGTCGTGAAGAGTGGGCTCGACTGAGATGTGATTTAGAGTGCCTTGGGAAACCGTTTCCAAGTTAAGCTTCCTCATGTCTGCACATAATGTCTCATGGTAGGACTCCATGGATAAGCAATGGCAATGGGACTTGCGGCTTAGTGCATCCGCGACTACATTAGCCTTACCGGGATGATAGTGCACTTCAAGGTCATAATCTTTGATTAATTCTAGCCATCTACGTTGTCTCATATTCAGATCGGCTTGTGTGAAGATGTACTTGAGACTCTTATGATCCGTGTAGATATTGCACTGTGTACCCATGAGATAGTGCCTCCATATCTTCAGAGCGTGAATGACGGCTGCGAGCTCAAGGTCATGCGTGGGATAATTCTGTTCGTGGGGCCGAAGGGCTCGTGAGGCATATGCTATCACTCGATTCTCTTGCATAAGCACACATCCTAGACCAGTACCTGATGCGTCACAATACACATCGAATGACTTGGTATTATCGGGTTGAGCTAACACAGGTGCAGTAGTCAGATGCTCTCTGAGAGTGTGGAAGGCTTCCTCACACTTCTCATTCCATACAAACTTTACTTCCTTCTTCAATAGTTCCGTCATGGGCTTAGCAATTCGAGAGAAATCCGGGATGAAGCGACGGTAGTAGCCGGCTAAGCCGAGAAAACTGCGAATCTGATGAACAGAGGTAGGGGGTTTCCAATCCATCACCTCTTGTACCTTGCTGGGGTCAACAGCTATGCCTTCGCTGGAGATCGTGTGACCTAAGAACTTTACAGTATCCAACCAGAATTCACACTTGGAAAACTTAGCATAGAGCTGATGGTCTCTAAGTCGCTGAAGAACAATGCGAAGGTGCTTGGCATGCTCTTCCTCATCCTTGGAATAGATAAGAATGTCGTCGATGAACACTACGACGAATTTGTCCAGTTCGGGCATGAATACCGAATTCATGAGATACATGAAGTAGGCAGGGGCATTGGTGAGTCCAAAGGACATGACCAAGAATTCATATAGTCCATATCGTGTGGAGAAGGCAGTCTTAGGAATATCGCACGGGCGAATCTTGATCTGATGATATCCCGAACGAAGATCAATCTTTGAGAAGACTCTGGCTCCAGCTAATTGATCGAAGAGTACATCGATACGGGGAAGGGGGTATTTGTTTTTAACAGTTACCGCATTGAGAGGTCGGTAGTCCACACATAATCTTAAACTGTCATCCTTTTTCTTTACGAATAGGGCTGGACATCCCCAAGGTGACGTGCTAGGGCGAATAAAACCTTTGTCCAGTAGTTCTTGGAGTTGAATTTTCAACTCTGCTAATTCTTTAGGGGGCATCCTATACGGTCTTTTGGATATAGGTGCAGTGCCTGGTTGTTGTTCAATAACGAACTCAATATCCCTATCCGGTGGCATTCCTGGTAAGTCATCCGGGAAAACATCGGCATACTCGTTCACCACCAGAATCTCATCTAGCTTAAGTCCTTCCATCTTATAAGCACAGGAATTCGTGCAATCTATGAATGGTAGGTAAAGGGTAGTGGCTCCGTGACTAGGTGAATTTATCTCAACGGTTCGGGAAGAAAGATCCAGTGTGACTCCATGCATAGCCATCCAGTTCATTCCCAAAATAATGTCCATGCCGTCAAGGGGTAAAAGGACAAGGTCCGTGTCGATGGTTTTACTACCCAACTTGACTGGTACTTGTCTGACCATTTGGTTTGAAGCAATTTTACCACCCGGTGTTGATATCATATATGACCCTTTTGTGTGACGAACATCCAAGCCTACTTTTGCACCGAATTTTGCACTTATGAAACTATGCGATGCACCAGAATCAAATAATATAACGGCAGGCTTGTTATGGATAGAGAATGTACCCGACATCACTGGGGCTCCTTCTGGAAGCTCTGCAAGCGTGGTGAAGTTAATCCGTCCTTGCTTGACTTGCAGGGTCTGTCTCTTGCCCCTGTCCTTGGCGTTCGGGTTGGATCCTTGACCTTGGTTGGGCTGTCCAGGCTGAGGGCATTCGCGTGCGAAGTGGCTGGAACTCCCGCATTTGAAACAGCGATTTGCGGGGCTAGGTCGAAGAGACTGCTGAAGAATGGGCCTCGGACCATTCTGTGGAGGCATCGGGGGTCGTACCATGCCTGGCTGCTGTGGGGGTCTGGCAATCCATCTTCCTGGCTGCGGGGCCTTTGGTGGAGCTGTAGGTGCGGTATTTTGCACGATGCGATACCTTGGTGGTTGGACACTTGATGGTCCTGCGGGTGCCTTTCTCTTCTTCTCTGCCCGGTGTGCCATAATACAGTCTTCCTGGGTAATGGCCATATTGACCAACTCGTTGTAGGTGTCAGCCCTGGCTAGGTTCAGACGTTCCTTGAGCTTGGTATTCAGACCTCGGCGGAAACGATCACGCTTCTTGGCATCCGTATCAGCGTGATAGCCCGCATACTGGCATAGGTTGTTGAACGCCTGGGCGTACTGCAACACGGTGCGGGTGCCTTGGGTGAGTGCCAGGAACTCATTCAACTTCCTTTCCATGAGACCCTCGGGGATATGATGTGCCCGGAACGCGGTCTTGAATTCATCCCAGTCGACCACATGATCAGCCGGGAGCATCACAAAATAGTGGTCCCACCACAGACGAGCGGTACCGCGAAGCTGTTGCGCGGCAAAACGAGCTTTGTTGGCTTCTAAGCATGGGGCCACAAGTAGTGTGAACTTGGATTCTATGGTGCGAATCCATGCATCTGCGTCCAGGGGTTCCTCGGCCTTATGGAACAAGGGAGGCTGGGTCCCCAGGAAATCCGTGTATCCTGCAGCTTGTGGTTGGTGAGCATTGTGCCCACCCCTCTGCTGGTGTTGCCCTTGCACAATCTGACGTAGCAACTCGGTTTGAGCGGCCATCACTTCCACCAAACTGGGCGGGGGTGGTGGCGATTGTCGCGAGCGGCTGCCACCGGCACCAAAACCCTCGGGGTTGCCACGTGTTGATCCAACCATCTGAAATGTGAAAGGTTACCATTAGCCACGCGATCCATATTACTTCCTTGATTCATAAATAATTGGTGTAGTCATAGACTTCCGAAGTCTGAGCTGGAAGTATGGACAGAATCTCTGTTTCCTACGAGAAAAATCATAGCCTGCTGTGGGTCCATCCAAAACATCTCAATCATTTGCAGTAGTCAGAGAATTTAGGAATGCACCACCTTGGTATTTTTACTTCGGTGCTAGAACTATAGCTAAGGTGGTCGAAAAGCTCGTCCTTTGCCTTATTGTCTTAGCTGTTTTTCAGCAGATTGATCGGTACGGTTTCGCCTATATCTCAAACTAGCGAGGTCCAATGATGCTGAATTTTTGTGAGAACCTAGATCACAAAACTTAGCACAAGTCTGGTATTCAGCACTCAGCCAATAAATGCAAGGAGACATGGATAAAAATTCCGACAAGACTCAGCGATTGTGGATTTCATTGTTTACCAACTTACAACAAATCACCCAAGTTTATCGCCGTTCCTTACATGCTGAGGGTATCAACATGGTTCAGGTGTACCCAACACAAAAGAGTTACTCAACTCCTAGTTAGCCTATTACCACACTTGCCAAAAGTTAGGCTACCCTATCGAGGAGTATGTGCAAAAGTTCTCCTAGGTCGTCCTCTAGAAATCATCCAAGTCGTTGACGGACGACTCGCTGTGAGCAGGAGAGTGAGCTCCCATCTGAGGTGCCTGTGGTACCTCACCCTCGAAATCCATACCCGAGATACCATCAATCTCCTGTGGCTCCTCCTCATCCTCCTCCATGTCATCCTCGTGGGGATGGTCATTCTGATCATGATGCCACTGAATGTGCTCATTAGCATCCTCCAACTCCAGGTTCAGATCATGGAGCTGCTCCTCCAACTGTGCTATCGTGGTATCTCTCTCACCCATGAGAGTGTCCTGCTCCTGGATTTGGCCCTCAAGTTGGCCAATCTGAGCATCTCTGTCCTCAAGATCCTGACTGAGCTCCTTTATCTGCTCATCCCTGGTATCTGCCATCATATGGTAGGCCTGAGCAAGATCAGTGAGCTGCTCGAGTGCCTGACTCTGGAGAGTCTGAAGCCGGTAGAGTGCACTCATGCACCGCACGGAGGTATGGATAGTCTCCTGGGCATGGAAGTCTACCAAATGCTGTGCGTGCTGCACCCTGTTGAGCCAAAAGGGGTCGTTGTCCTGGGCAGCAGGAAACAATCCAATGGGAGTGAGTGTGACAACCTCGGGACGCTGCGCACAAAATGTGGTGAGCGCCCTCATGGCTGCAAGCTCCCAAGTATCGGCCAAACGGCGACCAACAGCCTCAAGCTCCAAGGCGGGCCACTCCGGGTGTAGCGGGTGCGGAAAGATAGTCACGTTGACACGGCACTGGGTAACTCCATTTTCTGCAAACTCCAGTCCGGCGTAACGTGGGGGAATTAGATAGCCCGCGGTACGCAGAACATCCCACAAAATAGAGGGAAAGCCCTCCCAGTGGAGACACTGCGAGTGCACGCGTCCATCCTCATCCACCATCATCTCAACAGGCTCGGCCATCTGAACAAAAGATCAAATGGAGTGAGATGGCGAAAAACTGTGAACAGCACAAGGACAGATTCTGTATAGTGTGCAAAAATAATCATAACTCCCACAGTTCTCATCCAAAAATTTTCAAATTTCACCAGATCACTCCTAAGGTATTTGGGAACAACTTTTCTAGTCAACTCCAGAGCTAATTGGGTCTCTAAGATGGTCTTTCTTTTCAGGTTTTACCTTACTGTCTACCCAGAATTTTTAGTGAACAGAGGGCTAGAGTTTCGTACACCAGGGAAAATCTACCCAGCCAAAATTTACCAAATTTTAACAGCAGCTTCCTGGGTAAATTTGGAACAGGTTTCGTGTTGTGCTCCTTTGCAGAAAACCGCAGGAAGGGGGCCTAAAAATTTAAGGGGCAGAAGTGCTTATTCCGGACAGAATTCTGACATTTCAAGGTTTCTGTTGTTTCTTATTATCCATAAGTTCAGAATTTTTCATTTTTGAACAGGAGATAGAACACAAAATTTGGAACAATTCTTTCAACATGAACTTCTCCAGAAAAGGTCATTTTCTTGGGTCAATAAATCGTTCCTTTTGGTGACGGCAGATTTCGGACAGTTTCGCTAGATAATCCTTATGCAAACCACGCTTAGATACGCAAGAACCTTTCCACTCTCACACAACGCATTTTTGATTTCAGATACACATGTTTATGATGTATGCACGTCCTATTCGTCCTCACAAATAAAACAATTGCCAAATAGCTTTGGTCTTACGATGATAGTTTCGGTGGCTTACACAATACGGCTCTCCTATAATAGCTAGTCGAGTCTTTCTACTCGTCCCTTAACTTATCGTAATCGCGGTTAGTGTACCTGCAGAAAATCGACAAGCATATATATATCATGAACCTTTCATGCCAGCACTCATGAAAGCGTCCGTAATCATTACCGTTTACTTATAGAAACGATATCTGTACAATTTCCGCCGTACAGACGACGTTAACATACGCTATCAAGATAGCGTATTCACGGGGGTACCGTCATGAGACGGGGGTATGAACAGCGATCGCCATACCCTGCGCCGAACCTTCTACTCCCAATATGTTCAACTAACAGTTGGCATATTGGCAGCACCTCAAGTAAGCCACTGCTTGAGGGCAGCGTTCGGTTCGCATCACCGACAGGAAGGCCAAGCTCTCTTAGTTGGCTGAGGATCCTTACCTTCTTACCTTAGCGACGAGTGCGTCGTTACAGAATTTAGGGTTGGTTGTGCATGAACATAAGTTTTGACAGAAAATAATGTGCTGGAAGTCAGTTGATACTATATATAGAAGTTAGATAGCCACCTAGTAACTTTCCCATAATCCCTTAGGGCTTTACGAACTAGGCACCATCCTTAACGTACCAACGCATTTCGCAACACAACCTTCTAGTCAAGTTTTAGTAAAATAAGTTTTTAAGGCTTGTAGCATTCTCTGGCGTATGTATTTCGGCTCTGGTGTCCGCTGTTGCCAGCTGTGGCACAAGCTACGGCTCTGATACCAGCTGTGGCAGAACCACCTGAATTAATCCGGCTCAAGTGTAATAAGGATCACCATTAAGGCATCCTCGGTTAACCTTACACTTCAAACGGAGTAATCCACTGGTCTGTCGGGTATAACCTCCCGATACAACCACGGTGAACGGATCGAGCGCCGTACATACAAATGCTCATGCGACGATGAGCCCAGAGAATACCACCTTCCAGCAAGTATTACATCATTTGCATAAGTCAATATTACAGACCTAGTTCTGAGTTTAGAAAACAAGTACTTCAATTAACATAAATAAGTTCTTCAGAGTTAAATTGCAGCGGAAATAAACAACGAAAACTACTCGACGATACAGGATGTCTCGATGAAGCCCGTACGAGACATCACTCGGCCTTATCTCCGTTGGACGGGGGCGCATCCCATTCCACCGACCAACCAGGGGGAAGAGTGCAGGGCCAAGTCAAGCTAGCAATCATATCTTCGAAGGTCTCACCTGAAATGAGCCACAAGCAAGGCTGAGTATACTAATACTCAGCAAGACTTACCCGAGTAGTGGAAACTACTCCACCGACTCTAGACATGCCAGGCTTTTTGGCTCAGGGGTTTGTTTTGCCGAAACAGCATCTACAAGTGGGTCCTTACTTTCAATTTTTAGCTCAAGATTCTAGTTTCGTTAGCCAGTCTAGGTAAGCAGCTATCTAAAGCATACATGGTGAAGCATTAAATTTTCCATCCAACCAGTTCATTCATCATCATTGTTCCTCTTCTTACTCTGTGGGTAAAAATGGTTAAGCAGTCTCAATAGCCGTGAGAAACGGACGATTCGAATCGAATTTCTTAACCTTGCAAGGGAGACCCAAACACACGTCACGTGGTTACTCCCTAGAGTCACACGTGCAACTTTTCCCCTTTCTTTCCGGGTCGTGGATCGGGGCTACCCTCCGAGAGTACAAGAGCTCCACGCCACGGTTCGGCGCCGGGTCGTGACCACTCTCTGCACTCGCCGTATGCACATGGGACCGAAGTTCAAAGGGTAGGATGCCGTCCCCTTGCCGGGCCAATCAGGTACTTAAGCTTACCGATTCCCATAATCTCGGCATGTGTTTAGTACGTTCAAAGACTTAACCATCACTACCACACCCTGCGGCCTTAGCATTTTTCACTAGACAGACGGGCCTCAATCGTAACCATCGTTACATAACCCGTCTGTGTCCTTATGATTGCAGCGTGTAGTAGTCATTCAACTCCTATTTTCTCGCGAGTGACAGGAAATCACTCGACTTTTACCGGAGTCCTATTAGCACAGCATTCTATCGAACCTTTCATCTAGTTTCCAAGCAAGGGTTCCTGACATCATGCAACTAAGTTTTCATCCAACTCCTATAAACTTAATGCACAAGCAAAGAGTAATGCGTTGCATAATTTCGGAAAGAATGGGTTATGCTCCGGGGCTTGCCTTCGCAGTTCGCTTGGGGATCTTCCGAACTTGGGCTCGGGTCTTCAAAAGCTTCAGTTAGATTTGCTTGGGCTTCACGCTGCTCACTCTCGGACGCGGGCACCAGCTCGTAGGTTCCGTCGGCGAGAGTCGTCGATTCTACATGAGTGCACAAGTTTAAGTCGTGGAAATAGCACTTGATTACGATTTGAGAGTCATTACTACAAGGGATAGTTTCTGGTCATGAAATTTTGGATTTAGGCACATCAAGGAAAGGTGTGCTTCCTGTAAAATTTTCAGCCAATTTTATGTAACAGATTAATTCTGAAAAATATATTTCATTGTTGCTGTTAGATACTTGTTCTTTTTGTACAGATCAATTGGTGCAACAATTGTGGCTAAAATTTTTACAGAGCTCTCACTTGAGCATGCAGAAGCTACTGTAATTTTTGTAGGATTTATCATGCAGTATTTAGAGCATAGAAAATATGACATTCTACACCTAGGCTTTTTAAAGATTCATTTTTTACAGGACCCTACACAGGGTTTTTGTCCATGAAACGTTTTGCACAGCAACCTCTACCACAGTGTAACTCCCAGTAATAATTTGGGGATTTTCCAAGCTAAGACACTATTTTCTTGATTTAATGTATGTTATTAGCACATAAATCAAATAAATAGGTTACTGTGAGATAAAAAGTCTCCTAATATTTCTCTGGCTTCTAGTTACCAATACATTAGCATAGGAAAAATTTCAATGGTTGACTCACCACCTAACTGCAGGGATAAAACATTCTTCTTACACATGATATAAAACTAAGTTTAACAAACAGTAAATCTAGAGATGGAATTCGGGCCTGATCTTTTTACACAGTCCTAATCATCCAGCAACTAATTCACTGCCCAAAATTCAGGGTCAGCATTGCTCTAGAACAGTGGGTATAAAATATGTCCATTAAAGCTCCTATTTAATGTAGAGCAAAATATTTTGAGATTCTGAGGAAATTTTTTTAACAAAAGTGGTAGAGTTTGTTCTGAGGATTCCAGAACAGTTGAGTTTGCATTTTTCTGAATTTTCTGCGATTTTATACGAATTTTACAAGTTCACTGAATTTGAATCTAGGTTTGAAATTTTCTTTTACAACTAGGTCCTTGAATCTTGCGCTCAGACCCTTCTAAAGATTTAAATTCTTGCAATTGGGTCCTCGGCGGCTCGGGTACGGCGGCCGGCCGAAATTTCGGCGAGGGGGCTCGCCGGCGGCGAGGGGCGGGGGTCGGGGAAGGTTCAGGGGTGCGAGGGCTACCTTGTGGGGGTGTTGTTCAGGTGGGGAACGGCCGGGAAGGGCTCGCCGGCGTTGGAGCAGAGGCGGCGGCGGCGCGGCTCGCGTCGACGGCGGTGCTCCGGCGGGCTTGGGGCGGCGTGGTCCGGTCGGTGAGCTTCAGTGACGCGTGGGGAAGCTACTCAAGGGCTCGGCTTGGACGGAGGGGGTCGGGGTCGTGCTGTCCACGGCGAGCAGGGACGGCGGCGGCGACGGCAGCGCGGGCGGCGGCACTCCGGTGGCTCTGGGTGGCGTTGGGTGGGTCGGCGAGCTGCGGTGAGGTGATGTAGTGGTGGCTGGGTGCTCAGTTTGGGCAGTGGGCGGCGGCAGTGAGCTGTCCACGGGCGGGTGGTGCTCGGCGGCGGCGATGGCGACGGCGGGGTGTTCTGGTGGCCGGGGGCTCGCGCGCGTGGCCAGGGTGGCGCTTTTATAGGGACAGGAGGGGCCTGGTTAGCGTGCGGGGCGGAGCACGGCAGCGGCGGGCACTGGCTGCGGCGGGCGGCGGCAGAACGCCGGCGCGGCGTGCGGCGAGCGGGCGCGGGCGACTGGGCGGCCGCGATTGTGGCGTGGGCGCGAGGAGATAGCGCGGCGTGCGGATTGGGGAGCAGCTGCTGCAGCGGCTCGGGCGGAGGGCAGGCGCGGCAGCTGGCGGGGCGCGGGGGCCGGGGCTGCACGGCGGAGCGCGGCCACTGGGCGAGCGGGGCGGCGGCCTGGGCGCGGCAGCACGCGCGGGCGGGGACTGGCCGCGCGGCGTCGGGGCGGGGCAAAGCCGGCCGTGGCGGGGTGGTGCGGCGGCCACTGGCCTGGCGCTTCGCGCCGGTCAGGCGACGCCGGCCACCTGGCGCGCGGCGGGCGGGCGAGCGCGCGCGGCGCGGCAGAGCAGAGGGGGAGAAACGAGGGACCGAAGTGCAAAAATTCGAAAAAGTTCGGGGGGCTGGGTGCAAACAGGGCGTTTTCTCCTCTTTCTGATTTGAATTTCAAAAACTTTTGAACACGAAAGTTGCTCAAAAGAAAAAGTTCTACAACTTTGGTTTCAGGCAAAATTTCATTTGGCTTATGGTTTTAAAGTTATTTTAAAAGTTTCAAATGTGTCCAAATGTGCCCAAATTAAATTTGAATTCCAACTGAACCCGTTTTAATTCTTTCCACCCTCTCATTAGTTGGTTTAAAACATGGAGTTAGGCTAATGTCATTGATTATTTTTTTTGGAATTGCAAAAACCAGGGTCGTCACAGCTACCTTTGGGTGGTCACGGTTGGGGCGTAGGTGGTCGGAGCAGGGCTGCCCGCGGCGAGCAGGGGCGGCGGCGGTGGGGCGGCGCGGACGGCGGCGCTCCGGCGATGAGGGCGGCGGGGCTCGGGCTGGGGAGCTTCAGCGCACTGAGGGGGACCCGTTTCAGCGCTTGTCTCGGGCGGAGGTGGGCCGGAGCAGGGGTTTCCACGGCGAGGTGGGGGCGCCGGCGGCAATGGAGCTCTCTGTTCTGCGGGGAAGAAGAAAGGAGGGGAGGGAGGGGCGCTGCGCCGGGCTTTATAGCCGGTGGAGCTCGTGGGGGTGGGCTTGGCACGGCCGGGGCGCGAGGTGGAGGGGGCGGCGAGGCTGGGCGCCATTGGTGCGGCCGGCGGTGACCAGCGGCCAGAGGCGCGGCGTGCGCGTGGCGTGCGTGCGCTGGGCGCGCCTGGGGCGCGACGTCGCGTGTAGGCGACGCGGGCGGGCGGTTGGGGAGCTCGGGCGGCACGACGGGGGCACAGGGTGAAGGGGGCGGCGGCCAGAGGCGTGCGGCGTGCGGCACGCCATTGGGCGTCGGGGCGGTGGCGTCGTACTGGCCGTGCGGGCTGCCGCGTGAGGAAGAAGGAGGGCACGGCCCACGGTTGGGCGAGCTGGGCGGCGAGCAGAGGCATTGGGCGCTGCCAGCGGTGGGTAGAGGTGCGCTATTGGGCAGGCGGCGGCGGCCAGCGACTGGAAGGCAGTGCGGTGGTGCAGGGGGCAGCGGTGGGGCAGGGCATGCCGTGCGGGAGGGAGAAGCAAGCGCGGCCGCGGTTGGCCGAGCGGGGGCGGGCAGCAGGCAGGGCGCCGGGGTTGGCTCGGTGCCTGGGGCCGCGCAGGCGTCGAGGGCCAGGTGGCCGGCGGCGGTCGGGCGAGCGTGCGGTGCAGCAGAGGAGGGAGGGGTGAGAGAGGGACCTAAGTGCAAAAATTTGAAAAACTTCAGGGGGCTGGGTGCAAATAGGGCATTTTCTCCTTTTTCTGATTTGAATTTCAAAAACTTTTGAACACGAAAGTTGTTCAAAATAAAAAGTTCTACAACTTTGGTTTCAGGCAAAATCTCATTTGGCTTATGGTTTGAAAGTTAAATTTAAAAGTTCAAAAGTAACCCAATGTGCTCAAATTAAATTTGAATTCCAACTGAACTCATTTTAATTCTTTCCACCCTTTCATTAGTTGGTTTAATCATAGAGTTAGGCTAATGACATTGATTTTGGAAATGTAATTACCAGGGTTGTCACAAACAAGAACAACAACAAGAAGCGCAAGCCGAACCGCAAGCCGACGACATGGAGATGGACGATGATGATGCACCCTACCTCGACTTGTGAGACGACTGCGAACGTCTGTTGGCGTTTCTTATGCCCAATAGAATAGAGATTCCGCAAGCGCACAGAATACACTGCTGTAGCACTTCACCTTGGAGTATTCCAGGGTACCGAATTTCCACGAGGAAGCATTATGGTCTAAAGAGTATCGATTGAATGGATAGTAAACTTTATTGGGAATAATCACCAGCTATATAGCAGGGGTAAGCCAGATAAATGATAGGATAAGTGGCCACGCAATGACCGAGTGACACACAAGAGACTCTACCTTAGAGCGGTAAGTAGCTGAGAGGACAACGAGCGAGAAAGACTCCTAAAACACTTCTAAACTAATGATTTATCCTCTTCTAAACCTCATCTAACCTAGCTGTTGGGAGAACAAAGCTTACTTCGGCGGCTGGGGCGGAAGGACTACAGACTGAGGGAGAAATGGGGGGTCCAACTCGGCCAATGATCTACTGCTATGAAAACACCCGAACGTGGTGGACTATAAGGGACGGACAGGACTTTCACCACCTGCCGCCTACCACATCAGTTCCGTGGGGTGGAACACACTTTCTAGCTAACACTAAGCCAGACACCACGTCTGCACTTGGTGTTAGGATTTGCCCTGAGGCCTTCAAGAGAAATCCCCCTCAACCTAGGGAACTGACTTGAGGCCCCTAGTCTGGGCGAGAAAACCCGCAAGATAAGGTCCTGACAAACTAAGACTAGAACGAAGCCTGAGCTAAAGGATAGAACTTCCGCACACAAGCAAGAGCTTGGAAATAAATACATAAAAGCGGAAGGTAAACCTGACTCGATAAGAGAAAGAAGATAACTTATATTGATAATGTCAAAGGAAGGATACAAGAGCTTATACCAGACTTCCAAGGAGGACTCCGGAATCCCGAGACAAGCTCGACTCGACTCTATCTCCCAGTCTACTAAACCTAATTCTAGGACTGAAGTGAAGAGAGAACTCCTTCTGATTGTGTCTTACAAGTGAGGATGGGAGGTCTATTTATAGCTAGTGAAGGTCAATAAGCGGTGAAAGGCGTCAAGACCACGCAACCTTGGCAGGTGCGTAACTTCCACGTGAAGATTGGTCTCGAGTGGCTGCAGAGTGGGGCCGGCCGGCCTCCCCTAGGCCGGCCTGCATGGGTATGTTGCCAA
Source organism: Panicum miliaceum (assembly GCA_032594955.1). Lineage (NCBI taxonomy): Eukaryota > Viridiplantae > Streptophyta > Magnoliopsida > Poales > Poaceae > Panicum > Panicum miliaceum. Next base: position 17,284,883 of record CM064068.1, read on the forward strand.
GTGGAGTGGCCCTTCTCCTGTGCGATCTTGATCGTCTCTAGAGGTCGGTGGTAGTTGCGTTTGACCGAGGTGCGACAATTAGAGGCCGGCCGGCCTGGTCAAGGCCGGTCGGCTTGGTCCCGGCGCCTCTCGTCCCTCTGTTGCACCACCTTGAAGATCAACGCTTGCATGTTGTCCAGAGTGGTTGTTGACATCAGATTTTGACCAGCAAATCCCGAATATTCGCCTGGTGTACATCGGCAGGGATCGCGTGCGAAGAGCAAGCGTGCATACGGATGATGGTCAAAATCTACCATAATGGACGGAGCTGCATGTACATGCGTGGAGAAAAATACTGGTTATCAGTTGAGTCCTGGTAAGAAGCTTGAAGAAAGACATCGACTACGAAAGAACACTATCGGATTGGCCAATGTGTTGAGTCCATGAAGAGCAGATTGAGGCATTGGATTTACAAAGTTTCGAAGCATAAAGTCTTCATACTCCGAAACTGGAGGCTTTTGTTGATACCGGATTTTGACCAGCAAATCCAGAATATTCGGAACGAGGTTCGGAGGCTTGTGTTGATACCGGAGTTTGACCAGCAAATCCAGAATATTCGGAACGAGCAGAAGGCCATCGACTCCTGGTGTACATTGGCAGGGATCGCGTGCAAATAGCGAGCGGATGATGGTCCAAACCTGCCGTGATGGACGGAGCTGCATGTACATGCATGGAGAAAAATACCGGTTCTACGTATGTCACGAGGATTATTTGTACGCATGAGGAGACAATCCAGCATGTGCGGGCTACATGCGTGAAGAAGGAAGCAAAGGGGAATAAAGAAAGAATTGTTTGGCTGATTAGATAAATGGAAAGGGCATGATGCCTATGCATGTGCGATATGGTTGGCAGCTGGCCAGGTTATTTTATTGAAATGAGGGCACGTTGATTAAAGAATGGAATCTGCACTTGCATGTCAGTCCATGTCCCAGTCGGATCCGGCCAGATAATTATGTGATGCCATGATGCGCTATTCGGTGAGAAGCTTAACGGGGAGAATTCTACGGAAGGGGAAGTTAGAGTCCATGTATCTTAGTATTTCCTTTAAATTTAGATTTTATCTTGTTAGGCAAACATTTGAGCCTACGTGAGGGCTAAGCTAGCTGTGGCAGAACCACCTGAATTAATCCGGCTCAAGTGTATTAACCATCACCATTAAGGCATCCTCGGTTAACCTTACACTTCAAACGGAGTAATCCACTGGTCTGTCGCGTATAACCTCCCGATACAACCACGGTGAACGGATCGAGCGCCGTACATACAAATGCTCATGCGACGATGAGCCCAGAGAATACCACATTCCAGCAAATATTACATCATTAGCATAAGTAGATATTACAGACCTAGTTCTGAGTTTAGAAAACAAGTACTTCAATTAACATAAATAAGTTCTTCAGAGTTAAATTGCAGCGGAAATAAACAACGGAAACTACTCGACGATACAGGATGTCTCGATGAAGCCCGTACGAGACATCACTCGGCCTTATCTCCGTTGGACGGGGGCGCATCCCATTCCACCGACCAACCAGGGGGAAGAGTGCAGGGCCAAGTCAAGCTAGCAACCATGTCTTCAAAGGTCTCACCTGAAAACGAGTCACAAGCAAGACTGAGTATACTAATACTCAGCAAGACTTACCCGTGTAGTGGGAACTACTCCACCGACTCTAGACATGCAAGGCTTTTTGGCTCAGGGGTTTGTTTTGCCGAAAAGCATCTACAAGTGGGTCCTTACTTTCAACTTTTAGCTCAAGATTCTAGTTTCGTTAGCCAGTCTAGGTAAGCAGCTATCTAAAGCATACATGGTGAAGCATTAAATTTTCCATCCAACCAGTTCATTCATCATCATTGTTCCTCTTCTTACTCTGTGGGTAAAAATGGTTAAGCAGTCTCATTAGCCGTGAGAAACGGACGATTCGAATCGAATTTCTTAACCTTGCAAGGGAAACCCAAACACACGTCACGTGGTTACTCCCTAGAGTCACACGTGCAACTTTTCCCCTTTCTTTCCGGGTCGTGGATCGGGGCTACCCTCCGAGAGTACAAGAGGTCCACGCCACGGTTCGGCGCCGGGTCGTGACCACTCTCTGCACTCGCTATATGCACATGGGACCGAAGTTCAAAGGGTAGGATGCCGTCCCCTTGCCGGGCCAATCAGGTATTTAAGCTTACCGATTCCCATAATCTCGGCATGTGTTTAGTACGTTCAAAGACTTAACCATCACTACCACACCCTGCGGCCTTAGCATTTTTCACTAGACAGACGGGCCTCAATCGTAACCATCGTTGGCAATCCATCTTCCTGGCTGCGGGGCCCTTGGTGGAGCTGTGGGTGCGGTATTTTGCACGATGCGATACCTTGGTGGTTGGACACTTGATAGTCCCGCGGGTGCCTTTCTCTTCTTCTCTGCCCGGTGCGCCATGATACAGTCTTCCTGGGTAATGGCCATATTGACCAACTCGTTGTAGGTGTCAGCCCTGGCTAGGTTCAGACGTTCCTTGAGCTTGGTATTCAGACCTCGGCGGAAACGATCACGCTTCTTGGCATCCGTATCGGCGTGATAGCCCGCATACTGACATAAGTTGTTGAACGCTTGGGCGTACTGCAGCACGGTGCGGGTGCCCTGGGTGAGTGCCAGGAACTCATTCAACTTCCTCTCCATGAGACCCTCGGGAATATGATGTGCCCGGAACGCGGTCTTGAATTCATTCCAGTCGACCACATGATCAGCCGGGAGCATCGCAAAATAGTGGTCCCACCACAGGCGAGCGGTACCGCGAAGCTGTTGCGCGGCAAAACGAGCCTTCTTGGCCTCTGAGCATGGGGCCACAAGTAGTGTGAACTTGGATTCTATGGTGCGAATCCATGCATCTGCGTCCAGGGGTTCCTCTGTCTTATGGAACAATGGAGGCTGGGTCCCTAGGAAATCCGTGTATCCTGCAGCTTGTGGTTGGTGAGCATTGTGCCCACCCCTCTGCTGGTGTTGCCCTTGCACAATCTGACGCAGCAGCTCGGTTTGAGCGGCCATCACTTCCACCAAACTGGGCGGGGGTGGTGGCGATTGTCGCGAGCGGCTGCCACCGGCACCAAAACCCTCGGGGTTGCCACGTGTTGATCCAACCATCTGAAACGTGAAAGGTTACCATTAGCAACGCGATCCATATTACTTTCTTGACTCATAAACAATTGGGTAGTCAGAGACTTCCGAAGTCTGAGCTAGAAGTGTGGACAGAATCTCTGTTTGCTACGAGAAAAATCACAGCCTGCTGTGGGTCCATCCAAAACATCTCAAACATTTGCAGTAGTCAGAGAATTTAGGACTGCACCACTTTGGTATTTAACAACGGTGCTAGAACTATGGCTAAGGTGGTCGAAAAGCTCGTCCTTTGCCTTGCTGTCTTAGCTGTTTTTCAGCAGATTGATCGGTACTGTTTCGCCTATATCTTAAACTAGCGAGGTCCAATGATGCTGAATTTTTGTGAGAACCTAGATCACAAAATTTAGCACAAGTTTGGTGTTCAACACTCCGCCAAGAAATGTAAGGAGACATGGATAAAAATTCCGACAAGACTCAGCGATTATGGATTTCATTGTTTACCAAGTTACAACGAATTCACCCAAGTTCATCGCCGTTCCTTACATGCTGAGGGTATCCACATGGTTCAGGTGTACCCAACACAAAAGAGTTACTCAACTCCTAGTTAGCCTATTACAACACTTGCCAAAAGTTAGGCTACCCTATCGAGGAGTATGTGCAAAAGTCCTCCTAGGTCGTCCTCTAGAAATCATCCAAGTCGTTGACGGACGACTCGCTGTGAGCAGGAGAGTGAGCTCCCATCCGAGGTGCCTGTGGTACCTCACCCTCGAAATCCATGCCTGAGACACCATCAATCTCCTGTGGCTCCTCCTCATCCTCCTCCATGTCGTCCTCATGGGGATGGTCATTCTGATCATGATGCCACTGAATGTGCTCATTAGCATCCTCCAACTCAAGGCTCAGATCATGGAGCTGCTCCTCCAACTGTGCTATCGTGGTATCTCTCTCACCCATGAGAGTGTCCTGCTCCTGGATTTGGCCCTCAAGTTGGCCAATCTGAGCATCTCTGTCCTCAAGATCCTGACTGAGTTCCTTTATCTGCTCATCCCTGGTATCTGCCATCATATGGTAGGCCTGAGCAAGATCAGTGAGCTGCTCGAGTGCCTGACTCTGGAGAGTCTGAAGCCGGTAGAGTGCACTCATGCACCGCACGGAGGTATGGATAGTCTCCTGGGCATGGAAGTCTACCAAATACTGTGCGTGCTGCACCCTGTTGAGCCAGAAGGGGTCGTTGTCCTTGGCAGCAGGAAACAATCCAATGGGAGTGAGTGTGACAACCTCGGGACGCTGCGCACAAAACGTGGTGAGCGCCCTCATGGCTGCAAGCTCCCAAGTATCGGCCAAACGGCGACCAACAGCCTCAAGCTCCAAGGCGGGCCACTCCGGGTGTAGCAGGTGCGGAAAGATAGTCACGTTGACACGGCACTGGGTAACTCCATTTTCTGCAAACTCCAGTCCGGCGTAACGTGGGGGAACTAGACAGCCCGCGGTACGCAGAACATCCCACAGTTCTCATCCAAAAATTCTCAAATTTCACCAGATTACTCCTAAGGTATTTGTGAACAACTTTTCTAGTCAACTCCAGAGCTAATTGGGTCTCTAAGATGGTCTTTCTTTTCAGGTTTTACCTTACTGTCTACCCCGAATTTTCAGTGAACAGAGGGCTAGAGTTTCGTACACCAGGGAAAATCTACCCAGCCAAAATTTACCAAATTTTAACAGCAGCATCCTGGGTAAATTTGGAACAAGTTTCGTGTTGTGCTCTTTTGCAGAAAACCGCAGGAAGGGGGCCTAAAAATTTAAGGGGCGGAAGTGCTTATTCTGGACAGAATTCTGACATTTCAAGGTTTCTGTTATTTCTTATTATCCATAAGTTCAGAATTTTTCATTTTTGAACAGGAGATAGAACACAAAATTTGGAACAATTCTTTCAACATGAACTTCTCCAGAAAAGGTCATTTTCTTGGGTCAATAAATCGTTCTTTTTGGTCATGGCAGATTTGTGACAGATTCGCTAGATAGTCCTTATGCACACCACGCTTAGATACGCAAGAACCTTACCACTCTCATACAACGCATTTTTGATTTCAGATACACATGTTTATGATGTATGCACGTCCTATTCGTCCTCACAAAATAAAACAATTGCCAATTAGCTTTGGTCTTACGAAGATAGTTTCGGTGGCTTACACAATACGGCTCTCGCTATAATAGCTAGTCGAGTCTTTCTAATCGTTCCTTAACTTATCGAAATCGCGGTTAGTGTACCTGCAGAAGACTGACAAAGCATATATATTTCATGAACCTTTCATGCCAGCACTCATGAAAACGTCCGTAATCATTACCGTTTACTTATAGAAACGATATCTGTACAATTCCCGCCGTACAGACGACGTTAACATACGCTATCGAGATAGCGTATTCACGGGGGTACCGTCATGAGACGGGGGTATGAACAGCGATCGCCATACCCTGCGCCGAACCTTCTACTCCCAATATGTTCAACTAACAGTTGGCATATTGGCAGCACCTCAAGTAAGCCACTGCTTGAGGGCAGCGTTCGGTTCGCATCACCGACAGGAAGGCCAAGCTCCCTCAGTTGGCTGAGGATCATTACCTTCTTACCTTAGCGACGAGTGCGTCGTTACAGAATTTAAGGTTGGTTGTGCATGAAAGTAAGTTTTGACAGAAGGTAATGTGCTGGAAGTCAGTTGATACTATATATAGAAGTTAGATAGCCACGTAGTAAACTTTTCCCATAATCCCTTAGGGCTTTACGAACTAGGCACCATCCTTATCGTACCAACGCTTTTCGCAACACAACCTTCTAGTCAAGTTTTAGTAAAATGAGTTTTTAAGGCTTGTAGCATTCTCTGGCGTATGTATTTCGGCTCTGGTGTCCGCTGTTGCCAGCTGTGGCACCAGCTACGGCTCTGATACCAGCTGTGGCAGAACCACCTGAATTAATCCGGCTCAAGTGTATTAACCATCACCATTAAGGCATCCTCGGTTAACCTTACACTTCAAACGGAGTAATCCACTGGTCTGTCGGGTATAACCTCCCGATACAACCACGGTGAACGGATCGAGCGCCGTACATACAAATGCTCATGCGACGATGAGCCCAGAGAATACCACATTCCAGCAAATATTACAACATTAGCATAAGTAGATATTACAGACCTAGTTCTGAGTTTAGAAAACAAGTACTTCAATTAACATAAATAAGTTCTTCAGAGTTAAATTGCAGCGGAAATAAACAACGGAAACTACTCGACGATACAGGATGTCTCGATGAAGCCCGTACGAGACATCACTCGGCCTTATCTCCGTTGGACGGGGGCGCATCCCATTCCACCGACCAACCAGGGGGAAGAGTGCAGGGCCAAGTCAAGCTAGCAACCATGTCTTCAAAGGTCTCACCTGAAAACGAGTCACAAGCAAGACTGAGTATACTAATACTCAGCAAGACTTACCCGTGTAGTGGGAACTACTCCACCGACTCTAGACATGCAAGGCTTTTTGGCTCAGGGGTTTGTTTTGCCGAAAAGCATCTACAAGTGGGTCCTTACTTTCAACTTTTAGCTCAAGATTCTAGTTTCGTTAGCCAGTCTAGGTAAGCAGCTATCTAAAGCATACATGGTGAAGCATTAAATTTTCCATCCAACCAGTTCATTCATCATCATTGTTCCTCTTCTGACTCTGTGGGTAAAAATGGTTAAGCAGTCTCATTAGCCGTGAGAAACGGACGATTCGAATCGAATTTCTTAACCTTGCAAGGGAAACCCAAACACACGTCACGTGGTTACTCCCTAGAGTCACACGTGCAACTTTTCCCCTTTCTTTCTGGGTCGTGGATCGGGGCTACCCTCCGAGAGTACAAGAGCTCCACGCCACGGTTCGGCGCCGGGTCGTGACCACTCTCTGCACTCGCCATATGCACATGGGACCGAAGTTCAAAGGGTAGGATGCCGTCCCCTTGCCGGGCCAATCAGGTACTTAAGCTTACCGATTCCCATAATCTCGGCATGTGTTTAGTACGTTCAAAGACTTAACCATCACTACCACACCCTGCGGCCTTAGCATTTTTCACTAGACAGACGGGCCTCAATCGTAACCATCGTTACATAACCCGTCCGTGTCCTTATGATTGCAGCGTGTAGTAGTCATTCAACTCCTATTTTCTCGCGAGTGACAGGAAATCACTCGACTTTTACCGGAGTCCTATTAGCACAGCATTCTATCGAACCTTTCATCTAGTTTCCAAGCAAGGGTTCCTGACATCATGCAACTAAGTTTTCATCCAACTCCTATAAACTTATTGCACAAGCAAAGAGTAATGAGTTGCATAATTTCGGAAAGAATGGGTTATGCTCCGGGGCTTGCCTTCGCAGTTCGTTTGGGGATCTTCCGAACTTGGGCTCGGGTCTTCAAAAGCTTCAGTTAGATTTGCTTGAGCTTCACGCTGCTCACTCTCGGACGCGGGCACCAGCTCGTAGGTTCCGTCAGCGAGAGTCGTCGATTCTACATGAGTGCACAAGTTTAAGTTGTGGAATAGCACTTGATTACGATTTGAGAGTAATTACTACAAGGGATAGTTTCTGGTTATGAAATTTTGGATTTAGGCACATCAAGGAAAGATGTGCTTACTGTAAAATTTTCAGCCAATTTTATGTAACCGATTAATTCTGAAAAATATCTTTCATTGTTGCTGTTAGATATTTGTTCTTTTTGTACAGAACAATTGGTGCAACAATTGTGTCTAAGCTTTTTACAGAGCTCTCACTTGAGCATGCAGAAGCTACTGTAATTTTTGTAGGATTTATTATGCAGTATCCAGAGCATAGAAAATATGACATTCTACACCTAGGCTATTCAAAGATTCATTTTTTTACAGGACCCTACACAGGGTTTTTGTCCATGAAACTTTTTACGCGGCAACCTCTACCACAGTGTAACTCCCAGTAATACTTTGGGAATTTTCCAAGCTAAGATACTATTTTCTTGATTTAATGTATGTTATTAGCACATAAATAAAATAAATAGGTTACTGTGAGATAAAAAGTCTCCTAATTTTTCTCTGGCTTCTAGGTACCAATACATTAGCATAGGAAAAATTTCAATGGGTGACTCACCACTTAACTACAGGGATAAAACATTCCATTTACACATGAATTAAAACTAAGTTTAACAAACAGTAGAGCTAGAGATGGAATTTGGGCCTGATCTTTTTACACAGTCCTAATCATCCAGCAACTAATTCACTGCCCAAATTTCAGGGTCAGCATTGTTCTAGAACAGTGGGTATAAAATATGTCCATTAAAGCTTCTATTTAATGTAGAGCAAAATATTTTGAGATTCTGAGAAAACTTTTGTAACAAAAGTGGTAGAGTTTGTTCTGAGGATTCCAGATCAGTTGAGTTTGCATTTTTCTGAATTTTCTACTATTTTATACGAATTTTACAAGTTCACTGAATTTGAATCTAGGTTTGAAACTTTCTTTTACAACTAGGTCCTTGAATCTTACGCTCAGACCCTTCTAAAGATTTAAATCCTTGCAATTGGGTCCTCGGCGGCTCGGGTACGGCGGCCGGCCGAAATTCCGGCGAGGGGGCTCGCCGGCGGCGAGGGGCGGGGGTCGGGGAAGGTTCAGGGGTGCGAGGGCTACCTTGTGGGGGTGTTGTTCAGGTGGGGAACGGCCGGGAAGGGCTCGCCGGCGTTGGAGCAGAGGCGGCGGCGGCGCGGCTCGCGTCGACGGCGGTGCTCAGGCGGGCTTGGGGCGGCGTGGTCCGGTCGGTGAGCTTCAGTGGCGCGTGGGGAAGCTACTCAGGGGCTCGGCTTGGACGGAGGGGGTCGGAGTCGTGCTGTCCACAGCGAGCAGGGGCGGCGGCGGCGACGGCAGCGCGGGCGGCGGCGCTCCGGTGGCTCTGGGTGGCGTTGGGTGGGTCGGCGAGCTGCGGTGAGGTGATGTAGTGGTGGCTGGGGGCTCAGTTCGGGCAGTGGGCGGCGGCAGTGGGCTGTCCACGGACGGGTGGTGCTCGGCGGCGGCGATGGCGACGGCGAGGCGTTCTGGTGGTCGGGGGCTCGCGCGCGTGGCCGGGGTGGCGCTTTTATAGGGACAGGAGGGGGTGTGGAGGTGCCTGGGCGACGCGCGGGGCGGGGCACGGCAGCGGCGTGCACTGGCCGCGGCGGGCGGCGGCAGAACGCCGGCGCGGCGTGCGGCGAGCGGGCGCGGGCGACTGGGCGGCCGCGATTTTGGCGTGGGCGCGAGGAGATAGCGCGGCGTGCGGATTGGGGAGCAGCTGCTGCAGCGGCTCGGGCGGAGGGCAGGCGCGGCAGCTGGCGGGGCGCGGGGGCCGGGGCGGCACGGCGGAGCGCGGCCACTGGGCGGGCGGGCGGCGGCCTGGGCGCGGCAGCACGCGCGGGCGGGGACTGGCCGCGCGGCGTCGGGGCGGGGCAAAGCCGGCCGTGGCGGGGTGGTGCGGCGGCCACTGGCCTGGCGCTTCGCGCCGGTCAGGCGACGCCGGCCACCTGGCGCGCGGCGGGCGGGCGAGCGCGCGCGGCGCGGCAGAGGGATGGGGAGAAACGAGGGACCGAAGTGCAAAAATTCGAAAAAGTTCAGGGGGCTGGGTGCAAACAGGGCGTTTTCTCCTCTTTCTGATTTGAATTTCAAAAACTTTTGAACACGAAAGTTGCTCAAAATAAAAAGTTCTACAACTTTGGTTTCAGGCAAAATCTCATTTGGCTTATGGTTTTAAAGTTAATTTAAAAGTTTCAAATGTGTCCAAATGTGCCCAAATTAAATTTGAATTCCAACTGAACCCGGTTTAATTCTTTCCCCCCTCTCATTAGTTGGTTTAAAACATGGAGTTAGGCTAATGTCATTGATTTTGGAATTGTTATTACCAGGGTTGTCACACTAGCTGTCCCTCTAAATATAAAGGGATGGGGGTCATTGTAATCTTTAACTCTCGATCAATCAAATACATTTACGTTTTTGCCTTTATCTTTTTGCCCTAGGAGTAGGAGTAATGTAGTTTCTCGATGAGTTCTTCAGCAAGCTGGGCTGCACCGCCTCGATCTCTAGTTCGCCGCAGTCTTCGTCACCGGATTTCCCAGATCCACAACTTCCGGGCGCATCACTGTCGTTGGCTCTGGTTCTTATCCACCAGTTATCGATTCTCATCATATCTCATAAGGCTGCATCATCTCGATCTCTTGCTAGATGTGGTAGAATCATAGTTATTCAGCTTAGAATATGTTTTCTAATAGGCTATCTATCAAGTTCGACCATTCCAATTATCGCGTGCGGAGTAGCCGATTGGATCTTATTCTGAATGTTGTTTCGTGAAGATTTATTAAGTTTGCATTTTAGTATTCTTAATACTGCTTTGCACTTGTATCGGCTGTCTAGCCGATAGTCCTCGCGCTTCATGGATCTAGATCTGTTTTGGATAGCCGATGAGCCGCTCATGCTCGTCAGGATGCTGTAATCGGCCTCGTGGCCGATTATTTATTTGCTACGTCATCACCGCTGTTGGTGCCAGATCGCATCGGCCTGATCGGCCGATCACCATAAGCTTCAAAAGAGTTATCTTCACCACGTGAGTTGAATGGTCAAGCTGACTTGCACGCCACGCACACCACGCGCGCCGATTTGGACGTCGTGGAGGAGTGAAGCAAGAGGCTCCTGGGTCCTCATGTGGGTCGTCGCAGGGCCTGTCGTCTTCAGGATTTTGCATCAATAGTGGTGCCTCACACGGATTCGTCCCTTGTTTTGCATGCAAGTGGGGCCTTGAATCCGTGGGTGGAGCCATTTGGACCCTTTGATTTAACTGCCTTTGAATGCACAATCCAGGATCATCTTGAGTGTGTTTCTTGACCCCTGGACTAGTGATGTGGCAAGTCGAGGTGGGGCCAGGCCGGCTGGCCTGATGTAGGCCGGTTGACCTGGGATTTTCCCTGTTTCGGCTCTATTTTGGCACACCCGTTCCTGCATAAGCAACTCATCCAAAACTTGTGGAACTTTATTAGTTTAAATAAAACATGTATGGAACATAATGCAAAACTCTAAATTATTCCAGAGATTTTGACGGACGATGGTCAAATAACGGCCGTCAACACGCCCCCAAGCTTAAACTCTTGCTCATCCTCGAGCAAGGCTTAATACTTAGACTCGGCAGATCAGGAGTTGCATCAATGTCCACCCCCTGGAGGTACCCTGTGCATAGCAAATTACTCATACTCGTATGTACCTGAGGATGCTCATCATACCATGGTTTTGGAGTGTGGGGCTTAGTCACAATTCTTCCCTCGCATTGAGCGGTTGAGAAACTGAACAGTTCCACCGGAGTTTTTCTGCTACCTGTTCAGGTTCCTTCTTGGAATTTTGATAGTTTTTCAAAAGAATGGTTTTGAGATTCTCCAGTGGCACTCTCAAGATTGCTCAAGGTGTATAATCCTCACCATGGTCGGAACTTGACCATTTTCTTCCTACCTCTTAGGCTGATATGTGGAGCTTAAGGGTAGGAGGAGTGTCGCATACCTTGGTTACCTTTGTTGCCGAGATGAAGAGTGGTTCGAAGGAGGTAGGTACCCAATCAAATTCCGATCTTATGGAATATGTAATTTTCAGGGGAGAGGGAGAGAATGGACTCACACTTGGAATATTTTTGGTCTCTTATTTGCACTCCTGAGCTCTTTTGATTTTTGGAGAGTATGGGTTCTATCTCTTTCTTTCTTTCTTTTCTCATACTCATATCATTTGTTTTTCTCAGGATAGCCCATACTCTCATGATATAGATGGATACACAAGCGGAGTGACTTACTACATAGACCTTTTATGGATGGGTTCACGGTGGAGATTTTGGGCTGAGGTATGGATGTGATATCTGGCGATAGTGGATGTCAATACCTGGAGTAGGTGATCGACAGGCCAGATGACTTTTGAGGCGAGCAAAACAATGGGTACGCATAGGAGAAAGATCGATAGATGATAGGTATCTTTCCTCGGACTGACTCACTGTTCGACAAGGCTCAAAGCAACTCAAGATAGCATATATGGTTTAAAATGACAGTAAATATTTTATGGCTCTGGATAGGACATTTAAACCAAAGGTGAACTCTTTACCATGTTTTCATTTTCAATGTAATTCCGAGAGGTTCCCTACTAGAAGATGCAATTGTATCCCAGTTTCACTATATCAAATTTTCTCAACAACTTAGGCATGGAAATCATGTTCATGCTCCCACAAATCCAAAACAGGGTTTACCAGCAAGATCAAGTATTAAGCGAGTAACAAGCTATAAATGAGGCACTTGTAGAACATGAACAAAGCAACTATTCATCATTTCCGAAGGTAGAGTTTGCACGGATTTCCACACATATAAGTTGGGAGTTCATTTTATTCATCATTTTTTTTAGCATGGCGACTTCAGAATGAAAAGGATAGGATGGACGACTTACCTGGATACTCCCCCAAGCTTCGATGAAGCACAGTCCTGGGTGCTCCCCCAAGCTTCGGTGAAGCTCAGTTCTGCTGGCTTGGGTCCTGTGGTGGCTGCTGGTACAGGTATGGCGGATATGGATAATATTGCGACGGGTACGGATAGTACTGCTGTGGATGTGGCTGCTGCTGAGGGTCGTGCTACTCCTGCGGTGGCTATGGATAAGGAGGATATGGGTAGTGTTGCTATGGTGGATGTTGAGGCTGTTGCGGTGGATGCAAATGTTGGCCGAGGCGTAAGTGGGTAAAGATGATGGTGGTGTCATGGAGTAGGGAAGTGTTCATACTCCAATTCTACTGGGTGAGCTCGGTGTTGTGTGCGAGGTCGATGCTGAGCTGGTCCTACTGCTGCCCCATGGCGTTGACCCAAGTCGTGAGATCGGTAATCCCACGCATGATCGGGTTCTCGTACCCGTAGCGTGCTGAGCTCGACGGACCAACCTGCGGACCATAAGAATCCTGCATACTTGGGGGTAGTAGGGTTCTTGGGCTGCACCTTGTTTGGATGTTCTTCCAACAGTGCTCATACCTTCCTGAGTAAAATACTCATATGTTTCTTCGAAGCTCGTGTGGGAGGTTCCAGCATGGTGAGAGGGCCCTGCTTGTTCTTGCTGCTGAGTGCTCGATCGTGTCTGCCACCGAGTTGTTGTGCCAGCGACGCTATGGCGAGCGGGTTCTTTTTTCTACATCTGCAAGAGATAACTCTTCACCGAGTAGAGAGAGTCTCAGGCATGGCAGCTCGACCTCTCTATCGTACCCGGGCCCCTCGCGCATTATGTGTCCCTGCACAAAATGTTCCACACCTACCGAAGCTGGTACTCCTCCCCCCATGGCAAGTAAGTAACCTGGGCAATGCCCAGTGCCTTGACATGAGTAGCAATACGTGTAACCAAGGTGGTTATATCAATGGGACTTTTGCCGGCGATCATCTTCTGCCAGTCAGGATGCATGCTCATGACCGGGGAGAGCTTTATCTTCTTTGCCATTGCAAAGAGATATTGCAGCTCGGGGAGACTGCAAAGGCGTAGATCAGAGCGCGGGTGTACCACCATGCAAATCCACTTTGCTAACATCCTGGAAGTAGGGTGATGGATAGAAACTATGCTATTCTTGCTACTCACAGATTCCTAAGAAATTTCGTTCCACCAAGTGGTCCGATCATATTTATAAGTTTTAGTCAGAACACTTGGGTCTAGCAAGCACTTTTTATCAAAGCCTAGAGCAACACTAAGTTGTTTCACTGTTAATTTAAATTGCTCATCGAAGAAATGAAAATAAATTTTAGTGGTATTACCGACTTCTTCAAAACTAAGAGTCATGAGGAATTCCATAGTGAGAAACTTTGAACCTGGTTCCGTCATGTCGGCGAAGTTGTACCACCCCACGTGGTAGAATGCTCGAGTCTTGTCCGCCTTCAAACCCGTCTTTATGAAAAATAGGGGTTCGAAGATCCTAACATGGTGGTACATCTGATTCTTCAGCAGGTCCAGTGCCTCCCGTTCGTAGTCGTTCCGCGGCACAAGCTGTTCCACAGAAGTGAGGACGCGGATACGCCCCTGAACGTGGCTCCTTAGCACTGTGGGGGTCGCGTCCTTCTGGGAGTCAGTATCCCGGTGACTTGAGTCAACCGACATATTATCCCAGGAGGATGCCGATCTGCGCGAGCGCCGAGAGCTGGAAGGGCTGAGCTTCTTGAGCTTGTTCTTCATAGCTGTCCACATATTGCCTGCAAAAGGTTAGCGCACACACGAAAAAAATACCTGAAGGACTAAACAAAAAGAGTTAGTCATTAGTCGTCGTTGTGGGGGATTAACCTCCACAAACGTTCTCGTTCAAGCGCCAAGAGATTTATTCAAATGAAAAGGGAAATATTTTTGGTGTGTTCTTGTGGCTAAAACGAAGGTTTAGCACTGATTTTATTTTGTTTTTGGTGGGTGCTAGCACTTAAGCTCCTTACTTAATTAGCCCAAGGGCTAAATTAACTAAAGAAGCTTAGAGAGGGAGAAGGGAATTCGAGCTCGGGAAAGGGCAGGAGGACCTGAGCTGCTGGTGCCGCGAAGGGCGTCAGGGTGCTTGGCTTTTATAGCCGCGCGGCAGGGACAGGCCGGCTGGCGCCATGGACGGCGTTGCCAGCTCCAAATCACCACCCTATGCATAGGGTGTTAGGTGATGGTGGCCTCCGTCAGTGCTGATGGGACTGCAATGGTGAGGGGAAAGGCCGACTGGCCTGTATGGGGACGAATGGCCTGGCACTGTGCCCCCTCGTGCTCGACTTCTGCCTGCAAGTTGCCTTCTGACCATGCTCCACGATTGCTGCTGCCTTTCGTCAAATTTCCTGCATGATGAGAAGTGGACGGTGCAAGGAGGAACCAACCATCAAGGGTGGGGTTAATTGGCCCTCACATGCACGACAAATGGGTGCAGTGCACCATGTTTCCAGTCCCTGCATGTTAGTGGAACTCTCACGAGCTGCACCCCGGCCCGAGGATGACAAGTGGGGCTGGCCGGCCTAGGTGGGGCCGGCCGCCTGCAGTCTGGCCGGAATTTTCTGAATTTTTTATGCAGTGCAAAATGAAAGTACAGTTCGAAAAATAATGATGCATTTTGCAAAAATTGAAACATGCCATGATTGGAATGGAAATTGAAAGAATTAAACTATCCTATATGCAAATGCAAGGAATGGATAACTACCATGTACCTCATGGCGAGATCTCGGATTTTGAGTCCGGAGCGGGACTCTCCATTCCTTGAGTTTGGTTGTCATCACCTGCTGGAGTTGCTGTCGATGGTGACACTTTCTCACGCCACACTTTCTTCGTGGGCGTGGCTGATTCGACCTCTTTCTTCTCTGATTCCAAAAATTTCTTACGTTGGATCCGTCACTTCGCATTTCTTTGGTTATGCACCTTGATTTCCTTCTCTCGAATGCATATGCTTCCTATGAGCTCGATGAGGCTTTCAATGGCAGGAATGGCTAGATCCTCTGGTTTCTTCTTGGATCTTTTCTCGGGCTCTTTGTCAGGCTTTTTCTTGTATAGTTGTTTCTGGTTGACTGTCTTGACTTGGGAACATTGTTCTACCTTCTGTCAGAAGGAGAACTTCTCTTTCTGCTCATTAATGCTGAGAAGGATTTCTCCAGCTCCCAGATCGATATGTGCATATGTAGGTACCTGCATTGCATCAAGTAGTGGTATATTGACATACAACTTCTTGATTACCTCGACGAACTTGGCGAATTGTTCATCGGCCACCTGCCTCCTTCTCTATTCCGGAAACGGTAAGGCGGTTGTGTCGTAGTGTTGCTGTGACAACCCTGGTAATTAAAATTCCAAAATCAATGTCATTAGCCTAACTCTATGTTTTAAACCAACTAATAAAAGGGTGGAAAGAATTAAAACGAGTTCAGTTGGAATTCAAATTTAATTTGAGTTCTTTTAGTTACTTTTGAACTTTTAAATTTAACTTTCAAACCATAAGCCAAATGAGATTTTGCCTGAAACCAAAGTTGTAGAACTTTTTATTTTGAACAACTTTCGTGTTCAAAAGTTTTTGAAATTCAAATCAGAAAGAGGAGAAAACGCCCTGTGTGCACCCAGCCCCCTGAAGTTTTTCGAATTTTTGCACATCGGTCCCTCGCTCCTCTGCCGCACCGCGCGCGCTCGCCCGCCCGCCGCGCGCCAGGTGGCCGGCGTCGCCTGACCGGCGCGAAGCGCCAGGCCAGTGGCCGCCGCACCACCCCGCCACGGCCGGCTTTGCCCCGCCCCGACGCCGCGCGGCCAGTAGCCGCGCTCCGCCGTGCCGCCCCGGCCCCCGCGCCCCACCAGTCGCCGCGCCCGCCCTCCGCCCGAGCCGCTGCCGCTGCTGCTTCCCCACTCCGCGCCCGGCACTATCTCACCGCGCTCACGCCATATCGCGGCCGCCCAGTCACCGCGCCCGCGCTGCCGCACGTCGCGCCGGCGTTCTGCCGCCGCCCGCCGCGGCCAGTGCACGCCGCTGCCGTGCCCCGCCCCGCGCATCGCCCAGGCACCTCCACACCCCCTCCTGCCCCTATAAAAGCCCCGTCCGGCCACGCGCGCGAGCCACCGCAGCCCAGAACGCCTCGCCGTCGCCATCGCCGCCGCCGAGCACCGCCCGCCCGTGGACAGCCCTCCACAGCCGCCCACTGCCCAAACTGAGCCCCCAGCCACCACTACATCACCCCACCGCAGCTCGCCGACCCACCCAACGCCACCCAGAGCCACCGGAGCGCCGCCGCCCGCGCTGCCGTCGCCGCCGCCGCCCCTGCTCGCCGTGGACAGCACGACTCCGACCCCCTCAGTCCAAGCCGAGCCCCTGAGTAGCTTCCCCACGCGCCACTGAAGCTCACCGACCGGACCACGCCACCCCAAGCCCGCCGGAGCACCGCCGTCGATGCGAGCCGCGCCGCCTCCGCCTCTGCTCCAACGCCGGCGAGCCCTTCCCGGCCGTCCCCCACCTGAACAACACCCCCACAAGGTAGCCCTCGCACCCCTGAACCTTCCCCGACCCTCGCCCCTCGCCGCCGGCGAGCCCCCTCGCCGGAATTTCGGCCGGCCGCCGAACCCGAGCCGCCCGAGGACTCAATTGCAAGAATTTAAATCTTTAGAAGGGTCTGAGCGTAAGATTCAAGGACCTAGTTGTAAAAGAAAGTTTCAAACCTAGATTCAAATTCAGTGAACTTGTAAAATTCGTATAAAATCGTAGAAAATTCAGAAAAATGCAAACTCAACTGTTCTGGAATCCTCAGAACAAACTCTACCACTTTTGTTACAAAAGTTTTCTCAGAATCGCAAAATATTTTGCTCTACATTAAATAGAATCTTTAATGGACTTATTTTGTACCCACTGTTCTAGAACAATGCTGACCCTAGATTTTGGGCAGTGAATTAGTTGCTTGATGATTAGGACTGTGTAAAAAGATCAGGCCCAAATTCCATCTCTAGCTCTACTGTTTGTTAAACTTAGTTTTAATTCATGTGTAAGTAAAATGTTTTATCCCTGCAGTTAGGTGGGGAGTCACCCATTGAAATTTTTCCTATGCTAATGTATTGGTACCTAGAACCCAGAGAAAAATTAGGAGACTTTTTATCTCACAGTAACCTATTTATTTGATTTATGTGCTAATAACATACATTAAATCAAGAAAATAGTATCTTAGCTTGGAATATTCCCAAATTATTACTGGGAGATAAACTATGATAGAGGTTGCTGTGTAAAATGTTCCATGGACAAAAACCCTGCGTAGGGTCCTGTAAAAATGAATCTTTGAATAGCCTAGGTGTAGAATGTCATATTTTCTATGCTCTGGATACTGCATGATAAATTCTACAAAAATTACAGTAGCTTCTGCATGATTAAGTGGGAGCTCTGTAAAAATCTTAGACTCATTTGTTGCACCAATTGTTCTCTACAAAAAGAACAAATATCTAACACCAACTATGAAATATATTTTTCATAATTAATCTGTTACATAAAATTGGCTGAAAGTTTTACAGTAAGCACACCTTTCCTTGATGTGCCTAAATCCAAAATTTCATGACCAGAAACTATCCCTTGTAGTAATTACTCTCAAATCGTAATCAAGTGCCATTTCCACGACTTAAACTTGTGCACTCATGTAGAATCGACGACTCTCGCCGACGGAACTTACGAGCTGGTGCCCGCGTCCGAGAGCGAGCAGCGTGAAGCTCAAGCAAATCTAACTGAAGCTTTTGAAGACCCGAGCCCAAGTTCGGAAGATCCCCAAGCGAACTGCGAAGGCAAGCCCCGGAGCATAACCCATTCCTTCCGAAATTATGCAACTCATTACTCTTGCTTGTGCATTAAGTTTATAGGAGTTGGATGGAAACTTAGTTGCATGATACCAGGAACCCTTGCTTGAAAACTAGATGTAAGGTTCGATAGAATGCTATGCTAATAGGACTCCGGTAAAAGTCGAGTGATTTCCTGTCACTCGCGAGAAAATAGGAGTTGAATGACTACTACACGCTGCAACCATAAGGACACGGACGGGTTATGTAACGATGGTTACGATTGAGGCCCGTCTGTCTAGTGAAAAATGCTAAGGCCGCAGGGTGTGGTAGTGATGGTTAAGTCTTTGAACGTACTAAACACATGCCGAGATTATGGGAATCGGTAAGCTTAAGTACCTGATTGGCCCGGCAAGGGGACGGCATCCTACCCTTTGAACTTCGGTCCCATGTGCATATGGCGAGTGCAGAGAGTGGTCACGACCCGGCGCCGAACCGTGGCGTGGAGCTCTTGTACTCTCGGAGGGTAGCCCCGATCCACGACCCGGAAAGAAAGGGGAAAAGTTGCACGTGTGACTCTAGGGAGTAACCACGTGACGTGTGTTTGGGTTTCCCTTGCAAGGTTAAGAAATTCGATTCGAATCGTCCGTTTCTCACGGCTATTGAGACTGCTTAACCATTTTTACCCACAGAGTAAGAAGAGGAACAATGATGATGAATGAACTGGCTGGATGGAAAAATTTAATGCTTCACCATGTATGCTTTAGATAGTTGCTTACCTAGACTGGTTAATGAAACTAGAATCTGGAGCTAAAAGTCGAAAGTAAGGACCCACTTGTAGATGCTTTTCGGCAAAACAAACCCCTGAGCCAAAAAGCCTTGCATGTCTAGAATCGGTGGAGTAGTTTCCACTACACGGGTAAGTCTTGCTGAGTATTAGTATACTCAGTCTTGCTTGTGACTCGATTTCAGGTGAGCCCTTCGAAGATATGATTGCTAGCTTGACTTGGCCCTGCACTCTTCCCCCTGGTTGGTCGGTGGAATGGGATGCGCCCCCGTCCAACGGAGATAAGGCCGAGTGATGTCTCGTACGGGCTTCATCGAGACATCCTGTATCGTCGAGTAGTTTCCGTTGTTTATTTCCGCTGCAACTTAACTCTGAAGAACTTATTTATGTTAATTGAAGTACTTGTTTTCTAAACTCAAAAGCTTGGCCTGTAATATTTACTTATGCTAATGATGTAATATTTGCTGGAATATGGTATTCTCTGGGCTCATCGTCGCATGAGCATTTGTATGTACGGCGCTCGATCCGTTCACCGTGGTTGTATCGGGAGGTTATACCCGACAGACCAGTGGATTACTCCGTTTGAAGTGTAAGGTTAACCGAGGATGCCTTAATGGTGATGGTTAATACACTTGAGCCGGATTAATTCAGGTGGTTCTGCCACAGCTGGTATCAGAGCCGTAGCTGGTGCCACAGCTGGCAACAGCTGGCACCAGAGCCGAAATACATACGCCAGAGAATGCGACAAGCCTTAAAAACTCGTTTTGATAAAACTTGACTAGAAGGATGTGTTGCGAAATACGTTGGTACGTTAAGGATGGTGCCTAGTTCGTAAAGCCCTAAGGGATTATGGGAAAGTTACTAGGTGGCTATCTAACTTCTATATATATTATCAACTAACTTCCAGCACATTATTTTCTGTCAAAACTTACTTTCATGCACAACCGACCTTAAATTCTGTAACGACGCACTCGTCGCTAAGGTAAGAAGGTAAGGATCCTCAGCCAACTGAGAGAGCTTGGCCTTCCTGTCGGTGATGCGAACCGAACGCTGCCCTCAAGCAGTGGCTTACTTGAGGTGCTGCCAATATGCCAACTGTTAGTTGAACATATTGGGAGTAGAAGGTTTGGCGCAGGGTATGGCGATCGCTGTTCATACCCCCGTCTCATGACGGTACCCCCGTGAATACGCTATCTCGATAGCGTATGTTAACGTCGTCTGTACGGCGGGAATTGTACAGATATCGTTTCTATAAGTAAACGGTAATGAATACGGACGCTTTCATGAGTGCTGGCATGAAAGGTTCATGAAATATATATGCTTTGTCAATCTTCTGCAGGTACACTAACCGCGATTACGATAAGCTAAGGGACGAGTAGAAAGACTCGACTAGCTATTATAGGAGAGCCGTATTGTGTAAGCCACCGAAACTATCTTCGTAAGACCAAAAGTATTTGGCGATTATTTTATTTTGTGAGGAAGAATAGGACGTGCATGCATCATGAATATATATATCGGAAATTGAAAATGCGTTGTGTGAGAGTGGAAAGTTTCTTGCGTATCTAAGCGTGGTTTGCATAAGGACCATCTAGCAAAACTGTCCGAATTCTGCCATGACCAAAAAGAGCGATTTATTGGCCAAAGAAAATGACCATTTCTGATAAAGTTCATGTTGAAGAAATTGTTCCAAATTTTGTGTTCTATCTTCTGTTCAAAAACAAAAAATTCTGAACTTATGGAGAGTGAGAAATAACAGAAACCTTGAAATGTCAGAATTCTGTCCGGAATAAGCACTTCTGCCCCTTAAATTTTTAGGCCCCCTTCCTGCGGTTTTCTGCAAAAGATCACAACACGAAACTTGTTCCAAATTTACCCAGGAAGCTGCTGTTAAAATTTGGTAAATTTTGGCTGGGTAGATTTTCCCTGGTGTACGAAACTCTAGCCCTCTGTTCACTGAAAATTCTGGGTAGACAGTAAGGTAAAACCTGAAAAGAAAGACCATCTTAGAGACCCAATTAGCTCTGGAGTTGACTAGAAAAGTTGTTCACAAATACCTTAGGAGTGATCTGGTGAAATTTGAGAATTTTTGGATGAGAACTGTGGGAGTTATGATTATTTTTGCACACTATACAGAATCTGTCCTTGTGCTGCTCACAGTTTTTCGCTATCTCACTCCATTTGATCTTTTGTTCAGATGGCCGAGCCTGTTGATATGATGGTGGATGAGGATGGACGCGTACACTCGCAGTGTCTCCACTGGGAGGGCTTTCCCTCTATTTTGTGGGATGTTCTGCGTACCGCGGGCTATCTAATTCCCCCACGTTACGCCGGACTGGAGTTTGCGGAAAATGGAGTTACCCAGTGCCGTGTCAACGTGACTATCTTTCCGCACCCGCTACACCCGGAGTGGCCCGCCTTGGAGCTTGAGGCTGTTGGTCGCCGTTTGGCCGATACTTGGGAGCTTGCAGCCATGAGGGCGCTCACCACGTTTTGTGCGCAGCGTCCCGAGGTTGTCACACTCACTCCCATTGGATTGTTTCCTGCTGCCCAGGACAACGACCGCTTTTGGCTCAACAGGGTGCAGCACGCACAGTACTTGGTAGACTTTCATGCCCAGGAGACTATCCACACCTCCGTGCGGTGCATGAGTGCACTCTACCGGCTTCAGACTCTCCAGAGCCAGGCACTCGAGCAGCTCACTGATCTTGCTCAGGCCTACCATATGATGGCAGATACCAGGGATGAGCAGATAAAGGAACTCAGTCAGGATCTTGAGGACAGAGATGCTCAGATTGGCCAACTTGAGGGCCAAATCCAGGAGCAGGACACCCTCATGGGTGAGAGAGATACCACGATAGCACAGTTGGAGGAGCAGCTCCATGATCTGAACCTTGAGTTGGAGGATGCTAATGAGCACATTCAGTGGCACCATGATCAGAATGACCATCCCCATGAGGACGACATGGAGGAGGATGAGGAGGAGCCACAGCAGATTGATGGTCTCTCAGGCATGGATTTCGAGGGTGAGGTACCACAGGCACCTCAGATGGGAGCCCACTCTCCTGCTCACAGCGAGTCGTCCGTCAACGACTTGGATGATTTCTAGAGGACGACCTAGGAGGACTTTTGCACATACTCCTCGATAGGGTAGCCTAACTTTTGGCAAGTGTTGTAATAGGCTAACTAGGAGTTGAGTAACTCTTTTGTGCTGGGTACACCTGAACCATGTGGATACCCTCAGCATGTAAGGAACGGCGATAAACTTGGGTGATTTCGTTGTAATTTGGTAAACGATGAAATCCACAATCGCTGAGGCTTGTCGGAATTTTTACCCATGTCTCCTTGCATTTCTTGGCTGAGTGTTGAATACCAGACTTGTGCTAAATTTTGTGATCTAGGTTCTCACAAAAAAAAATTCAGCATCATTGGACCTCGCTAGTTTAAGATATAGGCAAAACCGTACCGACCAATTTGCTGAAAAACAGCTAAGGCAGCAAGGCAAAGGACGAGCTTTTCAACCACCTTAGCCATAGTTCTAGCACCGAAGTTAAATGCCAGAGTGGTGCATTCCTAAATTCTCTGACTACTGCAAGAGTTTGAAATGTTTTGGATGGACCCACAGCAGGCTATGATTTTTCTCGTAGCAAACAGAGATTCTGTCCATACGTCTAGCTGTGACTTCGGAAGTCCATGACTACACTAATTATTTATGAATCAAGGAAGTAATATGGATCGCGTTGCTAATGGTAACCTTTCACGTTTCAGATGGTTGGATCAACACGTGGCAACCCCGAGGGTTTTGGTGCCGGTGGCAGCCGCTCGCGACAATCGCCACCACCCCCGCCCAGTTTGGTGGAAGTGATGGCCGCTCAAACCGAGCTGCTGCGTCAGATTGTGCAAGGGCAACACCAGCAGAGGGGTGGGCACAATGCTCACCAACCACAAGCTGCAGGATACACGGATTTCCTAGGGACCCAGCCTCCATTGTTCCATAAGACAGAGGAACCCCTGGACGCAGATGCATGGATTCGCACCATAGAATCCAAGTTCACACTACTTGTGGCCCCATGCTCAGAGGCCAACAAGGCTCGTTTTGCCACGCAACAGCTTCGCGGTACCGCTCGTCTGTGGTGGGACCACTATTCTGCGATGCTCCCGGCTGATCATGTGGTCGACTGGAATGAATTCAAGACCGCGTTCCGGGCACATCATATTCCCGAGGGTCTCATGGAGAGGAAGTTGAACGAGTTCCTGGCACTTACCCAGGGCACCCGCACCGTGCTGCAGTACGCCCAGGCGTTCAACAACTTGTGCCAGTATGCGGGCTATCACGTTGATACGGATGCCAAGAAGCGTGATCGTTTCCGCCGAGGTCTGAGTACCAAGCTCAAGGAACGTCTGAACCTAGCCAGGGCTGACACCTACAACGAGTTGGTCAATATGGCCATTACCCAGGAGGACTGCATCATGGCACACCGGGCAGAGAAGAAGAGAAAGGCACCCGCAGGACCATCAAGTGTCCGGCCACCAAGGTATCGCATCGTGCAAAATACCGCACCCACAGCCCCACCAAGGGCCCCGCAGCCAGGAAGATGGATTGCCAAACCCCCACAGCAGCCAGGCATGGTACGACCCCCGATGCCTCCACAGAATGGTCCGAGGCCCATTCTTCAACAATCTCTTCGACCTAGCCCCGCGAATCGCTGTTTCAAATGCGGGAGTTCCAGCCACTTCGCATGAGAATGCCCTCAGCCTGGACAGCCCAACCAAGGTCAAGGATCCAACCCGAACACTAAGAACAGGGGCAAGCGACAGACCCTGCAAGTCAAGCAAGGACGGATTAACTTCACCACGCTTGCAGAGCTTCCTGAAGGAGCCCCAGTGATGTCGGGTACATTCTCTCTCCATAACAAGCCTGCAGTTATATTATTTGATTCTGGTGCATCGCATAGTTTCATAAGTGCAAAATTCGGTGCAAAAGTAGGCTTGGAGGTTTGTCCCACCAAAGGGTCGTATATGATATCAACACCGGGTGGTAAAATTGCTTCAAACCAAATGATCAGACAAGTACCAGTCAAATTGGGTAGTAAAACCATCGACACGGACCTTGTCCTTTTACCCCTTGACGGCATGGACATTATTTTGGGAATGAACTGGATGGCTATGCATGGAGTCACACTGGACCTTTCTTCCCGAGCCGTTGAGATAAATTCACCTAGTCACGGAGCCACTACCCTTTACCTACCATTCCTAGATTGCACGAATTCCTGTGCTTATAAGATGGAAGGACTTAAGCTAGATGATATTCTTGTGGTAAACGAGTATGCCGATGTTTTTCCGGATGACTTACCCGGAATGCCACCGGATAGGGACATTGAGTTCGTTATTGAACTACAACCAGGCACTGCACCTATATCCAAAATACCATATAGGATGCCCCCTAAAGAACTGGCCGAGCTGAAAATTCAACTCCAAGAACTACTGGACAAAGGTTTTATTCGCCCTAGCGCGTCACCTTGGGGATGTCCAGCCCTATTCGTAAAGAAGAAGGATGACAGTTTGAGATTATGTGTGGACTACCGACCTCTCAATGAGGTAACAGTTAAAAATAAATACCCACTTCCTCGCATCGATGTACTCTTCGATCAATTAGCTGGAGCCAGAGTCTTCTCAAAGATTGATCTTCGTTCGGGATATCATCAGATCAAGATTCGCCCGCGCGATATTCCCAAGACTGCCTTCTCCACACGATATGGACTATATGAATTCTTGGTCATGTCCTTTGGACTCACCAATGCCCCTGCCTACTTCATGTATCTCATGAATTCGGTATTCATGCCCGAACTGGACAAATTCGTCGTAGTGTTCATCGACGACATTCTTATCTATTCCAAGGATGAGGAAGAGCATGCCAAGCAACTTCGCATTGTTCTTCAGCGACTCAGAGACCATCAGCTTTATGCTAAGTTTTCTAAGTGTGAAATCTGGTTGGATACTGTAAAGTTCTTAGGTCACACGATCTCCAGCGAAGGCATAGCTGTTGACCCCAGCAAGGTACAAGAGGTCATGGATTGGAAACCCCCTACCTCTGTTCATCAGATTCGCAGTTTTCTCGGCTTAGCCGGTTACTACCGTCGCTTCATCCCGAATTTCTCTCGAATTGCTAAGCCCATGACGGAACTATTGAAGAAGGAAGTAAAGTTTGTATGGAATGAGAAGTGTGAGGAAGCCTTCCACACTCTCAGAGAGCATCTGACTACTGCACCTGTGTTAGCTCAACCCGATAATACCAAGCCATTCGATGTGTATTGTGACGCATCAGGTACTGGTCTAGGATGTGTGCTTATGCAAGAGAATCGAGTGATTGCATATGCCTCACGAGCCCTTCGGCCCCACGAACAGAATTATCCCACGCATGACCTTGAGCTTGCAGCCGTCATTCACGCTCTGAAGATATGGAGGCAATATCTCATGGGTACACAGTGCAATATCTACACGGATCATAAGAGTCTCAAGTATATCTTCACACAAGCCGATCTGAATATGAGACAACGGAGATGGCTAGAACTAATCAAGGATTATGACCTTGAAGTGCACTATCACCCCGGCAAGGCTAATGTAGTCGCGGATGCACTAAGCCGCAAGTCCCATTGCCATTTCCTATCCATGGAGTCCTACCATGAGACATTGTGCGCAGATATGAGGAAGCTTAACTTGGAAATGGTTTCCCAAGGCACACTAGATCACATCTCAGTTGAGCCCACTCTTCACGAGCAAATCGTCATGGCACAACTACACGATAAAGGAATCAAGATCATCAAACAAAAACTCTCTCTAGGTGAGGAGAAGTATAAGTGTTTCCGCCAGGACCATAAGGGAGTTCTATGGTTCGAAAGTCGTATAGTCGTTCCGAAGAATCGTGAACTCCGCAAGCAAATTCTTGATGAGGCACACCTCTCCAAATTCTCTATCCACCCCGGCAGTAGCAAAATGTATCAGGACCTAAGGCAAAACTTCTGGTGGACTAGAATGAAAAGGGAAATTGCTACGTATATCTCGGAATGTGACACGTGCCAGAGAGTAAAAGCTAGCCACTTAAAGGTAGCCGGTACACTTCAACCGTTACCTATACCATCATGGAAATGGGAAGATATAAGTATGGACTTCATCGTGGGACTACCAAACACTTCCCAGAAACACGATTCCATATGGGTTATCGTTGATAGACTCACGAAGACGGCACATTTTCTTCCGGTACACACCACCTATTTTACCAAGAAATATGCCGAGATTTACCTCGATCGTATTGTTTGCCTGCATGGAATACCTAAGACAATTATCTCCGATCGTGGTCCCCAGTTTGTAGCACGCTTTTGGGAACAACTGCAAACGTCTCTTGGCACAAAGTTGATTCGCAGCTCAGCATACCATCCTCAGACCGATGGACAAACGGAAAGAGTAAACCAAATTCTTGAGGACATGCTGAGAGCTTGTGTCATTCATTATGACAAGAATTGGGACAAATGCCTACCCCTGGCAGAGTTCTCGTACAACAACAGCTATCAAACGAGTTTGAAAATGGCACCATTTGAGGCCCTGTACGGACGAAGGTGTCGAACTCCTTTGAGCTGGTCACAAACCGGAGAACGTAAAATAATTGGACCCGACCTGGTAATCGAGGCAGAGGAAAAAGTAAAAGTAATACAAGCAAATCTTAGAGCCGCACAAGCCCGACAAAAGAGCTATTCTGACAAAAGGAGAAAGCCCCTAAAGTTCGAAGTTGGCAATCATGTCTATCTTCAAGTTTCACCAACCAAGGGAGTGCGAAGATTTGGAATCAAAGGCAAACTAGCTCCCCGTTATGTTGGTCCCTACGAAATCATTGAGAGCTGCGGACCCGTAGCCTACAAATTACGACTGCCCCCTCAGCTCAAGGTCACCCATGATGTCTTCCACGTATCTCAACTCAAGAAGTGTATTCGAGTCCCTACCGAGATTGTGGAACAACAAGAAATATCGTTGGAACCCGACCTCTCGTATGTCGAACACCCAGTTAAGATTTTGGATCAAAAAGAAAGAGAGACCAGGAGGAAAGTGATTAGAATGTATAAAATACAATGGAATCGCCACACGGAAGAAGAAGCCACCTGGGAAACGGAGAGCTACCTGAACCAACATTTCCCCGGGTTTCTTATCTCAACCACTGGTAGGTGCACCCACGCCCACACTAAGAATTACCGAATCTCGGGGCGAGATTCTTGTTAAGGGGGGAAGGCTGTGACAACCCTGGTAATTAAAATTCCAAAA
This sequence comes from Panicum miliaceum, assembly GCA_032594955.1. NCBI lineage: Eukaryota > Viridiplantae > Streptophyta > Magnoliopsida > Poales > Poaceae > Panicum > Panicum miliaceum. The sequence continues at coordinate 17,312,386 of CM064068.1, forward strand.
TCAATGTCATTAGCCTAACTCTATGTTTTAAACCAACTAATGAAAGGGTGGAAAGAATTAAAACGAGTTCAGTTGGAATTCAAATTTAATTTGAGCCCTTTTAGTTACTTTTGAACTTTTAAATTTAACTTTCAAACCATAAGCCAAATGAGATTTTGCCTGAAACCAAAGTTGTAGAACTTTTTATTTTGAACAACTTTCGTGTTCAAAAGTTTTTGAAATTCAAATCAGAAAGAGGAGAAAACGCCCTGTTTGCACCCAGCCCCCTGAAGTTTTTCGAATTTTTGCACTTCGGTCCCTCGCTCCTCTGCCGCACCGCGCGCGCTCGCCCGCCCGCCGCGCGCCAGGTGGCCGGCATCGCCTGACCGGCGCGAAGCGCCAGGCCAGTGGCCGCCGCACCACCCCGCCACGGCCGGCTTTGCCCCGCCCCGACGCCGCGCGGCCAGTCCGCGCCCGCGCGTGCCTGCGACACAGCCGCGTCCAGCCCCGCCGCCCGTCGCGCCCAGTAGCCGCGCTCCGCCGTGCCGCCCCGGCCCCCGCGCCCCACCAGTCGCCGCGCCCGCCCTCCGCCCGAGCCGCTGCCGCTGCTGCTTCCCCACTCCGCGCCCGGCACTATCTCACCGCGCTCACGCCATATCGCGGCCGCCCAGTCACCGCGCCCGCGCTGCCGCACATCGCGCCGGCGTTCTGCCGCCGCCCGCCGCGGCCAGTGCACGCCGCTGCCGTGCCCCGCCCCGCGCATCGCCCAGGCACCTCCACACCCCCTCCTGCCCCTATAAAAGCCCCGTCTGGCCACGCGCGCGAGCCACCGCAGCCCAGAACGCCTCGCCGTCGCCATCGCCGCTGCCGAGCACCGCCCGCCCGTGGACAGCCCTCCACAGCCGCCCACTGCCAAAACTGAGCCCCCAGCCACCACTACATCACCCCACCGCAGCTCGCCGACCCACCCAACGCCACCCAGAGCCACCGGAGCGCCGCCGCCCGCGCTGCCGTCGCCGCCGCCGCCCCTGCTCGCCGTGGACAGCACGACTCCGACCCCCTCAGTCCAAGCCGAGCCCCTGAGTAGCTTCCCCACGCGCCACTGAAGCTCACCGACCGGACCACGCCGCCCCAAGCCCGCCGGAGCACCGCCGTCGACGCGAGCCGCGCCGCCGCCGCCTCTGCTCCAACGCCGGCGAGCCCTTCCCGGCCGTCCCCCACCTGAACAACACCCCCACAAGGTAGCCCTCGCACCCCTGAACCTTCCCCGACCCTCGCCCCTCGCCGCCGGCGAGCCCCCTCGCCGGAATTTCGGCCGGCCGCCGAACCCGAGCCGCCCGAGGACCCAATTGCAAGAATTTAAATCTTTAGAAGGGTCTGAGCGTAAGATTCAAGGACCTAGTTGTAAAAGAAAGTTTCAAACCTATATTCAAATTCAGTGAACTTGTAAAATTCGTATAAAATCGTAGACAATTCAGAAAAATGCAAACTCAACTGTTCTGGAATCCTCAGAACAAACTCTACCACTTTTGTTACAAAGTTTTCTCAGAATCTCAAAATATGTTGCTCTACATTAAATAGAAGCTTTAATGGACTTATTTTGTACCCACTGTTCTAGAACAATGCTGACCCTAGATTTTGGGCAGTGAATTAGTTGCTTGATGATTAGGACTGTGTAAAAAGATCAGGCCCAAATTCCATCTCTAGCTCTACTGTTTGTTAAACTTAGTTTTAATTCATGTGTAAGTAAAATGTTTTATCCCTGTAGTTAGGTGGTGAGTCACCCACTGAAATTTTTCCTATGCTAATGTATTGGTACCTAGAAGCCAGAGAAAAGTTAGGAGACTTTTTATCTCACAGTAACCTATTTATTTGATTTATGTGCTAATAACATACATTAAATCAAGAAAATAGTATCTTAGCTTGGAATATTCCCAAATTATTACTGGGAGATAAACTATGGTAGAGGTTGCTGTGTAAAAAGTTCCATGGACAAAAACCCTGCGTAGGGTCCTGTAAAAATGAATCTTTGAATAGCCTAGGTGTAGAATGTCATATTTTCTATGCTCTGGATACTGCATGATAAATCCTACAAAAATTACAGTAGCTTCTGCATGCTTACGTGGGAGCTTTGTAAAAATCTTAAACTCATTTGTTGCACCAATTGTGCTGTACAAAAAGAACAAGTATCTAACAGCAACTATGAAATATATTTTTCATAATTAATCTGTTACATAAAATTGGCTGAAAATTTTACAGTAAGCACACCTTTCCTTGATGTGCCTAAATCCAAAATTTCATGACCAGAAACTATCCCTTGTAGTAATTACTCTCAAATCGTAATCAAGTGCCATTTCCACGACTTAAACTTGTGCACTCATGTAGAATCGACGACTCTCGCCGACGGAACTTACGAGCTGGTGCCCGCGTCCGAGAGCGAGCAGCGTGAAGCTCAAGCAAATCTAACTGAAGCTTTTGAAGACCCGAGCCCAAGTTCGGAAGATCCCCAAGCGAACTGCGAAGGCAAGCCCCGGAGCATAACCCATTCCTTCCGAAATTATGCAACTCATTACTCTTGCTTGTGCATTAAGTTTATAGGAGTTGGATGGAAACTTAGTTGCATAATACCAGGAACCCTTGCTTGAAAACTAGATGTAAGGTTCGATAGAATGCTGTGCTAATAGGACTCCGGTAAAAGTCGAGTGATTTCCTGTCACTCGCGAGAAAATAGGAGTTGAATGACTACTACACGCTGCAACCATAAGGACACGGACGGGTTATGTAACGATGGTTACGATTGAGGCCCGTCTGTCTAGTGAAAAATGCTAAGGCCGCAGGGTGTGGTAGTGATGGTTAAGTCTTTGAACGTACTAAACACATGCCGAGATTATGGGAATCGGTAAGCTTAAGTACCTGATTGGCCCGGCAAGGGGACGGCATCCTACCCTTTGAACTTCGGTCCCATGTGCATATGGCGAGTGCAGAGAGTGGTCACGACCCGGCGCCGAACCGTGGCGTGGAGCTCTTGTACTCTCGGAGGGTAGCCCCGATCCACGACCCGGAAAGAAAGGGGAAAAGTTGCACGTGTGACTCTAGGGAGTAACCACGTGACGTGTGTTTGGGTTTCCCTTGCAAGGTTAAGAAATTCGATTCGAATCGTCCGTTTCTCACGGCTATTGAGACTGCTTAACCATTTTTACCCACAGAGTAAGAAGAGGAACAATGATGATGAATGAACTGGCTGGATGGAAAAATTTAATGCTTCACCATGTATGCTTTAGATAGTTGCTTACCTAGACTGGTTAATGAAACTAGAATCTGGAGCTAAAAGTCGAAAGTAAGGACCCACTTGTAGATGCTTTTCGGCAAAACAAACCCCTGAGCCAAAAAGCCTTGCATGTCTAGAATCGGTGGAGTAGTTTCCACTACACGGGTAAGTCTTGCTGAGTATTAGTATACTCAGTCTTGCTTGTGACTCGATTTCAGGTGAGCCCTTCGAAGATATGATTGCTAGCTTGACTTGGCCCTGCACTCTTCCCCCTGGTTGGTCGGTGGAATGGGATGCGCCCCCGTCCAACGGAGATAAGGCCGAGTGATGTCTCGTACGGGCTTCATCGAGACATCCTGTATCGTCGAGTAGTTTCCGTTGTTTATTTCCGCTGCAACTTAACTCTGAAGAACTTATTTATGTTAATTGAAGTACTTGTTTTCTAAACTCAAAAGCTTGGCCTGTAATATTTACTTATGCTAATGATGTAATATTTGCTGGAATGTGGTATTCTCTGGGCTCATCGTCGCATGAGCATTTGTATGTACGGCGCTCGATCCGTTCACCGTGGTTGTATTGGGAGGTTATACCCGACAGACCAGTGGATTACTCCGTTTGAAGTGTAAGGTTAACCGAGGATGCCTTAATGGTGATGGTTAATACACTTGAGCCGGATTAATTCAGGTGGTTCTGCCACAGTTGACGGCAGATTTTGACACGTTTCGAATCGGCGTCAGGGAAGAAGGAAATTGGCCAATGCGGCAGACTTAAAGGCTACAATTGGGAATTGGACGATTGGCGCTACAGTTAGGAATCGGCCGATTGGTGCTGTAGTGATTCGGGCGATTGGCGAATGGAGTTGGTGGGGGTCGGCCGATTGAAAGGCTAGAGCGTTTGGGCCAATATAGGCTTGCACCAACAGATAAATTATTTATAGAAGGGGGATGAAGCCAATGGAATCCCAAGAGGGGATGTTGAGTCAAGATGACAGAGGATCCCAGTCAAAGATGACATGACGTTGGTCAAAGAGTGATGCGAACTCGGTCGAGGAGCAATGGAAGGAATTCGGATTGAACTAGGAGATGGCAGCAGAAGATCCTGCGGGAGTCTGTTTCCTTTAGGAGAGTCTTATAGATATAGTAGTTTTTATATTTAAGTCAAATTTGTAACAAATCATGACAGATCAGGAGTCTTAGTCCTAGGGTATAAATAGAAGCAGTCGGGGTTTTGTAAAGGATACACATCAATCAATACAAACAATCTACTTTTTCATCGTACTTTACTTTCAAGTCGGCGACTTCTCCAATACATCTTTTTCTTTCACGAGTTCGTACGGGTTGGCAGGGCTGCATCGACACAATCTCTGGCCAATTGGTAGGTTCCATTTATCGAATAATATCTAAGCTTTAACTTCGGGCGCATCGCTGTTGTTTCGTTTAGATTTATTTACAAGTTATCGATATTTACTAGAATTATAGGTTTTACCTATTGTTCTAGTTTTATCACCAGTTATCCAGCTTGACATCGAACTATCGGCTTTATTATTATTTTTTCTTATTTATCATCATATAGCCGATTAGATCTATTTTGAGTGTTGCATCAGTGGCGATTGTTTAAGTTGCTCCAGTAGCTTCTTTGCAATCGCAACGTGATTATCGGCTGATCTATAGCCGGTCATCTTCATAGCAAATCGGCCGATTCGCTGATACGCTTTTCGGGACAGATCGGAACATTAGCCGATCGAGACCCCAGAATTTGATACGTTTCTTTCCTTGTCAATCAACAGGTCAGATTGACTGGCACGCCGCGTGAACCGCACTAGGGCGATCACCCGAATAGGAGTTAAGCAGATTCTCCCGGGTCGTGTGTCCGACGCTGAAGGTCATCGGCCGATTTTCGGCTGCCACACAAGATGCTCTACGGGTGTGTCTGTTCTCGTCGTCTCTATCTGGGTCAGCTTTCCAGTGGTTCACTACGCTACCACCCAATTCCATCGTTACTTGGGCCGATCTAGAGAAGCAATTCCACAAGTACTTCTATGCGGGAGTCCACGAGATGAAGCTTTCAGATATGACCAGCCTCAAGCAGAGGAGTGACGAACCAGTAACTAATTACGTAAAGAGGTTTAGAGAGGTCAGAAACAAATGCTATACTCTAGCCCTGACCAATATCGCCTTCCAAGGTCTCCTGCCACACATCAAGGAGAAGTACGCCTCACAGGAGTTTGAAAGTTTAAGTCAAATCGTTCACCGATTGGCCGGTCAAGAAGTACGTCTGTTTGATCAGCGGAGGAATTTTTAGAAAAAGGTGGCGTATTTAGAGGGATCTGAATCTGAAGGGGAAGCGAAAATCGGCCTAGCAGAATGGGTCAAAGGGAAGAAGCCGATATCATGCCCTTTCGGGAAGAAAGAACCAGAAGCGTTCGGTTTTGACACATCAAAGGCCGACAAAATCTTCGACTTACTTCTCCAAGAGGGGCAGATCAAGCTCTCACCTTACCACACCATTCCATCGGCCGAGCAGCTCAAAAAGATGAAATATTGCAAGTGGCACAATGCCACGTCTCACGATACAAACGAGTGCAAAATCTTCCGTCAGCAGATATAGTTGGCCATTGAGCAAGGAAAACTCAAATTCAAAGTCCCGGCAAAGCCAGTAAAGTGGATGAAAATTGATCAGCATCCTTTCCCTACTAACGTGGTTGACACGGGAAGAAACACGCTTCAAACCAAGGTGCTGACGTCGGAATCGGCTAAAAGAAGCGGCGTCGCGGACCCCAGAAATCAGGCTATGATGGACGATGTCAAAGGGAAAAGACGGGTTGAAGATGAGGGCGAAGGATCAGAGCGATCACGTAGATCCGTCACCTCCCAATTCTTGCTCAACAAATATCAGCGGCGGCAGGAAAGTTCGAGACACCGCGAAGAGATGATACGCCGACACGAAGATCATTGGCGATGCCCGTTCTTCATCCACTGCTGGGAAAATAACCTCAGATTACCATCAGCTGATAATTGCCCTGAGTGCAGCGGACCATATCGCAACGATCGCCTGCTCAAGAGGTCGCACTCCAGAGACAGAGGATCAGAGCCAATCAGTAGAAACTGGCGCGAACAAGAGGATCTGCGCCTTTCAATGCATGATCGGTTGGGGGGCAGAGTTGACCGGTATGATCGGCCAAGGGGCAGGCTCGAACAGTATGCTCGGCCGAGGGGCAGGTTCAACCAGCATAAGCGACTGGGGGGCAGAGCCAGCGCACACGATCGGCTAGAAGGAATGGCCGATGCTAGGGTGTAAGATGAGAACCCCCTAGGACGGGAACCAGACTGGGAGCATGCCAAACCGCCGGCCAAACCGGTGAACCCCAGGTATTGCCCTGATGGACTGTCCAAATCCCAAAAACGAAGGATCCAACGTCTGCGCCAATGGGAACAACAAGAGGAAGAGAAGAGGCAGATGGTGGATAAGGAAGACGACAGGTCTCAAGTCTGGCGCCCCAAAAGAAACAACAATGAGGAGGGCGACAATCAAGAATCGGCAGCTGACGTCAGCATGGTGTTTATCTTGCCGATGGAGTTCATGGCGCTCGCCGATCGAGACGACATGATAAGGATGGAGGAGCAGATGGCGCAATTGGTTTTGGAGCCAATGACAACCACTTTTGAGAAACCGGAAGACGAAAAACGACAACATCTCAAGGCTCTATTCGTCAAAGAACACATTAACGGACGACCTGTCACCAGGCTACTAGTAGATGGAGGCGCTGCAGTCAACATCATGCCGTATGCCATGTTCCGGAAGTTGGGCAAAAGCGACGAAGATCTGACCAAGACGGACATGATGCTCAAAGATTTTGAAGGCAACGTGTCTCCCGCCCGCGGAGCGCTCTGCGTCGACCTCACCATCGGCAGTAAGACCCTTCCCACTACTTCCTTTATTATTAATGGCAAAGGGTCCTACAACATGTTGCTCAGTCGCGATTGGATACACGCGAATTGTTGCGTTCCGTCTACAATGCACCAATGCCTCGTACAGTGGGTCGGCGACAATACCGAGATAGTCACCGCCGATTCCGCCTACAGTGTTGCTGCGGCTGATACGCAACAGTGGAGTTACGAACACTATGACAACCCTGGTAATTACAATTCCAAAATCAATGTCATTAGCCTAACTCTATGTTTTAAACCAACTAATGAGAGGGTTGAAAGAATTAAAACGAGTTCAGTTGGAATTCAAATTTAATTTGAGCACATTGGTTACTTTTGAACTTTTAAATTTAACTTTCAAACCATAAGCCAAATGGGTTTTTGCCTGAAACCAAAGTTGTAGAACTTTTTATTTTGAACAACTTTCGTGTTCAAAAGTTTTTGAAATTCAAATCAGAAAGAGGAGAAAACGCCCTGTTTGCACCCAGCCCCCTGAAGTTTTCCAAATTCTTGCATCCAGGTCCCTCGTTTCCCCCCCCCCCCCCCTCCTCTGCCGCACCGCGCGCGCTCGCCCGCCCGCCGCGCGCCAGGTGGCCGGCGTCGCCTGACCGGCGCGAAGCGCCAGGCCAGTGGCCGTCGCACCACCCCGCCACGGCCGGCTTTGCCCCGCCCCCACGCCGCGCGGCCAGTCAGCGCCCGCGCGTGCTGCCGCGCCCAGCCCGCCGCCCGGCCGCCCAGTCGCCGCGCTCCGCCGTGCCGCCCCGGCCCCCGCGCCCCACCAGTCGCCGCGCCCGCCCTCCGCCCGAGCCGCTGCCGCTGCTGCTTCCCCACTCCGCGCCCGGCACTATCTCACCGCGCTCACGCCAAATCGCGGCCGCCCAGTCACCTCGCCCGCGCTGCCGCACATCGCGCCGGCGTTCTGCCGCCGCCCGCCGCGGCCAGTGCACGCCGTTGCCGTGTCCCGCCCCGCGCGTCGCCCAGGCACCTCCACACCCCCTCCTGTCCCTATAAAAGCACCACCCCGGCCACGCGCGCGAGCCACCGCAGCCCAGAACGCCTCGCCGTCGCCATCGCCGCCGGCGAGCACCATCCGCCCGTGGACAGCCCTCCGCCGCCGCCCACTGCCCAAACTGAGCCCCCAGCCACCACTACATCACCTCACCGCAGCTCGCCGACCCACCCAACGCCACCCAGAGCCACCGGAGCGCCGCCGCCCGCACTACCGCCGCCGCCGCCGCCCCTGCTCGCCGTGGACAACACGACCCCGACCCCCTCCGTCCAAGCCGAGCCCCTGAGTAGCTTCCCCACGCGCCACTGAAGCTCACCGACCGGACCACGCCGCCCCAAGCCCGCCGGAGCACCGCCGTCGACGCGAGCCGCGCCGCCGCCGCCTCTGCTCCAACGCCGGCGAGCCCTTCCCGGCCGTCCCCCACCTGAACAACACCCCCACAAGGTAGCCCTCGCACCCCTGAACCTTCCCCGACCCTCGCCCCTCGCCGCCGGCGAGCCCCCTCGCCGGAATTTCGGCCGGCCGCCGTACCCGAGCCGCCCGAGGACCCAATTGCAAGGATTTAAATCTTTAGAAGGGTCTGAGCGTAAGATTCAAGGACCTAGTTGTAAAAGAAAGTTTCAAACCTAGATTCAAATTCAGTGAACTTGTAAAATTCGTATAAAATCGTAGAAAATTTAGAAAAATGCAAACTCAACTGTTCTAGAATCCTTAGAACAAACTCTACCACTTTTGTTACAAAAAGTTTCTCAGAATCTCAACATAATTTGCTCTACATTAAATGGAAGTTTTAATGGACTTATTTTGTACCCACTGTTGTAGAACAATTCTGACCCTAAATTTTGGACAGTGAGTTAGTTGCTTGATGTTTAGGATTGTGTAAAAAGATCAGGCCCAAATTCCATCTCTAGCTCTACTGTTTGTTAAACTTAGTTTTAATTCATGTGTAAGTAGAATGTTTTATCCCTGCAGTTAGGCAATGAATCACCCAATGAAACTTTTTCTATGCTAGTGTATTGGTACCTAGAAGCCAGAGAAAAATTAGGAGACTTTTTATCTCACAGTAACCTATTTATTTGATTTATGTGCTAATAACATACATTAAATCAAGAAAGTAGTATCTTAGCTTGGAATATTCCCAAATTATTACTGGGAGATAAACTATGGTAGAGGTTGCTGTGTAAAAAGTTCCATGGACAAAAACCCTGCGTAGGGTCCTGTAAAAATGAATCTTTGAATAGCCTAGGTGTAGAATGTCATATTTTCTATGCTCTGGATACTGCATGATAAATTCTACAAAAATTACAGTAGCTTCTGCATGCTTAAGTGGGAGCTCTGTAAAAATCTTAGACTCATTTGTTGCACCAATTGTTCTATACAAAAAGAACAAATATCTAACACCAACTATGATATATATTTTTCATAATTAATCTGTTACATAAAATTGGCTGAAAATTTTACAGTAAGCACACCTTTCCTTGATGTGCCTAAATCCAAAATTTCATGACCAGAAACTATCCCTTGTAGTAATTACTCTCAAATCGTAATCAAGTGCCATTTCCACGACTTAAACTTGTGCACTCATGTAGAATCGACGACTCTCGCCGACGGAACTTACGAGCTGGTGCCCGCGTCCGAGAGCGAGCAGCGTGAAGCTCAAGCAAATCTAACTGAAGCTTTTGAAGACCCGAGCCCAAGTTCGGAAGATCCCCAAGCGAACTGCGAAGGCAAGCCCCGGAGCATAACCCATTCCTTCCGAAATTATGCAACTCATTACTCTTGCTTGTGCATTAAGTTTATAGGAGTTGGATGGAAACTTAGTTGCATGATACCAGGAACCCTTGCTTGAAAACTAGATGTAAGGTTCGATAGAATGCTGTGCTAATAGGACTCCGGTAAAAGTCGAGTGATTTCCTGTCACTCGCGAGAAAATAGGAGTTGAATGACTACTACACGCTGCAACCATAAGGACACGGACGGGTTATGTAACGATGGTTACGATTGAGGCCCGTCTGTCTAGTGAAAAATGCTAAGGCCGCAGGGTGTGGTAGTGATGGTTAAGTCTTTGAACGTACTAAACACATGCCGAGATTATGGGAATCGGTAAGCTTAAGTACCTGATTGGCCCGGCAAGGGGACGGCATCCTACCCTTTGAACTTCGGTCCCATGTGCATATGGCGAGTGCAGAGAGTGGTCACGACCCGGCGCCGAACCGTGGCGTGGAGCTCTTGTACTCTCGGAGGGTAGCCCCGATCCACGACCCGGAAAGAAAGGGGAAAAGTTGCACGTGTGACTCTAGGGAGTAACCACGTGACGTGTGTTTGGGTTTCCCTTGCAAGGTTAAGAAATTCGATTCGAATCGTCCGTTTCTCACGGCTATTGAGACTGCTTAACCATTTTTACCCACAGAGTAAGAAGAGGAACAATGATGATGAATGAACTGGCTGGATGGAAAAATTTAATGCTTCACCATGTATGCTTTAGATAGTTGCTTACCTAGACTGGTTAATGAAACTAGAATCTGGAGCTAAAAGTCGAAAGTAAGGACCCACTTGTAGATGCTTTTCGGCAAAACAAACCCCTGAGCCAAAAAGCCTTGCATGTCTAGAATCGGTGGAGTAGTTTCCACTACACGGGTAAGTCTTGCTGAGTATTAGTATACTCAGTCTTGCTTGTGACTCGATTTCAGGTGAGCCCTTCGAAGATATGATTGCTAGCTTGACTTGGCCCTGCACTCTTCCCCCTGGTTGGTCGGTGGAATGGGATGCGCCCCCGTCCAACGGAGATAAGGCCGAGTGATGTCTCGTACGGGCTTCATCGAGACATCCTGTATCGTCGAGTAGTTTCCGTTGTTTATTTCCGCTGCAACTTAACTCTGAAGAACTTATTTATGTTAATTGAAGTACTTGTTTTCTAAACTCAAAAGCTTGGCCTGTAATATTTACTTATGCTAATGATGTAATATTTGCTGGAATGTGGTATTCTCTGGGCTCATCGTCGCATGAGCATTTGTATGTACGGCGCTCGATCCGTTCACCGTGGTTGTATTGGGAGGTTATACCCGACAGACCAGTGGATTACTCCGTTTGAAGTGTAAGGTTAACCGAGGATGCCTTAATGGTGATGGTTAATACACTTGAGCCGGATTAATTCAGGTGGTTCTGCCACAGTTGACGGCAGATTTTGACACGTTTCGAATCGGCGTCAGGGAAGAAGGAAATTGGCCAATGCGGCAGACTTAAAGGCTACAATTGGGAATTGGCCGATTGGCGCTACAGTTAGGAATCGGCCGATTGGTGCTGTAGTGATTCGGGCGATTGGCGAATGGAGTTGGTGGGGGTCGGCCGATTGAAAGGCTAGAGCGTTTGGGCCAATATAGGCTTGCACCAACAGATAAATTATTTATAGAAGGGGGATGAAGCCAATGGAATCCCAAGAGGGGATGTTGAGTCAAGATGACAGAGGATCCCAGTCAAAGATGACATGACGTTGGTCAAAGAGTGATGCGAACTCGGTCGAGGAGCAATGGAAGGAATTCGGATTGAACTAGGAGATGGCAGCAGAAGATCCTGCGGGAGTCTGTTTCCTTTAGGAGAGTCTTATAGATATAGTAGTTTTTATATTTAAGTCAAATTTGTAACAAATCATGACAGATCAGGAGTCTTAGTCCTAGGGTATAAATAGAAGCAGTCGGGGTTTTGTAAAGGATACACATCAATCAATACAAACAATCTACTTTTTCATCGTACTTTACTTCCAAGTCGGCGACTTCTCCAATACATCTTTTTCTTTCACGAGTTCGTACGGGTTGGCAGGGCTGCATCGACACAATCTCTGGCCAATTGGTAGGTTCCATTTATCGAATAATATCTAAGCTTTAACTTCGGGCGCATCGCTGTTGTTTCGTTTAGATTTATTTACAAGTTATCGATATTTACTAGAATTATAGGTTTTACCTATTGTTCTAGTTTTATCACCAGTTATCCAGCTTGACATCGAACTATCGGCTTTATTATTATTTTTTCTTATTTATCATCATATAGCCGATTAGATCTATTTTGAGTGTTGCATCAGTGGCGATTGTTTAAGTTGCTCCAGTAGCTTCTTTGCAATCGCAACGTGATTATCGGTTGATCTATAGCCGGTCATCTTCATAGCAAATCGGCCGATTCGCTGATACGCTTTTCGGGACAGATCGGAACATTAGCCGATCGAGACCCCAGAATTTGATACGTTTCTTTCCTTGTCAATCAACAGGTCAGATTGACTGGCACGCCGCGTGAACCGCACTAGGGCGATCACCCGAATAGGAGTTAAGTAGATTCTCCCGGGTCGTGTGTCCGACGCTGAAGGTCATCGGCCGATTTTCGGCTGCCACACAAGATGCTCTACGGGTGTGTCTGTTCTCGTCGTCTCTATCTGGGTCAGCTTTCCAGTGGTTCACTACGCTACCACCCAATTCCATCGTTACTTGGGCCGATCTAGAGAAGCAATTCCACAAGTACTTCTATGCGGGAGTCCACGAGATGAAGCTTTCAGATATGACCAGCCTCAAGCAGAGGAGTGACGAACCAGTAACTAATTACGTAAAGAGGTTTAGAGAGGTCAGAAACAAATGCTATACTCTAGCCCTGACCAATATCGCCTTCCAAGGTCTCCTGCCACACATCAAGGAGAAGTACGCCTCACAGGAGTTTGAAAGTTTAAGTCAAATCGTTCACCGATTGGCCGGTCAAGAAGTACGTCTGTTTGATCAGCGGAGGAATTTTTAGAAAAAGGTGGCGTATTTAGAGGGATCTGAATCTGAAGGGGAAGCGAAAATCGGCCTAGCAGAATGGGTCAAAGGGAAGAAGCCGATATCATGCCCTTTCGGGAAGAAAGAACCAGAAGCGTTCGGTTTTGACACATCAAAGGCCGACAAAATCTTCGACTTACTTCTCCAAGAGGGGCAGATCAAGCTCTCACCTTACCACACCATTCCATCGGCCGAGCAGCTCAAAAAGATGAAATATTGCAAGTGGCACAATGCCACGTCTCACGATACAAACGAGTGCAAAATCTTCCGTCAGCAGATATAGTTGGCCATTGAGCAAGGAAAACTCAAATTCAAAGTCCCGGCAAAGCCAGTAAAGTGGATGAAAATTGATCAGCATCCTTTCCCTACTAACGTGGTTGACACGGGAAGAAACACGCTTCAAACCAAGGTGCTGACGTCGGAATCGGCTAAAAGAAGCGGCGTCGCGGACCCCAGAAATCAGGCTATGATGGACGATGTCAAAGGGAAAAGACGGGTTGAAGATGAGGGCGAAGGATCAGAGCGATCACGTAGATCCGTCACCTCCCAATTCTTGCTCAACAAATATCAGCGGCGGCAGGAAAGTTCGAGACACCGCGAAGAGATGATACGCCGACACGAAGATCATTGGCGATGCCCGTTCTTCATCCACTGCTGGGAAAATAACCTCAGATTACCATCAGCTGATAATTGCCCTGAGTGCAGCGGACCATATCGCAACGATCGCCTGCTCAAGAGGTCGCACTCCAGAGACAGAGGATCAGAGCCAATCAGTAGAAACTGGCGCGAACAAGAGGATCTGCGCCTTTCAATGCATGATCGGTTGGGGGGCAGAGTTGACCGGTATGATCGGCCAAGGGGCAGGCTCGAACAGTATGCTCGGCCGAGGGGCAGGTTCAACCAGCATAAGCGACTGGGGGGCAGAGCCAGCGCACACGATCGGCTAGAAGGAATGGCCGATGCTAGGGTGTAAGATGAGAACCCCCTAGGACGGGAACCAGACTGGGAGCATGCCAAACCGCCGGCCAAACCGGTGAACCCCAGGTGTTGCCCTGATGGACTGTCCAAATCCCAAAAACGAAGGATCCAACGTCTGCGCCAATGGGAACAACAAGAGGAAGAGAAGAGGCAGATGGTGGATAAGGAAGACGACAGGTCTCAAGTCTGGCGCCCCAAAAGAAACAACAATGAGGAGGGCGACAATCAAGAATCGGCAGCTGACGTCAGCATGGTGTTTATCTTGCCGATGGAGTTCATGGCGCTCGCCGATCGAGACGACATGATAAGGATGGAGGAGCAGATGGCGCAATTGGTTTTGGAGCCAATGACAACCACTTTTGAGAAACCGGAAGACGAAAAACGACAACATCTCAAGGCTCTATTCGTCAAAGAACACATTAACGGACGACCTGTCACCAGGCTACTAGTAGATGGAGGCGCTGCAGTCAACATCATGCCGTATGCCATGTTCCGGAAGTTGGGCAAAAGCGACGAAGATCTGACCAAGACGGACATGATGCTCAAAGATTTTGAAGGCAACGTGTCTCCCGCCCGCGGAGCGCTCTGCGTCGACCTCACCATCGGCAGTAAGACCCTTCCCACTACTTCCTTTATTATTAATGGCAAAGGGTCCTACAACATGTTGCTCAGTCGCGATTGGATACACGCGAATTGTTGCGTTCCGTCTACAATGCACCAATGCCTCGTACAGTGGGTCGGCGACAATACCGAGATAGTCACCGCCGATTTCGCCTACAGTGTTGCTGCGGCTGATACGCAACAGTGGAGTTACGAACACTATGACAACCCTGGTAATTACAATTCCAAAATCAGTGTCATTAGCCTAACTCTATGTTTTAAACCAACTAATGAGAGGGTTGAAAGAATTAAAACGAGTTCAGTTGGAATTCAAATTTAATTTGAGCACATTGGTTACTTTTGAACTTTTAAATTTAACTTTCAAACCATAAGCCAAATGGGTTTTTGCCTGAAACCAAAGTTGTAGAACTTTTTATTTTGAACAACTTTCGTGTTCAAAAGTTTTTGAAATTCAAATCAGAAAGAGGAGAAAACGCCCTGTTTGCACCCAGCCCCCTGAAGTTTTCCAAATTCTTGCATCCAGGTCCCTCGTTTCCCCCCCCCCCCCCCCCTCCTCTGCCGCACCGCGCGCGCTCGCCCGCCCGCCGCGCGCCAGGTGGCCGGCGTCGCCTGACCGGCGCGAAGCGCCAGGCCAGTGGCCGTCGCACCACCCCGCCACGGCCGGCTTTGCCCCGCCCCCACGCCGCGCGGCCAGTCAGCGCCCGCGCGTGCTGCCGCGCCCAGCCCGCCGCCCGGCCGCCCAGTCGCCGCGCTCCGCCGTGCCGCCCCGGCCCCCGCGCCCCACCAGTCGCCGCGCCCGCCCTCCGCCCGAGCCGCTGCCGCTGCTGCTTCCCCACTCCGCGCCCGGCACTATCTCACCGCGCTCACGCCAAATCGCGGCCGCCCAGTCACCTCGCCCGCGCTGCCGCATATCGCGCCGGCGTTCTGCCGCCGCCCGCCGCGGCCAGTGCACGCCGTTGCCGTGTCCCGCCCCGCGCGTCGCCCAGGCACCTCCACACCCCCTCCTGTCCCTATAAAAGCACCACCCCGGCCACGCGCGCGAGCCACCGCAGCCCAGAACGCCTCGCCGTCGCCATCGCCGCCGGCGAGCACCATCCGCCCGTGGACAGCCCTCCGCCGCCGCCCACTGCCCAAACTGAGCCCCCAGCCACCACTACATCACCTCACCGCAGCTCGCCGACCCACCCAACGCCACCCAGAGCCACCGGAGCGCCGCCGCCCGCACTACCGCCGCCGCCGCCGCCCCTGCTCGCCGTGGACAACACGACCCCGACCCCCTCCGTCCAAGCCGAGCCCCTGAGTAGCTTCCCCACGCGCCACTGAAGCTCACCGACCGGACCACGCCACCCCAAGCCCGCCGGAGCACCGCCGTCGACGCGAGCCGCGCCGCCGCCGCCTCTGCTCCAACGCCGGCGAGCCCTTCCCGGCCGTCCCCCACCTGAACAACACCCCCACAAGGTAGCCCTCGCACCCCTGAACCTTCCCCGACCCTCGCCCCTCGCCGCCGGCGAGCCCCCTCGCCGGAATTTCGGCCGGCCGCCGTACCCGAGCCGCCCGAGGACCCAATTGCAAGGATTTAAATCTTTAGAAGGGTCTGAGCGTAAGATTCAAGGACCTAGTTGTAAAAGAAAGTTTCAAACCTAGATTCAAATTCAGTGAACTTGTAAAATTCGTATAAAATCGTAGAAAATTTAGAAAAATGCAAACTCAACTGTTCTAGAATCCTTAGAACAAACTCTACCACTTTTGTTACAAAAAGTTTCTCAGAATCTCAACATAATTTGCTCTACATTAAATGGAAGTTTTAATGGACTTATTTTGTACCCACTGTTGTAGAACAATTCTGACCCTAAATTTTGGACAGTGAGTTAGTTGCTTGATGTTTAGGATTGTGTAAAAAGATCAGGCCCAAATTCCATCTCTAGCTCTACTGTTTGTTAAACTTAGTTTTAATTCATGTGTAAGTAGAATGTTTTATCCCTGCAGTTAGGTGATGAATCACCCAATGAAACTTTTTCTATGCTAGTGTATTGGTACCTAGAAGCCAGAGAAAAGTTAGGAGACTTTTTATCTCACAGTAACCTATTTATTTGATTTATGTGCTAATAACATACATTAAATCAAGAAAATAGTATCTTAGCTTGGAATATTCCCAAATTATTACTGGGAGATAAACTATGGTAGAGGTTGCTGTGTAAAAAGTTCCATGGACAAAAACCCTGCGTAGGGTCCTGTAAAAATGAATCTTTGAATAGCCTAGGTGTAGAATGTCATATTTTCTATGCTCTGGATACTGCATGATAAATCCTACAAAAATTACAGTAGCTTCTGCATGCTTACGTGGGAGCTTTGTAAAAATCTTAAACTCATTTGTTGCACCAATTGTGCTGTACAAAAAGAACAAGTATCTAACAGCAACTATGAAATATATTTTTCATAATTAATCTGTTACATAAAATTGGCTGAAAATTTTACAGTAAGCACACCTTTCCTTGATGTGCCTAAATCCAAAATTTCATGACCAGAAACTATCCCTTGTAGTAATTACTCTCAAATCGTAATCAAGTGCCATTTCCACGACTTAAACTTGTGCACTCATGTAGAATCGACGACTCTCGCCGACGGAACTTACGAGCTGGTGCCCGCGTCCGAGAGCGAGCAGCGTGAAGCTCAAGCAAAT
Source organism: Panicum miliaceum (assembly GCA_032594955.1). NCBI lineage: Eukaryota > Viridiplantae > Streptophyta > Magnoliopsida > Poales > Poaceae > Panicum > Panicum miliaceum. The sequence continues at coordinate 17,329,643 of CM064068.1, forward strand.
CTAACTGAAGCTTTTGAAGACCCGAGCCCAAGTTCGGAAGATCCCCAAGCGAACTGCGAAGGCAAGCCCCGGAGCATAACCCATTCCTTCCGAAATTATGCAACTCATTACTCTTGCTTGTGCATTAAGTTTATAGGAGTTGGATGGAAACTTAGTTGCATGATACCAGGAACCCTTGCTTGAAAACTAGATGTAAGGTTCGATAGAATGCTGTGCTAATAGGACTCCGGTAAAAGTCGAGTGATTTCCTGTCACTCGCGAGAAAATAGGAGTTGAATGACTACTACACGCTGCAACCATAAGGACACGGACTGGTTATGTAACGATGGTTACGATTGAGGCCCGTCTGTCTAGTGAAAAATGCTAAGGCCGCAGGGTGTGGTAGTGATGGTTAAGTCTTTGAACGTACTAAACACATGCCGAGATTATGGGAATCGGTAAGCTTAAGTACCTGATTGGCCCGGCAAGGGGACGGCATCCTACCCTTTGAACTTCGGTCCCATGTGCATATGGCGAGTGCAGAGAGTGGTCACGACCCGGCGCCGAACCGTGGCGTGGAGCTCTTGTACTCTCGGAGGGTAGCCCCGATCCACGACCCGGAAAGAAAGGGGAAAAGTTGCACGTGTGACTCTAGGGAGTAACCACGTGACGTGTGTTTGGGTTTCCCTTGCAAGGTTAAGAAATTCGATTCGAATCGTCCGTTTCTCACGGCTATTGAGACTGCTTAACCATTTTTACCCACAGAGTAAGAAGAGGAACAATGATGATGAATGAACTGGCTGGATGGAAAAATTTAATGCTTCACCATGTATGCTTTAGATAGCTGCTTACCTAGACTGGCTAACGAAACTAGAATCTTGAGCTAAAAGTTGAAAGTAAGGACCCACTTGTAGATGCTTTTCGGCAAAACAAACCCCTGAGCCAAAAAGCCTGGCATGTTTAGAGTCGGTGGTGTAGTTTCCACTACACGGGTAAGTCTTGCTGAGTATTAGTATACTCAGTCTTGCTTGTGACTCGATTTCAGGTGAGCCCTTCGACGACTTGGTTGCTAGCTTGACTTGGCCCTGCACTCTTCCCCCTGGTTGGTCGGTGGAATGGGATGCGCCCCCGTCCAACGGAGATAAGGCCGAGTGATGTCTCGTACGGGCTTCATCGAGACATCCTGTATCGTCGAGTAGTTTCCGTTGTTTATTTTCCGCTGCAACTTAACTCTGAAGAACTTATTTATGTTAATTGAAGTATTTGGTTTCTAAGCTCAGAACTTGGCCTGTAATATTTACTTATGTTAATATCGTAATATTTGCTGGAATGTGGTATTCTCTGGGCTCATCGTCGCATGAGCATTTGTATGTACGTCGCTCGATCCGTGCACCGTGGTTGTATCGGGAGGTTATACCCGACAGACCAGTGGATTACTCCATCTGAAGTGTAAGGTTAATCGGGAGTGCCTTAATGGTGATGGTTAATACACTTGAGCCGGATTAATTCAGGTGGTTCTGCCACAAACACGTCAAGTGTATATCCAGTAGAACTTGGGACACCGATTTCCTGAAAGTGTCTGATTTTGACCTACAGCTGTTCCGAGCAGTCGGCTTTGAAGATTCAGACTAGATGGATCAGTTCGTCCGAGAAGACGGGAAGCTTGGGCACGGATTTACGTCGGCCGATTCATTGGAGATGGTGGATTTAGGAGATGGTAGCAAGCCAAGGCCGACGTATATTAGTGCTAGCTTGGATCCCGAGTACAAGTGTAAATTGACAAGTTTATTAAAAGAATTCAAAGATTGCTTTCCTTGGGAATACCATGAGATACCTGGTCTAGACCGGTCCATTGTTGAATACCGGTTGCCTATAAAACCAGGATATCGGCTGTATCAGCAGCCTGCACGACGATGCAACCCTAAAATTCTACCTGATATAAAGGCCGAGATTACAAGATTGATTGAAGCGAGATTTATTCGGTAGTGCCGTTACGCCGAGTGGATTTCTAATATTGTACCCGTATACAAGAAAAACGGAAAGTTGCGCGTATGCATCGACTTCAGGAACCTAAATCAGGCTACACCGAGGGACGGGTATCCAATACCGACAGCCGAAATTTTGATAGATGCCGCCGCAGGACATAAAGTCATCAGTTTCATGGAAGGTAATGCTGGGTACAATCAAATATTAATGGCCGAAGAAGATATTTCGAAAACGGCTTTCAGGTGTCCAAGCCACCTCGGTCTATTCGAGTGGGTGGTAATGACCTTTGGATTAAAGAACGCTGGCGCTACATACCAACGGGCTATGAATTATATTTTTCACAAGCTTATTGGTGTATTGGTGGAAATCTACATCGACGATGTTGTGGTCAAGTCAAAAGGTCATCAGGAATATCTGGCCGATTTACGAGATGTGTTGGAGTGCACAAGGAAGCATGGGTTGAAAATGAACCCGAACAAGTGTGCATTCGGCATGTCGGCCGGACAATTCCTAGGATTCATGGTCCATGAGCGCAGGATAGAAGTCAACCAGAAGACCATAGATGCCATCAACAAGGTTGTGGCCCCGCAGAATAAAACTGAGCTGCAGTCCCTAATCAGCAAGGTCAACTTTATCAGAAGATTCATATCCAACTTGTCCGGACGTATTCAAGCTTTCACGCCTTTGTTGAAATTGAAACCCGATCAGGAATTCATGTGGGGAGAAGAACAACGCAAAGCATTAGAAGACATCAAGCAATATCTAATTTCGCGACCTGTATTAGTCCCGCCATAGGCTGACAAGCCGTTCAAACTATACTTATCGGCCGACGAGCGGGCTATCGGATCGGCGCTAACACAGGAGTTCGAAGGAAAAGTACGGGTAATATATTATGTCAGCAGAAGACTCCTGGACGCCGAAACGAGATATTCCCCAGTGGAACGGCTGTGCCTGTGTCTATATTTCTCGTGTACCAAGCTCAGGCACTATTTGTTATCGGCAGAGTGCATAGTCGTATGCAAAGATGACGTGGTGAAATACATGCTATCATTGCCAATTTTGAAAGGACGGATTGGAAAGTGGATCCTGGCTCTCTCAGAGTTTGACCTAAGGTACGAATCGGCCAAAACTGTCAAGGGTCAAGTCATGGCCGATTTTGTGGTTCAGCATTGTGGACCGGAAGTCGCTGTCGTTGAACTAGTTCCATGGACTCTATACTTCGATGGTTCCTCGTGTGGGGCCGGATCGGGAATCGGCATCGTTCTCATATCGCCTCGGGGGGCAAGTTATGATTTCTATCTGCCGATAGAGGCATCCGCGACCAACAACCAGGCAGAATACCGAGCTGTCCTAAAAGGTATCCAATTGTTAAGAGAAATCAAAGCCGATGCGGTGGAAGTTTTTGGAGATTCCATGCTCATTGTGGATCAATTAATAGGGAGATCTGAATGCAAAGATGATGTCTTAAGGATTTATTATGAAGATTGCCTCCAACTGTTAAAGGAATTCAAGTCTGCGGTTATTGAGCACATTCCCAGAAATTACAATGAAGAGGCCAATAGGCTTGCCCAACACGCGTTCGGGTATCGGCCGATTCAAGGTGCCATGATTCTGGAACTTGCGGCTGACGATTGGCGAAAGGAGATTGCCGATTACTTGAAAGATCCATCCAAGAAAGTGGATCGGCGAGTGCATTTTCAGGCTACGAAATATGTGTTGCTCGAAGACGATTTGTTTTACCGGACGATTGATGGTGTTCTACTCAAATGCCTGGGAACGGAAGAAGCAAAGGTCCTGATGGGAGAAGTCCACTAGGGCGTATGCGGAGCTCATCAATCGGCTCACAAGATGAAGTGGATGATCAGAAACAACGGGTATTATTGGCCGACGATTCTCGAAGATTGTTTTAAATATTACAAAGGTTGTCAAGATTGTCAGAAGTTTGGCAATGTGCAGCGCACACCAGCCTCGGCTATGAATCCGATAATCAAACCATGGCCATTTAGAGGTTGGGGGATAGACCTCATCGGACAGATTTACCCTCCATCAAGCAAGGGGCACAACTTTATATTAGTAGCCACTGATTATTTTACCAAATGGGTGGAGGAAGTTTCGTTAAAGATCGTGACATCGGCCGCTATGATCGATTTCGTGAGGGACCATATTGTTTATCGGTTTGGCATCCCTCAAACCATCACAACTGATCAAGGAACGATGTTCACCTCAGGGGAGTTCGAAGAATTCACCGCCGATTTGGGGATTAAATTGTTGAATTCTTCTCTGTATTATGCTCAAGCCAACGGCCAGGCCGAATCGTCCAATAAGGGGATAATCAAGTTGATCAAGAGGAAGATAGAGGAACAACCCAAGAAGTGACACCTGTCTTTAACCGAATCTCTATGGGCTTACAGGATGGCCTGTCACAGGGCCACTAAGATATCTCCTTATTAGTTGGTATATGGTCATGAGGCAGTATTGCCTTGGGAATTAAGGACGGGGTTAAGGCGCACATCGCTTCAAGATCAGTTGACGGCCGATGACTATTCCCTCCTCATGAAAGGAGAGCTCGACGATTTGGTGGGTCAGCGATTAAGGGCCCTAATCAGCATTGAAGAAAACAAGAAAAGGGTGGCCAGGTGGTACGACAAGAAGGTCAAGGTCAAACAATTCTCCCAGGGAGATTTGGTATGGAAGTTGGTGCTACCGATAGGGTCCAAGGATCCCAAATTCGGTAAATGGTCGCCCACTTGGGAAGGGCCGTATAAAATCGGCCGATATGCTCCGGGAAATGCATATATACTAGAAACTATCGAAGGGGAAGAATTCACAAGAGCCTTAAACGGAAGATATCTGAAGAGGTACTATCCTAGTATATGAGTGGATGCATAACATACGATAGGGTGCATCAAGACAACGTGGCCAACTCCTATTGGCTCCTATCTGTATAGCCGATGCAAAGATAACATTGCCTTAAGGACGAAACATTCGATTAGTCTGACCGATTTATTATTCGGTAAGAACAAAATTCAGCACTTTTACAGTTCACCTGAGGAGGGCATTAATAGCCGCAATCGCTCGTTGCCTAACTTGAGTTCGGCACTAAATTGCACAGCTGACTGTAGTCAAGGCCCTTAGTGCGCTCATCTCTGAATTTTGCGCGGCCGGCAAAATAAACTTGAATCGGCAGCTGACCAAGGCCGAATTGCCATGCTGCAACTGATGGATTGTAAAATTCATAAGTTGGGGAGTCTTTCCCAGAGAAGAAGTTCGCTGGTAAGATCCCTGGTTTGATCAAGGCATCCATGAGATCATTATCAAAGGAGTTGGATGTCGAGTCATAGCAGAAGGGAAGCTCAAAATGTGGCTCTATTCTCTGGTACGGGTACCAACTGGTGGTTTCTTCTCTAAAGCCGTTGTAAAAGCATCTAAAATACTCGGCTGTCTGGGTGGCGGTGAACTGGCAACCAAGGAAAGCTGATGCCGCTTCGCCGAAAGAGGTGCACCGTCGTCGTACTGTGGGGTTCTCCTCTGACTCGATGTTGGGGAATGTCTTGGTCTCTATTTTGCTCATGTACGAGTTGAGCCAGAGGATGATAAACCACCAGGGTTACCAATCGGCTCTCCCTTTGACAGTTTGACGCTGATCTGGTGCATCATGTGGTAGGCCGATCCTAGCAGATGCTTCCCGAGAGGGATGGCGAATCCTCTTGACAGGGCTTCGGCCAAAGCTTGTGTGTTGGAAGAAGGGCCAACCGCTCTGCCGCAGAAGAGGTGCTTCTCTAGCCACATCATCAAGAACGCTGAATGTTCTCTCTCAAAAATCATCTCGGTCCTCATGTTTCTGTTGATATACCCTTTCCACCCGCCGATTCCTTTCGTCTCTAGCCGATGGGTCAGCTTGATTAGATAATTAAAGGGTGTATCGGGGGAGGAAATGTCGAGGCCAGTCAACATCAGGACATTGGCCAGAGTTGGGGTCATGGGTCCGTGCCCAAAGAGAAACGCGTTGAGCACGTCAGACCAGAAATAGGAGGCTCCTATTACCAGGGGTTCATTCTTCTCCATCTGGGACAAAGAGAGATTGATGCACTGACCGATTTTTAATTCATCCCATTGAACTCTCTTAGAGTTGGCCATTCTTTAGTACAATTCTTTCCAGCCGGGGGTTTCATTCGTCCAAGATCTGAAAGTGCCTGACCACTGGCCCAAATCCATACGTGATTGCTTGAAAGGGATTCTATGGGTTTCTAAGTTAATCAGATCAGTCGGGTCTGGATTCCCCATAGGGCCTAAGAAGATGAGACCAGGAGCTTCGGAAAGGCGGATAGTGATTTGGTGCCTAACTGCCTAAAAAAGGTAAAAAGGGAGGAACTAAGAATAGATCTAAAAGATGCATGGGCGGTAAAAAGTAAAAGGGAAAAGTTTCAGATGTTTACCTCCGGGATGAAGCTCATCGTCGCTGATGGAATCGCTCATGGAACCGCCGTCGCCGATGGAGTTGCTGGCGGAGCCTCCGTGGTTGGTGGAGTTGCTGATGGTGTCACCGGAGAATGCAGACGAAAGAAGGATTGCCGGAGAATGCGTTGGAAGCCAAAAGGGCGTTGGGAGAAGATAGAAAGTGATTCGCCGGGGAGGAAGTTACTAAGCTCATGGAGAAGAAATGGCAGGGAACACCAGTATTTAAAGACGGTCCGAGAGAAGGGGTAAAGGTGGGATTTTTACCGCGCCATCTACATGAATTCCAGGGGAATAGTTGTCTTAGGCGCCCAGTTCGAAAAGATTGCAATCATCACGTAGAAGACCGCGAAACAGAATGAGATTTTTGTTGCGTTTGTTTTGGAGGAGAGATTAAAAAAGAAGAATTTCGAAGTAAAAGTCATGTTTTACTCCGAAACTGGGGGCATGTGTTGACGCCAGATTTTGACACGTTTCGAATCAGCGTCAGGGAAGGAGGAAATTGGCCGATGCGGCAGACTTAAAGGCTACAATTGGGAATCGGCCGATTGGCGCTACAGTTAGGAATCGACCGATTGGTGCTGCAGTGTTTCAGGCGATTGGCAAATGGAGTTGGTGGGGGTCGGCCGATTGAAAGGCTGGAGCGTTTGGGCCAATATGGGCTTGCGCCAACAGATAAATTATTTATAGAAGGGGGATGAAGCCAATGGAATTCCAAGAGGGGATGTTGAGTCAAGATGACAGAGGATCCCAGTCAAAGATGACATGACGTTGGTCAAAGAGCGACGCCGACTCGGTCGAGGAGCAATGGAAGGAGTTCGGATTGAACTAGGAGATGGTAGCAGAAGATTCTGCGGGAGTCCATTTCCTTTAGGAGAGTCTTATAGATATAGCAGTTTTAATATTTAAGTCAAGTTTGTAACGGATCGTGACAGATCAGGAGTCTTAGTCCAAGGGTATAAATAGAAGCAGTCGGGGTTTTGTAAAGGATACACATCATTCAATACGAACAATCTACTTTTTCATCGTACTTTACTTTCAAGTCGGCGACTTCGCCAATACATCTTTTTCTTTCACGAGTTCGTATGGGTTGGCAGGGCTGCATCGACATGATCTCCGGCCAATTGGTAGGTTCCGTTTATCGAATAATATCTAAGCTTTAATTTCGGGCGCATCGCCGTTGTTTCGTTTAGATTTATTCACCAGTTATCGATATTTACTAGAATTATAGGTTTTACGTATTGTTCTAGGTTTATCACCAGTTATCCAGCTTGAGATCGAACTGTCAGCTTTATCATTATTTTTTCTTATTTATCATCATATAGCCGATTAGATCTATTACGAGTGTTGCATCGGTGGCGATTGTTTAAGTTGCTCCAGTAGTTTCTTTGCAATCGCTACGTGATTATCGGCTGATCTATAGCTGGTCATCTTCATACCAAATCGGCCGATTCGCTGATACGCTTTTCGGGACAGATCGGAACTCTAGCCAATCGAGACCCCGGAATTTAATACGTTTCTTTCCTTGTCAATCAACAGGTCAGATTGACTGGCACGCCGCGCGAACCGCACCTGGGCGATCACCCGAACAGGAGTTAAGCAGATTCTCACGGGTCGTGTGTCCGACGCTGAAGGTCATCGGCTGATTTTCGGCCGATTTTTAGCACCAACACGTAGTATTCTCGAGGAGCGCTTGGGGCTTCCTCAGCTTCTCCGTGGGTAGGAGAGGTGCTTCCGTGAGCCTCCTCCTGCACCTCATTTTCAGCAATGGTATCCCTGGCGGTTACGGTCTCCCGCCGTCAACCTTCATTCTGTGGTAGGGGTGGATCATGCGTGGACTTTCCAGCCCGCGTAGTCACCGCATTCACTTTCTCTTTTGGGTTAACTTACGATTGCCTAGGCAGCTTCCCTGTGTTAGGGTTAGGACAGGATGAGGCCAGTTGAGCTCTACGGCTAACGATGGTTGCTGCACTACGCTTTTTCAAGCGTTTTCATTTTGAAAGCATCTGGCCAAAGTTTGATGTGTTCTTGCAAACTGTGGAGAGGCGTGGATTTGCCCATGGTCAGATGCTGATGCATTCCGGGTGCTTGACTACAAACTTCGTAACAATGCTAAGGCATTGCGATGTTGGAGCGCTAAACAGGTTGGCTCAATCATGCTACAGCTTGTGATAGCCAAGGAGCTAGTTCTACGTCTTGATGTGGCGCAAGAATCTAGAACGTTGGTTGCTCATGAGCTAAGACTCAGAAGAAAAGCGAAGGTTTGCTGTCCTAGCTTAGCATCCTTGCTGCGTACTATCATTCTCCAGCAATCCAGAGTCACCAACATTTCTGATGGGGATGCTAACACAAAATATTTCCACTTACAAGCCTAGCACAGAGCAAGGAAAAGCCACATCAAAAAAATTAATCTCGGTGATGCTGTTCTGGTTCATGAGGAAGAAAAAGCTGAAGCTTTCTTCAACCACTTTAACAATCTTCTGAGTACTTCTTCCCAATGCACTCTCCAACTGCATCTAGATGAGCTTGGTTTTCCAAAACCTGTGTTAGAAGGTTTGGATTTCTATTTCGATGAGGATGAAATTTGGAAAGCCATTCAGCAGATTCATCCGGAGAAAGCACCTGGCCATGACAGGTTCACTGGTGCATTCTACCGTGCAGCTTGACCAATTATTAAAAATGACATTATTCGAGCTTTCCAAGCCTTATGGCCGCTTGATGGTCGCAGTTTATACTTAGTAAACCAGTTCTTGATGTTTCCTAGCGTCACAAAAATAAATCCGCAAGCGCACGGATACCGTTGTAGCGTTCACCCAGGAGTATTCCAAGGGTATCATATCCACTAAGGAACGTGTGTACTTTCTCTACGGTTCAGGTTCGTTCAAGGACACCACACCCGCTAGAGGTGAGGGTAGAGAGGTTTCCTAAGGCTTGATTTCAAAGATAAGATAGAACTATCCAAGCTGCTTGCTTCGGGCTACTAGCTTCCCAAAGAATAAAACTGGTGAGCTCTAGTAATACGGCACTGGGGTATACCCGAACGGGGAGGATTTCGCTGGATAGACAGGGTTGTCACCACCTGCTACCTACCTCATCTAACCATGGGATATACCACAACCAATAGGTAAGTCTAGTCTAGACACCACGTCTACACTGTCGTGACTACTCTAGCCTATGGCCTTAGACTAAAGCACCCACTATAACTAGTGAACTACTGATCCAACAAAGCAACTAAAGAGTTAGAACTATAGCTTAACTAAGAAACTGAGCACATAAGAAAGTACGAAAACTTACTTTGATTGAAAAGCATCCGTCGAGGTATATGTTGGAGAAGAGTGCCGACCAACCCGGCACTTCCCCAAACTCCTCGCCACTCTCTCCCTAACTCTAATCACCTCTAGAGATGAGCCTAGAGCTCATGAACACAAGAGAAACTCCAAGAGGGAGTTGAGAGGGATGTGAAGGTGTGTTCTCTTTAGAAGCACCCCCCTTATATTTATAGGGGTGAGTGATGGGTGTTTCTGCCATGCAACGCGCTGAAGCCTGCCCAAACCACCTTAAGCAACCAATCAGGAAGCGGCACGTCGAAGGGGTAAGTCGGTGGCGTCCTCTCTAGGCCGGCCGACCTGGGTAGGTCGGAAGAACCAGGCCAGGCCCGGCTCGGCTCCTTCCTTTGCCACGTGTTCTGTAGGTGGGCCCTAAGGTCCTTGGCAGGTCATGGGCCCTGGTTCAGGCTGGTTCCTTGCCTTGTTGGCCTCTTTTGCTCCATTTGCGCATTCTGGAGTTACGCCTTTGATCTTTAGTTGCTCATTTCCTGCAATTTCGTCCCGTAATCGCCTGCATACAGAACTCGACCAGCACTTGTGGAATTTGTTAGATAAAGCCCTATTCCAGTGTTGATCCTTGGATAATTGTTGCTTTTATGCAGGTTTTGACAGTCGAAAAGTTGTCCGTATCGAGTGTCAATAAGATCCCCCACACTTGGCCCTTTGCTCGTTCTCGAGTGAAGGAGACAAAACCAAGGCGGAACGGCTGCTCTAGTAAGGTTCCTGCATAAAAGTTATTCTAAACCCTTACCTTTGTTCACAAACCTTGAAGTGTCTACCAACATGCTATAGGCGGTTGAAGGATGGAATGACGATGACTTAAGTATCCTCTTCCGCTCACCTACTGACCTTGGGATGTTTTTTTTGAAAGATTTTTGAAAAGAAGATATTCCATGGTCTTACCTTCGGGCAGCTCTCTCAGTCACTCATTTATTTATTTAGCTCAGAAGTGTAACCCTCTCTCCTTATGTGTAAAGCTGAAGTGGAGCTCGGTATGAGGTATATGAAGGCGCTCTTGAAGGTAATTTGTTGCAACATCAAAGGTTGGATCCATGGAGATTCTGTATCATTTACCTGTTTGATCAAGAGAGTGCATGTGTGGCGGATGTGAACTCTTTTGGTACTGATCTTTTCCTCTTTTCATTTCCCCTTTTCTTTCTTCTCTCTCTTTTTTTTGGGTCATGCTTCTTTGGCAAGCCATCTTTTATTTTTCTCATTCTCTCTTTTTTTTCAGGGGAATACTTGGAGAGTGATCATATACCTTCTGAGGACACTTTATTAATGAAATCGAATGATGATTCATGCACGTGCCTCTCGACCAAACACGTAAAGAAACAGATCTCGCTTGGGTCACAACATTTGATAAAGCTAAACGTAGCAGCAAGGCGCTTTTATGTGGGGTATTTTCACAATGTAAAGTAACTGCATATGGCTGTGGTAGGTAGAAGGATAAATAGACCATGGGATACTTTTGTTTTTAGTTAAAAAGAAAATTCCCATGTTCAGCAGGAGAAACAAGTCGAGAAACTTGTTGACGCCAGATTTTGACACGTGTTAAATCGGCGTCGAGAAGAGAAGGTTGGCCGATGCGGCAGATCTAAGGGCTAAAGTAGGGAATCGGCCGATTGAGGTAACAGTTGGAAATCGGCCGATTGGTGATACAGCTTGCGCCAACAGCATGGGACTATTTCGGAGAGTCCTGGTCAAAAGTTAGTCAACAGGGCAACGCTAAGTCGGTCAAGGAGGAATTGAAAAGAGTCCTGATTGGATTAAGGGACGGCGGCGGAAGATTCTGCGGGAGTCCGTTTCCTGTAAAAGTTATTATAGATATAGTAGTTTTCCTGTTTTTTAAATAAGGTTGTAACAAGTCGTAATCGACCAGGAGTCCTAGTCTTAGGGTATAAATAGGAGTCGTCAGGGTCTTGCAAAAAATCAATCAACACATCAATCAACAACAATACTTCTACTTTTTCAGCAATTTACTTTCAAGTCGGCGACTTCGCCAATACTTTTCTTCTTTCACGAGTTCGTACGGATTTGCAGGGCTGCATCAACTTGATCTCCGGCCAATTGGTAGGTTCCGCTTATCGAGTAATATCCGAGCTTTAACTACGTGCGCATCGCTGTAGTTTCGTTTGGATTTATTCACCAGTTATCGATATTTACTAGAATTGCAAGTTTTACCTGTTATTCTAGTATTATCACCAGTTATCCAGCTTGAGATCAGAGTAATCGGCTTCGTCATCGTTCTTCTTCGATTTATCATCTCACAGCCGATTAGATCTATTTCAAGTGTTGCCTCTGTAGTAATTGTTTAGATCACTCCAGCAGTTTCTTTACAATTACTACACGATTATCGGCTGATCCATAGCCGATCATCTCTACAGCAAATCGGCCGATTCACCGCCGACGTGCTCCTCAGGACAGATCGGAACTCCAGCCGATCGGAGCACCTGGAATTTAATACTTTATTTACTTGTCAATCAACAGGTCAGATTGACTGGCACGCCGCGCGAACCGTACCAGGGCGATAACCCGAACAGGAGCTAAGCAAATTCTCCCGGGTCGTGTGTCCGACGCTGAAGACCATCGGCCGATTCCTGTCTGGCCAATTTTAGCGCCAACACACTTTTGGCACGCCTGGTGGGACAAATTCAAGATCTGATATGTCGAAGAACGCAGAAATCTCCGATAGCAACGTCATTGAGGTCACAGAAGCGGATCTCAAGGACGACCAGAGGGAAGAATTAGCTAAACATCTAGAATATTACAAGAAGATGTACCTTCAGTCATTCAGTCGTACCAGAAGCGGGGAGGCTGTCAAGAAGGCTCCTATTCCAGTTCCCCGCCACATCACTGTTGCTGAGGACTCGGGCAAGATGTCCGATATGATCCAACAGTCCGTTTATCAGACATTCATCGACCAATCCTCAGTGATGACCAACACGGTGTATAACGCCGTCATCAGTTCTCTAGCCAGCGGAGCAGTCCAAGGCTATCAGGGACCAGCGTATGCCCCGCCAATCACGCTGCCAGCTAGAAGCTTACCATGCACATCTCAATCAGCTCCTCAGCCGTGTATAACGCCGTCATCAGTTCTCTAGCCAGCGGAGCAGTCCAAGGCTATCAGGGACCAGCGTATGCCCCGCCAATCACGCTGCCAGCTAGAAGCTTACCATGCACATCTCAATCAGCTCCTCAGCCGATATTGACGCAACGCGAGGGGTACAACACTCCGTTGCCTCCAGCGTCTCCAAGGTACAGCGGTGCACCATGTTTCCCATCACAGACACCGTTTCAACCCGTCCAGATCGCTTCTGTACAATCGCTGCCTACAAGCTCAGTACCCTGGGGGATATCGGCGACAACGGCTTTCCCCGATCCATCAACCGGGCATGGAAGCTATCCAACCCAGGTGTCTCACCAATCGGCCGTCCGGCCACGGTCCCTCCGTATCAGCCGATCTCATCAGAAATAGGCAGGGGGGCAAGTGCTGTAGAAGCATTCAGAGGCACGGTGCCAATGATGACATACGATAGAACGGCGGATTCACTTCGCCATCAACTATCAGCTGCTCAGCAAAATTCACCGCATGCTTCGATTCATCACACAGCCGTGCCAACTCTTCAACAAATGCCCGTGCTGCGAACAATCGTTCAGCAGCAGCAGGTGGACTGGATGACAAGAATAGCAGAAGTGATCCAGGACCAGTTTGTATTGAAGCCAAAAGTGCTGACTTATACCTACAAGACGCCATACCCATCGGCCTATGACTGGCTGCCGTTCCCACACCGCTACAAAGTTCCCGATTTCACCAAATTTTTGGGGACGGATGACACATCCACCGTAGAGCACATCAACAGATTCATCATCCAATGTGGGGAAGCTGCCACGCAAGATGCTCTGAGGGTGCGTCTATTTTCATCGTCTCTGTCCGGATCGGCCTTCCAATGGTTCACCACTTTGCCACCAAATTCTATTGATACGTGGGCCGATTTGGAAAAGCAGTTCCACAAGTACTTCTACGCAGGGGTACACGAGATGAAGCTCTCAGATTTGACCAGCCTCAGGCAGATGAGTGATGAACCAGTAATGGGATATATACAGAGGTTCAGAGAAGTCAGAAACAAATGCTATAGTCTGGCTCTGACCGATGCCCAGTTGGCCGATATCGCCACAAATCAAAGAAAGATATGCTGCGCAAGAGTTTGAAAGCCTAAGCCAAATCGTTCACCAATTGTTAGGACAGGAAGTCCACCCGTTTGAATAGCGGAGGAATTTCCAAAAGAAAGTGGCATACCTAGAAGGGTCTGAATCCGATGGGGAGGAGGAAATCGGCCTGGCAGAATGGGTGAAAGGGAAAAAACCGATATCATGCCCTTTCGGAAAGAAAGAGCCAGAGACATTCGGCTTTGACGCATCAAAGGCCGATAAAATTTTCGATTTATTGGTCCAGGAAGGACAGATTAAGCTATCTCAGCATCACACCATCCCTTCGGCCGATCAGCTCAAGAAGATGAAATACTGCAAGTGGCACAACGCCACGTCTCATGATACGAATGAATGCAAAGTCTTTCATCAGCAGATACAATCGGCCATCGAACAGGGGAGGCTAAATCGGCAAAACCGATGAAGATAGATCAGCATCCCTTCCCGGCTAACATGGTCGACACTGGAGGAAATTCACGTCAAACCAAGGTGCTGACGTCAGAATCGGCAAGAAGGAGCGGCGCCGTCGATCCCAAGAGGCAGATTACGGCGGAAGAGATCAAAAGGAACAGGCGGGGGCCAGAACGACCACACAAACCCGTCACCTCCCAGTTCTTGCTCAGCAAGTATCGGCAGCAGCAGGAACAATTAAGATACCACGACGAGATGATATGCCAGCATGAAGATCACTGGCAATGTCCGTTCTTCGTCCATTCCTGGGAGAACGACATCAGATTGCCGTCTGCCGATAACTGTCCGGAGTGTAACGGATTGAGCTGCAACGATCGCCCGAGGCCACACTCTAAGGGCAGAGGATCAGAGCCGATCAGAAGAAATCGGCGTGGACGAGAGGAACAGCGCATTTCAGTGCATGATCAGCTGGGGGGCAGAATTGACCAGTACCACCGGTCAAAAGGCAGGATGAACCGACAGGATGGACTGGGGGGCAGGATCAGTGTGCACGATCGGCTGGAAGAGATGGCCGATGACAGGGTGTCGAACGAGGACCCCCTAGGAAGGGAACCGGATGGGGAATACGCCAGATCATCGGCCAAACCAGTAAACCCTAGGTGGTGTCCCGATGGCCTATCCAGATCCCAGAAACGGAGGATCCAACGCCTACGCGAGTGGGAGCATCAAGAGGAAGAACAGAGGCAGGTGCCAGAGAAAAGAAATGTTAAGTCTCGGGTGTGGCGCCCAAAGAAAAACGATCAGGAAGCAAACAATCAAGAATCGGCAGCCGAAATCAACATAATGTTCATATTGCCGATCGAATTCATGGCGCTTGGCGATCGAGACAAAGCAACAAGAATGGAAGAACAAATGGCACAACTGGTGTTAGAGCCGATGATGGCTACTTTTGAGAAACCAGAAGAAGAAAAACGGCAACATCTTAAAGCGCTGTTTCTCAAAGGCTATGTTAACGGACGACCCGTCACCAGATTACTAGTAGATGGAGGTGCCGCAGTTAACATCATGCCGTATGCCATGTTCCGCAAGCTAGGCAAGGGCGATGAAGACCTCACCAAGACGGACATGATGCTGAAGGATTTCGAAGGCAACGTGTCTCCCGCCCGTGGAGCGCTCTGCGTCGACCTCACCATCGGCAGTAAGACCCTTCCTACCACTTTTTTTGTTATTAATGGCAAGGGATCCTACAACATGTTGCTTGGTCGCGACTGGATACATGCAAACTGTTGTGTCCCATCTACAATGCATCAATGCCTCGTGCAATGGGTCAGCGACAGCACAGAGATAGTCACTGCCGATTCCGCCTACAGCGTTGCAGCGGCCGACACGCAACAGTGGAGCTGCGAGCACGTCAAATGTATATCTGGCAGGACTTGGGACACTGACTTCCTGAAAGTGTCCGATTTTGGCCTACAGCCGATCCAAGCAGTCGGCTCTGAAGATTCAGAGTAGATGGATCAGCTCGTCCGAGAAGACGGGAAGCTTGGGCATGGATTTACGTCGGCCGATTTATTGGAGATGGTAGATTTGGGAGATAGCAGCAAATCAACGCCGACGTATATTAGTGCTAATTTGGATCCTGAGTATAAGTGTAAACTGATAAATTTATTAAAAGAATTCAAGGATTGCTTTGCTTGGGAATATCATGAGATGCTAAGTCTAGACCGGTCCATTGTCGAACACCGATTACCTATAAAATCAGGATATCGGCCATATCAGGAACCTGCACGACGGTGTAACCCCAAGATTCTACTTGATATAAAGGCCGAAATTACAAAGTTAATTGAAGCAGGATTTATTCGGCAGTGCCGCTACGCCGAATGGATTTCTAATATTGCGCCTGTATACAAAAAGAATGGAAAGTTGCGCGTGTGCATCGATTTCAGGAACTTAAATCAGGCTACGCCAATGGATGGATATCCGATGCCAACGGCCGATCTCTTGATAGATGCTGCCGCAGGACACAAAGTCATAAGTTTCATGGATAGGAATGCAGGGTACAATCAGATATTTATGGCCGAAGAAGATATCTCGAAAACGGCTTTCAGGTGTCCAGGTCATCTTGGTTTATTCGAATGGGTTGTGATGACTTTTGGGTTGAAGAACGCCGGTGCTACGTATCAACGGGCCATGAATTACATCTTCCACAAGCTCATTGGTACATCGGTGGAAATTTATATAGATGACATCGTAGTCAAGTCAAAAGGTCACCAAGAACATCTGGCCGATTTACAAGAAGTACTGGAGTGCACAAGGAAGCATGGGTTGAAGATGAACCTAAACAAGTGTGCATTTGGTGTATCGGCTGGGCAATTCTTAGGATTCATGGTTCATGAGTGCGGGATAGAAGTCAACCGCAAGACTATAGACGCCATTAACAAAGTTGTGGCCCCACAAAATAAAACTGAGCTACAGTCCCTCATCGGCAAAGTCAATTTTATCAGAAGATTCATATCCAACCTGTCAGGACGTATTTAGGCTTTTACTCCTCTGTTGAACTTAAAGCCCGACCAGGAATTCATATGGGGAGAAGAACAACGCAAAGCATTAGAAGATATCAAGCAATATCTAGTTTCACCTTCGGTGTTGGTCCCACCACAGCCTGGTAAGCCGTTCAAATTATATTTATCGGCTGATGAACAGGCTATTGGATCAGCGTTGGTACAGGACTTCGAAGGAAAAGAACGAGTGGTATATTACGTCAACAGAAGACTCTTAGACGCCGAAACAAGATATTCCCCGGCAGAGCGGCTATGCTTGTGTTTATACTTCTCGTGTACCAAGCTCAGGCACTATTTGTTATCGGCAGAATGCATAGTCATATGCAAGGATGATGTGGTGAAGTATATGCTATCATTGCCGATTTTGAAAGGACGGATTGGAAAATGGATCCTGGCTCTGTCAAAATTTGACTTAAGGTACGAATCGGCCAAAGCTGTCAAAGGTCAAGAAATGGCCGATTTCGTAGCTCAGCATTGTGGACCAGAGATTGCCGTCGTTAAACCGGTTCCATGGACTCTATATTTTGATGGTTCTTCGTGTGGGGTCGGATCAGGAATCGGCATTGTTCTTGTGTTGCCTCGGGGGGCAAGTTATAATTTGTCTCAACCGATAGAAGCTTCCGCAACCAATAATCAGGCGGAATATCGAGCCGTTCTGAAGGGCATCCAATAATTAAGGGAAGTCAAAGCTGATGCAGTCGAAATTTTTGGAGATTCCATGCTCATTATGGATCAATTGACGGGGCGATCTGAGTGCAAGGATGATATCTTGAGGATTTATTATGAAGGTTGCCTTCAGCTTTTAAAAGAGTTCAAGTCTGCAATGATTGAGCATATCCCCAGAAATTATAATGAAGAGGCCAACAGGCTGGCCCAACATGCCTCTGGCTATCGGCCGATTCAGGGATCGATGATACTAGAGCTCGCGGCCGATGACTGGCGAAAGGAAATTGCCGATTACTTGAAAGATCCATCCCAAAAAGCTATGTGGTAGCCACAGATTCATCCTCCATCGAGCAAAGGGCATAAGTTCATATTGGTAGCCACAGATTATTTTACTAAGTGGGTGGAAGCAGTTCCTTTAAGGAACGTGACATCGGCCGATATGATTAAATTTGTTAAAAGCCATATTATCTATCGATTTGGTATTTCTCAAACCATCACAACTGACCAAGGAACAATGTTTACTTCTGGAGAATTCAGAGAGTTTGCCGCCGATATGGGGATTAGATTATTAAATTCTTCTCCATACTATGCTCAAGCCAATGGCCAAGCAGAATCGTCCAATAAAGGGATAATCAAACTAATCAAGAGGAAGATAGAAGAGCAACCCAAAAAGTGGCATATGTCTTTGGCTGAATCTTTATGGGCTTATAGGATGGCTTGTCATGGAACCACTAAGATATCCCCTTATCAGTTGGTTTATGGTCATGAGGCAGTCTTGCCTTGGGAGATAAGGATGGGGTCAAGACGTATATCGTTTCAAGATCAGTTAACGGCCGATGACTATTCCTTCCTCATGAAGGACGAACTTGATGATTCGGCAGGTTTACGGTTGAGAGCTCTGATTAATATAGAAGAGAACAAGAAAAGGGTGGCCAAATGGTATGACAAAAAGGTCAAAGTTAAGCAATTCTCTCAGGGAGATTTAGTGTGGAAGTTGGTGGTGCCGATAGGATCCAAAGATCCCGAATTCGGTAAATGGTCACCCACTTGGGAAGGGCCATACAGAATCGGCCGATGTGCCCCTGGAAATGCATATATTCTGGAAACAATTGAAGGGGAGGAATTCCCAAGAGCTTTAAACGGACGATATCTGAAGAGGTACTATCCAAGCATTTGGGTAGATGCATAACTTGCAGTAAAATATATCAAGACAATATGGCCGATTTTTCATCGGCTTTCGTCTACATATCTGATGCAGAGATGATGTCGCCTGAAGAAAAAACATTGGGATTCATTTTGACTGGTTCATTATTGGATGAAAATGACAGAGTACATGGCCGACATGGTACAAGTCGCCCTTAGAATAAAAATACTGATACGTCTATTGATTACGCCTACGCTGGATTTCTCTCTCAACGCGACCCAGCTCTATCATAAGGTGGAACCTTTTCTCCTTCGGGTCCTTTGTAGTGGCTCCAGTCTCAGCTTGGTTGCAAAGTCCTATCAGGAGGCGGGTCTTCTTCTCCTCCAAATCCGCCATGGCAACTTCGGTCTTAACTTTACAAGGAAGTGGAGGATTTTTTTTCAGAAGATGGTCGCTTACGGACCAAATAGTGAGCATCTATGAGGTCCCAACATTCTTGGACAACAGCGGGGACATGATCTCTGAGTTCCTCAGCATGAGCTCTTATCAGATCTTTGTCTGCCTGTGACAGTGGTTCGTCTGAATGCATGATTTCAATCGCTCGCTCTAGACCAGGGCTGAGACGTTTTGGCTAAACAGAGATACAAGGGATTACCCAACATCAGAGCAATTGAGATGCTTAGGGGAAAGGCAGAGGAGAGTTCATACCTGGTTGACAGAGGAAGAAGATGAAGAGGATGAAAAAGACATCTTGTCGTTCAGTTTGGGACAGTAAAGAAAGAAAGAGAATATAAGTAATGCGTATGCCTCTGGAGACGGTGAAGGGTCTACTTATAAAGGAAAGAGAGGTAGATGGATGGTGAGACATGTCTTATCGGAGTAAAAGCGTACATAAATGCAAAGCTGACTAAAGAAAGAAGTTCAAGATCAAATCGGCATAGTAGCATTGAAGGAGCAATAAATATTTACAGTATTCTTTACAGCCTAAGGAAAGCATCTATGGCCGCAATAGCTTGTCGCCTAATTTGATCGGCCGAGTCTAGTACTCTCTGGTCATCATCGGCCGATCCTGGGACTTCTGACACACGGCGACGAAGCCTTATCGTTTCACGGGCCAAGTGCTGCCTCTCTTGCTTCAGCTCGGTGATGATGGATGGGAGTTCTTGAAGTTTCTTTTCTTCAGTGGCTATCTCTATGGTTATCTGCTCCATCTCCTTGGCCAGCTCTGCTCTTCTCCGTTTGAGCCGATCTATCGTGCCGACGATGTACGAACGGCAGCTTACGAGGAAATTGCAATCATTGTGCCACGGAACGGAAGGAGATTTTTGCTGCGCCCGTTTCGGGGGAGAGGATTAAAGAAAGAGTTTCGAAGAAAAAGTTATGTTTTACTCTGAAACTGGGGGCATGTGTTGACGCCAGATTTTGACACGTGTTAAATCGGCGTCGGGAGGAGAAGGTTGGCCGATGCCGACCCGGGAGAATCTGCTTAGCTCCTGTTCGGGTTATCGCCCTGGTGCGGTTCGCGCGGCGTGCCAGTCTATCTGACCTGTTGATTGACAAGGAAATAGAGTATTAAATTCCAGGCGCGTCGATCGGCTGGGATTCTGATCTGCCCTGAGGAGCGCGTCGGCAGCGAATCGGCCGATTTGCTGTAGAGGTGATCGGCTATGGATCAGCCGATAATCGGGTAGTAATTATAAAGAAAACCACCAGAACGATCTTACACAATTACTACAGAAGCAACACTTGAAATAGATCTAATCGGCTATATGATGATAAATCGAAGAAAAACAATGACGAAGCCGATTACTCTGATCTCAAGCTGGATAACTGGTGATAATACTAGAATAACAAATAAAACTTGCAATTCTAGTAAATATCGATAACTGGTGAATAAATCCAAATGAAACCACAGCGATGCGCCCGTAGTTAAAGCTCGGATATTACTCGGTAAGCGGAACCTACCAATTGGCCGGAGATCAAGTTGATGCAGCCCTGCCAATCCGTACGAACTCGTGAAAGAAGAAAAGTATTGGCGAAGTCGCCGACTTAAAAGTAAATTGCTAGAAAAGTAGAAGTACTGTTGTTGATTGATGTGTTGATGATTTTTTCAAGACCCTGACGACTCCTATTTATACCCTAAAGCTAGGACTCCTGGTCGATCACGACTTGTTACAACCTTATTTAAATTACTATATCTATACGAACTTTAAAAAGGAAAACGGACTCCCGCAGAATCTTCCGCCGCCGCTCCCTAATCCAATCAGGATTTCCTTCAATTGCTCCCCGACCGACTTAGCATGCCCCCTTTGACCAACTTTTGACCAGGATCCTCTGAAATAATCCCATCCTGTTGGCGTAAGCTGTGCCACCAATCGGCCGATTTCCAACTATTACCTCAATCGGCCGATTCCTTTCTGTAGCCTTCAGATCTGCCGCATCGGCCAATCTTCTCCTCCTGACGCCGATTCAACACGTGTCAAAATCTAGCGTCAACACATGCCCCCCAGTTTTGGAGTAAAATATAACTATTTCTTGGAAACTCTTTCTTTAATCCTTTCCTCCGAAACAGACGCAGTAAAAATCTCCTTTCATTCCGCGGCACAATGATTGCAATTTCCTCGAACCAAGAGCGCGAAACGACCGCTCCTCTGGAACTCGTGTAGACGGCGTGGCAAAAATACCATCTTTGCCCTCGCTTCCCTGATTTCTCTTAAGTAATGGCTTTCTCCGCCTATCCTTCCCCATGAATCTAGCATTCTTTTCAATCGCACCACTGTTCGTCTTCCTCCAAGCTCTTTCGATTTCCAAGTGCTTCCCCCTTTCCGGCGATCTCATCCGCGGCTTGCTCCGACCCCCAATGGCGTCTCCATCGGCGACCACTCCATCTACAGAGGCTCCATCGGCTACTCCTTCGGCGGCGGCGGCCCAATCGGCGGCTTCCCCAGCGGTGTCATCGGCGACGATGGCCTCCATCCCAGAGGTAAATGCTCGAAAATTTTCCCTTTTCTCCTTTTTACTGCTTCAGTATTTTCCGGACTCTCTCTTAGTTTCTTCCCTTTTTCCCTTTTTTAGGCACTTAGGCATCGAATCACTATTCCTCTCTCAGAATCCCCTGACCTCATCTGTTTGGGCCCTATGGGGAGCCCTGATCCAACGGATCTGATCAGTTTAGAAACCCATAGGATCCCTTTTAAGCAGTCATCTATGGATTTAGATCATTGGGTAGGCACTTTCAGATCTTGGCCAAATGAAACACCCGGATGGAGAGAATGGTACCAGAGGGTAGCCGGATCTTGGAGGGTTCAGTGGGAAGAACTCAAAATCGGCCAGTGCATAGACTTATCCCTGTCTCAGATGGATAGGAACGAACCTCTGGTTATGGCAGCCTCTTATTTTTGGTCCGATGCACTTAACGCATTCCTTTTCGGACACGGACCCATGACCCCGACCTTGGCCGATGTTCTGCTGCTGACCGGCCTCGATATTTCCTCCGCCGATACCCCCTTCAATTATCTATTCAAGCCATCTCATCGGCTGGAGACAAAAGGAATCGGCGGGTGGAAAGGATACATCGGTAAAAACATGAAGACCGGGACAGTCTCGCAGAGGGAGCATACTGCCTTCTTGATGATGTGGCTGGAGAAACATTTCTTCTGTGGCAGAGCAGTCGGCCCCTCTTCAAAACTCAAGCGTTGGCAGAGGCTCTTTCACAAGGATCGGCCATCCCTCTTGGAAAACACTTGCTGGGATCGGCATACCATCTGATGCACAAAAAAGGCGTCAAGCTGTCGAAGGGGGAGCCGATAGGGAATCCAGGTGGTCCTTGGTGGTTCATCACCCTCTGGCTCAATTTACACATGAGCAAGGTTTCTCAGCAGCGGATAGAGACAAAGACCTTTCCCAACATCGAGTCAGAGGAGAATCCATCGGTTCGTCGCCGCTGCAGATCTTTTGGAGAAGCGGTATCGGCCTTTCCCGGCTGCCAATTCACTGCCACCCGCACAGCTGAATACTTCAGATGTTTCTACAATGGCCTTAGTGAAGAGATGATCAGCTGGCACCCATATCAGGCAGTAGAGCCGATTTTCGAATTGCCCGTATGCTTTGATTTCTCCACTCATAGAGAGTTATTGGACGTCTTGATCAAGCCGGGGATTCTGCCGACTAACTTCTTCTCAGGAAAGGACTCACCCACCTACGAGTTCTACAGTCCATCGGCTGCGGCAAGGCAACTAGGTTTTGGCCAACTGCTGATTCGAGTCTATTTCGCCGGCCAGGCAAAATTCAGGGATGGACTAACCTCAAGTCTTGATTACAGCCGGCTGTGTGATCTAGTACCCGACTCCAGTACTGTTGACTTGAATGGTTGGTCAGTTGCCTCTTTCGCCACCCAGCAGTTTAAATTATGGTGGGCAGAATGGAAGCAGCACCTTTTCTGTAAATCTCCATCATCTTACTGCAACATTCTGGACCCAGAGAACATCGACCCAAATGCAGCGGTATGTCCTTTTTCCTTAGCCGATTCTAATGTTATATTATCATCTTGTTGTTAACTCATGTTCATCTCTTCAGTCTGAAAGCCATGTTCCCCCGATGCGGAGCCGAAGCGGCCGGCCGATTGATAGCCATCACCAATACACGCCGTATCCACTTATCGGCTTCCATGCTCCGACTGTCAGAGATATCTCCACCGGCCGATCAAGGCGAGCACCAAAAAGGCCAACATCAAAGATAACCAGCCGTCGGGTGCGAGCTCGCATTGGATCGGCCGATCAGACGGCAATAGCATCGGCTGAAGTCTCCCGCATCGGATCGGCCAGCCAGATGGCAGTGGTATCGGCCGAGACTCCCCGCGTCGGATCGGCCGATCAAGTAGTGGTGACACCCACCGAGACTCCAGGTCCTTTACCTTTGCCGTTTGTCGAGATAGCCGATCCCCAAGTTACTGCTGAAGTCGGGGCTGCTGTAGCATCACTATTAGTAGAAGCTGTTCAGGTAATCTTTTCTATCTTATATATTCTCCAAATCTTCTACTGACATCAATTCTATTCCTCTGCCAGGCTGCACAAGTTATCCCACCGCAGTCTCCGCAACAATCGGCCACGTCTCAAGTGGGAACCGAGATTCCATCAGCTCCTGCCGCCGAGGTAAACGATCTCTTACCTTGAATCCTTAATATTCAGAAAACTTAACCAATTTTGATGCAGGCCGATTTGGGTACGCCGATTATAACTCCACAACAGGCATCGACCGGGAGGCCCACAGAGGCATGGCAAATTTCTGTTACTATCTTATTTCAATTTCCCACAGTATTTTCACGGGAATCTTCTTTCATGTCTTTTTCAGGAAGCTGGTCCAAGCGGAGCGCTAATAACCATAGAATCTTCTTCTTCCGACGAACCAAATGTACCAGTCCCTGAGACAAGGGAAACAATTCCACCGGCGCAGGCAAGAGAGATTCGCTTCAAAGAGGTAACAGTCTTACCATTAGAATCGGCCGATTTCCTTTTACCGCTTGCTTACCCTTTACTTCGTTTCCTTACAGGAGCAAGATACCCCCAACAATAGCATCTTTTCTTTTGTTGTCTCCTTGGCCGATGACGAAGAAATCGCTTCACACCCAATTCCATCGAGCTCCACCTCCGACGATGTCCGCTCCAAGCTCGAAAGCATTCGTACTCTCCTCCAAGATGATATCGGCCGATTGGTGGAAGATGCATCGCCGATTCGACGATTTTTCAACGAGGTCAAAGATCACATCCCGGATGAAGTGTCGGAAAATTTGGGGTATGCTGCCTATATAGAGGGCATGCAGATTCCGGTTTCCAGGGCGCTGCAACGTATGGCCGATCGTGCTCAGATGGCCAAAACTCAGGAGGAGGTCGACTCGTACAAGCACCGGACTTAGAAAGTACACCACAGGATCAACTTCCTCGAGAATTGCCGTCCGGACATCGTCAGCGCAATAGATCGGTTGAAACGGAGGAGAGCAGAACTAGCCAAGGAGATGGAACAGATAACCAAAGAGATAGCCGCTGAAGAGAAGAAGCTCCAAGAACTCCCATCCATCATCAGCGAGCTGAAGCAAGAAAGACAACATTTGGCCCGTGAAACAATAAGGCTCCATCGCCGCGTGTCAGAAGTACCAGGATCGGCCGATAATGATCAGAGAATAGTAGACTCAGCCGATCAAATTAGACGACGAGCGATTGTAGCCATAGATGCTTTCCTTGGGTTGTAAAAGAATATGTTAAACATTATTGCTCCTTTAATGTCACTGCGCCGATTTGGTTTCGAACTGCTCCTTCAGTCTGCCTTGCATTTATGTATGTATTTACTCCGATAGGACGTGTCTCACCATCCATCTACCTCCTCTTCATTTATACGCAGACCGTTCACCATCTCTAGAGGCACACGCATTACTTATCTCCTCTCCTTCTTTTACTGTCCCAAACTGAACGGCAAGATGTCTTGTTCGTCTTCTTCATCCTCTTCCTCTGTCAACCAGGTATGAACTCCCCCTCTGCCTTTCTCTTAAGCATCTCAATCGCTCTGATACTGGGTAACTCCTTTTATCTCTGTTTAGCCGAAACGTCTTAGCCCTGGTCTAGAACGAGCGATAGAAATCATGCATTCAGAAGAGCCACTATCACAGGCAGACAGAAATCTGATAAGAGCTCATGCTGGGGAACTCAGAGATCATGTCCCTGCCGCTGTCCAGGAACACTTGGACTTCATAAATGCTCATATTTTGGTCCGCAAGCAACCATCTTCCAAAAAAAATTCTTCACTTCCCTGTAAAGCCAAAACTGGAGTCGCCATGGAAGATCTGGAAGAGGAGAAGACCCGCCTGCTGAAAGAACTCTGCAACCAAGCTGAAACTGGAGCCACTGCAGAGGACCCGAAAGAGAAAAGGCTCACCCTTATGATAAAACTGGGTCGCATCGAGAGAGAAATCCAGCGTAGGCGTAATCAGTAGACACACCAGTATTTTTATTCTAAGGGCGACTTGTACCATGTCGGCCATGTAATCTGTAATTTCCATTCAATAATGAATCCCAATGTTTTCTTTCACCAGATGTGTAGACAGAAACCGTTGAGAAATCGGCCATGTTACCTTGACATACTTTACTGCAAGTCATGTATCTACCCAAATGCTTGGATAGTACCTCTTCAGATATCGTCCATTTAAAGCTCTTGGGAATTCCTCCCCTTCGACTGTCTCCAGAATATATGCATTCCCAGGGGCACATCGGCCGATTCTATACGGCCCCTCCCAAGTGGGTGACCATTTACCGAATTTGGGATCTTTAGACCCTATCGGCAGCACCAACTTCCATACCAAATCTCCTTGAGAGAACCGCTTAACTTTGACCTTTTTGTCATACCATCTGGCCACCCTTTTCTTGTTTTCTTCTATACTAATCAGGGCTCTCAACCATAAACCCGCCGAGTCGTCAAGTTCATCTTTCATGAGAAAGGAATAGTCATCGGCCGTTAACTGATCCTGTAACGATATACGTCTTGACCCTATCCTTATCTCCCATGGCAAGACAGCCTCATGAACATAAACCAAATGATAAGGGGATATTTTAGTGGCTCCATGACAAGCCATCCTGTATGCCCATAAAGATTCAGCCAAAGACATATGCCACTTCTTGGGTTGCTCTTCTATCTTCCTCTTGATTAGCTTGATTATCCCTTTGTAAGACGATTCTGCTTGGCCATTGGCTTGTGCATAGTATGGAGAAGAATTTAACAATTTAATCCCCATATCGGCGGCGAACTCTCCGAATTCTCCAGAAGTGAACATTGTTCCTTGATCAGTTGTGATGGTTTGAGGAACACCAAATCGATATATAATATGGCTTTTAACAAATTCAATCATATCGGCCGATGTCACGTTCCTCAAAGGAACTGCCTCCACCCACTTAGTAAAATAATCTGTAGCCACCAATATGAACTTATGCCCTTTGCTAGATGGAGGATGAGTCTGTCCGATGAGATCTATTCCCCAACCTCTGAACGGCCACGGCTTAATTATTGGATTCATAACCGATGCTGGCGCGCGCTGCACATTGCCAAACCTCTGACAGTCTTGGCATCCTTTGTAGTACCTGAAACAATCTTCAAGGATGGTCGGCCAGTAATATCCATTGTTCCTGATCATCCATTTCGTTTTGTGAGCCGACTGATGAGCTCCACACACGCCTTCATGGATTTCTCCCATCAGAACCTTTGCCTCTTCTGTTCCCAGGCATTTGAGAAGAACTCCATCAATCGTCCGATAAAATAAATCATCCTCAAGCAACACATATTTTGTAGCCTGAAAACGTGTTCGCCGATCCACCTTTTGGGATGGATTTTTCAAGTAATCGGCGATCTCCTTTCGCCAGTCATCGGCCGCGAGCTCTAGCGTCATCGCTCCCTGAATCGGCCGATACCCAGAAGCATGTTGGGCCAGTCTGTTGGCTTCTTCATTATAATTCCTGGGGATATGCTCAATTATTGCAGACATGAACTCTTTTAAAAGTTGAAGACAATCCTCATAATAAATCCTCAAGATATCATCCTTGCACTCAGATCGCCCCGTCAACTGATCCACAATAAGCATGGAATCCCCAAAAATTTCGACTGCATCAGCTCTGACTTCCCTTAATAATTGGATGCCTTTTAGAATAGCTCGATATTCCGCCTGGTTATTAGTTGCAGAGGCTTCTATCGGCAGAGAGAAATCATAACTTGCCCCCCGAGGCGACACAAGAACAATGCCGATTCCTGATCCGACCCCACACGAAGAACCATCAAAATATAGAGTCCATGGAACTGGTTCAACGGTGGCGATTTCTAGTCCACAATGCTGAACTACGAAATCGGCCACCACTTGACCTTTGACGGCTTTGGCCGATTCGTACCTTAAATCGAATTCTGACAAAGCCAGGATCCATTTTCCAATCCGCCCTTTCAAAATCGGCAATGATAGCATATACTTCACCACATCATCCTTGCACACGACTATGCATTCTGCCGATAGCAAATAGTGCCTGAGCTTAGTACATGAAAAGTACAAGCACAAGCATAGTCGCTCCACCGAGGAATATCTTGTTTGGGCGTCTAAAAATCTTCTGCTGACGTAGTATACCACTCGTTCTTTCCCCTCAAACTCCTGTACCAACGCCGATCCAATAGCCTGTTCATCAGCCGATAAATATAACTTGAACGGCTTACCAGGCTGTGGTGGAACTAATACCGGAGGTGAAACCAGATACTGCTTGATATTCTCCAGTGCCTTGTGCTGTCCTTCTCCCCATACGAATTCCTGGTCGGGCTTTAATTTCAACAGAGGGGTAAAAGCCTGAATACGCCCTGACAGGTTGGATATGAATCTTCTGATGAAATTGACCTTGCCGATGAGGGACTGTAGTTCAATTTTATTTTGTGGGGCCACTACTCTGTTGATGGCGTCTATGGTCTTGCGGTTGACTTCTGTCCCGCGCTCATGGACCATAAATCCTAAGAATTGCCCGGCCGATACACCAAATGCACACTTGTTTGGGTTCATCTTCAACCCATGTTTCCTTGTGCACTCCAGTACTTCCTGTAAATCGGCCAGATGATCTTGGTGACCTTTTGACTTGACCACGACGTCATCTATATAAATTTCCACCGATGAACCAATGAGCTTGTGGAAGATGTAATTCATGGCCCGTTGATATGTAGCGCCGGCGTTCTTCAACCCGAAAGTCATAACCACCCATTCAAATAAACAAAGATGGCCTGGGCACCTAAAAGCCGTTTTCGAAATATCTTCCTCGGCCATTAATATCTGATTGTACCCGGCATTCCCATCCATGAAACTTATGACTTTGTGGCCTGCGGCAGCATCCACCAAGATATCGGCCGTCGGCATCGGATATCCATCCATCGGTGTAGCCTGATTTAAGTTCCTGAAATCGATGCTCACACGCAATTTTCCATTCTTTTTGTATACAGGCACAATGTTAGAAATCCATTCGGCGTAGCGGCACTGCCGAATAAATCCTGCCTCAATCAACTTTGTAATCTCGGCCTTTATGTCAGGTAGAATCTTGGGGCTACACCGTCGTGCAGGTTGCTGATATGGCCGATATCCTGATTTTATAGGTAACGGGTGTTCAACAATAGACCGGTCTAGTCCTGGCATCTCATGGTATTCCCAAGCAAAGCAATCCTTGAACTCTTTTAATAAACTTATCAATTTACATTTGTACTCAGGATCCAAATTGGCACTAATGTACGTCGGCCTTGATTTGCTGCTATCTCCCAAATCTACCATCTCTAATAAATTGGCCGACGTAAACCCATGCCCAAGCTTCCCATCTTCTCGGACGAGCTGACCCATTTATTCTGAATCTTCAGAGCCGACTGCTTGGATCGGCTGTAGACCAAAATCGGACACTTTCAGGAAGTCAGTGTCCCAAGTCCTGCCAGATATACACTTGACGTGCTCGCAGCTCCACTGTTGCGTGTCGGCCGCTGCAACGCTGTAGACGGAATCGGCAGCGACTATCTCTGTACTGTCGCCGACCAATCGGTGGACGATTTGGCTCAGGCTTTCAAACTCTTGGGCAGCATATCTTTCTTTGATTTGTGGCAAGAGGCCTTGGAAATCGATATCGGCCAACTGTGCATCGGTCAGAGCCAGACTGTAGCATTTGTTCCTGATTTCTCTGAACCTCTGTATATACCCCATCACTGGTTCATCGCTCCTCTGCCTAAGACTGGTCAAATCCTAGAGTTTCATCTCGTGTACTCCTGCGTAGAAGTACTTGTGGAATTGTTTCTCCAGATCGGCCCATGTAACGACGGAATTTGGCGGCAAGGTGGTGAACCACTGGAAGGCCGATCCGGACAGAGATGATGAAAATAAACGCACCCTCAGGGCATCTTGCATGGCAGCTTTCCCGCACTGGATGATGAATCGGTTGATATGCTCCACAGTGGATGTATCGTCCGTCCCCGAGAACTTGGTGAAATCGAGAACCTTGTAGCGGTGTGGGAACGGCAGCAAGTCATAGGCCGATGGATATGGCGTCTTGTAGGTATAAGTTTGAACTTTCGGCTTCAATCCGAACTGATCCTGGATTACTTCTGCTATTCTTGCCATCCAGTCCGCCTGCTGCTGATGAACAGTTGTTCGCGGCACGGGCATGTGCTGAAGGGCTGGTACGGCCGGGTGATGAATCGGCGAATTTTGCTGAGCGGCCGATAGTTGATGGCGAAACGAGTCCACACCCCCTTCATACGTCACTGCTGGCGCCGTGCCTCTGAACGCTTCTACAGTGTTTGCCCCCCTGCCGATTTCTGATAAGATCGGCTAATACTGGGGAACCATCGGCGGGGCGGCCGATTGGTATGGCACCTGGGTTGAATAACTTCCATACCCGTTCGCTGGCTCGGGAAAATACACTGTCGCTGATGTTCCCCAAGGTGCTGAGCATGTAGGCAGTGACTGCACAGAAGCAATCTGAACGGGTTGAAGCGGTATCTGTGATGGGAGACATGGTGCACCGCTGTATCTTGGAGACGCCGGGGGCAATGGAGAGTTGAACCCCTCGCGTTGCGTCAATATCGGCTGAGGAGCCGATTGGGACGTGTATGGTAGGCTTCTGGCTCGCAGAGTGGTTGGAGGGGCGTATGCCGGTCCCTGATAGCCTTGGACTGCTCCGCTGGCCAGAGAGTTGATGACGGCGTTATACACCGTGTTGGTCATCACTGAGGATTGGTCGATGAACGCCTGATACACGGACTGTTGAATCATCTCTGACATCTTGCCCGAGTCCTCAGCAATGGTGATGTGGCGAGGCGCTAGAATAGGAGTCTTCTTGACTGCCTCCCCGCTTCTGGTACGACTGAACGACTGGAGGTACATCTTCTTGTAATCTTCCAGATGTTTGGCCAATTCTTCCCTCTGGTCGTCCTTGAGATCTGCTTTTGTGACCTCAATGATGTTGCTGTCGGAGATTTCTGCGTTTTTCGACATATCAGTTCTTGGATGGTCCCACTGGGCGTGCCAAAAGTGTGTTGGCACTAAAATCGGCCGGATAGGAATCGGCCGATGGTCTTCAGCGTCGGACACACGACCCGGGAGAATCTGCTTAGCTCCTGTTTGGGTTATCGCCCTGGTGCGGTTCGCGCGGCGTGCCAGTCAATCTGACCTGTTGATTGACAAGGAAATAGAGTATTAAATTCCAGGCGCGTCGATCGGCTGGGATTCCGATCTGCCCTGAGGAGCGCGTCGGCAGCGAATCGGCCGATTTGCTGTAGAGGTGATCGGCTATGGATCAGCTGATAATCGGGTAGTAATTGTAAAGAAAACCCCCAGAACGATCTTAAATAATTACTACAGAAGCAACACTTGAAATAGATCTAATCGGCTATATGATGATAAATCGAAGAAAAACAATGACGAAGCCGATTACTCTGATCTCAAGCTGGATAACTGGTGATAATACTAGAATAACAGATAAAACTTGCAATTCTAGTAAATATCGATAACTGGTGAATAAATCCAAATGAAACCACAGCGATGCACCCGTAGTTAAAGCTCGGATATTACTCGGTAAGCGGAACCTACCAATTGGCCGGAGATCAAGTTGATGCAGCCCTGCCAATCCATACGAACTCGTGAAAGAAGAAAAGTATTGGCGAAGTCGCCGACTTGAAAGTAAATTGCTAGAAAAGTAGAAGTACTGTTGTTGATTGATGTGTTGATGATTTTTTCAAGACCCTGACGACTCCTATTTATACCCTAAAGCTAGGACTCCTGGTCGATCACGACTTGTTACAACCTTATTTAAATTACTATATCTATACGAACTTTAAAAAGGAAACGGACTCCCGCAGAATCTTCCGCCGCCGCTCCCTAATCCAATCAGGATTTCCTTCAATTGCTCCCCGACCGACTTAGCATGCCCCCTTTGACCAACTTTTGACCAGGATCCTCTGAAAAATCCCATCCTGTTGGCGTAAGCTGTGCCACCAATCGGCCGATTCCTTTCTGTAGCCTTCAGATCTGCCGCATCGGCCAATCTTCTCCTCCTGATGCCGATTCAACACGTGTCAAAATCTGGCGTCAACAGTTGGTCAACAGAGCAACGCTAAGTCGGTCAAGGAGCAATTGAAAAGAGTCCTGATTGGATTAGGAGACGGCGGCGGAAGATTCTGCGGGGGTCCGTTTCCTTTAAAAAATATTATAGATATAGTAGTTTTTCCCTTTTTTTAAATAAGGTTGTAACAAGTCGTAATCGACCAGGATTCCTAGTCTCAGGGTATAAATAGGAATCGCCAGGGTCTTGCAAGAGGATCAACACATCAATCAACAACAATACTTCTACTTTTTCAGCAATTTACTTTCAAGTCGGCGACTTCGCCAATACTTTTCTTCTTTGACGAGTTCGTACGGATTGGCAGGGCTGCATCAACTTGATCTCCGGCCAGTTGGTAGGTTCTGCTTATCGAGTAATATCCGAGCTTTAACTACGGGCGTATCGCTGTGGTTTCGTTTGGATTTATTCACCAGTTATCGATATTTACTAGAATTGCAAGTTTTACCTGTTATTCTAGTATTATCACCAGTTATCCAGCTTGAGATCAGAGTAATCGGCTTCATTATCGTTTTTCTTCGATTTATCATCTCACAGCCGATTAGATCTATTTCAGGTGTTGTCTCTGTAGTAATTGTTTAGATCACTCCAACAGTTTTCTTTACAATTACTACACGATTATCGGCTGAACCATAGCCGATCATCTCTACAGCAAATCGGCCGATTCGCCGCCGACGCGCTCCTCAGGACAGATCGGAACTCCAGCCGATCGGAGCGCCTGGAATTTAATACTTTATTTCCTTGTCAATCAATAGGTCAGATTGACTGGCATGCCGTGCGAACCGTACCAGGGCGATAACCCGAACAGGAGCTAAGCAGATTCTCCCGGGTCGTGTGTCCGACGCTGAAGACCATCGGCCGATCCCTGTCTGGCCGATTTTAGCACCAACACTTGTCAATCAACAGGTCAGATTGACTAGCACGCCGCGCGAACCGTACCAGGGCGATAACCCGAACAGGAGCTAAGCAGAATCTCCCGGGTCGTGTGTCCAACGCTGAAGACCATCGGCCGATTCCTGTCTGGCCGATTTTAGCGCCAACAAAACTTTAATCAAAACCATATCTCATCAATCAACAACTTTAGCATAATGGGTTCCCTAACTGGTGGTTCGCAAACTCAAGCATGGTAAAGAATAAAATTTACGCATGAATCACCCAGCAGCACGGTGGGTTCTCATGAGTTAAACCATTTTAGATTACGTAGTTTTAGTAGCATGTTTAAAACTCAGAAAACACGGAGAAAAAAAGTGAAGATGTGCAAACCGTGAGTCCAGAATGAGACAGTATTGGATATTCACTTGCGTACGAGTCCGCCCTAAGGTGCATGTGAGTCGTGGGGCGTGTAACTGGATGTAGCGAAGATCTCGCCCACACTTGTTTTCGAACCTGTCTTTATTCAATCAAAGCAAAAGAAGAATGCACAGGGGCTCTGCCGGCATTAACACCGGGGAGCCAAAGTTTGAATTATTCAAATTAAATGGGGGCGCTTACAATGAAAGCAAAATGAGATGTAGAAAACTAATCGAAATAAACCTGATCCTAGCGCCCGACTAAACTAAACTAAGGAAGATCCTCAGATGGGTTACCATCCAAGTTACTTCCCTCTCTTAGAGCCTCAGCCATCCAATCTATGCTGCTGCTTAAGCTGCTGTGAAACAACCAAAGATCCTTATAGACTCCAGCCACTGCTGCCTTCTGATTTCTCAATCCTTGGCGCAACTTTTTATGTTCCAACTGTAGACTCTTCATCAGGAAGATCAGCTCCTCCTTGGACCATAGCTGTGGGGAATCAGCTGGTCTCCTCATGTCATCTGCCTCCCTAGCTGGTGGTCGCACACCAAAAATCTCTTCGGTAGTCATGGCTTATGACATCCTCATCCTTGTTGAGCAGCGATCCCACGTACCGCTCATCTGGCTTTAGCCTTGGCCCCGGAGTATCCTTGTCTTTAAATAGCATGACTCTGACTGTCTCAATTACGTCCTTTGGGCGCTGTTTACGTGACTTCTGGCCTCGAGCCTCCTCTGTTTGTGCTACACTCGGCGAGGACTCCCGCACCAAGGAACGAGGGGGGGGTGGGCTGAGCGTCTCCTCCCCTGGGTCGGCCGAAACCTAGGTTTGGCGCCTCTCAGCCTCCCACTGCGCACAGCAGCGGGTTTTGCAGCTAGGGGCACCAATTCGGTGGATTCAAGTGCCTCTTCCACCTCTTTGCCAGCCATGGATGGTTTCAAGTGCTGCAGATGGGTTTTGGAGGTGGAGAGGTAAAAGGTAGATGGAAAGAGGTTGAGAGGAGGAAGAAGGGTTTTCAAGGGAGAAGAAAAAGGGAAGAAACCCTATTTTCTATCGTCGAAAGGACCTGAGGCAGCCAGATCTCGGGCTAAGACGCAAGGATAGCCTGGCCCGCCGACGATGGGCTGCTGGGGCTGCCACCCTGGTTCGGCCGACCTAGGTAGGTCAGCCAAACTGGGCTTGGCCTAGCTGGCCTCCTTCCTTCTCTGGGCAGTAGTGGGGAGAGTCTAGGAAGTTTATACAAGTGGCTTACCTTAGGATATGGCCTATAGAGCCTTTAATCAAGTATATAGTTGTGTTGAACGAGTTCAATCACGTCTACATCTTCATCTAAAGCTGGATTATGGTCTAAAAATAATTTCAAACGACGGCCATTTACCTTGTGGATGTTACCATCATCATCTTGGATCGTTATGGCCCCATGCGTTGATGTGTCGATGATGAGGTAAGGTCCCATCCACTTGCTTCTTAACTCCCCGTGGCCGAAGAGTTTTACCCTGGAATTGAATAGTAATACCTTATCTCCGGGTGTGAAGACTTTTAGCTTTAGCCTCTTATCGTGCCATCTCTTGGTTCTGTGGCAGAACCACCTGAATTAATGCGGCTCAAGTGTATTAACCATCACCATTAGGGTAATCTCGGTTAACCTTACACTTCAAACGGAGTAATCCACTGGTCTGTCGGGTATAACCTCCCGATACAACCACGGTAAAGCGGATCGAGTGCCATACATACAAATGCTCACGCGACGATGAGCCCAGAGAATACCACATTCCAGCAAATATTACAACATTATCATAAGTGAATATTACAGACCAAGTTTGAGTTTAGAAACCAAGTACTTCAGTGATCATAACTAATAAGTTCTTCAGAGTTTAAGTTGCAGCGGAAATTAAAACAACGGAAGCTACTCGACGATACAGGATGTCTCGGTGAAGCCCGTACGAGACATCACTCGGCATTATCTCCATTGGACGGGGGCGTATCCCATTCCACCGACCAACCAGGGGGAAGAGTGCAGGGCCAAGTCAAGCTAGCAATCATATCTTCGAAGGTCTCACCTGAAAACGAGCCACAAGCAAGGCTGAGTATACTAATACTCAGCAAGACTTACCCGTGTAGTGGAATCTACTCCACCGACTCTAGACATGCAAGGCTTTTTGGCTCAGGGGTTTGTTTTGCCGGAAAGCATCTACAAGTGGGTCCTTACTTTCAACTTTTAGCTCAAGATTCTAGTTTCATTAACCATTCTAGATAAGCAGCTATCCAATAGAAATGGATTATGCTCCGGGGCTTGCCTTCTTGTGAGCAGTTAGCTTGGTGCTCTTCCGAACTTGGCCTCGGGTCTTCAAGAGCTTCAATTAGATTTACTTGAGCTTCACGCTGCTCACTCTCGGACGCGGGCACCAGCTTGTAAGTTCCGTCGGCGAGAGTCATCGATTCTACATGAATGCACAAGTTTAAGTAGTGGTGATGGTAAACGACACGATTTAAGTGTAATTACTACAGTGGATAGTTTCTGGTCATGAAACTTTGGATTTAGGCACATCAGGGAAAGATATGCTTACTGTAAAATTTTCAGACGGTTTCATGCAGCAGATTAATTATGAAAAATATATTACATAGTTGCTGTTAGATCCTTGTTCTTTTTGTACAGAACAAATGATGCAAAAACTGAGTCTAAGATTTTTACAGGGCTTTAATTTCATCAAGCAGGAGCTACTGTAATTTTTATAGGATTTATTATGCAGTTTTCAGAGCGTAGCAAATATGACATTACACTCCTAGGTTATTCAAAGATTTATTTTTACAGGAGTATCCTCTAGTAAAAACATGAGAATTTTCCAAGCTAAGATACTATTTTCTTGATTTAATGCATGTTAATAGCACATAAATCAAATAAATAGGTTCCTGTGAGATAAAAAGTCTCTAAATTTTCCTCTAGCATCTAGGTGCTATTACACCAGCATAGAAAAAGTTTCATTAGGTGATTCATAACCCAACTGCAGGGATAAAAATATTTAGCCACTTATGGTATGAAACTAAGTTTAATAAACAGTGTAGATAGAGATGGAATTTGGGCCTGAACTTTTTACACAGTCCTAAACATCAAGCAACTAGCTTACTGCCCAAAATTTAGGGTCAGTATTGATTTACAACAGTGGGTACAAAAGAAGTCCATTAAAGCTTCCATTTAATGTAGAGCGAACTATGTTGAGAATCTGAGAAACTTTTCGTAACAAAAGTTGTAGAGTTTCTTCTAAGGATTCCAGAACAGTTTAGTTTGCATTTTTCTGAATTTTCTACGATTTTACACGAATTTTACAAGTTCACTGATTTTGAATCTAGATTTGAAACTTTCTTTTACAACTGGGTCCTTGAATCTTACGTGCAGACCCTTCTAAAGATTTCAATTATCGCAATTGGGTCCTCGGGCGGCTCGGGTACGGCGGCCGGCCGAAATTCCGGCGAGGGGCTCGCCGGCGGCGAGTGCTGAGGGTCGGGGAAGGATCAGGGGTGCGAGGGCTACCTCGTGGGGGTCTTGTTCGGGTGGGGGACGGCCGGGAATAGCTCACCGGCGTTGGAGCAGAGGCGGCGGCGGCGGGTGACAGCACGGGCGGCGGCGCTCTGGCGGTCCTGGGCGGTGTTGGGCGGGTCGGCGAGCTTCAGGGGGATGATGTAGTGGTGGCTGACGCTTCAATTTGGGCAGGGGGCGGCTGTGGGAGGCTGTGCACGAGTGTGCGGAGCTCGGCGGCAGTAATGGCGGGGGCGAGGTGCTCTGGCTGCTGTGGCTCGCGCGGGCGGCCGGGGGCGCGGCTTTTATGGGGGCAGGAGGGGGTGGGGGTGCCTGGGCGACGCGCGGGGCGGAGGCACGGCAAAGGCGTGCCACTGGCCACGGCGGGCGGCAGCAGGACGCCGGCGCGGCGTGCGGCGGGCGGAGGCGAGCAACTGGCGGCCGGGGATTTGGCGTGGGAGCGAGGAGATAGCGCGGCGCGTGGATTGGGGAAGCAGCTGTAGCAGCGGCTCAGGCGGGAGGCAGGCACAGCGATGGGCGGGGCACGGGGGGTCGGGACGGCACGGCGCGACGCGGCGGTTGGGCGCGGCGGGCGGCATGCCGGGGCACGGCACGGCGTGCGCACGCGCGGGCGCGGACTGGGCAGCGCGGCGGTGGGGGGGGGGGGGGCAAAGCCGTGCGTGGGGGCGAGGCGCGACGGCCAAAGGCCTGGCGGCTCGTGTCGGTCAGGCGTTGCCGGCCACCTGGCGGCGCTGTCTGGCGGGGAGGGGAGAGAGAGGGAGGAGCGAGGGGCCTAAACGCGAGAATTTGAAAAGTTTCAGGGGGCTGGGTGCAAACAGGGCATTTTCTCCTCTTTCTAATTTGAATTTCAAAAACTTTGGAACATGAAAGTTGTTCAGAATAAAAAGTTCTACAAGTTTGGTTTCAGGCAACATCTCATTTGGCTTATGGTTTGAAAGTTAATTTAAAAATTCAAAAGTATCCAAATGTGCCCAATTCAATTTGAATTTCAACTTAACTTGTTCTAATTCTTTTCACCCTTTTATTAGTTTGTTAATAATAGGGTTAGGCTAATGACATTGATTTAGAAATGTAAATTATCAGGGTTGTCACAGCCTTCCCCCCTTAACAAGAATCTCGCCCCGAGATTCGGTAAATCTTAGTGTGGACAGGGGTGCACGTACCAGTGGTTGAGATAAGAAAACTAGGGAAATTTTGGTTCAGGTAGCTCTCGGTTTCCCAGGTGGCTTCTTCTTCAGTGTGATGATTCCATTGAACTTTATACATTTTAATCACCTTCCTCCTGGTCTCTCTTTCTTTTTGATCAAAAATTTTAACTGGGTGTTCGACATACGAGAGGTCGGGTTCTAACAATATTTCTTGTTGTTCCACAATCTCGGTAGGGACTCGAATACACTTCTTGAGTTGAGATACGTGGAAGACAACATGGGTGGCCGTGAGCTAAGGGGGAAGTCATAATTTGTAGGCTACGGGTCCGCAGCTCTCAATGATTTCGTAAGGACCAACATAACGGGGAGCTAGTTTGCCTTTGATTCCGAATCTTTGCACTCCCTTGGTGGGTGAAACTCGAAGATAGACATGATCGCCAACTTCGAATTTTTGGGGCTTTCTCCTTTTGTCAGAATAGCTCTTTTGTCGGGCTTGTGCGGCTTTAAGATTTGCTTGTATTACTTTTACTTTCTCCTCTGCCTCGATTACCAGGTCGGGTCCAATTATTTTACGTTCTCCGGTTTGTGACCAGCTCAAAGGAGTTCGACACCTTCGTCCGTACAGGGCCTCAAATGGTGCCATTTTCAAACTCGTTTGATAGCATTTGTCCCAATTCTTGTCATAGTGAATGACGCAAGCTCTCAGCATGTCTTCAAGAATTTGGTTTACTCTTTCCGTTTGTCCGTCAGTCTGAGGATGGTATGCTGTGCTGCGAATCAGTTTAGTACCAAGAGACGTTTGCAGTTGTTCCCAAAAGCGTGCTACAAACTGAGTGCCACAATCAGAAATAATTGTCTTAGGTATTCCATGTAGGCAAACAATACAATCGAGGTAAATCTCAGCATATTTCTTGGCAGAATAGGTGGTGTGTACCGGAAGAAAATGTGCCGTCTTTGTGAGTCTATCAACGATAACCCATATGGAATCATGTTTCTGGGAAGTGTTTGGTAGTCCAACGATGAAGTCCAAACTTATGTCTTCCCATTTCCATGATGGTATAGGTAACGGTTGAAGTGTACCGGCTACTTTCAAGTGGCTAGCTTTCACTCTCTGGCACGTGTCACATTCTGAGACATACGTAGCAATTTCTCTTTTCATTCTAGTCCACCAGAAGTTTTGCCTTAGGTCTTGATACATTTTTCTACTGCCGGGGTGGGTAGAGAATTTGGAAAGGTGTGCCTCATCAAGAATTTGCTTGCGGAGTTCATGATTCTTCGGAACGACTATACGACTTTCGAACCATAAAACTCCCTTATGGTCCTGGCAGAAACATTTGTATTTCTCTTCTCCTAGAGAGAGTTTTTGTTTGATGATCTTAATTCCTTCATCATGTAGTTGTGCCTTGACGATTTGGTCGTGAAGAGTGGGCTCAACTGAGATGTGATTTAGAGTGCCTTGGGAAACCATTTCCATGTTAAGCTTCCTCATTTCTGCACACAATGTCTCATTGTAGGATTCCATGGATAAGCAATGGCAATGGGACTTGCGGCTTAGTGCGTCCGCGACTACATTAGCCTTGCCGGGGTGATAGTGCACTTCAAGGTCATAATCCTTGATTAATTCTAGCCATCTTCGTTGTCTCATATTCAGATCGGCTTGCGTGAAGATATACTTGAGACTCTTATGATCCGTGTAGATATTGCACTGTGTACCCATGAGATAGTGCCTCCATATTTTCAGAGCGTGAATGACAGCTGCAAGCTCGAGATCATGAGTGGGATAATTCTGCTCGTGGGGCCATAGGGCTCGTGAGGCATATGCAATCACTCGATTCTCTTGCATAAGCACACATCCTAGACCAGTACCCGATGCATCACAATACACATCGAACAACTTGGTATTATCGGGTTGAGCTAACACAGGTGCAGTAGTCAGATGCTCCCTGAGAGTGTGGAAAGCTTGCTCACATTTCTCATTCCATACAAACTTTACCTCCTTCTTTAACAGTTCCGTCATGGGCTTAGCAATTCGAGAGAAATCCAGGATGAAGCGACGGTAGTAACCAGCTAAGCCGAGAAAATTGCGAATCTGATGAACAGAGGTAGGGGGTTTCCAATCCATCACCTCTTGTACCTTGCTGGGGTCGACAGCTATGCCTTCGCTGGAGATCGTGTGACCCAAGAACTTTACAGTATCCAACCAGAATTCACACTTAGAAAACTTAGCATAGAGTTGATGGTCTCTGAGTCGCTGAAGAATAATGCGAAGGTGCTTGGCATGCTCTTCCTCATCCTGGGAATAGATAAGGATGTCGTCGATGAACACTATGACGAATTTGTCAAGTTCGGGCATGAATACCGAATTCATGAGATACATGAAGTAGGCGGGGGCATTGGTGAGTCCAAAGGACATGACCAAGAATTCATATAGTCCATATCGTGTGGAGAAGGCAGTCTTAGGAATATCGCACGGGCGGATCTTGATTTGATGATATCCCGAACGAAGATCAATCTTTGAGAAGACTCTGGCTCCAGCTAATTGATCGAAGAGTACATCAATACGAGGAAGTGGGTATTTATTTTTAACAGTTACCGCATTGAGAGGTCGGTAGTCAACGCATAACCTCAAACTGTCATCCTTCTTCTTTACGAATAGGGCTGGACATCCCAAGGTGACGCGCTAGGGCGAATGAAACCTTTGTCCAGCAGTTCTTGGAATTGAATTTTCAGCTCTGCCAACTCTTTAGGGGGCATCCTATATGGTCTTTTGGATATAGATGCAGTGCCTGGTTGTAGTTCAATAACGAACTCAATGTCCCTATCTGGTGGCATTCCTGGTAAGTCATCCGGAAAAACGTCGGCATACTCGTTGACCACAAGAATATCCTCTAGCTTAAGTCCTTCCATCTTGTAAGCACAGGAATTCGTGCAATCTAGGAATGGTAGGTAAAGGGTAGTGGCTCCGTGACTAGGTGAATTTATCTCAACGGCTCGGGAAGAAAGGTCCAGCGTGACTCCATGCATAGTCATCCAGTTCATTCCCAAAATAATATCCATGCCGTCAAGAGGTAAAAGGACAAGGTCTGTGTCGATGGTTTTACTACCCAACTTGACTGGTACTTGTCTGACCATTTGGTTTGAAGCAATTTTACCACCCGGTGTTGATATCATATATGACCCTTTGGTGTGACAAACATTCAAGCCTACTTTTGCACCGAATTTTGCACTTATGAAACTATGCGATGCACCAGAATCAAATAATATAACTGCAGGCTTGTTATGGATAGAGAATGTACCCAGCATCACTGGGCTCCTTCCGGAAGCTCTGCAAGTGTGGTGAAGTTAATCCGTCCTTGCTTGACTTGCAGGGTCTGTCTCTTGCCCCTGTTCTTGTTGGATCCCTGACCTTGGTTGGGCTGCCCAGACTGAGGGCATGCTCGTGCAAAGTGGTTGGAACTCCCGCATTTGAAACAACGATTCGCGGGGCTAGGTTGAAGAGACGGTTGAAGAGTGGGCCTCGGACCATTCTGTGGAGGCATCGGGGGTTGTACCATGCCTGGCTGTTGTGGGGGTCTGGCAATCCATCTCCCTGGCTGAGGGGCCCTTGGTGGAGCTGTGGGTGCGGCATTTTGCACGATGCGATACCTTGGTGGCTGAGCACTTGAAGGTCCAGCGGGTGCCTTTCTCTTCTTCTCTGCCCGGTGTGCCATGATACAGTCTTCCTGGGTAATGGCCATATTGACCAATTCGTTGTAGGTGTCAGCCTTGGCTAGGTTCAGACGTTCCTTGAGCTTGGTATTCAGACCTCGGCGGAAATGATCACGCTTCTTGGCATCCGTATCAGCGTGATAGCCCGCATACTGGCATAGGTTGTTGAACGCCTGGGCGTACTGCAGCACGGTGCAGGTGCCCTGGGTAAGCGCCAGGAACTCGTTCAACTTCCTCTCCATGAGACCCTCGGGGATATGATGTGCCCGGAACGCGGTCTTGAATTCATCCCAGTCAACCACATGATCAGCCGGGAGCATCGCAAAATAGTGGTCCCACCACAGTCGAGCGGTACCGCGAAGCTGTTGCGCGGCAAAACGAGCTTTGTTGGCTTCTGAGCATGGGGCCACCAGTAGTCTGAACTTGGATTCGATGGTGCGAATCCATGCGTCTGCGTCCAGGGGTTCCTCTGTCTTATGGAACAAGGGAGGCTGGGTCCCTAGGAAATCCGTGTATCCTGCAGCTTGGGGTTGGTGAGCATTGTGCCCACCCCTCTGCTGGTGCTGTCCTTGCACGATCTGACGCAGCAGCTCGGTTTGAGCGGCCATCACTTCCACCAAACTGGGCGGGGGTGGTGGCGATTGTCGCGGTCTGCTGCCACCGGCACCAAAACCCTCGGGGTTGCCACGTGTTGATCCAACCATCTGAAACGTGAAAGGTTACCATCAGCAACACGATCCGTATTACTTCCCCGATTCATAAAGGATTAGTGTAGTCATAAACTTCCGAAATCACAGCTAGAAGTATGGATAGAATTTCCGTTTGCTATGAGAAAATCATAGCTTACTGTGGGTCCATCCAAAACATCTCATACTTTGGCAGTAGTCAGAGAACTTAGGGATGCACCACTTTTGTATTTAACTCAGGTGCTAGAACTACTACTAAGATGGTCGAAAGGCTCGTCCTTTGCCTTACTGTCTCAGCTGTTTTTCAGCAGATCGATAGGTAATGTTTTGCCTATAACTTAAACTAGCGAGGTCCAATGATGCTGAATTTTCGTGAGAACCACGATCACAAAATTCCTGACAGGTTTGGTATTCAACTCACAACTCAGAAATGTAAGGAGACATGGATAAAATTTCCGACAAGTTTCAGCGATTGTGGATTTCATCGTTTACCAACTTACAACAAAATCACCCGAGTTTATCGCCGTTCCTTACATGCTGGGGGTATCCACATGGTTCAGGTGTACCCATCACAAAAGAGTTACTCAACTCCTAGTTAGCCTATTACAACACTTGCCAAAAGTTAGGCTACCCTATCGAGGAGTATGTGCAAAAGTCCTTCTAGGTCGTCATCTAGAAGTCATCCAAGTCGTTGACGGACGACTCGCTGTGAGAGGGAGAGTGAGTTCCCATCTGAGGTGCCTGTGGTACCTCACCCTCGAAATCCATCCCTGAAATACCATCAATCTCCTGTGGCTCCTCCTCATCTTCCTCCATGTCCTCCTCATGGGGATGGTCATTCTGATCATGGTGCCACTGGATGTGCTCATTAGCATCCTCCAACTCAAGGCTCAGATCATGGAGCTGCTCCTCCAACTGTGCTATCGTGCCATCTCTCTCACCCATGAGAGTGTCCTGCTCCTGAATTTGGCCCTCAAGTTGGCCAATCTGAGCATCTCTGTCCTCAAGATCCTTACTGAGCTCCTTAATCTGCTCATCCCTGGTATCTGCCATCATGTCATAGGCCTGAGCAAGATCAGTGAGCTGCTCAAGCGCCTGACTCTGGAGAGTCTGAAGTCCGTAGAGTGCACTCATGCACCGCACGGAGGTATGGATAGTTTCCTGGGCGTGAAAGTCTACCAAGTACTGTGCGTGCTGCACCCTGTTGAGCCAAAAGGGGTCGTTGTCCTGGGCAGCAGGAAACAACCCAATGGGAGTGAAT
Organism: Panicum miliaceum; assembly: GCA_032594955.1. Classification (NCBI taxonomy): domain Eukaryota; kingdom Viridiplantae; phylum Streptophyta; class Magnoliopsida; order Poales; family Poaceae; genus Panicum; species Panicum miliaceum. Next base: position 17,373,154 of record CM064068.1, read on the forward strand.
GTGACAACCTCGGGACGCTGCGCACAGAAAGTGGTGAGCGCCCTCATGGCTGCAAGCTCCCAAGTATCGTCCAAACGGCGACCAACAGCCTCAATCTCCAAGGCGGGCCACTCCGGGTGTAGCGGGTGCGGAAAGATAGTCACGTTGACACGGCACTGGGTAACTCCATTTTCTGCAAACTCCAGTCCGGCGTAACGTGGGGGAATTGGATAGCCCGCGGTGCGCAGAACATCCCACAAAATAGAGGGAAAGCCCTCCCAGTGGAGACACTGCGAGTGAACGCGTCCATCGTCATCCACCATCATAGCAACAGGCTCGGCCATCTGAACAAAAGATCAAATGGAGTGAGATAGTGAAAAACTGTGAACAGCACAGGGACAGATTCTGTATAGTGTGCAAAAATAACCATAACTTCCACAGTTCTCATCCAAAAACTCTCAATTTTTACCAGATTACTCCTAAGGTATTTGTGAACAACTTTGCTAGTCAACTCCAGAGCTAGATAGGTCTCTAAGATGGTCTTTCTTTTCAGGTTTTACCTCTCTGTCTACCCAGAATTTTCAGTGAACAGTGGGCCAATGTTTCGTGCATCTGGGAAAATCTACCCAGCCAAAATTTACCAAATTTTAACAGACGCTACCTGGGTAAATTTGGAACAAGTTTTGTGTTGTACCCTTTTGCAGAAAACCGCAGGAATTGGGCCTAAAAATTTAAGGGGCAGAAGTGCTTATTCTGGACAGAAATCTGACATCCCATGGTTTCTGTTATTTCTAACTATCCATAAGTTCAGAATTTTTTATTTTTGAACAGGGGATAGAACACGAAATTTGGAACAATTCTTTCAACATGAACTTTACCAGAAAAGGTCATTTTCTTTAATCAATAAATCTCTCTTTTCGGTCAAGGCAGATTTGTGACAGATTCGCTAGATAGTCCTTATGCAAAATCACGCTTAGATACGCAAGAACCTTACCACTCTCATTCAACGCATTTTCAATTTCAGATATACGTGGTCATGATGCATGCACGTCCTATTCATCCTCACAAAAATAAAATAATTGCCAAATACTTTTGGCCTTACGAAGATAGTTTCGGTGGCATACATGATACGGCTCTCACTATAATAGCTAGCCGAGTTTTTCTAACCTTTCCTTAACTTATCGTAATCGCGGTTAGTGTACCTGCAGAAGATTGGCAAAGCATATATATTTCATGAACCTTTCATGCCAGCACTCATGAAAGCGTCCGTATTCATTACCGTTTACTTATAGAAACGATATCTGTACAATTTCCGCCGTACAGACGACGTTAACATACGCTATCGAGATAGCGTATTCACGGGGGTACCGTCATGAGACGGGGGTATGAACAGCGATCGCCATACCCTGCGGCAAACCTTCTACTCCCAATATGTTCAACTAACAGTTGGCATATTGGCAGCACCTCAAGTAAGCCACTGCTTGAGGGCAGCGTTCGGTTCGCATCACCGACACGAAGGCCAAGCTCTCTCAGTTGGCTGAGGATTCTTACCCTCTTACCTTAGCGATGAGTGCGTCGTTACATAATTTAAGGTCGGTTGTGCATGAAAGTAAGTTTTGACAGAAAGTAATGTGCTGGAAGTCAGTTGATAGTATTTCATAAGTTAGATAGCCACATAGTAACTTTCCCATAATCCCTTAGGGCTTTACGAACTAGGCACCATCCTTAACGCACCAACGTATTTCGCAACACATCCTTCTAGTCAAGTTTTACTAAAATGAGTTTTTAAGGCTTGTCGCATTCTCTGGCGTATGCATTTCGGCTCTGGTGCCCGCTGTTACCAGCTGTGGCACCAGCTACGGCTCTGATACCAGCTGTGGCAGAACTACCTGAATTAATCCGGCTCAAGTGTATTAACCATCACCATTAGGGCAATCTCGGTTAACCTTACACTTCAAACGGAGTAATCCACTGGTCTGTCGGGTATAACCTCCCGATACAACCACGGTAAAGCGGATCGAGTGCCATACATACAAATGCTCACGCGACGATGAGCCTAGAGAATACCACATTCCAGCAAATATTACAACATTATCATAAGTGAATATTACAGACGAAGTTTGAGTTCAGAAACCAAGTACTTCCGTGATCATAACTAATAAGTTCTTCAGAGTTTAAGTTGCAGCGGAAAATAAAACAACGAAAGCTACTTCGACGATAAGGATGTCTCGATGAAGCCCGTACGAGACATCACTCGGCATTATCTTCGTTGGACGGGGGCGTATCCCATTCCACCGACCAACCAGGGGGAAGAGTGCAGGGCCAAGTCAAGGTAGCAATCATATCTTCGAAGATCTCACCTGAAAACGAGCCACAAGCAAGGCTGAGTATACTAATACTCAGCAAAACTTACCCGTGTAGTGGGATCTACTCCACCGTCTCTAAACATGCAAGGCTTTTTGGCTCAGGGGTTTGTTTTGCCGAAAAGCATCTACAAGTGGGTCCTTACTTTCAACTTTTAGCTCAAGATTCTAGTTTCATTAACCATTCTAGATAAGCAGCTATCCAATAGCATTCATGGTGAAGCATTAAATTTCATCCAACAAGTTATTCATCATCATTGTTCCTCTTCTTACTCCGTGGGTAAAGGGGGTTAAGCAGTCTCAATAGCCGTGAGAAACGGACGATTCGAATCGAATTTCTTAACCTTGCAAGGGAAACCTAAACACACGTCACGTGGTTACTCCTAGAGTCACACGTGCAACTTTTCCCCTTTCTTTCCGGGTCGTGGATCGGGGCTACCCTCCGAGAGTACAAGAGCCCGACGCCACGGTTCGGCGCCGGGTCGTGACCACTCTCTGCACTCGCCATATGCACATGGGACCGAAGTTCAAAGGGTAGGATGCCGTCCCCTTGCTGGGCCAATCAGGTACTTAAGCTTACCGATTCCCATAATCTCGGCATGTGTTTAGTACGTTCAAAGACTTAACCATCACTACCACACACTGCGGCCTTAGCATTTTTCACTAGACAGACGAGCCTCAATCGTAAACATCGTACCATAGCCCGTCCGTTGTACTTATGATTGCAGCGTGTAGTAAACATTCAACTCCTATTTTCTTGCGAGTGACAGGAAATCACTCGGCTTTTACTGGAGTCCTATTAGCACAGCATTCTATCGAGCCTTACATCTAGTTTTCAAGCATGGGTTCCTAACATCATGCAACTAAGTTTTCATTCAACTCCTATAAACTTAATGCACAAGCAAAAGAGTAGTGAGTTGCACAATTTAGGAAAAGAAATGGTTTATGCTCCGGGGCTTGCCTTCTTGCGAAATGTTAGTCCGGGGATCGTCTGAATGTTTACCCGGGTCTTCAACTACTTCAGTTAAATTCGCCTGGGCTTCTCGCTGCTCACTCTCGGACTCGGGCACCAGCTCGTAAGTTCCGTCGGCGAGAGTCGTCGATTCTACATGAATGCACAAGTTTAAGTAGTGGTGATGGTAAACGACATGATTTAAGTGTAATTACTACAATGTATAGTTTCTGGTCATGAAACTTCGGATTTAGGTACATCAGGGAAAGATATGCTTACTGTAAAATTTTCAGACGGTTTCATGCAGCAGATTAATTATAAAAAATATATTACATAGTTGCTGTTAGATACTTATTCTTTTTTTACAGAAAAAATGGTGCAAGAACTGAGTTTAAGATTTTTACAGGGCTTTTATTTCATCAAGCAGGAGCTACTGTAATTTTTATAGGATTTATTATGCAGTTTTCAGAGCATAGTAAATATGACATGACACTCCTAGGTTATTCAAAGATTTATTTTTACAGGATCCTACACAGGGTTTTTGTCCATGAAACTTTTTACACAGCAACCCCTACCACTGTGTATCTCCGAGTAAACATTTGAGAATTTTCCAAGCTAAGATACTATTTTCTTGATTTAATGTATGTTACTAGCACATAAATCAAATAAATAGGTTCCTTTGAGACATAAAGTCTCCCAAATTTTCTCTGGCATCTAGGTACCAATACACCAGCACAGAAAAAGTTTCATTAGGTGATTCACCACCTAACTGCAGGGATAAAATATTCTACCTAAACATGGTATGAAACTAAGTTTAATAAACAGTAAAGCTAGAGATGGAATTTGGGCCTGGTCTTTTTACACAGTCATAAACATCAAGCAACTAACTCACTGCCCAAAATTTAGGGTCAGTATTGATATACAACAGTGGGTACAAGAGAAGTCCATTAAATCTTCCATTTAATGTAGAGCAAAATATGTTGAGAATCTGAGAAACTTTTCGTAACAAAAGTTGTAGAGTTTCTTCTAAGGATTCCAGAACAGTTTAGTTTGCATTTTTCTGAATTGTCTACGATTTTACACGAATTTTACAAGTTCACTGATTTTGAATCTAGATTTGAAACTTTCTTTTACAACTGGGTCCTTGAATCTTACGTGCAGACCCTTCTAAAAATTTCAATTCTTGCAATTGGGTCCTCGGGCGGCTCGGGTACGGCGGCCGGCCGAAATTCCGGCGAGGGGCTCGCCGGTGGCGAGGGGTGAGGGCCGGGGAAGGTTCAGGGGTGCGAGGGCTACCTCGTGGGGGTCTTGTTCGGGTGGGGGACGGCCGGGAATAGCTCGCCGGCGTTGGAGCAGAGGCGGCGGCGGCGGCAGCGCGCGTCGACGGCGGTGCTCCGGCGGGCTTGGGGCGGTCTGGTCTGGTCGGCGAGCTTCAGTGGCGCGTGGGGAAGCTTCTCGGGTGCTTGGCTTGGGCGGAGGAGGTCGGGGTCGAGCTGTCCGCGGTGAGCAGGGGCGGCGGCGGCGGTGACAGCACGGGCGGCGGTGCTCCGGTGGTCCTGGGCGGTGTTGGGCGGGTCGGCGAGCTTCAGGGGGATGATGTAGTGGTGGCTGACGCTTCAATTTGGGCAGGGGGCGGCTGTGGGAGGCTGTCCACGAGCGGGCGGAGCTCGGCGGCGGTAATGGCGGTGGCGAGGTGCTCTGGCTGCTGTGGCTCGCGCGGGCGGCCGGGGACGCGGCTTTTATAGGGGCAGGAGGGGGTGGGGGTGCCTGGGCGATGCGCGGGGCGGAGGCACGGCAAAGGCGTGCCACTGGCCACGGCGGGCGGCAGCAGGACGCCGGCGCGGCGTGCGGCGGGCGGAGGCGAGCGACTGGCGGCCGGGGATTTGGCGTGGGAGCGAGGAGATAGCGTGGCGCGTGGATTGGAGAGCAGCTGCAGCAGCGGCTCAGGCGGGAGGCAGGCACAGCGATGGGCGGGGCGCGGGGGTCGGGACGGCACGGCGCGACGCGGCGGCGAGCCGGGGCACGGCACGGCGTGCGCACGCGCGGCCGCGTACTGGGCAGCGCGGCGGGGGGGGGGGGGGGGGGGGAGCAAAGCCGTGCATGGGGGCGAGGCGCGGCGGCCACTGGCCTGGCGGCGCTGTCGGGCGGGGAGGGGAGAGAGAGAGAGGAGCGAGGGGCCTAAACGCGAGAATTTGAAAAGTTTCAGGGGGCTGGGTGCAAATAGGGCGTTTTCTCCTCTTTCTAATTTGAATTTCAAAAACTTTTGAACATGAAAGTTGTTCAGAATAAAAAGTTCTACAAGTTTGGTTTCAGGCAACATCTCATTTGTCTTATGGTTTGAAATTTAATTTAAAATTTCGAAAGTATTCAAATGGGCCCAAATTAAATTTGAATTTCAACTTAACTTGTTCTAATTCTTTTCACCCTTTTATTAGTTGGTTAAGCATAGGGTTAGGCTAATGACATCGATTTAGAAATTTAAATTATCAGGGTTGTCACAACCTTTCCCCCTTAACAAGAATCTCGCCCCGAGATTCGGTAAATCTTAGTGTGGACAGGGGTGCACGTACCAGTGGTTGAGATAAGAAAACCAGGGAAATTTTGGTTCAGGTAGCTCTCGGTTTCCCAGGTGGCTTCTTCTTCAGTGTGATGATTCCATTGAACTTTATACATTTTAATCACCTTCCTCCTGGTCTCTCTTTCTTTTTGATCCAAAATTTTAACTGGGTGTTCGACATACGAGAGGTCGGGTTCTAACAATATTTCTTGTTGTTCCACAATCTCGGTAGGGACTCGAATACACTTCTTGAGTTGAGATACGTGGAAGACATCATGGGCGGCCGTGAGCTGAGGGGGCAGTCGTAATTTGTAGGCTACGGGTCCGCAGTTCTCAATGATTTCGTAAGGACCAACTTAACGGGGAGCTAGTTTGCCTTTGATTCCGAATCTTTGCACTCCCTTGGTTGGTGAAACTCGAAGATAGACATGATGGCCAACTTCAAATTTTAGGGGCTTTCTCCTTTTGTCAGAATAGCTCTTTTGTCGGGCTTGTGCGGCTTTAAGATTTGCTTGTATTACTTTTACTTTCTCCTCTGCCTCGATTACCAGGTCGGGTCCAATTATTTTACGTTCTCCGGTTTGTGACCAGCTCAAAGGAGTTCGACACCTTCGTCCATACAGGGCCTCAAATGGTGCCATTTTCAAACTCGTTTGATAGCTATTGTTGTACGAGAACTCTGCTAGGGGTAGCCATTTGTCCCAGTTCTTGTCATAGTGAATGACGCAAGCTCTCAGCATGTCCTCAAGAATTTGGTTTACTCTTTCCATTTGTCCATTAGTCTGAGGATGGTATGCTGAGCTGCGAATCAGTTTAGTGCCAAGAGACGTTTGCAGTTGTTCCCAAAAGCGTGCTATAAACTGAGGACCGCGATCAGAAATAATTGTCTTAGGTATTCCATGTAGGCAAACAATACGATCGAGGTAAATCTCGGCATATTTCTTGGTAGAATAGGTGGTGTGTACCGGAAGAAAATGTGCCGTCTTTGTGAGTCTATCAACGATAACCCATATGGAATCATGTTTCTGGGAAGTGTTTGGTAGTCCAACGATGAAGTCCATACTTATGTCTTCCCATTTCCAGGATGGTATAGGTAACGGTTGAAGTGTACCGGCTACTTTCAAGTGGCTAGCCTTTACTCTCTGGCACGTGTCACATTCTGAGACATACGTAGCAATTTCTCTTTTCATTCTAGTCCACCAGAAGTTTTGCCTTAGGTCTTGATACATTTTGCTACTGCCGGGGTGGATAGAGAATTTGGAAAGGTGTGCCTCATAGAAAATTTGCTTGCGGAGTTCACGATTCTTCGGAACGACTATACGACTTTCGAACCATAGAACTCCCTTATGGTCCTGGCGGAAACATTTATACTTCTCCTCACCTAGAGAGAGTTTTTGTTTGATGATCTTAATCCCTTCGTCATGTAGTTGTGCCATGACGATTTGGTCGTGAAGAGTGGGCTCAACTGAGATGTGATCTAGAGTGCCTTGGGAAACCATTTCCATGTTAAGCTTCCTCATTTCTGCACACAATGTCTCATGGTAGGACTCCATGGACAAGCAATGGCAATGGGACTTGCGGCTTAGTGCATCCGCGACTACATTAGCCTTGCCGGGGTGATAGTGCACTTCAAGGTCATAATCCTTGATTAATTCTAGCCATCTCCGTTGTCTCATATTCAGATCGGCTTGTGTGAAGATATACTTGAGACTCTTATGATCCGTGTAGATATTGCACTGTGTACCCATGAGATAGTGCCTCCATATTTTCAGAGCGTGAATGACAGCTGCAAGCTCAAGATCATGAGTGGGATAATTCTGTTCGTGGGGCCGAAGGGCTCGTGAGGCATATGCAATCACTCGATTCTCTTGCATAAGCACACATCCTAGACCAGTACCCGATGCGTCACAATACACATCAAATGACTTGGTATTATCGGGTTGAGCTAACACAGGTGCAGTAGTCAGATGCTCTCTGAGAGTGTGGAAAGCTTCTTCACATTTCTCATTCCATACAAACTTTACTTCCTTCTTTAACAGTTCAGTCATGGGCTTAGCAATTCGAGAGAAATCCGGGATGAAGCGACGGTAGTATCCGGCTAAGCCGAGAAAACTGCGAATCTGATGAACAGAGGTAGGGGGTTTCCAATCCATCACCTCTTGTACCTTGCTGGGGTCAACAACTATGCCTTCGCTGGAGATCGTGTGACCCAAGAACTTTACAGTATCCAACCAGAATTCACACTTAGAAAACTTAGCATAGAGCTGATGGTCTCTGAGTCGCTGAAGAACAGTGCGAAGGTGCTTGGTATGCTCTTCTTCATCCTTGGAATAGATAAGGATGTCGTCGATGAACACTACGAGGAATTTGTCAAGTTCGGGCATGAATACCGAATTCGTGAGATACATGAAGTAGGCAGGGGCATTTGTGAGTCCAAAGGACATGACCAAGAATTCATATAGTCCATATCGTGTGGAGAAGGCAGTCTTAGGAATATCGCACGGGCGAATCTTGATCTGATGATATCCCGAACGAAGATCAATCTTTGAGAAGACTCTGGCTCCAGCTAATTGATCGAAGAGTACATCGATACGAGGAAGTGGGTATTTATTTTTAACAGTTACCGCATTGAGAGGTCGGTAGTCAACGCATAACCTCAAACTGTCATCCTTCTTCTTTACGAATAGGGCTGGACATCCCCAAGGTGACGCGCTAGGGCGAATGAAACCTTTGTCCAGCAGTTCTTGGAATTGAATTTTCAGCTCTGCCAACTCTTTAGGGGGCATCCTATATGGTCTTTTGGATATAGGTGCAGTGCCTGGTTGTAGTTCAATAACGAACTCAATGTCCCTATCTGGTGGCATTCCTGGTAAGTCATCCGGAAAGACATTGGCATACTCGTTGTCGACAGGAATATCCTCTAGCTTAAGTCCTTCCATCTTGTAAGCACAGGAATTCGTGCAATCTAGGAATGGTAGGTAAAGGGTAGTGGCTCCGTGACTAGGTGAATTTATCTCAACGGCTCGGGAAGAAAGGTCCAGCGTGACTCCATGCATAGTCATCCAGTTCATTCCCAAAATAATATCCATGCCGTCAAGAGGTAAAAGGACAAGGTCTGTGTCGATGGTTTTACTACCCAACTTGACTGGTACTTGTCTGACCATTTGGTTTGAAGCAATTTTACCACCCGGTGTTGATATCATATATGACCCTTTGATGTGACAAACATTCAAGCCTACTTTTGCACCGAATTTTGCACTTATGAAACTATGCGATGCACCAGAATCAAATAATATAACTGCAGGCTTGTTGTGGATAGAGAATGTACCCGACATCACTGGGGCTCCTTCAGGAAGCTCTGCAAGCGTGGTGAAGTTAATCCGCCCTTGCTTGACTTGCAGGGTCTGTCTCTTGCCCCTGTTCTTGGTGTTCGGGTTGGATCCCTGACCTTGGTTGGGCGGCCCAGACTGAGGGCATTCTTGTGCAAAGTGGTTGGAACTCCCGCATTTGAAGCAACGATTCGCGGGGCTGGGTCGAAGAGACTGTTGAAGAGTGGGCCTCGGACCATTCTGTGGAGGCATCGGGGGTCGTACCATGCCTGGCTGTTGTGGGGGTCTGGCAATCCATCTCCCTGGCTGAGGGGCCCTTGGTGGAGCTGTGGGTGCGGCATTTTGCACGATGCGATACCTTGGTGGCTGAGCACTTGAAGGTCCAGCGGGTGCCTTTCTCTTCTTCTCTGCCCGGTGTGCCATGATACAGTCTTCCTGGGTAATGGCCATATTGACCAATTCGTTGTAGGTGTCAGCCCTGGCTAGGTTCAGACGTTCCTTGAGCTTGGTATTCAGACCTCGGCGGAAACGATCACGCTTCTTGGCATCCGTATCAGCGTGATAGCCCGCATACTGGCATAGGTTGTTGAACGCCTGGGCGTACTGCAGCACGGTGCGGGTGCCCTGGGTAAGCGCCAGGAACTCGTTCGACTTCCTCTCCATGAGACCCTCGCGGATATGATGTGCCCGGAACGCGGTCTTGAATTCATCCCAGGTGACAATGTGATCAGCGGGGAGCATAGCAAAATAGTGGTCCCACCACAGACGAGCGGTACCGCGAAGCTGTTGCGCGGCAAAACGAGCTTTGTTGGCCTCTGAGCATGGGGCCACAAGTAGTGTGAACTTGGATTCGATGGTGCTAATCCATGCATCTGCGTCCAGGGGTTCCTCGGTCTTATGGAACAAGGGCGGCTGGGTCCCTAGGAAATCCGTGTATCCTGCAGCTTGGGGTTGGTGAGCATTGTGCCCACCCCGCTGCTGGTGCTGTCCTTGCACGATCTGACGCAGCAGCTCGGTTTGAGCGGCCATCACTTCGACCAAACTGGGCGGGGGTGGTGGCGATTGTCGTGATCTGCTGCCACCGGCAGCAAAACCCTCGGGGTTGCCACGTGTTGATCCAACCATCTGAAACGTGAAAGGTTACCATTAGCAACGCGATCCATATTACTTCCTTGATTCATAAATGATTGGTGTATTCATAGACTTTCGAAATCGCAGCTAGAAGTATGGGCAGAATTTCTATTTGCTACGAGAAAATTCATAGCTTGCTGTGGGTCCATCCAAAGTTTCTCATCTTTTGGCAGTGGATAGGGAATTTAGAGATGTACCACTCTGGTATTCAGCCAGGATGCTAAATCGATGGCTAGGATGGCCAAACGATTCACTCTTTGCTTCCCTGTTTTGGCTGTTTTTCAGCAGAACAAGTTATAGTATCTCGCCTATAACTTAAACTAGCAAGATCCAATGGGGTTGAAATTTTGTGAGAACCTATATCACAGAATTTAGGACAAGTTTGGTATTCAACACTCAGCCAAGAAATGTAAGGATACATGGATAAAAATTCCGACAAGTCTCAGCGATTGTGGATTTCATCGTTTACCAACTTACAACGAAATCACCCGAGTTTATCGCCGTTCCTTACATGCTGGGGGTATCCACATGGTTCAGGTGTACTCATCACAAAAGAGTTACTCAACTCATAGTTAGCCTATTACAACACTTGCCAAAATTTAGGCTACCCTATCGAGGAGTATGTGCAAAAGTCCTTCTAGGTCGTCATCTAGAAGTCATCCAAGTCGTTGACGGACGACTCGCTGTGAGCGGGGGAGTGAGCTCCCATCTGAGGTGCCTGTGGTACCTCACCCTCGAAGTCCATTCCTGAAATACCATCAATCTCCTGTGGCTCCTCCTCATCTTCCTCCATGTCCTCCTCATGGGGATGGTCGTGCTGATCATGGTGCCACTGGATGTGCTCATTAGCATCCTCCAACTCAAGGCTCAGATCATGGAGCTGCTCCTCCAACTGTGCTATCGTAGCATCTCTCTCACCCATGAGAGTGTCCTGCTCCTGAATTTGGCCCTCAAGTTGGCCAATCTGAGCATCTCTGTCCTCAAGATCCTTACATAGCTCCCTAATCTGCTCATCCCTGGTATCTGCCATCATGTGGTAGGCCTGTGCAAGATCAGTGAGCTGCTCAAGCGCCTGACTCTGGAGAGTCTGAAGTCGGTAGAGTGCACTCATGCACCGCACGGAGGTATGGATAGTTTCCTGGGCGTGAAAGTCTACCAAGTACTGTGCGTGCTGCACCCTGTTGAGCCAAAAGGGGTCGTTGTCCTGGGCAGCAGGAAACAAACCAATGGAAGTGAGTGTGACAACCTCGAGACGCTGCGCACAAAAAGTGGTGAGCGCCCTCATGGCTGCAAGCTCCCAAGTATCGGCCAAACGGCGACCAACAGCCTCAAGCTCCAAGGCGGGCCACTCCGGGTGTAGCGGGTGCGGAAAGATAGTCACGTTGACACGGCACTGGGTAACTCCATTCTCTGCAAACTCCAGTCCGGCGTAACGTGGGGGAATTAGATAGCCCGCGGTGCGCAGAACATCCCACAAAATAGAGGGAAAGCCCTCTCAGTGGAGACACTGCGAGTGTACGCGTCCATCCTCATCCACCATCCTAGCAACAGGCTCGGCCATCTGAACAAAAGATCAAATGGAGTGAGATATTGAAAAACTGTGAACAGCACAGGGACAGATTCTGTATAGTGTGCAAAAATAACCATAACTTCCACAGTTCTCATCCAAAAATTCTCAATTTTTACCAGATTACTCCTAAGGTATTTATGAACATCTTTGCTAGTCAACTCCAGAGCTAGATAGGTATCTAAGATGGTCTTTCTTTTCAGGTTTTACCTTAGTGTCTACCCAGAATTTTCACGGAACAGTGGGCCAATGTTTCGTGCACCAGGGAAAATATACCTAGCCAAAATTTACCAAATTTTATCAGAAGCTACCTGGGTAAATTTGGAACAAGTTTTGTGTTGTACTCTTTTGCAGAAAACCGCAGGAAGGGGGCCTAAAAATTTAATGGGCAGAAGTGCTTATTCTGGGCAGAAATCTGACATTCCAAGGTTTTTGTTGTTTCCTATTACCCATATGTCCAAAATTTTTTTCATATTTAGACAGGAGATAGAAGACAAAATTTGGAACAATTCTTTCAACATGAACATTACCAGAAAAGGTCATTTTCTTTGATCAATAAATCTCTCTTTTGGGTCATGGCAGATTTGTGACAGATTCGCTAGATAGTCCTTATGCAAAATCACGCTTAGATACGCAAGAACCTTACCACTCTCATTCAACGCATTTTCAATTTCAGATATACGTGGTCATGATGCATGCACGTCCTATTCATCCTCACAAAAATAAAATAATTGCCAAATACTTTTGGCCTTACGAAGATAGTTTCGGTGGCATACATGATACGGCTCTCACTATAATAGCTAGTCGAGTTTTTCTAACCGTTCCTTAACTTATCGTAATCGCGGTTAGTGTACCTGCAGAAGATTGGCAAAGCATATATATTTCATGAACCTTTCATGCCAGCACTCATGAAAGCGTCCGTATTCATTACCGTTTACTTATAGAAACGATATCTGTACAATTTCCGCCGTACAGACGACGTTAACATACGCTATCGAGATAGCGTATTCACGGGGGTACCGTCATGAGACGGGGGTATGAACAGCGATCGCCATACCCTGCGGCAAACCTTCTACTCCCAATATGTTCAACTAACAGTTGGCATATTGGCAGCACCTCAAGTAAGCCACTGCTTGAGGGCAGCGTTCGGTTCGCATCACCGACAGGAAGGCCAAGCTCTCTCAGTTGGCTGAGGATTCTTACCTTCTTACCTTAGCGATGAGTGCGTCGTTACAGAATTTAAGGTCGGTTGTGCATGAAAGTAAGTTTTGACAGAAAGTAATGTGCTGGAAGTCAGTTGATACTATTTCATAAGTTAGATAGCCACCTAGTAACTTTCCCATAATCCCTTAGGGCTTTACGAACTAGGCACCATCCTTAACGCACCAACGTATTTCGCAACACATCCTTCTAGTCAAGTTTTATGAAAATAAGTTTTTAAGGCTTGTCGCATTCTCTGGCGTATGCATTTCGGCTCTGGCGCCAGCTGTTGCCAGCTGTGGCACCAGCTACGGCTCTGATACCAGTTGTGGCAGAACCACCTGAATTAATCCGGCTCAAGTGTATTAACCATCACCATTAGGGCAATCTCGGTTAACCTTACACTTCAAACAGAGTAATCCACTGGTCTGTCGGGTATAACCTCCCGATACAACCACGGTAAAGCGGATCGAGTGCCATACATACAAATGCTCACGCGACGATGAGCCCAGAGAATACCACATTCCAGCAAATATTACAACATTATCATAAGTGAATATTACAGACCAAGTTTGAGTTCAGAAACCAAGTACTTCCGTGATCATAACTAATAAGTTCTTCAGAGTTTAAGTTGCAGCGGAAAATAAAACAACGAAAGCTACTTCGACGATAAGGATGTCTCGATGAAGCCCGTACGAGACATCACTCGGCATTATCTCCGTTGGACGGGGGCGTATCCCATTCCACCGACCAACCAGGGGGAAGAGTGCAGGGCCAAGTCAAGCTAGCAATCATATCTTCGAAGGTCTCACCTGAAAACGAGCCACAAGCAAGGCTGAGTATACTAATACTCAGAAAGACTTACCCGTGTAGTGGGATCTACTCCACCGACTCTAAACATGCAAGGCTTTTTGGATCAGGGGTTTGTTTTGCCGAAAAGCATCTACAAGTGGGTCCTTACTTTCAACTTTTAGCTCAAGATTCTAGTTTCATTAACCATTCTAGATAAGCAGCTATCCAATAGCATTCATGGTGAAGCATTAAATTTCATCCAACAAGTTATTCATCATCATTGTTCCTCTTCTTACTCCGTGGGTAAAGGGGGTTAAGCAGTCTCAATAGCCGTGAGAAACGGACGATTCGAATCGAATTTCTTAACCTTGCAAGGGAAACCTAAACACACGTCACGTGGTTACACCTAGAGTCACACGTGCAACTTTTCCCCTTTCTTTCCGGGTCGTGGATCGGGGCTACCCTCCGAGAGTACAAGAGCCCCACGCCACGGTTCGGCGCCGGGACGTGACCACTCTCTGCACTCGCCATATGCACATGGGACCGAAGTTCAAAGGGTAGGATGCTGTCCCCTTGCCGGGCCAATCAGGTACTTAAGCTTACCGATTCCCATAATCTCGGCATGTGTTTAGTACGTTCAAAGACTTAACCATCACTACCACACACTGCGGCCTTAGCATTTTTCACTAGACAGACGGGCCTCAATCGTAAACATCGTACCATAGCCCGTCCGTTGTCCTTATGATTGCAGCGTGTAGTAAACATTCAACTCCTATTTTCTCGCGAGTGACAGGAAATCACTCGGCTTTTACCGGAGTCCTATTAGCACAGCATTCTATCGAGCCTTACATCTAGTTTTCAAGCATGGGTTCCTAACATCATCCAACTAAGTTTTCATTCAACTCCTATAAACTTAATGCACAAGCAAAAGAGTAGTGAGTTGCATAATTTAGGAAAAGAAATGGTTTATGCTCCGGGGCTTGCCTTCTTGCGAAAAGTTAGTCCGGGGATCGTCTGAATGTTGACCCGGGTCTTCAACTGCTTCAATTAAATTCGCCTGGGCTTCTCGCTGCTCGCTCTCGGACTCGGGCACCAGCTCGTAAGTTCCGTCGGCGAGAGTCGTCGATTCTACATGAATGCACAAGTTTAAGTAGTGGTGATGGTAAACGACATGATTTAAGTGTAATTACTACAGTGGATAGTTTCTGGTCATGAAACTTTGGATTTAGGCACATCAGGGAAAGATATGCTTACTGTAAAATTTTTAGATGGTTTCATGCAGCAGATTAATTATGAAAAATATATTACATAGTTGCTGTTAGATCCTTGTTCTTTTTGTACAGAACAAATGGTGCAAAAACTGAGTCTAAGATTTTACATGAATTTTACAAGTTCACTGATTTTGAATCTAGATTTGAAACTTTCTTTTACAACTGGGTCCTTGAATCTTACGTGCAGACCCTTCTAAAAATTTCAATTTTTGCAATTGGGTCCTCGGGCGGCTCGGGTACGGCGGCCGGCCGAAATTCGGGCGAGGGGCTCGCCGGCGGCGAGTGCTGAGGGTCGGGGAAGGATCAGGGGTGCGAGGGCTACCTCGTGGGGGTCTTGTTCGGGTGGGGGACGGCCGGGAATAGCTCGCCGGCGTTGGAGCAGAGGCGGCGGCACGCGTCGACGGCGGTGCTCCGGCGGGCTTGGGGCGGTCTGGTCTGGTCGGCGAGCTTCAGTGGCGCGTGGGGAAGCTGCTCGGGTGCTTGGCTTGGGCGGAGGAGGTCGGGGTCGAGCTGTCCGCGGTGAGCAGGGGCGGCGGCGGCGGTGACAGCGTGGGCGGCGGCGCTCCGGTGGTCCTGGGCGGTGTTGGGCGGGTCGGCGAGCTTCAGGGGGATGATGTAGTGGTGGCTGACGCTTCAATTTGGGCAGGGGGCGGCTGTGGGAGGCTGTCCACGAGCGGGCGGAGCTCGGCGGCGGTAATGGCGGCGGCGAGGTGCTCTGGCTGCTGTGGCTCGCGCGGGCGGCCGGGGACGCGGCTTTTATAGGAGCAGGAGGGGGTGGGGGTGCCTGGGCAATGCGCGGTGCGGAGGCACGGCAAAGGCATGCCACTGGCCACGGCGGGCGGCAGCAGGACGCCGGCGCGGCGTGCGGCGGGCGGAGGCGAGCTACTGGCGGCCGGGGATTCGGCGTGGGAGCGAGGAGATAGAGCGGCGCGTGGATTGGAGAGCAGCTGCAGTAGCGGCTCAGGCGGGAGGCAGGCACAGCGATGGGCGGCACGGCACGGCGCGACGCGGCAGTTGGGCGCGGCGGGCGGCGAGCCGGGGCACGGCACGGCGTGCGCACGCGCGGGCGAATACTGGGCAGCGCGGCGGTTGGGGGGGCAAAGCCGTGCGTGGGGGCGAGGCGCGGCGGCCACTGGCCTGGCGGCTCGCGCCGGTCAGGCGTCGCCGGCCACCTGGCGGCGCTGTCGGGCGGGGAGGGGAGAGAGAGCGAGGAGCGAGGGGCCTAAACGCGAGAATTTGAAAAGTTTCAGGGGGCTGGGTACAAACAGGGCGTTTTCTCCTCTTTCTAATTTGAATTTCAAAAACTTTTGAACATGAAAGTTGTTCAGAATAAAAATTTCTACAAGTTTGGTTTCAGGCAACATCTCATTTGGCTTATGGTTTGAAAGTTAATTTAAAATTTCGAAAGTATTCAAATGGGCCCAAATTAAATTTGAATTTCAACTTAACTTGTTCTAATTCTTTTCACCCTTTTATTAGTTGGTTAAGCATAGGGTTAGGCTAATGACATCGATTTAGAAATGTAATTTATCAGGGTTGTCACAATTATGCAGTTTTCAGAGCATAGCAAATATGACATTACACTCCTAGGTTATTAAAAGATTTATTTTTATAGGATCCTACACAGGGTTTTTGTCCATGAAATGTTTTACACAGCAACCTCTACCACTGAGTATCCTCTAGTAAAAACATGAGAATTTTCCAAGCTAAGATACTATTTTCTTGATTTAATGCATGTTATTAGCACATAAATCAAATAAATAGGTTCCTGTGAGATAAAAAGTCTCTAAATTTTCGTCTGGCATCTAGGTGCTATTACACCAGCATAGAAAAAGTTTCATTAGGTGATTCATAACCCAACTGCAGGGATAAAAATATTTAGCCACTTATGGTATGAAACTAAGTTTAATAAACAGTGTAGATAGAGATGGAATTTGGGCCTGACCTTTTTACACAGTCCTAAACATCAAGCAACTAGCTTACTGCCCAAAATTTAGGGTCAGTATTGATTTACAACAGTGGGTACAAAAGAAGTCCATTAAAGCTTCCATTTAATGTAGAGCAAACTATGTTGAGAATCTGAGAAACTTTTCGTATCAAAAGTTGTAGAGTTTCTTCTAAGAATTCCAGAACAGTTTAGTTTGCATTTTTCTGAATTTTCTACGATTTTACACGAATTTTACAAGTTCACTGATTTTGAATCTAGATTTGAAACTTTCTTTTACAACTGGGTCCTTGAATCTTACGTGCAGACCCTTCTAAAGATTTCAATTATCGCAATTGGGTCCTCAGGCGGCTCGGGTACGGCGGCCGGCCGAAATTCCGGCGAGGGGCTCGCCGGCGGCGAGGGGTGAGGGTCGGGGAAGGATCAGGGGTGCGAGGGCTACCTCGTGAGTGTCTTGTTCGGGTGGGGGACGGCCGGGAATAGCTCACCGGCGTTGGAGCTGAGGCGGCGGCGGCGGGTGACAGCGCGGGCGGCGGCGCTCCAGCGGTCTTGGGCGGTGTTGGGCGGGTCGGCGAGCTTCAGGGGGATGATGTAGTGGTGGCTGACGCTTCAATTTGGCCAGGGGGCGGCTGTGGGAGGCTGTCCACGAGCGGGCGGAGCTCGGCGGCGGTAATGGCGGCGGCGAGGTGCTCTGGCTGCTGTGGCTCGCGCGGGCAGCTGGGGGCGCGGCTTTTATGGGGGCAGGAGGGGGTGGGAGTAACTGGGCGACGCCCGGGGCGGAGGCACGGCAAAGGCGTGCCACTGGCCACGGCGGGCGGCAGCAGGACGCCGGCGCGGCGTGCGGCGGGCGGAGGCGAGCGACTGGCGGCCGGGGATTTGGCGTAGGAGCGAGGAGATAGCGCGGCGCGTGGATTGGGGAAGCAGCTGCAGCGGCGGCTCAGGCGGGAGGCAGGCACAGCGATGGGCGGGGCACGGGGGGTCGGGACGGCACGGCGCGACGCGGCGGTTGGGCGCGGCGGGCGGCAAGCCGGGGCACGGCACGGCATGCGCACGCGCGGGCGCGGATTGGGCAGCGCGGCGGTGGGGGGGGGGGGGGGGCAAAGCCGTGCGTGGGGGCGAGGCTCGGCGGCCACTGGCCCGGCGGCTCGCGCCGGTCAGGCGTCGCCGGCCACCTGGCGGCGCTGTCGGGCGGGGAGGGGAGAGAGAGCGAGGAGCGAGGGGCCTAAACGCGAGAATTTGAAAAGTTTCAGGGGGCTGGGTGCAAACAGGGCTTTTCTCCTCTTTCTAATTTGAATTTCAAAAACTTTTGAGCATGAAAGTTGTTCAGAATAAAAAGTTCTACAAGTTTGGTTTCAGGCAACATCTCATTTGGCTTATGGTTTGAAAGTTAATTTAAAAATTCAAAAGTATCCAAATGTGCCCAATTCAATTTGAATTTCAACTTAACTTGTTCTAATTCTTTTCACCCTTTTATTATTTGGTTAATAATAGGGTTAGGCTAATGACATTGATTTAGAAATGTAAATTATCAGGGTTGTCACAGGTTCTTTCTTTATATAGTGCGGCACTGTGATAGGCTTTGTCTCTCCACTCCGCCTATTCTGATACCTGCCTCTTCCTGTGCTCTCTTGCTAGGTCCAAGTTCATGTTCCATTTTCAGATAGCCCAATGTGCGCTATGCTCTAGTTCGATGGGTAGATGACACGTCTTCCCATAGACAAGTTGATAGGGTAATATTCCAATGGGAGTCTTGTAAGCTATGCGATATGCCCATAGTGCATCCGCTAGCTTAGGCTTCCATTGTTTACCCATCTCAGTGACGGTCTTTTGCAGAATATTCTTGATTTGCTTATTTGATGTTTATGCCTGACCACTTGTCTGAGGGTGATACGGGGTTGCAATGTTATGCTTCGTCCCGAGTTCCTTGAGGAAACTTCGGAAAGCCACATCGATGAAATGCGATCCTCCATCGCTAATTACCATCCGAGGTGTCCCAAACCTTGGAAAGATTACCTCTTGAAACATTTTCTAGGCATCCTTTGCATCAGCAGCCTTGCATGGCATTGCTTGTATCCATTTGGAGACATAATCCACAGCGACCAAGATATACTCACAGCCATGGGACTTTAGGACGGCCCCATATAGTTAATGCCCCATACATCAAAAAGCTCCACTTGAAGGTTGTATGTGAGAGGCATGGCATCGCGAGCTGAGATTCCTCCATGATTCTGGCAACTGGGACACCTTCGAATGAAGTCCTTGGTGTCTTCATACATTGTTGGCCAATAGAAACCACTCTGCCATATTTTCGCTTGAGTGCGAAACACACCATAGTGCCCTCCGTATGGTGCTGCATGGCATTTCTCAATAATCTTGATTCCTTCTGCTGTGGGGACACATCTTCGGAGTAATCCATTTGCACAGACTCTGTAGAGGTACGGCTCATCCCATAGGTGTCGTCTGCTCTCAGCCACTAGCTTCTTCTTGTTCTCCCTAGGTGGGACGTACCCTGAAACCATAAAATTGACAAAATTTGCGTACCAGGGGTTCCAAGCTGTTACCTTGAGTAGCATGTCGTCCCGGAGGAAATCATTTATCGGCAATTCCTGCGTGTTAGTGATATTCATACGCGATAAATGATCTGCAACCGAGTTTTCTACTCCCTTTTTATCTCTAATTTCTAAATCAAACTCCTGGAGTAGAAGGATCCACCTTATGAGCCTTGGCTTCGCATCTTTCTTAGTGAGAAGGTACTTTAGAGCTACATGGTCAGTGTATACAATAACCTTTGTACCCAATAAGTAAGATGTAAACTTATCTATAGCAAAGACAACTGCCAGGAGCTCCTATTCAGTTGTGGCATAATTAAGCTAGGCTCTTGTTAGTGTCTTGCTCGCATAGGCGATCGCGTGGTGCTTCTTGTCCTTAGTTTGCCCAAGTACGGCCCCCACCGTGATGTAGCACTGGCCCGATCATCCGATAGGTATTGGTAGATTCGATTGGTGGAGACTCGACATTGGTGATCCAGGCTTCTAATCAGACACGATTCGATGTCCTGCAACCGTTACACCGCTGCTCCTTGGTTATCAACCAAGCACAACTTGATTGACCTCACCGAGACAGCTATCCTGCAAGCGAATTGAAGAACGCAAGCAAGAGAGGGTAAACACGCAATCTGAAATTGCAGATGTGTATGAAGCAAATAATGAGATGAGGTTAAAATTCAAATCACAAAAGGACAAATCACCACAGTGGTGAAGAACAAGAACAGGGGCCCTGAATTCACAACAAAAAGACTCAACGTCACAATTACAATGAACAAGATTTGTTTCTCAATGGAAAACTAGACTAAACAAAACCCAAACCCTAATGTGCAGCAGCTACTGAGTTTATGACAGCAAAGGGGCATCCTAGGGTTGGGGGCGACCAGGGGGGGCGCCCACAACATGTGCTTAAGGCCCGATACGATACAAAGCCTGAAAAGGCCCAAAACATGTGATGCAGCACTTTGTTGTGGTCACATAGAATGATCCACAAACCTTCTCGAGCTGTCACCAAAACCAAAAGAAGTGTCTCATCGTCAGGTTTCCAACGCATCCAAGATCACCTCATTTGGACGCTGTATGAGGGAGATATCGCCATTTCGGTGCAGGGTTGTCGTCTGAATCCGAAACGAACTCGCAGCCCAAGTTGGCGACGACTTGTAGCTCGTTGATGAGGCCGGCTCGTGCATATCCAGTGTGGTGATGTCCTCATCATCCTCCCCTTCTTGAACTGGAGTTGTTCTTGACTCAATCCCATCATCAAACTCCTGCAAAAGGTTAGTAACAATGGGACCAAATGGCTAGACATAGTATTAGCATCATGTGAGATCAAAGTATTGTTGCAAAGCATCGTACGACATGGTGAGCCATCAACATAATCTGCAGCATTCAGAGATGTCTTAGCAAGTAAAGCACCTCCCTTCAACTTAATTTCTTTGAATGGATTGCTAGGAGTGTCTAAAGTATCATCATTCTTACAAATTTCAGCAAGTTCTTTGTCATGTTTAATAATTTCAACAGGTGTTAAAGGAAGCAATACAATTTTCTTTCCCTTATGCATCAAAGTATATGTATTAGTTCTACCATGATGTAAAGCATCAGTATCATATTCCCATGGACGACCTAATAAAAGTGAGCATGCTTGTATAGGTACAACATCAAAATTAGCATAATCATGATATGACCCAATGAAAAGGTGTATTCTTGCTAATCGAGTTACCTTTGCCTTACCACTATTGTTGAGCCATTCAAGATGATAAGGTTGCGGATGAGCACACATAGCCAAACCAAGCTTCTTGACCAAATCTGAACTTACCAAGTTGTTGCAACTCCCACTATCAATTATTGTATGAACACGACAATCGTTGACAATGAGAAACATGTTGAACAAATTGTGGCGTTGTAGCTTCTCCGGCTCGTGCTCAATCTGTGTACTCAACACACGCTGCACAAGAATAGACTTGTAACCCACAGCAGCAGTCATAGGATTAATGGCCTCTTCTTCTTCGCTCTCCAAATCTGCACTATGGTCAGCAACAAGAGCCAAATCATTCTCAACATCACTAGCACTTACATACCCTCCATCATTAGTAGCAATGAATGCACGGCGACTTGGGAAATCCTTCATGATGTGTCTCATGCCCTTGCAGTGGTGGCACACGATGTTGGTGGAGCGGCTCGATGAAGAACTTGTGGAAACAACCTTCTTCTGTTGTTGGGGCTGCATAGAAGACACATTACTCACCTCGGAAGTTGGTGTAGTAGTAGCAACAGCAGATGGCGTTGTCACTAGTGGTGTAGCAATAGGCGCCTTGGGCTTGTCGACGTTCAAACGTGGCGGAAAGGATCTTCCAAAGGTGGATCTGAAAGCCTATTGATGTCATCATCCCAGTACTTCTCGTTCAGCCTTGAGAGCAAGATGATACAATTGGCTGAACCTGGTCCAATCTTTATAATCAAGTATATCCTGTATGTCATGATACAAACCACCAAAAAATCTAGCACAAAGATTGTCATCATCCTCATGTATGTTACAACGTGCTAAACCAATGATTAGCTCCTGATAATATTCCTCTACCCCCTTATCTCCCTGATTTAAAGTTTGCAACCTTAAACGCAAATCACGTTGATAATAAGGAGGAACAAAGCAAGATTTCATACGTTATTTTAAAGCATTCCAAGTTTGAGGTAGGGCATTAGCATTGTTAGTGCAAAGATCATTCCACCAAAACATAGCAAAACTAGTAAACTCACTAGTAGCAAGTCTAACTCTATGCTCAACATGAACTAAATGAGAATTAAACTTTTGTTGAATAGCAAGTTCCCAATCTAAATAAGCCTCTGTATCAGCAGTACCAGCAAAAGGAATCATGGTAAACTTAGCTTTAGCAAAAGGATCATTATTATTACCACGATTATAATTACCTCCCATACCTCGACGATTGCGCCGAAGACGATCAGCATCAGCATCATCGCCCTCATCTTCCTCATTAGGAGGCAGTTGATGTTCAACATGTTCAATCCGGGTGACCAGAGTGTTGATAGTTTTCATCATCTCATCAAATTTCTCAGTGATGTAGGTGCGCTGGTCATCAAGATGCTTTGTAAGCTGAGCCTTGGACACACACTCATTGAAGTTCTAAGGAGACTCCGTTTCTTTCCCTGATCCTGACATAGTTAGCAGACAGCAAAAGATAACACAAAGGTATTATCCCTATCAACTAAAAACTATCTGGTGGTGGTGAAAGTGGAGTGCAAAATCTCAAACAGCTTACCACCATCTTGCAAGTGTTCTTACCAAAGCCTAGCAGGGGTACAATCTGTTGTAAACTTGAGTGTAACAGTTGCAAGGTGAACCTGTGTTGATCAGAAGTATATGTGGAGCTTGGACAGGCACAATATGATAGCAAGGGATTAGCAATAATCACAACAGATTAGCAAAGTTCAATAAGTATCCAAAGTACCAGTCACAGTTGCTGGCTAAGAGATGTCCCTAGGCGTAGCACAACAAGTTGGAACAAAGAACGATGGAAAAAGCTCAAAAAACAAGCACACAACAATACTGCCGAAGGGGTTTATCTTTTCCCTTTTTTTGCACTATTTTTTCCCCTGAACAAGGATTACAAGAGATGGAACCACAAATATTGGGACCTAAAATAGAGGTCAGATGCGGTCTACAAAAAAACAAACACATTCTCTGAAAACCTGAAATCAACTTGAATGAATTTTTTCTTTATCTTCCTGATTTTTTATGAATTTTTTGAGAATCCAAACCGTACTTACTAGGGCTTGAGTATGGCCCAAATGGAGTCATGAATCTGCTGTAAAACATTGAGCCAAAACGGAGCACCGAGCAAAAAGTTATGCCTGTTTTACTGAAGGTACCTCAAGTTAGGGTTTGAGGGGGCACAACTCAGCAGAAACTACGGCGATGGTTAGGGCAAACCTTCCCTACCCAAACATGGCTGAGCAAGGCCTCTCAGCAACAAAACCAAGGGCACAATCTTCCCTGGTATGCAGCAAGCAATAGGTATTTGCCAGATGAAACAAGGATCAGATATGCTCTGCAAAGGCGATCAAAGCGGCTCGCAACCTTTCTAGGGTTGGCGCGGCGAGAGTTCACACAAGGCAGCTCGCGGGGCAAGTCAAGTAATGTGGTGGCTCAACTTGTTGTATGGCTAAAGTGGATGGGATAGTGGCGGAAACAAACACACAACGATGGGCGGTTGACACTGCGACGACGAACACGACCTAAACCAGCAACAAGACTCGACCACGGACACAAACTGAACAAAGCGAAACTGAAACGAAATTGCAAGGCTAAAGGGGTGATAGGACACCGGAAAGTGTAAAATTTTTTTTGGCTTTTTTTTGGACTGTAGGTCAAGACACGAGATGAATCTGAAAGAGAACACGAAGTTATACCTCACGATAAACCTGAATCCTGATACCACTTGATGTAGCACTGGCCCGATCTTCCGATAGGTATTGGTAGATTCGAATGGTGGAGACTTGACCTTGGCGATCTGAGCTTCTAATCACACATGATTCGAAGTCCTGCAACCATTACACCGCTGCTCCTTGGTTATCAACCAAGCACAACTTGATTGACCTCGCCGAGAAGGGTATCCTGCAAGCGAATCGAAGAACGCAAGCAAGAGAGGGTAAACATGCAATCTGAAATTGCAGATGTGTATGAAGCAAATAACGAGATGGGCTTCGAGTTCAAATCACAGATGGACTAATTGCCACAGTGGTGAAGAACAAGAATAGGGGCCCTGAATTCACAGCAAAAGGACTCGACATCACAGTTACAATGAACAAGATCTGTTTCTCAATGGAAAACTAGACTAAACAAAACCCAAACCCTAATGTGTGGTGGCTACTGAGTTTATGATAGAAAAGGGGCGTCCTAGGGTTGGAGGCGACTAGGGGGGGCGCCCACAACATGGGCTTAAGGCCCAACACGATACAAAGCCTGAAAAGGCTCAAAATAGGTGACGTAGCACCTTTTCATGGTCACACAGAATGATCCACAAACCTTCTGGAGCTGGGAACAGAACCAAAAGAAGGGTCTCGTCATCAGGTTTCCAACGCATCCAATATCACCTCATTTGGATGCCGTATGAGGGAGATATCGCCATTTCGGTGCAGGGCTACCGGCTGAATCCGAACCGAACTCGCAGCCCAAGTTGGTGACGACTTGTAGCTCGTTGATGAGGCCGGCTCATGCATGTCCAGCGTGGTGATGTCCTCGTCACACCGCATAATTTCTAGCATCACACATGATCTCGAAGGGAAGCTTCCAATATGGGGGTTGAATGATTAGTGCCTTTTTGAGAGTGTGAAAGGTTGTTAGGCACTCGTCATCGAATTGGAAAGGGGCGTCCTTAGCTACCAGGTTTGTGAGGGGTCTAGCGACATGGGAAAAATTAGCTATGAAGCGCAGGTAGAACCCTGCGTGATCTAAGAAGCTTCGGATTCCTTTCACATTGGTGGGAGGCGGAAGTCGTACGATGAGCTCGATTTTTGCCTTGTCCACCTCGATTCCTATCTCGGAGATGAGATGTCTAAGAACAATTCCCTCACGGACCATGAAGTGGAACTTCTCCCAATTCAGCACCAGGTCCTTCTCTTGGCATCTCTGCAAGACCATATCTAAAGTCTTGAGGCATTGATCGAAGGTTTTACCATAGACCAAGAAGTCGTCCATGAAGACTTCCATAATTTCTTCGATCATATCCGAGAAGATGGACATCATAAACTTTTGAAATGACGCGAGCACATTACACAACCCGAATGGAATTCGTTGGTACGCATAGGTTCCATAGGGACATGTGAACGTAGTCTTGCTTTGGTCGTCGGGATGCATTAGGATTTGATGAAAACCAGAATAGCCATCAAGGAAACAGAAGTAGGAGTGCTTTGCTAACCTTTCGAGCATCTCGTCGATGAAGGGAAGTGGAAAGTGATCCTTCTTTGTAGCCCTATTGAGCTTCCTGTAGTCGATACACATTCTCCATCCCGTGATGGTTCGTTGTGCGATTAGCTCGTTCTTGCTGTTCTCCACGACCGTCATACCTCCTTTCTTGGGCACTACCTGATTTTGGCTCACCTACTCACTATACGGGACTGGATAGATGATTCCGGCGTGTAGGAGTTTCAGGACCTCCTTCTTCACCACTTCACGCATCTCATTGTTCAACATGCGTTGAGGCTCCCTGGAGGGTGCCATGGCGGGATCTATGGGAATGCGATGAGTGCAAAGAGTGGGGCAAATGCCCTTGAGGCCTTGGATGCCGTAACCAAGAACAGCTCGATGCTTTTCTAAAACAACGATGAGCTTTGAGGTCTCCTCTTCTGAAAGTTTGTCACTGATGGTCACGGGAACTTCTACATCGCTGTTTAGGAAGGCATATCGAAGGCCAGAAGTTAATGGCTTAAGCTCAACTGGAGGTCGGGCTGGAACTTCGAACTCATTGAACTCTAAGATTTCATCAGAATCATCCTCTTCTTGGATGAACTCTCCAACTTCCTGTTCGAGGGCCATTTTTGACAAATCTAGAGGGTCTGTGTCCAGCACCTCCTCAATTGGCTCTACTATGGGGGAAACCTCTGCCACTGAATTTACCGATCGAGTGATAGGAACAGAGAGGGTTTCTTTCCCCAATTTGATGTTAAGGGTTCTTGAATTTGGCACATTTGTGAGAAGCTTTTCGATTGGATGGCCGATAAGAATGTCGAAGTTGGGAACTTTGAACACATGGAAATCTAGCTTCACCTTAACATCATTGTGTCGTACTGACACCTTCTGAAGTACCCCGTGGCTTCTTGTAAGGGAACTTGAAGACCCCCTAAGGGTCCTGTCCATTGGGATTAGAGCTTCGCCTTCTAAGGAGGCGCCCGTGAATTTGTAGGACATGATGTTCGCCCCAACGGTGGGTTTATAGAGAGCGTCCACGTCCTGATCCTTTTTGCAGCAGCAGATGAGAGAAGAAGGGTGGCTAATTTGAATGGGAGATGAGCTCAACTCTCCCTCTATCGACCATTCGCTGCTCATTGCGGCTGTCAACTCCTTGATAGTCTCTAAAAGGTAGTTCTTTTCGTATGGTTCTAAAGGAGTGACCGGGACTGGTGGTCGCTTTTGGCATAGGTACTTCGAGGTTTTGCCAAAATCTCCAAAGAGATCCTCCTCGAATCCATGCTCAAATTCCGAAGATAGAGGGTCCTCTACCTCGGATGTTTCAGATTCTTGTTCCGGAAGAGATACGGGAGTTGAATCTAAAGGTTGGAGTTCTACGGGCTTGGATTCGGCTGCCCTGGTTTCCTCTTGGGGTTCCTCTTGTTTTACTGAGGTGGTTCCCGGTAAGAGACATAGGAAGTTCTCTCTAAGATTTTGTCGAGGATTTCTCTTCCTTCGACTGAGTTCTTGTATAGGAACGAACCTCCGACTATATTATCGAGGTACTGTGCATCGTCCTTGTTTAGTCTCGCATACAAATGCTGAAGTAACAAATGGTCGGTTAAAGACAAGTCGGGACCGAATTTAACCAGAAGTGAAAATCTAGCCCACGCTGCACCAAGGGGTTCCCTCTCGTTCTGATAGAAAGTCAGAATCTCTGCTCGTAAGGCGCATATACAAGTGATCGGAAAGTATTTGAGACAAAATCGGTCTCGCAACTTCTTCCAATCCCCGTTTGCAAGTCTCACATTAGACGTGTACCATCGCTTCATCTCTTCTATGAGAGAAAAGGGAAACAACTTCCACTTCAGAGTCTCATGTGTCATGCCTGAGATTTTTAGACACGAACACACTTGCTCGAATTCACGCAGATGATGGTAGGGATTTTCATCCCCCCATCCCGAGAAGGTACTCTCCTAAACTTTGCTTAAGAATCAGGAGGGAATTTCATAACTAGGTGAAAGAATTGGATCAGATGAAGGGGCTGGTTCACAAAATTCACTCTTGGGTGCGGAGAGCTTAAACATGGATAGCTGCTTGGGGGTCGAGATAGAATCAAAGAAAAGAAAAGGATACGAGGACAAACTAGGATCAAAGAGAAATTAGCAACCATTCCCTGGCAACGACGCCTGAAAGATTGTTGACGTTTCCTAGCGTCACGAAAATAAATCCGCAAGCGCATGGATACCGTTGTAGCTTTCACCCAGGAGTATTCCAAAGGTACCGTATCCGCTGAGGAATGTGTGTACTTTCTCTACGATTCAGGTTCGTCCAAGGACACCACACCCGCTAGAGGTGAGGGTAGAGAGGTTTCCTAAGGCTTGATTTCAAAGATAAGATAGAACTGTCCTAGCTGCTTGCTTCGGTCTACTAGCTTCCCGCAGAATAAAATTGGTGAGCTCTAGTAATACTGCACTGCGATATACCCGAACGGGGAGGATTCCGCTGGATAGACAGGGTTGTCACCACCTGCTACCTACCTCATCTAACCATGGGATATACCACAACCAATAGGTAAGTCTATTCTAGACACCACGTCTACAATATCGTTACTACTCTAGCCTATGGCCTTAGACTAAAGCGCCCACTATAACTAGTGAACTGCTGATCAGGCAAAGCAACTAAAGATCTAAAACTACAGCTTAACTAAGAAACTGAGCACATAAGAAAGTAGGAACACTTTGATTGAAAAGCATCCATCAAGGTACAAGTTGGAGAAGAGTGCCGAGAAACCCGGCACTTCCCCAAACTCCTCCCCACTCTCTCCCTAACTCTAATACAAGAGGGAGTTGAGAGGGATGTGAAGGTGTGTTCTCTTTAGAAGCACCCCACCTTATATTTATAGGGGTGAGGAGGGGTGTTTCTGCCGTGCAACGCGCTGAAGCCTTCCTAAATCGCCTTAAGAAACAAATCACGAAGCGCCACGTCGAAGGGGTAAGTCGGTGGCGTCCTCCCTAGGTCGGCTGACCTGGGTAGGTCCGCCGAACCAGGCCTGGCCCGGCTCAGCTCCTCCCTTTGCCATGTGTTCCTTAGGTGGGCCCTAAGATCCTTAGCAGGTGAGTGGGCCCTGGTTGAGGCTGGTTCCTTGCCTTGTTGGCCTCTTTTGCTCCGTTCGCGCATTATGGAATTACGCCTTGGATCTTTAGTTGCTTGTTGACGGCCGTTATTCGACCATTGTCCGTCAACATCACGGGAATAATTTAGAGTTTTGCATTATGTTCCATGCATATTTTATTTAAACTAATAAAATTTCATAAGTTTTGGATGAGTTTTTTATGCAGGAGCAAGTGTACCAAAAATGAGCCAGTTTGGGAGAAATCCCAGGCCGGCTGGCCTCCCATAGCCCGGCCGGCCTTGTCCCCCCTCTTCTGGCGACATCATCGATCCAGGAGTCAAAAAACACACCGAGGAGGATCATGCACCGTGCACTTGAAGTCAGTTTAATCCGAGGACCCGAAAGGCTTCACACACGGGTTCAAGGGCCCACTTGTATGTCTGAAATGGTTGCTTAACTAAAAAGCAATTGTTACCGACCTCAGGAGGCAATCAGGAGCGTCCACGAGAAGGTCGGTGCCACTTGGCACCAACCCCAGGCCGGCCGGCCGGGGGGAGGCCGGCTGGCCCCACCTAGCCGCCACTAATGCCAAGTCTTCGTGTGGAAGTTAAGCGACTATCAAGGTTACGTATTCTTGACGCTTTTCACCAGTTATCGACCTTCACTAGCAATAAATAGACCTCTCATCCACACTTGTATGACACACACTCAGATGGAGTTCTCTCTTCACTTCAGTCTAGAGTTAGGTTTAGTAGTATAGGAGTTAGAGTCGAGTCGAGCTTGTCTCGGGATTCCGGATTCGTCATCGGAAGTCTGGTATAAGCTCTTCTATCCTTCCTTTGACATTATCAATATAAGTTATCTTCTTTATCTTATCGAGTCAGCTTTACCTTCGGCTTTTATTTAATTATTTGCAAGCTTTTGCATGTGTGCGGAAGTTCTATCCTTTAGCTTAGACTTTGTTCTAGTCTTAGTTTGTCGGGACCTTACCTTGCGGGTTTTCTCACCCGGACTAGGGGGCTCAAGTTAGTTCCCTAGGTTGAGGGGGATTGCTCTTGAAGGCCTCAGGGGAAATCCTAACACCGAGTGCAGACGTGGTGTCTAGCTTAGTGTTAGCTAGAACGTGTGCTCCACCCCACGGAACTTATGTGATAGGCAACAGGTGGTGACAGCCCTGTCCGTCCCTTGTAGTCCACCACGTTCGGGTGTTTTTATAGTAGTAGACCAGTTGCCGAGTTGGACCACCCATTTCCCCCTCAGTCTGTGGTCCTTCCACCCTAGCCGCCGAAGTAAGCTCTGTTCTCCCAACAGCTAGGTTAGATCAGGTTTAGGTTAGCGAGGCTAGCCCGTTAGCTTAGAAGTGTTTTAGGAGTCTTTCTGGCTCGTTGTCATCCCAGCTACTTACCGCTCTAAGGTAAAGTCTCCTGTGTGTCACTCGGTCATTGCCTCTTCATTTATCCTATCTATTTATTTGGCTTACCCCCGCTATCTAGTTGGTGATTATCCTCAGTAAAGTTTACAATCCATTCAATCGATACTCTTTAGACCATAACGCTTCCCTGTGAAAATTTGATACCCTGGAATACTCTAAGGTGAAGTGCTACAGTGGTGTATTCTATGCGCTTGCGGAATATCTATTCTATTGGGCATAAGAAACACCAAAAAGCATTTCTGGCGCCGTTGCCGAGGAAGAAATTTGGTGCTATAGATATCATTGAATCGTTTGGTAAATTTTGCTGTTTTAATTCACCGCTAGCTTTAGCGGGCTGATCATTGCTCTCTTTGTCTTTTTGATATATGCAGAGCAGTGCATGACCAGTTTCGACCTACCAAGCAACTTCAATCTGAATCCAGAAAGAATTGGGCGTATTGTTCGGCAGAGAATTGTCCCACCTCAGAAAAGGCTTACCTTAGGAGGGAGTGCGTCAACGTCTGTCTTTACCATGGCTCAAAAGACACTCCGTCAGTACTCGACCCCATCCAGAAGTCATATCCCTACTGGTTTGGACAATACCCAAGGCACTGATGGCTTTGAGCTGAAGGCTGGACTTGTCAACATGGTCCAAGCTAGCCCTTTCTGTGGGAAGGCAACCGAAGATGCCAACACTCACCTCCAGAACTTCATTGAAGTGACTAGCACAATCGGGGATAGGCTAAGGTTTACAGCAGCGAGCACTTTTAGTTGGTCAAGTATTTATTAGCAAGCACCTATTAACTAGGTTTAAGTTTATACCATCCCACTTTAGCAAAATCATAAAGCTACCATCAACATATACATAAAACAAGAACCACAATTTAATTAATCTTGAAGTTTCATTATCATGTGAGGGTCCAAGCCACTCTTAACCGTAAGTACGGCTGTTATAACAGTTTTACACTCTGCAGAGGTTGTACACTTTACCCAAAAATCGTGTTCCCCTGAATCGCCCGAGTTTGCAAGGCCCTTAAACACTTCTGAGGTGAGTGGCGAGGCTACACTACGAAGCCTTTACAAAGACATGTCGAGAGCTAGGCAGCCCGCTAGAGTTTCAGTAGCAGTGTGGTCCATAAACCTCCCTAATGGTCAGCTCCTTAGGAAAGGCAGCTACCCCAAGACGACCGGGCTATGACCCCTATCACTGACCCCATCCTTGCCCTTTCGGTAAGGCCACCAGCTAACTACACATCTAATTAATTGGCTAAGGTCAGAGCCATATGACTTTGTGGTTGCACTGTTTACTTGGGTGGTTCTCCATGTTCCCATTAAACAAAGTTGATCTTGAATTAACATGGTATAACAACATTATGAAACATGATCAACATTTTCATAAGAGTAAACCAACACCTTTCCCAAAGTTTGCAACTAAGCGTGACTACCCAACATGAATAGTAAACCCAGGTGTTTCAAGGCTTTGGGTAAAAGACTAGGTATGTCCTTAGTATAGGTAACCCATCAAGTTTATGCAAAGCAACATTAAGATAAAGTGAATTATCATGTTGTTGTTGGGATAAAATAGAATATGCAGGGAAGGGAAGTCCACTTGCCTTCCTCAAACAGCTGTTGATTCTCTTCCTCGTAAGCTTGCTCTTGGTCTTGTTCGAACGTCACGTTGTCCACACGATCACACAAACAAGCATACACAAAAAAATAAGAAACAGTACAATAAGCAATACAAACATAGAGTAAAATGATGATAATATTGTAGTTCATGATGCAAGGATCGCGTAAGCGCAAGAATCGCTGAAATCGGAGTTGAAACGATGAAGATATGGCTAAAATAGTGATCCAGGGACCTAACTGCGAGAGTTTTGAACTTCCAGGGGCTAGATCTGAAGAAATCAGGGGCTAAAACATAATTAAACCTTAAACAGAGGGTCGGGGTGCAAAACTAGAGGTCCTGGATGGCGGGTACCAATTCTAGAAAAGCCAGGGGTCGGGAAAGAAAAAGAAAGGGCTCAACTCTAATTATTTTTCTACTGATCTAGACTGCGGGTTGATTCCTAGAAAGCCTAGGGGCTTTTCTGCAAAGGTTCCGGGGACGGCTAGGGTCAGACGAATCTGGTCCGCTGGATCAGAATCGAGCGGCGGGGTAAGGGTCGGGCGAAGGCGGCGGCTCGTGTGCGGCTCAGATTTGTTCTGGCCGTTAGATCTAGATGGAGCGTCAGGGTGAGGGTCGGGCGAATCGGATGCGGCTCGCGGAGTAAAGGGTTGAGCGAATCGGTTAGGCAGCAGTGGGCGCCGGCGGTGAGCGAGAGCGGCAGCGGACGGCCAGAGCTCACCGAATCCGGTGCTCCGGGACTCAGTTCAGGCTGGGGTTAGGCCTGGGAGATAGAGGGTGGCACGGCGAAAGTGGTGGGGGTCATGGGACGGCCGTGCGGTGACCGTAGACCAGCGGCCAAGGCGGCGGGTGGAGACAGAGCTCCGGTGAGCAATTGGGGCCGCGACAGAGCGAGAGAGAGGGGGGAAACGGGGGCAACTTGGTGCTCACCACCTCGCAGAACTCCGGCGAGGGTTGTAGGCGTTGGAGAAATAGAGGGACGGCGAGTCAATGGAGGGCCGGTGACCCGGGGCGGCGGCGTTCCTCCGGTGAGCGGTTTCCGGCGGCGTGCGACGGTGCGGAGTAGAAGAAGAGGTTGACGACGGCTCTAGGTGCAAAGCGGGGCTCCGGCGTGGGTTTTATAGGGGAGGAGAGGAGGCGGAGCGGTCGGGGAAAGGAAGGCGGCGGCTCACGCGACGGCCTGCAAAGGAAAGGGGCAGGTACCGCGGCCATTATAGCAGGCCAGCGTCGCGGGGAAGGAAGGAGGGGACGTGGGCGACGGGCGCGGCGCGAACAGGATTCGGGGTGAGGAAGAAAAGGAAAGGGGAGGGAGGCGCGGACGACGGCGCGGCGCGTCTGGTGTCGCGGCGGAAAGGAAAGAGAGAGGAGCGGGAGGAAGAAGAAAGGAAGGCGGGAGGGACCCAGCTGGCGGTGGGAGAGAGGTAAGGGAGAGTAAGGCGGTTTGGGCTGGCTGGTTTGGGCCGCGAGGAGAGGAAAGAAATAGAAGAGGAGGAGAGAAAGATTTGGGCCGACTGGGTTGGGCCGCGAGAAGAAGAAAAATAGAAGGACAAGAGAGAGAGGTTTGGGCCAGGCTGAAAGAAAAGAGTGGGAGAAGAAAAGGAGAGAAAGATGCATGTATAATTTCATTTTGTGGCTTTTATAAAAATGTTTTTTTTAAAAAAAAATTATTTCCTATATTTTTGGGTGTTACAAAACCTGCCCCCTTAAAGAGAATCTCGTCCTCGAGATTTGGAAGGATTAGGGAACAGCTGAGGGAATTCTGCAATCAGTTCATCTTCTCTTTCCCAAGTAGCCTCATCCTCTGAGTGGTGACTCCGCTGTACTTTGCACATTTTGATCACCTTGTTCCGAGTAACTCTCTGAGATGTTTCCAAGATTCTAACCGGATGCTCTGCATAAGTCAAATCTTCTTGTACATTAAGTTCCTCCAGTGGCAACTGCTCCTCAGGCACTCTCAAACATTTCTTTAGCTGTGATACATGAAACACATCATGGACATCTGATAATCGTGCCGGTAACTCCAATTGATATGCCACTTCACCTTTCCTTCCCAAGATCTGAAAAGGACTAATATAACGTGGTGACAACTTTCCTTGCACTTTGAATCTACGTAGTCCCCTGATGGGTGATACCTTCAAATACACAAAATCTCCAACTTCAAATGTCAATTCCTTTCTTCGTGTGTCAGCATAACTTTTCTGTCGTGACAGAGCAGTCTTGAGATTATCTCGGATTATCTGGACTTGTCTATCCGCTTCTTGAAGAATCTCTGGCCCAAAAACCTGACTTTCTCCTATTTGATTCCAATACAATGGTGTCCTGCATTTTCTGCCATATAATGCTTCAAATGGGGCCATCTTGAGACTTGCCTGATAACTGTTATTGTAGGAGAACTCTGCATATGGCAAGCTTTTATCCCAACTACCTCCATGCTTGAGGGCACATGCTCTCAACATATCCTCTAATACTTGATTCGTTCGCTCAGTCTGACCGTTTGTTTGTGGATGATATGCGGAATTGAAATTGAGCTTTGTATCCATGGATTCATGTAATTTCTGCCAGAACGCAACGTGAACTGAGTACCTCGATCAGACACTATCTTCTTTGGAACACCATGCAGACACACAATCCGTGACATGTACAGTTCTGCTAACTTGGCTCCAGTGTATGTTGTTTTTACCGGGATGAAATGCGCGACTTTTGTCAATCTGTCTACAATAACCCATATCGAGTCGTAACCATCACAAGTACAGGGTAACCCTACAATGAAATCCATACCAATCTCTTCCCATTTCCATTCAGGTACTTTCAATGGCTGGAGTAAACCTGCTGGTCTCTGGTGTTCTGCTTTCACTCTCTGGCACACATTACACAAAGCCACGTGAGTTGCTACGTCTCTTTTCAAACCATACCACCAGTACTTCTCTTTCAAGTCTTGATACATCTTGGTACTTCCAGGATGAATGGAATAAGCGGAATCATGTGCGTCCTTCAAAATGAGTTCACGAAGGTGATCAATTTCAGGTACACAGATCCTCTTTCTGAACCAAACAGTTCCTTGTTCATCTTCGGTGAAATACGTAGTCTTGCCTAAACCAATTTGAATCTTGATCTCTTTGATCTTAGCATCTGTCAACTGCCCTTTTCTGATCTCTTGTTCTAATGTAGGTTCCATCTCCATGGTCATGGCTTCCGCCTGTGTGACAATTCCCAGGTTCAAACGTGCCATCTCCCAACATAATTCCTGAGGCATCAATCGAGCAATCATCATATTAGCTTTTCCTTTCAGGCTTAGGGCGTCTGCCACAACATTTGCCTTGCCAGGATGATACTGAATATCCAAATCATAGTCTTTGATTAATTCTAGCCATCTGCGCTGTCTTAGGTTAAGATCCTGTTGCGTGAAGATGTACTTCAGACTCTTATGGTCCGTGAAGATCTGACACTTGTTTCCGATCATGTAGTGCCTCCAAATCTTCAATGCGTGCACGACGGCAGGCAATTCTAAGTCATGGGTAGGATAGTTCTGCTCATGCTTTCTCAACTGTCTTGAAGCATAGGCCACAACTTTGCCTTCTTGCATTAACACACATCCAAGACCCATCCGAGAAGCATCGCAATACACATCAAACCCTTTGTGGATATCCGGCATTATCAACACAGGAGCAGTGGTCAATCTTGTTTTCAGCTCTTCAAAACACTTCTGGCATGCAACATCCCACTTAAATTCTTTCCCTTTTTCCAACAAAGAAGTCATGGGTTTCACTATCTTTGAGAATCCCTCAATAAATCTGCGGTAGTAACCTGCAAGTCCGAGGAAACTTCTGATTTTAGGCACAGACTTCGGTGGATTCCAATTCAGAACATCCTGAACTTTACTCGGGTCTACTGCAATTCCTCCATCTGTGATAACATGTCCAAGGAAAGAAACTTCTCTCAATAAAAAATCACATTTACTCAATCCAAACGACATCACAGTGAACTCGTACAGACCATATCTGGTAGTGAAGGCTATCTTGGGTATATCCTCTGGTCGGATCCTTAACTGATGATAGCCTGATCTCAGATCAATCTTGGAGAAAACCTTGGCACCTCTCATCTGATCAAACAAATCTTCAATTCTGCATAGTGGATACTTATTCTTCAACGACCTGTAGTCTACACACACCCTTCTGCTGCCATCGTTCTTATCGACAAAGATCACGGGTGCTCCCCACGGGGACGAGCTAGGACGGATAAATCCCTTAGCTAACATTTCTTCTATTTGTTTCTTTAGTTCACTTAGATCGTTAACATCCATTCTATAGAGTCTTTTAGAGATAGGTTGTGGCAGAACCACCTGAATTAATCCGGCTCAAGTGCGCTAACCATCACCACGAGGGCAATCAGTGCTAACTCGCACTTCAAACGTAATAATCCATTGGTCTGTCGGGTAACCTCCCGATACAACTACGGTTTTTGCCGATCGAAACCACACATACATGTACTCATACGAAGGTGAGCCCAGAGGATACAACACTCCACAAATTTTACATCACAGGTTCCTCATAATTTATTATTACAATGGAGTTCAAATTCGTAAAACAAGGTACTTCAGAGTTCAAAATAATTGAGTTCTTCAGAGTTCAGTGCAGCGGAAAATAATGATAACTACTCGACGAAACAGGATGTCTCGATGAAGCCCGTACGAGACATCACTCGGCATTATCATCGTTGGCCGGGGCGTATCCCATTCCACCGACCAACCAGGAGGAAGGGTACAAGGCCAAGTCAAACTAGCGATCATATCCTCGAAATTTTCACCTGAAAACAAGCCACAAGCAAGGCTGAGTATACTAATACTCAGCAAGGCTTACCCGACTAGTGGAATATACTTAGCCGACTCCTAGACATGCAAGGCTTTTGGCTTGAGGGGTTGGTTTTGCCGAAAAGCATATACACGTAGGTTCTTGTTTTCTTTAACCATTCTAAGTAAGCAACTATCTAATATCATTCATGGTGGAAGAATTAATTTTGCATCCAACAAGATTAATCATCATCATTGTTCCTCTTCTTACTCTATGTGGTAAAAGGGTCAAGCAGTCTCAATAACCGCGAGAAACGGACGATTCGAATCGAATTTCTTAACCTTGCAAGGGAAATCTAAACACACGTCACGTGGTTACTCACAGAGTCACACGTGCAACTTTTCCCCTTTCTTCCTGGGTTGTGGATCAGGGCCACCATCCGAGACTATAGAGCCTAGCTCTGCACCCACCATGTGCGCGCATGGAACCGAAGTTGAGATGGTGGGATGTTTTCCACTTGCCGATCCAATTAGGTACTTAAGCTTACCGATTACCATATTCTCGACATGTGGTTAGTACGTTCAAAGACTTAACCACCACTACCACACACGACGGCCTTAGCATTTTTCACTAAACAGACGGGGCCTCAATCATCAACATAAACATCATACCATAGCCCCGTCCGTTGACATTATGATTGCAGCATGTAGTAAACATTCAACTCCTAAATTCTCGCGAGTGACAAGAAATCACTCAACTTTTACCGGAGTCCTATTAGCATAGCATTCTATCGAACCTTACATCTAGTGTTCAGAGCATGGGTACCTAGGATCATGCAACTAAGTTTTCATTCAACTCCTATAAACTTAATGCATAAGTACAGTAGAGTAATAAGTTGCATAAGTTTAGGAAAATAGGGTTCATGCTCCGGGGCTTGCCTTCTTGGGTAAAGCTAGCCTGGGGCTTGTCCGAACTTGGGCTCAGGTCTTCAAAAGCTTCAGTTAGATTCACCTGAGCTTCACGCTGCTCACTCTCGGATGCAGGCACCAGCTCGTACGTTCCGTCAGCGAGAGTAGTCGATTCTATATGAATGCACAAGTGTAAGTTATAGTGGTGGTATACGACGATTATTTTCCTGCACGATAAAGTTGCAGTCCACAAAATATCGATTTGGTTGTGAAGTTACTTAGTTAAGATTTCTTTGGCAATTATTAATAGAGTATAACTTAAACTATTAACTTCATTAAACAAGAAGGGGTTGTGTTATATTGGAAACTTAATTTTCGCAGTATAAGCATGGATTAAACACAACTTCTGGACTATGTAACTTCTAGTGATGAAATTTTTATTTAGAGCACATTATGCAGAGACAAAAGCACTGTAAAAATTACAGACATTTTCACGCAGCAGAAAAATTATGAAAAAGGTAATACACAACCATGCAAGTATTGATACCAAAAACTTCACAGGTGGTCAATCTATCCATATATGTGTTATTGTAAATTTTTTCAGATTTTACTGTGCAAGACACAAAGCATAATAAATAGGACAAAATACACCCATTTCAATAAATATTAATTTCTACAGGATGTTCTACAGAGTTTCTGTGTATGAAACTTTTTATACAACATAAACTACACTAAAGTGTGCTACAGTATAAAGTTGAATATTTTCCAAGCAAAGAAACTAATTATTTTTATTAAGTGCATTTTTCCTACCACAAAAATCTATAAATAGGTTACAGGGCGTAAAAAGGTTCCAAACTTTTTTTGTGGTATTTAGGCATCAATACAATAGCTCTGAAAAAAGTTTCGCCACATGAATCATAATATAATAGCAGTTACCAATCTACTGTTAAATTTTCTCATTTAGCCTTTGTCTACAATAGTGGGTACAATTAAAGTCCATTAAACCTTCTATTTAATTTATAGCAAGATTTAGCTAGCAACTGAAGAAATGCATGTAACAAAAGTTGTAGATCCTCTTCTAAAGATTACAGAACAGTTGAGTTTGCATTTTTCCTATTTTCCTAAGATTTTATTTGAATTTTACAAGTTCACTGTTTTTGAATTCGAAGTTTAAACATAGGTTTACAGATATGCACCTGGAAACTTGCTTGCAGGCCACTGGGAAGATTGCAATCAAAGCAATGTGGTCTCTGGTGGCGCTGGCATGGCGGTCGGACAAATTCCGGCGAGGGGGCTCGTCGGCGGTGAGTGAAAGGTGGGGGAGGAGCACGGGGAAGGCATGGGCTACCTTGGGGTGGTTTCAGTTGGGGACGGGGGTGGCCGGAGGTGGCTCGTCGGCGCGGAGCAGAGGGGCGGAGCGTCGGCGATGGTGCTCCGGCGAGGAGGGGAGGGTATGGGCTGGTCGGTGAGCTTCGCGGCGTCGAGGGGAACCCGTTTCGAAGCTTGGCTTGGATGGAGGAGCTTCGGAGTGAGCTGTCCACGGAGCAGCAGGGAGCGGCGGCGGCGCGGGCGGCACTAGCGGTGCTCCGGCGGTTGAGCTGGCAGGGGAAGAGGCCGGTGAGATTCAGTGGAGGGAGGGCAAGCTCGCTGGGCGATGGGCTTGGGCAGTGGGAGGCTGGGGAGTAGGGCAGGTGGTGCACGGCGGCGGCGTTCTGGTGTCTGGGCGCGCGAGGGGGGGCTCAGTGCGGCCTTTTCTAGGCAGCAGATAGGCGGGAGGAGGGGCGGAACTTGGACTACGAGGCGCGGGCTCGGGCGGCACGACGGGGGTGCGTTACTGGTCGCGGTGGCCGGCGGACAGGGCCGGCACGGCGTGCGGCGGCCGCGGGCAGGGGATTGGGCGCTGAGGATTTGGTGTGGGGAGCAGGAGATCACGCGGCGCGCGGGTTGGGCGAGGAGCTGCAGCAGCTGGCTTGCCAGGCGGCGAGCGCGGCGACTGGCGGAACACGGCGGGGACACGGCACAGCGCGACTTGTCCATTGGGCGCGGCGGGTGGCGAGCAGAGGCGCGCGTCGCCGGCGTGCGTGGACTGGGGAGGAGCGCGGCGTGGGGAGGAGCACAGCGTGCGGGCGCGGCCAGGCATTGGCTTGGCGCCTAGCGCCGGTCAGGCATCACCGGCCAAGTGGCCTGCAGCGGCTGCGCGGTGGCGGAGGGTTGGGCGAAGTGAAATGGTCGGGCTAAGGGAAAGGGTCGGGCGAAGCGAAAGGGTCGGGCGAAGCGAAAGGGTCGGGCGATGCGAAAGGATCGGGCAAAGCGAAAGGGTCCGGCGAAGTGAGAGGGTCGGGCGAAGCGAAAGGGTTGGGCGAACATAGGGTTGGGCGAACGACTACGCGTCGGAGGGTCGGGCGGGGCGGAGAAAAAGGGTCTGCAGTGAAAATAGAAGAAAAGATAGGGGCTGGTTTGCAAATCCAAGTGTTTCTCAAATTTTCGTGTTGCAACTCAAAAATCCTTGAACATGAAAGTTGTTCAAAATGAAAAGTTACACAAGTTGTGTTTCAGGTCAAAGTTCGTTTGAGTTCTAGTTTAGAAGTTATTTTAAAAACTCAAAAAGTATACTTCGGAGGGCACGTCATTTCCTGGCCAAAACTTTGCATTCACTCCGAGGCTTCAACTAGACTTTTGTTTAACATGCCAACAATGATGTGCCTATTCAATTTTGTAGTCATGTTTGCATCGATGTGAAAGTTATTTAATTTGTTTGGTTAACGTACATGTACTTATGCACATATACCCAACTATTTCTAATTCAACGCAAAACCAATTTATAACTCATTTCTTTTAAACTTCTCTTAGTTATTTATGTATCGTGTTAAGCTAATGAGGCTTATTTCGTAATTTAAACACCTGAGGTGTTACTGCCTTCCCCCCTTAAAAAGAATCTCGCCCCGAGATTCGGACAATAAGCTTAGTGTGGGTAGTGTGTGTACCTTCGGTAGAGTTGAGAAAACCCGAAAAATTTTGGTTTAGAAATCTTTCAGTTTCCCATGTGGCTTCTTCCTCAGTATGATGATTCCATTGAATTTTGTACATTTTAATCACATTCCTCCTAGTGCTTCTTTCTTTTTGATCCATGATTTTGATAGGGTACTCAACATATGAGAGGTCGGGCTCTACTAATATTTCCTGTTGTTCGACAACCTCGGTAGGGACTCGGACACACTTCTTGAGTTGAGATACATGAAAGACATCATGGATGGCTGCAAACTGAGCGGGCAGTCGAAGTCTATAGGCTACGAGTCCACAACTCTCGATGATTTCGTAGGGACCAACATAACGGGGAGATAGTTTTCCTTTGACTCCGAATCGTTGTACACCCTTGGTTGGTGAAACTCGAAGGTAGACGTGGTCACTAACTTCAAATTTCAGTGGCTTTCTCCTTCTGTCGAAATAACTCTTTTGCCTGGATTGTGCAGCTCTAAGGTTTTCTTGTATTACTCTCACTTTTACTTCTGCCTCGATTACCAAGTCTGGTCCAAATATTTTGCGTCCTCTGGTCTGTGACAAACTCAAAGGGGTTCGACACCTTCGTCCGTATAAGGCCTCAAATGGTGCCATTTTCAAACTCGCTTGGTAGCTATTGTTATATGAGAACTCTGCTAGGGATAGGCATTTGTCCCAATTCTTGCCATAGTGAATGACGCAAGCTCTCAGCATGTCTTCAAGAATTTGGTTTACTCTTTCAGTTTGTCCGTCAGTTTGAGGATGATAGGCTGAGCTTCGAATCAATCTAGTACCAAGGGAAGATTGCAATTGTTCCCAAAAGCGCGCTACAAACTGAGTGCCACGATTGGACATAATAGTCTTCGGTACTCCATGTAGGCAAACAATGCGATCGAGATAAATCTCAGCATATTTCTTGGCAGTATAGATGGTGTGTACCGGAAGAAAATGTGCCGTCTTTGTGAGTCTATCAACGATAACCCATATGGAATCGTGTTTCTGTGCGGTACTTGGCAATCCAATAATGAAATCCATACTTATGTCCTCCCATTTCCATGAGGGTATAGGCAGAGGTTGAAGTTACCGGCTACTTTCAAGTGGCTGGTTTTTACTCTCTAGCATGTGTCGCATTCTGAGACATATTTAGCGATTTCTCTTTTCATTCTAGTCCACCAGAAATTTTGCCTAAGGTCTTGATAAATTTTGTTACTGCCGGGGTGAATAGAAAATTTGGAAAGGTGTGCCTCATCCAAAATTTGCTTACGGAGCTCATGATCCTTCGGGACGACTATGCGACTTTCGAACCATAGAACTCCCTTATGGTCCTGGCGAAAACATTTGTATTTATCTTCTCCTAGAGAGAGTTTCTGTTTGATGATCTTAACTCCTTCATCGTGTAGTTGGGCCATGATGATCTGGTCGTGAAGAGTGGGCTCGACTGAGATGTGATTCAGAGTGCCTTGGGAAATCATTTCCAAACTAAGCTTCCTCATTTCTGAACATAATGTCTCATTATAGATTTCCACTGATAGGCAATAGCAATGGGCCTTGCGGCTTAGTGCATCCGCGACTACATTAGCCTTGCCGGGGTGATAGTGCACCTCGAGATCATAATCCTTGATTAATTCTAGCCATCTTCTTTGTCTCATATTCAGATCGGCTTGGGTGAAGATATATTTGAGACTCTTGTGATCGGTGTAGATATCACAATGAGTGCCCATGAG
This sequence comes from Panicum miliaceum, assembly GCA_032594955.1. Classification (NCBI taxonomy): domain Eukaryota; kingdom Viridiplantae; phylum Streptophyta; class Magnoliopsida; order Poales; family Poaceae; genus Panicum; species Panicum miliaceum. The sequence continues at coordinate 17,415,254 of CM064068.1, forward strand.
ATAATGTCTCCATATATTTAGAGCATGAATGACTGCTGCTAACTTGAGATCATGGGTCGGATAATTTTGCTCATGGGGCCGAAGGCTCGTGAAGCATAGGCGATAACTCGATTTTCTTGCATAAGCACACTACCAAGACCGGGGCCAGATGCGTCACAGTAAACATCAAACGGCTTAGTGTTATCGGGTTAAGCTAATGTAGGGGCTGTAGTCAAATCTTCTCTAAGAGTGTGGAAAGCTTCTTCACATTTCTCATCCCACACAAACTTTACTCCCTTTTTCAATAGTTCAGTCATAGGCTTAGCAATCCTGGAGAAATCCGGAATGAAACGGCGATAGTAACACGCTAAACCAAGAAAACTGCAAATCTGATGAACAGAGGTAGGAGGTTTCCAGTCCATCATGTCTTGTACCTTGCTGGGGTCAACGGCTATGCCTTCGCTGGAAATAGTGTGACCTTAGAATTTCACACTATCCAACCAGAATTCGCACTTAGAAAATTTAGCATAGAGCCGATGGTCTCTGAGACGCTGAAGAACAATGTGCAGGTGCTTAGCGTGCTCTTCCTCATTCTTGGAATAGATAAGGATGTCATCAATGAAAACTATGACGAATTTGTTGAGCTCGGGCAAGAATACCGAATTCATGAGATACATGAAGTAGGCGGGAGCATTTGTGAGACCAAAAGACATGACCAAAAATTCATATAGTCCATATCGTGTGGAAAAGGCGATCTTAGGAATATCGCATGGACGAATCTTTATCTGATGATATCCAGATCAAAGATCAATCTTTGAGAAAACTCTAGCTCCAGTTAATTGATCAAAGAGAACGACGATGCGGGGAAGTGGGTATTTATTCTTAACGGTCACCACATTGAGAGGTCGGTAGTCCACACATAATCTTAAACTGTCATCCTTTTTCTTTACAAAAAGGGCCGGACATCCCCAAGGTGATGCGCTAGGACGAATGAAGCCTTTTTCCAGTAGTTCTTGGAGTTGTGTTTTCAGTTCGGCCAGTTCCTTAGGTGGCATCCTATAGGGTCTTTTGGAGATAGGTGTGGTGCCTGGTTGCAGTTCAATAACGAACTCAATATCCCTATCTAGTGGCATTCCTGGTAAGTCATCCGGAAAAACATTGGCATACTCGCATACCACTGGAATATCTTCTAGTTTGATTCCTTCCATCACGAAAGCGCAAGAATTCGTGCACTCCTGGAACGGTAGGTAAAGGGTAGTGGCTCCATGACTAGGTGAATTTATTTCAACAGCACGGGAAGAAAGGTCTAGTGTGACTCCATGTAGATCCATCCAATTCATACCCAAAATAACGTCCATGCCGTCAAAGGGTAAAAGAACAAGGTCCGTGTTGATGATTTTACTACCCAACTTGATTGGTACTTGCCTTATCATTTGATTTGAAGCGATTTTACCACCCGGTGTTGATATCATATACGACCCTTTTTGTGACAAACATCCAAGCCTACTTTTGCACCAAACTTTGCACTAATGAAACTATGTGATGCACCAGAATCAAACAATATAACTGCAGGCTTGTTATGGATAGAGAATGTACCCGTCATCACTGGTGCTCCTTCAGGAAGTTCTGCAAGGGTGGTGAAATTGATCCGTCCTTGTTTGACCTGAAGGGTCTGCCTCTTGCCTTTGTTCTTATTGTTCTGGTTAGAGTCCTGGCCCTGATTTGGCTGCCTGGGCCGAGGGCATTCGCGAGCAAAATGACTGGAACTCCCGCACTTGAAACAACGATTGGTGATGCTCGGTCGAAGAAACTGCTGAGTAGCGTGCCTTGGTCCAGTTTGTTGAGGCACAGGGGGTCGTACAACACCTTGCTGCTGTGGGGGCCTGATAATCCAATGCCCTGGCCGAGGGGCCCTCTGTGGAGCTGTAGGCGCAACATTTTGCACTAATCGATACCTCGGTGGCTGAGCACCCGAGGGTCCAGCTGGCGCCTTCCTCTTCTTTTCAGCACGATGAGCCTCAATACAATCCTCTTGAGTGATGGCCATGTTGACCAGCTCATTATATGTATCGGCCTTGAAAAGAACCAGTCGTTCCTTGAGTTTGGTACTCAGACCTCTGCAGAAACGATCACGCTTCTTAGCATCCGTGTCTGCGTGATAGCCCGCGTACTGGCACATGTTGTTGAAGGATTGAGCATAATGAAGTACGGTGCGGGTACCCTTAGTGAGAGCCAGAAACTCATTTAGCTTTCTTTCTATCGGACCTTCTGGGATATGGTGTGCCCGGAACGCAGTTTTGAATTCGTCCCAGGTGACAACGTGATCAGCAGGGAGCATAGCAAAGTAGTGGTCCCACCAAAGACGAGTTGTACCGCGAAGCTACTGCGTAGCAAAGCGAGCCTTGTTTGCATCCGAATATGGGGCCACGAGTAGAGAAAACTTGGACTCGATTGTGCGAATCCAAGCGTCCGCATCCAAGGGTTCCTCCGTTTTGTGAAACAAGGGAGGCTGGGTCCCAAGAAAATCTGTGTAACCGGCAACTTGAGGTTGGTGCACATTGTGCCCACCACGTTGAGGGTGCTGTCCTTGCACGAGCTGACGAAGCAACTCGGTTTGAGCGGCCATTACTTCCTCCAAACAGGGTGGTGGTGGTGCCTGTGGTTGGGATCCACTAGCACTAGCACCGAAACCATCCGGGTTTCCGCGGGTTGGTCCAACCATCTGAAATGTGAAGGTTTATCATTATCAACGTGATCCATATTGCTTCCACGATTAAAAGGATTAGGGCGGAAAAGAGTAGACTTCCGAAAGATCATGGATAGAATCGTGGACAGAATACTGTCTGCCATAAGAAACTTATAACTCCTGGTAGGTTCATCCAAAATTGCTCATATTTTGGCAGTAGGTAGGGAATTTAGAGATGTACAACTTTGGTATTCAGCTTAGACACTAAATCGATGGCCAAGATGGTCGAAAGATTCACTCTTTGCTCCTCTGTCTCGGCTGTTTTTCAGCAGAACGAGTTATAGTATATTGCCTATAACTCCAACTAGCAATGTCCAATAGTGCTGAAACTTTGTGAGCTTTCAGGACATGAAATTCTTGACAACTTTGGTATTTAACTTGCTACTCAGAAGGATCAACTTCAAAGGGTAAAGGTTTTGACAAGATCATGCCATAGGATATGAACTAGAGGACGGAAGTTGAATATTTCTGGAAGCAACTTCAAAACTCTATAACTCCAATTTGAGTAATCCAGAAACTCTCAAACTTCACCAAAACATTCCTAAGGTATTAGTGAACAACTTTGCTAGTCAACTCCAGAGCTATATCAGGCTCTAAGATGGTCTTTCTCTTAAGGTTTTACTTTACTGTCTACCCAGAAATTTCGGTGAACAGTGGCCCAGAATTTCATGCACCAGGGAAAATATACCCAGCCAAAAATTACCAAATTTTAACAGTAGCTGTCTGAGTAAATTTACAACAAGATTTGAGTTGAACACTTTTGCAGAAAACTGTAGTAAGAGGCATAAAAATTTACGTGGCAGAATTGCTCATTTTGGACAAAAAACTGACATCTCAAGGTCTTTGTTGTTTCTCATTATCCATATGTACAGAATTTTTCATATTTAGACAGGAGGTAGAATACAAATTTTGGAACAAAACTTTCAACATAAGTTTCTTCAGAAAGGATCATTTTCTAAGCTTAATAAATCCATCTTTTCAGATAAGGCAGAAATGTGACAGGTTTGCTAGTCGAAAATTCTCTAACCGTTCTTTAACTTATCATAATCGCGGTTAGTGTACCTGCAGAAGATTGATATAGCATATATATATATACATTGAACCTTTCATGCCAGCACTCATGAAAGCGTCCGTATTCATTACCGTTCACTATAGAAACGGCATCGGTACAATTCTCGCCGTACAGACGACGTTAACATACGCTATCAAGATAGCATATTCACGGGGGTACCGTCTTGAGACGGGGGTATGAACAGCAATCGCCATACCCTGCGCCAAACCTTCTACTCCTAATATAATCAAATAATAGTTGGTATATTGGCAGCACCTCAAGTAAGCCACTGCTTGAGTGCAGCGTTCGGCTTGCATCACCGACAGGAAGGCCAAGCTCTCTCAGTTGGCTGAGGATTCTTACCTTCTTACCTTAGCGAAGAGTGCGTCGTTACGGAAATTAAGGTTCGATTGTGCATAAAAGTAAGTTTTGACAGAAAGTAATGTGCTGAAAGTCAGTTGATAATATTCATAAGTTAGATAGCCACCTAGTAACTTTCCCATAATCCCTTAGGGCTTTACGAACTAGGTACCATCCTTAACGAACCAACGCATTTTGCAAACACAATTTTTGTGGTCAAGTTTTATGAAAACAAGTTTTTAACGCTTGTTGCATTCTCTGGCGTATGCATTTCGACTCTGGTACGAATGTGGCACCAGCTATGGCTTCAATACCAGCTGTGGCAGAACCACCTGAATTAATCCGGCTCAAGTGCGCTAACCATCACCACGAGGGCAATCAGTGCTAACTCGCACTTCAAACGGAATAATCCATTGGTCTGTCGGGTAACCTCCCAATACAACCACGGTTTTTGCCGATCGAAACCACACATACATGTACTCACACGAAGGTGAGCCCAGAGGATACAACACTCCACAAATTTTACATCACAGGTTGCTCATAATTTATTATTACAACGGAGTTCAAATTCGTAAAACAAGGTACTTCAGAGTTCAAAATAATTGAGTTCTTCAGAGTTCAATGCAGCGGAAAATAATGATAACTACTCGACGAAACAGGATGTCTCGATGAAGCCCGTACGAGACATCACTCGGCATTATCATCATTGGCCGGGGCGTATCCCATTCCACCGACCAACCAGGAGGAAGGGTACAAGGCCAAGTCAAACTAGCGATCATATCCTCGAAATTTTCACCTGAAAATAAGCCACAAGCAAGGCTGAGTATACTAATACTCAGCAAGGCTTACTCGACTATTGTTATATACTTAGCCGACTCCTAGACATGCAAGGCTTTTGGCTTGAGGGGTTGGTTTTGCCGAAAAGCATATACAAGTAGGTCCTTACTTTCAAATTTTTGCTCCAGATTCTTGTTTTCTTTAACTATTCTAAGTAAGCAACTATCTTATATCATACATGGTGGAAGAATTAATTTTGCATCCAAAAAGATTCAAGCAGTCTCAATAACCGCGAGAAACGGATGATTCGAATCAAATTTCTTAACCTTGCAAGGGAAACCTAAACACACGTCACGTGGTTACTCACAGAGTCACACGTGCAAGTTTTCCCCTTTCTTCCTGGGTTGTGGATCAGGGCCACCATCCGAGACTACAGAGCCTAGCTCTGCACCCACCATGTGCGCGCATGGAACCGAAGTTGAGATGGGGGGATGTTGTCCACTTGCCGGTCCGATTAGGTACTTAAGCTTACCGATTACCATATTCTCGGCATGTGGTTAGTACGTTCAAAGACTTAACCACCACTGCCACACACTGCAGCCTTAGCATTTTGCACTAAACAGACGGGGCCTCAATCATCAACATAAACATTGTACCATAGCCCGGTCCGTTGACCTTATGATTGCAGCATGTAGTAAACATTCAACTCCTAAATTCTTGCGAGTGACAGGAAATCACTTGACTTTTACCGGAGTCCTATTAGCATAGCATTCTATCGAACCTTACATCTAGTGTTCAGAGCATGGGTACCTAGGATCATGCAACTAAGTTTTCATTCAACTCCTATAAACTTAATGCATAAGTACAATAGAGTAATAAGTTGCATAAGTTTAGGAAAATAGGGTTCATGCTCCGGGGCTCGTCCGAACTTGGGCTCAGGTCTTCAAAAGCTTCAGTTAGATTCACCTGAGCTTCACGCTGCTCACTCTCGGACGCAGGCACCAGCTCGTACGTTCCGTCAGCGAGAGTAGTCGATTCTATATGAATGCACAAGTGTAAGTTATAGTGGTGGTATACGACGATTATTTTCCTGCACGATAAAGTTTCAGTCCACAAAATATCAATTTGGTTGTGAAGTTACTTAGTTAAGATTTCTTTGGCAATTGTTAATAGAGTATAACTTAAACTATTAACTTCATTAAACAAGAAGGGGTTGTGTTATATTGGAAACTTAATTTTCGCAGTATAAGCATGGATTAAACACAACTTCTGGACTATAAAACTTCTTGTGATGAAATTTTTATTTAGAGCACATTATGCAGAGACAAAAGCACTGTAAAAATTACAGACATTTTCACGCAGCAGAAAAATTATGAAAAAGGTAATACACAGCCACTACTAGAACATAGTAATTTTAATACAAGACAAACCATGCAAGTATTGATACCAAAAATTTGATAGGTGGTTGATCTATCCATATATGTGTTAGTGTAAATTTTTCAGGTTTTACTGTGCAACACACAAAGCATAATAAATAGAACAATATACACCCATTTTAATTAAGATTAATTTCTACAGGATGTTCTACAGGATTTCTGTTTATGAAAATTTTATACAGTATAAACTACACTAAACCGTGCTACAGTAAAAAGTTGAACACTTTCCAAGCACAGAAACTAATTATTTTGATTTAGTGCATTTTTCCGGCAAAAAAATTGTATAAATAGGTTACAGGGAGGAAAAAGGCTCTAAACTTTTTTTGTGGTATTTAGGCATCAATACAACAGCTTTGAAAAAAAGTTTCACTACATGAATCATAATATAACAGCAGTTACAAATTAGTGTTATTATTTCATATGATAAAAAAGTTTTATTAAAAATTTTAGCTAGAGGTGGATTCTGGCCCTAATATTTTTACACTGGCCTACAAATCAAGCAACCAATCTACTGTTAAATTTTAAGGTTTAGCCTTTGTCTACAATAGTGGTTACAATTAAAGTCCATTAGACCTTCCATTTAATTTACAGCAAAATTTAGCAAGCAACTGAAGAAATGCATGTAACAAAAGTTGTATATCTTCTTCTAAAGATTACAGAACATTTGAGATTGCATTTTTCCTATATTTTTACGATTTTATATGAATTTTACAAGTTCACTATTTTTGAATTCAAAGTTTAAACACAGGTTTACAGATATGCCCCTGGAACTTGCGTGCAGGCCCCTGGGAAGATTACAATCAAAGCAATGTGGTCCCTGGCGGCGCTGGCATGGCGGCCGGCCAGATTCCGGCGAGCGGGCTCGTCGGCGGCGAGGGCAAGGTGGGGGAGGAGCCCGGGGAAGGCATGGGCTACCTTGGGGTGGTGTCAGTTGGGGCCGGGGCTGGCCGGAGGTGGCTCGTCGGCGCGGAGCAAAGGGGCGGCGGCGGGGCGGAGCATCGGCGACGGTGCTCGAGCGAGGAGGGAAGGGTATGGGCTGGTCCGTGAGCTTCGCGGTGTCGAGGGGAACCCGTTTTGAAGCTTGGCTTGGACGGAGGAGCTTCGGAGTGAGCTGTCCACGGAGCAGCAGGGAGCGGCGGCGGCGCGGGCGGCGCTGGCAGTGCTCCGGCGGTTGAGCTAGCCGGGGTAGAGGCCGGTGAGCTTCAGTGGAGGGAGGGCAAGCTCGCTGCGTGATGGGCTTGGGCAGTGGGAGGCTCGGGAGTGGGGCTCGACGGGTGGGTGGTGCACGGCGGCGGTAATGGTGGTGGCGGCGGCGTTCTGGTGTTTGGGTGCGCAAGGGGGGGCTCAGTGCGGCCTTTTGTAGGCAGCAGAGAGGCGGGAGGAGGGGCGGAACTTGGACTGCGAGGCGCGGGTGCGAGCGGCACGACGGCGGTGCGTTACTGGTCGCGGTGGGCAGCAGACAGGGCCGGCGCGGCGTGCGGCGGGCGCTGAGGATTTGGCGTGGGGAGCGGGAGATCACGCGATGCACGGGTTGGGCGAAGAGCTGCAGCAGCTGGCTTGCCGGGCGGCGAGCGCGGTGACTGGCGGAATGCGGCGGCGACACGGCACGGTGCGACTTGTCCATTGGGCGCGGCGGGCGGCGAGCAGAGGCGCGCGTCGCCGGCGTGCGCGTGGCGTGCGCGGACTAGGGAGGAGCACGGCGTGGGGAAGAGCACGGCGTGCGGGCGCGGCGTGCCGGCGCGGCCAGGCATTGGCTTGGCGCTTATCCCCGGTCAGGCATCGCCGGCCAAGTGGCCTGCAGTGGCTGCGCAGCGGCGGAGGGTCGGGCGAAGCGAAAGGGTCGGGCGAAGCGAGGGTCGGGCGAGCGAAAGGGTCGGGCGAACGTAGGGTCGGGCGAATGACTGCGCGTCGGAGGGTCGGGCGGGGCGGAGAAAAAGGGTCTGCCGTGAAAATAGAAGAAAAGGTAGGGGCTGGTTTGCAAATCCAAGTGTTTCTCAAATTTTTGTGTTGCAACTCAAAAATCCTTGAACATGAAAGGTTTTCAAAATGAAAAGTTACACAAGTTTTGTTTCAGGTCAAAGTTCATTTGAGTTCTAGTTTAGAAGTTATTTTAAAAACTCAAAAAGTATACTTCGGAGGGCACGTCATTTCCTGGCCAAAACTTTGCATTCGCTCCTAGGCTTCAACTAGACTTTTGTTTAACATGCCAACAATGATGTGCCTATTCAATTTTGTAGTCATGTTTGCATTGATGTGAAAGTTATTTAATTTGTTTGATTAACGTACATGTACTTATGCACATATACCCAACTATTTCTAATTCAACGCAAAACCAATTTATAACTCATTTCTTTTAAACTTTTCTTAGTTATTTATGTATCGTGTTAAGCTAATGAGGCTTATTTCGTAATTTAAACACCTGAGGTTTTACATAGGTGCAGTACCAGGTAAAAGATCAATACTGAACTCAATGTCACGAACAGGTGGCATACCTGGTCAATACAGACAACTCTGATATCTTCTAGAGGCATTCTCTTCATTTGGTTCACTGTCCCAACTCCACTGGGTGAAGCTGATGCCACAAACTCTACTTTATCTCCTTGAGGGCTGGTTAAGAGCACTGACCTCTTGCGACACTGAATGACACCATCACATCCTGATAACCAATCCATTCCGAGGATCACATCAATGCCGCTAGTCTTTAGGACTATTAGAGTGGCTAGGAATTCTACCCCCATAATATTCATGTTGACCCTCGGGCATAAGTGACTAGCTTTCAATTCTTTGCCCGGGGAACTTACTAGAAGTATTTGTTTCATAGGGTTCATTGGTAAGTTATGCCTTGTGGCGAATTGCTCAGTAATGAATGAATGTGATGCTCCAGAGTCAAATAAAACTGATGCAGGTTCAGAATTAACAAGGAACGTACCGAGCGCAACATCGGGAGCCCCTTCAGCTGTTTCTGCAGCCACATGATTCACCCTTCCGCGCACGTAGTTCTGTTGACCTCTGTTGCCAAATGGTGTCTGGTTGCTGTTGCGCGGCTGCTGCTGCTGAGGAGTCTGCCTCTGCCCACTGTTCCTCTGATTCTGAGGAGTCTGCATGTTTCGCTTCGGGCAGTTGTTAGCATAATGCCCCAGTTCTCCACATTTGAAATAGCCGTTGGGTTGGACCGGTGTGACTGGATTGTTCATCCGCACTGGTGGACCAGTGGCATAGCCTGAACGGTACGGTTTCGGGTTGGAGTTGCGCTGAGTCTGCTGGTTGAAGCGTTGAGGCTGTTGTGGAGTTCGTTGATTCTGTTGACTCTGCGGATATCCTCCACCTTGTCCTCCAAAGCGCGACTGAAATCCCTGGGGTGTGCTGTAGCGGGGACGAGTGTTACTGCTAGATTGTCCCTAGGACTGAAGTTTTCGCTTGTGTTCCCCAAGCTCCTTGCGCTTGCTCTCCGGACCAATGGCTTTGTCTAGCAGAGTCTGGAAGTTTGGGAAGGTGTGACTGTGCAGCTGATAGTTGAGCAGCCCTATCAGACCTTCCAAGAAGTGCTCCTGCCTCTTTGCGTCACTATCCACCTCATGGGGTGGGTAACGAGAAAACTGAGTGAATTTGTCCTGGTACTCGCTGACAGTCATGCTGCCATGGTTCAGGGTCAGGAACTCCTTCTGCTTGAGCTTCATCAGTCCTGCTGGGATATGGTGGCTGCGGAAGTTGGTTCTGAACTCCTCCCAGGTGATAGTGTTGGCATTGGTGTGGGCAGGAGTGAAAGCATCCCACCAATCAGCGGCTGCACCTTCCAGACGTCCTGCAGCATACAGGACCCTTTCACGGTCACTGCATTGCGTGACGTCCAGCTTCTTAGTGATGACCTTCAACCAGTCATCAGCATCCAAGGGTTCCACTGAGTGAGAAAAGGTAGGGGGTGGTGGCTCATGAATTCTCTATGTTTGTCTCTTGGTGGATGGTTTTGTTGCGGTGCTTGCTGATTCTGCTGGGCTTGCATGTTCTGGATGGTGGCAGTGAGGTTCTGCAACACCTGCATCTGTGCTGCCAAGAATTGCTCCATTGTTGGGTTGGGTGGTGGTGGCAACTGACTCTATCGGTTGACTATGTGAGCACGCCTCGTGCTAGGGATATCCTGTCTTCCACCTATCCTGGTGTTTACCATCTGACCGTTAGGGAATAAACCCAGGATAAGACAGGTGTACTTGATATAGGTAGATAAAAGATAAGATCTTAACAACATATGGATTTATAAGGACTCCAACTTATATTAATGGATAGACTATAGCAAGCAATTCTTAAAGTTTCCAACCAAGCACACAAAAACAAACATTTGTTCTCAAGCAAACATTATTACATCGTCGTCCTCTCAAGCAAAAATGGTTCTAACAAGAGAACTTTAAGAGATACTAGCCTAAGAGCCTAGATGCCTAGTCCTCGTGGCGAGTTATGGAGCCGGGTTCGCCGTGGCGAAGCTTCTTGCGGGGTGGTGACAGGGCGGGGAAGCGGGGTTCATTCAGCTGTGGAGGTGGCGGCGCCCTTCCCTCAAGTCGGGCCTCCAGTATGCGGATCCTGTCATGAGCCTCCAGTAGCTTGTCCTGAGTATCGTCCAACTCAGTGACGACGCTTTCCAGCTCAATGTTGAGGGCGGCGGTGACTCGAGCTAGGGTGTTGAGGCGGTCTTCATCATCTCCACCCAGAGTAACCACCATCTCCTCAGTTCCACTGAGGCGGTGAGGAAGGTGGCGGTACTCCGTGTTCTGAAGCTCCTGGCTGTGGGTGTGGCAGATGGACCACAGAGCTCTCCTGGTGGCGCTGCTGATGGAGGCGGCATAAGTAGCGTGGGGCATGGCGGAGTCATGCGCAGTGAGAGTCCTCCGGCCTCTGGCATTCTCCATACCCACCCTGACCTGGACGCGAGTGAGGTAGTAGTCACCGAGCGCAGGGTCGATGTAGTGGTGCATGTGGTAGTGGGGGTTCACGTGGTTGCCCAACTCCTGCAGAACACCTTGTAGCACCAGAGACAAGTGACCGGGCTCTCTGTCCGAAGTGCGAACACAACAGAGTTGCCTCATCCCTAGGGGATCATCACCCTGATCGTCGTTGTTATCGTTGTCGTCATTGTCCTCGTCATCATCACCTCCATCATCAATACCCCCGGGGTTACCTGGGCTTCCTTCAGCGACGACCGGTGCTGGAGCAGGAGCTGGAGCAGGGACAACTGGGGGTGGTGGTGGTGCCTCAACAACTGGTGATGCCGACGGTGTGAACTGATTCCCTTCTTCATCAATCGCCATGATTGTGGCGGAACCACCTAAATTAATCCGGCTCAAGTGTATTAACCATCACCATTAGGGCCATCTTGGTTAACCTTACACTTCAAACGGAGTAATCCATTGGTCTGTCGGGTAACCTCCCGATACAACCACGGTAAAGCCGATCGAAGCCATACATACCAATGCTCATGCGAAGATGAGCCCAGAGAATACCACATTCCAGCAGATTTTACAAAAATTATCATAAGTGAAAACTACAAACCAAGTGTGAGTTTAGTAACCAAGTACTTCAGTGATCATATCCAATAAGTTCTTCAGAGTTTAAGTTGCAGCGGAAATAAAATAACGAAAGCTACTCGACGATACAGGATGTCTCGGTCAAGCCCGTACGAGACATCACTCAGCATTATCTCCATTGGCCGGGGGCGTATCCCATTCCACCGACCAACCAGGGGGAAGAGTACACGGCCAAGTCAAACTAGCAATCATGTCCTCGAAAGTTTCACCTGAAAACAAGCCACAAGCAAGGCTGAGTATACTAACACTCAGCAAGGCTTACCCGACTAGTGGGGAATACTTAGCCGACTCCTAGACATGCGAGGCTTTTGGCTTGAGGGGTTTGTTTTGCCGAAAAGCATATATAGTAGGTCCTTACTTTCAGATTTTAGCTCCAAGTTCTAACTTTCTTTAACCCTTCTAGGTAAGCAACTATCCAAAATCATTCATGGTGGAGAATTATTTGCATCCAACAGATTAATCATTATCCTTGTTCCTCTTCTTACTCTATGTGGTAAAAGGGTCAAGCAGTCTCAATAACCGCGAGAAACGGACGATTCGAATCGAATTTCTTAACCTTGCAAGGGAAACCTAAACACACGTCACGTGGTTACTCCCAGAGTCACACGTGCAACCTTTCCCTTCAATTCCAGCTTCACAGAACAGGCCCACCGCCCTCAACTACACGTCCCCACAGACCACGGTACGTCGGGCTGTGGCGGCCGATGCACCCGCCATTAGCTAGATGTGAACGAATTCAAGAAAGTGGGGAGTATATTCCGGCCTCGGTTCAATCCAGTACTTAAGCTTACCGATTACCATATTCTCGGCATGTGGTTAGTACGTTCAAAGACTTAACCACCACTACCACACACTGCGGCCTTAGCATTTTTCACTAAACAGACGGGGCCTCAATCATCAATATAAACATCGTACCATAGCCCCATCCGTCGTCCTTATGATTGCAGCATGTAGTAAACAATCAACTCCTAATTTCTCGCGAGTGACAGGAAATCACTCGACTTTTACCGAGTCCTATTAGCATAGCATTCTATCGAACCTGGCATCTAGTGTTCAGAGCATGGGTACCTAGGATCATGCAACTAAGTTTTCATTCAACTCCTATAAACTTAATGCACAAGTAAAAGTAGAGTAATAAGTTGCATAAGTTTAGAAAATAGGGTTCATGCTCCGGGGCTTGCCTTCTTGTGAACAGTTAGCTTGGGGCTCTTCCGAACTTGGGCTCGGGTCTTCAAGAGCTTCAGTTAGATTTACTTGAGCTTCACGCTGCTCACTCTCGGACGCGGGTACCAGCTCGTACGTTCCGTCGGCGAGAGTAGTCGTTTCTACATGAATGCACAAGTTTAAGTAGTGGTGATGGTAAACGACATGATTTCCTTCACGATAAAGTTGCAGTCTGTAAAATATGAGTTTTGTTGTGAAGTGAGTTACTTTATCATTCGTGGGCAATCGTTAATAGAGTAGTATTAGTACAATAATTAACTTCGTTAAGCAAGGTGGGGTGGGTGTTCATGGGAACTTGTGTTCCTCATGGAAACATGATTTAAGTGTAACTACTACAACGAGTAGTTTCTGGTCATGAAATCTTGGATCTAGGCACATCAGGGAATGATAGGTTTACTGTAAAATTTTCAGATATTTTCATGCAGCAGATTTATTATGAAAAATATAATACATGGCTGCTGCTAGATTCTTGTTCTTTTTGTACAGAACAATTGGTGCAAAAAATGAGACTAAGATTTTTACAGGGCTTTCATATAATCTTGCAGGAGCTACTGTAATTTTTATAGGATTTATTATGCAGTTTTCAGAGCATAGTAAATATGACATTACACACCTAGGTTATTCAAGGATTTATTTTTACAGGACCCTACACAGGGTTTTTGTCCATGAAACTTTTTACACAGCATCCTCTCACTTAGTATCTTCTAGTAAAAATATGAGAATTTTCCAAGCTAAGATACTATTTTCTTGATTTAATGTATGTTATTAGCACATAAATCAAATAAATAGGTTCCTGTGAGATGAAAAGTCTTTAAATTTTTCTATGGCATCTAGGTACCATTATACAAGTACAGCAAAAGTTCCATTAGGTGATTCATAACCTAACTGCAGGGACAATTAATTTTATCCAAACATGGTATGAAACTAAGTTTAATAAACAGTGTAGATGGAGATGGAATTTGGGCCTGATCTTTTTACATTGGCTTATATAACAAGTAAATCTCCTACTGCAAAATTTTTAGGACCAGTACTTGTCTACAACAATGGTTGTGAATAAAGGTCATTAAACAGCCTATTTAATTTAGAGCATAAATTAGCTAGAATCTGAGGAGATGCATGTAACAAAAGTTGTGGAGTTTATCCTAAAGGTTCCAGAACAGTTGAGTTTGCATTTTTCTGAATTTTCTACGATTTTATACGAATTTTACAAGTTCACTGATTTTGAATCTAGGTTTGAATCTTTCTCTTACATCTGGGTCCTTGGAATCTTACGTGCAGACCCTTCTAAAGATTTCAATTACTGCAATTGGGTCCTTGGGCTGCTCGGGTATGGTGGCCGGCCAAAATTCCGGCGAGGGGCTCGCCGGCGGCGAGGGGTGAGGGCCGGGGAAGGATCAGGGGTGCGAGGGCTACCTCGTGGGGGTCTTGTTCGGGTGGGGGACGGCCGGGAGTAGCTCGCCGGCGTTGGAGCAGGGGCGGCGGCGGCGGCGGTACGCGTCGACGGCGGTGCTCCGGCGGGCTTGGGGCGGTCTGGTCTGGACGGGGAGCTTCAGTGGCGCGTGGGGAAGCTGCTCCGGTACTTGGCTTGGGCGGAGGGGGTCGGGGTCAAGCTGTCCGCGGTGACCAGGGGCGGCGGTGGCGGCGACAGCGCGGGCGGCGGTGCTCCGGCGGTCCTGGGTGGTGTTGAGCGGGTCGGTGAGCTCCGGTGGGATGATGTGGTGGTGGCTGGAACTCCAATTTGGGCAGGGGGCGGCTGTGGAAGGCTGTCCATGAGCGGGTGGAGCTCGGCGGCGACAATGGCGGCGGTGACGTTCTCTGGTTGCTGGTAACTCGCGCGGGCGGCCTGGAGTGCCTTTTATAGGGGCAGGAGGCAGGTAGGGGTGCCGGGCGACGCGCGGGGGTGGAGGCACGGCAATGGCGCGGGGTTGGCCGCGGTGGGCGGCTCGGTTCACCGGCGCGGCGTGCGGAGGGCGGAGCGTGCGACTGGCGGCCGAAAATCTTGCGTGACGGAGTGGAAGATAGCGCGGCACGGGGATTGGGGGACAGCTGCAGCAGCGGCTCGGGCGGGAGGCGAGCTCAGCGACGGGCGGGTCACGGCGGGTGGTGCGGCACGGCGCGGCATGGCCGTTGGGCGCGGCGGGCGACGAGCAGAGGCGCGGCTGGTCGTGGCGCGCGTGGCGAGCGCGGGCTGGGCAGCGCGGCGGTGGGGGGGGGGGGGGGCAAAGCCGGGCTTGGGGGCGAGGGCCGGCGGCCACTGGCCTGGCGGCTTGCGCCGGTCAGGCATCGCCGGCCACCTGGCCGGTGTGTCGGGCGGGGAGGGGAGAGAGAGGAGGGAAGAAGGGCCTATTTGCGAGAATTTGAAAAGTTCCAAGGGGCTGGTTGCAAATAGGATGTTTTCTCCACTTTCTAATTTGAATTTCAAAAACTTTTGAACATGAAAGTTGTTCAGAATAAAAAGTTCTACAAGGTTGGTTTCAGGCAATACCTCATTTGGCTTGTGGTTTGAAAGTTAATTTAAAAATTCAAAAGTATTCATATGTGCCCAATTTCAATTTGAAATTCAACTTAACTTGTTCTAATTCTATTCACCCTTTTATTAGTTGGTTAAGCATAGGGTTGGGCTAATGACATTGCTCTAGAAATGTAATTTACCAGGGTCGTTACAATGATGCGGCCATCATCCCATACACGAAGTGGTAGGCCTCCGCGGGTTCCTCCTCCATAGCTTCCTCCTCCTCAACAGCGGCTGGAACTGGGCGTGAGGACCTGGCTCAGCTGGGGCAATGCGAACCTGGCGACCTCCGGTGCGCTTGCGAGCAGTCTGGTAAGTCTTGGCCATCTGACAGAGCGAGAATAAAACTCAAAATAATTTTTTTTAAAGAAATAAAATAATAAAAAGTTCATGTAAACATAGGTTTTTATGCGGAAATATCAAATAAACACAAAGAAATTTTTGATGCTGATATGGCTGGCTAGAATATAAATTCTTAATTTCGACCATTTCTAACTAGGCTAGCGTCCTACAGTCACATAGCTCTGATACCACTTCTGTCACACCCAATTCTAGAAAGAACTAGATGCATCTCATGTGTGCGCCAGGATCATGTTCACACACACATGATAGACGGACAAGTGTAATATATCAAAGATAATGCTCGTAAAGTAAGTAAATAAAGTGTTTAACAATATTACACTTCGAATAAAAGAGACACAAAGGTCTTTAAACGATACACCGATATACCCTAAACGAAGTCTGCAACAACTCCGTCTTCCACGGGCGATGACTGGTGGACGAAATGCCTAGAATTCCACGAAGTCGTCGAAGTTCTTCTCTTCAAAGTTCTCTTCTGAACAGCAGTTGGGCAAGGGTGAGTACTATTATGGTTGATACTCAGCAAGTGTTGTGAGTATGCAAGGCCATCAAGGATAGGCTAAGGTTTACAGCAGCGAGCACTTTTAGTTGGTCAAGTATTTATTAGCAAGCACCTATTAACTAGGTTTAAGTTTATGCCATCCCACTTTAGCAAAATCATAAAGCTACCATCAACATATACATAAACCAAGAACCACAATTTAATTAATCTTCAAGTTTCATTATCATGTGAGGGTCCAAGCCACTCTTAACCGTGAGTACGGCTGTTATAACAGTTTTACACTCTGCAGAGGTTGTACACTTTACCCACAAATCGTGTTCCCCTGAGTCGCCCGGGTTTGCAAGGCCCTTAAACACTTCTGAGGTGAGTGGCGAGGCTACACTACGAAGCCTTTACAAAGACATGTCGAGAGCTAGGCAGCCCGCTAGAGTTTCAGTAGCAGTGTGGTCCATAAACCTCCCTAACGGTCAGCTCCTTAGCAAAGGCAGCTACCCCAAGAGGACCGGGCTATGAACCCTATCACTAACCCCCTCCTTGCCCTTTCGGTAAGGCCACCAGCTAACTACACATCTAATTAATTGGCTAAGGTCAGAGCCATATGACTTTGTGGTTGCACTGTTCACTTGGCTGGTTCTCCATGTTCCCATTAAACAAAGTTGATCTTGAATTAACGCGGTATAACAACATTATGAAACATGATCAACATTGTCATACGAGTAAACCAACACCTTTCCCAAAGTTTGCAACTAAGCGTGACTACCCAACATGAATAGTAAACCTAGGTGTTTCAAGGCTTTGGGTAAAAGACTAGGTATGTCCTTAGTATAGGTAACCCATCAAGTTTATGCAAAGCAACATTAAGATAAAGTGAATTATCATGCTATTGTTGGGATAAAATAGAATATGCAGGGGAGGGAAGTCCACTTGCCTTCCTCAAATAGCTGTTGATTCTCTTCCTCGTAAGCTTGCTCTTGGTCTTGTTCGAACGTCACGTTGTCTACGCGGTCACACAAACAAGCATACACAAACAAATAAGAAACAGTACAATAAGGAGTACAAACAGAGAGTAAAATGATGATAATATTTTAGTTCATGATGCAAGGATTGCGTAAGCGCAAGAATCGCTGAAATCGGAGTTGAAACGATGAGGATATGGCTAAAACAGTGATCCAGGGACCTAACTGCGAGTGTTTTGAACTTCCAGGGGCTAGATCTGAAGAAATCAGGGGCTAAAACATAATTAAACCTTAAATAGAGGTTCGGGGTGCAAAACTAGAGGTCCTGGACGATGGGTACTAATTCTAGAAAAGTCAGGGGTCGGGACAGAAAAAGAAAGGGCTCAACTCTAATTATTTTTCTACTAATCTGGACTGCGGGTTGATTCCTGGAAAGCCTAGGGGCTTTTCTGCAAAGGTTCCGGGGACGGCTAGGGTCGGACGAATCTGGTCCATTGGATCAGAATCGGGCGGCGGGGTCAGGGTTGGGCGAAGGCGGCGGCTCGTGCACGGCTCAGATTTGTTCTGGCCGTTAGATCTAGATCGAGCGGCAGGGTGAGGGTCGGGCGAATCGGTTAGGCGGTGCTGGGCGCCGGCGGTGAACGAGAGCGGCGGCGGACGGCCGTAACTCACCGAATCCGGTGCTCCGAGACTCGGTTCAGGCTGGGGTTCGGCCGCGGAGATAGAGGGTGGAATGGCGAAAGTGGTGGGGGTTACGGGACGGCCGTGCGGCGACCGTAGACCGGCGGCCACGGCGGCGGGCGGAGATAGAGCTCCGTTGAGTAATTAGGGCCGCGACAGAGCGAGAGAGAGGGGGGAAACGGGGGTGGCTTGGTGCCCTCCACCTCGCGGAACTCCGGCGAGGGTTGTAGGCGTTGGAGAAACAGAGGGATGTCGAGTCGACGGAGGGGCGGCGACACGGGGCGGCGGCGTTCCTCCGGTGAGCGGTTTCCAGCAGCGTGCGATGGTGCGTAGTAGAAGAAGAGGTTGACAACGGCTCTGTGTGCAAAGTGGGGCTCCGGCGTGGAGTTTATAGGGGAGGAGAGGAGGCGTAGCGGCCGGGGAATGCAAGGCGGCGGCTCACGCGGCGAACTGCGAAGGAAAGGGGCAGGTACCACAGCCATTATAGCAGGCCAGTGTCGCAGGGAAGGAAGGAGGGGATGCGGGCGATGGGCGCGGCACAAACAGGATTCGGGGTGAGGAAGAAAAGGAAAGGGGAGGGAGGCGCGAACGACGGCGCGGCGCATCTGGTGTCGCGGCGGAAGGGAAAGAGAGAGGAGTGGGAGGAAGATGAAAGGAAGGCGGGAGAGGAGACAGACGTGCGGGACCCAGCTGGCGGTGGGAGAGAGGTGAGGGTGAGTAAGGCGGTTTGGGCTGGCTGGTTTGGGCCACGGGGAGAGGAAAGAAATAGAAGAGGAGGAGAGAAGGATTTGGGCCGACTGGGTTGGGCTGTGAGAAGAAGAAAAATAGAAGGAGAAGAGAGAGAGGTTTGGGCCGGGCTGAAAGAAAAGAGTGAGAGAGAAGAAAAAGAGAGAAAGATGCATGCATAATTTCATTTTGTGGCTTTTATAAAAATGTTTTTTTTAAAATATTTTATTTCCTATATTTTTGGGTGTTACTGTAGACTTCGTCATCCTAGACATGGAAGTCGACACCAAGACCCCTCTCATCCTAGGGAGGCTGTTCTTGAGCACCGCAAATGCACATATCGATGTGGGAACCGAAGAAATCCAGCTCAACATCAATGGGCGGAAAGAGAAGTTCTCCTTCAGGCCGAAGGTAGAACAGTGTTCTCAAGTCAAGATAGTCAACCGGAAACAACAATCTGAGAAAAAGCTTGATAAAGAGCCCGAGAAAAGATCCAAGAAGAAACTAGAGGATCTAGCTATTCTTGCCATTGAAAGCCTCATCGAACTCGTAGAAAGCATACGAATTCGAGAGAAGGAAATCAAGGTGCACAACCAATGAAATGCAAAGCGACAGATCCAACGTAAGAAATTTCTGGAATCAAAGATGAAAGAGGTCGAATCAGCCACGCCCACGAAGAAAGTGTGGCGTGAGAAAGTATCATCACCGACAGCAACTCCAGCAAGTGATGACAACCAAGCTAAAGGAACGGAGAGTCCCGCTCCGGACTCAAAACCCGAGCTCTCGCCATGAAGTACATGGTAGTTATCCATTCTTGCATTTGCATATAGGATAGTTTAATTATTTCAATTTTCATTTCAATCATGGCATGTTTAAATTTTTGCAAAATGCATCATTATTTTTGAACTGTAGTTTTATTTTGCACTGCATAAAAAAATTAGAAAATTCCTGCCAGAGTGCAGGCCGGCCGGCCCCACATGTCATCCTCTAGCTGAGGTGCAGCACGAGGTGAGTCTACTAACATGCAGGGGCAGGCATAATGGTGCTTTGCACCCATGGTGGATGGTTGGTTCCTCCCGCACCGCACACGTCCCGTCGTGCAGAAATCCAACCAAGAGCACATGCAGCAGTGGAGAGTGAAGAGGAGGAGACCTACTAGCAAAGAACGAGCACGAGGGGGCTTAGACACAGGCCGTTCGGCCCCATGCAGGCCGGCCGGCCTCCCCTTGCCGTTCATGTCGCATCAGCACTGACGGAGGCCACCATCACCCAACACCCTATGCATAGGGTGGTGATTTAGAGCTCGCAACGCCGTCCATGGCGCCGGCCAGCCGGCCCAAGCCAGCCGGCCTGTCCCTACTGCGCAGCTATAAAACCCAAGCTCCCTGACACTCTTCGACGCACCAGCAGCTCAGGTTCTTCTGCCTTTTCCCGAGCTCGAAATTCCTTCTCCCTCTCTAAGCATCTTTATTTAATTTACCCCTTGGGCTAATTAAGTAAGGAGCATAAGTGATGCACCCACCAAAAACAAAGTAAAATTAGTGCTAAACCTTCCCTTTAGCCACAGAAAAAATACCAAAAATATTTCCCTTTTTGTTTGAATAAATCTCTTGGCGCTTGAACGAGAACGTTTGTGGAAGTTAATCCCTCACAAGGACGACTAACGACTAACTCTTTTGTTTAGTCCTCCTGGTATTTCCTTTGTCTGTGTGCGCTAACTTTTTGCAAGCAACATGTGGAAGGCCGCGAAGAATAATCTCAAGAAGCTCAACTCCTCCAGCTCTCGGTGCTCGCACGGGACGGCATCCTCCAAGGATAATATGTCGGTTGACTCAAGTCACCGGGATACTGACTCCCAGGAGGAAGCATCCCCCGCAGTGCCGAGGAGCCACATTCATGGTCGTATCCACCTGCTCACTTCTGTTGAACAGCTCATGCCGCGGAACGACTACGAATGGGAGGCACTGGATCTGCTGAAGAATCAGACGTACCACCACGTCAGGATCATCGAACCCCTCTTTTTTCGTAAAGATGGGTTTGAAGGCGGACATGACCCGAGCATTTAGCCACGTGGCGTGGTACAACTTCGCCGACATGATGGAACTAGGTTCAAAATTTCTCACTATGGAATTCCTCATGACTCTCAGTTTCGAAGAAGAAGGTAATACCGCTTATATTTACTTTCGTTTCTTCGATGAGCAATTCAAATTAATGGCGAAAGAACTTAGTGTTGCTCTAGGCTTTGATAAAAAGTGCTTGATAGATCTAAGTAGTTTGGCTAAAACATATAAATATGATCGTACCACTTGGTGGAACAAAATTTCTGAGGAACCTGTGAGTAGAAAGAATAGCATAGTTTCTATCCATCACCCTACTCTCAGGATGTTAGCAAAGTGGATTGGTATGGTGGTGCACCCACGCTCCGCTCTGCGCCTTTGCAGTCTCCCCGAGCTGCAGTATCTCTTTGAGATGGCAAAGAAGATAATGCTCTCCCCAGTCATGAGCATGCTTGCTCACTGGCAGAAGATGATCGCCGGCAGGAGCCCCATTGATATCACCACCTTGTCACGCGTATTGCTACACATGTCATGGCGCTAGACAATGCCAGGTCACCTACTTGCCTTGGGGGGAAGAGTACCAGCTTCGGATAGGTGTGGAACATTTTGTCCAGGGACACATGATGCGCGAGGGGCCAGGTAACTCGTTGTTTATGACTTACCCCGGGTATGATAGAGAGGTCGAGCTGCCGTGCCCGAGACACTCCCTCTACTCGGTGAAGAGTTATCTCTTGCAGATGCAGAAAAAGGAGCAAGGTCGTCACAGCGTCGCTGGCACAACAACTCGGCGGCAGACACGATCGAGCACTCAGCAGCAAGAACAAGCAGGGTCCTCTCACCATGCTGGAACCTTCCACAAGAGCTTTGAAGAAACATATGAGTATTTTACTCAAGGAGGTATGAGCACTACTGGAGGAACGTCCGAACAAGGTGCAGCCCAAGAACCCTACTACCCCCTAGGTATGCAGGATTCTTATGGTTCGCAGGTTGGTCCGTCAAGCTCAGCACGCTATGGGTACGAGAACCCAGTCATGCATGGGATCACTGATCTCATGACTCAGGTGAACACCATGGGGCAGCAGCAGGACCAACTCAGGATTGACCTCGGACACAACACCGAGGTCACCAGCCAAAACTGGAGTATGAACACCTCTCTACTCCATGACACCACCAACATCTTTGCCCACTTAGGTCTCGGCTAGCATGTGCATCCACCACAACAGCCTCAGCGTCCACCACAGCAGCACTACCCATATCCTCCTTACCCATATCCGCCGCAACAGCAGCACGACCCTCAGCAGTAGCCACATCCACAGCAATAATATTCGTACCCGCCGCAATACTATCCATATCCGCCATACCCATACCAGCAGCCACCATAGGACCCAAGCTAGCGGAACTAAGCTTCATTGAAGCTTGGGGGAGTACACAGGATTGTGCTCCATCGAAACTTGGGGGAGTACCCAGGTAAGTCATCCAACCCATCCTTTTCGTTCCGAGTCGCCATGCTAAAAAAGAAAATAATTAAATTGAACTCTGTTGACGCCAGATTTTGACACGTGTTAAATCGGCGTCAGGAGGAGAAGATTGGCCGATGCAGCAGATCTGAAAGCTACAGTGAGGAATCGGCCGATTGAGGTAACAGTTGAAAATCGGCCGATTGGTAGCGCAGCCTATGCCAACAGGATGGGATTATTACAGATGATCTTGGTCAAAAGCTGGTCAACAGGGCACGTCAAATCGGTCAAGGAGCAATTGAAGAGAATCCTGATTGGATTAGGGAACGGCGGAAGAAGATTCTGCGGGAGTCCGTTTCCTTTGAAAGTTCTTATAGATATAGTAGTTTTCCTGTTTTAAATAAGGTTGTAACAAGTCGTAATCGACCAGGAGTCCTAGTTTTAGAGTACAAATAGGAGTCGTCAGGGCTTTGCGAGATATCAACACATCAATCAACAAAATACTTCTACTTTTTACCAGTACTTTACTTTCAAGTCGGCGACTTCGCCAATATTTTCTTCTTCCACGAGTTCGTACGGATTGGCAAGGCTGCATCAACTTGATCTCCGGCCAATTGGTAGGTTCCGCTTACCGAATAATATCCGAGCTTTAACTACGGGCGCATCGCTGTGGTTTCGTTTGGATTTATTCACCAGTTATCGATATTTACTAGAATTGCAAGTTTTACCTGTTATTCTAGTATTATCACCAGTTATCCAGCTTGAGATCAGAGTAATCGGCTTCGTCATTGTTCTCCTTCGATTTATCAACATACAGCCGATTAGATCTGTTTCAAGTGTTGCTTCTATAGTAATTGTTTAGATTGCTCTAGCAGTTCTCTTTACAATTACTATACGATCATCGGCTGACCCATAGCCGATCATCTCTACAGCAAATCGGCCGATTTGCCGCCGACGCGCTCCTCAGGACAGATCGGAAATCCAGCCGATCGACGCGCCTGGAATTTAATACTCTATTTCCTTGTCAATCAACAGGTCAGATTGACTGGCACGCCGCGCGAACCGCACCAGGTCGATAACCCGAACAAAGCTAAGCAGATTCTCCCGGGTCGTGTGTTCGACGCTGAAGACCCATCGGCCGATTCCTATCCGGCCGATTTTAGCGCCAACACACTCCTCACTTATATGTGTGGAAATCCATGCAAACTCTACCTTCGGAAATGATGAATAGTTGCTCTATTCATGTTCTGCAAGTTCCTCGTTTATAGCTTGTTATTCGCTTAGTACTTGATCTTGCTGGTAAACCCTATTTTGGATTTGTTGGAGCATGAACACGATTTCCATGCCTAAGTTGTTGGGAAAATTTGAGATAGTGAAACTGGAATAAAACTGCATGCTCTAGTAGGGAACCTCTCAGAATTTCTTTGAAAACGAATACATGGTAAGGAGTTACCCTTTGGTTTAAATGTCCAATCCAGAGCCATAAAATGTTGAGTTGCTTTGAGCCTTGTCGAATAGTGAGTCCGTTCGAGGAAAGGTACGTGTCATCTACCGATCTTTCTCCTTTGTGTGCCCATTGTTTTGCTAGCCTCAAAAGTAATCTGGTCTGTTGATCACCTACTCCAAGTATCGTCATCCACCTTCGCCAGATATCACATCAATACCTCATCCTAAAATGCCCACTGTGAACCCATTCACGAAAGGTCTATGCATTCTGTCACTCCGCTCATGTTTCCATCTGCATCATGAGAGTATGGGCTATTCTTTAAAAAAAATGAGTATGAGAAAAGAAAGAAAAGAAGAAAAGAGATAGAACCAATACTCTCCAAAAATCAAAAGAGCTCATGTGTGCAAATAAAAGACCCAAATGATTCCAAGTGTGAGTCCAGTCTCTCCCTCTCCACTGGAAATTACATATTCCACAAGATCGGAATTTTATCGGGTGCCTACCTCCTTTGAACCACTATTCGGCTTGGCAACAAAGGTAACCAAGGTATGCGACACATCTCCTACCCCTAAGCTCCACATATCAACCTTAGAAGTAGGAAGAAAATGGTCAAGTTCCGACCATGGTGAGGATAATACATCTTGAGCGATCTTGAGAGTACCACTAGGGAACCTCAAAACCATTCTTTTGAAAAACTATCAAAATTCCGAGAAGGAGCCTGAATAGGTAGTAGAGAAACTCCGGTGGAACTGTTCAGTTTCTCAACTGCTCAAGGCGACGGAAGAATTGTGACTAAGCACCACACTCCAAATCAAGGTATGATCAGCATCCTCAGGTGCATACGAGTATGAGTAATTTGCTATGCACAAGGTACCTGCAGGGGGTGGACATTGATGCAACTCCTAATCCGCCGAGCCTAAGTATTAAGCTTGGGGGCGTGTTGACAGCCATTATTTGACCATCGTCTGTCAACATCTTGGGAATAATTCAGAGTTTTGCATTATGTTCCATGCATATTTTATTTAAACTAATAAAATTCCACAAGTTTTGGATGAGTTGTCTATGCAGGAGCAAGTGTACCAAAAATGAGCCAGTTTGGGAGAAATCCCAGGCTGGCCGGCATCCCCTAGGATGGCCGGCCTGGTCCCCCCTCTTCTTGCCACGTCATCGATCTAGGAGTCAACAAACACACCGAGGAGGATCATGCATCATGCACTTGAAGTCAGTTTAATCCAAGGACCCGAAAGGCTTCACACATGGATTCAAGGGCCCACCTGCATGTCTGAAACGATTGCTTAACTAAAAAGCAACTGTTACCGACCTCAGGAGGCAATCAGGACCGTCCACGAGAAGGTCGGTGCCACTTTGCACCAACCCCAGGCCGGCCGGCTGGCCCCACCTGGTGGCCACTGATGCCCAGTCTTCGCGTGGAATTTAAGCAAATGTCAAGGCTGCGTAATCTTGACGCTTTTCACCGGTTACCGACCTTCACTAGCTATAAATAGACCTCCCATCCTCACTTGTATGACACACACTCAGAAGGAGTTCTCTCTTCACTTCAGTCTAGAGTTAGGTTTAGTAGTCTAGGAGTTAGAGTCGAGTTGAGCTTGTCTCGGGATTCCGGAGTCGTCATCGGAAGTCTGGTATAAGATCTTGTATCCTTCCTTTGACATTATCAATATAAGTTATCTTCTTTATCTTATCGAGTCAACTTTACCTTCCTCTTTTATTTCCTCTTTTATTTATATATTCCCAAGCTCTTGCTTGTGTTCGGAAGTTCTATCCTTTAGCTTAGACTTTGTTCTAGTCTTTGTTTGTTGGGACCTTATCTTGCGGGTTTTCTCGCCTGGACTAGGGGGCTCAAGTTAGTCCCCTAGGTTGAGGGGGATTTCTCTTGAAGGCCTCCGGGGCATTCCTAACACCGAGTGCGGACGTGGTGTCTGGCTTAGTGTTAGCTAGAAAGTGTGTTCCACCCCATGGAACTGATGTGGTCGGCGGCAGGTGGTGACAGCCCTGTCCGTCCCTTGTAGTCCACCACGTTCGGGTGTTTTCGTAGCAGTAGATCGTTGGCCGAGTTGGACCCCCCATTTCTCCATCAGTCTATGGTCCTTCCGCCCCAGTCGCCGAAGTAAGCTCTATTCTCCTGACAGCTAGGTTGGTTCAGGTTTAGGTTAGGGAGGCTAGTTGATTAGTTTAGAACTGTTTTATGAGTCTTTCTCGCTCGTTGTCCTCCCAGCTACTTACCGCTCTAAGGTAGAGTCTCCTGTGTGTCATTTGGTCATTGCCTGGCCATTTATCCTATCTATTTATTTGGCTTACCCCCGCTATCTAGCTGGTGATTATCCTCAGTAAAGTTTACCGTCCATTCAATTGATACTCTTTAGACCATAACGCTTCCCCGTGGAAATTTGATACCCTGGAATACTCCTGTTGACGCCAGATTTTGACACGTGTTGAATCGGCGTCAAGAGGAGAAGATTGGCCGATGCGGCAGATCTGAAGGCTACAGAAAGGAATCGGCCGATTGAGGTAACAGTTGGAAATCGGCCGATTGGTGGCACAGCTTACGCCAACAGGATGGGATTATTTCAGAGGATCCGGGTCAAATCTTGGTCAAAGGGGGCATGCTAAGTTGGTCGGGGGGCAATTGAAGGAAATCCTGATTGGATTAGGGAGCGGCGGTGGAAGATTCTGCGGGAGTCCGTTTCCTTTTTAAAGTTCGTATAGATATAGTAACTTAAATAAGGTTGTAACAAGTCGTGATCGACCAGCAGTCCTAGCTTTAGGGTATAAATAGGAGTCATCAGGGTCTTGAAAAACATCAACACATCAATCAACAACAGTACTTCTACTTTTCTAGCAATTTACTTTCAAGTCGGCGACTTCGCCAATACTTTTCTTCTTTCACAAGTTCGTACGGATTGGTAGGGCTGCATCAACTTGATCTCCGGCCAATTGGTAGGTTCCGCTTATCGAGTAATATCCGAGCTTTAACTACGGGCGCATCGCTGTGGTTTCGTTTGGATTTATTCACCAGTTATCGATATTTACTAGAATTGCAAGTTTTATCTGTTATTCTAGTATTATCACCAGTTATCCAGCTTGAGATCAGAGTAATCGGCTTCGTCATTGTTTTTCTTCGATTTATCATCATACAGCCGATTAGATCTATTTCAAGTGTTGCTTCTGTAGTAATTGTTTAAGACCGTTCCGGTGGTTTTCATCACAATTACTACCCGATTATCGGCTGATCCATAGCCGATCATCTCTACAGCAAATCGGCCGATTCGCTGCCGACGCGCTCCTCAAGGCAGATCGGAATCCTAGCCGATCGACGCGCCTGGAATTTAATACTCTATTTCCTTGTCAATCAACAGGTCAAATTGACTGGCACGCCGCGCGAACCGCACCAGGGCGATAACCCGAACAGGAGCTAAGAAGATTCTCCCGGGTCGTGTGTCCGACGCTGAAGACCATCGGCCGATTCCTATCCGGCCGATTTTAGCGCCAACACACTTTTGGCACGCCTGGTGGGACCATTCAAGATCTGATATGTCGAAAAACGCAGAAATCTCCGACAGCAACATCACTGAGGTCACAGAAGCAGATCTCAAGGACGACCAGAGGGAAGAATTGGCCAAACATCTAGAAGATTACAAGAAGATGTACCTCCAGTCGTTCAGTCGTACCAGAAGCGGGGAGGCAATCAAGAAGACTCCTATTCTAGCGCCTCGCCACATCACCATTGTTGAGGACTCGAGCAAGATGTCAGAGATGATTCAACAGTCCGTGTATCAGGCATTCATCGACCAATCCTCAGTGATGACCAACACGGTGTATAACGCCGTCGTCAACTCTCTGGCCAGCGGAGCAGTCCAAGGCTATCAGGGACCGGCATATGCCCCTCCAACCACTCTGCCAGCCAGAAGCCTACCATACGCGTCCCAATCGGCTCCTCAGCCGATATTGACGCAACGCGAGGGGCACAACTCTCCATTGCCCCTGGCGTCTCCAAGATACAGCGGTGCACCATGTCTCCCATCACAGACACCGCTTCAACCCGTTCAGATTGCTTCTGTGCAGTCACTGCCTACAAGCTCAGCACCTTGGGGAACATCAGCGACAGCGTATTTCCCCGAGCCAGCGAACGGGTATGGAAGTTATTCAACCCAGGTGCCATACCAATCGGCCGCCTGGCCGGCGGTTCCCCAGTATCAGCCGATCTTATCAGAAATCGGCAGGGGGGCAAACACTACAGAAGCATTCAGAGGCACGGCGCCAGCAGTGACGTACGAAGGGGGTGCGGACTCGTTTCGCCATCAACTATCGGCCGCTCAGCAAAATTCGCCGATTCATCACCCGGCCGTACCAGCCCTTCAGCACATGCCCGCGCCGCGAACAGCTGTTCATCAGCAGCAGGTGGACTGGACGGCAAGAATAGCAGAAGTAATCCAGGATCAGTTTGGATTGAAGCCGAAAGTTCAAACTTATACCTACAAGATGCCATATCCATCGGCCTATGACTTGCTGCCGTTCCCACACCGCTACAAGGTTCCCGATTTCACCAAGTTCTCAGGGACGGACGATACATCCACTGTGGAGCATATCAACCGATTCATCATTCAGTGCGGGGAAGCTGCCATGCAAGATGCCCTGAGGGTGCATTTATTTTCATCATCTCTGTCCGGATCGGCCTTCCAGTGGTTCACCACCTTGCCGCCAAATTCCGTCGTCACATGGGCCGATCTGGAGAAACAATTCCACAAGTACTTCTACGCAGGAGTACACGAGATGAAACTCTCGGATTTGACCAGTCTCAGGCAGAGGAGCGATGAACCAGTGATGGGGTATATACAGAGGTTCAGAGAAACCAGGAACAAATGCTACAGTCTGGCTCTGACCGATGCACAGTTGGCCGATATCGCTTTCCAAGGCCTCTTGCCACAAATCAAAGAAAGATATGCTGCCCAAGAGTTTGAAAGCCTGAGCCAAATCGTCCACCGATTGTCAGGACAAGAGGTCCGACCGTTTGAACAGCGGAGGAACTTCCAAAAGAAGGTGGCATACTTGGAAGGATCTGAATCCGATGCGGAAGAGGAAATCGGCCTTGCAGAATGGGTCAAAGGGAAAAAACCGATATCATGCCCTTTTGGGAAGAAAGAGCCGGAAACATTCGGCTTTGACACGGCAAAGGTCGATAAAATTTTTGATCTATTGCTTCAGGAAGGGCAGATTAAGCTGTCTCAACATCACACCATCCCTACGGCCGATCAACTTAAGAAGATGAAATACTGCAAGTGGCACAACGCTACTTCTCATGATACAAATGAATGTAAAGTCTTCCGCCAGCAGATACAATCGGCCATCGAGCAGGGGCGGCTTAAATTTGAAACTCCAACTAAATCGGCAAAGCCGATGAAGATAGATCAGCATCCCTTCCCGGCCAACATGGTTAACGCTGGAGGAGACTCAAGTCAAACCCAGGTGCTGACGTCAGAATCGGCGAGAAGAGGCGGCCCGTCGACCCCAGGAGGCAGATCACGACGGAGGAAATCAGAAGGAACAGGCGAGGGCCAGAACGACCACGCAAGCCCGTCACCTCCCAATTCTTACTCAGTAAATATCGGCAGCAGCAAGAACAAGCAAGATACCAGGAAGAGACGATACGCCGGCATGTGGATCACTGGCAATATCCGTTCTTCATCCACTGCTGGGAGAACGACATCAGATTGTCGTCTGCCGATAACTGTCCGGAGTGTAACGGATTGAGCTGCAACGGTCGCCCGAGGCCACACTTTAGGGACAGAGGATCAGAGCCGATCAGCAGAAATCGGCGCGAGGAACGGCGCGTTTCGGTGCATGATCGGCTGGGGGGCAGAGTTGACCAGTACAACAGGTCAAAAAGCAAGATCGGCCAGCGGGATGGACTGGGGGGCAGGATCAGCGCGCACGATCGGCTGGAAGAGATGGCCGATGATAGGGTATCAGACGAGGATCCCCTAGGAAGGGAACCAGATTGGGAACACGCCAGATCATCGGCCAAACCAGCAAATCCCAGGTGGTGTCCCGATGGCCTATCCAGATCCCAGAAGCGAAGGATCCAACGCCTACGCCAGTGGGAGCATCAAGAAGAAGGATAGAGACAGGTGCTAGAGAGAAGGAATGTTAAATCTCGAGTTTGGCGCCCAAAGAAAAATGATCAAGAAACAAGCAACCAAGAATCGACAGCCGAAATTGATATGGTGGTCATACTGCCGATGGAGTTCATGGCGCCCGACGATCGGGATAAAGTAACAAGAACAGAGGAGGAACAAATGGCACAACTAGTGTTAGAGCCAATGACGGCTACGTTTGAGAAA
Source organism: Panicum miliaceum (assembly GCA_032594955.1). Classification (NCBI taxonomy): domain Eukaryota; kingdom Viridiplantae; phylum Streptophyta; class Magnoliopsida; order Poales; family Poaceae; genus Panicum; species Panicum miliaceum. Next base: position 17,445,457 of record CM064068.1, read on the forward strand.
CCAGAAGAGGAAAAACGACGGCATCTTAAAGCGCTGTTTCTCAAAGGTTATGTCAACGGAAGACCCGTCACCAGATTACTGGTAGATGGAGGCGCTGCAGTTAACATCATGCCGTATGCCATGTACCGCAAGCTGGGCAAGGGCGATGAAGACCTCACCAAGATGGACATGATGCTGAAAGATTTCGAAGGCAACGTGTCACCCGCCCGCGGAGCGCTCTGGATCGACCTCACCATCGGCAGTAAGACCCTCCCTACCACTTTTTTCGTTATTAATGGCAAGGGGTCCTACAAAATGCTGCTTGGTCGCGACTGGATACACGCAAACTGTAGTGTCCCATCTACAATGCATCAATGCCTTGTGCAATGGGTCGGCGACAGTACAGAGATAGTCGCTGCCGATTCCGTCTACAGCGTTGCAGCGGCCGACACGCAGCAGTGGAGCTGCGAGCACGTCAAGTGTATATCTGGCAGGACTTGGGACACTGACTTCCTGAAAGTGTCCGATTTCGGTCTACAGCCGATCCAAGCAGTCGGCTCTGAAGATTCGGAATAAATGGATTAGCTCGTCCGAGAAGATGGGAAGCTTGGGCATAGGTTTACGTCGGCCGATTTATTAGAGATGGTAGATTTGGGAGATAGCAGCAAATCAAGGCCGACGTACATTAGTGCCAATTTGGATCCTGAGTACAAATGTAAATTGATAAGTTTATTAAAAGAGTTCAAGGATTGCTTTGCTTGGGAATACCATGAGATGCCAGGACTAGACCGGTCTATTGTTGAACACCGGTTACCTATAAAATCAGGATATCGGCCATATCAGCAACCTGCACGACGGTGTAACCCCAAGATTCTACTTGACATAAAGGCAGGATTTATTCGGCAGTGCCGCTACGCCGAATGGATTTCTAACATTGTGCCTGTATACAAAAAGAATGGAAAATTACGTGTGTGCATCGATTTTAGGAACTTAAATCAGGCTACACCGATGGATGGATATCCGATGCCGATGGCCAATATCATGGTGGATGCTGCCGCAGGCCACAAAGTCATAAGTTTCATGGATGGGAATGCCAGGTACAATCAGATATTAATGGCCGAGGAAGATATTTCGAAAACGGCTTTTAGGTGCCCAGGCCATCTTGGTTTATTTGAATGGGTGGTTATGACTTTCGGGTTGAAGAACACCGGCGCTACATATCAGCGGGCCATGAAGTACATCTTCCACAAGCTCATTGGTTCATCGGTGGAAATTTATATAGATGACGTCGTGGTCAAGTCAAAAGGTCACCAAGATCATCTGGCCGATTTACAGGAAGTACTGGAGTGCATAAGGAAACATGGGCTGAAGATGAACCCAAACAAGTGTGCATTTGGTGTATCGGCCGGACAATTCTTAGGATTCATGGTCCATGAGCGCGGGATCGAAGGGGAGGAATTCCCGAGAGCTTTAAACGGGCGATATCTGAAGAGGTACTATCCAAGCATTTGGGTAGATACATACCTTGCAACAAAATATGTCAAGATAACATGGCCGATTTCTCATCGGTTTCTGTCTACACATCTGGTGAAGGAAACATTGGGATTCATTATTGAATGGAAATTACAGATTACATGGCCGACATGGTACAAGTCGCCCTTAGGATAAAAATACTGGTGTGTCTACTGATTACGCCTACGCTGGATTTCTCTCTCGATGCGACCCAGTTTTATCATAAGGGTGAGCCTTTTCTCTTTCGGGTCCTCTGCAGTGGCTCCAGTTTCTGCTTGGTTGCAAAGTTCTTTCAGCAGGCGGGTCTTCTCCTCTTCCAGATCTTCCATGGCGACTTTAGTTTTGGCTTTACAAGGAAGTGAAGAACTTTTTTCGGAAGACGGTCGCTTGCGGACCAAAAGATGAGCATTTATGAGGTCCGAATATTCCTGGACGGCGGCAGGGACATGATCTCTGAGTTCCTCAGCATGAGTTCTTATCAGATTTCTGTCTGCCTGTGATAATGGCTCTTCTGAATGCATGATTTCTATCGCTCGCTCTAGACCAGGGCTGAGACGGTTTGGCTAAACAGAGATAAAAGGAGTTACCCAATATCGGAGCAATTGAGATGCTTAAGAGAAAGGCAGAGGGGGAGTTCATACCTGGTTGACAGAGGAAGAGGATGAGGAGGACGAACAAGACATCTTGCCGTTCAGTTTGGGACAGTAAAAGAAGGAGAGGAGATAAGTAATGCGTGTGCCTCTAGAGATGGTGAACGGTCTGCGTATAAATGAAGAGGAGGTAGATGGATGGTGAGACACGTCCTATCGGAGTAAATACATACATAAATGCAAAGCAGACTGAAGGAGCAGTTCAAAACCAAATCGGCGCAGTGACATTAAAGGAGCAATAATGTTTAACATATTTTTACAACCCAAGGAAAGCATCTATGGCTACAATCGCTCGTCGTCTAATTTGATCGGCCGAGTCTACTATTCTCTGATCATCATTGGCCGATCCTGGTACTTCTGACACGCGGCGACGGAGCCTTATTGTTTCACGGGCCAGATGTTATCTTTCTTGCTTCAGCTCGCTGATGATGGATGGGAGTTCTTGGAGCTTCTTCTCTTCAGCGGCTATCTCTTTGGTTATCTGTTCCATCTCCTTGGCCAGTTCTGCTCTCCTCCGTTTCAGCCGATCTATTGCGCCGACGATGTCCGGACGGCAATTCTCGAGGAAGTTGATCCTGTGGTGTACTTCCTGAGTCCGGTGCTTGTACGAGTCGACCTCCTCCTGAGTTTTGGCCATCTGAGCACGATCAGCCATACGTTGCAGCGCCCTGGAAACCAGAATCTGCATACCCTCTATGTAGGCAGCATACCCCAAATTTTCCGACACTTCATCCGGGATGCGATCTTTGACCTCGTTGAAAAGTCGTCGAATCGGCGATGCATCTTCCACCAATCGGCCGATGTCATCTTGGAGGAGAGTATGAATGCTTTCGAGCTTGGAGCGGACATCGTCGGAGGTGGAGCTCGATGGAATTGGGTGTGAAGCGATTTCTTCGTCATCGGCCAAGGAGACAGCAAAAGAAAAGATGCTATTGTTGGGAGTATCTTGCTCCTGTAAGGAAACAAAGTAAAGGGTAAGCAAGCGGTGAAAGGAAATCGGCCGATTCTAATGGTAAGACTGTTACCTCTTTGAAGCAAATCTCTCTTGCCTGCGCCGGTGGAAGTGTTTCCCTTGTCTCAGGGACTGGTACATTTGGTTCATCGGAAGAAGAAGATTCGATGGTTATTAGCGCTCCGCTTGGACCAGCTTCCTGAAAAAGACATGAAAGAAGATTCCCGTGAAAATGCTATGGGAAATTGAAATAAGATAGTAACAGAAATTTGCCATGCCTCTGTGGGCCTCCTGGCCGATGCCTGTTGTGGAGTTATAATCGGCGTACCCAAATCGGCCTGCATCAAAATTGGTTAAGTTTTCTGAATATTAAGGACTCAAGGTAAGAGATCGTGTACCTCGGCGACAGGAGCTGCTGGAATCTCGGTCCCCACTTGAGACGTGGCCGATAGTTGCGGAGACTGCGGCGGGATAACTTGTGCAGCCTGGCAGAGGAATAGAATTGATGTCAGTAGAAGATTTGGAGAATATATAAGATAGAAAAGATTACCTGAACAGCTTCTACTAATAGTGATGCTGCAGCAGCCCCGACTTCAGCAGTAACTTGGGGATCGGCCATCTCGACAAACGGCGAAGGTAAAGGACCTGGAGTCTCGGTGGGTGTCACCACTACTTGATCGGCCGATCCGACGCGGGGAGTCTCGGCCGATACCACTGCCATTTGGCTGGCCGATCCGATGCGGGAGACTTCAGCCGATGCTATTGCCGTCTAATCGGCCGATCCAATGCAAGCTCGCACCCGACGGCTGGTTATCTTTGATGTTGGCCTTTTTGGTGCTCGCCTTGATCGGCCGGTGGAGATATCTCTGACAGTTGGAGCATGGAAGCCGATAAGTGGATACGGCTTGTATTGGTGATGGCTATCAATCGGCCGGCCGCTTCGGCTCCGCATCGGGGGAACATGGCTTTCAGACTGAAGAGATGAACATGAGTTAACAACGAGATGATAATATAACATTGGAATCGGCTAAGGAAAAAGGACATACCGCTGCATTTGGGTCGATGTTCTCTGGGTCCAGAATGTTGTAGTAAGATGATGGAGATTTACAGAAAAGGTGCTGCTTCCATTCTGCCCACCATAATTTAAACTGCTGGGTGGCGAAAGAGGCAACTGACCAACCATTCAAGTCAATGGTACTGGAGTCGGGTACTAGATCGCACAGCCGGCTGTAATCAAGACTTGAGGTTAGTCCATCTCTGAATTTTGCCTGGCCGGCGAAATAGACTCGAATCGGCAGTTGCCCAAAACCTAGTTGCCTTGCCGCAACCGATGGACTGTAGAACTCGTAGGTGGGTGAGTCCTTTCCTGAGAAGAAGTTAGCCGGCAGAATCCCCGGCTTGATCAAGACGTCCATTAACTCTCTGTCAAAGGTATGAGTGGAGAAATCAAAGCATACGGGCAATTCGAAAATCGGCTCTACTGCCTGATATGGGTGCCAGCTGATCATCTCTTCACTAAGGCCATTGTAGAAACATCTGAAGTATTCAGCTGTACGGGTGGCAGTGAATTGGCAGCCGGGAAAGGCCGATACCGCTTCTCCAAAAGATCTGCAGCGGCGATGAACCGATGGATTCTCCTCTGACTCGATGTTGGGAAAGGTCTTTGTCTCTATCCGCTGCTGAGAAACCTTGCTCATGTGTAAATTGAGCCAGAGGGTGATGAACCACCAAGGACCACCTGGATTCCCTATCGGCTCCCCCTTCGACAGCTTGACGCCGATTTGGTGCATCAGATGGTATGCCGATCCCAGCAAGTGTTTTCCAAGAGGGATGGCCGATCCTTGTGAAAGAGCCTCTGCCAACGCTTGAGTGTTTGAAGAGGGGCCGACTGCTCTGCCACAGAAGAAATGTTTCTCCAGCCACATCATCAAGAAGGCAGTATGCTCCCTCTGCGAGACTGTCCCGGTCTTCATGTTTTTACCGATGTATCCTTTCCACCTGCCGATTCCTTTTGTCTCCAGCCGATGAGATGGCTTGAATAGATAATTGAAGGGGGTATCGGCGGAGGAAACATCGAGGCCGGTCAGTAGCAGAACATCGGCCAAGGTCGGGGTCATGGGTCTGTGTCCGAAAAGGAATGCGTTAAGTGCATCAGACCAAAAATAAGAGGCTGCCATAACCAGAGGTTCGTTCCTTTCCATCTGAGACAGGGATAAGTCTATGCACTGGCCGATTTTGAGTTCTTCCCACTGAACCCTCCAAGATCCGGCTACCCTCTGGTACCATTCTCTCCACCCGGGCGTTTCATTTGGCCAAGATCTGAAAGTGCCTACCCAATGATCTAAATCCATAGATGACTGCTTAAAAGGGATCCTATGGGTTTCTAAACTGATCAGATCCGTTGGATCAGGGCTCCCCATAGGGTCCAAACAGATGAGGTCTGGGGATTCTGAGAGAGGAATAGTGATTCGATGCCTAAGTGCCTAAAGAAGGGAAAAAGGGAAGAAACTAAGAGAGAGTCCGGAAAATACTGAAGCAGTAAAAAGGCGAAAAGGGAAAAATTTCGAGCATTTACCTCTGGGATGGAGGCCATCATCGCCGATGACACCGCTGGGGAAGCCGCCGATTGGGCCGCCGCCGCCGAAGGAGTAGCCGATGGAGCCTCTGTAGATGGAGTGGTCGCCGATGGAGATGCCATTGGGGGTCGGAGCAAGCCACGGATGAGATCGCCGGAAAGGGGGAAGCACTTGGAAATCGAAAGAGCTTGGAGGAAGACGAACAGTGGTGCGATTGAAAAGAATGCTAGATTCATGGGGAAGGATAGGCGGAGAAAGCCAGTACTTAAGAGAAATCAGGGAAGCGAGGGCAAAGATGGTATTTTTACCGCGCCATCTACACGAGTTCCAGAGGAGCGGTCGTTTCGCGTGCTTGGTTCGAGGAAATTGCAATCATTGTGCCGCGGAACGAAAGGAGATTTTTACTGCGCCCGTTTCGGAGGAAAGGATTAAAGAAAGAGTTTCGAAGAAAAAGTTATATTTTACTCCGAAACTGGGGGCATGTGTTGACGCTAGATTTTGACACGTGTTGAATCGGCGTCAGGAGGAGAAGATTGGCCGATGCGGCAGATCTGAAGGCTACAGAAAGGAATCGGCCGATTGAGGTAACAGTTGGAAATCGGCCGATTGGTGGCATAGCTTACGCCAACAGGATGGGATTATTTCAGAGGATCCTGGTCAAAAGTTGGTCAAAGGGGGCATGCTAAGTCGGTCGGGGAGCAATTGAAGGAAATCCTGATTGGATTAGGGAGCGGCGGCGGAAGATTCTGCGGGAGTCCATTTCCTTTTTAAAGTTCGTATAGATATAGTAATTTAAATAAGGTTGTAACAAGACGTGATTGACCAGGATTCCTAGCTTTAGGGTATAAATAGGAGTCGTCAGGGTCTTGAAAAACATCAACACATCAATCAACAACAGTACTTCTACTTTTCTAGCAATTTACTTTCAAGTCGGCGACTTCGCCAATACTTTTCTTCTCTCACGAGTTCGTACGGATTGGCAGGGCTGCATCAACTTGATCTCCGGCCAATTGGTAGGTTCCGCTTACCGAGTAATATCCGAGCTTTAACTACGGGCGCATCGCTGTGGTTTCGTTTGGATTTATTCACCAGTGATCGATATTTACTAGAATTGCAAGTTTTATCTGTTATTCTAGTATTATCACCAGTTATCCAGCTTGAGATCAGAGTAATCAGCTTCGTCATTATTTTTCTTTGATTTATCATCATACAGCCAATTAGATCTATTTCAAGTGTTGCTTCTGTAGTAATTGTTTAAGACCGTTCCGGTGGTTTTCTTCACAATTACTACCCGATTATCGGCTGATCCATAGCCGATCATCTCTACAGCAAATCGGCCGATTCGCTGCCGACGCGCTCCTCAGGGCAGATCAGAATCTCAGCCGATCGACACGCCTGGAATTTAATACTCTATTTCCTTGTCAATCAACAGGTCAGATTGACTAGCACGCCGCGCGAACCGCACCAGGGCGATAACCCGAACAGGAGCTAAGCAGATTCTCCCGGGTCGTGTGTCCGACGCTGAAGACCATCGGCCGATTCCTATCCGGCCGATTTTAGCGCCAACAACTCCAAGGTGAAGTGCTACAGCAGTGTATTCTGTGCGCTTGCGGAATATCTATTCTATTGAGCATAAGAAATGCCAACATTGCTCATTTCCTGCAATTTCGTCCCGTAATCGTCTGCATACAGAAATCAACCAGCACTGGTGGAATTTGTCAGATAAAGCCCTATTCTAATGCTGATCCTTGGATAATTGTTGCTTTTATGCAGGTTTCGACGGTCGAAAAGTGGTCCGTATCGAGCGTCAACACCAGGCCTACGTGATCCTACTTTGGAAAAAAGAGGATGCGACAATGATTAGGGATTATTGGCCTATTAGCCTGATCCATGGCTTTGCGAAGTTGTTCACAAAAGTCCTGGCTAGACGCCTTGCCCCATATATGAATTCGTTGGTACGCACCAATCAAGGTGCCTTCATTGCTGGCTGCCTCATTTATGAAAATTTCAAGGCGGTGCAACTCACAGCCAAACTCCTGCACAGCAAGAAGATTCCTAGCGCTCTCTACAAGATCGACATAGCCAAAGCTTTTGACTCCTTGGATTGGCCTTTCATGCTGCAAGTGTTGAGGCACATGGGATTCTCAAGGAGATGGCTGAATTGGATCTCACTTATGTTGTCCACTACCAGCATGAAGATCATCCTCAATGGCTCACCGGGTTGTCGTATCTGTCACGAGCGAGGCCTCCGGCAAGGCGACCCCCTCTCACTGCTGCTTTTTGTGATAGCTATGGAGGCTCTAAATGCCCTGGTAAAAAATGCAGAAACAAAAGGAATCCTTGAAACACTTGGTCACAATGCCATTCAGGAGAGGATTTTCTTATATGCTGATGATGTAATTCTTTTTACCTCACCCAAACAGCAAAGCTTGGTTGCAACTCATAGTATTCTGGAAATCTTTGCGTTGGCATCTGGTCTCAACATCAACAAAAATAAATGTGCAATCACTATGATATGCTACTGACTAGATGATACTGCTTTGCTTATGCAATTCCTTGATGGTAACATCCAAGCCTTCCCAATTAAATACTTGGGCATACCATTGTCGGTCAAGAGACTAAGGAAATCAGAATTGCAGCCCATTGTGGACAAGGTCGTGACTGGGTTGCCAACGTGGCAGGCAGAATTACTGACGAAAGCAGGTCGAATGGTCCTGGTTAAAGTTAAGTTATCTGCCATCCAATTCATACTGCTTCAGCCATTTCCCTCTCTCCATGGGTGATCCAGATAAGCGCAGGCGTGCATTCCTTTGGAAAGGTTCTGATTCTGGCTCTGGAGGACACTGCCTTTTGGCATGGCGAAAGGCTTGCAGGCCAACTGATATTGGGGGACTCGGGATCCTTGATTTAACCTTGCAGGGTTATGCGCTTAGGATGCTCGGGTATGGCACAAACGTGCTGATCCCAACAGGCCATGGTCGTGCCTACTTGATGGCTCATAAAAGGTAGTTGATGCAATGTTTGCGGCCTCAATAACAGTCGCAGTTCGGAATGGTTTGAGCTCCTTTTTCTGGACAGATAAATGGATTGATGGTCGCTCAATTGCTGACCTTGCCCCGGCTCTGCTGAATGCAGTGCGCCCCCACACACACAAAACAAGAACAGCCGCGCAAGGGCTAATCAACAATGGCTGGGCACTGACATCACGGGTGCCTTAACTGTTCAGGTGATAATTGATTATCTGCTGATTTGGGACATCATCAGGCAGCGTCAGCTCAATCTGAATTCGAACATACCCGACACCTTCAGATGTAAGTGGATGGCAAATGGCCAGTTCACTACTTCCTCAGTTTACAGAGCCTTCTTCCTGGGACAACATGCGATTCCAGGAGTGAAAGTGCTAACCAAAACTTGAGCCCCAGGTCGCTGCAAATTTTTCTTTTGGCTACCTTTACATGATCGTTGCTGGAAAGGGGCAAGAAAGAAAAGACACAACTTACAAAACGATGACGCCTGCACTTTCTGCGATCAGCACTCGGAGACGATCACCCATCTACTGGTCGAGTGCGTACTGGCTAGAGAGGTTTGGTACGTGGTGCTCAGACGATGCAATCTATAAAGGCACACTCCATTGGCAGGGATCCCAAATTTCGTTGAGTGGCGGTTACTCTCATGAAGTGTCACACCCGATTCCAGAAACAACCTGATGCATCTGATGTGTGCACCAGGATCAAGTTCAGACACACATGATAGACGAAATAAGTGTAATATATCAAAGACAATGCTCAAAAAGTAAACAAGATAGAGTATTTAACATTATTACAATCGAAATAAAATAGACACAGATGTCTTTAAATGTTTCACCGATATACCCTAAATGAAGTCTGCAACAACTCCGTCTTCCACAGGCGATGACTGGTGAACGCAAGCCTAGAACTCCTCAAAGTTGTCGAAGTTCTCCTTCTCAAAGTTCTCTTCTGAGCAGCAGTTGGGCAAGGGTGAGTACTCTTATGGTTGGTACTCAGCAAGCGGGGGAAGATATGCAAGGCCATCAAGGATAGATTAAGGTTTACAGCAATTAGCACTTTTAGTTGGTCAAGTTTTATTAGCAAGCACCTGTTAACTAGATGTAAGCTTATACCAACCCACTTAAGCATAAGCATAAGGGTACGAACAACATAAGCATAAACCAAGAACCACAAGTTAATTAATCCTCAAATTCCATTATCATGTGAGGGTCCAAGCCGCTCATAACCGTAAGCACAGCTGTTATAACAATTTTACACTCTGCAGAGGTTGTACACTTTACCCACAAAACGTGTTCCCCTGAGTCGCCTGGGTTTGCATGGCCCTTAAACACTTCCGAGATGAGTGGCGAGGGGTACACTATGAAGCCTTTACAAAGATATGTCGAGAGCTAGACAGCCCGCTAGAGTTTCGGTAGCAGTGTGGTCCATAAACCTCTGTAATGGTCAGCTCCTTAGCAAAGGCCGCTACCCCAAGAGGACCGGGCTATGAACCCTACACCGACCCCCTCCTTGCCCTTTCGATAAGGCCATCAGCTAACTACACATCTAATTAATCAGCTAAGATCAAAGCCATGTGACTTTATGGTTGCATGGTTCACTTTGGTGGTTCTCCATGTTTCCATTAAACAAAGTTGATCTTTTATTAACAAGGTATAACAACAACATAAAGCATGATCATCATTATTATAAGAGTAAACCATCACCATTCCCAAAGTAAGCAACTATGCGTGACTACCCAACATGAACAATAAACCCGGTGGTTCAAGGCTTTGGGTAAAAGACTAGGTATGTCCTTAGCAGGTGACCCATCAAGTTTATGCAAAACAATATTAAAGTAAAGTGAATTATCATTCTATTGTTGGGATAAAATAGAACATGCAGGGGAGGGAAGTCCACCTGCCTTCTTCAAAGAGCTGCTGATTCTCTTCCTCTTGCTCTTGATCTTGCTCGAACGTCACATCGTCTACACGATCACACAAGCACGCATACACAACAAATAAGAAACAGTACAATAAATAGTAAAAACAGAGAGTAAAAAGATGATAAAGGTGTAGAGCAAGATGCAAGGATCACGTGAGCGCAAGAATCGCTGAAATCGGAATTGAAATGACAAAGATATGACTAAAACAGTTATCCAGGTACCTATCTGTGAGAGTTTTGAACTTCTAGGGGCTAGATCTGATGAAACCAGGTGCTAAAATGTAATTAAACCCTAAATAGAGGGTCCTAGGTGCAAACCTGGGGTCTCTGGACGGCGGGTTCTAAATCTAGAAATTACAGGGGCCTAAACAGAAAGTTAAGGGCCCAAAACTAATTATTTTCCAAAAGATCTTGACCACGGGTGGATTTGTGGAAAACCTAGGGGCTTTTCTTCAAAGAGATCTGGCGGCGGCTAGGGTTTGGCTCGGATCGGGTGGATCTAATCCACTGGATGTCGATCCGACGGCGGCAGAGGAGTCGGCTCGGCTCGACTCAGCTGGGCATGGCTCACGCTCGGCTGCAAGGCGCAGTGGCTCAGTTGGGCGGATCGACCGGGCGGCACAGGACGTCGATGGCGAGCGGGGACAGCGGCAGACAGCCGGAAGACACCGAAATCAGTGCTCCGGGGCAAGGATCAGCACTGGGAAAAGCCAAGGAGCGAGAGGGCGGCACGGTGAACATGATGGGGGCCATTGGAGGTCGGCTCGGCGGCCGGAAGCAGGCGCGCCACGGTGAGGGGCAGAGCGATTGCTTCAGCGAGCAATCGACAGCGAGGGAGGGCGAGAGATAGGGGAAAAAGGGGGCGGCGAGAGTGCTCACCACCTCGTGGAGGGTTTGCGAGGGTTGAAGGTGGTGAGGACATGGCAGAGTGGCGGGTCGTCGATGGGGGTGCGGTTCAGGGCGGCAGCGTTCCTCTGGTGAGCAAGTGCCGGTGAGGTTCGGTAGAGCGGGGAGGAAGACGGGGCCGACGATGGTGCTCCTCCCAAGGCAAAGCTCCGGCGGCGGTCGAGATCGATGAAGAGGCAGCGGGGCAGAAGGTAGACAACAAACGGCGACGAACTCAAGTTCGGGCTCGGAAATGGAGGCGGCGACGCTGCGTGTGTGGGCAGAGGGTGTAAAGGGGGGGAGTGAGGGGCTCAGGCACAGCTTTTAATGGGGAAGGGAGGAGTGGAGCGGCTGCGTAGAGGAGGCGGTGGCGCTCGCGGCGGCCGGCATCATGGCCGTGATTATAGCGGCCACCCAGGGAAGGAAGGGGGCGCGCGTCGCGGGGATCATCAAGGCAACGTAAAGAAGCTAAGAGAGGGAGGGCACGCGCTTGGGTCCCACAACGGGCAACGGGGGGATTCGCGGCGAGGAATGGGCGGCGGGGCAGCAAGAGTTAGGGGAAGGGGCTGACTAGTGGGGCCCGGCTGGCGGTGAGAGATGGAGAGTGCAATGGAGAGAGGGTGGGTTGGGCCAGATGGCTTGCTGGGCCGCGCGAGAAAGAAAGGGAGGGGAGGGGAAGAGAGGCTTGGGCCAAGCTAGGAAAAAAAAGAAAGAGGGGGAGGGAGATCTGGGACGGGCTGAGAGAGGGACAAAGAGAGAGAGAGAGAGAGATGTTTTTGTTTCTTTTCTCTTTATTATTATAAACACATTTTCCTTTTATTCTACAACTTTGCGTGTTGCAAAACCTACCCCCTTTAAAGAGAATCTCATCCTCGAGATTCGGAAGGATTGGAGAATAGCTGAGGAAACTCTGCAATCAATTCATCTTCTCTTTCCCAAGTAGCCTCATCCTCTGAGTTGTGACTTCACTATACTTTAAACATTTTGATCACTTTGCTTCGAGTAACCCTCTGAGACGTTTCCAAGATTCTGACTGGATGCTCTGAATAAGTCAAATCATCCTGCACATTGAGTTCTTCCAGCGGTAACTGTTTCTTAGGCACTCTCAAACACTTCTTTAGGTGTGATACATGAAACACGTCATGGACATCAGATAATCGTGTCGGTAACTCCAATTGATATGCCACTTCACCCTTCCTTTCTAGGATCTAAAAAGGGCCAATATAACAAGGTGACAACTTTCCTTTCACTTTGAATCTACGAAGACCCCTGATGGGTGATACCTTGAGATACACAAAATCTCGAACTTCAAATGTCAATTCCCTTCTTCGTGTATCAGCATAACTCTTCTGTTGTGACTGAGCAGTCTTGAGATTATCCCGGATTATCTTGACTTGTCTTTCATCTTCTTGTAGAATCTCTAGCCCAATGACATGACTTTCTCCTATCTAACTCCAATACAATGGTCTTCTGCATTTTGTCCCGTATAATGCTTCAAATGGGCCATCTTGAGACTAGCCTGATAACTGTTATTGTACGAAAATTCTGCAAATGGCAAGCTTTTATCCCATCTGCCTCCATGTTTTAGGGCACATGCTCTCAACATATCCTCTAATACCTGATTTGTTCGTTCAGTCTGACCGTCTGTTTGTGGATGGTATGCGGAACTGAAATTGAGCTTTGTATCCATGGATTCATGTAACTTCTGCCAGAAACTTGACGCGAACTGAATACCTCGATCGGACACTATCTTCTTTGGAACACCATGCAGACACACAATCCGTGACATGTACAGTTCTGGTAGGTTGGCTCTAGTGTATGTTGTTTTGACCGGTATGAAGTGAGCAACTTTCGTTGGTCTGTCCACAATAACCCATATCGAGTCGTAACCATCACGAGTGTGGGGTAACCCTACAATGGAATCCATACCAATCTCTTCCCATTTCCATTCAGGTAAACCTGTTGGTCCTCTACTTTCACTCTCTGGCACACATAACAAAAAGCTACGTGGGTTGCTACATCCCTTTTCAAACCATACCACTAGTACTCCTTCAAGTATTGATACATCTTGGTACTTCTAGGATGAATGGAATAAGCAGAATCATGTGCTTCCTTCGGAATGAGTTCATGAAGGTGATCAATTTCAGGTACACAGATCCTCTTTCTGAACCAAACAGTTCCTTGTTCATCTTCTGCGAAATCCGTGGCCTTGCCTAAACCAATTTGAATCTTGATTTCTTTGATCTTAGCATTTGTCAACTGCCCTTTTCTGATCTCTTGCTCTAATGTAGGTACCATTTCCATAGTCATTGCTTCTGTATGTGTGACAATTCCCAAATTCAGTCATGCCATTTCCCAACACAATTCCTGAGGCATCAATCGAGCAATCATCATATTAGCTTGACCTTTTTAACTTAGGGCTTCTGAGACAACATTCACCTTACTGGGATGATACTGAATATCCAGATCATAATCCTTGATTAATTCTAACCATCTACGTTGTCTCAGGTTAAGATCCTGTTGAGTGAAAAATGTACTTCAGACTCTTATGATTAGTGAAGATCTGACATTTATTCCCAATCATATAGTGCCTCCAAATCTTCAATGCGTGCACGACAGTAGCCAATTCCAAATCATGAGTAGGATAGTTCTGCTCATGCTTCCTCAACTGTTTTGAAGCATATGCTACAACTCTGCCTTCTTGCATTAGCACACATCCAAGTTCCAGATGTGAAGCATCACAATACACATCAAACCCTTTGTGGATATCTGGCATTATCAACACGGGAGCAGTGGTCAATCTTATTTTGAGCTCTTCAAAACATTTCTGACACGCGGCATCCCACTTAAATTCTTTCCCTTTTTCCAACAAAGAAGTCAGGGGTTTCACAATCTTTGAGAGTCCTTCAATAAATTCGCGATAGTAACCTGCAAGTCCAAGGAAACTTCTGATTTCAGACACAGTCTTCGGCGAATTCCAATTCAAAATGATAAGGTTTCAATATATTTGGATGGCGGGAACGGACCTTGGAGACTATATAAGGGAACCCCCTCACCCCCCTCAACACACACACAACACATGAAGCCTCTCTCCCTCTCACAGTACTTGTACTCCTTAGGGTAGTTGAGCTAGGCTAGTACCTTCTCTCATAGTGAAGCAAGTCGTCCTCAGGGTCGGAGAAGCATTCCTCGGGCTTGGTAATGGCTTTGTATTCGAATAGTCAGAACTCTATTCTTAATGCAGAGCTGAGCCTTGTTTGTTTATCTATCTTGGTAGTACATCATGACTTGTCTTGTTATGCTGCCTTGCTAGCTAATCATGTCTTGGCTTGGTGCTTCATTCATGATACTTTATATATGATTAGGCCAGATAATTTGGGTAAGGATATCGATTCGTTGTGCCTTCGGGCTTGCCTTAGCGTCTTACTTATCCATCCGAAGGGTGGGAGACCCGGGGCGCTAGGGTAGTGACCTCACACACGAGCGTGGTGCTCGGGTATGCGGGAACCTTCAATTATGACCGTGCTCCTTGGTGTTACTGGGGTAGACAGCAAGTAGTGACAGCCCTGTCCGTCCGCTAAGAAGCTGCTTCGTGGTTAGTGTACTCCCCGACGTTCGGGTACGGTGTAGGAGTTCTAAAAGATGTAATGGTCCGTATGTTCTCCGGGACAGGACATTCTTACTGGTATCCCTAATTTTCCGGCACCTGCAGTCCTAACCATATGTATGTTGCATGACCCTTGCTTGCCTGAATAGATACTATTAGGAGTTGTTGTATGCCTATGCTCCCACTAACCTTAGGTTTATTCATTTATTCTTTATCCAGAGTTGGCTTGAGCGTGTGTGTCGCATTACCCTCATTCATATCTTTATCATAACTTACCCCTGTATTGTTATAGTCTTATGGCAGAACCACCTGAATTAATTCGGCTCAACCGCGCTAACCATCACCACAAGGGCAATCAGAGCTAACTCGCACTTCAAACGGAATAATCCACTGGTCTGTCGGTAACCTCCCGATACAACCACGGTTTTTGCCGATCGAAACCACACATACATGTACTCACACGAAGGTGAGCTCAGAGGATACAACATTCCACAAATTTTACATCACTCGGCATTATCACCGTTGGCCGGGGGCGTATCCCATTCCACCGACCAACTAGGAGGAAGGGTACAAGGCCAAGTCAAGCTAGCAATCATATCCTCGAAAGTTTCACTTGAAAACAAGCCACAAGCAAGTCTGAGTATACTAATACTCAGCAAGGCTTACCCGACTAGTGGAATATACTTAGCCGACTTCTAGACATGCAAGGCTTTTGGCTTGAGGGGTTTGTTTTGCCGAAAAGCATGTATAAGTAGGTCCTTACTTTCAAATTTTAGCTCCAAGTTCTAGATTTCTTTTACCATTCTAGGTAAGCAACTATCCAATATCATGAATGGTGGAAGAATTATTTTGCATCCAACAAGATTAATCATCATCATTGTTCCTCTTCTTACTCTATGTGGTAAAAGGGTCAAGCGGTCTCAATAACCACGAGAAACGGACGATTCGAATCGAATTTCTTAACCTTGCAAGGGAAACCTAAACACACGTCACGTGGTTACTCCCAGAGTCACACGTGCAACTTTTCCCTTCAATTCCCACTTCACGGAACAGGCCCACCGCCCTCGACTACACGTCCCCATGGCCCGGCCATAGCGGCACATGCACCCGCCATTAGCTAGATGTGAACGAATTCAAGATGGTGGGGAGTATATTCCGGCCTCGGTTCAATCCGGTACTTAAGCTTACCGATTACCATATTCTCGGCATGTGGTTAGTACGTTCAAAAACTTAACCACCACTACCACACACTGCGGCCTTAGCATTTTCACTAAACAGACGGGCCTCAATCATCAACATAAACATCGTACCATAGCCCCGTCCGTCGACCTTATGATTGTAGCATGTAGTAAACATTCAACTCCTATATTCTCGCGAGTGACAGGAAATCACTCGACTTTTACCGAGTCCTATTAGCATAGCATTCTATTGAACCTTACATCTTGTGTTCAGTTTTCATTCAACTCCTATAAACTTAATGCACAAGTAGAATAGAGTAATAAGTGGCATAAGTTTAGGAAAATAGGGTTCATGCTCCGGGGCTTGCCATCTTGGGAAAAGCTAGCTTGGGGCTCGTCCGAACTCGGGCTCGGGTCTTCGAGAGCTTCAGTTAGATTTACTTGAGCTTCACGCTGCTCACTCTCGGACGCGGGCACCAGCTCGTACGTTCCATCGGCGAGAGTAGTCGATTCTATATGAATGCACAAGTGTAAGTTATAGTGATGGTATATGATGATTATTTTCCTTCACGATAAAGTGGCAGTCCACAAACATTAATTTTATTGGGAAGTTACTTACTTAAGATTTCTTTGGGCATTTGTTAATAGGGTATAACTTAACTATTAACTTCATTAAACAAGAAGGGGTTGTGTTGTATTGGAAACTTAATTTTCTAAGCACAACATGGATTAAACACAACTTTTGAATTAGGTAACTTTTGGTGATGAAATTTTTATTTAGAGCACATTATGCAGAGACAAAAGTACTGTAAACATTTCAGACATTTTCACGCAGCAGAATAATTATGAAAAATGTAATACACAGCTACTGCTAGAAATTAGTTATTTTTATACAGAACCAACCATTCATATATTGAAGCTAAAACTTTTATAGGGTGGTAATCTATTCCTATATGTGTTACTGTAAATTTTTCAGATTTTACTGTGCAAGATACAAAGCATAATAAATAGGACAAGTTACACCTAGTTTAATAAAGATTAATTTCTACAGGATGTTTTACAGGGTTTCTGTATATAAAACTTTTTACACAGCAAGAGCTACTCTGTGTGCTGCAGTAAAAAGTTGAATATTTTCCAAGCACAGAAACTAATTATTTGCATTAGTGCATTTTTCCTACAACCAAATTTTATTTATAGGTTATAGAAAGGAAAAAGGTTCCAAACTTTTTCTGTGGTATTTAGGCATTAATACAACAGCTCTGAAAAAGTTTCACCACATGAATCATAATATACAATAGTTACAAATTAGTTTTATTATTTTATTCAATAAATATGTTTTATTAAGAAATTTAGCATGGCCCTAGTATTTTTACACTTGCCTACAAATCCAGCAACCAAACTACTGTTAAATTTTTAGATTTTGCCTTTGTCTACAACAGTGGGTAAAATTAAAGTCTATTAAAACTTTCATTTAATTTATAGCAAGATTTAGCAAGCAACTGAAGAAATGTATATAACAAAAGTTGTAGATTTTCATCTAAAGATTCCAGAACAGTTGAGTTTGTATTTTTCCGATTTTTCTACGATTTTACATGAATTTTACAATTTCACTAATTTTGAATCTAGGGTTAAAACTTTCTTTTAAAGAGGGGTCCCTGGAAACTTGCGTGCAGACTCTTTTAAAGATTTCAAACGATGCAATTGGGTCCCTGGGCGGCGCTGGCACGGCGGCCGGCCAGATTCCGGCGTGGGGGCTCATCGGCGGCGAGGGGAAAAGGGTCGGGGAGATCTAGGGAGGTGAGAGCTATCTTGGGATGGCCTTGGTCGGGGTTGGGGGTGGCCGGAGGTGGCTCATCGCCGCGGAGCAGAGAGGCGGCGGCGGGGCGGAGCGTCGGCGACGGTGCTCCAGCGAGGAGGGGAGAGCGTGGGCTGGTCGATGAGCTTTGCGGCGTCGAGGGGAACCCGTTTTGAGGCTTGTCTGGGATGGAGGACCTTCGGCGTGGGCTGTCCACGAAGCAGCAAGGAGCGGCGGTGGCGCGGGCGGCGCTGGCGGTGCTCCGGCGGTTCTGGGCGACGATGGGTGGGGCAGTGAGCTGCGGTGGGGTGCTGTGGCGGTGGTGGGAGACTCAGCTCCGGCAAAGGGTGGCCGGAGAAGTGAGCTCCACGGTGAGCTGGGCAAGACGGCGGTAATGGTGGCGGCGGCGGCGTTCTGGTGTCTGGGCGCGCGAGGGGGGCTCAATGCGGCCTTTTGTAGGCAGCAGAGAGGCGGGAGGAGGGCGGGACTTGACTGTGAGGTGCGGGCGCGGGCGGCATGACGGGGGTGCGTTACTGGTCGCGACGGGCGGCGAACAGAGCCGGCGCGGCGTGCAGCGGGTGCGGGCAGGGGATTGGGCGCTGAGGATTTGGCGTGGGGAGCGGGAGATCACGCGACGCGCGGGTTGGGCGATGAGCTGCAGCAGGTGTCTTGCCGGGCGGCGAGCGCGGTGACTGGCGGGACACTGCGGAGACACGAGCACGGCGCGACTTGTCCATTGGGCGCGGCGGACGGCGAGCAGAGGCGCGCGTCGCCGGCACGCGCGTGGCGTGCTGGACGGGGGCGCGGCCAGGCATTGGCTTGGTGCCTAGCACCGGTCAAGCATCACCGGCCATGTGGCCTGTAGCGACTGCGCGACAGCGGAGGGTCGGGCGAAGCGAAAGTGTCGGGCGAACGACTGCGCGTCGGAGGGTCGGGCGAAGTGGTTGCGCGTCTGGCGAACGTAGGGTTGGGCGAGTGAAAGGGTCGGGCGTGGCGGAGAAGAAGGGTCTGTAGTGGAAATAGAAGAAAAGGCAAGGACTGGTTTGCAATTTCAAGTGTTTCTCAAATTTTTGTGTTGTAACTCAAAAATCCTTGAACACGAAAGTTGTTCAAAATAAAAAGTTACACAAGTTTTGTTTCGGGCCAAAGTTCATTTGAGTTCTAGTTTAGAAGTTATTTTATAAACTCAAAAAGTACAGTTCAGAGGGTACGTCATTTCCTGGGTAAAACTTTGCATTCTCTCCTAGGCTTCAACTAGACTTTTGTTCAGAACGATGTGCTTATTCAATTTTGTAGCCATGGTAGCATCGATGTGAAAGTTATTTAATTTGTTTGATTAACGTACATGTACTATGCACATATACCCAACTATTTTCAATTCCAAGCAAAACCAATTTATAACTCATTTCTGTTAAACTTTTCTTAGTTATTTATGCATCGTGTTAAGCTAATGAGGCTTATTTCGTAATTTAAAAATGTGAGGTCTTACAGCCTCCCCCCCTTAAAAAGAATCTCTCCCCGAGATTCAGACAATAAGCTTACGGTGGGTAGTGTGTGTACCTTCGGTGGAGTTGAGAAAACCAGGGAAATTTTGGTTTAGATAGCTTTCAGTTTCCCACGTGGCTTCTTCCTCAGTGTGATGATTCCATTGAATTTTATACATTTTAATCACTTTCCTCCTAGTGCTTCTTTCTTTTTGATCCATATTTTTGATAGGGTACTCAACATATGAGAGGTCAGGCTCTACTAATATTTCCGGTTGTTCGACAACCTCGGTAGGGACTCGAACACACTTCTTGAGTTGAGATACGTGAAAGACGTCATGGATGGCTGCAAGCTGAGGGGGCAGTTGAAGTCTATAGGCTACGAGTCCATAGCTCTCAATGATTTCGTAGGGACCAACATAACGGGGAGCTAATTTTCCTTTGACTCCGAATCGTTGTACACCCTTGGTTGGTGAAACTCGAAGGTAGACATGGTCACCAACTTCAAATTTTAGTGGCTTCCTCCTTCTGTCGAAATAACTCTTTTGTCTGGATTGTGCGGCTCTAAGGTTTTCTTGTATTACTCTCACTTTTTCCTCTGCCTCGATTACCAAGTCTGATCCAAATATTTTGCGTTCTCCGGTCTGTGACCAACTCAAAGGGGTTCGACACCTTCGTCCGTACAAGGCCTCAAATGGTGCCATTTTCAAACTCGCTTGATAGCTATTGTTATATGAGAACTCTGCTAGGGATAGGCATTTGTCCTAACTCTTGTCATAGTGAATGATGCAAGCTCTAAGCATGTCTTCAAGAATTTGGTTCACTCTTTCAGTTTGTCCGTCAGTTTGAGGATGATAGGCTGAGCTTCAAATCAATTTAGTACCAAGAGAAGCTTGCAATTGTTCCCAAAAGCGCGCTACAAACTGAGTACCACGATCGGAAATAATAGTCTTCGGTACTCCATGTAGGCAAACAATGCGATCAAGATAGATCTCGGCATATTTCTTGGCAGTATAGGTGGTGTGTACCGGAAGAAAATGTGCCGTCTTTGTGAGCCTATCAACGATAACCCATATGGAATCATTTTTCTGTGCGGTACTTGGTAATCCAATAATGAAATCCATACTTATGTCTTCCCATTTCCATGAGGGTATAGGTAAAGGTTGAAGTGTACCAGCTACTTTCAAGTGGCTGGCTTTTACTCTATGGCAGGTGTCGCATTCTGAGACATATTTAGCGATTTCTCTTTTCATCCTAGTCTACCAGAAATTTTTCCTAAGGTCTTGATACATTTTGTTACTGCCAGGGTGAATAGAAAATTTGGAAAGGTGTGCCTCATCCAGAATTTGCTTACGGAGCTCATGATTCTTCGGGACGACTATGCGACTTTCGAACCATAGAACTCCCTTATGGTCCTGGCGGAAACATTTGTATTTCTCTTCTCCTAGAGAGAGTTTTTGTTTGATGATCTTAACTCCTTTATCGTGTAGTTGTGCCATGATGATCTGGTCGTGAAGAGTGGGCTCGACTGAGATGTGATTCAGAGTGCCTTGGGAAATCATTTCCAAACTAAGCTTCCTCATTTCCGAACATAATGTCTCATTATAGATTTCCACTGATAGGCAATGGTAATGGGCCTTACGGCTGAGTGCATCCGCGACTACATTGGCCTTGCCGGGGTGATAGTGCACCTCGAGATCATAATCCTTGATTAATTCTAGCCATCTTCTTTGTCTCATATTCAGATCGGCTTGGGTGAAGATATAATTGAGACTCTTGTGATCGGTGTAGATATCACAATGAGTGCCCATGAGATAATGTCTCCATATTTTTAGAGCATAATTGACTGCTGCTAATTCGAGATCATGGGTCGGATAATTCTGCTCATGGGGCCGAAGGGCTCGTGAATTATAGGCGATAACTCAATTTTCTTGCATAAGCACACATCCAAGACTAGTGCCAGATGCATCACAGTAAACATCGAACGGCTTGGTGTTATCGGGTTGTGCTAGCACAGGGGCGGTAGTCAAGCGTTTTCTAAGAGTGTGGAAAGCTTCTTCGCATTTCTCATCCCACTCAAACTTTACTCCCTTTTTCAATAGTTCGGTCATAGGCTTAGCAATCCTGGAGAATTCCGGAATGAAACGGCGATAGTAACCGGCTAAACCAAGAAAACTGCGAATCTGATGAACAGAGGTAGGAGGTTTCCAATCCATCACTTCTTGTACCTTGCTGGGGTCAACGGCTATGCCTTTGCTGGAAATAGTGTGGCCCAAGAATTTCACACTATCCAACCAGAATTCGCACTTAGAAAATTTAGCATAGAGCTGATGGTCTCTGAGACGCTGAAGAACAATGTGTAGGTGCTTAGCATGCTCTTCCTCATTCTTGGAATAGATAAGGATGTCGTCAATGAAAACTACGATGAATTTGTCGAGCTCGAGCATGAATACCGAATTCATGAGATACATGAAGTAGGCAGGGGCATTGGTGAGACCAAAGGACATGACCAAGAATTCATATAGTCCATATCGTGTGGAAAAGGCGGTCTTAGGAATATCGCACGGACGAATCTTTATCTGATGATTTCCAGATCGAAGATCAATCTTTGAGAAAACTCTAGCTCTAGATAATTGATCAAAGAGAATGTCGATGCGGGGAAGTGGGTATTTATTCTTAACGGTTACCGCATTGAGAGGTCGGTAGTCCACACATAATCTTAAACTGTCATCCTTTTTCTTTACAAAAAGTACCGGACGTCCCCAAGGTGATGCGCTAGGACAAATGAAACCTTTGTCTAGTAGTTCTTGGAGTTGTGTTTTCAGTTCGGCCAATTCCTTAGGTGGCATCCTATAGGGTCTTTTGGAGATAGGTGTAGTGCCTGGTTGCAGTTCAATAACGAACTCAATGTCCCTATCTGGTGGCATTCCTGGCAAATCATCCGGAAAACATCGGCATACTCGGATACCACTGGAATATCCTCGAGGCTGATCCCTTCCATCACGAAAGCACAAGAATTCGTGCACTCCCGGAACGGTAGGTAAAGGGTAGTGGTTCCGTGACTAGGTGAATTTATTTCAACAGCCCGGGAAGAAAGGTCCAGTATGACTCCATGCATGGTCATCCAATTCATTCCCAAAATAATATCCATGCCTTCAAGGGGTAAGAGAACAAGGTCCGTGTTGATGATTTTACTACACAATTTTATCGGTACCAGCCTTATTATTTGGTTGGAAGCAATTTTTGCAAGTCTACTTTTGTGTGACAAACATCCAAGTCTAGTTTTGCACCAAACTTTGCACTAATGAAACTATGTGATGCACAAGAATCAAACAATATAACTACAGGCTTGTTATGGATAGAGAATGTACCCGTCATCACTGGTGCTCCTTCAGGAAGTTCTGCAAGAGTGGTGAAATTGATCCGTCCTTGTTTGACCTGAATGGTCTGCCTCTTGCCTTTGTTCTTATTGTTCTGGTTAGAACCTTGGCCCTGAATTGGCTGCCTAGGCCGAGGGCATTCTCGGGCAAAATGATTGGAACTTCCACAATTGAAACACCAATTGGCGATGTTTGGACAAAGGAATTGCTGAGCAATGGGCCTTGGTCCAGTTTGTTGAGGCACAGGTGGTCGTACAACACCTTGTTGCTGCGGGGGCCTAACAATCCAACGCCCGGGCTGAGGGGCTTTCGGTGGAGCTGTAGGCGCAGCATTTTGCACTAAGCGATACCTTGGTGGCTGAGCTCCCGAGGGTCCAGTTGGCGCCTTTCTCTTCTTCTCGGCACGGTGAGCTGCAATACAATCCTCTTGGGTAATTGCCATGTTTACCAGCTCATTGTATGTATCGGCCTTGACTAGGTTTAGTCGCTCCTTGAGTTTGGTACTCAATCCTCTGCGGAAACGATCCCGCTTCTTAGCATCCGTGTCTGCGTGATAGCCCGCGTACTGGCAAAGGTTGTTGAAGGCCTGAGCATACTGAAGTATAGTGCGGGTACCCTGAGTGAGAGCCAGAAACACATTTAGCTTTCTTTCCATAAGACCTTCTAGGATATGGTATGCTCGGAACGCAGTTTTGAATTCGTCCCAGGTGACAACGTGATCAGCCAGGAGCATACCAAGGTAGTGGTCCCACCAAAGACGAGCTGTACCGCGAAGCTGCTGCGTGACATAGCGAGCCTTGTTTGCATCCGAGCATGGGGCCACGAGTAGAGAAAACTTGGACTCAATTGTGCGAATCCAAGCGTCTGCATCCAAGGGTTCCTCCTTTTGTGAAACAATGGAGGCTGGGTCCCAAGGAAATCCGTATAACCGGCAGCTTGAGGTTGGTGAACATGGTGTCCACCCCGCTGTTGGTGCTGTCCTTGCACGAGCTGGCGAAGCAACTCGGTTTGAGCGGCCATTACTTCCACCAAACTGGTTGGTGGTGGTGCCTGTGGTTGGGATCCACTAGCACTAGCACCGAAACCATCCGGGTTTCCACGGGTTGCTCCAACCATCTGAAAGGTGAATGTTTATCATTAGCATCGTGATCCATATTGCTTCCATGATTAAAAAGGATTAGCGCGGAAAAATCGACTTCCGAAAGATCATGGATAGAATCGTGGACATAATACTGTTTGCCATAAGAAACTTATAACTCCTGGTAAGTTCATCCAAAATTTCTCATATTTTGGCAGTGGGTAGGGAATTTAGGGATGTACAACTTTGGTATTCAACTCAGACACTAAACCGATGGCCAAGATGATCGAAGGGTTCACTCTTTGCGTCGCTGGTTTGGCTGTTTTTCAGCGGGATGAGTTATAGTTTGCCTATAACTCAAACTAGCAAGATCCAATAGTGCTGAAATTTTGTGAGAACCTAGTTCACAAAATTTAGGACAAGTTTGATATTCAACATTCAGTCCAGAAATGCAAAGAGACATGGGTAAAAATTCCGACAAGTTTCTGCAATCGCAGATCCAACTGCTTTCCAATATCACAATCAAACCACCAAGTTTTTAGCCATGGCCTACATGATTAGAGTATCCAATGATCAAGTTGTACCCTTCACAAAAGAGGTACTCAACTCTTAGTTAGCCTATTACAACTCTTGCCAAAAGTTAGGCTACATTTTCGAGGAGTATATGCAAAAGTCCTCCTAGGTCATCAACTAGAAATCGTCGAGGTTGTTGACGGACGACTCGCTGTGAGTAGGAGAGTGAGCTCCCATCGGAGGTGGCTGCGGTGCCTCACCCTCAAAGTCCATTCCTGAAACACCATCAATCTCCTGTGGCTCCTCCCCATCTTTCTCCATAGCCACCACGTCAGGAGGGGCATTCTGATCATGGTGCCACTGGATATGCTCATTAGCATCCTCCAACTCAAGGTTCAGATCATGGAACTCCTCCTCCAAGTGTGCTATCATATCATCTCTCTCACCCATGAGAGTGTCGTGCTCCTGAACTTGGCCCTCAAGTTGGCCAATCCGGGTGTCTCTGTCCTTGAGTTCCTCACCGAGCTCCTTAATTTGCTCATCTCTGGTATCCGCCATCATGTGGTAGGCCTATGCAAGATCAGTGAGCTGCGCAAGCGCCTGACTCTGGAGAGTGTAAAGTCGGTACAGTGCATTCATGCACCGCACAGAGGTCTCGATGGTCTCCTAGGCACGAAAGTCTACCAAGTACTCTGAGTGCTGCACCCTGTTGAGCCAAAAGGGGTCGTTGTCATGGGCAGCAGGAAACAAACCAATAGGAGTGAGCGTGACAGCCTCGGGGTACTGCGCACAAAAAGTGGTGAGCGCCCTCATGGCAGCAAGCTCCCAAGTATCAGCCAGACGGCGACCAACAGCCTCAATCTCCAAGGCACTCAGGGTAACTCCGTTCTCTGCAAACTCCAGTCCGGTGTAACGTGGGGGAATTGGATAGCCCGCGGTGCGCAGAACATCCCACAAGATAGAGGGAAAGCCCTCCCAGTGGAGACACTATGAGTGAACGCATCCATCCTCATCCACCATCATGGCAACAGGCCCGGCCATCTGAACAAAAGATCAAATGGTTGAGATAGCGAAAAACTGTGAACAGTATAGTGAACAGGTTCTGGACAGTGCGCTCAAATAGCCATAACTTCAACAGTTCTTGTCCAAAAATTCTCAACTTTTACCAAAACATTCCTAAGGTATTTGTGAACAACTTTGCTAGTCAACTCCAGAGCTAGATAAGGATCTAAGATGGTCTTTCTCTTAAGGTTTTACTTTACTGTCTACCCAGAAATTTCAGCGAACAGTGGGCCAAGATTTCATGCACCAGGGAAAATCTACCCAGCCAAAAATTACCAAATTTTAACAGTAGTTGTCCGAGTAAATTTTCAACAAGTTTCGTGTTGAACAATTTTGCAGAAAACTGTAGTAAGGGGGCATAAAAATTTATGTGGCAGAACTGCTTGTTTTGGATAGAAAACTGACATCTCAAGGTCTTTGTTGTTTCTCATTATCCATATGTTCAGAATTTTTCATCTTTAGACAGGAGGTAGAATTCAAATTTTGGGGCAAAACTTTCGACATGAAAATTTCCAGAAGGGGTCATTTTCTAAGCTTAATAAATCCATCTTTTCAGATATGGCAGAAATATGACAGATTTGCTAGATAATCCTTATGCAAAGACAAATGTGTGGCGCATGAACCTTACCACTCTCACGCATCGCATTTTTAATTTCAGATTTATATAGTCATGATGCATGCACGTCCTATTCGACCTCTCAAAATAAAATAATTGCTAAATAGCTTTGATCTTACGAAGTTAGTTTCGGTGGCCTACACAATACGTCTCTCACTATAATAGCTAGTCGAGAATTCTCTAACCGTTCTTAAACTTATCGTAATCGTGGTTAGTGTACCTGCAGAAGACTGATAGAGCATATATATCCATTGAACCTTTCATGCCAGCACTCATGAAAGCGTCCGTATTCATTACCGTTCACTATAGAAACGGCATCCGTACAATTCCCGCCGTACAGACGATGTTAACATACGCTATCAAGATAGCGTATTCACGGGGGGTACCGTCTTGAGACGGGGATATGAACAGCGATCGCCATACCCTGCGCCAAACCATCTACTCCCAATATAATCAACTAATAGTTGGTATATTGGCAGCACCTCAAGTAAGCCACTGCTTGAGGGCAGCGTTTGGCTCGCATCACCGACAGGAAGGCCAAGCTCTCTCAGTTGGCTGAGGATTCTTACCTTCTTACCTTAGCGATGAGTGCGTCGTTACACAATTTAAGGGTCGGTTGTGCATAAAAGTAAGTTTTCACAGAAAGTAATGTGCTGTAAGTCAGTTGATAATACTCATAAGTTAGATATCCACCTAGTAAATTTTCCATAATCCCTTAGGGCTTTACGAACTAGGCACCATTCTTAACGAACCAATGCATTTTCCAAACACAATTTTTGTGGTCAAGTTTTATTAAAATAAGTTTTTAAGGCTTGTTGCATTCTCTGGCGTATGCATTTCGGCTCTGATACCAGCTGTGGCAGAACCACCTGAATTAATCCGGCAAAAGCGCGCTAACCATCACCACAAGGGCAATCAGGGCTAACTTGCACTTCAAACGAAATAATCCACTGGTCTGTTGAGTAACCTCCCGATACAACCACGGCTTTTGCCGATCAAAACCACACATACATGAACTCACACAAAGGTGAGCCTAGAGGCTACAACATTCCACAAATTTTACATCATAGGTTCGTCACAAATTATTTGTAAAACAAGGTACTTCAGAGTTCAAAATAAATGAGTTCTTCAGAGTTTAGTGCAGCGGAAAAAAATAACGATAACTACTCGACGATACAGGATGTCTCGATGAAGCCCGTACGAGACATCACTCGGCATTATCACCGTTGGCCGGGGGCGTATCCCATTCCACCGACCAACTAGGAGGAAGGGTACAAGGCCAAGTCAAACTAGCAATCATTATCCTCGAAAGTTTTACCTGAAAACAAGCCACAAGCAAGGCTGAGTATACTAATACTCAACAAGGCTTACCCGACTAGTGGAGTATACTTAGCCGACTCCTAAACATGCAAGGCTTTTGGCTTGAGGGATTTGTTTTGCCGAAAAGCATGTATAAGTAGGTCCTTACTTTCAAATTTCAGCTACAAGTTCTAGCTTTCTTTAACCATTCTAGGTAAGCAACTATCCAATATCATGCATGGTGGAAGAATTATTTTGCATCCAACAAGATTAATCATCATCATTGTTCCTCTTCTTACTCTATGTGGTAAAAGGGTCAAGCAGTCTCAATAACCGTTAGATGTGAACGAATTCAAGATGGTGGGGATTATATTCCGGCCTCGGTTCAATACGGTACTTAAGCTTACCGATTACCATATTCTCGGCATGTGGTTAGTACGTTCAAAAACTTAACCACCACTACCACACACTGCGTCCTTAGCATTTTTCACTAAACAGACGGGGCCTCAATCATCAACATAAACATCGTACCATAGCCCCGTCCATCGACCTTATGATTGCAGCATGTAGTAAACATTCAACTCCTATATTCTCGCGAGTGACAGGAAATCACTCGACTTTTACCAAGTCCTATTAGCATAGCATTCTATCGAACCTTACATCTAGTGTTCAGAGCAGGGGTACCTAGGATCATGCGACTAAGTTTTCATTCAACTCCTATAAACTTAATGCACAAGTAGGGTTAATGCTCCGGGGCTTGCCTTCTTGGGAAAAGCTAGCTTGGGGCTCGTCCGATCTCGGGCTCGGGTCTTTGAGAGCTTCAGTTAGATTTACTTGAGCTTCACGCTGCTCACTCTCGGATGCGGGCACCAGCTCGTACGTTCCGTCGGCGAGAGTAGTCGATTCTATATGAATGCACAAGTGTAAGTTATAGTGATGGTATATGATGATTATTTTCCTTCACGATAAAGTGGC
This sequence comes from Panicum miliaceum, assembly GCA_032594955.1. NCBI lineage: Eukaryota > Viridiplantae > Streptophyta > Magnoliopsida > Poales > Poaceae > Panicum > Panicum miliaceum. The sequence goes on from CM064068.1 coordinate 17,473,947, forward strand.
AGTCCACAAACATCGATTTTGTTGGGAAGTTACTTAGTTAAGATTTCTTTGGGCAATTGTTTATAAAGTATAACTTAACTATTAACTTCATTAAACAAGAAGGGGTTGTGTTGTATTGGAAACTTAATTTTCTAAGCACAACATGGATTAAACACGACTTCTGGATTAGGTAACTTCTGGTGATGAAATTTTTATTTAGAGCACATTATGCAGAGACAAAAGTACGGTAAAAATTTTAGACATTTTCACGCAGCAGAATAATTATGAAAAATGTAATACACAGCTATTGCTAGAACTTAGTTATTTTTATACAGAACCAACCATTCATATATTGAAGCTAAAACGTTACTGTGCAAGATTTTACAGATTATACAGAACCAACCATTCATCTATTCCTATATGTGTTACTATAAATTTTTCAGATTTTACTGTGCAAGATACAAAGCATAATAAATAGGACAAGATACACCTAGTTTAATAAAGATTAATTTCTACAGGATGTTTTATAGGGTTTCTGTGTATGAAACTTTTTATACAGCAAGAGCTACTCTAAAGTGTGCTGAGGATTTGGCGTGGGGAGTGGGAGATCACGTGACGCGCGGGTTGGGCGACGAGCTGCAGCAGCTATCTTGCCGGGCGGCGAGCGCGGCGACTGGCGGTACGCGGCGGAGACACGAGCACGGCGCGACTTGTCCATTGGGCGCGGCGGGCGGCGAGCAGAGGCGCGCATCACCGGCACACGCGTGGTGTGCGCGGACTGGGGAGGAGCGCGGCGTGCGGGCGCGGCCTGGCATTGGCTGGGCGCCTAGCTCCGGTCAGGCATCGCCGGCCAAGTGGCCTGCAGCGACTGCGCGGTGGCGGAGGGTTGGGCGAAGTGAAAGGGTCGGGCGAACGGCTGCGCGTCGGAGGGTCGGGCGAAGCGGCTGCGCGTCGGGCGAACGTAGGGTCGGGCGAGCGTTGGGTCGGGCGAGGCGGAGAAGAAGGGTCTGCAGTGGAAATAGAAGAAAAGGCATGTTGTGGTTTGCAATTTCAAGTGTTTCTCAAATTTTTGTGTTGTAACTCAAAAATCCTTGAACACGAAAGTTGTTCAAAATAAAAAGTTACACAAGTTTTGTTTCAGGCCAAAGTTCATTTGAGTTCTAGTTTAGAAGTTATATTAAAAACTCAAAAAGTACAGTTCAGAGGGTACGTCATTTCCTGGGCAAAACTTTGCATTCTCTCCTAGGCTTCAACTAAACTTTTGTTCATAACGATGTGCCTATTCAATTTTGTAGCCATGGTAGCATCGATGTGAAAGTTATTTAATTTGTTTGATTAACGTACATGTACTTATGCACATATACCCAACTATTTTCAATTCCAAGCAAAACCAATTTATAACTCATTTCTTTTAAACTTTTCTTAGTTATTTATGCATTGTGTTAAGCTAATAAGGCTTATTTCATAATTTAAACATCTGAGGTGTTACAAGTCTATATTTTATTCATGCCATCTCGATTATGTACCATGTAAACTCTTTTACATCATGCCCTCCTTTGGGAAAATATAAATAACGATACCCGAATACTCTCCGAGTGAAATGCTACAGCGTTACATTCGTGCGCTTGCGGATTCATTATGTAATCGTTAAGACATACCACACGACATTTCTAGCGCCGTTGCCGAGGACTAACAATCCTGGAGACGACGTTAAAAAATGTCAACAAGCATTTCTGGCGCCGTTGCTAGGGAGTGGCATTGATTAAAAGATTTACTAATACATGATCATGATGTCATGTCTAAGCTCTATAGCTGTAGCTTTTACAGGCTTATGTTGCTTTTGTTTTCTCCTACTTGGATGAAAACAGGGTAGTGTATGACAGGTTTCTCCTTGCCGGCAAACTTCATAGAAAATCCTGAGAAGCTCGTGAGAAGGGTCTGACCTCGCGTTGTCCCTCCTCAGATCGATTTGTCGACAAGCGAACCAGTCCTTCAAGCACCATCAACAACAACCGAACCCATGGCTGAGACAGGAATTTTGAGCTGAAATTCAGCCTCATCAACATGGTGCAGGCTAGCCCGTTTTGTGGCAAGCCTAACGAGGATGCCAACGCCCACCTCCAGAGTTTCCTGGAGCTTTGCAAAACCGTAACCATACAGGGTGTTGCTGCTGACGCCATAAGGCTCCGCCTGTTTCCCTTCTCCCTTCTGGGGAAGGCGAAACAGTGGTTTTATCAGAATAAAGAAACCGTCAGCGCGTGGGACAAATGTTCCACGGCATTGCTCGCTAAGTTCTTCCCGCTGGGCAAAACAAATGCCCTGCGCGGGAAAATTTCAAGTTTCCAGCAGACAGCAATGGAGTCCATCCGGAAGCATGGGAGAGACTCCAAGAGTACATACTCGCCTGTCCTCATCATGGGATGGACGAGTGGCTCGTACTCCAGAATTTCTACAATGGGCTAACTCCAACTTTGAGAGTAAGTTCCAGGTACTTAACTCTGAAAAACTTATTTATGTCAAAGGGTAGGATGCCGTCCCCTTGCCGGGCCAATCAGGTACTTAAGCTTACCGATTCCCATAATCTCGGCATGTGTTTAGTACGTTCAAAGACTTAACCATCACTACCACACCCTGCGGCCTTAGCATTTTTCACTAGACAGACGGGCCTCAATCGTAACCATCGTTACATAACCCGTCCGTGTCCTTATGGTTGCAGCGTGTAGTAGTCATTCAACTCCTATTTTCTCGCGAGTGACAGGAAATCACTCGACTTTTACCGGAGTCCTATTAGCACAACATTCTATCGAACCTTACATCTAGTTTTCAAGCAAGGGTTCCTGGTATCATGCAACTAAGTTTCCATCCAACTCCTATAAACTTAATGCACAAGCAAGAGTAATGAGTTGCATAATTTCGGAAGGAATGGGTTATGCTCCGGGGCTTGCCTTCGCAGTTCGCTTGGGGATCTTCCGAACTTGGGCTCGGGTCTTCGAAAACTTCAGTTAGATTTGCTTGAGCTTCACGCTGCTCACTCTCGGACGCGGGCACCAGCTCGTAAGTTCCGTCGGCAAGAGTCGTCGATTCTACATGAGTGCACAAGTTTAAGTCGTGGTAATGGTGCTTGATAACGATTTGAGAGTAATTACTTCAATGGATAGTTTCTGGTCATGAAATTTTGGATTTAGGCACATCAAGGAAAGATGTGCTTACTGTAAAATTTTCAGCCAATTTTATACAACAGATTAATTTTGAAAAATGTATTTCATAGTTGCTGTTAGATACTTGTTCTTTTTGTACAGAACAATTTGTGCAACAAATGAGTCTAAGATTTTTACAGAGCTCTCACTTAAGCATGCAGAAGCTACTGAAATTTTTGTAGGATTTATCATGCATTATCCAGAGCATAGAAAATATGACATTCTACACCTAGGCTATTCAAAGATTCATTTTTACAGGACACTACACAGGGTTTTGGTCCATGAAACTTTTTACACAGCAACCTCTACCACAGTGTAACTCCCAGTAATAATTTGGGAATGTTCCCAGCTAAGATACTATTTTCTTGATTTAATGTATGTTATTAGCACATAAATCAAATAAATAGGTTACTGCGAGATAAAAAGTCTCCTAATTTTTCTCTGGCTTCTAGGTACCAATACATTATCATAGGAAAAATTTCAATGGGTGACTCACCACCTAACTGCAGGGATAAAACATTCTTCTTACACATGATATAAAACTAAGTTTAACAAACAGTAAATCTAGAGATGGAATTTGGGCCTGATCTTTTTACACAGTCCTAATCATCAAGCAACTAATTCACTGCCCAAAATTTAGGGTCAGCATTGTTCTAGAACAGTGGGTACAAAATAAGTCCATTAAAGCTTCTATTTAATGTAGAGCAAAATATTTTGAGATTCTGAGAAAACTTTTGTAACAAAAGTGGTAGAGTTTGTTCAGAGGGTTCCAGAACAATTGAGTTTGCATTTTTCTGAATTTTCTACGATTTTATACGAATTTTACAAGTTCACTGAATTTGAATCTAGGTTTGAAACTTTCTTTTACAACTAGGTCCTTGAATCTTACGCTCAGACCCTTCTAAAGATTTAAATTATTGCAATTGGGTCCTCGGCGGCTCGGGTACGGCGGCCGGCCGAAATTCCGGCGAGGTGGCTCGCCGGCGGCGAGGGGCGAGGGTCGGGGAAGGTTCAGGGGTGCGAGGGCTACCTTGTGGGGGTGTTGTTCAGGTGGGGGACGCCCGGGAAGGGCTCGCCAGTGTTGGAGCAGAGGCGGCGGCGGCGCGGCTCGCGTCGACGGCGGTGCTCCAGCGGGCTTGGGGCGGCGTGGTCCGGTCGGTGAGCTTCAGTGGCGCGTGGGGAAGCTACTCAGGGGCTCGGCTTGGACTGAGGGTGTCGGAGTCGTGCTGTCCACGGTGAGCAGGGGCGGCGGCGGCGACGGCAGCGCGGGCGGCGGCGCTCCGGTGGCTCTGGGTGGCATTGGGTGGGTCGGCGAGCTGCGGTGGGGTGATGTAGTGGTGGCTGGGGGCTTAGTTTGGGCAGTGGGCGGCTGTGGAGGGCTGTCCATGGGCGGGCGGTGCTCGGCGGCGGCGATGGCGACGTCGAGGCGTTCTGGGCTGCGGTGGCTCGCGCGCGTGGATGGGGTGGTGCTTTTATAGGGACAGGAGGGGGTGTGTAGGTGCCTGGGCGACGCGCGGGGCGGGGCACGGCAGCGGCGTGCACTGGCCGCGGCGGGCGGCGGCAGAACGCCGGCGCGACGTGCGGCAGCGCGGGCGCGGTGACTGGGCGGCCGCGATATGGCGTGAGCGCGGTGAGATAGTGTCGGGCGCGGAGTGGGGAAGCAGCAGCGGCAGCGGCTCGGGCGGAGGGCGGGCGCGGCGACTGGTGGGGCGCGGGGGCCGGGGCGGCACGGCGGAGCGCGGAGACTGGGCGGCCGGGCGGCGGGCAGCACGCGCGGGCTCTGACTGGCCGCGCGGCGTCGGGGCGGGGCAAAGCCGGCCGTGGCGGGGTGGTGCGGCGGCCACTGGCCTGCGCTTCGCGCCGGTCAGGCGACGCCGGCCACCTGGCGCGCGGCGGGCGGGCGCGCGCGCGCGCGGTGCGGCAGAGGAGCGAGGGACCGAAGTGCAAAAATTCGAAAAACTTCAGGGGGCTGGGTGCAAACAGGGCGTTTTCTCCTCTTTCTGATTTGAATTTCAAAAACTTTTGAACACGAAAGTTGTTCAAAATAAAAAGTTCTACAACTTTGGTTTCAGGCAAAATCTCATTTGGCTTATGGTTTGAAAGTTAAAATTAAAAGTTCAAAAGTAACCAAATGTGCTCAAATTAAATTTGAATTCCAACTGAACTCGTTTTAATTCTTTCCACCCTTTCATTAGTTGGTTTAATCATAGAGTTAGGCTAATGACATTGATTTTGGAATTTTAATTACCAGGGTTGTCACAGCCTTCCCCCCTTAACAAGAATCTCGCCCCGAGATTCGGTAATTCTTAGTGTGGGCGTGGGTGCACCTACCAGTGGTTGAGATAAGAAACCCGGGGAAATGTTGGTTCAGGTAGCTCTCCGTTTTCCAGGTGGCTTCTTCTTCCGTGTGGCGATTCCATTGTATTTTATACATTCTAATCACTTTCCTCCTGGTCTCTCTTTCTTTTTGATCCAAAATCTTAACTGGGTGTTCGACATACGAGAGGTCGGGTTCCAACGATATTTCTTGTTGTTCCACAATCTCGGTAGGGACTCGAATACACTTCTTGAGTTGAGATACGTGGAAGACATCATGGGTGGCCTTGAGCTGAGGGGGCAGTCGTAATTTGTAGGCTACGGGTCCGCAGCTCTCAATGATTTCGTAGGGACCAATATAACGGGGAGCTAGTTTGCCTTTGATTCCAAATCTTCGCACTCCCTTGGTTGGTGAAACTCGAAGATAGACATGATTGCCAACTTCGAACTTTAGGGGCTTTCTCCTTTTGTCAGAATAGCTCTTTTGTCGGGCTTGTGCGGCTCTAAGATTTGCTTGTATTACTTTTACTTTTTCCTCTGCCTCGATTACCAGGTCGGGTCCAATTATTTTACGTTCTCCGGTTTGTGACCAGCTCAAAGGAGTTCGACACCTTCGTCCGTACAGGGCCTCAAATGGTGCCATTTTCAAACTCGTTTGATAGCTGTTGTTGTACGAGAACTCTGCCAGGGGTAGGCATTTGTCCCAATTCTTGTCATAATGAATGACACAAGCTCTCAGCATGTCCTCAAGAATTTGGTTTACTCTTTCCGTTTGTCCATCGGTCTGAGGATGGTATGCTGAGCTGCGAATCAACTTTGTGCCAAGAGACGTTTGCAGTTGTTCCCAAAAGCGTGCTACAAACTGGGGACCACGATCGGAGATAATTGTCTTAGGTATTCCATGCAGGCAAACAATACGATCGAGGTAAATCTCGGCATATTTCTTGGTAAAATAGGTGGTGTGTACCGGAAGAAAATGTGCCGTCTTCGTGAGTCTATCAACGATAACCCATATGGAATCGTGTTTCTGGGAAGTGTTTGGTAGTCCCACGATGAAGTCCATACTTATGTCTTCCCATTTCCATGATGGTATAGGTAACGGTTGAAGTGTACCGGCTACCTTTAAGTGGCTAGCTTTTACTCTCTGGCATGTGTCACATTCCGAGACATACGTAGCAATTTCCCTTTTCATTCTAGTCCACCAGAAGTTTTGCCTTAGGTCCTGATACATTTTGCTACTGCCGGGGTGGATAGAGAATTTGGAGAGGTGTGCCTCATCAAGAATTTGCTTGCGGAGTTCACGATTCTTCGGAACGACTATACGACTTTCGAACCATAGAACTCCCTTATGGTCCTGGCGGAAACACTTATACTTCTCCTCACCTAGAGAGAGTTTTTGTTTGATGATCTTGATTCCTTTATCGTGTAGTTGTGCCATGACGATTTGGTCGTGAAGAGTGGGCTCAACTGAGATGTGATCTAGTTTGCCTTGGGAAACCATTTCCAAGTTAAGCTTCCTCATATCTGCGCACAATGTCTCATGGTAGGACTCCATGGATAGGCAATGGCAATGGGACTTGCGGCTTAGTGCATCCGCGACTACATTAGCCTTGCCGGGGTGATAGTGCACTTCAAGGTCATAATCCTTGATTAGTTCTAGCCATCTCCGTTGTCTCATATTCAGATCAGCTTGTGTGAAGATATACTTGAGACTCTTTTGATCCGTGTAGATATTGCACTGTGTACCCATGAGATAGTGCCTCCATATCTTCAGAGCGTGAATGACGGCTGCGAGCTCAAGGTCATGCGTGGGATAATTCTGTTCGTGGGGCCGAAGGGCTCGTGAGGCATATGCAATCACTCGATTCTCTTGCATAAGCACACATCCTAGACCAGTACCTGATGCGTCACAATACACATCGAATGGCTTGGTATTATCGGGTTGAGCTAACACAGGTGCAGTAGTCAGATGCTCTCTGAGAGTGTGGAAGGCTTCCTCACACTTCTCATTCCATACAAACTTTACTTCCTTCTTCAATAGTTCCGTCATGGGCTTAGCAATTCGAGAGAAATTCGGGATGAAGCGACGGTAGTAACCGGCTAAGCCGAGAAAACTGCGAATCTGATGAACAGAGGTAGGGGGTTTCCAATCCATCACCTCTTGTACCTTGCTGGGGTCAACAGCTATGCCTTCGCTGGAGATCGTGTGACCTAAGAACTTTACAGTATCCAACCAGAATTCACACTTAGAAAACTTAGCATAAAGCTGATGGTCTCTGAGTCGCTGAAGAACAATGCGAAGGTGCTTGGCATGCTCTTCCTCATCCTTGGAATAGATAAGAATGTCGTCGATGAACACTACGACGAATTTGTCCAGTTCGGGCATGAATACCGAATTCATGAGATACATGAAGTAGGCAGGGGCATTGGTGAGTCCAAAGGACATGACCAAGAATTCATATAGTCCATATCGTGTGGAGAAGGCAGTCTTGGGAATATCGCGCGGGCGAATCTTGATCTGATGATATCCCGAACGAAGATCAATCTTTGAGAAGACTCTGGCTCCAGCTAATTGATCGAAGAGTACATCGATGCGAGGAAGTGGGTATTTATTTTTAACTGTTACCGCATTGAGAGGTCGGTAGTCCACACATAATCTCAAACTGTCATCCTTCTTCTTTACGAATAGGGCTGGACATCCCCAAGGTGACGCGCTAGGGCGAATAAAACCTTTGTCCAGTAGTTCTTGGAGTTGAATTTTCAGCTCGGCCAGTTCTTTAAGGGGCATCCTATATGGTCTTTTGGATATAGGTGCAGTGCCTGGTTGTAGTTCAATAACGAACTCAATGTCCCTATCCGGTGGCATTCCGGGTAAGTCATCCGGAAAAACATCGGCATACTCGTTTACAACAAGAATATCATCTAGCTTAAGTCCTTCCATCTTATAAGCACAGGAATTCGTGCAATCTAGGAATGGTAGGTAAAGGGTAGTGGCTCCGTGACTAGGTGAATTTATCTCAACGGCTCGGGAAGAAAGGTCCAGTGTGACTCCATGCATAGCCATCCAGTTCATTCCCAAAATAATGTCCATGCCGTCAAGGGGTAAAAGGACAAGGTCCGTGTCGATGGTTTTACTACCCAATTTGACTGGTACTTGTCTGATCATTTGGTTTGAAGCAATTTTACCACCCGGTGTTGATATCATATACGACCCTTTGGTGGGACAAACCTCCAAGCCTACTTTTGCACCGAATTTTGCACTTATGAAACTATGCGATGCACCAGAATCAAATAATATAACTGCAGGCTTGTTATGGATAGAGAATGTACCCGACATCACTGGGGCTCCTTCAGGAAGCTCTGCAAGCGTGGTGAAGTTAATCCGTCCTTGCTTGACTTGCAGGGTCTATCGCTTGCCCCTGTTCTTAGTGTTCGGGTTGGATCCTTGACCTTGGTTGGGCTGTCCAGGCTGAGGGCATTCTCGTGCGAAGTGGCTGGAACTCCCGCATTTGAAACAGCGATTCGCGGGGCTAGGTCGAAGAGATTGTTGAAGAATGGGCCTCGGACCATTCTGTGGAGGCATCGGGGGTCGTACCATGCCTGGCTGCTGTGGGGGTTTGGCAATCCATCTTCCTGGCTGCGGGGCCCTTGGTGGGGCTGTGGGTGCAGTATTTTGCACGATGCGATACCTTGGTGGCTGGACACTTGATGGTCCTGCGGGTGCCTTTCTCTTCTTCTCTGCCTGGTGTGCCATGATGCAGTCCTCCTGGGTAATGGCCATATTGACCAACTCGTTGTAGGTGTCAGCCCTGGCTAGGTTCAGACGTTCCTTGAGCTTGGTACTCAGACCTCGCGGAAACGATCACGCTTCTTGGCATCCGTATCAGCGTGATAGCCCGCATATTGGCACAAGTTGTTGAACGCCTGGGCGTACTGCAGCATGGTGCGGGTGCCCTGGGTAAGTGCCAGGAACTCGTTCAACTTCCTCTCCATGAGACCCTCGGGAATATGATGTGCCCGGAACGCGGTCTTGAATTCATTCCAGTCGACCACATGATCAGCCGGGAGCATCGCAGAATAGTGGTCCCACCACAGACGAGCGGTACCGCGAAGCTGTTGCGCGGCAAAACGAGCCTTGTTGGCCTCTGAGCATGGGGCCACAAGTAGTGTGAACTTGGATTCTATGGTGCGAATCCATGCATCTGCGTCCAGGGGTTCCTCTGTCTTATGGAACAATAGAGGCTGGGTCCCTAGGAAATCTGTGTATCCTGCAGCTTGTGGTTGGTGAGCATTGTGCCCACCCCTCTGCTGGTGTTGCCCTTGCACAATCTGACGCAGCAGCTCGGTTTGAGCGGCCATCACTTCCACCAAACTGGGCGGGGGTGGTGGCGATTGTCGCGAGCGGCTGCCACCGGCACCAAAACCCTCGGGGTTGCCACGTGTTGATCCAACCATCTGAAACGTGAAAGGTTACCATTAGCAACGCGATCCATATTACTTCCTTGATTCATAAATAATTGGTGTAGTCATGGACTTCCGAAGTCACAGCTAGACGTATGGACAGAATCTCTGTTTGCTACGAGAAAAATCATAGCCTGCTGTGGGTCCATCCAAAACATTTCAAACTCTTGCAGTAGTCAGAGAATTTAGGAATGCACCACTCTGGCATTTAACTTCGGTGCTAGAACTATGGCTAAGGTGGTTGAAAAGCTCATCCTTTGCCTTGCTGCCTTAGCTGTTTTTCAGCAAATTGGTCGGTACGGTTTTGCCTATATCTTAAACTAGCGAGGTCCAATGATGCTGAATTTTTTTTTGTGAGAACCTAGATCACAAAATTTAGCACAAGTCTGGTATTCAACACTCAGCCAAGAAATGCAAGGAGACATGGGTAAAAATTCCGACAAGCCTCAGCGATTGTGGATTTCATCGTTTACCAAATTACAACGAAATCACCCAAGTTTATCGCCGTTCCTTACATGCTGAGGGTATCCACATGGTTCAGGTGTACCCAACACAAAAGAGTTACTCAACTCCTAGTTAGCCTATTACAACACTTGCCAAAAGTTAGGCTACCCTATCGAGGAGTATGTGCAAAAGTCCTCCTAGGTCATCCTCTAGAAATCATCCAAGTCGTTGACGGACGACTCGCTGTGAGCAGGAGAGTGGGCTCCCATCTGAGGTGCCTATGGTACCTCACCCTCGAAATCCATGCCTGAGATACCATCAATCTCCTGTGGCTCCTCCTCATCCTCCTCCATGTCGTCCTCATGGGGATGGTCATTCTGATCATGGTGCCACTGAATGTGCTCATTAGCATCCTCCAACTCAAGGTTCAGATCATGGAGCTGCTCCTCCAACTGTGCTATCGTGGTATCTCTCTCACCCATGAGGGTGTCCTGCTCCTGGATTTGGCCCTCAAGTTGGCCAATCTGAGCATCTCTGTCCTCAAGATCCTGACTGAGTTCCTTTATCTGCTCATCCCTGGTATCTGCCATCATATGGTAGGCCTGAGCAAGATCAGTGAGCTGCTCGAGTGCCTGGCTCTGGAGAGTCTGAAGCCGGTAGAGTGCACTCATGCACCGCACGGAGGTGTGGATAGTCTCCTGGGCATGAAAGTCTACCAAGTACTATGCGTGCTGCACCCTGTTGAGCCAAAAGGGGTCGTTGTCCTGGGCAGCAGGAAACAATCCAATGGGAGTGAGTGTGACAACCTCGGGACGCTGCGCACAAAACGTGGTGAGCGCCCTCATGGCTGCAAGCTCCCAAGTATCGGCCAAACGGCGACCAACAGCCTCAAGCTCCAAGGCGGGCCACTCCGGGTGTAGCGGGTGCGGAAAGATAGTCACGTTGACACGGCACTGGGTAACTCCATTTTCCGCAAACTCCAGTCCGGCGTAACGTGGGGGAATTAGATAGCCCGCGGTACGCAGAACATCCCACAAAATAGAGGGAAAGCCCTCCCAGTGGAGACACTGCGAGTGTACGCGTCCATCCTCATCCACCATCATATCAACAGGCTCGGCCATCTGAACAAAAGATCAAATGGAGTGAGATAGCGAAAAACTGTGAGCAGCACAAGGACAGATTCTGTATAGTGTGCAAAAATAATCATAACTCCCACAGTTCTCATCCAAAAATTCTCAAATTTCACCAGATCACTCCTAAGGTATTTGTGAACAACTTTTCTAGTCAACTCCAGAGCTAATTGGGTCTCTAAGATGGTCTTTCTTTTCAGGTTTTACCTTACTGTCTACCCAGAATTTTCAGTGAACAGAGGGCTAGAGTTTCGTACACCAGGGAAAATCTACCCAGCCAAAATTTACCAAATTTTAACAGAAGCTTCCTGGGTAAATTTGGAACAAGTTTCGTGTTGTGCTCTTTTGCAGAAAACCGCAGGAAGGGGGCCTAAAAATTTAAGGGGCAGAAGTGCTTATTCCGGACAGAATTCTGACATTTCAAGGTTTCTGTTATTTCTCACTCTCCATAAGTTCAGAATTTTTCGTTTTTGAACAGAAGATAGAACACAAAATTTGGAACAATTTCTTCAACATGAACTTTATCAGAAATGGTCATTTTCTTTGGCCAATAAATCGCTCTTTTTGGTCATGGCAGAATTCGGACAGTTTTGCTAGATGGTCCTTATGCAAACCACGCTTAGATACGCAAGAACCTTTCCACTCTCACACAACGCATTTTCAATTTCCGATATATATATTCATGATGCATGCACGTCCTATTCTTCGTCACAAAATAAAATAATCGCCAAATACTTTTGGTTTTACGAAGATAGTTTCGGTGGCTTACACAATACGGCTCTCCTATAATAGCTAGTCGAGTCTTTCTACTCGTCCCTTAGCTTATCGTAATCGCGGTTAGTGTACCTGCAGAAGATTGACAAAGCATATATATTTCATGAACCTTTCATGCTAGCACTCATGAAAGCGTCCGTATTCATTACCGTTTACTTATAGAAACGATATCTGTACAATTCCCGTCGTACAGACGACGTTAACATACGCTATCGAGATAGCGTATTCACGGGGGTACCGTCATGAGACGGGGGTATGAACAGCGATCGCCATACCCTATGCCAAACCTTCTACTCCCAATATGTTCAACAAACAGTTGGCATATTGGCAGCACCTCAAGTAAGCCACTGCTTGAGGGCAGCGTTCGGTTCGCATCACCGACAGGAAGGCCAAGCTCTCTCAGTTGGCTGAGGATCCTTACCTTCTTACCTTAGCGACGAGTGCGTCGTTACAGAATTTAAGGTTGGTTGTGCATGAAAGTAAGTTTTGATAGAAACTAATGGGCTGGAAGTCAGTTGATAATATATATAGAAGTTAGATAGCCACCTAGTAACTTTCCCATAATCCCTTAGGGCTTTACGAACTAGGCACCATCCTTAACGTACCAACGTATTTCGCAACACATCCTTCTAGTCAAGTTTTATCAAAACGAGTTTTTAAGGCTTGTCGCATTCTCTGGCGTATGTATTTCGGCTCTGGTGCCAGCTGTTGCCAGCTGTGGCACCAGCTACGGCTCTGATACCAGCTGTGGCAGAACCACCTGAATTAATCCGGCTCAAGTGTATTAACCATCACCATTAAGGCATCCTCGGTTAACCTTACACTTCAAACGGAGTAATCCACTGGTCTGTCGGGTATAACCTCCCGATACAACCACGGTGAACGGATCGAGCGCCGTACATACAAATGCTCATGCGACGATGAGCCCAGAGAATACCACATTCCAGCAAATATTACATCATTAGCATAAGTAAATATTACAGGCCAAGCTTTTGAGTTTAGAAAACAAGTACTTCAATTAACATAAATAAGTTCTTCAGAGTTAAGTTGCAGCGGAAATAAACAACGGAAACTACTCGACGATACAGGATGTCTCGATGAAGCCCGTACGAGACATCACTCGGCCTTATCTCCGTTGGACGGGGGCGCATCCCATTCCACCGACCAACCAGGGGGAAGAGTGCAGGGCCAAGTCAAGCTAGCAATCATATCTTCGAAGGGCTCACCTGAAATCGAGTCACAAGCAAGACTGAGTATACTAATACTCACCAAGACTTACCCGTGTAGTGGAAACTACTCCACCGATTCTAGACATGCAAGGCTTTTTGGCTCAGGGGTTTGTTTTGCCGAAAAGCATCTACAAGTGGGTCCTTACTTTCGACTTTTAGCTCCAGATTCTAGTTTCATTAACCAGTCTAGGTAAGCAACTATCTAAAGCATACATGGTGAAGCATTAAATTTTTCCATCCAGCCAGTTCATTCATCATCATTGTTCCTCTTCTTACTCTGTGGGTAAAAATGCTTAAGCAGTCTCAATAGCCGTGAGAAACGGACGATTCGAATCGAATTTCTTAACCTTGCAAGGGAAACCCAAACACACGTCACGTGGTTACTCCCTAGAGTCACACGTGCAACTTTTCCCCTTTCTTTCCTGGTCGTGGATTGGGGCTACCCTCCGAGAGTACAAGAGCTCCACGCCACGGTTCGGCGCTGGGTCGTGACCACTCTCTGCACTCGCCATATGCACATGGGACCGAAGTTCAAAGGGTAGGATGCCGTCCCCTTGCCGGGCCAATCAGGTACTTAAGCTTACCGATTCCCATAATCTCGGCATGTGTTTAGTACGTTCAAAGACTTAACCATCACTACCACACCCTGCGGCCTTAGCATTTTTCACTAGACAGACGGGCCTCAATCGTAACCATCGTTACATAACCCGTCCGTGTCCTTATGGTTGCAGCGTGTAGTAGTCATTCAACTCCTATTTTCTCGCGAGTGACAGGAAATCACTCGACTTTTACCGGAGTCCTATTAGCACAACATTCTATCGAACCTTACATCTAGTTTTCAAGCAAGGGTTCCTGGTATCATGCAACTAAGTTTCCATCCAACTCCTATAAACTTAATGCACAAGCAAGAGTAATGAGTTGCATAATTTCGGAAGGAATGGGTTATGCTCCGGGGCTTGCCTTCGCAGTTCGCTTGGGGATCTTCCGAACTTGGGCTCGGGTCTTCGAAAACTTCAGTTAGATTTGCTTGAGCTTCACGCTGGTCACTCTCGGACGCGGGCACCAGCTCGTAAGTTCCGTCGGCAAGAGTCGTCGATTCTACATGAGTGCACAAGTTTAAGTCGTGGTAATGGTGCTTGATTACGATTTGAGAGTAATTACTTCAATGGATAGTTTCTGGTCATGAAATTTTGGATTTAGGCACATCAAGGAAAGATGTGCTTACTGTAAAATTTTCAGCCAATTTTATGTAACAGATTAATTCTGAAAAATGTATTTCATAGTTGCTGTTGGATACTTGTTCTTTTTGTACAGAACAATTGGTGCAACAAATGAGTCTAAGATTTTTACAGAGCTCTCACTTGAGAATTCAGAAGCTAATGTAATTTTTGTAGGATTTATCATGCAGTATCCAGAGCATAGAAAATATGACATTCTACACCTAGGCTATTCAAAGATTCATTTTTACAGGACACTACACAGGGTTTTGGTCCATGAAACTTTTTACACAGTAACCTCTACCACAGTGTAACTCCCAGTAATATTTTGGGAATTTTCCCAGCTAAGATACTATTTTCTTGATTTAATGTATGTTATTAGCACATAAATCAAATAAATAGGTTACTGTGAGATAAAAAGTCTCCTAATTTTTCTCTGGCTTCTAGGTACCAATACATTAGCATAGGAAAAATTTCAATGGGTGACTCACCACCTAACTGCAGGGATAAAACATTCTTCTTACACATGATATAAAACTAAGTTTAACAAACAGTAAATCTAGAGATGGACTTTAGGCCTGATCTTTTTACACAGTCCTAATCATCAAGCAACTAATTCACTGCCCAAAATTTAGGGTCAGCATTGTTCTAGAACAGTGGGTACAAAATAAGTCCATTAAAGCTTCTATTTAATGTAGAGCAAAATATTTTGAGATTCTGAGAAAACTTTTGTAACAAAAGTGGTAGAGTTTGTTCTGAGGGTTCCAGAAAAATTGAGTTTGCATTTTTCTGAATTTTCTACTATTTTATACGAATTTTACAAGTTCACTGCATTTGAATCTAGGTTTGAAACTTTCTTTTACAACTAGGTCCTTGAATCTTACGCTCAGACCCTTCTAAAGATTTAAATTCTTGCAATTGGGTCCTCGGCGGCTCGGGTACGGCGGCCGGCCGAAATTCCGGCGAGGGGGCTCGCCGGCGGCGAGGGGCGAGGGTCGGGGAAGGTTCAGGGGTGCGAGGGCTACCTTGTGGGGGTGTTGTTCAGGTGGGGGACGCCCGGGAAGGGCTCGCCGGCGTTGGAGCAGAGGCGGCGGCGGCGCGGCTCGCGTCGACGGCGGTGCTCCGGCGGGCTTGGGGCGGCGTGGTCCGGTCGGTGAGCTTCAGTGGCGCGTGGGGAAGCTACTCAGGGGCTCGGCTTGGACTGAGGGGGTCGGAGTCGTGCTGTCCACGGCGAGCAGGGGCGGCGGCGGCGACGGCAGCGCGGGCGGCGGCGCTCCGGTGGCTCTGGGTGGCGTTGGGTGGGTCGGCGAGCTGCGGTGGGGTGATGTAGTGGTGGCTGGGGGCTCAGTTTGGGCAGTGGGCGGCTGTGGAGGGCTGTCCACGGGCGGGCGGTGCTCGGCGGCGGCGATGGCGACGGCGAGGCGTTCTGGGCTGCGGTGGCTCGCGCGCGTGGCCGGGGTGGTGCTTTTATAGGGACAGGAGGGGGTGTGGAGGTGCCTGGGCGACGCGCGGGGCGGGGCACGGCAGCGGCGTGCACTGGCCGCGGCGGGCGGCGGCAGAACGCCGGCGCGACGTGCGGCAGCGCGGGCGCGGTGACTGGGCGGCCGCGATATGGCGTGAGCGCGGTGAGATAGTGCCGGGCGCAGAGTGGGGAAGCAGCAGCGGCAGCGGCTCGGGCGGAGGGCGCGGCGACTGGTGGGGCGCGGGGGCCGGGGCGGCACGGCGGAGCGCGGAGACTGGGCGGCCGGGCGGCGGGCAGCACGCGCGGGCTCTGACTGGCCGCGCGGCGTCGGGGCGGGGCAAAGCCGGCCGTGGCGGGGTGGTGCGGCGGCCACTGGCCTGCGCTTCGCGCCGGTCAGGCGACGCCGGCCACCTGGCGCGCGGCGGGCGGGCGCGCGCGCGCGCGGTGCGGCAGAGGAGCGAGGGACCGAAGTGCAAAAATTCGAAAAACTTCAGGGGGCTGGGTGCAAACAGGGCGTTTTCTCCTCTTTATGATTTGAATTTCAAAAACTTTTGAACACGAAAGTTGTTCAAAATAAAAAGTTCTACAACTTTGGTTTCAGGCAAAATCTCATTTGGCTTATGGTTTGAAAGTTAAAATTAAAAGTTCAAAAGTAACCAAATGTGCTCAAATTAAATTTGAATTCCAACTGAACTCGTTTTAATTCTTTCCACCCTTTCATTAGTTGGTTTAATCATAGAGTTAGGCTAATGACATTGATTTTGGAATTTTAATTACCAGGGTTGTCACACCAATCAGGGAAAGATGTGCTTACTGTAAAATTTTCAGACAATTTTATGTAGCAGATTAATTATGAAAAA
Organism: Panicum miliaceum; assembly: GCA_032594955.1. NCBI lineage: Eukaryota > Viridiplantae > Streptophyta > Magnoliopsida > Poales > Poaceae > Panicum > Panicum miliaceum. The sequence continues at coordinate 17,491,016 of CM064068.1, forward strand.
TATATTACATAGTTGCTGTTAGATCCTTGTCCTTTTTGTACAGAAAAATTGGTGCAAAAACTGAGTCTAAGATTGTTACAGGGCTTTCATATAATCGTGCAGGAGCTACTGTAATTTTTATAGGATTTATCATGCAGTTTTCAGAGCATAGTAAATGTGACATTACACACCTAGGCTATTCAAGGATTTATTTTTACAGGACCCTACACAGGGTTTTTGTCCCTGAAACGTTTTTCACAGTAGCCTCTACCACTGTGTATCTCCTAGTAAATATTTGAGAATTTTCCAAGCTAAGATACTATTTTCTTGATTTAATGCATGTTTTTAGCTCATAAATCAAATAAATAGGTTCCTGTGAGATATAAAGTCTCCCAATTTTTCTCTGGCATCTAGGTGCTATTACACCAGCATAGAAGAAGTTTCATTAGGTGATTCATAACCTAACTGCAGGAGTAAAAATATTTAGCCACTTATGGTATGAAACTAAGTTTAATAAACAGTGTAGCTAGAGATGGAATTTGGGTCGGATCTTGTTACACAGTCCTAAACATCAAGCAACTAGCTTACTGCCCAAAATTTAGGGTCAGTACTGATTTACAACAGTGAGTACAAAATAAGTCCATGAAAGCTTCCATTTAATGTAGAGCAAAATATGTTGAGAATCTGAGAAACTTTTCGTAACACAAGTTGTAGAGTTTCTTCTAAGGATTCCAGAACAGTTGAGTTTGCATTTTCCTGAATTTTCTACGATTTTATACGAATTTTACAAGTTCACTGAATTTGAATCTAGAATTGAAACTTTCTTTTACAATTGGGTCCTTGAATCTTACGCGCAGACCCTTCTAAAGATTTAAATTCTTGCAATTGGGTCCTCGGGCGGCTCGGGTACGGCGGTCGGCCGAAATTCCGGCGAGGGGCTCGCCGGCGGCGAGGGGTGAGGGTCGGGGAAGGTTCAGGGGTGCGAGGGCTACCTCGTGGGGGTCTTGTTCGGGTGGGGGACGGCCGGGAATAGCTCGCCGGCGTTGGAGCAGAGGCGGCGGCAGCGGCGGCACGCGTCGACGGCGGTGCTCCGGCGGGTTTGGGGCGGTCTGGTCTAGTCGGCGAGCTTGAGTGGCGCGTGGGGAAGCTGCTCGGGTGCTTGGCTTGGGCGGAGGAGGTCGGGGTCGAGCTGTCCGCAGTGAGCAGGGGCGGGTGGCGGCGGGTGACAGCGCGGGCGGCGGCGCTCCGGTGGTCCTGGGCGGTGTTGGGCGGGTCGGCGAGCTCCGGTGGGGTGATGTAGTGGTGGCTGGCGCTCCAATTTGGGCAGGGGGCGGCTGTGGAGGGCTCTCCACAAGCGGGCGGAGCTCGGCGGCGGTAATGGCGGCTGCGAGGTGCTCTGGCTGCTGTGGCTCGCGCGGGCGGCCGGGGGTGCGGCTTTTATAGGGGCAGGAGGGAGGTGGGGTGCCTGGGCGACGCGCGGGGCGGAGACACGGCGAGGGCGTGCCACTGGCCACGGCGGGCGGCAGCAGGACGCCGGCGCGGCGTGCGGCGGGCGGGCGCGAGCGACTGGCGGCCGGGGATTTGGCGTGGGTGCGAGGAGATAGCGCGGCGCGTGGATTGGGGAAGCAGTTGCAGCAGCGGCTCAGGCGGGAGGCAGGCGCAGCGACGGACGGGGCGCGGGGGTCGGGACGGCACGGCGCGTCGCGGTGGTTGGGCGCGGCGGGCGGCGAGCCGGGGCACGGCACGGCGTGCGCACGCGCGGGCGCGTACTGGCAGCGCGGCGGTGGGGGGGGGGGGCAAAGCCGCGCGTGGGGGAGAGGCGCGGCGGCCACTGGCCTGGCGGCTCGCGCCGGTCAGACATCGCCGGCGACGTGGCGTGCGCTGTCGGACGGGGTGGGGAGAGAGAGGGAGGAACGAGGGGCCTAAACGCGAAAATTTGAAAAGTTTCAGGGGGCTGGGTGCAAACAGGGCGTTTTCTCCTCTTTCTAATTTGAATTTCAAAAACTTTTGAACATGAAAGTTGTTCAGAATAAAAAGTTCTACAAGTTTGGTTTCAGGCAACAATTCATTTGGCTTATGGTTTGAAAGTTAATTTAAAAAAATCAAAAGTATCCAAATGTGCCCAAATTAAATTTGAATTTCAACTTAACTTGCTCTAATTCTTTTCACCCTTTTATTAGTTGGTTAAGCATAGGGTTAGGCTAATGACATTGATTTAGAAATGTAATTTACCAGGGTTGTCACAGATTTATCAGTGATCGTTATGAAATACCAGCAAAGCGCACGGAATACCGTTGTAGCATTTTACCCGTGAGTACGGGGTCATATTTATATTTCCGCAGGGAAGGCGGTGATTATTGGAATAGATTAGTAGGTTGATTAGTTCTAACATGGATATTCACTTGAATAAATAGGGCTAAGATAATATATGGTAGAGAAAGGAAGAAGAAAGATAATCTAAGGACTCATGTACTCCTAACTAAGAATACAGTCTATACTAAGCACTCATATACATACACATGATTAGGATCGGGCTCTAGGCCCCCAGGCATCACCGTGACACCGCACAAGAAATGGCTAGGTGGCCACTAGTTCCTCACATTTATTTTATGCACCTCCTATAGCTACTACACGAAATGGGAGGATTATGATGGACGGACAGGGCTATCACCACCTGCCGCCTACCTCATCTGACCATGGTATAGAGGTGCATCCAGCAACACTGATTAGCCCAAACACCACGTCTACGCTAATAAGTGATACTCTAATTCCCCGAGCGGAGCCCCCAACCTTCGGATGGACAGACATCACACTAGAGCAAACATACGAATACTGGAACAAATGTCGTAGCCTAGATGTCTTACCACGTCTAATCATGCAAGGTATAAGACCTAGATATAAACTAGGTATAGCACACACATCTAAATACACAGAACAATACGATACAAGTACACTAAACTAGAAGATGACTCTATTAAGGAATTTCGAATGTTACAAAGGAGAGGAAGAGTAAAACCCATACCGAACACTCCTAGGAAAGACTCGGGAACCGAGGAAGAGCTACTTCACCTAAACTCCACTACCCTAAAGACTAAGCAAGAGAGGAACTTGAGAGAGAGCAAATTGAGGTGTCTTTATTAGTAGCACCCCCCCTAATATTTATAGAGGTGAGTGAGGGGGTGTGCAATTGTTGATGGTCCTTAAGTGCCAAATCCGACCGTCAACGATAGTCACGAACAAAGAAAAACCATGCCTCTTACTAACATATTTGTATCACTAACCTAGCTCCACAGTTGTTTTGGGAGACTTACCGTTTGACAGATGCAAGTCCAAAATAAGAAGAAAACAAGAAGAACACGCATCAATACATGAACAAAAGATCATCCGCTGCGACACACTTACAAGATGGGCCCATTTGCCAGACCAAACTGACGTCAAATGGCAGCAAACAACCAAGGGATAAGACCTAGGCCCACCTACTAGTGACACGGCCAAAGGCGGTGGCGAGAGGCGGTCAAGGGGGGTTGGCCGCACCCAGGGTGCGGCCGCACCTGCCCTAGAACCCATCGAGGTGCCCTTTGGCGGGAAGGCAGATCTGATCTTCCCAAGGTTGGTTATCAATGTTTCCATACATAGAGATGGCGGGAACTGACCTCAAGAGTTATAAAAGGAGGCCCTCACAACACATTCCACACACCACACTTGGAGCTATTCTCTCTACTCTCACTTGTGACTTGTAATCCTTACGGTAGTGGAGCTAGGCTAGAACTTCTCTTAGCGAATCCAGTCATCCTCGGGATCGGAGAGGAATCCTTGGTCCTTGGTATGGCTTTGTATTCGACTCGTCAGTATCCTATTCATAATACAGAGCTGAGTCTTGGTTGCTTTGCTAGCCTGGTAGTCTATCTTACCTCGGTTTGTTATGCTGCCTTGCTAGTTTATCATGCCTTGACTTATTGCTTCACTAGTTATACTCTTTATATGCTTAGACCAGATGATCTGGGTAAGAATATTGGTTCGTCGTGCTTTTGGGCTTGCCTTAGCATTTTACTTGTCCATCCGAAGGGTGGGAGACCCGGGGACGCTAGGGTTGTGACCTCATACACGAGCGTGGTGCTCAGGTATGCTGGATCCTTCGGATATGACCGTGCTCCACGGTGTTACTGGGGTAGACAATAGGTGGTGATAGCCCTGTCCGTCCGCTATGAAGCTGCTTCGTGATTAGTGCACTCCCCGACGTTCGGGTACGGTGTAGGAGTTCATGCAAAGGTGTAACGGCCCGGATGTACTCCGGGGCGGGACATTCTCAACAGTATCCCTAATTTCCTGACACCTGCAGTTCTAAGCATGTCTTGTGTGTAACCTTTGTTTGTATGAATAGATGCTAACTGGACCCCCTTGTATGCCTATGCTCCCACTAACCTTAGGTTTATTCATTCATTCTTTATCTTGAGTTTGGCCCACGTGTGTGTCACATTACCCCTATTAACATCTTTTATCATGACTTACCCCTATTTATGTTATAGTCTATGACTTATTCATATCGTCTTGCTCTTCTACCAAGTAAACTCTTTACAATCATGCCCTCTGTCACACCCTAAAATTAATTGAATTTAGGATATGATTAAAAAAATAATAATAATAAAGCAATGATTTTCTTATAATTATATAAAAAATTCAACATTTATTTTCTTTACAGAAAATCTAGTATAGAAAAAAAATAAATAATTGTCTTTCAGAATTAAATAAAATAGTTTTATGTATGTTGCATTCATGTCACTGCATTGGTTTTTGTTTGTTTGCGTGTTTGAGTTTGCAAAATAAAAATACCCAAAAAACTACCCTAAAATCTTTTTTTTTCTCTCTTCCATATCTCTTTTGGCTCTTCCCATCTCTCTCTCTCTCTTTCCCTTCTTCCAGCCCGGCCCAAAACCTCTCCTTCTTTCTTTTCTCCTCTTCCCGCGGCCCAGTCCAGTCGGCCCAATCCTTCTCTTTTTTTTTCCCTTTTCCTTCCCGCGGCCCAACTCAGCCGGCCCAACTCGCCTCACTCTCCCTTACCCCTCTCCCATCGACAGCTGGGTCCCACCTGTCGGCGCCCCTCTCTTCCTTTCCTTTCTTCTTCCTCTGCTCCTCCCCTCTTTCCTTTTTCCGTCGCGACGCCAAACGCGCCGCCGCACCGTCGTCCGCGCTCTCTCCCCTTTCCTTTTTCCTCACCCCGAATCCAGATCGACTCCGCGCCGTCGCCCGCGTCTCCTCTTTCCTTCCTCGCGACGCTGGCTGCCATACTCGTCGCGATACGCGCTCCGCCCTTTCCTTCACTGTTCGCCGCGTGAGCCGCCGCCTTGTCTTTTCCCAGCCGCTCCGCCTCCTCCCCTCCCCTATAAAACCCACGCCAGAGCCCCGCTTTGCTCCAGACCCACCTTCAATCCCTTCCTCTACTCAACACCGACGCACGCCGCTGGAAACCGCACACCGGAGGAACGTCGCCGCCCCGTGACGCCGCTCCTCCGTCGACTTGCCGTTCCTCTGCTTCTCTGCCGCCTGCAACTCTCGCCGGAGATCCGCGAAGTGGTGAGCACCAAGCCGCACCCGTTTTCCCCCTCTCTCTCGCTCTGTCGCAGCCCCGATTTCTCGCCGGACCTCTGTTTTCGCCCGACGCCGTGGCCACCGGCCTACAGTCTCTGCACGGCCGTCACGTGGCCACCAACACTTTCATCGTGCCGCCCTCTCTCTCCCCGGCATAATCCCAGCCGTTCCGAGCCCCTAGGAGAGTTCCCCGTCGCCCACTCTCGCACCTCAGCTCTTTCCTATGCCAATCCGTGGCCCGGAGCACCGACATCAACGGCTCTCGGGCCCCACATCAACGACTCTCGGGCCCCACCAACGGCTCCTAGCCGTTGTTAGATGACCGTTCCCGGCGTGCTCGTGCTTCAGGTCTTTAAATAGAGGCCGAGAGAGAGGGGTGAAGCACTCACACTTCACTTCTTTCAGTCACTCCCTCTCACACTCTTTGCTCTTGTAATTTCATTGGATTTTTTCTCAAGTTTGGATTCAAGAAATCTCTCTCTCTCATTTCTTTGCTGCAAGAAAAATTCTGCACATCCGGAAGAACAACAGTCCGTAAGAATTTCCATTGCAATTTCACTAACGTAACCCGAATCGAGTTGTTCTTGTTCGTTCTCGTATTCAAGCATGAAGAGCATGGGGCGGAAGCTCTCCTGCGCCCTCAAGAAAGTGAAGGGAGCAAGCTCAACTCGCTCTCGAGGTGGCTCAAGCTCCCACCACTCTTCCGAGCCAACTCCGGCCCCAAGCATGATGGACTACGAAGAACAAGGAGAACAAGAAGAAGTGCAAGCTGAAGTACAAGCTGCGGACATGGAGATAGACGGAGATGATGCCCCGTACCTCGACTTGCACAGCGACCGCGAGCGCCAAGCCTACGCCATCCTCAAACGCTGAAGCTTTGGCCACACCAAAGCCTTCAACCCGGAACTCCTCGCAAAAATAGGTATGGATCTCGACTTTTCTAATGTTTGGCATGCAGTCGGTTGGGAAGGTTTCGTGCCCGTTGAGGAGTATGGTTCTCGACTCCTCACCATTCAGTTTCTTTGCACTCTTCAAGAGGTGGATGACAGTGTTTGCTTTCGGCTTTTTGAGAAAGAGTATTATCTTACGTGGAAGATGTTGAGTCACCACCTCGGTTTTAACAAACGCTTGCCGGTTTCTCTTGAACATGCTTGCTGCGGTTTTAATCGTCATGATTTTTGGGGTTTGATTTGAGGTCAAGTTGTTCATGGCAAGTTTGCACCTCGGTGCACTGACATTCAAAATCCGACTCTTCGTTTGATGCACAAGTGGCTTGCCATCACTCTCTTTCCAAGAGGTGATTTCCAAGTCATACGCAACGATGAGTTGACGATCCTATATGCCATGGTCGACAAGATTCGAGTCTCTCCCGTGAAAGAAATAGTTAACCATTGGCTTCAACATTTCAAGGTGATAGGTCCTATTGAGTGCACTTCTTTGATAACCTGCATCGCTTCAAGCATTGGCACCTTAGGAAGAAACAATGTTTCTTTCATTGAGGGTGACCGTGTATTTATCGATGAGGCTTATTTTGTTCAAGGCCACATTGTCAAGAAGGGCCCGAATGGCTCCTTGATTTTCTTCTCTCTATGTTATGCAAATGAGATCCTGATACCAAACGCGGGGTATTATTTGTATAACTGCCAGTCGCTATCTGCCCCTATCATTCCGGAAGAGGTGGCACGAAGGCATTGTGTTTCTGGTTTGCCTGGCAGGACCACAAGAAGCAGGACCAGAAGGGGAACCGATAAAGCACCACCACCACCACAACACCAGACTTCATACCATCATGAGGCGGGTGGTTTGTCCTGGCACAACGCAAGCATTGAGGAGTGGGCACGGCAGGCTCCAAGACGCCGGTCCACCAGCTCCAGCTCCGGCTGAGTCCCAAGCCTCGCACGACGCATGGCCTCCAGCCGTAACTTCGGCTCCGTTGCTTAGCAGCTAGGAGAGCTGCAGGTTCAAGCCACCAACATCGAAGACACGCTGGACCAGCACATCGAGAGCAACCAAGCATGGTACCAGTACACCAACGACAGGATCCACACCATGGAGCAGAGGCAGCAACAGCAGCAGGAGGAGTGGAGGGCTTACTACCGTTGGAGAGGGTTTAACCCCGACCAACAGCAGTGAGCCTGAAGCTAGCTTGAGGGAGGACCCCCACTGAGAGGTATCTTGTATCTTAACTTCTTTATCGCTTTCAGAACCTTATGCATGAAACAAAATAAAAATCTGCAAAAATAAAAACAAATAAAAATTTGCAAAAACCCAAAAAAGACCAAAAAAATATTTACTTGCTTTTTTTGTGTAGTAAGCATGGTGTAGTTTTCCTTGTTGCGATGATGAATAGTTGCTCTGTTAATTTTCTTCACATGCCTAGTTACAATTTAGTGCTCTTCCTAAGTTTTGAGTTTGTTGGCTAAAATGTTCAAAACTTAAGCTTGAAACTTGTGGGTAGCAAAAGGCATGATCCAAATCTAGGTTGTTGTGAGTTATGATATGGTTGAATAGAGTTGCTATGATTTTCTCCCAAGTGACGCTTGCTTTTTGTAGTATTCATCTTTTCAAAAAAAAAAACAAAGTTCCTCAATGATTTGAAATTCCCATCCAAAGCCATATGTTGATCTAATTGAAAACCTTCCACATATGCAACTTGTTAGCTCATTGAGCCTTGTCAAACTGTTGTGACCCTTAGTGAGATTCATTTCATACTCCCATGATAAAGATCATGTACACACTCCACCATATGCTACGCTTCTACACAAGGAGTGAGCAAGTATTCCACTCAACCATCCACAAATAAAAACTTCATATTACCTCATGACCACTCTCTCCAAATTGCACTAGAAAAAGGAGTATAGGCTATGTTAAAAAAAAGAGAGAGAAAGGTGCATACCCAAAGAAGGTATGCCACATGCTAACAAGGCATGTTAAAAAAAATAGAAAGAAGAGATAGCCCATGCTCAAAAGAAGAAAATAAATAGAGAGATGGTCTATGCGAAGGAGTTCACCCACCATCCACCAAAAATATCCACACACTTGCACATCTTGATCAAGGTTTATGACTTGTCTCTCCTTTGGATCCGGCTTTTGACTTTGCAATACATGAGAAACAAGTGTGCCTTCATATCCTCCATACCTACAGCCCCACAAAGTTTGACCTTTAGAGATAGGGTGAGGAAGAAAGGCAAAATAAAAAGCCTTGGTGAGGAATCATACACAAAAGAGCAATTCGAGAGATCATTTGAGGAACTTTGAGATTTCTTTTGAAAAACTTAACAAAAAACCTCTGGATTGACGGTTGAACAAGGGAGTATGAGATATTAACACTCTACAAAACCGTTCTGACTCTCAACCGCCAAAGATGAGGAGAACCCACAAGCCCCACAAGATTAAGGTAAGAGGTAAGAACAAAGCCATCTTATTCAAAATCATGGTAAAAACACTTTGTTGTGCCTAAGCTATAGGTTGGAAATGCAACATTGAAGCAACTCCTGATCAACAACAAAAAGCCTTGTTTTGCTCAGGGACGAGGAAAAGGCTAGCTTGGGGGTGTTGTTGATGGTCCTTTAGTGCCAAATCCGACGGTCAACGATACTCACGAACAAAGGAAAACCATGCCTCTTACTCACATATTTGTATCACTAACCTAGCTCCACACTTGTTTTGGGAGACTTATCATTTCAGGGATGCATGTCCAAAATAAGAAGAAAACACGAAGACCAAGCACCAATACATGAACAAAAGATCATCCGCTGCGACACACTTACAAGAAGGGCCCATTTGCCTGACCAAACTGATGTCAAATGGCGACAATCACCCAAGGGATAAGACCTAGGACCACCTACCAGTGACACGGCCAAAGACGGTGGCGAGAGGCGGTCAAGGGGGGTCGGCCGCACCCAGGGTGCGGCCGCGCCTGCCCTGGAACCCATCCAGGTGCCCTTTGGCGGGAAGGTAGATCTGATCCTCCCAAGGTCGGTTATCAACATTTCCATACATAGAGATGGCGGGAACCGACCTCAAGAGCTATAAAAGGAGGCCCTCACAACACATTCCACACACCACACTTGGAGCTATTCTCTCTACTCTCACTTGTGACTTGTAATCCTTAGCGTAGTTGAGCTAGGCTAGAGCTTCTCTTAGCGAATCCAGTCGTCCTCGGGATCGGAGAGAAATCCTCGGTCCTTGGTATGGCTTTGTATTCGACTTGTTAGTATCCTATTCATAATACAGAGCTGAGTCTTGGATGCTTTGCTAGCCTGGTAGTCTACCTTACCTCGGTTTGTTATGCTGTTGTTGACGCCAGATTTTGACACGTGTTGAATCGGCGTAAGGAGAAGAGATTGGCCGATGCAGCAGATCTAAAGGCTACAGTAAAGAATCGGCCGATTGAGGCTACAGTTGGGAATCGGCCGATTGGCAATGCAACTTGCGCCAAACAGATTGGAATCACAACAGAGGATCCCGGTCAAAAGTGGTCTGATGTTGGTCAACGGAGCAATGCTGATTCGGTCAAGAGGCAATGGAAAAAATCCTAATTGGATTAGGAGACGGCGGCGGAAGATTCTGCGGGAGTCCGTTTCCTTTTAAAGATATTATAGATATAGTGGTTTTTCTGTTTAAAATAAGTTTGTAACAAGTCGTAATCGACCAGGAGTCCTGGTTTTAGGGTATAAATAGGAGTCGCCAGGGCTTTGTATGATATAAACTCATCAATCAACAAAACACTTCTACTCTTTCCTAGTGCTTTGCTTTCATGTCGGCGACTTCGCCAATACCTTTTCTTCTTTCACGAGTTCGTACGGATTGGCAGGGCTGCATCAACTTGATCTCCGGCCAATTAGTAAGTTCCGCTTACCGAGTAACATCCGAGCTTTAACTACGGGCGCATCGCTGTGGTTTCATTTGGATTTATTCACCAGTTATCGATATTAACTAGAATCATAGGTTTTACCTATTGTTCTAGTATTATCACCAGTTATCCAACTTGAGATTAGAACTATCGGCTTTATCATCGCTCTTTCTTGTTCATCGTCGTATAGCCGATTAGATCTGTTTCAAGTGTTGCCTCTGTAATAATTGTTTAGATCGCTCCAGCAGTTTTCTTCGCAATTATTACGTGATTATCGGCTGATCCATAGCCGGTCATCTTCATAGCAAATCGGCCAATTCACCGACGCGCTCTTAGGGACAGATCGGAACCCCAGCCGATCGGAGCGCCCTGAATTTAATACTCTTATTGACTGGCACGCCGCGCGAACCGCACCAGGGCAAATAACCCGAACAGGAGCTAAGCAGATTCTCCCGGGTTGTGTGTCCGACGCTGAAGACCATCGGCCGATTCCTGGCCGATTTTAGCGCCAACACACTTTTGGCACACCCGGTGGGACCAACTTCGAGATCCGACATGTCGAAGAACGCAGAAGTTTCCGAAAGCAACATCATTGAGGTCACAGAAGCGGATCTCAAGGACAACCCGAAGGAAGAATTGGCTAAACATCTAGAAGATTACAAGAGGATGTATCTGCAGTCGTTCAGCCGTACCAGAAGCGGGGAGACAGTCAAGAAAGCTCCTCTTCCAGTTCCCCGCCATATCACCATTGCTGAGGATTCGGGCAAGATGTCGGATATGATCCAACAGTCCGTCTACCAGGCGTTCATCGACCAATCCTCGGTGATGACCAATACGGTGTATAACGCCGTCATCAGCTCTCTTGCCAGCGGAGCAGTTCATGGATATCAGGGGCCAGCGTATGCCCCGCCGATTGCACTTCCAGCCAGAGGCTTACCAGGCACGTCCCAATCAGCTCCTCAACCGATATCGACGCAACGCGAGGGATACAACACTCCGTTGCCTCCAGCGTCTCCAAGGTATAGCGGTGCACCATGTTTCCCATCACAGGCACCGCTTCAGCCCGTCCAGATTGCTTCTGTGCAATCGCTGCCCACAAGCTCAGTACCCTGGGGGGCATCGGCAACGACGGCTTTCCCCGATCCATCAACCGGGCATGGGAGCTATCCGATTCAGGCGCCGTTCCACTCGGCCGTCCGGGCGACGGTCCCTCAGTATCAACCAGCCCCGTTAGAAATCGGCAGGGGGGCAGGCGCTCTAGAGGCACTCCAAAGCACGGCACCAATGACAATGTACGACGGGGCGGCGGATCTGCTTCGCCATCAACTGTCAACTGCCGAGACGGCCATGACGCAACAGAATTCGCCGCATGCTTCGATCCATCATCCAGCCGTACCACCGCCAATCCTCCAACATATGCCGGCACCTCGGACGACTGTTCATCAGCAGCAGGTGGATTGGACAGCGAGAATAACAGAGGTAATGCAGGACCAGTTCGGGTTGAAGCCGAAAGTACAGACTTACACATACAAGACGCCATACCCATCGGCCTACGACCTGCTGTCGTTTCCACACCGATACAAGGTGCCTGATTTCACCAAGTTTTCGGGGCTGGATGACACATCCACCGTGGAGCACATTAACAGATTCATCATCCAGTGCGGGGAAGCCGCCACGCAAGATGCTCTGAGGGTGCGTCTGTTTTCATCATCTCTGTCTAGATCGGCCTTCCAGTGGTTCACTACTTTGCCACCTAATTCCATTGTCACTTGGGCCGATCTGGAGAAGCAGTTCCATAAGTACTTCTACGCAGGAGTACATGAGATGAAGCTCTCAGATTTGACCAGCCTCAGGCAGAGGAGTGATGAACCTATAACTGGATACATATAGAGGTTCAGAGAAGTCAGGAACAAATGCTACTGTCTGGCTCTGACCGACGCCCAGTTGGCCGATATTGCTTTACAGGGCCTCCTGCCACAGCTCAAGGAAAGGTATGTTTCGCAAGAATTTGAAAGCCTAAGCCAGATCGTTCATCGATTGGCGGGTCAGGAAGTCTGGCCGTTTGAGCAGCGGAGGAATTTCCTGAAAAAGGTGGCATATCTGGAAGGATCTGAATCGGAGGGAGAGGAAGAAATCGGCCTAGCAGAATGAGTAAAATGCAAGAAGCCAATATCGTGCCCTTTTGGAAAGAAAGAACCAGAGACATTCGGCTTTGATACGACAAAGGCCGATAAGATTTTTGACTTACTACTTCAGGAAGGGCAGATCAAGCTATCTCAGCACCACACCATCCCTTCGGCCGATCAGCTTAAAAAGATGAAGTACTGCAAGTGGCACAACGCCACGTCTCATGACACGAATGAATGCAAGATCTTTCGTCAGCAGATACAATCGGCCATCGAGCAGTGAAGGCTCAAGTTTCAAACCCCGGCCAAACCGGCAAAGCCGATGAAAATAGACCAGCATCCTTTCCCGGCTAACATGGTTGACACGGGAAGAAATTCACTTCAAACCAAGTTCTGACGTCGGAATCGGCAAGAAGGAGCGGCGCCGTAGATCCCAGGAAGCAGGTCACGGCGGATGAAGTCAAAGGGAAAAGGCGGGCTGAAGACAAGGGCGACGGATTAGAACGATCGCGCAGACCCATCACCTCCCAATTCTTGCTCAGCAAATATCGGCGGCAGCAGGATCGGTCAAGATACCACGACGAGATGATACGCCGGCACGAGGATCACTGGCAATGTCCGTTCTTCATCCATTGCTGGGAGAACGACCTCCGATTGCCGTCAGCCGATAACTATCCCGAGTGCAACGGGTTGAGCCGCAACGATCGCCCGTTCAAAAGATCACGCTCCAGAGACAGAGAATCAGAGCCGATCAGCAGAAATCGGTGCGAGCAAGAAGCACGACGCCTTTCAGTGCATGATCGGCTGGGGGGTAGAGTTTACCGGTATCACCGGTCGAAAGGCAGAATCAGCGTACACGATCGGCTGGAAGAGATGGCCGATGACAGGGTGTCAGATGAAAACCCCCTAGGAAGGGAACCAGATTGGGAGCGCGCCAAATCATCGGCCAAGCCAGTAAACCCCAGGTGGTGCCCTGATGGATTATCCAAATCCCAGAAACGGAGGATCCAACGCCTGCGCCAATGGGAGCAACAGGAAGAAGAGCAGATGCCGGTGCCGGTAAAGAGAAACGTCAAGTCGTGGGTCTGGCGCCCCAAGAAAAACAACAGCAAGGAAACGGACAGTCAAGAATCGGCAGCCGATGTCAACATGGTATTCATATTGCCGATGGAGTTCATGGCGCCTGCCGATCGAGACAAGGCGGCAAGGGTGGAAGAGCAAATGGCGCAATTGGTTTTAGAACCAATGACGGCCACCTTTGAGAAACCAGAAGACGATAAACGACAACATCTCAAGGCGTTGTTTCTCAAAGGATACGTTAACGGATGACCCGTTACCAGCCTACTAGTGGATGGAGGTGCCGCAGTCAACATCATGCCGTATGCCATGTTCCGCAAGTTGGGCAAAAGCGATGAAGACTGACCAAAATGGATACGATGCTCAAGGACTTCAAGGGCAACGTGTCTCCCGCCCGTGGAGCGCTCTGCGTCGACCTCACCATCGGCAGTAAGACCCTTCCTACTACTTTTTCATTATTAATGGTAAGGGGTCCTACAACATGCTGCTCGGTCACGACTGGATACATGCAAACTGCTATGTCCCATCTACAATGTACCAATGCCTCGTGCAATGGGTCGGCGACAGTACAGAGATAGTCACCGCCGATTCCGCCTACAGCGTCGCAGCGGCCGATACTATCCAAGCATTTGGGTAGATGCATAACTTGCAGTAAGATACATCAAGACAACATGGCCAACTTCTATCGGCTTTTTTCTACGCAGCCAATGCCGGAATGACATCGCTTTGCGGAGGAAAATATTTTCCGTTTGGTCTGACCAATTCATTATTCGATGAAAACAATAGAGTACATGGCCGACATGGTACAAGTTGCCCTTAGAATAAAAATACCAATATATTTATTGATTACGCTTGCTCTTGATTTCTCTCTCGATCCGGCCCAATTCTATCAGAAGGCGGGTTCTATTCTCCTTTGGATTCTCCATGGTGGCTCCAGTCTCAACTTGATGGCATAGTTCTATCAGGAGGCGGGTCTTCTTCTCCTCCAGATTCTCCATGGCGGCTTCAATCTCGACTTGATGAGGGAGTGGAGGACTCTTTTCAGATGGCAGTCGCTTGAGAACTAGGCAGTGAGCATCTATAAGGTCCCAATACTTCTGGACAACAGCAGGAACATGATCTTTAAGTTCTTCAGAATGAGCTCTCATCAGATCTATGTCTGCCTGCGACAGTGGTTCATCTGAATGCATAACTTTGATCGCTCGTTCTAGGCTGGGACTGAGACGTTTTGACTAAACAGAGATGAAAAGTTACCCAACATCAGAGCGATTGAGATGTCAAGGGGGGAAACAGAGGAAGATTCGTACCTGGTTAATACAGGACGAGGAAGAAGAAGACATCTTGATGTTCAGTTTGGGAGAATAAAGATCCAGTTGTTGGAGGGGGAGAAGATGGGTAATGCATATGCCTCTGGAGACGGTGTGGAATCTCGTACTTATAAAGAGAAGGAGGTAAAAAGATAGTGGGACACGTCCTATCGGAGTAAAAGCATTCATAAATGCAAATCTGCCAAAGGAAGTGGTCCAGGATCAAATCGGCGCAGTAACATTAAAGGAGCTTTAAATGTTTACAGCATTCTTTACAACCCAAGGAGGGCATCTATGGCCGCGATAGCTCGTTGCCTAATCTGATCGGCCGAGTCTAGTACTCTTTGGTCTTCGTCGGCCGATCCGGGAACTTCTAACATATGGCGACGAAGTCTTATCGCTTGACAGGCCAAATTCTGTCTTTCTTGTTTCAGCCCAGTGATGACGGATGGGAGCTCTTGAAGCTTCTTTTCTTCAGTAGCTATGTCTTTGGTTACTTGCTCCATGTCTTTGGCTAGCTCTGCTCTCCTCCGATTGAGGCGATCTATCGTGCCGACGATATCCGGGCGAGAGCTCTTGGGCTCGGTGCTTGTACGAATCGGCTTCCTCCCGGGTCTTTGCTAGCTGGGCACGATCGTCCATATGGCGCAGGGCCCTGAAAGCTGAGGTTTGTATAGATTCTATATATGCAGCAGGTTCCAAGCTTTCTGTTGTTTCTTCCGCGATTCGGCCTTTGATGTCACTAAGAAGCTGCCGAATCGGCGAAGCATCTTCCACCAATCGGCCGATATCATCTTGGAGGAGAATCCGTATGCTCTCGAGCTTGGCGCGGACATCATTAGAAATAGAGCTCGACGGAACTTGGTGTGAAGCGATTTCTTCATCATCAGGCAAAGAGACCGCGAAGGAGAAAAGGTTGTTATTTGGTGTGTCTTGTTCCTGCGGAAGAATAAAGACAAGGATCAGTGAGCAGTAAAAGGGGATCGGCCGATTCCAGTGATAAGTTTGTTACCTCTTTGAAGCGGATCTCTCTTGCTTGCGCCGATGGGAGTACCACCCTCATCTCCGGAACCAGCACGATCGGCTCATTAGAGGAAGAGGACTCGACCACTATTAATGCTCTGCTTGGGCTAGCTTCCTGGAAAGGTATGACAAATAAATGCTATGAGTATACTACGGTAATTGAATAGGATGATATGAGATATTTGCCATACTTCTGTTGGTCCTTCGGCCGATGTTTGTTGAGGAAGTTCGACCGACACACCCAAATCGGCCTGCATCAGAATCAGTTATCCTTCTGAATGTCGAGAAATTGAGTTAAGAGATTATCTACCTCGATGAGAAGGGTCGCTGGAGTTCCGGCTTCCACTTGGGATGTGGCCGATTGCTGTGGGGACTGCACTGGAGCGTCTTGTGCAGCCTGGCAGAAGGAGGAAGTTAATATACCTGAACAGCTTCCACCAGCAGCGATGCCGCGGCCGATCCGACTTCTACGGCAATTTGGGGATCGACCATCTCGGTAGTCGGCAAGGATGGAGGAATTGGAGTTTCAGCCGATACTACCGCCGACTGGTCAGTCGGTCCGATGCGGGCACGCACTCGACGGCTTGTTGTCTTCAAGGTTGGCCTTTTCGGTGTTCGTTTCAATCGACCAGTAGTGATGTCCTTGATAGTTGGAGCGTGATAGCCGATGAGTGGATATGGCGTATATGGACAATCGCTCTCTATTGGCCTTCCACTTCGGCTCTGCATCAGAGGGACTTGGCTTTTAGACTGAAGAGATAAATACAAGTTAATGGTCAGAGGGTAGTATGGAAAGAGATAGTATTGAAATCGGCTGGGAGAAAGGACATACCGCTGCACTTGGGTTGATGTTTTCTGGGTCCAGAATGTTGCAATATGTTGATGGAGATATGCAGAAGAGGTATTGCTTCCATTCTGCCCACCATAGTTTGAATTGCTGAATGGCAAAAGGGGCCACTGTCCAGTTGTTCAGGTTGATAGTGCTGGACTCTGGCACTAAGTCGCACAGCCGATTGTAGTCAAGGCTCTTGGTCAGTTCGTCTCTGAATTTTGCTTTTCCGGCAAAGTAGACCTGAATCGGCAGTTGACCAAAGCCCAATTGCCTTGCCGCGGCCGATGGATTATAGAACTCATATGTGGGAGAGTCCTTTCCAGAGAAGAAGTTGGCCGGTAAAATCCCTGTCTTAATCAGGGTATCCATAAGTTCCCTATCAAAAGTATGAGTGGACGAGTCGTAGCAGATGGGAAGCTCAAAAATCGGCCCTACTGTCTGATATGGATACCAACTGACAGTCTCTTCACTGAAGCCGTTGTAGAAGCATCTGAAGTATTCGGCCGTTCGGGCAGCAGTGAATTGACAGCCAGGGAAGGCCGATGCTGCTTCTCCA
Organism: Panicum miliaceum; assembly: GCA_032594955.1. Taxonomy (NCBI): domain Eukaryota; kingdom Viridiplantae; phylum Streptophyta; class Magnoliopsida; order Poales; family Poaceae; genus Panicum; species Panicum miliaceum. The sequence goes on from CM064068.1 coordinate 17,508,357, forward strand.
AAAGATGTGCAGCGTCGTCGGATGGTTGGGTTTTCCTCTGACTCAATGTTGGGGAAAGTTTTGGTCTCTATTTGTTGCTGGGAGACCTTGCTCATATATAAGTTAAGCCAGAGAGAAGCACCAGGGACCGCCAGCATTCCCAATCGGCTCCCTTTTTGATAGTCTAGTGCCGATTTGGTGCATCGTGTGGTAGGCCGATCCCAACAGATGCTTTCCAAGGGGAACGGCCGATCCTGGTGATAGAGCTTCTGCCAGGGCTTGGGTATTAGAAGAAGGGCCAACTGCTCTGCCACAGAAAAAATGTTTCTCCAGCCACATCATCAGAAATGCCGTGTGTTCTCTCTCTGAAACTGTCCCAGTCCTCATATTCTTGCTGATATACCCCTTCCATCCGCCGATTCCTTTGGTTTCTAGTCGATGAGATGGTTTGATCAGATAATCAAAGGGGGTATCAGAAGAGGAGATGTCAAGGCCGGTCAACAGCAGGACATCGGCCAAAGTTGGAGTCATGGGTCCATGTCCAAAAAGGAACGCATTGAGTGCGTCGGACCAGAAATAAGAAGCTGCTATTACCAAGGGCTCGTTTTTCTCCATCTGGGACAAAGAGAGGTCTATGCACTGGCCGATTTTCAGTTCATCCCACTGAACTCTCCTAGACCTGGCTACTCTATGGTACCATTCTCTCCAGCCAGGGGTCTCATTCGGCCAAGACCTAAAGGCACCTACCCACTGACCTAAATCCATGGGCGATTGCTTGAAAGGAATTCTGTGAGTCTCTAGGTTAATCAAGTCTGTTGGATCTGGATTTCCCATGGGGCCTAAGCAGACAAGTTCGGAGGATTCCGAAAGAGGGATAGTGATCTAGTGCCTAAATGCCTAAAAAGAAGGAAAAAGGGAGAAAACTGACAATGGGCCTAGAGAATACTTGAACAGTAGAGGAGCAAAAGGGGAAAATTCCAGATGATTACCTCCGGGATGAAGCTCATCGTCGCCGATGGAGCCGCCAGTTGGGCCGCCGATGGGGCCGTCGTCGCTGAAGGGGTTGCCGATAGAGCCTCCGTAGTTGGAGAGGTTGCTGATGGTGCTGCCATTGGGAAGTTGGAGCAGGTCGCAAGCGGGATCGTCGGAGGGAGCGGTTGGAGATTGAGAGGGCTCGGGAAGAAGATGAACAATGGTTCGCTCGAGGAAAATACTAGGCTCGTGAAGAAAAGTGGGCGGAGAATGCCGGTACTTAAGGATAATCCGAGAGAGAAAGGGTAAAGGCGGGTTTTTGCCGCACCGTCCACACGAATTCCAGGGGAACAGTCGTCTCGAGCGCCCGGTCCAAGGAAATTGCAATCATTATGCAGAAGACCGCGAAACGGAAGGAGATTTTTACTGCGCTCATTTCGGAGAAAAAGATTAAATAAAGAGTTTTGAAGTAAAAAATTATGTTTTACTCCGAAACTGGGGGGCATGTGGTGACGCCAGATTTTGACACGTGTTGAATCGGTGTCAAGAGAAGAGATTGGCCGATGCAGCAGATCTAAAGGCTACAGTAAAGAATCGGCCGATTGAGGCTACAGTTGGGAATCGACCGATTGGCAATGCAACTTGCGCGAAACAGATTGGAATCACAACAGAGGATCCCGGTCAAAAGTGGCCTGATGTTGGTCAACAGAGCAATGCTGATTCGGTCAAGAGGCAATGGAAAAAGTCCTGATTGGATTAGAAGACGGCGGCGGAAGATTCTGCGGGAGTCCGTTTCCTTTTAAAGATATTATAGATATAGTGGTTTTTCTGGTTAAAATAAGATTGTAACAAGTCATAATCGACCAGGAGTCCTGGTTTTAGGGTATAAATAGGAGTCGTCAGGGCTTTGTATGATATGAACACATCAATTAATAAAACACTTCTACTTTTTCCTAGTGCTTTACTTTCACGTCGGCGACTTCGCCAATACCTTTTCTTCTTTCACGAGTTCGTATGGATTGGCAGGGCTGCATCAACTTGATCTCCGGCCAATTAGTAAGTTCTGCTTACCGAGTAACATCCGAGCTTTAACTACGGGCGCATCGCTGTGGTTTCGTTTGGATTTATTCACCAGTTATCAATATTTACTAGAATCATATGTTTTACCTGTTGTTCTAGTATTATCACCAGTTCTCCAGCTTGAGATTAGAACTATCGGCTTTATCATCGCTCTTTCTTGTTCATCGTCGTATAGCCGATTAGATCTGTTTCAAGTGTTGCCTCTGTAATAATTGTTTGGATCGCTCTAGCAGTTTTGTTTGCAATTATTATGTGATTATCGGCTGATCCATAGCCGGTCATCTTCATAGCAAATCGGCCAATTCGCCGATGCGCTCTTAGGGACAGATCGGAACCCCAGACGATCGGAGCGCCCTGAATTTAATACTCTTATTTCCTTGTCAATCAACAGGTCAGATTGACTGGCACGCTGCGCAAACCGCACCAGGGCAAATAACCCGAACAGGAGCTAGGCAGATTCTCCCGAGTCGTATGTCCGACGCTGAAGACCATCGGCCGATTCCTGGCCGATTTTAGCGCCAACAGCTGCCTTGCTAGTTTATCATGCATTGACTTGATGCTTCACTAGTTATACTCGTTATATGCTTAGACCAGATGATCTGGGTAAGGATATTGGTTTGTCGTGCTTTCGGACTTGCCTTAGCGTTTTACTTGTCCATCCGAAGGGCGGGAGACCTGAGGACAGTAGGGTAGTGACATCATACACGAGCGTGGTGCTCGGGTATGCGGGATCCTTCGAATATGACCGTGCTCCACGGTGTTACTGGGGTAGACGGCAAGTGGTGACAGCCCTGTCCGTCCGCTATGAAGTTGCTTCATGGTTATTGCACTCCCCGACGTTCAGGTACGGTGTAGGAGTTCATGCAAAGATGTAACGGCCCGGATGTACTCGGGGGCGGGACATTCTCCCCTGTATCCCTAATTTCCCGGCACCTGCAATTCTAAGAATGTATTGTGTGTAACCTTTGCTTGTATGAATAGATGCTAACAGGACCCCCTTGTATGCCTATGCTCCCACTAACCTTAGGTTTATTCGTTCATTCTCTATCTTGAGTTTGGACCGTGTGTGTGTCACATTACCCCTATTCATATCTTTTATCATGACTTACCTCTGTTTATGTTATAGTCTATGACTTATTTATATCGTCTTGCTCTTGTACCAAGTAAACTCTTTACAATCATGCCCTCCTTTGGAAAAATATAAATAATGATACCCGAATACTCACTGGGTGAAATGCTACAGCGGTATATCTGTGCGCTTGGGGATCTTTTTTTGTAATCATAAAGACATACCACATGACGTTTCTTGGTGCCGCTGCTAGGGATGGGACTAACACCCTCGTTCCTAGTGGTGACACTAAGAAATGCCAACAGCAACGAGCTGAAGCCTCCTCAAACCGACATAAGGAGCCAATGGGGAGTTGTCACGTGCAAGGATTACAGCGGTTGTGCCTCTCCTGGTTCGGCCGACCTACCTGGTTCGGCCAAACCAGGCCAGAGGCCAACTGACCTCAGCCTTTGCTGAGAGGCTGCCAAGTGGGCCCTGGCCACTCCTGTGCATGAATTGGGTCTGTCCTAAGTCGGTTGCATGTCCTGGTGGGCCCATTGATCCATGTGAGGCTGAACGAAGCATTCTGATTGGTTGGTGGAATTTGCCTTGGACTCAAGGGTGTGTTTTCCCTCCATTTTCTGCTCAATTTCCTGGTTTGCAAAAATCTCGGAGGGAAATGTGGAAACGACATTATTCTAGATAAATATGCAAGTTAAGTATGCTGGTCATCCCAATTTTCTTATCAAATTTGCACTTGAAATTTGTCCATAGCGAGCGTCAACAAGAACCGCCAAGCTGTCCTTTGCTCATCCCGAGCAAAACAAGACAAATCAGATTGTTGATCAGAAAATTGTTAGACTCGTTACCTGTTGCCGTGTCAAGTCTTGAGGCATAGATGATCTCATTGAGATTGAGCATGGTTGGCATGAGTACCCGACCCTTGTCACCTTCATCATCTATTGGGCTTATGAGCTTCCCCTCATCTTGATATGTTGAGAGTTAGAACAGTGGACAGAGCAGTACTTACCTTCCTTTAGCTCAACAATCCATCTAGAGGTTTTCTTTTTGGAAATAGTAAAACAAGACTAAGTTCCTCGAATGATTGACTCGGATCGCTCAATGGTGTATAGATCCTTACCAAAGCACTTCTCCCTTCTCATAACGAACGCTTTTGTGGAGCTCAAGTTACGAAATGGATGAGGCATACCTGCATTTCACATATTGCCAAGACAAAGAGTGGATCCTTGGAGAAAACAAGTCATATCCCAAGATCGAGAGGTGCCTGTGTGTGGATGGATGAAATGTATGATTACGCCTCTTGATTTGCGATCCCTCTCTCCTCTTTATTTATTATTATTTTATTTTCTTTATACATAGCTATTTCCTTTTTTTCTTTTTATGGGGTCATGCTTCTTTGGCATGCCATCTTTTCTTTTCTCTTTTTTTTTCGGGTATGACGAAGCCTAATTTCTTTTTTTCAAGGATAAAATGAGGAGAGATCACAAACTTCATGGAGCATTTATTTGGTGGATGGATGGATTTGCTAATTCCCAGTGGAGGAATGTTGCAATGGGTGTAACGTGTATGTGGTCTTGATCAAGAGAATATGAAAAGCATCTCACTAGGGTCACAACAATTTGACAAAGCTCAATGAAAAAGCAAGCAACATATGTGTAGAGTTTTTCAATGCATATGACATATGGCTTTGGTAGGACTTGGAACATCATTTAGGAACTTCTCTTCCCTTTTTAATTTTGTTGAAAACAAAAACTCCAGATATCATGTTTCACTTAGGAAAAGATTATAAAGCTCCATCTTCCATATCTAAACTCACAACATCCTAGACTTGGATGAAACATGTGCAACCCATGAGACGTTCGGGTTCATGGCACAAAGGTTTAAATAGCCAGCAAACTCAAACTTAGGAAACACCATGCTTTAGGGCTAAGCAAGATAGACAAGCAAGAGCATAACAATTATTCATCCTTTCAACTTTAGGAAGACTAAACATTCTTAACAAGCATATGGAAAAATGGAAATTAAAGCAGGAAATATTTGTTTGTTTCTTAGAGTTTTTTATATATTTATTGAAAGCAGTAAAAGGATATAATTCATTTGGTGGAGGAACTCCCGCAAGCTAGCTCTTGGTTTAAGGTCCAATGAGCAGGACCCTCTCCATACCTGTTTTAACTTGAGTTCAAATTGTCCATACCTGGAGAGGATGTAGAGGACGACGACGTCTTCTTCTTTCTCCACACCTTCTTGGTTTTGTTCTTTGTTGATGTAGGTGGTGTGGGAGTTGGATCCTTGTTCTTTGGAATAGGAGCACCGCTGTTCAGCCCCTTCCTGTGTGTCCTTCTTTGTTCTCCCCTCATGAATTTCTTCACAAATGTGACAAGATCGTCTTCTTTTGGAGGAATTATTTCGACTTTGATGATCTTTCCGGGATTTGGCTCATACTTGATTCTAGTCATCGAACATTGCTCCTGTCTTGGGCGGAAATCAAACCTTTCTTCTTTGCCATTGATGTTGAGTCGGATTTCTCCAGCTCCAACATCAATATGAGCTTCCGCAGTGCAGAGAAACGGCCGGCCAAGAATAAGTGTTGTTTCCTTCTGATCATCCATGTCCAGCACCATGAAGTCAATGGGAATCAAACAGTCCCACAATCTTACTGGAATATCTTCTGCGGTTCCTTCTGGGTACCGGATGGATGAATCGGCCAGCTGCAGTTGCATTGGTGTCGGAGTTAGGCTTGAGTAGTTCAGTTGATTGAACACCGCCTTGGGAATGACACTGACGCTGGCACCCAAGTTACAAAGAGCCTTGTTTTAGTTTTGTGCTCCTAGTGAACAGCTGATAGCGGGATATCTTGAATCCTTCTTCTTCTCAGGGAGCTGTGGGAGTATAGCTATGCTACATGCTTCGGAGAGCTTGACCACTTCAGTAGTGGGTAGCGGCCTCTTGTTGGAGAGTATGTCCTTGAGATAGCGAGCATAAGGTGGTACTCTCATAGCTTCCAGCAGAGGCACACTGATGTTAACCCACTGAATCATATCCATAAAGTGGTTGAACTACTCATCTGTGCCCAGCTTCCTGATCTTGGTAGGGAACGACAATAATTGGGCGTCATCAAATTCGTGAGGAGCCATTTTCCCTTCATGCATCTTGTCAATGTCATCGCTGCTAGGCCGTTCTTCAGCTGCCTTATCCTCCTTTACCTTGCTGACATGGTTAGGATTAAGGGGATCACGAGTGGTTTTACCTCTGTGGCAGAACCACCTGAATTAATCCCGCTCAAGTGCGCTAACCATTACCACGAGGGCAATCAGGGCTAACTCGCACTTCAAACGGAGTAATCCGTAGGTCTGTCGGGTAACCTCCTGATACAACCACGGGTTTGCCAATTGAAACCACTCATACAAAGTACTCACACGAAGGTGAGCCCAAACAATACAACATTCCACAAATTTTACATCACAGAGTTCCACATAAACTTATTATTACAAACCAAGTTTGAATTCGTAAAACAGAGTACTTCCAAGTTTAGAAGTAAACAAGTTCTTCAGAGTTCAATGCAGCGGAAAAACAACGATAAACTACTCGTCGATACATGATGTCTCGATGAAGCCCGTACGAGACATCACTCGGCATTATCATCATTGGCCGGGGACGCATCCCATTCCACCGACCAACCAGGAGGAAGAGTACATGGCCAAGTCAAACTAGCAACCATTTCCTCAAAAGTATCACCTGAAAACAAACCACAAGCAAGGCTGAGTATACTAATACTCAGCAAGGCTTACCCGACTAGTGGAATACTTAGCCTACTCCTAGACATGCAAGGCTTTTGGCTTGAGGGGTTTGTTTTGCCGAAAAGCATATACAAGTAGGTCCTTACTTTCACATTTTAGCTCCAGGTTCTAGTTTCCTTAACCATTCTAGGTAAGCAACTATCCAATTAATTTGCATCCAATCAAGATTAATCATCATCATTGTTCCATTACTTACTCTATGTGGTAAAAGGGTCAAGCAGTCTCAATACCGCGAGAAACGGACGATCCGAATTGAATTTCTTAACCTTGCAAGGCAGACCTAAACACACATCACGTGGTTACTCCCAGAGTTACACGTGCAACCTTTCCCCTTTCTTCCCGGGTTGTGGATCGGGGCCACCATCCGAGACTACAGAGCCTAGCTTTGCACCCACCATGTGCGCGCATGGAACCAAACTTAGGAGGGTGAGGGTGCTGTCCACTTGCCGGTCCAATTAGGTACTTAAGCTTACTGATTACCATATTCTCGGCATGTGGTTAGTACGTTCAAACGCTTAACCACCACTACCACACACTGCGGCCTTAGCATTTTTCACTAAACAGATGGGGCCTCAATCATCAATATGAACATCGCACCATAGCCCCGTCCGTCGACCTTATGATTGCCGCATGTAGTAAACATTCAACTCCTATATTCTCACGAGTGACAGGAAATCACTCAACTTCTGTCGGATCCTATTAGCATAGCACTCTATCGAACCTTACATCTAGTGTTCAGAGCATGGGTACCTAGGATCATGCAACTAAGTTTTCATTCAACTCCTATAAACTTAATGCACAAGTAAAAATAGAGTAATAAGTTGCATAATTTGGAAAATAGGGTTCATGCTCCGGGGCTTGCCTTCTTGAGCAAAGCTAGCCTTGGGCTCTTCCGAACTTTGGTTCGGGTCTTCGAAGAGCATTATGTACGAGCACGAGGATCGGAGGGGCCCACATCCCTAAGCAAATCAACCCAAGAGGCCAAGAAACACACCTGCGATGAATCAGGGGCTGGCACACAAACTCAACGGCCCACAAACATGAGGAAACCGCCTCAACTTACCGCCAACCACCATAGACCCACTTGGGGAGCCACCTGGCGGTGTCCGGGATGAAAGACGGCGTGGGAGGCAGTGTCCAGGGGTCGGACGCACCCCGGGGTTGGTCGCACCTGGATTGGCTCCCATCTAGGTGCCCTTTGGCGGGAGATTCACCCTTATCCTCCTAAAGGTGGTGCCCATATGTTGCCTTATGAATTCCCACGGGAACCGACCTCTCAAGGCTATAAAAGGAGCCCCTCAACCCCCTCAAAGCACAATAGAATTTGGAGAAGAAGTTGTAGAGGAGCTATTCTACTTGTATCTTAGAGTAGGGAGTGTGTGATGAAGAAGTGAGAAGAAGAGCCGGGCTTGTCGGCTACTCTTCGTCCTTGTACCTCGGCGGATACGATCCAGTTGGGTAAGTATCCGGGTTCATCTGTTGGTAATATCTTGGTTAAGTTATCCTTTCATTATTGTTCGTTTGCGGGTTCATCGTCCATTCTAGTAGTGGATGCTCTAGTGAGGGTCCCTGTTAAAAATAGGATAACCCTGCGCTTCGCTAGAGTAGTAGTCAAAGGCATAAACGTGGTGTTTAGGCCCTATATTACCTTTGTTTGCTGCGAGTCCCACGGTATCGTAGGGGTAGACCGCAGGTGGTGACAGCCTTGTTGGTCCGCTACGAAGCTGCTTTGTGGTCAGTGAAGACCCCCACGTCCGGGCTCGGAGTAGAGCTAATAGCCGGAGGGTCCTGGCAGACCAGGGTCAGACCGGTGCCTAAAGTAAACGACCAGTATCATAAGTATATCTTTCCCTGACTCCATTACCTTTGGATAACCATACTACCCATAAGTCATTCTACCTCTTCCTTTTCCTTGGGTAAGCTAGTTAGAAGACCTTTACACATCCGTTATCTGAGAAATTATGATACCCTGAATACTCTCCAGGTGAAGTGCTACAATAGTATCTTCCGTGAGCTTGCGGATTTATCTATGATCGTTAAGAAATACCAACAAGCATTTCTGGTGCCGTTGCAGGGGAACGGTTGTTGTAGTTGTTTTCGAACCTAGTTTGCCTGTCTATCCTTTCTTTTACCTTTCTCTTATCCTTTCTTTTCTTATATCCTTATAACATGGAAAACCTTTCTACACGCCTACTCTCTACTCACGAGGATGAATTCTTAGAGCCATCAACCTCTCCAAAGCCTATCACAACTTCTGGCTACGAACTCCATCCTGGCATCATCACCATGGTTCGGAGACGAACCTTCTCCGGATTAGAAAATGAAGATCTCCACTGTCATTTGCAAGAGTTCGAGGAACTGTGTTCATGCTTGGTAATTCCAGGCATGACACAGAAAACCTTGAGGTGAAAGTTGTTCCCTTTCTCTCTCTTGGAGACGGCGGAACAATGGTACACTCACAACGTGAAGAGTGCGAACGGTGATTGGGAAGAGCTCCGAGATGACTTTTGTCACTCGTTCTCTTCTTTGTCCCACATAGCATCTCTCCGAAGTGTCATCCTTGCTTTGTCCCACATAGCCCCGTCCGTCGACCTTATGATTGCAGCATGTAGTAAACATTCAACTCCTATATTCTCGCGAGTGACAGGAAATCACTCAACTTCTGTCGGATCCTATTAGCATAGCATTCTATCGAACCTTACATCTAGTGTTCAAAGCATGGGTACCTAGGATCATGCAACTAAGTTTTCATTCAACTCCTATAAACTTAATGCACAAGTAAAAATAGAGTAATAAGTTGCATAATTTGGAAAATAGGGTTCATGCTCCGGGGCTTGCCTTCTTGAGCAAAGCTAGCCTTGGGCTCTTCCGAACTTTGGTTCGGGTCTTCGAAGAGCATTATGTACGAGCACGAGGATCGGAGGGGCCCACATCCCTAAGCAAATCAACCCAAGAGGCCAAGAAACACACCTGCGATGAATCAAGGGCTGGCACACGAACTCAACGGCCCACAAACATGAGGAAACCGCCTCAACTTACCGCCAACCACCATAGACCCACTTGGGGAGCCACCTGGCAGTGTCCGAGATGAAAGACTGCGTGGGAGGCAGTGTCCAGGGGTCGGCCGCACCCCGGGGTTGGTCGCACCTGGATTGGCTCCCATCTAGGTGCCCTTTGGCGGGAGATTCACCCTTATCCTCCTAAAGGTGGTGCCCATATGTTGCCTTATGAATTCCCGCGGGAACCGACCTCTCAAGGCTATAAAAGGAGCCCATCAACCCCCTCAAAGCACAATAGAATTTGGAGAAGAAGTTGTAGAGGAGCTATTCTACTTGTATCTTAGAGTAGGGAGTGTGTGATGAAGAAGTGAGAAGAAGAGCCGGGCTTGTCGGCTACTCTTCGTCCTTGTACCTCGGCGGATACGATCCAGTTGGGTAAGTATCCGGGTTCATCTGTTGGTAATATCTTGGTTAAGTTATCCTTTCATTATTGTTCGTTTGCGGGTTCATCGTCCATTCTAGTAGTGGATGCTCTAGTGAGGGTCCCTGTTAAAAATAGGATAACCCTGCGCTTCGCTAGAGTAGTAGTCAAAGGCATAAACGTGGTGTTTAGGCCCTAGATTACCTTTGTTTGCTGCGAGTCCCAGGGTATCGTAGGGGTAGACCGCAGGTGGTGACAGCCTTGTTGGTCCGCTACGAAGCTGCTTTGTGGTCAGTGAAGTCCCCCACGTCCGGGCTCGGAGTAGAGCTAATAGCCGGAGGGTCCTGGCAGACCAGGGGCAGACCGGTGCCTAAAGTAAACGACCAGTATCATAAGTATATCTTTCCCTGACTCCTTTACCTTTGGATAACCATACTACCCATAAGTCATTCTACCTCTTCCTTTTCCTTGGGTAAGCTAGTTAGAAGACCTTTACACATCCGTTATCTGAGAAATTATGATACCCTGAATACCCTCCAGGTGAAGTGCTACAACAGTATCTTCGGTGAGCTTGCGGATTTATCTATGATCGTTAAGAAATACCAACAAGCATTTCTGGTGCCGTTGCAGGGGAATGGTTGTTGTAGTTGTTTTCGAACCTAGTTTGCCTGTCTATCCTTTCTTTTACCTTTCTCTTATCCTTTCTTTTCTTATATCCTTATAACATGGAAAACCTTTCTACCCGCCTACTCTCTACTCACGAGGATGAATTCTTAGAGCCATCAACCTCTCCAAAGCCTATCACAACTTCTAGCTACGAACTCCATCCTGGCATCATCACCATGGTTCGGAGACGAACCTTCTCCGGATTAGAAAATGAAGATCTCCACTGTCATTTGCAAGAGTTCGAGGAACTGTGTGGAAGTTGTTCCCTTTCTCTCTCTTGGAGAAGGCGGAACAATGGTACACTCACAACGTGAAGAGTGCGAACGGTGATTGGGAAGAGCTCCGAGATGACTTTTGTCACTCGTTCTCTTCTTTGTCCCACATAGCATCTCTCCGAAGTGTCATCCTTGCTTTGAACAATTAGAGGAGTCCATAGGTGCAGCGTGGGCTAGATTCTCAAACCTTTTAGCATCAAGCCCAGACTAGTCTATACCCGATGATATTGCTTTGCACATCTTTTACACGGGTTTAGACATGGACTCTGTTGAGGATCTTGATATTGCCGCTGGAGGTTCGTTTGCTCATAGAACTCCAATGGAAGGGAAGGAAATCCTAGATCACATCTCAGGAAACTCTTCTTTTCTCACCTATCCTTGCAAATCCCAGCAGGAGTCCAAGTTGCACCATGAGAGTCCCTCATCAGCCGAATCCAACCCTTTACCTTCCACATCCCAAGATTCATCTGTTGGGCCCGCTCCCGAACCACGAACATCAAAGGAAGAAGAAATTCAACATTCAAAGTTCTTTTTCCCATTCGAGGATGATCCTTATGAAAATCTTACAAACACCTTGAATCACCTGTGCGAGATGAGACCTACGAAATCCGAGGAAGTGAGGCGTTCTTCCAATTCAATTCGAATTAGCTCACCTCCCACGACCATCTTTTGTTCTATAAGAGAAACTGCCATAGAAGCCCTTCTCGATCCCACTGCCGAGGCTTGCATCATGTCCAAATTCTTCACGGACACGTTCATAGGAAGCATGCCTCTAGTCCCAACCGATAGACTCTTCAAAAGTCCCTCAGGACTTATCTTTGAATGTCGAGGTATCGCACGGGCAGTACCGATCGAGATAGATAAAATCAAGATGCAGCTAGACTTTCACATCTTTCCCATCCTTGATTTTGATCTCCTCATATACCCGTTCATTTCACCTAGGCCTGCCTTTTGTCCTTGTGAGATAGAACATCCATCTATCTGTCATGATGAATCTCTTGAGGAGGAGAACTTTTGTGCCATGGACCTTCCTGATACTTTGACTCTGGAGGATGAGAATTCCTCAAACAAGCATGAAAGCTTCTCTTTCATTTTTCCTCAAGAATCATGCTCGTATAAGGAGTCTCCAGAGTCCGTCTCGCTTAGTACCACGTGCTTCCACAAAAAACCACAACAACCTTCCGGTCTTCTGTAGAAAAATTCTTATAAGGATGGTTGTGGAAGTTTTTGTTTATCGTAAACATTGCAAATTTCGTGGATGCACTGTGGCACTAACCAAACAGCTTGAACGACGATGATAAATCAACAAATGGTCGTGAAGCCGGGAACTACATCACCATTGATAGATGCAAGATAAATCACCCATGGTCGAGCTTGTGACCATAAACGAAGCACTGCCGGCAGATGGCCCGGACTTTCATTACCCTTTCTCATAGTTTCTCTTTATTGAATAAAAGAAAGAACATGCTTCTAGGATAAGTATGCACCTTTGGGTATTCTTGGTCGCTAACCATTTAAGGTTGGGATTAGAAGAATGAGGGCCATGCGATGCCTAGGAACACAAAAGCTGCACCAACTACACACTTGGTGATGGAACACACTCAGAAGGAGACACCGACATCGCACAGTTGGTTTTTGCCGTCGTCAGACACAAAAGTCCAAGTGTGGGGGAGGTTGGTGATCACATCACATTAATGTCCATCCGTACCAAGGTAGGTGCTAGCTCTATCCTGCCAAAAAAAAGAGGAAAACAAAAAAAGGAAAGAGGGAGTGAAAAAAAAGATGAAAACAAAATAAAAAAAAGAAAGAGGGAGTGAAGAAGAAAAAAAAGAGAAGATAAAAAAATGAGAGAGTGAGAGGATGAAAAAAAAGAAAAAAAGAGAGACAGAAGATGAAAAAAAAGAATAAAAAAGGAAGAAAAAAAAAAGGGGAATGAAAAAAATAGAGAAAAAGAGAACAAGCTAGTACGATCCACATCACATTAAGAGGGCCTTGAGACATGGCACTTGCAACTTGATAGAAATCATTTCACAGCCTAGCTCCACCTAGCCTTGCCCTCACTTGCAAAACCTTAGCATAGTTTCCATCCGCTCCCAGCGTTGCATAGCTTCGCTCCAGCAGCTCGTGCGCACATACAAGCTAGAGGACTGCACCTCTTCCTCCTCAGGCCCTTGCTGCTACACTCTGCCTGGCACTTTTTCACACAAGCGAGAGGATACGTACCTTACGCCTCCAATTCCACAACATTGTGCTAGCAGGACAAGCCACTAAGGCCCATGGTTCCAACACACTAGCCGTGTGTGTGACCTAGCCTTAATGATCACCTGAGTCGTCATGGTCTGAGCACCTTCCTCTGCTTCAACTTGCATCGAAATAAAGGAATCATCGACAACCATATGTGACCATGCTGCCACTCCAGCAACTTCAAAACTTCCATCCATGTACGCTGGCGGTAAGAACGGTAAGAACAGTCAGGTACATGCCACGGTAACTCAATGTTCACTAATCCTTCACTCATGTCTATCCCCTTATGAACTTAGCTTGATCTTTTGAGTTCTTGCTTTCATCATTTATGTTCGTATGCTCTGGTTTGGATATCTCTCAAGCTTGAGACATCCATTGGCTCTTTTAAATTAAGCATGGTGCTTAGGTTAAAATTGCCTTCTTTAATCAAAATGAAACTTGGTGTTAAGTTTTGATTAGTGAACCAATGAGTAAATACTATCATAGACTTTGGACGCATATTCTTTTGCGTACTAACCCCTGCAGCAAAGATTTCAATCAAGATGGGTAAGTCCTCAAACTAAATTAATACTAGAGATAAATCTAGGCTCGGGGCGCGCTTCAACAAAGTTTGCACGACATGCAAGGGAGGGACATATCACCTTTCAAGGTTCACTACGAGTATTTTTCAAAATGCCCCTTGTTTCTGTTCATACAGTTTTATCTGAGCCTTGTTTGAGTTATGATGAAAACATAAAAAGTCGGTGAACAATAAAAAAACAACTTTGGCAAAATAAAAGAATCTCTTGAAAAAAAATAAATAAATAAGTGGTTGGCAAGCCTTTTGGGATCTATGCTAATGAAACCTTTGAATCTGATTTGTCTTAAGCATGGATGTGAACAACTAATCTCAAGGCAGTAATGAATCTTTTCAAAACTCTTCAATGCATCCTTCGAGTATTTGTTGTCCACTAACCTTTGTAGGGAATAAACAGAAACAACAAAGGAGCAACGAATAATAACCCCGATACTCGTACAATGCTCCTTGGCCCCATGACGAGACAGATGCATGAGGAACCAAGTAGAACAAATGCAAAGTTTCACTTTGTGTACACAAAGTTTAGCTCTTGCATTTTTGTTCAACGCTTGGTATGTTTTGTCAGGTAAAAATCCCACACACCTCGTCCATCTTCACCTCATGTTTCCAGCCTGCTAAGTTACCCAATCTTGCCCTAAAAAATAAAGAATAATAAGTAAAAATATAATAATAAAAACAACAGAATGAAAGAAGTTTAGGCGTTTCAAAGTCTTCATGCGTCTTACTTCAATAAAATTTAGACTCCCCAGTGATTCAAAACCGGCATAGTCCTTGCTTGTTTCCACCTTTGTTTTTCTTTTGAATAAAGGCAAGTACAAGAATAAGTGTGGGGGAGATCTCTCAAAATCACCAATTGCAAAGTCATTTGAGATCTCTCCCCCAATGCATCGCACGACATCGACGGTCCAGCACACTGAAGAAGAGGACAAATGGAATCCATGGAGAGATGGTCGAACCTTTGGTTCGGCTAAACCAACTTTGTCTTCCCTCAGCTCCCTCTTCTTCCTCTTCAAACGATGGTCTATGCAAACACATCCCTCAAACTCCCTAAGTTTTTGAGTTTAAATGAATCTTATGTTAATCACTAAAGTTAAACTCATTGAACCTTCCCAAACCCATCAAGTTGAAATTGCCTTTTGCAGTCCTTGCACTTCCATGAACAAATTTGCATACTCTTTATTCCTGGTCTTTTTCCTTGTGCTTGTGAACAACAATTTTATAGGGAACCCATGCTATCTAATGTTTGACTTTTGTGACATGGCTGGATGAATGGAACCAAAACTCTTCCTTGCAAAGTACTTGGTTTATTTATGAAAAGTTTTCAGAAGTCTCTAGCTCGGCTGCTCAGTTGTTAAATTCCTACCAAAGCCAAAGAACGATCACCTTGCAAAAACCTTATGATCATGCTACTTGTCTTTGATTTGAGCTTTGTCAAACTCTGTGACCCTTGCTAGAAACCTTTCATGCTTTCAAGATCAGGATTACGTACACTCAGGTGATTTATATATGCCAACTTCTACACTAGAAGTTGCGCTGAAATATGCCATCCATCCATCAGTTCCACAGAATAAAACTCCACTTTGTTCTATGGCCACTCTCTCTAAAGATTTTGCTATACAAAAGACATGGGCTATACAAAAATAAGTTAAAAGATGCATACCCAAAGAAGGTATGCCACATGATCACAAGGCATGTCAAAAAAGAGAGAGAAAAGATGCATACCCAAAGAAGGTATGCCACACTTGCACATTTCTTACTAAGTCAAAAGCTTTCCATTTCTTACTCTATGTGGTAAAAGGGTCAAGCAGTCTCAATAACCGCGAGAAACGGACGATTCGAATCAAATTTCTTAACCTTGCAAGGCAGACCTAAACACACGTCACGTGGTCACACGTGCAACTTTTCCCTTCAATTACCACTTCACGGAACAGGCCCACCGGCCTCGACTACACGTCCCCATGGACCACGGACCCGGCCGGGCCATGGCGGCACCTGCACCCGCCATTAGCTAGATGTGAACGAATTCAGGACGGTGGGGAGTATATTCCGGCCTCGGTTCAATCCAGTACTTAAGCTTACTAATTACCATATTCTCGGCATGTGGTTAGCACGTTCAAAGACTTAACCACCACTACCACACACTACGGCCTTAGCATTTTTCACTCAACAGACGGGGCCTCAATCATCAACACGAACATCGTACCATAGCCCCGTCCGTCGACCTTATGATAGCCGCATGTAGTAAACATTCAAGTCCTATATTCTCGCGAGTGACAAGAAATCACTCAACTTTTACCGAGTCCTATTAGCATAGCATTCTATCGAACCTTATATCTAGTGTTCAGATCATAGGAACCTAAGATCATGCAACTAAGTTTTCATTCAACTCCTATAAACTTAATGCACAAGTAAAATAGAGTAATAAGTTGCATAATTTAGAAAAATAGGGTTCATGCTCCGGGGCTTGCCTTCCTGAGCAAAGCTAGCCTTGGGCTCTTCTGAACTCGTGTTCGGGTCTTCAAAAACTTCAGGTAGATTCGCTTGAGCTTAACGCTGCTCACTCTCGGACTCGGGCACCAGCTCGTATGTTCCGTCGGCGAGAGTAGTCGATTCTATATGAATGCACAAGTATGAGTTGTAGTGATGATATTTGACAAATTATTTTCCTTCACGATAAAGTTGCAGTCCACAAAACATAGATTTGGTTGTGAAGTTACTTAGTTAGGATTTCTTTGCGCAATCATTAATAGAGTATAACTTAAACTAATTAACTCCATTAAAAAAGAAGGGGGTTGTGTTATATTGGAAACTAAATTTTCTTAAGCACAAACATGGATTAAACACAATTACTCAACTAGGTAACTTCTGGTGATGAAACTTTTATTCAGAGTAAATTATGCAGAGACAACAGCACTGTAAAAATTTCAGAAATTTCCATGTAGTAGATTAATTTTGAAAAATGTAATACACAGCCATTGCTATAACCTAGTTATTTCTATACTGAACAAACTATACAAGTATTGATGCTAAAAATTTGACAGGGTGTTAATCTAGCCATATGTGTGTTCCTGTAAATTTTTCAGATTTTATTGTGCATGACACGGAGTATGATAATTAGGACAAGACACACCTATTTTAAAAAAAGATTAATTTCTACAAGTTGTTTTATAAGGTTTCTGAGTGTGAAACTTTTTATACAGCATATTCTAACCCAAAGTATCCTATAGTAAAAATATAAACACTTTCCAATTAAAAAAAACTAATTACTTTGATATAATGCATTTTTCCACCACAAAAATTACATAAGTGGTTATAGACAGGTAAAAAGTCCCTAAATATTTTTGTGGGATCTAGGCATCAATATAACATCTTTGGAAAAGTTTCACAACATGAATCATTATAGAACAGCAGGGATAGTTATTTATATATCTTCGTGACATAAAACAAAGCTTAACAAAAAGTCCAGCTAGAGGCAGGTTCTGGTCCTGAACATTTTACACTGGCCTACACATCAAGAAACTAACCTACTATCCAAATTTCAGGGTTAGCCTTTGTCTACAACAGTGGGCACAATTAAAAGCTATTAAATCTTCCATTTAATGTAGAACAAAATATAGCAAGCATCTAAAGAAATGCATGTAACAAAAGTTGTATATATTCTTCTAAAGATTCCAGAACAGTTGAGTTTCTATTTTCCGTTTTTTCTACGATGTTATATGAATTTTACAAGTTCGCTATTTTTTAAACTAAAGTTAAAACACTGGTTTGCAGATATGCCGATAGAAACTTGCGTGCAGACCCTTTTAAAGATTTCAATCGTTGCAATGTGGTCCCAGGGCAGAGCTGGCATGGCGGCCGGCCAAATTCCGGCGAGGGGGCTCGGCGGCGGCGAGGGAAAAAGGGTCGGGAAGAACCAGGGAGGCTAGAGCTACCTCGTGGGGGCCTTGGTCGGGGTTGGGGATGGCCGGAGGTGGCTCGTCGGCGTGGAGCAGGAGGCGGCGGCGGTGCGGCGCGTCGGCGATGATGCTCCGGCGAGCTAGAGCCTGCGGGGGCGGGTCGGTGAGCTTCGCGGCGTCGAGGGGAACCCGTTCCAAGGCTTGGCTAGGGTGGAGGAGGGTCGGAGCTGGGCTGTCCACGGCGAGGTGGGGTGCGGCGGCGGTGGAGGCAGCGCCAGCGGCGCTCTAGCTGAGGTGGGCAGTGATGGGCAGGGCAGTGAGCTCTGGTGGGGCGGTGTGGTGGTGTTTGGATGCTCAGCTCTAGCAATGGGTGGCCGGAGAGGTGAGCTCCACGGCGAGCTTGGCACGACGGCGGCAATGGCAACGGCGGGGAGCTTCTGGTGAGTCTGGGCGCGCGCGAGCGGCTTCGAGCTGCTTTTTATAGGCGTCAGGAGGGAGTGAGAAGGTCGAGGCTGGACTGCGAGGCTCAGGCGCGGGTGGCACGGCATTGGCCGCGGTGGGCGGCAAGCAAAGTGCCGGCGTGGCGTGCGGCGGGCGCGACCAGTGGGTTGGGCGAGCGGGATTCATCATGGGGGAGGGGGAGATCACGCGGGCGTGCGTTGGGCAAGCAGCTGCAGCAGCAGGCTGGTCGGGCGGCGAGCACGACGACTAGCGGGACGCTGCGGGGGCTCGGGCACGGTGCGGCCTAGCCATTGGGCGCGGCGTCAGGCGAGCAGAGACGGGCGACAACGTCGCGCGCGTGGCACGCTCAGGCTGGGCAGGCTTCGCGGTGTGGGGGAGGAGTGCGTGCGGCAGGGGCGAGGCCAGCCATTGGCTTGGCACAGCGCGGGCGGCAGGGATGCCCTGCCAGGTGGCCGGGGCCTCTGCGCGGCGGTCGGGTGAAACAGGGGAGGGAGGAGGGACTGGACTACAAGAATTTGCAGAACTTTAGTGGTCTGGTCATAAAAATAAAATTATCTCCCATTTTTATGTTGCAACTCAAAAATCTCTGAACATGAAAGTTGTTCAAAACGAAGAGTTACACAAGTTTTGTTTTAGGCCAAAGTTCATTTGAGTTTTAGTTTAGAAGTTATTTTAAAAACTCAAAGCATGATTCGGAGGGTACGTCATTTTCTGGGCAAAAATTTGTATTCTCTCCTAGGCTTCGACTAGATTTTTGTTTATCATGTCACTGATGGTGTGCCTATTCAATTTCTTAGCCATATTTGCTTTGATGTGAATGTTATTTAATTTGTTTGATTAAAGTACATGTACCTATGCACATATACACATACTTTCGAATCCAAGCAAAACCAACTCATAATTTATTTCCTTTAAATTTTTCTTAGTTAGTTAAGCATATGTTATGCTAATGAGACTTTAGTAATTTAAACACCTAAGGTGTCACAGCCTTCCCCCCTTAAAAGAATCTTGTCCCGAGATTCGGACAATAAGCATAGTGTGGACAGTGTGTGTACCTTTGGTAGAGTTGAGAAAACCGGGGAAATTTTGGTTTAGATAGCTTTCAGTTTCCCATGTGGCTTCTTCCTCAGTGTGATGATTCCATTGAATTTTGTATATTTTAATCACTTTCCTTCTAGTGCTTCTTTCTTTTTGATCCATGATTTTGATAGGGTACTCAACATATGAGAGGTCGGGTTCTACCAATATTTCTTGTTGTTCCACAACCTCGGTAGGAACTTGAACACACTTCTTGAGTTGAGATACGTGAAAGACATCATGGATGGCTGCAAGCTGAGGGGGCAGTCGTACTCTATAGGCTACGGGTCCACAACTCTCAATGATTTCATAGAGACCAACATAACGGGGAGCTAATTTTCCTTTGACTCTGAATCGTTGTACACCCTTGGTTCGTGAAACTCGAAGGTAGATGTGGTCACCAACTTCAATCTCAGAGGCTTTCTCCTTTTGTCGAAATAGCTCCTTTGCCTGGATTGTGCGGCTCTAAGATTTTCATGTATTACTCTCACGTTTTCTTCTGCCTCGATTACCAAGTCTGGTCCAAATATTTTGCGTTCTCCAGTTTGTGACCAGCTCAAAGGAGTTCGACACCTTCGTCCGTACAAAGCCTCAAATGGTGCCATTTTCAAACTTGTTTGATAGCTATTGTTATATGAGAACTCTGCTAGGGAGAGGCATTTATCCCAATTCTTGTCATAGTGAATGACGCAAGCTCTAAGCATGTCTTCAAGAATTGGGTTCACTCTTTCGGTTTGTCCATCAGTTTGGGGATGATAGGCTGAGCTTCGAATCAATTTAGTACCAAGAGATGCTTGCAATTGTTCCCAAAAGCGTGCTACAAACTGAGTACCACGATCGGAAATAATTGTCTTAGGTAATCCATGTAGGCAAACAATGTGGTCGAGATAAATCTCGACATATTTCTTGGCAGTATATGTGGTGTGCACCGGAAGAAAATGTGTTGTCTTTGTGAGCCTATCACGATAACACATATGGAATCATGTTTCTGTGAGGTGCTTGGCAACCCAACAATGAAATCCATACTTATGTCTTCCCATTTCCAGGAGGGTATAGGCAAAGGTTGAAGTGTACCGGCTACTTTCAAGTGGCTAGCTTTTACTCTCTAACATGTGTCACATTCTGAGACATATTTAGCAATTTCCCTTTTCATTCTAGTCCACCAGAAGTTTTGTCTAAGATCTTGATACATTTTGCTACTGCCGGGGTGAATATAAAATTTGGAAAGATGTGCCTCATCATGAATTTGTCTGCGGAGCTCATCATTCCTCGGAACGACTATGCGACTTTCGAACCATAGAATTCCCTTATGGCCTTGGCGGAAACATTTATACTTCTCTTCTCCTAGAGAGAGTTTCTTTTTGTTGATCTTAACACCTTCATCATGTAGTTGTGCCATGATGATTTGGTCATGGAGAGTAGGCTCGACTGAGATGTGATTCAAAGTGCCTTGGGGAATCATTTTCAAACTAAGCTTCCTCATTTCCGCACATAATGTTTTATTATAGAATTCCACTGATAGGCAATGGCAATGAGCCTTGCGGCTTAGTGCATCTGCTTAGGCAATGGCAATGAGCCTTGCCTGGGTGATAGTGCACGTCGAGGTCATAATCCTTGATTAATTCTAGCCATCTTCTTTCGTGATCGGTGTAGATATTGCAATGAGTGCCCATGAGATAATGTCTCCATATTTTTAGAGCAGGAATGACTGCTGCTAGTTCGAGATCATGGGTCGGATAATTCTGCTCATGGGGCCGAAGGGCTCGTGAGGCATAGGCGATAACTCGATTTTCTTGCATAAGCACACATCCAAGATCAGTGCAAGATGCGTCACAGTAAACATCGAACGGCTTGGTGTTATCGGGTTGAGCTAACACAGGGGCTGTAGTCAAATGTTCTCTAAGAGTGTGGAAAGCTTCTTCACATTTCTCATCCCACACAAACTTTACTCCCTTTTTCAATAGTTCAGTCATAGGCTTAGCAATTATGGAGAAGTCCGGAATGAAACGGCGATAGTAACTGGCTAAACCAAGAAAACTGCGAATCTGATGAACAGAGGTAGGAGGCTATCCATCACCCCTTGTACCTTGCTGGGGTCAACGGCTATGCCTTCGCTGGAAATTGTGTGCCCAAGAATTTTACACTATTCAACCAGAACTCTCATTTAGAAAATTTAGCATAGAGCTGGTGGTCCCTGAGATGCTGAAGAACAATGTGCAAGTGCTTAGCATGCTCTTCCTCATTCTTGGAATAAATAAGGATGTCGTCAATGAAAACCACGACGAACTTGTCGAGCTCGAGCATGAATATCGAATTCATGAGATACATGAAACAGGCAGGAGCATTTGTGAGACCAAAAGACATGACCAAAAATTCATATAGCCCATATCGTGTGGAAAAGGCAGTATTAGGAATATCGCATGGACGAATCTTTATCTGATGATATCTAGAATGAAGATCAATCTTTGAGAAAACCCTAACTCTAGATAATTGATCAAAGAGAACGTCAATGCGGGGAAGTGGGTATTTATTCTTAATGGTCACCGCATTGAGAGGTCAGTAGTCAACACATAACCTCAAATTGTCATCCTTTTTCTTTACAAATAGGCTGGACATCCCCAAGGTGATGCGCTAGGGCGAATGAAGCCTTTGTCCAGTAGTCCTTGGAGTTGTGTTTTTAGTTCGGCCAATTCCTTAGGTTGCATCCTATAGGGTCTTTTGGAGATAGGTGCAGTGCCTGGTTGCAGTTCAATAACGAACTCAATATCCCTATCTAGTGGCATTCCTGGCAAATCGTCCGGAAAAACATCGGCATACTCGCATACCACTGGAATATCCTCTAGTTCGATTCCTTCCATCGTGAAAGCACAAGACTTTATGCACTCTCGGAATGGCAAATAAAGAGTAGTGGCTCCATGAGTTGGGGAATTGATTTCAATGGCCCTTGAAAGAATATCCAATGTCACTCCATGTTGAGCCATCCAATCCATTCCCAAAATAATGTCTATGCCTTCTAGTGCCAGAAGGACAAGGTTGGATATGATAGTTTTACTACTCAACTTGATTGGTATGTGCCTTATCATTTGATTTGAAGCAATTTTACCACCCGGTGTTGATATCATATACGACCCTTGTGTGTGACAAAAATCCAAGCCTACTTTTGCACCAAATTTTGCACTAATGAAACTATGTGATGCACCAAAACCAAACAATATAACTATAGGCTTGTTGTTAAACAGAGAATGTCCGTGTCATTATTGGTGCACCTTCAGGGAGCGCTTCAAGCTGATCAATCTTTCTTTTGCGCTTGTTCCTCTATCTTTTACGCTTGTTCCTTTGTCTTTTGCGCTCGTTCTGATTGGTTTGGCTAGAAACTTGGCTCTGATTTTGCTGTCCGGCCTGGGGGCATTCTCGAGCAAAGTGGTTAGCACTTCTACAAACGAAGCAACAGTTTGTGTCACTTGGACGACCAGGATGTTTGTTATCTAAAGATGTCATTACTGGCATACCTACTGAACCTTTCTTGGGTGTGGTGCATTTAGCATGGTCTATCTTTTTCTAAACAGGCGAGCGAGTTCATGTTCGTAGGACTGTGCCAGCGTCAGTAGTTCTGCTAACTTGACGTCAACCTCATGGGATGAATTCTGTGCAGGTAATTTCCCATCCAGTCAAGTCTATGTCGCATGGGTCATGCTTGAGAGTCTGACACTTTACTTGGTGATCCTTAAGTTTCATCGGAAGTTGTGATGGGGGCAATAAGGAGTCTGAGTAAACGTCTCTTGTGTCCATCATCTTGTCATTGAGCTCTGGATAGCCTGCAACCTGCGGTTGGTGGACATTACACCACCCCCTTGATGGTGTTGTTGCTGCAGGTATTGAAAAATCGCTTGCTGCCCCTTGACAAGCTGACGGAGCAATTCAGTCTGGGCAGCCACTAGTTCTGTTAGGTTGGAAGGTAGTGATGGCTGTTGCGATCCGCTACCACTAGCACCAAAACCATCCGGGTTACCACGGGTTGCTCCAACCATCTCAAAAGATCATAGATAGAATCATGGACAGAATACTGTTCGCTACAAGAAAATTCATATCTCTCAGTAGGTTCATCCAAAATAGCTCATACTTTAGCAGTAAGTAGGAAATTTAGAGATGTACAACTTTGGTACTCAACTCAGATGCTAAATCGATGGTCAAGATGGTCGAAAGATTCACTCTTTGCTTCGCTGGTTTGGCTGTTTTTCAGCAGAACTAGTTATAGTATCTTGCCTATAACTCAAACTAGCAAGATCCAATAGTGCTGAAATTTTGTGAGAACCCAGATCACAAAATTTAGGACAAGTTTGGTATTCAATACTCAGCCCAGAAATGTAAGGAGACATGGGTAAAAATTCCGACAAACTACCAAGTTTTTAGCCATGGCCTACACGATTAGAGTATCCAATAGTCGAGATGCACTCGTCTCAAAAGAGGTACTCAACTCTCAGTTAGCCTATTACAACACTTGCCAAAAGTTAGGCTACACTATCGAGGAGTATATGCAAAAGTCCTCCTAGGTCATCAACTAGAAATCATCGAGGTCGTTGATGGACGACTCGCTGCTAGTAGGAAAGTGAGCTCCCATCGGAGGTGTCTGCGGTGCCTCACCGTCAAAGTCCATGCCTGAGTCACCGTCAATCTTCTGTGACTCCTCAACATCTTCCTCCATATCCACCACATCGTGAGGGGCATTCTGATCATGGTGCCACTAAATGTGCTCATTAGCATCCTCCAACTCAAGGTTCAGATCATGGAGCTGCTCCTCCAAGTACGCTATCATGTCATCCCTCTCACCCATGAGAGTGTCGTGCTCCTAAACATGGCCCTCAAGTTGGCCAATCCGGGTGTCTCTGTCCTCAAGTTCCTCACTGAGCTCCTGAATCTGTTCATCTCTATTGTTTGACATCATGTGGTAGGCCTGTGCAAGGTCGGCGAGCTGCACAAGCGCCTGACTCTAGAGGGCCTGAAGTCGGCACAGTGCATTCATGCACCGCACGGAGGTCTCGATGGTCTCCTGGGCATGAAAGTCTACCAAGTATTGTGAGTGTTGTACCCTTTTGAGCCAAAAGGGGTCGTTGTCCTGGGCAGCAGGAAACAAACCAATAGGAGTGAGCGTGACGACCTCGGGGCACTGCGCACAGAAAGTGGTGAGTGCCCTCATGGCAGCAAGCTCCCAAGTATCGGCCAAATGGTGACCAACAGCCTCAATCTCCAAGGCGGGCCACTCTGGGTGTAGTGGGTGCGGAAAGATGGTCACGTTAACACAGCACTGGGTAACTCCATTCTCTGCAAACTCCAGTCCCGCGTAACGTGGGGGAATTGGATAGCCCGCGGTGCTCAGAACATCCCACAAGATAGGGGGAAAGCCCTCCCAGTGGAGACACTGCGAGTGAACGCATCCATCCTCATCCACCCTCATGGCAACAGGCTCGGCCATCTGAACAAAAGATCGAATGGGTGAGATAGTGAAAAACTGTGAACAACATAGTGGACAGGTTCTGGATAGTGCGCTAAAATAGCCATAGCTTCAACAGTTCTTATCGAAAAATTCTCAAATTTTTCCAGAACATTCCTAAGGTATTTGTGCACAACTTTTCTAGTCAACTCCAAAGCTAAATCAGGCTCTAATATGGTTTTTCTCTTAAGGATTTACTTTACTATCTACCCAGAAAATTCAGTGAACAGTGAGCCAATGTTTCATGCACCAGGGAAAATCTACTCAGCCACAAATTACCAAATTTTAACAGTATCTGCCTGAGTAAATTTACAACATGTTTTGTGTTGAACACCTTTGCAGAAAACTGTAGTAAGAGGGCATAAAAATTTATGTGGCAGAAGTGCTCATTTTGGACAGAAAACTGACATCTCAAGGTCTTTGTTGTTTCTCATTATCCATATGTTCAGAATTTTTCATATTTGAACAGGAGGTGGAATACAATTTTTGGAACAAAACATTCAACGTGAGCTTCTTCAGAAGGGATCATTTTCTATGCTCAACAAATTCATCTTTCCAGATGTGACAGAAAGAGACAGATTGCTTGATAATCCTTATGTAAGACAATCTTGTGCACGCATGAACCTTACCACTCTTAAGCATCGCATTTTTAATTTCAGATTTATATGGTCATGATGCATGCATGTCCTATCCGTCCTCACAAAATAAAATAATTGCCAAATAGCTTTGGTCTTACGGAGTTAGTTTCGGTGGCATACACAATACGTCTCTCACTATAATAGCTAGTCGAAAATTCTCTAACCGTTCTTTAACATATCGTAATCGCGGTTAGTGTCCCTGCAGAAAATTCATAGAGTATATATATCTAATGAACCTTTCATGCCAGCACTCATGAAAGCGTCCGCATTCATTACCGTTCACTATAGAAACGACATCCGTACAATTCCCTCCGTACAGACGACGTTAACATACGCTATCGAGATAGCGTATTCACGGGGGGTACCGTCTTGAGACGGGGGCATGAACAGCGATCGCCATACCCTGCGCCAAACCTTCTACTCCCAATATAATCAACTAATAGTTGGTATATTGGCAGCACCTCAAGTAAGCCACTACTTGAGGGCAGCGTTCGGCTCGCATCACCGACAGGAAGGCCAAGCTCTTTTTGTTGGCTGAGGATTCTTACCTTCTTACCTTAGCGATGAGTGCGTCGTTACAGAATTTAAGGGTCGGTTGTGCATAAAAGTAAGTTTTGACAGAAAATAATGTGCTGGAAGTCAGTTGATAATATACATAAGTTAGATAGCCACCGAGTAACTTTCCCGTAATCCCCTAGGGCTTTACGAACTAGTTACCATCCTTAACGAACCAACGCATTTTGCAAACACATTTTTTTTGGTCAAGTTTTATCAAAACAAGTTTTTAAGGCTTGTTATACTCTCTGGTGTATGCATTTCGGCTCTGATACCAGCTGTGGCAGAACCACCTGATTTAAACCAGCTCAAGTGCGTTAAACATCACCACGAGGGCAATCAGGGCTAACTCGCACTTCAAACGGAGTAATCCATTGGTCTGTCAGGTAACCTCCCGATACAACCATGGGTTTGCCGATCAAAACAACACATACAAAGTACTCACACGAAGGTGAGCCCAGAGAATACAACATTCCACAATTTTTTTTACATTACAGAGTTCCACATAAACTTAGTATTATAGACAAAGTTCGAAATCGTAAAACAAGTACTTCAGAGTTTAAAAGTAAACGGGTTCTTCAGAGTTCATTGCAGCGGAAAAACAACGATAAACTACTCGACGATACATGATGTCTCGATGAAGCCCGTACGAGACATCACTCGGCATTATCATAATTGGCCGGGGATGCATCCCATTCCACCGACCAACCAGGAGGAAGAGTACACGGCCAAGTCAAACTAGCAACCATGTCCTCAAAAGTATCACCTGAAAATAAGCCACAAGCAAGGCTGAGTATACTAATACTTAGCAAGGTTGACCCGACTAGTGGAATATACTTAGCCGACTCCTAGACATGCAAGACTTTTGGCTTGAGGGTTTTTTTTGCCGAAAAGCATATACAAGTAGGTGCTTACTTTCAAATTTTAGCTCCAGATTCTAGTTTCATTAACCATTCTAGATAAGCAACTATCCAATATCATGCATGGTGAAAGAATTAATTTGCATCCAACAAGATTACTCATCATCATTGTTCCATTTCTTACTCTATGTGGTAAAAGGGTTAAGAAGTCTCAATACCGCGAGAAACGGACGATTCGAATCGAATTTCTTAACCTTGCAAGGGAAACCTAAACACACGTCACGTGGTTACTCCCAGAGTCACACGTGCAACCTTTCTCCTTTCTTCCCGGGTTGTGGATCAGGGCCACCATCTGAGACTACAGAGCCCGGCTCTGTACCCACCATGTGCGCGCATGGAACCGAAGTTGAGAGGGTGGGATGCTGTCCACTTGCCGCTCCGATTAGGTACTTAACCTTACCGATTACCATATTCTTGGCATGTGGTTAGTACGTTCAAAGACTTAACCAGCACTACCACACACTGCGGCCTTAGCATTTTTCACTAAAAAGATGGGACATCAATCATCAACTTGAACAGCGCACCATAGCCCCGTCCGTCGACCTTATGATTGCAGCATGTAGTAAACATTCAACTCCTATATTCTCGCGAGTGACAGGAAATCACTCGACTTTTACCAAGTTCTATTAGCATAGCATTCTATCGAACCTTACATCTAGTGTTCAGAGCAGGGGTACCTAGGATCATGCAACTAAGTAGGTCCTTACTTTAAAATTTTAGCTCCAAGTTCTAGTCTTCTTTAACCATTCTAGGTAAGCAATTATCCAATATCATATATGGTGGAAGAATTAATTTGCATCCGACAAGATTAATCATCATCATTGTTCCTCTTCTTACTCTATGTGGTAAAACGGTCAAGCAGTCTCAATAACCGCGAGAAACGGACGATTCGAATCGAATTTCTTAACCTTGCAAGGCAGACCTAAACACACGTCACGTGGTTATTCCCGGAGTCACACGTGCAACTTTTCCCTTCAATTCCCACTTCACGAAAATGGCCCACCGGCCTCGACTACACGTCCCCATGGACCACGGACCCGGTCGGGCCATGGCGGCACATGCACCCGCCATTAGCTAGATGTGAACGAATTCAAGATGGTGGGGAGTATATTCCGGCCTCGGTTCAATCCAGTACTTAAGCTTACCGATTACCATATTCTCGGCATGTGGTTAGTACGTTCAAAGACTTAACCACCACTACCACACACTACAGCCTTAGCATTTTTCACTAAACAGACGGGGCCTTAATCATCAACACGAACATCATACCATAGCCCCGTCCGTCGACCTTATGACTGCCGCATGTAGTAAACATTCAACTCCTATATTCTCGCGAGTGACAGGAAATCACTCGACTTTTACCGGAGTCCTATCAGCATAGCATTCTATCGAACCTTATATCTAGTGTTCAGATCATAGGAACCTAAGATCATGCAACTAAGTTTTCATTCAACTCCTATAAACTTAATGCACAAGTAAAATAGAGTAATAAGTTGCATAATTTAGAAAAATAGGGTTCATGCTCCGGGGCTTGCCTTCCGGAGCAAAGCTAGCATTGGGCTCTTCCAAACATGGGTTCGGGTCTTCAAAAACTTTAGTTAGATTCGCTTGAGCTTCACACTGCTCACTCTCGGACTCGGGCACCAACTCGTACGTTCCGTGGACGAGAGTAGTCGATTCTATATGAATGCACAAGTATGAGTTGTAGTGATGGTATTTGATAAATTATTTTCCTTCACGATAAAGTTGCAGTCCACAAAACATAGATTTGGTTGTGAAGTTACTTAGTTAAGATTTCTTTAGGCAATCGTTAATGGAGTATAACTTAAACTAATTAACTCCATTAAACAAGAAGGGTGTTGTGTTATATTGGAAACTAAATTTTCTTAAGCACAAACATGGACTAAACACAATTACTGAACTAGGTAACTTCTAATGATGAAACTTTAATTCAGAGTAAATTATGCAGAGACAACAGCACTGTAAAAATTTCAGAAATTTCCATGCAGCAGATTAATTTTAAAAAATATAATACACAACCATTGCTATAACCTAGTTATTTCTATACTGAACAAACTATACAAGTATTGATGCTAAAAATTTGACAGGGTGTTAATCTAGCCATATGCGTGTTCGTGTAAGTTTTTCAGATTTTATTGTGCATGACACAGATTATGATAATTAGGACAAGACACACCTATTTTAATAAAGATTAATTTCTACAAGCTGTTTTACAGGATTTCTGAGTATGAAACTTTTTATACAACATGTTCTAACCAAAGTTATCCTATAGTAAAAATATAAACATTTTCCAA
The DNA here is from genome assembly GCA_032594955.1 of Panicum miliaceum. Classification (NCBI taxonomy): domain Eukaryota; kingdom Viridiplantae; phylum Streptophyta; class Magnoliopsida; order Poales; family Poaceae; genus Panicum; species Panicum miliaceum. Next base: position 17,537,787 of record CM064068.1, read on the forward strand.
GCATAAAAACTAATTACTTTGATTTAATGCATTTTTCCACCACAAAAATTACATAAGTGGTTACAGACAGATAAAAAGTCCCTAAATATTTTCATGGGGTCTAGGCATCAATATAACAGCTCTGGACAAGTTTCAAAACATGAATCATTATAGAACAGCAGGGAAAATTATTTATATATCTTCAGGGCATAAAACAAAGCTTAACAAAAAGTCCAGCTAGAGGCAGGTTCTGTTCCTGAATATTTTACACTGGCCTACACATCAAGAAACTAACCTACTATCCAAATTTCAGAGTCAGCCTTTGTGGCAGAACCACCTGAATTAATCCGGCTCAAGCGCGCTAACCATCACCACAAGGGCAATCTGGGCTAACTCGCACTTCAAATGGAGTAATCCACTGGTCTGTCGGGTAAACTCCCGGTACAACCACGGTTTTGCCGATCGAAACCACACATACAAAGTACTCACACGAAGGTGAGCCCAGAGGATACAACATTCCACAAATTTTACATCATGGAGTTCAACATAAATTATTAGTACAACTGAGTTTGAAATTCGTAAACAAGGTACTTCAGAGTTTAGAGTAATTGAGTTATTCAGAGTTCAATGCAGCGGAAAATCAACGATAAACTACTCAACGATACACGATGTCTCGATGAAGCCCGTACGAGACATCACTCGGCATTATCATTATTGGCCGGGGGCGCATCCCATTCCACCGACCAACCAGGAGGAAGAGTACACGACCAAGTCAAACTAGCGATCATATCCTCGAAAGTCTTACCTGAAAACAAGCCACAAGCAAGACTGAGTATACTAATACTCAGCAAGGCTTACCCAACTAGTGGAATATACTTAGCCGACTCCTAGACATGCAAGGCTTTTGGCTTGAGGGGTATGTTTTCTCGAAAAGCATATACAAGTAGGTCGTTACTTTCAAGTTTTAGCTCCAGATTCTAATTTTCTTTAACCATTCTAGGTAAGCAACTATCCAATATCATACATGGTGAAAGAATTAATTTTTCATCCAATAAGATTAATCATCATCATTGTTCCATTTCTTACTCTATGTGGTAAAAGGGTTAAGTAGTCTCAATACCGCGAGAAACGGACGATTTGAATCGAATTTCTTAACCTTGCAAGGGAAACGTGAACACACGTCACGTGGTTACTCCTAGAGTCACGCGTGCAACTTTTTCCTTCAATTCCCGCTTCACGGAACAGGCCCACCGCCCTCGACTACACGTCCCCATGGACCCTGCCATGGCGGCACATGCACCCGCCATTAGATAGATGTGAACGAATTCAAGATGGTGGGGAGTATATTCCGGCCTCGGTTCAATCCAGTACTTAAGCTTACCGATTACCATATTCTCGGCATGTGGTTAGTACGTTCAAAGACTTAACCACCACTACCACACACTACGGCCTTAGCATTTTTCACTAAACAGACGGGGCCTCAATCATCAACATAAACATCGTATTGATGCAAAAGTTTTACAGGGGATTAATCTATCCATATATGTGTTACTGTAAGTTTTTTAGATTTTACTGTGCAAGATACAAAGCATAATAAATAGGGCTGTGCAAGATACAAAGCATAATAAATAGGGCAAGATACAACTATTTTAATAAAGATTAATTTCTACATGATGTTTTACAGGGTTTCTATGTATGAAACTTTTTATACAGCAAGAGCTACTCTAAAGTGTTCCACAGAAAAAAAGGTAAACATTTTCCAAGCAGAGACACTAATTATTTGAATTAGTGCATTTTTCCTACCACAAAATTATATAAATAGGTTACAGAAAGGAAAAAGGTTCTAAACTTTTTCTGTGGTGTTTAGGCATCACTATAATAGCTTTGGAAAAGTTTTACAGCATGAAGCACAATATAACAACAGTTACAAATTAGTTTTATTATTTCATGGCATGAACAAAGTTTAACAAAAAGTTTAGCTAGAGATGGGTTCTGGTCCTAATATTTTTTACACTGGCCTACACATCAAGCAACCAATCTATTGTCCAAAAATCAGATTCAGAGCTGGTCTACAATAGGGGGTACATTTAAAGTCTATTAAACTTCCATTTAATTGATAGTAAGATTTAGCAAGCAACTGAAGAAATGCATGTAACAAAAGTTGTAGATTTTCTTCTAACGGTTCGAGAACAGCTGAGTTTGTACTTTTCTGATTTTTCTATGATTTTATACGAATTTTACAAGTTCGCTGCTTTTGAATTAGTAGCTTAAACACAGGTTTACAGATAGGCCCCTAGAAACTTGCGTGCAGACTCTTTTAAAGATTTCAATCAAAGCAATTGGGTCCCTGGGCGGCGCTGGCATGGCGGCCGGCCAGATTCCGGCGAGGGGGCTCGTCGGCGGCGAGGGAAAAAGGGTCGGGGAGATCCAGGGAGGTGAGAGCTACCTCAGGATGGCCTTGGTCGGGGTTGGGGGTGGCCGTAGGTGACTCGTCGGCGCGGAGCAGAGGGGCGGCGGTGGGGCGGAGCATCGGCGACGGTGCTCCGGCGAGGAGTGGAGGGTAGGGGCTAGTCGATCAGCTTCGCAGCATCGAGGGGAGCCCATTTCGAAGCTTGGCTGGGACGGAGGAGCTTCGGGGTGAGCTGTCCATGGAGCAGCAAGGAGCCGCGGCGGCGCGGGCGGCGCTGGCGGTGCTCCGGCGGTTCTGGGCGATGATGGGTGGGGCAGTGAGCTGCGGTGGGGTGCTGTGTTGGTGGTGGAAGACTCAGCTCTGGCAAGGGGTGGCCGGAGAGGTGAGCTCCACGGTGAGCTGGGCACGACAGCAGTAATGGTGGTGGCGGCGGCGTTCTGGTGTTTGGGCGCGCGAGGGGGACTTAGTACGGCCTTTTGTAGGCAGCGGAGAGGCAGTACGACGGAAGCACGTGACTGGCCGCGGCGGGCGGCAAACAGAGCCGGCGTGGCGTGCTGCAGGCACGGGCAGGGGACTGGGCGCTGAGGATTTGGCGTGTGGAGCAGGAGATCACGCGGCGCGCGGGTAGGGCGACGAGCCGCTGCGGCTGTCTTGCCGGGCGGCTAACGCGGCGACTGGCGGGACGCGGCGGAGGCACGGGCACGACGCGACTTGCCCATTGGGCACGGCGGGCGGCGAGCAGAGGCGCGCGTCGCCGGCGCGTGCGGCATGCGCGGACTGGGGAGGAACGCGGCGTGCGGGCGCGCGTGCGGGCGCGGCCAGGCATTGGCTTGGCGCCTAGCACCGTCAGGCATCGCTGGCCAAGTGGCATGCGGCGACTGCGCGGCGGGCGAGGGTCGGGCAAAGCGAGGACCGCAGCGACGCCGAGGGTCGGGCGAACGTAGGGAAGGGCGAAATGAAAGGGTCGGGCGACACGGAAGGGTCGGGCGAAGCGAGGGTCGGGCGAGCGGCTGCGCGTCGGAGGGTCGGCAAGGCGGAGAAGAAGGGTCTGCAGCGAAATAGAAGAAAAGGCAGGGACTAGTTTGCAAATCCAAGTGTTTCTCCAATTTTCGTGTTGCAAGTCAAAAATCTCTGAACATGAAAGTTGTTCAAAATGAAAAGTTACACAAGTTTTGTTTCAGGCAAAAGTTCATTTGGGTTCTAGTTTAGAAGTTATTTTAAAAACTCATTTTGTTGAAACTTCTCTTAATTATTTATTCACCGTGTTAAGATAAAGAGGCTTATTTCGTAAATTAAAGACCTGAGGTGTTACAGTCTTCCCCCCTTAAAAAGAATCTCGCCCCGAGATTCGGACAATAGGCTTAGGGTCGAGGGGGTGTGTGTACCTTCGGTGGAGTTGAGAAAACCCGGGAAATTCTATTTTAGATAGCTTTCAGTTTCCCATGTGGTTTCTTCCTCAATGTGATGATTCCATTGAATTTTGTACATTTTAATCACTTTCCTCCTAGTGCTCCTTTCTTTTTGATCCATGATTTTGATAGGATATTCGACATATGAGAGGTCGAGCTCTACTAAGATTTCCTGTTGTTTAATAATCTTGGTAGGGACTCGAACACACTTCTTGAGTTGAGATACGTGAAAGACATCATGGATGGCTGCAAGCTGAGGGGGCAGTCGAATTCTATAGGCTACGGGTCCACAGCTCTCAATGATTTCGTAGGGACCAACATAACGGGGAGATAGTTTTCCTTTGACTCCGAATCGTTGTACACCCTTGGTTGGTGAAACTCTAAGGTAGATGTGGTCACCAACTTCAAATTTCAGTGGCTTTCTCCTTTTGTCGAAATAGCTCTTTTGCCTGGATTGCGCGGCTCTATGGTTTTCTTGTATTACTCTCACTTTTTCTTCTGCCTCGATTACCAAGTCTGGTCTAAATATTTTGCGTTCTCCGGTCTGTGACCAACTCAAAGGGGTTCAACACCTTCGTCCGTATAAGGCCTCAAATGGTGCCATTTTCAAACTCGCTTGATAGCTATTGTTATATGAGAACTCTGCTAGGGATAGGCATTTGTCCCAACTCTTGTCATATTGAATGACGCAAGCTCTAAGCATGTCTTCAAGAATTTGGTTTACTCTTTCTGTTTGTCCGTCAGTTTGAGGATGATAGGCTGAGCTTCGAATCAATTTAGTACCAAGAGAAGCTTGCAATTGTTCCCAAAAGCACGCTACAAACTGAGTACCACGATCGGAAATAATAGTCTTCGGTACTCCATGTAGGAAAACAATGCGATCGAGATAAATCTCAGCATATTTCTTGGCGGTATAGGTGGTGTGTATCAGAAGAAAATGTTCCGTCTTTGTGAGCCTATCAACGATAACCCATATGGAATCATGTTTCTGTGCGGTACTTGGCAATCCAACAATGAAATCCATACTTATGTCTTCCCATTTCCATGAGGGTATAGGTAAAGGTTGAAGTGTACCGGCTACTTTCAAGTGGCTGGCTTTTACTCTCTGGCATGTGTCGCATTATGAGACATATTTAGCGATTTCTCTTTTCATTCTAGTCCACCAAAAATTTTTCCTAAGGTCTTGATACATTTTGTTACTGCCGGGGTGAATGGAAAATTTGGAAAGGTGTGCCTCATCCAGAATTTTCGTACGGAGCTCATAATTCTTTGGAACGACTATGCGACTTTTGAACCATAGAACTCCCTTATGGTCCTGGCAGAAACATTTGTATTTCTCTTCTCCTAGAGAGAGTTTTTGTTTGATAATCTTAACTCCTTCATCGTGTAGTTCTGCCATGATGATCTGGTCATGAAGAGTGGGCTCGACTGAGATGTGATTCAGAGTGCCTTGGGAAATCATTTCCAAACTAAGCTTCCCCATTTCCGAACATAATGTCTCATTATAGATTTCCACTGATAGGCAATGGCAACGGGCCTTACGGCTGAGTGCATCCGCTACTACATTAGCCTTGCTAGGGTGATAGTGCACCTCGAGATCATAATCCTTGATTAATTCTAGCCATCTTCTTTGTCTCATATTCAGATCAGCTTGGGTGAAGATATATTTGAGACTCTTGTGATCGGGGTAGATATTACAACGAGTGCCCATGAGATAATGTTTCCATATTTTTAGAGCATGAATGACTGCTGCCAACTTGAGATCATGGGTCGGGTAATTCTGCTCATGGGGCCGAAGGGCTCGTGAAGCATAGGCGATAACTCGATTTTCTTGCATAAGCACACAACCAAGACCAGTGCCAGATGCGTCACAGTAAACATCGAACGGCTTGGTGTTACCGGGTTGAGCTAACACCGGGGCTGTAGTCAAACGTTCTCTGAGAGTGTGGAAAGCCTCTTCACACTTCTCATCCCAAACAAACTTCACTCCCTTTTTCAATAGTTCGGTCATAGGCTTAGCAATCCTGGAGAAATCCGGAATGAAACAACGATAGTAACCGGCTAAACCAAGAAAACTGCAAATCTGATGAACAGAGGTAGGAGGTTTCCAATCCATCACTTCTTGTACCTTGCTGGGGTCAACGGCTATGCCTTCGCTAAAATAGTGTGACCCAAGAACTTCACACTATCCAACCAGAATTCACACTTAGAAAATTTAGCATAGAGCTGAAGGTCTCTGAGACGCTGAAGAACAATGTGGAGGTGCTTAGCGTGCTCTTCCTCATTCTTGGAATAGATAAGGATGTCGTCAATGAAAACTACGACGAATTTGTCGAGCTCGGGCATGAATACCGAATTCATGAGATATATGAAGTAGGCAGGGGCATTGGTGAGACCAAAGGACATGACCAAGAATTCATATAGCCCATATCGTGTGGAAAAGGCGGTCTTAGGAATATCGCATGGACGAATCTTGATCTGATGATATCCATATCGAAGATCAATCTTTGAGAAGACTCTAGCTCCAGATAATTGATCAAAGAGAACGTCGATGCGGGGAAGTGAGTATTTATTCTTAATGGTTACCACATTGAGAGGTCGGTAGTCCACACATAATCTTAAACTGTCATCCTTTTTCTTTACAAAAAGGGCCGGACATCCCCAAGGTGATGCGCTAGGGCGAATGAAACCTTTGTCCAGTAGTTCTTGGAGTTGTGTTTTCAGTTCAGCCAATTCCTTAGGTGGCATCATATAGGGTCTTTTGGAGGTAGGTGCAGTGCCTGGCTGCAATTCAATAACGAACTCAATATCCCTATCTGGTGGCATTCCTGGTACGTCATCCGGAAAAACATCGCCATACTCACATACCACTGGAATATCATCAAGCTTGAGTCCTTCCATCACGAAAGCACAAGAATTCGTGCACTTCCGGAAAGGTAGGTAAAGGGTAGTGGTTCCATGACTAGGTGAATTTATTTCAACAGCCCGGGAAGAAAGGTCCAGTATGACTCCATGCATGGTCATCTAATTCATTCCCAAAATAATATCCATGCCTTCAACGGGTAAGAGAAAAAGGTCCGTGTTGATGATTTTACTACGCAATTTTACCAGTACCAGCCTTATTATTGGGTGGAAGCAATTTTTCCACCCGGTGTTGATATCATATATGACCTTTTTGTGTGACAAACGTCCAAGCCTACTTTTGCACCAAACTTCGCACTAATGAAACTATGTGATGCACCAGAATCAAACAATATAACTACAGGCTTGTTATGGATAGAGAATGTACCCATCATTACTGGTGCTCCTTCAGGAAGTTCTGCAAGGGTGGTGAAATTGATCCGTCCTTGTTTGACCTGAAGGGTCTGCCTCTTTCCTTTGTTCTTATTGTTCTGGTTAGAGTCCTAGCCCTGATTTGGCTGCCTGGGCTGAGGGCATTCGCGAGCAAAATGACTGGAACTCCCGCACTTGAAACAACGATTGTTGATGCTCGGTCGAAGAAACTGCTGAGTAGCGGGCCTTGGTCCAGTTTGTTGAGGCACAGGGGGTCGTGCAACACCTTGCTGCTGTGGGGGCCTGATAATCCATTGCCCTGGCTGAGGGGCCTTCTGTGGAGCTGTAGGCGCAGCATTTTGCACTAATCGATACCTCGGTGGCTGAGCACCCGAGGTTTCAACTGGCGCCTTTCTCTTCTTCTCGGCATGGTGAGCCATAACACAATCCTCTTGGGTAATGGCCATGTTGACTAGCTCATTATATGTATCGGCCTTGACAAGATTCAGTCGTTCCTTGAGTTTGGTACTCAGACCTCTGCGGAAATGATCACGCTTCTTAGCCTCCGTGTCTGCGTGATAGCCCGCGTATTGGCACAGATTGTTGAAGGCCTGAGCATACTGAAGTACCGTGCGGGTACCCTGAGTGAGTGCCAGAAACTCATTTAGCTTTCTTTCTATAAGACCTTCTGGGATATGGTGTGCCCGGAACGCAGTTTTGAATTCGTCCCAGGTGACAACGTGATCAGCAGGGAGCATAGCAAAGTAGTGGTCCCACCAAAGACGAGTTGTACCCGAAGCTGCTGTGCAGCAAAGCGAGCCTTGTTTGCATCCGAACATGGGGCCACGAGTAGAGAAAACTTGGACTCGATTGTGCGAATCCAAGCGTCCGCAACCAAGGGTTCCTCCGTCTTGTGAAACAAGGGAGGCTGGGTCCCAAGGAAATCCGTGTAACCGGCAGCTTGAGGTTGGTAAACATTGTGTCCACCCAGTTGTTGGTGTTGTCCTTGCACGAGCTGGCGAAGCAACTCGGTTTGAGCAGCCATTATTTCCACCAAGCTGGGTGGTGGTGGTGGCTGTGGTTGTGATCCACTTGCGCTAGCACCAAAACCATCCGGGCTAGCAAGGGTTGCTCCAACCATTTGAAAAGTGAATGTTTATCATTAGCAACGTGATTCATATTGCTTCCACGATTAAAAGGATTAGCATGGAAAAAAATAGACTTTCGAAAGATTATGAATAGAATCGTGGGCATAAAACTGTCTGCCATAAGAAATTTATAACTCCTGGTAGGTTCATCCAAAATTTCTCATAATTTGGCAGTGGTTAGGGAATTAAGAGATGTACAACTTTGGTATTCAGCCAAGATGCTACATCGATTGCTAAGATGGTCAAACGATTCACTCTTTGCTTCGCTGGTTTGGCTATTTTTCAGCAGAACGAGTTATAGTATCTTGCCTATAACTCAAACTAGCAAGATCCAATAGTGTTGAAATTTTGTGAGAACCTAGATCACAAAATTTAGGACAAGTTTGGTATTCAACACTCAGCCCAGAAATGTAAAGAGACATGGGTAAAAATTCCGACAAGTTTCTGCAATCGCAGATTCAACTGCTTTCCAATGTCACAATCAAACCACCAAGTTTATATAGCCATGGCCTACATGATTAGAGTATCCAATGGTCAAGTTGTACTCATCACAAAATAGGTACTCAACTCTTAGTTAGCCTATTACAACACTTGCCAAAAGTTAGGCTACACTATCGAGGAGTATATGCAAAAGTCCTCCTAGGTCATCAGCTAGAAGTCGTCGAGGTTGTTGACGAATGACTCGCTGTGAGTAGGAGAGTGAGCTCCCATCGGAGGTCGCTGCAGTGCCTCACCCTCAAAGTCCATTCCCGAAACACCATCAATCTCCTGTGGCTCTTCCTCATCTTCCTCCATAGCCACCACGTCGGGAGGGGCATTCTGATCATGGTGCCACTGAATGTGCTCATTAGCATTCTCCAACTCAAAGTTCAGATCATGGAGCTGCTCCTCCAAGTGTGCTATCATGTCATCTCTCTCACCCATGAGAGTGTCGTGCTCCTGAACTTGGCCCTCAAGTTGGCCAATCCGGCTGTCTCTGTCCTCGAGTTCCTCACTGAGTTCCTTAATCTGCTCATCCCTGGTATCTGCCATCATGTGGTCGGCCTGTGCAAGATCAGTAAGCTGCACAAGCGCCTGACTCTGGAGAGTCTGAAGTCGATAGAGTGCATTCATGCACCGCACGGAGGTCTCGATAGTCTCCGGGGCATGAAAGTCCACCAAGTACTGTGAGTGTTGCACCCTGTTGAGCCAAAAGGGGTCGTTGTCGTGGGCAGCAGGAAACAAACCAATAGGAGTGAGCGTGAAGGCCTCGGGGCACTGTGTACAGAAAGTGGTGAGCGCCCTCATGGCAGCAAGATCCCAAGTATCGGCCAAACGATGACCAACAGCCTCAATCTCCAAGGCGGGCCACTCCGGGTGTAGCGGGTGCGGAAAGATGGTCACATTGACACGGCACTGGATAACTCCATTCTCTGCAAACTCCAATCCAGTGTAACATGGGGGAATTGGATAGCCCGCGGTGCGCCGAAGATCCCACAAGATGGAGGGAAAGCCCTCCCACTGGAGATACTGCAAGTGAACGTGTCCATCCTCATCCACCATCATGGCAACAGGCTCGGCCATCTGAACAAAAAATCAAATGGGTGAGATAGCGAAAAACTGTGAACAGTATAGTGAACAGGTTCTGGACAGTGCACTAAAATAGCCATAACTTCAACAGTTCCTGTCCAAAAATTCTCAACTTTCACCAGAACATTCCTGCGGTATTTGTGGACATCTTTGCTAGTCAACTCCAGAGCTAGATCAGGATCTAAGATGGTCTTTCTCTTAAGGTTTTGCTTTACTGTCTACTCAGAAATTTTAGTGAACAGTTCGGCAATATTTCTTGCACCATGGAAAATCTACCCAGCCAAAAATTTCCAAATTGTAACAGTAGCTGCCTGAGTAAATTTACAACAAGTTTTGTGTTGAACACTTTTGCAGAAAACTGCATTAAAGGGGGCATAAAAATTCATGTGTCTGAACTGCTCATTTTGGACAGAAAACTGACATCTCAAGGTCTTTGTTATTTCTCATGATCCATGTGTCCAGAATTTTTCATATTTGGACAGGACGTAGAATATAAGTTTTGGAGCAAAACTTTCAACATGAGTACCTTCAGAAAGGGTCATTTTCTAAGCTTAATAAATCCATCTTTTCAGATAAGGCAGAAATATGACAGATTTTCTAGATAATCCTTATGCAAAGATAAATGTGTGGGCGCATGAACCTTACCACTCTCACGCATCGCATTTTCAATTTCAGATTTATATGGTCATGATGCATGCACGTCCTATTCGTCCTCACAAAATAAAATAATTGCCAAAAAGCTTTGGCCTTACGAAGCTAGTTTCGGTGGCATACACAATACGTCTCTCACTGTAATAGATAGTCGAGAAATCTCTAGCCGTTCTTAAACTTGTTGTAATCGCGGTTAGTGTACCTACAGAAAATTGATAGAGCATATATATATATATATATATATATCCATTGAACCTTTCATGCCAGCACTCAGGAAAGCGTCCGTATTCATTACCGTTCACTATAGAAACGGCATCCGTACAATTCCCGCCGTACGGACGACGTTAACATACGCTATCGGAATAGTGTATTCACGGGGGTACCGTCTTGAGATGGGAGTATGAACAGCGATCGCCATACCCTGCGCCAAACCTTCTACTCCCAATATAATCAACTAATAGTTGGTATATTGGCAGCACCTCAAGTAAGCCACTGCTTGAGGGCAGCGTTCGGCTCGCATCACCGACAGGAAGGCCAAGCTCTCTCAATTGGTTGAGTATTCTTACCTTCTTACCTTAGCGATGAGTGCGTCGTTACGGAATTTAAGGGTCGGTTGTGCATAAAAGTAAGTTTTGATAGAAAGTAATGTGCTGGAAGTCAGTTGATAATATTCAAGTTAGATAGCCACCTAGTAACTTTTCCATAATCCTTAGGGCTTTACGAACTAGGCACCATCCTTAATGAACCAACGCATTTTCCAACACAATTTTTGTGGTCAAGTTTTAGGAAAACAAGTTTTTAAGGCTTGTTGCATTCTCTGGCATATGCATTTCGGCTCTGGTACCAGCTGTGGCAGAACCACCTAAATTAATCCGGCTCAAGCGCGCTAACCATCACCACAAGGGCAATCTGGGCTAACTCGCACTTCAAACAGAATAATCCACTAGTCTGTCGGGTAACCTCCCGATACAACCACGGTCTTTGTCGATCGAAACCACACATACATGTACTCACACGAAGGTGAGCCAAGAGGATACAACATTCCACAAGTTTTACACCACAGGGTTCATCACAAATTATTATTACAAAGGAGTTCAAATTCGTAAAATAAAGTACTTCAGAGTTCAAAATAAATGAGTTCTTCAGAGTTCTAAGCAGCGGAAAAATAACGATAACTACTCGATGATACAGGATGTCTCGATGAAGCCTATACGAGACATCACTCGGCATTATCACCGTTGGCCGGGGGCGTATCCCATTCCACCGACCAACCAGGAGGAAGGGTAAAAGGCCAAGTCAAACTAGCGGTCATATCCTCGAAAGAATCACCTGAAAACAAGCCACAAGCAAGGCTGAGTACACTAATAATCAGCAAGGCTTACCCGACTATTGGTATATACTTAGCCGACTCCTAGACATGCAAGGCTTTTGGCTTGAGAGGCTTGTTTTGCCGAAAAGCATATATAAGTAGGTCCTTACTTTCAAATTTTCGCTTCAAGTTCTAGTCTTCTTTAACCATTCTAGGTAAGCAACTATCCAATATCATACATTGTGGAAGAATTAATTTGCATCCAACAAGATTAATCATCATCATTGTTCCTCTTGTTACTCTATGTGGTAAAAGGGTCAAGCAGTCTCAATAACCGCGAGAAACGGACGATTCGAATCGAATTTCTTAACCTTGCAAGGGAACCTAAACACATGTCACGTGGTTACTCCTAGAGTCACACGTGCAACTTTTCCCTTCAATTCCCGCTTCACAGAACAGGCCCACCGCCCTCGACTACACGTCCCCACAGACCACGGTACGTCGGGCTATGGCGGCAAATGCACCCTCCATTAGCTAGATGTGAACGAATTCAAGACGGTGGGGAGTATATTCCGGCCTCGGTTCAATCCAGTACTTAAGCTTACCAATTACCATATTCTCGGCATGTGGTTAGTACGTTCAAAGACTTAACCACCACTACCACACACTACGGCCTTAGGATTTTTCACTAAACAGACGAGGCCTCAATCATCAACATAGACATCGTACCATAGCCCCGTCCGTCGACCTTATGATTGCAGCATGTAGTAAACATTCAACTCCTATATTCTCGCGAGTGACAGGAAATCACTCGACTTTTATCGGAGTCCTATTAGCATAGCATTCTATCGAACCTTCCATCTAGTGTTCAGAGCATGGGAACCTAGGATCGTGCGACTAAGTTTTCATTCAACTCCTATAAACTTAATGCACAAGTAAGTAGAGCAATAAGTTGCATAAGTTTAGGAAAAATAGGGTTCATGCTCTGGGGCTTGCCTTCTTGGGTAAAGCTAGCTTGGGGCTCGTCCGAACTTGGGCTCAGGTCTTCAAGAGCTTCAGTTAGATTTACTTGAGCTTCACACTGCTCACTCTCGGACGCGGGTACCAGCTCGTACGTTCCATCGGCGAGAGTCGTCGATTCTATATGAATGCACAAATATAAGTTATAGTGATGGTAAATGATGATTATTTTTCCTTCATGAAAAAGTTGTAGTTCACAAAACATCGATTTGGTTGTGAAGTTACTTAGTTGAGATTTCTTTGGGCAATTGTTAAAAGAGTATAACTTAACTATTAACTTCATTAAACAAGAAGGGATTGTGTTATATGGGAAACGTAATTTTCTAAGCACAACATGGATTAATCACAACTTCGGGATTAGGTAACTTCTGGTGATGAAATTTTTATTTAGATCACAATATGCAGAGACAAAAGCACTGTGAAAATTTCAGACATTTTCACGCAGTTGAAAAATTATGAAAAAGGTAATACACAGCTACTACTAGAACCTAGTTATTTTTATACAGAAGAAACCATTCTAGTATTGACACCAAACATTTTACAAGGAATTAATCTATCCATAAGTGTGTTATTGTAAATTTTTCAGATTTTACTGAGCAAGATACAAAGCAAAATAAATAGGACAATATACACCTACTTTAATAAAGATTAATTTCTACTGGATGTTTTGCAGGCTTTCCGAGTATGAAACTTTTTATACAGCAACAGCTACTCTAAAATGTGCTGCAGTAAAAAGTTGAACATTTTCCAAGCACAGAAACTAATTATTTGAATTAGTGCAATTTATCCTACCACAAAAATATATAAATAGATTACAGAAAGGAAAAAGGTTCTAAACTTTTTCTGTGGTACTTAGGCATTAATACAACAGTTCTGAAAAAGTTTCACCACATGAATCACAACATAACAACAGTTACAATTTAGTTTTATTACTTCATGCCATAAACAAGTTTTATTAAGAAGTTTAGCTAGAGATGGGTTCTGGCCCTAATATTTTTACACTGGCCTATAAATCACACAACTAATCTACTGTTAAATTTTTTGGTTTAGACTTTGTCGACAACAGGGGGTACATTTAAAGTCTATTAAACCTTCCATTTAATTTATAGTAATATTTAGCAAGCAACTGAAGAATAGCATATAACAAAAGTTGTAGATTTTCATCTAACGGTTCGAGAATAGTTGAGTTTGTACTTTTCCAATTTTTCTACGATTTTATACGAATTTTACAAGTTTGCTATTTTTTAATTCAAAGCTTAAACACAGGTTTACAGATAGGCCCCTGGAAACTTGCGTGCAGACTCTTTTAAAGATTTCAATCAAAGCAATTGGGTCCCTGGGCGGCGCTGGCATGGTGGCCGGCCAGATTCCGGCGAGGGGGCTCATCGGCGACAAGGGAAAAAGGGTCGGGAAGATCCAGGGAGGTGAGAGCAACCTCAGGATGGCCTTGGTCGGGGTTGGGGGTGGCCGGAGGTGGCTCGTCGGCGCGGAGCAGAGGGGCGGCGGCGGGGCAGAGCATCGGCGACGGTGCTCCGGCGTTGAGGGGAGGGTAGGGGCTGGTCGATGAGCTTCGCAGCGTCGAGGGTAACCCATTTTGAAGCATGGCTGGGATGGAGGAGCTTTGGTGTGACCTGTCCACGGAGCAGCAAGGAGCGGCGGCGGCGCGGGCAGCATTGGCGGTGCTCCGGCGGTTCTGGGCGATGATGGGTGGATCAGTGAGCTACGGTGGGGTGCTGTGGTGGTGGTGGAAGACTCAGCTTCGGTAAGGGGTGGCCGGAGAGGTGAGCTCCACGGTGAGCTGGGCACGACGGCGGTAATGGTTGCGGCGGCGGTGTTCTGGTGTTTGGGCGCGCGAGGGGGACTCAGTACGGCCTTTTGTAGGCAGCAGAGAGGCGGAACTTGGACTGTGAGATGCGGGCGCGGGCGGCACGACGGAAGCCCGTGACTGGCCGCGACGGGCGGCGAATAGAGCCGGCGCGGCGTGCGGCAGGTGCGGGCAGGGGACTGGGCGCTGAGGATTTGGCGTGTGGAGCAGGAGATCACGCGGCGCGCAGGTTGGGCGACGAGCTGCAGTGGCTGTCGTGCCTGGCGGCTAGCGTGGCGACTGGCGGGACGCGGCGGAGGCACGGGCACGGCGCGACTTGCCCATTAGGCGCAGCGGGCGGCGAGCAGAGGCGCGCGTCGCCGGCGCGCGCGTGGCGTGCGCGGACTGGGGAGGAACGCGGCGTGCGGGCACGGCCAGGCATTGGCTTGGCGTCTAGCACCGTCAGGCATCGCTGGCCAAGTGGCCTGTGGCGACTGCGAGGCGGGCGAGGGTTGGGCGAAGCGAGGACCGCAGCGGCGCCGAGGGTCGGGCGAACGTAGGGTCGGGCGAAACGAAAGGGTCGGGCGACACGGAAGGGTCGGGCGAAGCGAGGATCGGGCAAGCGGCTGCGTGTCGGAGGGTCGGCGAGGCGGAGAAGAAGGGTCTGCAGCGAAATAGAAGAAAAGGCAGGGACTGGTTTGCAAATCGAAGTGTTTCTCCAATTTTCGTGTTGCAACTCAAAAATCTCTGAACACGAAAGTTGTTCAAAATGAAAAGTTACAAAAGTTTTGTATCAGGCCAAAGTTCATTTGGGTTCTAGTTTAGAGGCTTATTTTATAAATTAAACACCTGAGGTGTTACAGGCGGCGGTGCAGAGCATCGGCGATGGTGCTTCGGTGAGGAGGGGAGAGCGTGGGCTGGTCGATGAGCTTCGCGGCGTCGAGGGGAAACCGTTTTGAGGCTTGGCTTGGACGGAGTAGCTTCGGAGTCGGCTGTCCACGGAGCAGCCGGGGAGCGGCGGCGGTGCAGGCGGCGCTGGCGGTGCTCCAGCAGTCGAGATGGCCAGGGAAGAGGCCGATTAGCTTCAGTGGAGGGAGGGCAAGCTCGCTGGGTGATGGGTTTGGGCAATGGGAGGCTGGAGGATGGGACTCCACGGGCGGGTGTTGCACGGAGGCGGCAATAGCAGCGGCAGCAGCGTTCTGGGGGTTGAGGCGCGCGCGAGTGGCCCTGTGTTGCCTTTTATAGGCTGCAGGAGGGAGGGAGAGAACCGGGCAACGCTGGGAAGGGGCGGCATGACGGGGGAGCGTTACTGGTCACGGTGGGCGGCGAGCAGAGCTGGCGCGGCGTGCGGCGGGCGCGGGCAGCGGATTGGGCGCTGAGGATTTGGCGAGGGGAGGGGAGATCACGTGGCGCGCGGGTTGGGCGAGGAGCTGCAGCAGCTGGGTTGCCGGGCGGCGAGCGCGGCGACTGGCGGGACGCGGCGGGGACACGGGCACGGCGCGGCTTGTCCACTGGGCACGGCGGGCGGCGAGCAAAGGCGCGCGTCGCCGGCGTGCGCGTGGCGTGCGCGGTCTGGGGAGAAGCGCGGTGTGGGAGGAGCGCCTGCGAGCAGGGCGCGGCCAGGCATTGGCGTGGCGCCTAGCGCCGGTCACGCATCACTGGCCAGGTGGCCAGCGGCGACTTCGCGGCGGGCGGAGGGTCGGGCGAAGCGAAGGGTCGGGCGAAGCGACTGCACGGCGGAGGCTCGGGCGGAATGGAGAAGGAAGGGTCTGCAGCGACAGCGCGTCGGAGGGTCGGGCGAAGCATGGGGTCGGGCGAACCGGAGGATCAGCGGCGACCGCGCGGCGGAGGGTCGGGCGGGGCGGAGAAGAAGGGTCTGCAGTGAAAATAGAAGAAAAGGCAGGGGCTGGTTTGCAAATTCAAGTGTTTCTCAAATTTTTGTGTTGCAACTCAAAAATCTCTGAACATGAAAGTTGTTCAAAATGAAAAGTTACACAAGTTTTGTTTCAAGACAAAGTTTATTTGAGTTCTAGTCTACAAGTTATTTTAAAAACTCAAAAAGTATGACTCAGAGGGCACGTCATTTCCTAAGCAAAAATTTGTATTCTCTCCTAGGCTTCAACTAGACTTTTGATTATCGTGTCAATAATAATGTGTCTATTCAATTTCATAGCCATGTTAGCATCGATGTGAAAGTTATTCAATTTGTTTGATTAACGTACATGTACTTATGCACATATACACATCTATTTTTAATTCAAAGCAAAATCAATTTATAATTATTTTCTTTTAAACATTTCTTAGTTATTTAAGCATCGTGTTAAGCTAATGAGGCTTATTTCGTAATTTAAACACCCGAGGTGTTACAGCCTTCCCCCCTTAAAAAGAATCTCGCCTCGAGATTCGGACAATAAGCTTAGTGTGGACAGTGTGTGTACCTTCGGTAGAGTTGAGAAACCGGGGAAATTTTGGTTTAGAAAGCTTTTAGTTTCCCATGTGACTTCTTCTTCAGTGTGGTGATTCCATTGAATTTTGTACATTTTAATCACTTTCCTTCTAGTGCTTCTTTCTTTTTGATCCATGATTTTGATAGGATACTCAACATATGAGAGGTCGGGCTCTACCACTACTTCTTGTTGTTTAATAACCTTAGTAGGGACTCGAACACACTTCTTGAGCTGAGACACGTGAAAGACATCATGGATGGCTGCAAGCTGAGGGGGCAGTCGTATTCTATAGGCTACGAGTCCACAGCTCTCGATGATTTCGTAGGGACCAACATAACGGGGAGATAGTTTTCCTTTGACTCCGAAACGTTGTACACCCTTGGTTGGTGAAACTCGAAGGTAGACGTGGTCACCAACTTCAAATTTTAGTGGCTTTCTCCTTCTGTCGAAATAGCTCTTTTGTCTGGATTGTGCGGCTCTAAGGTTTTCTTGTATTACTCTCACTTTTTCTTCTGCCTCGATTACCAAGTCTGGTCCAAATATTTTGCGTCCTCCGATCTGTGACCAACTCAAAGGGGTTCGACACCTTCGTCCGTATAAGGCCTCAAATGGTGCCATGTTCAAACTCGCTTGATAGTTATTGTTATAGGAGCACTCTGCTAGGGATAGTCATTTGTCCCAATCTTGTCATAGTGAATGACGCAAGCTCTAAGCATGTCTTCAAGAATTTGTTTCACTCTTTCAGTTTGTCCGTCAGTTTGAGGATGATAGGCTGAGCTTCGAATTAATTTAGTACCAAGAGAAGCTTGCAATTGTACCCAAAAGCGTGCTACAAACTGAGTACCACAATCAGAAATAATAGTCTTCGGTACTCCATGTAGGAAAACAATGCGATCGAGATAAATCTCGGCATATTTCTTGGCAATATAGGTGGTGTGTACCGGAAGAAAATGTGCCGTCTTTGTGAGTCTATCAATGATAACCCATATGGAATCATATTTCTGTGCGGTACTTGGCAATCCAACAATGAAATCCATACTTTTGTCTTCTCATTTCCATGAGGGTATAGGCAAAGGTTGAAGTGTACCGGCTACTTTCAAGTGGCTGGCTTTTACTCTCTGGCATGTATCACATTCTGAGATATATTTAGCGATTTCTCTTTTGATTCTAGTCCACCAGAAATTTTGCCTAAGATCTTGATACATTTTGCTACTGCCGGGGTGAATATAAAATTTCGAAAGGTGTGCCTCATCAAGAATTTGCTTACGGAGCTCATGATTCTTTGGAACGACTATGCGACTTTCGAACCATAGAACTCCCTTATGGTTCTAGCGGAAACATTTGTATTTCTCTTCTCCTAGAGAGAGTTTTTGTTTGATGATCTTAACTCCTTCATCATGTAGCTGTGCCATGATGATCTGGTCGTGAAGAGTGGGCTCAACGGAGATGTGATGCAAGGTGCCTTGGGAAATCATTTCCAAACCAAGCTTCCTCATTTCTGAACATAATGTCTCATTATAGATTTCCAATGGCAATGGGCCTTACGGCTGAGTGCATCTGCGACTACATTAGCCTTGCCAGGGTGATAGTGCACCTCGAGATCATAATCCTTGATTAATTCGAGCCATCTTCTTTGGGTGAAGATATATTTGAGACTCTTGTGATCGGTGTAGATATTACAATGAGTGCCCATGAGATAATGTCTCCATATTTTTAGAGCATGAATGACTGCTGCTAATTCGAGATCATGGGTCGGATAATTCTACTCATGGGGCCGAAGGGCTCGTGAAGCATAGGCAATAACTCGATTTTCTTGCATAAGCACACAACCAAGACCAGTGCCAGATGCGTCACAGTAAACATCGAACGGCTTGGTGTTATCGGGTTGAGCTAACACAGGGGCTGTAGTCAAACGTTCTCTAAGAGTGTGGAAAGCTTCATCACATTTCTCATCCCACACAAACTTTACTCCCCTTTTCAATAGTTCAGTCATAAGCTTAGCAATCCTAGAGAAATCCGGAATGAAACGGCGATAGTTACCGGCTAAACCAAGAAAACTGCGAATCTGATGAACAGAAGTAGGAGGTTTCCAATCCATCACTTCTTGTACCTTGCTGGGGTCAACGGCTATGCTTTCGCTGGAAATAGTGTGACCCAAGAATTTCACACTATCCAACCAGAAATCGCACTTAGAAAATTTAGCATAGAGCTGATGGTCTCAGAGACGCTGAAGAACAATGTGCAGGTGCTTAGCATTCTCTTTCTCATTCTTGGAATAGATAAGAATGTCATCAATGAAAACTACGACGAATTTGTCGAGCTCAGGCATGAATACCGAATTCATGAGATACATGAAATAGGCAGGGGCATTGGTGAGACCAAAGGACATGACCAAGAATTCATATAGCCCATATCGTGTGGAAAAGGCGGTCTTAGGAATATCGCATGGACGAATCTTTATCTGATGATATCCAGATCGAAGATCAATCTTTGAGAAAACTCTACCTCCAGATAATTGGTCAAAGAGAACGTCGATGCGGGGAAGTGGGTATTTATTCTTAACGGTTACCGCATTGAGAGGTCGGTATTCCACACATAATCTTAAACTATCATCCTTTTTCTTTACAAAAAGGGCTGCACATCCCCGAGGTGATGCACTAGGACGAATGAAGCCTTTGTCCAGTAGTTCTTGGAGTTGTGTTTTCAGTTCGGCCAATTCCTTAGGTGGCATCCTATAGGGTCTTTTGGAGATTGGTGCAGTGCCTGGTTGCAGTTCAATAACGAACTCAATATCACTATCTGGTGGCATTCCTGGTAAGTCATCCGGAAAAACATCGGCATACTCGCATACCACTCGAATGTCTTCTAGTTTGATTCCTTCCATCACGAAAGCACAAGAATTCGTGCACTCCCGAAATGGTAGGTAAAGGGTAGTGGCTCCGTGACTAGGTGAATTTATTTCAACAGCTCGGGAAGAAAGGTCCAGTGTGACTCCGTGTAGAGCCATCCAATTCATACCCAAAATAACGTCCATGCCGTCAAGGGGTAAGAGAACAAGGTCCGTGTTATAGTATTCAACTAGTATCTTGCCTATAACTCAAACTAGCAATGTCCAATAGTGCTGAAATTTTTGTGAGCTTTCAGGACATGAAATTCTTGACAACCTTGGGTATTCAACTTCCTGCTCAGAAGGATCATCTTCAAAGGGTAAAAGTTTTGACAAGATCATGCCATAGGATATGAACTAGAGGATGGAAGTTGAATATTTCTGGAAGCAACTTCAAAACTCCATAACTCCAATTTGAGTAATCCAGAAATTCTCAAACTTCACCAAAACATTCCTAAGGTATTAGCGAACAACTTTTCTAGTCAACTCCAAAGCTAGATCAGGCTCTAAGATGGTCTTTCCCTTAAGGTTTTACTTTACTGTCTACCCAGAAATTTTAGTGAATAGTGAGTCAAGATTTCGTGCACCAGGGAAAATCTACCTATCCAAAAATTACCAAATTTTAACAGTAGCTGCCTGAGTAAATTTACAACAATTTTTGTGTTGAACATTTTTGCAGAAAACTGTATTAAGGCGGCATAAAAATTTATGTGGTAGAAGCGCTCATTTTGGGCAGAAAACTGACATCTCAAGGTTTTTGTTGTTTCTCATTATCCATATGTCCAGAATTTTTCATATTTAGATAGGAGATAGAATACAATTTTTGGAACAAAACTTTCAACATGAGTTTCTCCAGAAAGGATTATTTTCTAAGCTTAATAAATTCACCTTTTCAGATAAGGCAGAAATGTGAAAGATTTGCTAGATAATCCTTATGCAAAATCAAATGTGTGGGCGCATGAACCTTACCGCTCTCACGCATCGCATTTTCAATTTCAAATTTATATAGTCATGATGTATGCACATCCTATTCGTCCTCACAAAATAAAATAATTGCCAAATAGCTTTGGTCTTACGAAGTTATTTTCGGTGGCACACACAATACGTCTCTCACTATAATAGCTAGTCGAGAATTCTCTAACCGTTCTTTAACTTATCGTAATCGCGGTTAGTGTACCTGCAGAAGATTGATATAGTATATATATATCCATTGAACCTTTCATCGGGTTGAGCTAACACAGGTGCTGTAGTCAAACGTTCTCTGAGAGTGTGGAAAGCTTCTTCGCATTTCTCATCCCACACAAACTTTACTCCCTTTTTTAATAGTTCGGTCATAGGCTTAGCGATCCTGGAGAAATCCGGAATGAAACGGCGATAGTAACCGGCTAAACCAAGAAAACTGCGAATCTGATGAACAGAGGTAGGAGGTTTCCAATCCATCACTTCTTGTACCTTGCTGGGGTCAACGGCTATGCCTTCACTGGAAATTATGTGACCCAAGAACTTCATACTATCCAACCAGAATTCGCACTTAGAAAATTTAGCATAGAGCTGATGGTCTCTGAGACGCTGAAGAACAATGTGCAGGTGCTTAGCGTGCTCTTCCTCGTTCATGGAATAGATAAGGATGTCGTCAATGAAAACTACGACGAATTTGTCGAGCTCGGGCATGAATACCGAATTCATGAGATACAGGAAGTAGGCAGGGGCATTGGTGAGACCACAGGACATGACCAAGAATTCATAAAGTCCATATCGAGTGGAAAAGGCGGTCTTAGGAATATCGCATGGACGAATCTTTATCTGATGATATCCAGACCGAAGATCAATCTTTGAGAAGACTCTAGCTCCAGATAATTGATCAAAGAGAACATCGATGCGGAGAAGTGGGTATTTATTCTTAACGGTTACCGCATTGAGAGGTCGGTAGTCCACACATAATCTTAAACTGTCATCCTTTTTCTTTACAAAAAGGGCCGGACATCCCCAAGGTGACGTGCTAGGACGAATGAAGACTTTGTCCAGTAGTTCTTGGAGTAGTGTTTTCAGTTCGGCCAATTCCTTAGGTGGCATCCTATAGGGTCTTTTAGAGATAGGTGCAGTGCCTGGTTGCAGTTCAATAACGAACTCAATGTCCCTATCTGGTGGCATTCCTAGCAAATCGTCCGGAAAAACATCGGCATACTCACATACCACTGGAATATCCTCTAGGTTGATTCCTTCCATCACGAAAGCACAAGAATTCGTGAACTCTCGGAACGGTAGGTAAAGGGTAGTGGTTCCGTGACTAGGTGAATTTATTTCAACAGCCCGGGAAGAAAGGTCCAGTATGACTCCATGCATAGTCATCCAATTCATTCCCAAAATAATATCCATGCCTTCAAGGGGTAAGAGAACAAGGTCCGTGTTGATGATTTTACTACCCAATTTTATCGGTACCAGCCTTATTATTTGGTTGGAAGCAATTTTTCCACCCGGTGTTGATATCATATATGACCCTTTTTGTGGCAGAACCACCTGAATTAATCCAGCTCAAGTGTATTAACCATCACCATTAGGGCAATCTCGGTTAACCTTACACTTCAAACGGAGTAATCCACTGGTCTCTCGAGTAACCTCCCGATACAACCACGGTAGAGCGGATCGAAGCCATACATACAAATGCTCATGTGAAGATGAGCCCAGAGAATACCACATTCCAGCAGATATTACAAAATTATCATAAGTGAATATTACAACCCATGTTTGAGTTTAGTAACCAAGTACTTCAGTGATCATAACCAAGAAGTTCTTCAGAGTTTAAGTTGCAGCGGAAATAAGATAACGAAAGCTACTCGACGATACAGGATGTCTCGGTGAAGCCCGTACGAGACATTACTCGGCATTATCTCCATTGGCCGGGGGCGTATCCCATTCCACCGACCAACCAGGAGGGAGGGTACAAGGCCAAGTCAAACTAGCAATCATGTCTTCGAAGGTCTCACCTGAAAACAAGCCACAAGCAAGGCTGAGTATACTAATACTCAGCAAGGCTTACCCGACTAGTGGGGTATACTAAGCCGACTCCTAGACATGCGAGGCTTTTGGCTTGAGGGGTTTGTTTTGCCGAAAAGCATATATAGTAGGTCCATACTTTCTGATTTTAGCTCCAGATTCTAGCTTTCTTTAACCATTCTAGGTAAGCAACTATCCAATATCATTCATGGTGAAGTATTAAATTTCATCCAACAAGTTTATTCATCATCATTGTTCCTCTTCTTACTCTGTGGGTAAAAGGGGTTAAGCAGTCTCAATAGCCGTGAGAAACGGACAATTCGAATCGAATTTCTTAACCTTGCAAGGGAAACCTAAACACACGTCACGTGGTTACTCACAGAGTCACACGTGCAACTTTTCCCTTCAATTCCCGCTTCACGGAACAGGCCCACCGCCCTCGACTACACCTCCCCACAGACCTCGGTACGTCGAGCCGTGGCGGCTGATGCACCCGCCATTAGCTAGATGTGAACGAATTCAAGACAGTGGGGAGTATATTCCGGCCTCGGTTCAATCCAGTACTTAAGCTTACCGATTACCATATTTTCGGCATGTGGTTAGTACGTTCAAAGACTTAACCACGACTACCACACACTGCGGCCTTAGCATTTTTCACTAAACAGACGGGCCTCAATCGTAAACATTGTACCATAGCCCGTCCGTTGTCCTTATGATTGCAGCGTGTAGTAAACAATCAACTCCTAATTTCTCGCGAGTGACAGGAAATCACTCGACTTTTACCGAGTCCTATTAGCATAGCATTCTATCGAACCTTGCATCTAGTGTTCAGAGCATGGGCACCTAGGATCATGCAACTAAGTTTTCATCCAACTCTTATAAACTTAATGCACAAGTAAGGTAGAGTAATAAGTTGCATAAGTTTAGAAAAATAGGGTTCATGCTCCGGGGCTTGCCTTCTTGTGCAAAGTTAGTCCGGGGATCGTCTGAACGTTAACCCGAGTCTTCTACTGCTTCAGTTAAATTTGCCTGGGCTTCTCGCTGCTCACTCTCGGACTCGGGCACCAGTTCGTAAGTCCCGTCGGCGAGAGTAGTCGTTTCTACATGAATGCACAAGTTTAAGTAGTGGTGATGGTAAACGACATGATTTCCTTCACGATAAAGTTGCAGTCTGTAAAACATGAGTTTTGTTGTGAAGTGAGTTACTTTATCATTCGTTAATAGAGTAGTATAGTACAATAAGTAACTTCGTTAAGCAAAGTGGGGTGGGTGTTCATGGGAACTTATGTTCCTCATGGAAACATGATTTAAGTGTAACTACTACAGGGAGTAGTTTCTGGTCATGAAACCTTGGATCTAGGTACATCAGGGAGAGATAAGCTTACTGTAAAATTTTCAGATATTTTCATGCAGCAGATTAATTATGAAAAATATAATATATGGTTGCTGCTAGATTATTGTTCTTTTTGTACAGAACAAATGGTGCAAAAACTGAGACTAAGATTTTTACAGGGCTTCCATTTAATCATGCAGGAGATACTGTAATTTTTATAGGATTTATTATGCAGTTTTCAGAGCATAGTAAATATGACATTACACACCTAGGTTATTCAAGAATTTATTTTTACAGGAGCCTGCACAGGGTTTTTGTCCATGAAACTTTTTACACAGCACCTTCTAACACTGAGTATCTCCTAGTAAAAATATGAGAATTTTCCAAGCTAAGATACTATTTTCTTGATTTAATGTATGTTATTAGCACATAAATCAAATAGATAGGTTCCTTTGAGA
Source organism: Panicum miliaceum (assembly GCA_032594955.1). Taxonomy (NCBI): domain Eukaryota; kingdom Viridiplantae; phylum Streptophyta; class Magnoliopsida; order Poales; family Poaceae; genus Panicum; species Panicum miliaceum. The sequence goes on from CM064068.1 coordinate 17,562,478, forward strand.
TAAAAAGTCTCTAAATTTTTCTATGGCATTTAGGTACCATTACACCAGTATAGAAAAAAATTCATTAGGTGATTCATAACCTAACTATAGGGACAATTAATTCCACCCAAACATGGTATGAAACTAAGTTTAGTAAACAGTGTAGATAGAGATGGAATTTGGGCCTGATCTTTTTACATTGGCTGATATAACAAGTAAATCTCCTACTGTAAAAGTTTCAGGACCATTACTTGTCTACAACAATGGTTGTGAAAAAAAGGTCATTAAACAGCCTATTTAAATTAGAGCATAAATTAGCAAGAATCTGTGGAGATGCATGTAACAAAAGTTGTGGACTTTATCCTAAAGGTTCCAGAACAGTTGAGTTTGCATTTTTCTGAATTTTGTACGATTTTATATGAATTTTACAAGTTCATAGATTTTGAATCTAGGTTTGAATCTTTCTTTTACAACTGGGTCCTTGAATCTTACGTGCAGACCCTTCTAAAGATTTCAATTACTGCAATTGGGTCCTCGGGCGGCTCGGGTACGGTGGCCGGCCAAAATTCCGGCAAGGGGCTCGCCGGCGGCGAGGGGTGAGGGCCGGGGAAGGATCAGGGGTGCGAGGGCTACCTCGTGGGGGTCTTGGTCTTGTGGGGGACGGCCGGGAGTAGCTCGCCGGCGTTGGAGCAGGGGCGGCGGCGGCGGCGGCACGCATCGACGGCGGTGCTCCGGCGGGCTTGGGGCGGTCTGGTCTGGACGGGGAGCTTCAGTGGCGCGTGGGGAAGCTGCTCCGGTACTTGGCTTGGGTGGAGGGGGTCGGGGTCGAGCTGTCCGCGGTGACCAGGGGCGGCGGCGGCGGTGACAGCGCGGGCGGCGGTGCTCCGGCGGTCCTGGGCGGCGTTGAGCGGGTCGGTGAGCTCCGGTGGGATGATGTAGTGGTGGCTGGTACTTCAATTTGGGCAGGAGGCGGCTGTGGAAGGCTGTCCACGAGCGGGCGGAGCTCGGCGGCGACAATGGCGGCGACGGTGTGCTCTGGTTACTGGCAGCTCACGCGGGCGGCCTGGGGCGGCTTTTATAGGGGCAGGAGGGAGGTAGGGGTGCCGGGCGACGTGCAGGGGTGGAGGCACGGCGATGGCGTGCCACTGGCCACGGTGGGCGGCATCAGGACACCGGCGCGGCGTGCGGAGGGCAGAGCGCGCGACTGGGCGCCGGAGATATGCGTGGGGAGCGAGGAGATAGCGCGGCACGGGATTGGAGGACAGCTGCAGCAGCGGCTCGGGCGGGCGGCGAGCTCAGCGACGGGCGGGTCGCGGCGGGCGGTGCGGCACGGCGCGGCGCGGCCGTTGGGCGCGGCTGGCGGCGAGCAGAGGCTGGGCAGCGCGGCGAGCGCGGACTGGGCAGCGCGGTGGTGAGGGGGGGGGGGGGCAAAGCCGGGTTTGGGGGCGAGGAACGGCGGCCACTGGCCTGGCGGCTTGCGCCGGTCAGGCATCGCCGGCCACCTGGCCGGGCTATCGGGCGGGGAGGGGAGAGAGAGGAGGGGCGAAGGGCCTAATTGCGAGAATTTGAAAATTTCCAGGGGGCTGGTTGCAAATAGGACGTTTTCTCCACTTTCTAATTTGAATTTCAAAAACTTTTGAACATGAAAGTTGTTCAGAATAAAAAGTTCTACATGTTTGGTTTCAGGCAACACCTCATTTGGCTTGTGGTTTGAAAGTTAATTTAAAAATTCAAAGGTATTCATATGTGCCCAACTTAAATTTGAATTTCAACTTAACTTGTTCTAATTCTTTTCACCTTTTTGTTAGTTGGTTAAGCATAGGGTTGGGCTAATGAGATTGATTTAGAAATGTAATTTATCATGGTTGTTACAGCCTTCCCCCCTTAACAAGAATCTCGCCCCGAGATTCGGTAAATCTTAGTGTGGACATGGGTGCACATACCAGTGGTTGAGATAAGAAAACCAGGGAAATTTTGGTTTAGGTAGCTCTCGGTTTCCCAGGTGGCTTCTTCTTCAGTGTGATGATTCCATTGAACTTTATACATTTTAATCACTTTCCTCCTGGTCCCTCTTTCTTTTCGATCCAAAATTTTAATCGGGTGTTCGACATACGAGAGGTCGGGTTCTACAAATATTTCTTGTTGTTCCACAATCTCGGTAGGGACTCGAATACACTTCTTGAGTTGAGATACGTGGAAGACATCATGGGTGGCCGTGAGCTGAGGGGGCAGTCGTAATTTGTAGGCTACGGGTCCGCAGCTCTCAATGATTTCGTAAGGACCAACATAACGGGGAGCTAGTTTGCCTTTGATTCCGAATCTTTGCACTCCCTTGGTTGGTGAAACTCGAAGATAGACATGATCGCCAACTTCGAATTTTAGGGGCTTTCTCCTTTTGTCGGAATAGCTCTTTTGCCGGGCTTGTGCGGCTTTAAGATTTGCTTGTATTACTTTTACTTTCTCTTCTGCCTCGATTACCAAGTCGGGTCCAATTATTTTACGTTCTCCGGTTTGTGACCAGCTCAAAGGAGTTCGACACCTTCATCCGTACAGGGCCTCAAATGGTGCCGTTTTCAAACTCGTTCGATAGCTATTGTTGTACGAGAACTCTACTAGGGGTAGACATTTGTCCCAATTCTTGTCATAGTGAATGACGCAAGCTCTCAGCATGTCTTCAAGAATTTGGTTTACTCTCTCCGTTTGTCCGTCAGTCTGAGGATGGTATGCTGAACTGCGAATCAGTTTAGTACCAAGAGACGTTTGCAGTTGCTCCCAAAAGCGTGCTACAAACTGAGTACCACGATCAGAAATAATTGTCTTAGGTATTCCATGTAGGCAAACAATACGATCGAGGTAAATCTCGGCATATTTCTTGGCAGAATAGGTGGTGTGTACCGGAAGGAAACGTGCCGTCTTTGTGAGTCTATCAACGATAACCCATATGGAATCATGTTTCTGGGAAGTGTTTGGTAGTCCAACGATGAAGTCCATACTTATGTCTTCCCACTTCCAGGATGGTATAGGTAACGGTTGAAGTGTACCGGCTACTTTCAAGTGGCTAGCTTTTACTCTCTGGCACGTGTCACATTCTGAGACATACGTAGCAATTTCTCTTTTCATTCTAGTCCACCAGAAGTTTTGCCTTAGGTCTTGATACATTTTGCTACTTCCGGGGTGGATAGAGAATTTGGAAAGATGTGCCTCATCGAGAATTTGCTTGCGGAGTTCATGATTCTTCGGAACTACTATACGACTTTCGAACCATAGAACTCCCTTATGGTCCTGGCGGAAACATTTATACTTCTCCTCACCTAGAGAGAGTTTTTGTTTGATGATCTTAATTCCTTCATCATGTAGTTGTGCCATGACGATTTGGTCGTGAAGAGTGGGCTCAACTGAGATGTGATTTAGAGTGCCTCGGGAAATCATTTCCATGTTAAGCTTCCTTATTTCTGCACACAACGTCTCATTGTAGGATTCCATGGATAAGCAATGGCAATGGGACTTGCGGCTTAGTGCATCCGCGACTACATTAGCCTTGCCGGGGTGATAGTGCATTTCAAGGTCATAATCCTTGATTAATTCTAGCCATCTTCGTTGTCTCATATTCAGATCGGCTTGTGTGAAGATATACTTGAGACTCTTATGATCAGTGTAGATATTGCACTGTGTACCCATGAGATAGTGCCTCCATATTTTCAGAGCGTGAATGACAGCTGCAAGCTCAAGATCATGAGTGGGATAATTCTGCTCGTGGGGCCGAAGGGCTCGTGAGGCATATGCAATCACTCGATTCTCTTGCATAAGCACACATCCTAGACCAGTACCCGATGCGTCACAATACACATCGAACGACTTGGTATTATCGGGTTGAGCTAACACAGGTGCAGTAGTCAGATGCTCTCTGAGAGTGTGGAAAGCTTCTTCACATTTCTCATTCCATACAAACTTTACTTCCTTCTTTAACAGTTCAGTCATGGGCTTAGCAATTCGAGAGAAATCCAGGATGAAGCGACGGTAGTAACCGGCTAAGCTGAGAAAACTGCGAATCTGATGAACAGAGGTAGGGGGTTTCCAATCCATCACCTCTTGTACCTTGCTGGGGTCAACAGCTATGCCTTCGCTGGAGATCGTGTGACCCAAGAACTTTACAGTATCCAACCAGAATTCACACTTAGAAAACTTAGCATAGAGCTGATGGTCTCTGAGTCGCTGAAGAACAGTGCGAAGGTGCTTGGCATGCTCTTCCTCATCCTTGGAATAGATAAGGATGTCATCGATGAACACTACGACGAATTTGTCAAGTTCGGGCATGAATACCGAATTCATGAGATACATGAAGTAGGCAGGGGCATTTGTGAGTCCAAAGGACTTGAGCAAGAATTCATATAGTCCATATCATGTGGAAAAGGCAGTCTTCGGAATATCACATGGGCGAATCTTGATCTGATGATATCCCGAACGAAGATCAATTTTTGAGAAGACTCTGGCTCCAGCTAATTGATCGAAGAGTACATCAATACGAGGAAGTGGGTATTTATTTTTAACAGTTACCGCATTGAGAGGTCGGTAGTCCACACATAGTCTTAAACTGTCATCCTTTTTCTTTACAAAAAGGGCCGGACATCCCCAAGGTGACGCGCTAGGGCGAACGAAACCCTTGTCCCGTAGTTCTTGGAGTTGAATTTTCAGCTCTGCCAATTCTTTAGAGGGCATCCTATATGGTCTTTTGGATATAGGTGCAGTGCCTGGCTGTAGTTCAATAACGAACGAAATGTCCCTATCTGGTGGCATTCCGGATAAGTCGTCCGGAAAAACATCGGCATACTCGTTTACCAAAGGAATATCCTCTAGCTTAAGTCCTTCCATTACGAAGGCACAAGAATTTGCGCACTCCCGTAATGGTAGGTAAAGGGTAGTGGCTCCGTGACTAGGTGAATTTATCTCAACGGCTCGGGAAGAAAGGTCCAGCATGACTCCATGCATAGTCATCCAGTTCATTCCCAAAATAATATCCATGCCGTCAAGGGGTAAAAGTACGAGATCTGTTTTGATGACTTTACTTCCCAATTTTATCGGTACCAGCCTTATTATTTGGTTGGGAGCAATTTTTCCACCCGGTGTTGATATCATATACGACCCTTTGGTGTGACAAACATTCAAGCCTACTTTTGCACCAAACTTTGCACTAATGAAACTATGTGATGCACCAGAATCAAACAATATATCTGCAGGCTTGTTGTTAAATAGAGGATGTGCGTGTCATTAAGGGTGCACCTTTAGGGAGCGCTTCAAGTTGATCAATCTGTCCTTTGCTCTTGTTCCTCTGTCTTTTACGCTTGTTCTGATGGGTTTGGCTAGAACCTTGGCCCTGATTGGGCTGCCTAGGCTGAGGGCATTCTCGAGCAAAATGGTTAGCACTGCTACAAATGAAGCAACGGTTTTTGTCACTTGGACGACCGGGTTGTTTGTTATCTGAAGATATCGCTACTGGCATACCTAATGAACCTCCCTTGGGTGTGGTGCATTTGGCAGGGTCTATCTTTTCCGGAACAGGTGAGCGAGTTTGTGTTCGAAGGACTGTGCCGGCGTCAGTAGTTTTGCTAACTTGACGTCGGCCTCGTGGGATGAATTTTGTGCAGGTAATTTCCCATCCAGTCAAGTCTATGCCGCATGGGTCAAGCTTGAGAGTCCGACACTTTACTTGGTGATCCTTAAGTTTCATCGGAAGTTGTGATGGGGGCAATAAGGAGTCTGAGTAAACGTCTCTTGTGTCCATCAGCTTGTTATTGAGCTCTGGATAGCCAGCAACCTGAGGATGGTGGACATTGCACCCATCCCCTCGATGGTGTTGTTGCTGCAGGCATTGAAAAATCGCTTCCTGCCCCTTGACAAGCTGATGAAGCAACTCGGTTTGAGCGGCCATTACTTCAACCAAGCTGGGTGGTGGCGGCGGCTGTGGTTGTGATCCACTTGCGCTAGCACCAAAACCATCCGGGTTACCACGGGTTGCTCCAACCATCTGAAAAGGCGAATGTTCTTCATTAGCAACGTGATCCATATTGCTTCCATGACTCAAAAAGATCTAACGCGGAATAGTAGACTTCCAAAAGGTCATGGATAGAATCGTGGGCATAAAACTGCCTGCCATAAGAAATTTATATCTCCTGGTAGGCTCATCCAAAGTTTCTCATATTTTGGCAGTCGATAGGGAATTTAGAGATGTACCACTTTGGTATTCAGCCAAGATGCTAAATCGATGCCTAGGATGGTCAAACGATTCACTCTTTGCTTCCCTATTTTGGCTGTTTTTCAGCAGAAGAAGTTATAGTATCTGGCCTATAACTTAAACTAGCAAGATCCAATAGAGTTGAAATTTTGTGAGAACCTAGATCACAGAATTTAGGACAAGTTTGGTATTCAACACTCAGCCCAGAAATGTAGAGAGACATGGGTAAAAATTCCGACAAGTCTCAGCGATTGTGGATTTCATCGTTTACCAACTTACAACGAAATTACCCAAGTTTATCGCCGTTCCTTACATGCTGAGGGTATCCACATGGTTCAGGTGTACCCATCACAAAAGAGTTACTCAACTCCTAGTTAGCCTATTACAACACTTGCCAAAAGTTAGGCTACCCTATCGAGGAGTATGTGCAAAAGTCCTTCTAGGTCATCATCTAGAAGTCATCCAGGTCGTTGACGGACGACTCGCTGTGAGTAGGAGAGTGAGCTCCCATCGGAGGTGGCTGCAGTGCCTCACCCTCAAAGTCCATTCCTGAAATACCGTCAATCTCCTGTGGCACCTCCTCATCTTCCTCCATAGCCACCACGCCAGGAGGGGCATTCTGATCATGGTGCCACTGAATGTGCTCATTAGCATCCTCCAACTCAAGGTTCAGATCATGGAGCTGCTCCTCCAAGTGTGCTATCATGTCATCTCTCTCACCCATGAGAGTGTCGTGCTCCTGAATTTGGCCCTCAAGTTGGCCAATCCGGGTGTCTCTATCCTCGAGTTCCTCACTGAGTTCCTTAATCTGCTTATCCCTGGTATCTGCCATCATGTGGTAGGCCTGTGCAAGATCAGTGAGCTGCACAAGCGCCTGACTCTGGAGTGCCTGCAGTCGGTACAGCGCATTCATGCATCGTACAGAGTTCTGGATAGTCTCCTGGGCGTGAAAGTCTACCAGGTACTGTGAATGCTGCACCCTGTCAAGCCAAAAAGGGTTGTTGTCCTGGGCAGCAGGAAACAAACCAATGGAAGCGAGTGTGACAACCTCGGAACGCTGCGCACAAAAAGTGGTGAGCGCCCTCATGGCTGCAAGCTCCCAAGTATCGGCCAAACGGCGACCAACAGCCTCAATCTCCAAGGCGGGCCACTCCGGGTGTAGCGGGTGCGGAAAAATGGTCACGTTGACACGGCACTGGGTAACTCCATTCTCTGCAAACTCCAGTCCGGCGTAACGTGGGGGAATTGGATAGCCCACGGTGCTCAACACGTCCCACAAAATAGAGGGGAAGCCCTCCCAGTGGAGACACTATGAGTGAACGCGTCCATCCTCATCCACCATCATAGCAACAGGCTCGGCCATCTGAACAAAAGATCAAATGGGTGAGGCCAAGAAAAAGTGTGAAAAACACAGGGACAGATTCTGTACAGAGTGCAATGATAACCGTAACTTCCACAGTTCATATCCAAAAATTCTCAAATTTCACCAGAACACTCCTAAGGTATTTGTGCACCACTTTTCTATTTATCACTTTGGCTGGATTAGGCTCTAAGATGGCTGTTCCCTTAAGGTCTCACTTCTCTGTCTACCCAGAATTTTCAGTGAACAGAGGGCTAGAGTTTCGTGAATCCCCAGGGAAAATCTACCCAGCCAAAATTTACCAAATTTTAACAGCACCTACCTGGGTAAATTTGGAATAAGTTTTGTGTTGTACTCTTTTGCAGAAAACTGTAGGAAGGGGGGCCTAAAAATTTAAGGGGCAGAAGTGCTTATCCTGGCCAGAAATCTGACATTCCATGGTTTCTGTTATTTCTTATTATCCACAAGTTCAGAATTTTTAATTTTTGAACAGGAGATCGAACACAAAATTTGGAACAATTCTTTCAACATGAACTTTACCAGAAAAGGTCTTTTTCTCTGATCAATAAACCTCTCTTTTCGGTCATGGCAGATTTGTGACAGATTCGCTAGATAGTCCTTATGCAAAAATCACGCTTAGATACGCAAGAACCTTACCACTCTCATGCATCGCATTATCAATTTCAGATATATATGGTCATGATGCATGCACGTCCTATTCATCCTCACAAAATAAAATAATTGCCAAATAACTTTTGGTCTTACGAAGATAGTTTCGGTGGCATACATGATACGCCTCTCACTATAATAGCTAGTCGAGATTTTCTAACCGTTCTTTAACTTATCGTAATCGCGGTTAGTGTTCCTGCAGAAGATTGATAAAGCACATATATTTCATGAACCTTCCATGCCAGCACTCATGAAAGCGTCCGTATTCATTACCGTTTACTTATAGAAATGATATCTGTACAATTTCCGCCGTACAGACGATGTTAACATACGCTATCGAGATAGCGTATTCACGGGGGTACCGTCATGAGACGGGGGTATGAACAGCGATCGCCATACCCTGCGCCAAACCTTCTACTCCCAATATATTCAACTAACAGTTGGCATATTGGCAGCACCTCAAGTAAGCCACTGCTTGAGGGCAGCGTTCGGTTCGCATCACCGACAGGAAGGCCAAGCTCTCTCAGTTGGCTGAGGATTCTCACCTTCTTACCTTAGTGAAGAGTGCGTCGTTACAGAATTTAAGGTCGGTTGTGCAAGAAAGTAAGTTTTGACAGTAGGTAATGTGCTGGAAGTCAGTTGATAATATATAGAAGTTAGATAGCCACCTAGTAACTTTCCCAATAATCCCTTAGGGCTTTACGAACTAGGCACCATCCTTAGCGCACCAACGTATTTCGCAACACATCCTTCTAGTCAAGTTTTAGGAAAACGAGTTTTTAAGGCTTGTCGCATTCTCTGGCGTATGCATTTCGGCTCTGGTGCCAGCTGTTACCAGCTGTGGCACCAGCTACGGCTCTGATACCAGCTGTGGCAGAACCACCTGAATTAATCCGGCTCAAGTGTATTAACCATCACCATTAGGGCAATCTCGGTTAACCTTACACTTCAAACGGAGTAATCCACTGGTCTCTCGAGTAACCTCCCGATACAACCACGGTAGAGCGGATCGAAGCCATACATACAAATGCTCATGTGAAGATGAGCCCAGAGAATACCACATTCCAGCAGATATTACAAAATTATCATAAGTGAATATTACAACCCATGTTTGAGTTTAGTAACCAAGTACTTCAGTGATCATAACCAAGAAGTTCTTCAGAGTTTAAGTTGCAGCGGAAATAAGATAACGAAAGCTACTCGACGATACAGGATGTCTCGGTGAAGCCCGTACGAGACATTACTCGGCATTATCTCCATTGGCCGGGGGCGTATCCCATTCCACCGACCAACCAGGAGGGAGGGTACAAGGCCAAGTCAAACTAGCAATCATGTCTTCGAAGGTCTCACCTGAAAACAAGCCACAAGCAAGGCTGAGTATACTAATACTCAGCAAGGCTTACCCGACTAGTGGGGTATACTAAGCCGACTCCTAGACATGCGAGGCTTTTGGCTTGAGGGGTTTGTTTTGCCGAAAAGCATATATAGTAGGTCCATACTTTCTGATTTTAGCTCCAGATTCTAGCTTTCTTTAACCATTCTAGGTAAGCAACTATCCAATATCATTCATGGTGAAGTATTAAATTTCATCCAACAAGTTTATTCATCATCATTGTTCCTCTTCTTACTCTGTGGGTAAAAGGGGTTAAGCAGTCTCAATAGCCGTGAGAAACGGACGATTCGAATCGAATTTCTTAACCTTGCAAGGGAAACCTAAACACACGTCACGTGGTTACTCACAGAGTCACACGTGCAACTTTTCCCTTCAATTCCCGCTTCACGGAACAGGCCCACCGCCCTCGACTACACCTCCCCACAGACCTCGGTACGTCGAGCCGTGGCGGCCGAGGCACATCCGGGAGAGATAAGCTTACTGTAAAATTTTCAGATATTTTCATGCAGCAGATTAATTATGAAAAATATAATATATGGTTGCTTCTAGATTCTTGTTCTTTTTGTATAGAACAAATGGTGCAAAAACTGAGACTAAGATTTTTACCGGGCTTCCATTTAATCATGTAGGAGCTACTGTAATTTTTATAGGATTTATTATGCAGTTTTCAGAGCATAGTAAATATGACATTACACACCTAGGTTATTCAAGAATTTATTTTTACAGGAGCCTGCACAGGGTTTTTGTCCATGAAACTTTTTACACAGCACCTTCTAACACTGAGTATCTCCTAGTAAAAATATGAGAATTTTCCAAGCTAAGATACTATTTTCTTGATTTAATGTATGTTATTAGCACATAAATCAAATAAATAGGTTCCTGTGAAATAAAAAGTCTCTAAATTTTTCTATGGCATTTAGGTACATTACACCAGTATAGAAAAAGTTTCATTAGGTGATTCATAACCTAACTGCAGGGACAATTAATTCCACCCAAACATGGTATGAAACTAAGTTTAATAAACAGTGTAGATAGAGATGGAATTTGGGCCTGATCTTTTTACATCGGCTGATATAACAAGTAAATCTCCTACTGTAAAAGTTTCAGGACCAGTACTTGTCTACAACAATGGTTGTGAAAATAAGGTCATTAAACAGCCTATTTAAATTATAGCATAAATTAGCTTGAATCTGAGGAGATGCATGTAACAAAAGTTGTGGAGTTTATCCTAAAGGTTCCAGAACAGTTGAGTTTGCATTTTTCTGAATTTTCTACGATTTTATATGAATTTTACAAGTTCACAGATTTTGAATCTAGGTTTGAATCTTTCTTTTACAACTGAGTCCTTGAATCTTACGTGCAGACCCTTCTAAAGATTTCAATTACTGCAATTGGGTCCTCGGGCGGCTTGGGTACGGTGGCCGGCCAAAATTCCGGCGAGGGCCTCGCCGGCGGCGAGGGGTGAGGGCCGGGGAAGGATCAGGGGTGCGAGGGCTACCTCGTGGGGGTCTTGGTCTGGTGGGGGACGGCCGGGAGTAGCTCGCCGGCGTTGGAGCAGGGGCGGCGGCGGCGGCGGCACGCGTCGACGGCGGTGCTCCGGCGGGCTTGGGGCGGTCTGGTCCGGACGGGGAGCTTCAGTGGCGCGTGGGGAAGCTGCTCCGGTACTTGGCTTGGGCGGAGGGGGTCGGGGTCGAGCTGTCCGCAGTGACCAGGGGCGGCGGCGGCGGGTGACAGCGCGGGCGGCGGTGCTCCGGCGGTCCTGGGCGGCGTTGAGCAGGTCGGTGAGCTCCGGTGGGATGATGTAGTGGTGGCTGGTACTTCAATTTGGGCAGGAGGCGGCTGTGGAAGGCTGTCCATGAGCGGGTGGAGCTCGGCGGCGACAATGGCGGCGGCGGTGTGCTCTGGTTACTGGCAGCTCGCGCGGGCGGCCTGGGGCGGCTTTTATAGGCGCAGGAGGGAGGTAGGGGTGCCGGGCGACGTGCAGGGGTGGAGGCACGGCGATGGCGTGCCACTGGCCACGGTGGGCGGCATCAGGACACCGGCGCGGCGTGCGGAGGGCGGAGCGCGTGACTGGGCGCCGGAGATTTGCGTGGGGAGCGAGGAGATAGCGCGGCACTGGATTGGAGGACAGCTGCAGCAGCGGCTCGGGCGGGCGGTGAGCTCAGCGATGGGCGGGTCGCGGCGGGCGGTGCGGCACGGCGCGGCGCGGCCGTTGGGCGCGGCGGGCGGTGAGCAGAGGCAGGGCAGCGCGGCGCGCGCGGCGAGCGCGGACTAGGCAGCGCGGCGGTGGGGGGGGGGGGGCAAAGCCGGGTTTGGGGGTGAGGAACGACGGCCACTGGCCTGGCGGCTTGCGCCGGTCAGGCATCGCCGGCCACCTGGCCGGGTTGTCGGGCGGGGAGGGGAGAGAGAGGAGGGGCGAAGGGCCTAATTCCGAGAATCTAAAAATTTCCAGGGGGCTGGTTGCAAACAGGACGTTTTCTCCACTTTCTAATTTGAATTTCAAAAACTTTTGAACATGAAAGTTGTTCAGAATAAAAAGTTCTACAAGTTTGGTTTCAGGCAATACCTCATTTGGCTTGTGGTTTGAAAGTTAATTTAAAAATTCAAAAGTATTCATATGTGCCCAACTTAAATTTGAATTTCAACTTAACTTGTTCTAATTCTTTTCACCTTTTTGTTAGTTGGTTAAGCATAGGGTTGGGCTAATGACATTGATTTAGAAATGTAATTTATCAGGGTTGTTACACTTTTGTGTGAAAAACGTCCAAGCCTACTTTTGCACCAAACTTTGCACTAATGAAACTATGTGATGCACCAGAATCAAACAATATAACTTCAGGCTTGTTATGGATAGAGAATGTACCCGTCATTAGTGGTGCTCCTTCAGGAAGTTCTGCAAGAGTGGTGAAATTGATCCGTCCTTGTTTGACCTGAATGGTCTGCCTCTTGCCTTTGTTCTTATTGTTCTGGTTAGAGCCTTGGCCCTGAACTGGCTACCTAGGCTGAGGGCATTCTCGGGCAAAATGACTGGAACTTCGACAATTAAAACACCGATTGGCGATGTTCGGACGAAGGAATTGCTGAGTAGCGGGCCTTGGGCCAGTTTGCTGAGGCACAAGGGTTCGTACCACACCTTGTTGCTGCGGGGGCCTGACAATCCAACGTCCTGGCTGAGGAGCCTTCTATGGAGCTATAGGCGCAACAATTTGCACCAAGCGATACCTCGGCGGCTGAGCACCCGAGGGTCCAGCTGGAGCCTTCCTCTTCTTGTCAGCACGATGAGCCTCAATACAATCCTCTTGAGTGATGGTCATATTGACTAGCTCATTATATTTATTGGCCTTGACAAGATTCAGCCGTTCCTTGAGTTTGGTACTCAGACCTCTGCGGAAACGATCACGCTTCTTAGCATCCGTGTCTGCGTGATAGCCCGCATACTGGCACATATTGTTGAAGGCCTGAGCATACTGAAGTACAGTGTGGGTACCCTGAGTGAGAGCCAGAAACTCATTTAGCTTTCTTTCCATAAGACCTTCTGGGATATGGTGTGCTCGGAACGCAGTTTTGAATTCGTCCCAAGTGACAGCGTGATCAGCCGGGAGCATAGCGAAGTAGTGGTCCCACCAAAGATGAGCTGTGCCGCAAAGTTGCTGAGGGGCATAGCGAGCCTTGTTTGCATCCGAACATGGGGCCACAAGTAGAGAAAACTTGGACTCAATTGTGGAAATCCAAGCGTCCGCATCCAAGGGTTCCTCCGTCTTGTGAAACAAGGGAGGCTGGGTTCCAAGGAAATCCGTGTAACCGGCAGCTTGAGGTTGGTGAACATTATGTCCACCCCGCTGTCGGTGCTGTCCTTACACGAGCTGGCGAAGCAACTCGGGTTGAGCGGCCAATACTTCGACCAAACTGGGTGGTGGTGGTGGCTGTGGTTGGAATCCACTAGCACTAGCACCAAAACCATTCGGGTTTCCACGGGTTGCTCCAACCATCTGAAATGTGAATGTTTATCATTAGCAACATGATTCATATTGCTTCCATGATTCAAAAGGATTAGCACGGAAAAGTAGACTTCCGAAAGATCATGGATAGAATCGTGGACATAACACTGTCTGCCATAAGAAACTTATAACTCCTAGTAGGTTCATCCAAAATTTCTCATATTTTGGCAGTGGGTAGGTAATTTAGAGATGTACAACTTTGGTATTCAGCCTAGACGCTAAATCGACGGCCAAGATGGTCGAAAGATTCACTCTTTGCTTCGCTGGTTTGGCTGTTTTTCAGCAGAACGAGTTATAGTATCTTGCCTATAACTCAAGCTAGAAAGAAGCAAAAGTTCTGAAATTTTGTAAGAACCTTGATCACAAAATTTGTGACAATTTTGGTATTCAACAGTCAGTCCAGAAATGTAAGAAGACATGGGTAAAAATTCCAACAAGTTTCTGCAATCGCAGATTCAACTGCTTTCCAATATCACAATCAATCCACCAAGTTTTTAGCCATGGCCTACATGATTAGAGTATCCATTGGTCAAGTTGTACCCATCACAAAAGAGGTACTCAACTCTTATTTAGCCTATTACAGCACTTGCCAAAAGTTAGGTTACACTATCGAGGAGTATATGCAAAAGTCCTCCTAGGTCATCGTCTACAAGTCGTCGAGATTGTTGATGGATGACTCGCTGTGAGTAGGAGAGTGAGCTCCCAGCGAAGGTGGCTGCAGTGTCTAACCCTCAAAGTCCATACCTGAAACACCATCAATCTCTGGTGGCTCCTCCTCATCTTCTTCCATAGCCACCACGTCGGGAGGGGCATTCTGATCATGGTGCTACTGAATGTGCTCATTAGCATCCTCCAACTCAAGGTTCAGATCATGGAGCTGCTCCTCCAAGTGTGCTATCATGTCATCTCTCTCACTCATGAGAGTATCGTGCTCCTGAACTTGGCCCTCAAGTTGGCCTATCCGGGTGTCTCTGTCCTCAAGTTCCTCACTGAGCTCCTTAATCTGCTCATCTCTGGTATCTGCCATCATGTGGTAGGCCTGTGCAAGATCTGCGAGCTGCACAAGCGCCTGGCTCTGGAGAGTCTAAAGTCAGTATAGTGCATTCATGCACCGCACGGAGGTCTCGATGGTCTCCTGGGCATAAAAGTCCACCAAGTACTGTGAGTGCTGCACCCTGTTGAGCCAAAAGGGGTCGTTGTCCTGGGCAGCAGGAAACAAACCAATAGGACTGAGCGTGACAGCCTCGGGGCACTGCGCACAAAAAGTGGTGAGCGCCCTCATGGCAGCAAGCTCCCAAGTATCAGCCAAACGGTGACCAACAGCCTCAATCTCTAAGGCGGGCTACTCCGGGTGTAGCGGGTACGGAAAGATGGTCACATTAACACGGCACTGGGTAACTCCATTCTCTGCAAACTCCAGTCCGGTGTAACGTGGGTGAATTGGATAGCCCGCGGTGCGCAGAACATCCCACAAGATAGAGGGAAAGCCCTCCCAGTGGATACACTGCGAGTGAACGCGTCCACCATCATCCACCATCATGGCAACAGGCTCGGCCATCTGAACAAAAGATCAAATGGGTGAGATAGCGAAAAACCGTTAACAATACAGTGAACAGGTTCTGGACAGTGCACTAAAATAGTCATAGCTTCAACAGTTCTTGTCCACAAATTCTCAACTTTTACCAGAACATTCCTAAGGTATTTGTGAACAACTTTTCTAGTCAACACCAGAGCTAGATCAGGCTCTAAGATGGTCTTTCTCTTAAGGTTTTACTTTACTGTCTACCCAGAAATTTCGGTGAACAGTGGGCCAATATTTCGTGCACCAGGGAAAATCTACCCAGCCAAAAGTTTCCAAATTTTAACAGTAGCTGCCTGAGTAAATTTACAACAAGTTTTATGTTGAACACTTTTGTAGAAAACTGTAGTAAGAGGGCATAAAAATTTATATGGCAGAATTGCTCATTTTGGACAGAAAACTGACATCTCAAGGTCTTTGTTGTTTCTCATTATCCATATGTCCAGAATTTTTCAGATTTAAACAGGAGGTAGGATACAAATTTTGGACAAAACTTTCAACATGAGTTTCTTCAGAAAGGATCGTTTTCTAAGCTCAATAAATACATCCTTTCAGATAAGGCAGGATGTGACAGATTTGCTAGATAATCCTTATGCAAAGACAAATGTGTGGGCGCATGAACCTTACCACTCTCACGCATCGCATTTTCAATTTCAGATTTATATAGTCATGATGCATGCACGTCCTATTTGTCCTCACAAAATAAAATAATTTCCAAACAAAATAACTGAGTCGGGGGTATGAACAGCGATCGCCATAGCCTGCGCCAAACCTTCTACTCCCAATATAATCAACTAATAGTTGGTATATTGGCAGCACCTCAAGTAAGCCACTGCTTGAGGGCAGTGTTCGGCTCGCATCACCGATAGAAAGGCCAAGCTCTCTCAGTTGGCTGAGGATTCTTACCTTCTTACCTTAGCGATGAGTGCGTCGTTATAGAAATTTAGGGTCGATTGTGCATAAAAGTAAGTTTTGACAGAAAGTAATGTGCTGTAAGTCAGTTGACAATATTCATAAGTTAGATAGCCACCTAGTAACTTTTCCATAATCCCTTAGGGCTTTACGAACTAGGTACCATCCTTAACGAAATAACACATTTTCCAAACAAAATTTTTGTGGTCAAGTGTTATTAAAACAAGTTTTTAAGGCTTGTTGCATTCTCTGGCGTATGCATTTCGGCTCTGATACCAGCTGTGGCAGAACCACCTGAATTAATCAGGTTCAAGTGCGCTAACCATCACCACAAGGGCAATCCGGGCTAACTCGCACTTCAAACGGAATAATCCACTGGTCTGTCGGGTAAACCCCTGATACAACCACGGTTTTTGCCGATCAAAACCACACATACATGTACTCACATGAAGGTGAGCCCAGAGGATACAACATCCAACAAATTTAACACCACAGGGTTCATCATAAATTATTATTACAACGGAGTTCAAATTTGTAAAACAAAGTACTTCAGAATTTAAAATAATTGAGTTCTTCAGAGTTCAATGCAGCGGAAAATAACGATAAACTACTCGACGATACAGAATGTCTCGATGAAGCCCGTACGAGACATCACCCGGCATTATCACCGTTGGCCGGGGGCGTATCCCATTAAACCGACCAACCAGGAGGAAGGGTACAAGGCCAAGTCAAACTAGCAATCATATCCTCGAAAGTTTCACTTGAAAAAAAGCCACAAGCAAGGCTGAGTATACTAATACTCAGTAAGGCTTACTCGACTAGTGGAATATACTTAGCCGACTCCTAGACATGCTAGGCTTCTGGCTTGAGGGTTTGTTTTGCCAAAAAGCATATACAAGTAGGTCCTTACTTTCAAATTTTAGCTTCAGATTCTAGTTTTCTTTAACCATTCTAGGTAAGCAACTATCCAATATCATACATGGTGGAAGAATTAATTTTGCATCCAACAAGATTACTCATTATCAATGTTCCTCTTCTTACTCTATGTGGTAAAAAGGTCAAGCAGTCTCAATAACCGCGAGAAACAGACGATTCGAATCGAATTTCTGAACCTTCCAAGGGAAACCTAAACACACGTCACGTGGTTACTCACAGAGTGACACGTGCAACTTTTCCCTTCAATTCCCGCTTCACGGAACAGGCCCACCGCCCTCGACTACACGTCCCCATAGACCCGGCCATGGCGGCACATGCACCCGCCATTAGCTAGATGTGAACGAATTCAAGACAGTGGGGAGTATATTCCGGCCTCGGTTCAATCCGGTACTTAAGCTTACCGATTACCATATTCTCGGCATGTGGTTAGTACGTTCAAAGACATAACCACCACTACCACACACTGCGGCCTTAGCATTTTTCACTAAACAGACGGGGCCTAAACCATCAACATAAACATCGTACCATAGCTCCGTCCGTCGACCTTATGATTGCAGCATGTAGTAAACATTCAACTCCTAAGTTCTCGCGAGTGACAGGAAATCACTCGACTTTTACCGGAGTCCTATTCGCATAGCATTCTATCGATCCTTACACCTAGGGTTCAGAGCATGGGTACCTAGGATCATGCGACTAAGTTTTCATTCAACTTCTATAAACTTAATGCACAAGTAAAGTAGAGTAATAAGTTGCATAAGTTTGGGAAAATAGGGTTCATGCTCCGGGGCTTGCCTTCTTGGGTAAAGCTAGTTTGGGGCTCATCCGAACTCGGGTTCGGGACTTCGAAAGCTTCAGTTAGATTTACTTGAGCTTCACGTTGCTCACTCTCGGACGCAGGCACCAGCTCGTACGTTCCGTCGGCGAGAGTAGTCGATTCTATATGAATGCACAAGTGTTAGTTATAGTGATGGTTTATGACGATTATTTTCCATCACGATAAAGTTGCAGTCCACAAAACATCAATTTGGTTGTGAAGTTACTTAGTTAAGATTTCTTTGGGCAATTGTTAATAGAGTATAACTAACAACTATTAACTTCATTAAACAAGAAGGGGTTGTGTTGTATTGGAAATTTAGTTTTCACAGCATAACATGGATTTAAACACAACCTGTGGACTAGGTAACTTTAGGTGATGAAATTTTTATTTAGAGCACGTTATGCAGAGGCAAAAGCACTGTAAAAAATTTCAGACATTTTCACGCAGCAGAATAATTATGGAAAATGTAAAACACAGCCACTGCTAGAAATTAGTTATTTTTATACAGAACAAACCATGCAAGTATTGACACCAAAATTTTTACAGGGGATTAATCTATCCATAAATGTGTTACTGTAAAGTTTTCAGATTTTACTGTACAAGATACAAAGTATAATAAATAGGACAATATATACCTATTTTAACAAAGATTAATTTCTATAGAATGTTTTACAGGGTTTCTGTGTGTGAAACTTTTTATACAGCAAGAGATACTCTAAGGTGTCCCACAGTAAAAAGTTGAATATTTTCCAAGCAAAGAAACTAATTATTGGAATTACTGCAATTTTCCTAACACAAAATTATATAAATATGTTACAGGAAAGAAAAAGGTTCTAAACTTTTTCTGTGGTATTTAGGCATCAATATAATAGCTCTGGAAAAGTTTCACTAATTGAATCACAATACAACAGCAGTTACAAATTAGTTTTATTATTTCATGGCATAAATAAGGTATAACAAAACGTTTAGGTAGAAATGGGTTCTGGTCCTAATATTTATACACTGGCCTACAAATCAAGCAACTAATCCATTATTAAATTTTCAGGTTTAGCCTTTGTCTACAACAGTGGGTACAATTAAAGTCTATTAAACCTTCCATTTAATTTAGAGAAAGCTTTAGCATGCAACTGAAGAAATGCATGTAACAAAAGTTGTGGATCTTCTTCTAAAGATTACAGAACAGTTGAGTTTGTAATTTTCCGATTTTTCTGCGATTTTATATGAATTTTACAAGTTCACTGTTTTTGAAACTAGGTTTAAAACTTTCTTTTACACAGGGGTCCCTGGAAATTCTCGTGCAGGCCCCTGGGAAGATTGCAATGAAAGCAATGTGGTCCCTGGCGGCACTGGCATGGCGGCCGGCCAGATTCCAGCGAGGGGGCTCGTCGGTGGCGAGGGGAAATGGTTCGTGGAGATCCAGGGAGGTGAGAGCTACCTTGGGATGGCCTTGGTCAGGGTTGGAGGTGACCGGAGGTGGCTCGTTGGCGCGGAGCAGAGGGGCGGCGGCGGGAAAGAGCGTCAGCGACGGTGCTCCGGCGAGGAGGGGAGAGTATGGGCTGGTCGATGAGCTTCGCGGCGTCAAGGGAAACCCGTTTCGAAGCTTGGCTTGGACGGAGGAGCTTCGGAGTGAGCTGTCCACGGAGCAGCAAGGGAGCGGCGGCGGCGCGGGCGGCGCTGGCGGTGCTCTGGTGGTTGAGCTGGCCGGGGAAGAGGCCGGTGAGCTTCAGTGGAGGGAGGGCAAGCTCGCTGGGCGATGGGTTTGGGCAGTGGGAGGTGGGGGAGTGGGGCTCCACGGGCGGGTGGTGCACGGCGGCGGTAATGGTGGCGGCGGCGGTGTTCTGGTCTCTGGGCGCGCGAGGGGGGCTCAGTGTGGCGTTTTGTAGGCAGCAGAGAGGTGGGAGGAGGGGCGGGACTTGACTGCGAGACGCGGGCGCGGGCGGCACGGCGGAGGCGCGTTACTGGTCGCGGTGGGCGGCGAGTAGAGCCGGCGCGGCGTGCGGCGGGCGCGGGCAGCGGATTGGGCGCTGAGGATTTGGCGTGGGGAGCGGGAGATCACGCGGCGCGCGGGTTGGGCAAGGACCCGCAGCAGCGGGCTTGCTGGGCGGCGAGCGCGGCGACTGGCGGAACGCGGCGGGGACACGGGCACGGCGCGGCTTGTCCATTGGGCGTGGCGTGCGTGGACTGGGGAGGAGCGCGGCCAGGCATTGGGTTGGCGCCTAGCGCTGGTCAGGCATCGCCGGCCAAGTGGCCTGTGGCGACTGCGCGTCGGGCGGAGGGTCGGGCGAAGCGGCGGCGCGTCGGAGGGTCGGGCGAAGCAGAGGGTCGAGCGAACGAAACGGTCGGGCGAGCGTAGGGTTGGGCGAACGGAAGGGTCGGGTGAGCGTAGGGTCCGGCGAACGCAAGGGTCGGGCGAGCGTAGGGTCGGGCGAACGACTGCGCGTCGGAGGGTCGGGAAGAGCGTAGAAAGAAGGGCCTGCCATGGAAATAGAAGAAAAGGCAGGGGCTGTTTTGCAAATCCAAGTGTTTCTCAAATTTTTATGTTGTAACTCAAAAATCCATGAACACTTCTTTAACTGTGATACATGAAACACATCATGGACATCTGACAGTCGTGTCGGTAATTCCAGTTGATATGCCACTTCACCTTTCCTTTCCAAGATCTGAAAAGGACCAATATAACGCGGTGACAACTTTCCTTTCACTTTGAATCTACGTAGACCTCTGATGGGTGATACCTTCAGATACACAAAGTCTCCAACCTCAAATGTCAATTCCCTTCTTCGTGTGTTAGCATAATTTTTCTGTCGTGACCGAGCAGTCTTGAGATTATCCCGGATTATCTAGACTTGTCTTTCTGCTTCTTGAAGAATCTCTGGCCCAAAGACATGACTTTATCCTGTCTGACTCCAATACAATGGTGTTCTGCATTTTTTCCCATATAATGCTTCAAATGGGGCCATCTTGAGACTTGCCTGATAACTGTTATTGTCGGAGAATTCTGCATATGGCAAGCTTCTATCCCAACTGCCTCCATGCTTTAGGGCACATGCTCTCAACTTATCCTCTAATACTTGATTCGCTCGTTCAGTCTGACCGTCTATTTGTAGATGATATGCGGAACTGAAATTGAGCTTTGTATCCATGGATTCATGTAATTTCTGCCAGAAACGTGACGTGAACTGAGTACCTTGATCATACACTATCTTCTTTGGAACACCATGCTGACACACAATTCATGACATGTACAGTTCTGCTAACTTGGCTCTAGTGTATGTTGTTTTGACCAGGATGAAATGTGCGACTTTTGTCAGTCTGTCCAGGATAACCCATATCGAGTCGTAACCATCACGAGTACGGGGTAACCCTACAATGAAATCCATACCAATCTCTTCCCATTTCCATTCAGGTACCTTCAATGGCTGGAGTAAACCTGCTAGTCTCTGTGTTCTGCTTTCACTCTCTGGCACACATCACACAAAGCCACGTGAGTTGCTACGTCTCTTTTCAAACTATACCACCAGTACTTCTCTTTCAAGTCTTGATACATCTTGGTACTTCCAGGATGAATGGAATAAGCGGAATCATGTACCTCCTTCAGAATGAGTTCACGAAGGTGATCAATTTCAGGTACACAAATCCTCTTTCTGAACCAAACAGTTCCTTGATCATCTTCGGTGAAATCCGAAGTCTTGCCTAGAACAATTTGAATCTTGATCTCTTTGATTTTAGCATCTGTCAACTGCCCTTTTCCGATCTCTTGCTCTAATGTAGGTTCCATCTCCATAGTCATGGCTTCCGCCTGTGTGACAATTCCCAGGTTCAAACGTGTCATCTCCCAACATAATTCTTGAGGCATCAATCGAGCAATTATCATATTAGCTTGTCCTTTCCGGCTTAGGGCGTCTGCCACATGTAACACCTCAGGTGTTTAACTTGCGAATTAAGCCTCATTAGCGTAACAATATGCTTAACTAACTAAGAAAAATTTAAAGGAAACGAATTATAAACTGGTTTGCCTTGAATTGAAAATAGTTGTGTACTGGTTTGCCTTGAATTGAAAATAGTTGAGTACTGGTTTGCCTTGAATTGAAAATAGTTGTGTATATGTGCGTAAGTACATGTACTTTAATCAAGCCATTTAAATAACTTTCACAATGATGCAAACATGGCTACAAAATTGAATAGGCACGTCGTTATTGACATGTTAAACAAAAGCCTAGTCGAAGCCTAGGAGTGAATGCAAAGTTTTGCCCACGAAATGTCGAGCCCTCCGATTTGTACTTTTTGAGTTTTTAAAATAACTTCTAAACTACAACTCAAATGAACTTTGGCCTGAAACAAAACTTGTGTAACTTTTCATTTTGAACAACTTTCATGTTCAGAGATTTTTGAGTTGCAACACGAAAATTTGAGAAACACTTGGATTTGCTAACCAGCTCCTGCCTTTTCTTCTATTTCCACTGCATACCCTTCTTCTCCGCCTCGCTCGACCCTACGTTCGCCCGACCCTTCACTCGCCTGACCCTCGGACGCGCAGCCGCTTCTCCCGACCCTTTCGCTTCGTCCGACCCTTTCGCTTCGTCCGACCCTCCGACGCGCAGCCGTTCGCCCGACCCTCCGATGCGCAGCCGCTCGCCTGACCCTTGGCTTCGCCCGACACATCGCCTCGCCCGACCCTCGCCCGCCGCGCAGTCGCCACAGGCCACTTGGCCGGCGATGCCTGACGGCGCTAGGCGCCAAGCCAATGCCTGGCCGCGCCCGCACGCCGTGCTCCTCCCCAGTCCGTGCACGCCACGCGCACGCCGGCGACGCGCGCCCGCCGCCCGCCGCGCCCAATGGACAAGCCGCGCCGTGCCTGTGTCTCCGCCGCGTTCCGCCAGTCGCCGCGCTCGCCGCCCGGCAAGATAGCGGCTGCAGCTCGTCGCCCAACCCGCGCGCCGTGTGATCTCCCGCTGCCCACGCCAAATCCTCAGCGCCCAATCCCCTCTGCCCGCTCCCGCCACACGCCGCGCCAGCTCTGCTCGCCGCCCACCACGGCCAGTCACGCGCTCCCGTCGTGCCGCCCGCGCCCGCGTCTCGCAGTCCAGTCCCACCCCTCCTCCCACCCCTCTCCTTCCTACAAAATGCCGCACGGAGTCCCCCTCGCGCGCCCAGACACCAGAACGCCGCCGCCACCACCATTACCGCCACCGTGCACCACCTGCCCGTGGAGCCCCACTCCCCAGCCTCCCACTGCCCAAACCATAGCCCAGTGAGCTTGCCCTCCCTCCATTGAAGCTCACCGGCCTCTTCCCCGGCCCGCTCGACCGGCGGAGCACCGCCAGCGCCGCCCGCGCCGTCGCCACTCCCGTGCTGCTCCATGGGCAGCCCCCTCCGAAGCTCCTCCATCCCAGCCAAGCTTCGAAACGGGTTCCCCTCGACACCGCGAAGCTCATCGACCAGCCCATACCCTCCCCTCCTCGCCGGAGCACCGACACCGACGCTTCGCCCCGCCGCCACCCCTCAGCTCCGCGCCGACGAGCCACCTCCGGCCACCCCCAACCCCGACCAAGGCCACCCCAAGGTAGCTCTCACCTTCCTGAATCTCCACGACCCTTTTCCCCTCGCCGGAATCTGGCCGGCCGCCATGCCAGCGCCGCCTAGGGACCCAATTGCAACGATTGAAATCTTTAAAAGAGTCTGCACGCAAGTTTCCAGGGGCATATCTGTAAACCTGTGTTTAAAATTTGAATTAAAAAACAACGAACTTTTAAAATTCTTATAAAATCATAGAAAAATCTGAAAATTACAAACTCAACTGTTCTGGAATCGCTAGAAGAAAATCTACAACTTTTGTTACATGCATTTCTTCAGTTGCTTGCTAAATCTTGCCCTAAATTAAATGGAGTGTTTAATAGACTTTAATTGTACCCACTGTTGTAGACAAAGGCTAAATCTGAAAATTTAACAGTAGATTAGTTGCTTGATTTGTAGGCCAGTGTAGAAATATTAGGACCAGAACCCATCTCTAACTAAACTTTTTAAAAAAACTTGTTTATGCCATGAAATAATAAAACTAATTTGTATCTGCTGTTATGTTGGGATTCATGTGGTGAAACTTTTGCAGAGCTATTATATTGATGCCTAAATACTACAAAAATAGTTTAGAACCTTTTTCCTTTCTGTAACCTATTTATATAATTTTGTGGTAGGAGAAATGTACTAATTCAAATAATTAGTTTCTGTGCTTGGAAAATGTTCAACTTTTTACTGGAGCACTCTTTAGAGTAGCTCTTGCTGTATCAAACGTTTCATACACAGAAACCCTATAAATCGTCCTGTGGAAATTAATCTTTATTAAAGTGGTGGTTAAGTCTTTGAACGTACTAACAACATGCCGAGAATATGCCGAGAATATGGTAATCGGTAAGCTTAAGTACCTAATCAGACCGGCAAGTGGACAACATCCCACCCTCTCAACTTTGGTTCCATGCGCACACATGGTGGGTACAGAGCTAGGCTCTGTAGTCTCGGATGGTGGCCCTGATCCACAACCCAGGAAGAAAGGGGAAAAGTTGCACATGTGACTCTTTGAGTAACCACGTGACGTGTGTTTAGGTTTCCCTTGCAAGGTTAAGAAATTCTATTCGAATCGTCCGTTTCTCGCGGTTATTGAGACTGCTTGACCCTTTTACCACATAGAGTAAGAAGAGGAACAATGATGATGATTAATCTTGTTGGATGAAAAAAAATTAATTCTTCCACCATGTATGATATCGGATAGTGCTTACCTAGAATGGCTAAAGGAAACTAGAATTTGGAGCTAAAAACTTGAAAGTAAGGACCAACTCATATATGCTTTTCGGCAAAACAAACCCCTCAAGCCAAAAGCCTTGCATGTCTAGGAGTCGGCTAAGTATATTCCACTAGTCGGGTAAGCCTTGCTGAGTATTAGTATACTCAGCCTTGCTTGTGGCTTGTTTTCAGGTGAAACTTTCGAGGACATGATTGCTAGTTTGACTTGGCCTTGTACCCTTCCTCCTGGTGGGTCGGTGGAATGGGATACGCCCCCGGCCAACGGGGATAATGCCGAGTGATGTCTCGTACGGGCTTCATCGAGATATCAGTATCGTCGAGTAGTTATCATTATTTTTCCACTGCATTGAACTCTGAAGGACTCTATTATTTTGAACTCTGAAGTACCTTTTTTTACAAATTTGAACTCCTTTGTAATAATAATTTATGATGAACCCTGTGGTGTAAAATTTGTGGAATGTTGTATCCTCTGAGCTCACCTTCGTGTGAGTACATGTATGTGTGGTTTCGATCGGCAAAAACTGTGGTTGTATCGGGAGGTTACCCGACAGACCAGTGGATTATTCCGTTTGAAGTGCGAGTTAGTCCTGATTGCCCTTGTGGTGATGGTTAGCGCGCTTGAGCCGGATTAATTCAGGTGGTTCTGCCACACCACCACATTTGCCTTGCCAGGGTGATACTGAATATCCAAATCATAGTCTTTGATTAATTCTAGCCACCTGCATTGTCTTAGGTTAAGATCCTGTTGCGTGAAGATGTACTTCAGACTCTTATGGTCAGTGAAGATCTGACACTTGTTTCCCTCATGTATTGCCTCCAAATCTTCAATGCGTGCACGACGGCAGCCAATTCCAAGTCATGGGTAGGATAGTTCTGCTCATGCTTTCTCAACTGTCTTGAAGCATAGGCCACAACTTTGCCTTCTTGCATTAACACACATCCAAGACCCATCCGTGAAGCATCACAATACACATCAAGCCCTTTGTGGATATCCGACATTATCAACACAGGAGCAGTGGTCAATCTTGTTTTCAGCTCTTCAAAACACTTTTGGCATGCAGCATCCCACTTAAATTCTTTCCCTTTTTCCAACAAAGAAGTCATGGGTTTCACAATCTTTGAGAATCCCTCAATAAATCTGCGGTAGTAACCTGCAAGTCCGAGGAAACTTCTGATTTCATGCACAGTCTTCGGTGGATTCCAATTCAGAACATGCTGAACTTTAGTTGGGTCTGCTGCAATTCCTCCATCTGTGATAACATGTCCAAGGAAAGAAATTTTTCTCAACCAGAACTCACATTTGCTCAGCTTGGCATATAACTGATTCTCTCGGAGTTTCTGTAACACTATCCTCAAATGCTCTTCATGTTCTTCCTTGTTCTCCGAATACACTAAGATGTCATCAATGAACACAACCACAAACTTGTGAAGATATTCCATGAAAACCTTGTTCATCAGGTACATGAAGTATGCTAGAGCATTGGTCAATCCAAACGACATCACAGTGAACTCTTACAGACCATATCTGGTTGTGAATGCTGTCTTGGGTATATCTTCTGGTCGGATCCTTAACTGATGATAGCCTGATCTCAGATCACTCTTGGAGAAAACCTTGGCACCTCTCATCTGATCAAACAAATCTTCAATTCTAGGCAGTGGATATTTATTCTTGATCGTCACATCATTCAGTGACCTGTAGTCTACACACATCCTTCTGCTGCCATCCTTCTTATCAACAAAGATCACTGGTGCTCCCCACGGGGACGAGCTAGGATGGATAAATCCCTTAGCTAACATTTCTTGTATTTGTTTCTTTAGTTCACTCAAATCTTTAACATCCATTCTATAGGGTCTTTTAGAGATAGGTGCAGTACCAGGTAAAAGATCAATACTGAACTCAATGTCACGGACGGGTGGCATACCTAGTAAATCTTCCGGGAAAACGTCGGGGTACTCATAGACAACTCTGATATCTTCTAGAGGCATTCCCTTCATCTGATTCACTGTCCTGACTCCACTGGGTGAAACTGTTGCCACAAATTCGACCTTCTCTCCCTGAGGGCTGGTTAGGAGCACTGATCTCTTGGGACACTGGATCACCCCGTCACATCTAGCTAACCAATCCATTCCGAGGATCACATCAATGCCGCTAGTCTTTAGGATTATTAGATTGGCTAAAAATTCTACCCCCATAATATTCATGTTGACCCTCGGGCATAAGTGACTAGCTTTCAACTCTTTGCCCGGGGAACTTACTAGAAGAATTTGTTTCATAGGGCTCATTGGTAAATTATGCTTTGAGGCGAATTGCTCGGTGATGAATGATTGTGATGCTCCAGAGTTAAATAAAACTGATGCAGGTTCAGAATTAACAGGGAACGTACCAAGCACAACATCGGGAGCCTCTTCAGCTGTTTCTGCAGCAACATGATTCACCCTCCCGCGGACGTAGTTCTGCTGACCTCTGTTGCCCAACAGTGTCTGATTGCTGTTGCGCGGCTGCTGCTGCTGAGGAGTTTGCCACTGCCCACTGTTCCTCTAATTCTGAGGAGTCTGCATGTTATGCTTCGGGCAGTTGTTAGCATAATGCCCCAGTTCTCCATATTTGAAACAGTCGTTGGGTTGGACCGGTGTGACTGGATTGTTGGTCCGCACTGGTGCACCCGTGGCATAGCCTGAACGGTACGGTTGCGGGTTGGAGTTGCGCTGAGTCTGCTGCTTGAAGCGTTGAGACTATTGTGGACTTTGTTGATTCTGTTGACTCTGCGGATATCCTCCGCCTTGCCCTCTAAAGCGCGACTGAAATCCCTGGGGTGTGCTGTAGCGGGGACGAGTGTTGCTGCTGGATTGTCCCTGGGACTGAAGTTTTCGCTTGTGTTCCCCAAGCTCCTTGCGCTTGCTCTCCAAACCAATGGCTTTTTCTAGCAGAGTCTGGAAGTTTGGGAAGGTGTGACTGTGCAGCTGATAGTTAAGCGGCCCTATCAGACCCTCTAAGAAGCGCTCCTGCCTCTTCGCGTCACTATCCACCTCATGAGGTGCGTAACGAGACAACTGAGTGAATTTGTCCCGGTACTCGCTGACAGTCATGCTGCCTTGCTTCAGGGTCAGGAACTCCTTCTGCTTGAGCTTCATCAGATCTGCTGGGATATGGTGGCTGCGAAAGTTATTTCTGAACTCCTCCCAGGTGATAGTGTTGGCATTGGCGTGAGTAGCAGTGAAAGCATCCCACCAATCAGCGGCTGCACCTTCCAGACGTCGTGCAGCATATAGGACCCTTTCACGGTCACTGCATTGCGTGATGTCCAGCTTCTTAGTGATGACCTTCAACCAGTCATCAGCATCCAAGGGGTCCACCGAATGAGAAAAGGTAGGGGGATGGTGGCTCATGAATTCTCTATGTTTGTCTCTTGGTGGCTGGTTTTGCTGCGGTGCTTGCTGATTCTGCTGGGCTTGCATGTTCTGGATGGTGGCGGTGAGGTTCTGCAACACCTGCATCTGTGCTGCCAAGAATTACTCCATTGTTGGGTTGGGTGGTGGTGGCAACTGACTCTGTCGGTTGACTACGTGAGCACGCCTCGTGCTAGGAATATCCTGTCCTCCCCCTGTCCTGGTGTTTACCATCTGACCGTTAGGGGAATAAGCCCAGGATAAGATAGGTGTACTTGATATAGATAGATAAAACATAAGAATTTAACAAAATATGGATTGATAAGGACTCCAATTTATATTAATTGATAATTTGTAGCAAGCAAATCTCAAATTCTTTCCAACCAAGCACAACCAACACAAAACAAGAGAGAGCAAACACTTGTTCTCAAGCAAACATTATTACACCGTCTTCCTTTCAAGCAAAGAAAAAAAATAATAGTTCTATCGAAGAAAACTTTAAATGATAACCAGCCTAGGATCCTAGATGCCTAGTCCTCGTGGCGAGTTATGGAGCCGGGTTCGCTGCGGCGAAGCTTCTTGCGGGGCGATGAAAGGGCGGGGAAGCGGGGTTCATTCATCTGTGGAGGTGGCGGCGCCCTTCCCTCAAGTCGGGCCTCTAGTAGCCTGTCCTGAGTATCGTCCAGCTCAGTGACGACGCTCTCCAGCTCAGTGTTGAGGGCGGTGGTGACTCGAGCAAGGGTGTTGAGGCGGTCTTCATCATCTCCACCCAGAGTAACCACAGTCTCCTCAGTTCCACTGAGGCGGCGAGGAAGGTGGCGCTTGCGAGCAGTCTGGTAAGTCCTGGCCATCTGACAGAGCAAGAATCAAACTCAGAATATTTTTTTTAAAGAAATGAAACAATAAAAAGTACATGTAAACATAGGTTTTTATGCGGAAATATAAAATAAACACAAAGAAATTTTAACGCTGACATGGCTTGCTAGAAGATAAATCCTTAATTTCGACCATTTCTAACTAGTCTAGCGTCCTACAGTCACATGGCTCTGATACCACTTCTGTCACACCCGATTCTAGAAAGAACCAGATGCATCTCACGTGTGTGCTAGGATCATGTTCACACACACATGATAGACGAACAAGTGTAATATATCAAAGGCAATGCTCGAATAGTAAACAAAATAAAGTATTTAACATTATTACACTCCGAATAAAAGGGACACAAGGGTCTTTAAACGTTCCACCGATATACCCTAAATGAAGTCTGCAACAACTCCGTCTTCCATAGGCGATGACTGGTGAACGCAAGCCTAGAACTCCTCGAAGTCGTTGAAGTCCTCCTCTTCAAAATTCTCTTCTGAACAGCAGTTGGGCAAGGATGAGTACTCTTATGGTTGGTACTCAGCAAGTGGAGGAGAATATGCAAGGCCATCAAGGATAGGCTAAGGTTTACAGGAGCGAGCACTTTTAGTTGGTCAAGTTTTTATTAGCAAGCACCTATTAACTAGGTTTAAGTTTATACCATTCCTTAAACACAAACATCAAGGTGAGGGTCCAAGCCACTCTTAACCGTGAGCACGGCTGTTATAACAGTTTTACACTCTGCAGAGGTTGTACACTTTCGCCACAAATCGTGTTCCCCTAAGTCGCCCGGGTTTGCAAGGCCCTTAAACACTTCCGAGGTGAGTGGCGAGGGTACACTACAAAGCCTTTACAAAGACATGTCGAGAGCTAGGCAACCCGCTAGAGTTTCAGTAGCCGTGTGGTCCATAAACCTCCCTAATGGTCAGCTCCTTAGCAAAGGCAGCTACCCCAAGAGGACCGGGCTATGACCCCTATCACTGACCCCCTCCTTGCCCTTTCTGTAAGGCCACCAGCTAGCTACACATCTAATTAATTGGCTAAGGTTAGAACCATGTGACTTTGTGGTTGCACTATTCACTTGTGTGGTTCTCCATATTCCCATTAAACAAAGTTGATCTTGAATTAATGAGGTATAACAACATTATGAAACGTGATCAACATTGTCATAAGAGTAAACCAACACCATTCCCAAAGTTTGCAACTAAGCGTGACTACCCAACATAAATAGTAAACCCCAGTGATTCAAGGCTTTGGGTAAAAGACTAGGTATGTCCTTAGCATAGGTGACCCATCAAGTTTATGCAAAGCAACATTAAGATAAAGTGAATTATCATGCTATTGTTGGGATAAAATAGAATATGCAGGGTAGGGAAGTCCACTTGCCTTCCTCAAACAGTTGTTGGTTCTCTTCCTCGTAAGCTTGCTCTTGGTTTTGCTCGAACGTCACGTCGTCTACACGATCCCACAAACAAGCATACACAAACAAATAAGAAACAATACAAACAGAGAATTTAGAGATGATAAAGTTGTAGTTCATGATGCAAGGATCACGTGAGCGCAAGAATCACTGAAATCAGAGTTGAAACGATGAAGATATGACTAAAACGGTGATCAAAGGACCTAACTGCAAGAGTTTTGAACTTCCAGGGGCTAGATCTGAAGAAACCAGAGGCTAAAAGATAATTAAACCTTAAACAGAGGGCCCTGGGTGCAAAACTGGAGGTCCTTGACGGCGGGTTCTAATTCTAGAAAAGTCAGGGGCCTAAATAGAAAAGAAAGGACCTGATTCTAATTACTTTTAAACAGGACTAGACCGCAGGTTGATTTCTGGATAACCTTGGGGCTTTTCTGCAAAAGAGTTGGCGACAGCTAGGGTTTGGCTCGGGTTAGGTGGATCTGATCCGTTGGATCATGATCCGATGGCAGTGGCTGTGCGGCTCGGCTCAGGCTTGGCTTGGCAGCTCGGGCGCGGCTCAGATCCGATCTGGCCCTTGGATCTAGATCGGGCGGCAGGGGTAGTTGGGGTGGCTCGGCCGGCTTGGCGGGCGGCGCTGGGCGCCGGCAATGAGCGGGGCGGCGGAGGATCGCCGGAGCTCACCGAATCCGGTGCTCTGGGGCTCGGTTCAGGCCGGGATTAGGCCGGGGAGGGAGAGGGCAGCACGGCGAAGGTAGTAGGGGTCACGGGATGGTCATGCGGCAGCCATAGACTGGCGGACCACGGTGGCGGGCGGAGACAGAGCTCCGGCGAGAAATTGCCGGGGCAAGAGAGCAAGAGGGAGGGGGAAACGGGAGTGGCGTGGTGCTTACTTCCTCATGAGAGTCTTGCGAGGGTTGAAGACGACGGAGTCGAGGCGAAACGGCGGGTCGACGACGAGGTGCGGCACGGGCGGAGATGTTCGCTCCGGCGAGGAAATGCTGGCGTGGAGCGATGACACGGGGGGGAAGGAGTGGACGACGATGGCGCTGGGTCCAAGGCGGGGCTCCGGCGACGGTTGCAGTCGATGAAGAGGCAGCGAGACGGCGGCTCGACGACGCACCGGCGACGACGGGCTCGGGCTCAGGAAAAAAAATGGCGGCGCAGAGCAGCAGGGTAGTCGGGCGTGTGGTGAAATCGGAGTGGAAGGGGAGCGCTGGCGCTCGGGTTTGAGTTTTATAGGGTGAGGGAGCGGGGCGGTGCGACTGGGGGACGGGGGGGGGGGGGGGGGGGGGTGGCAGCTCTCGCGGCGGCCGGGGATGGTGACCATGATTGCCGCGGGCGTAATGGGGGCTGGTCGTCCGAGGAAGCGCGTGCCGCGGCCATTATGGCAGGCGGCGTTGCTGAAAGGAAGGGGGCGGATGGGCGACGGCGACGGCGTCAGGCGCGGGCGTGTCTGGTGTCGCGGCAGGAAAGGAAAGAGAGGAGCGGGAGGAAGAAGAAAGGAAGGTGGGGGGGAGAGACTGAAGAGTGGGACCCAGCGGGCAGTGAGAGAGGGAGCGCGCTGTGGGCTGGGCCGGCGGTGCGGTTTTGGGCCGCGGGGAGAGAAAAAAAAGGGAAAAGGCGAAGAGAGAGAGGTTTGGGCCGGGCTGAAAGAAAAGAGGAGGGTTTCTGGGCTGGGCTGAAAGAGAGTGGGAGAAGAGAAAGAGAGAGAGATGCATGCATAACTTTATTTTGTGGCTTCTATAAAATGTTTGTAAAATTTTATTTCCTATATTTTTGGGTGTTACATGACCTCTCAATGCGGTAACCGTTAAGAATAAATACCCACTTCCCCGCATCGATGTTCTCTTTGACCAATTATCTGGAGCTAGAGTTTTCTCAAAGATTGATCTTCGATCTGGATATCATCAGATAAAGATTCGTCCATGCGATATTCCTAAGACCGCCTTTTCCACACAATATGGACTATATGAATTCTTGGTCATGTCCTTTGGTCTCACCAATGCCCCTGCCTACTTCATGTATCTCATGAAATTGGTATTCATGCCCGAGCTCGACAAATTCGTCGTAGTTCTCATGGATGACATCCTTATCTATTCCAAGAATGAGGAAGAGCACGCTAAGCACCTGCACATTGTTCTTCAGCGTCTCAGAAACAATCAGCTTTATGCTAAATTTTCTAAGTACGAATTCTGGTTGGATAGTGTGAAATTCTTGGGTCACACTATTTCCAGCGAAGGCATAGCCGTTGACCCCAGCAAGGTACAAGAAGTGATGGATTGGAAACCTCCTACCTCTATGCACCAGATTCGTAGTTTTCTTGGTTTGGCCGATTACTATCGCCGTTTCATTCCGGATTTCTCCAGAATTGCGAGGCCTATGACTGAACTATTGGAAAAGGGAGTAAAGTTTGTGTGGATGAGAAATGTGAAGAAGCTTTTGACACTCTTAGAGAACATTTGACTACAGCCCCTGTGATAGCTCAACCCGATAACACCAAGTCGTTCGATGTTTACTGTGACGCATTTGGCACTAGTCTTGGTTGTGTGCTTATGCAGGAAAATCGAGTTATCGCCTATGCTTCACGAGCCCTTCGGCCCCATGAGCAGAATTATCCAACCCATGATCTCGAATTAGCAGCAGTCATGCTCTAAAAATATGGAGACATTATCTCATGGGTACTCATTGTAATGTCTACACCTATCACAAGAGTCTCAAATATATCTTCACCCAAGCCGATCTGAATATGAGACAAAGAAGATGGCTACAATTAATCAAGGATTATGACCTAGAGGTGCACTATCACCCTGGCAAGGCTAATGTAGTCGCGGATGCACTAAGCCGTAAGGCCCATTGCCATTGCCTATAAGTGGAATTCTATAATGAGACATTATGTTCAGAAATGAGGAAGCTTAGTTTGGAAATGATTTCCCAAGGCACTCTGAATCACATCTTAGTTGAGCGCACTCTTCACGACCAGATCATCATGGCACAACTACATGATGAAGGAGTTAAGATTATCAAACAAAAACTCTCTCTAGGAGCAGAGAAATACAAATGTTTCTGCCAGGACCATAAGGGAGTTCTATGGTTCGAAAGTCGCATAGTCGTTCCGAAGAATCATGAGCTTCGTAAGCAAATTCTGGATGATGCACATCTTTCAAAATTTTCTATTCACCCTGGCAGCAACAAAATGTATCAAGATCTTAGGCAAAACTTCATGTGGACTAGATTGAAAAGGGAAATTGCTAAATATGTCTCAGAATGCGACACATGTCACAGAGTAAAAGCTAGCCACTTGAAAGTAGCCGGTACACTTCAACCCTTGCCTATACCCTCATGGAAATGGGAAGACATAAGTATGGATTTTATTGTTGGATTGCCAAATACCGCACAGAAACATGATTCCATATCGGTGATCGTTGATAGACTCACAAAGACGGCACATTTTCTTCCGGTACACACCACCTATACTGCCAAGAAATATGCCGGGATTTATCTCGATCGCATTGTTTTCCTACATGGAGTACCAAAGACTATTATTTCCGATCGTGGTACTTAGTTTGTAGCGCGCTTTTGGGAACAATTGCAAGCTTCTCTTGGTACTACATTGATTCGAAGCTCAGCCTATCATCCTCAGACTGACGGACAAACTGAAAGAGTGAACCAAATTCTTGAAGACATGCTTAGAGGTTGCGTCATTCACTATGACAAGAATTGGGACAAATGCCTCTCCCTAGCAGAGTTCTCATATAATAATAGCTATCAAGAGAGTTTGAAAATGGCACCATTTGAGGCCTTATACGGACGAAGGTGTCGAACCTCTTTGAGTTGGTCACAGACCGGAGAACGCAAAATATTTGGACCGGTAATCGAGGTAGAAGAAAAAGTGAGAGTAATACAAGAGAACCTTAGAGCCGCACAATCCAAGCAAAAGAGCTATTTCGACAGAAGGAGAAAGCCACTAAAATTTGAAGCTGGTGACCATGTCTACCTTCGAGTTTCACCAACCAAGGGTGTACAACGTTTCGGAGTCAAAGGAAAATTAGCTCCCCGTTATGTTGGTCCCTACGAAATCATCGAGAGCTGTGGACCCGTAGCCTATAGAATTCGACTGCCCCTTCAGCTTGCAGCCATCCATGATGTCTTTCACGTGTCTCAGCTCAAGAAGTGTGTTCGAGTTCCTACCGAGGTTATTAAACAACAAGAAGTAGTGGTAGAGCCCGACCTCTCATATGTTGAGTACCCTATCAAAATCATGGATCAAAAAGAAAGAAGCACTAGGAGAAAAGTGATTAAAATATATAAAATTCAATGGAATCATCACACTGAGGAAGAAGCCACGTGGGAAACTGAAAGCTATCTAAACCAAACTTTCCCGGGTTTTCTCAACTCTACCGAACGTACACACATTGTCCACACTAAGCTTTTTAAGAGGGGAAGGCTGTGACACCTCAGGTGTTTAAATTATGAAATAAGCCTCATTAGATTAACACGATGCATAAATGACTAAGAAAAGTTTAAAAGAAATGAATTATAAATTGGTTTTGCTTTGAATTGAAAATAGATGTGTACTTGTGCATAAGTACATGTACGTTAATCAAACAAATTAAATAACTTTCACATCGATGCAAACATGGCTATGAAATTTAATAGGCACATCGTTATTGACATGATGAACAAAAGTCTAGTTGAAGCCTAGGAGAGAATGCAAATTTTTGCCCAGGAAATGACGTGCCCTCCTAATCCTACTTTATGAGTTTTTAAAATAACTTCTAAACTAGAACTCAAATGAACTTTGGCCTGAAACAAAACTTATGTAACTTTTCATTTTGGACAACTTTCATGTTCAGAGATTTTTTAGTTGCAACACATGCGGTACCTCTTGGTCTACCTGAGGTGGGTCTTTGAAGGAGACGAAGGAAGTCCTTTCTAGGACTTTATTGAGAATTTCTATTTTTTGGCTAAGGTCTTGTGTGAGAACGATCCTCCGGTTGTGTTATCGTGGTACTGTGCATCATCCTTGTTCAGACTCATGTACAAATATTGAAGCAACAGATGGTCGAGTAGAGACAAGTCAGGACCGGATTGAGCTAGAATAGACAATATGGCCCAAGCTACATCAAGGGATTCCAAGTAAACTCTTTACATCATGATCTCCTTTGGGAAAATGTAAATAACGATACCCGAATACACAACGGATGAAATGCTACAGCGGTATATCCATGCGCTTGCAGATTCTTTCTGTAATCGTTAAGACATATCACACAACGTTTCCTAGTGCTGCTGCTAGGGATGGGATTAACACCCTCATTCCTAGTGGTGATGCTAAGAAACGCCAACAAGCATTCCTGGCGCCGTTACCGGGAAGAAGCATTGATATAAAAGATTTACTCAAGCATGATCATGACAATATGTTTAAGAAATAGCTGTAACTTATTCAGGCTAATGATGCTTTTGTTTTCTCCTAATTGGATGAAAATAGGGTAGCGTATGACTGGTTTCTCCTTGCCGACAAACTTCGTTGAAAATCCCGAGAAGCTCGTGAGAAGGGTCCGACCTCGCGTCATCCCTCCTCAGGTCATCCTATCGGCAAGCGAGCAAGTCCTTCCAGCACTAACAACCTCAACCGAACCCATGGCTGAGAAGACTCTCCGCGATTTCTCCGTCCCCACCGCCGCCAATGTGGCGACCGGACCCAACATCAATGTTGGGGACGTGAACTTCGAGCTGAAGTCCAGTCTCATAAACATGGTGCAGGCTAGCCCGTTCTGTGGCAAGCCAAACGAGGATGCCAACGCCCACCTCCAGAACTTCCTGGAGTTGTGCGAAATTGTCACCATCAGGGGCGTTGCAGCTGATGCCATCAGGCTTCAACTATTTCCCTTCTCCCTGCTGGGGAAGGCGAAATAATGGTTTAACAAGAACAAAAGAGCCGTCAGCACGTGGGACAAGTGTTCCACGGCGTTCCTTGCCAAGTTCTTTTTGCTGGGCAAAACCAATGCCTTACGCAGAAACATATCCAGTTTCCAGTAGACAGGAATGGAGTCAATCCCAGAAGCTTGGGAAAGATTGAAAGAATACATACTCGCCTGTCTTCATCATGGGATAGACGAATGACTTGTCCTCCAAAGCTTCTACAATGGGCTGACTTCGACATCAAGAGTCCACATAGATGCTATTGCTGAGGAGCTTTCCTCGAGCTTACTATTGCCAAAGCTAACGAATTGGTCGAGAAGATGGTCTTCAACCAGGGTTGAAGGCGGAATGCACATGGTCAAAGAAGTCGACATGCTCTCCGCCAAGATGGACCTTCTTAATGAAGCGCCTCGACGAAACGGCGCAGTTCAAGGAGCGTATGAATAACTACGCTCAAGCCATAGACTCGCACCCCATGTGTGAAGTCTGCGGCAATAGAGGACACTCGGGGAATGATTGCCCCGAGACCCGTGAAGACGTGACTTACATGGACAACAACAACAACGGGTATCGTTCACAAGGAGGCCAAGGGTGGGGCCAATCACACCCACCTTACCAAGGAGTAGGTAATAACTTCAACTCAAATTTCAATTCGAATCAACCCTCCACAAAAGATCTTGTTTTTGGCCAAGTTAAAATAAATGAATCTATAAATAAGAAACTTGCTGCCAATGATGAAACTCTTGAGAGCTTAAATATAAAAGTTGAAACTTTATCTTCTGCTCTCAAGAATCAATTAATTTTTAATAAAATGATCGAAACCCAGTTAGCTCAAATAGTTGCTACCGTTCCTGTTGCGGACGATGGGAAAATTCCGGGGCAACCGAAAGCTCCCGTCGAAAGTGTCAACATGGTGTCCACCGGATGGGGCAACCCGTCCCGGAAAACACCACGTGCTAATCATGCAGGTAGGTCCTCACATTCCAAGACAAACGCATGGGGAGGACTGACGGCAGTACTGTATGGAGACCCAAGGGTCCTGATGATTCATTGCTCAATCTATGATCAACACTACACTCGGGCTCTCTGCGACCTAGGGGCTAGCATAAACATCATGCCCAAGGTAATATTTGAGCAATTGCAATACCCTACTCTTTCCCCAACTCTCATGTACGTGCAGCTCGCCGACTCTACAATCCGATATCCCGAAGGGGTAGTTGAGAACTTGCTCGTACGAGTCAAGAACTCCTCGCCAACTTCATCGTCCTTAACATATAGGGCGACACGGGCATACAGCTCATCCTTGGAAGCCCCTTTTTAAGTGACGTCAAGGCAAGGATAGACGTCGGGATAGGAGAAATCCGTTGCCGCATTGGAACGGATAACATTTTATTTAAATTTTAGCATAAGAAGGAGCAACAATTTGTGATCCATCAAGGACACGATGGGAGTGGCATTTGGGGGGAACCACTTCCCGAGCCAGAAACCCCACCGACCACACAGCTCAAAAGTAAGCAGACAAAGAAGGTGTGGCGGAAGATCAAAAGTTTGTCCTCGTCTAACTCTCCGCAACGAGGCGACAAATGGTAAGTAACACCGGAGAAAAGTCCTGCCTGTCGTACTTAAAATGACAAGCCCTTGCCAAAGGTAAATTGGTATTTATCTCATATTTTATTTTTCCACAAATTGATTTCCAACCCATTTGGTTTTTCCCACTGCATATTTAATTCGAACATCTTTTCAGAGCAAAGTTGGGCCAGGCACCAAAAATTTTGAAAGCAAGTGACAGTTGGAGGCAGTGGGCCCAGGCTGTCAGCAGGGCGCGCCACCGAGCGTGCGGCCGCACCCCTAGGTTGGCCGACCCCACCTTAACGGCTCTCGGGCCCCACCAGCTCCAACGGCTCCTAACCGTTGTGCCCGACGCCTCCTCAAGTGTTCCCTGCCATTGCTCTTTAAATAGAGGCCGAGAGAGAGGGGTGAAGCACTCACACTTAACTTCTTTCACTCACTCCCTCTGACACTGTTTGCTCTCGGGTTTTCATTGGAATTTTTCTCATGTTTGGATTCAAGAAATCTCTCTCTCATTTCCTTGCTGTAAGAAAAAGTCCGCACATTCGGAGGAACAACGTTCGGTAAGAACTTTCACTTTAGTTTCGCTAACGTAACTCGAACCAAGTCGTTCTTGTTCGTTTTCGTGTTTCAAGTTTCAAACATGAAGAGCATGGGACGGAAGCTCTCCGGTACATTCAAGAAGGTGACGGGTGTGAGCTTATCTCGTTCCCGAGGTGGCTCAAGCTCCCATCACACTCCTGGGCCAACTTTGACCCCGAGCATGATGGACTACGAAGAACAGGAAGAACAAGAAGAAGTGCAAACCAAAGTGCAAGCCGAGGACATGGAGATAGACGACGAAGATGCACCGTACCTCAACTTGCGCAGCGATCGTGAACGCCAAGCCTATGCCATTCTCAACCGCCGAAGCTCTGGCCACACCAAAGCCTTCAATCCAGACCTCCTAGCAAAAAAGGTATGGACCTTGACTTTGCTAATGTTTGGCATGCGGTCGGTTGGGAAGGTTTCGTGCCCGTTGATGAGTATGGTTCTCGACTCTTCACCATTCAGTTTCTTAGCACTCTTCAAGAGGTGGATGACGGTGTTTGTTTTTGGCTTTTCGGAAAAGATCATTATCTTACTTGGAAAATATTGAGTCACCACCTTGGTTTTAACAAACGCTTGACATTTTCTCTTGAGCATGCTTGCCGCGGTTTTAATTGTCATGAATTTTGGGGTTTGATTTCGGGTCAAGTTGTTCATGGCAAGTTTGCACCTCGGTGCAATGACATCCAAAATCCGACTCTTCGCTTGATGCACAAATGGCTAGCCATTACTCTCTTTCCAAGAGGTGACTTGCGAGTCGTGCGCAATGATGAGTTGATGATCCTATATGCCATGGTCAACAAGATCCGAGTCTCTCCCGTGAAAGAAATAGTCAAGTGTTGGCTTGCAAATTTCAAGGTGACCGGTCCTATTGAGTGCACTACTTTATAACTCGCATTACTTTTAGCATTGGTGCCTTAGGAACAAACAACATTTCTTTCATTGAGGGTGACCGTGTTTTTATCGATGAGGCTTATTTGGTTCAAGGCCACATACTCAAAAGGGGCCCGAATGACTCCTTGATTTTCTTCTCTCTGGGCTATGCAAATGAGATCCCGTTGCCAAACATGGGGTATTATTTGTATAATTGCTATTCACTAACCGCCCCTATCATTTAGGAAGAGGTGGCACAAAGGCGTAGTGTTTCTGGTTTGCATGGCAGGACTACAAGAAGCAGGGCCAGAAGAGGAACCGAGCCAGCACCACCACTGCCGCAGCCCCAGTCTTCATAGCACCATGAGGCGGGTGGTTCATCATGGCACAGCGCAAGCACCGAGGAGTGGGCACGGCAGGCCCCAAGACGCCGGTCCACCAACTCCAGCTCCAGCGAAGTCCCGAGCCTTGCACGACACACGGCCTCCAGCCGTGATTTTGGCTCCGTCACTCAGCAGCTAGGAGAGCTGCGGGTCCAGGCCAACAACATTGAAGATACGCTGCACCAACAAACTGGCAACAGGATCCACGCCATGGAGCAGAGACAGCTGCAGCAGCAGCAGGAGTGGAGGGCTTACTATCGTTGGAGAAGGTTTAACCCCGACCAACAGCAGTGATCCTGAAGCTAGTATGGGGGAGGACCCCCACCGTGAGGTATCTTGTATCTTAATTTATTTACTGCTTTCAAAACCTTATGCATGAAACAAAATAAAAATCTGCAAAACTAAAAACAAATAAAAATTTGCAAAACCAAAAAGACCAAAAATTTTTACTTGCTCTCTTTTGTGTAGTAAGCATGGTGTAGTTTTCCTTGTTGAGATAATGAATAGTTGCTCTGTGAATTTCCTTCAAATGCCTAGTTACAACTTAGTGCTCTTCCTAAGTTTTGAGTTTGTTGGCTAAATTGTTCAAACCTTAAGCTTCACACTTGTGGGTAGCAAAAAGCATGATCCGAATCTAGGTTATTGTGAGTTGTGATATGGTTAAATAGAGCTGCTATGATCTTCTCCTACGTGATTCTTGATTTTCAGAGTATTTATTTTGAAAAATACAAAAACAAACAGAGTTCCTCAATCATATGAAATTCCTATCCAAAGCTATATGTTGTTCCTATTGAAAAACCTCCACTTATGCAACTTGTTATCTCATTGAGCGTTGTCAAATTGTTGCGACCCTTTGTGAGATGCATTTCATACTCCCATGATCAAGATCACGTACACACTCCACCATATGCTAAGCTTCTACACAAGAAGTGAGCAAGCATTCCATCCATCCATCCACAAATAAAAACTCCATGCCCTATGACCACTCTCTCCAAAGTTCCAAATGAAAAAGGACATGGGCTATACAAAAAGAGAAAGAAAAAGATGCATGCCCAAAGAAGGTATGCCACATGCTCACAAGGCATGTCCAAAAAAAGACAAAAAAGATGCATACCCAAAGAAGGTATGCCACATGCTCACAAGGCATGTCAAAAAAAAGAGATAGCCCATGTCCAAAAGAAAAAAGGAGAAAATAAAGAGAGATGCTTCATAAAAAGGAGTTCATCCACCATCCACCAAAAAAGTCCACACACTTGCACATCTTGATCAAGGTTTATGACTTGTGTCTCCTTTGGATCTGATTTTTGACTTTGCAAACTATGAGAAACAAGTGTGCCTTCAAATCCTCCATGCCTATAGCTCCACAAACTTTGACCTTTAGAGATAGGTTGAGGAAGAAAGGCAAAATAAGAAGCCTTGGTGAGGAATCATACATAATGAGCATTCCGAGAGATCATTTGAGGAACTTTGAAATTTATTTTATAAAAACCTTCGGATTGACGGTTGAACAAAGGAGTGAGAAATTAGCACTTTACAAAGCCGTTCTGACTCTCAACCGTCAACGATGAGATGAAGCTACAAGACCCACAAGAGTAAGGTAAGTGGTGAGAGCAAATGCCAACTTATTCAAAATAATGGTAAGAACGCTTTGTTGTGCCTAAGGTATATGTTGGAAATGCAACATTGAAACAACTCCTGATCAACAGCATAAAGCCTTGTTTTGCTCAGGGATAAGCAAAAGGCTAGCTTGGGGGTGTTGTTGACGGTACTTAAGTGCAATATCCGACCGTCAATGATACTCACAAACAAAGGAAAAACATGCCTCTTACTCGCATATTTATATTACTAACCTAGCTCCACAGTTGTTTTGGAGAATTTATCATTTCAGGGATGGAAGTCCGAAATAAGAACGAAAACACAAAGAAGACGCAACAGAAACAACAAAAGTTCACTGTTGGCATTTCTTAGCGACACCACTAGGAACGAGGGTGTTAGTCCCATCCCTAGCTGCGGCGCGAGGAAATGCCGTGAGGTATGTCTTAATGATTACAGAATGAATCCGCAAGCGCATGGATATACCATTGTAGCATTTCACCCGGAGAGTATTCGGGTATCATTATTTATATTTTCCCAAAGGAGGGCATGATGTAAAAGAGTTTACTTGGTACATAATCGAGATGTGATGAATAAGGTATAGACTATAACAATACAGGGGTAAGTTATGATAAATATATGAATGAGGGTAATGTGACACACACAACCTTGCCATACTCAAATAAAGAATCAACCAATAAACCTACGGGTTAGTGGGAGCATAGGCATACAACAGAGTCTTAATAGTATCTATTCAAGCAAGCAAGAGTCATGCAACATACACATGGTTAGGACAACAGGTGCCGGGAAATTAGGGATACCAGGGAGAATGTCCTGTCCCGGAGAACATCCGGACGGTTACATCTTTCAGAACTCCTACACCGTACCCGAACGTCGAGGAGTACACCAACCATGAAGCAGCTTCGTAGCGGACGGACAGGGCTGTCACCACCTGTCGTCTACCCCAGTCACACCGTGAAGCGCGATCATATTAGAAGGATCCCGCATACCCGAGCACCACGCTCATGTATGAAATCACTACCTCAGCGCCCCCGGGTCTCCCACCCTTTAGATGGACGAATAAGACGCTAAGGCAAGCCCGAAGGCACAACGAACCAATATCCTTACCCAGATCATCTGGCCTAATCATATATAAAGCATAACTAGTGTAGCACCAAGCCATGACATGATTAACTAGCAAGGCAGCATAACAATGCAAAGCATGGTATACTACTAAGATAGCAAAACAACCAAGGCTTAGCTCTGCTTTAAGAATAGAGTACTGACTATTCGAATACAAAGCCATTACCAAGGTCGAGGACTGCTCTCCGGCGCTGAGGACGACATGCTTCGCTAAGAGAGAAGTACTAGCCTAGCTCCACTACCCTAAGGAGTACATGTCTCAAGTGTGAGAGAGGGAGAGAGGCCAAGGTCGGTTCCCGCCATCCTTTGATATGGAAACATTATCTTCTGGAATCAGGAGGCTTGGCGGCGACTCTTCCTCGAAGTGCACCTGGACGGGAAGCAGTCCAGGCTCGGCCGACCCCCAGGTAGCGCCTCCCCGGCTTTGCCTTCCCCTGAGTCACTGGCAGGTGGACCTGGTCTTATCCCTTGGGTGCTGGTTCCTTGGGACGCCCGTTTTCTCTGGCAAGTGGGCCCTCTTTGTAAGTATGTTGCAGCGAGTGATCTTCTGTGTATGTTTTGCTGCGTATTCTTCGTGTTCTCTTCTTATTTCAGTCTTGTACCCCTGGAAAGGTTAGATAGACAATACATCTGTGCAACTAGGTTAGTGATACAATTATGCGAGTAAGGGATAAAGTTTTTGTTTGTTTGCTAGTGTAATTGAAGGTGAGATTTTGCACTTAATGACCGTCAACAACACCCCCAAGCTAGCCTTTTGCTCGTCCCGAGGAAAACAAGGTTGTATGTTGTTGATCGGGAGTTGATTCAATGTTGCATTTCCAACTTATACCTTTAGACACAAAAAAGTGTTCTTACCATGATTTTGAATAAGTTGGCCTTGTTCTTACCTGTTACTTTACTTATGTGGGGCTTATAGATTTTCCTCATCTTCGGTGGTTGAGAGTCAGAACGGTTTTGTAGAGTGCTAATATTTCTTACCCCTTTGCTCAACCATCATTCTGGAGGTTTTCTTATAAGGTTTTTCAAAAGAAATTTCAAAGTTCCTCAAATGATCTCTCAGGTCACTCATTCTGTATGATTCCCCACCAAGGCTTTTTTTTATTTTGCCTTTCCTCCCCATCCTATCTCTAAAGGTCCAAATTTTGTGGAGCTGTAGGTATGGAGGATATGAAGGCACACTTGTTTCTCATATATTGCTAAGTCAAAAACCGAATCCAAAGGAGAGACAAGTCATAAATGATGATCAAGATGTGCAAGTGTGTGGATATTTTTGGTGGATGATCGAAACAACTTTTATGAACCATTTCTCCATTTATTTTCTTCTTTTGAGCATGGGCTATCTTCTTCTTCTCTTTTTTTTGACATGCCTTGTGAGCATGTGGCATACCTTCTTTGGGTATGCATCGTTTTATTTTCTTTTTTTTGACATGCCTTGTGAGCATGTGGCATACCTTCTTTGGGTATGCATCTTTTTATTTTCTCTTTTGTATAGACCATGCTTTTTTTTCTTATGGAACCTTGGAGAGAGTCGTTGTGAGGCAATATGGAGTTTTTATTTGTGGATGGATGAATGACATGCTTGCTCACTCCTTGTGTAGAAGCGTAGTGTATGGTGGAGCGTGTATGTGATCTTGATCATGGGTGTATGAAATGAATCTCACTAAGGGTCGCAACAGTTTGACAAAGCTCAAAGAGATAACAAGTTGCATATATGGAAGGTTTTCATTTGGATCAACATATGACTTTGGATAGGAATTTCATATCATTGAGAAACTTTGTTTGTTTTTATATTTTTCAAAATAAATACTCTGGAAATCAAGCATCACTTAGGAGAAGATCATAGCAACTCTATTAACCATATCATGACTCACAACAACTTAGATTCGGATCATGTTTTTTCGCAACCCACAGGTTTCAAGCTTAAGGTTTGAACATTTAGCCAACAAACTCAAAACTTAGGAAGAGCACTAAGTTGTAACTAGGCATATGAAAGAAATTTTACAGAGCAACTATTCATCATCTCAACAAGGAAAAAATACACCATGCTTCCTACACATAAGGAAGCAAGTAAATATATTTGGTTATTCTGAGTTTTGCAATTTTTTATTTTATTTTTAGTTTTGCAGATTTTTGTTTTCTTTCATGCATAAGGTTTTGCAAGTGATAAAG
This sequence comes from Panicum miliaceum, assembly GCA_032594955.1. Classification (NCBI taxonomy): domain Eukaryota; kingdom Viridiplantae; phylum Streptophyta; class Magnoliopsida; order Poales; family Poaceae; genus Panicum; species Panicum miliaceum. The sequence continues at coordinate 17,607,050 of CM064068.1, forward strand.
AAATTTAAGATACAAGATACAAGATACCTCTCATTGGGGTCCTCCCCCAAGCTAGCTTCAGGCTTACTGCTGTTGGTCGGGGTTAAACCCTCTCCAACGGAAGTAAGACCTCCACTCCTCCTGCTGCTTCAGCTGCCTCGGCTCCATGGCGTGGATCCGTTTGCCGGTGTACTGGTGCCATGCTTGGTTGGTTTCAATGTGCTGGTGCAGCGCATCCTCGATGTTGTTGGTCTGAACACGCGGCTCGCCTAGCTGCTAGGTGATGGAGCCGAAGTCACGGCTAGAGGCCGTTCGTCGTGCAAGGTTTGGGTCCCCGCTGGAGTTGGAGCTGGTGGACCGGCGGCTTGGAGCCTGCCATGCCCACTCGACGGTGCTTGCGCTATGCTAGGACGAGCCACCCACCTCATAGTGATATGAAGACTAAGGCTGCTGTGGCGGTGGTGCTGGTTCGGTTCCTCTCCTTGACCTGTTTCGTGTCATCCTGCGAGGCAAACCAGAAACACTATGTCTGCGTGCCACCTCTTCTGGGATGAGAGGGGTGGTTAGTGACTGGCAATTATACAAATGATACCAAGTGTTTGGCAACGGGATTTCATTTGCATAGCCTAAGGAGAAGAAAATCAAAGAGTCATTCGGGCCTTTCTTGATTGTGTGCCCATAAATCAAATAAGCTTCATTGATAACAGTACGGGGATCCTCAATGAAAGGAATGGCATTCCCATCTAAGACCCCGAGACTCGAAGCAATGCGTGTAATCAAAGAAGTACACTCAACAGGACCCGTCATCTTGAAATTCAAAAGCCATTGCGAAATCATTGCCTTTACAGGGGACTTTGATCTTGTTGACCATGGCGTATAATATCATCAACTCATGATTGCGCACAGTTCGAACATCATCCCTTGGAAAGAGAGTGATGGCTAATCATTTGTGCATCAACCGAAGAGTTGGATTTTTAATGTCATTGCACCGAGGTGCAAACTTTCCATGGACGACTCGACCTGAAATCAAACCCCAAAAATCATGATGATTAAAACCGCGGCAAGATTTTTCAAGAGAAACCGGCAAACGTAGGTGGTACTCAAATCCTTCCAAGTGTTGTAGTAATCATGCCCAAAAAGTCGAAATGAAACACCGTCATCCACCTCTCGAAGATTGCAAAGAAACTAGATGGTGAGGAGACAAGAACTGTTCTCCTCAATGGGCGCAAAACTATCCCATCCAATCGCATGCCAAATAGTAGCAAAGTCTACGTCCATACTTGTTTTGGCGAGGATGTCCGGGTCGAAAGCTTTGGTGTGGCCGAAGCTTCGATTCTTGAGGATGGCGTAGGCTTGACGTTCGCGGTCATCTTGCAAGTCGAGGTAGGGTGCGTCGTCGTCGTCCATCTCCATGTCCTTGGCTTGCGGTTCGCCTTGCGCTTCTTGTTGTTGTTCTTTTTCTTCTTCGTAGTCCATCATGCTTGGGCTTGGCGTAGGTTCGGGAGTGTGGTGGGAACTCGAGCCACCCCGAGAACGGGATGAGCTTCCTCCCGTCACCTTCTTCAATGCACCAGAAACCTTTCGCCTAATGCCCTTCATATTGAACAAACCTTTCGCCTAATGCCCTGCATATTGAACAAGAACACAACGAACAACTCGAATCGGGTTATGTTAGTGGAACGAAATGGAAATTCTTACCCGAAGTTGTTCCTCTAAGTAAGTGGTATTTCTTGCAGCAAAGAAATGAGAGATAGAGGATTGTTGCACTTGAACTTGAGCACAAAATCGAATGAAAACCGAGAGCAAAGTTTGCAAGAGTGTGGGAGAGAGTGAGTGAATGAGAGTTGAGTGTGTAAGCTCAACACTCACCCCTCGGCCTCTATTTAAAGAGCACGAGTTGCAAACGGTCAGAGAGGAGCAGGCCACAACGGCTAGAGACCGTTGGAGCTGGCTGGCAGCCTGCAACGGTCATGTGGGGTCGGCCAACCCTTTGGGTCGCCCGACCCCTTGGGTCGCGCGACCCCCCAGTGGCCCCACTGACTGAGAGTCAAGGCCCATCTGCTCCACAACGGCTAAGTTTTTGAATGCTTGGGTGCTGGGTCAAAACTTGCTCCGAAAAGATATTCAAATCATTTTTCAAGAGATTTTGATGCTCAGAAATATTTTTAAGTTTTTTGTAGAAAGAAAGAAGGCTAGAAAAATTCTAGCATGCAATAGAATTTTGGAAAATTAAATATGCAGTGGGAAAAATCAAATCAGGGTGAAAAATCAAATTGTGGAAAAATCAAATATGGGATTAATACCAATTTACCTTTGGCAAGGGCTTGTCGTTTAAAGTCTGACAGGCAAGACTTTTGTCCGGCATTACATACCATTTGTCGTCCCATCGCGGAGAATTTGACGAAGGTGAACTTTCAACCTTCCGCCACATTTTCTTGGTCTTGTTTCTTTTGGTGGTTGAAGGTTCTTCTGGTTGGGGCCAAGTTGGCCCTCTTTGTAAGCATGTTGCAGCAAGTGTTCTTCTAAGTATGTTTTGCTGCGTATTCTTCGTGTTCTCTTCTTATTTCAGTCTTGTACCCCTACAAAGGTTAGATAGCCAATACATCTGTGGAACTAGGTTAGTGATACAATTATACGAGTAAGGGATAAAGTTTTCCTTTCTTTGCGAGTGTAGTTGACGGTCGGATTTTGCACTTAATGACCATCAACAATCACATCCTACGTCACACACCCAAGAGAAGGCCCACATGTCATAGCCTACTGATGTACAAAAATAGGAAGCACACCCAACAATGCAGAGGACCCACCAGGAAGTCACCCAGGCGAAGGCGGTGGAAAAAGACGATGCGAGAGGGTCGGCCGACCCCCTGGTGCAGCCCAACCTCGATTGGAAGCAGTCCAGGTGAGGCTTGGCGGGAGATTCGATCCTATCCTCTACAAGCTGGTTGCAGATGTTTCCATGTGGGGAGATGGCGGGAATCGACCTCAAGAGCTATAAAAGGAGCCATCCCCTTCTCATTCAACACACCACCACTTGGAGCCATTCTCTTCCACTCTCATTTGTGACACGTAATCCTTAGGGTAGTGGAGCTAGGCTAGAAATCCTCTCTTAGCGAATCCAGTCATCCTCGGGATCTCCTTGGTATGGCTTTGTATTCGACTTGTCAGTATCTCATTCATAATATAGAGCTGAGCTTTGGTTTTTATGTTATCTTGATAGTCTATCATGCTCTTGCTTGTTATGCTACCTTGATAATATATCATGCCTCGGCTCGTTGCTTCATTAGTTATACTCTTTATATGCTTAGGCCAGATGATCTGGGTAAGGATATCGGTTCGTCGTGCCTTCGGGCTTGCATTAGTGTTTTACTTGTCCATCCGAAGGGTGGAGACCCGGGGACGTTAAGGTAGTGACCTCATACACGGGCGTGGTGCTCGGGTATGCGGGATCCTTCGGATATGCCCGTGCTCCACGATACTGCATGGGTAGAATGCAGAAAGTGCCTGCTTTGTTGGTCCGCCATGACGTCTCGTCATTAGGGTTCGGGGTAGGAGTTCATGCAAAGATGTAACTATGGCAGAACCACCTGAATTAATCCGGCTCAAGTGTATTAACCATCACCATTAAGGCATCCTCGGTTAACCTTACACTTCAAACGGAGTAATCCACTGGTCTGTCGGGTATAACCTCCCAATACAACCACGGTGAACGGATCGAGCGCCGTACATACAAATGCTCATGCGACGATGAGCCCAGAGAATACCACATTCCAGCAAGTATTACATCCTTTGCATAAGTCAATATTACAGACCTAGTTCTGAGTTTAGAAAACAAGTACTTCAATTAACATAGATAAGTTCTTCAGAGTTAAATTGCAGCGGAAATAAACAACGGAAACTACTCGACGATACAGGATGTCTCGATGAAGCCCGTACGAGACATCACTCGGCCTCATCTCCGTTGGACGGGGGCGCATCCCATTCCACCGACCAACCAGGGGGAAGAGTGCAGGGCCAAGTCAAGCTAGCAATCATATCTTCGAAGGTCTCACCTGAAATGAGCCACAAGCAAGGCTGAGTATACTAATACTCAGCAAGACTTACCCGAGTAGTGGAAACTACTCCACCGACTCTAGACATGCCAGGCTTTTTGGCTCAGGGGTTTGTTTTGCCGAAACAGCATCTACAAGTGGGTCCTTACTTTCAATTTTTAGCTCAAGATTCTAGTTTCGTTAGCCAGTCTAGGTAAGCAGCTATCTAAAGCATACATGGTGAAGCATTAAATTTTCCATCCAACCAGTTCATTCATCATCATTGTTCCTCTTCTTACTCTGTGGGTAAAAATGGTTAAGCAGTCTCAATAGCCGTGAGAAACGGACGATTCGAATCGAATTTCTTAACCTTGCAAGGGAGACCCAAACACACGTCACGTGGTTACTCCCTAGAGTCACACGTGCAACTTTTCCCCTTTCTTTCCGGGTCGTGGATCGGGGCTACCCTCCGAGAGTACAAGAGCTCCACGCCACGGTTCGGCGCCGGGTCGTGACCACTCTCTGCACTCGCCATATGCACATGGGACCGAAGTTCAAAGGGTAGGATGCCGTCCCCTTGCCGGGCCAATCAGGTACTTAAGCTTACCGATTCCCATAATCTCGGCATGTGTTTAGTACGTTCAAAGACTTAACCATCACTACCACACCCTGCGGCCTTAGCATTTTTCACTAGACAGACGGGCCTCAATCGTAACCATCGTTCCATAGCCCGTCCGTGTCCTTATGATTGCAGCGTGTAGTAGTCATTCAACTCCTATTTTCTCGCGAGTGACAGGAAATCACTCGACTTTTACCGGAGTCCTATTAGCGCAGCATTCTATCGAACCTTACGTCTAGTTTTCAAGCAAGGGTTCCTGATATCATGCAACTAAGTTTTCATCCAACTCCTATAAACTTAATGCACAAGCAAAGAGTGATGAGTTGCATAATTTCGGAAAGAATGGGTTATGCTTCGGGGCTTGCCTTCGCAGTTCGCTTGGGGATCTTCCGAACTTGGGCTCGGGTCTTCAAAAGCTTCAGTTAGATTTGCTTGGGCTTCACGCTGCTCACTCTCGGACGCGGGCACCAGCTCGTAGGTTCCGTCGGCGAGAGTCGTCGATTCTACATGAGTGCACAAGTTTAAGTCGTGGAAATAGCACTTGATTACGATTTGAGAGTCATTACTACAAGGGATAGTTTCTGGTCATGAAATTTTGGATTTAGGCACATCAAGGAAAGGTGTGCTTACTGTAAAATTTTCAGCCAATTTTATGTAACAGATTAATTCTGAAAAATATATTTCATTGTTGCTGTTAGATACTTGTTCTTTTTGTACAGATCAATTGGTGCAACAATTGTGGCTAAGACTTTTACAGAGCTCTCACTTGAGCATGCAGAAGCTACTGTAATTTTTGTAGGATTTATCATGCAGTATTTAGAGCATAGAAAATATGACATTCTACACCTAGGCTTTTTAAAGATTCATTATTTTACAGGACCCTACACAGGGTTTGTGTCCATGAAACTTTTTGCACGGCAACCTCTACCACAGTGTAACTCCCAGTAATAATTTGGGGATTTTCCAAGCTAAGACACTATTTTCTTGATTTAATGTATGTTATTAGCACATAAATCAAATAAATAGGTTACTGTGAGATAAAAAGTCTCCTAATTTTTCTCTGGCTTCTAGTTACCAATACATTAGCATAGGAAAAATTTCAATGGTTGACTCACCACCTAACTGCAGGGATAAAACATTGTTCTTACACATGATATAAAACTAAGTTTAACAAACAGTAAATCTAGAGATGGAATTCGGGCCTAATCTTTTTACACAGTCCTAATCATCCAGCAACTAATTCACTGCCCAAAATTCAGGGTCAGCATTGCTCTAGAACAGTGGGTATAAAATATGTCCATTAAAGCTCCTATTTAATGTAGAGCAAAATATTTTGAGATTCTGAGGACATTTTTTTAACAAAAGTGGTAGAGTTTGTTCTGAGGATTCCAGAACAGTTGAGTTTGCATTTTTCTGAATTTTCTGCGATTTTATACGAATTTTACAAGTTCACTGAATTTGAATCTAGGTTTGAAATTTTCTTTTACAACTAGGTCCTTGAATCTTGCGCTCAGACCCTTCTAAAGATTTAAATTCTTGCAATTGGGTCCTCGGCGGCTCGGGTACGGCGGCCGGCCGAAATTCCGGCGAGGGGGCTCGCCGGCGGCGAGGGGCGGGGGTCGGGGAAGGTTCAGGGGTGCGAGGGCTACCTTGTGGGGGTGTTGTTCAGGTGGGGAACGGCCGGGAAGGGCTCGCCGGCGTTGGAGCAGAGGCGGCGGCGGCGCGGCTCGCGTCGACGGCGGTGCTCCGGCGGGCTTGGGGCGGCGTGGTCCGGTCGGTGAGCTTCAGTGACGCGTGGGGAAGCTACTCAAGGGCTCGGCTTGGACGGAGGGGGTCGGGGTTGTGCTGTCCACGGCGAGCAGGGACGGCGGCGGCGACGGCAGCGCGGGCGGCGGCGCTCCGGTGGCTCTGGGTGGCGTTGGGTGGGTCGGCGAGCTGCGGTGAGGTGATGTAGTGGTGGCTGGGTGCTCAGTTTGGGCAGTGGGCGGCGGCAGTGGGCTGTCCACGGGCGGGTGGTGCTCGGCGGCGGCGATGGCGACGGCGGGGTGTTCTGGTGGCCGGGGGCTCGCGCGCGTGGCCGGGGGTGGCGCTTTTATAGGGACAGGAGGGGCCTGGTTAGCGTGCGGGGCGGAGCACGGCAGCGGCGGGCACTGGCTGCGGCGGGCGGCGGCAGAACGCCGGCGCGGCGTGCGGCGAGCGGGCGCGGGCGACTGGGCGGCCGCGATTGTGGCGTGGGCGCGAGGAGATAGCGCGGCGTGCGGATTGGGGAGCAGCTGCTGCAGCGGCTCGGGCGGAGGGCAGGCGCGGCAGCTGGCGGGGCGCGGGGGGCGGGGCTGCACGGCGGAGCGCGGCCACTGGGCGAGCGGGCGGCGGCCTGGGCGCGGCAGCACGCGCGGGCGGGGACTGGCCGCGCGGCGTCGGGGCGGGGCAAAGCCGGCCGTGGTGGGGTGGTGCGGCGGCCACTGGCCTGGCGCTTCGCGCCGGTCAGGCGACGCCGGCCACCTGGCGCGCGGCGGGCGGGCGAGCGCGCGCGGCGCGGCAGAGCAGAGGGGGAGAAACGAGGGACCGAAGTGCAAAAATTCGAAAAAGTTCGGGGGGCTGGGTGCAAACAGGGCGTTTTCTCCTCTTTCTGATTTGAATTTCAAAAACTTTTGAACACGAAAGTTGCTCAAAATAAAAAGTTCTACAACTTTGGTTTCAGGAAAAATTTCATTTGGCTTATGGTTTTAAAGTTATTTTAAAAGTTTCAAATGTGTCCAAATGTGCCCAAATTAAATTTGAATTCCAACTGAACCCGTTTTAATTCTTTCCACCCTCTCATTAGTTGGTTTAAAACATGGAGTTAGGCTAATGTCATTGATTATTTTTTTTTGGAATTGCAAAAACCAGGGTCGTCACAGCCTTCCCCCCTTAACAAGAATCTCGCCCCGAGATTCGGTAATTCTTAGTGTGGGCGTGGGTGCACATACCAGTGGTTGAGGCAAGAAACCCAGGGAAATGTTGGTTCAGGTAGCTTTCCGTTTCCCAGGTGGCTTCTTCTTCCGTGTGGCGATTCCATTGTATTTTATACATTCTAATCACTTTCCTCCTGGTCTCTCTTTCTTTTTGATCCAAAATCTTAACTGGGTGTTCGACATACGAGAGGTCGGGTTCCAACGATATTTCTTGTTGTTCCACCATCTCGGTAGGGACTCGAATACACTTCTTGAGTTGAGATACGTGGAAGACATCATGGGTGGCTGTGAGCTGAGGGGGCAGTCGTAATTTGTAGGCTACGGGTCCGCAGCTCTCCATGATTTCGTAAGGACCAATATAACGGGGAGCTAGTTTACCTTTGATCCCAAATCTTCGCACTCCTTTGGTTGGTGAAACTCGAAGATAGACATGATCGCCAACTTCGAACTTTAGAGGCTTTCTCCTTTTGTCAGAATAGCTCTTTTGTCGGGCTTGTGCGGCTTTAAGATTTGCTTGTATTACTTTTACTTTCTCCTCTGCCTCGATTACCAGGTCGGGTCCAATTATTTTACGTTCTCCGGTTTGTGACCAGCTCAAAGGGGTTCGACACCTTCGTCCGTACAGGGCCTCAAATGGTGCCATTTTCAAACTCGTTTGGTAGCTGTTGTTGTACGAGAACTCTGCCAGTGGTAACCATTTGTCCCAATTCTTGTCATAATGAATGACACAAGCTCTCAGCATGTCCTCAAGAATTTGGTTTACTCTTTCCGTTTGTCCATCGGTCTGAGGATGGTAGGCTGAGCTGCGAATCAGCTTTGTGCCAAGAGACGTCTGCAGTTGTTCCCAAAAGCGTGCTACAAACTGAGGGCCACGATCGGAAATGATTGTCTTAGGTATTCCATGTAGGCAAACAATACGATCGAGGTAAATCTCGGCATATTTCTTGGTAGAATAGGTGGTGTGTACTGGAAGAAAATGTGCCGTCTTTGTGAGTCTATCCACGATAACCCATATGGAATCATGTCTCTGGGACGTGTTTGGTAGTCCAACGATGAAGTCCATACTTATGTCTTCCCATTTCCATGATGGTATAGGTAACGGTTGAAGTGTACCGGCTACCTTTAAGTGGCTAGCTTTTACTCTCTGGCACGTGTCACATTCCGAGACATACGTAGCAATTTCCCTTTTCATTCTAGTCCACCAGAAGTTTTGCCTTAGGTCCTGATACATTTTGCTACTGCCGGGGTGGATAGAGAATTTGGAGAGGTGTGCCTCATCAAGAATTTGTTTGCGGAGTTCACGATTCTTCGGAACGACTAAACGACTTTCGAACCATAGAACTCCCTTATGGTCCTGGCGGAAACACTTATACTTCTCCTCACCTAGAGAGAGTTTTTGTTTGATGATCTTGATTCCTTCATCATGTAGTTGTGCCATGACGATTTGGTCGTGAAGAGTGGGCTCGACTGAGATGTGATTTAGAGTGCCTTGGGAAACCATTTCCAAGTTAAGCTTCCTCATGTCTGCACATAATGTCTCATGGTAGGACTCCATGGATAAGCAATGGCAATGGGACTTGCGGCTTAGTGCATCCGCGACTACATTAGCCTTACCGGGATGATAGTGCACTTCAAGGTCATAATCTTTGATTAATTCTAGCCATCTTCGTTGCCTCATATTCAGATCGGCTTGTGTGAAGATGTACTTGAGACTCTTATGATCCGTGTAGATATTGCACTGTGTACCCATGAGATAGTGCCTCCATATCTTCAGAGCGTGAATGACGGCTGCGAGCTCAAGGTCATGCGTGGGATAATTCTGTTCGTGGGGCCGAAGGGCTCGTGAGGCATATGCTATCACTCGATTCTCTTGCATAAGCACACATCCTAGACCAGTACCTGATGCGTCACAATACACATCGAATGACTTGGTATTATCGGGTTGAGCTAACACAGGTGCAGTAGTCAGATGCTCTCTGAGAGTGTGGAAGGCTTCCTCACACTTCTCATTCCATACAAACTTTACTTCCTTCTTCAATAGTTCCGTCATGGGCTTAGCAATTCGAGAGAAATCCGGGATGAAGCGACGGTAGTAGCCGGCTAAGCCGAGAAAACTGCGAATCTGATGAACAGAGGTAGGGGGTTTCCAATCCATCACCTCTTGTACCTTGCTGGGGTCAACAGCTATGCCTTCGCTGGAGATCGTGTGACCTAAGAACTTTACAGTATCCAACCAGAATTCACACTTGGAAAACTTAGCATAGAGCTGATGGTCTCTAAGTCGCTGAAGAACAATGCGAAGGTGCTTGGCATGCTCTTCCTCATCCTTGGAATAGATAAGAATGTCGTCGATGAACACTACGACGAATTTGTCCAGTTCGGGCATGAATACCGAATTCATGAGATACATGAAGTAGGCAGGGGCATTGGTGAGTCCAAAGGACATGACCAAGAATTCATATAGTCCATATCGTGTGGAGAAGGCAGTCTTAGGAATATCGCACGGGCGAATCTTGATCTGATGATATCCCGAACGAAGATCAATCTTTGAGAAGACTCTGGCTCCAGCTAATTGATCGAAGAGTACATCGATACGGGGAAGGGGGTATTTGTTTTTAACAGTTACCGCATTGAGAGGTCGGTAGTCCACACATAATCTTAAACTGTCATCCTTTTTCTTTACGAATAGGGCTGGACATCCCCAAGGTGACGTGCTAGGGCGAATAAAACCTTTGTCCAGTAGTTCTTGGAGTTGAATTTTCAACTCTGCTAATTCTTTAGGGGGCATCCTATACGGTCTTTTGGATATAGGTGCAGTGCCTGGTTGTAGTTCAATAACGAACTCAATATCCCTATCCGGTGGCATTCCTGGTAAGTCATCCGGGAAAACATCGGCATACTCGTTCACCACCAGAATCTCATCTAGCTTAAGTCCTTCCATCTTATAAGCACAGGAATTCGTGCAATCTATGAATGGTAGGTAAAGGGTAGTGGCTCCGTGACTAGGTGAATTTATCTCAACGGCTCGGGAAGAAAGATCCAGTGTGACTCCATGCATAGCCATCCAGTTCATTCCCAAAATAATGTCCATGCCGTCAAGGGGTAAAAGGACAAGGTCCGTGTCGATGGTTTTACTACCCAACTTGACTGGTACTTGTCTGACCATTTGGTTTGTAGCAATTTTACCACCCGGTGTTGATATCATATATGACCCTTTTGTGTGACGAACATCCAAGCCTACTTTTGCACCGAATTTTGCACTTATGAAACTATGCGATGCACCAGAATCAAATAATATAACGGCAGGCTTGTTATGGATACAGAATGTACCCGACATCACTGGGGCTCCTTCTGGAAGCTCTGCAAGCGTGGTGAAGTTAATCCGTCCTTGCTTGACTTGCAGGGTCTGTCTCTTGCCCCTGTCCTTGGCGTTCGGGTTGGATCCTTGACCTTGGTTGGGCTGTCCAGGCTGAGGGCATTCGCGTGCGAAGTGGCTGGAACTCCCGCATTTGAAACAGCGATTTGCGGGGCTAGGTCGAAGAGACTGCTGAAGAATGGGCCTCGGACCATTCTGTGGAGGCATCGGGGGTCGTACCATGCCTGGCTGCTGTGGGGGTCTGGCAATCCATCTTTCTGGCTGCGGGGCCTTTGGTGGAGCTGTAGGTGCGGTATTTTGCACGATGCGATACCTTGGTGGTTGGACACTTGATGGTCCTGCGGGTGCCTTTCTCTTCTTCTCTGCCCGGTGTGCCATAATACAGTCTTCCTGGGTAATGGCCATATTGACCAACTCGTTGTAGGTGTCAGCCCTGGCTAGGTTCAGACGTTCCTTGAGCTTGGTATTCAGACCTCGGCGGAAATGATCACGCTTCTTGGGATCCGTATCAGCGTGATAGCCCGCATACTGGCATAGGTTGTTGAACGCCTGGGCGTACTGCAACACGGTGCGGGTGCCTTGGGTGAGTGCCAGGAACTCATTCAACTTCCTTTCCATGAGACCCTCGGGGATATGATGTGCCCGGAACGCGGTCTTGAATTCATCCCAGTCGACCACATGATCAGCCGGGAGCATCGCAAAATAGTGGTCCCACCACAGACGAGCGGTACCGCGAAGCTGTTGCGCGGCAAAACGAGCTTTGTTGGCTTCTGAGCATGGGGCCACAAGTAGTGTGAACTTGGATTCTATGGTGCGAATCCATGCATCTGCGTCCAGGGGTTCCTCGGCCTTATGGAACAAGGGAGGCTGGGTCCCCAGGAAATCCGTGTATCCTGCAGCTTGTGGTTGGTGAGCATTGTGCCCACCCCTCTGCTGGTGTTGCCCTTGCACAATCTGACGTAGCAGCTCGGTTTGAGCGGCCATCACTTCCACCAAACTGGGCGGGGGTGGTGGCGATTGTCGCGAGCGGCTGCCACCGGCACCAAAACCCTCGGGGTTGCCACGTGTTGATCCAACCATCTGAAACGTGAAAGGTTACCATTAGCCACGCGATCCATATTACTTCCTTGATTCATAAATAATTGGTGTAGTCATAGACTTCCGAAGTCTGAGCTGGAAGTATGGACAGAATCTCTGTTTGCTACGAGAAAAATCATAGCCTGCTGTGGGTCCATCCAAAACATCTCAATCATTTGCAGTAGTCAGAGAATTTAGGAATGCACCACCTTGGTATTTTAACTTCGGTGCTAGAACTATAGCTAAGGTGGTCGAAAAGCTCGTCCTTTGCCTTATTGTCTTAGCTGTTTTTCAGCAGATTGATCGGTACGGTTTCGCCTATATCTCAAACTAGCGAGGTCCAATGATGCTGAATTTTTGTGAGAACCTAGATCACAAAACTTAGCACAAGTCTGGTATTCAGCACTCAGCCAATAAATGCAAGGAGACATGGATAAAAATTCCGACAAGACTCAGCGATTGTGGATTTCATTGTTTACCAACTTACAACGAATCACCCAAGTTTATCGCCGTTCCTTACATGCTGAGGGTATCCACATGGTTCAGGTGTACCCAACACAAAAGAGTTACTCAACTCCTAGTTAGCCTATTACCACACTTGCCAAAAGTTAGGCTACCCTATCGAGGAGTATGTGTAAAAGTTCTCCTAGGTCGTCCTCTAGAAATCATCCAAGTCGTTGACGGACGACTCGCTGTGAGCAGGAGAGTGAGCTCCCATCTGAGGTGCCTGTGGTACCTCACCCTCGAAATCCATACCCGAGATACCATCAATCTCCTGTGGCTCCTCCTCATCCTCCTCCATGTCATCCTCGTGGGGATGGTCATTCTGATCATGATGCCACTGAATGTGCTCATTAGCATCCTCCAACTCCAGGTTCAGATCATGGAGCTGCTCCTCCAACTGTGCTATCGTGGTATCTCTCTCACCCATGAGAGTGTCCTGCTCCTGGATTTGGCCCTCAAGTTGGCCAATCTGAGCATCTCTGTCCTCAAGATCCTGACTGAGCTCCTTTATCTGCTCATCCCTGGTATCTGCCATCATATGGTAGGCCTGAGCAAGATCAGTGAGCTGCTCGAGTGCCTGACTCTGGAGAGTCTGAAGCCGGTAGAGTGCACTCATGCACCGCACGGAGGTATGGATAGTCTCCTGGGCATGGAAGTCTACCAAATACTGTGCGTGCTGCACCCTGTTGAGCCAAAAGGGGTCGTTGTCCTGGGCAGCAGGAAACAATCCAATGGGAGTGAGTGTGACAACCTCGGGACGCTGCGCACAAAATGTGGTGAGCGCCCTCATGGCTGCAAGCTCCCAAGTATCGGCCAAACGGCGACCAACAGCCTCAAGCTCCAAGGCGGGCCACTCCGGGTGTAGCGGGTGCGGAAAGATAGTCACGTTGACACGGCACTGGGTAACTCCATTTTCTGCAAACTCCAGTCCGGCGTAACGTGGGGGAATTAGATAGCCCGCGGTACGCAGAACATCCCACAAAATAGAGGGAAAGCCCTCCCAGTGGAGACACTGCGACTGCACGCGTCCATCCTCATCCACCATCATCTCAACAGGCTCGGCCATCTGAACAAAAGATCAAATGGAGTGAGATGGCGAAAAACTGTGAACAGCACAAGGACAGATTCTGTATAGTGTGCAAAAATAATCATAACTCCCACAGTTCTCATCCAAAAATTTTCAAATTTCACCAGATCACTCCTAAGGTATTTGGGAACAACTTTTCTAGTCAACTCCAGAGCTAATTGGGTCTCTAAGATGGTCTTTCTTTTCAGGTTTTACCTTACTGTCTACCCAGAATTTTTAGTGAACAGAGGGCTAGAGTTTCGTACACCAGGGAAAATCTACCCAGCCAAAATTTACCAAATTTTAACAGCAGCTTCCTGGGTAAATTTGGAACAGGTTTCGTGTTGTGCTCTTTTGCAGAAAACCGCAGGAAGGGGGCCTAAAAATTTAAGGGGCAGAAGTGCTTATTCCGGACAGAATTCTGACATTTCAAGGTTTCTGTTGTTTCTTATTATCCATAAGTTCAGAATTTTTCATTTTTGAACAGGAGATAGAACACAAAATTTGGAACAATTCTTTCAACATGAACTTCTCCAGAAAAGGTCATTTTCTTGGGTCAATAAATCGTTCCTTTTGGTGACGGCAGATTTCGGACAGTTTCGCTAGATAGTCCTTATGCAAACCACGCTTAGATACGCAAGAACCTTTCCACTCTCACACAACGCATTTTTGATTTCAGATACACATGTTTATGATGTATGCACGTCCTATTCGTCCTAACAAATAAAACAATTGCCAAATAGCTTTGGTCTTACGATGATAGTTTCGGTGGCTTACACAATACGGCTCTCCTATAATAGCTAGTCGAGTCTTTCTACTCGTCCCTTAACTTATCGTAATCGCGGTTAGTGTACCTGCAGAAAATCGACAAGCATATATATATCATGAACCTTTCATGCCAGCACTCATGAAAGCGTCCGTAATCATTACCGTTTACTTATAGAAACGATATCTGTACAATTTCCGCCGTACAGACGACGTTAACATACGCTATCGAGATAGCGTATTCACGGGGGTACCGTCATGAGACGGGGGTATGAACAGCGATCGCCATACCCTGCGCCGAACCTTCTACTCCCAATATGTTCAACTAACAGTTGGCATATTGGCAGCACCTCAAGTAAGCCACTGCTTGAGGGCAGCGTTCGGTTCGCATCACCGACAGGAAGGCCAAGCTCTCTCAGTTGGCTGAGGATCCTTACCTTCTTACCTTAGCGACGAGTGCGTCGTTACAGAATTTAGGGTCGGTTGTGCATGAACGTAAGTTTTGACAGAAAATAATGTGCTGGAAGTCAGTTGATACTATATATAGAAGTTAGATAGCCACCTAGTAACTTTCCCATAATCCCTTAGGGCTTTACGAACTAGGCACCATCCTTAACGTACCAACGCATTTCGCAACACAACCTTCTAGTCAAGTTTTAGTAAAATGAGTTTTTAAGGCTTGTAGCATTCTCTGGCGTATGTATTTCGGCTCTGGTGTCCGCTGTTGCCAGCTGTGGCACCAGCTACGGCTCTGATACCAGCTGTGGCAGAACCACCTGAATTAATCCGGCTCAAGTGTATTAACCATCACCATTAAGGCATCCTCGGTTAACCTTACACTTCAAACGGAGTAATCCACTGGTCTGTCGGGTATAACCTCCCGATACAACCACGGTGAACGGATCGAGCGCCGTACATACAAATGCTCATGCGACGATGAGCCCAGAGAATACCACATTCCAGCAAGTATTACATCCTTTGCATAAGTCAATATTACAGACCTAGTTCTGAGTTTAGAAAACAAGTACTTCAATTAACATAGATAAGTTCTTCAGAGTTAAATTGCAGCGGAAATAAACAACGGAAACTACTCGACGATACAGGATGTCTCGATGAAGCCCGTACGAGACATCACTCGGCCTCATCTCCGTTGGACGGGGGCGCATCCCATTCCACCGACCAACCAGGGGGAAGAATGCAGGGCCAAGTCAAGCTAACAATCATATCTTCGAAGGTCTCACCTGAAATGAGCCACAAGCAAGGCTGAGTATACTAATACTCAGCAAGACTTACCCGAGTAGTGGAAACTACTCCACCGACTCTAGACATGCCAGGCTTTTTGGCTCAGGGGTTTGTTTTGCCGAAACAGCATCTACAAGTGGGTCCTTACTTTCAATTTTTAGCTCAAGATTCTAGTTTCGTTAGCCAGTCTAGGTAAGCAGCTATCTAAAGCATACATGGTGAAGCATTAAATTTTCCATCCAACCAGTTCATTCATCATCATTGTTCCTCTTCTTACTCTGTGGGTAAAAATGGTTAAGCAGTCTCAATAGCCGTGAGAAACGGACGATTCGAATCGAATTTCTTAACCTTGCAAGGGAGACCCAAACACACGTCACGTGGTTACTCCCTAGAGTCACACGTGCAACTTTTCCCCTTTCTTTCCGGGTCGTGGATCGGGGCTACCCTCCGAGAGTACAAGAGCTCCACGCCACGGTTCGGCGCCAGGTCGTGACCACTCTCTGCACTCGCCATATGCACATGGGACCGAAGTTCAAAGGGTAGGATGTCGTCCCCTTGCCGGGCCAATCAGGTACTTAAGCTTACCGATTCCCATAATCTCGGCATGTGTTTAGTACGTTCAAAGACTTAACCATCACTACCACACCCTGCGGCCTTAGCATTTTTCACTAGACAGACGGGCCTCAATCGTAACCATCGTTCCATAGCCCGTCCGTGTCCTTATGATTGCAGCGTGTAGTAGTCATTCAACTCCTATTTTCTCGCGAGTGACAGGAAATCACTCGACTTTTACCGGAGTCCTATTAGCGCAGCATTCTATCGAACCTTACGTCTAGTTTTCAAGCAAGGGTTCCTGATATCATGCAACTAAGTTTTCATCCAACTCCTATAAACTTAATGCACAAGCAAAGAGTGATGAGTTGCATAATTTCGGAAAGAATGGGTTATGCTTCGGGGCTTGCCTTCGCAGTTCGCTTGGGGATCTTCCGAACTTGGGCTCGGGTCTTCAAAAGCTTCAGTTAGATTTGCTTGGGCTTCACGCTGCTCACTCTCGGACGCGGGCACCAGCTCGTAGGTTCCGTCGGCGAGAGTCGTCGATTCTACATGAGTGCACAAGTTTAAGTCGTGGAAATAGCACTTGATTACGATTTGAGAGTCATTACTACAAGGGATAGTTTCTGGTCATGAAATTTTGGATTTAGGCACATCAAGGAAAGGTGTGCTTACTGTAAAATTTTCAGCCAATTTTATGTAACAGATTAATTCTGAAAAATATATTTCATTGTTGCTGTTAGATACTTGTTCTTTTTGTACAGATCAATTGGTGCAACAATTGTGGCTAAGATTTTTACAGAGCTCTCACTTGAGCATGCAGAAGCTACTGTAAGTTTTGTAGGATTTATCATGCAGTATTTAGAGCATAGAAAATATGACATTCTACACCTAGGCTTTTTAAAGATTCATTTTTTTACAGGACCCTACACAGGGTTTTTGTCCATGAAACTTTTTGCACAGCAACCTCTACCACAGTGTAACTCCCAGTAATAATTTGGGGATTTTCCAAGCTAAGACACTATTTTCTTGATTTAATGTATGTTATTAGCACATAAATCAAATAAATAGGTTACTTTGAGATAAAAAGTCTCCTAATTTTTCTCTGGCTTCTAGTTACCAATACATTAGCATAGGAAAAATTTCAATGGTTGACTCACCACCTAACTGCAGGGATAAAACATTGTTCTTACACATGATATAAAACTAAGTTTAACAAACAGTAAATCTAGAGATGGAATTCGGGCCTGATCTTTTTACACAGTCCTAATCATCCAGCAACTAATTCACTGCCCAAAATTCAGGGTCAGCATTGCTCTAGAACAGTGGGTATAAAATATGTCCATTAAAGCTCCTATTTAATGTAGAGCAAAATATTTTGAGATTCTGAGGAAATTTTTTTAACAAAAGTGGTAGAGTTTGTTCTGAGGATTCCAGAACAGTTGAGTTTGCATTTTTCTGAATTTTCTGCAATTTTATACGAATTTTACAAGTTCACTGAATTTGAATCTAGGTTTGAAATTTTCTTTTACAACTAGGTCCTTGAATCTTGCGCTCAGACCCTTCTAAAGATTTAAATTCTTGCAATTGGGTCCTTGGCGGCTCGGGTACGGCGGCCGGCCGAAATTCCGGCGAGGGGGCTCGCCGGCGGCGAGGGGGCTCGCCGGCGGCGAGGGGCGGGGGTCGGGGAAGGTTCAGGGGTGCGAGGGCTACCTTGTGGGGGTGTTGTTCAGGTGGGGAACGGCCGGGAAGGGCTCGCCGGCGTTGGAGCAGAGGCGGCGGCGGCGCGGCTCGCGTCGACGGCGGTGCTCCGGCGGGCTTGGGGCGGCGTGGTCCGGTCGGTGAGCTTCAGTGACGCGTGGGGAAGCTACTCAAGGGCTCGGCTTGGACGGAGGGGGTCGGGGTCGTGCTGTCCACGGCGAGCAGGGACGGCGGCGGCGACGGCAGCGCGGGCAGCGGCGCTCCGGTGGCTCTGGGTGGCGTTGGGTGGGTCGGCGAGCTGCGGCGAGGTGATGTAGTGGTGGCTGGGTGCTCAGTTTGGGCAGTGGGCGGCGGCAGTGGGCTGTCCACGGGCGGGTGGTGCTCGGCGGCGGCGATGGCGACGGCGGGGTGTTCTGGTGGCCGGGGGCTCGCGCGCGTGGCCGGGGTGGCGCTTTTATAGGGACAGGAGGGGCCTGGTTAGTGTGCGGGGCGGAGCACGGCAGCGGCGGGCACTGGCTGCAGCGGGCGGCGGCAGAACGCCGGCGCGGCGTGCGGCGAGCGGGCGCGGGCGACTGGGCGGCCGCGATTGTAGCGTGGGCGCGAGGAGATAGCGCGGCGTGCGGATTGGGGAGCAGCTGCTGCAGCGGCTCGGGCGGAGGGCAGGCGCGGCAGCTGGCGGGGCGCGGGGGCCGGGGCTACACGGCGGAGCGCGGCCACTGGGCGAGCGGGCGGCGGCCTGGGCGCGGCAGCACGCGCGGGCATTGACTGGCCGCGCGGCGTCGGGGCGGGGCAAAGCCGGCCGTGGCGGGGTGGTGCGGCGGCCACTGGTCGGGCGCTTCGCGCCGGTCAGGCGACGCCGGCCACCTGGCGCGCGGCGGGCGGGCGAGCGCGCGCGGCGCGGCAGAGCAGAGGGGGAGAAACGAGGGACCGAAGTGCAAAAATTCGAAAAAGTTCGGGGGGCTGGGTGCAAACAGGGTGTTTTCTCCTCTTTCTGATTTGAATTTCAAAAACTTTTGAACACGAAAGTTGCTCAAAATAAAAAGTTCTACAACTTTGGTTTCAGGCAAAATTTCATTTGGCTTATGGTTTTAAAGTTATTTTAAAAGTTTCAAATGTGTCCAAATGTGCCCAAATTAAATTTGAATTCCAACTAAACCCGTTTTAATTCTTTCCACCCTCTCATTAGTTGGTTTAAAACATGGAGTTAGGCTAATGTCATCGATTATTTTTTTTTGGAATTGCAAAAACCAGGGTCGTCACAGTAACGGCCTGGATGTACTCCGGGATGGGACATTCTCCATGATATCCCTATTTTCCCGGCACCTGTAGTTCTAAGCATGTTTAGTGTGTAACCTTTGCTTTTATAAATAGATGCTATGAGGAACTTGTTGTATTCCTATGCTCTCACTAACCCATAGGTTTATTCGTTTATTCTTTATCCTGAGTTAGGCCAGTGTTTGTGTCACATTACCCTATTCATATCATTTATCTTGACTCACCCCTGTTTATGCTATAGTCTATGGCTTACTCATATAGTCATGATAATGTTCCAAGTAAACTCTTCTACATCATGCTCTCCTTTGGGAAAATATAAATAACGATACCCGAATACTCACCAGGTGAAAATGCTACAGCGGTATATCCGTGCACTTGCGGATTCTTTCTGTAATTGTTAAGACATACCACACTGTGTCTCCTAGTGCTGCTACTAGGGTTGGGATTAACACCCTCATTCCTAGTGGTGACGCTAAGAAACGCCAACAGACACCACACCCGCTAGAGGTGAGGGTAGAAAGGATCCCTAATGCTAAGGTTCAGAGATAAGATAGAACTATCCTAGTTGCTCGCGTCGGGCTACTGGCTTCCCACAGGTGTTAACCTGCTGAGTTCCAATAATACGACACTAGGATATACCCGAACAGGGAGGGTTACGCTCGATAGACAAGGTTGTCACCACTTTCTACCTACCTCATCTAACCATGGGATATACCACAACCAACAGGTAAGTCTAGTCTATACACAACATCTACACTATTGTTACTACTCTAGCCTATGGCCTTAAGCTAGAGCACCCACTATAAAATAGTGAACTACTAATCTAGCAAAACAACTAAGAGCTAGAACTATAACTTAACTAAGAAACTAAGCACATAAGAAATCACGAACACTTATTTAGATTGATAAGCATCCATCGAAGTACAAGCTGGAGAAGAGTGCTGACAGACCCAGCACTTCCCCGAACTCCTCCCCACTCTCTCCCTATCTCTAATCACCTCTAGAGATGAGCCTAGAGCTCATGTACACAAGAGAGAACACCAAGAGGGAATTGGAGAGGGATGTGAAGGTGTGTATCTCTTAGAAGCACCCCTTTGTATTTATAGGGGTGAGTGAGGGATGCTCCTGTTGTGCAATGCACTGGTGCCTACCCAAACCGACATTGGAAGCCAATGGGCAGCCTCCACGTTTAACAGGTAAGGCGGCGGTGACCTTCCTAGTTCGGCCAAACTTGGTTGGTCACCAACCAACTACAACTTTGGCAAGGGTGCTGACACGTGGATCCTTGGGGTGCTGGTAGATGAGTGGGCCCGGCCTCATTAGAGTTTCTTGCTCTGGTGGGCCCATCTTGTCCATGCAATGTCGATAGGCACATTCTGATTTTATGCCTTGAATCTTGCTTGCTTATTTCCTGCATTTTCAGTCGTATTTGCATGCATACAAAAATCAACCAGCACTCGTGGAATTCGTTAAAAAAACACCCTATTCTAGTGTTGATCTTTGGATATAAGTTGCTTTTATGTAGTTTTTGATTGTCGAAAAGTGGTTCGTAGTGAGCATCAACAGATGCCACCCAACCCAATGGCTCGAACTACTCCACCTCCTGGCCGCACGTCCTAGAGGGCCCATTGCACCTCCGCCTCATGGCCGTTCACAAAGCATGAGATGCTAGCTACCACCTGCTACTTAAATTAATGGAGGATTGATGAGCGGTGCTAGTCGATTCATGTTTTGTAGCTACGAAGATGGATGGATGCGATTCCTGCTACTCTTTGCTCTTCATGGAAGGATATTGTTGGTATTTCTTAACATTCACAGATAAATCCGCAAGCGCACGGAAGATACTGTTGTAGGACTTCACCCGGAGAGTATTCAGGCTATCATATTTTCTCAAGGAACGGAGGTGTAACGATCTTCTAATTAGTTTTACCCTCGGAGAACAAAGAGGTAGAACAACCTGGGTAGTGTGGTTTATCTATAGGAAAGGATTCAAGGAAGGATAAACTTGGGTTGCTAAACATTTACTTTGAGCATCGGTCAGACCTTGGATTGCCAAGACCCTCCGGCTATTAGCTCTACTCCAAACCCAGGCGGGGGGAGGGGGGGGGGTGGAGGACACTAACCACGAAGTAGCTTCGTAGTGGACGGATAGGGCTGTCACCACCTGCCGTCTACCCCGCAATACCAGCTGAGCTTGCAGCAAACAAAGTTTAAACTAGAGCCTAGACACCATGGCTATGCTTGTCATTTACTAATCCAGTGTCGCGCAGGGTTACCCGTCTTTATCAGGGGCCCTCTACCAGAGCAACCATTACAAGAACGGATGATGATCCCGTAAACGAATAACAAAACAAGAATAACCTTGCTGAGAGCTTACCAATAAACGAACCCAGATACTTACTCAGACGAATCGTATCCGTCGAGGTACAAGGTAGGAGAGAGACCGACAAGTCCAGCTCTTCTCCTCCACTTCTTCCTCACACACTCCCTATCCTAATGATACAAGTGGGTGGATTCCCTCTACTTCTTCTCTTCTCCAAATTGGTGTGTGTGAATGAGGGGGAGAGGTGGCCTTTATATAGTCTTGAGGAGGAGTAGGGGGCACTCCACCTCATCTCTAAGTATGGAAACCTTAGCCATGGGGTTGAGGTTTCTTAGGGGCTACTCCTCCGCAAGATGCACCTGGATGGGAGGCTGTCCATGTTCGGCCGACCCCCAGGTGGCTCTCCCCTAGCTTAGCCTCTCCTGAATGGCTGACAGGTGGGCCCTGAAGATATTCCTTGGTGATTGATTCCTTGCTGCGCCCGTTTGTTCTGATTTGTGGGCCCTCCAATCTTTGTGTGATGTAGTGGACGATCTTCTATGCATTTATGCTGCGTCTTCTCCGTTCACCATATTCCCGACTTGTATCCTAAAATTCATAATTCACCAAAACTTGTGGAATTGAGTAGCATAAATCCCTATCTCTAGTTTTGGTGTTTGTTTTGTCACTGTTCTTTACAGAAGTTGATCGTGAGATTTCTGACTTAAGGACCATCAACAACACCCCCACACTTAGCCCTTTGCTTGTCTTGAGTAAAGGTTGAAGGACTAAGGTGGATGCAACTCCTTTGAATGTAACCTGAATACAAGTTATTCCAAGCTTTTCCTGTACCTGTGAACTTTATGAGTGTCTACCAAACTAATCTTGATAATTGAAGTTTGGAACGGTTTAGATTTCAGGGCCCTTAGCCTTCCTTTCTTAGAAACTTGGGTTTTGTTTATTTTCAAAATCAAGTATAGCCTTGGCTCCTCAAATTGTTCTCCGGAATCACTCCTTGTTGTTTGGACTCCTCACCAAGGCAAGGTGATGCCTTCTTTTTCACATACCTCTAATCAGGCTTATGTGGAGCTCAGGGTAGAAAAATCTAAAGGCATAAGTCTCTCATATTTTGCTAAGTCAAAGACCGGATCCAAAGAAGAAGCAAGTCATAAACCTTGATCAAGATGTGCATGTGTGTGGATATTTTTGGTGGATGGTGTATGAACTCCCTTTTATGTAACAACTCTCTCCCCCCTTTTTTTCTTTTCTTTGGGACATGGGCTATCTATTTCTCTCTTCTTCTTTTTTGACATGTCTTGTGAGCATGTGGCATACCTTTTTTGGTATGCATCTTTTCTTTTCTTCTTTTTTTTCATCATGCTTTCTTTAGCATGTTTATTTCTTTTTGCATATCCCATATCCTTTTTCTCATGATGGGTACTTTGGGAGAGAGTGGTCATGGCAAGACATGGAGTCTTATTTTGTGGATAGGTGGATGGAGTGTTTGCTAACTTCCAGTGTAGAAGCATAGCAGATAGTGGAGATGTGTACGTGATCTTGACCATAGGACTATGAAATGTTTCTCTCAAAGGGTCACAACAATTTGACAAAGCTCAGTGCGACAACAAATTGCATATGTGGAAGGTTGTTTTCAATTTGATCAACATATGGCCTTGGATAGGAATTTCATAGACAATTGAGGAGCAATGCTATTGGGTTTTTTTGATAATTTTATAAAAGAAATCCCAAGTACTTTGCAAGGAAGAACTAGGTTCCATTCATCCAACCATATCGCAAAAGTCAATTATTAGATAGCATGGGATTCCCTATGAAATTTTTGTTCACAAGCACAAGGCGAAAGACAAGGAATAAAGAGTATGCATGTTTATCATGAAGCGCATGGAGTGCATAAGGCCTTTTTATTATAATTTTTATATATTCAAATTTTTATTTAAACAGGGGGATGTGCGAATTTGAAGTGCAAACCAGCATGATGGATGAAGTAAGAGTTGTACAGGTCCCCTTTGGGGTTCGACCGACCCTGAAGGTCGGTGATGTCTCTTGTGGTCTGCCAAGTCCTGTCTTGGATGTGTTGCACGGTGCTGGTGTGTTGATGTTGTGCAGCATGTTGGGGGTGGGGATCTTGAATGAGTTTGCACTTGGTGATTCTGAGAGATCTCCCCCACACTTATTCTCGTACCTGCTCTGATAGAATTCACCAAGCTTTGAATAAAAATGCAAGAGTTAAACTTTGTGTACACAAAGCGAAACTCCGCATTTGTTCTGCTTGGTTCCTCATGCATATGTCTCCTCATGGGGCCAAGGAGCATTGTACGAGTGTCGGGGTTATTGTTCACTGCTCCTTGGTTGTTTGTTTTTATTCCCTGCAAAAGGTTAGTGGACAACAAATACACGAAGGATGCATAAAGAGTTTTGGGAGAATTTTATTATTGCCTTGAGATTAGTTGTTCACACCCATGCTTAAGGAAAATCAAATTCAAAGGTTCAGTTAACATGGATCCCAAAATGCTTGCCATCATTTTATTTATTTATATTTTTTCTGAGAGAGATTTTTTTATTTCAAAAGGATCTTTTTATGGTTGTTCACCAAATTCTTATTTTTTTCAAAACTCAAACAAGGCTGCGATAAAAAATTGCATGAACATAACAAAGGGGTATCTTGACAATATACTCACGGTGCACTTTGAACGGTGGTGTGTGCCTCCTTTGCATGTTGTGCAATTCCTTTTGAATTGTGTCCCAGGCCTTGATTTATCTCTAGTATGAATTTAGCTTAAGGACTCACCCATCTATTCGAAATCTTCCCTGCAGGGGTTAGTCCGCAAAAGGGTATGCATCCAAAGTCTATGATAGTATTAACTCATTTGTTCATTAATCAAAACTCAACACCAAGTTTCATTTTGATTAAAGAAGACAATTTGAACCTAAGCCCCATGCTTAATTTAAAAGAGCCTATGGATGTCTCAAGCTTGAGAGATATCCAAACCGGAGCATACAAACAGAAACGATGGAAGCAAGAACTCGAGAGATCAAGCTATGTTCATATGGAGATAAATATGGGTGGGTAATTGGTGAATCATACCTGGGCATTCTTACCGGCAGCATACGGGGACCATCTTTGTAACACCTCAGGTGTTTAATTTACGAAATAAGCCTCATTAGCTTAACACGATGCATAAATAACTAAGAAAAGTTTAAAAGAAATGAATTATAAAATTGGTTTTGCTTTGAATTGAAAATAGTTGTGTATATGTGCATAAGTACATGTACTTTAATCAAACAAATTAAATAACTTTCACATCGATGCAAACATGGCTACAAAATTGAATAGACACATCGTTTTTGACTTGTTAAACAAAAGTCTAGTTGAAGCCTAGGAGTGAATGCAAAGTTTTGCCCAGGAAATGACGTGTCATCCGAATTATCCTTTTTGTGTTTTTAAAATAACTTCTAAACTAGAACTCAAATGAACTTTGGCCTGAAACAAAACTTGTGTAGCTTTTCTTTTTAAACAACTTTCATGTTCAGAGATTTTTGAGTTGAAACACGAAAATTTGAGAAACACTTGGATTTGCAAACAAGCCCCTACCTTTTCTTCTATTTTCACTGCAGACCCTTCTTCTACGCTTGCCCGACCCTTCACTCGCCCGACCCTCGGCTTCGCCTGACCCTTTCGCTTCGCCTGACCCTTTCGCTTCGCCCGACCCTTTCGCTTCGCCCGACCCTTTCGTTTCGCCCGACCCTTGCTTCGCCTGACCCTCCTCCCGCCGCGCAGTCGCTGCAGGCCACTTGGCCAGCAATGCTTGACCGGCGCTAGGCGCCAAGCCAATGCCTGGTCACGCCCGCATGCCGCTCTCCTCCCCAGTCCGCGCACGCCACGCGCGCGCCGGCGACGCGCGCCTCTGCTCGCCGCCCGCCACGCCCAATGGGCAAGTCGCGCTGTGCCCGTGTCCCCGCCGCGTCCCGCCAGTCACCGCGCTCGCCGCCCGGCAAGCCAGCTGCTGCAGCTCCTCGCCCAACCCGCGCGTCGCGTGATCTCCTGCTCCCCACGCCAAATCCTAAGCGCCCAATCCCCTGCCCGCACCCGCCGCCCGTCGGGCCGGCTCTGCTCGGCGCCCACCGCGACCAATAACGCGCCCCCGTCGTGCCTCCCGCGTCCGCGCCTCACAGTCCAGTTCCGCCCTCCTCCCGCCTCTCTACTGCCTACATAAGACCGCACTGAGCCAACTCGCGCGTGCCTCAACCTCAGAACGCCGCCGCCGCTGCCATTACTGCCGCCATGCACCACCCGCCCGTGGAGCACCACTCCCCAGCCTCCCACTGCCCAAACCCATCGCCCAGCGAGCTTGCCCTCCCTCCACTGAAGCTCACCGGCCTCTTCCCCGGCCAGCTCGACCGCCGGAGCACCGCCAGCGCCGCCCTCGCCGCCGCCGCTCCCCTGCTGCTCCATGGAAGGCCCACTCCGAAGCTTCTCCGTCCCAACCAAGCCTCGAAACGGGTTCCCCTCGACGTAGCGAAGCTCATCGACCAGCCCAAACCCTCCTTCCTCGCCGGAGCACCATCGCCGATGCTCCGCCCCGCCGCCGCCCCTCTGCTCCACGCTGACGAGCCACCTCCGGCCACCCCCAACCCCGACCAAGGCCATCCCAAGGTAGCTCTCACCTCCCTGGATCTCCACGAACCTTTTCCCCTCGCCGCCGACGAGCCCCAGGGACCACATTGCTTTGATCGCAATCTTCCAAGGGGCCAGCACGCAAGTTTCCAGGGACCCCTCTGTAAAAGAAAGTTTTAACCCTAGATTCAAAATCAGTGAAGTTGTAAAATTCATATAAAATCGTAGAAAAATCGGAAAAATACAAACTCAACTGTTCTGAAATTTTTAGATGAAAATATACAACTTTTGTTATATGCATTTCTTCAGTTGCTTGCTAAATCCTGCTATAAATTAAATGGAAGGTTTAATAGACTTTAATTGTACCCACTGTTGTAGACAAAGGCTAAACCTGAAAATTTAACAGTGGTTTAGTTACTTGATGTGTCGGCCAGTGTAAAAATATTAGGACCAGAACCCACCTCTAGCTAAACTTTTTAATAAAACTTGTTTATGTCATGAAATAATAAAACTAATTTGTAACTGGTGTTGTATTGTGAGTCATATGGTGAAACTTTTCCAGAGCTGTTATATTGACGCCTAAATACCACAGAAAATGCACTAATTCAAATAATTAGTTTCTGTGCTTGGAAAATGTTCAACTTTTTATTGTAGAACACTTTAGAGTAGCTCTTGCTGTATAAAAAGTTTCATACACAGAAACCCTGTAAAACATCCTGTAGAAATTATTCTTTATTAAAAGTAGGTGTATCTTGTCCTATTTGTTATGCTTTGTATCTTGCACAGTAAAATCTGAAACATTTACAGTAACACATAAATGGATAGATTAGTCCCCTGTAAAATGTTTGGTATCAATACTTGCATGGTTTGTCCTGTATAAAAATAACTAGGTTCTAACAGTAGCTGTGTATTGCATTTTTCATAATTATTCTGCTGCGCAAAAATGTCTGAACTTTTTACAGTGCTTTTGTCTCTGCATAATGTTCTCTAAATAAAAATTTCATCACCAGAAGTTACCTAGTCCAGAAGTTGTGTTTAATCCATGTTGTGGTGCAAAAACTAAATTTCCAATAAAACATAACCCCTTCTTGTTTAATGATGTTAATAGTTTAAGTTATACTCTATTAACAATTACCAAAGAAATCTTAACTAAGTAACTTCACCACCGAATCGATATTTTGTGAACTGCAACTTTATTGTGAAGGAAAATAATTGTCATATACCATCATTATAACTTACGCTTGTGCATTCATATAGAATCGACTACTCTCGCCGATGGAACGTACGAGCTGGTGCCTACATCCGAGAGTTAGCAGTTTGAAGCCCAATTGAATCTAACTGAAGCTTTCGAAGACCCGAACCCGAGTTCGGACGAGCCCCAAGCTAGCTTTACCCAAGAAGGCAAGCCCTGGAGCATGAACCCTATTTTCCTAAACTTATGAAACTATTACTCTACTTTACTTGTGCATTAAGTTTATAGGAGTTGAATGAAAACTTAGTCGCATGATCCTAGGTACCCATGCTCTGAACACTAGATGTATGGTTCGATAGAATGCTATGCTAATAGGACTCCGGTAAAAGCCGAGTGATTTCCTATCACTCGCGAGAATTTAGGAGTTGAATGTTTACTACATGCTGCAATCATAAGGTCGACAGACGGGGCTATGGTACGATGTTTATGTTGATGATTGAGGCTCTGTCTGTTTAGTGAAAAATGCTAAGGCCGCAGTGTGTGGTAGTGGTGGTTAAGTCTTTGAACTTACTAACCACATGCCGAGAATATGGTAATCGGTAAGCTTAAGTACTGGATTCAACCGAGGCCGGAATATACTCCCCACCGTCTTGAATTCGTTCACATCTAGCTAATGGCGGGTGCATGTGCCGCCATGGCCGGGTCCATGAGGACGTGTAGTCGAGGGCGGTGGGCCTGTTCCGTGAAGCGGGAATTGAAGGGAAAAGTTGCACGTGTGACTCTAGGAGTAACCACGTGACGTGTGTTTAGGTTTTCCTTGCAAGGTTAAGAAATTCGATTCGAATCGTCCGTTTCTCGTGATTATTGAGACTGCTTGACCCTTTTACCACATAGAGTAAGAAGAGGAACAATGATGATGATTAATCTTGTTGGATGAAAAATTAATTCTTCCACCATGTATGATATTGGATAGTTGCTTACCTAGAATGGTTAAAGACAACTAGAATCTAAAGTTAAAATTTGAAAGTAAGGACCTATTTGTATATGCTTTTTGTCAAAACAAACCCCTCAAGCCAAAAGCCTTGCAGGTCTAGGATTCGGCTAAGTATATTCCACTAGTCGGGTAAGCCTTGCTGAGTATTAGTATACTCATCCTTGCTTGTGGCTTGTTTTCAGGTGAAACTTTCGAGGATATGATCGCTAGTTTGACTTGGCCGTGTACCCTTCCTCCTGGTTGGTCGGTGGAATGGGATACGCCCCCGGCCAACGGCGATAATGCCGAGTGATGTCTCATATGGGCTTCATCGAGACATCCAGTATCGTTGAGTAGTTATCGTTATTTTTTTTCCGCTGCATTGAACTCTGAAGAACTCAATTATTTTGAACTCTAAAGTACTTTGTTTTACAAATTTGAACTCCGTTGTAATAATAATTTGTGGAATGTTGTATCCTCTGGGCTCACCTTCGTGTGAGCAGATGTATGTGTGGTTTCGATCGGCAAAAACCGTGGTTGTATCGGGAGGTTACCCGACAGACCAGTGGATTATTCCGTTTGAAGTGCGAGTTAGCCCGGATTGCCCTTGTGGTGATGGTTAGCGCACTTGAACCGGATTAATTCAGGTGGTTCTGCAACAATCTTCTCGACTAATGTTGTAGCTTTAGCGATGGTGTGGTCGAGGAAGGCTCTTCCAGCAGCAGCGTTGATGTGGGCTCTTGATGTAGGAGTCATCCCATTGTAGAAGCTTTGGAGGACGAGCCATTCGTCTCTCGCATCTATAGGATAGGCTAAGATGTATTCTTGTAGCCTTCCCAAAGCTTCCGGGATGGATTCCATCCTTGTCTGTTGGGAACTCAATATTCTCCTGCGCAGGGCATTGGTTTTACCTAGCGGGGAGAATTTTGCAGGGAACGCCATGGAACATTTGTCCCATATGCTGATAGCTTCTTCATTCATGTAAAGCCACTGTTTCACCTTCCCCGGGAGGGAGAAGAGAAACAGACGGAGCCTGATGGCATCAGCTGTGATACCCTGTATGCATAGCTCTAGGAATTTTTTGAGTGTGGGCGTTGGCATCTCTGTTTGGCTTGCCACAAAATGAGCTTGCATGAATCATGTTCATGAGATGCATCTTGAGTTTCAAGTTCACGTTCCCGGTGTTTATATTTGGCCTGGTGGCCATGTTGGTGGTAACGGCGACGAAGAAATCATGAAGAGTCTTATCGGCCATGACAATTGTTGGTGCTGGAATGATGGGTTCTTCTGCCGAGAGTATGATCATGTGGTTGTCAATGGTTCCTCCGTATTGATGAGGACTGTAGCGGAGGAGTGCTCTTTGACCATTCTATCCCAGGCGAGCAACAAGTCTAGGTTGTACACACGCCTGGTGTGTAGAAATCATGGGCCTTAGTGGCTTGGTCCGTTGGCTCAATGCTTTAGGATTGGGAGCGCAAAGTACGTCTCCTTTCGTGCATGTAAGCAAGAGCCAAATGGAGCGGTGCAGCGAAGGCCTGGAAACAAAGAGGAACATTCCTCTAGCTTTATGTGCGCAGGAGCTGCTAGAGCGAAGCTATGCAAAGCTGGGGGCAGATGAGGATAATGTGAAGGCTTTGTGAGCATAAGTGAGAGCAAGGTTGGGTGCAGCCAAATGGTGAAATTATATCTATCAAGGTGCTATGGCTTGGAGAAATACGTAATGCAGTCTTTGATCCATGTTGAGTATGCTAGCTAACTCTCACTCTTCTCCTCTTCTTCTTTTTTTCTCTCTCTTTTCTTTTGACCATCTTTTTTTTCTCAGTTTTTTTTCTTATTTTTCATCTTCTCTTTTTTTCATCGCTCTCTCTTTATTTTCAATTTTTTTACCAGATAGAACCAACACCATCCTTGGTACGGATGGATCTCGTTGCGAGGTGCTCACCAACCTCCCCCACACTTGAACATTTGTATCTCACGACACCAAAAATCAAGTGTGCGATGTCAGTGTCTCCTTCATAGTGTGTTCCATCACCAAGTGTGTAGTTGGTGCAGCTCTTATATTCTTAGGCATCGCATGACCCTTGTTCTTCTAATCCCAACCTGAAATGGTTAGCGACCAAGAATACACAAGGGTGCGTACTATCCTAGAAACAAGTTCTTGCTTTTATTGAATAAATAAGAATTTTGTTGGAAAGGGAAATGAGAGTCCGGGCCATCTCCCGGCAGTGCTTTGTTTATGGTCGCAAGCTCAACCATGGGGGATTCGTCCTGCAGCTATCAATGGTGATGTAGTTCCCAACTTCACCACCATGTGTTATTTATCATCATCGTTCAACTGCATAGTTAGTGCCACAATGCATCCACAAAATTTACAATGCTTACAATAGACAAAAACATCCACAACCAACCTTCTAAACATAGAAAAAACAAGGAGCAACAAGTGGTTGTGATTCGTGGTGCTAGGCGCGAAAGACTCTCGAGATCTTTTGTACGAGCATGAATCATAAAGAGATTCAAAGGTGACGCTTTCATGCTTGTTTGTGGACAGTTCTCTCTCGGGCTCTAGAGTCAGTGCCTCACAGAATTCCGTGGCCGATGAGTTCTATATCCTAAGAGAGTAATCATATGTTTGATCACGATCATGGTTGAGAACAACATAGCATGGGCCAGCAGGAAGAGGCTCAACCTCAATCGAAGGTGGTGATGGTTGTTCTTCTTCACAAAGGTGAAGGTCTTCTGAGTCATCTTCCTTAGGGGCTGAAAGTTCTGCGCCCGCAAATAAAATTGACTCAGATGATGTGAACGGAGATATAAGCATCACCATCTCGATAGGGTTTTGCTTAGGAGAGGCTTTGCCATGGAATTTTTTAAGTAGGCGGTGGCATTTGGAGAAATGGGTTCCCTAAGGATTTCATCTAGGCTGCTTTGAGATGATTTTTCTAGGAAAAGATTTCCTAAAGGGAAGCCTATGAGAAGATCAAAATCAAGGATGGAAAGATGTGAAAGTCTAGATGTACCTTGATTTTGTCTATCTCGATCGGCACTGCTAGTGTGATCCCCCGACATTCAAAGATAAGTCCCGAGGGACTTTTGAAGAGTCTGTCGGTCGGGACTAGAGGCATGCTTCCTTTGAAAGTATTCATGAGGAACTCAGACATGATGCAGGCCTCGGCAGTGGGATTGAAAAGGGCTTCTACGATAGTTTCTCTTATAGAACAATAGGTGGTTGAGGAAAGTGAGCTAATTCAAATTGCTTCGGAAGAACGCCTCACTTCCTTGGATGCCGTAGGTCTCCTGTTGCAGAGGTATTCATAGGGATCATCCTCGAATGGGAAAGAGAACATCGAAGGTTGAATTTCTTCTTCCTTCGATGTTTGTAGTTCGGGACAAGTTTCAACAGCTAAGGATGAGATGTGAAAGAGCTCAAAGCTGGTTGTTGAAAGATCCTTGTGGCTCGACTGATGCTCCTGGATGGGTTTGGTTTCTAGGACGGGGGAAGTGTTTTCTAGGATGCGATCAAGGATTTCCTTTCCTTCCATCGTCGTTTTATGTGCGAACGATCCTTCGGCAGTTATGCCGAGGTATAGGGCAGAATCCTTGTCAAGACCTAGATAAAACTCTAGTAACAAGACATGGTTGGGTAAAGACAAGTCTGCGCCGGAATGTACTAAATGAGAGAACCTGGCCTAGGCTGCACCTATCGCCTCCTTCGTAGGGAGGCGATATGAGACATGGAGAAGAACGCAAGGCAAAACTTATCTCTCAATCTTCCCCAATCCCCATTCATACTCCCTACAGTATGAGCGTACCACTGCTTCTCCCTCTCCGTGAGAGAGAAGGGAAACAATTTCCACTTTATGGTTTCCTGTGTCATGCCTGGGATTGCTAAGCATGAACACAGTTGCTCGAACTCTCGCAGGTGGTGGTGAGGATTTTCATTATCATGCCCTGAGAAGGGTTTCTCCCGAACCAAGGCTATAAAGCCAGGGCGGAATTCATAGCCGGAAGCAGTGATTGGTTTTGAGGAAGGTGGTGGCTCAAAGAACTCGCCCTTTCGAGCAGAAAGTTTTTGGATAGAGATAGGCTCCATGGTAAAGGAAAGAGATAAAAGAAAGGGATAGGTAACGGAAAAGAATAAATGAAAGAGAAAGGTAAAAGAAAGGCTACATGGGCAAACTAGGTTCAAAAACAAGTACAACAACCGTTCCCCGGCAACGGCACCAGAAATGCTTGTTGGTATTTCTTAACATTCACTAATAAATCCGCAAGCGCATGGAAGATACCGTTGTAGCACTGCACCCGGAGAGTATTCACGGTATTGTATTTTCTCAGGGAACGGAGGTGTAATGGTCTTCTAACTAGTTTTACCCTTGGAGACGAAAGAGATAGAACGGCCTGGGTAGTGTGGTTTATCTAAAGGAAAGGATTCAAGGAAGGATAAACTTGGGTTGCTAAACGTTTACTTTGGTCACCAGTCTGACTTTGGATTGCCATGACCCTCAGGCTATTAGCTCTACTCCAAACCCATGCTGGAGGGAGTACACTAACCACGAAGCAGCTTCGTAGCAGACGGACAGGGCTGGCACCACCAGTTGTCTACCCCACAATACCAGCTAAGCTTGCAGCAAACAAAGGTAAACTAGAGCCTAGACACCACGTCTATGCTTGTCATTTACTACCCCAGCATCGCGCAGGGTTACCCGTCTTTACCAGGGGCCCTCTACCAAAGCAACCATTACAAAAACAGACGATGATCCCATAAACAAATAACAAAACAAGAATAACCTTGCTGAGAGCTTACCAATAAATGAACCCGGATACTTACTCAGACGAATCGTATCCTTCGAGGTACAAGGTTGGACAGAGGCCGACAAGACTGGCTCTTCTCCTCCACTTCCTCCTCACACACTCTCTATCCTAATGATACAAGTGGGTGGAGTCCCTCTACTTCTTCTCTTCTCCAAATTGGTGTGTGTGAATCAGGGGGGGGGGGGGGGAGGGGCCCTTTATATAGTCTTTAGAAGAAGTAGGGGGCACTCGACCTCATCTCTAAGTGTGGAAACCTTAGCCACGGGGTTGAGGTTTCTTAGGGGCTACTGCTACCCATGATGCACCTAGATGAGAGGTTGTCCAGGTCCGGCCGGGTCGGCCGACCCCCAGGTGGCTCTCCCCTAGCTCAGCCTCACCTGAATGGTTGACAGGTGGGCCCTGAAGATATTGCTTGGTGATTGCTTCGTTGGTGCACCTATTTGTTCTGATTTGTGGGCCCTCCAATCTTTTTTTGATGCAGTGGACGATCTTCTGTGCATTTATGCTGTGTCTTCTCCATGTTTTCACCTTATTACCGACTTGTATCCTAAAATCACCAAGACATGTGGAATTGAATAGCATAAATTCCTATCTCTAGTTTTGGTGTTTGTTTTGTCACTGTTCTTTACAAAAGTTGACGATGAGATTTCCGACTTAAGGACCGTCAACAGATACACGGAGGCCACTGCCAACCGGCCACCGTATGTGCAAGCTGCATTGTTGCGGCCCACAACCACGCTGCGGGCGATTGCTGCCTGACCAGACCAGACCATGGGTGTGGGTATGACCCTAGAGAGTGGGAAACAAATGTCACCAGACCACAGAAAACTTGCTACCACACAAGCGGATCGTAAGCCATCAGCAGCGGGAACGGGAGGGTGCAGCGGGCAGGCGAGCGGGAGTGGGGAGAAATTGTTGCGGGTGGCGGTAGGGGAGCGTGAGGAGGCGCGTGCGGCCGAGAGGGAAGCGCTAGAGTGCGATGAGGATGGGAGGACTGAAGTGCGATAGAGAAGAGATGGAAGGAAATAGAGGACATGCGTGATTGAAGAGACTTGAGCAGGTACACAAGGACGGGTATGGAAACTAGCGGTAACAAAAACAATTCATTTTTAGCAGCAACATCCTCTAACTCGTGGTTTCTATGGGTCTACCTTTCCCTCCATCTCCATTGACTCTAACAGGCGGGTCCAACTTGAGGGCTACGGCGGGCAAGATACTGGTCAGAAACATTTTCAATTGTTTTCGTTCTTTATAGTATAATAATATAGTTAACTTTTCTATTCACGATGTTGTGTGACCTGATTTTGGCCAGATGAGTCGTGTATTAAGTTGGACCCAATAGGGGTGCGTTCTAGGGTTGCAAGACGACCTCCACCACATCCTTGTCATCCCTCTACCCTCTCATATACCTCCATAGCTGCCAAAAACAGATGGGGTTTTGTTTAGATGTAAGTTTAGCCATTGCTACTTCCTTGTAAACGCGTGTGTTTGCTAGACCATCCATTCTACTCGATTCAGAATCCCACCTTTGTCTTTTCAGATTGGTTATTAACACCATATTTGCAATTGATTTGCTTCTTCTATTTGTTCCGGCTTGTCCTTGTTGACGCAAAAAAACCGATGATTGGCCTTCCACGCCGATCACACGCGAGGACCTGGGAGATATGCTTCACTCCTGTGCAGGCTCCAAATTGGCTGCGTGGTGGTGCAGGGCGTCCTAATTAATTTGACCTGCAATTGACAAGGGATAAGAAACAATTAAATACTCGGAATGTATCGGTTGGGATTCCGAATCGTTCCGTATGGAGGCCGACAAGACTGGCTTTTCTCCTCCACTCCTCCACTCTCTATCCTAATGATACAAGTGGGTGGAGTCCCTCTACTTCTTCTCTTCTCCAAATTGGTGTGTGTGAATGAGGGGGGGGGGGGGGGGGGGAGGGGCCCTTTATATAGTCTTTAGAAGAAGTAGGGGGCACTCGACCTCATCTCTAAGTGTGGAAACCTTAGCCACGGGGTTGAGGTTTCTTAGGGGCTACTGCTACCCATGATGCACCTAGATGAGAGGTTGTCCAGGTTCGACCGACCCTGGGGGTCGGCCGACCCCCAGGTGGCTCTCCCCTAGCTCAGCCTCACCTGAATGGCTGACAGGTGGGCCCTGATGATATTGCTTGGTGATTGCTTCGTTGGTGCGCCCGTTTGTTCTGATTTGTGGGCCCTCCAATCTTTTTTTGATGCAGTGGACGATCTTCTGTGCATTTATGCTGCGTCTTCTCCATGTTTTCACCTTATTACCGACTTGTATCCTAAAATCACCAAGACATGTGGAATTGATTAGCATAAATTCCTGTCTTTAGTTTTGGTGTTTGTTTTGTCCCTGTTCTTTACAAAAGTTGACGATGAGATTTCCGACTTAAGGACCGTCAACAGATATGCGGAGGCCACTGCCAACCGGCCACCGTATGTGCAAGCTGCATTGTTGCGGCCCACAACCACGCTGCGGGCGATTGCTGCCTGACCAGACCAGACCATGGGTGGGGGTATGACCCTAGAGAGTGGGAAACGAATGTCACCAGACCACAGAGAACTTTCTACTGCACGAGCGGATCGTAAGCCATCAGCAGCGGGAACGGGAGGGTGCAGCGGGCAGGCGAGCAGGAGTGGGGAGAAATTGCTGCGGGTGGCGGTAGGGGAGCGCGACGAGGCACGTGCGGCCAGGAGGGAAGCGCTAGAGTGCGATGAGGATGGGAGGACTGAAGTGCGATAGAGTAGAGATGGAAGGAAATAGAGGACATGCGTGGTTGAAGAGACTTGAGCAGGTACACAAGGACGGGTATGGAAGCTAGCGGTAACAAAAACAATTCATTTTTAGCAGCAACATCCTCTAAGTCGTGGTTTCTATGGGTCTACCTTTCCCTCCATCTCCATTGACTCTAACAGGCGGGTCCAACTTGAGGGCTACGGCGGGCAAGATACTAGTGAGAAATATTTTCAATTGTTTTCGTTCTTTATAGTATAATAATATAGTTAACTTTTCTATTCACGATGCTGTGTGACCTGATTTTGGCCCGATGAGTCGTGTATTAAGTTGGACCCAATAGGGGTGCGTTCTAGGGTTGCAAAACGACCTCCACCACATCCTTGTCATCCCTCTACCCTCTCATATACCTCCATAGCTGCCAAAAACAGATGGAGTTTTGTTTAGATGTAAGTTTAGCCATTGCTACTTCCTTGTAAACGCTTGTGTTTGCTAGACCATCCATTCTACTCGATTCAGAATCCCACCTTTGTCTTTTCAGATTGGTTATTAACACCATATTTGCAATTGATTTGCTTCTTCTATTTGTTCTGGCTTGTCCTTGTTCACGCAAAAAAACCGATGATTGGCCTTCCACGCCGATCACACGCGAGGACCTGGGAGATATGCTTCACTCCTGTGCAGGCTCCAAATTGGCTGCGTGGTGGTGCAGGGCGTCCTAATTAATTTGACCTGCAATTGACAAGGGATAAGAAACAATTAAATACTCGGAATGTATCGGTTGGGATTCCGAATCGTTCCGTATGGGTATCTGCCAGAAGTCCGATACGGCAGTAGGGCAATCGGCTGATGACATAGCCGATTTGATGGTGAAGGCAATATTAAACAAATTAATAAAGCCTAGGTAAACAACACCTAGATCCAAACCCTATGGGCCGAGGGATGTGCAAAAGATGAACTGTACACTGGCTGATGGTATTTTAGATCTAAGCTGGATAACTTGTCAAGACTAGTAGATATCGATAATTTGGTGATAATAGAAGCAACAAGCGAGACTAAGCAGATTAATCTAACCAGAAAGAGCTGATGCCAATAACTTGTGAGTAAACAGACCTAGATCTCGTTTACTCGATAACTTGAACAAAGCAGGATAGAGGAAGAAACGATGCACCGTCAACCTTGAGCCTATCTGCGTCGTTTGATACGTAACTTACCAGCAAGCCGGAGATCCAAGTCGATGCAGCCCCGCAGTCTGGAAAGAACTCGTAAAAAGAAAATCTACTGCAACTAGGGTTTGGCGAAGTCGCCAAAAAGAAAAAAGAATAGATGCGAAAAAATGTGTAAAATGGTTTGTGTATTGATTTGATGTCCTGATACACGCCCAGAGGTAGCTATTTATAGCCTGAGCTATGACTCTTGGTCGATCACAACTATTACAATACTTGACCAAAAAGCAAACAAACTCTCCGAAAAACTACGACTCCAAATTCCTAAGATAACCTGCAGATGTCATCCGTCAGTAGCAATTCTCGCTCCATCGACTAAGATAACGCTACCTCATGTGCATCAGCCTCCTTCACCATCATCAATATCAACCATCTTCATCATCCTTTTCCCCTTTATTTGTTCTGTGCAAGAATCGGTGTCAACACATGCCCCCCCCCCCAATTTTGGAATAAGAGCATTTTGTTCTGAAATTCCAGTCAAACCGACCTTCCAACCTCTGCACAGTCTTCAACATGCGCATTATTCTCCACGTGGCCACTGTTACAATGTCATTTCTACCCCCGACTTCTATCTCTCCACATCCTTGCGATGTCTCACCTTTGGCACATTAATTCTGCCCTTCTCCACGTCCATAAATGAAGCCTTGGGTAAAATGAATCTTCTACTCCAGTTGCCTTGTCATCTTCCAACTCTCCCCTTTTCCCTTTATAAATCGGATCCATGGTCGACCACAAACACACAGGGGAGGGCCCTTCTAATCAGCATCCCAACATTCGCCCAGGCCGTCGAGGGTAAGAGATCTCCTTCTTTCTTTCATCTTCCTTCTTTGCAAACTAAGTATCCCCTTCCTTTGGCGATGGCAAGGCTTCCAGCCCCATCCACCTCATTTCGCCTCCAGCCCCGGTGAGTTCTTCCACCGACTCCACCAACTCGGAGGACAGGGAACTCATCCAGCAACTTCTCCGCGAGAAGAATGAAGCCCGCGACCTACTCTGAGGCGACTCGCAAGGTCAGCCATCTCGAGCTCGCGCTGAAAGCATGTGAAATGGCGCTGTCAGCCTCTGAGGGAGAAATGCCCGCCGTGCGCGCCCTCCTCGCCGACGCTGATACCAGAGTCGTTGTTGGCATTTCTTAGCGTCACCACTAGTAACGAGAGTGTTAGTCCCATCCCCAGCGATGGCGCCAAGAAACGTTGTGGTTGTATGTCTTAACAATTACAGAATGAATCCGCAAGTGCACAGATATACCATTGTAGCATTTCACCTAGAGCGTATTCGGGTATCATTAGTTATATTTTTCCAAAGGAGGGCATGATGTGTTAAAAGATTTACTTGGTACATAACCGATGATGACATGAATAAGCTATAGACTATAACATATACAGGGGTAAGTGATGATAAAGATATGAATAGGGGTAATGTGACACACACAACCTGACCAATGTCGAGATAAAGAATAAACTAATAAACCTACGGGTTAGTGGGAGCATAGGCATACAACAAGGTCCTAATAGCATCTATTCAGGCAAGCAAGGATCATGCAACATACACATGGTTAGGACTGCAGGTGCCGGAAAATTAGGGATACAAGGGAGAATGTCCCGTCCTGGAGAACATCCGGGCCATTACATCTTTTAGAACTCCTACACCGTACCCGAACGTCGGGGAATACACTAACCACGAAGCAGCCTCGTAGCGGACGGAGAGGGTTGTCACCACCTGCCATCTACCCCAGTCACACCGTGGAGCACAGTCATATTCGAAGGATCCCACATACCCGAGCACCACGGTCATGTATGAAGTCACTACCCCAGCGCCCCCGAGTCTCCCACCCTTCGGATGGACAAGTAAGACGGTAAGGCAAGCCCGAAGGCACAACGAACCGATATCCTTACCCAGATCATCTGGCCTAATCATATATAAAGCATAACTAGTGTAGCACCAAGCCATGATATGATTGACTAGGAGAGCAGCATAACAATGCAAAGCACGATATAATACTAGGATAGCAAAACAACCAAGGCTCAGCTCTGCATTAAGAATAGAGTACTGAGTATATGAATACAAAGCTATTACCAAGGCTGAGGACTGCTCTCCGGCCCTGAGGACAACTTGCTTCACTAAGAAAGAAGTGCTAGCCTAGCTCCACTACCCAAAGGAGTACAAGTCTCAAGTGTGAGAGAGGGAGAGAGGCTCAAGTGTGATGTATGTGGAATGAGGGGGTGAAGGCCTCCTTTTATAGTCTCCAAGGTCGGTTCCTGCTATCCCTTGATATGGAAACATTATCCTCGAGGATCAGGTGACTTGGCGGCAACTCCTCCTCGAAGTGCACCTGGATGGGAAAGAGTCCAGGGTCGGCCGACCCCTAGGATGCACCTCCCCGGCTCTGCCTTCCCCTGAGTCACTGTCAGGTGGGCCTGATTTTATCCCTTTGGTGCTGGTGCCTTAGGACGCCCGTATGCTCTGCCAAGTGGGCCCTCCTTGTAAGTGTGATGCAGCGGATGATCTTATGTACATACTTTGTTGTTTATCCTTCGTGTTTTCTTCTTATTTCAGACTTGTATCCCTGAAATGGTTAGGTAGACAATACATCTTTGGAACTAGGTTAGCGATACAATTATGTGAGTAAGAGAAATAGTTTTCCTTTATTTGTGAGTATAGTTGACGGTTGGATTTTGCACTTAAGGATTGTCAACAGTAGCCGGTATGATCTTGCTTCTTGGTGGCTTTCTTCTCCCAATTGAGCATCTGTCTAATCTCTTCTTCATCATCATTGGAGTATCAACTCCATGCGCTCCATCTGGTAGCAGCCACTGCCACCACAGCGGTGAATGCCAGGGGAACCACAGTTGCCGATTGGTTCCAGGAAATTTCCAACCGTGCCAGGTACATCGCCAGCCATGGGATCCGACAATGAGCAACCGCTGCACTGGCCATCGTGCAGACTCAGCTTGGGCACGACCTCCGGGGTTTCCAGCCCGTCTTCCCTGATGGTGACGGTCGTGATGACCTTGAAGAGCTCGTTAACGAGCTTGACGAAGCCACCAGTGCCATCGGCTGAAGTCGACGTCGAGCGCATAGTGAACAAGGTCTTCTTCGGCAACAAGGATGTAATTAGGATCCCCGCAAAATGTACACAACTCTGCTTTCGCCGTCGTCATGAACATGCTCTGTTTTTGTGGATGTTGGATTCTTCTTATTTTGTTCTAAGGGCGATATATGTCTTATCAGTCATTAACCGATTAATTGCTCCTCATAATCGGCTTGTGGAATAAGCTTTTCCTTTGATCTTTTATGCTCAAGACAATATCCCTCACATCAGCCATGACAGGCCCCGATCAATCTGTTTCAGGCATCTACCCAAATGCTAGGATGGTATCTTTTCAGATATTTTATATTCAGAGCTCGAGCGAATCTTTCCCCTTCCAATGTTTCAAGAATGTATGCATTGCCAGGGATGCATTGACTGATCCGATAGGGACCTTCCCATTTAGGAGACCGCTTGCCAAACTTCTAATCCCTTGAGCCTATGGGTAGAATCTACTTCCAAACTAATTCTACCTTACTAAATTCCATGACTCTTACTCTTTTGTCATACCATTTGGCTATCCTTGCTTTGTTCAACTCAACATTAACCAAAGCTCTCAGCCTATGACATGCCAGATCTTCCAATTCGTCCATCATCAAATTCTCGTATTCATCTGTCGTCCGCTCATTTTGCAAGCCAATGCATCTGGAACCAGTTCCCAATCCCCAGGGGAGAACAACTTCATGCCCATAAACCGGCTGATAGGTAGATACCTTGGTGGCTCCGTGGCATGCCATCCTATAAGCCCACAGTGCTTCATTCAAAGTAATATGCCACCTTCTTGGATGCTCCTCAATCTTTCTCCTGATTAATTTAATGATCCCTTTGTTGGATGCTTCAGCTTGCCCATTAGCCTGAGCATAATAAGGGGAAGAATTTAACAGCTTAATCCCCAAACCGGTGGCAAATTCCACGAACTCCCCTGAAGTGAAGATAGAACCCTGATCGGTCGTAATAGTCTGTGGAATGCTGAACTGATAGATAATATGCTCTGTTATGAAATCAATCATATTCCCGGATGTCACCTCCTTCAGGGGAATAGAATCAACCCACTTGGTGAAGTAATCGGTTGCCACTAGGATGAACATGTGATTCTAGCTAGACGATGGATAAATCTGGCCGGTTCAATACCCCACCCTCTGAATGGCCACGGCTTTATGATTGGATTCATAGCTGAAGCCGGGGCTCTCTATATGGTGCCGAACATCTGACAATCTTGACACCCTCTATAGTATTTGAAGCAATCTTCCAAAATTGTTGGCCAAAAATATCCATTCCTTCTGATCATCCACTTCATCTTGTAGCCCGATTGATGTGCCCCACAGACACCCTCGTGTATTTCGCCCATCAAGACCTTGGCTTCTACAGTATTAATACACTTGAGTAGCACGCCATCAATAGTCCTATAATAAAGATCACCCTCCAGGAGCCTTAAATCTCAGCTGCATAGAAACTTTCTGTGAAGGATCTTTTAAATATCCAATAATCTGCTTCCTCCAATCATCGGCCGATGATTCTGTATTCGTGATATCGTACACCGGCTGATAACCAGAAGCGCGCTCTGTGCGAGCCTATTGGCCTCTTCATTATGTATTCTAGGAATGGGTTCCATAGAAGCCATCTTGAATTCCTTTAGGAGGTCGAGACACTCTTCCAGGTAACCCCTCAAAATTTCATTGTTGCAATCATACCTTCCGTTCAGCTGATTGACAACAAGCATAGAGTCCCCGAATATTTCAACTGCATCGGCCTTGACCTCTCTCAACAAATTGACTCCTTTAAGTACGGCTTCGTACTCGGTTTGATTATTGGTCGATGCGACGGAAATTGGCAATGAGAACTCGAACCTCGCCCACCTAGGCGATATGAGAATAATGTTGATGCCACATCCCTTTGCACAAGTAGATCCGTCGAAAAACAAAGTCCATGGAACAGGCTCTACTACCTTTACTTCTAGCCCGCAATGGTGGGTGACGAAATTGGCCATGACCTGTCCTTTAACTGCTTTGTCCTATTGATACTGCAAGTC
Organism: Panicum miliaceum; assembly: GCA_032594955.1. Lineage (NCBI taxonomy): Eukaryota > Viridiplantae > Streptophyta > Magnoliopsida > Poales > Poaceae > Panicum > Panicum miliaceum. The sequence continues at coordinate 17,649,198 of CM064068.1, forward strand.
AAATTCCAACAAAGCCAGGATCCATTTTCCAATCCTTCCATTCAGAATCGGCATAGATAACATATTCTTAACAACATCTTCCTTGCAAATGACAAACAAAATTCAGATGATAATAAATAATGTCTGAGCTTAGTGCACGAAAAGTACAGGCATAGACACAGCCTCTCAACTGGAGAATATATGGTTTTTGCATCCAGCAGTCTTCTACTAACATAGTAAACCACCTGTTCTTTTCCTTCAAATTCTTGTACAATGGCCGATCCGATAGCGTACTCGTCAGCCAATAAATATAATCTAAACGGCTTATGTTTCTGAGGTGGGATCAACACTAGCGGGTTAACCAAGTATCGCTTTATCTCATCAATAGCCTTTTGCTGCTCCCCTCCCTAAACAAACTCCTGATTGGCCTTCAATCTTAACAGTGGACTGAATGGCTGTATTTTACCAGACAGATTCGATATAAATCGCCAGATAAAATTGATCTTGCCGATTAACGACGGAAGTTATTGTTTATTCTCCAGAGCTATCACCTTGTTGATCACGCTGATGGACTTCTGACCGATTTCAATTCCTCGTTCATGAACCATGAAGCCCAAAAACTGACCAGCTGATACACCAAAGGCACATTTGAGTGGATTCATCTTTAAACCATGATTCCTGGTGCACTCAAGGGTTTTGTGCAATTCTGCCAAATGTTCCTGAAACTCCCTTGACTTTACCATGACATCATCAATGTAAATTTCCATAATTTCCCCGATGAGCCCATGAAATATATAGTTCATGGCCCTCTGATATGTAGCATCGGCGTTTTTTAATCCAAAGATCATAACGACCCACTCGTATAAGCCGACGTGTCCTAGGCATCTGAATCCATCTTGGGAATATCTTCTTCGGCCATGAATATTTTGATTATAGCCTGCATTCACATCCACGAAGCTGATAATCTTATGCCCTACAGCAACATCCACTAATATGTCGGCTACTGGCATTTGATATCCATCCATCAGCGTAGCTCTATTCAGGTTCCTAAAGCAAATGCACACCCTTAACTTGCCATTCTTCTTATATACGGTAACCATGTTAGATATCCATTCGGCGTATTGGCACTGTCGAATGAAACCAGCCTCAATGAACTTGCTGATCTCAGCTCCAATGTCAGATAAAATTTCAGGTTTAAACCTACTAGGACCTTGCTGATACAGCCGATAGCTTGGCTTAATAAGCAACCAATGCTCCACGATAGATCGGTCTAGTCCCAGCATCTCATAAAATTCCCAAGCGAAAGAATCCTTGAAGTCTTTGAGTAAATCAATCAATTGTTGCTTGCATTTAGGATCCAATTTGGCACTAATGAACATCGGCCTTGGCCTATCCCCATAGCCAATATCAACTTTTTCCAATTCATCAGCCGATGTAAGTCCTTGCCCGAGTTTTCCTTCACCTCCTAGCCGGCAATCATCGACCGACTCCTACGTACAGTCCGTCTGAGCCAGCTTCTGATCGTGACCGGCTTTCTCCATGGATCTGAACCCCGAAATTGGCCCTTCCGAATGCTGGTTACTGACGTCTAGGGTATTAATAGGAAAGGAGCATCAGCTAATTCTGGATCCCTCACCGGAGCTAGGAAGGTCTTCATTGGGACTAACTCCCTTTGGGGATGGATTCTTTTTTGGCTTGTGTATCGCCGTTGAATTAGTGACTTCAGTTCTTCTCATTATGGCGTAGAAATATTTGCAAAACTATCTCTTGAGATCGGCCTATGTTATGATGGAATTAGCTGGTAGTGAGGAAAACCAGGCGGAGGCCGATCGAGAGAGCGAAAGTGGAAACAAGCGAATCTTCAATACATCATTTGTCACCGCTTCCCACTGAACCAAAAATCTGTTGATGTGTTCTACGGTTGACACGTTATCTTGTCCAGAGAACTTGGCAAAATCCGGTACCCTGTACTGGTGGGGTAGAGGGATTTGATCGTACGTACTGGGGTAAGGTTTCCGATATAGGGGAAATGGCTCCATAGGCTTCAAACCGAACTACCTTACTACATCGGCCATCATGCTGATCAAGTCGCTCCCAGACCAATACACCATGGTGTTCGACGTTTGAAGAGCCACATCCGAAGGAACTGCTCAACTTTGTGGTTCCATCAGCTGTGCCACATGATCACATATCAGCTGGCCATCCGATGTATCTACCTGACGCCTTCCGCCCTGATAGTGTGCCGACAGAGATTGTTGTTCCTACTAAACTAATGGGACTGGTAGTGCCATCGGCAAAGTCCTCACAGGATAACTTATGGATTCCCGATATCAGATGAGCATCGTCAGACTAATTTATGGCAAGAAATCCTGAGGTACCTCCGGAGTTGCAGAGACAGTACCTGCGGAATCACTGGGTGTTTTCTTGTGCACCGGTGATGCACTTACTACGGTAGCACATGTAAATATCATAGCTGATGGAGGTGTAGTGTACACCGGCTATACAGTTACTTGTTGCGGAACTTGAGCTTGCGCCAGACGATTACCCGTGCTTGTTGACAATATGATGGACTACCGGGGCGAAGACACGTTACCGAAAATGGTTGCGGCTCTAACGCACATTCCGATCAATGGCCCATGTTGAGAGCAATGTGACTCCTTGTATGGTGCTGGTATGACGTCCGCGAGGATACCCTTGACGGCATTCTGGACTGAATTCATCAGTACCCCTGACTGGTTGGTCATCGCTTGGCGCATAGACTGGTCGAACATCTCCATGAATCTGACCGAATCTTCAGTGAAGGTAATGTTTCTCGGCGCCGGGAGTGGTGAGTTTTGTATATCCTTTCCTCTTTCAATGATACTGAAGAACATAAGGCAAGCTTCCTCGATCTGCGCCTTGGCCTGCTCATTCAACTGCCTTTGCTCATCGTTGAGATCTTTTAGAGTAGGCCTCAGGACGTTAGGTTCGTCCATCCCATTGTTCTTGTCGTCGTTGGTCATGGTGATGTTGTTGTCGGGTCCGACTAGGCGTGCCAAAAGCGTGTTGACGCAAAAACCCAACGATTGGCCTTCCACGTCAATCACACGCGAGGACCTGGGAGATCTACTTCACTCCTATGCAGACTCGAAGTCGGTTGCGTGGTGGTGCAAGTCATACCAATCAATTTGACCTGCAATTGATAAGGGATTAGAAAAAGTTAAATACTCAGAATGTATCAGCTGAGATTTCAAATCGTTCCGTATGGGTATCAGCTAGAAGTCCGATACGGCAGTAGGGCAATCGGCTCATGACTTAGCAAATTTGATGGTGAAGGCAATATTAAGCAAATTAATAAAGCCTGGGTAAACCAAACCTAGATCCAAACCCTATCGGCCGAGGGACGTGCAATAGATGAATTGTACACTGGCCGATGGTATTTTAGATCTAAGCTGGATAACTTATGAAAAAAGCTAAACAAAATAAGATTACATAAATCTAACCTTGTCAAGACTAGCAGATATCGATAACTTGATGATAACAGCAGAAACAAGCTAGACTAAGCAAATTAATCTAACCAGAAAGAGTTGATATCGATAACTTGTGAGTAAACAGACCTAGATCTAGTTCACTCGATAACCTGAACAAAGCAGGATAGAGCAAGAAGCGATTTGCCCTCAACCTTGAGCCTATCTGCATCGTTCCACACGGAACTTACCAGCAAGCCGGAGATCGAAGTCGATGCAGCCCCGCAAACCAGAAAGAACTCATAAAAAGAAAATCTACTGCAATTAGGGTTTGGCGAAGTCGCCGAAAAGAAAAAAGAAAAGATGCCAAAAAAATGTGTAAAAGAGTTTGTGTATTGATTGGATGTCCTGATACACGCCCGAAGGCAACTATTTATAGCCTAAGCTATGACTCCTGGTCGATCACGACTATTACATTACTTGACCAAAAAACAAACAAACTCTCCTAAAAATTAAAACGCTACCTCATCGGCATCAGCCTCCTTCACCATCATCAATATCGGTCATCTTCATTGGCCTTTCCCTTTGACCTTCCCCTTTGATTTGTTCTGTGCAAGAATCGGTGTCAACAGTCCTTCGATTGCTTCCAGGAATTACCGTAGTTGTTTGGTTGATCATGCTCCACAAGATCATGGTGACCATTGGAGGTGATGTATTAGTTGCTAAGGCGCAGTATCCCTGCATGGTTATAGTCAGGTCATGAACGTTGCCTCCACCTAAAAATCGAGTTATCCCCTTTTCTCATGGAACAATCCGGAATAAACCCTAACAGGCAGCCGCCAGGCACGATGAGGAGTCCGATCTTGTTCAAGGGAGGAGGCAGTCTGGCAGGCTGCCGTCGGGAAGGACGACGAGTCTGATCTTGTTCAAGAGAAGAGACAGGCGGCAAGCAGCCGCCGGGCGTGAGACGACAAGTCCAATCTTGTTCAAGAGAAGAGGCAGGCAGCCAGTGCGCACTTGCCCACCGGCTAACAGGATGCACTAGCTGTGGCACTCACTAGTCGCCTCCCTTGAGGAACGGCAAGTTTTTTTTGGTGACGTATAAATCACTCTCGTGACAAGTTCTGGTCCATCTATTCTTTTCTTTGTGGGCCAATGTGTTGGTTATTTGGGTCCAGCCATATTTGAGTCAATGAAATATATTTAGTTGCAATTCACTGATCTATTGCCACAAATGGAACTAGCATACACCAACAAATATAATTGGTGGCAAAAGCATCATCTTCATGCAACCACTTCATTTTTTTTGCAATATAGACAAATATATTGCAACGCACGTGAGGATTTAGTGCAACATAATAAATTCGTAGCAATATCATTTACTACTTGCAACCACTTTGAATTTTGTGGCAATAACCCTTATACATTGCAACAAAAATAAAAATTATAGCAACAAAAAAAATGTGGCAATAATATGAGCTACTCACAACCATATTTAAACTGGTTGCGATAGCATCTACTTTTTGCAACGGAAATACAAAATGGTTGCAATATCACCTATCTACTGCAACATATTTTTTGTTGTTGCCATGTACTCCGTGGAATTAGTCCTAAAATCTAGTAGTGTAGAATTGTTAATTAACTATAATTTGATGCTAAACTTAAAGCAAGGACTCACTTTTAGATATCTTTTGGAAAAAAAAATCCTTCATGTCAAAAGCCTTGCAAGTGTACGAGTCGGCTAAGTAAATACCAATAGTCGGGTAAGTCTTGCTAAGTATTCGTATACTCAGCCTTGTTTGTGGCTTTATTTTATGGTAAAAGTGCTGAGGACATGATTGCTACCTTGACTTGACCTTGTAGGCTTCCTTCTATTTGGTCGGTTGAGTGGGATGCATCCTCAACCAATGAGAATCGCGGTGAATGATGTTATGTATGGACTTTGTCATGACATCTTGTATCGTTATTAGAACTATCATTTTATTTCCGCTACATTGTTGAAACTCTAAAGTATTTGTTTCATGAATTCGAACTTAGTTTGCAATATTAATCAATGTTGGACTTTGTGTCAAATTGTAGATTATTATAATCTCTGAGCTCACCTTCGAGTGCGTAGTATGTATACTTTTTTCGATCTACAAAACAGTGGTTACATTGGGATGTTACCTGACAGATTGTTAAGTTACTCCATTTTAAATGCGTGTTAGACCGGATCGACTTTATTATGATGGTTAGCGTACTTAAGCCGGATTGGTTCGGGCGGTTTTGCCTCAGTTACATTGCATTTATCCTTATTAATAGACCTTTTTTCTATCTTCTTTTATTATAGTTCTTCTTTACTGGTATAAGAAGATGGTGTATGATGTACTCCATCCGTCCCAGAATATAAGCATTTTTAGCTATGTACCAGGTTCATAACATCTTTCATCTTTTATGTACCTGGACAAGTACTTATCCAGATATATTAGATATGCTATGAACCTGAACATATAGAAATATAGTTAGGAATGCTTATATTGTGGAACAGAGGGAGTATAACTCTTATTTATTGGTAATGAAACTCTCGCCAAAACCCCGAGCAAAAGCATGATGTCACTCTCTACCCTGGCCCCAAATGTCAGCCGCGGTTCGCATAACAGCAGCCCGATCAAACCCAAGGATGTGATTGGGAATGAAGGTACTCGATTGCGACACGAATGGTAGATTCGTTGTACTTTGTTTGTCCAAATGGTTACATTCCATTTATTCTTAGTAATAGGCTTCTTTTGTATCTTCTACTATAATTTTTCTTCTCTCTTAGAAAAAGACGGTGTATATATTAAAACTCTTATTTTTACTAATGAAATTCTCCCCAAAACTCCGACCCTAAGCTCGATATCACTCTCTACCCTGGCACCAAACATCAGTGCCGGCCCGTATAAGAGCAAGCCAGATAAAACCCATCCAATTGCTTATTGCTGGCTCGAAAAAAGAAGGTAAAGACTTATGTACGACCAGCCGTATTTCAATACTGTAAAACGGCAGGCTCTATCTATCGTCGATCTCGGATCGGACCCATCACATGCGATGCGATGCCTTCCAACTCCCATCAGCACTATTCAGCGGTCGTCCCTTCCCCGATCCAATTTTATTCCGTGCCTGTCTCGTTCCCCATTTTATTTTCTTTCAACTCTTCTCTTCCCCATCCGAGAAATTTGGATGTTTAACACTCATCGTGCGGCTTCGCTAGTTTAACACTCTCAACATTGATTTCGCAAAATTGACACTAATGCTCGTTAACATCTTTATTTTCTTAACTTTTTGATTGTTTTAAAGATTTTTACTTCTTTTTTCCATTAATAGGCTAAGGAAGTGACTAATTTGCCCTTTGAATACCTTGTCTTATCTGATTGGCTTTGGTTGGGCAAATGAATTGTAGATTGCATCGGTGCCCATCAATTTTGGGCGTCACCCACCAATTCCGCACGCCGCCAATCGCCACGCCGTCGTCGCGGGACAATAGCACGGCAGTTCGGCAGCCTGACATCTGCGCCATCGATCCGGTTCGGCAGCCCATCGGCTGCATCGTCAGTCCCGTTCAACAGCCCACCGTCCGCACCACTGTCGTCCATCACTACCGCCGTCCGGCAACGACCTAGCCATCATCGGACTACGTACGCACATGAATTGCCATTTGTTTGCTTTCTTCTCAGTACTAGTCTCACACTTCAAGTTACTCCTATGCATTACAGTAGCAAAATTACACAAATCCTGAAAATTGCAGTGCCAATTTGCATTCAGTTATCTTCTCCGCAGGTGCACATGTTCAGGACTTGCACATCGTCGGATGTTTCTGAGCTGCAGGCATGTTTTATTACTTTTCCTCCATGCTCCCCCAAATTCAGCTTGCAGATGAACTCCAATTTCAGCTTGCACATGAACTCCAAGGAGAGGACGAGCTGTGCGCGGCGTGCGGCGGTGTTATCCTCCTATGCAGACCACTAACAGTCTCACGGGCAGCGTGGGAGAGACTTCCGGCTAGCTGCCATGGTAGTGTTGCAGGCACGGAGTTCTTGATGCGGCGATGGGTCACGATCGATCAAACCAGGTGCGCAGGAGCAAGGGGCAAATTAGTCACTTCCTTAACCTTTTAATGGAAAAAGGATGTAAAAGTCATTAAAACAATTAAAATGTCAAGAAAATCAAGATGTTAACGAGCAGATGTCAATTTTGCGAAGTCAATGTTGAGAGTGTTAAACTCGCGAAGCCGCACGAAGAGAGTATAAAAATCCAAATTTCTCTCCCCATCCAGAACAGCGACGCAGGGAGGCAGCTCGAGGTCCGCCGGACGACGACATGCATCGCCGTGAGCGCGACGGCGGAGGCTTATGGGCTGCGGCGGCGGATCGAGATGGTAGGCGGAGGACCACCAGGAGGATCTCGTTCCTGGCACGACGCAGGCCTGCGGGAACAGCGGCTCAGCACGGGAGCGTTCGTCTCCCCACTGCGGGCAGGCGCAGTGGAGGCCTTGTGCGGTGGCGGATGCGGATGGAGGCCTCGGGGGCGCTGGGATCCCAGCGACCTATGTGCGAATCAAGGTGGGGCTAGTGGCCGGCAAGGTGTGCGTCGGCACACGCCGAATCTCCATCTCCAAGGTCCCCGGCTCCCATCATTATGCCGCTCGCTCCAACCTCTTCTACTTCCTCCTCGAGTAATTCTCCCCCTTTCCCACTTTTATTAATTAATTGTTGGTTCGTGTTGGTCCTGGAGCGCAGAGCTACACGGTATGTGCTCAATCAAAATCGTCTATCAGACTTAACTGGATGTCTTTGGTGGTTGTTAGGTCCGCAGGTCCCTTTGTTGTTTTGTCTTGGCATTTTATCGAATAGATCATCACAATTCTTTAAGATAGGTTCATAGTGTAATGAGAACATACTGTGACAATGTTAACTACATTTATTTAAAAAAATTGTACTGATTCTTTCATAGCTAAGATATTCGGGATGGGCTCTGCATATCTTTCAAGCATTATTTGAATTGTTGCTACTTTTTTTCACTCAAGCATAGGTAGGATCCGAAATTGGGTATGAGTTCATACAGAGGATATTAAACTCCTAAAATGCTTAACTGGTACTATTAAAATGTGCACTTAATGTTAACTAAAATGCGTACAACAGATACATGTACACACATGCAGTTAACTCCATGATTTACTTATTTAGACAAGAAAATACGCACATTGTGTCGATAATAGCACGTCTCACATGTGCTACTATTTTCTGCTAGGTGTTGGCGCTAAAATCGGCCAGATAGGAATCGGCCGATGGGTCTTCAGCGTCGGACACACGACAATCGGCCGGATAGAAATCGGCCGATGGGTCTTCAGCGTCGGACACACGACCCGGGAGAATCTGCTTAGCTCCTGTTCGGGTTATCGCCCTGGTGCGGTTCGCGCGGCGTGCCAGTCAATCTGACCTGTTGATTGACAAGGAAATAGAGTATTAAATTCCAGGCGCGTCGATCGGCTGGATTTCCGATCTGTCCTGAGGAGCGCGTCGGCGGCAAATCGGCCGATTTGCTGTAGAGATGATCGGCTATAGGTCAGCCGATAATCGTATAGTAATTGTAAAAAAGACTGCTAGAGCGATCTAAACAATTACTATAGAGGCAACACTTGGAACAGATCTAATCGGCTGTATAGCGATGAATCGAAGGAGAACAATGACGAAGCCGATTACTCTGATCTCAAGCTGGATAATTGGTGATAATACTAGAATAACAGGTAAAACTTGCAATTCTAGTAAATATCGATAACTTGTGAATAAATCCAAACGAAACCACAGCGATGCGCCCGTAGTTAAAGCTCGGATGTTACTCGATAAGCGGAACCTACCAATTGGCCGGAGATCAGGTTGATGCAGCCCTGCCAATCCGTACGAACTCGTGGAAGAAGAAAATATTGGCGAAGTCGCCGACTTGAAAATAAAGTACTGGTAAAAAGTAGAAGTATTTTGTTGATTGATTTGATTATTTCGCAAAGCCCTAGCGACTCCTATTTATACCCTGAAACTAGGACTCCTGGTCGATTACGACTTTTTACAACCTTATTTAAAACAGGAAAACTACTATATCTATAATAATTTTAAAAAGGAAACGGACTCCCGCAGAATCTTCCGCCGCCGTTTCCTGATCCAATCAGGACCCCTTCAATTGCTTCCCGACCGACTTAGCATGCCTTGTTGACCATCTTTTGACCAGGATCTTCTGGAATAATCCCATCCTGTTGGCATAGGCTGCGCTACCAATCGGCCGATTTCCAACTGTTACCTCGATCGGCCGATTCCTTACTGTAGCTTTCAGATCTGCTTCATCGGCCAATCTTCTCCTCCTGACGCCGATTCAATACGTGTCAAAATCTGCCGTCAACACATGCCCCCCAGTTTCGGAGTAAAATATAACTTTTCCTTCGAAACTCTTTTCTTTAACCCTCTTCTCTGAAACGGGCGAAGTAAAAATCTCCTTCCGTTCCGCGGCACAATGATTGCAGTTTCCTCGATCCGAGCGCGCGAAACGACCGCTCCCCTGGAACTCGCGTAGACGGTGCGGTAAAAAATACCACCTTTGCCCTTACCCTCCTTATCTCTCTTAAGTACTGGTTTTCTCCGCCTCTCCTCCTCCACGAATCCAGCATCCTTTCTGCCGCATTACTGTTCATCTTCCTCCAAGTTCTTTCGATCTCCAAGCGCTCCCCCTTCTCCGGCGACCTCATCCGCAGCCTGCTTCGTCCCCCAATGGCGTCTCCGTCGGCGACCACCCCACCTACAGAGGCTCCATCGGCTGCTCCTTTGGCGGCGGCGGCCCAATCGGCGGCTTCTCCAGCAGCGTCATCGGCGACGATGGCTTCCATCCCAGAGGTAAATGCCCGAAAAATCTTTTCCTTTTCGCCTTGCTGCTTCAGTATTTTCCGGTCCCTTTCTTTTTAGGCCCTTAGGCACAGGATCACCATTCCTCTCTCAGAGTCTCCTGACCTCATCTGTCTGGGCCCTATGGGGAGTCCTGACCCAACGGATCTAATCAGTTTAGAAACTCACAGAATCCCCTTTAAGCAGTCACCCATGGATTTAGATCACTGGGTAGGCGCATTCAGATCCTGGCCGAACGAAACACCCGGGTGGAGAGAGTGGTACCAGAGGGTAGCCAGGTCTTGGAAAGTCCAATGGGAAGAACTTAAAATCGGCCAGTGCATAGATTTGTCCCTGTCTCAAATGGAAAAGAACGAACCTTTGGTTATGGCAGCCTCTTACTTCTGGTCTGATGCACTTAACGCATTTCTTTTTGGACACGGACCCATGACCCCGACCTTGGCCGATGTCCTGCTGCTGACCGGCCTAGATGTTTCCTCCGCCGATACCCCCTTCAATTATCTGTTCAAGCCATCTCATCGGCTGGAGACCAAAGGAATCGGCGGGTGGAAAGGATATATCAGTAAAAACATGAAGACAGGGACAGTCTCGCAGAGGGAGCACACCGCCTTCTTGATGATGTGGCTGGAGAAACACTTCTTATGTGGCAGAGCGGTCGGACCCACCTCCAACACTCAAGCTTTGGCAGAGTCTCTTGCACAAGGATCGGCCGTCCCCCTCGGTAAACATTTGCTGGGATCGACATACCATATGATGCATCAAATCGGCGTCAAGCTGTCGAAAGGAGAGCCGATAGGGAATCCAGGCGGCCCTTGGTGGTTCATCACCCTCTGGCTCAATCTACACATGAGCAAGGTCTCTCAGCAGAGGATAGAGACAAAGACCTTTCCCAACATCGAGTCAGAGGAGAATCCATCGGTCCGTCTCCGCTGCAGATCTGTTGGAGAGGCGGCATCGGCCTTTCCTGGCTGCCAGTTCACCGCTACCCGCGTAGCTGAATATTTCAGATACTACTATAATGGACTTAGCGAGGAGATGATCATCTGGTATCCATATCAAACCGCGGAGCCAATTTTTGAATTGCCTGTATGCTTCGACTTCTCCACCCACACATTTGATAGAGAATTGATGGATTTCTTTATTAAGCCGGGAATTCTGCCGGCTAACTTCTTCTCAGGAAAGGACTCACCCACTTATGAGTTCTACTGCCCGTCGGCTGTAGCAAGGCAACTAGGTTTTGGCCAATTGCCGATTCGAGTCTATTTCGCCGGCCAAGCAAAATTCAGAGACGGATTAACTTCAAGTCTTGATTACAGACTTAGTACCCGACTCCAGCACCATCGACTTGAACGGCTGGTCAGTTGCCTCTTTTGCCACCCAACAGTATAAATTATGGTGGGCAGAATGGAAGCAGCATCTTTTCTGTAAATCCCCATCAATTTACTGTAATATTCTGGACCCAGAGAACATCGACCCAAATGCTGCGGTATGTCCTTTTCTGCTTAGCCGATTTCAATGTTGCATTATCATCTCGTTGTTAACTTATGTTTACCTCTTCAGTCTGAAAGCCATGCTCCCCCAATGCGGAGCCGAAGCGGCCGGCCGATCGATAGCCATCATCAATACACAGTGCAGCCACTCATCGGCTTTCATGCTCCATCTATGAGAGATATCTCCACCGGCCGATCAAGACGAGCGCCCAAAAGACCAACACCGAAGATATCCAGCCGTCGGATGCGGGCTCGCATTGAATCGGCTGATCGGACGACAATAGCATCGGCTGAAGTCTCCCGTATCGGATCGGCTAGCCAGACGGCAGCAGCATCGGCCGAGACTCCCCGTGTTGGATCGGCCAATCAGGTGGAAATGATACTCGCCAAGACCTCAGGTCCTTCACCCTTACTAGCTGTTGAGACAGCCGATCCCCAAGTCACTGCCAAAGCCGGGGCCGCTGCAGCATCGCTCTTAGTAGAAGCTGTGCAGGTAACTTTATTTATCTCATGTATTCCCCAAATCTTCTGCTGACATCAATTTCATCCCTTTGCCAGGCTGCACAGGTTATCCCACCACAATCTCCACGACTGTCGGCCACGTCTCAAGTAAGGACTGAGACTACAGCAGCTCCTATTGCCGAGGTATATGATCTCTTACCCTGTATCCTTAACATTCAGGAAACTTAACCAATTTTGATGCAGGTCGACTTGGGTACGCCGATTGCAACTTCACAGCAGGAATCGGCCGGAGAACCCGCAGAGGCATGGCAAATTCCCATTACCATCTTATTTCATTTTCCCATAGTATTCTCACGAGCATTTATACCTTTCTCAGGAAGCTGGCCCAAGCGGAGCACCAATAATGATCGAATCTTCTTCTTCTGGTGAACCTAGTGTACCAATCCCTAAAACAAGGGAAATACTTCCACCGGCGCACGCAAGAGAGATTCGTTTCAAAGAGGTAATAGTCTTACCATCAAAATCGGCCAATTTCCTTTCACTACTTACTTATCCTTTGCTTCGTTCCCTTACAGGAGCAAGATTCTCCCAACAACAGTATCTTTTCTTTCGCTGTCTCCTTGGCCGATGAAGAAGAAACCGCCTCACACGCGGCTCCACCGAGCTCCGCCTCCGACGATGTTCGCTCTAAGCTCGAAAGCATCCGTACCCTCCTCCAAGGTGACATCGGCCGACTGGTGGAAGATGCATCGCCGATCCGACAACTTTTCAATGAGGTCGTAGATCACATCCCGGATGAAGTGTCGGAAGACTTGGGGTATGCTGCCTATATAGAGGGCATGCGGATTCCGGTCTCGCGGGCGCTGCAACGTATGGCCGATCGCGCTCAGATGGCCAAAATTCAGGAGGAGGTTGACTCGTACAAGCACCAGACCCAGGAAGTACATCACAAAATCAACTTCCTCGAGAACTGCCGTCCGGACATCATTGGCACAATAGATCGGCTGAAACGGAGGAGAGCAGAACTAGCCAAGGAGATGGAACAGATAACCAAAGAGATAGCCGCTGAGGAGAAAAAGCTCCAAGAACTCCCAACCATGATCAGCGAGCTGATGCAAAAAAGACAACATCTGGCCCGCGAAACAATAAGACTCCGTCGCCGCGCGTCAGAAGTACCAGGATCGGCCGAAAATGATCAGAGGATAGTAGAATCGGCCGATCAAATTAGACGACGAGTGATTGTAGCCATAGATACTTTCCTTGGGCTATAAACAATACGTTAAACATTATTGTTCCTTTGATGCCACTGTGCCGATTCGGTTTTGAACTGCTTCATGTAATCCGTAATTTGCACTTAATAATGAATCCCAATATTTCTTTCACCAGATGTGTGGCCAGAAAACCGATGAGAAATCGGTCATGTTAACTTGACATATTTTCTTTTTGTACTCAGAATCCAAATCGACACCAACGTACGTCGGCCTTGATTTGCTGCTATCTCTTAAATCTCCCATCTCTAATGAATCGGCCGACGTGAACCCATGCCCCAGCTTCTCATCCTTTCGAACGAGCTGAATCTTCAGAGCCGTCTGCTTGGATCGGCTGTAGACCGAAATCGGACACTTTCAGGAAGTCCGTGTCCCAAGTCCTGCCAGATATACACTTGACGTGCTCGCAGCTCCACTGTTGTGTGTCGGCCGCTGCAACGCTGTAGACAGAATCGGCAGCGACTATCTCTGTACTGTCGCCGACCCATTGCACAAGGCATTGATGCATAGTAGATGGGACACAGCAGTTTGCATGTATCCAGTCGCGACCAAGCAGCATATTATAGGACCCTTTGCCATTAATGACGAAGAAAGTAGTGGGGAGGGTCTTACTGCCGATGGTGAGGTCGACGCAGAATGCTCCGCGGGCGGGTGACACGTTACCTTCGAAATCTTTCAGCATCATGTCCGTCTTGGTGAGGTCGTCGTCGCCCTTGCCCAGCTTGCGGAACATGGCATACGGCATGATGTTGACTGCCGCGCCTCCATCTACCAGTAATTTGGTGACGGGTCTTCCGTTGACATACCCTTTGAGAAACAGCGCCATAAGATGTTGTCGTTTTTCCTCTTCTGGTTTCTCAAACGTAGCCGTCATCGGCTCTAATACCAGTTGTGCCATTTGCTCTTCCTCTATTTTTGTCACTTTGTCCCGATCGCTTGGCGCCATGAACTCCATTGGCAGTATGAAAACCATATCAATCTCGGCTGCCGATTCTTGGTTATCCGTTTCTTGATCGCTTTTCTTTGGGCGCCAAATTCGAGATTTCACGTTCCTTCTCTCTGGCACCTGTCTCCGTTCTTCTTCTTGATGCTCCCACTGGCGTAGGCGTTGGATCCTTCGCTTTTGGGATCTGGATAGGCCGTCAGGACACCACCTGGGATTCACTAGTTTGGCCGTTGGTTTGGCGTGTTCCCAATCTGGTTCCCTTCCTAGGGGATCTTCGTCTGACACCCTATCATCGGCCATCTCTTCCAGCCGATCATGCGCGCTGATCCTGCCCCCCAGTCCATCTTGCTGGCCGATCTTGCTTTTTGACCTGCCGTACTGGTCAACTCTGCCCCCCAGCCGATCATGCACCGAAACGCGCCGTTCTTCGCGCCGATTTCTGTTGATCGGCTCTGATCCTCTATCCCTAGAGTGTGGCTTCGGGCGATCGTTGCGGTTTGATCCGTCGCACTCCGGACAGTTATCGGCAGATGGCAATCTGATATCGTTCTCCCAGCAGTGGATGAAGAACGGACATTGCCAGTGATCTTCATGCCAACGTATCATCTCTTCCTGGTGTTGTGTTTGTTCTTGCTGTCGCCGATATTTGCTTAGTAGAAATCGGGAGGTGACAGGCCTGTGTGGTCGTTCCGGTCCTCGCGTATTTCTTCTGATTTCCTCCGTTGAGATCTGTCTCCTGGGGTCGACAGCGCCATCTCTTCTCGCCGATTCTGACGTCAGCACCTTTGTTTGACTTGAGTCTCCTTCAGCGTTGACCGTGTTGGCCGGGAATGGATGTTGATCTATCTTCATCGGCTTCGCTGATTGGCTTGGAGTTTCAAACTTGAGCCGTCCCTGTTCAATGGCCGATTGTATCTGCTGGCGGAAGACTTTACATTCATTAGTGTCATGAGAAGTAGCGTTGTGCCACTTGCAGTATTTCATCTTCTTAAGTTGATCGGCCGTAGGGATGGTGTGATGCTGTGACAGTTTAATCTGTCCCTGCTGAAGCAGTAGATCAAAAATTTTATCGGCCTTCGACGTGTCAAAGCCGAATGTCTCTGGCTCCTTCTTGCCAAAGGGACAGGATATTGGTTTTTTCCCTTTTACCCATTCCGCCAGGCCGATTTCTTCTTCCGCATCGGATTCAGATCCTTCCAAGTATGCCACCTTCTTTTGGAAGCTCCTCCGCTGTTCGAACGGTCGGACCTCCTGCCCTGATAATCGGTGGACGATCTGACTCAGGCTCTCAAACTCTTGGGCAGCATATCTCTCTCTGATTTGCGGTAAGAGGCCAGACTGTAGCACTTATTCTTGATTTCCCTGAACCTCTGAATGTACCCTGTCACCGGTTCATCGCTCCTTTGCCTGAGGCTAGTTAAATCCGAAATCTTCATCTCGTGTACTCCTGCATAGAAGTACTTGTGGAATTGTTTCTCCAGATCGGCCCAAGTGACGATAGAATTTGGTGGTAAAGTGGTGAACCACTGGAAGGCCGATCCGGACAGAGATGATGAAAATAAACGCACCCTCAGAGCATCTTGTGTGGCAGCTTCTCCGCACTGGATGATGAATATGTTAATGTGCTCCACCGTGGATGTGTCGTCCGTCCCTAAGAACTTGGTGAAATCAGGAACTTTGTAGCGGTATGGGAACGACAACGAGTCATAGGCCGATGGATACGGCGTTTTGTAAGTATAAGTTTGAACTTTCGGCTTCAGCCCAAACTGATCTTGGACTACTTCTGCTATCTTTGCCGTCCAGTCCACCTGCTGCTGATGAACGGTTGTTCGAGGCGCGGGCATATGCTGAAGGGCTGGTTCGGCCAGGTGATGAATCGGCGAAGTTTCTTGAGCGGCCGATAACTGCTGGCGAAACGCGTCCGCACCCCCTTCGTACGTCGTTGCTGGCACCGTGCCTCTGAATGCTTCCACAGTGCTTGCCCCCCTGCCGATTTCTGGTAAAATCGGCTGGTACTGGGAGACCGTCGGCCGGGCGGCCGATTGGTACGGCACCTGGAACGGATAAGTGCCATGCCCGTTCGCTGGCTCGGGAAAATACGTCGTGGCTGATGCCCCCCAAGGCACTGAGCTCGTAGGCAGTGTTTGCACAGAAGCCATTTGAACGGGTTGAAGCGGCGCTCGCGATGGGAGATAAGGTGCACCGCTGTATCTTGGAGACGCCGGAAGTGGTGGAGAGCTGTATCCCTCGCGCTGCGTCAATATCGGCTAAGAAGCCGATTGGGATGTGTACGGTAAGCTTCTGGCCGGCAGAGTAGTTGGAGAGGCATATGCCGGTACCTGATAACCTTGAACGGCTCCGCTGGCCAGAGAGTTGACGACGGCGTTGTACACCGTGTTGCTCATCACCGAGGATTGGTCAATGAACGCTTGATACACGGACTGTCGAATCATCTCTGACATCTTGCCCGAGTCTTTAGCAATGGTGATGTGGCGAGGAGCTGGGATAGGAGCCTTCTTGACTGCTTCCCCGCTTCTGGTGCGACTGAACGACTGGAGGTACATCTTCTTGTAATCTTCCAGATGTTTGGCCAATTCCTCCCTCTGGTCGTCCTTGAGATCAGCTTCTGTGACCCCAATGATGTTGCTGTCAGAGATTTCCGCGTTGTTCGACATATCAGATCTTGGATGTGTCCCACTGGGCGTGCCAAAAGTGTGTTGGCGCTAAAATCGGCCGGATAGGAATCGGCCGATGGGTCTTCAGCATCGGACACACGACCCGGGAGAATCTGCTTAGCTCCTGTTCGGGTTATCGCCCTGGTGCGGTTCGCGCGGCGTGCCAGTCAATCTGACCTTTTGATTGACAAGGAAATAGAGTATTAAATTCCAGGCGCGTCGATCGGCTGGATTTCCGATCTGTCCTGAGGAGCGCGTCGGCGGCAAATCGGCCAATTTGCTGTAGAGATGATCGGCTATAGGTCAGCCAATAATCGTATAGTAATTGTAAAGAAGACTGCTAGAGCGATCTAAACAATTACTATAGAGGCAACACTTGGAACAGATCTAATCGGCTGTATAGCGATGAATCGAAGGAGAACAATGACGAAGCCGATTACTCTGATCTCAAGCTGAATAATTGGTGATAATACTAGAATAACAGGTAAAACTTGCAATTCTAGTAAATATCGATAACTTGTGAATAAATCCAAATGAAACCACAGCGATGCGCCCGTAGTTAAAGCTCGGATGTTACTCGATAAGCGGAACCTACCAATTGGCCGGAGATCAGGTTGATGCAGCCCTGCCAATCCGTACGAACTCGTGGAAGAAGAAAATATTGGCGAAGTCGCCGACTTGAATGTAAAGTACTGGTAAAAAGTAGAAGTGTTTTGTTGATTGATTTGATTATTTCGCAAAGCCCTAGCGACTCCTATTTATACCCTGAAACTAGGACTCCTGGTCGATTACGACTTGTTACAACCTTATTTAAAACAGGAAAACTACTATATCTATAATAACTTTAAAAAGGAAACGGACTCCCGCAGAATCTTCCGCCGCCGTTTCCTGATCCAATCAGGACCCCTTCAATTGCTTCCCGACCGACTTAGCATGCCTTGTTGACCATCTTTTGACCAGGATCTTCTGGAATAATCCCATCCTGTTGGCATAGGCTGCGCTACCAATCGGCCGATTTCCAACTGTTACCTCGATCGGCCGATTCCTTACTGTAGCTTTCAGATCTGCTTCATCAGCCAATCTTCTCCTCCTGACGCCGATTCAATACGTGTCAAAATCTGGCGTCAACACTAGGCAATAGTTCAATTTCAAATATATGGAGAAAAGTCTAATATTTGTACTTTGTTAAGCAACAATACTATACTTGATTAGAAAATAATAATATACTTGATCAAGCAACAACATTGTACTAGTTAATTAGGCAATTATGTTTTACTTTGTTGGCAATAATATTGTACCTCATTAGGCAATATTACTTATACATTTAGGCAACAACACTGTACATTATTAGGCAATGTTATTGAGCATATTCATCTAAACAATAACTGTCATGTACGGGCAAGCATACACCAGGCGTCGCAGAGCTGCACGCCCGGAGGACACGCTAGGCAACGTGCATGACAGGACACGCTCGGTGGCTAAGTTTGAGAGTTAGTTTCTATTTTAGTTCCTTAATTCTAGGAGAGTTAGACTCGGGCTAGTGGAGGCTTTTGGCCATATATTGTAACCGCATGTTTGGTGAAAGGCGAGCAATACATTATTAATCTATTTTCCTGTCTCTTCTCCAAAACTAAGCCGACGGCAGGGGGGGAAAACCTCGCCGGCGATGACGGACCAAGGCTACGGTCTCCGTAGCCGAGGGCCAGCTACCCTAGGTCCCGACGCCCTTGACAACCTGGTATCACGATCCAGGCGATCCTCGTCCTCCCGGTTATCTTCACCATCCGCTGCCACCAATCCACCGCCCCCAGCCGCCGCCATGGGTGACGCGGATCAACTCAAGTCCCTCACCGAAGCCATGAAGGCGCTACAGGTTACACCCGAGGCCAACGCTAAGGCCATCGCCGCCCTCACCGCCGCACGCACATCATCCTCGAACTCCAAATCGGCATCCGGCGAGCACCACAACGATCGACCGCCAAAATTCCAGAAGATGGATTTCCCCCACTACGACGGCAAGTCCAATCCGTGGATCATCAATCGCTGCGAATCGTACTTCCACCAGCAGCGGATCATGGAACAGGAGAAGGTTTGGATGGCGTCGTACAATCTGGAAGCGGGGCGCCCAGTCGTGGTACATGCAGGTGCAACAAGATGAGGGCACGCCTACCTGGAGGCGCTTCACGGAGCTGCTGAATTTGCGCTACGGGCCACCGCTGCGTTCCGCGCCACTGTTCGAGTTGGCAGACTGCCGGCGCACTGGCACTGTGGCAGAGTACCAGGACCGCTTCCAAGCCCTTCTACTGCGCGCGGGTCGTCTCGACGAGGCGCAACGCATCAAGCTCTTCACGGAGGCCTCCTCCCGCCGCTTAGCATGGACGTACAGGTCCAGAACCCATAGACGCTCGCCGCGGCCATGAGCCTGTCACGTCAGTTCAAGTTGCGGGAGCAGTACGTGGCCGCCGCGACGCCCACGGCGCTCCTGCCGGCACCCCGACCACGCCTGGCCTTGCCTGCACCACCGGGCACCAAGCCGGCTGCTCAGGGCACG
Source organism: Panicum miliaceum (assembly GCA_032594955.1). Taxonomy (NCBI): domain Eukaryota; kingdom Viridiplantae; phylum Streptophyta; class Magnoliopsida; order Poales; family Poaceae; genus Panicum; species Panicum miliaceum. Next base: position 17,668,917 of record CM064068.1, read on the forward strand.
GTCTCTGTGGAAGGACGGGCCATCAAGCACCTGACCACGGCGGAGCAGGAGGAACGGCGTCGTCTGGGCCTCTGTTATAATTGCGACGAGAAGTATACCAGGGGCCACAACAAGATTTGTCGCCGTCTCTTCCTCTTGGACAGCTGATCAAAGAAGATGACGGCGAGCCGCGGGACGCTGCTGTCGAGGATGCGGCCACGGAAGAGCCGCCCGCCTACTCTTTACATGCCATCGTCGGCGTGACCTTCAGCGACACCATGCAGATCCCGGTCTCCATTGGCCCCGCGTCTCTCGTCGCCCTCCTCGACTCCGGCAGCACCCACGATTTCATCTCCGAGGACGCTGCGCTCCGTACCGGCATTTCCATCCAGCGCCGGGCACGCCTCTCGGCCATGGTGGCCAATGGTGAGCGCATCACGTGCGCTGGCGTCATCCGCAGCGCCCCGCTGTCCGTGGGCGGCGAGCCGTTTCCAACGGACCTCTTCGTCATGCCGCTTGCCGGCTACGACGTCGTCCTCAGCACAAGATGGTTAGCTGCTCTGGGGCCGATCACGTGGGACTTCAGCACCCGTTCCATGGCCTTCAACCTCCGGCGGCGCCAGATGCGTTGGCAGGGCCTGGCTGGTCCTACTTCACCGGCTGTACGCACCACGACGGCAAGCACCACCCTACTGGAGGAGCTCCTCGGTGCTTTCGACGATGTCTTCGCCGAGCCGCACGGTCTTCCGCCGGTCCGCAGCCGCGACCACAGCATCACGCTGCTGTCGGGCGCCCCTCCAGTAGCTGTTCGGCCGTACCGCTACCCCGCCATGCACAAAGATGAGCTGGAACACCAATGTGCGGCCATGCTGCACCAGGGTCTCATCCGCCGGAGTTCTTCGGCGTTCTCTTCACCGGTCCACCTCGTCAAGAAGGCCGATGGGTCGTGGCGCTTCTGCGTCGACTACCGCGCACTGAACGCCATCACCGTCAAGGATGCCTTCCCCATTCCGGTGGTCGACGAGCTCCTCGACGAACTCCACGGCGCGCGGTTCTTCACCAAGGTCGACCTGCGCTCCGGCTACCACCAGGTCCGCATGCGGCCAGCGGACATCGCCAAGACCGCGTTCCGTACCCACGACGGCCTCTACGAGTTCCTGTTCATGCCGTTCAGCTTGTGCAACGCCCCGGCAACTTTCCAGGCGCTCATGAACGACGTGTTGCGTGCCTACCTCCGCCGGTTTGTGCTTGTTTTTTTTGACGACATTTCGATCTACAGCACCTCCTGGGCAGAGCACCTGCGCCAACTGTGCACCGTCCTCGTCCTACTCCGCAAACATCGTCTCTTCGTCAAGCGCTCGAAGTGCGCTTTCGGCGTCGACTCCGTCGCCTATCTCGGCCACATTATCTCAGCGGCGGGCGTGGCCATGGATCTGGCCAAGGTCCAGGCGATCCATGATTGGCCTCAGCCTCGGTCGGCACGGGCGGTGCGCGACTTCCTAGGCCTTGCGGGGTACTACCGCAAGTTCGTCCACAACTACGGTGCGATCGTGGCGCCCCTCACGGCGCTATTGAAGAAGGAGGGGTTCTCCTGGAACGACGACGCGACCACAACCTTTAGCGCGCTCAAGGCCGCGGTGACATCAGCTCCGATGCTGGCCTTGCCGAACTTCACCAAGCCTTTCGTCGTGGAATGTGACGCGTCGTCTCACGGCTTCGGCGCGATGCTCATCCAAGATGCGCACCCGATCACGTTCTTCAGCCGCCCCGTTGCTCCGCACCACCGTTCCCTCGCCGCTTATGAGTGGGAGCTCATCGGCCTCGTTCATGCTGTGCGCCACTGGAGGCCGTACCTATGGGGCCGCAAGTTTCTCGTCAAGACAGACCACTACAGCCTCAAGTTTCTTCTCGACCAGCCCCTCGCCACGATTCCCCAACATCACTGGGTGGGGAAACTGCTCGGTTTCGATTTCTCAGTCGAATACAAACCGGGGACGATGAACACGGTCGCTGATGCTCTCTCTCGACGCGACACGGATGAGGGCGCGCCGCTCGCCATTTCGGCACCCCGCTTCGACCTCGTCGATCGTCTCCGTCACGCACAGGCTACCGATCCAAGCTTGGTTGCCTTCCACAACGAGATTCACGCCGGCACGCGTGCAGCGTCATGGGGCGTGGTCGACGATCTGGTGACATACGTTGGCCGCCTGTTTATTCCTCCGGCTTCACCCCTGTTGCAGGAGATCATCGCCGTTGTCCATGATGACGGCCACGAGGGCGTCCAACGCACACTACATCGACTACGACGTGACTTCCACTTTCCCAACATGCGCCGCGCCATCCAGGACTTCGTGCGCGCGTGTACCACTTGCCAGCGGTACAAGACGGAGCATCTGCACCCTGCTGGCCTTTTGCTGCCCCTGCCGATACCCACTACGGTGTGGGCTGACATTGGTCTCGACTTCATCGAGGCGTTGCCGTGCGTCAACGGGAAATCGGTCATCCTCACGGTGGTCGATCGCTTCAGCAAGTATTGCCACTTCATTCCGCTTGCGCATCCGTATACGGCGAAGTCCGTGGCGCATGCATTCTTCACCGACATAGTTTGTCTCCACGGTGTACCGCAATCCATGGTGTCCGACCGCGACCCGGTCTTCGCCTCGACATTTTGGCGCGAGCTCATGCGCTTGATGGGCACCAAGTTGCACATGTCGTCGGCATTCCATCCACAGTCCGACGGCCAGATGGAGGCCACCAACCGCGTCATCGTGATGTACCTACGCTGCTTCACGGGGGATCTTCCTCGTCACTGGCTCCGCTGGTTGCCGTGGGCCGAGTACACCTACAACACGGCATACCAGACCTCTCTTCGCGAGACACCGTTCCGGGTGGTCTATGGGCAGGATCCCCCTTCCATACGCTCTTATGAGCCAGGGGAGACCCGGGTGGCTGCTGTTGCCCAAGAAATGGCGGACAGGGAGGCCTTCCTTGCTGATGTGCGTTTCCGTCTCGAGGAGGCGCAGGGCAACCAGAAGCTGCAATATGATAAACAGCACCGCGCGGTGGAGTACCAGATCGGCGACTGGGCATTGCTGCGTCTTCGTCAACGTCAGGCTGCATCGCTCCCTCAGGCGCAGAAAGGGAAGCTCAAGCCTCGCTTCGTCGGGCCGTACCGTGTCACCGAGCTCATCAACGACGTCGCCGTTCGGTTAGAGCTGCCGGCAGGTGCCCGACTCCATGATGTGTTTCATGTAGGTGTGCTAAAGAAGTTCGTCGGAACACCGCCGGACGCACCGCCACCTTTGCCTTCCATCCAGAACGGGACAGTTGTTCCGGAACCTCTTCGTGTCGAGCGAGCCCGTCTTGCGCGCGGTGTTCGTCAGCTCCTCGTGCAATGGCGTGGAGAGCCGGCTGAGTCAGCTACTTGGGAGGATCTCGATGTTTTCCGCGAACAGTACCCGACTTTTCAGCTCGAGGATGAGTTGGATTTCGAGGAGGGGAGAGATGTCATGTACGGGCAAGCATACACCAGGCGTCGCAGAGCTGCACGCACGGAGGACACGCTAGGCAACGTGCATGACCAGGACACGCTCGGTGGCTAAGTTAGGAAGTTTGAGAGTTAGTTTCTATTTTAGTTCCTTAATTCTAGGAGAGTTAGACTCGGATTGGTGGAGGCCTTTTGCCATATATTGTAACCGCACGTTTGGTGAAAGGCAAGCAATACATTATTAATCTATTTTCCTGTCTCTTCTCCAAAACTAAGCCGACGGCAGGGGGAAAAACCTCGCCGGCGACGACGGACCAAGGCTACGGTCTCCGTAGCCGAGGGCCAGCTACCCTAGGTCCCGACGCCCTTGACAATAACATAGTTCTAAATTTGCCTAAATATTATACTTCATTATGCAATGCCATTGAGCATATTCATCTAAGCATGTGTTCCATCTCTTGTCTGCTGCTTGTAAGCTACCTGGTTTTGATCATCACCCGAATCATTCTAAAAGCGCAGTGTCACATGTCTAGGTTCCTTATCTGATATGCACAGATTATCATTTGAAAGCTAAATGTCTCAAATTTGTATTTTTGTTTTGCCTAGCTGAAGCAGCATATTCTCTTATATGAATGAATACTTGTGCATTATCGATACCACCCGGATAACCTTTAATTTAGATTTTCTAACTGAACTAGTACAATAGCCTAACTGAGAACTTAATTGAGAACGATTTTAGTTAAGGGAAGGCGAGCAGCAGAATATGGGCAAACCAAATATCATATTCACCTGTTTCCTGCTAACAAGTTGATGAATTAGGATGGAAATGAAAACATGGTATAAGAAACACATTTATATTTAGTGATATGGTTTCTTTCATAAATGCATTTCTTATTAGCTGATGCTTGCATTGTCAATGTTCAAAATATAATAGTTCCTCCATTTTCTAACATTTCTTAGCTGATGCTTTCAGGGCATCAGAGTTGCATTTTTGTTCAGTTCTATGTTTTCATGGGTCTTGAACGATATGTAACTGGGGTGGTTAGTGTAGAATCTAGGGAATTTAGTGTATGTCTGCCAAGCATTTTGCATCTATTATAGAAGCAATTTTTATATGAGCTACTGGGCAGTTTTGGTTATGCAACAACTTTAGTGTATGCATTCCAGTCTTTTCTATATTTAAACTATGAGCAATTCTATTTGAGTCACCATATAGTTTATTTATTCAACTATGGTGGCCCTAGTTTTTATTCTATGCATCGCTTTTCATGTACCAGCAAAAAAATTAAGTGTTACTTAGGAGGGAGCTAATATGATTTTAGTCATCCTGGGCAGTTGATAACTGCCTAGTTATTTAGCTTGATCTTATTTTTTAGTCTAATAAATATCCATTGCAGAAATGAAAATACTAGTAGGCTGTGCAATTCTAAAATGACTGATTTGATGTTCTTTTGTGCATATGTTGCCTGATAATGTTGTGCATATGTTGCCTGATAATGCGTGATGTGAATGGGGCCTGATGTGCTGTGCTGTTTTTGATTCAGATTTTGCCCAATAATGAAAAAGTTATTTTGTTAGGGCGTAGGGGTGGTAGAGGGTCTTAATTTTTGGCCTAGCAAATCTAAGAGCCCGGACACTAAAAGGGCTGGACTCTAATCTTATACAATTTTAAACTAAAAATATTAAGAGCCAGGTTGAGCTGTGAAGGGAGCATTAGGGCCATGGCCCATTACCACCCCTCATCCATTACCACCCCTCACCGATGGCATATTTTGGTTGCAACTCTGGATGATTTCCCTGGGAGCAGATGCTGCTTGCAGGCTGCATGTGAATGTGTTCGATTCTGCCTTGCCGACAACTTGTAGAGTGGATTGTTTGATTGAAGTCTGGTGCGTGAGAACTGAGTGATCAAAGTGATTAAAGTTCAGGCAACGGCTAGCAACGTCGATTTTGGTGGCCTGGTGGACGAAGCAATGCCCGGTACCTAAGACTTCAAACAAATACGTCATAGGCAGAGTGCGGACCACGGTCCAGCCATGCAAAATTGGTTCAATGCTGCAACCAAACATGCCCTAAGTGTTTCAATTTTAAAATTTTTGTGCAAAAGCATATCATGTACCATAAGAAATGTAGAATACATGTGTTTTTTACACAAATGGGTGCATTTTCTTTTGTATAATAGCATATCATTTGCTATGTCAGAGATGATTCGTTTGTATAGATGCACAATGAATGTCAGGATGGCGAGGCATGTTATACCACAGAAAAGATTGCGTGGATCTCGCTCGGCACCATCCCTTAGGGCGCTTTAGGTGTGAAAAAAAGGCTGCAGTGGCAGTTTTTTCAAAACCAGAAAGCACATAAAGAGCCTATGATTCTGGGTGCTAAAAATGGAGTGGCTGTACGACCGGCCTAATTAAATTAGTCAGTTCCAAAAAAGAAATCAGGAAAGCAAGAGGCGGATACGAAGGAAAACGAAAGGAGGCCATCGCGTGACGTGGCTGGCCTGGCATCATCAGCTCGACCACCACACCATGTTGTATATAGCCCCCGCCGGCCCCGCCGCTATGTTCTCACCTTTTGCCGTAAGCAGAGCGCTCCAGGACAGGGAGGGGCCCGGCCGGCTGGCGAGGCATCCTCCTTGGCCCCGCGCCGCGGTGCTAGTAGCCTAGCACTAGCAGCGCGGATTGGATCAGAACGAAGGCCACGTCGAGGCCTCCGTGTTGGCGTGTTGGCGAAATGAGAATTTTCAGGAGCGCCGGACGAGGTGGGTGCTCGGCGGGATAAACCTCGGAATATTTGAGGATTCCGGCCGCGCGACGTGGTGCTCATCCGTTCGTATGCAGAGAAGAATCTACCCGGCGACGCTGATTGGGCGATGGGCCAGGCCGACTGGCGGAGTAGCAGCGACGCGCACGTATGATATAGCCTCGCTTTCTCAGCACGTACCATTCAGTCCGCTCAATGTAACAGTCATCTTTATCAAAAAAAATCCCTTCTCGCAAGAAAACTGGTTCCCCTGACGAGCAATCTAGGAAGTAATAAGTAAGTGGTTATTTCAGACAATTTAATTTCTGACAGATCGAGACATTTGTCCAAGTGGCCTGTGGATATGCGATCCTCCACCATGCTGGGGCCGCACATCAAGCCGCGTGTGGGCGACATCAAGTAGCGTCGATCGACCGATTCTGTCGTGCCTTCAAAGTTCGACACTGTACGATTCGTGCCATTCATGTACCAATTGGTTACATAAACATGCATCAGTTCTCACTCTTCTCCTAACCAACCTGTTTTAGCCCAAACCGGCCAGCCGCGGACCTATAAAGGGCAGCGAGCAGGTCGCAGAGACGCGGCTTAGAGCAGCTCCTTTGGGCAGCTACCAGGCCAGCGGGGCCGGCCACTGAGCTTAGCTTAAGTCATAGCTCCTGACCTTGCTACTAGCTAGCTAGGGTAGGAGAGAGCATACATGGCGGGCACATCGTGGTCGTCGTCCTCGTCCTGCACGTCGTCGTTCGATTCCGTCGACGACGATACCGTCTGCGTCCTCAAGCCCGACGGCATGGGTGCCACGGCCGAGGCAACAAGCGTCAAGTTCCTTTGCAGCTTCGGCGGTAGGATCCTGCCCCGCCACACCGACGGTGCGCTGCGCTACCTCGGCGGCGACAACCGAGTCCTCTCCGTCGACCGCCCCCTCCAGTTCTACGGTGCACATCCATCTGTGCTTACTAGAAGCTTAGACAGACCAACTGCGGCAAGCGCTTGACAGTGTCGCGCGTGCTTTCTCTGACTTCGAGTTGTGTACTGTGGTCGTGTCTGCTGTGTTGGCATGCAGAGCTGCAACGGAAGCTGAGGGAGTTGTGCGGGTGGGAGGTGTGCCTGCGGTGCCAGCTGCCGACGGAGGACCTGGACGCGCTCGTCTCCGTGACGGGCGACGAGGACCTCGCCAACCTGCTGGAGGAGTACGACGCGGCCGGAAAGGACCGTCTCCAGCCGCTCAAGATCCGGGCCTTCCTCTTCCCGAGGACGCCGCCGTCCCTGCAGCCGCGCAGCAGCCCCCCGTCCACCCCGGCGGCGTCCGTGTCAACAAGGCCGTCGTCCCCGGCCGCCGCCGCCCGCGTCGCACCGTCACCGACGACGTGCGCGCCGCGGTGGTGGGCAGCGCCCCCGCAGCTGCGGACTGCCCGCCCGGCGCGCGCGCCGCACCAGCCGCAGCGCTACTACCGGCACGGCCCCGGCGAGGCGCGGCCGCACCGGTACCTCGTCCACAACGGCAGCCACTGGCAGTAACGGTCTTCGACTCTTCGTTCGCAACCATGGAAAGAAGAAGAACGGAGTGTACGTGTACGCGAGGGCGCCGCGTCACGCGCATGTGCACGCAACGTGTGACCATGTACTACAGGCTAGTGCCCTGGCGTACGCGCATGTCGGCATGTGTTCTCCTGTACTACTAGATCTAGATCGCTTCGTCTTTTTTTTTTTGCAACACGGAATGAGGTGTGCGGGTTGGTACGGGAAACCAGCACAAAAAGCGATAAGGTTCCGCTCCTCGAGCGGAGCAAAGAGCTATCTGCTCGGCTCGACGGCTCGCCCCTTGCTTTGCCTTGTATTGTACTCAACTTGCGCTCCGATCCGTCCATAGGGACGTGTGGTTGGCGTGGCGCGGCGTGGTGGGCCAGGGCAAAGTGGTCGAGGTGCGTCTCGATTCGGTGCAGGCAAGCGATGTGTCCGTTTGCTGGGGCCGAGTCTAGAAAATATTCCCGTTTCAGACCTTTTCTCCGGGCGCACCAAAAACATCATAGTGAATCTTCCTTCCGTTATGATGCTCCATGGTTAGAGACACCAAACACACAGATTTTGTCGCAGCCACATACTCTGTTCGATCCGCTTGCACAAGTTCAACTCATTAGCTCTCCCCGTTTTGTACCGTTTGCAGGCCCATTGGAGGTGGAGGACAGCCATTTATACGTCGTTTTGGAAAAGATCATACTTCGTGTGAAAAAAAGGGTGCGTTTTAAAACTTGAATGCAGCCGTAATTAAAATAATCAAATTTGACCGTCAGACCTACAATGTCTATCTTTTTCGTATACTTGATGAAGTTTTCTGAGTGTCATTGGTGGGATTAACCTCACCCTCTTGGATTGTCTTCCTCCAAGACCTAGGGCAACATTTGTTCTCCCCACCTTCCTACGCCTAGCGTCCTGTAGATTTCAAAAGGCATAACTTGTAAGCATGTCAATAAATTAGAAGCACTTATAAGCAGTGGAAATATGTAATCACTGCATTGGAAAAAATAGTGCTGCTTGTAACCATAGGAAATATCTAGCTCACACATCCCCCGCCCCACAGCCAAGTATAGAAGATGCACCTTATTTTGTAGGGGTGTCCGCTCCTCCTCTAAGTCTGTATCATCATCTCCATTGTCGGGCTCCTCTTCTTGAGGGATGTAATCCGCATCATTGCCAGACCTTCTCCCCTTGCTGCCTTCACTACAACCCTTTGAAGTTGTTTTTCTTCCAGTATTATGGGCTATTTTTATTTCAGTCAATCCACTCGCCTTCAATACTCTATTATTCTCCCTGATGCGGGCTTCCCGTACCATTTCGTAATCACAGTCAACCGGTTCACGTTGTGTAGGTTCTAACATGTGTGGTTGTGTAGGTTCTAACATGTGTGAAACAGATTTTAAGTGTTAGGGAGCTTGCTAGAACCTGCAATCCCAAACAATGGATGAATGTCTCCCTACCTAGAACCACAAACCATTTGAAGTAGTTTTTTTTCCAGGAAATGCATTAAGAGATGCTTTTATAGCAGACAATCTGTTCTATACTAATACCCTATTAAATTCTCCCTGATGCGGGCGTGCCGTTCCATTTTGTATTCACGGCAATCCCATTCACTTTGTGTAGGTTCTAACATGTGTGAAACAGATTTGAAGTGTTAGGGAGCTAGCTTGATTACATATTTCTGCTTGGAAGTTGGAAGTAGAATGCAGAGCCACTAGAATTTGCAATCCTGAAACGTGTCCCTACCTAGAATCACACAGAAGGTAGATGGATTTTGCATACCTCTTGCTGCTTGGCCTTGGGTTTTGACCATTGTGAATCGTCAGGGTAGCTGCGCATCGAAGATGGTGCGGCTGCTACGAGGCTGCGGTGGTCGTCGACATTGATGGGCATCGTCAAACGGGTAGTAGATCCGGTGTGGTAGTAGTTGCAGACCGAGAAGCAGGTCCGGTGCGGCGGTTGGCTGAAGTGGAAACAGCTCCAGTGCGGCGATAGTGGCCGAAGTTGAAGCAACTCTGGTGCGGTTGTAGTGGCCGATGGGGAAGCAGATCCGGTGCGGCGGTAGTTGCGGACGGGGAAGCAGATCCCGTGTGGCGGTAGTGGCCGAAGTGGAAGCAGCTCCGGTGTGGCAGTACTAGCGGATGGGGAAGCAGATCCGGTGCGAATGTAGCGGCCAACGGGGAAGCAGCTTCGGTGTGCTTAGCGTCATGGACGAGGTTGAAGTTCCAGCGCGGTGGTCTCCGGTGGAGCAGAGGGGTCGAGTGCCAGCGCGTTGGAGCCTGCCGACGCAGAGGGGAAAGGCGAGGGGTGGAGAATGGATCGAAAACTCGAAAAGGGGCAGAGGATATGGGGCACACGAGCGAGATTGTCACAAGTACCCTTTAGAGTTTGGTTACCGCTGGAGCGGTATGGCTTTTGCTTGAGGGGTACAAGGGACATTTCGAGTGAAAAGTTTTCGGCTTCGGCGGTAGAGTTGGCGCCAGGTGAAAATTTTGAAGCGTGGTGTCCCCTCTGACCCATGGACCCCACATTTCGGTCTTCTTAGAATGCGTTACGAATGCCACAACCATTTCTTGTGAAAAAGACTCTTTCTCTTTTTAATCTTCGATTTGAAATTTGGATTTGTCTTTCTCCCTAGTACAACATCGAAATGACTTGATTCTTTTTGTAAAGTGAATCTAAAATGAAGGTCGATCCGATCGTTGCTCTGTGTCACTCTCTTTCTATTTAAATGCACTAATTTTTGAAAATGTCATGGTTCTTGTCACTCTAGCTTTTGCCATGAATGTGGAAACATACACATCAAAGTCAGTAGTGTTCATGACACACAGATGCATATCGAAGCGCTTGCGCTCATCACCTAACAGAAGATTACTCACACCTACATTCTACCTCAGCGCATAACCAACTCCCATGAAAAGAAGGGCTACAACCAGCAGACAAAAGAAAATCATAGCTTGGGTCAATTTGTCCAGCTTTGCTTCCAATCCATTACTCTTCAGCATGGCACCACCTGCTGCAGGGCTCCCAGCAGCTTGAATGTGCTTCATGGATTGGACTTCTTGAATCTCTTCTTCATCAACAAAACATAGGTGGACCATCTTTTCTTTAATCAAATCATTCAAATAATCCCTCTGACATGTGAAGTAGCCACACCACTGAATAAACAAGAAACCCTTTGACGGAGGTAGATCCAGGTACCTCGCTGCCGAGTGGAGACGACTACCCGGCTAGACGACTCCGCATGAACGACCCGACATACAGGCACTCGGCTGGACGATGAGTGGGATCCCTCGGGGCCAGGATTTAGGTCGAACTGGATAGGCATGATCTTGTGTATCTCAACCGATCGGATTCCTTATAACAAACCCGAGTAGATTTACCCTGACTTGTAACCCACGGCTACTCGGATATATAAGGGAGCCGTGGGGGTACACATAGAGAACAATCCCGAAACCCTAGCCATTTCTACTCATAATACAAACCCTCAAACACAAGACGTAGGGTATTACGCTCCGAGAGGCCCGAACGTGTATAAGTCCTTGCGTCCTCATGTTACCATCAAGCTCATGGCTCTCCAATCCACCCCGCCTACAAATCTACTGCTTGGGGCTACCCTAGGTAGACTTGCCGGAGTGCAAATCTGACACCCTTGCTTAAACCCTATGATAGATCTGAAAGCACAAACAACAAATCAAAGCTGAATCCACTAACCGGGCATTTAAAATACACCCGACCGATGTTCTCATTCTCCTTCCTCGATCGGGCCTCACGCATCCTGGCCCTCTTGCACGTCCGACACATCATCATGGGCAAGCCAGTCTCCTCCCCAACAAGCGATGACATTTGCCTTCTTCCGGATGAGGACTCTACAATATGCAACATCCTTCTGCGCTGGTGGCAATGACAGACGGTCGGAAGGGCCAGATTCCGGCGGGAATGGCGGGCGGCGAGCAGAGAAGCAGCAGTGAGGCGCGTCTGGCTCAGGTAGGCCTAAAGGATAAGGCAAGGACAGAAGTGTCCTTTGTCGTGGATGTGCCGAGACACGTCAACAACCTAGGCTTAAACGCATTGTGAGAGTGAAATACTAAATGGATGGAAATTACTTAAATGTCCCTGAGCAACCCTCCCTTTCCCTACCTGCACGTCCCTTCCTCTTTCGACTTCGGCAAACAAGGCAAGTGGAATGATCCCCATCGAGCTAACCAGCGACAACGACTCCGACTCCGGCTTGGGTTTCCCCAAGGTGGCAGATCTGCTGGTGCCAACCAAACGCCCCCGTGGTCGCTCCCTGAAGACTGAGTCGCACCCCTCGGCCTCGCTGCAAGCTAAGCGCTCCCGTGGTCACTCGCTGAAGGAAGACTGGCCCTCCTCGGCCTCACCGCCGGCCAAGCGTCCTCGTGGTCGCCCGCCGAAGGCAGACTCGCCCTCCTCACATGCGCCGCCGACCAAGGGTCGACGCGGACGACCGCCAAAGACAAATGCAGCCTGCATCGCCTCACAGACGCCTAAGCGGGCCCACGGCCGGCCACCAAAGAAGGCGCCGTCTGAGGCCAGATGTCTGCATCCATCGACGACTTCTCCGCCGGCCACAACGACTCCGATGAATCCTTTGACGAATTGGAGTTCATGTGGAAGCGCATGCACGAGATAGGTGATGAACTATATGAGAAGAGCAAGATGCTTGCAAAAGTGCAAGCCAAGATTGCTGCACTTGAAGATGAATTTGGGATTTGAAAATCGAAAGCAAAAAAAAAGGTAGAGGGCACTTGTGGAAATGCATAGGAGTGATGTGGATGGCTAGTCACTAACAATAACTGTGATGTTATTTTGGTGATGTGGAATTGGTAGATGCTAGTGTGATGTATGAATTTGGGAAGTTCCTATCTATGAATTTGGGATGTTGTCTGAAAATGTGACATTCTTATCTTTGGTGAACAAGTGATTGCAGTCCATCATGAATACTTTGGTGGAAAATTGAGTTAATTTGTCATTTTTATTTTGTCACAAATATTATTGTGGAAAATTGAGTAAGTAAATCTGTCAGCAAAAAAGAGGTCCAACAAAGGAATTGAACTGGAGACCTTAGGCTTGTGGTGGGCATTCCCATCCACCAGACCAACTACACGCTTGTGAAGGTGATGGCTATTCTACGTTATAGTAGAATAAGGAAACAGGCACGTGCCACCCAAGCGGTGAAGAGGCGGGCATCACCTGCAGCTCCATGTGGTAGCGCGTGATTGGCTGAGAGGCATCAGAGCTCGTAAATAGTTCATCTTTCTCTTTTTTAATCTAGAATTAAAACTTGTAACTAGTATTTCTCCCTCATAAGAACTTCGAATTTGATGATGCTTTTTCCTCGTTTTATCTAAAATCACACTCTACCATTTCATGGTGTCTTTATTCTAGTTAGTTTTTAATTCTTAGATATTTTAGATATCACATAGTTTTTTTACACCAAACTAGAAAAAAACAAAAATGATATTGCATAAGAATTGCAAATATAACTTCACATTCTCTAATTGTATGGTCAATATGAGTTTGTGTCAAAATTTGAGGTGTATATGATGTCAAAAGTATTGTGAGCTATACAAACTTGAAAATTTGAGTTAAGTTCTACGAAACTATGTGGGTGATGTATTCATTTGTAAACAATGTATAGCCCGGCTTTGTTAAAACCATTTGAAATTTTTTCCTCAGGCTTATGGACCTAAAATGTGTTGATGTTTTAGTTTGTAGAATTTCCTGACAAACTTTTGATATTATTTTTTTGTACTACCTTAGGCTTAGCAGTTTGAATTATCACAATTGAATTTTGTTTCCATATCGCGTACTTAGGCTATAATAGTATACATGTCCCAGAATATATTTTTTCTTTATTTTTTGAATCTTATTGGTGGCAGATATAGTTCAATTTGAGCATACTTTTCAAATTTCTTGTAACGGTAACTATCAGATTTGCACTCTGGCATGTCTGCCAAGGGTAGACCCAAGCAGTAGATTTGTAGGCGGGGTGGATCGGAGAGAGCCCGTGAACTTGATTGTAACACAAAGACGCAAAGGTTTAGACAGGTTCGGGCTGCACGGAGCGTAACACCCTACGTCTTGTTTTCGGGGGTTTGTATTAGGGTTTGTGGTATGAGTTGAATGAGATGATCCTCTTCCTATGGGTCCCCCCACGGCCCCCTTATATATCCGAGCAGCCGTGGGTTACAAGTTAGGGTAAATCTACTCGGATTTGTTACAAGGAATCCGATCGGTTAAGATACACCAGATCATGCCTATCCAGTTCGACCTAGATCCTGACGCCGGGGAATCCTGCCCATCGTCCAGCCGAGTGCCTGTACGCCGGAACATTTATTCGGAGTCTTTCAGCCGGGTAGTCGTCTCCACTCCGCAGGGAGGTACCTGGGTCTACCTCTGTCAACTCCCCGAGCGTTGAGTCGTCGAATCGAGCCTTGACCGAGAAATGAGGCCAGTCGGTGAACAAATAATGATCCCTACATCCTCGGGCTCTTGCCACAACTTGATTTCAGTAGACTCCTGCCTTTATGTGCACCCCATAAACTTCGGAAGGTTTCGCAGAAGCATTTCGAGGGTCAAAAAGGAAGCAACCCCTTAAGCCCTTTATTCGTAATCGTCTTCCACCGCCTAGCTCTTAGTCAGAGCAGCCAGCGGAGTCACAGAGACATGCCGAGTTGAATAGCGGCGCCCAGCCCCCGAGCAGGGTCACTGGCTGAGTCATGGAGACACGCCAAGTCAAATACTAGCACCCAGCCCCCGAGCAGGGTCACTGGCGGAGTCACGGAGACACGCCGAATCAAATAGCGGCGCCCAGCCCCCGAGCAGGGTCACTGGCCGAGTCACGGAGACATGCCGAGTCAAATAGCAGCGCCCAACCCCCGAGCAGGGTCACTGGCCGAGTCATGGAGACACGCCGAGTCAAATAGCGGCGCCCAGCACCGAAGCAGGGTCACTGGCAGAGTCACGGAGACATGCCAAGTCAAATAGCGGCGCCCAGCCCCCGAGCTGGGTCACTGGTGGATTCACGGAGACACGCCAAGTCAAATAGCGGCGCCCAGCCCCCAAGCAGGGTCACTGGCGGAGTCATGGAGACACGCCAAGTCAAATAACGGTGTACAGCCCTCGAGCAGGGTCACTGGCGGAGTCATGGAGACACGCCAAGCGGCGCCCAGCCCCCGACCAGGGCCACCGGCGGAGTCACGGAGACACGCCGTGTCAAATAGCAGCGCCCAGCCCCCGAGCAGGGCCACTAGCGGAGTCACGGAGACACGCTGAGTTAAATACCGGCGCCCAGCCCCTGAGCAGGGCCGCTGGCAGAGTCATGGAGGCATGCCGAGTTAAATAGCGGCGCCCAGCCCCCGAGCAGGGCCACTTGCGAAGTCACGGAGACACGCCGAGTCAAATGGCGGCGCCCAGACCCCAGGCAGGGTCACTGGCGGAGTCACGAAGACATGCCGAGTCAAATAGCGGCACCCAGCCCTCGAGCAGGGCCACTGGCAGAGTCACGGAAACACGCCGAGTCCTTTGGCACCGCCTGGTAGAAAGGAATATTCCGATCCAACGGTCAGATCCAATCCGATCCGAAAATCCTGGGATGTGTTCTGATTTATTGATCAACTGCACAGCCTATCCTTCGGGGCCGCCTTCCCTTTTACTGCCGCTGTCAAATCATTTGTTACCATTTCCCCCTCTGCCTCGCGGAGAGCAAGGGACGCTCTAGGAGCCAATTCAAATTTCAAAAGAAGGGACAGGCCGAACCACCCGTTAGGGTTGCAGCCGATATAAAAGCGATCGGCTCGGCGCGACCTTATCCCTTTGTGCCCTTTTGTCTGTGCCGCCACCGAGTCTTCCAGATCACTCCAGCCTCCTCTCAAGCACTCGCCTCCAGAGCATTCCACCGCTCCTTCGCCGGCCGCAACTAGCCTTGCGCAGGAGTTGCCGGCGAAGTCCCAGTAGCAACCGCTGCCACCGTTGCCATGCCGCCAGCCCCACAACTAGCCTGGACCCCAAGCACCATGACCGATGCCGACATAGAGGCACTCGTTGTGCAGGGCCTGCTACCGGAGAAGGCAATCTCTTGCTGGTAGAGCTACTTCGGGGAGGCATTCCCCTCAGAGGACCGGACAGAGACGGCCGTCTTCCGGTCCTTCTACGAGAAGGGGTTCGGCCTGCCGATGGGGGCGTTCTTCCGGGGGTAGCTTTACTACTACGGGTTGGAGGCGACGCACCTCAAGCCCAACTCCATCATGCAAATCGCGACCTTCATCCATCTGTGCGAGGGGTTCTTAGGGATCGCGCCCCACTTCAATCTGTGGAGGGCCCTCTATCATCTACGGGCGTATCCGAACAAGGATACACTGGATGTGGTCGGCAGCACCGCCTTCTTGCTCCGCCAAGGCGGGATGTACCCGGAGGCCTCCTTCAAGGACAGCAACAAGCGGTGTGCGGAGGAGTGGTTCGTGGTGGGGAACCCCGCTCCCACTGGCCTTCCGCCTCGCACCGACCTCCCGCTGGTGCTGAACGCCAGGTGGGAGGAGAAGCCCACCGATGAGGAGATGGTGGAGGTGGAGGTGCTGCTGGCCGATCTGTAGAAGCTCAAGGCCGAGAAGCTGACCGGCGCTGCGGTGGTGCTATCATTCGTGAAGCGGCTGACCCAGCCGATCCAGGAGCGGGTGCACCCCGGGTACGAGTATTCGGGTTGTGACGACCCAACTCGCGTGCAGAACCGTAAGGTATCATGCAGCGAGGCTCACAGGCAGGTCACGCTCATCTTCAGCAGGGAGGTCTGCTACAAGGGCTGCCTGAAGGCGTTCTGCCTGAAGCGGCCCACCACCAAGGTATGCAGTCTGCTTGTAGAGTCGTTTTGCTTCTTGCCGAGTGGTTTTGGTCCGAGTAGTTTTCCACCGAGTCGTTTTTGCCATCGAGTCACCCATTGGGTTGTAACACCACTCGGCTTCCTACAGGAAAAAATTGTGTCATTCTGGTGCCCTGCACCTCTGCCGGTAGGGCAGCAGGGCAAGGCTGTTAATCCACCCACCGGGCTTGCATTGCCGGCGGTGGACGTTGGAATTTTCTTGTCTGACTCCTCCATCGGGAGCGAGTGGAATGTCGTTATAGAAGTATCGGGGTCGCGCGGGTGCTGCAGTCATTGCCCTCCGCCGTGCCGCTGAAGCTGAGCTGCGAGGTGAGTCTTCCATCCTCTTACACTTCTCAATTTGACTCCTTTTCATGCTGGGTCGATGGGTCGAATTGTAGGAGAGCGTCGCTTAGCGGCGCCAAGCGCAAGGCGGAGGGGTCCACCAGTGAGGCCGTTTCGGTTGAGGTGGCCAAGGGGGAGGCGTCCCCATCGGAGCGGCCGCTAGCTCGCCCTCGACCGATCGAGGGGGCGGCTGCCGGAGCCAAGGGAGAGGTGGCAGCATCAGAGCCACCACAAGGGGACAACGTCGGGCCTCAGGAGGTCGCGCCTGGGCAGGGTGCGAAGGGAGGGGTCATGGAGGACCCTGCCGACCCGAACGCAGGGCCCCAGGCCATCGGCCCCGCGCTCGCTGCAGCCTAGGAGCCGCCTGAGGAGAAGGCATCTGTGGAGGAGGTAGTGGTGACCAAGGAGGCGCTGATTAAGGCCACCCGGCGTGTGACCGAGGCTACCGAGTTGAGTCTTCGGAGCTTGCGTTTTAGCTGCCTAGGCATGTTGCTTGGTACGCTTTGTTTGTGCCGGCTTTGGGTGACCTGAGTCGGCGAGCTGCGAGTCAGCTCGAGGCGGGAGATGGGTCGACGGGCCGAGTCCTCCAGCTGGAGGAGGAGCTGCTGGCGCTGAAGCGTCACCACTCCGAGGCCTCAAAGAAGCTGCCGGCGAAGCTAAAAGGTTTGGCTTTTTAGTCATCTTCGTGTCTGGCTACACGACTTGCTGCAAGGGGTAACGCCTGGGGCTGTGCAGAGCTGAAGGAGGCCAATGAGATGATGGCCCGGGAGCTCAAGGTCGTTGTGGCAGCGAACGAGAGTTGCACCGGTTGCGGGAGGGCGCTGAAGGCCGGGAGTCTCTCACGGAGCAGAAACTCCGGCTGGAAAAGCAGCGCTACCAAGGTAACTGCCCTTGTTTCTTGAAGATTACCTGTTCTGCCGAGTCGCTCGTACTGATATGAGTATCTTTTGCAAAGGTGGAGTTCCATTTGGCCAACACCCAGGCAGACCTCGACCAGCTGATGGCAAAGATCGACACCGTGCTGGTTGCGTTCGAGCCGGAGGGGGTCGCATTAGCGGAGGAGGTGGCGCAGTGCCTCGACGGTGCGCGGGAGCGCCTCAAGGCCTTCGTCAGGAAGACGGCCAAGGACTCGGTGCAGCTCGCGATGACCCTCGTGAAGTCCCACAACCCTAAAGCAAACCTGGATCCCGTGGGTGAGGGCATCGCGGAGGACTGCACCGACTCCGAGTGGGACGCGCAATTCACCGCCGTTGGCCCCCTCACTGAGCGCATCATGGGCCAAGTGAACATGTGAGAAATTGTTAATAGGGCATAAACATTATGGGACCGAGTGTTGGCCAAAAAACAATGTTTATTTTGCAAGTAATTAATTTTTACTTTCGTTAAGTCCCTTAGCCGAGTAGTTTTTTGATTTGGGAGGGTTGTTAGAATGCCGACCCTACGATGTGCCCTTGCCCATTGTGTAGAGGGTTGGTCATCAGACACGTGATAGGCATAGGTGACACAGAGCGGTTCCAGGACGCACCGGTTTGAGATCAGTTCACCACCCAACTAGGTTAGTTTTTAACGCGAATGATACTGGTGCTGGACGAGTGGGAAGGGGCTATACCAGGTCATTTTTCAGTCGCGAAGAAGAATAATATATAGAAAGACAAAAAAGCGATGAAATGCTCTTATTATTATTTAGAAAGATTGGGGTACATAGCTGCAAGCTCCTCTCAAGGGTAGAAGCGCTGAAGGTGTTCGATATTCCATGGATTGCCTACATTCGTGCCATCTTCTCTCTGCAGACGACAGGTGCCAGGGGCGATGACTGGACTGACGATGAAGGGACTTTCCCATGGGGAAGACAACTTGTGTGCACTAGTAGTAGACTGGATGCGACGCAGGACCATGTTACCTATGTTGAAATCTCGCTCCTGCACGTTTGGGTCGTAGTAGCGCCTGAGCTGCTGTTCGTAACGTGCGTGCTGCAAAGCAGCTGAGACGCGGTGTTCGTCAACTAGGTAGATGTCGTGGCGCCGAGTTGTTTCTGCTTCGCCTTCCTCGTAGTTTTGGATGCACGGGGCACCAAAGGTTATGTCACTCGGGAGGACGGCCTCCGAGGCATACACTAGGAAGAACGGAGACTAGCCGGTGGCCCGACTCTTTTGGGTGCGTAGGCCCCAAACGACCTGTGGTAGTTCTTGGATCCACTTGGGACCGAACTTCTCGATTGGGTCGAAGATGCGTGCCTTGAGCCCTTGGAGGATCATACCGTTGACACGTTCATCCTGGTCGTTGCACCTTTGGTGAGCCACGGAGGCGTAGTAGACGTCGATGCAATTTTCGAGGCAGTGGTCCCAGAACGCGCTTCCAGTGAATGATGTGCCTAGGTCAGTGATGATCCTATTGGGCACACCGAGCCTGTGGGAGATTTCCTGGATGAATTCAACCGCCTTGAGTGCCGTGGTCGCCACGACTGGTTTGACTTCAATCCACTTGGTGAACTTGTCGATGGCCACAAATATGTGGTTGTAGCCACCTACAACCGTCTTGAGAGGTCCGACTGAGTCGAGCCCCCAGCAGGCGAAGGGCCAAGAAGGAGGAATCATTCGTAGGGCCTGAGCCAGAACATGCTGCTGCTTGGCGAAGAACTGGCACCCTAGGCACCTTTTATCGATGTTGTGGGCGTCAGCGAGTGCCGTAGGCCAGTAGAAACAAGACCTGAATGCCTTGCCCACCATAGTAGAGGTGCCTGCGTGGTTGCCGCAGATGCCCGAGTGGATGTTGTGGAGTAGAGAAAGTCCTTCGCTCCAAGCGATGCACTTGGACAACGTCCCTGAGGAGGCTGAGTGCTTGAATAAGTCAGTGCCAATGACCACATAGCTGGCAGCTCCTCGCTAGAGCTTCTCGTGTTCTTTTCTATCGGGGGAGGACTTGTTGTTTATGAGGAAGTCGATGATGGGAGAGCGCCAGTCGGAGTTGATCACCAACACCTCTTGGCCCTGAGCAGGCACCAAGTCTGGATTGGAGGAGGGTATTTCCTCAACCTCGACCGTGGGTCATCTCAGGGCTTGGACGAAGACTCCGGCGGATACAAGGGCTCTACTGGAGCTGAGCTTGGAGAGGACATCGTCCGCGATGTTGTAGTCTCTGATGACGTGGTGGAACTCTAACCCGTAGAAGCTGGCTTCTAACTTTTGTATCTCCTTGCAGTAGGCATCCATCTTCTCCTTTGTGCAGTCCCAGTCTTTGTTGACTTGCTGGATAACGACTTTAGAGTCGCCGTAGGCGACGAGGCGCTTGATGCCGAGCGAAGCGGCGATTCGAAGACCGTGGATAAGGGCTTCATACTCAGCAGCATTGTTAGTTGCTTTGAAAAGTAACTGGAGGATGTACTTGAGTTGTTCGCCTTTCGGGGAAATGAGTAGAACTCCAGCGCCAGCTCCATCAAGGTTGAGGGTGCCGTCGAAGTACATCTTCCAGTGCTCGGGTCGTTCCTCGGGTGGTGGGTCTTGTATATCTGTCCACTCGGCCATGAAGTCAGCTATTGCTTGAGACTTGATCGTGGACTGAGGGGAGAACTGCAGGTTAAGCGCACCCAGCTCGACGGACCACTTGACGACTCGACCGTTGGCATCGCGGTTGTGGAGGATGTCGCCGAGTGGGAATGAGGAAACGACTCTGATGTTGTGTGCTCGGAAGTAATGCCGCAGCTTCCTGGACGTGATGAGGACCGCGTACAGGAGCTTCTGGACCTAAGGTTAGCACACCTTGGACTCACCAAGTACCTCGCTGACGATGTAAACGGGTCGCTACACCTTGTAAATGTGATTTGGCTCGTCTCGCTCAACGACCAGGACAGTACTCACCACATGAGTGGTTGCCGCTATGTAGAGGAGGAGCTCCTCATCGGGCTCTGGAGCCGTGAGGATCGGTGGGTTAGTAAGAAATTCCTTGAGCTCCTGGAAGTCTCTAGTAGCGTCGTCGTTCCATACGAACTTGTCTGCTTTGCGAAGCAGCTTGAAGAAGGGGAGTCCCTTGTCGCCGAGTCGACTGATGAATCGACTCAGGGCCGCCATGCACCCGGTCAGTTTCATCACATCCTTCTTGCACTGATGGCATTGACCTTGGTGGGGTTGCCTTCAATGCCTCGGTTACTGACACACACTTGCTTGGGTTCAGCATCCATTTGAATTTCCTGAGATTTCCAAATGTTTCGACTAGATCTGCTATGCACTGATCATAGGACCTAGTTTTAACCACTACGTCATTGACGTATGCTTCGATGTTGTGGCCGATCTGCCCCTGGAGGCATCTCTGGATGGCTTTCTGATACGTAGCACTTGCGTTTTTAAGGCCAAACGTATGGTGTTGTAGTAGTATGCCTGAAAGAGTGTGATGAACGAGGTCTTCTCTTGATCCGACTCCTTGAGGGCGATCTGATGGCACTCGGGGTAGTAATCAAGGAACGAGAGGAGGACGCACCCGACCGTAGAGTGAACGACCTGGTCAATGCAAGAAATAGGGAAGGGGTCCTTAGGGCAATGCTTGTTGAGATCTGTATAGTCAACACACATTCTCCATTCACCATTTTGCTTTTTTACAAGGACTAGGATTTCCAGCCATTCAGTGTGTGTGACTTCACGAATGAATCCTTTGGCTAAGAGTCGAGTAACTTCTACTGTAATAGCCTCCTTCCGATCTTGAGCGAAGCGCCAGAGTTGCTGCTTGACGGGTCGCGCCTTTTCATCGAGATCTAAGGAGTGCTCAGCCTCCTCCCTCGGAACACCTGGCATGTCAGATGGCTTCCATGTGAAGATGTCCTAATTGGCACGGAGGTAGGAGGTGCGTGCGTCTTCTTATGCCTTGTCGAGGTCCGCCCCGATGAGGGCGGTCTTATCTGGGTCGTTCTCCCTTAGAAGGATGGTCTTTGTCGCGCAGCCGGGCTGCAGCTGTGACTCGGTTGCCGAGTCGTTTGCCAGGATGGGGATGTCCTCTGGAGGCATCACCTTTGCCGACTCGGCAATCATGACGGTGTTCTTGGTCCTCTCAAGTGCTTCCGAGATGTTTATGTTCTCGGTCTCACAGGAGTGGGAGGTTTGCAGGTCGCCGTATATGGAGAGAACACCGTTGGGAGCGGGCATCTTGAGGACAAGAGACGTGTGGTGTGGAATGGCCATGAACCTGGCGAGGGCGGACCTCCCCAGAATGGCGTTGTACGATGTCTCGAAGGAAGCCACCTCGAAGTGGATGTGCTCCGTCCTGTAGTTCTCCCGGGTGCCGAAGGTGACTAGGAGAGTGACTTGGCCAACCAGAGTCAAGCCTAAGCATAGGATGATGCCATAGAAGGCCTCCTGGGTCGGAACCAAGGAGGTCATGTCGTACTTCATGCTCTCCAGCGTCTTGGAGAAGATGATGTTGAGGCCGCTGCCTCCGTCGATGAGTACCTTGGAGAGACGCACCTGGCTGACCATAGGGCTGACCACAAGTGGGTAGGAGCCAGGGCTGGGTAGGTGTATCTAGTGGTCGCGCCGATCAAAGGTGATCGCGACCTCGAACCAATGCAAGGGTTCGACCGGGTGTTGGAGCACAAAGTTGAGCTCGCGCTGATGAAGCTTGAGGCGATGTCGGCACCTTGGGGCCCTGGAGCCACCATAGATGAAGTTGACCGCCCAGTCTGCCTCCTGGAAGTCCGCTGGGGACTTGTCACCTTGGTTGTCCCGGTCTTGCCTGGGCGAGTCGTTCCGGCGTCCAAGACCCCTGTAGGTTTTTGGAGCTGCCGGGCTTGTCACGGTCGTCATAGCGAGGACGCTTGGGGTCGTCCTGGCCACACTATTGCGCAGTGCGTGACACTCTCGTGCCGTGTGGTTGGAGTCATTGTGCCAGGGGCACTTGCCGTCGAGGAGTCGATCCAGCTCCTCCTGGTTGAGGGAAGTGCGCTGTCAAGGTCGATCTGCGACTGCGAAGGTGTTGTCGGGGCCGCGCTTGCGCTCCTGCTGCTTGGACGACTTGGGTTGGTTGTTGTGCTTGCCGGAGTTGTGGCGAGGCGGTTGACCGTCAGGTCATTGGCGAGCATCATGTCGCTACTTAGGACGGTCGTCGAGTGACGCTGGTCGTTGTGGTGACGGTGCGCCTTCTCAGCGTCCTCCATGTCGGCGTGCTTTTTGGGGTTGCTCTCGAACATCTTGCGCCAGAGCTCGATGTTGTGCAGTCCTTGGTGGAAGTAGTGGATGATGTCCCTATCATCAACATCCGTAATCATGTTACGGTTGGTGAAGTACCTCTTAGTGTAGTCGCGCAGGGATTCGCTGGGTTGCTGAGTGACGCTGCCCAGATCCCATCTGATTTTGGGACCCGGGCATGAAGATTGGAAGTGGTTGACGAAGGCGGTGCAGAGGTCCTGCCAGCTGTTGATGGAGCCGGGATGGAGTCCCTTGATGAGGACATCACCATGCTGGATATGCACGAGCCGGCCTCATCAACGACTATAAGTCGTCGCCAACTTGGTCTGCGAGTTCGGTTCGGATTCAGCCGACAACCCTGCACCGAAACGGCGATATCTCCCTGATACAGCGTCCAAATGAGATAATCTTAGATGCGTTGGAAACCTGATGACGAGACGCTTCTTTTAGTTCTAGTCCGAGCTCCATAAGATTTGTGGATCATTCTGTGTGAACACGACAACATACTGCATCTCCTATTTTGGGCCTTTTCACGCTTTGTATCGTGTCGGGCCTTAAGCCCATGTTGTGGGCGCCCCCCCTGGTCGCCCCCAACTCTAGGATGCCCCCTTTCCTGTCATAAACTCAGTAGCCACCGCACATTATAGTTTGGGTTTTGTTTAGTCTAGTTTTTCATTGAGAAACAGATCTTGTTCATTGTAACTTAGACGTCGAGTCCTTTTGCTGTGAATTCAGGGCCCTGTTCTTGTTCTTCACCACTGTTGCGATTAGTCCTTTTGTGATGTGAACTCAAACCCCATCTCATTATTTGCCTCATACACTTCTGCAATTTCAGATTGCGTGTTTACCCTCTCTTGCTTGCGTTCTTCGATTCGCTTGCAGGATAGCCTTCTCGGCGAGGTCAATCAAGTTGTGCTTGGTTGATAACCAAGGAGCAGCGGTGTAACGGTTGCAGGACTTTGAATCATGTCTGATAGAAGCCCGGATTGCCAACGTCGAGTCTCCACCAATTGAATCTACCAATACCTATCTGGAGATCGGGCCAGTGCTACATCAAGTGGTATCAGGATTCAGGTTTACCGTGAGATATAACTTTGTGTTCCCTTTTAGATTCATCTCGTGTCTTTACCTATAGTCCACAAAAAAAAGCCAAAAAAAAATTTACACTTTCCGCTGTCCTATCACCCCTTTAGCCTTGCAATTTCGTTTCAGTTTCGCTTTGTTCAGTTTGTGTCCGTGGTCGAGTCTTGTTGCTGGTTTAGGTCGTTTTCGTCATCGTATTGTCAACCGCCCATCGCTGTTTGTTTGTTTCTGCCGCTATCCCATCCACTTTAGCCATACAAAAAGTCGAGCCATCACATTACTTGACTTGCCCCGCGAGCCGCCTTGTGTGAACTCTCGCCGCGCCAACCCTAGAGCCACTTTGATCTCCTTTATAGAGCATATCTGATCCTTGTTTCATCTGGCGAATTCCTATTGCTTGCTGCATTATAGGGAAGATTGTGTCCTTGGTTTTGTTGCTGAGAGGCCTTGCTCAGCCGTGTTTGGGTAGGGAAGGTTTGCCCTAACCACCGCCGTAGTTTCTGCTAAGTTGTGCCCCCTCAAAAACCTTACTTGAGGTACCTTCAGTAAAATAGGCATAACTTTTCGCTCGGTGCTCCATTTTGGCTCAATTTTTTAAAGCAGATTCGTGACTCCATTTGGGCCATACCCAAACCCTACAAAGTACGGTTTGGATTCTCAAGAAATATCAAAAAAATTGGGAAATTAAGGAAAAAATTCATTCAAGTTGATTTCAAGTTTTCAGAGAACATGTTTGTTTTTTTGTAGACCACATCTGACCTCTGTTTCAGGTCCCAATTTTTGTGGTTCCAAATCTTGTGATCCTTGTTTAGATAAAAATATAAAAAAAATAGTGCAAAAAAAATCTTGATTCCTACTAGTGCCTTTTTGAAAATTCAGAGGAAATTTAGATAAAAATGTAAAAAAATAGTGCAAAGAATTGTTGTGTGCTTGTTCTTTGAGCTTTTACCATCGTTCTTTGATCCAACTTGTTGTGCTACGACTAGGAAAACCTCTTAGCCAACATCTGTGACTAGTACTTTGGATACTTATTGAACTTTGCTAATCTGTTGTGATTATTGCTAATCCCTTGCTACCATATTGTGCCTGTCCAAGCTCCACATATACTTCTGATCAGCACAGGTTCACCTTGCAACTGTTACACTCAAGTTTACAACAGATTGTACCCCTGCTAGGCTTTGGTAAGAACACTTGCAAGACGGTGGTAAGCTGTTTGAGAGTTTGCACTCCACTTTCACAACCACCAGATAGCTGTTAGTTGATAGGGATAATACCTTTGTGTTATCTTTTGCTGTCTGCTAACCATGTCAGGATCAAGGAAAGAAACGGAGTCTCCTCAGAACTTCAATGAGTGTGTGTCCAAGGCTGAGCTTACAAAGCATCTTGACGACCAGCGCACCTACATCACTGAGAAATTTGATGAGATGATGAAAACTATCAACACTCTGGTCACCCGGATTGAACATGTTGAACAACAACTGCCTCCTAATGAGGAAGATGAGGGCGATGATGCTGATGCTGATCGTCTTCGATGCAATCGTTGAGGTATGGGAGGTAATTATAATCGTGGTAATAATAATGATCCTTTTGCTAAAGCTAAATTTACAATGATTCCTTTTGCTAGTACTGCTGATCTAGAGGCTTATTTAGATTGGGAACTTGCTGTTAAACAAAAGTTTAATTCTCATTTAGTTCATGCTGAGCATAGAGTTAGACTTGCTACTAGTGAGTTTACTAGTTTTGCTCTGTTTTGGTGGAATGATCTTTGCACTAACAATGCTAATGCCCTACCTCAAACTTGGAATGCTTTAAAATAACGTATGAAATCTCGCTTTGTTCCTCCTTATTATCGAGTCCTCGGATCAAGCCGACTTCAAGTGAACGATGCATGATCCTGCTGGGTGTATTTGTTGGCTTCATACACGGATTCAATGGCCCACCTGCATGTCTCAAACAGTTGCTTAACTAAAAAGCAACTGTTACCGACCTCAGGAGGCAATCAGGAGCGTCCGCAAGAAGGTCGGTGCCACTTGGCACCAAGCCCGGGCCGGCCGGACTGGTGGAGGCTGGTTGGCCGCACTTGGCAGCCACTGATGCCCAATCTTCGCATGGAAGCTAAGAAACTGTCAAG
Organism: Panicum miliaceum; assembly: GCA_032594955.1. Taxonomy (NCBI): domain Eukaryota; kingdom Viridiplantae; phylum Streptophyta; class Magnoliopsida; order Poales; family Poaceae; genus Panicum; species Panicum miliaceum. The sequence continues at coordinate 17,695,271 of CM064068.1, forward strand.
GTTGCGTAATCTTGATGCTTTTCACCGGTTACCAACCTTCACTAGCTATAAATAGACCACCCATCCTAACTTGTAAGACAAACACTCAGAAGGAGTTCTCTCTTCACTTCAGCTCTAGAGTTAGGTTTAGTAGTCTGAGAGTTAGAGTCGAGTCGAGCTTGTCTCGGGATTCCAGAGTCGTCCTCAGAAGTCTGGTATAAGTTCTTGTATCCTTCCTTTGACTTTATCTTCTTTATCATATCGAATCAATTTTACCTTTCTTGGCGTTTCATAGTGCAGTCACCAAGTATGGACATAAAATCCATTCCCCGGCAACAGCGCCAGAAATACCATGGGGTATTTCTTACGTTACAGAAGGATTTGCAAGTGCACTGAATACCGTTGTAGCATTTTACCCATGAATACGGGGTCGTATTTATATTTCCGCAGGGAAGGCGACGGTTATTGGAATAGATTAGTATGTTGATTAGTTCTAGCATGGATATTCTATTGAATAAACATGGGTAAGATAATATATGGTAAAGAGGTAGTGTGACACACAAATTACTCAAGTTCTAACTCTATGCAAAGCTTAGAGGAAGGGAGAAAGGAGGAAGAAAGCTAATCTAAGGACTTATGTACTCCTAACTAAGCATAGAGCCTATACTAGGCACTCACATACATACACATGATTATGAACGGGCTCTAGGCTCCCAGGCATTACCGGGAGACCGCACAGGATATGGCTAGGTGGCACTAGATCCTCACGGCTATTTTATGCACCTCCTACAGCTACTACACGAACTGGGAGGGTTACGCTGGACGAACAAGGCTGTCACCACCTGCCGCCTACCTCAAACCGCATCCAGCAACACTAATTAGCCCAGACACCACGTCTACACTAATAAGCGATACTATAATGCCCCGCGCGGAGCCCCCACCCTTCGGATGGACAAACATCACACTAGAGCAAACATGCGAATACTGGAACCGATGTCGTAGCCTAGATGTCTTACACGTCTAATCATGCAAGATATAAGACGTAGATATTAACTAAGCATAGCATACAAGTCTGAATACACAGAACATATACTATACGAGTACACTAAACTAGAAGATAACTTTATTAAGGAATTCTGAATATTACAAAGGGGAGGAAGAGTAAAACTCATACCGAACACTCCTAGGCAAGGCTCGGGAACCGAAGAAGAGCTACTTCACCTAAACTCCACTATCCTAAAGACTAAGCAAGAGAGGACCTTGAGAGAGGCTTCAACTTATGGTGTGTCTTTTAGTAGCACCCCAGTTCATATTTATAGAGGTGAGTGAGGGGGGTGTGCAGCAGCTTCTCGGCACCCCTTCACCCCCTAGCACCCTGAATCGACATGGAGGACCAATGGGAGAGCTCCACGTGAAAGAGGAAGGTCGGTGGGGCCCGGCCTGGTTCGGCCGACCCACCTGGTTCGGCCGAACCAGGTTAGGCGCTCACCGCCTCCAGCTTCTTTTGTGGTGCTGACACGTGGGCCTTGGTCACTCCTGTGGGTGATTCGAGTCTGTCCTAGGTCGGTTGTGCCTATTTGTGGGCCCTTTGTTCCATGGGAGGCCGAAAGGCGCGCTCTGATTGGTCGACGCCATTTGCCTTGGATTGAAGTGCTTGTTTACACTTGATTCCTGCTCGATTTCCCTGCATTGCAAATTCTCCATGGGGAATGTGAAAACAATATTATTATAGATAAATATGCAAGTTAAGTATGCTAGTCATCCCAATTTTCTGATAAAATTAATGCTCAAAATTGGTCCGTAGCGAGTGTCAACAACCTTCCGCTTTTATTTATTTATTTCCAAGCTCTTGCTTGTGTGCGGAAGTTCTACCCTTTAGCTTAGCCTTTGTTCTAGCCTTAGTTTGTCGGGACCTTATCTTGCGGATTTTCTCGCCCGGACTAGGGAGCTCAAGTTAGTTCCCTAGGTTGAGGGGGATTTCTCTTGAAGGCCTCAGGGGAAATCCTAACCCTGAGTGCAGACGTGGTGTGATGAGGACATCCTCCACTATTAAGCGCTGGCAAAAACGCAACAAATGGGGCCAAGTGGCCCAGTTATAGTCGGGCGGCGACCGTGTGAGCGTTTGAATAATCTCACCTTGCTTAGCTTGGGAGGAGGAAGTTATCTTAAAAGGGAGAGCCACCCTTCACGTATTGGACTAGTCTTTTAGGGAGATTGGGCCTTTCCCCGAGTGGGTGTGCCTAAGAACTGTTGAGGTCCGGGCAACCTTAATTTATTGGGCCTCGGTCAACCCCATCTGGGCGGGATTCATCATTTGGTATCAGAGCTGGGCCCTTGTATAATGTGGTGGGAATGATGAGGACATCCTCCGCTATTACCCGTTGGCAAAGACGCAACAAAGGGGGCCAAGTGGCCTAGTTGTAGTTGCGCGGCGATCGTGTGAGCCTCTGAATATTCCACCTTCCTTAGCTTGGGAGGAAGAAGCCACCTTAAAAGGGAGAGCCACCCTTCCCCTATTGGACTAGACTTTACGGGAGATTGGGCCTTTCCCCGAGTGGGTGTGTCTAAGAACTCTTGGGGTCCGGGCAACCTTAATTTATTGGGCCTCGGACAACCCCACTTGGGCCGAATTCATCATTTAGTATAAAAGCTGGGCCCTGGTTTAAGGGGGTTGGGAATGATGAGGACATCCTCAACTATTATCCGCTGGCAAAGATGCAACAAAGGGGCCCAAGTGGCCCAGTTGTAGTCGGGCGGCGATCGTGTGAGCCTCTGAATAATCCCACCTTGCTTATCTTGGGAGGAGGAAGCCACCTTAAAAGGGAGAGCCACCCTTCCCCTATTAGACTAGTCTTTTAGGGAGATTGGGTCTTTCCCCGACTGGGTGTGCCTAAGACTTGTTGGGGTCCAGGAAACCTTAATTTATTGGGCCTCGCCAACCCCATCCGGGCCGGATTCATCATTAATGATGAGGACATCCTCCACTATTACCCGCTGGCAAAGACGCAACAAAGGGGGCCAAGCGGCCCAGTTTAGTCGGGCGGCGACCGTGTGAGCCTCTGAATAATTCCACCTTGCTTAGCTTGGGAGGAGGAAGTCACCTTAAAAGGGAGAGCCACCCTTCCCCTATTGGACTAGTCTTTTAGGGAGATTGGGCCTTTCCCCATGTGGGTGTGCCTAAGAACTATTGGGGTCCGGGCAACCTTAATTTATTCAGCCTCGGCCAACCCCACCTAGGCCGGATTCATCATTAGGTATCAGAGGTGGGCCCTTATTTAAGGGGGTGGGAATGATGAGGACATCCTCCACTATTAACCGCTACCAAAGACGCAACAAAGGGGGCCAAGTGGCCCAGTTATAGTCGGACAGCGATCGTGTGAGCCTCTGAATAATCCCACCTTGCTTAGCTTGGGTGGAGGAAGTCACCTTAAAAGGGAGAGCCAACTTTCCCCTATTGGACTAGACTTTTAGGGAGATTGGATCTTTCCCCGAGTGGGAGTGCCTAAGAACTATTGGGGTCCGGGCAACCTTAATTTATTCAGCCTCGGCCAACCCCACCTAGGCCGGATTCATCATGGTGTCTGGCTTAGTGTTAGCTAGAAAGTGTGTTCCACCCCATGGAACCGATGTGGTAGGCGCTAGGTGGTGACAGCCCTGTCCATCCCTTGTAGTCCACCACGTTCAAGTGTTTTCATAGTAGTAGATCGTTGGCCGCGTTTGACCCCTCATTTCTCCCTCAGTGTGTGGTCGTTCCGCCCAGCCGCGGAAGTAAGTTCTATTCTCCTGACAGCTAGGTTAGCTCAGGTTTAGGTTAGAGAGGCTAGCTCGTTAGTTTAGAAGTGTTTTAGGAGTCTTTCTCGCTCGTTGTCCTCCCAGCTACTTACCGCTCTAAGGTAGAGTCTCCTTTGTGTCACTCGGTCATTGCGTGGCCACTTATCCTATCATTTATCTTGCTTACCCCTGCTATCTAGCTGGTGATTATTCCTAGTAAAGTTTACCATCCATTCACTCGATACTCTTTTGACCATAATGCTTCCCCGTGGAAATTCGATACCCTGGAATACTCCAAGGTGAATTGCTATAGCGGTGTATTCTGTGCGCTTGCGGAATCTCTATTCTATTGGGCATAAGAGAAGCCAACAATGGACAACAACCAAAATTTACGAGAGTGCTCCAAGATTTGAAGCAGACTCTTTTCCCTTGATCTAGGCACTCAAGAATCTCCTTTGTTGTGAGGCTGCTTCGTATCAACTCGCGCTATCGAATCAGCAATACAACATTCAACGGAATATTGAAGCTGATGTCCTTATCATTCCCTTGGTCCGAATTACCTTCTACATATGATGAGGCAAGGAAGTATCTTTGCGAATTGGGCCTTTGATATGACAAGATCCATGTGTGCTATAATTACTGTGTGCTGTTCAGGAATGATTATGCCAAATTGGATGTCTGCCCAAAATGCAAGGAATCTAGATGGGAGGACAAGTATGGCTGCATGCGTGTTCCTCGTAAGGTTTTGAGGCATTTTCCACTAATCCCAAGGTTGAAGATGATGTTTGCTTCAAGCCAAACAGCTAAGGACATCTAGTGGCACAAGATGAAGCGGGCACCGGTTGATGGCCAAATGAGCCATCCAGCTGATGGGATGGCATGGAGTAACTTTGATGTCAAGTATCCAGAGTTTGCAGATGATGCAAGGAACCTGAGACTTGCCGTCGCTACTAACGGTTTCAATCCATTCGGCAACTTTAGCACGACATATAGCATGTGGCCAGTGCTTGTTATGCCCTTAAATCTTCCACCATGGCAATGTATCAATCCTTCAAACTGCTTCATGTCTTTACTGATCCCAGGTCCAAAATCGTGAGGAAAGGATTTTGATTTATTCTTGGAGCCTCTTATAGAACTTCTTCAGCTCTAGAGTGGTGACAGTACATACGATGCTGCCAGTCATTGAAAGATAAATCTGCGAGCAGCTATGCTTTCGAGCATAAATGACTATCCAGCATTAAGCACCCTGTTAGGTCAAACTACAAAAGGTTATTTTGCATGTATTCATTGTGACAAAAACTCATTGTCACGGCCAATAAGGCATAAGTTATGCTACATTGGTCACCGTCGTTACCTTGATAAGGCACATCCTTGGTGGAGAAACAAAACTTTATTCGATGGGACGATAGAGAAGCATGAGGCACCAAGAAAATTCACTGCAGAAGAGGTCGCTGAGCTACTAGAAAGGGTCAACAATGTCAGCCTAGGTTTACGTAATAGTGCACCAAAAAAGAGAAAGAGTGGAGAGGATGGAAAGCGAGTAATTTACAACCGCAAAGCTTGGTGGTGGAAGCTGCCATATTGGAAATTCCTGCTTTTGCCCCACAATCTTGATGTGATGCACATAAAGAAGAATATATGTGGCAATATCCTTGGCACATTGTTGAAACTGGAGGGGGAAGACAAAGGACACATTGAATGCTAGGCTAGATTTGGCCGATATGGGCATAAGATCTCATTTGCACTTTTACCAGGATGGTAACGTGGTAAAAACTCCACATGCTTCCTATGAATTGAAACCTGCACAACGAAGTGCAATTTGTAAGTTCCTCAAAGGTGTCAAGTTTCAAGAAGGATATACGGCTAACCTAGGAAGATACATTGCTCCTGATGGTTCAAAGCTCCAAGGCCGGATGAAAACTCATTCTTGCCATGTCCTTCTCCAAAGAATCATACCTGCTGGCTTAAGAGGCGTCGTGCATCCTGATTTATATGAAGCAGTTGCACAGCTTGAGAACTTCTTTCGGGAGCTGTGTACTCGAAATCTGAGGACAGTAGTCGTGCAATGCTTCAAAAAAGAGATCCCACTGATCTTATGCAAGCTTGAGAATATCTTCCCTCCTACCTTCTTTGATGTGATGGTGCACTTGGCAGTCCATCTACCTGATGAGGCACTGCTTAGAGGCCCTATACATTATGGCTGGATGTATCTGATTGAACAACGACTTGGCACATTGATGAATTTTGTAAGGAATAGGGCTAGGCTTGAAGGATCAATTGCTGAAGCCTACATAGAAAGTGAAGTCTTTGCATTTTGTTCTATGTACACCGACGATGTCGACACAAGTCCTGAATTTGAAGGGCCATTAGAAGGTGACATCTTTGTATTCATGCATGGTGTTCGACTTGTTGGCATGGATCAGATGAAATACATCCCTTACAATCTCATGGACAAACTAATTTTGTTTGTACTAAATAACTGTGAAGAAGTTGAGCCTTATGTGAAGTACGTATATGTTCTACTCTATCCTTATGTATATTATGTATATGTTGACTGCTGTTGATTCCTAATAATGTTTAAGCTTTGTCATACACCATGCACAAGGAATTGTTGCTGCAACAAGGGGTACGTGATATCAATGTCCAAAAAAGGCAACCGAAAGAATTTGCTAAATATTTTAAGGATCATGTAAGTGTTGACGCCAGATTTTGACACGTGTTGAATCGGCGTCAAGAGGAGAAGATCGGCCGATGCAGCAGATCTAAAAGCTACAGTAAGGAATCGGCCGATTGAGGTAACAGTTGAAAATCGGCCGATTGGTGGTGCAGCCTATGCCAACAGGATGGGATTATTCCAGAAGATCCTGGTCAAAAGCTGGTCAACAGGACACGCTAAGTTGGTCAAGGAGCAATTGAAGGGGATACTGATTGGATCAGGGAACGGTGGCGGAAGATTCTGCGGGAGTCCGTTTCCTTTTTAAAAGTTCTTATAGATATAGTAGTTTTCCTGTTTTTAAATAAGGTTGTAACAAGTCGTAATCGACCAGGAGTCCTAGTTTCAGGGTATAAATAGGAGTCGCTAGGGCTTTGAGATCAATCAAGACATCAATCAACAACAATACTTCTACTTTTTCCAGCAATTTACTTTCAAGTCAGCGACTTCGCCAATACCTTTTCTTCTTTCACGAGTTCGTACGGATTGGTAGGGCTGCATCAACTTGATCTCCGGCCAATTGGTAGGTTCCGCTTACCGAGTAATATCCGAGCTTTAACTACGGGCGCATCGCTGTGGTTTCGTTTGGATTTATTCACCAGTTATCGATATTTACTAGAATTGCAAGTTTTACCTGTTATTCTAGTATTATCACCAGTTATCCAGCTTGAGATCAGAGTAATCGGCTTCGTCATTGTTCTCCTTCGATTTATCCTCATACAGCCGATTAGATCTATTTCAAGTGTTGTCCTTGCAGTAGTCGTCTAGATCGCTCCAGCAGTTGTCTTTACGATTACTATACGATCATCGGCTGATCCATAGCCGATCATCTCTACAGCAAATCGGCCGATTCGCCGCCGACGCGCTCCTCAGGACAGATCGGAACCCCAGCCGATCGACGCGCGTGGAATTTAATACTCTATTTGTTGGCGCTAAAATCGGCCGGATAGGAATCGGCCGATGGGTCTTCAGCGTCGGACACACGACCCGGTAGAATCTGCTTAGCTCCTGTTCGGGTTATCGCCCTGGTGCGGTTCGCGCGGCGTGCTAGTCAATCTGACCTGTTGATTGACAAGGAAATAGAGTATTAAATTCCAGGCGCGTCGATCGGCTGGATTTCCGATCTGTCCTGAGGAGCGCGTCGGCGGTAAATCGGCCGATTTGCTGTAGAGATGATCGGCTATGAGTCAGCCGATGATCGTATGGTAATTGTAAAGACTGCTGGAGCAATCTAAACAATTACTATAGAGGCAACACTTGAAACAGATCTAATCGGCTATATGGCGATGAATCGAAGGAGAACGATGACGAAGCCGATTATCCTGATCTCAAGCTGGATAACTGGTGATAATACTAGAATAACAGGTAGAACTTGCAATTCTAGTAAATATCGATAACTTGTGAATAAATCCAAACGAAACCACAACGATGCGCCCGTAGTTAAAGCTCGGATATTACTCGATAATCGGAACCTACCAATTGGCCGGAGATCAGGTTGATGCAGCCCTGCCAATCCGTACGAACTCGTAAAAGAAGAAAATATTGGCGAAGTCGCCGACTTGAAAGGTAAAGTACTGGTAAAAAGTAGAAGTATTTTGTTGATTGATGTTGGTTGTTCTGCAAAATCCTAGCGACTCCTATTTATACCCTGAAACTAGGACTCCTGGTCGATTACGACTTGTTACAACCTTATTTAAAACAGGAAAACTACTATATCTATAATAACTTTAAAAAGGAAACGGACTCCCGCAGAATCTTCCGCCGCCGCTTCCTAATCCAATCAGGATCTCTTCAATTGCTTTCCGGCCGACTTAGCATGCCGCGTTGACCAGCTTTTGACTAGGATCTTCTGGAATAATCCTATCCTGTTGGCATAGGCGGCGCCGCCAATCGGCCGATTTTCAACTGTTACCCCGATCGGCCGATTCCTTACTGTAGCTCTCAGATCTTCTACATCGGCCATCCTTCTTCTCCTGACGCCGATTCAATACGTGTCAAAATCTGGCGTCAGCACATGCCCCCAAGTTTCGGAGTAAAATATAACTTTTCTTCGAAACTCCCTCTTTAATCCTTTTTTCCGAAACGGGTGCAGTAAAAGTCTCCTTCCGTTCCGCGGCACAATGATCGCAATTTCCTCGATCCGAGCACGCGAAACGACCGCTCCCCTGGAACTCGTGTAGACGGTGCGGTAAGAATACCATCTTCGCCCTTACCCCCTTATCTTAAGTACTGGTTTTCTCCACCTTTTCTCCTCCACGAATCCAGCATCCTTTCTGCCGCATTACTGTTCATCTTTCCCCAAGTTCTTTCGATTTCCTAAGCGCTTCCCCTTCTCCGACGACCTCGTCCGCAGCTTGCTCCGACCCCAATGGCGTCTCCATGAGCGACCACCCCATCTACAGAGGCTCCATCGGCTGCTCCTCTGGCGGCGGCGGCCCAATCGGCGGCTTCTCCAGCAGCGTCAACGACGATGGCTTCCATCCCAGAGGTAAATGTCCGAAAAATCTTTTCCTTTTCGCCTTGCTGCTTCAGTATTTTCCGGTCCCTTTCTTAGTTTTTCCCTTTTTCCCTTTCTTTTTGGGCCCTTAGGCACAGGATCACCATTCCCCTCTCAGAGTCTCCTGACCTCGTCTGCCTAGGCCCTATGGGGAGTCCTGATCCAACAGATCTAATTAGCTTAGAAACTCACAGAATCCCCTTCAAGCAGTCACCTATGGATTTAGATCACTGGGTAGGCGCATTCAGATCCTGGCCGAACGAAACACCCGGGTGGAGAGAGTGGTACAAGAGAGTAGCTGGGTCTTGGAAAGTCCAATGGGAAGAACTTAAAATCGGCCAGTGCATAGATCTGTCCCTGTCTCAGATGGAAAAGAACGAACCTTTGGTCATGGCGGCCTCTTACTTTTGGTCTGATGCGCTCAACGCATTTCTTTTTGGACACGGATCCATGACCCCGACCTTGGCCGATGTCTTGCTGCTGACCGGCCTAGATGTTTCCTCCGCCGATACCCCTTTCAACTACCTGTTCAAGCCATCTCATAGGCTAGATACCAAAGGAATCGGCGGGTGGAAAGGATACATCAGTAAGAACATGAAGACAGGGACAGTCTCACAGAGAGAGCACACCGCCTTCCTGATGATGTGGCTGGAGAAACATCTCTTCTGTGGCAGAGCGGTCGGCCCCTCTTCCAACACTCAAGATTTGGCAGAATCTCTCGCACAAGGATCAGCCGTTCCCCTCGGCAAACATTTGCTGGGATCGGCATATCATATGATGCATCAAATCGGCGCCAAGCTGTCAAAAGGAGAGCCGATAGGGAATCCAGGTGGTCCTTGGTGGTTCATCACCCTCTGGCTCAATCTATACATGAGCAAGGTCTCTCAGCAGAGGATAGAGACAAAGACCTTTCCCAACATTGAGTCAGAGGAGAACCCATCGGTCCGTCGCCGCTGCAGATCTGTCGGAGAGGCGGCATCGGCCTTTCCTGGCTGCCAATTCACCGCTACCCGGGTAGCCGAATATTTCAGATGCTTCTATAATGGACTTAGCGAGGAGATGATCACATGGTATCCATATCAAACCGCGGAGCCGATTTTTGAATTGCCTATATGCTTCGACTTCTCCACCCACACATTTGACAGAGAGTTGATGGATGTCCTGATTAAGCCGGGAATTCTGTCGGCTAACTTCTTCTCGGGGAAGGACTCACCCACTTATGAGTTCTATTGCCCATCAGCTGCAGTAAGGCAACTAGGTTTCGGCCAATTGCCGATCCGAGTCTATTTCGCCGGCCAAGCAAAATTCAGAGACGGATTAACCTCTAGTCTCGACTACAGCCGATTGTGCGATTTAGTACCTGACTCCAGCACTATTGACTTGAACGGCTGGTCAGTTGCCTCTTTCGCCACCCAACAGTACAAATTATGGTGGGCAGAATGGAAGTAGCATCTTTTCTGTAAATCCCCATCAATTTACTGCAACATTCTGGACCCAGAGAACATCGACCCAAATGCTGCGGTATGTCCTTTTCTTTTCAGCCGATTTCAATGTTGCACTATCGTCTTGCTGTTAACTTATGTTTAACTTATGCTTACCAGGCTGTGGCGGGGCTAACACCGGAGGTGAGACCAGATACTGCTTGATACTCTCCAGTGCCTTGCGTTGCTCTTCTCCCCATGTGAACTCTTGGTCGGGCTTTAATTTCAACAAAGGAGTAAAAGCCTGAATACGTCCCGATAGATTGGATATGAATCTTCTGATGAAATTGACCTTGCCGATGAGGGACTGTAGTTCAGTTTTATTCTGTGGGGCCACTACTTTATTGATGGCGTCTATAGTCTTGCAGCTGACTTCTATCCCACGCTCGTGGACCATAAATCCCAAGAATTGTCCGGCCGATACACCAAACGCACACTTGTTTGGGTTCATCTTCAGCCCATGCTTCCTTGTGCACTCCAGCACTTCTTGTAAATCGGCCAGATGATCCTGGTGACCTTTTGACTTGACCACGACGTCATCTATATAAATTTCCACTGATGAACCAATGAGTTTGTGGAAGATGTAGTTCATGGCCCGTTGATATGTAGCGCCGGCGTTTTTCAAACCAAAAGTCATAACTACCCATTCAAATAAACCAAGATGGCCTGGGCACCTAAAAGCCGTTTTCGAAATATCTTCTTCGGCCATTAATATCTGATTGTACCCGGCATTCCCATCCATGAAACTTATGACTTTGTGGCCTGCGACAGCATCCACCAAGATATCGGCCGTTGGCATCGGATAACCATCCATTGGCGTCGCCTGATTTAAATTCCTGAAATCGATGCACACACGCAACTTTCCATTCTTCTTGTATACAGACACAATGTTAGAAATCCATTCGGCGTAGCGGCACTGCCGAATAAATCCTGCCTCAATCAACTTTGTAATCTCGGCCTTTATGTCAGGTAGAATTTTGGGGTTACACCGTCGTGCAGGTTGCTGATACGGCCGATATCCTGATTTTATAGGTAACCGGTGTTCAACAATAGACCGGTCTAGTCCTGGCATCTCGTGATATTCCCAAGCAAAGCAATCCCTGAACTCTTTCAATAATTTTATCAATTTGCATTTGTACTCAGGATCCAAATTGGCACTAACGTACGTCGGCCTCGATTTGCTGCTATCTCCCAAATCTACCATCTCTAACAAATCGGCCGACGTGAACCCGTGTCCTAGCTTCCCATCTCCTCGGATGAGCTGATCCATTTATTCTGAATCTTCGGAGCCGACTGCTTGGATCGGCTGTAGACTGAAATCGGACACTCTTAGGAAGTCAGTGTCCCAAGTCCTGCCAGATATACACTTGACGTGCTCGCAGCTCCACTGTTGTGTGTCGGCCGCTGCAACGCTGTAAATGGAATCGGCACCTACCACCTCTGTACTGTCGCCGACCCATTGCACAAGGCATTGATGCATAGTAGATGGGACACAGCAATTTGCATGTATCCAGTCGCGACCGAGCAGCATATTATAGGACCCCTTGCCATTAATGACGAAGAAAGTAGTGGGGAGGGTCTTACTGCCGATGGTGAGGTCGACGCAGAATGCCCCGCGGGCAGGCGACACGTTGCCTTCGAAGTCCTTCAGCATCATGTCCGTCTTGGTGAGGTCGTCCTCGCCCTTGACCAGCTTGCGGAACATGGCATACGGCATGATGTTGATTGCCGCGCCTCCATCTACCAGTAGTCTGGTGACGGGTCTTCCGTTGACATAGCCCTTAAGAAACAGCGCTTTGAGGTGCTGTCGTTTTTCTTCCTTTGGCTTCTCAAACATAGCCGTCATCGGCTCTAACACCAGTTGTGCCATTTGCTCTTCCTCTGTATTTGTCACTTTGTCCCGATCGCTTGGCGCCATGAACTCCATCGGCAGTATGAAAACCATATTGATTTCGGCCGCCGATTCTTGGCTGTTTGCTTCCTGATCATTTTTCTTTGGGCGCCAAATTCGAGATTTCACATTCCTTCTTTCTGGCATGTGTCTTTGTTCTTCTTCTCGATGTTCCCACTGGCGTAGGCGTTGGATCCTTCGCTTCTGGGATCTGGATAAGCCGTTAGGACACCACCTGGGATTTACTAGTTTGGCCGATGATCTGGCGTGTTCCCACTTTGGTTCTTTCCCTAGGGGATCTTCGTCTGATACCCTATCATAGGCCACCTCTTCCAGCCGATCGTGCGCGCTGATCCTGCCCCCCAGTCCATCTTGCTGGCCGATCTTGGTTTTTGACCTGCCGATCATGCACCGAAACGCGCCGTTCTTCGCGCCGATTTCTGTTGATCGGCTCTGATCCTCTGTCCCTAGAGTGTGGCTTCGGGCGATCGCTGCGGTTTGATCCATTGCACTCCGGACAGTTATCGGCAGAGGGCAGTCTGATATCGTTCTCCCAGCAGTGGATGAAGAAGGGACACTGCCAGTGATCTTCATGCCGGCGTATCATCTCTTCTTGGTGTTGTGCTTGTTCTTGCTGCCGCCGATATTTACTGAGTAGAAATCGGGAGGTGACACGCCTGTGTGGCCGTTCTGGTCCTCGCCTATTCCTTCTGATTTCTTCCGTCGTGATCTGCGTCTTGGGATCGACGACGCCACCTCTTCTCGCTGATTCTGATGTCAGCACCTTGGTTTGACTTGACTCTTCTCCAGCGTTGACCGTGTTGGCCGGGAAGGGATGCTGATCTATCTTCATCGGCATTGCCGATTTGGTTGGAGTCTCAAATTTGAGCCGCCCTTGTTCAATGGCCGATTGTATCTGCTGACGAAAGACTTTACATTCGTTGGTGTCATGAGAAGTAGCGTTGTGCTACTTGAAGTACTTCATCTTCTTCAGCTGATCGGCCGTAGGGATGGTGTGATGTTGCGACAGCGTGATCTGTCCCTCCTGAAGCAGTAGATCAAAAATTTATCGCCTTTTGACGTGTCAAAGCCGAATGTCTCTGGCTCCTTCTTGCCAAAGGGGCAGGATATTGGTTTTTTCCCTTTTACCCATTCCGCCACCTTCTTCTGAAAGCTCCTCCGCTGTTCAAACGGTCGGATCTCTTGCCCTGACAATCGGTGGACGATTTGACTCAGGCTCTCAAACTCTTGGGCGGCATATCTTTCTCTGATTTGCGGTAAGAGGCCCTGGAAAGCGATATCGGCCAACTGTGCATCGGTCAGGGCCAGGCTGTAGCACTTGTTTTTGATCTCTCTGAATCTCTGTATATACCCTGTCACCGGCTCATTGTTCCTCTGCCTGAGGCTGGTTAGATCCGAAAGCTTCATCTCGTGTATTCCCGCATAGAAATACTTGTGGAATTGTTTCTCCAAATCGGCCCACGTGATGATAGAATTTGGCGGTAAAGTGGTGAACCACTGGAAGGCCGATCCGGATAGAGATGATGAAAATAACCGTACCCTCAGAGCGTCTTGCGTGGCAGCTTCACCGCACTGGATGATAAATCTGTTGATGTGCTCCACAGTGGATGTGTCATCCGTCCCTGAGAACTTGGTGAAATCAGGAACCTTGTAGCGGTGTGGGAACGGTAACGAGTCATAGGCCGATGGATACGGCGTCTTGTAAGTATAAGTTTGAACTTTCGGCTTCAGCCCAAACTGATCTTGAATTACTTCTGCTATTCTTGCCGTCCAATCCACGTGCTGCTGATGAACAGTTGTTCGCGGTGCGGGCACATGTTGAAGGGCTGGTTCAGCCAGGTGATGAATCGGCAAAGTTTGCTGAACGGCCGATAACTGCTGGCGAAACGCGTCCGCACCCCCTTCGTACGTTGCTGCTGGTGCCGCGGCTCTGAATGCCTCCACAGTGCTTGACCCCCTTCCGACTTCTGGTAAAATCGGCTGGTACTAGGAGACCGTCGGCCGGGCGGCCGATTGGTACGGCACCTGAAACGGATAAGTGCCATGCCCGTTCGCCGGCTCGGGAAAATGCGTCGTGGCTGATGCCCCCCTGCCGATTTCTGGTAAAATCGGCTGGTACTGGGAGACCGTTGGCCGGGCTGCCGATTGGTACGGCACCTGGAACGGGTAAGTGCGATGCCCGTCCGCTGGCTCGGGGAAATACGTCGTGGCTGATGCCCCCCAAGGCACTGAGCTTGTAGGCAGTGTTTGCATCGAGGCCATCTGGACGGGTTGAAGCGGCGCTCGCGACGGGAGACATGGTGCACCGCTATATCTTGGAGACGCCGGAAGTGGTGGAGAGCTGTACTCCTCGCGCTGCGTCAACATCGGCTGAGAAGCCGATTGGGATGTGTAGGGTAAGCTTCTGGCCGGCAGGGTAGTTGGAGGGGCATATGCCGGTCCCTGATAACCTTGAACGGCTCCGCTGGCCAGAGAGTTGACGACGGCGTTGTACACCGTGTTGCTCATCACCGAGGATTGGTCAATGAACGCTTGATATACGGACTGCTGAATCATCTCTGACATCTTGCCCGAGTCTTCAGCAATGGTGATGTGGCGAGGTGCTGGAATAGGGGCCTTCCTAACTGCTTCCCCGCTTCTGGTACGACTGAACGACTGGAGGTATATCTTCTTGTAATCTTCTAGATGTTTGGCCAATTCCTCCCTCTGGTCGTCCTTGAGATCAGCTTCTGTGACCCCAATGATGTTGTTGTCAGAGATTTCTGCGTTGTTTGACATATCAGGTCCTGGATTGTCCCACCGGGCGTGCCAAAAGTGTGTTGGCGCTAAAATCGGCCGGATAGGAATCGGCTGATGGGTCTTCAGCATCGGACACACGACCCGGGAGAATCTGCTTAGCTCCTGTTCGGGTTATCGCCCTGGTGCGGTTCGCGCGGCGTGCCAGTCAATCTGACCTGTTGATTGACAAGAAAATAGAGTATTAAATTCCAGGCCCGTCGATCGGCTGGATTTCCGATCTGTCCTGAGGAGCGCGTCGGCGGTAAATCGGCCGATTTGCTGTAGAGATGATCGGCTATGAGTCAGCCGATGATCGTATGGTAATTGTAAAGACTGCTGGAGCAATCTAAACAATTACTATAGAGGCAACACTTGAAACAGATCTAATCGGCTATATGGCGATGAATCGAAGGAGAACGATGACGAAGCCGATTACCCTGATCTCAAGCTGGATAACTGGTGATAATACTAGAATAACAGGTAGAACTTGCAATTCTAGTAAATATCGATAACTTGTGAATAAATCCAAACGAAACCACAGCGATGCGCCCGTAGTTAAAGCTCGGATATTACTCGATAATCGGAACCTACCAATTGGCCGGAGATCAGGTTGATGCAGCCCTGCCAATCCGTACGAACTCGTAAAAGAAGAAAATATTGGTGAAGTCGCCGACTTGAAAGGTAAAGTACTGGTAAAAAGTAGAAGTATTTTGTTGATTGATGTTGGTTGTTCTGCAAAACCCTAGCGACTCCTATTTATACCCTGAAACTAGGACTCCTGGTCGATTACGACTTGTTACAACCTTATTTAAAACAGGAAAACTACTATATCTATAATAACTTTAAAAAGGAAACGGACTCCCGCAGAATCTTCCGCCGCCGCTTCCTAATCCAATCAGGATCTCTTCGATTGCTTTCCGGCCGACTTAGCATGCCGCGTTGACCAGCTTTTGACTAGGATCTTCTGGAATAATCCTATCCTGTTGGCATAGGCGGCGCCGCCAATCGGCCGATTTTCAACTATTACCCCGATCGGCCGATTCCTTACTGTAGCTCTCAGATCTTCTACATCGGCCATCCTTCTTCTCCTGACGCCGATTCAATATGTGTCAAAATCTGGCGTCAACACTATTTCCTTGTCAATCAACAGGTCAGATTGACTGGCACGCCGCGCGAACCGCACCAGGGTGATAACCCGAATAGGAGCTAAGCAGATTCTCCCGGGTCGTGTGTCCGACGCTGAAGACCCATCGGCCGATTCCTATCCGGCCGATTTTAGCGCCAACACACTTTTGGCACGCCTGGTGGGACCATCCAAGATCTGATATGTCGAACAACGCAGAAATCTCTGACAGCAACATCATTGAGGTCACAGAAGCTGATCTCAAGGACGACCAGAGGGAAGAATTGGCCAAACATCTGGAAGATTACAAGAAGATGTACCTCCAGTCGTTCAGTCGTACCAGAAGTGGGGAGGCAGTCAAGAAAGCCCCTATTCTAGCACCTCGCCACATCACCATTGCTGAAGACTCGGGCAAGATGTCGGAGCTGATTCAACAGTCCGTGTATCAAGCATTCATCGACCAATCCTCGGTGATGAGCAAGACGGTGTATAACGCCGTCGTCAACTCTCTGGTCAGCGGAGCCGTTCAAGGCTATCAGGGACCGGCATATGCCCCTCCAACTACTCTGCTAGCTAGAAGCCTACCATACACATCCCGATTGGCTCCTCAGCCGATATTGACGCAACACGAGGGGTACAGCTCTCCACCACCTCCGGCGTCTCCAAGATACAGCGGTGCACCATGTCTCCCATCGCTAGCGCCGTTTCAACCCGTTCAGATGGCTTCTGTGCAAGCACTACCTACGAGCTCAGCGCCTTGGGGAACGTCAGCCACGGCGTATTTTCTTGAGCCAGCGAACGGGCATGGCAGTTATTCGGTTCAAGTGCCATACCAACCGGCCGCCCGGCCGACGGTTTCCCAGTATCAGCCGATTTTACCAGAAATCGGCAGGGGGGCAAACACTGCGGAAGCATTCAGAGGCACGGCGCCAGCAGTGACGTACGAAGGGGGTGCGGACTCGTTTCGCCATCAACTATCGGCCGCTTAGCAAAATTCGTCGATTCATCACCCGGCCGTACCAGCCCTTCAGCATATGCCCACGCCGTGAACAACTGTTCATCAGCAGCAGGCGGACTGGACGGCAAGAATAGCAGAAGTAATCCAGGATCAGTTTGGACTGAAGCCGAAAGTTCAAACTTATACTTACAAGACGCCGTATCCATCGGCCTACGACTCGCTACCGTTCCCACACCGCTACAAAGTTCTCTACCGTTCCCACACCGCTACAAAGTTCCTGATTTCACCAAGTTCTCGGGGACGGACGACACATCCACTGTGGAGCACATCAACAGATTCATCATCCAGTGCGGAGAAGCTGCCACGCAAGATGCTCTGAGGGTGCGTCTATTTTCATCATCTCTGTCCGGATCGGCCTTCCAGTGGTTCACCACTTTACCGCCAAATTCTATCGTCACGTGGGCCGATCTGGAGAAACAATTCCACAAGTACTTCTATGCAGGAGTACACGAGATGAAGATCTCGGATTTGACCAGCCTCAGACAGAGGAGCGATGAACCAGTGACAGGGTATATACAGAGGTTCAGAGAAATCAGGAACAAATGCTACAGTCTGGCTCTGACAGATACACAGTTGGCCGATATCGCTTTTCAAGGTCTCTTGCCACAAATCAGAGAGAGATATGCTGCCCAAGAATTTGAAAGCCTGAGCCAAATCATCCACCGATTATCAGGGCAAGAGGTCCGGCCGTTTGAACAACGGAGGAGCTTCCAAAAGAAGGTGGCATACTTGGAGGGATCTGAATCCGATGCGGAAGAAGAAATTGGCCTGGCAGAGTGGGTAAAAGGGAAAAAACCAATATCTTGCCCCTTTGGCAAGAAGGAGCCAGAGATATTCGGCTTTGACACGTCAAAGGCCGATAAATTTTTTGATCTACTACTTCAGGAGGGGCAAATCAAGCTGTCTCAACATCACACCATCCCCACGGCCGATCAACTCAAGAAGATGAAATACTGCAAGTGGCACAATGCTACTTCTCACGATACAAATGAGTGTAAAGTCTTCCGCCAGCAGATACAATCGGCCATCGAGCAGGGGCGGCTCAGATTTGAAACTCCAACCAGATCGGCAACGCCGATGAAGATAGATCAGCATCCCTTCCCGGCCAACACAGTTAATGCTGGAGGGGACTCAAGTCAAACCAAGGTGCTGACGTCAGAATCGGCGAGAAGAGGCGGCGCTATCGACCCCAGGAGGCAGATCACGACGGAAGAAATCAGAAGGAACAGGCGAGGGCCAGAACGACCACGCAGGCCTGTCACCTCCCAATTCTTACTAAGTAAATATCGGCAGCAGCAAGAACAAGCACAATACCAGGAAAAGATGATACGTCGGCATGAAGATCACTGGCAATGTCCGTTCTTCATCCACTGCTGGGAGAACGATATCAGATTGCCATCTGCCGACAACTGTCCGGAGTGTAACGGATCGAGCCGCAACGATCGCCCGAGGTCACACTCTAGGGACAGAGGATCAGAGCCGATCAACAGAAATCGGCGCGAAGAACGGCGCGTTTCGGTGCATGATCGGCTGGGGGGCAGAGTTGACCAGTGCAACAGGTCAAAAAGCAAGATCGGCCAGCAAGATGGACTGGGGGGCAGGATCAGCGCGCACGATCGGCTGGAAGACATGGCCGATGATAGGGTATCAGACGAAGATCCTCTAGGAAGGAGTCTAGATTGGGAACACGCCAGATCATCGGCCAAACCAGTGAATCCCAGGTGGTGTCCCGATGGCCTATCCAGATCCCAGAAGCGAAGGATCCAACGCCTACGCCAGTGGGAACATCAAGAGGAAGAACAAAGACATGTGCCAGAGAAAAGGAATGTCAAATCTCGAGTTTGGCGCCCAAAGAAAAGCGATCAGGAAACGGACAACCAAGAATCGGCAGCCGAAATTGATACGGTATTCATACTGCAGATGGAGTTCATGGCGCCAAGCGATCGGGATAAAGTAACAAGAACAGAAGAAGAACAAATGGCACAACTGGTGTTAGAGCCGATGACGGCTACGTTTGAGAAACCGGAAGAAGAAAAACGGCAACATCTCAAAGCGCTGTTTATCAAGGGCTATGTCAACGGGAGACCTGTCACCAGATTACTGGTAGATGGAGGCGCGGCAGTTAACATCATGCCGTATGCCATGTTCCGCAAGCAGGGCAAGGGCAACGATGACCTCACCATGACGGACATGATGCTGAAGGATTTCGAAGGCAACGTGTCACCCGCCCGCGGAGCGTTCTGCGTCGGCCTCACCATCGGTAGTAAGACCCTCCCTACTACTTTCTTCGTCATTAATGGCAAGGGGTCCTATAATATGCTACTTGGTCGCGACTGGATACAGGCAAACTGCTGTGTCCCATCTACTATGCATCAATGCCTTGTGCAATGGGTCGGCGACACTACAGAGATAGTCGCTGCCGATTCCGTCTACAGCGTTGCAGCGGCCGACACGCAACAGTGGAGCTGCGAGCACGTCAAATGTATATCTGGCAGGACTTGGGACACTGACTTCCTGAAAGTGTCCGATTTCGGTCTACAGCCGATAGAAGCAGACGGCTCTGAAGATTCAGAATAAATGGATCAGCTCGTTCGAGAAGATGGGAAGCTGGGGCATGGGTTCACGTCGGCCGATTTATTAGAGATGGTAGATTTGGGAGATAGCAGCAAATCAAGACCGACGTACATTAGTGCCAATTTGGATTCTGAGTACAAATGCAAAATATGTCAAGTTAACTTGGCTGATTTTTCATCGGTTTTCTGGCTACACATCTGGTGAAAGAAATATTGGGATTCATTATTGAGTGGAAATTACGAATTACATGGCCGACATGGTATAAGTCGCCGTTCAGTTGGGACAATAAAAGAAGAAGAGATAAGTAATGCGTGTGTCTCTAGAGATGGTGAACGGTCTGCGCGTAAATGAAGAGGAGGTAGATGGATGGTGAGACACGTCCTATCGAAGTAAATGCGTACATAAATGCGAGGCAGACTGAGAAAGCAGTTCAAAACCAAATCGGCGCATTGGCATTAAAGGAGCAATAATGTTTAACATATTTTTTTACAGCCCAAGGAAAGCATCTATGGCTACAATCGCTCGTCGTTTAATTTGATCGGCCGATTCTACTATTCTCTGATCATTTTCGGCCGATCCTGGTACTTCTGACACGCGGCGATGGAGCCGTATTGTTTCACGGGCCAGACGTAGTCTTTCTTGCTTCAGCTCGCTGATCATGGTTGGGAGTTCTTGGAGCTTCTTCTCTTCAGCGGCTATCTCTTTGGTTATCTATTCCATCTCCTTGGCTAGTTCTGCTCTCCTCCGTTTCAGCCAATCTATTGCGCCGACGATGTCCGGACGGCAGTTCTCGAGGAAGTTGATTCTGTGATGTACTTCCTGGCTCCGATGCTTGTGCGAGTCAACCTCCTCCTAAGTTTTGGCCATCTGAGCACGATCGGCCATACGTTGCAGCGCCCTGGAAACCGGAATCTGCGTACCCTCTATATAGGCAGCATAACCCAAGTCTTCCGACACTTCATCCGGGATGTGATCTTTGACCTCATTAAAAAGTCATCGGATCGGCGATGCTTCTTCCACCAATCGGCCGATGTCACCTTGGAGGAAAGTACGAATGCTTTCGAGCTTGGAGCGGACATCGACGGAGGTAGAGCTCGACGGAACTGCGTGTGAAGCGATTTCTTCTTCATCGGCCAAGGAGACGGCAAAGGAAAAGATGCTATTATTGGGGGTATCTTGCTCCTGTAAGGGGACAAAGTAAAGGGTAAGCAAGCGGTGAAAGGAGATCGGCCGATTCTGATGGTAAGATTGTTACCTCTTTGAAATGAATCTCTCTTGCCTGCGCCGGTGGAAGTGTTTCCCTCGTTTTAGGGACTGGTGCACTTGGTTCGCCAGAAGAAGAAGATTCGATCATTATCGGTGCTCCGCTTGGGCCAGCTTCCTGAGAAAGACATAAATTCCCGTGAAAATACTTTGGGAAAATGAAATGAGATGGTAATGGAAATTTGCCATGCCTCTGTGGGTTTCCCGGCCGATTCCTGCTGTGGAGTTATAATCGGCGTACCCAAGTCCACCTGCATCGAAATTGGTTAAGTTTTCTGAATATTAAGGATGCAGGGTAAGAGATTGTGTACCTCGGCAACAAGAGCTGCTGTAATCTCAGTCCCTACTTGAGACGTGGCCGATAGTTGTGGGGACTGCGGTGGGACAACTTGTGCAGCCTGGCAAAGGAATGGAATTGATGTCAGTAGAAGATTTGGGGAATATATGAGATAAATAAGGTTACCTGGACAGCTTCTACTAATAATGATGCTGCAGCAGCCCCAGCTTCGGCGGTGACTTGAGGATCGGCCGTGTCGACAACTGGTAGGGGTGAAGGATCTGAGGCCTCAGCGAGTATCACCTCCGTTTGATCGGCCAATCCAACACGGGGGGTCTCGGCCGATACTGCTGCCATCTGGCTAGCCGATCCGATGCGGGAGATTTCAACCGATGCTATTGTTGCCGGATCGGCCGATCCAATGCGAGCTCGCATCCGACGGCTGCTTATCTTTGATGTTGGTCTTTTGGGTGCTCGTCTTGATCGGCCAGTGGAGATATCTCTGACAGATGGAGCATGGAAGCCGATGAGTGGATACGGCGTGTATTGGTGATGGCTGTCAATCGGTCGGCCGCTTCGGCTCCGCATCGGGGGAACATGGCTTTCAGACTGAAGGGGTAAACATAAGTTAGCAACGAGATGATAATGCAACATTGAAACCGGCTAAGGAGGAAAGGACATACCGCAGCATTTGGGTCGATGTTCTCTGGGTCCAGAATGTTGCAGTAAGTTGATGGAGATTTACAGAAGAGATGCTACTTCCATTCTGCCCACCATAATTTATACTGTTGGGTGGCGAAAGAGGCAACTGACCAGCCGTTCAAGTCAATGGTGCTGGAGTCGGGTACTAAATCGCACAATCGGCTGTAGTCAAGACTTGAAGTTAGTCCGTCTCTGAATTTTGCTTGGCCGGCGAAATAGACTCGAATCGGCAATTGGTCAAAACCTAGTTGCCTTGCTGCAGCCGACGGGCAGTAGAACTCATAGGTGGGTGAGTCCTTTCCTGAGAAGAAGTTGGCCAGCAGAATTCCCGGCTTAATCAAGACGTCCATTAATTCTCTGTCAAATGTATGGGTGGAGAAATCGAAGCATACAGGCAATTCGAAAATCGGCTCTGTGGTCTGATATGGATGCCAGATGATCATCTCCTCACTAAGTCCATTATAGAAACATCTGAAATATTCAGCTACGCGGGTAGCGGTGAATTGGCAGCCAGGAAAGGCCGATACCGCTTCTCCAACAGATCTGCAGCGGCGACGGACTGATGGATTCTCCTCTGACTTGATGTTGGGAAAGGTCTTTGTCTCTATCCTCTGCTGAGAGACCTTGCTCATGTGTAGATTGAGCCAGAGGGTGATGAACCACCAAGGACCGCCTGGGTTCCCTATCGGCTCTCCTTTCGATAGCTTGACGCCGATTTGGTGCATCGGATGGTATGCCGATCCCAGCAAATGTTTACCAAGGCGGATGGCCGATCCTTGTGCAAGAGACTCTGCCAAAGCTTGAGTGTTGGAAGAGGAGCCGACCGCTCTGCCACAGAAGAAGTGTTTCTCCAGCCACATCATCAAGAAGGCGGTGTGCTCCCTCTGTGAGACTCTCCCTGTCTTCATGTTTTACTGATGTATCCTTTCCACCCGCCGATTCCTTTGGTCTCCAGCCGATGAGATGGCTTGAACAGATAATTGAAGGGGGTATCGGCGGAGGAAACATCTAGGCCGGTCAGCAGCAGGACATCGGCCAAGGTCGGGGTCAAGGGTCCGTGTCCAAAAAGGAATGCGTTAAGTGCATCGGACCAGAAGTAAGAGGCTGCCATAACCAAAGGTTCGTTCTTTTCCATCTGAGACAGGGATAACTCTATGCACTGGCCGATTTTAAGTTCTTCCCATTGGACTTTCCAAGACCCGGCTACCCTCTGGTACCATTCTCTCCACCCGGGTGTTTCGTTCGGCCAGGATCTGAATGCACCTACCCAATGATCTAAATCCATGGATGACTGCTTAAAGGGGATCCTATGGGTTTCTAAACTGATTAGATCTGTTGGATCAGGGCTCCCCATAGGGCCTAGACAGATGAGGTCAGGAGACTCTGAGAGGGGAATGGTGATTCTGTGCCTAAGGGCCTAAAAAAAAGGGGAAAAAGGGGAGAGACTAAGAAAGGGACCGGAAAATACTGGAGCAGTAGAAAGGCGAAAAGGGGAAAAATTTCGAGTATTTACCTCTGAGATGGAAGCCATCGTCGCCGATGACGCCGCTGGGGAAGCCGCCGATTGGGCCGCTGCCGCCAAAGGAGCAGCCGATGGAGCCTCTGTAGATGGGGTGGTCGCCGATGGGGACGCCATTAGGGGTCGGAGCAGGCCGCGGATGAGATCGCCGGAAAAGGGGGAGCGCTTGGAAGTCGAAGGAGCTTGGAGGAAGACGAACAGTGATGCGACAGAAAGAATGCTAGATTCGTGGAGGAGGAGAGGCGGAGAAAGCCAGTACTTAAGAAAGATCAGGGGAACAAGGGCAAAAATGGTATTTTTACCGCGCCGTCTACACGAGTTCCAGGGGAGCGGTCGTTTTGCGCGCCCGGTTCAAGGAAATTGCAATCATTGTGCCGCGGAACGGAAGGAGATTTTTACTGCGCCCGTTTCGGAGGAGAGGATTAAAGAAAAGAGTTTCGAAGGAAAAGTTATATTTTACTCCGAAACTGGGGGGCATGTGTTGACGCCAGATTTTGACACGTGTTGAATCGGCGTCAAGAGGAGAAGATCAGCCGATGCAGCAGATCTGAAAGCTACAGTAAGGAATCGGCCGATTGAGGTAACAGTTGAAAAACGGCCGATTGGTAGTGCAGCCTATGCCAACAGGATGGGATTATTCCAGAAGATCCTGGTCAAAAGCTGGTCAACAGGACACGCTAAGTCGGTCAAGGAGCAATTGAAGGGGATCCTGATTGGATCAGGGAACGGCGGCGGAAGATTCTGCGGGAGTCCGTTTCCTTTTTAAAAGTTCTTATAGATATAGTAGTTTTCCTGTTTTTAAATAAGGTTGTAACAAGTCGTAATCGACCAGGAGTCCTAGTTTCAGGGTATAAATAGGAGTCGCTAGGGCTTTGAGATCAATCAAGACATCAATCAACAACAATACTTCTACTTTTTCCAGCAATTTACTTTCAAGTCGGCGACTTCGCCAATACCTTTTCTTCTTTCACGAGTTCGTACGGATTGGCAGGGCTGCATCAACTTGATCTCCGGCCGATTGGTAGGTTCCGCTTACCGAGTAATATCCGAGCTTTAAATACGGGCGCATCGCTGTGGTTTCGTTTGGATTTATTCACCAGTTATCGATATTTACTAGAATTGCAAGTTTTACCTGTTATTCTAGTATTATCACCAGTTATCCAGCTTGAGATCAGAGTAATCGGCTTTGTCATTGTTCTCCTTCGATTTATCCTCATACAGCCGATTAGATCTATTTCAAGTGTTGTCCTTGCAGTAGTCGTCTAGATCGCTCCAGCAGTTGTCTTTACGATTACTATACGATCATCGGCTGATCCATAGCCGATCATCTCTACAGCAAATCGGCCGATTCGCCGCCGACGCGCTCCTCAGGACAGATCGGAACCCCAGCCGATCGACGCGCCTGGAATTTAATACTCTATTTCCTTGTCAATCAACAGGTCAGATTGACTGGCACGCCGCGCGAACCGCACCAGGGCGATAACCCGAACAGGAGCTAAGCAGATTCTCCCGGGTCGTGTGTCCGACGCTGAAGACCCATCGGCCGATTCCTATCCGGCCGATTTTAGCGTCAACAGTAAGTTAATTAATGGCATGCTATTATTTTGGAATTCACTGGCATCACACTAGACTCAATTACTTTATACACTTAGCTGTAGATTAAGAAGCTGCTTAGATAGGATCCTAATCAGGTCAGCGACGGATTGGTTGCAGTATCTCGTTCTCCTGATGTCCTAGTCAAGATCTGTGCAGCTTGCACTGTCAATGGAGTACGCTACAACACTGCTGACCGTGAGAAAAAAACAAAAGACACAAAATAGTGGTGTCATGACCAAGGGGACAGATAGAGGTGAAGAAATTGAATTTTATGGTGTACTCAAATAGGTAATTGAGTTGCAATACAACTCTAATCTGGAATACCGTTGGATAGGGGCAAGACTGTAGGCATTAGAGATGATGGACATTTCAAGTCCATTAACATGAACTTGTTTTGATACAAATCTAATCCGTTTATTTTTGTGACACAAGCCACCAAGATATTTTATTTGCAGGATAATGATTTAGGGAAAGATTGGCAAGTTGTGTAGAAAATTGAGCAGAGGGGCATGTATAACATGCCTAAAATGGATGCTGACGTACTTCAAGATGATTACTATTCAGATACGGAGCGTGCTGTGCGTGAAGGTGATGCAGAGACTAAGGATGTGCACTAGGAAGAGCATGATGTAGTAGACACATTCATTGAAGCTAATTTAGCCGAACTTGTAAGAGACAGGACTGCCGGTCAGGAAGGAGATGAGGATGGTGATGACAGTATCTTGGAGTACTATTGTGACAGAGATGACAATGTGAACAGTGTACATGATGTAGCCGAAGACGATGACAATGATCTATTGGTGTTTGCATTGCGTCCGGTCATGTGTGTGGTGTTGTTGATTGCCTGTTATTGGACATACTCATAATTATCGTTATGTTGTTGTACTGGATTAATTCATGTAATAATAATGCTAAATTTTTTATGATGATTACTATTTTGTTATTATGCCTAATTTGTTTTCAAGTTTATACTTGAATCCCCAGCGGAGAATTTCAACTTCACCTTGAATCCTACAGTCCTCGCTGCAATACTTGGGTAATCCTTGAGGCTACGATGGATTGACAACACTGCCGCACATGCCGCTTGTGCACAGAAGATCGCCTCGCGGCACCGGCGCCGCCACCAGCTCCGGCGGGTCCAAGATCCTGCGCCAATGCGTTCGCCAGATGCGCTCCTTGGCCTCCTCGCGCCAGCGCAAACACCCGTCGTTGCGAAACTGAGGTCCGCCATCCCTGTAAAGGAGGATGGCGGCCACATAGGCTGCCAGATTGTGCTGAAACTCGTTGGCACGTCGGAGCTCGATGGTGCATACCGGGGCCGAGGGCGTGCCTTTATGGAAGGCGATTTCCATCCCGATGAGGAAGCATGCCTCCGGGTTGCTGACTTTGGCCAAGTGACCAATGAGTGTGGTGTAGCCAACGGGGTCATCCCATGACACGTCGTCGGCAAACCGCCATAGTGCGATGCACCGGCCGACTTCGGGTTCGCCGCACATGCGGAGCATGCGGCGACAGGTCACCCGAAGCGCGCGGAGGTCGTCCATTGGCCGATCCGAGGTGGCTGAGGCAGCCCGCGATCTTAATGGCCAGGTCAATCAGGAGCTGCGCTAGTGATGACTGGTGCGGCCGCCTCGCCTCCATGAGTGTGCCAGTGTCGTCGATGACATCACAGAATGCCGGGCGCGAGATGAGGCCACATGAGGGATCTGTACGCCGCGTGGATGTCGGCGAGACATAGCGGGAAGTTGCACGGGAACAGCAACCATCTTCACCAAGGGATTGCACGGTGTGCTCACCCATGAGATTATTTGCTCAAAATGATTGAGAGTGGACAGTGGAGAGTGGAGTTTGTCGATGTCATCCATGTCATACCTCAACAAAATGAAATACCTAGTCGATGTGCTCCCTTCGCGCCGGGCGCCGGCAGTGGGCCATGGTTTTTGGGCCACATATGTCAGTGTTTGTTGGGTGGAAATAACTGTCGGGTACCGAACTTCTTGAGAACACACGATGCATTTCCCTTCTTCCCCCAATCCGTCCCATCAAACTCGCGATTTTTCTCCAATCGGCGCAAGTTACAGTACTTCACTCTAAAATTCCTGAAGCAATAGCAAGTTAAAGAACTAATTATACTAGCATAATATGTTCACTAATCATACATGTATATTTACATTGGCCACAAGATCCTTGGACCTCATGAAGCAAAAGCAACACAAAATTAATGCAATACATACACTACACTACTTCACTCTAAAATTAGCTCCAAGAACCACTTAATTTCGCCACACATCCGGCAATCCTACCTGCAATACTGTCTCCATGACCATTCTAGAGAAACTACGCAATCCTCACCTGTGCACGGAAGATCGGCTCGCGGCAGTGCAGGCGCCACGCAAATGGACTTGCACCACCTCCTTCTCTAGACCACATGCGTGGCATTCCGGCAACACCTGAAACACTCCCTAAACATTGTGTTGCGGACCCCCGCTAGCGCCGGCCATGTGTCGACCACGGCCATGGTCGCCTATCTCATGTATTTCCTAGCAATATCGTCGAAGCCGGTGCCACCATTGGCCATGTACACGAGGACGGTGGCCACATAGGCCTACACTTTGTGGCCGCTCGCGGTGGCGCGCTCGAGATTCTCGTCGAGGACTGTCAGGGGTGTGATCATAGGTCCACAAAAGATGACATTCACCCCATGAATGGAGCTGGCTTCTAGATTGCCGAGTTGGGCCAGGCGAGCAACCAAGGTGTGGTAGGCATCGTTGGACAACCCCGCTACAGAGATGCGTCGGCTGACTTCAGGGTTGCGGCACACGAGGTGCATGCGGCGGCAGGTCCCCCAAAGCGTGCGGAGGTCGTCCATTGGCCGCACCGAGGTCCAAATGAGGTGGCCCGTGATTTGAATGGCCACATCGGTAGGGAGATCCGCCAGTGACAACAGGGGCTGCCTTGCCTCTATGAGTGCTGGCAGCGTCGACAACGTCGCGGAAGCAGGAGCACGAGACAAGGTCACGCATGAGGGCGTGGATGGAGCTACGGCACGTGGATGGCAGCGAGCTAGAGAGCGGGACAGGCGTAGCGGCTTGTGGATGACGGCAAGCCGAAGCGGTGGATAGGTAGAGCAGCGCGTCGATGGTGGCGAGCCGGAGCGCTGGATAGGCGGAGCGCACGGCCCGTGGATGGCGGTGAACCCTAGCGCTGGAGGGGGCCGAGCGGAGCTATAGTTCGAGTTCTTGGTGGAGATCTTGAATGCATTACCACTTGCTAGGAAGTTCAGGTGATGTCATGTCTCGGGGGGATGTGGAAGACATCTAGGCCCCTAAGTGGGTTTTGGTAATTAATGACAAAACACATGTAGATTTAATCGTGTTATCGAGCATGTGTGCGGGTGATTGAGCTGATTAAGCAAACCAAATGGTGAAGCATGTCCCACAAAAGGAAATGAAAAGCGGTGGTCCAAAGATACTCGAAGATTAGAATTTTGTTTTTATAATTTGTGTATAGAAACGCCATACTGTCAAGAGGGACTTGATTCTGCAGGTCTTGACTTAGAAATAGTGCTCAAGGGAATCCTACAAACACTTGTGAGCCACAAATACCACTCAAAAATCATGTGAGAGCAAAATTGAGTGAAATACCTGCTGGACCCGGAGTGTTCGGGCTACTGTCTGGAATATTGCACACCTGTCCGGAGTATCCGGGTAACCCCGAGCCAACGGCTAGTTTCTGTGTGGGGGAGTATAAATACCCCCTCACCCCCTTCATTTACCCCGCTCTTGCCACTTTTTCGTATCTAGCACAGCTGCAAGCTATCAAGAGCTCTCTCACTCCCCTCTCTGCCATTCTTGAGTGAATCCTTTGAGGGATTGAAGTGAGAGTGAAGCAAGAGAAAAGATTAGTGCAAGTGAGCATCCATTCCATCTCTTTGAGCACTAGAACTTCATCAAGCCGGTGGATTCGAGTTTGTTACTCTTGGAGCTTCAAGCTCCTAGACGGCTAGGCGTCGCTTGTGAGTGCTCAAGCAAGTTGTGAGCATCACAAGAAGTTTGTACTCGCCATTCCTCTCCAAGGAATCCATAGTAAGTGACCTTGGGCTTGAGAAGTGATCTCGCCCTTGGGTGAGGAGCATAGGGGTTCTTGAATGCCGTTCCTTGAGCCCTTCCTCTACGGAGACGTAGCTCCTTTGGGAGTGAACTTCAAGAAAACAAATCAATATCTCTTTGTATGCTTGTTACTTGTTTTCCTTGGTTCTTGCTTGTGCTATATCATTTTTAGGGTTTGAGGCCGATCTACTAGTTTACTAGTCTCTAGGTGAAACCAGTTGTTGACATACACTATAGGATACCCTGGTACCTGCAAATTTACTTAATTGAATTTCCAGCATTAAATTCTGTAATTTTGCTGTCGAGTGTTCTTGTCCGGACACTCCGGGCAAGAACCCCAAATACTCCGGACCCGAAGTCTGAACTCTCTATTTACTAACTGTTTGAAAAGTGTTTTTGAGTTGCAGATTGCCTATTCACCCCCCCTTAGGCATCTTGAGGTGCATTCAATTGGTATCAGAGCAGGTTTCTCCATCTTAGAGCTTAACCGCTCGGAGATTTAAGATGTCAAGTGGTCCTAAGAATCAAACCAATCCTACGGATGAAGAAGGCAAGAACAACACCTCGGGAGGCAAACCCGATGATGAGAAAGCCACTGCAACAAGTGGGTCAAAAGAGAAGAAGAAGAAGAAGAACACACATGAAGATGAAGAAGATGAAATGGAGACAACTGATGAAGAGTTGTCATATGAAGAATGGAAGGCTCGGAAGAAGAGAAGGCTATTACAAAAGAAGAAAGTAAAATCAACCACCAAGATTGTGATCGAGTCAAGTGATTCCGACTTGGATCGCAAAGGAAGATCTACAAGCACATTAAAGATGAAGAAGAAGGCAAGCTATCACCAAGATGGCAATGATTACACATTTAAACTCCCAACCGATCACAACGCCTCAATTCACATGGGTAAGCCGCCTTACTTTGATGGGACCGGCTATAATCAATGGAGAACAAAAATGTTTGGATACTTGTGTGCTATTCACAAGGATCTTTGGAAAGTTTGGATACTTGTGTGCTATTCAAAAGTTGGATGTGAGATCCCGGATGAAGATGAAACACCGACAACACTTCAAGCTTATTTGTTGCAATAGAACTACCAAGCATTGAACATTCTTCACACCTCCGTTAGTTCCAAAGAATTTGACAAGATTGAGGATGCCCGCACCGCCAAGGACACTTGGGATACACTCCAAGTAAATCATCAAGGTTCAAGAAAGGTTCGTGGATCAAGGATCAAGACTTTGGAGGATGAGCTAAGTCTATTCTTCTTGAAGAAAGATGAATCCATCAAGGAAATGTACAACCGCTTAAAGAAGATCACAAATCAAATCAAGTCACTTGGAGGTGACCAATGGGGTGATCGTGAGATTGTGGATAAGCTCTTGACCGTCTACATGGCTAGAGATGTCACTCTTCCTAGCTTGATGAGGGCTGAAAGAGGTTTCAAGCAGTTCACCGCCGAGAATGTTCTTGGAAGAATAGGAGCACATAATGATCAATTGAAGAGAGTCAAAATTAGTCAAGACTTAGCTGTCAGACCCGGGACAACGGGACTACACGCGTGGCATAGAACATTGTAGACTAAGGGGTGGGGCATGTCCTATATCTTATCCACACTGTAAAGTACTCGTATGTAAGTACAACTAGTCGGTATAGAAGGAAACTATCCGAGAGTACTCGGTTAGGACTCCTAAGCTCATACCATACTAGGATTTCCATGTAACCCTGTCCCCCCAGGATATATAAGGGCGGGCAGGGAACCCTCCAAAATATAACGCATAACCCCAAGGCAATACAAACCATACAGGACGTAGGGTATTACGCATACTGCGGCCCGAACCTGTCTAAACCCTTGTGTTCCTTGCACCATCGAGTTCCTGATCTCGGCGACACCCTAACCACAAGTCTAATACGTTAGGGTATCCCTAGGTAGGCTTGCCGGTAAAACACTGACCGCTGGCGCGCCAGGTATGGGGGCTCATCGAAGATCCACCGGCGAATTTGATGGTAACTTTCAGCTTCACCAGCACCGTGCCCCCTGCGGGCACTACTTTTGTCTTTGGCTTCTGGGTTTGTGTCTCTTATGGCATGGGCAACTTCCATCGGCACCTCTTTGACAACAAGCTGGAGGCATCTGCAAAAACACCAAGCAGCATTCTCGACGAGTTCGTTGACAACCTCGACAAGATGCTGCTCCCTAACCTCGCTAGGGAGATCGAGAAGCTGTTCGTTTCTGACACGACTCTGACTCGTGTTGCATCAAGCTTCCTCGGATTGGACTCGACTCCATCTGAGGAGCAGCGTGACCGAGTCCCCTTCGGTTTACACAATACAGCGACCGTTTACCAGGAGACCATGAACTTCAAATTCTACTCCGCATTGGAGAAGGATCTGGACGAACTACTCGAGTTCGGGGACAAGGACGCCATCGCATGCCGGGAGGCCCCTATCTTCGACGACTACAACTCGGACTCCGATCCCGAGGCTGAACCCTACTTGGGTGGCCAGGGCTTGGTTATAACCTCCGCACCGGAGGGTTGCTTCGTGTACTGGAAGCGCATGAAACCCTCCGAACTACTCGGAGATGATGAAATATTGGTGGATCACCTTGACTCACTGCTCCGACGATCCATCCACACACCACCACGTCTTCATGGCGGAATCCGACAAATACAGCGACAGGCACCCCAATGAAAGACCTGAGCAGATCTCCGAGGATGAGCACACTGTAGATGCCGCCAACGAGTCCTCTCAGGACCGTGAGGCCCGCAGGCTGCACAACAGGAAGCGTGCCAAGCTTAGAAGGAACACCAATGATCAGCGCGCACGGTTTCAACGTGACCTCGACGCTGAATTCACAGCAACACAGGATGCCGGGTTCCATACCCCTGCCGCCAACATTGTTGGTATAACCGCAGTGTTAGCTGGCAACCTTGACCCGCAAGTCCAGATCAACCAGCAGATCCCGATGCCCTCGGTTTGCCGTGGAAGGGGCGAGGGCGAGGGAGAAAGCCAAGTCAGCAGAACACCCAGGGGCCACCCCAGGTGACAAGCTGCTCCCTCCAACAACCAACAGGGAAATCGTGGTCCGCAAGGAAGCCGACCAGTGACCCACGCACCACATCTAGAAGGATCCGTTCACAACTACCGCCGCTTAGAGCTCGAAAAGCTTCCAACGGGCGACCTCCGCGACAAGATCAACATGGGGCGCGATGCTCGCTCCATCATCAATAATCGGAGGAAGGAACGCGCCAGAGCTGAGGGAAACACTACATGGGACAACAACGATCACTTCCCCACTTTCTCCTCCCGCTTCGACAACTACAAGTACCCGGAGGGATTCAAACCCGTCGGCATCACCAAGTACGATGGTAAGTAATCTCCTCAATAGTGGGTACAATGCTACTCCACCGCCATTGAAGTCGCAGGCGGCACCAACACCACCAAGGTCGTCTACTTCCCGATGGCCCTGGAGACCACCCCACTCACTTGGCTGGAGAGCTAAACCAAAAACTCCATCGAATCCTGGGAGCAACTGCGGAACGTCTTCATCGACAACTTCCAGGGCAGGTACTCGACACGACCTGTCCCAATGCAAGCAAGAAAGGAACGAGCTCCTGCGCTCGTACACTCACCGCTTCTTTGACACCTGAGCTATGATCACCAACATCTCAGAAAGTGACATCATCGATTGCTTCCACAACGGCCTCACCGACCAGGCTCTAATCCGCGACTTCGGCCGCAACCGCCCCAAGACTATTGCTGCCCTCTTCGAGATGATGCAGACCTGGGCAGACCAAGAGGAGCAGGTGCGTGATCAGTTCTTGAAACGCGGCAACGACTACAGCAAGAGCAACAATGGCCACCGCAACAACAAAAGCCAACGGTACTACTCGGGATCCTCCCGAAAGCGCAAGCCATACGATCTTGTCGCGACTATCAATCGCGCCCTGCGAGGCAAGAAGCCATCCAATCTACAAGAGGAATTCGACAAAATCATGCAGAAACAATGCCCGTGGCACCAACACTCAAAGCACGCCGCTTTCGAGTGCTACCAGCTCTGGAAGTCCCTCAACGCCCCGCCCTTGGAGAAGGGCGACAAGAAGAAGAAGAAGGACAAGGATGACGAAGACCCAAAGAACAAGACAAACGCCGGCGAATTCCCGGACGTATCCAAGGTGGTCAACGTCATCTTCGGTAGCGAGTTAGGATTCATCTCCAAAAAGGACTCAGAAGCTACACCGCCGCGAGATCATGTCCGACGAGCCGGTGGTACCACGACCCCTCCGGTGGTCGGAGGTCCCCATCTCGTTCTCCAGGGCTGATTAGTGGACGACCTTTTCTGAGCCGGGCAAACTCCCGCTCGTCCTAGATTCGGTGGTCGCGGATGTAAGGCTTGCAAAACTACTCATCGACAGAGGTAGCAGCCTCAACATCATCTTTGCGAGTACCCTAAGGAAGATGGGGGGCAAATTTCATCGACATGCTTACCCCCAGCAAGGTTCCCTTCTACGGCATCGTACCTGGGAACGCATCTACGCCGCTTGGCATGGTGGTGCTTCCCGTCACCTTTGGGATGAGGGAAAACTACCGTACCGAGTACATCAAGTTCGAAGTGGCCAACTTCGTAACCTCCTATAATGCCATTTTGGGCAGACCTGGAATGGCCAAATTCATGGCCATACCGCACTACGTTTACTTACTCCTAAAGATGCCAGAAAGAGTGGGATTCTCACCTTCTGCGGTGACCTGGAGAAGTCCTACGACTGCGACCAGAAGGCCATCGAGTACGCCTCGACCACGCGTGTACCAGATACTTAAGGTGAAGTACTCGCGGTTGCGCAACAGCTCTCCAAAATAGGGCAAGAAATTTCCACAAAGATGGCGAACTACTCGAAGCTGCAGCTCATCGGAGAACTCGTTTTGAAGTCCATCCAGTTGCAGGAAGGAGACTCGTCCAAGACAGCCCTGATCGGGCACAGCTTGACCCCAAATAGGAAAGCGCGCTCATATGTTTCCTTAAGGCCAACCGAGACATATTTGCATGGAAACCAGCGGATATGCAAGGGGTGCCCAAGGAACTAATCGAGCACAGTTTGAAAGTGGATCCTGATGCTACCCCCAAAAAGCAGCGTCTCCGTAGATTCGCTCAGGATAAGAGGGAAGAAATCAAAAAGGAATTGGCCAAACTAATCGCGGCTGGTTTCACCAAAGAGGTGTACCACTCAGAGTGGGTTGCTAACCCCATCCTTGTAAAGAAGAATAATAATGAATGGAGAATGTGTGTTGATTATACCGATCTCAACAAGCACTGCCTGAAGGACCACTTTGGGCTACCACGCATTGATCAAGTAATTAACTGTACTGTCGGCTGTGTACTCCTCTATTTCCTTGATTGCTACTCGGGCTACCATGAGATTGCCCTCAAGGAAGAAGATCAAATCAAGACCGCCTTCATCACGCCCTTTGAGACTTACACCTACAAGACTATGTCCTTCGGGCTGAAGAACATGGGAGCTACATACCAGCGGGCAATCCAAATGTGCTTTGCAGACCAACTACACCGCAATGTCGAGGCCTATGTGGATGACGTGGTCGTCAAGACCAGAATTCCAGAGGACCTAATTGCGGACCTGGAGGAAACATTCAGTAGCCTCCGGAAGTTCCAATGGAAACTTAACCCGACCAAGTGCGTTTTTGGCATATCATCCGGGAAGCTACTCTGGTTCATCATCAGTCATAGAGGGATTGAAGCTAGCCCGAAGAAGATTATCGCCGTCACTGACATGAAGGCTCCAGCAATTAAGGATGTGCAGAAGCTAACAGGGTGCATGGCGGCCTTAAATAGATTCATCTCACGACTTGGAGAATGGGGCCCTCCCTTCTTAAAACTCCTGAAGCAGAACGACAAGTTCCACTGGACGGGAGAAGCTGAGAAGGCTTTGCAGGACCTCAAGGAACACCTGCAGTCAACTCCTATTCTCACATCACCACATCCACGGGAGAACCTGCTGATGTACTTTGCAGCAACTACTCATGTGATCAGCACAGCAATTGTGGTGGAGCGAAACGAGGAAGGCCACGCATTTGGCATGCAGAGGCCAGTCTATTTCATCAGCGAAGTACTCTCTGAATTGAAGGTATGCTATCCTTCAATTCAGAAACTACTCTACGCAATACTCATAACATCAAGGAAGCTCCGCCACTACTTCGACGAGTACAAGATCTCAGTTGTTATTGATTTCCCGTTGGTGGATATACTCCACAACCGGGATGCCATTGGTCGTATATCCAAGTGGGCAGTAGAACTGGGGGTTCTTTCAATCAACTTCAATTCAAGGACAACCATCAAATCCCAAGCATTGGCGGGAAAATCAAGTACCAACCCCAGCCAGCCGCCTACTAGAGCATTGGACATTGTACTTTGATGGCTCGCTCAAGCTCGAGGGTGGCAAGGCAGGAGTACTTTTCATCTCTCCAAAGGGTGAACAACTCAATTACGTCTTATAAATCCTTTGGAAGGTGTCCAACAACGAGGCCGAGTATGAAGCACTACTACACGGTCTCCGCCTGGCAGTCTCACTGGGTATCAAACGACTACTCGTGTACGGCAACTCGCTGTTAGTTGTGCAACAAGTTAACAAAGAGTGGGACTGCACAAAGGAGAAGATGGACGCATATGTTATGGAAGTGCGCAAGCTGGAGAACAAATTTGCTGGCCTGTAGATTTATCACGTCGTCCGGGACAACAATGTTTGAGCAGATGTAAGCTTGGATCCACTCGAGCACAAGTCCTAGCAGGAGTATTTTTCCAGGAACTCAAAGAACCGTCGATCAAGACCACGAATCAAGCAACCACCAGTCTGGGATCCCCAGACCCAAGCCGGGAGGTCATGATGTTGGAGGTCGATTGGCGGGAACTTTCATCGAATTCATCAAGGAAAAGAAGCTACCCCCTGGGGTGACAAAGAAAAGCCCAGAAGCAATAGACATCATGAGGCGCAGCAAGGGGCTTGTCATCGTCGGAGATAAGCTCTACAAGCGTGGAGCAAGTACAGGAGTACTCATGAAGTGTGTTCCCAGGGCATGGGGCTGCAATATACTACTCGAGATACACGAGGGTACATGCAAAAACCATGCAGTGTCCAAGATTTTGGTTGGGAAGGCCTACAGGGCAGGCTATTGGTGGCCGACAGCAGTTTTCGACGTCGAGAATCTCGTTCGAAAGTGCCAGAAGTGCCAGTTTTTTGGCAAACAGTCTCATGTCCTGGCACACAACCTCATCACAATACCACCCTCATGGCCCTTTGCATGCTAGAGCCTCGAAATGATTGGACCTCTGACTACAGCTCCAAGAAGCTTTACACATGTATTGGTGGCCATCGAAGTTTACCAAGTGGATCGAGTACAAGCATATTACCAAGCTCACTCCAGACAGGGCAGTCGACTTCATCTCGGACATTATGTGCCATTTTGGCTACCCCAACACCGTTATCACGGATCTGGGATTAAACTTCACATTAAACCAGTTATGGGAATTCTACGAAAACAACATGATTGAAGTGAAGTACATGTCAGTCGCACACCCAAGGGCCAATGGACAAGTCGAGCGGGCCAACAGCTTGATTCTGGATGGCCAAAAGAAGAGACTCTACGATGAGAACAGCAAAAAGGGTGGCAAGTGGATATATGAGTTGCCTCATGTTGTCTGGGGGCTTCGAACTCAACCATCAAAAACCACATGACATATGCCTTTTTTCCTTGTCTACAGGTCCGATGCTATGCTCCCAGCAGATCTTATGTGGTTCTCTCCCAGAGTCGAGATGTATGATGAAGGGGAAGCGGACGAAGCCCGACAACTGGAATTCGGTACTGTTGATGAAGCTAGATGCAGTGCCCTCGTTCAGTCAGCCCATTATCTACAAGGCATCCGACGCTATCACGATCGCAATGTGCGAGAGCGGTCGTTCAATATCGGTGACTTGGTCCTTTGCCATATTCAGGATGAAACTAGGCTACACAAGCTTAATTCATGGTGGGAAGGTCCTTTCGTCGTGTTGGAAGTCACAAGACCAGGGTCATATCGCCTGCAGTACTCTAATGGATAGGAAGTTCCCAACTTCTGGAAAATAGAGAATCTCCAGAAATTCTACGCCTAGTAGAAGTTGTGAAAGCAATTCGCCAGCTGCATGTCAGCATTTTTATAAATAAAGAGTTGATTTCCCCGTAATTCGACTACTTTCTGCATGTTTTAACTCAGGGGCTCCGCCATGAGTTTATATGTTTTCTCAACTACTTATACTCGGGGGCTCCGCCACGAGTACTTACGTCTAGTACAGCTTATAAGGCAGAGCACTCGACGTACTCTCACAGTTCCGACCACTGCTACGACTACTCGAAAGAAAGCATTAAGGCACCCGCCGAAGGTCACCGAGCCCATCACACGGTCACGTTATTTCCCGGCTACAAGCGGGACGTTAACAACGTAACCATTCAGGCTCTCAAACTGACAGGCTAACCTAGTGTATCGCATGATCGGGTAAATCTAGGCTAAGTTCTTTTGCTCTACGAGCACTTTTACGAAATGTCAAGTTACTGACTACATCCAAGCCGATGCTCTTGGAGTAGCTTAACCCAAACGCCTCCAACTACTCTAAATCCTACAATCGTACCAGCAAACATCACACAAACATATACACTGAAGAAAGATCAACTAGGCAAATTTACATACATAACAACAAGTGGCATAGGTGTTCACCATGACACATTGTTTTTCCTATTAACCATCCTGCTCCAAAATCTCAACTATTTTGTCAGGAAGGGGCTCGACTTCTTCACGGAACTTCGTGAATTACTCAATAGAGCAGTCGGCCACCATGCCTTCAGCGAGTGGTTCAAGCTTCGCCTTGGGCCTGTATTACTTCACCAATGCGAGCGCCTGAGCTATGTAGGTCCTGGTGGCCTCCAGATGTAGCTGGCAACCTTCTGAGGAGTCGCACAAAGCTTCTCTAACAATGACAGCTCGCCAGCATCACCTTCAGTCGGAAACTCCACCATCTCCATGACAGCCTGCGCAACAGTCTTGAATTCTTTGAGTTCTTTTTGGATAACATCCTTTTCCACAAGTATATTCTTGATCTGCTGAATGGCATCGCGGAATTGGACGCTTGTATCTTGGAGGATCTTCTCAAGACGCTCGATGTCATCTATGCCACGGTAAACAAGATTCTTCAAATCTATTATCATGTTCTCTTTCTTTTGCAAAGTGGATTTCAGTTCTGCGGCAAGAGACAAGAGGAAGTATTCGGGAGTCTCAGGAACTACTCGAACAATCGCAAATAAAGACATAAAGACAAGGCGACAAGTTACCTTTGTGAGCCTTGGCAATCTTCGTGTTTTTCTCAATGAGCTCGACCTTTTCCTTCTGTTGACGCCAGATTTTGACACGTGTTGAATCGGCGTCAGGAGGAGAAGATTGGCCGATGCGGCAGATCTGAAGGCTACAGTAAGGAATCGGCCGATTGAAGTAACAGTTGGAAATCGGCCGATTGGTGATACAGCCTGCGCCAACAGGATGGGACTATTTCGGAGGGTCCTGGTCAAATGTTGGTCAACAGGGCACGCTAAGTCGGTCAAGGAGCAATTGAAGGGAATCCTGATTGGATTAGGGAACGGCGGCGGAAGATTCTGCGGGAGTCCGTTTCCTTTTAAAGTTCTTATAGATATAGTAGTTTTCCTGTTGTTTAAATAAGGTTGTAATGAGTCGTGATCGACCAGGAGTCCTAGTTTTAGGGTATAAATAGGAGTCGTCAGGGTCTTGCAAAAGAATCAACACATCAATCAACAACAATATTTCTACTTTTCCAGCAATTTTCTTTCAAGTCGGCGACTTCGCCAATATTTTTCTTCCTTCACGAGTTCGTACGGATTGGCAGGGCTGCATCAACCTGATCTCCGGCCAATTGGTAGGTTCCGCTTATCGAGTAATATCCGAGCTTTAACTACGGGCGCATCGCTATGGTTTCGTTTGGATTTATTCACCAGTTATCGATATTTACTAGAATTGCAAGTTTTACCTGTTGTTCTAGTATTATCACCAGATATCCAGCTTGAGATCAGAGCAATCGGCTTCGTCATTATTCTTCTTCGATTCATCATCTTACAGCCGATTAGATCTATTTCAAGTGTTGCCTCTGTAGTAATCGTTTAGATCGCTCCAGCAGTTTTCTTTACAATTACTACACGATTATCGGCTGATCCATAGCCGATCATCTTTTCAGCAAATCGGCCGATTCGCCGCCGGCGCGCTCCTCAGGACAGATCGGAACTCCAGCCGATCGACGCGCCTGGAATTTAATACTTTATTTCCTTGTCAAACAACAGGTCAGATTGACTGGCACGCCGCGCGAACCGCACCAGGGCGATAACCCGAACAGGAGCTAAGAAGATTCTCCTGGGTCGTGTGTCCGACGCTGAAGACCATCGGCCGATTCCTATCCGGCCGATTTTAGCGCCAACACACTTTTGGCACGCACGGTGGGACCATCCAAGATCTGATATGTCGAAGAACGCAGAAATCTCCGACAGTAACATTATTGAGGTCACAGAAGCGGATCTCAAGGACGACCGGAGGGAAGAATTGGCCAAACATCTAGAAGATTACAAGAAGATGTACCTCCAGTCGTTCAGTCGTACTAGAAGCGGGGAGGCGGTCAAGAAGGCTCCTATTCTAGTTCCCCGCCACATCACCATTGCTGAGGACTCGGGCAAGATGTCAGAGATGATCCAACAATCCGTTTATCAGGCATTCATCGACCAATCTTCAGTGATGACCAACACAGTGTATAACGCCGTCGTCAGCTCTCTGGCCAGCGGAGCAGTTCAAGGCTATCAGGGACCAGCATATGCCCCGCCAACCACTCTGCCAGCAAGAAGCTTACCATACACGTCCCAATCGGCTCCTCAGCCGATATTGACGCAACGCGAGGGGTACAACTCTCCATTGCCCCCAGCGTCTCCAAGATACAGCGGTGCACCATGTCTCCCATCACAGACACCGCTTCAACCCGTCCAGATTGCTTCTGTGCAATCTCTGCCCACAAGCTCGGTACCTTGGGGAACATCGGCGCCGATGTATTTTCCCGAGCCAACGAATGGATACGGGAGTTATTCAATCCAGGTGCCGCACCAATCGGCCACCCGGCCGACGGTCCCCCAGTATCAGCCGATCTCATCAGAAATCGGCAGGGGGGCAAGCACTGTAAAAGCATTCAGAGGCACGGCACCAACAATGACATACGATGGGGGGGCAGACTCGCTTCGCCATCAACTATCGGCCGCTCAGCAAAGTTCGCCAATTCATCACCCAGCCGTGCCAGCTCTTCAGCACATGTCTGCACCGCGAACAGCTGTTCATCAGCAGCAGGTGGACTGGACAGCAAGAATAGCAGAAGTAATCCAGGATCGGTTTGGATTGAAGCCAAAAGTTCAAACTTACACCTACAAGACGCCATATCCATCGGCCTATGACTTGCTGCCGTTCCCACACCGCTACAAAGTTCCTGATTTCACCAAGTTCTCAGGGACGGACGATACATCCACTGTGGAACATATCAACCGATTCATCATCCAGTGCGGGGAGGCTGCCACGCAAGATGCTCTGAGGGTGCGTTTGTTTTCATCGTCTCTGTCCCGATCGGCCTTCCAGTGGTTCACCACCTTGCCGCCAAATTCTATTGTTACATGGGCCGAGAAACAGTTCCACAAGTACTTCTACGCAGGAGTACACGAGATGAAGCTCTCAGATTTGACCAGCCTCGGGCAAAGGAGCGATGAACCGGTGATGGGATATATACAGAGGTTCAGAGAAGTCAGGAACAAATGCTACAGTCTGGCTCTGACCGATGCACAGTTGGCCAATATCGCTTTTCAAGGCCTCTTGCCACAAATCAAAGAAAGATATGCTTCCCAAGAGTTTGAAAGCTTGAGCCAAATCGTCCACCGATTGTCAGGACAAGAGGTCCGACCATTTGAACAGCGGAGGAC
Source organism: Panicum miliaceum (assembly GCA_032594955.1). Taxonomy (NCBI): domain Eukaryota; kingdom Viridiplantae; phylum Streptophyta; class Magnoliopsida; order Poales; family Poaceae; genus Panicum; species Panicum miliaceum. The sequence goes on from CM064068.1 coordinate 17,736,626, forward strand.
TTTTCAAAAGAAGGTGGCATACTTGGAAGGATCTGAATCCGATGGGGAAGAGGAAATCGGCCTGGCAGAATGGGTCAAAGGGAAAAAACCGATATCATGCCCTTTTGGGAAGAAGGAGCCAGAGACATTCGGCTTTAACACGTCAAAGGCCGATAAAATTTTCGATTTATTGCTTCAGGAAGGACAGATTAAGCTATCTCAGGATCACACCATCCCTTCGGCCGATCAACTTAAGAAGATGAAATACTGCAAGTGGCACAACGCCACTTCTCATGATACAAATGAATGCAAAGTCTTCCGTCAGCAGATACAATCGGCCACCGAGCAGGGGCGGCTTAAATTTGAGACTCCAGCTAAATCGGCAAAACCGATGAAGATAGATCAGCATCCCTTCCCGGGCAACATGGTTAATGCTGAAGGAAATTCAAGTCAAACCAAGGTGTTGACGTCAGAATCGGCGAGAAGAGGCGGCGGCGTCGATCCCAGAAGGCAGATCACGACGGAAGAAATCAAAAGGAACAGGCGGGGGCCAGAACGACCACGCAAGCCTGTCACCTCCCAATTCTTACTGAGTAAGTATCGACAGCAACAAGAACAAGCAAGATACCAGGAAGAGATGATACGCCGGCATGAAGATCACTGGCAATGTCCGTTCTTCATCCACTGCTCGGAGAATGACATCAGATTGCCGTCTGCCGATAACTGTCCGGAGTGTAACGGATTGAGCTGCAACGATCGCCCGAAGCCACACTCTAGGGATAGAGGATCAGAGCCGATCAGCAGAAATCGGATCGGATGAGAGGAACAATGCGTTTCGGTGCATGATCGGCTGGGGGGCAAAGTTGACCAGTACCACCGGTCAAAAAGCAAGATCGGCTAGCGGGATGGACTGGGGGGCAGGATCAGCGAGCACGATCGGCTGGAAGAGATGGCCGATGACAGTGTATCAGACGAAGATCCCCTAGGGAGGGAACCAGATTGGGAACACGCCAGATCATCGGCCAAACCAGCAAATCCCAGGTGGTGTCCCGATGGCCTATCCAGATCCCAGAAGCGAAGGATCCAACGCCTACGCCAGTGGGAGCATCAAGAAGAAGAACAGAGGCAGGTGCCAGAGAAAAGAAATGTTAAGTCTCGAGTGTAGCGCCCAAAGAAAAATGATCAAGAAACAAGTAATAAAGAATCGGCAGCCGAAATCGATATGGTGTTCATACTGCCGATGGAGTTTATGGCGCCCAACGATCGAGACAAAGCGACAAGAACGGAGGAGGAACAAATGGCAAAACTAGTGTTGGAGCCGATGACGGCTACGTTTGAGAAACCAGAAGAGGAAAAACGACAGCATCTTAAAGCGTTGTTTCTCAAAGGCTATGTCAACGGTAGACCCGTCACCAGATTACTAGTAGATGGAGGCGCTGCAGTTAACATCATGCCGTATGCTATGTTCCGCAAGCTAGGCAAGGGCGATGAAGACCTCACCAAGACGGACATGATGCTGAAGGATTTCGAAGGCAACGTGTCACCCGCCCGTGGAGCGCTCTGCATCGACCTCACCATCGGCAGTAAGACCCTCCCTACCACTTTTTTCGTTATTAATGGCAAGGGGTTCTACAATATGCTGCTTGGTCGCGACTGGATACACGCAAACTGCTGTGTCCCATCTACAATGCATCAATGCCTTGTGCAATGGGTCGGTGACAGCACAGAGATAGTCGCTGCCGATTCTGTCTAGAGCGTTGCAGCGGCCGACACGCAACAGTGGAGCTGCGAGCACGTCAAGTGTATATCTGGCAGGACTTGGGACACTGACTTCCTGAGAGTGTCCGATTTCGGTCTACAGCCGATCCAAGCAGTCGGCTCTGAAGATTCAGAATAAATGGATCAGCTCGTCCGAGAAGATGGGAAGCTTGGGCATGGGTTTACGTCGGCCAATCTATTGGAGATGGTAGATTTGGGAGATAGCAGCAAGTCAAGGCCGATGTACATTAGTGCTAATTTGGATCCTGAGTACAAATGTAAATTGATAAGTTTATTAAAAGAGTTCAAGGATTGCTTTGCTTGGGAGTATCATGAGATGCCAGGACTAGACCGGTCTATTGTTGAACACCGGTTACCTATAAAATCAGGATATCGGCCATATCAGTAACCTGCACGACGGTGTAACCCCAAGATTCTACCTGATATAAAGGCCGAAATTACAAAGTTGATTGAAGCAGGATTTATCCGGCAGTGCCGCTACGCTGAATGGATTTCTAATATTGTGCCCGTATACAAAAAGAATGGAAAGTTACGTGTGTGCATTGATTTCAGGAACTTAAATCAGGCTACACCAATGGATGGATATCCGATGCCAACGACCGATATCTTGGTGGATGCTGCCGCAGGACACAAAGTCATAAGTTTCATGGATGGGAATGCAGGGTACAATCAGATATTAATGGCCGAAGAAGATATTTTGAAAACGACTTTTAGGTGCCCAGGTCATCTTGGTTTATTTGAATGGGTTGTTATGACTTTCGGGTTGAAGAACGCGGCGCTACGTATCAACGGGCCATGAATTACATCTTCCACAAACTCATTGGGTCATCAGTGGAAATTTATATAGATGACGTCATGGTCAACTCAAAAAGTCACCAAGACCATCTAGCCGATTTACAAGAAGTACTGGAATGCACAAGGAAACATGGGTTGAAGATGAACCCAAACAAGTGTGCATTTGGTGTATCGGCTGGGCAATTCTTAGGATTCATGGTCCATGAGCACGGGATAGAAGTCAACCGCACAACCATAGACGCCATCAACAAACTGGTGGCCCCACAAATAAAACTGAGCTAAAGTCCCTCATCGGCAAGGTCAATTTTATCAGAAGATTCATATCCAACCTGTCAAGACGTATTCAGGCTTTTACCCCTTTGTTGAAATTAAAGCCCGACCAGGAATTCATATGGGGAGAAGGACAGCGCAAGGCACTGGAGAATATCAAGCATTATCTGGTTTCACCTCCGGTATTGGTTCCACCACAGCCTGGTAAGCCGTTCAAGTTATATTTATCGGCCGATGAACAAGCTATTGGATCGGCGTTGGTACAGGAGTTTGAGGGGAAAGAACAAGTGGTATACTACGTCAGCAGAAGACTCTTAGACGCCGAAACAAGATATTCCCTAGTGGAGCAGCTATGCTTGTGTTTATACTTCTCATGTACCAAGCTTAGGCACTATTTGTTATCGGCAGAATGCATAGTCGTATGCAAGGATGATGTGGTGAAGTATATGCTATCGTTGCCGATTTTGAAAGGACGGATTGGAAAATGGATCCTGGCTTTGTCAGAATCCGACTTAAGGTACGAATCGGCCAAAGCTGTCAAAGGTCAAGTGATGGCCGATTTCGTAGTTCAGCATTGTGGACCAGAAATTGCCACTGTTGAACCAGTTCCATGGACTCTATATTTTGATGGTTCTTCGTGTGGGGTCGGATCAGGAATCGGCATTGTTCTTGTGTCACCTCGGGGGGCAAGTTATAATTTCTCTCTACCGTTAGAAGCCTCCGCAACTAATAATCAGGCGGAATATCGAGCTGTTCTGAAAGGCATCCAATTATTAAGAGAAGTCAGAGCTGATGCAGTCGAAATTTTTGGAGATTCCATGCTCATTGTGGATCAGTTAACGGGGCGATCTGAGTGCAAGGATGATATCTTGAGGATCTATTATGAGGATTGCCTTCAACTTTTAAAAGAGTTCAAGTCTGCAATAATTGAGCATATCCCCAGAAATTATAATGAAGAGGCCAACAGACTGGCCCAACATGCTTCTGGGTATCGGCCGATTCAGGGAGCGATGACGCTAGAGCTCGCGGCCGATGATTGGCGAAAGGATATCGCCGATTACTTGAGAAATCCATCCCAAAAGGTGGATCGGCGAACACGTTTTCAGGCTACAAAATATGTGTTGCTTGAGGATGATTTATTTTATCAGACGATTGATGGAGTTCTTCTCAAATGCCTGGGAACAGAAGAGGCAAAGGTTCTGATGGGAGAAATCCATGAAGGTGTGTGTGGAGCTCATCAATCGGCTCACAAAATGAAATGGATGATCAGGAACAATGGATATTACTGGCCGACCATCCTCGAGGATTGTTTCAGGTACTACAAAGGATGCCAAGACTGTCAGAGGTTTGGCAATGTGCAGCGCGCGCCAGCATCGGCTATGAATCCAATAATTAAGCTGTGGCCGTTCAGAGGTTGGGGAATAGATCTCATCGGACAGATTCATCCTCCATCTAGCAAAGGGCATAAGTTCATATTGGTAGCTACAGATTATTTTACTAAATGGGTGGAGGCGGTTCCTTTAAGGAACATGACATCGGCCGATATGATTGAATTTGTTAAAAGCCATATTATATATCGATTTGGTATTCCTCAAACCATCACAACTGATCAAGGGACAATGTTCACTTCTGGAGAATTCGGAGAGTTCGCTGCCGATATGGGAATTAAATTATTAAATTCTTCTCCATACTATGCTCAAGCCAATGGCCAAGCAGAATCATCTAACAAGGGGATAATCAAGCTAATCAAGAGGAAGATAGAAGAGCAACCCAAGAAGTGGCATATGTCTTTGGCTGAATCTTTATGGGCATACAGGATGGCTTGTCATGGAGCCACTAAAATAACCCCTTATCATTTGGTTTATGGTCATGAGGCGGTCTTGCCATGGGAGGTAAGGACAGGGTCAAGACGTATATCGTTACAGGATCACTTAACGGCCGATGACTATTCCTTTCTCATGAAAGACGAACTTGACGATTCGGCGGGTTTACAGTTGAGAGCCCTGATTAGCATAGAAGAAAACAAGAAAAGGGTGGCCGGATGGTATGACAAAAAGGTCAAAGTTAAACAGTTCTCTCAGGGAGATTTGGTATGGAAGTTGGTGCTGCCGATAGGATCTAAGGATCCCAAATTCGGTAAATGGTCACCCACTTGGGAAGGGCCGTATAGAATCGGCCGATGTGCCCCTGGGAATGCATACATTCTGGAGACAATCGAAGGGGAGGAATTCCCAAGAGCATTAAACGGGCGATATCTGAAGAGGTACTATCCAAGCATTTGGGTAGATACATAACTTGCAGCAGAATATGTCAAGATAACATGGCCGATTTCTCATCGGTTTTCTGGCTACACGTCTGGTGAAAGAAACATTGGGATTCATTATTGAATGGAAATTACAGATTACATGGCCGACATGGTATAAGTTGCCCTTAGAATAAAAATACTGGTGTGTCTACTGATTACGCCTACGCTGGATTTCTCTCTCGATGCGACCCAGTTTTATCATAAGGGTGAGCCTTTTCTCTTTCGGGTCCTCTACAGTGGCTCTAGTTTCAGCTTGGTTGCAGAGTTCTTTCAGCAGGCGGGTCTTCTCCTCTTCCAGATCTTCCATGGCGACTTCAGTTTTGGCTTTGCAAGGAAGTGAAGAACTTTTTTCGGAAGATGGTCGCTTGCGGACCAAAAGATGAGCATTTATGAGATCCGAATATTCCTGGACAGCGGCAGGGACATGATCTCTAAGTTCCTTAGCATGAGTTCTTATCAGATTTCTGTCTGCCTGTGATAATGGCTCTCCTGAATGCATGATTTCTATCGCTCGTTCTAGATCAGGGCTTTGACGGTTTGGCTAAATAGAAATAAAAGGAGTTACCTAGTATCGGAGCGATTGAGATGCCTAAGAGAAAAAGGTAGAGGGGGAATTCATACCTGGTTGACAGAGGAAGAGGATGAGGAGGACGAACAAGACATCTTGCCGTTCAATTGGGACAGTAAAAGAAGGGGAAGAGATAAGTGATGCGTGTGCCTCTAGAGATGGTGAACGGTCTGCGTATAAATGAAGAGGAGGTAGATGGATGGTGAGACACGCCCTATCGGAGTAAATGCATACATAAATGCAAGGCAGACTGAAGGAGCAGTTCAAAACCAAATCGGCGCAGTGACATTGAAGGAGCAATAATGTTTAACATATTTTTTACAACCCAAGGAAAGCATCTATGGCTACAATCGCTCGTCGTCTAATTTGATCGGCCGAGTCTACTATTCTCTGATCGTTATCGGCTGATCCTGGTACTTCTGATACGCGGCGACGGAGCCTTATTGTTTCACGGGCCAGATGTTGTCTTTCTTGCTTCAGCTCGCTGATCATGGTTGGGAGTTCTTGGAGCTTCTCTTCAGCGGCTATCTCTTTGGTTACCTGTTCCATCTCCTTGGCTAGTTCTGCTCTCCTCCGTTTCAGCCGATCTATTGCGCCGACGATGTCCTGACGGCAGTTCTCGACGAAGTTGATTCTGTGGTGTACTTCCTGAGTCCGATGCTTGTACGAGTCGACCTCCTCCTGAGTTTTGGCCATCTGAGCACGATCGGCCATACGTTGCAGCGCCCTGGAAACCGGAATGTGCATGCCCTCTATATAGGCAGCATACCCCAAATTCTCCGACACTTCATCCGGGATGTGATCTTTGACCTCGTTGAAAAGTCGTCGAATCGGCGATGCATCTTCCACCAACCGGCCGATGTCATCTTCGAGGAGAGTATGAATGCTTTCGAGCTTGGAACGGACATCGTCGGAGGTGGAGCTCGATGGAACTGCGTGTGAGGCGATTTCTTCTTCATCGGCCAAGGAGACAGCAAAAGAAAAGATGCTGTTGTTGGGAGTATCTTGCTCCTGTAGGGAAACAAAGTAAAGGGTAAGCAAGCGGTGAAAGGAAATCGGCCGATTCTAATGGTAAGATTGTTACCTCTTTGAAACGAATCTCTCTTGCCTGCGCCGGTGGAAGTGTTTCCCTTGTTTCAGGGACTGGTGCACTTGGTTCGCCGTAAGAAGAAGATTCGATCGTTATTAGTGCTCCGCTTGGGCCAGCTTCCTGAGAAAGACATAAATTCCCGTGAGAATACTATGGGGAATTGAAATAAGGTGGTGATAGAAATTTGCTATACCTCTGTGGGTCTCCCGGCCGATGCCTGTTGTGGAGTTATAATCGGCGTACCCAAATTGACCTGCATCAAAATTGGTTAAGTTTTCTGAATATTAAGAATTCAGGGTAAGAGAACATGTACCTCGGCAACAGGAGCTGCTGGAATCTCAGTCCCCACTTGAGATGTGGCCGATAGTTGCGGAGACTGTGGTGGGACAACTTGTGCAGCCTGGCAAAGGAGTAGAATTGATGTCAGTAGAAGATTTGGAGAATATATGAGATAAATAAGGTTACCTGAACAGCTTCTACTAATAGTGATGCCGCAGCAGCTCCGACTTCGGCGGTGACTTGGGGATCGGCCATCTCGACGACTGGTAAGGGTAAAGGACCCGAAGTCTCGGCGGGTGTCACCTCTACTTGATTGACTGATCCAACGCGGGGAGTCTCGGTCGATACCACTGCCATCTGGTTGGCCGATCCGATGCGGGAGACTTCAGCCGATGCTATTGCCGTCTGATCGGCCGATCCAATGCGAGCTCGCACCCGACGACTGGTTATCTTTGATGTCGGCCTTTTTGGTGCTCGCCTTGATCGGTCGGTGGAGATATCTCTGATAGTTGGAGCATGGAAGCCGATGAGTGGATACGGCGTGTATTGGTGATGGCTATCAATCGGCCGGCCGCTTCGGCTCCGCATCGGGGGAACATGGCTTTCAGACTGAAGGGATAAACATAAGTTAACAACAAGATGGTAATGTAACATTGGAATCAGCTAAGGAAAAAGGACATACCGCTGCATTTGGGTCGATGTTCTCTGGGTCCAGAATGTTGCAGTAATATGATGGAGATTTACAGAAAAGATGCTGCTTCCATTCTGCCCACCATAATTTATACTGCTGGGTGGCGAAAGAGACAACTGACCAGCCATTCAAGTCAATAGTGCTGGAGTCGGGTACTAGATCGCATAGCCGACTGTACTCAAGACTTGAAGTTAGTCCATCTCTGAATTTCGCCTGGCCGGCGAAATAGACTCGAATCGGCAGTTGGCCAAAACCCAGTTGCCTTGCCGCAGCCGATGGACAGTAAAATTCATAAGTGGGTGAGTCCTTTCCTGAGAAGAAGTTGGCCGGCAGGATCCCCGGCTTGACCAAGATGTCCATCAACTCTCTGTCAAAGGTATGGGTGGTGAAATCAAAACATACAGGCAACTCGAAAATCGGCTCTACTGCCTGATATGGGTGCCAGCTGATCATCTCTTCACTAAGGCCATTGTAGAAGCATCTGAAATATTCAGCTGTGCGGGTGGCAGTGAATTGGCAGCCGGGAAAAGCCGATACTGCTTCTCCAAAAGACCTGCAGCGGCGACGGACCGATGGGTTCTCCTCTGACTCGACGTTGGGAAAGGTTTTTGTCTCTATCCGCTGCTGAGAAACCTTGCTCATGTGTAAGTTGAGCCAGAGGGTGATGAACCACCAAGGACCGCCTGGGTTCCCTATCGGCTCCCCCTTCGACAGCTTGACGCCGATTCGGTGCATCAGATGGTACGCCGATCCCAGCAAATGTTTACCGAGGGGGATGGCCGATCCTTGTGAAAGAGCCTCTGCCAAAGATTGAGTGTTGGAGGAGGGGCCGACCGCTCTGCCACAGAAGAAATGCTTCTCGAGCCACATCATCAAGAAGGCAGTATGCTCCCTCTGCGAGACTGTCCCTGTCTTCATGTTTTTACTGATGTATCCTTTCCACCCGCCGATTCCTTTGGTCTCGAGCCGATGAGATGGCTTGAAAAGATAATTGAAAGGGGTATCGGCGGAGGAAACATCGAGGCCGGTCAACAGCAGAACATCGGCCAAGGTCGAGGTCATGGGTCCGTGTCCAAAAAGGAATGCGTTAAGTGCATCGGACCAGAAGTAAGAGGCTGCCATAACCAAAGGTTTGTTCCTTTCCATCTGAGACAGGGATAAGTCTATGCACTGGCCGATTTTGAGTTCTTCCCATTGAACCTTCCAAGACCCGGCTACCCTCTGGTACCATTCTCTCCACCCGGGTGTTTCATTCGGCCAGGATCTGAAAGTGCCTACCCAATGGTCTAAATCCATGGATGACTGCTTAAAGGGGATCCTATGGGTTTCTAAACTAATCAGATCCGTTGGATCAGGGCTCCCCATAGGGCCCAGACAGATGAGGTCAGGGGATTCTAAAAGAGGAATGGTGATTCGATGCTTAAGTGCCTAAAAAAGGGAAAAAAGGAAGAAACTGAGAAAGGGTCCAGAAAATACTGAGGCAGTAAAAAGGGAAAAAGGGAAAAATTTCGAGCATTTACCTCTGGGATGGAAGCCATCGTCGCCGATGACGCCACTGGGGAAGCCGCCGATTGGGCCGCCGCCGCCAAAGGAGTAGCCGATGGAGCCTCTGTAGATGGGGTGGTCGCCGATGGAGACGCCATTGGGGATCGGAGCAGGCCGCGGATGAGATCGCCGGAAAAGGGGAAGCACTTGGAAATCGAAAGAGCTTGGAGGAAGATGAACAGTGATGCGACGGAGAGAATGCTAGATTCGTGGGGAAGGATGGGCGGAGAAAGCCAGTACTTAAGAGAGATCAGGGAAGCGAGGGCAAAGATGGTATTTTTACCGCGCCGTCGACACGAGTTCCAGAGGAGCGGTCGTTTCGTGCGCCCGGTTTGAGGAAATTGCAATCATTGTGCCGCGGAACGGAAGGAGATTTTTACTGCGCCTGTTTCGGAGGAAAGGATTAAAGAAAAGAGTTTCGAAGGAAAAGTTATATTTTACTTCGAAACTGGGGGGCATGTGTTGACGTCAGATTTTGACACGTGTTGAATCGGCGTCAGGAGGAGAAGATTGGCCGATGCGGCAGATCTGAAGGCTACAGGAAGGAATCGGCCGATTGAAGTAACAGTTGGAAATCGGCCGATTGGTGGCACAGCCTATGCCAACCGGATGGGATTATTTCAGAGGATCCTGGTCAAAAGCTGGTCAAAGGGGGCACGCTAAGTCGGTCGAGGAGCAATTGAAGGAAATCTTGATTGGATTAGGGAGCGGCGGCAGAAGATTCTGCGGGAGTCCGTTTCCCTTTTAAAGTCCGTATAGATATAGTAATTTAAATAAGGTTGTAATAAGTCGTGATCGACCAGGAGTCCTAGCTTTAGGGTGTAAATAGGAGTCGTCAGGGTCTTACAAAAAAATCAACACATCAACCAACAACAGTACTTCTACTTTTCCAGCAATTTACTTTCAAGTCGGCGACTTCGCCAAGATTTTCTTCTTTCACGAGTTCGTACGGATTGGCAGGGCTGCATCAACTTGATCTCCGGCCAATTGGTAGGTTCCGCTTACCGAGTAATATCCGAGCTTTAACTACAGGCGCATCGCTGTAGTTTCGTTTGGATTTATTCACCAGTTATCGATATTTACTAGAATTGCAAGTTTTACCTGTTATTCTAGTATTATCACCAGTTATCCAGCTTGAGATCGAAGTAATCGGCTTCGTCATTACTTTTCTTTGATTTATCATCTCACGGCCGATTAGATCTATTTCAAGTGTTGTTCTTGCAGTAGTCGTCTAGATCGCTCCAGCAGTTTTCTTTACGATTACTACACGATCATCGGCTGATCCATAGCCGATCATCTATATAGCAAATCGGCCGATTCGCCGCCGACACGCTCCTCAGGACAGATCGGAATCCCAGCAAATCGACGCGCCTGGAATTTAATACTCTATTTCCTTGTCAATCAACAGGTCAGATTGACTGGCACGCCGCGCGACCCGCACCAGGGCTATAACCCGAACAGGAGCTAAGCAGATTCTCCCGGGTCGTGTGTCCGACGCTGAAGACCATCGGCCGATTCCTATCTTGCCGATTTTAGCGCCAACAGATATTTACTAGAATTGCAAGTTTTACCTGTTGTTCTAGTATTATCACCACTTATCCAGCTTGAGATCAGAGCAATCGGCTTCGTCATTATTCTTCTTCGATTCATCATCTTACAGCCGATTAGATCTATTTCAAGTGTTGCCTCTGTAGTAATCATTTAGATCGCTCCAGCAGTTTTCTTTACAATTACTACACGATTATCGGCTGATCCATAGCCGATCATCTTTTCAGCAAATCGGCCGATTCGCCGCCGACGCGCTCCTCAGGACAGATCGGAACTCTAGCCGATCGACGCGCCTGGAATTTAATACTTTATTTCCTTGTCAATCAACAGGTCAGATTGACTGGCACGCCGCGCGAACCGCACCAGGGCGATAACCCGAACAGGAGCTAAGCAGATTCTCCCGGGTCGTGTGTCCGACGCTGAAGACCATCGGCCGATTCCTATCCGGCCGATTTTAGCGCCAACACCTTCTCAAGATTCTGGATGTCATTTTTAAGAAGCCAAGATTCTTGAGTGCGCTCTTTCTTCAACTGCTCGAGCTCATTGCGGAGGTCGATCCTCTTTTGGATTTCTTCGCGAATGCGCTCATTCTTGGCTGTCCTCAATGAACTTTTATTTCTCGGACTTTTCCTGGGATCGGTCCATCAAGTTCTACAAAGCGGAACATAAAAATTATCACTACTCAAGTAAAACAAGAGATGAAGAAAACTACTCGAGGAAGACGAAAACTTACGGTGGTGAACTCGTACAAGTCCTTTAAGACAGCTTGGAGATGGTTTCTTTTCTCCTTGGTCAGGTATGGGTCATCAATAAGATCCGACGGGACGATTTGCTGCCAACCATACGGTGTCACCAGCAGGTCTTCCCTCTCCAATGCATCAGCACTGGGTTCAGAAGTACTCGCGGTGCCAGCATCTCCTGTGCTAGGGCCACTCATACCCGCGGCCTCGACGGTGCTAGCAACAGGGTCAGCATTACCCGCGGCGCTGGCATCTCCCACGCCGGACTCCTTGGGCGGTTCGCCTGCCACTTCACTCGCATTCACTAGTTGAGCTACCGGCAGTTTGGTGCTGGGAGACGGAGGCGGAAGGATGGGCTCACCTTCGGGTAGTTCCGGTGCAGGGGTCAACACCTCCACTCGCTCTGGCTCAGATTCTTTCTCCGCTTCGACATTGGTGGCCGGAGGAGTGGGAGGAAGAGGAGGAGCAGTGGTAGTCTCCAACGCTGCAACATTCATGTCCTTCCCAGACTCGGGGCTTGGGCAGCCGGGGCATCGTCAGGCTCCCCCTAACCCAGAGCAGAGGAAGGGCTGGACAAAGGATAGTCATATCAACTACTCGACAAGATGAATTACAAAACGGTACAAGTCTATGTATTCGAGACCCACGTGGAGGATCTCTTGGTCACCACCTTCTTCAGTTGTAAAAGTTGGGGCCTCCGAGTACCCGACTTCCCCGAGCCGCCAGCAGGCTCCTTTGATTGAGCCTCCGAGGCACTCGCTGGGATCATGTTGCTGGGGCCCGGCGCAACATCAACAGCGGAAGGGTCCGCTGCACCAGGCTGGACGTCGACCACTGGTGCAGCATCATCCCCAGTAAGGCCTGACTTTCCCCCGTCCTTGGAACGCTTGGACAAGGAGTAAACAGGCGGACTGCAAACAGAACAGAGGAAAACTCAGCAAAGAACATCAAAATTTTCAAAGAAAGTACTCGAGCATCATATTTACCTTGGGTTGTCGTCTGACAAGCTAGCGATGGAGAGCTTACGCTTCCTCACGCTCACCTGCGGCTTGGTTGGGTGGCTCGGGAGCTCCATGCTGCTACTCGATTCTTTGCCAGACTTCTTAAAGTAAGTTGCCAGAGGAAGACCGTCATCAGAATCCGTCATTTCTTCATCAGTTAAGGGGTCACGATCTAAATGACTGGTCTTGAGCATCTGGAACGCACTTGGCTTGAGCTGATCCGCCCGAGGCAAGTCGGGATTTGGAGAAGGACAATGGTATAGTTCAGTGTGCCCCTGCAGAAAATAATGATAACGAGTAAATACTTAGTGATACTTCACAAGTTCTACAAGTAATCGACAGACAAATTACTCACCGGTTTCGGCGGATTCATCGCACTGAAAAGCTTCGGGATGTAAGGAACCGTGTTCCTATCGAGTAGTACTCGGCGAACTCGGTCAAGAGTCGTTTGCGAAGGAAGAATTTCTGCGGAATGGCGAGATGGATCGTTACTTCCTAAGTACTCGAATCCATATCGACACCTCTTCTGCAGTGGCATGATACACCTCTTGTACATGGAGGCCATGACAGACACGCCGATTACACCTGATTCCTTCTACTTGCTAATCAGTTCGAGTAGTTCATTGACTTGCAGCAGTTGGTTGGAATTCAACTTTTCATTCCACTCAGGCCTCCACACTGCCTTCCTTGGAGTTCTCTCGGGCAGTGCGGGTGGATGGTTTTCAATGTAGAACCACAGGGACCTCCAACCCGAGTGGTTTGTGGGGAGCGAGTACTCAATATACTCCTTCCCCTTCCCTTGCTTGAATTGGATTCTGGCCCCGCCAACAAGGTACTACTTCTCCTTAGAAGGTTGTTGGCGGATATGGAAGAAGTAGCGAAAAAGATCGAAATATGGCTCGATGCCATGAAAAGCTTCGCAAAAATGAACAAAAATGGAGAGGTGAACGATAGAGTTAGGGTTCAGATGATGGATCTGAATACCCCAATGATAAAGGAGGCCTCGGAAGAAATTAGATGCAGGGAGGGCCAATCCCCTTTCGACAAAATGCTCGAAGATTACGATCTGATCTACATCTTCTTGCGGAACGAACTGGCGGAAGGAAGGTTTCCACTGAACCATTTCCTCTGATTGAAGAAGACCTTGAGCAACTAAGTTAAGAAGATAAGCACGAGTGCACTTACTTCTCTCCCAATCGCCGGTGGTCGACTCCTCCTTCTTCCCCTTAGACGCCGGTTTCTTGTTGCCCATCGTGAATGTCACAAGCTGCTTCACTCACATATGCTCGGCGGCTTCGAGAGAGGGGCGCAAGGATTCACTGATGGAGTGGATGGATTTTCCGACTAGTTTGGCTAGGGATGAAGGACGGGCTCAATGTGGCTCTCAAACCCTAGATCTAACAGTGACTGGCGGCGCAGGAGGGTGAGAGAGCGAAATGGCTAAGGCAGAAAGTGAAAGGGTAAAAACCCTAGAGTCACCGCGCGGTTAAATAGCCAGCGGGTAGGCTCGGATTTACTATTCGGATGCCGAAGAGGTTTCTCCCCTAAAAAAGTGCGTGATTTGTTTTGAGCGGTTATTTGGGAAGAGCTTTACGGAGTTTATTTGATTAACCATTTTTTCAGGGACCTTATCCTAAAAAAAGGGGGTTTTCTAATTTTGAACCAATTGATTTCCGAATTAAACCATCAAGGCAGATTACGCATTCTCTACACACATTTTGTACATAACACTGTTCAGTATGCCACGTTCTTTTGGATCCTTTTTTCCAAACCTTGGAATCTGGATTCAAGGCTCGGGGGCTACGGGGCACGTGTCATCAATGGCTTATTTTTGAAAAATGTTTGGAAGATAAGATGAAGATTCAAGACTAGTGGGACCCTCAGCCTGATTCTTCGATTCAACCTAAGGCTCGGGGGCTACTCCATATGGAGTGCGATTTGCATCGCACCCTATAGAAAGAAAAGACTTGAAAGTACTTGGGGCTTGAGCACCTCACAGCCTCGAGCAGCCAAGGAAAGTATTGGAAAGACACCTTCAAGACAGAGTTTCGGCAGAAACCGAAGGATGACTTCAAGAAGTACTCGAAGCCTGCAGTACTCGGCTATGAAGAGCTCGGGGGCTTGTCAGACCTGAGGCAACAGGACTGCACGCGTAGCATAGAACATTCTAGAGTAAGGGGTGGGGCATGTCCCATACCTTATCCATACTGTAAAGTACTCGTATGTAAGTACAACTAGTCGGTACAGAAGGAAACTACCCGAGAGTACTCGCTTAGGACTCCTAAGCTCGTACCAGACTAGGATTTCCATGTAACCCTGTTCCCCCAGACTATATAAGGGCGGGCAGGGACCCCTCCAAAATATAACGCATATTGCGGCCCGAACCTGTCTAAACCCTTGTCTTCCTTGCACCAACGAGTTCCCGATCTCGGCGACACCCTAACCACAACTCTTCTACCTTAGGGTATCTCTAGGTAGGCTTGCCGGTAAAACACCGACATTAGCTGAACTTCAAGAACAAGCCACCAAGAATAAAAGGTTGGCTCTTCAAGCACAATCCAAAGGGAAAGAAAAGGATACTCAATCATCCTTAAAGAATGAAGACTCAAGCAATGAAGAAGATGATAAATTGGATGATGAGCAAATGGTCTTCTTCATCAAGAACTTTGGAAGAGTCTTGAGGAAGAGCAACTTCCGAAACTTTATGGAGAGCAAGGGCAAGTACGATTCTAGAAGAAGATCCAACCGGCCTTGTTTTGGTTGCAAAAAAATTGGGCATTTCATTGCGGATTGTCCAAAAGAGAAGAACAAGAACAAGGACAACAAGGAGAGCTCATCAAGAAGGAGCAAGCCAAGATACAAGAAGTCCGCTGGTGAAGCTCATCTTGGTCTAGAATGAGATTCCAATGAAGAAAATGATCTGACAATGAAGGAGTAGAAACCATGGCTTTGGAAGCTTCTCCACCTCACCCTACAAGCCTATTTGAAGATCTCACCGATGATGAAGATCAAGCTCCAATGATGTGCCTCATGGCGAAAAATATAAAGGTGACATCTCCAAACTCATAGGATGATAAACTAGATGAGGAAAATGAAGTTGCTAATCTTGTTAAACAATATGGCAAAAAGGTCGCAACTAAAATAATGAACCTCATGATGAAACTAGATGACTTAGATAAGACTCTTGAATCCCAAGAAGAATTGCTTAGGCTTGAGAGAGAGAAATCCAAAGCTCTTGAAAAGAACCTCACCAATGAAAGGGAGGAAAACAAGAAGCTTGAGGACTCACTCATTGCCAAGGATGGCATTCTTCTTGAGGTGCAAGAGTCACTCATTAGTGAAAAAAAGAAAGTGAATGATTTAACTAAAGATTTCTCTTTAGTTAATGACACTAATGCTAGCTTGAAGAGTAATAATGAGAAACTTCAAGAAAGCTTAACAAGCTTGCAAACCATTCACATGGAACTTGAAGTTGAATTCAACACTCTTCTAGAAAGCACTTCTAAGACTAGTGAGACATCAAGCTCATCTAGTCCATCAACAAGTAATGGTTGTGCATGTTGTTATAATGTTGATATTCAAGCTTGTGCCACTAACCATGCCGAAGTGAATGCCATGAAGAAAGAGATTACTAGACTCACTCAACTATTGTAAGTTGAAGAACCTTCTCATGAGCAAGCTCCCAAGTCAATTCCATCATTAAAGATCGGTGAGTTTGAGAAACACACCAAAGGGTTTGGATAAAAGTATATGAACAAGTATGGCATTGAGAGAGGTAAGGGACTTGGTAAGAATGAGGATGTCACACCACATACCATCCGATGTGTCAAGAACAACAAGACGACCGCTATTGGAGCAAAAGGTGGCCTTGTAAACATGACTACCCCCATTCGCAAGGGAAATCATAAGGCACAAAAGTGTAGTCATGTCAAGTTTGTTGAGGGAGGCACTACATGTGAAGAGGGTGCCAAGATTGTTGCATCCTCATCAAAGCAAGACAAGTTCCAAACCTCAAGCACAAACAACTCCAAGTCTCAAGGATCATCCTCTCATGTATCCTTTTATGCAAACTATGTATTGACTACTAACCACCATGGTAAAGTGGTTGCCAAGTTTGTGGGTAAACGCACATGGAACACCAAAGTGAAAAGCCATGTGTGGGTGCCCAAGGTACTTGTGACTAACATTCAAGGACTCAAGTATTGTTGGGTACCTAAAAGAAAAGAGTAATCTTGTTTTGTAGGGTTACTCCCTCGGTGGATCAACTTGGGTGATCGATAGTGGATGTACAAATCATATGACCAGAGAATAAAGCATGTTCAATCAACTAAAAGCATCAAGTGGAGATCACTATATAACATTTTCCGGAAATGACAAAGGAAAAGTACTTGGCACCGGTAACATTGTTCTAAACTCAAAATTCTCACTCTCAACTTTGTGATACGGGCTTCAATTGTTTGTTCACTAACGAGGGTGTGAACGTCATTAGAAGATGCGATGGCTCGGTTGCTTTCAAGGGTGTGCTCAAGGGAAAGCTTTACCTAGTGGATTTTTCACAAGAGAAGGCTAAACTGGACACATGTTTGGCGGCAAAGTCTAGCTTGGGTTGGTTATGGCATCGCCGACTAGCTCACGTTAGGATGAAAAATCTCAACAAGCTTCTAAAGGGGGATCACATCCTAGGACTAACCAATGTTTCTTTTGAGAAGGATCGTGTTTGTAGTGCATGCCAAGCCGGAAAGCAAGTTGGTGTCCCTCATCCATCAAAAAACATTGTGACCACCGTCAAGCCATTTGAACTACTACACATGGATCTTTTTGGTCTAGTGGCCTACATAAGCATTGGTGGTAACAAATATAGTTTAGTCATTATTGATGATTATTCTTGTTTCAGTTGGGTGTTCTTTTTGTTTGACAAAAGTGCATTACAAGAAATATTCAACAGTTGCAAAAAGAGCACAAAATGAATTCGAGACCAAGATAAAAAGACTAAGAAGTGACAATGGCACCGAGTTCAAGAACACCAACATAGAAGCCTATCTAGATGAATTGGTCATGAGTTCTCGGTTCCATATGCACCTCAACAAAATGGAATTGTTGAGAGAAAGAATAGAACTCTCATCGAGGCCTCAAGGACAATGCTTGATGAATACAAGATCACAGATCAATTTTGGGCAGATGCAATTAACACGGCGTGTCATGCTATGAACCACCTCTATCTAGACAAGATCTTAAAAAAGACGGCATACGAGCTTCTACTTGGTAAAAATCCTAACGTGTCTTACTTGAGTTTTTGGAAGTAAGTGCTTCATTCTCAACAAGAAGCCCAAGAACTCTAAGTTTGCATCCAAGAATGATGAAGGTTTTCTTCTTGGTTATGCCTCAAATGCTCATGGCTATCATGTCTTCAACAAAATCACCGGCTGTGTTGAAGTTGCATGTGACGTGACATTTGATGAATCTAATGGCTCTCAAGGGGAGCAAGTTGATAATGTTGTAGGTATGGAAGAATCACCAAGCAAAGCAATCAAGAAGCTAGCAAGAGGTGAAGTAAAGCCACAAGAACCAGCTGATCAAGATGATGAAGAAAAAGTGATATTCAAAGACTCCACAACAAACTCCGCCGCGCAGCCCGGACACTCCGGGCAATCGTCTGGAGACTCCGGGTCTCCTGTCCGGACAATCCGGACAGAGGACCGGACTATCCGGACTGCTGAGGATGAATCTTCAAATACACATCAAAATTGTCATCAAGCTGAAGAAGAAGCTGAACCTACTCAACATCAATCAGTAGATCCACATCCAAGAGTTCATCACACCATTCTAAGGAGTCATCCTGTGGATAACATCCTTGAAAGCATAAGTAAAGGGGTAACCACTCGTTCTCGTTTGGCTACCTTTTGTGAACATTACTCGTTTGTTTCTTCTTTGGAACCTCTTAAGGTAGATGAACCCTTGGATGATCCGGATTGGGCGATGGCCATGCAAGAAGAGTTGAACAACTTCACATGGAATGAAGTCTGGTCCTTAGTAGAAAGACCAAAGCAAAATTTCATTGGAACCAAGTGGGTCTTTCGAAACAAGCAAGATGAACATGGCGTGGTAACAAGAAACATGGCAAGGTTGGTTGCTCAAGGCTTCACACAAATCGAAGGATTGGATTTTGGTGAGACGTATGCTCCCGTAGCTAGGCTTGAATCAATTCGTTTCTTGCTTGCCTATGCTACTCACCATGATTTCAAGCTATATCAAATGGATGTGAAGAGTGCATTTCTCAATGGACCAATCTCCGAATTGGTATATGTTGAGGAACCGCTGGGCTTTGAAGATCCAAAATTTCCAAATCACGTCTACAAGCTCCATAAGTTGCTCTATGGGTTGAAGCAAGCCCCTAGAGCATGGTATGAATGCCTTAAGGATTTTCTCTTAAGGAAAGGTTTTGTGATAGGCAAAGCCGATCCTACTCTCTTTACTCGCAAAGTTGATAAAGATATCTTTGTGGGTCAAATATATGTCGATGACATAATATTTTGTTCTACTAATCAAAGCTGGGGTTTTCCTCCATTGCCGCCCGCATCACCTTCTTTAACCTCCCATCGCCGCCGACATCCTTCTCCCCAACCTTCATTGCGACGATGGCAAGCCACAAACAGGCACGTGATGCACAATATGAGTTGTTGCAAAGTCTAGCGACCTCTAGGCCGTCGGTGAGGCGGTGCGGCCCATCATCCGTCATGGTGAGGAGCTCGCTAGTCATAAAGGCACTGCCCGCCGTGCTAGTCGACGATGCGGCCAACAAGCTTGGAGTAGAAGACGTGGCACCGGGCTTTGAACTCGTCGACGCCCGCAGGAACAAAGGGGATGCAGTATCACCAGTCATCGATGCGCCGCTCGCCGTGGTCGACGCGGACGTCAAGCTCAAAAGTGCCACCACCTCATCAGCATCACACAACAATGACTTAGTGAGTCAGACCCTTCCAGTAGATAAACATTCACTTTTGTTAGATTGACATTTAATTTTCTATTGCAATCAGATTCCTACTAAATGTAGAAATTAAAGGTTCAGTCCATCTTAAGCATTCAAAATTTGTCCCAAATATAACAATCTCATGATATATAGGGACCAGCATTGATCCGCCGGCGCCGGCACCGCCAGAGCTGCCACATCTTCACCGATGATTGGCCCACCGAGTCTGAGCCAGATGTTTAGGCCAACTGCCCAAGCATGCGACCAAGCTCTGAAGCAATCGATATCACAAGCCCGAATTGGAAAACGGTGAGCAATGCTACCACAACATTGGGGTTCACAGTTTGAGATAAGTAATGATAGATTAAGATATTACATGCACAAGACTGTAATATAAATGCAATGGAGTAAAATGTGCTATATAGAAATATGTAACTGACATGGATATATTCTATGTAATTGCATTGTGACCCTGTTTTGCTTGTAATAATGAAGCATGCAGGAGAGAAGTATGACATTGTTCTCCCAAGGATGGCATGTTCGATGATCATTAGTCTCGCTAGCGATGACGACGACGATGTTCCTACCCTATCTAATAAACAGGTGATTTTCCCACCCTTTAAGTACGTACTGCAATTGGCATGAACAATGCACTTTATCTTTTCCACACGCGCTAACTTATCGAACCCTTCTAAAATATCAGATCCAAAAGAAGGCCGATGAGCTTCCTGTTGCTATCAAGCGAAGCTGATCGAGCAAGAGTAGTACACCGAGCAAGAGTAGTACACTGACAGCAACAGCGAAAACGATGAAGACTGAGTTGGCTAGTCTTTTAGCTTTGATCTTTTGCTTTTGTGTAATGGACAACCAGATGTTTGGTAATGGGAAGTTGGCGGTACTGTGGTATGTTAAGAACAAGTAGCTAGATGTGTATGTATGCTACCGTGTTAATTATGCTAACTTATATATGCTCTCATTTTATTTACTGATTGATTTTGTTTATGGTGTGATCAGTTTGGTCTCTTATGGAAGACTATTTATATAGTTGAGAAAAATTGATAAAGTTTGTTGTATTTTTTAAGGGTAACATAACATGTTCATTAATCATATTGGCCACAAGGTCCCTGAACATCAGGAAGCAAAAGCAATAGAAAAGCAATACAAATACTACACTACTTCACTACTAATTCATTCTAAAACTACCTCCAAGAACATCTTCATTTGGCCATCAATCTAGCAGACCTCGCTGCAAAACAGTGTGCATGGCCTCCCCCATTGTGGATCAGCGCAGCAATTCTCGACTGCACGTGGAGGATCAGCGCGTACCGGTGCTGGCGCCACGTGCTTCAGGGGCCTGCGCCACCTCCCTCTCCAGATCTCATTCACGGCGATCCGGCAACACTTGATGAAACAATCCTTGAACATTAACATTTTTCCGCCGCCTCCCGCCAGTGCCACTCGTACTAATTCTTCCATGGCCACGGCCTGTCTCATGTACTGCTTAGCAGTATCGTCAACGCTAGCACCGCAATTGGCCAAGTACAGGAGGATGGCAGCCACATAGGCTGCGACATTGTGGCCGCATGCGGCGACGCGCTCGAGATTCTCGTTGAGGACTAGCAGGGGTGTGATCAAAGGTCGACGGAAGACGACATGCATCTCGACGATGAAGCAGGCCTCCGGATTACATACTTGGGCTAGGCGAGGAAGAAGTGTCAAATATCCAATGGGTCGTACCAATACATGACATCACAACCGCTCTACGGAGATGCGTCGGCCGACTTCGGGATTGCTGCACACGCAGCACATGAAGCGGCAGGTCACCCGAAGCGCGCGGAGTTGGTCCATTGGCTGCACCGAGGTCGCAGTGATGTGGCCCGCAATCGTAATGGCCACATTGGGAGGGAGATCCGTCAGCGACGTCAGACGCCACTTTGCCGCAATGAGTGCAGCGTGCGTTGACGACGTCGCGGAATGAGGAGCGCGAGACGAGGCCGAGGGATCGTGCGCGCTGGCGTGGATGGATCGGAGCTACGGCGCGTGGACGCCGCGAAGCTGGTGATCAAAGAGGAGGTGGTGGATCACTGTAGATCGAGTAGGGCTACACTAGAGCAGCAGAAAATAGAAGTTTGATCTTGAAATCTCGTCTTCAATATTTCTTCAATTGCCCTCATGAGGATGGTAACCGTCTCGGGAAGGTGCATGGGAACAGTAACGGTCTGGGCCTACCTTTTATGGCTCCTTCGGCACACCTATTTTCATAGGGGGACTTTTTCTCTTCCTGGGCCGGATCAAGTGGATCCTGGTTCCACATTCAAACCAGGGCCAGATGGTCCGACATTGAAACAGGCCCAGACCTTATTAGCTGGCCCCGCACACGTACACATGGACGGCCTGATCCCACCTCTGCAGTGGACCCCGCGTTCACATATTTGACCCACAACCCTGACACGTGGGCCTTCGGGTACACGTTTAGCCACGTCGGCCTACTAGGCCCACCCTTGTACACGTGGATGCCCGGGTCACACCTCTACAGTGGACCCGAGTTGACACAGATACATGGACTTGATGGCGCAACCCTTTTGTGACGATATGACATGTTGTTCTGTGATGCGCATTTTAGTTTCATCACAGTTCAGTAGGGGCTAAGGGCTGCCGCTGATGAAATATGATGAAACTCGGGTTTTGTTATAAAAGGGGCATGTTCTCTAAGGAAGTTGGAAACGTCATGCAGAAATTCATCATTGATGCTTTGATTTGTAGTAGTGCATATACATGCTATTCCCTTTGCCTCACGATATTTGGTCTTGCTCCAAGCTGACCTCTCTTTCTCAGTGTTGTGATCCGGAATCCTTGGTTAACACTTAACCCTAGCACGGCCATGCATTTCTTGATCCAATCACTCGAGGGGCCCAGAGGTATCTCTCTCAAGTAGAGAGGGGCAAATCCCATCTTGACTGAACATGTCTCACACCATGCTTCTTGACAAACTCGAGAACCACCTTTATAATATGCAGTTACGGAGTAGTGTTTGATAGCTCCTAAATAGGTCGGTTCACATCTTGAGCACACGCGACAATCTCATATCAAAGGTCACAACGTACACATTGTGTAATGAGAAATCGCTATTTCCTTAGTTGGGTTTGTCCAGCCATATGTCACACATGCGCCCACATTATTTGTTTGACATCTCCAAGTCCATGACTTGTGAAACATAGTCATCAACTAATAGATATGCTAGTCTAATATTCATGTGTCCATACGTGAACTCCGACTAGGAACAACTTTAGAATAACCATACAAGTAAAGAGTTTCACCAAAAAATTCACATAATTGCCGATCAATACAAATTTCCTTTCATGGATACTCAATGAACACATGTAATACATCATGGATACAATGAAATATGATCATCTCTATGATTACCTCTAGGGCATGTTTCTAACATCTACCCCCTCTTGCACCCTGAACCCTAACCTCTCTCCCTCTCCTCCCCGGTTCGCAGCCGCCCTCTCCCTCCCTCCCCTTCTTCCTCTCCGCCTGCCTCCATCGCCCCTCCTGGGTGCCGCTCCTCGTACTCGCCGCTGCCACCGCCCGCTCCCACGGGATTCGGATCCTGCGCGGGGCGCGGCACAAAGGGATGGTGGCGCAGGCACACGGTGGCCTCTCCCTCCGTCTCCTGCTCCCCGCCTCCGCCCTCTCCCTCTCTGCTCTCTACCTCCCTAGCGCCGCATCCCCTCCCCCTCCCCCTCTCCCTCTCTGTCTGCCTACGTCGCACAGAGGGAGCAGGAGGCGGGCGGGATTTTGCGGCGTGCACGAAGGCAGCCTACAGCATGGGCGGACGCGAGCTAGAGGTGGCCAGCTAGCCAATGTGGAGGTTACTAGGAGCAACCATGCGTGTGGAGGCGGGCGGGAGGTGGCCATCCGGAGGTGGTGGGCGTGGAGGTGGCCGGGAGCCTGTGGAACCCGTAGAGTCGAGCGAGTGTCAGGTGGGAAGCGGCCAGAGTGGAAGGTTGGGGGCGAAGGCGGGGCAGGAGATGGCCGACGCGGAAGGCTTGGGATGGGAGGCACCCAGCACGGCTCGGAGGAAGGGGTGCGTGGGCCAGCCTGGGCACATGATGGCCTCTCCCTCTCTCTCCTGCTTCCCATTGCTGCCCTCTCTCTCCCTCTCCCTCTCCCTCTCTATTCTCTACCTCTCTGACGCCTCCTCCCCTCCCCTTCTCCCTCTCCGCCTGCCTCACTAGCCCTCTCCGGCGCCGCTCCTCCTGCTCTCTGCTACCGCGCCGGATGCTCAAAGGGCGCCAAATATTCTAGCCAATTATAAATTAGCTTGCCTTGTTGCAATTACTGCAAAAGAAGGCATTCTACGTAGAAGTTGCTTTTTTATAATGAAGAAGAGATAAAAATGCATGTAGTCTTCTCAAGTACAGTAAGCCATGCTATTGCTTGCCGCAAGTCATAAATCAGTCAGTGTTGTCGTACATGAAAGGTTAGTTGCAACTTGAGCTGCACATAAAAGTGAGAATAAGAAGTGACAATAAGAAAACAAAACTCGCTTACAGTTTACTGAAAATGCTGGCTGTTGTTGTCTATATAGCATTGCTTTGACTACTGCTTTTCTATATCGAAAATAATTGAAAATGTTTCTCACTCATATCAGGTCCGCCGTACCCCTTATGCTGGATCCACCTGTCGGGGTCGAGGGAGTTGGGAGGAAGGGTAGACCCATAGAAATCCATGGTTTGAGAGTGTTTCTGCCAAAAAGCAATTATTTTTCTCACATATGCGATCTTACCCGCACGTCCAACCCACCGCGCCCATAATCCTCAGATTGCAGTGGCGTCGGAGGCTATACGCCGTGGCGGTGCAGTTGCCGCGCTGGCGACCATGGCGCTCACCAGCCTCACCACGGTCGACATCAACAAATGCACCATCGGGGCGCACCCCTCGGTGATCCAGGAGCTGGTGGGGTTCCTCAGCCACGGCGGTCCACGGGAGCGCTGCGAGGCGGCCACGGCCCTCTACGAGCTCTGCAGTTAAGTTGCCGGAGAACTGCCGCCGCGGGGTTCACTCGCCGACTTCGCCCGCCGTCAGCTCCGCCCGCGCCGTCTAGGTGCTCAGCCTGCTCGCCAAGTGCCGCGAGGAGCACATGGAGCTGTGCAAGATCCCCGGCATCGTGTCCATGCTCTCGGGCCATCAGGCGTCACCTGAAGCGGCAACTCCCGTGCAATCGAGCAGGCTTCGCTCGTCCTCAACTGGATTTGCTCGGAGAGGAAGAAATGACATTGGAAGCGATAAAGCTAGGTGCTTTCTAGCTCTGTGAGACCCTATGGTGAACGATGACAACTGCAAGATCACCAAGAATGCGGTCGAATCAGCCGGACGCTCGAGACAACGTAAAAATTGAGTTGTCCAGAGATGAAATTTTTCTTAATTTTGATTTGGCACCTGCACGACTGGGTCTTGGCCTCATTGTACAGAGGTAGAAACAGCAAACAGGGACAGATCAGTAGATTTTTTTTTCTTCTCTCATTTGTCTTTGACTGAAGACTTTTTCTCTCGTTCTGTTCATTTCCCCTCCTCTTTTCATCAGTAGAATTTAGTTTGTGTCCATATGGTTAGAACAGAAAAGAAAAAACATGGTTCCTGGTCTTATCAGCAAAGGTAGAAGAACCTGTGAGGGAAGAAGGAAGAAGGGGAGGGGCAAAGAAGTCTTTTCGCTTGCTATCTCCAAGCAGGCTAGCTGACATGTCATGCCACATCAGCGAAAATGGCAATAAGTAACGAAATCTTCTCTCACCAATGGAAAAAATCTAGGAGCCATTCTAAAATTGGCATTTGAATGTGTGTCATTAGTAACAATGGCAAAAAAAGTTAAATATTTGGAGAGCCTCCGTCAATGTGTGATGTATGAATTTGGCAAGTTCCTATCTATGAATTAGGTATGTTGTTCCTTATCTTTGGTGAACCAATTGTGATTGTACTCCATGTTTCGCAAATATATAATGTTTTTACTCCATCACGCATACTCTGGTGGAAAATTGAGTTAATTTGTCATTTTTATTCCGTCACAGATACTGTGGTATAAAATTGAGTATGTAAATTTGTCAGCAAAAAATAGGTCCAACAAATGAATTGAACTTGAGACCTCAGACTTGTGGTGAGCTTTCCAAACCACCAGACCGACTGCACGCTTGTGAAGGTGATGGCTCTTTTACAATATAGTGAAATAACGAAATGGACACGTGCCACCCAGGCGGTGCAGAGGCGGGCATCACCTGCTGCTCCACGTGGTAACGCGTGATTGGCTTAGAGGCATAAGAGCTCATAAATAGTCCATCTTTCTCTTTTTAATCTGGAATTAAAACTTGTAACTCGTATTTCTCCCTCATAATAACTCCGAATTTGATGATTCTTTTTTCTAGTTTTATATAAAATCACACTCTACCATTTTGTGGTGTCTTTCTTCTAGTTAGTTTCTATTTCTTAGATCTTTTACATAGCACATAGTTTTATACACCAAATTAGAAAAAAACAAAATGATATTGCATGAGAATTGCAAATATAACTTCACATTCTCTAATTGTAAGGTCAATATGAGTTTGTGTCAAAATTTGAGGTGTATATGATGTCAAAAGTATTGTGAGCTATGCAAACTTGAAAGTTTGAGTTAAGTTCTAAGGAACTACGTGAGAGATGCATTCATTTGTAAACAATGTATGACCCGGCTTTGTTAAAACCATTTGATTTTTTTTCCTCAGGCATATGGTCCTAAAATGTGTTGATGTGTTAGTTTGTAGAATTTTCTGACAAACTTTTGATATTATTATTTTTTTTGTACTACCTTAGACTTAGCAGTTTGAATTATACATACGAAACAATTGAATTTTGTTTCCATATCTCGTATTTAGGCTATAATAGTATATATATGCCCCAGAATATATTTTTTCTGTATTTTTTTGAGTCTTATTGGTGGCAGACGTAGCTCAATTTGAGCATACATTTCAAATTTCTTGTAACAGTAACAATGAAGAACGTCTGTGTTAGATGGGCAGAAAACTTATCGTGGGCCATTTTCTAGTCAAGCCCGATTCATCATAGCCGTTCATCTTCCCATCGACGATGCAGATGCCACATCCATCATCAGTTGTCGTCCCGGCTCTTGTTCTTCCTCGGACGGTCTTCGAGGAGCACCAGTTGGCATCAATGACCAGTGACGGCGGCCATAACTTCCACCATCTGCTTCCTTAGGAAGCCGAGGAAGTCCTTTATTTAAACGCCATTTCCCCACCATCGGCGTCCTCGCCGGTCGCCAGTTCCACTTTTATCACACCCTAAAATATTTAATTTTAGGATGTGAATATCTTTTAGAAATAGTTTATCCATCTTTGGACTTTTCAACAATTTTCCAGATTTTTCTGGAAATTTATTCTCATTTTCCATAGAGCTAATTCCATTTATTGGAAGACTCTAAAATATTTTTTCACGAGTTCCATGTATTTTATTTGGAATCCTTGTGTCCCAAGCCGTAGAACCGTGCCGTTGAGCTCGACCACCGCCTTGACCTCGTCGTCTTTCGCCTTCCTTCATAAAAAACTAGACTCGAAATGAAACCTATCACGTTCCCTTTTTATTTCTCCCTGAAGTTTAACTGTTCGTCAGAGCTAACTGATCGCTACATCACTGTTCACCCTTTTTGTTCTATCGCATCCATCAAACTTAGAAGCCCCATCGAGATTCCCATTCTCTAATCTCTCTTCCCGATCAAATCACGCTTGAAATGGAGTCGTATCTCGACACCGGTGTTTCCGACAATGCTCCGATGTCGTAAGTACCAGCTCCGATGACTTGAACCACCGCTCTAAAACCCTAGACCCAATTGATCTCCCTCAACTGCCCAACCCTTTTTCCCTGTCTCTTTACCCTTCTCTCCAAGATCTAAACTCTACCGATCGGCACAAATCAATCTCAGCCCAATCTATCACCCTTCTCCCTCACCTTTTCTCTCTATGACGTCGTGGTCCCACTTGTCATCTCCTCTGGCCCCTTTCACTTTCACCACGACAACCATACCACGCAATGCTTGGTTTTCCTTTGCATGCGCATTATATATGACTCATTGACCGAGTCCAATCCGACCACGCATGTTCGGCCTCATCGTGTGTTGTATGCCACCTACAGGCCAAGCTCGGATTTCCCGGGTGGGTGCGTGCACCAAGACTCGAGGATGGAGTCCGATCTTGCCACACATGCGTGACTTCATCATACGCCCACACACCACCTGCAGTCTGAGCTAGTTGTTCATCCTCGGCCATTTCAGATTTCATAGAGACCCGAGGACTCTCGTTGTTGTCCTCGTTGTGTTCGTCGTGCAACCCAAACCGTACGCGTCGTATAAAAGGTGCAACCCGCTCGGCCTTTCTACCCTTCTTCCTATTTCCTATCCGCTCTTCGGATCAACCCAGTACCCCTCTTCCGACCTATCCTACTCGCCAGCCCGTGCCTCTGTCCTTTTTCCATCAACCAGTTTTTGCTGTTCGGCCCATGACCGAACCTACCTCGGCCAACCCTACCTGACCCGATCCACAGGTACCCTGAGGGAACCCTGGCCTCTGTCTTGCGACGGGGACTTGCGCCGCCGCCGCCAGAGCCCTTGGCGAGCAGGATCAGGCAGGCTACCAGGTCTATCAAAGGGCGAGCACCCTCAACCCTTTTTCCCTTTTCCTTGTTCCGTGCGCCCTCTCCATCTCGCGCAGCACGCCGCCGCCCCCTGTGCTATCTTGCGAGCGGTGCCACCAGGGGGCCGTGTGCCAAGTCCTGCCTCGCCTCCTCCTGCTCGCGAGGCACTAGGAGCGCCGCCACCTCTCACGCACCCTGCACCCGAGCAGATCGCCACCGAGAAGCCCGGCACCGCCGCTAGTTTTGCACGCCAAAACAGAGCCGCGGCCAGCCCTAATATCGGAGCAGAACTTCGCCGCCTCCTTCCTGGCCAGTTTCCCAAGCGCCCATGCCTCCCCTGCAGTCGCGCCCCCTTGCCCGTGCCCCCGTGCGAGCGTCCCCTCCTCCCGTGCGCCCCAGCGCCGCCGCCGAGAAGTTCCTCGGCCAGCCACGAACAGACTGCCGCCGCCCCTCTGCCGGTTTCGAATTCAAAGACCACAGTGCCTCTCCGCGTCAAGACAGGTACAAAACGGATGCCCCTTGTTGTCCTCTCTCTATTCCCCATCTTTCCCCTCTCTCTCATGGTCTAAATCGCTGCAATTTTGCCCAGCAAGGAGCTTCTGTACGCCAAAAATGGAGGAAGCCAAGTCTTTGCAATTCAGTCCCTGGAGAAAGATGTAATTTTCCTATTCTCTCTTGTGTCTTGCAAACTTCACACAAAACCCCCTAGATCTATTAGGTCTTTTGAACCCAGCCCCAATCCTATCCTTTTTCAGATCTAACCCTACGTTTTCGCTATTTTGCGAGCTCAGTTTTCTGGATCCTGTAAAATCAGCAGCCAGCCCTTCACGTCTATATTTAATCGCGACTAGATCCCTGCAGCCTTATTTCTTCCATAAATTCCACGTTTTAGATCCGTTTCCATCCGTTCTTTTTGCGTTAGTATTTTCTCAATATAAGCTTTAGTTTAGAAGTATCGTTGTATCATAGTTCCTATTTTTATAATTAAATATAAATTTAATTTGATTAATGCTCTGTCATGTAGTTTTTCTAATTAAAATCAAATTAAATCTTTATATCATTTTCTTAATTGATGTTAATTTGATTAATACCAATATAAATGTTCTAATTATAATTTGTTTAGTTCAACTCAAATTATAAAGTTATGCATTTAGATGTTCTCAAATATTTCTTTCAAATTAATTGTTTAATTAGCCTAATTTATACATAGATAACTATAAGTAAAATTTGACTGAGTTCTACTTCGCGTTTGTAAATATAAATATAACATGAGTTAATTATAATCTAGAATATTTCTTTTAAATATCCTCCACATGTGTTTTCTAATTAAAATAAATGAAGCTCATAGTTCTTTTGTTTCTTTTATAATACACACTTTCTGATACTTGTTTCTTTTCAACCCTAGCTCCGTTTCCCGTGTTTCTTGCGCTCTCATGATCGTAGCAGCGAGCCCTTTCCTTTAGTACGCTCTTTTAAAGCCTTTCTTTTGTTTGGTGTATTGTTCTTAGCTGTACTTGCTTGTTATTTTGTATGTTTGTGCTTGATGTTTGCTTCGAGTAGAAGGATCGCTGTTGAAGCTTGAAGATCAAGATTTCCATATGAGCTAGAGCTAAAGAGCAGTAAGAGTAGCTTTTCATTGGAGAAAGGCAAGTGTCCCTAACCATCCTTCTACCTATGCTTTATTACAAGAATACAATGAATTAATTGGAACATAGAGAACCACCTAAGAAAATAGTGCAACCACAATACCATATGGCTCTGGTCTTGGCTAATTAATTAGAAACTCTAGCTTGTGATGATCTTACCAAGAGGGCAAGAGGGGAGTGCGTAAGATGGGGTATAGCTCGGTCCTCTTGGGGTAGTAGCTTTTGCTAAGGTACTGACCATTAGGGAGGGTTATGACCACTGCGTCCTGAAACCTTAGCAGATTGTCACAAGTTTGGGAATCTTTGTAAAGGCTTCGTAGCGTCCCTATGCAATCACACCCCAGAAGTGTGGTATTGTGCCTAGCTAGCACAACATGGTTGGGCCCAAAGTTCTTCTGAACTTTTACGCGAATTGTGGGTAAAGTGTACAACCTCTGCAGAGTGTTAAAAAACTGATATATCAGCCGTGCTCATGGTTAAGAGCAGCTTGGACCCTCACATGATTAATTTAACTTAGAGATGGTCTTAAATCACTTTCTGGTTATTTCTTGTGGTCTTGCTGAGTACCAACAATAAGTGTACTCACCCTTGCTTACTGCTGCTCAGAAGAAGGTGTATGAAGTTTTCTGAAGATGTTGATGAGTTCTAGGCGTACGCAGCCCCCAGTCGTTTGCCTGTGAAGTTTGGAGCCTCCGTTTCTAGGATTAAGCGTATATCTCTGATAGTCTTGTAAGTCTTTATTTCTAGTTCTGTATGTGATACTGTTGCTGTTATTCACTAATGATGTCACTATATGTATGAAACTTGATCCTGGCATACATATAGTTGTGCATTCGGTTTCGTTTTAAAACCGGGTGTGACAACTTCCACTAGACCAGTCGCCAGTCGATCGCCTGCTCATCCGACGCCATGAAGCGAACTGGCTACTCCTCGGCTGAGGCCTCTGCCACCGGGTAGCGCCGCCTCTCCCCCTCTGCCCACATCTCCGGCTCCCCGCCATGCATGGAGCGACCCTACGGCGCCTACGGGTCGCCGTCGCATGGCGGTTTTTTGTCACGCTCCGATGCCAGCGAACTCAACCCGCCGTCGCCCACGGATGTAGGCCGTGGAGTTGCTTGGGGCTCCCCAGGGTGATCCTAGCTTCCTCCAGCGGTGGTGGCGCCTTCCTCCTCCACCCCCGCGCTCTCGTCGTCATCGCAGCCCTCGTCGTTGATGTTGGCGGTTGATTTCCGATGATTTTGATCACCAACATTTCTCCAGAATTCATGGATATAAGGCCTACAGCAAGCTAAATTTATTAAACTAATGAAATTCCACATGTTTTGGTGCATATGTGAGTGCAAGAACTCACTGTAGAAATTTGGGCTGATTTGGGAGAAATACCAGGACGACCAGCCTAGCCCCGACCGGCCGGCCTGGCACTGAAGCCTTTTAGGCTCCACTTTTGCGAGCATGTAGAGAAGCACAAGTACTGGATCATGGATCGTGCCTTTTACGTCGGTTTGATTCAATGACCCGAAAGGCCTCATACATGGATCCAAGGGCCCACCTGCATGCAAGACTTGGACAAATGGCTGAAGGGCAGTAGTAACCGCCATATGGAAGCTATCAGGGACATCCACGCCAAAGGTGGTGCCAAGTGGCAACAATCCCAGGCCCGGCCCCACTTTGCAGCCGCTCGAGCCCATCTTCGCGTGGATGTTGCACAACCGTCATACCTCCCGGAAGTTGAGGAATTTCAGCTTTGCTTACAAGCTAAGCGACCTTAGCGTTGCTTACAAGTTAAGCAACCCACCTTGGAGGGCTATAAATAGAGACCTCCCCCCTCACTTGTAACACACACCATTTGGAGAGAAGAAGAGTCTATAGCAAAGAGTTGTTCATCCTTAGAGTAGAATGGGGAGAGTGTTAGGTGAGAGTCTGGAGGTGAGCTAGGTTCTTCGGCTCACCTTCAACTTTGTAGCCTCAGAGGAATGAAGCATCTTTAGAGTGAAGTTCCTCGTCTCTCGTCGGTATCTCGCTAGTCTCTTTCCTTACTTCAGTTACTCGTTTACTTTCTTGCATTGATCTGCGGGATCCCTTGTCTGCGTGGTCTAGCAAGCCTGGGCATTTGGGGTTTCTTCTTGCCTTAATGCGAGGTGAAAGTCGGTAACTTGATAGTTGAAGCGCGGTGCTTAGGCTTGATAGTTATCTTGGGTTGTGTTCCACCCCACGGAACTAATGTGGTAGGCGGCAGGTGGTGACAGCCCTGTCCGTCCCTTGTAGTCCACCACGTTTGGGTGTTTTCATATCAGTAGATCGTTGGCCAAGTTGGACCCCCCATTTCTCCCTCATTCTGAGGTCCTTCCGCCCCAGCCGCCGAAGCAGATCAAGTTAGTTTAGTAGCAAGTCTTCTGGGTAATGAGTTGGCTAACCGTCATTAGACCCTCTACCCGCATACCTCTCTTCCTCTGGTGGGTCCGGTTGAATTAGTTCTTGGTCTGGTTAAGCTTATTGTTCCTTGGATTCAATATCCTAGGTAAACTCCCTGGTGAAAGCTACATTGGTATCTATGCTCTTGCGGATTAGTTCGTAAAGGCTAAGGAGTGCCAACAGTTGACGGTCACCCTTCCAATGCCCGACTACGACTCAAACACCTAGACGGAGATGGAATCGTTCACCCTTCCTGCGGCCTTCTACGACTCCGACTCCAAGACGGAGACGGACTCGTTCACCCTTTCTGTGGCCTTCTACGACTCCGACGCCGACTCCGACACCCAGACGGAGGCGGACGAGTCCGACGACCAGAACCATGGCTACATCAAACCAGTCCCCCGCGGCTCTGCTCTGCTCGTCTACCGTCACGCCGACAGCATCTACAGGTGCCCTGTCTGCCCCGACTTGAGGCAACGGTGGACCAGGCCGAATGAGGTCAGGGACCACGTCATGGGGAAGGCCAACTCCTTGGCCCTGAGGGCTGAGAACAAGAAGAAGTACAACCGCCACCGCGTCCTGGCCCTGAACGAGGGGTGGATGTGAGCGAGCCGTGCGCTGCATGCGCTGGTCACCGGGAACGTGGAACGCGGTGACTGTATGCACACCGAGCCTCGATGTAGGAAGCCTTTTCGCTTGGCCCCATGTGTAAGTGATCGAGTTCCCCTGTAGTTACCTTTTTATCGCCTATATGTGCCCACTTCCCCCAAAATATCCCAACACCACGATTTTTCTCTTCCCCTCCCCCTTGCCGGCCGCTGCATCGCCTTCTCCCATCGCCGTGCCGTGAAATAATGGAACCAGGCGAATCATCAGGTGCACCTTGGCCTCGTCGTCACGGAGAAGAATTGCGCGCAGAACTAGATGCGATGGGAGATCCCAGTGCCAAGACGTTCTTGCTGATGATGCTCCTGCTAGATGATCTGATCACATGGATCATCCTTCACTGCATTGAGGATGGGAGCGTCTATACATACTTGATGCTTCGTCAGGTCTACGCCCGCTTCCACCACATCTGCAACTCCATCGAGGTAGTCTGGCCCCTGTCATTCTGTGAGCTTCGTGACCACTGCTGGAATTTAAGGCACGATGTTTGGTTGCGCTTCGAGCAGTGCGTCCACCTCGCCGATAATCCGGAGGCCGTATGCTGCGAGGGGATGGAGAGGTTGATGACGCGGAAGGATCCCGCCATCGGGCTGGCGCCGGTCAACCAAGCCGTTGAAGCTGGGGACTCCGGTGCTGCTTACTTTTTGGTGATGCTGCAGTACCGTAGGAACCCGGTGGACCCCGATACGCTAGCGCTGCTCCATGGAATAAGCGGCGGCCCGTTGCTCCCTGACGCCGGTGGGAGAACCACGGCCTGCCGCGGCTGCACGGCTTGGTCCGGCAGGACCTCCACAACATTGCGTTCCGGAACTGACTTCCTGACCGCGGCCGGAGCGAAGCAAGAAGCAAGTGATGCCTCGCCGTGTCATCTTTGTTGGGTCGCACGTGTTCTAAGTTCACACAGGAGCTAATTTCTATTATTTTATGTTTGAATCTTAGTTTGCATGGTAAACATGATGGAGTTGTGAATAGATTTTGTGCAAATCTTTTACATGTGTGTCATCTCTAATATAGTCAGATGTGCCATCGCTAAGCAAATTAATGGAGAACAAAGCTTCCCCAGTCATGCGCGTCTCGGAGGATTCTGAGGCGTTGGATCCTAACGCAATGGCCACGATCCTCAGCCAATGAATGGTCGTTTTGTTGACCCAAATGTCCTCAGTCAATGAAAGGCCAGCATGTCCTCTCTGACCCATGGACCCCAGATGTCGGCGATGCGGGAGGCGATGGAGAAAAAACCCAGCATTGGGGGAAGTACTGTAACTTGCGCCGATGGGAGAAAAACCCCGATTTGATGGGACAGATTGGGGGAAATGCGCCGCATGTCCTCAAGGAAGAAGGAAAAGGGGTGGTTCGGCTTCTCAAGGAAGAAAGTTGGGACACGGCAGTTGTTTCCACCCAACAGCCACTGACATATCAGGCCAACAAGCCTTGGCCCACAGCCAAGTGACGCGACGCGCCGACCACACGTTGGTTCGGCTTGTCAAAGAAGAAACTGGGGGACACGGCAGTTGTTTCGACCCAAAGCCACTGACATATCAGGCCAACAAGCCTTGGCCCATAAGCAAGTGATGCGACGTGCCGACCACGTGTCGGTTTGGCTTGTCAAGGAAGAAACTGGGGACACGACAGTTGTTTCCACCCTACAACCACTGACATATGGGGCCCACAAGCAAGCGACGCGACGCGCTGACCAGGAGCCGCGTGATTAGCTGATACGCATAAGAGCTTGTAAATAGTCCATCTTTCTCTTTTTAGTCTGGAATTAAAATTTGTAACTAGTATTTCTCCCTCATAAGTACTCCAAAATTGATGATTCTTTTCCTAGTTTCATCTAAAATCACACTCTACCTTTTAGTGGTGTCTTTATTCTAGTTAGTTTCTATTTCTTAGATCTTTTACATAGCACATAGTTTTATATACCAAAGTAGGAAAAAAACAAAAGATATTGCTTGAGAATTGCAAATATAACTTCCCATTCTCTAATTGTAAGGTCAATATGAGTTTGTGTCAAAATTTGAGGTGTATATGATGTGAAAAGTATTGTGAGCTATGCAAACTTGAAAGTTTGAGTTAAGTTCTAGGAAACTATGTGGGAGATGTATTCATTTGTGAACAATGTATGGCCCGGCTTTGTTAAAACCATTTGAATTTTTTCCTAAAATGTGTTGTTGTGTTAGTTTGTAGAATTTCTTGACAAACTTTTGATATTGTTATTTTTTTTGTACTACCTTAGACTTAGGAGTTTGAATTATCCAAATGAAACAATTGAATTTTGTTTCCATATCTCGGACTTAGGCTATAATAGTATATATGTCCCTAAATATATTTTTTCTGTATTTTTTTGAATGTTATTGGTGGTAGACGTAGTTCAAATTGAGCATCCCGGAGGATTCTGAACCGTTGGATCGTAACGCAATGGCCACGATTCCCAGTCAATGAATGGTCGTTTGGTTGACATACATGGTCGTTCCCACCAGCCAGTCACTTGTTGGACGTCCAAACCCAATCCAAAGCCCCCTCCCCATTCCTACTCGACGGCTGCGCCGTCGGTGGCGGCTGGTGGATACAGATCGACGCCGGGGAGGTGTCCTAGTGTCCCCGGTGCCTTGGGCGGAGACATCCCCATGGTTCCCCTTTCCTTGCCGCCATTAGTCCGCTAGTCCGCACATTCGCTGTGTAGGCGTGCTTCGCAGAGTCCTCGATTCGGCGTTAAAAATCCGGCCTACTGCAAGTAAGTACCCACTTCCGCAACCATCAATTTGTTCAACATGATTATAGTTTGATCTGCTAGTGTTGAATTTTGTCTTGCACACATGTCAAATGGTTGTTTAGCAGCTACCTGCCTTGTTTAGGAACTTTCAATATCGATGGACAGAACATGGATATATAGTGTGAGAAAATTCACACCTTCTTACATCCATGGAATCGAGCAATTCATGGAATTTGTTAAGCAACGATTCCCTGAATAGAGCAATATACGTTGCCCATGCTCCCGATGTCTAAATCTATACGAATTGGGTCAGCATGAGGTCCATGACCACCTTCTTTTGTTTGGGATGTCAGCTACGTATACAAGGTGGACTCATCATGGGGAATCTGCAAATGCTGCGCCTTTTGATGAGTTTTCAGAGTAGGTGCATGGACATGAATATGACTATGGGCTTGACTTCCAAGACGATGAATTTGAGCATTATGATGGGATTGATGTAGTTGAGGAAGCCAATAATGATAATGAAGAAATGCTAGACCTGGAGATGATATCAGAATTGTATACAGCTACGGTGGAGGATGGACAGCACCCAAAATCTATGAGAGTGCTCCAAGATTTGAAGCGGACTCTTTGCCTAGGATCTAGGCACTCGAGACTCTCCTTTGTTGTGAGGCTGCTTTGTATCAAGTCGCACTATCGAATCAGCAATACATCATTCAACGGAATATGGAAGCTGATGTGCTTATCATTCCCTTAGTCCGAATTACCGTCTACATATGATGAGGCAAGGAAGTATCTTCATGAACTGGGCCTTGGATATGACACGATCCATATGTGCTATAATAACCGTGTGTTGTTCAGGAAAGATTATGCCAAATTGTATGTCTGCCCAAAATGCAAGGAATCTAGATGGGAGGACAAGGATGGCTGCAGGTGTGTTCCTCGTAAGGTTTTGAGGCATTTCCCACGAAACCCAAGGTTGAAGAGGATGTTTGCTTCAAGCCGAACACCTAAGGACATCCAGTGACAGAAGATGAAGCAGGCATCAGTTGATGGCCAAATGAGCCATCCAGCTGATGGGATGGCATGGAGTCACTTCGACATCAAGTATCCAGAGTTTGCAGATGATGCAAGGAACCTGAGACTTGCCGTCGCTACTGATGGTTTCAATCCATTTGGCAACTTTAGCACGACATATAGCATGTGGCCAGTGCTTGTTATGCCCTTAAATCTTCCACCATGGCAATTTGGCAATCCTTTGAACTGCTTCATGTCTTTACTAATCCCAGGTTCAAAATCGCCAGGAAAGGATTTTGATTTATTCTTGGAGCCACTTATAGAAGAACTTCTTCAGCTCTGGAGTGGTGTCAGTACATACGATGTTGCCAGTCGTTCAAAGTTCAATCTGCGAGCAGCTGTGCTTTGGAGCATAAATGACTATCCAACATTAAGCACCCTGTCAGGTCGAACTACAAAAGGTTATTTGGCATGTATTCATTGTGAGAAAAACCCATTATCATGACCAATAAGGAATAAGTTATGCTACATTGGTCTTCGTCGTTACCTTGACATGGCACATCATTTGCGGAGAAACAAAGTTTTATTCGATGGGACGATTGAGAAGCATGAGGCACCAAGAAAGTTCCCTGAAGAAGAGATCGCTGAGCTACTAGAAAGGGTCAGCAATGTCAGCCCAGATTTTTGTAATAATGCACCAAAAAAGAGAAAGAGTGGAGAGGATGGAGAGCGAGTAATTTATAACCGCAAAGCTAGGTGGTGGAAGCTGCCATATTGGAAATTTCTGCTGCTACCCCACAATCTTGATGTGATGCACATAGAGAGGAATATATGTGACAACCTCCTTTGCACATTGCTTTAACAACCTCCTTTGCACATTGCTGAAACTGGAGGGGAAGACAACGGACACACTGAATGCTAGGCTAGATTTGGCCGATATGAGCATAAGATCTCATTTGCACCCTTACCAGGATGGTAATGTGGTAAAAACTCCACATGCTTCCTATGTGTTGAAACCTACACAACGAAGTGCATTTTGTAACTTCCTCAAAGGTGTCAAGATACATTGCTCCTGATTGTTCAAAGCTCCAAAGCCGGATGAAAACTCAGTCTTGCCATGTCCTTCTACAAAGAATCATACCTGCTGGCTTAAGAGGCCTTGTGCATCCTGATGTATATGAAGCAGTTGCAGAGCTTGGGAACTTCTTTCAGGAGCTGTGTATTAGAAATCTGAGGACAGTAGTCGTGCAACTCCTGAAAAAAGATGTCCCACTGATCCTATGCAAGCTTGAGAAGATCTTCCCTCCTGCCTTCTTTGATGTGATGGTGCACTTGGCAGTCCATCTACTTGATGAGGCACTGCTTAGAGGCCCTGTACAGTATGGCCCTGTACAGTACGGTAGCTTGGCACATTGAAGGATTTTGTAACGAATAGGGCTAGGCCTGAAGGATCAATTGTTGAAGCCTACATAAAAAGTGAAGTCTTGGTATTTTGTTCTATGTACACCGACGATGTCGACACAGGTCCGGAATTTGAAGGGCCATTAGATGGTGACATCTCTGTATTCATGCATGGTGCTCGACTTGTTGGCGCGGATCGGATGAAATACATCCCCGACAATCTCATGGACCAACTAATTTGGTTTGTACTGAATAACTGTGGAGAAGTTGAGCCTTATGTGAAGTACGTATATGTTCTACTCTGTCCTTATGTATATTATGTATATGTTGACCGCTGTTGATTCCTAATAATGTTTAAGCTTTGTCAAACAGCATGCACAAGGAATTGATGCTGCAACAAGGGGTATGTGACATCGATGTCCAGAAAAGGCGACCGAAAGAATTTGCTAAATGGTTTGAGGATCATGTAAGTTAATTAATGACATGCTATCATTTTGGAACTCACTGACATCACACTGGACTCAACTACTTTATATGCTTGGCTGTAGATTAAGCAGCAGCTTAGACAGGATCCTAATCAGCTCAACAACGGATTGGTTGCACTATCTCGTTCTCCTGATCTCCGAGTCAAGATCTCTACAGCTTGCACTGTCAATGGAGTACGCTACAGCACTGCTGACCGTGAGAAAAACCAAAAGACACAAAATAGTGGTGTCATGACCAAGGGGACAGATAGTGGCGAAGGAATTGAATTTTATCATGTACTTAAAGAGGTAATTGAGTTGCAATACAACTCTAATCTGGAATACTATCAGACAGTGGTTCTATTTCGATGCGATTGGTACAATCAAACGGGCAAGACTGTAGGCATTAGAGATGATGGACATTTCAATTCCATTAACATCAACTCGTTTTGGTACAAGTCTGATCCGTTTATTTTTGCGACACAAGCCACCAAGATATGTTATTTGCAGGATAATGATTTAGGCGAAGATTGGCAAGTTGTGCAGAAAATTGAGCAGAGGGGCATGTATAACGTGCCTGAAATGGATGCTGACGTACTTCAAGATGATTACTGTTCCGATACAGAGTGTGCCGGGCATGTACTGTTCCGATACGGAGCGTGCAAAGGCTAAGGATGTGCACCAGGAAGAGCATGATGCAGTAGACACGGTCATTGAAGTTAATTTAGCAGAACTTGTAAGAGACAAGACTGCCGGTCATGCAGAAGATGAGGATGAAGATGACACTATCTTGGAGTACTGTAGTGACAATGACGACAATGTGAACGGTGTACATGATGTAGCCGAAGACGATGAAGATGATCTATAGCAGTTTGCATTGCCTCCGGCCATGTGTGTGGTGTTGTTGATTGCCTGTTATTGGATTAATTCATGTAATAATAATGCTGAATTTTTTATGATGATTACTGTTGTCTTCTTGGATTAATTCATGTAATAAAAATGTTGAATCCATGTAATAATAGGAGTTTGTACTTTAATTTGAGGGAAACATAAGATCTTCATTGCAACAAGGACCTCCTAAAGCAAAAGCAACAGAAAAGCAATACCACCTAGGAGTACTACACTCGCTCACACTAGAGATAAATGAACATAAAAGCATCCAAAATCAGAGGCGCATGCGAGTCCCAGCAACCTAGTAGGAGCGAAATCCCCTACGGAGAATTTTGACTTCACCTTGAATCCTACAGTCCTCGCTGCGATACTTGGTCAATCCTTGAGGCTGCCATGGATTGACAGGACTGCCGCACATGTCGCCTGCTCACAGAAGATCGCCACGCGGCACCAGCGCTGCCGCTGGCTCTGGCGAGTCCAAGATCCGGCGCCAATGCGTTCGCCAGATGCGCTCCTTGGCCTCCTCGCGCCAACGCAAACACCCGTCGTTGCGAAACTGAGCTCCGCCATCCCCGTGGCCTGCCGCCGCCTCTGCTTCTTCCTCGCCCTCGACCTTTCTCATGTATCGCCTCGCAGCGTCGTCGCTCACGGCCACATAGGCCGCTAGATTGTGCTCAAACTCGGCGGCGAGTTGGAGCTCGACGATGCATACCGGGGCCAAGGTCGTGCCTTTAGGGAACGTGACTTCAATCCCGATTAGGAAGCACGCCTCCGGGTTGCCGACTTTGGTCAGGTGACCAACGAGTGTGGCGTAGCCAAAGCGGTCATCCCACGACATGTCGTTGGCGAACCACTGGCTGACTTCGGGTTCGCCGCAGACACGGAGCATGCGGCAGCAGGTGGCTCGAAGCACGCGGAGGTCATCCATTGGCCACTCCAAGGTGGCCGCAAGGCGGCCCAGGATGTTAATGGCCAGGTCGGTCTGGAGCTCCGCCTGCGACGACCAGTGCCGCCGCCTCGCCTCCATTAGTGTGCCGGCGTCGTCGACGACGTCGCGGAACACCGGGCGCGTGGGCGTCGGTGAGCCGGAGCAGGAAGTTGCGCGGGAACATCAACCGTCTTCGCACCAAGGGATTGCACGGTGTGCTCACCCGTGAGATTTTTGCTCAAAAAGATTGAGAGTGGAGAGTGGCGAGTGGATTTTGTCGATGTCATCCATGTCTTACCTCAACTTATATAAATGAAATACCTAGTCGATGTGTTCTCACCGATAGGTGGGCCATGGTTTGTGGGCCACATATGTCAGTGGCTGTTCGGTGGAAACTGTGGCAGAACCATCTGAATTAATCCGGCTCAAGTGCGCTAACCATCGCCACGAGGGCAATCAGGGCTACTCGCACTTCAAACGGAGTAATTCATAGGTCTGTCGGGTAACCTCCCGATACAACCACGGGATTGCCGATCGAAACAACACATACAAAGTACTCACACGAAGGTGAGCCCAGAGAATACAATATTACACAAATTTTACATCACAGGGTTCAAAATAAATTTATTATTATAGACCAAGTTCGAATTCGTAAAACAAGGTACTTCAGAGTTTAAAAGTAAACGAGTTCTTCAGAGTTCATTGCAGCGGAAAAATAACGATAAACTACTCGACGATACATGATGTCTCGATGAAGCCCGTACGAGACATCACTCGACGTTATCATCATTGGCCGGGGACGCATCCCATTCCACCGACTAACTAGGGGGAAGAGTACACGGCCAAGTCAAACTAGCAACCATGTCCACAAAAGTATCACCTGAAAACAAGCCACAAGCAAGGCTGAGTATACTAATACTCAGCAAGACTTACCCGACTAGTGGAATATACTTAGCCGACTCCTAGACATGCAAGGCTTTTAGCTTGAGGGGTTTGTTTTGCCGAAAAGCATATACAAGTAGGTCCTTACTTTCAAATTTTAGCTCCAAATTCTAGTTTTCTCTAACCATTCTAGGTAAGCAACTATCCAATATCATACATGGTGAAAGATTTAATTTGCACCCAACAAGATTAATCATCATCATTGTTCCATTTCTTACTCTATGTGGTAAAAGGGTCAAGCAGTCTCAATACTGCGAGAAACGGACGATTCGAATCAAATTTCTTAACACTGCAAGGCAGACCTAAATACACGTCACGTGGTTATTCCTAGAGTCACACGTGCAACTTTTCCCTTCAATTTCCGCTTCACGGAAAAGGCCCACCGCCCTCGACTACACGTCCCAAAGGACCATGGAACGACGCCGGGCCATGGCGGCACATGCACCCGCCATTAGCTAGATGTGAACAAATTCAAGACGGTGGGGAGTATATTCCGACCTTGGTTCAATCCAGTACGTAAGCTTACCGATTACCATATTCTCGGCATGTGGTTAGTACGTTCAAAGACTTAACCACCACTACACACACTACGGCCTTAGCATTTTTCACTAAACAGATGGGACCTCAATCATCAACATGAACATCGTACCATGATTGCAGCATGTAGTAAACATTCAACTCCTATATTCTCGCGAGTGACAGAAAATCATTCGACTTTTACCGGAGTCCTATTAGCATAGTATTCTATCGAACCTTATATCTAGTGTTCAGATCATAGGAACCTAAGATCATGAAACTAAGTTTTCATTCAACTCCTATAAACTTAATGCACAAGCAATATAGAGTAATAAGTTGCATAATTTGAAAAATAGGGTTCATGCTCCGGGGCTTGCCTTTCTGAGTAAAGCTAGCCTTGGGCTCTTCCGAACTTTGGTTCGAGTCTTCGAAAACTTCAGTTAGATTCACTTGAGCTTCACGCTGCTCACTCTCGGACTCGGGCACCAGCTCGTACGTTCCGTCAGCGAGAGTAGTCGATTCTATATGAATGCACAAGTATGAGTTGTAGTGATGGTATATGATATTTATTTTCTTCACGATAAAGTTGCAGTCCACAAAAATATAGATTTTGTTGTAAAGTTACTTAGTTAAGATTTCTTGGGCAATCGTTAATAGAGTACATCTTAAACTAGTTAACTTCATTAAACAAGAAGGGGTTGTGTTATATTGGAAACCTAATTTTCTAAGCACAAACATGGATTAAACACAATTACTGAACTAGGTAACTTCTGGTGATGAAACTTTTATTCAGAGTACCACATGTAGAGACAAAACCACTGCAAAAATTTCAGCCATTTTTGTGTAGCAGATTAAATATGAAAAATATAATACACAACCACTACTAGAACCTAGTTATTTTTATATAGAACTAACCATGCAAGTATTGATTCTAAAAATTTTACAAGGTGTTAATCTATCCATATACGTGTTACTATAAATTTTTCAAATTTTATTGTGCATGATACAGAGCATAATAAATAGGACAAGATACACCTATTTTAATAAAGATTAATTTATACAGGATGTTATATAGAATGTTCTAACCCAAAGTATCCCATAGTAAAAAGATGAACATTTTTCAAGCAAAAAAACTGATTACTTTGATTTAATGCATTTTTCCACCACAAAAATTATATAAGTAGGTTACAGAAAGGTAAAAAGTCCCTAAATTTTTTTGTGGCATCTAGGTATCAATATAACATCACAGAAAAAAATCATAGCATGAATCACTATATAATAGCAGGAAAAATTAGTTCTATCTCTTCATGGCATAAACAAAGTCTAACAAAAAGTTTAGCTTGAGATGGGTTCTGGTCCTGAACTTTTTACACTGGCCTACACATCAAGAATCTAATCCACTGTCAAAAAATTAGGTTCAGCCTTTGTCTACAACAGTGGGTACAAATAAAGGCTATTAAACCATCCATTTCATCTAGGGCAAAATATAGCAAGCAACTGAAGAAATGCATGTAAGAAAAGTTGTAGATCTTCTTCTAAGGATTACAGAACAGTTGAGTTTGTATTTTTCTGATTTTTCTACGATTTTTACAGCATTTTCAAAGTTCACTGTTTTTGAATCTAGGGTAAAAATACTAGTTCGCAGATATGCCCCTGGAAACTTTCGTGCAGACGCTTAGAAAGATTGAAAACAAAGCAATTGGGTCCCTGGCGGGGCTGGCCTGGCGGCGGGCCGAATTTCGGCGAGGAGGCTCGTCGGCGGCGAGGGGAAAGGGTCAGGGGAGTACCAGGGATGCGAGAGCTACCTCGTGGTGGCCTTGGTCGGGGTCGGGGAAGGCCGGAGGTGGGTCTCCCACGGCAGACAGGTGGCGGCGGCGGTGCTATGCGGTGGCGACGGTGATCCGGCGAGGCTGGGATGGCGTGGTCGGGTCGGGGAGCTGCGGTGGACGGTGGAGGACCCATTCCGAGGGTCGGCTCTAGGGAAGGGAGACCGGAGGCGACGTGCCCACAGAGGACAGGGGCGTCGGCGGTGGTTGCTAGCGGCGGCCTTGCTCCGGCGGGGGTGGGCGGCGATGGGCAAGGTAGTGAGCCTCGGTGGGGAGGTGCGGTGGTGTTTGGAGGCTCAGCTCTGGCAATGGGTGGCCGGAGAGATGAGCTCCACTGCGAGCTCCTCACGGCGGCGGCAATGGCAGTCGGCGGCAGGGTTCTGGGCGCGCGAGAGGGCTCAGTGCGGCTTTTTGTAGGCAGCAGAGAGGAGGAAGGAGGGGTGGGGCTGGACTGCGAGGCTGGGGAGGGGCAGCACGACCCGGGCTCGCCATTGGGCGCGGCGGGCGGTGGCAGCGCCGACGCGGCGTGCGTGGTAGCGACGCGGGCACGGGTTGGGCACCGGGGATTTGGCGTGGGGGAGGAGGAGATCGCGCGGGAGCGGGTTGGGCGAGCTGGGGCGGCAGCAGAGACGCGCGCTGGTTGGCTTGGCGTGGCGCGAGCAGCAGGGATGCCCTGCCAGGTGGCCGGTGGCCTCTGCGCGGCGGTAGGGGTAGAGCAGGGAAGGGAAGTGAGGGATGGACTGAATTGCGAGATTTTGAAGAAATTTAGGGGTCTGTTCATAAAAATGATATTTTCACACATTTCTGTGTTGCAACTCAAAATTCCCTGAATATGAAAGTTTTTCAAAATGAAAAGTTACACAAGTTTTGTTTCAGGCCAAAGTTCATTTGAGTTATAGTTCAAAAGTTATTTTAAAAACTCAAAAAGTATGATTCGGATGACACGTCACTTCATGGGCAAAATTGCATATTCTCCCCTAGGCTTCAACTAGACTTTTATTTATCATGTCCTTAATGATGTGCCTATTCAATTTCGTAGTCCTATTTGCATTGATGTGAAAGTTATTTAATTTGTTTTTTTAAAGTACATGTACTCATGCATATATACACATACTTTCAATATAAATGCAAAACCAAATTATAATACATTTCTTTTAAACTTTTCATAGTTATTTATGCATATTGTTATGCTAATGAGACTTGTTTAGCAAATTAAACACATGAGGTGTTACAGCCTTCCCCCCTTAAAAAGAATCTCGTCCCGAGATTCGTACAATAAGCTTAGTGTGGATAGTGTGTATA
The DNA here is from genome assembly GCA_032594955.1 of Panicum miliaceum. Taxonomy (NCBI): domain Eukaryota; kingdom Viridiplantae; phylum Streptophyta; class Magnoliopsida; order Poales; family Poaceae; genus Panicum; species Panicum miliaceum. Next base: position 17,781,586 of record CM064068.1, read on the forward strand.
TTTGGTAGAGTTGAGAAAATTGGGGAAATTTTGGTTTAGATAGCTTTCAGTTTCCCATGTGGCTTCTTCTTCAGTGTGATGATTCCATTGAATTTTATATATTTTAATCACTTTCCTTCTAGTGCTTCTTTCTTTTTGATCATGAATTTTGATAGGACACTCAACATATGAGAGGTCGGGTTCTACCAATATTTCTTGTTGTTCCACAACCTCGGTAGGAACTCGAACACACTTCTTCAATTGAGACACGTGAAAGACATCATGGATGGCTGCAAGCTGAGGGGGCAGTCGTACTCTATAGGCTACGGGTCCACAGTTCTCGATGATTTCATAGGGACCAACATATCGGGGAGCTAATTTTCCTTTGACTCCGAATCGTTGTACACTCTTGGTTGGTGAAACCCGGAGGTAGACATGATCACCAACTTCAAATTTTAGTGGCTTTCTCCTTCTGTCGAAATAGCTCTTTTGCCTGGATTGTGCGGCTCTAAGATTTTCTTGTATTACTCTCACTTTTTCATCTGCCTCGATTACCAAGTCTGGTCCAAATATTTTGCGTTCTCCAGTTTGTGACCAACTCAAAGAAGTTCGACACCTTCGACCGTACAAGGCCTCAAATGGTGCCATTTTCAAACTCGATTGATAGCTATTGTTGTATGAGAACTCTGCTAGGGATAGGCATTTGTCCCAACTCTTGTCGTAGCGAATGACGCAAGCTCTAAGCATGTCTTCAAGAATTTGGTTCACTCTTTCGGTTTGTCCGTCAGTTTGAGGATGATAGGCTGAGCTTCGAATCAATTTAGTACCTAGAGATGCTTGCAATTGTTCCCAAAACCGTGCTACAAACTGAGTACCAGGATCGGAAATAATTGTCTTAGGTATTCCATGTAGGCAAACAATGCGGTCGAGATAAATCTCGGCATATTTCTTGGCAGTATAGGTGGTGTGGACCGGAAGAAAATGTGCCGTCTTTGTGAGCCTATCAACGATAACCCATATGGAATCATGTTTCTGCGAGGTGCTTGGCAACCCAACAATGAAATCCATACTTATGTCTTCCCATTTCCAGGAGGGTATAGGCAAAGATTGAAGTGTACCGGCTACTTTCAAGTGGCTAGCTTTTACTCTCTGACATGTGTCACATTCTGAGACATATCTAGCAATTTCCCTTTTCATTCTAGTCCACCAGAAGTTTTGCCTAAGATCTTGATACATTTTGCTACTGCCGGGGTGAATAGAAAATTTGGAAAGATGTGCCTCATCAAGAATTTGTTTGCAGAGCTCATGATTCTTCGGAACGACTATGCGACTTTCGAACCATAGAACTCTCTTATGGTCTTGGTGGAAACATTTATACTTCTCTTCTCCTAGAGAGAGTTTTTGTTTGATGATCTTAACACCTTCATCATGTAGTTGTGCCATGATGATTTGATCATGGAGAGTAGGCTCAACTGAGATGTGATTCAGAGTGCCTTGGGGAATCATTTCCAAACTAAGCTTCCTCATTTCTGAACATAATGTTTCATTACAGAATTCCACTGATAGGCAATGGCAATGAGCCTTGCAGCTTAGTGCATCCGCGAATACATTAGCCTTGCCTGGGTGATAGTGCACCACGAGGTCATAATCCTTGATTAATTCTAGCCATCTTCTTTGTCTCATATTCAGATCAGCTTGGGTGAAGATATATTTGAGACTTTTATGATCAGTGTAGATATTACAATGAGTGCCCATAAGATAATGTCTCCATATTTTTAGAGCATGAATGACAGCTGCTAATTCAAGATCGTGGGTCGGATAATTCTGCTCATGGGGCCGAAGGGCTCGTGAGGCATAAGGAATAACTCAATTTCTTGCATAAGCACACATCCAAGACCTGTGCCAGATGCGTCACAGTAAACATCGAATAGCTTGGTGTTATTGGGTTGAGCTAACACAGGGGCTGTAGTCAAATTTTCTCTAAGAGTGTGGAAAGCTTCTTCATATTTCTCATCCCACACAAACTTTACTCCCTTTTTCAATAGTTCAGTCATAGGCTTAGCAATTCTGGAGAAATCCAGAACGAAGCGGCGATAGTAACCGGCTAAACCAAGAAAACTGCGAATCTGATGAACAGAGCTAGGAGGCTTCCAATCCATCACCTCTTGTACCTTCCTGGGGTCAACGGCTATGCCTTCGCTGGAAATTGTGTGACCCAAGAATTTCACACTATTCAACCAGAATTCGCATTTAGAATATTTAGCATAGAGCTGATGGTCCCTGAGACGTTGAAGAACAATGTGCAAGTGCTTAGCATGCTCTTCCTCATTCTTGGAATAAATAAGGATGTCATCAATGAAAACCATAACGAATTTGTTGAGCTCGGGCATGAATACCGAATTCATGAGATACATGAAGTAGGCAGGAGCATTTGTGAGACCAAAAGACATGACCAAAAATTCATATAGCCCATGTCGTGTGGAAAAGGCAGTCTTAGGAATATCGCATGGATGAATCTTTATCTGTTGATATCCAGAACGAAGATCAATCTTTGAGAAAACCCTAGCTCCAGATAATTGATCAAAGAGAACATCAATGCGGGGAAATGGGTATTTATTTTTAAAAGTCACCGCATTGAGAGGTCGATAGTTAACACATAACCTCAAACTGTCATCCTTTTTCTTTACAAATAAGGCTGGACAACCCCATGGTGATGCGCTAGGACGAATGAAGCCTCTGTCTAGGAGTTCTTGGAGCTGGACTTTTAATTCGGCCAACTCTTTTGGTGGCATTCTATAAGGTCTTTTTGAGATAGGTGCAGTGCCTGGTTGTAGTTCAATAACGAACTCAATATCCCTATCTGGTGGCATTCCTGGCAAGTCATCCGGAAAAACATCGGCCTACTCACGTACCACTGGAATATCTTCCAGTTTGATTCCTTCCATTACGAAAGCACAAGAATTTGTGCACTCCCGGAATGGTAAGTAAAGGGTAGTGTCTCCGTGACTAGGTGAATTTATTTCAACAGCTCAGGAAGAAAGGTCTAGTGTGACTCCGTGCAGAGCCATCCAATTCATACCCAAAGTAATATCCGACAAGTTTCTACAACCGCAGATTCAACCGCTTGCCAACATCACAACCAGACCACCAAGTTCTTAGCCATGGCCTACACGATTAGAGTGTCCAAATGGTCGAGCTGCACTCATCACAAAAGAGGTACTCAACTCTCAGTTAGCCTATTACAACCCTTGCCAAAAGTTAGGCTACACTATTGAGGAGTATATGCAAAAGTCCTCCTAGGTCATCATCTAGAAGTCGTCAAGGTCGTTGACGGACGACTCGCTGCTAGCAGGAGAGTGAGCCCCCATCGGAGGTGGCTGTGGTGCCTCACCCTCAAAGTCCATGCCCGAGTCACCGTCAACCTCCTGTGGCTCCTCACCATCTTCCTCCATATCCACCACATCGGGAGGGGCATTCTGATCATGGTGCCACTGAATGTGCTCATTAGCATCCTCCAACTCAAGGTTCAGATCATGGAGCTGCTCCTCCAAGTGCTCTATCATGTCATTTCTCTCACCCATGAGAGTGTCGTGCTCCTGAATTTGGCCCTCAAGTTGGCCAATCTAAGCATCCCTATCCTCAAGATCCTCATTGAGCTCCTAAATCTACTCATCTCTGTTGATTGCCATAATGTGGTAGGCCTGTGCAAGGTCAGGGAGCTGCACAAGCGCCTGACTCTAGAGAGCCTGGAGTCGGTACAGTGCATTCATGCACCGTACTGAGGTCTCGATGGTCTCCTGAGCATGAAAGTCCACCAAGTACTGCGGGTGTTGCACTTTGTTGATCCAAAAAGGGGTCGTTGTCCTGGGCAGCAGGAAACAAGCCAATAGGAGTGAGTGTGATGACCTCGGGGCACTGCGCACAGAAAGTGGTGAGCGCCCTCATGGCAGCAAGCTCCCAAGTGTCAGCCAAGCGGCGGCCAACAGCCTCAATCTCCAAGGCGGGCCACTCCGGATGTAGTGGGTGTGGAAAGAGAGTCACGTTCACACAGCACTGAATAACTCCATTCTCCTCGAACTCCAGTCCGGTGTAACATGGGAGATTTGGATAGCCCGCGGTGCTCAGAACACCCCACAAGATAGAGAGAAAGCCCTCCTAGTGGAGGCACTCCAAGTGGACGTGTCCATCCTCATCCACCATCATGGCAATAGGCTCGGCCATCTGAATAAAAGATCAAATGGGTGAGATAGCTTAAAACAGTGATCAACATAGTGAACAGGTTCTGGATAGTGTGCTAAAATAGCCATAACTTAACCAGTTCTTGCCCAAAAATTCTCAACTTTTACCAGAACATTCCTAAGGTATTTGTGCACAACTTTTCTATTCAACATTTTGGCTAGATCAGGCTCTAAGATGGTTTTTCTCTTAATATTTAACTTTACTGTCTACCCAGAAATTTCAGTGAACAGAGAGCCAATGTTTTTTGCACCAGGAAAAATCTACCCAGCCAAAAATTACCAAATTTTAACAGTATCTGCCTGAGTAAATTTAACATGAGTTTTGTGTTGGACACTTTTGCAGAAAACTGTAGTAAGCAGGCATAAAAATTTATGTGGCAGAAGTGCTCATTCTAGATAGAAAACTGACATATCAAGGTTTTTGTTGTTTCTCACTATCTACACGTCCAGAATTTTTCAAATTTAAACAGGAGGTAGAATATAAATTTTGGAACAAAACTTTAAACATGAACTTCTACAGAATGGATCATTTTCTATGATCAATAAATTCATCTTTCCAGATATGACAGAAATATGACAAATTTGCTAGATAATCCTTATATAAGACAATCTTGTGCACGCATGAACCTTACCACTCTCAATCAACGCATTTTCAATTTCAGATATATATGGTCATAATGCATGCACACCCTATTCGTCCTAACAAAATAAAATAATTGCCAAATAGCTTTGGTCTTATAAATTTAGTTTCGGTGGCATACACAATACGTCTCTCACTATAATAGCTAGTCGAAATTCTCTAACCGTTCTTTAACTTATCGTAATCGCGGTTAGTGTACCTGCAGAAGTTTGATAGAGCATATATATATATCCATTGAACCTTTCATGCCAGCACTCATGAAAGCGTCCGCATTCATTACCGTTCACTATAGAAACGACATCCGTACAATTCCCGCCTTACTGACGACGTTAACATACGCTATCAAGATTGCGTATTCACGGGGTACCGTCTTGAGACGGGGGCATGAACAGCGATCGCCATACCCTGCACCAAACCTTCTACTCCCAATATACCCAACTAATAGTTGGTATATTGGCAGCACCTCAAGTAGGCCACTGCTTGAGGGCAGCGTTCGGCTCGCATCACCGACAGGAAGGCCAAGCTCTCTCAATTGGCTGAGGATTCTTACCTTTACCTTAGCGATGAGTGTGTCGTTACAAAAATTAAAGGTCGGTTGTGCATAAAAGTAAGTTTCGACAGAAAGTAATGTGCTGGAAGTCAATTGATAATATACATAGGTTAGATAGCCACCTAGTAACTTTCCCGTAATCCCCTAGGGCTTTACAAACTAGCTAACATCCTTAACGAACCAACGCATTTTGCAAACAAGATTTTTGTGGCCACGTTTTATGAAACAAATTTTTAAGGCTTGCCGCATTCTCTTGTGTATGCATTTCGGCTCTGATACCAGCTGTGGCAGAACCACTTGAATTAATCCGGCTCAAGTGCGCTAACGATCGCCATGAGGGCAATAAGGGCTAACTCGCACTTCAAACGGAGTAATCCATAGGTCTGTCGGGTAACCTCCCGATACAACCACAGGATTGCCAATCGAAACAACACATACAAAGTACTCACACGAAGGTGAGCCCAGAGAATACAACATTCCACAAATTTTACATCACAGGGTTCAAAATAAATTTATTATTACAGACCAAGTTCGAATCCGTAAAATAAAGTACTTCAGAGTTTAAAAGTAAAGGAGTTCTTCAGAGTTCATTGCAGCGGAAAAACAACGATAAACTACTCGATGATACATGATGTCTCGATGAAGCCCGTACGAGACATCACTCGGCATTATCATCATTGGCCGGGGACGTATCCCATTCCACCGACCAACCAGGGGGAAGAGTACACGGCCAAGTCAAACTAGCAACCATGTCCTCAAAAGTATCACCTGAAAACAAGCCACAAGCAAGGCTGAGTATACTTATACTCAGCAAGGCTTACCTGACTAGTGGAATATACTTAGCCGACTCCTAGACATGCAAGGCTTTTGGCTTGAGGGGTTTGTTTTGCCGAAAAGCATATACAAGTAGGTCCTTACTTTCAAATTTTAGCTCCAGATTCTAGTTTTCGTTAACCATTCTAGGTAAGCAACTATCCAATATCATACATGGTGAAAGAATTAAGTTGGACCCAACATGATTAATCATCATCATTGTTCCATTTCTTACTCTATGTGGTAAAAGGGTCAAGCAGTCTCAATACCGCGAGAAACGGACGATTAGAATCGAATTTCTTAACCTTGCAAGGCAGACCTAAACACACGTCAGGTGGTTACTCCCAGAGTCACACATGCAACTTTTCCCTTCAATTCCCGCTTCACGGACCAGGCCCACCGCCCTCGACTACACGTCCCCAAGGACCACGGAACGACACCGGGCCATGGCGGCACATGCACCCGCCATTAGCTAGATGTGAACAAATTTAAGACGGTGGGGAGTATATTCCAGCCTCGGTTCAATCCAGTACGTAAGCTTACCGATTACCATATTCTCGGCATGTGGTTATTACGTTCAAAGACTTAACCACCACTACCACACACTGCGGCCTTAGCATTTTTCACTAAACAGATGGGGCCTCAATCATACCATAGCCCCGTCCGTCGACCTTATGATTGCAGCATGTAGTAAACATTCAACTCCTATATTCTCGCCAGTGACAGGAAATAACTCAACTTTTACCGGAGTCCTATTAGCATAGCATTCTATCGAACCTTATATCTAGTGTTCAGATCATAGGAATCTAAGTTCATGCAACTAAGTTTTCATTCAACTCCTATAAACTAAGAAATATAGAGTAATAAGTTGCATAATTTGAAAAATAGGGTTCATGCTTCGGGGCTTGCCTTCCTGAGTAAAGCTAGCCTTGGGCCCTTCTGAACTTTGGTTCGGGTCTTCGAAAACTTCAGTTAGAATCACTTGAGCTTCACACTGTTCACTCTCGGACTCGGGCACCAGCTCGTACGTTCTGTCCGCGAGAGTAGTCGATTCTATATGAATGCACAAGTATGAGTTGTAGTGATGGTATATGACATTTATTTTCTTCACGATAAAGTTGCAGTCCACAAAAAAATAGATTTGGTTGTAAAGTTACTTAGTTAACATTTCTTGGGCAATCGTTAATAGAGTACATCTTAAACTACTTAACTTCATTAAACAAGAAGGGGTTGTGTTATATTGGAAACCTAATTTTCTAAGCACAAAAATGGATTAAACACAACTACTGAACTAGGTAACTTCTGGTGATGAAACTTTTATTCAGAGTACCACATGCAGAGGAAAAACCATTGCAAAAATTTCAGGTATTTTTGTGTAGCAGATTAAATATGAAAAATGTAATACACAGCCACTACTAGAACCTAGTTATTTTTATACAGAACTAACCATGCAAGTATTGATGCTAAAAATTTTACAGGGTGTTAATCTATCCATATATGTGTTACTGTAAAGTTTTCAGATTTTATTGTGCATGATACAGAGCATAATAAATAGGACAAGATACACCTATTTTAATAAAGATTAATTTCTACATGATGTTATACAGGATTTCTGAGTATGAAACTTTTTATATAGCATGTTCTAACCCAAAGTATCCCATAGAAAAAAGATGAACATTGTTCAAGCACAAAAACTAATTAGTTTGATTTAATGCATTTTTCCACCACAAAAATAATATAAGTAGGTTACAGAAAGGTAAAAAGTCCCTAAATTTATTTGTGGCATCTAGGTATTAATATAACGTCACAGAAAAAGGTGCATAACATGAATCACTATATAACAGCAGGAAAAATTAGTTCTATCCCTTCATGGAATAAACAAAGTCTAACAAAAAGCTTAGCTAGAGATGGGTTCTGCTCCTGAACTTTTTACACTGGCCTACACATCAAGAATCTAATCCACTGTCCAAAACTTTGGTTCAGCCTTTGTCTACAACAGTGGGTACAAATAAAGGTTTTTAAACCTTCCATTTCATCTAGGGCAAAATATAGCAAGCAAATGAATAAATGCATGTAACAAAAGTTGTAGATCTTCTTCTAAGGATTACAGAACAGTTGAGATTGTTTTTTTCTAATTTTTAAAGCATATTCAAAATTTGCTTTTTTTGAATCTAGGGTCAAAATACTTGTTCGCAGATATGCCCCTAGAAACTTTCGTGCAGACCCTTAGAAAGATTGAAAACAAAGCAATTGGGTCCCTAGCAGGGCAAGCCTGGCGGTCGGCCAAATTCCGGCGAGGAGGCTCACTAGCGGCGAGGGGAAAGGGTCAGGGGAGTACAAGGGAGGCGAGAGCTACCTCGTGGTGGCCTTGGTCGGGGTCGGGGATGGACGGAGGTGGGTCTCTGTGGCAGAACCACCTGAATTAATCCGGCTCAAGCACGCTAACCATCACCACAAGAGCAATCAGGGCTAACTCGTACTTCAAACGGAGTAATCCACTGGTCTGTTGGGTAACCTCCCGATACAACCATGGTTTTTGCCGATTGAAACCCCACATACATGTACTCACACGAAGGTGAGCCTAGAGGATACAACATTCCACTAATTTTACACCACAGGGTTCATCACAAATTATTATTACACGGAGTTCAAATTCGTAAAACAGGGCACTTCAGAGTTCAAAATAAATGAGTTCTTCGGAGTTCAAGCAGCGGAAAAAAAATATAACGACAACTACTCGATGATACAAGATGTCTCAATGAAGCCCGTACGAGACATCACTCGGCATCATCACCGCTGGCCGGGGGCGTATCCCATTCCACCGACCAACCAGAAGGAAGGGTACAAGGCCAAGTCAAACTAGCAATCATATCCTCGAAAGTTTCACCTGAAAACGAGCCACAAGCAAGGCTGAGTATACTAATACTCAGCAAGGCTTACCCGACTAGTGGAATATACTTAGCCGACTCCTAGACATGCAAGGCTTTTGGCTTGAGGGGTTTGTTTTGCTGAAAAGCATATATAAGTAGGTCCTTACTTTCAGATTTTAGCTCCAAGTTCTAGCTTTCTTTAACCATTCTAGGTAAGCAACTATCCAATATCATACATGGTGGAAGAATTATTTTGCATCCAACAAGATTAATCATCATCATTGTTCCTCTTCTTACTCTATGTGGTAAAAGGGTCAAGCAGTCTCAATAACCGCGACAAACGGACGATTCGAATCGAATTTCTTAACCTTGCAAGGGAAACGTAAACACACATCACGTGGTTACTCCCAGAGTCACACGTGGAACTTTTCCCCTTTCTTCCTGGGTTGTGGATCAGGGCCACCATCCGAGACTACAGAGCCCGGCTCTATACCCACCATGTGCGCGCATGGAACCGAAGTTGAGATGGTGGGATGCTGTCCACTTGCCGGTCTGATTAGGTACTTAATCTTACCGATTACCATATTCTCGGCATGTGGTTAGTACGTTCAAAGACTTAACCACCACTACCACACACTGCGGCCTTAGCATTTTTCACTAAACAGACGGGGCCTAAATCATCAACATAAACATCACTCCATAGCCTCGTCCGTCGACCTTATGATTGCAGCATGTAGTAAACAATCAACTCCTAAATTCTCGCGAGTGACAGGAAATCACTCGACTTTTACCGAGTCCTATTAGCATAGCATTCTATCGAACCTTACATCTAGTGTTCAGAACATGGGTACCTAGGATCATGCGACTAAGTTTTCATTCAACTCCTATAAACTTAATGCACAAGTAAGTAGAGTATTAAGTTGCATAAGTTTAGGAAAAATAGGGTTCATGCTCCGGGGCTTGCCTTCTTGGGAAAATCTAGCTTGTTGCTCGTTCGAACTTGGGCTCGGGTCTTCGAGAGCTTCAGTTAGATTTACTTGAGCTTCACGCTGCTCACTCTCAGACGCGGGCACCAGCTCGTACGTTCCGTCGGCGAGAGTAGTCGATTCTATATGAATGCACAAGTGTAAGTTACAGTGATGGTAATGACGATTATTTTCCTTCACGATAAAGTTGTAGTTCACAAAACATTGATTTGGTTGCGAAGTTACTGAGTTGAGATTTCTTTGGGCAATTGTTTATAGAGTATGACTTAAACTTTTATCTTCATTAAACAAGAAGGGGTTGTGTTATAATAGAAACTTAATTTTCTAAGCACAACATGGATTAAACACAACTTCCGGATTAGGTAACTTCTGGTGATGAAATTTTTATTTAGAGCACATTATGTAGAGACACAAGCACTGTAAAAAAATTCAGCAGAAAGATTATGAAAAAGGTAAAACACAACCACTACTAGAACCTAGTTATTTTTATACAGAATAAAGCATGCAAGTATTGACATCAAAAATTTTATAGGGAATAAACCTATCCATATATGTGTTACTGTAAATTTTTCAGATTTTACTGTGCAAAATACAAAGCATAATAAATAGGACAAGATACACCTACTTTAATAAAGATTAATTTCTACAGGATGTTCTACAGGATTTCTGAGCATGAAACTTTTTATACAGCAAGAGCTACTCTAAGGTGTGCTACAGTAAAAAGTTGAACATTTTCCAAGCATAGACACTAATTATTTGAATTAGTGCAATTTTTCCACCCACAAAATTTTATAAATAGGTTACAGAAAGTAAAAAGGTTCTAAACTTTTTCTGTGGTGCTTAGGCATTAATACAACAGTTCTGGAACAGTTTCGCCACTTGAATCACAACATAACAACAGTTACAAATTAGTTTTATTTCTTCACGCCATAAACAAGTTTTATTACGAAGTTTAGTTAGAGATGGGTTCTGGCCCTAATATTTTTACACTGGCCTACAAAACAAGCAACCAAACTACTGTTAAATTTTTAAGTTTAGACTTTGTCTACAACAGTGGGTACAATTAAAGTCTATTAAATCTTTCATTCAATTTATATCAAGATTTAGCAAGCAACTGCAGAAAAGCATGTAACAAAAGTTGTAGATTTTCATCTAAAGTTCCAGAATAGCTGATTTTGTATTTTTCCAATTTTTCTACGATTTTATACGAATTTTAAAAGTTCGCTATTTTTGAAATCAAAGCTTAAACATAGGTTTACAGATATGCCCCTGGAAACTTGTATGAAGACTCTTTTAAAGATTTCAATCGTTGCAATGTGGTCCCTAGGCGGCGCTGGCATGGCGGCCGGCTAGATTCCGGCGAGGGGGCTCGTCAGTGGCGAGGAAAAAGGGTCGGGGAGATCCAGGAAGGTGAGAGCTACCTCGGGATGGCGTTGGTTGGGGTTGGGGGTGGCCGGAGGTGGCTCGTCGGCGCGGAGCAGAGGGGCGGCGGCGGTGCGGAACGTCGGCGACGGTGCTCCGGAGAGGAGGGGAGGGTAGGAGCTGGTCGATGAGCTCTTCGGCGTCGAGGGGAACCCGTTTCGAAGCTTGGCTGGGACGGAGGAGCTCCAACGTGGGATGTCCACGGAGCAGCAAGGAGTGGCGGCGGCGCGTGCGGCGCTGGCGGTGCTCCGGCGGTTCTGGACGATGATGGATGGGGCATTGAGCTGCGGTGGGGTGCTGTGGCGGTGGTGGAAGGCTCACCTCTGGCAACGGGTGGCCGGAGAGGTGAGCTCCACGGGAAGCTGGGCACGACGACGGTAATGGTGGCGGCGGCGGCGTTCTGGTGTCTGGGTGTGCGAGTGGGACTCAGTACGGCCTTTTGTAGGCAGCAGAGAGGCGGGAGGAGGGGCGGGACTTGACTGTGAGACGCGGGTGCGGGCGACACGACGGGGGTACGTTACTGGTCGCGACGGGCGGCGAACGGAGTCGGCGCAGCGTGCGGCGCACGCGGGCAGGGGATTGGGGGCTGAGGATTTGGCGTGTGGAGCTAGAGATCACGCGGTGCGCGGGTTGGGCGACGAGCTGCAGCGGCCGTCTTGCCGGGCTGCGAGCGCGGTGACTGGCGGGACACGGGCACGGCGCGACTTGTCCATTGGGCGCGGCGGGCGGGGAGCAGGGGCGCGCGGCGCCGGCGCGCGTGTGGGTGCGCAGACTATGGAGGAACGCGGCGTGCGGGCGCGGCCAGGCATTGGCTTGGCGCCTAGTGCTGTCAGGCATCGCCGGCCAAGTGGCTTGCGGCGACTGCGCGGCGGGCGATGGTCGGGCGAAGCGAGGGCCGCAGCGAAGCCGAGGGTTGGGCGAACGTAGGGTCGGGCGAGTGAAAGGGTCGGGCGAAACGAAAGGGTCGGGCGACGTGAGGGTCGGCGAGCGGCTGCGCGTCGGAGGGTCGGGCGAGGCGGAGAAGAAGGGTCTGCAGCGAAATAGAAGAAAAGGCAGGGACTGGTTTGCAAATCTAAGTGTTTCTCAAGTTTTTGTGTTGTAACTCAAAAATCTCTGAACATGAAAGTTGTTCAAAATGAAAAGTTACACAAGTTTTGTTTCAGGCCAAAGTTCATTTGGGTTCTAGTTTAGAAGTTATTTTAAAAACTTATTTCGTTGAAACTTCTCTTAATTATTTATGCACCGTGTTAAGCTAAAGAGGCTTGTTTCATAATTTAAACACCTAAGGTGTTACAGCCTTCCCCCCTTAAAAAGAATCTCGCCCCGAGATTCGGACAATAGGCTTAGGGTGGAGGGGGTGTGTACCTTCGGTGGAGTTGAGAAAACCCGGGAAATTTTGTTTTAGAAAACTCTCAGTTTCCCATGTGGCTTCTTCCTCAGTATGATGATTCCATTGAATTTTGTACATTTTAATCACTTTCCTCCTAGTGCTCCTTTCTTTTTGATCCATGATTTTGATAGGATACTCAACATATGAGAGGTCGGGCTCTACTACGATTTCCTGTTGTTCGACAACCTCGGTAGGGACTCGGACACACTTCCTGAGTTGAGATACGTGAACGACATTATGGATGGCTGCAAGCTGAGGGGGCAGTCGAATTCTATAGGCTACGGGTCCACAGCTCTCGATGATTTCGTAGGGACCAACATAACGGGGAGATAGTTTTCCTTTGACTACGAATCGTTGGACACCCTTGGTTGCTGAAACTCGAAGGTAGACGTGGTCACCAACTTCAAACTTCAATAGCTTTCTCCTTTTGTCGAAATAGCTCTTTTGCCTGGATTGTGCGGCTCTAAGATTTTCTTGTATTACTCTCACTTACCAAGTCTGGTCCAAATATTTTGCGTTCTCCGGTCTGTGACCAACTCAAAGGAGTTCGACACCTTCGTCCGTATAAGGCCTCAAATGGTGCCATTTTCAAACTCGCTTGGTAGCTATTGTTATATGAGAACTCTGCTAGGGATAGGCATTTGTCCCAACTCTTGTCATAGTGAATGACGCAAGCTCTAAGCATGTCTTCGAGAATTTGGTTCACTCTTTCAGTTTGTCCGTCAGTTTGAGGATGATAGGCTGAGCTTTGAATCAATTTAGTACCAAGAGAAGCTTGCAATTGTTCCCAAAAGCGTGCTACAGACTGAGTACCACGATCGGAAATAATAGTCTTCGGTACTCCTTGTAGGCAAACAATGCGATCGAGATAAATCTCAGCATATTTCTTGGCGGTATAGGTGGTGTGTACCGGAAGAAAATGTGCCGTCTTTGTGAGCCTATCAACGATAACCTATATGGAATCATGTTTCTGTGCGGTACTAGGCAATCCAACAGTGAAATCCATACTTATGTCCTCCCATTTCCATGAGGGTATAGGCAAAGGTTGAAGTGTACCGGCTACTTTCAAGTGGCTGGCTTTTACTCTCTGGCAGGTGTCGCATTTTGAGACATACTTAGCGATTTCTCTTTTCATCCTAGTCCACCAGAAATTTTGCCTAAGGTCTTGATACATTTTGTTACTGCCGGGGTGAATGGAAAATTTGGAAAGGTGTGCCTCATCCAGAATTTTCTTACGGAGCTCATGATTCTTTGGAACGACTATGCGACTTTCGAACCATAGAACTCCCTTATGGTCCTGGCGGAAACATTTGTATTTCTCTTCTCCTAGAGAGAGTTTTTGTTTGATGATCTTAACTCCTTCATCGTGTAGTTGTGCCATGATGATCTGGTCGTGAAGAGTGGGCTCGACTGAGATGTGATTCAGAGTGCCTTGGGAAATCATTTCCAAATTAAGCTTTCTCATTTCCGAACATAATGTCTCATTACAGATTTCCACTGATAGGCAATGGCAATGGGCCTTACGGCTGAGTGCATCCGCTACTACATTAGCCTGGCCGGGGTGATAGTGCACCTTGAGGTCATAATCCTTGATTGATTCTAGCCATCTTCTTTGTCTCATATTCAGATCAGCTTGGGTGAAGATATATTTGAGACTCTTGTGATCGGTGTAGATGTTACAATGAGTGCCCATGAGATAATGTCTCCATATTTTTAGAGCATGAATGACTGCTGCTAATTCGAGATCATGGGTTGGATAATTCTGCTCATGGGGCCGAAGGGCTCGTGAAGCATAGGCGATAACTCGATTTTCTTGCATAAGCACACAACCAAGACCAGTGCCAGATGCGTCACAGTAAACATCAAACGGCTTGGTGTTATCGTGTTGAGCTAACACAGGGGCTGTAGTCAAACGTTCTCTGAGAATGTGGAAAGCTTCTTTGCATTTCTCATCCCATAAAAACTTTACTCCCTTTTTCAATAGTTCAGTCCTAGGCTTAGCAATCCTGGAGAAATCCGGGATGAAACGGCGATAGTAACCGGCTAAGCCAAGAAAACTGCGAATCTGATGAACAAAGGTAGGAGGTTTCCAATCCATCACTTCTTGTACCTTGCTGGGGTCAACGTCTATGCCTTTGCTGGAAATAGCGTGACCCAAGAACTTCACACTATCCAACCAGAATTCGCACTTAGAAAATTTAGCATAGAGCTGATGGTCTCTGAGACGCTGAAAAACAATGTGCAGGTGCTTAGCGTGCTCTTCCTCATTCTTGGAATAGATAAGGATGTCATCAATGAAAACTACAACAAATTTGTCGAGCTCGGGCATGAATACCGAATTCATGAGATACATGAAGTAGGCTGGGGCATTGGTGAGACCAAAGGACATGACCAAGAATTCATATAGTCCATATCGGGTGGAGAAAGCGGTCTTAGGAATATCGCATGGACGAATCTTGATCTGATGATATCCAGAGCGAAGATCAATCTTTGAGAAGACTCTAGCTCCAGATAATTGATCAAAGAGAATGTCGATGCGGGGAAGTGGGTATTTCTTCTTAACAGTTACCGCATTGAGAGATCGGTAGCCCACACATAATCTTAAACTATCATCCTTTTTCTTTACAAATAGGGCTGGACATCCCCAAGGTGATGCGCTAGGACGAATGAAACCTTTGTCCAGTAGTTCTTGGAGTTGTGTTTTCAGTTCGGCCAATTCCTTAGGTGGCATCCTATAGGGTCCTTTGGAGATAGGTGCAGTGCCTGGTTGCAGTTCAATAACAAACTCAATGTCCCTATCTGGTGGCATTCCTGGTAAGTCATCCGGAAAGATATCGGCATACTCGCGTACCACTGGAATATCTTCTAGCTTGATTCCTTCCATCACGAAAGCACAAGAATTCGTGCACTCCCGGAACGGTAGGTATAGGGTAGTGGCTCCGCGACTAGGTGAATGTATTTCAACAGCACGGGAAGAAAGGTCCAGTGTGACTCCGTGTAGAGCCATCCAATTCATACCCAAAATAACGTCCATGCCATCAAGGGGTAAAAGAACAAGGTCCGTGTTGATGATTTTACTACCCAACTTGATTGGTACTTGCCTTATCATTTGATTTGAAGCAATTTTACCACCCGGTGTTGATATCATATACGACCCTTTTGTGTGACAAACATTCAAGCCTACTTTTGCACCAAACTTTGCACTAATGAAACTATATGATGCACCAGAATCAAACAATATAACTGCAGGCTTGTTACAGATAGAGAATGTACCCGTCATCACTGGTGCTCCTTCAGGTAGTTCCGCAAGGGTGGTGGAATTGATCCGTCCTTATTTGACCTGAAGGGTCTGCCTCTTGCCTTTGTTCTTATTGTTCTGGTTGGAGTCCTGGCCCTGATTTGGCTGCCCAGGCCGAGGGCATTCGTGAGCAAAATGACTGGAACTCCCGCACTTGAAACAACGATTGGTGATGCTCGGTCGAAGAAACTGTTGAGTAGCGGGCCTTGGTCCAGTTTGTTGAGGCACAGGGGGTCGTACAACACCTTGTTGCTACGGGGGCCTGATAATCCAACGCCCTGGCTGAGGGGCTTTCGGTGGAGCTGTAGGCGCAGCATTTCGCACCAAGCGATACCTCGGTGGCTGAGCACCCGAGGGTCTAGCTGGCGCCTGCCTCTTCTATTCAGCACGATGAGCCTCAATACAATCCTCTTGGGTAATGGCCATATTGACCAGCTCATTATACGTATCGGCTTTGACAAGATTCAGCCATTCCTTGAGTTTAGTACTCAGACCTCTGCGGAAACGATCACGCTTCTTAGCCTCCGTGTCTGCGTGATAGCACGCGTACTAGCACAGGTTGTTGAAGGCTTGAGCATACTGAAGTACAGTGCGGGTACCCTGAGTGAGAGCCAAAAACTCATTTAGCTTTCTTTCCATAAGACCTTCTGGGATATGGTGTGCCCAGAACGTAGTTTTGAATTCGTCCCAGGTGACGACGTGATCAGCAGGGAGCATAGCAAAGTAGTGGTCCCACCAAAGACGAGCTGTACCGTGAAGCTGCTGCGCGGCAAAGCGAGCCTTGTTTGCATCCGAACATAGGGCCACGAGTAGAGAAAACTTGGACTCGATTGTGCGAATCCAAGGGTTCCTCCGTTTTGTGAAACAAGTGAGGCTGGGTCCCAAGGAAATCCGTGTAACCGGCAACTTGGGGTTGGTGAACATTGTGTCCACCCCACTATTGGTGCTGTCCTTGCATGAGCTGGCGAAGCAACTCGGTTTGAGCGGCCATTACTTCCACCAAACTGGGTGGTGGTGGTGGCTGTGGTTGTGATCCACTTGCGCTAGCACCAAAACCATCCGGGTTACCACGGGTTGCTCCAACCATCTGAAAAGGTGAATGTTTATCATTAGCAACGTGATCCATATTGCTTCCATGATTCAAAAGGATTAACGCGGAAAAGTAGACTTCCGAAGGATCATGGATAGAATCGTGGGCATAAAACTGTCTGCCATAAGAAATTTATAACTCCTGGTAGGCTCATTCAAAATTTCTCATAGTTTGGCAGTGGGTAGGGAATTTAGAGATGTACAACTTTGCTATTCAGCCAAGATGCTAAATCGATGGCTAAGATGGTCAAACGATTCACTCTTTGCTTCGCTGGTTTGGCTGTTTTTCAGCAGAACGAGTTATAGTATCTTGCCTATAACTCAAACTATAAAGATCCAATGGTTCTGAAATTTTGTGAGAAACTATATCACAAAATTTAGGACAAGTTTGGTATTCAACACTCAGCCCAGAAATGTAAAGAGACATGGGTAAAAATTCTGATAAGTTTCTGCAATCGCAGATTCAACTGCTTTCCAATATCACAATCAAACCACCAAGTTTTTAGCCATGGCCTACATGATTAGAGTATCCAATGGTCAAGTCATACTCATCACAAAAGAGGTACTCAACTCTTAGTTAGCCTATTATAACACTTGCCAAAAGTTAGGCTACACTATCGAGGAGTATATGCAAAAGTCCTCCTAGGTCATCGGCTAGAAGTCGTCGAGGTTGTTGATGGACGACTCGCTGTGAGTAGGAGAGTGAGCTTCCATCGGAGGTGGCTGCAGTGCCTCACCCTCAAAGTCCATTCCTGAAACACCATCAATCTCCTGTGGCTCCTCCTCATCTTCCTCCATAGCTACCACGTCGGGAGGGGTATTCTGATCATGGTGCCACTGAATGTGCTCATTAGCATCCTCCAACTCAAGGTTCAGATCATGGAGCTGCTCCTCCAAGTGTGCTATCATGTCATCTCTCTCACCCATGAGAGTGTCATGCTCCTGAACTTGGCTCTCAAGTTGGCCAATCCGGGTGTCTCTGTCCTCAAGTTCCTCACTGTGTTCCTTAATCTGCTCATCCCTGGTATCTGCCATCATGTGGTAGGCCTGTGCAAGATCAGCGAGCTGCACAAGCGCCTGACTCTGGAGAGTCTGAAGTCGGTAGAGTGCATTCATGCACCGCACGGAGGTCTCGATGGCCTCCTGGGCATGAAAGTCCACCAAGTACTGTGAGTGCTGCACCCTGTTAAGCCAAAAGGGGTCGTTGTCCTTGGCAGCAGGAAACAAACCAATAGGAGTGAGTGTGACGGCCTCGGGGCATTGCGCACAGAAAGTGGTGAGCGCCCTCATGGCAGCAAGCTCCCAAGTATCGGCCAAACGGCGACCAACAGCCTCAATCTTCAAGGCGGGCCACTCCGGGTGTAGCGGGTGCGGAAAGATGGTCACGTTGACACGGCACTAGGTAACTCCATTCACTGCAAATTTCAGCCCAGTGTAACGCGGGGCAAATTGGATAGCTTGTGGTGCGCAGAACATCCCACAAGATAGAGGGAAAGCCCTCCCAGTGGAGACACTGTGAGTGAACGCGTCCATCCTTATCCACCATCATGGCAACAGGCTCGGCCATCTGAACAAAAGATAAAATGGGTGAGATAGCGAAAAACTGTGAACAGTATAGTGAACAGGTTCTGGACAGTGCGCTAAAATAGCCATAAATTCAACAGTTCTTGTCAAAAAATTCTCAACTTTTACCAGAACCTTCCTAAGGTATTTGTGAACAACTTTGCTATTCAACTCCAGAGCTAGATAAGTCTCTAAAATGGTCTTTCTCTTCAGTTTTTACTTTACTGTCTACCCAGAAATTTCAGTGAACAGTGGACCAATGTTTCGTACACCAGGGAAAATCTACCCAGCCAAAAATTACCAAATTTTAACAGTAGCTGCCTGAGTAAAGTTACAAAAAGTTTTGTGTTGAACACTTTTGCAGAAAACTGTAGTAAGGGGGGCATAAAAATTTATGTGGCTGAACTGCTCATTTTGGATAGAAAACTGACATCTCAAGTTCTTTGTTGTTTGTCATTATCTGTATGTTCAGAATTATTCATATTTAGACAGGAGGTAGAACACGTATTTTGGAACAAAGCTTTAATATGAGTTTCTTCAGAAAGGGTCATTTTCTAAGCTTAATAAATCCATCTTTTCAGATAAGGCAGAAAGTGACAGATTTGCTAGATAATCCTTATGCAAAGACAAATGTGTGGCGCATGAACCTTACCACTCTCACGCATCGCATGTTCAATTTCAGATTTATATAGTCATGATGCATGCACGCCCTATTCGTCCTCACAAAATAAAACAATTGCCAAATAGCTTTGGTCTTACGAAGTTAGTTTCGGTGGCATACACAATACGTCTCTCACTATAATAGTTAGTCGAGAATTCTCTAACCATTCTTAAACTTATCGTAATCGAGGTTAGCGTACCTGCAGAAGATTGATAGAGCATATATATCCATTAAACCTTTCATGCCAGCACTCATGAAAGCGTCCGTATTCATTACCATTCACTATAGAAACGGCATCCGTACAATTCCCGCCGTACAGATGACGTTAATATACGCTATCAAGATAGCGTATTCAGGGGGGGTACCGTCTTGAGACGGGGGTATGAACAGCGATCGCCATACCCTGCGCCAAACCTTCTACTCCCAATATAATCAACTAATAGTTGGTAT
The DNA here is from genome assembly GCA_032594955.1 of Panicum miliaceum. Taxonomy (NCBI): domain Eukaryota; kingdom Viridiplantae; phylum Streptophyta; class Magnoliopsida; order Poales; family Poaceae; genus Panicum; species Panicum miliaceum. Next base: position 17,801,535 of record CM064068.1, read on the forward strand.
ATTGGCAGCACCTTAAGTAAGCCACTGCTTGAGGGCAGCGTTCGGCTCGCATCACCAACAGGAATGCCAAGCTCTCTCAGTTGGCTGAGGATTCTTACCTTCTTACCTTAGCGATGAGTGCGTCATTACAGAATTTAAGGGTCGATTGTGCATAAAAGTAAGTTTTGACAGAAAGTAATATGCTGGAAGTTAGTTGATAATATTCACAAGTTAGATAGCCATCTAGTAACTTTCCCATAATCCCTTAGGGCTTTACGAACTAGGCACCATCCTTAACGAACCAACGCATTTTCCAACACAATTTTTGTGGTCAAGTTTTAGGAAAACAAATTTCTAAGGCTTGTTGCATTCTCTGACGTATGCATTTCGGCTCTGATACCAGCTGTGGCAAAACCACCTGAATTAATCCGGCTCAAGCGCGCTAACCATCACCACAAGGGCAATCAGGGCTAACTCGCACTTCAAACGGAGTAATCCACTGGTCTGTCGGGTAACCTCCCGATACAACCACGGTTTTTGCTGATCGAAACCACACATACATGTACTCACACGAAGGTGAGCCCAGAGGATACAACATTCCACAAATTTTACACCACAGGGTTTATCACAAATTATTATTACACGGAGTTCAAATTCGTAAAACAGGGCACTTCAGAGTTCAAAATAAATGAGTTTTTCAGAGTTCATGCAGCGGAAAAAAATATAATGGCAACTACTCGACGATACAGGATGTCTCGATGAAGCCCGTACGAGACATCACTCGGCATCATCACCGTTGGCCGGGGGCGTATCCCATTCCACCGACCAACCAGGAGGAAGGGTACAAGGCCAAGTCAAACTAGCAATCATATCCTTGAAAGTTTCACATGAAAATAACCCACAAGGAAGGCTGAGTATACTAATACTCAGCAAGGCTTACCCGACTAGTGGAATATACTTAGCCGACTCCTAGACATGCAAGGCTTTTGGCTTGAGGGGTTTGTTTCGCCGAAAATCATATATAAGTAGGTCCTTACTTTCAGATTTTAGCATCAAGTTCTAGCTTTCTTTAACCATTCTAGGTAAGGAACTATCCAATATCATACATGGTGGAAGAATTAGTTTGCATCCAACAAGATTAATCATCATCATTGTTCCTCTTCTTACTCTTTGTGGTCAAAGGGTCAAGCAGTCTCAATAACCGCGAGAAACGGACGATTCGAATCGAATTTCTTAACCTTGCAAGGGAAACCTAAACACACGTCACGTGGTTACTCCTAGAGTCACACATGCAACTTTTCCCCTTTCTTCCTGGGTTGTGGATCAGGGCCACCATCCGAGACTACAGAGCCCGGCTCTGTACCCACCATGTGCACGCATGGAACCGAAGTTGAGATGGTGGGATGCTGTCCACTTGCCGGTCCGATTAGGTACTTAATCTTACCGATTACCATATTCTCGGCATGTGGTTAGTACGTTCAAAGACTTAACCACCACTACCACACACTGCAGCCTTAGCATTTTTCACTAAACAGACGGGGCCTCAATCATCAACATAAACATCGTTCCATAGCCCCGTCCGTCGACCTTATGATTGCAGCATGTAGTAAACAATCAACTCCTAAATTCTCGCGAGTGACAGGAAATCACTCGACTTTTACCGAGTCCTATTAGCATAGCATTCTATCGAACCTTACATCTAGTGTTCAGAACATGGGTACCTAGGATCATGCGACTAAGTTTTCATTCAACTCCTATAAACTTAATGCACAAGTAAGTAGAGTAATAAGTTGCATAAGTTTAGGTAAACTAGGGTTCATGCTCCGGGGCTTGCCTTCTTGGGAAAAGCTAGCTTGGGGCTCGTTCGAACTTGGGCTCGGGTCTTCGAGAGCTTCAGTTAGATTTACTTGAGCTTCACGCTGCTCACTCTCAAACGCGGGCACCAGCTCGTACGTTCCGTCGGCGAGAGTAGTGGATTCTATATGAATGCACAAGTGTAAGTTATAGTGATGGTAATGACGATTATTTTCCTTCACGATAAAGTTGTAGTTCACAAAACATTGATTTGGTTGTGAAGTTACTGAGTTGAGATTTCTTTGGGCAATTTTTAATAGAGTATGACTTAAACTATTAGCTTCATTAAACAAGAAGGGGTTGTGTTATAATAGAAACTTAATTTTCTAAGTACAACATGGATTAAACACAACTTCTGGATTAGGTAACTTCTGGTGATAAAATTTTTATTTAGAGCACATTATGTAGAGACACAAGCACTGGAAAAAAAATTTCTGGCATTTTCACGCAGCAGAAAGATTATGAAAAAGGTAAAACACAACCACTGCTAGAACCTAGTTATTTTTATACAGAAGAAACCATGCAAGTATTGACATCAAAAATTTTACAGGGAATTAATCTATCCATATATGTGTTACAGTAAATTTTTCAGATTTTACTGTGCAAAATACAAAGCATAATAAATAGGACAAGATACACCTACTTTAATAAAGATTAATTTCTACAGGATGTTCTACAGGATTTCTGAGCATGAAACTTTTTATACAGCAAGAGCTACTTTAAGGTGTGGTACAATAAAAAGTTGAATATTTTCCAAGCACAGACACTAATTATTTGAATTAGTGCAATTTTTCCACCCACAAAATTTTATAAATAGGTTACAGAAAGTAAAAAGGTTCTAAACTTTTTCTGTGGTGCTTAGGCATTAATACAACAGTTCTGGAACAGTTTTGCCACATGAATCACAACATAACAGCAGTTACAAATTAGTTTTATTTCTTCACACCATAAACAAGTTTTATTACGATGTTTAGTTAGAGATGGGTTCTGGCCCTAATATTTTTACACTGGCCTACAAAACAAGCAATCAAACTACTGTTAAATTTTCAAGTTTAGACTTTGTCTACAACAGTGGGTACAATTAAAGTCTATTAAACATTCCATTTAATTTATATCAAGATTTAGCAAGCAACTGCAGAAAAGCATGTAACAAAAGTTATAGATTTTCATCTAAAGATTCCAGAATAGCTGATTTAGTATTTTTCTGATTTTTCTATGATTTTATATGAATTTTACAAGTTCGCTGTTTTTGAAATCAAAGCTTAAACATAGGTTTACAGATATGCCACTGGAAACTTGCATGCAGACTCTTTTAAAGATTTCAATCGTTGCAATGTGGTCCCTAGGCGGCGCTGGCATGGCGGCCGGCCAGATTCCGGCGAGGGGGCTCGTCGGCGGCGAGTAAAAAGGGTCGGGGAGATCCAGGGAGGTGAGAGCTACCTCGGGATGGCCTTGGTCGGGGTTGGGGGTGGCCGGAGGTGGCTTGTCGACGCGGAGCAGAGGGGCGGCGGCGGGGCAGAACATCGGCGACGGTGCTCCGGCGAGGAGGGGAGGGTAGGAGCTGGTCGATGAGCTTCGCGGCGTCGAGGGGAATCCGTTTCGAAGCTTGGCTGGGACGGAGGAGCTTCGGCGTGGGCTATCCACGGAGCAGCAAGGAGTGGCAGCGGCGCGGGCGGCGCTGGTGATGCTCCAGCGGTTCTGGGCAACGATGGGTGGGGCAGTGAGCTACGGTGGGGTGCTGTGGTGGTGGTGGAAGACTCAGCTCTGGCAAGGGGTGGTCGGAGAGGTGAGCTCCACGGGAAGCTGGGCACGACGGCGGTAATGGTGGTGGCGGCGGCGTTCTGGTGTCTGGGCGCGCGAAGGGGACTTAGTACGGACTTTTGTAGGCAGCAGAGAGGCGGGAGGAGGGGCGGGACTTGACTGTGAGACGCGGGTGCGGGCGACACGACGGGGGTGCGTTACTGGTCGCGACGGGTGGCGAATAGAGCCGGCGCAGCGTGCGGCGGACGCGGGCAGGGGATTGGGCACTGAGGATTTGGCGTGTGGAGCTGGAGATCACGCGGCGCGCGGGTTGGGCGAAGAGCTGCAGCAGCTGTCTTGCCGGGCTGCGAGCGCGGCGACTGGCGTGACGCGGCGGAGACACGGGCACGGCGCGACTTGCCCATTGGGTGCAGCGAGCGGCGAGCAGGGGCGCGCGGCGCCGGTGCGCGCGGACTAGGGAGGAACGCGGCCAGGCATTGGCTTGGCGCCTAGCGCTGTCAGGCATCGCCGGCCAAGTGGCCTGCGGCGACTGCGCGGCGGGCGAGGGTCGGGCGAAGCGAGGGCCGCGATGGTTGCTGGCAGCGACCGTGCTCCGGCGGGGCTGGGCGGCGATGGGTGGGGCAGTGAGCTTCGGTGGGGAGGTGCGGTGGTTTTTGGAGGCTCAGCTCTAGCAATGGGTGGCCGGAGAGATGAGCTCCACATCGAGCTCCTCACGGTGGTGGCAATGGCAGTGGGTGGCGGGGTTCTAGGCATGCGAGAGGGCTCAGTGCGGCCTTTTGTAGGCAGCAGAGAGGAGGGAGGAGGGGTGGGGCTGGACTGCGAGGCTGGGGAGGGGCGGCACGACCCGGGCTCGCCATTGGGCGCGGTGGGCGGTGGCAGTGCCGGCGCGGCGTGCGTGCCAGCGACGCGGGCACGGGTTTGGGCGCCGGGGATTTGGCGTGGGGGAGGGGGAGATCGTGCGGGCGCGGGTTAGGCGAGCTGGGGCGGCAGCAGAGATGCGCACTGGTTGGCTTGGCGCGGCGCGGGCGGCAGGGATGCCCTGCCAGGTGGCCGGCGGCCTCTGCGCGGCGGTCGGGGCAGAGCAGGGAAGGGAAGCGAGGGAGGGACTGAATTGCGAGATTTTGAAGAAATTTAGGGGTCTGGTCATAAAAATGATATTTTCTCACATTTCTGTGTTGAAACTCAAAATTCTCTGAATATGAAAGTAGTTCAAAATGAAAAGTTACACAAGTTTCATTTCAGGCCAAAGTTCATTGAGTTATAGTTCAAAAGTTATTTTAAAAACTCAAAAAGTATGATTCGGATGACACGTCACTTCATGGGCAAAATTTCATATTCTTTCCTAGGCTTCAACTAGAATTTTGTTTATCATGTCACTGATGATGTGCCTATTCAATTTCGTAGTCATATTTGCATCAATGTGAAAGTTATTTAATTTGTTTGTTTAAAGTACATGTACTCATGCACATATACACATACTTTCAATATAAATGCTAAACCAAATTATAATACATTTCTTTTAAAATTTTCTTAGTTATTTATGCATATTGTTATGCTAATGAGACTTGTTTAGCAAATTAAACACATGAGGTGTTACAGAAACAACTGCTGTGTCCCCAATTTCTTCCTTGAGGACACGCGACGCATTTCCCCCAATCTAGCCCATCAAAATTGGGGTTTTTCTCCCATTGGCAATGCCTGAAGCAATTGCAAGTTACAGTACCAATTAAAGTAGCATAAGATGTTCATTAATCATACATATATATTTACATTGGCCACAAGATCCTTGGACCTCATTAAGCAAGAGCAGCAGAAAATTAAAGCAATACATACACTACACTACTTCACTCTTAAATTAGCTGCAAGAACCACTTAAATTCGCCACGCATCCGGCAATCCTCGCTGCAATACTGTCTCCATGACCATTCTAGAGCCACTCCGCAATCCTCGCCTGTGCACGAAAGATCGGCTCGCGGTGGTGCCGGCGCCACGCGAATGGACCTGCACCGCCACCTTCTCCAGACCACATGCGCGGCACTCTGGCGAATCCTGAAACACTCCCTGAACATGTCATCGCGGACCGCCACCGGACCCGTGCATATGTTGTCCACGGCCATGGCCGCCTGTCTCATGTACTGCCTAGCAGTAGCGTCAACGCTGGCGCAGCCATTGGCCATGTACAGGAGGACAACGGCCACATAGGCCACCACTTCGTGGCCGCCCACGGCGGGGCGCTCGAGATTCTCCTCGAGGACTGCCAGGGGCGTGATCACAGGTCCACGGAAGACGACATTCACCCCATGAATGAAGTTGGCCTCCAGATTGACGAGTTGGGCCACGCGAGCAACAAAGGTGTGGTAGGCATTGGGGGTGTTCTATGCCATGTCGGTCAACTCCGCTACGTTGATGCGCCGGCCGACTTCAGGGTTGCGGCGCATGAGGCGCATGCAACGGCAGGTCGCTCGAAGTGCGCGGAGGTAATCCATTGGCCGCTCCGAGGTCGCAGTGAGGTGGCCCATGATCTGAATCACCACATCGGTATGGTGATCCGCCATCAGCGACAACCGGGGCTGCCTTGCCGCCATGAGTGCCGGCGGGGTCGACGACGTCGCGGAAGCAGGAGCGCGAGACAAGGTCACACTTGATAGCGTGGATGGAGTTGCGGCACGTGGATGGCGGTGAGCCGGAGAGCGGTATAGACATAGCAGCGTGTGGACGACAGCGAGCCGGAGCGGTGGATAGGTAGAGCGGCGCATGGACGGCGCCGAGCCGGAGTGCTGGCTAGGTGCAGCACGCGGCGCATGGACCGTGGCGAGCCCTAGCGCTGGAGGGAGCCGAGCTGAGCTACAGTTCGAGTTCTTGGTTGAGATCTTGAATGCGTTGCCAATTGCTAGGAAGTTCAGGCGATGCCATTTGCTAGGAAGTTCAGGCAATGTAGTGTCTCGGGGGGATGGCAATCTCGTCGCGAAGGTGCGCGGTACAGGAACCGTTGCAGCCTTTCCAGCCATAGGAGAGGAAGAAGATCATGGAAGATCCAGCGGGCCTTTTCCTCTTCCTTGTCCAGATCCAGCGGCATAGTCAATGCATCGCGTCACTTGCTTGTGGGCCATTGCTTGTTGGCCCGATATGTCAGTGGCTGTTGGGTAGACACAACTGCAGTGTCCCCCAATTTCTTCTTTGAGAAGCCGAACCACCCCTTTGCCTCAGGGTTTTTCTCCATTGCCTCTCCCGTCGCCAAGAGGATCAGGCGGCGACGCATCCCGGGAGGTGCGCCGGGCCCCGACAGGTGGGACCCGCATTTCAATCTCACAGAAGACACCCGAGGAGAAGGCACCCCCTGGTCAGCGCGTCACCCCACGCGAGGGGAAGGCGTCTCCTGGTCGGCGCATCACGTCACTTGCTTGTGGGCCATGGCTTGTTGGCCCGATATGTTAGTGGCTGCTTGCTGGAAACAACTACGGTGTCCCCACTTTCTTGCTTGAGAAGCCGAACCGCATCGATGCCTTTTTGCCTTCTTCCCCCAAACCGTCCCATCAAAGCTGGGGTTTTCCTCCATCGCCGCCCGCATCACCCTCTTCAACCTCCCATCACCAACCACATCCTTCTAGCCCACCTTCATTGCGATGATGGCGAGCCACAAATAGGCGCGTGATGCACAAGATGAGTTGTCGCAAAGCCCAGCGACAACCTCTAGGCCATTGGTGAGGTAGCGCGGCCCATCATCCACCACGGGGAGCAGCCCGCCAGTCATCAAGGCATCACCCGCCGTGCTCGTCGACGATGCGGCCGACAAGCTCGGAGTAGAAGATGTGCCACCGGGCTTTGAAAAACTCGCCGCTGCCTGCAAGAACAAAGGGGATGTTGCAGCATCGCCAGTCATAGATGCGCCACCCGCCATGGTCGACGCGAATGTCAAGCTCAAAGGTGCCGCCACCTCATCGGCATCACGCAACAATGACTCGGTGAGCTAGACTCTTCCAGTAGATAAAGATTCACTTTTGTTAGTTTGACATTTAATTTTCTGTTGCAATCAGATTCCAACTAAATGTAGATAGGTTCAGTCCATATTTTGGTACACATTAATGATAGAAACATATAATCATATACTCCTCTATCCCAAAATATATCTATCTTAAGCGTTCAAAATTTGTCCCAAATATAACAATCTCATAATATATAGGGGCCACCATTCAACCGCCGGCGACGGCACCGCCGGATCCGCCACATCTTCACCGAGGATTCGCCCACCGAGTTTGAGCCAGACGTGCAGTTCAACTCGACAGAATTTCCAGCAAGCTCTGAAGCAATCGATTTCGCCTGCTTTAACGGGAGGAAGGTGAGCAATGCTACCACAACATATTGGGGTTCACAGTTTGAGATAAGTAATGATAGATGAAGATATTATGTCCACAAGGATATATATGTGAAATATAAATGCAATGGAGTAAAATGTGCTATATATATATATATATATATAGAAATATGTAACTGTCATGGTGGATATGTTCTATGTAATTGCATTATGACCCTGTTTTGCTTGTAATAATAAAGCATGCAGGGGAGAAGTATAACATTGTTTTCCCAAGGATGGCATGTTCGATGATCATCAGTCTTGCCAGCGATGACGACGACGATGTTCCTACCCTGTCTAATAAACAGGTGATTTTCCTACCCTTTAAGTATGTACTGCAATTGACATGAACAATGCAGTTTATCTTTTCCACACACACTAACTGATCGAACCCCTTCTAAAATATATATCAGATCCGAAAGAAGGCTGAGGAGCTTCGCGTTGCTGTCAAGGAGAAGCTGATCGAGCAAGAGTGGTACAACGACAGCGAAAATGACAACGATGAAGACTGAGTTGGCTAGTCTTTTAGCTTTGATCTTTTGCTTTTATTTTGTGTAATGAACAACCAGATCTGTATGGCAGTACTGTAGTATGTTAAGAACAATGCAAGTAGCTAGATGTATATGTATATGCTACCTTGTTAGTTATGCTAACTTATATATGCTCTCGTGTCATTTGCTGATTTAATTGGTTTATGGTGTGATCAGTTTGGTCCCTATCGAAGACTATTTATATAGTTGTGGAAAATTGAGAAAGTTTGTTGTATTTTTTTTGAGGGTAACATAACATGTTCATTAATCATATTGCCCACAAGATCCCTGGACATCAGGAAGCAAAAGCAACAAAGAAGCAATAGGTATATATACTACACTACTTCACTACAAATTCACTCTAAAATTCATTAAGAAAAAGCAACAGAAAAGCAAAACTTACATAACTAATTCACTCTAAAACTACCTCCAAGAACAACTTCATTTGTCCATGAATCCAACAGTCCTCGTTGCAAAACAGTGTGTATGACCACCCCCATTGTGGATCAGCACCGCAATACTCGACTCCACACAGAGGAGCAGCGCGTATCTGTGCCGCTGCCATGCGCTTCAGAGGCCAGCGCCACCTCCCTCTCTAGATCACATTCGCAGCGACCTGGCGACAGATGAAACATTGTGCCGCCGCCTACCGCCGGTGCCACTAGTACTGATTCTTCTGCAACCACGACCTGTCTCATGTACTACTTAGCAGCATCGTCGATGTTGGCGCCACCATTGGCCAAGTACAGGAGGATGGCGGCCATATAGGCCACCACTTTGTGGCTGCCCGCGGTGGCGCGCTCGAGATTCTCGTTGAGGATTTGCAGCGGTGTGATCAAAGGTCCACGGATGACGTCATGCATCCCGACAATGAAGCACACTTCCGGATGGAAGACTTGGGCTAGGCGACGAAGCAGCGTCAAATAGCCAATGGGGTCATCATCGTTGTACAACCGCTCTATGGAGATGCGCCGGCCGACTTCAGGGTTGCTGCACACGCGGCGCATGAAGCGGCAGGTCACCCGAAGTGCGCCAAGTTGGTCCATTGGCTGCACCGAGGTTGCAGTGAGGTGGCCCGCGATATTAATGGCCACATCAGGAGGGAGATCCAACAGCGATGACGGATGCCGCCTTGTCGGCATGAGTGCTGGTGCGCGTCGACGACGTCGCGGAACGAGGTGCGAGAGATGAGGCCGAGGGATCACGCGCGTGCCGGCGTGGATGGGTCAAAGTTGCGGCGCGTGGACTCCGCGGAGCCTATGATCAAAGAGGTGGTGGTGGATCACAGTAGATAGAGTAGGGCTATAGTAGATCAAGGGGAAGGTAGAAGTTTGATCTTGAAATCCCGTCTTCGATATTTCTTCATTTCCCCTCTTGGGGATGGCAACCGTCTCGGGAAGGTGCGCGTATCGGTGCCGGCGCCACGCACTTCAAGGGCCAGCGCCACCTCCCTCTCCAAATCACATTCTCGGTGACCCAAAGACAGATGAAACAGTCCCTGAACATTAACATTGTGCCGCCGCTTCCCGCCGGTGCCACCAGTACTGATTCTTCCACGGCCATGGCCTATCTCATGAACTGCTTAGCAGTATCGTCGATGCTGGCGCCGCCATTGGCCAAGTGCAGGAGGATGGCCGGTGATCAAAGAGGAGGTGGTGGATCACTATAAATCGAGTAGGGCTATAGTAAATCAAGGGGAAGGCAGAAGTTTGATCTTGAAATCCCGTCTTCGATATTTCTTCATTTCCCCTCTTGGGGATGGCAACCGTCTCGGGAAGGTGCGCGGGAACAGTAACCGTCTAGGCCTTCCCTTTTTCACAGCGGGCCTTTTTCTCTTCCTGTGCCGAATCGAGTGGATCCTAGTTCCACACTCAAACCTGGGCTAGATGGCCTGACTCTAAAACAGGCCCACGCCTTATAAGCTGGCCCCGCACAAGTACACTTGGACGGCCTGGTCCTACCTCTGGAGTGGACCCCGCGTTCACATATTTGACCTACAACCTTGACACGTGGGGCTTAGGTTCCCACTTGGCACACGTGGCTGCCTGGTAGACATGCTAGACCTATCAACCGGGACCCACACATACACGTGTTAGCCACGTCGGCCAGCTAGGCCTTCCCTTTTATGGCTCCTTCAACACACCTATTTTCACAGCGGGCCTTTTTCTCTTCCTGGGCCAGATCGAGTGGATCCTAGTTCCTCACTCAAACCTGGGCTAGATGGCTCGACTTTGAAACAAGCCCAAGCCTTATTAGCTGGCCCCACACACATACACGTGGAAGGCCTGGTCCCACCTCTGCAGTGGACCCCGCGTTCATATATTTGACCCACAACCCTAACACGTGGCTGTTGGCACTCCTTAGCCTTTACAAACTAATCCACAAGAGCACGGATACCGATGTAGCTTTCACCAGGGAGTTTACCTAGGATATCGATCCAAGAAATGGCAGACGCAACCAATCCTAGAACTATTCAACCGGACCCACCTAGAGAGAGAAGGTAAGAGGGTAGAGGGCTTAACTTCAGTTAACCAACACGTTACCCAGATAACTAGTAGCTATACTAACTTGATCTGCTTCGGCAGCTGTGTTGGAAGGACCACAGACTGAGGAAGAAATGAGAGGTCCAACTCAGCCAATGATCTACTGCTATGAAAACACCCGAACATGGTGGACTACAAGGGACGGACGGGGCTGTCACCACGTGCCACCTACCACATCAGTTCCGTGGGGTGGAACACAACCCAAGATAACTATCAAGCCAAAGCACCACGCTTCAACTATCCAGTTACTGACTTCCGCCTCACGTTAAGGCAAGAAGAAACCCCAAATGGCTAGGCTTGCTGAACCACGTAGACAAGGGATCCAGTAGATCAAAGAAGTAAACTAACTAGGTACTGAAAGTAAAGAGAAGAACTAGCAAGACACTGAAGATAAAAAAGGAACTTACTTTGATAATATTCCCCTGAGGTGGATACAAAGTGGAGAAGGACCAAGAGAAAACCCCAGCTCCTTTCCTAGATCGGCTCTTGCACAAGCTCTCACCTCACACTCTACCTATTCTACAACTGAACTAGAGCTACTAAGAATCTCACTTCTCTCTTGGATGGTGTGTCCTACAAATGAGAAATGGAGCTCTATTTATAGCAGCTAGAGGTCGGTAACCAGTGAAAGGTGTCAAGACCATGTCACCTTGGCAGTTATCATAGCTTCCATGCGAACTTGAGCACTAGAGGCTGACAAGTGGGGTCGACCGGCCTCCCCTAGGCCGGCTGGCCTGGGGAGGGTGCCACTTGGCACCATCTTTCATGTGGACGTCTCTGATCGCTTCCTGAGATTGGTAACTGTTGCTTTTTAGTCAAGCAAAAGTTTTGGACATGCATGTGGGCCCTTTGATCCATGTGTGAAGCCTTTCGGGTCCTCGGATCAAACCGACTTCAAATGCATGATCGTTCTGGGTGTGCTTCTTGACTCCTAGATATGTGACATGACTAGAGGAGGGAGAGGCTAGGCCGGTCTCCTGAGATTTCTCCCATTTCGGCCCAAATTCGCACACTAAGTTCCTGAAATGAGAAATGCAACAAAACTTGTGGAACTTGTCAGTGTGGTTAGTTTTACTCAGTTTTGGCTTGTAATCCATGAAAAACGGAGGAATGTTGGCGGTAGAAATCATCGATATCGACCGCCAACACACCCCCACACCTAGACTTTTGCTCATCTCGAGCAAAATGATTAAAATAGAACCCGAGAACTAAGCAAGTCTAAGGTCATGATCCTCAAAGAATTCTGAATATATTTCAATGTTGTTCCTCATACCTTGGATTCTAGGTTGCTAATGCCTTTTCTTCCACCTATTGAATTCCAAAACAAGTCATCGCAAGACCTAATTCTTCTTATTCTTAGTACCTGGAGAAATTTTGTAGGAACTTCGAGGCATACTCTTGTTCACTCAAGGCACTCACTCGCTTAGGGCGAGCTACGGAACTTCTGACACCTCACATAATTCGTCCTACATGTAAAGGCTAATATGAGGAGCTCGGGTAGGACTTTTATGGCACATTCTGTATCTCTTCTATTGCGAGTTCAAATATTTCATCTCAGAGAAACCATGTGTCCTGAGAACTCAGCCACGTGCATGTGTCAAGTGGTTGTCCTTTGGTGGTAAGTACTCGAGCGTCATCCATCTCCCCTTTCTCTCTCTCTCTTTTTTGACTCGAGTCAGATGGCTTCCCTGACCTGGTTTCTTTTCTTTCAGGGGGATGGCGAGCTGCTTGAGGATCACACTTTTTTAGACTTTCAGACTTTGAACGTGTACGTGAGTGGCTACGAGTATTAGTGTGCACAACAGTTCTCATGAGGTGAAAAGATTTGATCAAGCTCAATGGTTCAGAAAGGCTATGTGGGGCTCAAAAGATTTTGTCAGACATATATGGCTTTTGATGGGAATTGATAAGAGCTGCGTCTTTGTTCTGATGAATTGTCCAAGACTTTGAACTTAGAAAAATCAGTGTTTGCAAATCGTTATATCATAAAAACCAATAAGCAAAAGATCAGGCAATCCTAATCATATAGTTCCAAGGGTTAGAGTACTTCGCAAACGAGATATGATTCGATAATTCTTTGATTCACATGCAAGGAATTCATCTCTTCCTGTTTGGTTTAATCAAATTTTAATTTGTTTAGCAAGAATACAAATTTGAACAAAAGGTAGGAAGGATAGTAAGGAGATTGCAAACCGTCATGGTGAGAAGGTGCCGCGCTGGCGGCTGCCAGGTGGGGCCGGCCAGCCTGGTTCTGTGGCCCCCGCCAGTTTCGGTTCCAATGTGACGGTGCATCGTACCCTTTTGGCACTTTTGTTGTACTCTCAGGCCGGCCAGCCTGGTTCAAGCCGCCCGGCTTAGGTTCGGGTCGAATTGTGCTCATTTTCGTGCAGTGAGTTTGAAGCGTTTTGAAACCTATGAATCTTGATGCACTTCTACAAAAATTTTAGTCCAGGGGTGTGTGGTTGGCACACAAATGTGCACCAACCGCACGAGTTGAGGCATGATTCAAAGTTAAAAACTCCTTTTTATTCAAATTCAAATGGGGTGCTGCAGAGAATACAAATGATTGAAATAAAATGAAGGGAAATAAATGGCAGCACCAAAAACCTAAATCTCTAATCTAGCCTATCCTATCCTCGGGTCCGGGATCTTGTAGAGGTCCTCGTGCCCGGTGGCCTTCACAAGGCGCTTGATCTTAGAGCTCAACGCCTTGCCAATGACATCAACCTTGTTGTCGAGATCCATGCGCTCGATCTCGGACTCGGCCACGCACCCATCCATATTGTTTAATTTGATCTTGAGCGCATCAAGCTGCTCACGCAACTCCTTCACCTCACCCCGCTCCTCGGGATCCTCCTCCTCCTCATCGCTGCTGTAAGCGTGGATTTCCAGAGGGCCACGGATCGGGGGCAGTGACCGGAAATGTCTCACTGATCTAGAACTCGATTTAGTGGACTCCCTCTCGCCATGGTACAATGACGGCGAGAGAACCTTCCCGATCCCCACTTGCCCGCGCAGATGATTGAGTGGACGGCTTGGGCTAGCCGGAGTGTACTCCGGCGAGTGTGGCTCAACCACATGCAGCGCCGCGACACGTGCTATGCCCCCTCTTGAGGATGAGTGGATGAGGCGCTTGCTGATTGCCTTCCGCGGGGACACCCCCCATGGTGGGACGTGTTGGCGTGCGCGCACCAATGCGCACTAGGGTCCCTCCTCCTGGACTTCTGGAGGGGGACCCAGCGCGACGAGGCGGCGGCCGATGTGAAGGCGAGGCCAGCTGGCCTCCCCTAGGCTGGCCGACCTGGGGTGTGCTTCCCCAGCCCCCGGGCCGTGAGGGAATGGCCTCGGCGAACTCCTGCGCGTCGATGATCTTGAGGCTGCTCGACGTCGTGTGGGTTTGAGTAGAATTGGAAGGCTCCAAGGGCATCTTAGAGATTCTGGATGCCGACATGGGTGTCGTGGGGGAAGACGACGATGACATGGCTGTGATCTCGAGAAGGTTTTGAATTCTCAGGAAATGGGAGGTCGAAAGGCTTGGGATGAAGAAGAATGGACGCCTTTCGGTATAAAACGAGGGTGCAGCGATCGGATCCTCCAGAATTCCTGACGAGGGGAACGGACTCGGAGCCAGGTCGGCCGGCTTGATAGTGGCCGTCCGGCCCCACCTTCTTGGTAAGGTCGTACTTCAGTGCAGCATGATGTGTATATACTATCACCTTAGCACCGACCAAGTAGGATCTAAACTTGTCAATGGCGAACACCACCGCCAAAAGTTCCTTCTCCGTTGTTGCATAGTTCAACTGAGGTCCGGTCAATGTCTTGCTTGCATAAGATATGGCGTAATGTAGTTTATCCTTGCATTGACCGAGCACTGCGCCGACGGCGTAGTCACTTGCATCGCACTTGATCTCGAATGGAAGACTCCAATTCGGTGGTTGTATGATGGGTGCGGACACCAGTGCATTTTTGAGGGTATAGAAGGCTATGAGGCAGTCTTCGTCAAAGTTGAATGGCAATATGGGAGAAATCCTTGATGAATCTCCTATAGAAGCTAGCATGACCTAGAAAACTCCAAACTCCCTTGACATTTGTCGGGGGTGGTAACTGCTCGATAACTTCAATCTTAGCTCGATCCACTTCTATCCCTTTTTCTGACACCTTATGTCCAAGGACAATTCCTTCTCTGACCATAAAATGGCACTTCTCCCAGTTGAGAACTAAGTGCGTTTCTTGGCACCTCTTGAGAACTTTATCCAAATTCTCAAGGCATTCTTCAAAGCTCTTGCCATAGACTGAGAAATCATCCATGAAGACTTCCATGATGTTCTCAATCAGGTCAGAGAATATCGCCATCATACACCGTTGGAATTAAGCAGGTGCGTTGCAGAGACCAAATGACATTTGCCTGTAAGCGAACGTGCCGTAGGGGCAGGTGAAGGTAGTCTTACTCTGGTCATCAGGATGAATAGGAATCTAATGATAACCAGAATATCCGTCGAGATAGCAGAAGAATGAGTGCTTGTCCAGCCATTCAGGCATTTCGTCGATGAAGGGAATGGGGAAGTGATCCTTTCGGGTAGCCTTGTTCAGCATCCGGTAATCGATGCACATCCTCCATCCAGTAACTATCCGCCGAGGTATGAGCTCATTTCTCTCATTTTGGACTACTGTCATGCCCCCCTTCTTTGGGACTACTTGAACTGGACTGACCCACTAACTATCTTGCACGGGGTATATGATGCCCGCGTGCAGTAGCTTCAGAACCTCTTTCTCGACTACCTCCCTCATCGCATCAATTTGTCGTGTCTGATGTTCTCTGGACGGCTTATGGTCCGGTTCCATAGGGATGCGATCGGTGCATAGGTTGGGGCTGATCCCTTTTGGTCTTGCAGAGAGTACCCAATGATGGATCTGTACTTCTCCAGGACCATTAAGAGCTGCCGAGTTTCACTCTCTATCAGCTTATCACTGATGACATTTGGCGTGGCTCGATTGTTGTGGAGGAATGCATACTTTAACCCAGAAGGCAGCGGCTTCAACTCAGGTAGTGAAGGTTGCGATTTCTCCTCTACACTGAGCTTACTCTGGCCGTCCGGTTCTGTTTCTTAGGTAAAGTGTATGACATCATCTTCAATAATGGGCTGAGTGATCCCTTCTTGAATGATCTTCACTGATTCCTCCACTGGTTCTTTCTCTAGCCTAGCTTCGGCAAATGTGTTGCACGAACAAACTCGGCTGATCGATATGATATCTTTGCCAACCTTAATCTCTAGCCGTCCTCGGTCTCGGTTCGGGTTGACAAATGGCTCTATTGGCTGTCCAATCAAGACGAACCCTTCACCTTCAACGATATCGAAGATATGGAAGTCCAGGTACACATTGTTGATCCCCATGCGAACGGGAATAACTCAGTGGATGCCTAGGAATTCCATGATCTGGCCATCGATCGACTTCAGGTGCTTACGCGAGAAAGCCAGGGGTCATTCTGGTGCTATGTGATGTGCCATGGCTTCGGACATCACATTCACCCCGACATCGGGTCGTAAGGAACTTCTTTTTGAACAGCGTCCCCAATAGCGCAGAGGAGCACTCTGAAATCTTCATAGAGTCATATAATGCTGCTACTTGATTCAGCTTCCTCTGTTCATTCCTTGCTCATGACCGCAGTAAGGCCCTCAATCTGCGGGGTCGCTTCCGGAACGAACGCCTCAGATCTTGTGCACTTACACCTGTGTTCTTTGGGCAACTTTGTTGAATTTCCCAACTCCATATACTCTTCTTCTGTGAAGAGCTCAGGGACAAACATAGGCATATCTTCGATGAGTGGCTCTAAATCGAAGGTCTTGGGTGGTTCGGTGATTTCCTCTATGTATGGTGGAGGTAGATAGGATGCAGCTGAAATGTGGTGTATTTTCTGCTTCTCTCTGGGCTGATCACTTGGTTCGGGTAACTTGTCAAAGACTCCCGTGTACTGAGTACTGTTAAGGACTCTTTCCAGAATTTCCTTTGCCTCAGACACTATCTTGTACATGATCGATCCCTCGGAGGCGCTATCCAGAAACTGTGCACTCTCCGGCTTAAACCCTTGAACGAAGTGTTGCATAAGCATTTACTCTTGAATGTTGTGTGGTGCACCAGAGGTGGCTAGATGCAAGAATCTTGCCCAGGCTATTCCGAGTGACTCATCGCCTTGTCGGAATGACAAAAGTTGGAGGCGATGCGGTATCACTTTGGAGACAGGATAGAAGATCAGGCTAAACTCGTCCTTCAGTGCAATCCAATCTCCTCCAACTCTCCCTGCCCTCTGGTGGTACCAACTCTTAGCTGCTCCCGTCATAGAGAACGGAAATAGCTTCCACCGTAGTGTGTGTTTAGACATACCGGGTATAATGAGGTGAGAACAATTCTCCTTGAAATCTTGCAGGTGAGTGTAGGGACACTCGTCCTTTCTACCAGAAAAGGACTAAGCTCGAACCATGGCTACGAAACTGGGACGGATCTCGTAGCCATCAGTCAATATGGGGTGGCAAGATGGTGGCGGTTCCGAGTACTCGCGGTACGGAACTACCAGATAACTAGGAGCGAACTCCATGGGGTAGATTGTATGGGCGGAAAGGTGTATAGCTGAAAAGCTCTAAAACTATTATTGCTACAATTCCCCAGCAACAGCGTTAGAAAGCTTGTTGGCACTGCTTAGCCTTTATGAACTAATCCGCAAGCGCACGGATACCGATGTAGCTTTCGCCAGGGAGTTTACTTGGGATATCGAATCCAAGGAATGGCAGATGCAACCAATACTAGAACTATTCAACCGGACCCACCTTGAGAGAGGAGGTAAGAGGGTAGAGGGCCTAACTTCAGTTAGCCAACTCATTACCCAGATAACTAGAAGCTAAACTAACTTGATTTGCTTCGACGGCTGGGGCGAAAGGACCACAGACTGAGGGAGAAATGGGGGTCCAACTCGGCCAACGATTTACTGCTATGAAAACACCCGGACGTGGTGCACTACAAGGGATGAACAGGACTATCACCACCTGCCGCCTACCACATCAGTTCCGTGGGGTGGAACACAACCCAAGATAACTATCAAGCCTAAGCACCATGCTTCAACTATCCAGTTACTGACTTCCACCTCACATTAAGGCAAGAAGAAACCCCAAATGGCCAGGCTTGCTGGACCACGCATACAAGGGATCCCGCAGATCCAAGAAAGTAAACTAACTAGATACTGAAAGTAAAAAGAAGAACTAGCGAGACACTAAAGATAAACGAGGAACTTACTTTGATAATATTCCCCTGAGGTGGATTTAAAGTGGAGAAGGACCAAGAGATTCAAGACCCACAACTAACAAGTCCACTGAAAGTATCCATGATAGAGTAAATTACATTAAACATTTTAACAGAATGTATTCCTACTAAAATCAATATCCCTCAGTTGATACTTAGTGATTCAAGACCCACAACTAACAAGTCCACTAGTGAGCTTTAGCATCACCGCTAGAAGACAGGTAGATTGGTAAGCAACACTTTGCTAATCATATCACATATGACTCTTGTTGTCGGGTGAGATCTCTATGTCTCGGCTCCCAACCCTTATGCCCCAAAGTCCTTAACCGTTAAGATGACTTTGTTCAAGATAACCAACCTTTATGCGTGTAAGTATCCGATATGAACTCATCAAGTCAAGGAAAACTAGTGGCAGTCTAATTTCATAGACCCACCACTAATCGTACAAGACAATGACGGAAGGCAAGTTGAGGGCGTCGACCATCTGGGAGAGGGATTTGCTCCGGCTCATCGCCGAGCGGGTGCTGCAGGAGGAAGGAGTGGTGCAGTGGCGGACCGCAGGGTCCGACTGGTCGTCATGGGAAAACACGGGTGAGACCGTGATGTTTGCCCCTTCTGCCGACTGCGGCCTCGCTCTGCCTTCTTCTGATTTTTTCCGTGGTTTGTTTGGTTTTTACAAAATCAAGCATTACCATCTTCCCCCAAATTATATTTTGCGCATTTCTCTTTTCGTGCATCTTTGCGAGGCATTCCTTGGAATTCGCCCACATTTTAATTTGTTCCACCACCTCTTCCGCCTGAAACCCCAACCGGACGAGGACAACCCCACGCTAGTCGGGGGTGCTGGGGTACAGCTGCGCGACCAGGCACTGTACCTCGAGTACATGACCCCAAGGAGCCTGTCCGGGTGGCATGCACAGTGGTTCTACATCGGTAACCACTAGCCCAGCCTCCCCGGACGGGACAACTCCCCGCCCCGGCGCCAGGAGTGCTAGCTGTAGAAGTTGACAAAAGAGGAGAAACGTGACATCCCTAAGCTGATGGCGCGGATTAAGGCCCTGAAGCACAAGGGCGCTACTGGGGAGTCTGGGGCGTACTCGTTTATCGAGCGGCGCATCCAGCCCCTCCAGCAACGCGTCCACCTTGGCTTTGAGTACCAAGGGATCCGCGACCTAGCACGGATGGCCACGGATGTGCCATCCGTCGAGGAAATCATGCGCCGGGTTACCCGCTTGTTTACAGGGGTGAACTCGAAGCCCTGCATCCTGAGGCTTTTTGGTGCGGATAAGTCATTGGATCCGGTAAGTATTGACCCGAGTACCTTTTTGATCTAGTCGTGCTGACTTGCTAGTCATTGATAACTTGCTTTTGACTGTAGGCCAACTTGGAACGGTTCAGGTCTGACCCACCAGAGCCAATTTTTGAAGAGCCAGCCCAGGATCCGCCCGTTGAGAGAGACACGGGCGATGCTGCAGCTGATCCGCCGTGCCACTACAGTTGTGAACACAACAACCAGTTGCCAGGTGACGTAAGTAGTCTATACTCCTTAGCTGCTTGATCTTGGCATATATCCACGAGTCCTTAGTTAATTTACCCCTGTACTGGTACTGAGGAGAACCCCAAGTCCCGAGGCAAGCGGTAGTCAATGAGACCGGGGAGAGGAGTCCAGCAGCGGGGCGGTTACCGCCCGCAACTATCCAGTCGGCCTCCCCCCGTTCCGGGAATAAGACCGCACCACGAGGGCTGGTAGTACCTATGGTACTTCCCCTCTGGAAGCCCGCAAGGTTGGTAACTAGACGTATCACGCTGTAGATTTTTGTGTTAGTGTTGAGTACTAACATAATTGTTTTGGAAGTCGGAGACTCCAAAGCCGGCGACCTCCAACACCGCCCAGGTTAGCACGATTGAAGACTCGTTGCCGAAGGAGCCTGCGGCTGCAAGCACCACCGAGCCTTCAATCATCCAGGATGTGCTGGCGGCCAATAAAGGAAAAGACCCCGGGACTACTCCCGGGCCGACCAGTGATGAAGGTACTCGGACCGACCAGCAGGCGGTCGCGAGTACCCGGACCAGCAGGATGCCCCTGGGACTTCCCGAGCACAGGAGGAACTGTAACACCTCAGGTGTTTAAATTACGAAATAAGCCTCTTTAGCTTAACACGGTGCATAAATAATTAAAAGAAGTTTCAACGAAATGAGTTTTTAAAATAACATCTAAACTAGAAACCAAATGAAATTTGGCCTGAAACAAAACTTGTGTAACTTTTCATTTTGAACAACTTTCGTGTTGAAGGATTTTCGAGTTGCAACACAAAAATTTGAGAAACACTTGGATTTGCAAACCAGTCCATGCCTTTTCTTCTATTTCGCTGCAGACCCTTCTTCTCCGCCTCGCCCGACCCTCCGACGCGCAGACGCTCGCCCGACCCTCGCATCGCCAGACCCTTTCGTTCGCCCGACCCTCGGCTTCGCTGCGGCACTCGCTTCGCCCGACCCTCGCCCGCCGCGCAGTCGCCGAAGGCCACTTGGCTGGCAATGCCTGACAGCGCTAGGCGCCAAGCCAATGCCTGGCCGCGCCCGCACGCCGCGTTCCTCCCCAGTCCGCGCACGCCACACGCGCGCCGGTGCCGCGCGCCTCTGCTCGCCGCCCGCCGCGCCCAATGGACAAGCCGCACCGTGCCCGTGTCCCCGCCGCGTCCCACCGGTCGCCTCGCTCGCCGCCCGGCAAGACAGCTGTTGCAGCTCTTCGCCCAACCCGCGCGCCGCGTGATCTCCAGCTCCACACGCCAAATCCTCAGCACCCAATTCCCTGCCCGCGCCTGCGGCACGCCGCGCCGGCTCTCATCGCCACCCATCGCGGCTAGTCACGCGCCCCCGTCGTGCCGCCCGCGCCCGCGCCTCGTAGTCCAGTTCCGCCCCTCCTTCCGCCTCTCTGCTACCTACAAAAGGCCGCACTGAGTCCCCCTCGCGCGCCCAGACACCAGAACGCCGCCGCCGCCACCATTACCGCCGTCGTGCCCAGCTTCCCGTGGAGCTCACCTCTTCGGCCACCCCTTGCCAGAGCTGAGTCTCCCACCACCACCACAGCACCCCACCGCAGCTCGCTGCCCCACCCATCATCGCCCAGAACCGCCGGAGCACCGCCAGCGCCGCCGCCGCTCCTTGCTGCTCCATGGACGGCCCATGTCGAAGCTCCTCCGTCCCAGACAAGCCTCGAAATGGGTTCCCCTCAACGCCGCAAAGCTCATCGACCAGCCCACGCTCTCCCCTCCTCGCCGGAGCACCATCGCCGACGCTCCGCCCCGCCGCCGCCCCTCTGCTCCGCGCTGACGAGCCCCCTCCAGCCACCCCCAACCCCGACCAAGGCCATCCCAAGGTAGCTCTCACCTCCCTAGATCTCCCCGACCCTTTTCCCCTCGCCGCCGACGAGCCCCCTCGCCGGAATCTGGACGGCCGCCATGCCAGCGCTGCCCAAGGACCCAATTGCATCGATTGAAATCTTTAAAAGAGTCTGCACGCAAGTTTCCAAGGACCCCTCTGTAAAGAAAGTTTAAACTTTGAATTCAAAAACAGCAACTTGTAAAATTCTTATAAAATCGTAGAAAAATCGGAAAAATACAAACTCAGCTTTTCTGGAATCTTTAGATGAAAATCTACAACTTTTGTTACATGCATTTCTTCAATTGCTTGCTAAATCTTGCTATAAATTAAATGGAAGGTTTAATAGACTTTAGTTGTACCCACTGTTGTAGACAAAGTCTAAACCTGAAAATTTAACAATAGATTAGCTGGTTGATTTGTATGCTAGTGTAAAAATATTAGGGCCAGAACCCACATCTAGCTAAACTTCTTAATAAAACTTCTTTATGACATGAAGTAATACAACTAATTTGTAACGGTTATTATGTTGTGATTCATGTGGTGAAACTTTTCCAAAACTGTTATATTAATGCCTAAGTACCACAGAAAAAGTTTAGAACCCTTTTCCTTCCTATAACCTAATTATATAATTTTGTGGTTTGAGAAATGCACTAATTCAAATAATCAGTTTCTTAGCCTGGAAAATATTCAACTTTTTGCAAAAGAACACTTTAGAGTAATTCTTGCTGCGTAAAAAGTTTCATACACAGAAACCCTGTAGAACATTCTGTAGAAATTAATCTTTATTAAACTAGGTGTATATTGTCCTATTTATTATGCTTTGTATTTTGCACAGTAAAATCTGAAAAATTTACAGTAACACATATATGGGTAGATTAATTCCCTGTAAAATTTTTGATGTCAATACTTGCATGGTTTGTCCTGTATAGAAATAACTAATTTCTAGTAGTAGTTGTGTATTACCTTTTTCATAATTTTTCTGCTGCGTGAAGATATCTGAAATTTTTACAGTGCTTTTTTCTCTGCATAATGTGATCTAAATAAAAATTTCATCACCAGAAGTTACCTAATCCAGAAGTTGTGTTTAATCCATGTTGTGCTTAGAAAATTAAGTTTCCAATATAACACAACCCCCTTCTTGTTTAAGGAAGTTAATAGTTTAAGTCATACTCTATTAACAATTGCCCAAAGAAATCTTAACTCAGTAACTTCACAACCAAATCGATGTTTTGTGGACTACAACTTTATCGTGAAGAAAAATAATCGTCATATACCATCGCTATAACTTACACTTGTGCATTCATATAGAATCGACTACTCTCGCCGACGGGACGTACGAGCTGGTGCCCGCGTTCGAGAGTGAGCGGCGTGAAGCTCAAGTAAATCTAACTGAAGCTCTTGAAGACCCGAGCCCAAGTTCAGACGAGCCCCAAGCTAGCTTTTCCCAAGAAGGCAAGCCCCGGAGCATGAACCCTATTTTCCTAAACTTATGCAACTTATTACTCTACTTTACTTGTGCATTAATTTTATAGGAGTTGAATGAAAACTTAGTCGCATGATCCTAGATACCCCTGCTCTGAACACTAGATGTAAGGTTCGATAGGATGCTATGCTAATAGGACTCGGTAAAAGTTGAGTGATTTCCTGTCACTGGCGAGAATATAGGAGTTGAATGTTTACTACATGCTGCAATCATAAGGTCGACAGACGGGGCTATGGTATGATGTTTATGTTGATGATTGAGGCCCCGTCTGTTTAGTGAAAAATTCTAAGGCCGCAGTGTGTGGTAGTGGTGGTTAAGTCTTTGAACGTACTAACCACATGCCGAGAATATGGTAATCGGTAAGCTTAAGTACTGGATTGAACCGAGGCCGGAATATACTCCCCACCGTCTTAAATTTGTTCACATCTAGCTAATGGCGGGTGAATTTGCCGCCACGGCCTGACGTACCGTGGTCCGTGGGGACGTGTGGTCGAGGGCGGTGGGCCTGTTCCGTGAAGTGGGAATTGAAGGGAAAATTTGCACGTGTGTTTAGGTTTCCCTTGCAAGGTTATGAAATTCGATTCGAATCATCCGTTTCTCGCGGTTATTGAGACCGCTTGACCCTTTTACCACATAGAGTAAGAAGAGAAACAATGATGATGATTAATCTTGTTGGATGCAAAATAATTCTTCCACCATGTATGATATTGGATAGTTGCTTACCTAGAATGGTTAAAGAAGACTAGAACTTTGAGCTAAAATTTGAAAGTACGGACCTACTTATATATGCTTTTCGGCAAAACAAACCCCTCAAGCCAAAAGCCTTGCATGTCTAGGAGTCGGCTAAGTATATTCCACTAGTCAGGTAAGCCTTGCTGAGTATTAGTATACTCAGCCTTGCTTGTGGCTTGTTTTCAGGTGAAACTTTCGAGGATATGATTGCTAGTTTGACTTGGCCTCGTACCCTTCCTCCTGGTTGGTCGGTGGAATGGGATACGCCCCCGGCCAACGGTGATAATGCCGAGTGATGTCTCGTACGAGCTTCATCGAGATATCCTGTATCGTCGAGTAGTTGTAGTTATTATTCCGCTGCATTGAACTCTGAAGAACTCTATTATTTTGAACTCTGAAGTACCTTGTTTTACGAATTTGAACTACATTGTAATAATAATTTATGATGAACCCTGTGGTGTAAAATTTGTGGAATGTTGTATACTCTGGGCTCACCTTCGTGTGAGTACATGTATGTGTGGTTTCGATCGGCAAAAACCGTGGTTGTATCGGGAGGTTACCCGACAGACCTATGGATTATTCCATTTGAAGTGCGAGTTAGCCCGGATTGCCCTTGTGGTGATGGTTAGCGCGCTTGAGCCGGATTAATTCAGGTGGTTCTGCCATAAGAACATGAAGTCCCGGAGGACTCCCGGGTACCAGAGCGTCAGGAGGGAGAGATGCCTCGCTCGAACATTGAGCTCTTCAAGGACCCATTGCTGGAGCAAGAGACGGTATCGCTCATGCTTGAGCTGGGCTGCCACTTCACCGATTATACCAAGGTATGTAGTCGAGTACTTCCTCTAGGCTTGATATCCTGTTGTAGAAAGTTAATGACTTGTTGAATGCTTTTATGTAGAGCCTCATTTGGCGCTCCAGGCAGATGTCAGCCCTATCGACCCAGATCGAAGACGTGCTGCCGCGTACCCATGAGGCAGAGGACAACGTGGAGGTCGAGAAGGCTAAGAATGCCAAGCTCCAGGAAGAACTCAAAGCTTTGAAAGCCTCTCATCGGGATGCGATAATCGATGAGCAGCGAAAGCACGAGGATCTAGAAAGTTAAAGACTTGACTGCCCAGAAAGAGAGTAAGTAGTTTGTTCCTTCTGTCCGAGTAGTGGTTGTGTGTCCTTATGTCTTCTGAGTTGCATATGTGTATTTTTCCCAGAATATGCTTGTATTGAAAGAGCTTTAACTGACTGGAAGAGTGTTATACGAACTTACAGAGGAAAAGGAGCAGCTGAAGAAGGCTCTTGAAGAGCTCCAACTCAAGTACTCAGATTTGGACGAGGAGCAAAGACTGTGACTCGCCAGCTGAAGGATGCTGACAAGCAGCTTGTACAGAACATGCAAATGATTCAGTCGTTGAACCACGATAAGGAGTGCTAGCAAAAAGAGTAGGACGAACTCAGGACCGCAGCGTACCAATTGTGCAAGTTTGTGTACCCCTCTGTGGACGGGCGCTCACTAGTGCAGCGGCTGGTTGATGCTCGGACAAGCATTGCCGGGTATGCATCCGGCACTGCCAAAGTCATGCTAACGCATGCCTTGGCAGTGGTGAAGTCGTATTTCCCAGGCATGGATGTTTTCCCGTTTGCGGAAGGTGTCTCCGGAGAGTGCACTAAAGAGCAATTCAACGAGTACCGTGGCGAGGTACAAGACGTCGCTCATCAGATAGTGGATGACCTTCCACTGTTCTAAGGTTTTAGAACTGTGTTTGTTTTGTAAGAAAACAACAGTTGCTGTTGTAATATATTAATGCTTGTTTGATTGTTGTTTGCTACGCTCGACTCGTGGAGTGGCGCGTTGAAACATAGTCGTGTGAGCTTTTGAGTACGTTAGTTCTAGTGTGGAGTTACCCTGAAAGCAATGCTTCAGTTCGTAAACTGTATACTAGATTGTACTTTTATACAGAGTTGTGTTCGTAGAACCTCTGTTAGTAGGCGTGAGAACCTCTTCGACTTTACCCTGTAAGACCTTGCCCCGTAGCTTGACTAAGTTGTGAAGGGAGGTAGTCGGAAAGAATGCTTAACACGCTCAAAGGGCTAGCCTGAGAGGTTGTTGCTTAATCATGACAGAAAAGTACTCGTGGCGCAGCCCCCGAGTGTTTTCCGAAGATTAGAGTAAGGTAGCGTATTGACATAACTCGTGGCAATAGCCCCCGGGTTTACTCCATGTTGCTAAGGGAAAAATAATGACACAGTAGTCATTTGGGGAACCGAAACAACCATGTATTATTATACTGTGCTGCGCTGCAGCTGACAGGTTCTGTACAAGTTTCTTAGGCATAGAAACGGCATAGGTGCTCAACGTTCCAAGAATTTGGAACTTCATGGCCATCAAAGTACTGTAGTCGATACGACCCTGGCCTTGTGACCTTCATACAATGAAGGGTCCTTCGCATCTAGAGTTGAGCTTATGGAGCCCAGTCTCGTCTTGGATGCGACGTAGGACCAAGTCTCCAACGTTGAAGGATCTTGCTTGGACATTGCGGTCATGATACCGGCGAATGCCTTGTAAATACCGAGCTGATTGAAGCAAAGCATTGTATCTGACTTCTTCAGCACAATCGAGTTCCAGATGCCTTGCCTCATCAGCTTCTCCTTCCTCATACATCTCCAATTTGGGTGATTCCCACATCATATCGGCTGGAAGAACTGCTTCTGACCCGTAGATGAGAAAGAAAGGTGACTGTCCCGTGGCTTTACTCGGTTGAGTACGAAGCCCCCATACAACTGTGGGTAACTCGTGAATCCACTTGCCTCGCTTTTTGCTATTCTCATCATAGAGTCTTTTCTTGAGTCCATTGAGTATCAAGTCGTTGGCGCGCTCCACCTGGCCATTGGCTCTCGGGTGAGCGACCGACATGTACTTGACCTCAATGCCGCTTCGTTCGCAAAACTCCCAGAACTCATGTGATGTGAAATTGGAACCCAGATCAGTGATGATTGTATGAGGAAAACCAAAGAGGTGGAGGATGTCACAGATGAAGGTGACAACTCTATCCATCGTAAGTGTTGTGATTGGCTTGTACTCGATCCACTTTGTGAACTTGTCGATTGCCACCAACACATGAGTGAAACTTCCTGGCGCCATTGTCAATGGGCCGATCATGTCGAGGCCCCAGCAAGCGAATGGCCAAGAAGGTTGTATGGTGATCAGTTTGTGGGCAGGGGCATGAGGCTGTTTACCGAAGAATTTGCAGTTCATGCATCAGCGAACGATGTCTTCGGCGTCTGCCAAAGCCGTAGGTCAATAGAACCCGGACCTGAAAGCTTTCCCGACTAGTGTACAGGAGGCTGCATGATTACCACACGCACCCTCATGAATTTCTTCCAGGATTTCTTGGCCTTCTGCGGTAGTCACGCACTTCATGAGAATCCCTAATGCTGATCCACGCTTGTAGAGCTTATCCCCCACCAGAACGTAACCCTTGCTTAGCCTGACTAGTCGGATAGCCTCGGCGCTCTTGTCGACGTTGGGGGTAGCTTTTTTTCCTTGATCAAGTCAATGAACTGGGAACGCCAGTCCACGCCTTTCATCAGGACCTCTCGGCTAGGCTCCGTGGGGCCTTGGTCGATGGTGCCTGGCTCTATTCTTGGAACAGAAGGATGGTGGAGTTCGTGAACGAAAACTCCTGCTGGAACTTTAGCTCGTTCAGAGCCTAGCTTTGAGAGTACGTCTGCCCCAACATTGTTGTCGCGAAGCACATGACGAATCTCGAGCCATGAGAACTTGTTCTCGAGTGTGCGGATTAGTGCGACGTAGGCGTCAATGGTCTCCTTGTTGGTCTCCCACTCTTTGTTGCATTGTTGGACCACCAGTAAGGAGTCGCCGAAAACGAGTAGTCGCTTGATGCCAAGGGAGACAGCCAGGCGTAGCCCGTGCAGTAGTGCATCGTACTCGGCTTCATTGTTGGAAACCTTGAATAGTATCTGAAATACATATTTAAGTTGCTCACCAGTCGGGCTGATAAATAGTACTCTTGCGCCGCCGCCTTTGAGCTTGAGGCATCCATCAAAGTACATGACCCAATGCTCTGGCTGGTTAGCTAGAGTTGGTACTTGATCTTCTTGCCACTCTGCCAAAAAATCGACTAGAGCTTGCGACTTGATGGCGGTGCGTGGCTTGAAGTCGATGTTAAGAGCTCCCAGTTCCACTGCCCACTTGGAGATACGTCTGGTGCCATCCCGATTGTGGAGCATATCTGCCAATGAAGTGATGAGTATAGCGTAGAGAAGTTTCTGAATTGAAGGGTAACGAACCTTTGACTCAGAAAGGACTTCGCTGATGAAATACATTGGCCGTTGCACGGCAAATGCATGGCCTTCCTCGTTCCGCTCCACCACGATCGTCGTGCTGACTATGTGAGTAGTCGCAGCGATGTAATGTAGCAGGGTCTAGCCTGGGTTCAGAGCTGTGAGGATGGGGGGCAACTGGAGGTGATCCTTAAGATCCTCCAATACTTGCACCGCTTCCTTGGTCCAAACAAAGTTGTCCTGCCATTTGAGGAGCTTGAAGAAGGGTAGGCCCCGCTCCCCAAGTCGAGAGATGAATATGTTTAATGCCACCATGCAGCCGGTGAGCTTCTGCACATCTTTGATCTTCTGTGGAGCCCCCATGCTTGTGATGGCGGTTATCTTTTCAGGGTTAGCTTCGATTCCTCGGTGACTGACGATGAAACCAAGGAGTTTCCCTTGTGGTACACCGAAGACGCACTTAGTCAGCTTGAGCTTCCACTAGAATTTGCGCAGACTGTTGAAAGTTTCCTCGAGATCAGAGATGAACTCGTCGGGATTTCGGGTCTTGATGACCACGTCATCCATGTAGGCCTCAACATTGCGATGTACCTGATCAGTGAGGCATAGCTATATAGCCCGCTGGTGGTCGCATCCGCGTTTTTTAGCCCGAACGACATAGTCGTGTATGCATAGGCACCAAATGGGGTGATGAACGCATTCTTGATCTGGTCTTCTTCCTTGAAGGAAATCAAGTGATAACCTGAGTAGCAACCTAGGAAGGAGAGCAGGATGCAGCCGACGGTGGAGTCGATAACCTGATCGATATGGGGAAGCGCGAAAGGACCTTTCTTGCAGTGCCTATTGAGATCAGTATAATCGACACACATACTCCATTCATTATTATTCTTTTTAAGAACAAGTACAGGATTGGCCAGCCACTCTGGGTGGTACACCTCTTTGATGAAACCAGCCACGAGTAGTTTAGCTAGCTCTTTTTTGATGGTCTGCCTCTTTTCTTGGGAGAAACGACATAGTCGTTGCTTCCTTGGAGTGGCCTTGGGATTGACTTTTAGGGCATGCTCGATCAACTCCTTGGGCACACATGGCATATCCACTGGTTTCCAGGCAAAAATGTCTCGGTTAGCCCTAAGGAAGTTGAAATGCGCGAGTTCCTATTTGCTGTCCAGGTGCCCGCCGATCAGGGCGGTCTTGGACGAGTCACCCTCCTGGAGCTTGATGGTATTGATGCCGATGTCGGGATTTGGCTGTACCCTCGACTGTCTTGGCCTCTTGTTTGCCACCTCTGGCTCGGCCTCGGAGAGTTGTTGTATGGCCGCGAGCACTTCGGACGAAGGCTCTGGCATGCTCGCTGATGCAGCATACTTGATCGCCTCCTGGTCGCAGTCGTAGGACTTCTCGACGTTGCCGCGGAGGGAGAGTACACCATTGATACCTGGCATTTTATGAACCAGGTAGATGTAATGGGTTACGGCCATAAATTTGGCTAGGGCGGGCCTGCCCAAGATGGTGTGGTATGAAGATTAGAAGTTTGTGACATCGAATTTTATGTACAACGTACGGAAGTTGTCAGTTGTCCCAAAAGTATCTAGCAGTGTGACCAAGCCGATCGATGTAGCCGCATTACCCGGGACGATCCCGTAGAACGGAGCCTTGCTGGGGTTGAGCATCTTACCGATGTCCAGCCTCATTTTCTTTAGAGTACTGGGGAAAAGCAGGTTTGACCCGCTTCCTCCGTTAATGAGTACTCGGGTCAGGGTAGAACCCGCGACTACTAGGTTCAGTATGAGCGGAAGTTTTCCCGGCTCGGAGAAGCTGGTCCACTGATCCTCTTGGAGAAAGAGATCGGGACCTCAAGATGTCTCAGAGGATGCGGTACTGCTGGCTCGACTGACATGATGTCGCGCCGAAATAGTTTCTACGCGCGCTTGGTGAGGATGCCGTCTTTGCCTCCAAAGATGACGTTGACGGTATTAGTCGGGTGCTGGAAACTCGGAGTCCCTGACTTGTCATTGCCCTCGTCCCCCTCGTCTTTGTCTTTCTCCTCATCATTAGGAGGAGGAGGTGCGTTGAGGCTCTTGTGGAGGACGGTGCACTGGAACATTGTGTGCTTGGCCTTCGGGTGCATTGGGCATTGCTTGTGGAGGATCTTTTCGTACTGATCCTGGAGCTTGCTTGACTTCTTGCTGCAAGGGTTACGCTCGACATTGGCCACTTGGTCTTCGGGTTTCCACTTGCGAGCGGCACCCGAGTTGTTATACTGGCCCTTGTTAGGGCGGTTGTTGTTATTGCCCTTGTTGCCCTTGCGCTTGGGAAAACGTTCGTTCTCCTCGTCTTCTTGATCCGCCCATTGTTGCATCATGTCGTGGAGCTCGAGTATGGTAGTCGGGAGGTTTCTCCCGAACTTCCTGTACGTTTGCTTCATGGCCAGTCCATTGCGGAAGCATCGGATGACCTATTCGTCGGTGATGTTTGCGATGGTTGCGCGGGTGTCGAAGAAGTGGCGCGTGTATGACCTTAGGGTCTCGTTCCCCTCCTGCTTGACCTGCGACAAGTCATGGCTATACCTACCGGGGTCATAGAGCCCTGTAAGTTGTCAACGAAGACCTGCTTCAAGGCTTCCCAGGAGTCGATGGAATTTGGCCGGAGAGTTTCCAGCCACGTGAGTGGCGCGGTTTCCACGGCCATCGGGAAGTAGAGAGCTTTGGTCAAGTTAGAGCCCCCACTCACTTCAATGGTCACAGAGTAGCATCGCAGCCACTGTCGCGGATCCTGTTTCCCATCGTACTTTGGGATGTTTGTGGGCTTGAAATCCCTCAGGATCTCATGGCTAGTGATGTTTTCAGTGAAAGCCGGAAAGTGATCACTGTCATCATGAGCAGTGTTCTCAAACCGTTTGTGTTGCCAATTGGTGATAATGGTGCGTGCGTCGCGATTGCTGTTTATTTGCTGCCTTATGTCGCCAGGAGATGGGGGTGGCTGGTTACCCTGGTGGCCTTGGCCTCCCGTGGGTTGCCCCCCTCCCCTGGGCCTAGGACCTTGCTGTTGTACCTCCTGCTCGACTTGTCCATTGTTGCGGGGGTTGGGATGACCTCCGGCAGTACGACTACCCTAGGGTACTAAGCTGCCATGGCATTCTGATCTGGAACATGTGTGCTGGACATATTTTATCGGGTCCAACTTATCGAGTTGAACTGCGGCTTGTTTGACAAGTCGCATGATCCGTTGGGTTGCGTTTGTTTGTGGGATTTGCTGCAGAAGTAGATACGCTTCGTAGATGTTACCCATGGGGCTGACAAATTCTTCATGAGCTGTTGCCTCAAAATCCCCTCGCAGGATTCTTCGCCAGTGTGGGTTGCGGGCGCGCTCTTGAGCATTGCGCCTACGCTTGTTCCGCCTGCAGTTTCTCAGGCGGTGATGTTGCTTCTGCTCTTCATCTTCATCTTGAGGAGCATCGGCAGTGTTCTTGTCGCCTGAGACGTCGTTCTCGAGTTCATTGTCGAACTCGATCCCTGGCTCATCGTCATCAACGTCGCAAATTGAGGCCATGTAGATCTCGCGTTCAGGCGAGTAGTCGCCTGAATAGTCGGTAGTAACGAGTACGGTTGAAGCCGTGGAGCCGGATCTTTCCTCCTGGATGGTGTAAAGTGGTCTGCCTTGTTGAAAAGTCGTAATGCTCAAACCCAGATGACTGACCGCAGAGGAATCGGGCTCATCATCTGAATCCGAGTAGGCGTCGAAAATGGGAGTCTCCTGGCTAGTAGTGGCGTCCTCGTTTCTGAGCTTGAGTAGGAGATCTAAATACGCTTCCAAGTCGGAGAGGGACTTAGATCGTAGGGCGTCCACGTATGTGGAAGCCGTGTTGCGTAGTCCGAAGCAGAATCGGGTATACCCTTCCCCAGGTCAGATCGGATACGAGTCTGGGAGTCGTGTCGGGACACGAGTCAAAAATGCGTCAAGGACGGAATTCTCCTCGATCTTCGAAGTGAGATACGGCTGCATCTCGTCGAGGCTGTCGATGAACTTGTCAAGTCCGCTCGAACAGCTCGATGCTTCGGGCTCCATGGAGCTGGCCAGGTGGCTGTGAAAACCACCTGAGCCGTTGGCGATGCAGATCCAGGAGCCGAAGATGAAGGTTGTGCCCTTGTTGAGCACGGCGCTGGTGAAATTGAATGATGCCATCAAGTTCTCCGGTGGATGCTCGATGAACATCCCTACCTGGCGCGCCAGCTGTCGGTGTTTTACCGCCAAGCCCACCGAGGGATACCCCCTAGGTTGTAGGTTGTAGGTAGGGTGTCACCGAGATCAGGAACTCGAAGGTGCAAGGAACACAAAGTTTAGATAGGTTCGGGCCACCGAGAGCGTAATACCCTACGTCCTGTGCGGTTTGTATTGGCTTAGAGGTTATGGGTATGCACGTTGTGTTTTGGAGGGGTCCCTGCCCGCCCTTATATAGTCTGGGGGATAGGGTTACATGGAAAAACTAGTCGGCGACGATCTGAGCAGTCCTACCCGGGTATGTTGTCCGACTAGTCCTAGCCCTATACGACTAGTTACAATGAGGATAAGGTATAGCCCATGCACCATCCTCTACTACAAGAATATGTACGCCAAGTGTCCAGTCCCGCTGCCCCGGGTCTGACACCCGGGCAACCGAGGCTCCCCTGGAAAGCGTAAATGCTATAACCGCAAAATGGGGTAAGCCATCGCGTGGTAAATTCTTTACTAACTATGCAGAAAGGCTCAAACGCCCTCGGAAGAGCTTATGGCATGATCTAGCGGTAACCATAAAGAAGGATCCCGAAACCCCGATGATCAACTACTCTATATATGACCGTTATTATACCTTGGAGCAAGTGTCAACATCATGCCCAAGTTAACCTTTGAAGAACTAGCTTATCCTGCTCTTTCCCCCGCATGTATGTTTGTGCAGCTGGCCAACTCCACGATACGATATCCCGAGGGAAATGTGAAGAATCTCCTGGTGTGAGTCCAGAATTCATTCGTCCTCGCGGATTTTGTAGTACTTGACATGGAGCGTGATTTGGGAATCTCGCTCATCCTTGGGCGACCATTACTAAGAGACGTCAAGGCTAGGATAGATGTGGGGACCGGAATGTAGCGTCCCGCCTCCCCGAGGCCAGGCCCGCTTACATCTGGCCACTTCCTAGGACATAGACTGCCCTCACAGACCAACACAAGTCTTTTCTGCACACTTTGTCCTCACTCGTGAGCACCCAGGAAGAATTTCCCGGTCGGTCAACCATCCCTAAATTTCTCCAAGCCAAGAACGCTTAACTTTGGAGTTTTTTGAAAATGGGCTTCCGGTAAAGAAGTTGCAACTTGTTGCTATGAGTATCCTATTAATCTTATTAAGCCCTGGGCCAGGGTGTCACACGGATGAATCAGTTTCCAGATTGGGAAGAAGACCATGGAGTTCAGGTTCCGCAACAGACGTGAACAAGTATACCTGCTTCATGAGGGGCTAGGGACAAAATCAGAATGGTTCGAAGACTAGGAAATACACAGTCTAAGAACCGAGGATCCAATTCCCACACCACCGACAACAACAAAGAAGAAAACCAAGAAGGTGTGGAGAAAGAAGAAGACGTCATCATCCTCGACATCCTCTCCAGGTATGGACGATTCGACCTCAAGTTAAACAGGTATGGAGAGGGTCCTGCTCATCGGACCTTAAACCAAGAGCTAGCTTGGGGGGGGGGGGGGGTTTCTCCACCAAGTGAAATGTATCTTTTTACTGCTTTCAATAAAGATATAAAAACTCTAAAATCCAAACAAACACTTCCTTCTTTAATTTCCCTTTCTCCATATGCATTCTAAGAATGTTTAGTAATCCTAAGTTGAAAGGATGAATAATTGTTATGCTCTTGCTTGTCTGTCCTGCTTAGTCCTAAAGCGTGGTGTTTCTTAAGTTTGAGTTTGCTAGCTGTTTAAACCTTTGTGCCATGAACCCGAACATCTCGTGGGTTGTACATGCTTCATCCAAGTCTAGGTTGTTGTGAGTTTAGATATGGGAGATGGAGCTTTATAATCTTCTCTTGAGTGAAACATGATATCTGGAGTTTCTATTTTCACAATTTAAAAGGGAAAGACAAGTTCCTCAATGATGTTCCAAGTCCTACCAAAGCCATATGTTATTTACATCGAAAAACCCTACACATATGTTGCTTGCTATTTCATTGAGCTTTGTCAATTTGTTGTGACCCTAGTGAGATGCTTTTCATATCCTCTTGATCAAGATCACGTACACGTTACACCCATTGCGACATTCCTACACTAGGAATTAGCACATCCATCCATTCACCAAATAAATGCTTCATGAAGTTGTGACCTCTCCTCATTTTGTCCCTGGAAAAGAAATTAGGCTTGGTCATCCCCGGAAAAAAGAGAGAAAAGATGGCATGCCAAAGAAGCATGACCCAAAAAAAAAAGAAGGAAAAGAAGAAAGAATAAAAGGGGGGTAGCCATGCCTAAAGAAAGTACAAAAATAAATAAAGAGGAGAGGGATCACAAACCAAAAGGAGTAACCATACCTCTCATCCATCCACACACATGCACCTCTTGATCTTGGGATATGACTAGTTTTCTCCATGGATCCACTCTTTATCTTGGCAATACATGAAATGCAGGTATGCTTCATCCATTCCGTACCTTGAGCCCCACAAAAGCTTTTGTTATGAGAAGGGAGAAATTCCTTGGTAAGGATACATACACCATTGAGCAATTTGAGTGAATCATTTGAGGAACTTAGTCTTGTTTTACTATTTCCAAAAAAAAACCTCCAGATGGATTGTTAAGCAAAGGGAAGGTAAGTATTGCTGTATCGACTATTCTAACTCTCAACAGCTCAAGATGAGGGGAAGCTCATAAGCCCCATAGATGATTAAGGTGACAAGGGCCGGGTACTCATGCCAACATTACTCATTCTCAAGGAGATCATCTATGCCTCAAGACTTGACACGACAGCAGGTAACGAGTCTAACAATTTTCTGATCAACAACCTGATTTGTCCTGTTTTGCTCGGGATGAGCAAAGGATAGCATGGGGGTTCTTGTTGACGCTCGCTACAGACCAATTTCGAGCGCCAATTTGACAAAAAATTGGGATGACTAGCATACTTAACTTGGGTATTTTTCTAGAATAATCTCGTCTCCACATTTCCCTCCGAGATTTTGCAAAGCAGGAAATTGAGCAAAAAATTGAGGGAAAACATACCCATGAATCTGAGGCAAATTCTACCGACCAACCAGAACGCTCTGTTCAGCCTCACATGGATCAACGGGCCCACCAGAACATGCAACCAACCTAGGACAAACCCGACTCACACACAAGAGTGGTCAGGGCCCACTTGATAGCCCCCAGCCGAAGCTGAGGTCGGTTGGTGGCTGGGTCAGTTCCGCCGACCCAACTAGGTCGGCCGACCCAGGCCAGGCGCCACCGATTTACCTGTTGCACGTGGCAGCTCCCCATTGGCTCCTTATGTCGGTTTGAGGAGGCTTCACCTCGTTGCACGCCGAGGAGCTGCTGCACACCCACCTCACTCATCTCTATAAATATGAGGGGGGTACTACAATAGAAGACACACCTCAAGTTGCTCTCTCTCAAGTTCCTCTCTTGCTTAGTCTTTAGGATAGTGGAGTTTAGGTAAAGTAGCTCTTCTTCGGTTCCCGAGTCTTGCCTAGGAGTGTTCGGTATTCCTTAATAGAGTTATCTTCTAGTCTAGTGTACTCGTATAGTATATGTTTTGTGCATTTAGATGTGTGTGCTATGCTTAGTGTATATCTCGGTCTTGTATCTTGCATGATTAGACATGGTAAGATATCTAGGCTACGGCATTGGCTCTAGTATTCGTATGTTTGCTCTAGTGTGATGTCTGTCCATCCGGAGGGTGGGGGCTCCACGCGGGGCATTAGAGTATCACTTATTAGCGTAGACGTGGTGCCTGGGTTAATTAGTGTTGTTGGATGCAGATCTATACCATGGTTAGATGAGGTAGGCGGCAAGCCTGATCCTAATCATGTGTATGTGTATGAGTGCTTAGTATAGACCGTATGCTTAGTTAGGAGTACATAAGTCCTTAGATGAGCTTTCTTCTTCCTTTCTCCCTTCCCGCAAGCTTTGCATAGAGATAGAGCTTGAGTAACTTGTGTGTCACACTACCTCTTTACCATATATTATCGTACCCCTATTTATTCAAATGAATATCCATGTTAGAACAATCAACCTACTGCTGCTCTATTCCAATATCCGCCGTCTTCCCTGCGGAAATATAAATACGACCCCGTACTCAAGGGTAAAATGCTACAACGGTATTCCGTGCGCTTGTGGATCCTTCTGTAACATAAGAAATACCCCATGGCATTTCTAGCGCCATTGCTGGGAAACACCTATCCTAGTGATGACGCTATGAAACGCCAACAACCACTCAAGATGTACTGTGATAATGAGAAGCAGTATTCTATGCTCGCAACAATAGATCAAGTAATGCTTTCAAGCCAATTGAAATAAAGTTTTATGTTGTGAAAGAGAAAGTCCAGGATCAAACTATAAGTCTCGAGCAAATAAGAACAAAGAATATGCTAGCAGATCTGCTCACGAAAGGCTTACCACCCAATGTGTTCAGAGAACACTTAGACGGTATGGGTTTAAGGGAAAGCCTATAATCTCTGGACGATAAAGGGCCCGAAAAGTAAAAGTTTCATTTCAAAACAGAGAGTTGTGTTGTAGCTGTTGATTCTATCAATAACTGACCGTGACGATGATGCAGTTCTACGCACTAATCCGTGATGGATGGATAAGACTGAAAAGAGTTACAAAGAATAAAAGTATATGATGAGATCAAGGGGGAGAATGTTAACAGACAAGTGCAATGACTGGATCGGACCCTTCCCTCGCGCCCTGATCGGGGGTGCCCAACCCATAATGGTTGGCGAGCCCCCATCACACTGCGCTATAAGGACAGGTGGGGGCTGGCGGCTCGCGTTACGAGGTTCACCTACGAGCCATACACCCCACCAACAACCCTAATCCGATCCCGAAGGGCGCAGCAAGTGACGGGAAGCGCCGCCGCCCTTGCGACCACGCCGTCACCACCACGACGTGATCTCCGACGCTGATGACCTCTACCCCGACCGCCACTGGCCGTGCCTAGCCTCCACTACCGAACCCGTGACAGCCAGCGGGTCGAGCTCCTCTACAGGGGAAGCTATACCATCTCCCACCTCTCTTCCTCTTGATCTCCCTCTATTTCACACTGAACAAGGCAAAGAAACCCCACTAGATCTACCCTAGTCGATCCTAAAGTCCATCACTATGTTCATGAGAGAGCCTCTCATGGAAGCCCTAGTGACCAACTGAGTATGCCCAATCTGATCACACTATGTAAGAAGCTTACGAAGGAGACACCATTATCGGAGAAGCGGTTTTGAGCCGCGTCTCCTTTCAATCAATGGACACGTGGCACAACTAACCGCGTCTCCCGTAAGTTGACCTAGGTCGACATGCGCCTCCCTGTAGCGGATACAGAGATGCGGATCAACGAGCCGCATCTCTCATAATAGCGAAGAC
The DNA here is from genome assembly GCA_032594955.1 of Panicum miliaceum. Lineage (NCBI taxonomy): Eukaryota > Viridiplantae > Streptophyta > Magnoliopsida > Poales > Poaceae > Panicum > Panicum miliaceum. Next base: position 17,839,323 of record CM064068.1, read on the forward strand.
GGATGCCAAGAAACAACATCTCACGTAACCCTAGAGTGGAGACGCGAGTTCGGAAGACGCGTCTCACATAATGTCATGCATCTACCGTACGTGCCGATAGCGAAGACGCACCCTAATGAACCACGTCTCATGTAGTGCCCTTGTTGTTGGAGACGCAGCTTTATTTAATGTGTCTCGCCTAGTGAAAGGAGGATAGACGCGCCTCGACAGGCCGCGTCTCCCCTTGCATGTCTCCCATACGTAGACACAAGGGTAGACGCTGCTGGACAAGCCGCGTCTCAACTTTCCTATCCATTGTAGATATGTCCTTCTACTCGCTCACGTGCAAGAGCAGCACACGCTGCCCATGCGCCCGCGCCCCGCACGCGAACCTCCACCCGCAGCCGGCCGACAGCATAGCCCTCGTGTTCTTGTGCGCGTGCGTGCTCTGGCCGGCGGCACACCTCAGTCTGGCCGTTGTTGGCGGCCTCCCGCGTCGCGTTGCAGGCCGGCCGGCCACCGTCGTCGTCCCCGTGACTTATACATCGTTGTATGGAGTGTTCCGTGCTCGTAAGTATGCCTGCGCCGGCGTGTGTCTAGCAGGCTCTGCTGCCCGATTGCGTGCCTCCTATCCCGCCTGCGCGTCGAGGAGCTCCACGTCGAGGTCGTGGTTGACATTTGCTCCTCTCCATCATTAAGGTTGACGTCGAGCTCCAAGTCGATCAAGACGGTCCAGGGAGCTCTTTACATGGAAGCTCAAGGACTCCACTTTGAAGCTCTCCACTTTCAGCTCTCTGGCCACTTGAAGCTCTCAACCGCTGTTCGTGCCTCCTAGCTCGATATTTGTCCAATGCAAGGTGATTATCTTGTGCCTTATTGTGTGTTGCCCTCACTCAATGCAGACTGGGCTCTGAATATTGGGTTCATCATATGCAGGGTGCCACATAGTAATAATGTGCAAGGCTAACAGACAGACTTCTACTACAGAAACAAGTCGGTTCCCTTGTAATGCGCTAACATGGATCCTACAGCAGCGTAGTGGTACTCTCTGAAGCTTAAGAAGGGCGTGGCAGTGCCCTACGAGCAACAATCCGGCCACCACACTAGCTGCCCAAGGTTTATATCTTTTCCCCTTTTATGTTATTATGCCATTAACTTTTGCATGGATAAGTTGTGAACTTTGATTGAGCACATGTGAATTTAGATATTGACAACTTTCTTGCTTAACAATGTAGATGGCAACCCGGAGGTGGTTGTATCTCAACAACCTTGTTTGCGAAGAGTACTTGTGTGGTCTCCAGTCATTCATTGACATGGTAGAGGCGAACAAGTCGAATCGGCGCATGTCTGTGATTTGTTGTTCGTGCATTGACTGTCAGAATGTGATAACATTCTCATGTATCATGCATGTGCACGCTCATCTCATCATTAGGGGTTTCATGGATGAGTACTGTTCTTGGAACAAGCATGGAGAGGAGGGTGTTAATGCTTGAGACTTGAGGCGCAAGGAAACCACCACTTGTGGTATGGGTGAAGGAATCTGTGGTGATGAAAGGTTCCCTAACAGTGAGCAAACCAGCACATGCCAGGATGGCGATAAAAAGACCCCTGACAGTCCTACCTGCCCAGATGATGAAGCAGAGTGTGGCCACCAGACCGTGGGGGCATGATATGAGTGAGGAAGAGATTGCTGACATTGGTGACAATTATGATGACATAACTGACAAAATGGAGTAGATGGTGCGTGATGCAATGCCATATGATGGGTGCACTAGCAAGGATTTTGCGAAGCTAAAAAAGATGGACACATATATGAGGACCCCTCAATATCCAGACTGCAAGAAAAAGTGGAACAAACTCTTCGCATCACTCAAGCTCCTACAACTAAAGGCCACACACTATTGGAGCGATCGTGGCTTCAAGGCACTGGTAGATCTGCTAAGGGACATGCTCCCGAGGAGAATGAGATCCCGATGACCACTTATGAGGCGAAGCAGACTATTGCCCTATGGGAATGGAGGTTGAAAAGATCCATGCTTGCAAGAACGAATGCGTCTTTTTCATGGAGACAATGCAGGTCTCACCCATTGCCCACGGTGTGGAACCCCTCGATACAAATGAAGCTCCCCAGAAGGTGGCCTGGTATTTTCCATTAATTCCTAGGCTGAGGCGTTTGTTTGCATCAAGAAAGGATGCGGAGCTCATGTGTTGGCACACGGAGGGCTGCACGATAGATGACTATATACGCCACCCGGCGGATTCAACGCAATGGCACAACATTGATTGGAAGTATAAAAAGTTTTTTGGAGAACCAAGAAATCTTCGGTTTGTACTAAGCACTGACGGGATGAACCCATTTGGTAAGATGAGTAGCTCACATAGCATTTGGCCGGTGCTGTTATCAATCTACAATCTTCCGCCATGGTTGTGTAACAAGAGGAAATACATGATGATGCCAATTCTCATCTCAGGCCCACAACATCCAGGGATTACATCGATGTGTATCTCAGACCTCTTGTGGATGATATGAAGACACTTTGGTTAAAAGGTATTGATCCCTACAACGGGTACATGAAGAAACCCTTCACACTACATGGCTTGTTGTTCTGCACGGTTACTAACCTACCGGGTGGCCGTTCCGTGTCTGGACAGCGCAAAGGGGAGAAAGATCGCCTTCATTGCTTAGATGACACAGAGACAATTTGGTTGAACAACTCAAAGAAACAGGTGTACGTGCATCATCGGCATTTCCTTCCCACGAGTCATCTGTAGCGAGACATGAAATGTCAATTTGACGGCACAAGGGAGACAGCCGAAGCTCCAAGGCATTTCGATGACAAACATCACTACATCTAGGTCAAGCATCTCCCCGCCACCCATGGGAAGAAAGGCAACACCCTTGGAAAGCGAAAACGCAATAAAGAAGATGGCAACAAAGAAGATGATCCAAAGGAAAGGTAGAAAGAGAAATCGATTCTGTGGGAGCTACCATACTGGATTGATATTGACGTGCACCATAGTATCGACACCATGCATGTGAAGAAGAATGTATGTGGGAGTCTACATGGTACACTAATGAATGAAAAGCATAAAACCAAGGATAATGACAATGCAATAAAGGATCTGGAAGAGTTGGGTATTAGGTCTGAGCTTCATCGTGATGGCACCGGTACCCAGCCTCCGGCATCTGCCATAAATCTAACCAAGGAAGGGAAGAAAATTGTGTGACTTCTTTCGCAGCATGAAAGTTCCATGTGGCTATTCATCAAACGTCCGAAAACTTGTGCATGCAAAGGAGTAGAAATTTGTCCCCATGAAGGCTCATGATTGCGATGTCATTCTCACCATAATGCTCGCTGTGGGTATCAGGAACATACTGCCAGAAAAGGTCTGTATGGCCATCATCAACTTGTGCTTCTTCTTCAATGCAATATCTCAAAAGGTCATTGATGAGGTCCCACTAGATCGGCTAGAAAAGGACTTGTTCAAGCAATGGTTCTCCTTGAGGCATACTTCCCCCCATCATTCTTTGATGTATCTGCGCATCTCATAGCCCACCTGATTAAGGCGATAAAGTATCTTGGGCTAGTGTTCCTACATCATATGTACCCGTACGAGAGACTCATGAGTACTTTGAACAAGTATACAAAGAGCCGGGTTCATCCCGAGGGAAGTATGGTGCAAGGGTACTCTGTTGAGGAGGTTGTGGATTGTTGCCTTGATTTCATTGACCCAACAAATCCGGTTGGCATATCGAAGGCTTGCCATGAGGGAAGGCTCGCCAACAAATCTGACATTCAATGCTGATTTGCAGTCATACCAACAGGCTCATTTTCTTGTGTTGCAACACACGACAGAAGTGTCCTCATACATTGATGACCATAAAGTGCACCTGCTGTGGCAGAACCACCTGAATTAATCCGGTTCAAGTGTGCTAACCATCACCACGAGGGCAACCAGGACTAACTTGCACTTAAACGGAGTAATCCATAGGTCTGTCGGGTAACCTCCCAATACAACCACGGGTTTGCCGATCGAAACCACACATACAAAGTACTCACACGAAGTGAGCCCAGAGAATACAATATTCCACAAATTTTACATCACAGGGTTCAACATAATTTATTATTACAAACCAAGTTCGAATTCGTAAAACAAAGTACTTCAGAGTTTAAAAGTAAACGGGTCCTTCAGAGTTCATTGCAGCGGAAAAACAATGATAAACTACTCGATGATACATAATGTCTCGATGAAGCCCGTACGAGACATCACTCGGCATTATCATCATTGGCCGGGGACGCATCCCATTCCACTGACCAACCAGGAGGAAGAGTACACGGCCAAGTCAAACTAGCAACCATGTCCTCAAAAGTATCACCTGAAAACAAGCCACAAGCAAGGCTGAGTATACTAATACTCAGCAAGCCTTACCCGACTAGTGGAATATACTTAGCCGACTCCTAGACATGCAAGGCTTTTGGCTTGAGGGGTTTGTTTTGCCGAAAAGCATATACAAGTAAGTCCTTACTTTCAAATTTTAGCTCCAGATTTTAGTTTTATTTAACCATTCTAGGTAAGCAGCTATCCAATATCATACATGGTGAAAGAATTAATTTGCATCCAACAAGATTAATCATCATCATTGTTCCATTTCTTACTCTATGTGGTAAAAGGGTCAAGCAGTCTCAATACCGCGAGAAACGGACGATTCAAATCGAATTTCTTAACCTTGCAAGGTAGATCTAAACACAAGTCATGTGGTTACTCCCAGAGTCACATGTGCAACTTTTCCCTTCAATTCGCGCTTCACGGAACAGGCCCACCGCCCTCGACTACACATCCCCACAGACCACGGTACGACGCCAGGCCGTGGCGGTAAATGCACCCGCCATGCACCCGCCATTAGCTAGATGTGAACGAATTCAAGACAGTGGGAAGTATGTTCCGGCCTCGGTTCAATCCAGTACATAAGCTTACCGATTACCATATTCTCGGCATGTGGTTAGTACGTTCAAAGACTTAACCACCACTACCACACACTGCGGCCTTAGCATTTTTCACTAAACATACGGGGCCTCAATCATCAACATGAACATCGCACCATAGCCCTGTCCGTCGAACTTATGATTGTAGCATGCAATAAACATTCAACTCCTAAATTCTTGCGAGTGACCGGAAATCACTCGACTTTTACTGGAGTCCTATTAGCATAGCATTCTATCAAACCTTATATCTAGTGTTCAGATCATAGGAACCTAAGATCATGCAACTAAGTTTTCATTCAACTCCTATAAACTTAATGCACAAGCAATACAGAGTAATAAGTTGCATAATTTGGAAAATAGGGTTCATGCTCCAGGGCTTGCCTTCCTGAGCTAAGCTAGCCTTGGGCTCTTCCAAACTTTGGTTCGGGTCTTCGAAAACTTCAGTTAGATTCACTTGAGCATCACGCGGCTCACTCTCGGACTCGGGCACCAGCTTGTACGTTCCGTCAGCGAGAGTAGTCGATTCTATATGAATGCACAAGTATGAGTTGTAGTGATGGTACGTGACATTTATTTTCTTCACGATAAAGTTGCAGTCCACAAAACATAGATTTTGTTGTAAAGTTACTTATTTAAGATTTCTTGGGCAATTGTTACTAGAGTATATCTTAAACTACTTAACTTCATTAAACAAGAAGGGGTTGTGTTATATTGGAAACTTAATTTTTTTTAAGCACAAACATGGATTAAACACAACTACTGATCTAGGTAACTTCTGGTGATGAAAATTTTATTCAGAGTACCAAATCCAGAGGCAAAACCACTGCAAAAATTTCACGTATTTTTGCACAGCAGATTAAATATGAAAAATATAATACACAGCCACTACTAGAGCCTAGTTATTTTTATACAGAACCAACCATGCAAGTATTGATGCTAAACATTTTACAGGGTGTTAATCTATTCAGATATGTGTTACTGTAAATTTTTCAGATTTTATGGTGTATGATATAGAGCTTAATAAATAGGACAATATACACCTATTTTAATAAAGATTAATTTCTACATGATGTTATACAGGGTTTCTGAGTATGAAACTTTTTATACAGCATGTTCTAACCCAAAGTATCCTATAGTAAAAAGATGAACATTTTTCAAGCACAAAAACTAATTACTTTGATTTAATGCATTTTTCCACCACAGAAATTATATAAGTAGATTACAGAAAGGTAAAAAGTCCCTTAACTTTTCCGTGGCATCTAGGTATCAATATGTGCACAGAAAAAGTATCATAACATGAATCACTATAAAACAGCAGGAAAAATTAGTTCTATCCCTTCATGGCATAAAACAAAGTCTAACAAAAAGTTTAGCTAGAGATGAGTTCTGGTCCTGAACTTTTTACACTGGCCTACACATCAAGAAACTAATCCACTGTCCAACAATTAGGTTCAGCCTTTGTCTACAACAGTGGGTACAAATAAAGGCTATTAAACCTTCCATTTAATCTAGCGAAAAATATAGCAGCAACTGAAGAAATGCATGTAACAAAAGTTGTAGATCTTCTTCTATGTATTACAGAATAGCTGAGTTTGTATTTTTTTTATTTTTCTATGATTTTTAAAGAATTTTCAAATTTCGCTATTTTTGAATCTAGGGTCAAAACACTGGTTCGCAGCTATGCCCCTGGAAACTTGCCTGCAGACCCTTAGAAAGATTGAAAACAAAGCAATTGGGTCCCCTGTGGGGCTGGCATGGCGGCCGGCCAAATTCCGGCGAGGAGGCTCGTCGGCGGCGAGGGGAAAGGGTCACGGGAGGACCAGGGAGGCGAGAGCTACCTCGCGGTGGCATTGGTCGTGGTCGGGGTCGGCCGGAGGTGGGTCTCCCATGATGGACAGGGGGCGGCGGCGGTGCTGTGCGGCGGCAACGGTGCTCCGGCGAGGCTGGGATGGCGTTGTCGGTTCGGGGAGCTGCGGTGGACGTGGAGGACCGATTCCGAGGGTCGGCTTCGGGGAAGGGAGACCGTAGGTGGCGTGCCCACGGCGGACAGGGGCGGCGGCAGCGATTGCTAGCGGCGGGCTTGCTCCGGCGGGGCTTGGCGGCGATGGGTGGGGCTGTGAGCTTCGGTGGGGAGGTGCGGTGGTGTTTGGAGGCTCAGCTCTGGCAATGGGTGGCTGGAGAGATGAGGTCCACAGTGAGGTCCTTACGGCGGCGGCAATGGCAGTGGGCGGTGGCATTCTGGTGGTCTGGGCGCGCGATTGGGCGATGGCGCAGGTTGAACAAGGAGATGCGTGAGGTGGTGAAGAAGGAGGTCCTGAAACTCCTACATGCAGGAATCATCTATCCAGTCCCATATAGTGAGTGGGTGAGCCCAGTACAGGTAGTGCCCAAGGAAGGAGGTATGACGTCGTAGAGAACAGGAAGAATGAGCTGATCCCACAACAAACCATCACGGGATGGAGAATGTGCATAGACTACAGGAAGCTCAACAAGGCTACAAAGAAGGATCACTTTCCGCTTCCCTTCATCGACGAGATGCTCAAAAGATTAGCAAAGCACACTTCTATTTCCTTGATGACTATTCTGGTTTTCATCAAATCCCAATCCATCCTGACGACCAAAGCAAGACTACATTCACATGCCCTTATGGAACCTATGCCTATCGATGAATGCCATTCGGGCTGTGTAATGCTCCCGCTTCATTCCAAAGGTGCATAATGTCCATCTTCTTGGACATGATCGAAGAGATTATGGAAGTCTTCATGGATGAATTCTCGGTTTACGGTAAGACCTTCGATCATTGCCTCAAGAATTTGGATAGGGTTTTGCAGAGATGCCAAGAGAAGGACCTGGTGCTGAATTGGGAGAAGTGCCACTACATGGTCCGTGAGGGCATTGTTCTCGAGCATCTCATCTTCGAGAGAGGAATCGAGGTTGACAAGGTGAAAATCGAGGTCACTGAACGGCTTTCGCCTACCACCAATGTGAAAGGAATCTAGAGCTTATTAGGTCATGCAGGGTTCTACCGGCGCTTCGTAGCTAACTTTTCCCATATTGCTAGACCCCTCACAAACCTGCTAGCTAAGGACGCCCCTTTACAATTCGATGATGAGTGCCTAACAATCTTTCACACACTCAAAAAGGCACTCATCTCAGCTCCAATCATTCAACCCCCGGATTGGAAGGTTCCCGTCGAGATCATGTGCGATAGTAGCAATTATGCAGTGGGGGCCGTACTTGGGCAAACTAAGGACAAGAAGCATCACGTGATCGCCTATGCGAGCAAGACACTAACAGGAGCTCAGTTTAACTATGCCACAACTGAAAAGGAGCTCCTGACAGTTGTCTTTGCTACAGATAAGTTTAGATCTTACTTAGTGGGTGCAAAGGTTATTGTATACACTAACCATGCATCTCTGAAGTACCTTCTCACTAAGAAAGATGCAAAGCCAAGGCTCATAAGGTGGATCCTTCTACTCTAGGAGTTTGATTTAGAAATCAAAGATAAAAAGGGAGTAGAAAACTCAGTTGCAGATCATTTGTCGCGTATGAATATCACTAACACGCAGGAATCGCCGATAAATGACTTCCTCCGAGATGACATGGTACTCAAGGTCACGGCTTCAAACCCCTGGTATGCAAATATTGTCAATTTTATGGTTTCAGGGTACGTACCACCTGGGGAGAACAAGAAGAAGCTAGTGTTTAAGAGCAGACGATACCTATGGCATGAACCATACCTCTACAGAGTCTGTGCAGATGGATTACTCCGAAGATATGTCCCCACAGCAGAAGGGATCAAGATTATTGAGAAATGCCATGCAGCACCATATGGAGGGCACTATAGTGTGTTTCGCACGCAAGCGAAAATATGGCAAAGTGGTTTCTATTGGCCAACCATGTATGAAGACACCAAGTATTTCATTCGAAGGTGTCCCAGTGGCCAGAAACACGAAGGAATCTTAGCTCGCGATGCCATGCCTCTCACATACAACCTTCAAGTGGAGCCCTTTGATGTATGGGGCATTGACTATATAGGACCCTTCCCGAAGTCCCATGGCTGTGAGTATATCCTGGTCGCTGTGGATTATGTCCCTAATGGGTAGAAGCAATGCCATGCAAGGCTGCCGATGCAAAGCACGCCCGGAAAATGTTTCAAGAGGTAATTTTTCCAAGATTCGGGACACCTCGGATGGTAATTAGTGACGGAGGATCTCATTTCATCGATGCAGCCGTTCGGAACTTCCTCAAGGAACTCGGGATGATGCATAACATCACAACCCCGTATCACCCACAGACAAGTGGTCAGGCAGAAACATCAAATAAGCAAATCAAGAATATTCTGCAAAAGACCGTCAATGAGATGGGTAAACAATGGAAGCCTAAGCTAGCGGATGCAATATGGACATACCGCACGGCTTACAGGACCCCCATTGGTATGTCACCCTATAAACTTGTCTATGGGAAGACGTGTCATCTACCCGTCGAGCTGGAGCATAGAGCACATTGGGCTACCCGAAAATGGAACATGGACTTGGACCTAGCGGGAGAGCAAAGAAAGAGGCAAATATCAGAATTGGAAGAGTGGAGAGACAAAGCCTATCACAGTGCCACATTATATAAAGAAAGAACCAAGAGATGGCACGATAAGAGGCTAAAGCCGAAAGTCTTCACGCTCGGAGATAAGGTATTACTTTTCAATTCCAGGGTAAAACTCTTCGGCCACGGGAAGTTGAGAAGCAAGTGGATAGGACCCTACCTCGTCATTGACACATCAACGCATGGGGCCATAACGATCCAAGATGATGAAGGTAACATCCACGAGGTAAATGGCCATCGTCTAAAATTATTTTTGGATCATGATACAGCTATAGATGAAGATATAGACGTGATTGAACTCGTTTAACATGACTATATACTTGATTAAAGGCTCTATAGGCCATATATTAAGGTAAGCAACATGTACAAACCTCCTAGACTCTCCCCACTACTGTCCAGAGACGGAAGGAGGCCAGCTGGGCCAAGCCTAGGTCGGCCGACCCCGGGTGGAAGGCCCAGCGGCCCATCCTCGGCAGGCCAGGCTAGCCTTGAGGCTTTTTGACGGCAGAAAATAGGGTTTCTCCCCTTTTTCTTCTCTCTTGAAAACCCTTCCTCCTCCTGGATGTTCTCCGGGACAGGACATTCTCCCTGTATCCCTAATTTCCCGGCACCTCCAGTCCTAACCATATGTATGTTGCATGACCCTTGCTTGCCTGAATAGATACTATTAGGACTTGTTGTATGACTATGCTTCCACTAACCTTAGGTTTATTCGTTTATTCTTTATCCAGAGTTGGCTTGAGCGTGTGTGTCGCATTACCCTCATTCATATCTTTATCATAACTTACCCCTGTATTGTTAAAGTCTATACCTTATTCATGCCATCTTGATTATGTACCAAATAAACTCTTTTACATCATGCCCTCCTTTGGGAAAATATAAATAACAATACCCGAATACTCTCTGGGTGAATTGCTACAACGGTATATCCGTGCGCTTGCGGATTCATTCTATAATCGTTAGGACATACCACACGGCATTTCTGGCGTTGTTGCCAGGGACTAAAAAACTTGGTGATGATGTTAAGAAATGTCAATAAGCATTTGTGGCGCCATTGCCGGGGATTGATATCATGTCTAAGCTCTAAAGATGTAGCTTGTACAGGCTAATGTTGCTTTTGTTTTCTCCTGCTTGGATGAAAACAGGGTAGTGTATGACTGGTTTCTCCTTGCCGGCAGACTTCGTTGAAAATCCCATAAAGCTCGTGAGAAGGGTCCGACCTTGCGTCGTCCCTCCTCTGATCGTTCTGTCGACAAGCGAACCAGTCCTTCAATCACAATCAACAACAACCGAACCCATGGCTGAGAAGACTCTTCGCGACTTTTCCGTCCCCTCCGCTGTCAATGTGGCAACAGGACCCAACGTTGATGTTGGGGACGTGAATTTTGAGCTGAAATCTAGCCTCATCAACATGATGCAGGCTAGCCGATTTTGTGGCAAGCCTAACGAGGATGCCAACGCCCACCTCCTGGAGCTTTGCAAGACCGCAACCATATGGGGCGTTGCTGCTGATGCCATAAGGCTCCGCCCGTTTCCCTTCTCCCTTCTGGGGAAGGAGAAACAATGGTTTTATTAGAAAAAAGAAACCATCAGCATGTGGGACAAATTTTCCACGACATTCCTCGCTAAGTTCTTCCCGCTGGGAAAAACAAATTCCCTGTGCTGGAAAATTTCAAGTTTCCAGCAGACAGCAATGGAGTCCCCATCCCAGAAGCATGGGAGAGACTCCAAGAGTACATACTCGCCTGTCCTCATTATGGGATGGATGAGTGGCTCATACTCCAGAATTTCTACAATGTGCTAACTCCAACTTCGAGAGCCCACATCGATGCTGCTGTTGGAGGAGCTTTCCTCGACCTCAATATTACAAAAGCTAACACATTGGTAGAGAAAATGGTCTCCAACCAAGGGTGGAACGAAGAACGACTCCACCCCATGACCAAAGGTGGAATGCACACCATCAAAGAGATGGATATGCTCGCCGCGAAGCTAAACCTCCTTCTGAAGCGCCTAGATGAACGGGCGCAGTACAAGGATCACATGAACAACTACGCCCAAGCTATCAACTTCGCATGTGAAGTATGCGGAAATGGTGGACACTCGGGGAACGACTGCCCCGAGACCCGTGAAGACGCCGCTTTCATCAACAACAACAATAACGGGTACCGTCCACAGGGAGGTCAAGGGTGGAACCAATCGTGTCCACCTTATCAGGGAGGTAACAATTACAACTCCAATTACAATTTGAATTTTAATTCAAACCAACCTTCCATAAAAGATCTCGTTCTTGGCCAAGCTAAAATTCATGAAAATTTAACTAAAAAGCTTGCTGCCAACGATAAAATTCTTGAGAGCATAAATATGAAAGTTGAAACTCTTTCTTCCGCTCTTAAAAATCAATTAAGTTTTAATAAAATAGTTGAATCTCAGTTAGCCCAAATAGGAGTTGTTGTTCCTACTGTCGATGATGGGAAGATCCTTGGGCAACCCGAGGCTCCCATTGAAAATGTTAGCATGAAGTTCACCGGATGGGGGAACTCATTTCGGAGGGCACCACGCACTAACCATGCAGGTAAAATCATGCGACCTAGGATGAACGTGTGGGGAGGGCTAACAGCAAAACTACAGGGAGATCCAGGGGTGCCCATAATCAGTTGTTCCATTTATGATCATTTCTACGAATGGGCCCTCTACGATCTTGGGGCAAGCGTAAATATTGTGCCCAAGGTAATCTTCGAACAACTGCAGTATCCTGCTCTTTCCCCAACCCGTATGCTTGTACAGCTTGCAGATTCTATGATACGACATCCTGAAGGAATAGTCAAAAACATGCTCATACGGTTCAGGAACTCCTTCGTCCTAGCCGACATCGTTGTCCCACACATGGAAGGCGATCTGGGCATAGAACTTATTCTTGGACGACCCTTCCTGAGGGACGCTAGAGCGAAGATCGATGTAAGGACTGGAGAAATCCAGTTCCGCATCAGAAGTGATAACATATTTTTTAAATTTTTATACAGGAAGGAGTACCGATTCGCAATCCACCAAGGGTACGATGGTAGTGGTATCTAGGGAGAACCACTTCCCGAAACTCCGCCACCAATACAGCCAAGAGAGAAGAAACAAAAGAAGGCGTGGTGGAAGGTGGAAAGCTCGTCTCCGTCTACTTCTCTGAGATGACACAACAAGAGGTAAGTAACGACGGAGAAAAGTCTTGCTATCGGACTCTAAACAACGAGCCCTTGCCAAAGGTAAATTGGTATTTACCCCATATTTGATTTTCCAAAATTTACTTTTTTGCATTTGAATTTTCCACTGCATATTTAATTCCCCAATTTTTCCTTGCATGCTGGAATTTTTCTAGCCTTCTTTTCTTTTTACAACAAATCAAAATTATTTTCGAGCAACAAAATCTCTAGAAAAGAAATTTGAAAATCTTTTTCGAAGCAAGATTGAACCCAACACCTAGGCTTACAAAAATTTGACCGTTGGGGAGCCTGTGAGCCCTGGCTGTCAGCCAGTAGGTCCACTGGGGGGTCGAGCGACCCCAGGGGTCGGCTGACCCCACTTATCCGTTGCAGCCTGTCAGCCTTCTCCAATGGCTCCTAGCCATTGAGCCCGGCGCCTCCCCAACCATTTGCAGCTCATGCTCTTTAAATAGAAGCCGAGGGGTGAGTGTTGATCTCACACACTCAACTCTCATTCACTCACGCCCTCTTACACTCTTGCAAACTTTGCTCTCGGTTTTCATTCGATTTTGTGCTCAAGTACAAGTGCAAGAACTCTTTCTCTCTCATTTCTTTGCTGCAAGAAAGCCCACATTCTTGGAGGAACAACTTCGGGTAAGAGCTTCCATTTCATTTTTCTAACATAACCCGATTCGAGTTGTTCTTTATGTTCTTATTCAAGCATGAAGGGCATTAGGCGAAAGGTTTCCGGTGCATTGAAGAATGTGACGGGAGGAAGCTCGTCCCGTTCTTGGGGTGGTTCAAGCTCCCGCCACACTCCCGAACCTACACCAAGCCCAAGCGTGATGGACTACGAGGAAGAAGAACAAGAACAACAACAAGAAGCGCAAGCCGAACCTCAAGCTGAGGACATGGAGATGGATGTTGATGATGCACCCTACCTCAACTTGCGAGATGACCGTGAACGTCAAGCCTACGCCATCCTCAAGAATCAAAGCTTCGGTCACAACAAAGCTTTCAATTCAGACCTCCTCGCCAAAGCAGGTATGGACGTAGACTTTGCTATTGTTTGGCATGTAATTGGATGGGACGGTTTTGCGCCCGTTGAGGAGAATGGTTCTCGATTCCTCACCATCCAGTTTCTTTGCACTCTTCGAGAGGTGGATGACGGTGTTTCATTTTGACGTTTTGGGCATGATTACTACATCACATGGAAAGATTTGAGTCACCACCTCGGGTTTAGCAAACGCTTGCCGGTTTCTCTTGAAAAAGCTTGCTGTGGTTTTAATCGTCCTGATTTTATTTGATTGATTTCGGGTCAAGTTGTCCATGGCAAGTTTCCACCTCAGTGCAATGACATTCAAAATCCAACTCTTTGATTGATGCACAAATGGTTAGCCATCACTCTCTTTCCTAGAGATGATGTTGGACCCATGCGCAATCATGAGTTGATGATATTATATGCCATGGTCAACAAGATCAAAGTCTCCCCGTAAAGGCAATGATTTTGCAATGGCTTTCAAATTTCAAAATGACGGGTTCTATTGAGTGTACTTCTTTGATTACACGCATCGCTTCGAGTCTCGGGGTCTTAGATGGGAATGCCATTCCCTTCATTGAGGATCCCTGTGCTCTTATCGATGAAGCTTATTTGATTTATGGGCACACACTCAAGAAAGGCCCGAATGACTCGTTAATTTTCTTCTCGTTGGGTTATGCAAATGAAACCCGTTGCCAAACACGGGGTATCATTTGTATAACTGCTAGTCACTAACCACCCCTCTCATCCCAGAAGAGGTGGCACGCAGACATAGTGTTTCTGGTTTGCCTGGAAGGATGGCGCGAAAGAGGTCAAGAAGAGGAACCGAGCGAGTACCACCGCCACAGCAACCTCAGTCCTCATATCACTATGAGGCGGGTGGTTTGTCCTGGCACAGTGCGAGCACCGACGAGTGGGCACGCAGGCTCCAAGCCGCCGATCCACCAGCTCCAGTTCCGGCGGGATTCCGAACCTTGCACGACGAGCGACCTCTAGCCGCGACTTTGGCTCCATCACCCAGTAGCTAGGCGAGCTGCGTGTTCAGGCCAACAACATTGAGGATACGCTGCACCAACACGTTGAAACCAACCAAGCATGGCAGCAGTACACCGGCGATAGGATTCACGCCATGGAGCAGAGGCAACTGCAGCAACAGGGGGAGTGAAGGGCTTACTACTATTGGAGAGGGTTCAACCCCGACCAACAGTAGTGAGCCTGAAGCTAGCTTGAGGGAGGACCCCCACCAGAGGTATCTTGTATCTTGTATCTTAATTTTCATCTTAATCACTTTCAAAACTTTGTGCATGAAACAAAACAAAAATCTGCAAAACTAAAAACAAATAAAAATTTGCAAAACCCAAAAAGACCAAAAATATTTACTTGCTTCCTTATGTGTAGTAAGCATGGTGTAGTTTTCCTTGTTGAGATGATGAATAGTTGCTCTATTAATGTCTTTCATATGCCTAGTTGCAACTTAGTGCTCTTCCTAAGTTTTGAGTTTGTTGGCTAATGTTCAAACTTTAAACTTGAAACTTGGGGTAGCGAAAAGCATGATCCGAATCTAAGTTGTTAAGAGCTATGATATGGTTAAATAGAGTTTCTATAATCTTCTCCTAAGCAATGGTTGATTTCCAGAGTATTTATTTTCAAAAATACAAAAAAACAAGCAAAGTTCCTCAATGATTTGAAATTCCTATCCAAAGCCATATGTTGTTCCTATTAAAAACCTTTCACATATGCAACTTGTTATCTCATTGAGCGTTGTCAAATTGTTTTTGACCATTAGTGAGTTTCCTTTCATACTCCCATGATCAAGACCACGTACACACTCCACCATATGCTACGCTTCTACACAAGAAGCGAGCAAGTATTCCATTCATCCATCCGCAAATAAAAACTCCACTTTGCCTCATGACCACTCCCTCCAATGTTCCATAGGAAAAGGGAGGATGGGCTATACAAAAAAAAGAGAAAAGATGCATATCCAAAGAAGGTATGCCACATGCTCACAAGGCATGTTAAGAAAAAAAGAGAGATAAGAGATGCATACCCAAAGAGGGTATGCCACATGCTCACAAGGCATGTTAAAAAAGAAGAGAAAATAAGATATAGCCCATGCCCAAATGTAGAAAAAAGAAATGGAGAGATGGTTCATACAAAGGAGTTCATCCACCATCCACCAAAAATATCCACACACTTGCACTTCTTGATCAAGGTTTATGACTTGTCTCTCCTTTGGATCCGGTTTTTGACTTAGCAATACATGAGAAACAAGTGTGCCTTCATATCCTCCCATACCTACAGCTCCACAAATTTGAACTTTATAGATAGGGTGAGGAAGAAAGGCAAAATAAAAGGCCTTGGTGAGGAATCTTACAAAAGAGTGATCCGAGAGATCATTTGAGGAACTTTGAAATTTCTTTTGAAAAACCTTATAAAAACCTCCGGATTGATTGTTGAGCAAAGGAGTAAAAAATATTAGCACTCTACAAAACCGTTCTGACTCTCAACTGCCAATGATGAGGTAAAGCTATATGCCCCACAGGACTAAGGTAAGAGGTAAGAACAAGGCCAACTTATTCAAAATCATGGAAAGAACACTTTGTTGTGCCTAAGGTATATGTCAACATTGAAGCAACTCTTGAGCAACAACATAAAAGCCTTGTTTTGCTTGGGACGAGCAAAAAGCTAGCTTGGGGGTGTTGTTGACGGTCGTTAAGTGCGAAATCCGACCGTCAACTATACTCACAATCAAAGGAAAACTATACCTCTTACTCGCATACTTTTATCACTAACCTAGTTCCACAGTTGTTTTGTCACTAACCTAGTTCCACTGCTTAGTGTACCAGAGAAGTAGAGCCGGGGGAGGCTCACCTGGGGGTTGGCCGACCCCCAGGGTCGGCCGAACCTGGATGGATTCCAGTCCCCGTGCCCTTTGAGGTGGAATCGACGCCAAGTCTCCTGATTCGCCTGGCTAATGTTTCCATATGAAAAGATGGTGGGAACCGACCCTTGGAGCTATAAAAGGGGCCCCTTACCCCCCCCCCCCTCATTCCACACACACAACACTTGAAGCCTCTCTCTCCCTCTCACAAGACTTGTACTCCTTAGGGTAGTGGAGCTAGGCTAGTACTTCTCTCTTAGCGAAGCTAGTCATCCTCAGGGTCGGAGAAGCATTCCTCGGCCTTGGTAATGGCTTTGTATTCGAATAGTCAGTACTCTATTCTTAATGCAGAGATGAGCCTTGTTTGTTTATCTATCCTGGTAGTACATCATGACTTGTCTTGTTATGCTGCCTTGCTAGCTGATCTTGGCTTGGTGCTTCATACGTTATGCTTTATATATGATTAGGCCAGATGATCTGGGTAAGGATATCGGTTCTTTGTGCCTTCGGGCTTGCCTTAGCGTCTTACTTGTCCATCCGAAGGGTGGGAAACCCGGGGGCACTAGGGTAGTGACCTCATACACGAGCGTGGTGCTCGGGTATGCGGGATCCTTAGGATATGACCGTGCTCCACGGTGTGACTCGGGTAGACGGTAGGTGGTGACAGCCTTGTCCATCCGCTACGAAGCTGCTTCGTGGTTAGTGTACTCCTCAACGTTTGGGTACGTTGTAGGAGTTCTGAAAGATGTAACGGCCCGGATGTTCTCCGGGATGGGACATTCTCCCTGGTATCCCTAATTTTCCGGCACCTCCAGTCCTAACCATATGTATGTTGCATGACCCTTGCTTGCCTGAATAGATACTATTAGGACTTGTTGTATGCTTATGCTCCCACTAACCTTAGGTTTATTCATTTATTCTTTATCCAGAGTTGGCTTGAGCGTGTGTGTCCCATTACGCTCATTCATATCTTTATCATAACTTACCCCTGTATTGTTATAGTCTATATCTTATTTGTACCATCTCGATTATGTACCAAGTAAACTCTTTTACATCATGCCCTTCTTTGGGAAAATATAAATAACAATACCCGAATACTCTCTGGGTGAAATGCTACAACGGTATATCTATGCTCTTGCGCATTCATTCTATAATCGTTAAGACATACCACCATGGTGTTCCCTTGACGCCGCTGCTAGGGATGGGACTAACACCCTGGTTCCTAGTGGTGATGCTAAGGAATGCCAACAAGCATTTCTGGCGCCGTTGCCAGGGAGAGGCATTGATGTTTTAAGAAATTTACTAACACATGATCATGATGTTTTGTTTAACTATAGCTGTAGCTTATACAGGCTAATGTTGCTTTAGTTTTCTCCTCATTGGATGAAAACAAGGTAGTGTATGACTGGTTTCTCCTTGCCGACAAACTTCGTTGAAAATCTCGAGAAGCTTGTGAGAAGGGTCTGACCTCGCGTCGTCCCTCCTCAGATCTCGCTGTCAACAAGCGAACCAGTTCTTCAAGCACTATCAACAATCACCGAACCCATGGCTGACAAGACCCTCCGCGACTTTTCCGTCCCCTCCGCCGCCAATGTGGCGACTGGACCCAACGTTGATGTTGGGGACGTAAACTTTGAGCTTTAATCCAGCCTAATCAACATGGTGCAGGCTAGCCCTTTCTGGAGCAAACCTAACGAGGACGCCAATGCCCGCCTCCAAAATTTTCTGGAGCAATGCAAGACCGTAACCATACGGGTCGTTGCGGCTAATGCCATCAGGCTCTCCCTGTTTCCCTTCTCCCTTTTGGGGAAGGCGCAACAGTGGTGTTTCCAAAACACAGAAGCCGTCAGCACGTGGGACAAATGGTCGACGGTGTTCCTCGCTAAGTTCTTCCCGCTGGGCAAAACAAATGCCCTGCACGGGAAAATCTCAAGTTTCCAGCAGATAGGGATGGCTCGGGAGAGGCTTGGGAGAGGCTTCAAGAGTACATACTCGCCTGTCCTCATCATGGGATGGACGAGTGGCTCGTGCTCCAAAGCTTCTACAACGGGCTAACGACGACATCAAGAGCCCACCTTGACGCTGCTGCTGGAGGAGCTTTCCTGGACCTCACGATAACCAAGGCTATGACCTTGATAGAAAAGATGGTGTCCAACCAGGGTTGGATCGAGGAGCGTTCTCAACCCCGTACCAAAGGCGGAATACACATCGTCGAGGAGACGGATATGCTCACCGTGAAGATGGACCTCCTACTGAAGAGCCTAGATGAACGGGCGCAATAGAAAGAGTGTATGAACAACGACGCTCAAGCCATAGTCTCGCACCCCATGTGCGAGGTCTGTGCAATGGTGGACAATCGGGGAATGATTGCCTCGAGACCCGTGAAGACACTGCCTACATCAACAACAACAGCAGCGGGTACCGTCCACAAGGAGGCCAAGGGTGGGGCCAATCATGCCCACCATACCAAGGAGGAGGTAACAGTTCCAATTCTAATTATAATTCGAACTTCAATTCGAACTAACCCTCCATTAAAGATTTGGTTCTTGGCCAAGTAAAAATAAATGAATCTAAAAATAAAAAGCTTTCTACCAATGACAAAACTCTTGAGAGCATAAACTTAAAAATTGAAACTCTGTCATCTGCTCTCAAGAATCAACTAAGTTTGAAAGCCATTGCGAAAACATTGCTCAAATTGCTCAAATTGCTGCCGTTGTTTCTGCTATTGATTCTGGGAAGATCCCAGGGCAACCCGAGGCTCCCACTGAAAATGTAAGTATGGTGTCCACTGGATAGGGCAACTCATTCTGGCGGGCACCAAGGACTAATCATGCTGGAAGAATCGCGCGTCCAAGGACGAATGCCTGGGGAGGACTGACCACAGCAATACATGGAGACTTAGGGTTGCCCATGATTAAATGCTCGATCTATGACCAATAATGCGATCAGGCACTCTGCGACCTTGGGGAAAGCATAAACATCATGCCGAAGGTAATATTTGAGCAATTACAATACCCTGCTCTTTCCCCGACCTATATGTACGTACAGCTGGCCGACTCGACAATTCGATATCTCGAAGGGATAGTTGAAAACATGCTCGTACGAGTTAAGAACTCGTTCGTCCTCGCCAATTTCATCATTCTCGACATGGAGGGTGACACGAGCATACAACTCATCCTCGGACGCCCCTTCCTAAGAGACGTCAAGGCTAGGATAGACGTCAGGACAGGAGAAATCCATTTCCGTATTGGGACGGACAATATTTTCTTTGAATTTCAATACCGGAAGGAGCAGCGAATCATGATCCATCAAGGACATGACGGAAGTGGCATTTGGGGTGAATAGCTTCCTGCACCAAAAACCCCACCGACCACACAGCTCAAGAAAAAGAAGACAAAAAGGATGTGGCGGAAGATTTAAAGTTTGTCCTCGTCAAACTCTCTGCAACGAGGTGACAAGTGGTAAGTGATGATGGAGAAAACTCTTTCCTATTGGACTTTAAACGACCAGCCCTTGCCAAAGGTAAAATGGTATTTATCTCATATTTGATTTTTTCCAAAATTTTCTTTCTCACTTTGTTTTGAAATTGCCCACTACATATTTAGTTCCCCAAATTTTTCTTGCATGCTCAAATTTTTCTAGCCTTTTCTTTCTTTTTACAAAATCCCAAAAATATTTCTGAGCATCAAAATCTCTTGAAAAACAATTTGAATATCTTTTTGGATCATGTTTGGACCCAGCACCCAGGCATTCAAACACTTAGCCGTTGGGGAGCAAATGGGCCCTAGTGTCGGGCGACCCGAGTGGTCGGCCGACCCCACTTGACCGTTGCAGGCTGTCAGCCAGCTCCAATGGTCACTAGCTGTTGTGGCCTGCTCCTCCGCGACGTGTTCCTTGCTACTGTGCTTTAAAAAGGGGTCGAGGGGTGGGTGTTGAGATCACAGACTCAACTCTCATTCACTCACTCCCTCTCACACTCTTGCAAACTTTGCTCTCGGTTTTCATTCGATTTTGTGCTCAAGTTCAAGTGCAAGAATTCTCTCTCTCATTTCGTTGCTGCTAGGAAGCCCACATCCTTGGAGGAACAACTTCGGGAAAAGAATTTCCATTTCGTTTCACTAATGTAACCCGATTTGAGTTGTTCTTTGTGTTCTTGTTCAAGCATGAAGGGCATTAGGCGAAAGGTTTCCAGCGTGTTGAAGAAGGTAACAGGAGAAAGCTCATCCCGTTCTCGGGGTGGCTCAAGCTCCCGCCACACTCCCGAACCTACATCAAGCCCAAGCATGATGGACTACGAGGAAGAAAAACATGAACAACAAGAAGCGCAAGCCGAACCGCAAGCTGAGGACATGGAGATGGAGGACAATGATGCACCCTACCTCGACTTGCGAGACGACCACGAACGATAAGCATACGCCATCCTCAAGAATCGAAGCTTCGGCCACACCAAAGCCTTCGACCCGGACCTCCTCGCCAAAACAGGTATGGACGTAGACTTTGCTAATTTTTGGCATGCGATTGGATGGGATGGTTTTCTGACCATTGAGGAGAATGGTTCTCGTCTCCTCACGATCCAAATTCTTGCACTCTTCGAGAGGTGAATGACGGTGTTTTGTTTCGACTTTTTGGGCATGATTATTATATAACTTGGAAAGATTTGAGTCACCACCTCAATTTTAACAAATGCTTGCCATTCTCCTGAAAAAGCCTGCCGCAGTTTTAATCGTCCTGACTTTAGGGGTTTAATTTTGGGTGAAGTTGTTCATGGCAAGTTTGCACCTCGGTGCAATGACATTCAAAATCCAACTCTTCATTTGATGCACAAATGGTTAGTCATCACTCTCTTTCCAAAAGATGATGTTCGAACCATGCGCAATCATGAGTTGATGATATTATACGCCATGGTCAACAAGATCAAAGTCTCCCCCGTAAAGACAATGTTTTCGCAATGGCTTTCAAATTTCAAGATGGCAGGTCCTATTGAGTGTACTTCTTTGGTTACACACATTGCTTCGAGTCTCGGGGTCTTAGATGGGAATGCCATTCCCTTCATTGAGGATCCCCATACTCTTATCGATGAAGCTTATTTGATTTATGGGCACACACTCAAAAAAGGCCCGAATGACTCTTTGATTTTCTTCTCCTTGGGCTATGCAAATGAAATCCTGTTGCCAAACGCAGGGTATCATTTGTATAACTGCCAGTCACTAACCGCCCCTCTCATCCCAGAAGAGGCGGCATGTAGACATAGTGTTTCTGGTTTGCCTAGCAGGATGACGTGAAACAGGTCAAGGAGAAGAACCGAGCCACCACCACCGCCACAGCAGCCCCAATCTTCGTATCACCATGAGGTGGGTGGTTCGTCCTGGCACAGCGCAAGCACCGATGAATGGACATGGCAGGCCCCAAGCCACCGATCCACCAGCTCCAGCTCCGGCGGGATCCCAAACCTTGCACGACAAACGACCTCTAGCCGCGACTTCGGCTCCCATCACCTAGCAGCTAGGCGAGCTGTTGGTCCAGGCCAACAACATCGAGGATACATTGCATCAACACATTGAAAACAACCAAGCATGGCAGTAGTACACCGGCGATAGGATCCACGCCATGGAGCAGAGGCAGCTACAGCAGGAGGAGGAATGGATGGCCTACTACCGTTGGAGAGGGTTTAACCCCAACCAACAGCAGTGAGCCTGAAACTAGCTTGGGGGAGGAACCCCATGAGAGGTATCTTGTATCTTAATTTTCTTTACCGCTTTCAAAACTTATGCATAAAACAAAATAAAAATCTGCAAAATTAAAAACAAAATAAAAATTTGCAAAACCCAAAAAGACCAAAAATATTTACTTGCTTTCTTTATGTGTAGTAAGCATGGTGTAGTTTTTCCTTGTTGAGATGATGAATAGTTGCTCTGTTAATTTTCTTCATATGCCTAGTTACAACTTAGTGCTCTTCCTAAGTTTTGAGTTTGTTGGCTAAGTGTTCAAACCTCTTCCTAAGACTTCCAAGACGGCATCCAAGAAGGCAGCCAAGAGTCCGTCAAAGGAACCTACTACTGCAGCAGTAGCCAAGAGTGCAGCTAGTGAAGGCAAGAAAGAGTACAGCTGGTGATGCCGCTACTGCTGACAAGGCTGTTCAGCCAAGAGTGTAGGTAGTACAAATGATGTCGCTACTGCTGCCAAGGCTGCTGTAGCTAATGATGATGCTCCTGCAGCCAAGAGCAAGGCTGCTGCAGCTAATGATGATGCTCCTGCAGCCAAGAGGAAGGTTGCTGCCAAGGCTGCTGCTGAGGGTTCAAAGAGGTAGAAGCCCCTCAAAACCTATAAGAAGTCGCCTAATAAGAAGAAGGGTGCAGCATCAGCATCAGCATCACCATAGGCTAGGACAACCCAAAATACAAATATGGAGAGCTAATGTTGACATATGCTAAATTTGAGAGCTCCGGACCTGCAACCAAGTCACTGCATAGTAACTACTTGAAAGGATGTGGGGAAAAGAAGAATGGTATAGTGGTCCAGTACAAGCGTATCCATCTCCGGCGAACAACTGACACATAGTGTTTCGCCGATAATTTTAGTGACTTGTATGACCTCTTGAATGTTGATGCATTGAATGTGTCTCTTCTCCGCTGCTTCACACTGTAAGTTGCTCTAATATGATTCTCTCTACTCATTTGTTGCATCTTGATAGTTCATCGGAAGCATATAGTTGTCTTAACAGTGTTCTTTTCCTCTTAACTTTAGGCACATGGTACAGGAAACAAAGGAAAGGTCTGCGCCTGTGGGCTTCTGAAAGTGCATTTGGCCCCCTAAGTGGATTTTGGTGTTGATGACATGCATAATTAAGGAGCTAATGAGATTATCGAGTTTTGAAAAGGTTATGATGCAATGAAATAAAAGATATGCGTAAAAAGACGCCAAATCGCTTAATGGACGGTGTTGGAGCTCAAAAGGAGATATTTATTATGTCTCTATTTTGAATTTGAATATAGGAAACACCATACTATTAAGAGGGAATGCAAAAAGATGATCTGAAGATGCTAAAGTGCCTTCTTAAGAAGCCAAAACCTAAGAGAGACACAAAGCACTCACTTGAGCACTTAACCCTGCAAAATTTGCTTGGGTCAGAATTTTCGTTCAGAGGTTGGAAGTTCTGACCATGGTCGGATGTTTAACTTCCGACCAGGGGTCCTCGGCCTGAAATTAATTGATGGGTCAGAAGTTCCAACCCCATGTCGGAAGTTCCGACTAGTGTACCTTCAGCACATAACGGCTAGTTTTTGGGGCTCGGGTATAAATACCCCTTCAGCCCCCCCCCATTCATCACCGCTGACTTAACCCGAGACAAACACCCCCTTGAGCATTCACTCCACTCCCCCTCTCCCTCCTTGAGCCAATCCTTGCATTGAATTGAGTTAGGGCTTGGGTGTGAGAGAGATTGAGGTGTGTGACTTGGCCCCTTGAGCAAGAGTGCATCCATCTTCATCTCAAGAGCACTTGAAGCATCTCCAAGCATCGATTCATGTTTGTTACTCTTGAAGCTTGCTTCTAGACGGTACGACGTCGCCCGTGGAGCGTCCTCTCGTGTGTGTGCGCCTCGGGAAGTTTGTATTGCCCAATCCTTTGTGAATTTGATAGTAAGTGATTCAATCCTCCTTTGTGGTTGATTGAATGAAAAAAGGGTTAGTGAAGACCCTACTCTTTGTGAGCTCCACAACGGAGACGTAGCTTCCTTTGTGGGAGTGAACTTTGGGAACAAATCGCTTGACTCTTGTTCATATTATTCATATCTAGTTCTTGTTGACCTAGAGCTTGTTTTGACCTGATCTACGTTCTTGTGTTGGTGAGCTTGCTAGGGTTGGTTGTAGAAGGTTCCTAGCATCTATACACAACTTCTGATTCAGCCAGGTTCTTCAGTTTCGAGCTTAATTTTGAATCTCGTATTAGGACATTCTTGGTTGTTGGAATTTCCTATACAGTGTTGGAAGTTCTGATAGGTTTAATTTCTGGGAAGAATTTTCAGGTTTTGCAGGTTCGCCTATTCACCCCCCTCAAGGCATCACCAAGAAAGGTCTATGCAATCCGCCACTCCGCTCGTGTATCCATCCATGAAAGGTCTATGCAATCCGCCACTCCGCTCGTGAACCCATCCATGAAAGGTCTATGCAATCCGCCACTCCGCTCGTGTATCCATTAGTATCATGAGAGTATGGGCTATCCTGAAAAAAATGATTATAAGAAAAGAAGATAGGAAAAGAGATAGAACCCATACTCTCCAAAATCAAAAGAGCTCAGGTGTGCAAATAAAAGACCAAAATATTCCAGTGTGAGTCCATTCTCTTCCTCTCCCCTGAAAATTATATCTTCCATAAGATCAGAATTTGATTGGGTACCTACCTTCTTCGAACCACTCTTCAGCTTGGCAATAAAGGTAAACCAAAGTATGCAACACTCTTCCTACCCATGAGCTCCACATATCAGACTTAGAAGTAGGAAGGAGATGGTCAATTACCGACGATGGTGAGGATCATACACCTTGAGGGACTTTGAGAGTACCACTAGGGATTCTAAAAAAACCATTGTTTTGAAGAAACTATCAAAATTCTTAGAAGGAACCTAAACAGGTGGCAGTAAAAACGCTGGTGGAATCTGTTCAGTTTCTCAACCGCTCAAGGCGAGGGATGAAATGTGACTTAGCCCCACACTCCAAACCAAGGTACGATCAGCATCCTCAGGTACATACGAGTATGAGTAATTTGTTATGCACAATGTACCTGAAGGGGGTGGACATTGATGCAACTCCTGATCCGCCGAGCCTAAGTATTAAGCCTTACTCGAGGACAAGCAAGAGTTTAAGCTTGGGGGTGTGTTGGCGGCCTTTATCCAACCATCGTCCGTCAACTTCTCGGGAACAATTTAGAGCTTTGCATTATGTTCCATACATATTTTATTTAAACTAATAAAATTCCACAAGTTTTGGATGAGTTTTCTATGCAGGAACATGTGTGCCAAAACTGAGTCAAAATGGGGAAAATCCCAGGCCGACCGGCCTACACCAGGCAGACTGGCCTAGACCCACCTCGATCTGCCACATCACCAGTCCAGGGGTCAAGAAACACAATCAAGATGATCCTGGATCGTACACTCGAAGGCGGTTCAATCATTCGACCCGAATGGCTGTAACACCCAAAATATAGGAGTTGAAACTTTTAAAAGTATTTTCATAAAAAAAATCATAAATTAAAATTGTGCATGCATCTTTATTACTTTTCTTCTCCTATTCTTTCTTTCAGCCAGCCCAATTCTTTTCCTCTACTTCTTTTCTTTTCCCGCGGCCCACTCCGTGCCCGATTCCCTCACCCGACTCTTTCTTCCTTTGACAGCTAGGACCCACCTGTCGGCGCCTTCTCCTTCTTTCTTCTTTCCTTACAGAGTCCGGATCGATCCTGCGCCGTCGTTCGCGCCCCTTCTTTCTTTCTTCTTACCCCGAGTCCTGATCGATTTCGCGACGCCGCCTTCCTACTCCCGGCCGATCCGCCCCTATATAATCCCGCTGAAACCTCGCTTTGCAACCAGAGCCAAGCTCAAATCTTTTCCCCTACACAACATTGTCGCACGCCGCTGGAAGTTGCACCTCGGAGGAACGCCGCCGTCCCATGTCGCCGATTCACCGTCAACTCGCCGATGTGCAGTTTCTCCGCCGTCTTCAACTCTCGCCAGAGCTCCACGAGTTGGTGAGTATCAAGCCGCACCAGATTCCCCTCTCTCTTTTGCTCCACCGCCAACCAGATTCCTCGCCGGACCCCTGTTTCCAACCGCCGCCGTGGTCGCCAGTTCACAGCCGCCGCACAGCCATCCCGTGACCGCCCTCATCTTCGCCGTACCGCCCGCTCACTTCCCGTCATGAACCCAGCTTGAATCAAGCCCCGGAACACCAGATTCGGTGAAGCTCCGGCCGTCCGCCGCCGCACTCGCTCGCCTCCGACGCCCAGTAAAACTCCGCTTCGCCCGACCCTTTTCATCCCGTCGAGCCGACCCTTCCTCTGCCGCTCGATCTAGATCTAACGGCCAGAATCAATCTTTACTTTACACGGCCGATTTACCCGACCTTTTCCCTACTCAGCCGATTCGCCCGACCCTTATCCCGCCGATTCGTCCGATCCGCCGCCGATTCTGATCTAACGGATTAGGTTCACCGGACCCTAGCCGTTCCCGAAACTTTTGCAGGAAGATCCCTAGGTTTTTCAGAAATCAACCCGCAGTCCAGATCAGTAGAAAATAATTAGAGTTGAGCCCTTTCTTTTTTCTATCCCGACTCCTAACTTTTCTAGATTTAGTACCCACCGACCAGAATCTCTAGTTTTGTACCCCGACCCTCTGTTTAAGGTTTAATTATGTTTTGGCCCCTGAATCCTTCAGATTTAACCTCGGGAGATTTAAAACTCTAGCAGTTAAGTCCCTAGATCACTGTTTTAGCCATATCATCATCGTTTCAACTCCGATTTCAGCGATTCTTGAGCCCACCCGATCCATGCATCATGAACTACAACTTTAGCATCTTTTCACTTTCTGTTTGTACCGTTTGTTGTATTGTTTCTTCTTTGTTTGTGTATGCTTGTTTGTGTGATCGCGTAGACAACGTGACGTTCGAGCCAAATCAAGAGCAAGCTTACGAGGAAGAGAATCAGCAGTTGCTTGAAGAAGGCAAGTGGATTTCCCCCTCTGCATATTCTATTTGATCCCAACAACAGCATGAAAATTCACTTTACTTCAATGTTGCTTGCATAAACTTGATGGGTTACCTATGCTAAGGACATACCTAGTCTTTTACCCCAAACCTTGAAACACCTGGGTTTACTACTTTGTTGGGTAGTTTCGCTTAGTTGCAAACTTTGGGATTGGTATTGGTTTACTCTTTTGCTTATGTCGATCACGCTTCGTATTGTGGTTTTATCGCGCAATTTCAAGATCAACTTTGTTTAATGGGAACATGGAGAACCACCCAAGTGAACAGTGCAACCACAAAGTCATATGGCTCTGACCTTAGCCAATTAATTAGATGTGTAGTTTGCTGGTGGCCTTACCGAAAGGGCAAGGAGGGGGTCGGTGATAGGGGTCATAGCCCGGTCCTCTTGGGGTAGCTGCCTTGGCTATGGAGCTGACCATTAGGGAGGTTTATGGACCACGCCGCTACTGAAACTCTAGCGGGCTGCCTAGCTCTTGACATGTCTTTGTAAAGGCTTCGTAGTGTACCCTCGCCACTCACCTCGGAAGTGTTTAAGGGCCTTGCAAACCCGGGCGACTCAGGGAAACACGATTTGTGGGTAAAGTGTACTCACGGTTAAGAGTGGCTTTGACCCTCACATGATAATGAAACTTGAAGATTAATTAAATTGTGGTTCGTGGTTTATGTTATGGTTGTTGGAATCTTTGTGTTTTTGCTAAAGTGGGTCGATATAAACTTAAACCTAGTAATAGATGCTTGATAATAAATATTTGACCAACTAAAAGCAACCGCTGCTGCAAACCCTAGCCTATCCTTGATGGCCTTGCATTTTCACCCTACTTGCTGAGTACCAACCATAAGAGTACTCACCCTTGCCCCCTGCTGTTCAGAAGAGAACTTTGAAGAAGAGATCTTCGACGACTTCGAGGAGTTTTAGGTCCTGCGTTCACCAGTCATCGTCTGTGGAAGACGGAGTTGTTGGAGACTTCGTATAGGGTATAACGGTTTATCATTTAAAGACATTTGTGTCTCTTTTATACGGAGTGTAATATTGTTAAATACTTTACTTAGTTACTTTTTGAGCATTGTCTTTGATATATTACACTTTCCGTCTACCATATGTGTGAGAACGAGATCCTGGCGCACATATGAGATGCATCTGGTTCTTTCTAGAATCGGGTGTGACAGAAGTGGTATTAGAGCTATGTTGACTGTAGGACGCTAGCCTAGATAGAAATGGTCGAAATTAAGGATTTATCTTCTAGAAAGCCATATCAGCATCAAAAATTCCGGTTTACTTTATATTTCCGCATAAAAACCTATGTTTACATAAAACTTCTATTATTTTCTTTCTTAAAGAAAAACATCCTGAATTTTACTCCCGCTCTGCCAGATGGTCAGAATTTACCAAACTGCTGGCAAGCGCACCGGAGGACGCCAAGTTCGCATTGCCCCAGTTGAACCAACTTCTCCTACCCCAGTTCCAGCCCCTGTTGAAGAGGAGGAAGCTACGGAGGAAGAACCCGAGGAAGTCTATTATTTCGTGGATGGTGAAGATGGTCGAATCATGGCAATTGATGAAGAAGGAAACCAGTTCACACCACCGGCATCACCAGTCATTAAGAGATCGCCACCACCCCCAGTTGTCCCTGCTCCAGCCCCCTCCCCAGCACCGGACGTCGCTGAAGGAAGCTTGAGTAACTTCGAAGATATTAGAAGAGACGATGACGAGGACAACAACAACGATGAAGACAACGACGATCAGAGTGATGAAACTCCAGGGATGAGGCCACTTGTCTCTAGTGCTACAAGGTGTTCTTCAAGAGTTGGGCAACCGCGTGAAACCTCACTACCACACGCACCACTACACCGACCCCGCGCTCGGCGACTACTACCTCTCTCGCGTCCACATCAGGATGGAAAGTGCCAGAGGCCTGAGGACTCTCACTGCACACGACTCCACCACTCCCCACGCTACTTACGACGCCGCCGTCAGCAGTGCCGCCAGGAGAGCTCTATGGTCCATCTGCCACACCTACCGCCAGGAGCTTCAGAACACGGAGTATCGCCACCTTCCTCGCCGCCTCAGTGGAACTGAAGAGACTATGATTACTCTGGGTGAAGATGACGAAGACCGCCTCAACACTCTTGCTCGAGTCACCGCCGCTCTCAACATTGAGCTGGAAAGCGTCATCACTGAGCTGGACGATACTCAGGACAAACTACTGGAGGCCCATGAAAAGATCCGCATACTGGAAGCTTGACTTGAGGGAAGAGCGCCGCCACCCCCACAGATGGATGAACCCCGCTTTCCCGCGTTGTCACCGCCCCGCAAGAAACTTCGTCACGGCGAACCCGGCTCCATAACTCGCCCCGAGGAATAGGCACTTAGGCTCTTAGGCTAGTATCTCTTAAAGTTCTCGTTAGAATCATTTTCACTTGAGAGGACGACGATGTAATGATGATTGCTTGAGAACAAATGTTTGCTTT
The DNA here is from genome assembly GCA_032594955.1 of Panicum miliaceum. Classification (NCBI taxonomy): domain Eukaryota; kingdom Viridiplantae; phylum Streptophyta; class Magnoliopsida; order Poales; family Poaceae; genus Panicum; species Panicum miliaceum. The sequence continues at coordinate 17,869,213 of CM064068.1, forward strand.
GAGTACTATAAGAATTGCTTGATATAATATATACAGTAATATTAGTTGGAGTCCTATAAATCCATATTTTGTTAAAATATTATTTCCTATCTACCTATAACTAGTACACCTGTCTTATCCTGGGTTTATTCCCTAACGGTCAGATGGTGAACACTAGGACAGGTGGAGGACAAAATATCCCTAGCTCTAGGCGTGATCGCGTAGTCAATCAACAGAGTCAGTTGCCAACACCGCCCAATCCAACAATGGAGCAATTCTTGGCCGCACAGATGCAGGTGTTGCAGAACCTCACTGCCACCATCCAGAACATAAAAGCTCAACAGAATCAGCAAGCACCACAGCAAAACCCGCCACCAAGAGACAAACACAGAGAATTCATGAGCCACCACCCTCCTACCTTTTCTCACTCTATGGACCCCTTGGACGTTGATGATTGGTTGAAGGTCATCACTAAGAAGCTGGACATCACCCAATGCAGTGACCGTGAAAGGGTCCTGTATGCTGCAGGATGTCTGGAAGGTGCACCCGCTGATTGGTGGGATGCTTTCACTGCTGCCCACGCCAATGCCAACACTATCACCTGGGAGGAGTTCAGAACCAACTTCCGCAGCCACCATATCCCAGCAAGACTAATGAAGCTCAAGCAGAAGGAGTTCCTGAACCTGAAGCAAGGTAGCATGACTGTCAGTGAGTACCGAGATAAATTCACTCAGTTGTCTCGTTACGCGCCTCATGAGGTGGATAGTGACGCAAAGAGGCAGGAGCGCTTCTTGGAAGGTCTGATAGGGCCGCTCAACTATCAGCTGCACAGTCACACTTTCCCAAATTTCCAGACTCTGCTAGACAAAGCCATTGGTCTGGAGAGCAAGCACAAGGAGCTTGGGGAACATAAGCGAAAACTTCAGTCCCAGGGACAATCCAGCAGCAATACCCGACCCCGCTACAACACACCCCAGGGATTTCAGTCGCGCTTTGGAGGACAAGATGGAGGATATCAGCTGTCGCATCCGATCCTAGAAAGAACCAGATGCATCTCATATGTGCACCAGGATCTCGTTCACACACATATGGTAGACGGAAAGTGTAATATATCAAAGACAATGTTCAAAAGTACTAAATAAACTATTAACAATATTACACTCCGTATAAAAGAGACACAATTGTCTTTAAACGGTAAACCGTTATACCCTATACGAAGTCTCCAAACTCCGTCTTCCATAGGCGATGACTGGTGAACGCAGGACCTAGAACTCCTCGAAGTCGTCAAAGATCTTCTCTTCAAAGTTCTCTTCTGAACAGCAGGGGGCAAGGGTGAGTACTCTTATGGTTGGTACTCAGCAAGTGGGGTGAAAATGCAAGGCCATCAAGGATAGGCTGAGGTTTGCAGCAGCGGTTGCTTTTAGTTGGTCAAGTATTTATTAACAAGCACCTATTAACTAGGTTTAAGTTTATACCAACCCACTTTAGTAGAATCACAAAGATAACATCAACAATATCATAAACCACGAACCACAATTTAATTAATCTTCAAGTTTCATTATCATGTGAGGGTCCAAGCCACTCTTAACCGTAAGTACGGCTGTTATAACAGTTTTACACTCTGCAGAGGTTGTACACTTTACCCACAAATCGTGTTTCCCTGAGTCGCCCGGGTTTGCAAAGCCCTTAAACACTTCCGAGGTGAGTGGCGAGGGTAGACTACGAAGCCTTTACAAAGACATGTCGAGAGCTAGGCAGCCCGCTAGAGTTTCAGTAGCGGCGTGGTGCATAAACCTCCATAATGGTCAGCTCCTTAGCAAAGGCAGCTACCCCAAGAGGACCGGGCTATGACCCCTATCACCGACCCCCTCCTTGCCCTTTCGGTAAGGCCACCAGCAAACTACACATCTAATTAATCGGCTAAGGTCAGAGCCATATGACTTTGTGGTTGCACTGTTCACTTGGGTGGTTCTCCATGTTCCCATTAAACAAAGTTGATCTTGAAATTACGCAATAAAACCACAATATGAAACGTGATCAACATTGCCAAAAGAGTAAACCAATACCAAACCCAAAGTTTGCAACTAAGCGTAACTACCCAACAAAGTAGTAAACCCAGGTGTTTCAAGGTTTGGGGTAAAAGACTAGGTATGTCCTTAGCATAGGTAACCCATCAAGTTTATGCAAGCAACAATAAAGTAAAGTGAATTTTCATGCTGTTGTTGGGTTCAAATAGAATATGCAGGGGGGAAATCCACTTTTCTTCAAGCAACTGCTGATTCTCTTCCTCGTAAGCTTGCTCTTGATTTGGCTCGAACGTCACGTTGTCTACACGATCACACAAACAAGCATACAAAAACAAATAAGAAACAATACAGCAAACAATACAGACAGAAAGTGAAAAGATGCTAAAGTTGTAGTTCATCATGCAAGGATCATGTGGGCTCAAGAATCACTGAAATCGGAATTGAGATGATGATGATATGGTTAAAACAGTGATCTGGGGACCCAACTGCTAGAGTTTTGAGTCTTCCCGAGGCTAAATCTGAAGGATTTAGGGGCCAAAACATAATTAAACCTTATACAGAGGGTCGGGGTACAAAACTAGAGATTCTGGTCGGCGGGTACTAAATCTAGAAAAGTCAGGGGTCGGGATAGAAAAAGAAAGGGCTCAACTCTAATTATTTTCTACTGATCTGGACTGCGGGTTGATTCTTGGAAAACTTAGGGATCTTCCTGCAAAAGTTTCGGGAACGGCTCGGGTCGGGTGAATCTAATCCGTTAGATCAGAATCATGCCGCGGGTCGGACAAATCGGCGGAGTAGCAGTCGGGCGAATCGGCGGTATGAAGAGTGGGTCAGGTGAATCGGCTGAGTAAGGAAAAAGGTCGGGTAAATCGGCCGTGTAAAGTGAAGATTGATTTTGGCCGTTAGATCTAGATCGAGCGGTAGAGGAAGGGTCGGCTCGACGGGACAAAAAGGGTCGGGCGAAGCGGAGTTTTACTGGACATCGGCGGCGAGCGAGTGCGGCGGCGGATGGCCGGAGCTTCACCGAATCCGGTGTTCCAGGGCTCAATTCAAGCTGGGTTCTTGCTGGGAAGTGAGTGGGCGGTACGGTGAAGGTGAGGGTGATCACGGGATGGCTGTGCGGCGGCTGTGAACTGGCGGCCACGGCAGCGGGCGGAAACAGGGGTCTGGCAAGGAAATCTGATTTGCGACGGAGCAAGAGAGAGAGAGAAATCTGGTACGACTTGATACTCACCTACTCGTGGAGCTCTGGCGAGAGTTGAAGACGGTGGAGAAGCTGCGGAACGATGAGTCGACGGAGAATCGGCGACACGGCACGGCGGCGTTCCTCCGGGGTGCAACTTCCAGCGGCGTGCGACAATGTTGTGTAGAGGAAAAGATTTGAGCTTGGCTCTGGTTGCAAAGCGGGGTTTCAGCGGGATTTTATAGGGGCGGATCGGCCAGGAGTAGGAAGGCGGTGTCGCGGAATCGATCAGGACTCGGGTTAAGAAGAAAGAAAGAAGGGCGCGAACATCGGCGCGGAACCGATCCGGACTCTGGGTAAGGAAAGAAGAAAGAAGAAGAAGGCGCCGACAGGTGGGGCTTAGACGTCGGTGAAAGCAAGGGTCGGGTGTGGGAATCGGCCACTGAGTTGGCCGCGGGAAAAGAAAAGAAAAAGAGGAAAAAGGAATTGGGCTGGCTGGAAGAAAGAATAGGAGAAGAAAAGAAATAAAGATGCATGCACAATTTTAATTTATGATTTTTATGAAAATACTTTTAAAAGTTTCAACTCCTATATTTTGGGTGTTACAAAACCTACCCCCCTTAAAAAGAATCTCGTCCTCGAGATTGGGAAGGACTAGGGAACAGCTGAGGGAATTCTGCAATCAGTTCATCTTCTCTTTCCCAAGTAGCCTCGTCCTCTGAGTGGTGACTCCACAGTACTCTGCACATTTTGATCACCTTGTTCCGGGTAACCCTCTGAGATGTTTTCAAGATTCTAACCGGATGCTCTGCATAAGTTAAATCTTCTTGCACATCCAGTTCCTCCAACGGTAATTGCTCCTCTGGCACTCTCAAACATTTCTTTAACTGTGATACATGAAACACATCATGAACATCAGACAATCTTACTGGTAACTCCAATTGATATGCCACCTCACCTTTCCTTTCCAAGATCTGGAAAGGACCAATATAACGTGGTGACAACTTTCCCTTCACTTTGAATCTGCGCAAACCTCTGAAGGGTGATACCTTCAAATACACAAAATCTCCAACTTCAAATGTCAATTCCCTTCTTCGTGTATCAGCATAACTTTTCTGTCGTGACTGGGCAGTCTTGAGATTATCCCTGATTATCTGGACTTGTCTATCCGCTTGTTGAAGAATCTCTGGTCCAAAAACTTGACTTTCTCCTGTCTGATTCCAATACAGGGGTGTCCTGCATTTTCTTCCATATAATGCTTCAAATGGGGCCATCTTGAGACTTGCTTGGTAACTGTTATTGTAGGAGAATTCTGCATATGGCAAACTTTTATCCCAACTACCTCCATGCCTGAGGGCGCACGCTCTCAGCATATCCTCTAGTACTTGATTCGTTCGCTCAGTCTGACCATCTGTTTGCGGATGATATGCAGAACTGAAATTGAGCTTTGTATCCATGGATTCAAGTAATTTATGCCAGAAACGCGACGTGAACTGAGTACCTCAATCAGACACTATCTTCTTTGGAACACCGTGCAGACACACAATTCGTGACATGTACAGTTCGGCTAACTTGGTTCCAGTGTATGTGGTTTTGACTGGGATGAAATGTGCGACTTTTGTCAATCTGTCCACAATAACCCATATCGAGTCGTAACCATCACGAGTACGGGGTAACCCTACAATGAAATCCATACCAATCTCTTCCCATTTTCATTCAGGTACTTTCAAAGGCTGGAGTAAACCTGCTGGTCTCTGGTGTTCTGCCTTCACTCTCTGGCACACATCACACAAAGCTACGTGAGTTGCTACGTCTCTTTTCAAACCATACCACCAGTACCTTTCTTTCAAGTCTTGATACATTTTGGTACTTCCAGGATGAATGGAATAAGCGGAATCATGTGCTTCCTTCAAAATAAGTTCACGAAGGTGATCAATTTCGGGTACACAGATCCTTTTTCTGAACCAAACAGTTCCTTGTTCATCTTCGGTGAAATACTTAGTTTTGCCTAAACCAATCTGAATCTTGATCTCTTTGATCTTAGCATCTTTCAACTGTCCTTTTCTGATCTCTTGCTCTAATGTTGGTTCCATCTCCATGGTTATGGCTTCCGCTTGTGTGACAATTCCCAAATTCAAACGTGCCATCTCCCAACATAATTCTTGAGGCATCAATCGAGCAATCATCATATTAGCTTGTCCTTTCCGGCTTAGGGCGTCTGCCACAACATTGGCCTTGCCTGGACGATACTGAATATCCAAATCATAGTCTTTGATTAGTTCTAGCCATCTGCGCTGTCTTAGGTTAAGATCCTGTTGCGTGAAGATGTACTTCAGACTCTTATGGTCCGTGAAGATCTGACACTTGTTCCCGATCATGTAGTGCCTCCAAATCTTCAATGCGTGCACGACGGCAGCCAATTCCAAGTCATGGGTAGGATAGTTCTGCTCATGCTTTCTCAGCTGTCTTGAAGCATAGGCCACAACTTTGCCTTCTTGCATTAACACACATCCAAGACCCATCCGTGAAGCGTCGCAAGACACATCAAACCCTTTGTGGATATCTGGCATTATCAACACAGGGGCAGTGGTCAATCTTGTCTTCAGCTCTTCAAAACACTTCTGGCATGTATCATCCCACTTAAATTCTTTCCCTTTTTCCAACAGAGAAGTCATAGGTTTCACGATCTTTGAGAAGCCTTTAATAAATCTGCGGTAGTAGCCTGCAAGTCCGAGAAAACTTCTGATTTCAGGCACAGTCTTCGGTGGATTCCAATTCAGAACATCTTGAACTTTACTTGGGTCTACTGCAATTCCTCCATCTGTGATAACATGTCCAAGGAAAGAAACTTCTCTCAACCAAAAATCACATTTGCTCAGCTTGGCATATAACTGATTCTCTCGGAGTTTCTGTAACACTATCCTCAAGTGCTCTTCATGTTCTTCCTCGTTCTGTGAATACACCAAGATGTCATCAATGAACACAACCACAAACTTGTCAAGGTATTCCATGAAAACCTTGTTCATCAGGTACATGAAGTATGCTGGTGCGTTGGTCAATCCAAACGACATCACGGTAAACTCGTACAGACCATATCTAGTAGTGAAGGCTGTCTTGGGTATATCCTCCGGTCAGATCCTTAGCTGATGATATCCTGATCTCAGATCAATCTTGGAGAAAACCTTGGCACCTCTCATCTGATCAAACAAATCTTCAATCCGCGGCAGTGGATATTTATTCTTGATTGTCACATCGTTCAGCGACCTGTAGTCTACACACATCCTTCTGCTGCCATCTTTCTTATCGACAAAGATCACGGGTGCTCCCCACGGGGATGAGCTAGGACGGATAAATCCCTTAACTAACATTTCTTCTATTTGTTTCTTTAGTTCACTTAGATCCTTAACATCCATTCTATAGGGTCTTTAAGAGATAGCTGCTGTACCAGGTAAAAGATCAATACTGAACTCAATGTCACGAACAGGTGGCATAGCTGGTAAATCTTCCGGAAAAACGTCGAGGTATTCACTGATAACTCTGATATCATCCAGAGGCATTCCCTTCATTTGGTTCACTGTCCCAACTCTACTGGGTGGAGCTGATGCCACAAACTCTATTTTATCTCCTTGAGGGCTGGTCAAGAGCACCGATCTCTTGCGACACTGAATAACACCATCACATCCTGATAACCAATCCATTCCGAGGATCACGTCGATGCCGTTAGTCTTTAGGACTATTAGATTGGCTAGGAATTCTATACCCATAATATTCATGCTGACCCTTGGGCATATGTGGCTGGCTTTCAATTCCTTGCCCGGGGAGCTTACTAGTAATATTTGTTTCATAGGACTCGTTGCTAAATTATGTTTTGCAGCAAATTGCTCAGTAATGAATGAATGTGATGCTCCAGAATCAAATAAAACTGATGCAGGTTCAGAATTAACAAGAAACGTACCGAGCACAACATCGGGAGCCTCTTCAGCTGTTTCTGCAGCCACATGATTCACCTTTCCGCGCACGCAGTTCTGTTGTCCTTTGTTGCCCAGTGGTGTCTGGTTACTGTTGCGCGGCTGCTGCTGCTGGGGAGTCTGCCTTTGTCCACTGTTCCTCTGATTCTGAGGGGTTTGCGCATTACGCTTCGGGCAGTTGTTAGCGTAATGACCCAGTTCTCCACATTTGAAACATCCGTTAGGTTGGACCGGGGTGACTCGTACTGGTGCACCTGTGGCATAGCCTGGACGGTACGGTTGTGGGTTGGAGTTGCGCTGAGTCTGCTGGTTGTAGCGTTGAGGCTGCTGTGGAGTTCTTTGATTCTGTTGGTTCTTCGGATATCCTCCACCTTGTCCTCCAAAGCGCGACTGAAATCCCTGGGGTGTGTTGTAGCGGGGTCGGGTGTTGCTGCCGGATTGACCTTGGGACTGAAGTTTTCGCTTGTGCTCTCCAAGCTCCTTGCGCTTGCTCTCCAGACCAATGGCTTTGTCTAGTAGAGTCTGGATGTTTGGGAAAGTGTGACTATGCAGCTGATAGTTGAGTGGCCCTATCAGTCCTTCCAAGAAGCGCTCCTGCCTCTTTGCGTCACTATCCACCTCATAGGGCGCGTAACGAGAAAACTGAGTGTATTTGTCCCGGTACTCACTGACCGTCATGCTACCTTGCTTCAGGTTCAGGAACTCCTTCTGCTTGAGCTTCATTAGTCCTGCTGGGATATGGTGGCTGCGGAAGTTGGTTCTGAACTCCTCCCAGGTGATAGTGTTGGCATTGGCGTGGGCAGCAGTGAAAGCATCCCACCAATCAGCGGCTGCACCTTCCAGACGTCCTGCCGCATACAGGACCCTTTCACGGTCACTGCATTGCGTGATGTCCAGCTTCTTAGTGATGACCTTCAACCAATCATCAGCGTCCAAGGGGTCCACAGAGTGAGAAAAGGTAGGAGGGTGGTGGCTCATGAATTCTCTGTGTTTGTCTCTGGGTGGCTGGTTTTGCTGCGGTGCTTGCTGATTGTGCTGAGCTTGTATGTTCTGGATGGTGGCAGTGAGGTTCTGCAACATCTGCATCTGTGCTGCCAAGAATTGCTCCATTGTTGGACTAAACGGTGGTGGCAACTGACTCTGGTTATTGACTACGCGATCACGCCTAGAGCTAGGGATATTTTGTCCTCCACCTGTCCTGGTGTTCACCATCTGACCGTTAGGGAATAAACCCAGGATAAGACAGGTGTGCTAGTTATTAGGTAGATAGAAAATAATATCTTAAAAAATATGGATTTATAAGACTCCAACTGATTTTAATGTATATATTATATCAAGCAATTCTTATAGCACTCAAAGCAAACATTTGTTCTCAAGCAATCATCATTACATCGTCGTCCTCTCAAGTGAAAAGTGATTCTAACGAGAACTTAGGGAGATACTAGCCTAAGAGCCTAAGTGCCTATTCCTCGGGGCGAGTTATGGAGCCGGGTTCGCCACGACGAAGCTTCTTGCGGGGTGGTGACAACGCGGGAAAGTGGGGTTCATCCATCTGTGGGGATGGCGGCGCTCTTCCCTCAAGTCGAGCTTCTAGCATGCGGATCATTTCATGGGCCTCCAGTAGCTTGTCCTGAGTATCGTCCAGCTCAGTGATGACGCTTTCCAGCTCAGTGTTGAGAGCGGCGGTGACTCGAGCAAAAGTGTTGAGGCGGTCTTCATCATCTTCACCCAGAGTAATCATAGTCTCTTCCGTTCCACTGAGGCGGCAGGGAAGGTGGCGATACTCCGTGTTCTGAAGCTCCTGACGGTAAGTATGGCAGATGGACCATAGAGCTCTCCTGGCGGCACTGCTTACGGCGGCGTCGTAAGTAGCGTGGGGTGTGGTGGAGTCGTGTGCAGTAAGAGTCCTCAGGCCTCTGGCACTTTCCATCCTGATGTGGACGCGAGAGAGGTAGTAGTCGCCGAGCGCAGGGTCGGTGTACTGATGCGTGTGGTAGTGAGGTCTTACGCGGTTGCCCAACTCTTGAAGAACACCTTGTAGCACCAAAGACAGGTGCCCGGGTTCTCTGTCCGAAGTGCGAACACAGCAAAGCTGCCTCATCCCTGTAGTTTCATCACTCTGATCGTTATTGTCTTCATCATTGTTGTTGTCCTTGTCGTCGTCTCTTCTAATATCTTCGAAGTTACTCGGGCTTCCTTTAGCGACGTCCGGTGCTGGGGAGGGGGCTGGAGCAGGGACAACTGGGGGTGGTGGCGATCTCTCAATGACTGGTGATGCCGGTGGTGTGAACTGGTTTCCTTCTTCATCAATTGCCATGATGCGGCCATCTTCACCATCCACGAAATAATAGACTTCCTCGGGTTCTTCCTCCGTAGTTTCCTCCTCTTCAACAGGGGCTGGAACTGGGGTAGGAGAAGTTGGCTCAACTGGGGCAATGCGAACTTGGGGACCTCCGGTGCGCTTGCGAGCAGTTTGGTAAATTCTGACCATCTGGCAGAGCGGGAGTAAAATTCAGGATGTTTTTCTTTAAGAAAGAAAATAATAGAAGTTTTATGTAAACATAGGTTTTTATGGGGAAATATAACAGGAATTTTTAATGCTGATATGGCTTTCTAGAAGATAAATCCTTACTTTCGACCATTTCTAACTAGGCTAGCGTCCTACAGTCAACATAGCTCTGATACCACTTCTGTCGCACCCGATTCTAGAAAGAACCAGATGCATCTCATATGTGCGCCAGGATCTCGTTCACACACATATGGTAGACGGAAAGTGTAATATATCAAAGACAATGTTCAAAAGTACTAAATAAACTATTAACAATATTACACTCCGTATAAAAGAGACATAATTTGTGACAACCCTGGTAATTACATTTCCAAAATCAATTTCATTAGCCTAACTCTATGTTTAAACCAACTAATGAAAGAATGGAAAGAATTAAAACGAGTTCAGTTGGAATTCAAATTTAATTGGAGCACATTGGTTACTTTTGAACTTTTAAATTTAACTTTCAAACCATAAGCCAAATGAGATTTTGCCTGAAACCAAAGTTGTAGAACTTTTTATTTTGACCAACTTTCATATTCAAAAGTTTTTGAAATTCAAATCAGAAAGAGGAGAAAATGCCCTGTTTGCACCCAGCCCCCTGAAACTTTTCGAATTCTTGCATCCAGGCCCCTCGCCCCCCCCCCCCCCCCCCCCCTCTCTCTCCTCCGCGCCCGACCGCCGCTCGCCAGGTGGCCGTCGTCGCCTGACCGGCGCGAAGCGCCAGGCCAGTGGCCGCCGCACCACCCCGCCACGGCCGGCTTTGCCCCGCCCCCATGCCGCGCGGCCAGTGAGCGCCCGCGCGTGCACGCGACGCAGCCGCGTCCAGCCCCGCCGCACGGCCGCCCAGTCGCCTCGCTCCGACGTGCCGCCCCGGCCCCCGCGCCCCGCCAGTCGCCGCGCCCGCCCTCCGCCCGAGCCGCTGCCGCTGCTGCTTCACCACTCCACGCCCGGCGCTATCCCACCGCGCCCACGCCATATCTCCGGCCGCCCAGTCACCGCGCCCGCGCTGCCGCACGTCGCGCCGGCGTTCTGCCGCCGCCCGCCGCGCCCAGTGCGCGTTGTGCCGTGCCCCCGCCCCGCGCGCTGCCCAGGCCCCTCCGCACCCCCTCCGGCCCCTATAAAAGCCCCGCCCGGCCACGCGCGCGAGCCCCAGCACCCTGAACGCCCTCGCCGTCGCCATTGCCGCTGCCGAGCGCCACCGGCCCGTGGACAGTCCTCCGCCGCCGCCCACTGCCCAAACTAAGCCCCCAGCCACCACTACATCATCCCCCTGAAGCTCGCCGACCCGCCCAACGCCGCCCAGAGCCACCGGAGCGCCACCGCCGCCGCCGCCGCCCCTGCTCGCCGTGGACAGCACGACCCCGACCCCCTCCGTCCAAGCCGAGCCCCTGTGCAGCTTCCCCACGCGTTACTGAAGCTCGCCGACCGGACCACACCGCCCCAAGCCCGCCGGAGCACCGCCGTCGACGCATGCCGCGCCGCCGCCGCCTCTGCTCCAACGCCGGCGAGCCCTTCCCGGTCGTCCCCCACCTGAACAACACCCCCACAAGGTAGCCCTCGCACCCCTGAACCTTCCCCGACCCTCGCCCCTCGCCGCCGGCGAGCCCCCTCGCCGGAATTTCGGCCGGCCGCCGTACCCGAGCCGCCCGAGGACCCAATTGCAAGAATTTAAATCTTTAGAAGGGTCTGCGCGTAAGATTCAAGGACCTAGTTGTAAAAGAAAGTTTCAAATCTAGATTCAAATTCAGTGAACTTGTAAAATTCGAATAAAATCGTAGGAGATTCAGAAAAATGCAAACTCAACTGTTCTGGAATCTTTAGAACAAACTCTACCACTTTTGTTACAAAAGGTTTCTCAGAATCCCAACATATTTTGCTCTACATTAAATAGAAGCTTTAATGGACTTATTTTGTACCCACTGTTGTAGGACAATGCTGACCCTAAATTTTGGGCAGGAAGTTAGTTGCTTAATTTTTAGGATTGTGTAAAAAGATCAGGCCCAAATTTCATCTCTAGCTTTACTGTTTATCAGACTTAGTTTCATATCATGTTTAAGTAAAATGTTTTATCCCTGCAGTTAGGTGGTGAATCACCCAATGAAACATTTTCTATGCTAATATATTGGTACCTAGAAGCCAGAGAAAAATTAGGAGACTTTTTATCTCAAAGTAACCTATTTATTGGATATGTGTGCTAATAATATACATTAAATCAAGAAAATAGTATCTTAGCTTGGAAAATTCTCACATTTTTACTAGGAGATACACTTGGGTAGGGGTTGCTGTGTAAAAAGTTCCAGGGACAAACACCCTGTGTAGGGTCCTATAAAAATGAATCCTTGAATAGCCTAGGTGTAGAATGTCATATTTTCTATGCTCTGAATACTGCATGATAAATCCTACAAAAATTACAGTAGCTTCTGCATGCTTAAGTGAAAGCTCTGTAAAAATCTTAGACTCATTTGTTGCCCCAATTGTTCTGTACAAAAAGAACAAAGATCTAACAGCCACTATGTAATGTATTTTTCATAATTAATCTGTTTCATAAAATAGGCTGCAAATTTTACAGTAAGCGCATCTTTCCCTGATGTGCCTAAATCCAAAATTTCAGGACCAGAAACTATCCATTGTAGTAATTACTCTCAAATCGTAATCAAGTGCCATTTCCACGACTTAAACTTGTGCACTCATGTAGAATCGATGACTCTCGCCGACGGAACTTACGAGCTGGTGCCCGCGTCCGAGAGTGAGCAGCGTGAAGCTCAAGCAAATCTAACTGAAGCTCTTGAAGACCCGAGCCCAAGTTCGGAAGAGCCCCAAGCGAACTGCGAAGGCAAGCCCCGGAGCATAACCCATTCTTTCCGAAATTATGCAACTCATTACTCTTTGCCTGTGCATTAAGTTTACAGGAGTTGGATGAAAACTTAGTTGCATGATATCAGGAACCCTTGCTTGAAAACTAGACGTAAGGTTCGATAGAATGCTGTGCTAATAGGACTCCGGTAAAAGTCGAGTGATTTCCTGTCACTCGCGAGAAAATAGGAGTTGAATGACTACTACACGCTGCAATCATAAGGACACGGACGGGCTATGGAACGATGGTTACGATTGAGGCCCGTCTGTCTAGTGAAAAATGCTAAGGCCGCAGGGTGTGGTAGTGATGGTTAAGTCTTTGAACGTACTAAACACATGCCGAGATTATGGGAATCGGTAAGCTTAAGTACCTGATTGGCCCGGCAAGGGGATGGCATCCTACCCTTTGAACTTCGGTCCCATGTGCATATGGCGAGTGCACAGAGTGGTCACGACCCGGCGCCGAACCGTGGCGTGGGGCTCTTGTACTCTCGGAGGGTAGCCCCGATCCACGACCCGGAAAGAAAGGGGAAAAGTTGCACGTGTGACTCTATGGAGTAACCACGTGACGTGTGTTTGGGTTTCCCTTGCAAGGTTAAGAAATTCGATTCGAATCGTCCGTTTCTCACGGCTATTGAGACTGCTTAACCATTTTTACCCACAGAGTAAGAAGAGGAACAATGATGATGAATGAACTGGTTGGATGAAAAATTTAATGCTTCACCATGTATGCTTTAGATAGCTGCTTACCTAGACTGGCTAACGAAACTAGAATCTTGAGCTAAAAGTTGAAAGTGAGGACCCACTTGTAGATGCTTTTTCGGCAAAACAAACCCCTGAGCCAAAAAGCCTGGCATGTCTAGAGTCGGTGGAGTAGATTCCACTACTCGGGTAAGTCTTGCTGAGTATTAGTATACTCAGTCTTGCTTGTGACTCATTTTCAGGTGAGACCTTCGAAGATATGATTGCTAGCTTGACTTGGCCCTGCACTCTTCCCCCTGGTTGGTCGGTGGAATGGGATGCGCCCCCGTCCAACGGAGATAAGGCCGAGTGATGTCTCGTACGGGCTTCATCGAGACATCCTGTATCGTCGAGTAGTTCCCGTTGTTTTATTTTCCGCTGCAACTTAAACTCTGAAGAATTATTTATGATCATTGGAGTACTTGGTTTCTAAATTTAAAAACTTGGTCTGTAATATTTCACTTATGATAATGTTGTAATATTTGCTGGAATATGGTATTCTCTGGGCTCATCGTCGCATGAGCGTTTGTATGTATGGCGCTCGATCCGTTCACCGTGGTTGTATCGGGAGGTTATACCCGACAGACCAGTGGATTACTCCGTTTGAAGTGTAAGGTTAACCGAGAATGCCTTAATAGTGATGGTTAATACACTTGAGCCGGATTAATTCAGGTGGTTCTGCCACAGCTGGTATCAGAGCCGTAGCTGGTGCCACAGCTGGCAACAACGGACACCGGAGCCAAAATACATACGCCAGAGAATGCGACAAGCCTTAAAAACTTGTTTTCATAAAACTTGGCTAGAAGGATGTGTTGCGAAATGCGTTGGTACGTTAAGGATGGTGCCTAGTTCGTAAAGCCCTAAGGGATTATGGGAAAAGTTTACTAGGTGGTTGTCTGACTTATGAAATATTATCAACTGACTTCCAGCACATTACGTTCTGTCAAAACTTACTTTCGTGCACAACCGACCTTAAATTCTGTAACGACGCACTCGTCGCTAAGGTAAGAACGTAAGGATCCTCAGCCAACTGAGAGAGCTTGGCCTTCCTGTCGGTGATGCGAACCGAACGCTGCCCTCAAGCAGTGGCTTACTTGAGGTGCTGCCAATATGCCAACTAATCGTTGAACATATTGGGAGTAGAAGGTTTGGCGCAGGGTATGGCGATCGCTGTTCATACCCCCGTCTCATGACGGTACCCCCGTGAATACGCTATCTCGATAGCGTATGTTAACGTCGTCTGTACGGCGGAAATTGTACATATATCGTTTCTATAAGTAAACGGTAATGAATACGGACGCTTTCATGAGTGCTGGCATGAAAGGTTCATGATATATATATGCTTTGTCAATCTTCTGCAGGTACACTAACCGCGATTACGATAAGTTAAGGAACGATTAGAAAGACTCGACTAGCTATTATAGCGAGAGCCGTATTGTGTATGCCACCGAAACTATCTTCGTAAGACCAAAAGCATTTGGCAGTTATTTTATTTTGTGAGGACGAATAGGACGTGCATACATCATGAACATATGTATCTGAAATCAAAAATGCGTTGTATGAGAGTGGTAAGGTTCTTGCGTATCTAAGCGTGGTTTGCATAAGGACTATCTAGCGAATCTGTCACAAATCTGCCATGACCAAAAAGAGCAATTTATTGTCCCAAGAAAATGACCTTTTCTGGAGAAGTCCATGTTGAAAGAATTGTTCCAAATTTCGTGTTCTATCTTCTGTTCAAAAATGAAAAATTCTGAACTTATGGATAGTGAGAAATAACAGAAACCTTGGAATGTCAGAATTCTGTCCAGAATAAGCCCTTCTGCCTCTTAAATTTCCAGGCCCCATTCCCGCGGTTTTCTGCAAAAGAGTACAACACAAAACTTGTCCCAAATGTACCCAGGTAACTGCTGTTAAAAATTGGTAAATTTTGGCTGGGTAGATTTTCCCTGGTGCACGAAACTCTAGCCCTCTGTTCACTGAAAATTCTGGGTAGACAGTAACGTAAAACCTGAAAAGAAAGACCATCTTAGAGACCTAATTAGCTCTGGAGTTGACTAGGAAAGTTGTTCACAAATACCTTAGGAGTTATCTGGTGAAATTTGAGAATTTTTGGATGAGAACTGTGGCAGTTATGGTTATTTTTGCACACTATACAGAATCTGTCCTTATGCTGTTCACAGTTTTTCACTATCTCACTCCATTTGATCTTTTGTTCAGATGGCCGAGCCTGTTGATATGATGGTGGATGAGGATGGATGCGTACACTCGCAGTGTCTCCACTGGGAGGGCTTTCCCTCTATTTTGTGGGATGTTCTGCGTACCGCGGGCTATCTAGTTCCCCCACGTTACGCCGGACTGGAGTTTGCAGAAAATTGAGTTACCCAGTGCTGTGTCAACGTGACTATCTTTCCGCACCCGCTACACCCGGAGTGGCCCGCCTCGGAGCTTGAGGCTGTTGGTCGCCGTTTGGCCGATACTTGGGAGCTGGCAGCCATGAGGGCGCTCACCACGTTTTGTGCGCAGCGTCCCGAGGTTGTCACACTCACTCCCATTGGATTGTTTCCTGCTGCCCAGGGCAACGACCCCTTTTGGCTCAACAGGGTGCAGCACGCACAGTACTTGGTAGACTTTCATGCCCAGGAAACTATTCATACCTCCGTGCAGTGCATGAGTGCACTCTACCGGCTTCAGACTCTCCAGAGTCAAGCACTTGAGCAGCTCACTGATCTTGCTCAGGCCTACCACATGATGGCAGATACCAGGGATGAGCAGATTAAGGAGCTCAGTCAGGATCTTGAGGACAGAGATGCTCAGATTGGCCAACTTGAGGGCCAAATCCAGGAGCAGGACACTCTCATGGGTGAGAGAGATGCCACGATAGCACAGTTGGAGGAGCAGCTCCATGATCTGAGCCTTGAGTTGGAGGATGCTAATGAGCACATTCAGTGGCACCATGATCAGAATGACCATCCCCATGAGGATGACATGGAGGAGGATGAGGAGGAGCCAAAGGAGATTGATGGTATCTCCGGTATGGATTTCGAGAGTGAGGTACCACAGGCACCTCAGATGGGAGCTCACTCTCCTGCTCACAGCGAGTCGTCCGTTAATGACTTGGATGATTTCTAGATGACGACCTAGGAGGACTTTTGCACATACTCCTCGATAGGGTAGCCTAACTTTTGGCAAGTGTTGTAATAGGCTAACTAGGAGTTGAGTAACTCTTTTGTGTTGGGTACACCTGAACCATGTGGATACCCTCAGCATTGTAAGGAACGGCGATAAACTTGGGTGATTTCGTTGTAATTTGGTAAACGATGAAATCCACAATCGCTGAGACTTGTCGGAATTTTTACCCATGTCTCCTTGCATTTCTTGGATGAGTGTTGAATACCAGACTTGTGCTAACTTTTGTGATCTAGGTTCTCACAAAATTCAGCATCATTGGACCTCGCTAGTTTAAGATATAGGCAAAACCGTACCGATCAATCTGCTGAAAAACAGCTAAGACAGTAAGGCAAAGGACGAGCTTTTCGACCACCTTAGCTATAGTTCTAGCACCGAAGTTAAATACCAAAGTGGTGCATTCCTAAATCCTCTGACTACTGCGAATGTTTGAGATGTTTTGGATGGACCCACAGCAGGCTATGATTTTCTCGTAGCAAACAGAGATCCTGTCCATACTTCTAGCTGTGACTTCAGAAGTCTATGACTACACCAAATTATTTATGAATGAAGGAAGTAATATGGATCGCGTTGCTAATGGTAACCTTTCACGTTTCAGATGGTTGGATCAACACGTGGCAACCCCGAGGGTTTTGGTGCCGGTGGCAGCCGCTCGCGACAATCGCCACCACCCCCGCCCAGTTTGGTGGAAGTGATGGCCGCTCAAACCGAGCTGCTGCGTCAGATTGTGCAAGGACAACACCAGCAGAGGGGTGGACACAATGCTCACCAACCCCAAGCTGCAGGATACACGGATTTCCTAGGGACCCAGCCGCCCTTGTTCCATAAGACCGAGGAACCCCTGGACGCAGATGCATGGATTCGCACTATCGAATCCAAGTTCACACTACTTGTGGCCCCATGCTCAGAGGCCAACAAGGCTCGTTTTGCCGCGCAACAGCTTCGCGGTACCGCTCGTCTGTGGTGGGACCACTATTCTGCGATGCTCCCGGCTGACCATGTGGTCGACTGGGATGAATTCAAGACCGCGTTCCGGGCACATCATATTCCCAAGGGTCTCATGGAGAGGAAGTTGAATGAGTTTCTGGCACTTACCCAGGGCACCCACACCGTGCTGCAGTACGCCCAGGCGTTCAACAACTTATGCCTGTATGCGGGCTATCACGCTGATACGGATGCCAAGAAGCGTGATCGTTTCCGCCGAGGTCTGAATACCAAGCTCAAGGAACGTCTGAACCTAGCCAGGGCTGACACCTACAACGAATTGGTCAATATGGCCATTACCCAGGAAGACTGTATCATGGCACACCGGGCAGAGAAGAAGAGAAAGGCACCCGCAGGACCATCAAGTCCCAACCCCCAAGGTACCGCATCGTGCAAAATACCGCACCCACAGCCCCACCAAGGGCCCCGCAGCCAGGGAGATGGATTGCGAGACCCCCACAGCAGCCAGGCATGGTACGACCCCCGATGCCTCCACAGAATGGTCCGAGGCCCATTCTTCAGCAGTCTCTTCGACCTAGCCCCGCGAATCGCTGTTTCAAATGCGGGAGTTCCAGCCACTTCGCACGAGAATGCCCTCAGCCGGGACAGCCCAACCAAGGTCAAGGATCCAACCCGAACACCAAGAACAGGGGCAAGAGACAGACCCTGCAAGTCAAGCAAGGACGGATTAACTTCACCACGCTTGCAGAGCTTCCTGAAGGAGCCCCAGTGATGTCGGGTACATTCTCTATCCATAACAAGCCTGCAGTTATATTATTTGATTCTGGTGCATCGCATAGTTTCATAAGTGCAAAATTCGGTGCAAAAGTAGGCTTGGATGTTTGTCACACAAAAGGGTCATATATGATATCAACACCGGGTGGTAAAATTGCTTCAAACCAAATGGTCAGACAAGTACCAGTCAAATTGGGTAGTAAAACCATCGACACGGACCTTGTCCTTTTACCCCTTGACGGCATGGACATTATTTTGGGAATGAACTGGATGGCTATGCATGGAGTCACACTGGACCTTTCTTCCCGAGCCGTTGAGATAAATTCACCTAGTCACGGAGCCACTACCCTTTACCTACCGTTCCTAGATTGTACGAATTCCTGTGCTTATAAGATGGAAGGACTTAAGCCAGATAATATTCTTGTGGTAAACGAATATGCCGATGTTTTCCCGGATGACTTACCAGGAATGCCCCCGGATAGGGATATTGAGTTCGTTATTGAACTACAGCCAGGCACTGCACCTATATCCAAGAGACCATATAGGATGCCCCCTAAAGAATTGGCAGAGCTGAAAATTCAACTCCAAGAACTACTGGACAAAGGTTTTATTCGCCCTAGCGCGTCGCCTTGGGGATGTCCAGCCCTATTCGTAAAGAAGAAGGATGACAGTTTAAGATTATGTGTGGACTACCGACCTCTCAATGCGGTAACTGTTAAAAATAAATACCCCCTTCCTCGTATCGATGTACTCTTCGATCAATTAGCTGGAGCCAGAGTCTTCTCAAAGATTGATCTTCGTTCGGGATATCATCAGATCAAGATTCGCCCGTGCGATGTCCCTAAGACTGCCTTCTCCACACGATATGGACTATATGAGTTTTTGGTCATGTCCTTTGGACTCACCAATGCCCCTGCCTACTTCATGTATCTCATGAATTCGGTATTCATGCCCGAACTTGACAAATTCGTCGTAGTGTTCATCGACGACATCCTTATCTATTCCAAGGATGAGGAAGAGCATGCCAAGCACCTTCGCATTGTTCTTCAGCGACTCAGAGACCATCAGCTCTATGCTAAGTTTTCTAAGTGTGAATTCTGGTTGGATACTGTAAAGTTCTTAGGTCACACGATCTCCAGCGAAGGCATAGCTGTTGACCCCAGCAAGGTACAAGAGGTGATGGATTGGAAACCCCCTACCTGTGTTCATCAGATTCGCAGTTTTCTCGGCTTAGCCGGTTACTACCGCCGCTTCATCCCGGATTTCTCTCGAATTGCTAAGCCCATGACTGAACTGTTAAAGAAGGAAGTAAAGTTTGTATGGGATGAGAAATGTGAAGAAGCTTTCCACACTCTCAGAGAGCATCTGACTACTGCACCTGTGTTAGCTCAACCCGATAATACCAAGTCATTCGATGTGTATTGTGACGCATCAGGTACTGGTCTAGGATGTGTGCTTATGCAAGAGAATCGAGTGATTGCATATGCCTCACGAGCCCTTCGGCCCCACGAACAGTATTATCCCACGCATGACCTTGAGCTTGCAGCCGTCATTCACGCTCTAAAAATATGGAGGCACTATCTCATGGGTACACAGTGCCATATCTACACGGATCATAAGAGTCTCAAGTACATCTTCACACAAGCCGATCTGAATATGAGACAACGGAGATGGCTAGAATTAATCAAGGATTATGACCTTGAAGTGCACTATCACCCCGGTAAGGCTAATGTAGTCGCGGATGCACTGAGCCGCAAGTCCCATTGCCATTGCTTATCCATGGAGTCCCACCATGAGACATTGTGTGCAGAAATGAGGAAGCTTAACATGGAAATGGTTTCCCAAGGCACTCTAAATCACATCTCAGTTGAGCCCACTCTTCACGACCAAATCGTTATGGCCCAACTACAGGATGAAGGGATTAAGATCATCAAACAGAAACTCTCTCTAGGTGAGGAGAAGTATAAGTGTTTCCGCCAGGACCATAAGGGAGCTCTATGGTTCGAAGGTCGTATAGTCGTTCCGAAGAATCGTGAACTCCGCAAGAAAATTCTCGATGAAGCACACCTTTCCAAATTCTCTATCCACCCCAGCAGTAGCAAAATGTATCAAGACCTAAGGCAAAACTTCTGGTGGACTAGAATGAAAAGAGAAATTGCTACGTATGTCTTAGAATGTGACACGTGCCAGAGAGTGAAAGCTAGCCACTTAAAGGTAGCCGGTACACTTCAACCGTTACCTATACCATCATGGAAATGGGAAGACATAAGTATGGACTTCATCGTTGGACTACCAAACACTTCCCCGAGACATGATTCCATATGGGTTATCGTTGATAGACTCACGAAGACGGCACATTTTCTTCCGGTACACACCACCTATTCTACCAAGAAATATGCCGAGATTTACCTCGATCGTATTGTTTGCCTGCATGGAATACCTAAGACAATTATCTCCGATCGTGGTCCTCAGTTTGTAGCACGCTTTTGGGAACAACTGCAAACGTCTCTTGGCACTAAGCTGATTCGCAGCTCGGCATACCATCCTCAGACTGATGGACAAACGGAAAGAGTAAACCAAATTCTTGAAGACATGCTGAGAGCTTGTGTCATTCACTATGATAAGAATTGGGACAAATGCCTACCCCTAGCGGAGTTCTCGTACAACAACAGCTATCAAACGAGTTTGAAAATGGCACCCTTTGAGGCCCTGTATGGACGAAGGTGTCGAACTCCTTTGAGTTGGTCACAAACCGGAGAACGTAAAATAATTGGACCCGACCTGGTGATCGAGGCAGAGGAGAAAGTAAAAGTAATACAAGCAAATCTTAGAGCCGCACAAGCTCGACAAAAGAGCTATTCTGACAAAAGGAGGAAGCCCCTAAAGTTCGAAGTTGGTGATCATGTCTATCTTCGAGTTTCACCAACCAAGGGAGTGCGACGATTTGGAATCAAAGGCAAACTAGCTCCCCGTTATATTGGTCCTTACGAAATCATTGAGAGCTGCGGACCCGTAGCCTACAGATTACGACTGCCCCCTCAGCTCACGGCCACCCATGATGTCTTCCACGTATCTCAACTCAAGAAGTGTATTCGAGTCCCTACCGAGATTGTGGAACAACAAGAAATATCGTTAGAGCCCGACCTCTCGTATATCGAACATCCAATTAAGATTTTGGATCAAAAAGAAAGAGAGACCAAGAGGAAAGTGATTAGAATGTATAAAATACAATGGAATCACCACACGGAAGAAGAAGCCACCTGGGAAACGGAGAGCTACCTGAACCAACATTTCCCTGGGTTTCTTATCTCAACCACTGGTATGTGCACCCACGCCCACACTAAGAATTACCGAATCTCGGGGCGAGATTCTTGTTAAGGGGGGAAGGCTGTGACAACCCTGGTAATTACATTTCCAAAATCAATGTCATTAGCCTAACTCTATGTTTAAACCAACTAATGAAAGGATGGAAAGAATTAAAGCGAGTTCAGTTGGAATTCAAATTTAATTGGAGCACATTGGTTACTTTTGAACTTTTAAATTTAACTTTCAAACCATAAGCCAAATGAGATTTTGCCTGAAACCAAAGTTGTAGAACTTTTTATTTTGAACAACTTTCGTATTCAAAAGTTTTTGAAATTCAAATCAGAAAGAGGAGAAAACGCCCTGTTTGCACCCAGCCCCCTGAAACTTTTCGAATTCTTGCATCCAGGCCCCTCGCCCCCCCCCCCCCCCCCCCCCCTCTCTCTCCTCCGCGCCCGACCGCCGCGCGCCAGGTGGCCGGCGTCGCCTGACCGGCGCGAAGCGCCAGGCCAGTGGCCGCCGCACCACCCCGCCACGGCCGGCTTTGCCCCGCCCCCATGCCGCGCGGCTAGTGAGCGCCCGCGCGTGCACGCGACGCAGCCGCGTCCAGCCCCGCCGCACGGCCGCCCGGTCGCCTCGCTCCGCCGTGCCGCCCCGGCCCCCGCGCCTCGCCAATCGCCGCGCCCGCCCTCCGCCCGAGCCGCTGCTGCTGCTGCTTCACCACTCCACGCCCGGCGCTATCCCACCGCGCCCACGCCATATCTCCGGCCGCCCAGTCACCGCGCCTGCGCTGCCGCACGTCGCGCCGGCGTTCTGCCGCCGCCCGCCGCGCCCCGTGCGCGTTGTGCCGTGCCCCCGCCCCGCGCGCTGCCCAGGCCCCTCCGCACCCCCTCCGACCCCTATAAAAGCCCCGCCCGGCCACGCGCGCGAGCCCCAGCACCCTGAATGCCCTCGCCGTCGCCATTGCCGCCGCCGAGCGCCGCCCGCCCGTGGACAGTCCTCCGCCGCCGCCCACTGCCCAAATTAAGCCCCCAGCCACCACTACATCATCCCCCTGAAGCTCGCCGACCCGCCCAACGCCGCCCAGAGCCACCGGAGCGCCGCCGCCCGCGCTGCCGCCGCCGCCGCCGCCCCTGCTCGCCGTGGACAGCACGACCCCGACCCCCTCCGTCCAAGCCGAGCCCCTGTGCAGCTTCCCCACGCGCTACTGAAGCTCGCCGACCGGACCACACCGCCCCAAGCCCGCCGGAGCACCGCCGTCGATGCGTGCCGCGCCGCCGCCGCCTCTGCTCCAACGCCGGCGAGCCCTTCCCGGCCATCCCCCACCTGAACAACACCCCCACAAGGTAGCCCTCGCACCCCTGAACCTTCCCCGACCCTCGCCCCTCGCCGCCGGCGAGCCCCCTCGCCGGAATTTCGGCCGGCCGCCGTACCCGAGCCGCCCGAGGACCCAATTGCAAGAATTTAAATCTTTAGAAGGGTGTGCGCGTAAGATTCAAGGACCTAGTTGTAAAAGAAAGTTTCAAATCTAGATTCAAATTCAGTGAACTTGTAAAATTCGAATAAAATTGTAGGAAATTCAGAAAAATGCAAACTCAACTGTTCTGGAATCCTTAGAACAAACTCTACCACTTTTGTTACAAAAGGTTTCTCAGAATCCCAACATATTTTGCTCTACATTAAATAGAAGCTTTAATGAACTTATTTTGTACCCACTGTTGTAGGACAATGCTGACCCTAAATTTTGGGCAGTAAGTTAGTTGCTTAATGTTTAGGATTGTGTAAAAAGATCAGGCCCAAATTTCATCTCTAGCTTTACTGTTTATTAGACTTAGTTTCATATCATGTTTAAGTAAAATGTTTTATCCCTGCAGTTAGGTGGTGAATCACCCAATGAAACTTTTTCTATGCTAATATATTGGTACCTAGAAGCCAGAGAAAAATTAGGAGACTTTTTATCTCACAGTAACTTATTTATTGGATATGTGTGCTAATAACATACATTAAATCAAGAAAATAGTATCTTAGCTTGGAAAATTCTCACATTTTTACTAGGAGATACACTTTGGTAGAGGTTGCTGTGTAAAAAGTTCCAGGGACAAACACCCTGTGTAGGGTCCTATAAAAATGAATCCTTGAATAGCCTAGGTGTAGAATGTCATATTTTCTATGCTCTGAATACTGCATGATAAATCCTACAAAAATTACAGTAGCTTCGGCATGCTTAAGTGAAAGCTCTGTAAGAATCTTAGAGTCATTTGTTGCGCCAATTGTTCTGTACAAAAAGAACAAGGATCTAACAGCCACTATGTAATGTATTTTTCATAATTAATCTGTTACATAAAATTGGCTGAAAATTTTACAGTAAGCGCATCTTTCCCTGATGTGCCTAAATCCGAAATTTCATGACCAGAAACTATCCATTGTAGTAATTACTCTCAAATCGTAATCAAGTGCCATTTCCACGACTTAAACTTGTGCACTCATGTAGAATCGACGACTCTCGCCGACGGAACTTACGAGCTGGTGCCCGCGTCCGAGAGTGAGCAGCGTGAAGCTCAAGCAAATCTAACTGAAGCTCTTGAAGACCCGAGCCCAAGTTCGGAAGAGCCCCAAGCGAACTGCGAAGGCAAGCCCCGGAGCATAACCCATTCTTTCCGAAATTATGCAACTCATTACTCTTTGCCTGTGCATTAAGTTTACAGGAGTTGGATGAAAACTTAGTTGCATGATATCAGGAACCCTTGCTTGAAAACTAGACGTAAGGTTCGATAGAATGCTGTGCTAATAGGACTCCGGTAAAAGTCGAGTGATTTCCTGTCACTCGCGAGAAAATAGGAGTTGAATGACTACTACACGCTGCAATCATAAGGACACGGACGGGCTATGGAACGATGGTTACGATTGAGGCCCGTCTGTCTAGTGAAAAATGCTAAGGCCGCAGGGTGTGGTAGTGATGGTTAAGTCTTTGAACGTACTAAACACATGCCGAGATTATGGGAATCGGTAAGCTTAAGTACCTGATTGGCCCGGCAAGGGGATGGCATCCTACCCTTTGAACTTCGGTCCCATGTGCATATGGCGAGTGCAGAGAGTGGTCACGACCCGGCGCCGAACCGTGGCGTGAGGCTCTTGTACTCTCGGAGGGTAGCCCCGATCCACGACCCGGAAAGAAAGGGGAAAAGTTGCACGTGTGACTCTAGGGAGTAACCACGTGACGTGTGTTTGGGTTTCCCTTGCAAGGTTAAGAAATTCGATTCGAATCATCCGTTTCTCATGGCTATTGAGACTGCTTAACCATTTTTACCCACAGAGTAAGAAGAGGAACAATGATGATGAATGAACTGGTTGGATGAAAAATTTAATGCTTCACCATGTATGCTTTAGATAGCTGCTTACCTAGACTGGCTAACGAAACTAGAATCTTGAGCTAAAAGTTGAAAGTAAGGACCCACTTGTAGATGCTTTTTCGGCAAAACAAACCCCTGAGCCAAAAAGCCTGGCATGTCTAGAGTCGGTGGAGTAGATTCCACTACTCGGGTAAGTCTTGCTGAGTATTAGTATACTCAGTCTTGCTTGTGACTCGTTTTCAGGTGAGACCTTCGAAGATATGATTGCTAGCTTGACTTGGCCCTGCACTCTTCCCCCTGGTTGGTCGGTGGAATGGGATGCGCCCCCGTCCAACGGAGATAAGGCCGAGTGATGTCTCGTACGGGCTTCATCGAGACATCCTGTATCGTCGAGTAGTTCCCGTTGTTTTATTTTCCGCTGCAACTTAAACTGTGAAGAATTATTTATGATCATTGGAGTACTTGGTTTCTAAATTGAAAAACTTGGTCTGTAATATTTCACTTATGATAATGTTGTAATATTTGCTGGAATGTGGTATTCTCTGAGCTCATCGTCGCATGAGCGTTTGTATGTATGGCGCTCGATCCGTTCACCGTGGTTGTATCGGGAGGTTATACCCGACAGACCAGTGGATTACTCCGTTTGAAGTGTTAGGTTAACCGAGAATGCCTTAATAGTGATGGTTAATACACTTGAGCCGGATTAATTCAGGTGGTTCTGCCACATAATTATCTTTAAACGGTGAACCGTTATACCCTATACGAAGTCTCCAAACTCCGTCTTCCACAGGCGATGACTGGTGAACGCAGGACCTAGAACTCCTCGAAGTCGTCGAAGATCTCCTCTTCAAAGTTCTCTTCTGAACAGCAGGGGGCAAGGGTGAGTACTCTTATGGTTGGTACTCAGCAAGTGGGGTGAAAATGCAAGGCCATCAAGGATAGGCTGAGGTTTGCAGCAGCGGTTGCTTTTAGTTGGTCAAGTATTTATTAACAAGCACCTATTAACTAGGTTTAAGTTTATACCAACCCACTTTAGTAGAATCACAAAGATAACATCAACAATATCATAAACCACGAGCCACAATTTAATTAATCTTCAAGTTTCATTATCATGTGAGGGACCAAGCCACTCTTAACCGTGAGTACGGCTGTTATAACAGTTTTACACTCTGCAGAGGTTGTACACTTTACCCACAAATCGTGTTTCCCTGAGTCGCCCGGGTTTGCAAAGCCCTTAAACACTTCCGAGGTGAGTGGCGAGGGTACACTACGAAGCCTTTACAAAGACATGTCGAGAGCTAGGCAGCCCGCTAGAGTTTCAGTAGCGGCGTGGTTCATAAACCTCCATAATGGTCAGCTCCTTAGCAAAGGCAGCTACCCCAAGAGGACCGGGCTATGACCCCTATCACCGACCCCCTCCTTGCCCTTTCGGTAAGGCCACCAGCAAACTACACATCTAATTAATCGGCTAAGGTCAGAGCCATATGACTTTGTGGTTGCACTGTTCACTTGGGTGGTTCCCCATGTTCCCATTAAACAAAGTTGATCTTGAAATTACGCAATAAAACCACAATATGAAACGTGATCAACATTGCCAAAAGAGTAAACCAATACCAAACCCAAAGTTTGCAACTAAGCGTAACTACCCAACAAAGTAGTAAACCCAGGTGTTTTAAGGTTTGGGGTAAAAGACTAGGTATGTCCTTAGCATAGGTAACCCATCAAGTTTATGCAAGCAACAATAAAGTAAAGTGAATTTTCATGCTGTTGTTGGGTTCAAATAGAATATGCAGGTTGGGAAATCCACTTGCCTTCTTCAAGCAACTGTTGATTCTCTTCCTCGTAAGCTTGCTCTTGATTTGGCTCGAACGTCACGTTGTCTACGCGATCACACAAGCAAGCATACACAAACAAATAAGAAACAATACAACAAACAATACAAACAGAAAGTGAAAAGATGCTAAAGTTGTAGTTCATCATGCAAGGATCATGTGGGCTCAAGAATCGCTGAAATCGGAATTGAGATGATGATGATATGGTTAAAACAGTGATCTGGAGACCTAACTGCTAGAGTTTTGAGTCTTCCCGAGGCTAAATCTGAAGGATTTAGGGGCCAAAACATAATTAAACCTTATACAGAGGGTCGGGGTACAAAACTAGAGATTCTGGTCGGCGGGTATTAAATCTAGAAAAGTCAGGGGTCGGGATAGAAAAAGAAAGGGCTCAACTCTAATTATTTTCTACTAATCTGGACTGCGGGTTGATTCCTGGAAAACTTAGGGATCTTCCTGCAAAAGTTTCGGGAACAACTCGGGTCAGGTGAATCTAATCCGTTAGATCAGAATCATGCCGCGGGTCGGACAAATCGGCGGAGTAGCAGTCGGGCGAATCGGCGGTATGAAGAGTGGGTCAGGTGAATCGGCTGAGTAAGGAAAAGGTCGGGTAAATCGGCCGTGTAAAGTGAAGATTGATTCTGGCCGTTAGATCTAGATCGAGCGGCAAAGGAAGGGTCGGCTCGACGGGACAAAAAAGGGTCGGGCGAAGCGGAGTTTTACTGGACATCGGCGGCGAGCGAGTGCGGCGGCGGACGGCCGGAGCTTCACCGAATCTGGTGTTCCGGGGCTCAATTCAAGTTGGGTTCTTGCCGGGAAGTGAGTGGGCGGTACGGTGAAGGTGAGGGTGATCACGGGATGGCTGTGCGGCGGCTGTGAACTGGCGGCCACGGCGGCGGGCGGAAACAGGGGTCCGGCGAGGAAATCTGATTTGCGACGGAGCAAGAGAGAGAGTGAAATCTGGTACGGCTTGATACTCACCTACTCGTGGAGCTCTGGTGAGAGTTGAAGACAGCGGAGAAGCTGCGAAACGATGAGTCGACGGAGAATCGGCGACACGGGACGGCGGCGTTCCTCCGGGGTGCAACTTCTAGCGGCGTGCGACAATGTTGTGTAGAGGAAAAGATTTGAGCTTGGCTCTGGTTGTAAAGCGGGGTTTCAGCGGGATTTTATAGGGGCGGATCGGCCGGGAGTAGGAAGGCGGTGTCGCGGAATCGATCAGGACTCGGGTTAAGAAGAAAGAAAGAAGGGCGCGAACATCGGCGCGGAACCGATCCGGACTCTGGGTAAGGAAAGAAGAAAGAAGAAGAAGGCGCCGACAGGTGGGGCCTAGACGTCGGTGAAAGCAAGGGTCGGGTGTGGGAATCGGCCACTGAGTTGGCCGCGGGAAAAGAAAAGAAAAAGAGGAAAAAGGAATTGGGCTGGCTGGAAGAAAGAATAGGAGAAGAAAAGAAATAAAGATGCATGCACAATTTTAATTTATGATTTTTATGAAAATACTTTTAAAAGTTTCAACTCCTATATTTTGGGTGTTACATCAGCAGAGCCAACAGAATCAACGAACTCCACAGCAGCCTCAACGCTACAACCAGCAGACTCAGCACCACTCCAACCCGCAACCGTACCGTCCAGGCTATGCCACAGGTGCACCAGTGCGGACCAACAATCCAGTCACCCCGGTCCAACCTAACGGATGTTTCAAATGTGAAGAACTGGGTCATTACGCTAACAACTGTCCGAAGCGTAATGCGCAAACTCAGAATCAGGGGAACAGTGGACAAAGGCAGACTCCTCAGCAGCAGCAGCCGCGCAACAACAACCAGACACCACTAGGCAACAAAGGGCAACAGAACTGCGTGCGCGGAAAGGTGAATCATGTGGCTGCAGAAACAGCTGAAGAGGCTCCCGACGTTGTGCTCGGTACGTTCCTTATCAACTCTGAACTTGCATCAGTTTTATTTGATTCTGGAGCATCACATTCGTTCGTTACTGAGCAATTCGCTGCAAAACATAATTTAACAATGAGCCCTATGAAACAAATATTTCTAGTAAGTTTCCCGGGCAAGGAATTGAAAGCTAGTCACTTATGCCCAAGAGTCAGCATGAATATTATGGGGATAGAATTCCTAGCCAATCTAATAGTCCTAAAGACTAATGGCATCGATGTGATCCTCGGAATGGATTGGTTATCAAGATGTGATGGTGTTATTCAGTGTCGCAAGAGGTCAGTGCTCTTAACCAGCCCTCAAGTTGATAAAATAGAGTTTGTGGCATCAGCTCCACCCAGTAGAGTTGGGACAGTGAACCAAATGAAGGGAATGCCTCTGGAAGATATCAGAGTTATCAGTGAGTACCCCGACGTTTTTCCGGAAGATTTACCACGTATGCCACCTGTTCATGACATTGAGTTCAGTATTGATCTTTTACCTGGTATTGCACCTATCTCTAAAAGACCCTATAGAATGGATGTTAAGGATCTAAGCGAACTAAAGAAACAAATAGAAGAAATGTCAGCTAAGGGATTTATCCGCCCCAGCTCATCCCCGTGGAGAGCACCCGTGATCTTTGTCGATAAGAAAGATGGTAGTAGAAGGATGTGTGTAGACTACAGGTCGCTGAACGATGTGACAATCAAAAATAAGTATCCACTGCCCCGGATTGAAGATTTGTTTGATCAGATGAGAGGTGCCAAGGTTTTCTCCAAGATTGATCTGAGATCAGGATATCATCAGCTAAGGATCCGACCGGAGGATATACCCAAGACAACCTTCACTACCAGATATGGTCTGTACGAGTTTACTGTGATGTCGTTTGGATTGACCAACGCACCAGCATACTTCATGTACCTGATGAACAAAATTTTCATGGAATGTCTTGACAAGTTTGTGGTTGTGTTCATTGATGACATCTTGGTGTATTCACAGAACGAGGAAGAACATGAAGAGCACTTGAGGATAGTGTTACAGAAACTCCGAGAGAATCAGTTATATGCTAAGCTGAGCAAATGTGATTTTTGGTTGAGAGAAGTTTCTTTCCTTGGACATGTTATCACAGATGGAGGAATTGTAGTAGACCCGGGTAAAGTTCAAGATGTTCTGAATTGGAATCCACCGAAGACTGTGCCTGAAATCAGAAGTTTCCTTGGACTTGCAGGCTACTACCGCAGATTTATTAAAGGTTTCTCAAAGATAGTGAAACCTATGACTTCTCTGTTGGAAAAAGGGAAAGAATTTACGTGGGATGCTACATGCCAGAAGTGTTTTGAAGAGCTGAAGACAAGATTGACTACGGCCCGTGTGTTCATAATGCCAGATATCCACAAAGGGTTTGATGTGTATTGCGACGTTTCACGGATGGGTCTTGGATGTGTGTTAATGCAAGAAGGCAAAGTTGTGGCCTATGCTTCAAGACAGCTGAGAAGGCATGAGCAGAACTATCCTACCCATGACTTGGAATTGGCTGCCGTCGTGCACGCATTGAAGATTTGGAGGCATTACATGATCGGAAACAAGTGTCAGATCTTCAAAGACCATAAGAGTCTGAAGTACATCTTCACGCAACAGGATCTTAACCTAAGACAGCGCAGATGGCTAGAATTAATCAAAGACTATGATTTGGATATTCAGTATCATCCAGGCAAGGCCAATGTCATGGCAGACGCCCTAAGCCGGAAAGGACAAGCTAATATGATGATTGCTCGATTGATGCCTCAAGAATTATGTTGGGAGATGGCACGTTTGAACTTGGGAATTGTCACACAAGCGGAAGCCATAACCATGGAGATGGAACCGACATTAGAGCAAGAGATCAGAAAAGGACAGTTGACAGATGCTAAGATTAAGGAGATCAAGATTCAAATTGGTTTAGGCAAAACTAAGTATTTCACCGAAGATGGACAAGGAACTGTTTGGTTCAGAAAAAGGATCTGTGTACTTGAAATTGAACACCTTCGTGAACTCATTTTGAGGGAGGCACATGATTCCGCTTATTCCATTCATCCTGGAAGTACCAAAATGTATCAAGACTTGAAAGAAAGGTACTGGTGGTATGGTTTGAAAAGAGACGTAGCAACTCACGTAGCTTTGTGTGATGTATGTCAGAGAGTGAAAGCAGAACACCAGAGACCAGCAGGTTTACTCCAGCCTTTGAAAGTGCCTGAATGGAAATGGGAAGAGATTGGTATGGATTTCATTGTAGGGTTACCTCGTACTCGTGATGGTTACGACTCGATATAGGTTATTGTGGACAGATTAACAAAAGTCGCACATTTCATCCCGGTCAAAACCACATACACTGGAGCCAAGTTAGCAGAACTATACATGTCACGAATTGTGTGTCTGCATGGTGTTCCAAAAAAGATAGTGTCTGATCGAGGTACTCAGTTCACGTCACGTTTCTGGCAGAAATTACATGAATCCATGGATACAAAGCTCAATTTCAGTTCTGCGTACCATCCGCAAACAGACGGTCAGACTGAGCGAACGAATCAAGTATTGGAAGACATGTTGAGAGCATGTGCCCTAAAGCATGGAGGTAGTTGGTATAAAAGTTTGCCATATGCAGAAGTCTCCTACAACAACAGTTATCAGGCAAGTCTCAAGATGGCCCCATTTGAAGCATTATATGGAAGAAAATGCAGGACACCTCTGTATTGGAATCAGACAGGAGAAAGTCAAGTTTTTGGACCAGAGATTCTTCAAGAAGCGGATAGAAAAGTCCAGATAATCCGGGATAATCTCAAGACTGCCCAGTCACGGCAGAAAAGTTATGCCGATACACGAAGAAGGAAATTGACATTTGAAGTTGGAGATTTTATGTATTTGAAGGTATCACCCATCAAAGGTTTACGAAGATTCAAAGTGAAAGGAAAGTTTTCACCATGTTATATTGATCCTTTTCAGATCCTGGAAAGGAAAGGTGAAGTAGCATATCAATTGAAGTTACCGGCAAGATTGTCTGATGTCCATGATGTGTTTCATGTATCACAGTTAAAGAAATGTTTGAGAGTGCCAAAGGAGCAATTACCGTTGGAGGAACTGGATGTGCAAGAAGATTTAACTTATGCAGAGCATCCGGTTAGAATCTTGGAAACATCTCAGAGGGTTACTCGGAATAAGGTGATCAAAATGTGCAGAGTACAGTGGAGTCACCACTCAGAGGACGAGGCTACTTGGGAAAGAGAAGATGAACTAATTGCAGAATTCCCTCAGCTGTTCCTTAATCCTTCCTAATCTCGAGGACGAGATTCTTTTTAAGGGGGGTAGGTTTTGTAACACCCAAAATATAGGAGTTGAAACTTTTAAAAGTATTTTCATAAAAAAAATCATAAATTAAAATTGTGCATGCATCTTTATTACTTTTCTTCTCCTATTCTTTCTTTCAGCCAGCCCAATTCTTTTCCTCTACTTCTTTTCTTTTCCCGCGGCCCACTCCGTGGCCGATTCCCTCACCCGACTCTTTCTTCCTTTGACAGCTAGGACCCACCTGTCGGCGCCTTCTCCTTCTTTCTTCTTTCCTTACAGAGTCCGGATCGATCCTGCGCCGTCGTTCGCGCCCCTTCTTTCTTTCTTCTTACCCCGAGTCCTGATCGATTTCGCAACGCCGCCTTCCTACTCCCGGCCGATCCGCCCCTATATAATCCCGCTGAAACCCCGCTTTGCAACCAGAGCCAAGCTCAAATCTTTTCCCCTACACAACATTGTCGCACGCCGTTGGAAGTTGCACCTCGGAGGAACACCGTCGTCCCGTGTCGCCGATTCTCCATCGACTCGCCGATCTGCAGTTTCTCCGCCGTCTTCAACTCTCGCCAGAGCTCCACGAGTTGGTGAGTATCAAGCCGCACCAGATTCCCCTCTCTCTTTTGCTCCGCCGCCAACCAGATTCCTCGCCGGACCCCTGTTTCCAACCGCCGCCGTGGCTGCCAGTTCATAGCCGCCGCACAGCCATCCCGTGACCACCCTCATCTTCGCCGTACCGCCCGCTCACTTCCCGTCATGAACCCAGCTTGAATCGAGCCCCGGAACACCAGGATCGGTGAAGCTCCGGCCGTCCGCCGCCGCACTCGCTCGCTGCCGACGCCCAGTAAAACTCCGCTTCGCCCGACCCTTTTCGTCCCGTCGAGCCGACCCTTCCTCTGCCGCTCGATCTAGATCTAACGGCCAGAATCAATCTTCACTTTACATGGCCGATTTACCCGACCTTTTCCCTACTCAGCCGATTCGCCCGACCCTTATCCCGCCGATTCGTCCGATCCGCTGCTGATTCTGATCTAACGGATTAGATTCACCCGACCCTAGCCGTTCCCGAAACTTTTGCAGGAAGATCCCTAGGTTTTCCAGGAATCAACCCGCAGTCTAGATCAGTAGAAAATAATTAGAGTTGAGCCCTTTCTTTTTTCTATCCCGACTCCTAACTTTTCTTGATTTAGTACCCGCCGACTAGAATCTCTAGTTTTGTACCCCGACCCTCTGTTTAAGGTTTAATTATGTTTTGGCCCCCTGAATCCTTCAGATTTAACCTCGGGAGATTTAAAACTCTAGCAGTTAAGTCCCTAGATCACTGTTTTAGACATCATCATCGTTTCAACTCCGATTTCAGCGATTCATGAGCCCACCCGATCCTTGCATCATAAACTACAACTTTAGCATCTTTTCACTTTCTGTTTGTATTGTTTGTTTTATTGTTTCTTATTTGTTTGTGTATGCTTGTTTGTGTGATCGCGTAGACAACGTGACGTTCGAGCCAAATCAAGAGCAAGCTTACGAGGAAGAGAATCAGCAGTTGCTTGAAGAAGGCAAGTGGATTTCCCCCTCTGCATATTCTATTTGATCCCAACAACAGAATGAAAATTCACTTTACTTCAATGTTGCTTGCATAAACTTGATGGGTTACCTATGCTAAGGACATACCTAGTCTTTTACCCCAAACCTTGAAACACCTGGGTTTACTACTTTGTTGGGTAGTTACGGTTAGTTGCAAACTTTGGGATTGGTATTGGTTTACTCTTTTGCTAATGTCGATCACGTTTCGTATTGTGGTTTTATCGCGCAATTTCAAGATCAACTTTGTTTAATGGGAACATGGAGAACCACCCAAGTGAACAGTGCAACCACAAAGTCATATGGCTCTGACCTTAGCCAATTAATTAGATGTGTAGTTTGCTGGTGGCCTTACCGAAAGGGCAAGGAGGGGGTCGGTGATAGGGGTCATAGCCCGATCCTCTTGGGGTAGCTGCCTTGGCTAACGAGCTGACCATTAGGGAGGTTTATGGACCACGCCGCTACTGAAACTCTAGCGGGCTGCCTAGCTCTCGACATGTCTTTGTAAAGGCTTCGTAGTATACCCTCGCCACTCACCTCGGAAGTGTTTAAGGGCCTTGCAAACCCGGGCGACTCAGGGAAACATGATTTGTGGGTAAAGTGTACAACCTCTGCATAGTGTAAAACTGTTATAACAGCCGTACTCACGGTTAAGAGTGGCTTGGACCCTCACATGATAATGAAACTTGAAGATTAATTAAATTGTGGTTCGTGGTTTATGTTATGGTTGTTGGAATCTTTGTGTTTTGCTAAAGTGGGTCGGTATAAACTTAAACCTAGTAATAGATGCTTGATAATAAATATTTGACCAACTAAAAGCAACCGCTGCTGCAAACCGTAGCCTATCCTTGATGGCCTTGCATTTTCACCCAACTTGCTGAGTACCAACCATAAGAGTACTCACCCTTGCCCCCTGCTGTTCAGAAGAGAACTTTGAAGAAGAGATCTTCGACGACTTCGAGGAGTTTTAGGTCCTGCGTTCACCAGTCATCGCCTGCGGAAGACGGAGTTGTTGGAGACTTCGTATAGGGTATAACGGTTTATCGTTTAAAGACATTTGTGTCTCTTTTATACGGAGTGTAATATTGTTAAATACTTTACTTAGTTACTTTTTGAGCATTTTCTTTGATATATTACACTTTCCGTCTACCATATGTGTGTGAATGAGATCCTGGCGCACATATTAGATGCATCTGGTTCTTTCTAGAATCGGGTGTGACAATGGCTCCACCCACGGATTCAAGGCGCCATTTGCGTGCAAAACAAGGGACGAATCCGTGTGAGGCACCACTCCGGATAACATGCAAGCATTGATCTTCGAGGCGGTGCAACGGAGGGATGAGAGGCACCAGGACTGAGCCGCTCGGCCTTGACCAGGCCGGCCGGCCTCTAACTGTCGCGCCTCGGTCAAACGCAACTGCCACCGACCTCTAGAGACGATCAGGACCCACATAAGAAGGACCATGCCACTTGGCGCCATCCCCAGGCCGGCCGGCCTAGGGGAGGCCAGTCGGCCCCACTCTGCAGCCTCTCGAGAGCAATCCTCATGTGGAAGTTACGTACCTGCCAAGGTCGCGTGCAGTTGAGGCTCTTGTCCAAGTCCCAACCTTCTACCTGTATAAATAGGCCTCCCATCATCACTTGTAAAGACACACATTCAAGGAGTTCTCTCTTCACTTCAGTTCTAGAGTTAGGTTAGTAATCTGGAAGTTAGATCAAGTCGAGCTTGTCTCGGGATTCCGGAGTCTGGTATAAGCTCTTGTATCCTTCCTTTGACTTTATCAATATACGTTATCTTCTTTATCTTTTCGAGTCAGCTTATCTTCCACATTTATTTATTTATTTCTTTCCAAGTGTTTAGCTTATGTGCGGAAGTTCTTTCTGCTAGCTTAGGCTTTGTTCTAGTCTTAGTCTGTCGGGACCTTATCTTACAGGTTTTCTCGCCCGGACTAGTTGGCTCAAGTTAGTTCCCTAGGTTGAGAGAGATTTCTCTTGAAGGCCTATGGAGAAATCCTAACACCAAGTGCAGACATGGTGTCTGGCTTAGTGTTAGCTAGGAAGTGTGTTCCACCCCATGGAACTGATGTGGTAGGTAGCAGGTGGTGACAGCCCTGTCCGTTCGTTGTAGTCCACCACGTTCGGGTGTTTTCATAGCAGTAGATCGTTGGCCGAGTTGGACCCCACCTCTGATCTCTTTCCGAGGTCCTTCTACCCCAACCGCCGAAGTAAGTTCTGTTCTCCCGACAGCTAGGTTAGTCAAGGTTTAGTCTAGAAGTGTTTTAGGAGTCTTTCTCGCTCGTTGTCCTCCCAGCTGCTTATCACTCTAAGGTAGAGTCTCCTGTGTGTCACCCGGTCATTGCCTGGCCACTTATCCTATTTATCTATCTGGCTTACCCCTGCTATCTAGCTGGTGATTATCTCTAGTAAAGTTTACCATCCATTCAATCGATACTATTTAGACCATAGTGCTTCCACGTGGAAATTCGATACCCTAGAATACTCCAAGGTGAAGTGCTACAGCGGTGTATTCTGTGCACTTGCGGAATCTCTATTCTATTGGGCATAAGAAATGGCAACATGGATGCAATGAAATTACTAAGTACAGACGGTGATTCTGAGGTACATCTCCCATTTTGACTTGGCTAGCCTAAACAACATGCTTGTGATGTGTCCATTGGTTCCTGTGTTATTCTGAAATATGGCATGTGCAAGTAGAGTTATGGAAAATAGAGTTATAGAAGATATTTTTGTGGTGGGTGTGATGACATTGTAGAACTCTAGCTATGTTGCTGATGCTGTCCAACTCTACCAGTATTATTCTAAAATGTTGGAGATTAGTTGTTGTTGTTGTTCTCCGAATTATTCTGAAATGTTGTTGCTGATGTTCTCTGTGTTATTCTAAAATTGGGATTTTGTGCGGTGTATTCTGTGCGCATGCGGAATCTCTATTCTATTGGGCATAAGAAACACCAACAAACATTTTTGGCGCCGTTGCCGGTTAAGCAATTTGGTGCTAAGATATCATTGAATTGTCTAGTAAATTTTACTATTTTATCACCGCTAGCTTTAGCAGGCTTACCATTGCTCTCTTTGTCTTTGTGATATATGTAGAGCAGTGCATGACCGGTTTTGATCTAGCAAGTAACTTCACTTTATATCCAGAAAGAATTGTGCATATTGTCCGACAGAGAACTATCCCTCCTCAGAAAAGGCTTACCTTAGGAGAAAGTTCGTCAACATCTATCTCAACAATGGCTCAGAATGCACTCCATTAGTACTCGGCCCCATCCAGCAGCCATATCCCTACTGGTTTGGACAACACCCAAGCCACTGATGGCTTCGAGCTGAAGACTGGACTTGTCAACATGGTCCAAGCAAGCCCCTTCTTTGGAAAGGCAACCGAAGATGCCAAAGCTCACCTCCAGAACTTCATGGAAGTCAGTAGCACAATCAACCCCAAGAGCACTACACTGGACAATGTTCGCCTTCGTCTATTCCCATTCTCTTTGCTGGGGAAAGCAAAGACGTGATTCTACACCAACAAGGCAGACTTCACCACATGGAATGCCTGCTCCAATGCATTCCTGGCCAAATATTTCCCAGTGGGCAAGACCAACGCCCTCAAGAACAGGATCTCAAGTTTCCAACAACTCCAGGATGAACCATCCCGGAAGCTTGGGAAAGACTTCAGGACTACATAGTAGCATGTCCACACCATGGCATGTAAGAGTGGCTCATCATTCAAAACTTCTTCCATGGCTTGAGTCAGCGAACACAAGATCACATCGATGCAGCAGCAGGAGGAGCATTCCTCTCTCTGGATGTTGCACGAGCCAAGTCGCTCATAGACAAGATTGCCTCCGACCAGAGTTAGAAGGGAGACAGGCAACCAGCTTGCCCGAAAGGAGTACGCCAGATCGACAGTGTAGATATGCTGGCTGCCAAGATGGATCTCCTCATTAAGAAACTGGAATCTCCAAATCAAGAGGTCAACCAGATCATGGACTCTCGGATCACATGTGAGACATGTGGCGACACTGGGCATTCGGGCAACAGCTGCCCAATGACACAGGAGGATGTGAATTTCAATGGGAACAATCATCCCAATAATTCAGCATATCGTCCTCAACAGCAAGGGTGGAACTCCAAGCCCAACCTCCCCTTCGGCCAACAGCAAGGTAACAGTTTTAATAACAATTTCCAACCGTCTTTGAAAGATCTAGTGTACAGTCAGAAACAAATTAAGGATAACATTAGCAAAAAATTTGAAGCTAATGATAAAATTTTAGAGTCTCTGGCCGCACAACTAGAAAACTTTAGTTCTGTTATTAAAAACCAATTGAGCTTCAATAAAATAATAGAAACTCAGGTAGCTCAACTAGCCTCATCCTGTGTACGGGAAAGCTGCCAGGGCAACCGGAAAATGTGACACCTCAGGTGTTTAAATTACTAAACAAGTCTCATTAGCTTAACAAGATGCATAAATAACTTTGGTTTTGCATTTGATTTTAAATTTCTGTGTATATATGCATCAATATATGTGCTTTAATCAAACAAATTGAATAACTTTCACATCAATGCAGATGTGGATATGAAATTTAATAGGCACATCACTGATGACAGGATAAACAAAAGTCTAGTTGAAGCCAAGGAGGAGAGAATACGAAATTTTTGCCCAGGAAATGACGTGCCCTCCGAATTATACTTTTTGAGTTTTTAAAATAACTTCTAAACTAAAACTCAAATGAACTTTGGCCTGAAACAAAACTTGTGTAACTTGTCATTTTGAACAACTTTCATGTTCAGAGATTTTTGAGTTGCAACACAAAAATTTGAGAAACACTTGAATTTACAGTTCAGCCCCTCACCTTTCTTCTATTTCCCTCTCGGCTCCCTCCCTCCCCTGCTCTGCCACCCAGCGAAGCCGCCGGCGCCATGTGGCCGACGATGCTTGCACCGCTCCGCGCCACGCCAACCCACGTGCGCCCCTGCAGCTCCCCAACCCGTGCCCGTGTCGCTGGCACGCGACGCCGCGCCGGCGCTGCCACCGCCCGCCGCGCCCAATGGCGAGACGGCGCCGTGCGCGAGCCTCCGCCGCGCCCCTGCTACCGCCCCTCTCGCCCAATAGTGCTACAACCGTGCACAGCTCTGGCCACTGCCCTGCAAGCACCCCTAGCCCTTCCTCCATCCTCCCTTGCACCTATTAAGGCTGAACAGAGCTCACCTGCGCGCGCCCAGACCACGCCGCACCTCCATTGCCGCCGCCCGCCGTGGAACCCCCACCCCCGGTCCTCCTCCGCCCGAGCCAAGCCCAGGAATCGGTTCCCCTCGATGCCGCGAAGCTCACCGGCCAGCCCCCACCGGCTCTCGCCCGCCAGCCTTGCCGGAACGCCCCCGCCGCTGCTGCACACCACCGCCACAGCCGCCGCTCGCCGCGGGCGGCCCGGCTCAGGCCATCTCCACCCCAACCGAGGCCTCCCCAAGGTAGCCCATGCCTTCCACTTGCTCCTCCCGCTCGTTACCCTCACCACCGGCCCCTCCCCTCGCCGGAATCGAGCTCAAGCTTGCCGGCCGGCCGCCAGGGACCACATTGCTTTGATTGCAATCTTCCCAGGGGCTGCACGCAAGATTCCACGGACCCCATGTAAAAGAAAGTTTTAACCCTAGATTCAAAATCAGTGAACTTGTAAAATTCATATAAAATCGTAGAAAAATTATAAAAATCAACTATTCTGGAATCGTTATAAGAAAATCTACAACTTTTGTTACATGCTTTTCTGCAGTTGCTTGCTAAATTTGGCTTTATATTAAATGGAAGGTTTAATAGCCTTTAACTGTACCCACTGTTGTAGACCAAGGTTGAACCTGAATTTTGGACAGTAGTTTGGTTACTTGATGTGTAGTCCAGTGTAAAATGTTTAGGACCAGAACCCACTTGTAGCTAAACTTTTTGTTAGACTTTGTTTTATGCCTTGAAGATATAAAACTAATTTTTCCTATTGTTCTGTAGTGATTCATGTTATGAAACTTTTTCTCTGATGTTATATCGATACCTTGATGCCACAAAAAAAGTTTAGGACTTTTTACCTTTGTGTACCTCCTCATATAATTTTTGTGGTGGAGAAATGCATTAAATCAAAGTAATCAGTGTTTCTACTTGAAAAATGTTCATCTTTTTACTATAGGATACTTTAGGTAAAAACATGATTTATAAATAGTTTCATACTCAGAAACCATGTAAAACATCCTGTAGAAATTAATCTTTATTAACATAAGTGTAGCTTGTCCTATTTATTATGCTCTGTATCATGCACAATAAAATATGAAACATTTACAGTAACACATATATGGATAGATTAATACCCTGTCAAATTTTTAGCATCAATACTTGCATGGTTTGCCCTGCATAAAAATAACTAGGTTCTAGAAGTGGCTGTGTATTACATTTTTTCAAAATTAATCTGCTACACAGAAATTTCTGAATATTTTACAGTGCTGTTGGCTCTACATAATGTATTCTGAATAAAAATTTCATCACCAGAAGTTACCTAGATCAGTGTTTGTGCTTAATCCATGGTTATACTACGAAAATTAAAATTTCAATACCACACCACCCCTTCTGTTAAAGATTGCCCAAGAAATCATAACTAAGTAACTTTACAACCAAATCTATGTTTTTGAGGACTGCAACTTTATCGTGAAGAATTAAATGCCATATACCCTCCCTACAACTCATACTTGTGCATTCATATAGAATCGACTACTCTCGCTGACGGAACGTACGAGCTGGTGCCCGAGTACAAGAGTGAGCAGCGTGAAGCTCAAGTGAATCTAACTGAAACTTTCGAAGACCCGAACCCGAGTTCGGACTAGCCCCAAACTAACATTACCCAAGAAGGCAAGCCCCGGAGCATGAACCCTATTTTTCTAAATTATGCAACTTAATACTCTATTCTACTTGTGCATTAAGCTTATAGGAGTTGAATGAAAACTTAGTTGCATGATCTTAGGTTCCTATGATCTGAACACTAGATATAAGGTTCGATAGAATGCTATGCAAATAGGACTCCGATAAAAGTCGAGTGATTTCCGGTTCACTCGCGAGAATATAGGAGTTGAATGTTTACTACATGCTGCAATCATAAGGTCGGCGGACAGGGCTATGGTGCGATGTTCATGTTGATGATTGAGGCCCCGTCTGTTTAGTGAAAAATGCTAAGGCCACAGTGTGTGGTAGTGGTGGTTAAGTCTTTGAACGTACTAACCACATGCCGAGAATATTGTAATCGGTAAGCTTAATTACCTAATCGGACCGGCAAGTGGACAGCATCCCACCCTCTCAACTTCGGTTCCATGCGCGCACATGGTGGGTACAGAGCCGGGCTCTGTAGTCTTGGATGGTGGCCCTGATCCACAACCCGGGTAGAAAGGGGAAATGTTGCACGTGTGACTCTGGGAGTAACCAAGTGACGTGTGTTTAGGTTTCCCTTGCAAGGTTAAGAAATTCGATTCGAATCATCCGTTTCTCGCGGTATTGAGACTGCTTGACCCTTTTACCATATAGAGTAAGAAATGGAACAATGATGATGATTAAACTTGTTGGACTCAAATTAATTCTTTCACCATGTTTGATATTGGATAGTTGCTTACCTAGAATGGTTAAAGAAAACTAGAACCTGGAGCAAAAATTTGAAAGTAAGGACCTACTAGTATATGCTTTTCGGCAAAACAAACCCTCAAGCCAAAAGCCTTGCATGTCTAGGAGTCGGCTAAGTATATCCCACTAGTCGGGTAAGCCTTGCTGAGTATTAGTATACTCAGCCTTGCTTGTGGCTTGTTTTCAGGTGATACTTTCGAGGATATGATCGCTAGTTTGACTTGGCCGTGTACACTTCCTCCTGGTTGCTCGGTGGAATGGGATGCGCCCCCGGCCAACGTTGATAATGCCGAGTGATGTCTCGTACGGGCTTCATCGAGGCATCCTGTATCGTCGAGTAGTTTATCGTTGATTTTCCGCTGCATTGAACTCTGAAGAACTCAATTACTTTGAACTTTGGAGTACCTTGTTTTACGAACTCGAACTCAGTTGTAATAATAATTTATGATGAACCCTGTGATGTAAAAATGTGTGAAATGTTGTATCCTCTGGGCTCACCTTCGTGTGAGTACTTTGTATGTGTGGTTTCGATCGGCAAAACCGTGGTTGTATCGGGAGGTTACCCGACAGACCAATGGATTATTCCGTTTGAAGTGCAAGTTAGCCCTGATTGCCCTCGTGGTGATGGTTAGCACGCTTGAGCCGGATTAATTTAGGTGGTTCTGCCACAGCTGGTATTAGAGCCGAAATGCATACACCAGAGAATACAACAAGCCTTAAAAACTTGTTTTCATAAAACTTGACCACAAAAATTGTGTTTGCAAAATGCGTTGGTTCGTTAAGGATGGTACCTAGTTTGTAAAGCCCTAAGGGATTATGGGAAAATTACTAGGTGGCTATTTAACTTGTGAATATTATCAACTAACTTCCAGCACAGTACTTTCTGTCAAAACTTACTTTTATGCACAGCCGACCCTTAAATTCTGTAATGACGCACTCATCGCTAAGGTAAGAAGGTAAGAATCCTCAGCCAACTGAGAGAGCTTGGCCTTCCTATCGGTGATGCGAGCCGAACGCTACTCTCAAGCAGTGGCTTACTTGAGGTGCTGCCAATATACCAACTATTAGTTGATTATATTGGGAGTAGAAGGTTTGGCGTAGGGTATGGCGATCGCTGTTCATACTCCCATCTCAAGACGGTACCCCCTGTTAATACGCTATCTCGATAGCGTATGTTAACGTCGTCTGTACGGCGGAAATTGTACGGATGCCGTTTCTATAGTGAACGGTAATGAATACGGATGCTTTCATGAGTGCTGGCATGAAAGGTTGAATGGACATATATATGCTATATCAATCTTCTGCAGGTACACTAACCGTGATTATGATAAGTTAAAGAACGGTTAGAGAATTTTCGACTAGCTATTATAGTGAGAGACGTATTGTATATGCCACCGACACTAACTTCGTAAGACCAAAGATATTTGGCAATTATTTTATTTTGTGAGGACGAATAGGACGTGCATGCATAATGACTATATAAATCTGAAATTGAAAATGCGATGCGTGAGAGTGGTAAGGTTCATGCGCCTACACATTTGTCTTTGCATAAGGATTATCTAGCAAATCTGTCACAGTTCTGCCATATCTGAAAAGATAAATTTATTGAGCTTAGAAAATAATCCTTTCTGGAGAAACTCATGTTCAAAGTTTTGTTCCAAAAATTGTATTCTACCTCCTATCTAAATATGAAAAATTCTGAACATATGGATAATGAGAAACACCAGAAACCTTGAGATGTCAGTTTTCTGCCCAAAATAAGCACTTCTGCCACATAAATTTTTATGCCCCCTTACTACAGTTTTCTGCAAAGGTGTTCAACACAAAACTTGTTGTAAATTTACTCAGGCAGATACTGCTAAAATTTGGAAATTTTTGGCTGGGTAGATTTTCCCTGGTGCACAAAACATTGGCTCACTGTTCACAGTAAAGTAAAACCTTAAGAGAAAGACCATCTTAGAGCCTGATCTAGCTCTGGAGTTGACTAGCAAAGTTGTTCACCAATACCTTAGGAATGTTCTGGTAAAAGTTGAGAATTTTTGGACAAGAACTGTTGATGTTATGGCTATTTTAGTGCACTGTCCAGAACCTGTTCACTATATTGTTCAAAGTTTTTCGCTATCTCACCCATTTGATCTTTTGTTCAGATGGCCATGATAGTGGATGAGGATGGATGCGTTCACTCTTAGTGTCTCCACTGGGAGGGCTTTCCCTCTATCTTGTGGGATGTTCTGAGCACCGCGGGCTATCCAATTCCCCCACGTTACACCGGACTGGAGTTTGCAGAGAATGGAGTTACCCAGTGCCGTGTTAACGTGACCATCTTTCCGCACCCACTACACCCGGAGTGGCCCGCCTTGGTGATTGAGGCTGTTGGTCACCGTTTGGCCGATACTTGGGAGCTTGCTGCCATGAGGGCACTCACCACTTTTTGTGCGCAGTGCCCCGAGGCCGTCACGCTCACTCCTATTGGTTTGTTTCCTGCTGCCCAGGACAACGACCCCTTCTGGCTCAACAGGATATAGCACGCACAGTATTTAGTGGACTTTCATGCCCAGGAGACCATCGAGACCTCCGTGCGGTGCATGAATGCACTGTACCAACTTCAGACTCTCCAGAGTCAGGCGCTTGTGCAGCTCGCTGATCTTGCACAGGCCTACCACATGTTGGCAGATACCAAAGATGAGCAGATTAAGGAGCTCAGTGAGGAACTTGAGGACAGAGACACCCGGATTGGCCAACTTGAGGGCCAAGTTCAGGAGCACGACACTCTCATGGGTGAGAGAGATGACATGATAGCACACTTGGAGGAGCAACTCCATGATCTGAACCATGAGTTGGAGGATGCTAATGAGCACATTCAGTGGCACCATGATCAGAATGCCCCTCCCGAGGTGGTGGCTATGGAGGAAGATGATGAGGAGCCACAGGAGATTGACTGTGTTTCAGGTATGGACTTTGAGGGTGAGGTACCACAGCCACCTCCGATGGGAGCTCATTCTCTTACTCGCAGCAAGTCGTCCGTCAACAACCTCGACGACTTCTAGACGATTACTTGGAGGACTTTTGCATATACTCCTCGATAGTGTAGCCTAACTTTTTGCAAGTGTTGTAATAGGCTAACTAAGAGTTGAGTACCTCTTTTGTGATGGGTACAACTTGAACATTGGATACTCTAATCATGTAGGCCATGCCTAAAAACTTGGTGGTTTGATTGTGATGTTGGAAAACAGTTGAATCTGCAATTGCAGAAACTTGTCGGAATTTTTACCCATGTCTCCTTACATTTCTGGTCTGAGTGTTGAATACCAAACTTGTCCTAAATTTTGTGATCTAAGTTCTCACAAAATTTCAGCGCTTGCTAGTTTGAGTTATAGGCAAGATACTTTAACTCGTTCTATTGAGAAACAGCCAAACCAGCGAAGCAAAGAGTGAATCTTTCGACCATCTTGGCCATCGATTTAGCATCTAAGCTGAATACCAAAGTTGTACATCTCTAAATTCCCTACCCACTTCCAAAATATGAGCAATTTTGGATGAACCTACCTGGAGTTATAAGTTTCTTATGGCAGACAGTATTTTGTCCACGATTCTATCCATGATCTTTCGGAAGTCTAATTTTCCACGTTAATCCTTTTGAATCATGGAAGCAATATGGATCACATTGCTAATGATAAACATTCACATTTAAGATGGTTGGAGCAACCCG
The DNA here is from genome assembly GCA_032594955.1 of Panicum miliaceum. Taxonomy (NCBI): domain Eukaryota; kingdom Viridiplantae; phylum Streptophyta; class Magnoliopsida; order Poales; family Poaceae; genus Panicum; species Panicum miliaceum. The sequence goes on from CM064068.1 coordinate 17,914,089, forward strand.
TGGTAACCCGGAAGATTTCGGTGCTAGTTCTAGTGAATCACAGCAGCAGCCACCGCCACCACCCAGTTTGGTGGAAGTAATGGCCGCTCAAACCGAGTTGCTTCGTTAGCTCGTGCAAGGACAGCACCAAAAGTGTGGTGGGCACAATGTTCACCAACCTCAAGTTGCCGGTTACACGGATTTCCTTGGGACCCAGCCTCCCTTGTTTCACAAAACGGAGGAACCCTTGGATGCAGACGCTTGGATTCGCACAATCGAGTCCAAGTTTTCTCTACTCGTGGCCCCATGTTTGGATGCAAACAAGGCTCGCTTTGCCGCGCAGCAGCTTCGCGGTACAACTCATCTTTGGTGGGACAATTACTTTGCTATGCTCCCGGCTGATCACGCCGTCACCTGGGACGAATTCAAAACTGCGTTCCGAGCACACCATATCCCAGAAGGTCTTATGGAAAGAAAGCTAAATGAGTTTCTGGCTCTCACTCAGGGTACCCGCACTGTACTTCAGTATGCTAAGGCCTTCAACAATCTGTGCCAGTATGTAGGCTATCACGCAGACACGGATGCTAAGAAGCGGGATCGTTTCCGCAAAGGATTGAGTACCAAACTCAAGGAGCGACTGAACCTTGTAAACATATAATGAGCTGGTAAACATGGCAATTACCCAAGAGGATTGTATTGTGGCTCACCGCGCCGAGAAGAAGAGAAAGGCGCCAGTTGGACCCTCGGGAGCTCAGCCACCGAGGTATCGCTTAGTGCAAAATGCTACGCCTACAGCTCCAGAGAAGGCCGCTCAGCCAGGGCGTTGGATTGTCAGGCCCCCGCAGCAACAAGGTGTTGTACGACCCCCTGTGCCTCAGCAAACAGGACCGAGGCCCGCTACTTAGCAATTCTTTCGTCCAAACATCACTAATCGTTGTTTCAATTGTGGAAGTTCCAGTCATTTTACTCGAGAATGCCCTTGGCCTAGGCAGCCAATTCAGGGCCAAGGCTCTAACCATAACAATAAGAACAAAGGCAAGAGGCAGACCATTCAGGTCAAACAAGGACGGATCAAGTTCACCACTCTTGCAGAACTTCCGGAAGGAGCACCAGTAATGACGGGTACATTCTTTATCCATAACAAGCCTGCAATTATATTGTTTGATTCTGGTGCATCACATAGTTTCATTAGTGCAAAGTTTGGTGCGAAAGTAGGCTTGGATTTTTGTCACACAAAAGGGTCATATATGATATCAACACCAGGTGGAAAAAATTGCTTCTAACCAAAATAATAAGGCTGGTACCGATAAAATTGGGTATTAAAATCATCAACACGGACCTTGTTCTCTTACCGCTTAAAGGCATGGATATTATTTTGGGTATGAATTGGATGATTATGCACGGAGTCATACTGGACCTTTCTTCCCGAACTGTTGAAATAAATTCACCTAGTCACGGAACCACTACCCTTTACCTACCGTTCCGGGAGTGCACGAATTCTTGTGCTTTCATGATGGAAGGAATCAAACTAGAAGATATTCCAGTGGTATGCGAGTATGTCGATGTTTTTTCGGATGACTTACCAGGAATGCCACCAGATAGGGATATTGAGTTCGTTATTTAACTGCAACAAGGCACTGCACCTATCTCCAAAAAACCCTATAGAATGCCACCTAAGGAATTGGCCGAACTGAAAACACAACTCCAAGAACTACTGGACAAAGGTTTCATTCGTCCTAGCACATCACCTTGGGGATGTCCAGCCCTATTTGTAAAGAAAAAGGATGACTGTTTAAGATTATGTGTGGACTACCGACCTCTCAATGCGGTAACCGTTAAGAATAAATACCCACTTCCCCGCATCGACATTCTCTTTGATCAATTATCTGGAGCTAGACTCTTCTCAAAGATTGATCTTCGCTCTGGATATCATCAGATCAAGATTCGTCCATGCGAGATTCCTAAGACCGTCTTTTCCACACGATATGGACTATATGAATTCTTGGTCATGTCCTTTGGTCTCACCAATGCCCCTGCCTACTTCATGTATCTCGTGAATTCGGTATTCATGCCCGAGCTCGACAAATTTGTCGTAGTTTTCATTGACGACATCCTTATCTATTCCAAGAATGAGGAAGAGCATGCTAAGCACCTGCACATTGTTCTTCAGCGTCTCAAAGACCATCAGCTCTATGCTAAATTTTCTAAGTGCGAATTCTTGTTGGATAGTGTTAAATTCTTGGGTCACACTATTTCCAGCGAAGGCATAGCCGTTGACCCCAGCAAGGTACAAGAAGCGATGGATTGGAAACCTCCTACCTCTGTTCATCAGATTCGCAGTTTTCTTGGTTTAGCCGGTTATTATTGCCGTTTCATTCCGGATTTCTCCAGAATTGCTAAGCCTATGACTGAACTATTGAAAAAGGGAGTAAAGTTTGTGTGGGATGAGAAATGTGAAGAAGCTTTCCACACTCTTAGAGAACATTTGACTGCAGCCCCTGTGTTAGCTCAACCCGATAACACCAAGTCGTTCGATGTTTACTGTGACGCTTCTAGCACTGGTCTTGGTTGTGTGCTTATGCAAGAAAATCGAGTTATCGCCTATGCTTCACGAGCCCTTCGGCCCCATGAGCAGAATTATCCGACCCATGATCTCGAATTAGCAGCAGTCATTCATGCTCTAAAAATATGGAGACATTATCTCATAGGCACTCATTGTAATATCTACACCGATCACAAGAGTCTCAAATATATCTTCACCCAAGCCGATCTGAATATGAGACAAAGAAGATGGCTAAAATTAATCAAGGATTATGATCTCGAGGTGCACTATCACCCCGACAAGGCCAATATAGTCGCGGATGCACTCGGCCATAAGGCCCATTGCCATTGCCTATCAGTGGAATTCTATAATGAGATATTATGTTCAGAAATGAGGAAGCTTAGTTTGGAAATGATTTCCCAAGGCACTCTGAATCACATCTCAGTCGAGCAAGAAGAGGAACAATGATGATGATTAATCTTGTTGGATGCAAATTAATTCTTTCACCATGTATGATATTGGATAGTTGTTTACCTAGAATGGTTAAAGAAAACTAGAATCTGGAGCTAAAATTTGAAAGTAAGGACCTACTTGTATATGCTTTTCGGCAAAACAAACCCCTCAAGCCAAAAGCCTTGCATGTCTAGGAGTCGGCTAAGTATATTCCACTAGTTGGGTAAGCCTTGTTGAGTATTAGTATACTCAGCCTTGCTTGTGGCTTATTTTCAGGTGATACTTTCGAGGATATGATCGCTAGTTTGACTTGGCCGTGTACCCTTCCTCCTGGTTGGTCGGTGGAATGGGATGCGCCCCCGGCCAACGTTGATAATGCCGAGTGATGTCTCGTACGGGCTTCATCGAGACATCATGTATTGTCGAGTAGTTTATCGTTGATTTTCCGCTGCATTGAACTCATAAGAACTCAATTACTTTGAACTCTGAAGTACCTTGTTTTACGAATTCGAACTCAGTTGTAATAATAATTTATGATGAACCCTGTGATGTAAAATTTGTGGAATGTTGTATCCTCTGGGCTCACCTTCGTGTGAGTACTTTGCATGTGTGGTTTCGATCGGCAAAACCGTGGTTGTATCGGGAGGTTACCCGACGGCCCAGTGGATTACCATTTGAAGTGCGAGTTAGCCCCGATTGCCCTTGTGGTGATGGTTAGCGCACTTGACCCGGATTAATTCAGGTGGTTCTGCCACAAAAAAGTACCCAAAAGAGAAGGTAAATGTGTTGACTACGTGGGTTGGAAAGTCCACGCAGGATCCACCCCTTCCGCAGGATCAGGTTCACGGCTGGAGACCGTAACCGCCAGGGATACCATTGCTGAGGATGATGTGCAGGAGGAGGCACATTGAAGTACCTCTGCTACCCATGGATTAGCTGAGGAGGCCCCAAGGGCTCCTCGAGAGTACTACTGTGGCAGAACCACCTGAATTAATCCGGCTCAAGTGTATTAACCATCACCATTAAGGCAATCTCGGTTAACCTTACACTTCAAACGGAATAATCCACTGGTCTGTCGGGTATAACCTCCCGATACAACCACGGTAATCGGATCGAGCGCCATACATACAAATGCTCACGCGACGATGAGCCCAGAGAATACCACGTTCTAGCAAATATTACGACATTAACATAAGTAAATATTACAGACCAAGTTCTGAGTTTAGAAACCAAATACTCCAATTAACATAAATAAGTTCTTTAGAGTTAAATTGCAGCGGAAATAAACAACGGAAACTACTCGACGATACAGGATGTCTCGATGAAGCCCGTACGAGACATCACTCGGCCTTATCTCCATTGGACGGGGGCGCATCCCATTCCACCGACCAACCAGGGGGAAGAGTGCAGGGCCAAGTCAAGCTAGCAATCATATCTTCGAAGGGCTCACCTGAAATCGAGTCACAAGCAAGACTGAGTATACTAATACTCAGCAAGACTTACCCGTGTAGTGGAAACTACTCCACCGACTCTAGACATGCAAGGCTTTTTGGCTCAGGGGTTTGTTTTGCCGAAAAGCATCTACAGGTGGGTCCTTACTTTCGACTTTTAGCTCCAGATTCTAGTTTCATTAACCAGTCTAGGTAAGCAACTATCTAAAGCATACATGGTGAAGCATTAAATCTTTCCATCCAGCCAGTTCATTCATCATCATTGTTCCTCTTCTTACTCTGTGGGTAAAAATGGTTAAGCAGTCTCAATAGCCGTGACAGACGGACGATTCGAATCGAATTTCTTAACCTTGCAAGGGAAACCCAAACACACGTCACGTGGTTACTCCCTAGAGTCACACGTGCAACTTTTCCCCTTTCTTTCCGGGTCGTGGATCGGGGCTACCCTCCGAGAGTACAAGAGCTCCACGCCACGGTTCGGCGCCGGGTCGTGACCACTCTCTGCACTCGCCATATGCACATGGGACCGAAGTTCAAAGGGTAGGATGCCGTCCCCTTGCCGGGCCAATCAGGTACTTAAGCTTACCGATTCCCATAATCTCGGCATGTGTTTAGTACGTTCAAAGACTTAACCATCACTACCACACCCTGCGGCCTTAGCATTTTTCACTAGACAGACGGGCCTCAATCGTGACCATCGTTCCATAGCCCGTTCGTGTCCTTATGATTGCAGCGTGTAGTAGCCATTCAACTCCTATTTTCTCGCGAGTGACAGGAAATCACTCGACTTTTACCGGAGTCCTATTAGCACAGCGTTCTATCGCACCTTACATCTAGTTTTCAAGCAAGGGTTCCTGACATCATGCAACTAAGTTTTCATCCAACTCCTATAAACTTAATGCACAAGCAAAGAGTAATGAGTTGCATAATTTCGGAAAGAATGGGTTATGCTCCGGGGCTTGCCTTCGCAGTTCGCTTGGGGATCTTCCGAACTTGGGCTCGGGTCTTCAAGAGCTTCAGTTAGATTCGCTTGAGCTTCACGCTGCTCACTCTCGGACGCGGGCACCAGCTCGTAAGTTCCGTCGGCGAGAGTCGTCGATTCTACATGAGTGCACAAGTTTAAGTCGTGGAATTGGCACTTGATTACGATTTGAGAGTAATTACTACAAGGGATAGTTCCTGGTCATGAAAGTTTGGATTTAGGCACATCAAGGAAAGATGTGCTTACTGTAAAATTTTCAGCCAATTTTATTTAACAGATTAATTATGAAAAATATATTTCATAGTTGCTGTTAGATACTTGTTCTTTTTGTACAGAACAATTGGTGCAACAAATGAGTCTAAAATTTTTACAGAGTTCTTACTTAAGCATGCAGAAGCTACTGTAATTTTTTTAGGATTTATCATGGCTATTCAAAGATTTATTTTTACAGGACCCTACACAGGGTGTATGTCCATGGAACTTTTTACACAGCAACCTCTACCATAGTGTACCTCTCAGTAAAAATTTGAGAATTTTCCAAGCTAAGATACTATTTTCTTGATTTAATGTATGTTATTAGCACATAAATCAAATAAGTAGGTTACTGTGAGATAAAAATTCTCCAAATTTTTCTCTGGCTTCTAGGTACCAATACATTAGCATAGTAAAAGTTTCAATGGGTGACTCACCACCTAACTGCAGGGATAAAACATTCTACTTACACATGAATTAAAACTAAGTTTAACAAACAGTAGAGCTAGAAATGGAATTTGGGCCTGTTCTTTTTACACAGTCCTAAACATCAAGCAACAAATTCACTGCCCAAAATCTAGGGTCAGCATTGTTCTAGAACAGTGGGTACAAAATAAGTCCATTAAAGCTTCTATTTAATGTAGAGCAAAATATTATGAGATTATGAGAAAACGTTTGTAACAAAAGTGGTAGAGTTTGTTCTGAGGATTCCAGAACAGTTGAGTTTGCATTTTTCTGAATTTTCTACGATTTTATACGAATTTTACAAGTTCACTGAATTTGAATCTAGGTTTGAAACTTTCTTTTACAACTAGGTCCTTTAATCTTACGCTCAGACCCTTCTAAAGATTTAAATTCTTGCAATTGGGTCCTCGGCGGCTCGGGTACGGCGGCCGGCCGAAATTCCGGCGAGGGGGCTCGCCGGCGGCGAGGGGCGAGGGTCGGGGAAGGTTCAGGGGTGCGAGGGCTACCTTGTGGGGGTGTTGATCAGGTGGGGGACGGCCGGGAAGGGCTCGCCGGCGTTGGAGCAGAGGCGGCGGCGGCGCGGCTCGCGTCGACGGCGGTGCTCCGGCGGGCTTGGGGCGGCGTGGTCCGGTTGGTGAGCTTCAGTGGCGCGTGGAGAAGCTACTCAGGGGCTCGGCTTGGACGGAGGGGGTCGGGGTCGTGCTGTCCACGGCGAGCAGGGGCGGCGGCGGCAACGGCAGCGCGGGCGGCGGCGCTCCGGTGGCTCTGGGTGGCGTTGGGTGGGTCGGCGAGCTGCGGTGAGGTGATGTAGTGGTGGCTGGGGGCTCAGTTTGGGCAGTGGGCGGCTGTGGAGGGCTGTCCACGGGCGGGCGGTGCTCGGCGGCGGCGATGGCGACGGCGAGGCGTTCTGGGCTGCGGTGGCTCGTGCGCGTGGCCGGGGTGGTGCTTTTATAGGGACAGGAGGGGGTGTGGAGGTGCCTGGGCGACGCGCGGGGCGGGGCACGGCAGCGGCGTGCATTGGGCGCGGCCGGCGGCGGCAGAACGCCGGCGCGGCGTGCGGCGAGCGGGCGCGGTGACTGGGCGGCCGAGATTTTGGCGTGGGCGCGAGGAGATAGCGTGGCGTGCGGATTGGGGAGCAGCTGCTGCAGCGGCTCGGGCGGAGGGCAGGCGCGGCAGCTGGCGGGGCGCGGGGCCCGGGGCGGCACGGCGGAGCGCGGCTACTGGGCGGCCGGGCGGCGGGCTGGGCGCGGCAGCACGCGCGGGCTCTGACTGGGCGGCGCGGCGTCGGGGCGGGGCAAAGCCGGCCGTGGCGGGGTGGTGCGGTGGCCACTGGCCTGGCGCCTCGCGCCGGTCAGGCGACGCCGGCCACCTGGCGCGCGGCGGGCGGGCGAGCGCGCGCGGTGCGGTAGGGGAGGGAGGGACCGAAGTGCAAAAATTCGAAAAACTTCAGGGGGCTGGGTGCAAACAGGGCGTTTTCTCCTCTTTCTGATTTCAATTTCAAAAACTTTTGAACACGAAAGTTGTTCAAAATAAAAAGTTCTACAACTTTGGTTTCAGGCAAAATCTCATTTGGCTTATGGTTTTAAAGTTAATTTAAAAGTTTCAAATGTGTCCAAACGTGCCCAATTTAAATTTGAATTCCAACTGAACCCGTTTTAATTCTTTCCACCCTCTCATTAGTTGGTTTAAAACATAGAGTTAGGCTAATGTCATTGATTTTGGAATTGTAATTACCAGGGTTGTCACAGCCTTCCCCCCTTAACAAGAATCTCGCCCCGAGATTCGGTAATTCTTAGTGTGGGCGTGGGTGCACATACCAGTGGTTGAGACAAGAAACCCAGGGAAATGTTGGTTCAGGTAGCTCTCCGTTTCCCAGGTGGCTTCTTCTTCCGTGTGGCGATTCCATTGTATTTTATACATTCTAATCACTTTCCTCCTGGTTTCTCTTTCTTTTTGATCCAGAATCTTAACTGGGTGTTCGACATACGAGAGGTCGGGTTCCAACGATATTTCTTGTTGTTCCACAATCTCGGTAGGGACTTGAATACACTTCTTGAGTTGAGATACGTGGAAGACATCATGGGTGGCCGTGAGTTGAGGGGGCAGTCGTAATTTGTAGGCTACGGGTCCGCAGCTCTCAACGATTTCGTAGGGACCAACATAACGGGGAGCTAGTTTGCCTTTGATTCCAAATCTTCGCACTCCCTTGGTCGGTGAAACTCGAAGATAGACATGATCGCCAACTTCGAACTTTAGGGGCTTTCTCCTTTTGTCAGAATAGCTCTTTTGTCGGGCTTGTGCGGTTTTAAGATTTGCTTGTATTACTTTTACTTTCTCCTCTGCCTCGATTACCAGATCGGGTCCAATTATGTTACGTTCTCCGGTTTGCGACCAGCTCAAAGGAGTTCGACACCTTCGTCCGTACAGGGCCTCAAATGGTGCCATTTTCAAACTCGTTTGGTAGCTGTTGTTGTACGAGAACTCTGCCAGGGGTAGGCATTTGTCCCAATTCTTGTCATAATGAATGACACAGGCTCTCAGCATGTCCTCAAGAATTTGGTTTACTCTTTCCGTTTGTCCATCGGTCTGCGGATGGTATGCTGAGCTGCGAATCAGCTTAGTGCCAAGAGACGTTTGCAGTTGTTCCCAAAAGCGTGCTACAAACTGAGGACCACGATCGGAAATAATTGTCTTAGGTATTCCATGCAGGCAAACAATACGATCGAGGTAAATCTCGGCATATTTCTTGGTAGAATAGGTGGTGTGCACCGGAAGAAAATGTGCCATCTTCGTGAGTCTATCAACGATAACCCATATGGAATCATGTTTCTAGGAAGTGTTTGGTAGTCCCACGATGAAGTCCATACTTATGTCTTCCCATTTCCATGATGGTATAGGTAACGGTTGAAGTGTACCGGCTACCTTTAAGTGGCTAGCTTTTACTCTCTGGCACGTGTCACATTCCGAGACATACGTAGCAATTTCCCTTTTCATTCTAGTCCACCAGAAGTTTTGCCTTAGGTCCTGATACATTTTGCTACTGCCGGGGTGGATAGAGAATTTGGAGAGGTGTGCCTCATCAAGAATTTGCTTGCGGAGTTCACGATTCTTCGGAACGACTATACGACTTTCGAACCATAGAACTCCCTTATGGTCCTGGCGGAAACATTTATACTTCTCTTCACCTAGAGAGAGTTTTTGTTTGATGATCTTGATTCCTTCATCATGTAGTTGTGCCATGACGATTTGGTCGTGAAGAGTGGGCTCAACTGAGATGTGATTTAGAGTGCCTTGGGAAACCATTTCCAAGTTAAGCTTCCTCATGTCTGCACATAATGTCTCATGGTAGGACTCCATGGATAAGCAATGGCAATGGGACTTGCGGCTTAGTGCATCCGCGACTACATTAGCCTTACCGGGGTGATAGTGCACTTCAAGGTCGTAATCTTTGATTAATTCTAGCCATCTTCGTTGCCTCATATTCAGATCGGCTTGTGTGAAGATGTACTTGAGACTCTTATGATCCGTGTAGATATTGCACTGTGTACCCATGAGATAGTGCCTCCATATCTTCAGAGCGTGAATGACGGCTGCGAGCTCAAGGTCATGCGTGGGATAATTCTGTTCGTGGGGCCGAAGGGCTCGTGAGGCATATGCAATCACTCGATTCTCTTGCATAAGCACACATCCTAGACCAGTACCTGATGCGTCACAATACACATCGAATGACTTGGTATTATCGGGTTGAGCTAACACAGGTGCAGTAGTCAGATGCTCTCTGAGAGTGTGGAAGGCTTCCTCACACTTCTCATTCCATACAAACTTTACTTCCTTCTTCAATAGTTCCGTCATGGGCTTAGTAATTCGAGAGAAATCCGGGATGAAGCGACGGTAGTAACCGGCTAAGCCGAGAAAACTGCGAATCTGATGAACAGAGGTAGGGGGTTTCCAATCCATCACCTCTTGTACCTTGCTGGGGTCAACAGCTATGCCTTCGCTGGAGATCGTGTGACCAAAGAACTTTACAGTATCCAACCAGAATTCACACTTAGAAAACTTAGCATAGAGCTGATGGTCTCTGAGTCGCTGAAGAACAATGCGAAGGTGCTTGGCATGCTCTTCCTCATCCTTGGAATAGATAAAAATGTCGTCGATGAACACTACGACGAATTTGTCAAGTTCGGGCATGAATACCGAATTCATGAGATACATGAAGTAGGCAGGGGCATTGGTGAGTCCAAAGGACATGACCAAAAATTCATATAGTCCATATCGTGTGGAGAAGGCAGTCTTAGGAATATCGCACGGGCGAATCTTGATCTGATGATATCCCGAACGAAGATCAATCTTTGAGAAGACTCTGGCTCCAGCTAATTGATCGAAGAGTACATCGAGGCGAGGAAGGGGGTATTTGTTTTTAACAGTTACCGCATTGAGAGGTCGGTAGTCCACACATAATCTCAAACTGTCATCCTTCTTTTTTACGAATAGGGCTGGACATCCCCAAGGTGACGCGCTAGGGCGAATGAACCCTTTGTCCAGTAGTTCCTGGAGTTGAATTTTTAGCTCTGCCAATTCTTTAGGGGGCATCCTATATGGTCTCTTGGATATAGGTGCAGTGCCTGGCTGTAGTTCAATAACGAACTCAATGTCCCTATCCGGTGGCATTCCGGGTAAGTCATCCGGGAAAACATCGGCATACTCGTTCACCACAAGAATATCATCTAGCTTAAGTCCTTCCATCTTATAAGCATAGGAATTTGTGCAATCTATGAATGGTAAGTAAAGGGTAGTGGCTCCGTGACTAGGTGAATTTATCTCAACGGCTCGGGAAGAAAGGTCCAGTGTGATTCCATGCATAGCCATCCAGTTCATTCCCAAAATAATGTCCATGCCGTCAAGGGGTAAAAGGACAAGGTCCGTGTCGATGGTTTTACTACCCAATTTGACTGGTATTTGTCTGATCATTTGGTTCGAAGCAATTTTACCACCCGGCGTTGATATCATATATGACCCTTTGGTGTGACAAACATCCAAGCCTACTTTTGCACCGAATTTTGCACTTATGAAACTATGCGATGCACCAGAATCAAATAATATAACTGCAGGCTTGTTATGGATAGAGAATGTACCCGACATCACTGGGGCTCCTTCAGGAAGCTCTGCAAGCGTGGTGAAGTTAATCCGTCCTTGCTTGACTTGCAGGGTCTGTCTCCTGCCCCTGTTCTTGGTGTTCGGGTTGGATCCTTGACCTTGGTTGGGCTGTCCAGGCTGAGGGCATTCTCGTGCGAAGTGGCTGGAACTCCCGCACTTGAAACAGCGATTCGCGGGGCTAGGTCGAAGAGACTGCTGAAGAATGGGCCTTGGACCATTCTGTGGAGGCATCGGGGGTCGTACCATGCCTGGCTGCTGTGGGGGTCTGGCAATCCATCTTCCTGGCTGCGGGGCCCTTGGTGGAGCTGGGGGTGCGGTATTTTGCACGATGCGATACCTTGGTGGTTGGACACTTGATGGTCCTGCGGGTGCCTTTCTCTTCTTCTCTGCCCGGTGTGCCATGATACAGTCTTCCTGGGTAATGGCCATATTGACCAACTCGTTGTAGGTGTCAGCCCTGGCTAGGTTCAGACATTCCTTGAGCTTGGTATTCAGACCTCGGCGGAAACGATCACGCTTCTTGGCATCCGTATCAGCGTGATAGCCCGCATACTGACATAAGTTGTTGAACGCCTGGGCGTACTGCAGCACGGTGCGGGTGCCCTGGGTGAGTGCCAGGAACTCGTTCAACTTCCTCTCCATGAGACCCTCGGGAATATGATGTGCCCGGAACGCGGTCTTGAATTCATTCCAGTCGACCACATGATCAGCCGGGAGCATCGCAAAATAGTGGTCCCACCACAGACGAGCGGTACCGCGAAGCTGTTGCGCGGCAAAACGAGCCTTGTTGGCCTCTGAGCATGGGGCCACAAGTAGTGTGAACTTGGATTCGATAGTGCGAATCCATGCATCTGCGTCCAGGGGTTCCTCTGTCTTATGGAACAAGGGCGGCTGGGTCCCTAGGAAATCCGTGTATCCGGCAGCTTGGGGTTGGTGAGCATTGTGCCCACCCCTCTGCTGGTGTTGTCCTTGCACAATCTGACGCAGCAGCTCGGTTTGAGCGGCCATCACTTCCACCAAACTGGGCGGGGGTGGTGGCGATTGTCGCGAGCGGCTGCCACCGGCACCAAAACCCTCGGGGTTGCCACGTGTTGATCCAACCATCTGAAACGTGAAAGGTTACCATTAGCAACGCGATCCATATTACTTCCTTGATTCATAAATAATTGGTGTAGTCATAGACTTCCGAAGTCACAGCTAGACGTATGGACAGAATCTCTGTTTGCTACGAGAAAAATCATAGCCTGCTGTGGGTCCATCCAAAACATTTCAGACTTTTGCAGTAGTCAGAGAATTTAGGAATGCACCACTTTGGTATTTAACTTTGGTGCTAGACTATGGTTAAGGTGGTCGAAAAGCTTGTCCTTTGCCTTACTGTCTTGGCTGTTTTTCAGCAGATTGATCGGTACGGTTTCGCCTATATCTCAAACTAGCGAGGTCCAATGATGCTGAATTTTTGTGAGAACCTAGATCACAAAACTTAGCACAAGTCTGGTATTCAACACTCAGCCAATAAATGCAAGGCGACATGGATAAAAATCCCGACAAGACTCAACGATTGTGGATTTCATTGTTTGCCAAGTTACAACGAAATCACCCCAGTTTATCGCCGTTCCTTACATGCTGAGGGTATCCACATGGTTCAGGTGTACCCAACACAAAAGAGTTACTCAACTCCTAGTTAGCCTATTACAACACTTGCCAAAAGTTAGGCTACCCTATCGAGGAGTATGTGCAAAAGTCCTCCTAGGTCGTCCTCTAGAAATCATCCAAGTCGTTGATGGACGACTCGCTGTGAGCAGGAGAGTGAGCTCCCATCTGAGGTGCCTGGGGTACCTCACCCTCGAAATCCATACCTGAGATACCATCAATCTCCTGTGGCTCCTCCTCATCCTCCTCCATGTCGTCCTCATGGGGATGGTCATTCTGATCATGATGCCACTGAATGTGCTCATTAGCATCCTCCAACTCAAGGCTCAGATCATGGAGCTGCTCCTCCAACTGTGCTATCGTGGTATCTTTCTCACCCATGAGAGTGTCCTGCTCCTGGATTTGGCCCTCAAGTTGGCCAATCTGAGCATCTCTGTCCTCAAGATCCTGACTGAGCTCCTTTATCTGCTCATCCCTGGTATCTGCCATCATATGGTAGGCCTGAGCAAGATCAGTGAGTTGCTCGAGTGCCTGACTCTGGAGAGTCAGAAGCCGGTAGAGTGCACTCATGCACCGCACGGAGGTATGGATAGTCTCCTGGGCATGAAAGTCTACCAAGTACTGTGCGTGCTGCACCCTATTGAGCCAAAAGGGGTCATTGTCCTGGGCAGCAGGAAACAATCCAATGGGAGTGAGTGTGACAACCTCGGGACGCTGCGCACAAAACGCGGTGAGCGCCCTCATGGCTGCAAGCTCCCAAGTATCGGCCAAACGGCGACCAACAGCCTCAAGCTCCAAGGCGGGCCACTCCGGGTGTAGCGGGTGCGGAAAGATAGTCACGTTGACACGGCACTGGGTAACTCCATTTTCCGCAAACTCCAGTCCGGCGTAACGTGGGGGAATTTGATAGCCCGCGGTACGCAGAACATCCCACAAAATAGAGGGAAAGCCCTCCCAGTGGAGACACTGCGAGTGTACGCGTCCATCCTCATCCACCATCATCTCAACAGGCTCGGCCATCTGAACAAAAGATCAAATGGAGTGAGATGGCGAAAAACTGTGAACAGCACAAGGACAGATTCTGTATAGTGTGCAAAAATAACCATAACTCCCACAGTTCTCATCCAAAAATTCTCAAATTTCACCAGATCACTCCTAAGGTATTTGTGAACAACTTTGCTAGTCAACTCCAGAGCCAATTAGGTCTCTAAGATGGTCTTTCTTTTCAGGTTTTGCCTTGCTGTCTACCCAGAATTTTCAGTGAACAGAGGGCTAGAGTTTCGTGCACCAGGGAAAATCTACCCAGCCAAAATTTACCAAATTTTAACAGACGCTACCTGGGTAAATTTGGAACAAGTTTTGTGTTGTGCTCTTTTGCAGAAAACTGCGGGAAGGGGGCCTAAAAATTTAAGAGGCAGAAGGGCTTATTCTGGACAGAATTCTGACATTCCAAGGTTTCTGTTATTTCTTGCTATCCATAAGTTCAGAATTTTTCGTTTTTGAACAGAAGATAGAACACAAAATTTGGAACAATTTCTTCAACATGAACTTTATCAGAAATGGTCATTTTCTCTGGCCAATAAATCGCTCTTTTTGGTCACGGCAGAATTCGGACAGTTTTGCTAGATGGTCCTTATGCAAACCACGCTTAGATATGCAAGAACCTTACCACTCTCTTACAACGCATTTTTGATTTCAGATACATATGTTTATGATGTATGCACGTCCTATTCGTCCTCACAAAATAAAACAATTGCCAAATAGCTTTGGTCCTACGAAGATAGTTTCGGTGGCTTACACAATACGGCTCTCGCTATAATAGCTAGTCGAGTCTTTCTAATCGTTCCTTAACTTATCGTAATCGCGGTTAGTGTACCTGCAGAAGATGATAGAGTATATATATTTCATGAACCTTTCATGCCAGCACTCATGAAAGCGTCCGTATTCATTACCGTTTACTTATAGAAACGATATCTGTACAATTCCCGCCGTACAGACGACGTTAACATACGCTATCGAGATAGCGTATTCACGGGGGTACCGTCATGAGACGGGGGTATGAACAGCGATCGCCATACCCTGCGCCGAACCTTCTACTCCCAATATGTTCAACTAACAGTTGGCATATTGGCAGCACCTCAAGTAAGCCACTGCTTGAGGGCAGCGTTCGGTTCGCATCACCGACAGGAAGGCCAAGCTCTCTCAGTTGGCTGAGGATCCTTACCTTCTTACCTTAGCGACGAGTGCGTCGTTACAGAATTTAAGGTCGGTTGTGCGTGAAAGTAAGTTTTGACAGAAAGTAATGTGCTGGAAGTCAGTTGATACTATATAGAAGTTAGATAGCCACCTAGTAACTTTCCCATAATCCCTTAGGACTTTGCGAACTAGGCACCATCCTTAACGTACCAACGTATTTCGCAACACACCTTCTAGTCAAGTTCTATGAAAATAGGTTTTTACGGCTTGTTGCATTCTCTGGCGTATGTATTTTGGCTCTGGCGTCAGCTGTTGCCAGCTATGGCACCAGCTACGGCTCTGATACCAGCTGTGGCAGAACCACCTGAATTAATCCGGCTCAAGTGTATTAACCATCACCATTAAGGCAATCTCGGTTAACCTTACACTTCAAACGGAATAATCCACTGGTCTGTCGGGTATAACCTCCCGATACAACCACGGTAATCGGATCGAGCGCCATACATACAAACGCTCACGCGACGATGAGCCCAGAGAATACCACGTTCCAGCAAATATTACGACATTAACATAAGTAAATATAATTACCAAGTTCTGAGTTTAGAAACCAAATACTCCAATTAACATAAATAAGTTCTTCAGAGTTAAATTGCAGCGGAAATAAACAACGGAAACTACTCGACGATACAGGATGTCTCGATGAAGCCCGTACGAGACATCACTCGGCCTTATCTCCATTGGACGGGGGCGCATCCCATTCCACCGACCAACCAGGGGGAAGAGTGCAGGGCCAAGTCAAGCTAGCAATCATATCTTCGAAGGGCTCACCTGAAATCGAGTCACAAGCAAGACTGAGTATACTAATACTCAGCAAGACTTACCCGTGTAGTGGAAACTACTCCACCGACTCTAGACATGCAAGGCTTTTTGGCTCAGGGGTTTGTTTTGCCGAAAAGCATCTACAAGTGGGTCCTTACTTTCGACTTTTAGCTCCAGGTTCTAGTTTCATTAACCAGTCTAGGTAAGCAACTATCTAAAGCATACATGGTGAAGCATTAAATCTTTCCATCCAGCCAGTTCATTCATCATCATTGTTCCTCTTCTTACTCTGTGGGTAAAAATGGTTAAGCAGTCTCAATAGCCGTGAGAGACGGACGATTCGAATCGAATTTCTTAACCTTGCAAGGGAAACCCAAACACACGTCACGTGGTTACTCCCTAGAGTCACACGTGCAACTTTTCCCCTTTCTTTCCGGGTCGTGGATCGGGGCTACCCTCCGAGAGTACAAGAGCTCCACGCCACGGTTCGGCGCTGGGTCGTAACCACTCTCTGCACTCGCCATATGCACATGGGACCGAAGTTCAAAGGGTAGGATGCCGTCCCCTTGTCGGGTCAATCAGGTACTTAAGCTTACCGATTCCCATAATCTCGGCATGTGTTTAGTACGTTCAAAGACTTAACCATCACTACCACACCCTGCGGCCTTAGCATTTTTCACTAGACAGACGGGCCTCAATCGTGACCATCGTTCCATAGCCCGTCCGTGTCCTTATGATTGCAGCGTGTAGTAGCCATTCAACTCCTATTTTCTCGCGAGTGACAGGAAATCACTCGACTTTTACCGGAGTCCTATTAGCACAGCGTTCTATCGCACCTTACATCTAGTTTTCAAGCAAGGGTTCCTGACATCATGCAACTAAGTTTTCATCCAACTCCTATAAACTTAATGCACAAGCAAAGAGTAATGAGTTGCATAATTTCGGAAAGAATGGGTTATGCTCCGGGGCTTGCCTTCGCAGTTCGCTTGGGGATCTTCCGAACTTGGGCTCGGGTCTTCAAGAGCTTCAGTTAGATTCGCTTGAGCTTCACGCTGCTCACTCTCGGACGCGGGCACCAGCTCGTAAGTTCCGTCGGCGAGAGTCGTCGATTCTACATGAGTGCACAAGTTTAAGTCGTGGAATTGGCACTTGATTACGATTTGAGAGTAATTACTACAAGGGATAGTTCCTGGTCATGAAATTTTGGATTTAGGCACATCAAGGAAAGATGTGCTTACTGTAAAATTTTCAGCCAATTTTATTTAACAGATTAATTATGAAAAATATATTTCATAGTTGCTGTTAGATACTTGTTCTTTTTGTACAGAACAATTGGTGCAACAAATGAGTCTAAGATTTTTACAGATTTCTTAATTAAGCATGCAGAAGCTACTGTAATTTTTGTAGAATTTATCATGCAGTATCCAGAGCATAGAAAATATGACATTCTACACCTAGGCTATTCAAAGATTTATTTTTACAGGACCCTACACAGGGTGTTTGTCCATGGAACTTTTTACACAGCAACCTCTACCATAGTGTACCTCTCAGTAAAAATTTGAGAATTTTCCAAGCTAAGATACTATTTTCTTAATTTAATGTATGTTATTAGCACATAAATCAAATAAGTAGGTTACTGTGAGATAAAAATTCTCCAAATTTTTCTCTGGCTTCTAGGTACCAATACATTAGCATAGGAAAAGTTTCAATGGGTGACTCACCACCTAACTGCAGGGATAAAACATTCTACTTACACATGAATTAAAACTAAGTTTAACAAACAGTAGAGCTAGAGATGGAATTTGGGCCTGTTCTTTTTACACAGTCCGAAACATCAAGCAACTAATTCACTGCCCAAAATCTAGGGTCAGCATTGTTCTAGAACAGTGGGTACACAATAAGTCCATTAAAGCTTCTATTTAATGTAGAGCAAAATATTATGAGATTCTGAGAAAACTTTTGTAACAAAAGTGGTAGAGTTTGTTCTGAGGATTCCAGAACAGTTGAGTTTGCATTTTTCTGAATTTTCTACGATTTTATACGAATTTTACAAGTTCACTGAATTTGAATCTAGGTTTGAAACTTTCTTTTACAACTAGGTCCTTGAATCTTACGCTCAGACCCTTCTAAAGATTTAAATTCTTGCAATTGGGTCCTCGGCGGCTCGGGTACGGCGGCCGGCCGAAATTCCGGCGAGGGGGCTCGCCGGCGGCGAGGGGCGAGGGTCGGGGAAGGTTCAGGGGTGCGAGGGCTACCTTGTGGGGGTGTTGGTCAGGTGGGGGACGGCCGGGAAGGGCTCGCCGGCGTTGGAGCAGAGGCGGCGGCGGCGCGGCTCGCGTCGACGGCGGTGCTCCGGCGGGCTTGGGGCGGCGTGGTCCGGTCGGTGAGCTTCAGTGGCGCGTGGAGAAGCTACTCAGGGGCTCGGCTTGGACGGAGGGGGTCGGGGTCGTGCTGTCCACGGCGAGCAGGGGCGATGGCAGCGCGGGCGGCGGCGCTCCGGTGGCTCTGGGTGGCGTTGGGTGGGTCGGCGAGCTGCGGTGAGGTGATGTAGTGGTGGCTGGGGGCTCAGTTTGGGCAGTGGGCGGCTGTGGAGGGCTGTCCACGGGCGGGCGGTGCTCGGCGGCGGCGATGGCGACGGCGAGGCGTTCTGGGCTGCGGTGGCTCGCGCGCGTGGCCGGGGTGGTGCTTTTATAGGGACAGGAGGGGGTGTGGAGGTGCCTGGGCGACGCGCGGGGCGGGGCACGGCAGCGGCGTGCACTGGGCGCGGCGGGCGGCGGCAGAACGCCGGCGCGGCGTGCGGCGAGCGGGCGCGGTGACTGGGCGGCCGAGATTTTGGCGTGGGCGCGAGGAGATAGCGCGGCGTGCGGATTGGGGAGCAGCTGCTGCAGCGGCTCGGGCGGAGGGCAGGCGCGGCAGCTGGCGGGGCGCGGGGGCCGGGGCGGCACGGCGGAGCGCGGCTACCGGGCGGCCGGGCGGCGGGCTGGGCGCGGCAGCACGCGCGGGCTCTGATTGGGCGGCGCGGCGTCGGGGCGGGGCAAAGCCGGCCGTGGCGGGGTGGTGCGGCGGCCACTGGCCTGGCGCCTCACGCCGGTCAGGCGACGCCGGCCACCTGGCGCGCGGCGGGCGGGCGAGCGCGCGCGGTGCGGCAGGGGAGGGAGGGACCGAAGTGCAAAAATTCGAAAAACTTCAGGGGGCTGGGTGCAAACAGGGCGTTTTCTCCTCTTTCTGATTTGAATTTCAAAAACTTTTGAACACGAAAGTTGTTCAAAATAAAAAGTTCTACAACTTTGGTTTCAGGCAAAATCTCATTTGGCTTATGGTTTTAAAGTTAATTTAAAAGTTTCAAATGTGTCCAAACGTGCCCAATTTAAATTTGAATTCCAACTGAACCCGTTTTAATTCTTTCCACCCTCTCATTAGTTGGTTTAAAACATAGAGTTAGGCTAATGTCATTGATTTTGGAATTGTAATTACCAGGGTTGTCACAACTACGACACAACCGCCTTACCGTTTCCGGAATGGAGAAGGAGGCCGGTGGCTGACGAGCAATTCAGCAAGTTTGTCGAGGTAATCAAGAAGTTGTATGTCAATATACCACTACTTGCTGCTATGCAGGTACCTACGTACGCCGAGTACATAAAGGACATTCTTGGAAACAAGAAGAACCTGCCAACGACTGAGGTAGTACAACTCACAGAAGAGTGTAGCGCGATCCTCTCCAGGAGAAAAAGAAAGACCCAGGATGTCAAACCATCACATGCTAAATCGGGACTCAACATTTCAAGCACACTCTCTGCAACTTAGGAGCAAGCTCACCATCATGCCCAAGGTAGTTTATGACAAACTCAACCATCATGCGCTTGCTCCTACTGCCATGTGTTTGCAGCTAGCGGACCAATCAGTTCGCTACCCCGCGGGGATAGCCAAAAATATTCCAGTGAAAATCCGGAACTTTTTCATCCCCGTGGACTTCGTCGTCCTAGACATGGAATTTGACACCAAGACCCCTCTCATCTTGGGAAGGCCGTTCTTGAGCACGACAAATACACATATTGATGTGGGAGCTGGAGAAATCCAGCTCAGCATCAATGGGTAGAAGGAGAGATTCGCCTTCAGACCGAAGGTGGAACAATGTTCCAAAGTCAAGACAGTCAATCGGAAGAATCAGTCCAAGAAGAAGCTTGATGAAGAGCCTGAGAAAAGATCCAAGAACGAACCGGAGAAACTAGTAATCCCTTCCATCGCGACCCTCGTTGAATTCGTAGAGTGCTTACGGATTCGAGAGCAGGAGATTAAGGTCCATAATCAAAAGAACACGAAGTGAAGGATCCAGCATCAGAAATTTCTAGAAATGGAGAATAAAGAGGTCGAAATAGCTACGCCTACGAAGAAAGTGTGGTGTAAGAAAGTGTCATCACCGATAGCAACTCCAGCAGGTGACGACAAACAAACTCAAGGTATGGAGAGTCCTGCTCTGGACTCAAAACCTGAGCTCTCGCCATGAGGTAACATGGTAGTTATCCATCTCTTGCATTTGCATATAGGATAGTTTATTTTCCTTGTATTTTCACCTCGAGCATGGCATATTTAAATTTCTGCAAAAAGCATCTTTATTTTTCGAGCTTTAGTTTCAATTTGCATTGCATTCAGAAAATCAGAATATTTTGGCCGAGATGCAGGCTGGCCGGCCCCACCTAGGCCGGCCGGCCCCACCTGTCACTCTCTGGCCTGGGTGCAACTTGTGGTAGGAACACTGACGTGTAGGAGCTAAAAGGAATGGGCACCGTGGCGATCAAGAATGCGGGAACATGCCAATTAATCCCATCATGTGAGAGTGGTGCATTTCGCACTGTTCCTGTCTCATCGAGCTACAATGCGCGCTCAAGTTCACATGCCGGCAGCAACCATGATGGGCGAGGAAGCAACCAGGGCAAGGAGCAGGCGAGTGGCCGCAGCACCAGGCCGACCTGCCCCATCATGGCCGGCCAGCCTCCACCTCACCATCCCCATCACATCTCCACCGAACACGGCATGACCATCTGCAAGGCTACGAATAGGAGGTAGACATGGAGAGCGCTGCACCATCCTGCCCCTGCCGCATGCCTATAAAACCCAGAACTCCCGGCGTTCGTCGTCGCACCAGAAGCTCAGGTATTCCTGCCCTTTCTTGAACTCGAGCTTCGTCTTCCCTATCCTAAGCTCCCTAGCTTAATTAAGCTCTCTTGTGTTAATTAAGTGAAAGTCTTAGCGCTTGCACCCACCAAAAATATAATAAAGTTAGTGCTAAACCTTTGCTTTAGCCACAAAAAGAATACCAAATATATTTCCCTTTTCGTTTGAATAAAATCTTGGCGCTTCGAATGAGAACGTTTGTGGTGCTTAATCCCCCACAAGGATGACTAATGACTAACATCTTTGTTTAGTCCTTCGGGTATTCTTGTGTGTGTGCTAACCTTTTGCAGGAAACATGTGGACGGCAACAAAGAACAAGCTCAAGAAGCTCAGACCCTCCAGCTCTTGGCGCTCGCGCGGGACGGTATCCTCCAGGGATAGTATGTCGGTTGACTCAAGTCACCAGGATACTGACTCCCAGGAGGACACGACCCCTGCAGTGCCAAGGAGCTGCGTTCAGACTCGTATCCGCGTTCTCACTTTTGTCGATCAGCTCGTGCCGCGGAACAACTACGAACGGGAAGCATTGGACCTGCTGAAGAACCAGACGTACCACCACGTCAGGATCTTCAAACCCTTCTTTTTCATAAATATGGGTTTGAAGGAGGACATGACCTGAGCACTCAGCTACGTAGGGTGGTACAACTTCGCCGACATGACGGAACCAGGTTCAAACTTTCTCACTATGGAATTCCTTATGTCTCTGAGTTTCGAAGAAACCGGTACGGTAATACAACTAAAATCTATTTCTATTTCTTCTATAAACAAAACAAGTTAACGGTGAAAGAACTTAGTGTTGCTCTATGCTTTGATAAGAAGTGCCTGCTAGATCCAAGTGTTAGCAAAAAGTTATAAATATGATTGAACCACGTGGTGGAACGAAATCTCTAAGGAACCTATGATTAGCAAGAATAGCATAGATTCTATCCATAACCCTACTCTCAGGATGTTAGCAAAGTGGATTTGCATGGTGCACTCCGACCTGCACCTTTGCAGTCTCCCTGAGCTGCAGTATCTCTTTGCAATGGCAAAGAAGATAAAGCTCTTCTCGATCATGAGCATGCTTGCTCACTGGGAGAGGATGATCGCCAGCAGAAGTCCCATTGATATAGCCACCTTGGTCACACGTATTGCTACGCATGTCAAGGCACTGGACAATGCCCAGATCACTTACTTGCCATGGGAGGAAGAGTACCAGCTTAAGGTAGGTGTATAGCATTTTGTGCAGGGGCACATGATGCACGAGGGGCCAGGTAACTCGCTATTTATGACTTACCCCAGGTACGATAGAGAGGTCGAGCTCCCATGCCCGAGACTCTCTCTCTACTCTGTGAAAAGTTATCTCTTGTAGATGCAGAAAAAAGAGCCAGCTCATCATAGCGTTGTCGGTACAACAACTCGGCAACAAACACGGCCGAGCACTCAGCAGCAAGAACAAGAAGGGCCCTCTCACCAAGCTGGAACCTCCCACATGAGCTTCGAGGAAACGTACGAGTATTTCAGTCAGAGAGGTACAAGCACTGTTGGAGGAATATCAGAATACGGTGCAGCTCAAGAGCCCTACTACCCCCTAGGTACGCAGGATTCTCATTGTCCGCAGGTTGGTCCATCGAGCTCAACGCGCTACGGGTACGAAAACCCAATCATGCGTGGGATCTCTGATCTCACGTCTCTGATCCCACCGCAGTACTATCCATATCCGCCATACCCGTATCCGCCACCACAGGACCCAAGCCAGCAGAACTGAGCTTCATCGAAGCTTGGGGCAGCACCGAGGACTGTGCTCCATTAAAGCTTGGAGGAATATCAAGGTAACTCGTCCACCTTATCCTTTCCGCTTTGAAGTTGCCATGCCAAAAGAAAAAAAATTTCTTTGACTTATATGTATGGAAATCCGTGCAAGCTCTACTTTTAGGAATGATGAATAGTTACATGTCGTTTACCATCACCACTACTTAAACTTGTGCATTCATGTAGAAATGACTACTCTCGCCGACGGAACTTACGAGCTGGTGCCCGAGTCCGAGAGTGAGCAGCGAGAAGCCCAGGCAAATTTGACTGAAGCAGTTGAAGACCCGGGTCAACGTTCAGACGATCCCCGGACTAACTTTGCACAAGAAGGCAAGCCCCGGAGCATAACCCAATTCCTTTCCTAAATTATGCAACTCACTACTCTTTTGCTTGTGCATTAAGTTTATTGGAGTTGAATGAAACTTAGTTGCATGATGTTAGGAACCCATGCTTGAAAACTAGATGTAAGGTTCGATAGAATGCTGTGCTAATAGGACTCCGGTAAAAGCCGAGTGATTTCCTGTCACTCGCGAGAAAATAGGAGTTGAATGTTTACTACACGCTGCAATCATAAGGACAACGGACGGGCTATGGTACGATGTTTACGATTGAGGCCCGTCTGTTTAGTGAAAAATGCTAAGGCCGCAGTGTGTGGTAGTGGTGGTTAAGTCTTTGAACGTACTAACCACATGCCGAGAATATGGTAATCGGTAAGCTTAAGTACCTGATTGGCCCGGCAAGTGGACGACAACCTACCCTTTGAACTTCGGTCCCATGTGCATATGGCGAGTGCAGAGAGTGGTCACGACCCGGCGGCGAACCGTGGCGTGGGGCTCTTGTACTCTCGGAGGGTAGCTCCGATCCACAACCCGGAAAGAAAGGGGAAAAGTTGCACGTGTGACTCTGTGAGTAACCACGTGACGTGTGTTTAGGTTTCCCTTGCAAGGTTAAGAAATTCGATTCGAATCGTCCGTTTCTCACGGCTATTGAGACTGCTTAATCACTTTTACCCACAGAGTAAGAAGAGGAACAACGATGATGAATAAATGTGTTGGATGAAATTTAATGCTTCACCATGATTGATATTGGATAGCTGCTTATCTAGAATGGTTAATGCAACTAGAATCTTGAGCTAAAACTTGAATGTAAGGACCCACTCGTAGATGCTTTTCGGCAAAAACAAACCCCTGAGCCAAAAAGCCATGCATGTCTAGAGTCGGTGGAGTAGATTCCACTACACGGGTAAGTCTTGCTGAGTATTAGTATACTCAGCCTTGCTTGTGGCTCGTTTTCAGGTGAGACCTTCGAAGATATGATTGCTAGCTTGACTTGGCCCTGCACTCTTCCCCCTGGTTGGTTGGTGGAATGGGATACGCCCCCGGCCAATGGAGATAATGCCGAGTGATGTCTCATACGGGCTTCACCGAGACATCCAGTATCGTCGAGTAGCTTTCGTTATTTTATTTCCGCTGCAACTTAACTCTGAAGAACTCATTAGTTATGATCACTGAAGTACTTGGTTACTAAACTCAAACTTGGTTTGTAATATTCACTTATTATAATTTTTATGTTATCTGCTGGAATGTGGTATTCTCTAGGCTCATCGTCGCATGAGCATTTGTATGTATGGCATTCGATCCGCTTTACCGTGGTTGTATCGGGAGGTTACCCGACAGACCAATGGATTACTCCGTTTGAAGTGTAAGGTTAACCGAGATTGCCCTAATGGTGATGGTTAATACACTTGAGCCGGATTAATTCAGGTGGTTCTGCCACAGCTGGTATCAGAGCCGTAGCTGGTGCCACAGCTGGTAACAGCTGGCACTAGAGCCGAAATGCATACGCCAGAGAATGCGACAAGCCTTAAAAACTCATTTTCATAAAGCTTGACTAGAAGGATGTGATGCAAAATACGTTGGTGCGATAAGGATGGTGCCTAGTTCGTAAAGCCCTAAGGGATTATTGGGGAAGTTACTAGGTGGCTATCTAACTTCTATATATTATCAACTGACTTCCAGCACATTACCTTCTGTCAAAACTTACTTTCATGCACAACCGACCTTAAATTCTGTAACGACGCACTCATCGCTAAGGTAAGAAGGTAAGAATCCTCAGCCAACTGAGAGAGCTTGGCCTTCCTGTCGGTGATGCGAACCGAACGCTGCCCTCAAGCAGTGGCTTAGTTGAGGTGCTGCCAATATGCCAACTGTTAGTTGAATATATTGGGAGTAGAAGGTTTGGCGCAGGGTATGGCGATCGCTGTTCATACTCCCGTCTCATGACGGTACCCCCGTGAATACGCTATCTCGATAGCGTATGTTAACGTCGTCTGTACGGTGGAAATTGTACAGATATCGTTTCTATAAGTAAACGGTAATGAATACGGACGCTTTCATGAGTGCTGGCATGAAAGGTTCATGAAATATATGTGCTCTATCAATCTTCTGCAGGTACACTAACCGCGATTACGATAAGTTAAAGAACGGTTAGAAAATCTCGACTAGCTATTATAGTGAGAGGCGTATCATATATGCCACCGAAACTAACTTCGTAAGACCAAAAGTTATTTGGCAATTATTTTATTTTGTGAGGACGAATATGATGTGCATGCATCATGACCATATATATCTGAAATTGAAAATGCGTTGAATGAGAGTGGTAAGGTTCTTGCGTATCTAAGCGTGATTTTGCATAAGGACTATCTAGCGAATCTGTCATAAACCTGCCATGACCGAAAAGAGAGATTTATTGATCAAAGAAAATGACCTTTTCTGGTAAAGTTCATGTTGAAAGAATTGTTCCAAATTTTGTGTTCTATCTCCTGTTCAAAAATGAAAAAATTCTGAACTTATGGATAGTAAGAAATGACAGAAACCATGGAATGTCAGATTTCTGTCCAGAATAAGCACTTCTGCCCCTTAAATTTTTAGGCCCCCTCCCTACAGTTTTCTGCAAAAGAGTACAACACAAAACTTGTTCCAAATTTACCCAGGTAGCTGCTGTTAAAATTTGGTAAATTTTGGCTGGGTAGATTTTCCCTGGTGCACGAAACATTGGCCCACTGTTCACTGAAATTTCTGGGGAGACAGTAAGGTACAATCTGAAAAGAAAGACCATCTTAGAAACCTATCTAGCTCTGGAGTTGACTAGCATAGTTGTTCACAAATACCTTTGGAGTGTTCTGGGAAATTTGAGAATTTTTGGATATGAACTGTGGAAGTTATGGCTATTTTTGTACTCTATACAGAATCTGTCCCTGTGCTTTTCACACTTTTTCTTGGCCTCACCCATTTGATCTTTTGTTCAGATGGCCGAGCCTGTTGCTATGATGGTGGATGAGGATGGACGCGTTCACTCACAGTGTCTCCACTGGGAGGGCTTTCCCTCTATTTTGTGGGACGTGTTGAGCACCGTGGGCTATCCAATTCCCCCATGTTACGCCGGACTGGAGTTTGCAGAGAATGGAGTTACCCAGTGTCGTGTCAACGTGACCATCTTTCCGCACCCGCTACACCCGGAGTGGCCCGCCTTGGAGATTGAGGCTGTTGGTCGCCGTTTGGCTGATACTTGGGAGCTTGCAGCCATGAGGGCGCTCACCACTTTTTGTGCGCAGCGTCCCGAGGTTGTCACACTCACCCCCATTGGTTTGTTTCGTGCTGCCCAGGACAACGACCCCTTTTGGCTCAACAGGGTGCAGCATTCATAGTACTTGGTGGACTTTCATGCCCAGGAGACCATCGATACCTCCGTGCGGTGCATGAATGCGCTCTACCGACTTCTGACTCTCCAGAGTCAGGCGCTTGTGCAGCTCACTGATCTTGCACAGGCCTACCACATGATGGCAGATACCAGGGATGAGCAGATTAAGGAGCTCAGTAAGGATCTTGAGGACAGAGATGCTCAGATTGGCCAACTTGAGGGCCAAATTCAGGAGCAGGACACTCTCATGGGTGAGAGAGATGACATGATAGTACACTTGGAGGAGCAGCTCCATGATCTGAACCTCGAGTTGGAGGATGCTAATGAGCACATTCAGTGGCACCATGATCAGAACTACCATCCCCATGAGGAGGACATGGAGGAAGATGAGGAGGAGCCACAGGAGATTGATGGTATTTCAGGAATGGACTTCGAGGGTGAGGTACCACAGGCACCTCAGATGGGAGCTCACTCTCCTACTCACAGCGAGTCGTCCGTCAACGACCTCGACGACTTCTAGATGATGACCTAGAAGGACTTTTGCACATACTCCTCGATAGGGTAGCCTAACTTTTGGCAAGTGTTGTAATAGGCTAACTAGGAGTTGAGTAACTCTTTTGTGATGGGTACACCTGAACCATGTGGATACCCTCAGCATGTAAGGAACGGCGATAAACTTGGGTGATTTCGTTGTAAGTTGGTAAACGATGAAATCCACAATCGCTGAGACTTGTCGGAATTTTTACCCATGTCTCTCTACATTTCTGGGCTGAGTGTTGCATACCAAACTTGTCCTAAATTCTATGATCTAGGTTCTCACAAAATTTCAACCCTATTGGATCTTGCTAGTTTAAGTTATAGGCCAGATACTATAACTTGTTCTGCTGAAAAACAGCCAAAATAGGGAAGCAAAGAGTGAATCGTTTGACCATCCTAGCCATCGATTTAGCATCTTGGCTGAATACCAAAGTGGTACATCTCTAAATTCCCTATCCACTGCCAAAGTATAAGATGTTTTGGATGGACCCACAGCAGGCTATGATTTTTCTCGTAGCAAACAGAAATTCTGTCCATACTTCTATCTGTGATTTCGGAAGTCTATGACTACACTAATCCTTTATGAATCGAGGAAGTAATATGGGTCGTGTTGCTGATGGTAACCTTTCGCGTTTCAGATGGTTGGATCAACACGTGGCAACCCCGAGGGTTTTGGTGCCGGTGGCAGCAGACCGCGACAATCGCCACCACCCCCGCCCAGTTTGGTGGAAGTGATGGCCGCTCAAACCGAGCTGCTGCGTCAGCTGGTGCAAGGACAGCAACACCACCAGCGGGGTGGGCAAAATGTCCCCCACCCCCAAGCTGCAGAGTATACGGATTTTCTGGGGACCCAGCCGCCCTTGTTCCATAGGACAGAGGAACCCCTGGACGCAGACGCATGGATTCGCACCATCGAATCCAAGTTGACACTACTTGTGGCCCCATGCTCAGAGGCCAACAAAGCTCGTTTTGCCGCGCAACAGCTTCGCGGTACAGCTCGTCTATGGTGGGACCACTATTTTGCTATGCTCCCGGCTGATCATGTGGTCGACTGGGACGAATTCAAGGCCGCATTCCGGGCACATCATATCCCCGAGGGTCTCATGGAGAGGAAGTTGAACGAGTTCCTGGCACTCACCCAGGGCACCCGCACCGTGCTGCAGTACGCCCAGGCGTTCAAGAATCTATGCCAGTATGCGGGCTATCATGCTGATACGGATACTAAGAAGCGTGACCGTTTCCGCAGAGGACTAAGCACCAAGCTCAAGGAGCGTCTGAACCTAGTCAAGGCGGACACCTACAACGAATTGGTCAATATGGCCATTACCCAGGAAGACTGTATCATGGCACACCGGGCAGAGAAGAAGAGAAAGGCACCCGCTGGACCTTCAAGTGCTCAGCCACCAAGGTATCGCATCGTGCAAAATGCCGCACCCACAGCTCCACCAAGGGCCCCTCAGCCAGGGAGATGGATTGCCAGACCCCCACAGCAGCCAGGCATGGTACGACCCCCGATGCCTCCACAGAATGGTCCGAGGCCCACTCTGCAACAGCCTCTTCGACCCAGCCCCGCGAATCGTTGTTTCAAATGCGGGAGTTCCAACCACTTTGCACGAGAATGCCCTCAGTCTGGGCCGCCCAACCAAGGTTAGGGATCCAACCCGAACAACAAGAACAGGGGCAAGAGACAGACCCTGCAGGTCAAGCAAGGACGGATTAACTTCACCACGCTTGCAGAGCTTTCTGAAGGAGCCCCAGTGATGTCGGGTATATTCTCTATCCATAACAAGCCTGCAGTTATATTGTTTGATTCTGGTGCATCGCATAGTTTCATAAGTGCAAAATTCGGTGCAAAAGTAGGCTTGGATGTTTGTCACACAAAAGGGTCATATATGATATCAACACCGGGTGGTAAAATTGCTTCGAATCAAATGATCAGACAAGTACCAGTCAAGTTGGGTAGTAAAACCAACAACACAAACTTGATTCTTTTACCCCTTGACGGCATAGATCTTATTTTGGGTATGAATTGGATGATTTTGCACAAAGTCACACTGGACCCCTCGTCCCGAGCTGTGAAAATAAATTCACCTAGTCACGGAGCCACCACCCTTTACCTACCATTCCTAGATTGCACGAATTCCTGTGCTTACAAGATGGAAGGACTTAAGCTAGAGGATATTCCTGTGGTAAACGAGTATGCCGACGTTTTTCCGGATGACTGCAACCGGGAATGCCACCGGATAGGGATATTGAGTTCATCATCGAACTGCAACCGGGCACTGCACCTATATCCAAAAGACCATATAGGATGCCCCCTAAAGAATTGGCAGAGCTGAAAATTCAACTCCAAGAACTGCTGGACAAAGGTTTCATTCGCCCTAGCGCGTCACCTTGGGGATGTCCAGCCCTATTCGTAAAGAAGAAGGATGACAGTTTGAGGTTATGCGTTGACTACCGGCCTCTCAACATAGTAACCATTAAGAATAAATACCCACTTCCTTGTATCGATGTACTCTTCGATCAATTAGCTGGAGCCAGAGTCTTCTCAAAAATTGATCTTCGTTCGGGATATCATCAGATCAAGATTCGCCCGTGCGATATTCCTAAGACTGCCTTCTCCACACGATATGGACTATATGAATTCTTGGTCATGTCCTTTGGACTCACAAATGCCCCTGCCTACTTCATGTATCTCATGAATTCGGTATTCATGCCCGAACTTGACAAATTCGTCGTAGTGTTCATCGACGACATCCTTATCTATTCCAAGGATGAGGAAGAGCACGCTAAGCACCTGCACATTGTTCTTCAGCGTCTAAGAGACCATCAGCTCTATGCTAAGTTTTGTAAGTGTGAATTCTGGTTGGATACTGTAAAGTTCTTGGGTCACATGATCTCCAGCGAAGGCATAGCTGTTGACCCCAGCAAGGTACAAGAGGTGATGGATTGGAAACCCCCTACCTCTGTTCATCAGATTCGCAGTTTTCTTGGCTTAGCCGGTTACTACCGTCGCTTCATCCCGGATTTCTCCCGAATTGCTAAGCCCATGACTGAACTGTTAAAGAAGGAAGTAAAGTTTGTATGGAATGAGAAATGTGAAGAAGCTTTCCACACTCTCAGAGAGCATCTGACTACTGCACCTGTGTTAGCTCAACCCGATAATACCAAGTCGTTCGATGTGTATTGTGACGCATCGGGTACTGGTCTAGGATGTGTGCTTATGCAAGAGAATCGAGTGATTGCATATGCCTCCCGAGCCCTTCGGCCCCACGAGCAGAATTATCCCACTCATGATCTTGAGCTTGCAGCTGTCATTCACGCTCTGAAAATATGGAGGCACTATCTCATGGGTACACAGTGCAATATCTACACGGATCATAAGAGTCTCAAGTATATCTTCACACAAGCCGATCTGAATATGAGACAACGAAGATGGCTAGAATTAATCAAGGATTATGACCTTGAAGTGCACTATCACCCCGGCAAGGCTAATGTAGTCGCGAACGCACTAAGCCGCAAGTCCCATTGCCATTGCTTATCCATGGAATCCTACAATGAGACATTGTGTGCAGAAATGAGGAAGCTTAACATGGAAATGGTTTCCCAAGGCCCTCTAAATCACATCTCAGTTGAGCCCACTCTTCACGACCAAATCGTCATGGCACAACTACATGATGAAGGAATTAAGATCATCAAACAAAAACTCTCTCTAGGTGAGGAGAAGTATAAATGTTTCCGCCAGGACCATAAGGGAGTTCTATGGTTCGAAAGTCGTATAGTCGTTCCGAAGAATCATGAACTCCGCAAGCAAATTCTCGATGAGGCACACCTTTCCAAATTCTCTATCCACCCCAGCAGTAGCAAAATGTATCAAGACCTAAGGCAAAACTTCTGGTGGACTAGAATGAAAAGAGAAATTGCTACGTATGTCTCAGAATGTGACACGTGCCAGAGAGTAAAAGCTAGCCACTTGAAGGTAGCCGGTACACTTCAACCGTTACCTATACCATCCTGGAAATGGGAAGACATAAGTATGGACTTCATCGTTGGACTACCAAACACTTCCCAGAAACATGATTCCATATGGGTTATCGTTGATAGACTCACAAAGACAGCACATTTTCTTCCGGTACACACCACCTATTCTGCCAAGAAATATGCCGAGATTTACCTCGATCATATTGTTTGCTTACATGGAATACCTAAGACAATTATTTCTGATCGTGGTACTCAGTTTATAGCACGTTTTTGGGAACAACTACAAACGTCTCTTGGTACTAAACTGATTCGCAGCTCAGGATACCATCCTCAGACTGATGGACAAACGGAAAGAGTAAACCAAATTCTTGAAGACATGCTGAGAGCTTGCGTCATTCACTATGACAAGAATTGGGACAAATGTCTACCCCTAGCAGAGTTCTCGTACAACAATAGCTATCAAACGAGTTTGAAAATGGCACCATTTGAGGCCCTGTACGGACGAAGGTGTCGAACTCCGTTGAGCTGGTCACAAACCGGAGAACGTAAAATAATTGGACCCGACCTGGTAATCGAGGCAGAGGAGAAAGTAAAAGTAATACAAGCAAATCTTAAAGCCGCACAAGCCCGACAAAAGAGCTATTCTGAGAAAAGGAGAAAGCCCCTAAAATTCGAAGTGGGCGATCATGTCTATCTTCGAGTTTCACCAACCAAGGGAGTGCAAAGATTCGGAATCAAAGGCAAACTAGCTCCCCGTTATGTTGGTCCTTACGAAATCATTGAGAACTGCGGACCCGTAGCCTACAAATTACGACTGCCCCCTCAGCTCACGGCCACCCATGATGTCTTCCACGTATCTCAACTCAAGAAGAGTATTCGAGTCCCTACCGAGATTGTGGAACAACAAGAAATATTGTTAGAACCCGACCTCTCGTATGTCGAACACCCGGTTAGAATTTTGGATCAAAAAGAAAGAGGGACCAGGAGGAAAGTGATTAAAATGTATAAAGTTCAATGGAATCATCACACGGAAGAAGAAGCCACCTGGGAAACCGAGAGCTACCTAAACCAAAATTTTCCTGGTTTTCTTATCTCAACCACTGGTATGAGCACCCATGTCTACACTAAGATTTACCGAATCTCGGGGCGAGATTCTTGTTAAGGGGGGAAGGCTGTAACAACCCTGATAAATTACACTTCTAAAGCAATGTCATTAGCCCAACCCTATGCTTAACCAACTAATAAAAGGGTGAAAAGAATTAAAACAAGTAAGTTGAAATTCAAATGTAATTGGGCCCATATGAATACCTTCGAATTATTAAATTAACTTTCAAACCATAAGCCAAATGAGATGTTGCCTGAAACCAAACTTGTAGAACTTTTTATTCTGAACAACTTTCGTGTTCAAAAGTTTTCGAAATTCAAATTATAAAGTGGAGAAAACATCCTGTTTGCAACCAGCCCCCTAGAACTTTTCAAATTCTCACAAGAAGGTCCTTCGCCCCTCCTCTCTCTCCCCTCCCCGCCCGACAGCACGGCCAAGTGGCCGGCGACGCCTGACCGGCGCAAGCCACCAGGCCAGTGGCCGCCGTTCCTCGCCCCCAAACCCGGCTTTGCCCCCTCCCACCGCCGCGCTGCCCAGTCCGCGCTCGCCGCGCGCGCCACGCCGTGCCGTGCCTCTGCTCACCGCCCGCCGCGCCCAACGAACGCGGCGCGCCGTGCCGCACCGCCCGCCGCGACCCGCCCGTCGCTGCGCTTGCCGCCCGCCTGAGCCGCTGCTACAGCTGTCCCCCAACCCCATGCCGCGATATCTCAACTCCCCCACGCAAATCTCCGGCGCCCAGTCGCACGCTCCCGCCCGCCGCACGCCGCGCCGGCGTCCTGACGCCGCCCACCGTGGCCAGTGGCACGCCATCGCCGTGCCTCCACCCCTGCACGTCGCCCGGCACTCCTACCTCCCTCCTGCCCCTATAAAAGTCGCCCCCGGCCGCCCGCGCGAGCCACCCGCAACCAGAGCACCCCGCCGCCGCCATTGTCGCCGCCGAGCTCCGCCCGCTCGTGGAGAGCCCTCCAGAGCCGCCTCCTGCCCAAATTGAAGTGCCAGCCACCACTACATTATCCCACCGGAGCTCACCGACCCGCTCGACGCCGCCCAGGACCACCGGAGCGCCGCCGCCCGCGCTGTCACCGCCGCCGCCACCCCTGCTCACCGCGGACAGCTCGACTCCGACCTCCTCCGCCCAAGCCAAGCACCCGAGCAGCTTCCCCACGCGCCACTGAAGCTCCCCGTCCAGACCAGACCGCCCCAAGCCCGCCGGAGCACCGCAGTCGACGTGTGCCGCCGCCGCCGCCGCCCCTGCTCCAACGCCGGCGAGCTACTCCCGGCCGTCCCCCACCCGACCATGACCCCCACGAGGTAGCCCTCGCACCCCTGATCCTTCCCCGGCCCTCACCCCTCGCCGCCGGCGAGCCCCTCGCCGGAATTTTGGCCGGCCACCGTACCCGAGCCGCCCGAGGACCCAATTGCAGTAATTGAAATCTTTAGAAGGGTCGGCATGTAAGATTCAAGGACCTAGTTGTAAAAGAAAGATTCAAACCTAGATTCAAAATCAGTGAAATTGTAAAATTTGTATAAAATCATAGAAAAATCGCAAAAATGGCAACTAAACTATTCTGGAATCCTTAGAAAAAATTCTACAACTTTTGTTGCGAAAAGTTTCTCAGATTCTCATTATATTTTGCTCTACATTAAATGGAAGTTTTAATGGACTTCTTTTGTACCCACTGTTGTAGATCAATGCTGACCCTAAATTTTGGGCAGTGAGTTAGTTGCTTGATGTTTAGGACTGTGTGAAAAGATCAGGCCCAAATTCCATCTCTATCTGCACTGTTTATTAAACTTATTTTCATACCATGATTAGCTAAATATTTTTATCCCTGCAGTTAGGTTATGAATCACCTAATGAAACTTTTTCTATACTGGTGTAATGGTACCTAGATGCCATAGATAAATTTGGAGACTTTTTATCTCGCATGAACCTATTTATTTGTTTTAGGTGCTAATAACATACATTAAATTAAGAAAATAGTATCTTAGCTTGGAAAATTCTCATATTTTTACTAGAAGATACTCAGTGGTAGAGGATGCTGTGTAAAAACCTTGTGCAAGGCTCCTGTAAAAATAAATCCTTGAATAACCTAGGTGTGTAATGTCATATTTACTATGCTTTGAAAACTGCATAATAAATCCTACAAAAATTATAGTAGCTCCTCCTTGATGAAATGAAAGCCCTGTAAGAATCTTAGTCTCAGTTTTTGCACCTTTTGCTCTGTACAAAAAGAACAAGAATCTAGCAGCAACCATGTATTATATTTTTCATAATTAATCTGCTGCATGAAAATATCTGAAAATTTTACAGTAAGCATATCTTTCCCTGATGTGCCTAGATCCAAGGTTTCATGACCAGAAACTACTCGCTGTAGTAGTTATCCTTAAATCATGTTTCCATGCGGAACATAAGTTCCCATGAACACCCACCCCACCTTGCTTAACGAAGTTACTTATTGTACTATTCTACTCTATTAACGATTGCCCACGAATGATAAAGTAACTCACTTCACGACAAACTCATGTTTTACAAACTGCAACTTTACCGTGAAGGAAATCATGTCGTTTACCATCACCACTACTTAAACTTGTGCATTCATGTAGAAACGACTACTCTCGCCGACGGAACTTACGAGCTGGTGCCCGAGTCCGAGAGTGAGCAGCGAGAAGCCCAGGCAAATTTGACTGAAGCAGTTGAAGACCCGGGTCAATGTTCAGACGATCCCCGGACTAACTTTGCACAAGAAGGCAAGCCCCGGAGCATAACCCAATTCCTTTCCTAAATTATGCAACTCACTACTCTTTTGCTTGTGCATTAAGTTTATAGGAGTTGAATGAAACTTAGTTGCATGATGTTAGGAACCCATGCTTGAAAACTAGATGTAAGGTTCGATAGAATGCTGTGCTAATAGGACTCCGGTAAAAGCCGAGTGATTTCCTGTCACTCGCGAGAAAATAGGAGTTGAATGTTTACTACACGCTGCAATCATAAGGACAACGGACGGGCTATGGTACGATGTTTACGATTGAGGCCCGTCTGTTTAGTGAAAAATGCTAAGGCCGCAGTGTGTGGTAGTGGTGGTTAAGTCTTTGAACGTACTAACCACATGCCGAGAATATGGTAATCGGTAAGCTTAAGTACCTGATTGGCCCGGCAAGTGGACGACAACCTACCCTTTGAACTTCGGTCCCATGTGCATATGGCGAGTGCAGAGAGTGGTCACGACCCGGCGGCGAACCGTGGCGTGGGGCTCTTGTACTCTCGGAGGGTAGCTCCGATCCACAACCCGGAAAGAAAGGGGAAAAGTTGCACGTGTGACTCTGTGAGTAACCACGTGACGTGTGTTTAGGTTTCCCTTGCAAGGTTAAGAAATTCGATTCGAATCGTCCGTTTCTCACGGCTATTGAGACTGCTTAATCACTTTTACCCACAGAGTAAGAAGAGGAACAATGATGATGAATAAATGTGTTGGTTGAAATTTAATGCTTCACCATGATTGATATTGGATAGCTGCTTATCTAGAATGGTTAATGCAACTAGAATCTTGAGCTAAAAGTTGAAAGTAAGGACCCACTCGTAGATGCTTTTCCGCAAAAACAAACCCCTGAGCCAAAAAGCCTTGCATGTCTAGAGTCGGTGGAGTAGATTCCACTACACGGGTAAGTCTTGCTGAGTATTAGTATACTCAGCCTTGCTTGTGGCTCGTTTTCAGGTGAGACCTTCGAAGATATGATTGCTAGCTTGACTTGGCCCAGCACTCTTCCCCCTGGTTGGTCAGTGCAATGGGATACGCCCCCGGCCAATGGAGATAATTCCGAGTGATGTCTCGTACGGGCTTCACCGAGACATCCTGTATCGTCGAGTAGCTTTTGTTATTTTATTTCCGCTGCAACTTAACTCTGAAGAACTCATTAGTTATGATCACTGAAGTACTTGGTTACTAAACTCAAACTTGGTTTGTAATATTCACTTATGATAATTTTTATGTTATCTGCTGGAATGTGGTATTCTCTGGGCTCATCGTCGCATGAGCATTTGTATGTATGGCATTCGATCCGCTTTACCGTGGTTGTATCGGGAGGTTACCCGACAGACCAATGGATTACTCCGTTTGAAGTGTAAGGTTAACCGAGATTGCCCTAATGGTGATGGTTAATACACTTGAGCCGGATTAATTCAGGTGGTTCTGCCACAGAAAGGTCTATGCATTACGCCACTCCGCTCGTGTATCCATCAGTATCATGTCAGTACGGGCTATCCTGAAAAAAATGATTATAAGAAAAGGAGATAGGAAAAGAGATAGAACCCATACTTTTCAAAATCAATCGAGCTCAGGAGTGCAAATAAAAGACCAAAATATTCCAAGTGTGAGTCCATTCTCTTCCTCTCCCCTGAAAATTATATCTTCCACAAGATCGGAATTTGATTGGGTACATACCTCCTTCGAACCACTCTTCGCCTCGGCAATGAATGTAAACCAAGGTATGCAACACTCTTCCTACCCATGAGCTCCACATATCAGCCTTAGAAGTATGAAGGAGATGTTCATTTTCCGACCATGAAGCAGCAGGATCAGCTCAGCATCGACCTTGCACGAAACACCGAACTTACCCAGCAGAACTGAAGTATGAACACCTGTCTGCTCCATGACACCACAAGCATCTTTACCCATCTAGGCCTCGGCCAGAACTTGCATCCACCACAGCAGACTCAGCAGCCACAACAGCAACCACCACAGCAGCACTACCCGTATCCTCCACCGTTCTACCCATATCCACAGCCGCAGCAACAAGACCCTCATCAGCAGCCACAACAGCACTACTATCCGTACCCACCGCATTACTATCCATATCCGCCATACCCATATCCTCCACCGCAGGACCCAAGTCAGCAGAACTGAGCTTCATCGAAGCTTGTGGGAGCACCAAGGCCTGTGCACCATTGAAGCTTTGGGGAGTATCCAGATAACTCGTCCACCTTATCCTTTCCGCATCGAAGTTGCCATGCCAAAAGAAAAAAAATTGCTTTGAAATAAAATGAACTCCCAACTTATATGTATGGAAATCCGTGCAAGCTCTACTTTC
The DNA here is from genome assembly GCA_032594955.1 of Panicum miliaceum. NCBI lineage: Eukaryota > Viridiplantae > Streptophyta > Magnoliopsida > Poales > Poaceae > Panicum > Panicum miliaceum. Next base: position 17,951,405 of record CM064068.1, read on the forward strand.
AGAAATGATGAATAGTTGCTCTATTCATGTTCTGCAAGTGCCTCGTTTATAGCTTGTTACTCGCCTAGTGCTTGATCTTGCTGGTAAACCTTGTCTTGGATTTGTGGAAGCATGAACATGATTTCCACGCTTAAGTTGTTGGGAAATTTAAAATTGTGAAACTGGAATAAAACTGCATGCTCTATTAGGGAACCTCTAGGAATTTCTTTGAAAAAAATAAAAACATGGTAAAGAGATCCCCTTTGGTTTGAATGTCCTATCCACAGCCATAAACGTTTTACTATCACTTGAGCCACATATGCTATCTTGAGTTGCTTTGAGCTTTATCGAACAGTGAGTCCATTCGAGGAAAGGTACCTGTCATTTACCGATCTTTCTCATTTGCGTACCCATTGTTCTGCTAGCCTCAAAAGGCATATGGCCCGTTGATCACCTACTCCAGGTATTGACATCTAGTATCGCCTAATATTCCATCCATACCACAACCCAAAATCTCCATAGTGAACCCATCCATGAAAGGTCTATGCATTACGCCACTCCGCTCGTGTATCTTTCAGTATCATGAGAGTATGGGCTATCCTGAAAAAAATGATTATAAGAAAAGAAGATAGGAAAAGAGATAGAACCCATACACTCCAAAATCAAAATTGCTCCAGAGTGCAAATAAAAGACCAAAATATTCCAAGTGTGAGTCCATTCTCTTCCTCTTCCCTGAAAATTATATCTTCCACAAGATCGGAACTTGATTGGGTACATACCTCCTTCGAACCACTCTTCGCCTCGGCAATGAAGGTAAACCAAGGTATGCAACACTCTTCCTACCCATGAGCTCCACATATCAGCCTTAGAAGTATGAAGGAGATGTTCAATTTCCAACCATGGAGCAGCAGCAGGATCAGCTCAGCATCGACCTTGCACACAATACCGAACTTACCCAGCAGAACTGGAGTATGAACACCTGTCTACTCCATGACACCACAAGCATCTTTACCCATCTAGGCCTCGGCCAGAACTTGCATCCACCACAGCAGACTCAGCAGCCACAACAGCAACCACCATAGCAGCACTACCCGTATCCTCCACCATTCTACCCATATCCACAGCCGCAGCAACAAGACCCTCAGCAGCAGCCAAAGCAGCAGTACTATCCGTACCCACCGCAGTAATATCCATATCCGCCATACCCGTATCCGCCACCACAGGACCCAAGTCAGCAGAACTGAGCTTCATCGAAGCTTGGGGGAGCACCGAGGCCTGTGCTCCATTGAAGCTTGGGAGAGTATCTAGATAACTCGTCCGCCTTATCCTTTCCGCATTGAAGTTGCCATGCTAAAAGAAAAAAAATTGCTTTGAATTAAAATAAACTCCCAACTTATATGTATGGAAATCCGTGCAAGTTCTACTTTTGGAAATGATGAATAGTTGCTCTGTTCATGCTCTGCAAGTGCCTCGTTTATAGCTTGTTACTCGCCTAGTGCTTGATCTTGCTAGTAAACCTTGTCTTGGATTTGTGGAAGCATGAACATGATTTTCATGCCTAAGTTGTTGGGAAATTTGAGATAGTGAAACTGGAATAAAACTAAATGATCTAGTAGGGAACCTCTCGGAATTTCTTTGAAAAAAATAAAAACATGGTAAAGAGATCCCCTTTTGTTTGAATGTCCTATCCAGAGCAATAAATGTTTTACTATCACTTGAGCCACATATGCTATCTTGAGTTGCTTTTAGCTTTGTCGAACAGTGAGTCCATTCGAGGAAAGGTACCTGTCATTTACTGATATTTCTTATTTGCGTACCCAGTGTTCTGCAAGCCTCAAAAGTCCTCTGGCCCGTCAATCACCTACTTGAGGTATTGACATCCAGTATCGCCAGATCTTCCATCCATACCACAACCCAAAATGTCCACAATGAACCCATCCTTGAAAGGTCTATGCAATCCGGCACTCCGCTCGTGTATCCATCAGTATCATGAGACTACGGGCTATCCTGTAAAAAACTGATTATAAGAAAAGAAGATAGGAAAAGAGATAGAACCCATACTCTCCAAAATTAAAACAAAGACCAAAATATTCCAAGTGTGAGTGCATTCTCTTCCTCTCCCGTGAAAATTATATCTTCCAAGAGATCGGAATTTGATTGGGTACCTACCTCCTATGAACCACTCCTCGACTCGGCAATAAAGGTAAACCAAGGTATGCAACACTCTTCCTACCCATGAGCTCCACATATCAGCCTTAGAAGTAGGAAGGAGACGGTCAATTTCCGACCATGGGGTAGCAGCGGGATCAGCTCAGCATCGACCTTGCACACAACACCGAACTTACAAAGCAGAACTGGAGTATGAACACTTGTCTACTCCATGACACCACCAGCATCTTTACCCATCTAGGCCTCGACCAGCACTTGCATCCACCGCAGCAGCCTCAGCAGCCACAACAGCAACCACCACAGCAGCACTACCCGTATCCTCCACTGTTCTACCCATATCCACAGCCGCAGCAACAAGACCCTCAGCAACAGCCACTGTTCTGCTAGCCAAAAAAAGTCATCTGGCTCATCGATCACCTACTCCACGTATTGATATCCACTATCGCATGCTATTCCATCCATACCACAACCCAAAATCTCCACAATGAACCCATCCATGAAAGGTCTATGCAATCCGCCACTCCACTCGTGTATCCATCAGTATCATGAGAATATGGGCTATCCTGAAAAAAAAATGATTATAAGAAAAGAAGATAGGAAAAGAGATAGAACCTATACTCTCCAAAATCAAAAGAGCTCAGGAGTGCAAATAAAAGACCAAAATATTCCAAGTTGTAGTCCCTTCTCCTCCTCTCCGCTGAAAATTATATCTTCCACAAGATCGGAATTTGATTGGGTACCTACCTCCTTCAAACCACTCTTCGGCTCGCCAATAAAAGTAAACCAAGGTATGCAACACTCTTCCTACCCATCAGTGTCACACCCGATTCTAGAGAGAACTAGATGCATCTCATGTGTGCGCCAGAATCATGTTCACACACACATAATAGATGGACAAGTGTAATATATCAAAGACAATGCTCGAAAAGTAAACAAAATAAAGTAATTAACATTATTACACTCCGAATAAAAGAGACACAAAGGTCTTGAAACGTTCCATTGATATACCCTAAATGAAGTCTGCAACAACTCCGTCTTCCACAGGCGATGACTGGTGAACGCAAGCCTAGAACTCCTCGAAGTCTTCGAAGACCTCCTCTTCAAAGTTCTCTTCTGAACAGCAGTTTGGCAAGGGTGAGTATTCTTATGGTTGGTACTCAGCAAGTGGGGCAGAATATGCAAGGCCATCAAGGACAGGCTAAGGTTTACAATAGTTAGCACTTTTAGTTGGTCAAGTTTTATTAGCAAGCACCTATTAACTAGATTTAAGTTTATACCATCCCACTTAACCAAAAACATAAAGGTACCAACAACATAAATATAAACCAAGAACCACAAGTTAATTAATCTTCAAGTTCCATTATCATGTGAGGGTCCAAACCGCTCTTAACCGCGAGCACGGCTGTTATAACAGTTTTACACTCTGCAGAGGTTGTACACTTTCCCCACAAATCGTGTTCCCCTGAATCGCCCGGGTTTGCAAGGCCCTTAAACACTTCCGAGGTGAGTGACGAGGGGCACACTATGAAGCCTTTACAAAGACTTGTCGAGAGCTAGGCATCCCGCTAGAGTTTCGGTAGGAGTGTGGTCCATAAACCTCCGTAATGGTCAGCTCCTTAGCTAAGGCTTCTACCCCAAGAGGACCGGGCTATGACCCCTACACCGACCCCCTCCTTGCCCTTTCGGTAAGACCACCAGCTAACTACACATCTAATTAATTGGCTAAGGTCAAAGCTATGTGACTTTGTGGTTGCACGGTTTACTTGGGTGGTTCTCCATGTTCCCATTAAACAAAGTTGATCTTCCATTAACAAGGTATAACAACAACATAAAGCGCGAAGAATTCCCGAGCGCGGTGCAGCGGGAAGAGGTGGCTGACGGGTCGGCGACGGTGCTCCTCCGAGGAAGAAGTTTCGGCGACGGTTGTGGTCGTCGAGGAGGCTGCGGAGCGGGAGGTCGACGACGCAACGGCGACGGCGGGCTCGGGCTAGGGAAATAGCAGCGCTGCGCGAGCTCGGGCATAGCATGGAATGGAGAGTTGGGGGCGTTGGAGCTCGGGAACAGGTTTTATAGTGGACGAGAGGGAGCGGAGCGGCAGGGGAGGGACGACGGCGGCTCACGCGGCGGTCGGGGATCGCGGCCGTGATTGGCGCGGGCGAAATGGGGGTTGGTCGCCCGGACGCGTGCCGCGGCCATCAAGGCTGAGCTGGTGACACTGGAAGGAAGGGAGGCGGGCACGGGTGGCCAGCACGGGCAGGATCCGCGGCGAGGCAGGAAAAGAAAGAGGGGAGCCGGAGGTAAGAGACGACGCCGACAAGCAGGCCCGGCGTGTCAGAGAGCGAGGGGGGTGAGGAAGAGGAGAAATGTGGCGGGTTGGGCCGGTTGGGGTTTTGGGCCGCGGGCGAAGAAAAATAAAAGGGAGGGGAGAGAGGTTTGGGCCGGCTGGGAGAAAAAGAAAAGGAGTGGGGGAACTGGGCTGGGTTGGAAAAGGAAGAGAGAAGACAAAGAGAGAGAGAGATGCATGCTTGCTTTTATTTTGTTATTTTCATAAAATATTTTCAGAATTTTATTTTCTACATTTTGGGTGTTACAAAACCTACCCCCCTTAAAGAGAATCTCTTCCTCGAGATTTGGAAGGATTAGAGAACAACTGAGGGAATTCTGCAATAAGTTCATCTTCTCTTTCCCAAGTATCCTCATCCTTTGAGTGGTGACTCCACTGTACTTTGCACATTTTGATCACCTTGCTCCGAGTAACCCTCTGAGATGTTTCCAAGATTCTAACCGGATGCTCCGAATAAGTCAAATCTTCTTGTACATTGAGTTCCTCCAGCGGTAACTGCTCCTCAGGCACTCTCAAACATTTCTTTAACTGTGATACATGAAACACGTCATGGACATGTGACAGTCATGCCGGTATATCCAGTTGATATGCCACTTCACCTTTCCTTTCCAGGATCTGAAAAGGACCAATATAATGAGATGACAACTTTCCTTTCACTTTGAATCTACAGAGACCCCTGATGGGTGATACCTTCAGATACACAAAGTCTCCAACCTCAAATGTCAATTCCCTTCTCCATGTGTCAGCATAACTTTTCTATCGTGACTGAGCAGTCTTGAGATTATCCCGGATTATCTGGACTTGTCTTTCCGCTTCTTGAAGAATCTCTGGCCCAAAGACCTGACTTTCTCCTGTCTGACTCCAATACAATGGTGTTCTGCATTTTCTCCCATATAATGCTTCAAATGGTGCCATCTTGAGACTTGCCTGATAACTGTTATTGTAGGAGAATTTTGCATATGGCAAGCTTCTATCCCAACTGCCTCCATTCTTTAGGGCACATGCTCTCAACATATCCTCTAATACTTGATTCGTTCGCTCAGTCGGACCGTCTGTTTGTGGATGATATGCGGAACTGAAATTGAGCTTTGTATCCATGGATTCATGTAACTTCTGCCAGAAACGTGACATGAACTGAGTACCTCGATCAGACACTATCTTCTTTGGAACACCATGTAGACACACAATTCGTGACATGTACAGTTCTTCTAACTTGGCTCCAGTGTATGTTGTTTTGACTGGGATGAAATGTGCAACTTCCGTCAGTCTGTCCACGATAACCCATATCGAGTCGTAACCGTCATGAGTGCGGGGTAACCCTACTATGAAATCCATACCAATTTCTTCCCATTTCCATTTAGGTACTTTCAACGGCTAGAGTAAATCTGCTAGTCTCTGGTGTTCTGCTTTCACTCTCTGGCACACATCACACAAAGCCACGTGAGCTGCTACGTCTCTTTTCAAACCATACCACCAGTACTTCTCTTTCAAGTCATGATACATCTTGGTACTTCTAGGATGAATGGAATTAGCGGAATCATGTGCCTCCTTCAGAATGAGTTCACGAAGGTGATCAATTTCAGGTACACAGATCCTCTTTCTGAACCAAACAGTTCCTTGCTCATCTTCGATGAAATCCGGAGTCTTGCCTAAACCAATTTGAATCTTGATCTCTTCGATCTTAGCATCTGTCAACTGCCCTTTTCTGATCTCTTGTTCTAATGTAGGTTCCATCTCCATAGTCATGGCTTCTGCCTGTGTGACAATTCCCAGGTTCAAACGTGCCATCTTCCAACATAATTCCTGAGGCATCAATCGAGCAATCATCATATTAGCTTGTCCTTTCCGGCTTAGGGCGTCTGCCACAACATTTGCCTTGCCAGGATGATACTGAATATCCAAATCATAGTCTTTGATTAGTTCTAGCCATCTGCGCTGTCTTAGGTTAAGATCCTGTTGTGTGAAGATGTACTTCAGACTCTTATGGTCAGTGAAGATCTAACACTTGTTTCCGATCATGTAGAGTCTCCAAATCTTCAATGCGTGCATGACGGCAGCCAATTCCAAGTCATGGGTAGGATAGTTCTGCTCATGCTTTCTCAACTGCCTTGAAGCATAGGCCACAACTTTGCCTTCTTGCATTAACACACATCCAAGACCCATCCGTGAAGCATCACAATACACATCAAACCCTTTGTGGATAACCAGGCATTATCAACATAGGAGCAATGGTCAATCTTGTTTTCAGCTCTTCAAAACACTTCTGACATGGAGCATCCCACTTAAATTCTTTCCCTTTTCCAACAAAGAAGTCATGGGTTTCACAATCTTTGAGAATCCCTCAATGAATCTATGGTAGTAACCTGCAAGTCCGAGGTAACTTCTGATTTCAGGCACAGTCTTCAGTGGATTCCAATCCAGAATATCCTTAACTTTACTCGGGTCTACTGCAATTCCTCCATCTATGATAACATGCCCAAGGAAAGAAACTTTTCTCAACCAAAAGTCACATTTGCTCAGATTGGCATATAACTGATTCTCTCGGAGTTTCTGTAACACTATCCTCAAGTGCTCTTCATGTTCTTCCTCGTTCTGTGAATACACCAAGATGTCATCAATGAACACAACCACAAACTTGTCAAGATATTGCATGAAAACCTTGTTCATCAGGTACATGAAGTATGCTGGAGCGTTGTCAATCCAAACGACATCACGGTGAACTCGTACAGACCATATCTGGTTGTGAGTGTTGTCTTGCGTATATCTTCTGGTCGGATCCTTAACTGATGATAGCCTGATCTCAGAACAATCTTGGAGAAAACCTTGATACCTAACATCTGATCAAACAAATCTTCAATTCTGGGCAGTGGATATTTATTATTGATTGTCACATCATTCAGTGACCTGTAGTCTACACACATCCTTCTGCTGCCATCCTTCTTATCGACAAAGATCGCTGGTGCTCCCCACGGGGACGAGCTGGGACGGATAAATCCCTTAGCTAACATTTCTTCTATTTGTTTCTGTAGTTCACTCAGATCTTTAACATCCATTCTATTGGGTCTTTTAGAGATAGGTGCAGTACCAGGTAAAAGATCAATACTGAACTCAATGCCACGGACGGGTGGCATACCTGGTAAATCTTCCGGGAAGACGTCGGGGTACTCACAGACAACTCTGATATCTTCTAGAGGCATTCCCTTCATCTAATTCACTGTCCCGACTCCACTGGGTGAAACTGTTGCCACAAATTCGACCTTCTCTCCCTGAGGGCTGGTTAGGAGCACTGATCTCTTGCGACACTAGATCACCCCATCACATCCAACTAACCAATCCATTCCGAGGATCACATCAATGCCGCTAGTCTTTAGGACTATTAGATTGGCTAAGAATTCTACCCCCATAATATTCATGTTGACCCTTGGGCATAAGTGACTAGATTTCAATTCTTTGCCCGGGGAACTTACTAGAAGAATTTGTTTCATAGGGCTCATTGGTAAATTATGCTTTGTGGCGAATTGCTCGGTAATGAATGAATGTGATGCTCCAGAATCAAATAAATTTGATGCAGGTTCAGAATTAACAGGGAACGTACTGAGCACAACATCAGGAGCCTCTTCAGTTGTTTCTGCAGCCACATGATTCACCCTTTCGCGGACGTAGTTCTGGTGTCCTTTGTTGCCCAGCGGTGTCTAGTTGCTGTTGCGCGACTGCTGCTGCTGCTGAGGAGTCCGCCTCTGCCCACTGTTCCTCTGATTCTGAGGAGTCTGCATGTTATGCTTCGGGCAATTGTTAGCATAATGCCCCAGTTCTCCACATTTGAAGCAACCATTGGGTTGGACCGGTGCGACTCGATTGTTAGTCCACACTGGTGCACCTAGGGCATTGCCTGAGCGGTACTGCGGCGGGTTGGAGTTGCGCTAGGTCTGCTGATTGAAGCACTGAGGCTGCTGTGGAGTACGCTGACTCTGCTGATTCTGCTGATATCCTCCACTTTGTCCTCCAAAGCGTCACTGGAACCCCTGGGGTGTGCTGTAGCGGGGACGAGTGTTGCTGCTGGATTGCCCCTGGGATTGAAGTTTCCGCTTGTGCTCCCCAAGCTCCTTGCGCTTGCTCTTCAGACCAATGGCTTTATCTAGCAGAGTCTGGAATTTTGGGAAGGTGTGACTGTGCAGCTGATAGTTGAGCGGCCCTATCAGACCATGCAAGAAGCGCTCCTGCCTCTTCGCGTCACTCAACCTCATGGGGCGCGTAACGGGACAACTGAGTGAATTTGTCTCGGTACTCGCTGACAGTCATGCTGCCTTGCTTCATGAACAGGAACTCCTTCTGCTTGAGATTCATCAGTCCTGCTGGGATATGGTGGCTGCGGAAGTTGGTTCTGAACTCCTCCCAGGTGATAGTGTTGGCATTGGCGTGGGCAGCAGTGAAAGCATCCCACCAATCAGGGGCTGCACCTTCCTGATGTCCTGCAGCATACAAGACCCTTTCAGGGTCACTGCATTGTGTGATGTCCAGCTTCTTAGTGATGACCTTCAACCAGTCATCAGCATCCAAGGGGTCCACCGAGTGAGAAAAGGTTGGGGGGTGGTGGCTCATGAATTCCCTATGTTTGTCTCTTAGTGGCTGGTTTTGCTGCGGTGCTTGCTGATTCTGCTAGGCTTGCATGTTCTGGTTGGTGGCGGTGAGGTTCTGCAACACCTGCATCTGGGCTGCCAAGAATTGCTCCATTGTTGGGTTGGGTGGTGGTGGCAACTGGCTCTGTCGGTCGACTATGTGAGCACGCCTCGTGCTAGGAATTTCCTGACCTCCACCTGACCTGGTGCTGACCGTTAGAGAATGAACCCACAATAAGATAGGTGTACTTGATATTGATAGATAAAAGCTAAGAATTTAACAAAATATGGATTGATAAGGATTTCAACTTATATTAATTGACAATTTGTAGCAAACCTCAAATTGTTTCAAACCAAGCACAACCAAAACAAATCAAAAGAAAGCAAACACTTGATCACAAGCAAGCATTATTACAGCATCGTCCTTTCAAGCAAAAAGGTTCTAACGAAGCAAACTTTAAATGATAACCAGGCTAAGAGCTTAGATGCCTAGTCCTCGAGGTGAATTATGGAGCCGGGTTTGAGGCAGCAAAGCTTCTTGCGGGGCGGCGACAGGGCGGGGAAGCGGGGCTCATTCATCTTTGGAGGCGGTGGCGGCACTCCTTCAAGCTGGGCCTCCAGTGCACAGATCCTCTCATGAGCCTCCAGCAGCCTGTCCTGAGTCTGGTCCAACTCGGTGATGACGTTCTCGAGATTGGTGTTGAGGGCGGCAGTGACTCGAGCAAGGGTGTTGAGGCGGTCTTCATCATCTCCACCCAGAGTGACCACAGTCTCCTCAGTTCCACTGAGGTGGCGAGGAAGGTGGCAGTACTCCGTGTTCTGCAGCTCCTGGCGGTGAGTGTGGCAGATGGACCACAGAGCTCTCCTGGCAGCGCTGCTGACGGAGGCGTCATAAGTAGCGTGGGGCGTAGCGGAGTCGTGCGCAGTGAGGGTCCTCCGGCCTCTGATCCCCTCCATCTCCACCCTGACGTGGACGCGAGTGAGGAAGTAGTCGCCGAGCGCAGGGTCGATGTAGTGGTGCGTGTCGTAGTGGGGGTTCACGTGGTTGCCCAACTCCTGCAGAACATCCTACAGCACTAGAGAGAGGTAACCGGGCTCACTGGCCGAAGTGCGAACACAACAGAGTCGCCTCGTCCCTGGAGGACCATCGCCCTGATCGTCGTTGTTGTCGTTGTCCTCGTCACCCGGGCTTCCTCCAGCGGCGACCGGTGCTGGAGCGGGAGCTGGAGCAGGGGCAGCTGGGGGTGGTGGTGGTGCCTCAACAACTGGTGATGCCGACGGTGTGAACTGATTCCCTTCTTCATCGACCGCCATGATGCGGCCATCATTCCCATCCACAAAGTAGTAGGCCTCCGCGGGTTCCTCCTCCATAACTTCCACGTCCTCAACTGGGTCTGGAACTAGGGCGGGAGGAGCTGGCTCAGCTGGGGCAATGCGGACCTGGTGACCTCTGGTGCGCTTGCGAGCAGTCTGGTAAGTCCTGGCCATCTGACAGAGCAAGAATAAAACTTGAAAGAAATAAAACAACAAAAAGAACATGTAAATAAACATAGGTTCTAGATTCTAGAGAGAACTAGATGCATCTCATGTGTGCGCCAGAATCATGTTCACACACACATAATAGATGGACAAGTGTAATATATCAAAGACAATGCTCGAAAAGTAAACAAAATAAAGTAATTAACATTATTACTCTCCGAATAAAAGAGACACAAAGGTCTTTAAATGTTCCACCGATATACCCTAAACGAAGTCTGCAACAACTCCATCTTCGACAGGCGATGACTGGTGAATGCAAGCCTAGAACTCCTCGAAGTCGTTGAAGACCTCCTCTTTAAAGTTCTCTTCTGAACAGCAGTTGGGCAAGGGTGAGTACTCTTATGGTTGGTACTCAGCAAGTGGGGGAGAATATGCAAGGCCATCAAGGATAGGCTAAGGTTTACAATAGTTAGCACTTTTAGTTGGTCAAGTTTTATTAGCAAGCACCTATTAACTAGATTTAAGTTTATACCATCCCACTTAAGCAAAAACATAAAGGTACCAACAACATAAACATAAACCAAGAACCACAAGTTAATTAATGTTCAAGTTCCATTATCATGTGAGGGTCCAAGCTGCTCTTAACCGCGAGCACGACTGTTATAACTGTTTTACACTCTGCAGAGGTTGTACACTTTCCCCACAAATCGTGTTCCCCTGAATCGCCCGGGTTTGCAAGGCCCTTAAACACTTCCAAGGTGAGTGACGAGGGGTACACTATGAAGCCTTTACAAAGACATGTCGAGAGCTAGGCAGCCCGCTAGAGTTTCGATAGTAGTGTGGTCCATAAATCTCCCTAATGGTCAACTCCTTAGCAAAGGCTGCTACCCCAAGAGGACCGGGCTATGACCCCTACACTGACCCCCTCCTTGCCCTTTCGGTAAGACCACCAGCTAACTACACATCTAATTAATTGGCTAAGGTCAGAGCCATTTGACTTTGTGGTTGCACGGTTTACTTTGGTGGTTCTCCATGTTCCCATTAAAAAAAGTTGATCTTGCATTAACGAGGTATAACAACAACATAAAGCGCGAACATTAATTTCATAAGAGTAAACCAACACCATTCCCAAAGTTTGCAACTAAGCGTGACTACCCAACATGAATAGTAAACCCCGGTGATTCAAGGCGTTGGGTAAAAGACTAGGTATCTCCTTAGCATAGGTGACCCATCAAGTTTATGCAAAGCAACATTAAAGTAAAGTGAGTTATCATGCTATTGTTGGGATAAAATAGAATATGCAGGAGAGGGAAGTCCACTTGCCTTCCTCAAAAAACTGCTGGTTCTCTTCCTCGAAAACTTGCTCTTGATCTTGCTCGAATGGCACGTCATCTACACGATCACACAAACAAATAAGAAACAGTACAACAGCGAGTAAAATGATGATAATGATGCAAGGATCACGTGAGTGCAAGAATCGCTGAAATCGGAGTTGAAACGATGAAGATATGGCTAAAACGGTGATCCAGGGACCTAACTGCGAGAGGTTTGAACTTCTAGGGTCTAGATCTGAAGAAATCAGGCGCTAAAACACAATTAAACTTTAAACGGAGGGCCCTGGATGCAAAACTCGATGTTCTGGATGGTGGTTACTAATTCTAGAAAGGTTAGGGCCTAAACAGAAAAGAAAGGACTTAAATCTAATTACTTTTCAACAGATCTGGACCGCGGGTTGATTCCTAGAGAACCTAGGGGCTTTTCTGCAAAGGTTCCGAAGGCGGCTAGGATTGGGCTCGGTCGGGCGGATCTGATTCGTTGGATCATGATCCGACGGCGGTGGTTGTGCGGCTCGGCTCGGGCGTGGCTTGGCGGCTAAGGCTCGGCTCAGATCCGATGTAGGCCCTTGGATCTAGATCGGACGGCAGGGTGATGGTTGGGGCAGCTCAGGTCAGCTTGGCAGGCGGCGCTGGGCGCCGGCGGCGAGCGGAGACGGCGGCGCCTCACCGGAGTTGGCCGAAATGGCGCTCCGGGGCTCGGTTTGGGACGGGTTCCAGCCGGGGATAGAGAAGGCGGCACAGCGAAGGCAGTGGGGGCCACAGGACGGCCGTGCGGCGGCCGGAGACCGGTGGGCCATGGCGGCGGGCGGAGCAAGAGCTCTGGCGAGCGATTGCGGCCACGACAGAGCAAGAGAAGGAGGGGAAATGGGGCTAGGGGTGCTCTCACCACCTCGCGGAACTCCGGAGAGGGTTGAAGGCGGCGGAGTTGAGGCGGAATGGCGAGTCGACGGCGAGATGCGGTTCGGGGCAGAGAGGAGGACACCATCGAAGAATTTCTGAGCACGGTGCAGCGGGAGGAGGTGGCTGACGGGTTGGCGACGGTGCTCCTCCGAGGAAGAAGTTCCGGCGACAGTTGTGGTCGTCGAGGAGGCTGCAGAGCAGGAGGTCGATGATGCAGCGGCGACGGCGGGCTCGGGCTCTGGAAACGGCGGCGCTGTGCGAGCTTGGGCATAGCATGGAATGGAGAGTTGGGGGCGCTGGAGCTCGGGCTCGGGTTTTATAGGGGATGAGAGGGAGCGGAGCGGCAGGGGAGGCACGGCGGCGGCTCACACGGCGGCCGGGGATGGCGGTCGTGATTGGCACGGGCGAAGAAAAAGAAAAGGGGAGGGGAGAGAGGTTTGGGCCGGCTGGGAAAAAAAGAAAAGGAGTGGGGGAACTGGGCTGGGCTGGAAAAAGAAGAGAGAACAGAAAGAGAGAGAGAGATAGATGCATGCTTGCCTTTATTTTGTTATTTTCATAAAATATTTTCATAATTTTATTTTCTACATTTTGGGTGTTACAATGAGCTCCACATATCAGCCTTAGAATTAGGAAGGAGATGGTCAATTTCCGACCATGGGGCAGCAGTACGATCATCTCAGCATCGACCTTGCACACAACACCGAACTTACCGAGCAGAACTGGAGTATGAACACCTGTCTACTCCATGACACCACAAGCATCTTTACCCATCTAGGCCTCGGCCAGCACTTGCATCCACCACAGCAGACTCAGCAGCCACAACACAACCACCATAGCAGCACTACCCGTATCCTCCACCGTTCTACCCATATCCACAGCCGCAGCAACAAGACCCTCAGCACCAGCCATAGCGGCGGTGGCCACAGCAGCAGTACTATCTGTACCCACCGCAATACTATCCATATCTGCCATACCCGTATCCGCCACCACAGGACCCAAGCCAGCAGAACTGAGCTTCATTGAAGCTTGGGGGAGTACCGAGGACTATGCTCCATTGAAGCTTGGGGGAGTATCTAGGTAACTCGTCCACCTTATCCTTTCCGCTTTGAAGTTGCCATCCCAACTTATATGTATGGAAATCCATGCAAACTCTACTTTCGGAAATGATGAATAGTTGCTCTGTTCATATTCTGAAAGTGCCTCGCTTATAGCTTGGTACTCGATTAGTGCTTGATCTTGCTGGTAAACCTTGTCTTGGATTTGTGGAAGCATGAACATGATTTCCCTACCTAAGTTGTTGGGAAATTTGAGATAGTGAAACTGGAATAAAACTGTATGCTCTAGTAGGGAACCTCTCTGAATTTTTGTGAAAAAAATAAAAACATGGTAAAGAGATCCCCTTTGGTTCGAATGTCCTATCCAGAGCTAGAAATGTTTTACTATCACTTGAGCCACATATGCTATCTTGAGCTAGAAATGTCCTATCCATTATAGCAAAGGTACCTATCATTTACCGATCTTTCTCCTTTGCTTACCCACTGTTCTGCTAGCCTCAAAAGTCATCTGGCCCGTCGATCACGTACTCCAGGTATTGACATCCACTATCGCTAGATATTCCATCCATACTACTGTGACAACCCTGGTAATTACCTTTCCAAAATCAATGTCATTAGCCTAACTCTATGATTAAACCAACTAATGAAAGGGTGGAAAGAATTAAAACGAGTTCAGTTGGAATTCAAATTTAATTTGAGCATATTTGGTTACTTTTGAACTTTTAAATTTAACTTTCAAACCATAAGCCAAATGAGATTTTGCCTGAAACCAAAGTTGTAGAACTTTTTATTTTGAACAACTTTCGTGTTCAAAAGTTTTTGAAATTCAAATCAGAAAGAGGAGAAAACGCCCTGTTTGCACCCAGCCCCCTCAAGTTTTTCGAATTTTTGCACTTCGGTCCCTCCCTCCTCTGCCGCACCGCGCGCGCTCGCCCGCCCGTCGCGCGCCAGGTGGCCGGCGTCGCCTGACCGGCGCGAAGCGCCAGGCCAGTGGCCGCCGCGCCACCCCGCCACGACCGGCTTTGCCCCGCCCCCACGCCGCGCGGCCAGTGAACGCCCGCGCGTGCTGCCGCGCCCAGCCCGCCGCCCGGCCGCCCAGTAGCCGCGCTCCGCCGTGCCCCCCCGGCCCCCGCGCCCCGCCAGCTGCCGCGCCTGCCCTCCGCCCGAGCCGCTGCAGCAGCTGCTCCCCAATCCGCACGCCGCGCTATCTCCTCGCGCCCACGCCAAAATCTCGGCCGCCCAGTCGCCCGTGCCCGCTCGCCGCACGCCGCGCCGGCGTTCTGCCGCCGCCCGCCGCAGCCAGTGCACGCCGTTGCCGTGCCCCGCCCGCGCGTCGCCCAGGCACCTCCACACCCCCTCCTGTCCCTATAAAAGCCCCGCCCCGACCACGCGCGCGAGCCACCGCAGCCCAGAACGCCTCGCCGTCGCCATCGCCGCCGCCTAGCACCACCCGCCCGTGGACAGCCCTCCGCCGCCGCCCACTGCCCAAACTGAGCCCCCAGCCACCACTACATCACCCCACCGCAGCTCGCCGACCCACCCAACGCCACCCAGAGCCACCGGAGCGCCGCCGCCCGCACTGCCGCCGCCGCCGCCGCCCCTGCTCGCCGTGGACAGCACGACCCCGACCCCCTCCGTCCAAGCCGAGCCCCTGAGTAGCTTCCCCACGCGCCACTGAAGCTCACCGACCGGACCACGCCGCCCCAAGCCCGCCGGAGAACCGCCGTCGACGCGAGCCGCGCCGCCGCCGCCTCTGCTCCAACGCCGGCGAGCCTTTCCCGGCCGTCCCCCACCTGAACAACACCCCCACAAGGTAGCCCTCGCACCCCTGAACCTTCCCCGACCCTCGCCCCTCGCCGCCGGCGAGCCCCCTCGCCGGAATTTCGGCCAGCCGCCGTACCCGAGCCGCCCGAGGACCCAATTGCAAGAATTTAAATCTTTAGAAGGGTCTGCGCGTAAGATTCAAGGACCTAGTTGTAAAAGAAAGTTTCAAACCTAGATTCAAATTCAGTGAACTTGTAAAATTCGTATAAAATCGTAGAAATTTCAGAAAAATTCAAACACAACTGTTCTGGAATCCTCAGAACAAACTCTACCACGTTTGTTACAAAAGTTTTCTCAGAATCTCAAAATATTTTGCTCTACATTAAATAGAAGCTTTAATGGACTTATTTTGTAACCACTGTTCTAGAACAATGCTGACCCTAAACTTTGGGCAGTGAATTAGTTGCTTGATGATTAGGACTGTGTAAAAAGATCAGGCCCAAATTCCATCTCTAGCTTTACTATTTGTTAAACTTAGTTTTAATTCATGTGTAAGTAGAATGTTTTGTCCCTGCAGTTAGGTGGTGAGTCACCCATTGAAACTTTTCCTATGCTAATGTATTGGTACCTAGAAGCCAGAGAAAAATTAGGAGACTTTTTATCTCACAGTAACCTACTTATTTGAATTATGTGCTAATAACATACATTAAATCAAGAAAATAGTATCTTAGCTTGGAAAATTCTCAAATTTTTACTGGGAGATAAACTATGGTAGAGGTTGCTGTGTAAAAAGTTCCATGGACAAACACCCTGTGTAGGGCCCTGTAAAAATGAATCTTTGAATAGCCTAGGTGTAGAATGTCATATTTTCTATGCTCCGAATACTGCATGATAAATCCTACAAAAATTACAGTAGCTTCTGCATGCTTAAGTGAGAGCTCTGTACAAATCTTAGACTCAATTGTGGCACCAATTGTTCTGTACAAAAAGAACAAGGATCTAACAGCAACTATGTAATGTATTTTTCATAATTAATCTGTTACCTAAAATTGGCTGAAAATTTTACAGTAAGCACATCTTTCCTTGATGTGCCTAAATCCAAAATTTCATGACCAGAAACTATCCATTGTAGTAATTACTCTTAAATCGTATCAAGTACCATTACCACAACTTAAACTTGTGCATTCATGTAGAATCGACGACTCTCGCCGACGGAACTTACGAGCTGGTGCCCGCGTCCGAGAGTGAGCAGCGTGAAGCTCAAGCAAATCTAACTGAAGCTTTTGAAGACCCGATCCCAAGTTCGGAAGATCCCCAAGCGAACTGCGAAGGCAAGCCCCGGAGCATAACCCATTCTTTCCGAAATTATGCAACTCATTACTCTTGTTTGTGCATTAAGTTTATAGGAGTTGGATGAAAACTTAGTTGCATGATACTAGGAACCCTTGCTTGAAAACTAGATGTAAGGTTCGATAGAACGCTGTGCTAATAGGACTCCGGTAAAAGTCGAGTGATTTCCTGTCACTCGCGAGAAAATAGGAGTTGAATGACTACTACACGCTGCAATCATAAGGACACGGACGGGTTATGTAACGATGGTTACGATTGAGGCCCGTCCGTCTAGTGAAAAATGCTAAGGCCGCAGGGTGTGGTAGTGATGGTTAAGTCTTTGAACGTACTAAACACATGCCGAGATTATGGGAATCGGTAAGCTTAAGTACCTGATTGGCCCGGCAAGGGGACGGCATCCTACCCTTTGAACTTCGGTCCCATGTGCATATGGCGAGTGCAGAGAGTGGTCACGACCCGGCGCCGAACCGTGGCGTGCAGCTCTTGTACTCTCGGAGGGTAGCCCCGATCCACGACCCGGAAAGAAAGGGGAAAAGTTGCACGTGTGACTCTAGGGAGTAACCACGTGACGTGTGTTTGGGTTTCCCTTGCAAGGTTAAGAAATTCGATTCGAATCGTCCGTTTCTCACGGCTATTGAGACTGCTTAACCATTTTTACCCACAGAGTAAGAAGAGGAACAATGATGATGAATGAACTGGTTGGATGGAAAATTTAATGCTTCACCATGTATGCTTTAGATAGCTGCTTACCTAGACTGGCTAACGAAACTAGAATCTTGAGCTAAAAGTTGAAAGTAAGGACCCACTTGTAGATGCTTTTCGGCAAAACAAACCCCTGAGCCAAAAAGCCTGGCATGTTTAGAGTCGGTGGTGTAGTTTCCACTACACGGGTAAGTCTTGCTGAGTATTAGTATACTCAGTCTTGCTTGTGACTCGATTTCAGGTGAGCCCTTCGACGACTTGGTTGCTAGCTTGACTTGGCCCTGCACTCTTCCCCCTGGTTGGTCGGTGGAATGGGATGCGCCCCCGTCCAACGGAGATAAGGCCGAGTGATGTCTCGTACGGGCTTCATCGAGACATCCTGTATCGTCGAGTAGTTTCCGTTGTTTATTTCCGCTGCAACTTAACTCTGAAGAACTTATTTATGTTAATTGGAGTATGTGGTTCCTAAGCTCAGAACTTGGCCTGTAATATTTACTTATGTTAATGATGTAATATTTGCTGGAATGTGGTATTCTCTGGGCTCACAGTCGCGTGAGCATTTGTATGTACGGCGCTCGATCCGTTTACCGTGGTTGTATCGGGAGGTTATACCCGACAGACCAGTGGATTATTCCGTTTGAAGTGTAAGGTTAACCGAGATTGCCTTAATGGTGATGGTTAATACATTTGAGCCGGATTAATTCAGGTGGTTCTGCCACAGCTACAACCCAAAATCTCCACAGTGAACCCATCCATGAAAGGTCTATGCAATCCGCCACTCCGCTCGTGTATCCATCAGTATCATGAGAGTATGGGCTATCCTGAAAAAAATGATTATATGAAAAGAAGATAGGAAAAGAGATAGAACCCATACTCTCTAAAATCAAAAGAGCTCAGGAGTGCAAATAAAAGACCAAAATATTCCAAGTGTGAGTCCATTCTCTTCCTCTTGCCTAAACATTATATCTTCCACAAGATCAGAATCTGATTGGGTACCTACCTCCTTCTAACCACTCTTCCGCTTGGCAATAAAGGTAAACCAAGGTATGCAAAACTCTTCCTACCCATGAGCTCCACATATCAGCCTTAGAAGTAGGAAGGAGATGGTCAATTTCCGAGCATGGTGAGGATCATACACCTTGAGCGACTTTGAGAGTACCACTGGGGATTCTAAAAAAACCATTCTTTTGAAAACTATCATAATTCCGAGAAGGAGCTTGAACAGGTGGTAGTAAAAACTCAGGTACGATCAGCATCCTCAGGTACATACGAGTATGAGTAATTTGCTATGCACAAGGTACTTGAAGGGGGTGGACATTGATGCAACTCCTGATCCGCCGAGCCTAAGTATTAAGCCTTGCTCGAGTACGAGCAAGAGTTTAAGCTTGGGGGTGTGTTTATCCAACCATCATACGTCAACTTCTCGGGAATAATTTAGAGCTTTGCATTATGTTCCATACATATTTTATTGAAACTAATGAAATTTCACAAGTTTTGGATGAGTTTTCTATGTAAGAACAATTGTGCAAAAACTGAGTCGAAATGGGGGAAATCCCAGGCCGACCGGCCTACACCTTGCCGGCCGGCCTGGCCCTACCTCGATCTGCCACATCACCAGTCTAGGGGTCAAGAAGCACACTCAAGATGATCCTGGATTGTGCACTCGAAAGCGGTTCAATCAAAGGACCCGAATGGCTACACCCACGCATTCAAGGCGCCATTTGCATGCAAAACAAGGGACGAATCTGTGCTAGGCACCACTCTGGAGAAAATGCAAGTGTTGATCTTCGAGGCGGTGCAACAGAGGGACGAGAGGCACTAGGACTTAGCCACCCGGCCTTGACTAGGTCGACCGGCCTCTAACTGTCGTGCCTCGATCAAACGCAACTGCCACCGACCTCCAGAGATGATCAAGACCACACAGAAGAAGGGCCACGCCACTTGGTGCCATACCCAGGCCGGCAAGCCTAGGGGAGGTGGACCGGCCCCACTCTGCAGCCTCTCAAGACTAATCTTCGCATGGAAGTTACGCACCTGCTAAGGTTGCGTGCAGTTGAGGCTCTTGTCCAAGTACCGACCTTCCACCTGTATAAATAGGCACCCCATCCTCACTTGTACGGACACACTTTCAAGGAGTTCTCTCTTCACTTCAATTCTAGAGTTAGGTTAGTAGTTTGGGAGTTAGAGTAGAGTCGAGCTTGTCTCAGGATTCCGAATTCGTCCTGAGAAGTCTGGTATAAGCTCTTGTATATTTCCTTTGACTTTATCAACATACGTTATCTTTTCTATCCTTTCGAGTCAGCTTATCTTAAGCATTTATTTATTTCTTTCGAAGTGTTTAGCTTGTGTGCGGAAGTTCTGTCCTCTAGCTTAAGCTTTGTTCTAGTCTTAGCTGTTGGGACCGTATCTTACGGGTTTTCTCGCCCAGACTAGGGGGGTCAGGTTAGTTCCCTAGGTTGAGGGCGATTTCTCTTGAAGGCCTCAGGAGAAATCCTAACACCTAGTGTAGACGTGGTGTCTGGCTTAGTGTTAGCTAGGAAGTGTGTACCACCCCACGGAACTGATGTGGTAGGCGGTAGATGGTGACAGCCCTGTCCGTCCATTGTAGTCCACCACGTTCGGGCCTTTTCATAGCAGTAGATCGTTGGCGGAGTTGGACCCCCCCTCTCATCTCTTTCCGAGGTCCTTTCGCCCAAGCCGCCGAAGTAAGCTTTGTTTTCCCGATAGCTAGGTTAGTCAAGGTTTAGTCTAGAGAGGCTAGCTCGTTAGTCTAGAAGTGTTTTATGAGTCTTTCTCGCTTGTTGTCCTCCGAGCTGCTTACCACTCTAAGGTAGAGTCTCCTATGTGTCACCCGGTCATTGCTTGGCCACTTATCCTATTTATCTATCTGGCTTACCCCTGCTATCTAGCTGGTGATTATCTCTAGTAAAGGTTACCATCCATTCAATCGATACTATTTAGACCATAGTGCTTCCCCATGGAAATTTGATACCCTGGAATACTCCAAGGTGAAGTGCTACAACGGTGTATTTTGTGCGCTTGCGGAATCTCTATTTTATTGGGCATAAGAAATGCCAAGTTGGATGCAATGGAATTACTAAGTACAGATGGTGATTCTGAGGTACATCTCCCATTTTGACTTGGCTAGCCTAACCAACATGTTTGTGATGTGTCCATTGATTCCTGTGTTATTCTGAAATATGGCAAGTGCAAGTAGAGTTATGGAAAGTAGAGTTATAGAAGATAGTCTTGTAGTGGGTGTGATGACATTGTAGAACTCTAGCTATGCTGCTGCTGCTGGGCAACTCTACCAGTATTATTCTAAAATGTTGGAGATTAGTTGTTGTTGCTGTTCTCCGAATTATTCCAAAATGTTGTTGCTGCTGTTCTCTGTATTATTCTAAAATTGGGATTGCTCCTTTTCTGTTTTGGGCTTTTGAGAAGAATTAGCTTGTAAATATGTTGGCATGTTTTTACCTCTGGAAGTTGCTAATTTTACCTTGCTGACTTTGTTTTTCTCAAACACGAGGAGTTTGAAGTGAGGACAAACGCCCTCAGCCAGGAAGAGTTGCATGCCATTCACGAAAAGATTGCCAACTTCCTCATGAACTAGGTGATCTTGGAGGAAGGAGAGTTCCACTGGAGAAACAAAAACCCAGGGTTAACCTTAAGGTTTAAATAATATCCTCTCCTAGATGTTGTCTCTTTGATGCATTGTCACTTAGCAGAAACTTGTGTTGTGATATATATGGTGTCTCTTAACAGTTAACCCAGAGCTTGCAGACCTTGTGATGGTCTCTTAGAACTTGTTACTTGTTGAATGTTGTCTCTTAGACCCTGTGATGTTCTCTTATTACATGTGATGTTAAATCTGTGAGAAAATGGGTTCTATATATATGTTGTGCCTGTGATATATCTGTGATTTCTGGTTGTGCATGTATCTGTCATTTCTGTGAATGGGCTGTGTGTTGGCATTTTATAATGCAGTCACCAAGTATGGACATAAAATCCATTCCCCGACAACAGCGCCAGAAATGCCGTGGGGTATTTCTTACATTACAGAAGGATCCGCAAGCGCACGGAATACCGTTGTAGCATTTTACCCGTGAGTACGGGGTCGTATTTATATTTCCGCAGGGAAGGCAGCGGTTAGTGGAATAGATTAGTGTGTTGATTAGTTCTAGCATGGATATTCTATTGAATAAATAGGGGTAAGATAATATATATGATAAAGAGGTAGTGTGACACACAAGTTACTCAAGTTCTAACTCTATGCAAAGCTTACAGGAAGGGAGAAAGGAAGAACAAATCTAATCTAAGGACATATGTACTCCTAACTAGGCACTCACATACATACACATGATTAGGAATGGGCTCTAGGCTCCCAGGCATCACCGGGAGACCGCAAAGGATATGGCTAGGTTGCCACTGGATTCTCACGGCTATTTTATGCACCTCCTACAGCTACTACACGAACGGGGAGGATTATGCTGGATGGACAGGGCTGTGACCACCTTTCGCTACCTCATCTAACCATGGTATAGAGCCGCATCCAGCAACACTGATGAGCCCAGACACCACGTCTACACTAATAAGCGATACTCTAATGCCCCACGCGGAGCCCCCACCCTTCAAATGGACAGACATCACACTAGAGCAAACATGCGAATACTGGAACCGATGTCGTAGCCTAGATATCTTACCACGTCTAATCATGCAAGATATAAGACCTAGATATAAACTAAGCATAGCATACACATCCAAATACACAGAACACATACTATACGAATACGCTAAACTAGAAGATAACTCTATTAAGGAATTTCAAATATTACAAAGGAGAGGAAGAGTAAAACCCATACCGAACACTCCTAGGCAAGACTCGGGAACCGAAGAAGAGCTACTTCACCTAAACTCCTCTATCCTAAAGACTAAGCAAGAGAGGAACTTGAGAAAGGCTTCAACTTGTGGTGTGTCTCATTTAGTAGCACCCCCCTCATATTTATAGAGGTGAGTGAGGGGGGTGTGCAACAGCTTCTCGGCGCCCCTTCACCCCCAAACACCCTAAACCGACATGGAGGACCAATGGGAGAGCTCCACGTGGAAGAGGAAGGTCGGTGGGGCCCGGCCTGGTTCGGCCGACCCACCTAGTTCGGCCGAACCAGGTTAGGCGCCTACCGCCTCCAGCTTCTTTTGTGGTGCTGACACATGTGTTAGGGATAGATCCCCTGGGTACCGCAAGGAAGCTACCTGCGGGGGAAAAGAAGTCGAATTCCTACTAGGACTCTACCCTGTAATCCTACTAGGACTCATAGCCTGTAATCCTACGAGGAACCCCGCCCCTTGGATATATAAAGGAGGGCAGGGGTACCTAGATAGGCAAAACCAAAGAGAAGAACTCGGTATCTTCACATTATGCTACATAATGTATGCATTGTCTTTTTTCAGGTCAAGCTTCGGCAACAACTCGCCAGACCACTTAGCCCATCTCCCGGCTCGGAGGCTAGGCGAATTACTACTCGACGTTGCTCCTACAGCTCACCTGACTCATAAGCTCGAGGGCTGGACGCCGCAAAACTACTCGAAAGACAACTTATATGAAGACTGAAGGCCTGAAGGTAACCCTAGGTTGCCGCGCGGTTAGATAACCAGCGGCGACCTAAGAGTCTTTTGGAAGAGTTTTTTCCTAAAAATGGATCTTATCCCGAAAAAAGGGGTTTTTCGAATTTTGAACCAATTGATTTCTGAAATAAACCATTAAGGCAGATTACGCATTCTCTACACACATTTTGTACATAATAGTGTTCAGTATGCCACGTTCTTTTGGATCCTTTTTTCCAAATCTCGAGATTTGGATTCAAGGATCGGGGGCTACGGGACACGTGTCATCAATGGCTTATTTTTTAAAAAAGTTTGGAAGATAAGGAAAGAAGATTCAAGACTAGTGGGACCCTCAGCCTGATTCTTTGATTCAACCTAAGGCTCGGGGGCTACTCAATATGGAGTGCGATTTGCATCGGACCCCATAGAAAGGAAGACTTAAAAGTACTCGGGGCATAAGCACCTCACAACCTCGAGGCAGCCGAGGAAGTACTCGTAGAATGCCTTCAAGACGGAGCTTCAGAAGAAGCTGAAGATGTGGCAGAACCACCTGAATTAATCCGGCTCAAGCGCGCTAACCATCGCCACAAGGGCAATCAGGGCTAACTCGCAGTTCAAACGGAGTAATCCACTGGTCTGTCGGGTAACCTCCCGATACAACCACGGTTTTTACCGATCGAAACCACACATACAAAGTACTCACATGAAGGTGAGACCAGAGGATACAGCATTCCACAAATTTTACATCATAGAGTTCATCATAAATTATTGTTACAACTGAGTTCGAATTCTTAAAACAAGGTACTTCAGAGTTCAAAGTAATTGAGTTCTTCCGAGTTCAATGCAGCGGAAAAATAATGATAAAGTACTCGACAATACATGATGTCTCAATGAAGCCCATACGAGACATCTCTCGGCATTATCATCATTGGCTGAGGGCGCATCCCATTCCACTGACCAACAAGGAGGAAGAGTACAAGGACAAGTCAAACTAGCAATCATATCTTTGAAAGTATCACCTGAAACTAAGCCACAAGCAAGGCTGAGTATACTAATACTCAGCAAGGCTTACCCGACTAGTGGAATATACTTAGCCGACTCCTAGACATGCAAGGCTTTTTGGCTTGAGGGGTTTGTTTTGCCGAAAAGCATATACAAGTAGGTCCTTACTTTCAAATTTTAGCTCCAGATTCTAGTTTTCTTTAACCATTCTAGGTAAGCGACTATCCAATATCATACATGGTGGAAGAATTAATTTGCATCCAACAAGATTAATCATCATCATTGTAAAAGGGTTAAGCAGTCTCAATAACCGCGAGAAACGGACGATTCAAATCGAATTTCTTAACCTTGCAAGGGAAACCTAAACACACGTCATGTGATTACTCCTAGAGTCACACGTGCAACCTTTCCCTTCAATTCCCGCTTCACGCAACAGGTCCACCGCCCTCGACTACACGTCCCCATGGACCACGGATCCGGCCAGGCCATGGCGGCACATGCACCCGCCATTAGCTAGATGTGAACGAATTCAAGACAGTTGGGAGTATATTCCGGCCTCGGTTCAATCCAGTACTTAAGCTTACCGATTACCATATTCTCGGCATGTGGTTAGTACATTCAAAGACTTAACCACCACTACCACACACTGCGGCCTTAGCATTTTTCACAAAACAGATGGGGCCTCAATCATCAACATAAATATCGCACCATAGCCCCGTCCGTCAACCTTATGATTCCAGCATGTAGTAAACATTCAACTCCTATATTCTCGCGAGTGACAGGAAATCACTCGAGTTTTACCGGAGTCCTATTAGCATAGCATTCTATCGAACCTTACATCTAGTGTTCAGAGCATGGGTACCTAGGATCATGCAACTAAGTTTTCATTCAACTCCTATAAACTTAATGCACAAGCAAAATAGAGTAATAAGTTGCATAATTTGGAAAATAGGGTTCATGCTCCGGGGCTTGCCTTCCTGAGCAAAGCTAGCCTTGGGCTCTTCCGAACTCGGGTTCGGGTCTTTGAAAGCTTCAGTTAGATTCACTTGAGCTTCACGCTGCTCACTCTCGGACTCGGGCACCAGCTCGTACGTTCCATCGGCCAGAGTAGTCGATTCTATATGAATGCACAAGTGTAAGTTGTAGTGATGGTATATGACGATTATTCCTCCACGATAAAGTTGCAGTCCACAAAACATAGTTGTGAAGTTACTTAGTTACGATTTTCTTGGGCAATCGTTAATAGAGTACACCTTAAACTATTTAACTTCATTAAACATGCAGGGGTTGTGTAATATTGGAAACTTAATTTTCTAAGCACAAGCATGGATTAAGCATAAACACTGGTCTGGGTAACTTCTGGTGATGATATTTTTATTTAGAGCACAATATGCAGAGACAAAAGCACTGTAAAAATTTCAGACATTTTCATGCAGCAGAATAATCATGAAAAATGTAATACACAGCCACTGCTAGAACCTAGTTATTTTTATACAGAACGAACTATACAAGTATTGATGCCAAAAATTTTATAGGGGGTTAACCTATCCACAAATATGTTACTGTAAATTGTTCAGATTTTATTGTACATGATCCAGAGCATAATAAATAGGACAAGATACACTTATGTTAATGAAAATTAATTTCTATAGGATGTTCTACAGGGTTTCTGTTTATGAAACTTTTTATACAACATAAACTAATCCAAGGTACCCTTAGTAAAAAGGTGAACATTTTCCAAGCACAGAAACTAATTATTTTTATTTAGTGCATTTTTCCCACCACAAAATTATAGAAGTGGCTACAGATAGGTAAAAAGTCTCTAGTTATTTTTGTGGGATCTAGACGTCCATACAACTTCACATAAAAGTTTCACCACATAAATTGCACTATAACAGCAGGATTAATTTGATTTATCTCTCTATGGCATAAAAAAACTTTAACCAAAAGATTAGCTAGAGATGGGTTCTAGTCCTACTATTTTTACACTAGCCTACACATCAAGCAACCAATCTACTGTCCAAAAATCAGATTCAGAACTGGTCTACAACAATGGGTACAATTAAAGTCTATTAAACCTTCCATTTAATTCAGAGCAAGATTTATTGAGAAACTGGGAAAGTGCATGTATCAATAGTTGTATATTTTCTTCTAACGATTCCAGAACAGTAGAGTTTGTATTTTTCTGATTTTTCTGTGATTTTATATGAATTTTACAAGTTTGTTGTTTTTGAATTTAAAGTTTAAACACAGGTTTGCAGATATGCCCCTGGAAACTTTCGTGCAGACCCTTCTAAAGATTTCAATCATTGCAATTGGGTCCCTGGGCGGCGCTGTCACGGCGGCCGGCCAAATTCTGGTGAGGGGGCTCGTCGGCGGCGAGGGGAAAAGGGTCGAGGTGATCCAGGGAGGTGAGAGCTACCTCGTGGGGCCTTGGTCGGGGTTGGGGGTGGCCGGAAAGGGCTCGTCGGCGTGGAACAGGGGGCGGCGGCGGTGCTCCGGCGGGGTTGGGGTAGCGCTGGCAGGTCGGGAAGCTCCGGTGGGGTGATGTAGTCCCGTTCCGAGCCTTGGTTCGGGCGGAGGAGGGCTGGAGGTGGGGTGTCCACGGTGCTTAGGGACGGCGGTGGTGGAGGCAGCGCTGGCAACGAGCTCCAGCGGTTTTGGGCGACGATGGGCAGGGCAGTGAGCGCTAGTGGGATGCTGTGGTGGTGGTTGGGGGCTCAGCTTGGGCGGTGGATTGTGATACCTCAGGTGTTTAAATTACTAAACAAGACTCATTAGCATAACAATATGCTTAACTAACTAAGAAAAGTTTAAGAGAAATGAATTAAAAATTGGTTTTGCTTTGAATTGAAAATAGATGTGTATATGTGCACAAGTACATGTACTTTAATCGAACAAATTGAATAACTCTCACCTCAAAGCACTTATGGCTGTGAAATTTTATAGGAACACAATTGATGGCAGGATAAATAAAAGTCTAGTTGAAGCCTAGGAGAGAATACAAATTTTTGCCCAGGAAATGACGTGCCCTCCGAATCATAATTTTTGAGTTTTTAAAATAACTTCTAAACTAGAACTCAAATGAACTTTGGCCTGAAACAAAACTTGTGTAACTTTTCATTTTGAACAACTTTCATGTTCAGAGATTTTTGAGTTACAACACAAAAATTTGAGAAACACTTGACTTTGCAAACCAGCCCCTGCCTTTTCTTCTATTTCCACTTTCAGTCCCTCCCCTGTTTCACTCACCGCCCAGCAGTGGCCGCCGGCCACCTGGCCGGCAATTCCTGCTGCCCACGCCGCCCTAGCTCGCCCAATCGCCCGCCCGTGTCGTTCGCATGGCGCCATGTGCGGCTCTGGTCGCCGCCCCGCCGCCCAATGGCGTGCCCCAGTCGTGCACAGCTCTGGCCACCGCCGGCCGCGCCCAATGGCGCGCCCCAGCCCTGCCGGCACCCCACTCCCTCCTCTCCCTCATTGTGCCCCTTTAAAAGCCAAGCCGAGCTCCTGCCCCGCGCGCGCCCAGACCACGCCGCACCTCCATTGCCGCCGCCAGGACCTCCAAGCTGCGCCCCCACCCCCGGTCCTCCTCTGCCCGAGCCCAACCCCAGAACGAGTTCCTCCCTCCCCGCCGTAGCTCACTGGCCCGGCCGTGCCCCTCCTCCCTCATTAGAGCGCCACCGCCGCGGCACACCGCCGCCGCCGGCCGCCGCTCGCCGCGGGCGGCCCAGCTCAAGCCATCTCCACCCCAACCGAGGCCTCCCCAAGGTAGCCCATGCCTTCCACTTGCTCCTCCCCCTCGTGCCCCTCACCACCGGCCCCTCCCCTCGCCCGAATCGAGCTCAAGCTTGCCGGCCGGCCACCAGGGACCACATTGCTTTGATTGGAATCTTTCCAGGGGCCTGCACGCATGATTCCAGGGACCCCTATGTAAAAGAAAGTTTTAACCCTAGATTCAAAATCAGTGAACTTGTAAACTTCATATAAAATCTTAGAAAAATCGAAAAAATACAAACTCAACTGCTCTGTAGTCCACAGAAGGAGATGTACAGTGTTTGTTACAAACACTTGCCCTGTTTCTCAATATTTGTTTTTCTAGATTAAATGGAAGGTTTAATCACTTTTAAATGTACCCATTGTTGTACACAAAGGCTGAACCTTAATTTTGGAAAGTAGATTAGTTTCTTGATTTGTAGGCCAGTGTAAAAAGATCAAGACCAGAACCCATTTGTAGCTAAACTTGTTGTTAGACCTTGTTTTATGCCATAGAGAGATAAAAACAAATTTTTCCTACTGTTATATGGCAATTCATGCTATCAAACATTTTGTGTGCTGTTATATTGATACCTAGATGCCACAAAAAAATTTAGGGACTTTTTACCTATCTGTAACCTACTTATATAATTTTGTGGTGAGAAAAATGCACTAAATAAAAATAATTAGTTTCTTTTCTTGGAAAACGTTCACCTTTTTACTAGGGGATACTTTGGATTAGTTTATGCTGTATAAAAAGTTTCATACACAGCAACACTATAGAACATCCTGTAGAAATTAATCTTTATTAACATAAGTGTAGCTTGTCCTATTTATTATGCTCTGTATCATGCACAATAAAATTTGAAACATTTATAGTAACATATATGTGGATAGGTTAACCCCCTGTAACATTTTTGGCATCAACACTTGCATGGTGCGTCCTGTATAAAAATAACTATGTTCTAGTAGTAGCTGTGTATTACATTTTTCATAATTATTCTGCTGCATGAAAATATCTGAAATTTTTACAGTAGTCTTATCTCTGCATAATGTACTCTGAATAAAAATTTCATCACCAGAAGTTACCTAGATCAGTGTTTGTGCTTAATCCATGCTTGTACTGTGAAAATTAAAATTTCAATACAACACAACCCCTTCTGTTAACGATTGCCCAAGAAATCGTAGCTAAGTAACTTTACAACAAAACCTATGTTTTGTGGACTGCAACTTTATCATGAAGAAAATAAATATCATGTATCATCACTACAACTTACACTTGTGCATTCATATAGAATCGACTACTCTCGCTGACGAAACGTACGAGCTAGTGCCCGCGTCTGAGAGTGAGCAGCGTGAAGCTCAAGTGAATCTAACTGAGGTTTTCGAAGACCCAAACCAAAGATCAGACGAGCCCAAGCTAACTTTACCCAAGAAGGCAAGCCCCGGAGCATGAACCCTATTTTTCTAAATTATGAAACTTAATACTCTATTCTACTTGTGCATTAAGTTTATAGGAGTTGGATGAAAACTTAGTTGCATGATCCAAGGTACCCATGCTCTGAACACTAGATGTAAGGTTCGATAGAATGCTATGCTAATAGGTCTCGGTAAAAGTCGAGTGATTTCCTATCACTCGCGAGAATATAGGAGTTGAATGTTTACTACATGCTGCAATCATAAGGTCGACGGACGGGGCTATGGTGCGATGTTCAAGTTGATGATTGATGTCCCGTCTGTTTAGTGAAAAATGCTAAGGCCGCAGTGTGTGGTAGTGGTGGTTAAGTCTTTGAACCTACTAACCACATGCTGAGAATATGGTAATCGGTAAGCTTAAGTACCTAATCGGACCGGCAAGTGGACAGCATCCCACCGTCTCAACTTCGGTTCCATGCGCGCACATGGTGGGTATAGAGTCGGGCTCTGTAGTCTCGGATGGTGGCCCTGATCCACAACCCGGGAAGAAAGGGGAAAGGTTGCACGTGTGACTCTGGGAGTAACCACGTGACGTGTGTTTAGGTTTCCCTTGCAAGGTTAAGAAATTTGATTCGAATCATCCATTTCTCGCGGTTATTGAGACCGCTTGACCCTTTTACAACATAGAGTAAGAAATGGAACAATGATGATGATTAATCTTGTTGGATGCAAATTAATTCTTTCACCATGTATGATATTGGATAGTTGCTTACTTAGAATGGATAAAGAAATCTAGAACTTGGAGCTAAAATATGAAAGTAAGGACCTACTTGTATATGTTTTTCGGCAAAACAAACCCCTCAAGCCAAAAGCCTTACATGTCTAGGAGTCGGCTAAGTATATTCCACTAGTCGGGTAAGCCTTGCTGAGTATTAGTATACTCAGCCTTGCTCTGTGGCTTATTTTCAGGTGATACTTTCGAGAATATGATCGCTAGTTTGACTTGGCCGTGTACTCTTCCTCCTGGTTGGTCGGTGGAATGAGATGTGTCCCCGGCCAATGGTGATAATGCCGAGTGATGTCTCGTACGGGCTTCATCGGGACATCATGTATCGTCGAGTAGTTTATCGTTGATTTTCCGCTGCATTGAACTCTGAAGAACTCAATTACTTTGAACTCTGGAGTACCTTGTTTTGCAAATTCGAACTCAGTTGTAATAATAATTTATGATGAACCCTATGATGTAAAATTTGTGGAATGTTGTATCCTCTGGTCACCCGACAGACCATTGCATTACTCCGTTTGAAGCGCGAGTTAGCCCTGATTGCCCTTGTGGTGATGGTTAGCGCGCTTGAGTCAGATTAATTCAGGTGGTTCTGCCATAGCTGCTACCAGAGCCGAAATGCATACACCAGAGAATGCGACAAGCCTTAAAAACTTGATTTCATAAAACTTGACCAGAAAAATGTGTTTGCAAAATGCGTTGGTTCGTTAAGGATGGTACCTAGTTCGTAAAGCCCTAGGGGATTACGGGAAAGTTACTAGGTGACTATCTAACTTATGAATATTATCAACTGACTTCCAGCACATTACATTCTGTCAAAACTTACTTTTATGCACAATCGACCCTTAATTTCTGTAACGACGCACTCATCGCTAAGGTAAGAAGGTAAGAATCCTCAGCCAACTGAGAGTGCTTGGCCTTCCTGTCGGTGATGCGAGCCGAACGCTGCCCTCAAGCAGTGGCTTACTTGAGGTGCTGCCAATATACCAACTATTATTTGAGTATATTGGGAGTAGAAGGTTTGGCGTAGGGTATGGCGATCGCTGTTCATGCCCCTGTCTCAAGACGGTACCCCCGTGAATACGCTATCTTCATAGCGTATGTTAACGTCGTCTGTACGGCGGGAATTGTACGGATGCCATTTCTATAGTGAACGGTAATGAATGCGGATGCTTTCATGAGTGCTGGCATGAAAGGTTCAATAAATATATATACTCTATGAATTTTCTGCTGGTACACTAACCGCGATTACGTTAAGTTAAAGAACGTTTAGAGAATTTTCGACTAACTATTATAGCGAGAGACGTATTGTGTATGCCACCAAAACTAACTTCGTAAGACCAAAGCTATTTGACAATTATTTTATTTTGTGAGGACGAATAGGACGTGCATGCATCATGACCATATATATCTGAAATTAAAAATGTGTTGATTGAGAGTGGTAAGGTTCATGCGTGCACAAGATTGTCTTACATAAGGATTATCTAGCAAATCTGTCACATTTCTGTCATATCTGGAAAGATGAATTTATTGAGCTTAGTCACGGAGCCACTACCGTTTACCTACCATTCCGGGAGTGCACGAATTCTTGTGCTTTCGTGATATTCCAAGTGGTATGCGAGTATGCCGATATTTTTCCGGATGACTTACCAGGAATGCCACCAGATAGGGATATTGAGTTCGTTATTGAACTGCAACCAGGCACTACACCTATCTCCAAAAGACCCTATAGAATGCCACCTAAGGAATTGGCCGAACTGAAAACACAACTCCAAGAACTACTGGACAAAGGTTTCATTCGTCCTAGCGCATCACCTTGGGGATGTCCAGCCCTATTTGTAAAGAAAAAGGATGACAGTTTAAGATTATGTGTGGACTACCGACCTCTCAATACGGTAACCGTTAAGAATAAATACCCACTTCCCCGCATCGACGTTCTGTTTGATCAATTATCTGGAGCAAGAGTCTTCTCAAAGATTGATCTTCGCTCTGGATATCATCAGATCAAGATTCGTCCATGCGAGATTCCTAAGACCGCCTTTTCCACACGATATGGACTATATGAATTCTTGGTCATGTCCTTTGGTCTCACCAATGCCCCTGCCTACTTCATGTATCTCATGAATTCGGTATTCATGCCTGAGCTCGACCAATTCGTGGTAGTTTTCATTGACGACATCCTTATCTATTCCAAGAATGAGGAAGAGCATGCTAAGCACCTGCACATCGTTCTTCAGCGTCTCAGAGACCATCAGCTCTATGCCAAATTTTTCTAAGTGCGAATTCTGGTTGGATAGTGTGAAATTCTTGGGTCACACAATTTCCAGCAAAGGCATAGCCGTTGACCCCAGCAAGGTACAAGAAGTGATGGATTGGAAACCTCCTACCTCTGTGCATCAGATTCGCAGTTTTCTTGGTTTAGCCGGTTACTATCGCTGCTTCATTCCGGATTTCTCCAGAATTGCTAAGCCTATGACTGAACTATTGAAAAAGGGAGTAAAGTTTGTGTGGGATGAGAAATGTGAAGAAGCTTTCCACACTCTTAGAGAACATTTGACTACAGCCCCTGTGTTAGCACAACCCGATAACACCAAGCCATTCGATGTTTACTGTGACGCATCTGGCACTGGTCTTGGTTGTGTGCTTATGCAAGATAACCGAGTTATTGCTTATGCCTCACGAGCCCTTCGGCCCCATGAGCAGAATTATCCGACCCACGATCTCGAATTAGCAGCTGTTATCCATGCTCTAAAAATATGGAGACATTATCTCATGGGCACTCATTGTAATATCTACACCGATCACAAAAGTCTCAAATATATCTTCACGCAAGCTGATCTGAATATGAGACAAAGAAGATGGCTAGAATTAATCAAGGATTATGACCTAGAGGTGCATTATCACCCCGGCAAGGCCAATGTAGTCGCGGATGCACTAAGCCGCAAGGCCTATTGCCATTGCCTATCAGTGGAAATATATAATGAGACATTATGTTCAGAAATGAGGAAGCTTAGTTTGGAAATAATTTCCCAAGGCACTCTGAATCACATCTCGGTTGAGCCCACTCATCATGACCAGATCATCATGGCCCAACTACATGATGAAGGAGTTAAGATCATCAAACAAAATCTCTCTCTAGGTGAAGAGAAATACAAATATTTCCGTCAGGACCATAAGGGAGTTCTATGGTTCGAAAGTCGCATAGTCGTTCCAAAAAATCATGAGCTCCGCATGCAAATTCTTGATGAGGCACATTTTTCAAACTTTTCTATTCACTCCGGTAGTAGTAAAATGTATCAAGACCTTAGGCAAAACTTCTGGTGGACTAGAATGAAAAGGGAAATTGCTAAATATGTCTCAGAATGTGACACATGGCAGAGAGTAAAAGCCAGCCACTTGAAAGTAGCCGGAACACTTCAACCTTTGCCTATACCCTCATGGAAATGGGAAGACATAAGTATGGATTTCATTGTTGGATTGCCGAGTACCGCACAGAGACATGATTCCATATGGGTTATCATTGATAGTCTCACAAAGATGGCACATTTTCTTCCGGTACACACCACCTATACTACCAAGAAATATGCCGAGATTTATCTTGATCGCATTGTTTGCCTACATGGAGTACCTAAGACAATTATTTCCGATCGTGGTACTCAGTTTGTAGCGCGCTTTTGGGAACAATTGCGAGCTTCTCTTGGTACTACATTGATTCGAAGCTCAGCCTATCATCCTCAAACTGACGGACAAACTGAAAGAGTGAACCAAATTCTTGAAGACATGCTTAGAGCTTGCATCATCCACTATGATAAGAATTGGGACAAATGCCTAGCCCTAGCAGAGTTCTTATACAACAATAGCTACCAAGCGAGTTTGAAAATGGCACCATTTGAGGCCTTGTATGGATGAAGGTGTCGAACTCCTTTAAGTTTGTCACAAACTGGAGAATGCAAAATATTTGGACCAGACTTGGTAATCGAGGCAGAAGAAAAAGTGAGAGTAATACAAGAAAACCTTAGAGCCGCACAATCCAGGCAGAAGAGCTATTTCGACAGAAGGAGAAAGCCACTAAAATTTGAAGCTGGTGACCACGTCTACCTTCGAGTTTCACCAACCAAGGGTGTACAACGATTCGGAGTCAAAGAAAAACTATCTCCCCGATATGTTGGTCCCTACGAAATCATCGAGAGTTGTGGACCCGTAGCCTATAGAATACGACTATCCCCTCTGCTTGCAGCCATCCATGATGTCTTTCACGTATCTCAACTCAAGAAGTGTGTTCGAGTCCCTACCGAGGTTGTCGAACAACAGGAAATATTAGTAGAGCCCGACCTCTCGTATGTTGAGTACCCTATCAAAATCATGGATCAAAAAGAAAGAAGCACTAGAAGGAAAGTGATTAAAATGTACAAAATTCAATGGAATCATCACACTGAGGAAGAAGCCACATGGGAAACTGAAAGCTATCTAAACCAAAATTTCCCTGGATTTCTCAACTCTACCAAAGGTACACACACTATCCACACTAAACCTATTGTCCGAATCTCGGGGCAAGATTCTTTTTAAGGGGGGAAGGCTGTGACACCTCAGGTGTTTAAATTACTAAACAAGTCTCATTAGCATAACAATATGCTTAACTAACTAAGAAAAGTTTAAGAGAAATGAATTATAAATTAGTTTTGCTTTGAATTGAAAATAGATGTGTATATGTGCACAAGTACATGTAATTTAATCGAACAAATTGAATAACTCTCACCTCAAAGCACTTATGACTGCGAAATTTAATAGGAACACCATTGATGGCAGGATAAACAAAAGTCTAGTTGAAGCCTAGGAGAGAATACAAATTTTTGCCCAGGAAATGACGTGCCCTCCGAATCATACTTTTTGAGTTTTTAAAATAACTTCTAAACTAGAAATAAAATGAACTTTGTCCTGAAACAAAACTTGTGTAACTTTTCATTTTGAACAACTTTCATGTTCAGAGATTTTTGAGTTGCAACACAAAAATTTGAGAAACACTTGACTTTGCAAACCAGCCCCTGCCTTTTCTTCTATCTCCACTTTCAGTCCCTCCCTTGTTTCACTCTGTGGCAGAACCACCTGAATTAATCCGGCTCAAGCGCGCTAACCATCACCACAAGGGCAATTCGGGCTAACTCGCACTTCAAACGGAATAATCCATTGGTCTGTCGGGTAACCTCCCGATACAACCACGGTTTTTGCTGATCGAAACCACACATACATGTACTCACACGAAGGTGAGCCCAGTTCTGAATATTTTCCAAGCACAGAAACTAATTATTTGAATTAGTGCAATTTTTCCTACCACAAAATTAGATAAATAGGTTACAGAGAGTATAAAGGTTCTAAACATTTTCTGTGGTATTTAGGCCTTAATACAACAGTTCTGAAAAAGTTTCACCACATGAATCACAATATAACAGTAGTTACAAATTAGTTTTATTACTTCATGCCATAAACAAGTTTTATTAAGAAGTTTAGCTAGGGATGGGTTCTGGCCCTAATATTTTTACACTGGCCTACAAATGTAGCAACCAATCTACTGTTAAATTTTCAGGTTTAGACTTTGTCTAAAACAGGGGGTACATTTTAAGTCTATTAAATATTCCATTTAATTTATAGCAAGATTTAGCAAGCAAATGAAGAATTGCGTGTAACAAAAGTTGTAGATTTTTATCTAAAAATTCCAGAACAGTTGAGTTTGTATTTTTCCAATTTTTCTACAATTTTACATGAATTTTACATGTTAACTGATTTGGAATCTAGGGTTGAAACTTTCTTTTACAGAGGGGTCCTTTGAAATTGGTGTGCAGACTCTTTTAAATATTTCAATTGATGCAATTGGGTCCCTGGGCGGCGCTGGCATGGCGGCCGGCCAGATTCCGGCGAGGGGGCTCCTCGGCGGCGAGGGGAAAAGGGTCGGGGAGATCCAGGGAGGTGAGAGCTACCTCGGATGGGCTTGGTCGGGGTTGAGGGTGACCGGAGGTGGCTCATCGGCGCGGAGCAGAGGAGCGGCGGCGGGGCGGAACGTCGGCGACGGTGCTCTGGCGAGAAGGGGAGGGTAGGGGCTGGTCGATGAGCTTCGCGGCGTCGAGGGGAACCCATTTCAAAGCTTGGCTTGGACGGAGGAGCTTCGGCGTGGGCTGTCCACGGAGCAGCAAGGAGCGGCGGTAGCGCGGGCGGCGCTGGCGGTGCTCCGGCGGTTCTGGGCGACGATGGGTGGGGTAGTGAGCTGCGGTGGAGTGCTGTGGTGGTGGTGGAAGACTCAGCTCTGGCAAGGGGTGGCCGTAGAGGTGAGCTGGGCACGATGGCGGTAATGGTGGCGGCGGCGGCGTTCTTGTGTCTGGGCGCGCGAGGGGGGACACAGTGCGGTCTTTTGTAGGCAGCAGAGAGGCGGGAGGAGGGGCGGGACTTGACTGTGAGACGTGGGTGCGGGCGACACAACGGGGGTGCATTACTTGTCGCGACGGGCGGCGAACAGAGCTGGCACGGCGTGCGGCGGACGCAGGCAGGGGATTGGGCGCTGAGGATTTGGCGTGTGGAGCTGGAGATCACGCGGCGTGCGGGTTGGGCGACAAGCGGCAGCAGCTGTCTCGCCGGGCTGCGAGCGCGACGACTGGCGGGACGCGGCAGAGACACGGGCACGGCACGACTTGCCCATTAGGCGCGGCAGGCGGCGAGCAGGGGCGCGCGGCGCCGGCGCGCGCGTGGCGTGCGCGGACTGGGGAGTAACGCGGCGTGCGGGCGCCCGTGCGGGCGCGGCCAGGCATTGGCTTGGCGCCTAGCGCTGTCAGGCATCACCGGCCAAGTGGCCTGCGGCGACTGCGTGGCGGGCGAGGGTCGGGCGAAGCGAGGGCCGTAGCGAAGCCGAGGGACGGGCGAACGTAGGGTCGGGCGAGTGAAAGGGTCGGGCGAAACGAAAGGGTCGGGCGACACGGAAGTGTTGGGCGACGCGAGGGTCGGCGAGCGGCTGCGCGTCGGAGGATCGGGCGAGGCGGAGAAGAAGGGTCTGCAGGGAAATAGAAGAAAAGGCAGTGACTGGTTTGCAAATCCAAGTGTTTATCAAATTTTTGTGTTGTAACTCAAAAATCTCTGAAAATGAAAGTTGTTCAAAATGAAAAGTTACACAAGTTTTGTTTCAGGCCAAAGTTCATTTTGGTTCTAGTTTAGAAGTTATTTGAAAAACTCATTTCGTTGAAACTTCTCTTAATTATTTATGCACCGTGTTAAGCTAAAGAGGCTTATTTCATAATTTAAACACCTGAGGTGTTACAGCCTTCCCCCCTTAAAAAGAATCTCGCCCCGAGATTCGGACAATAGGCTTAGGGTGGAGGGGGTGTGTACCTTCGGTGGAGTTGAGAAAACCCGGGAAATTTTGTTTTAGAAAACTCTCCGTTTCCCATGTGGCTTCTTCCTCAGTATGATGATTCCATTGAATTTTGTACATTTTAATCACTTTCCTCGTAGTGCTCCTTTCTTTTTGATCCATGATTTTGATAGGATACTCAACATATGAGAGGTCGGGCTCTACTACGATTTCCAGTTGTTCGACAACCTCGGTAGGGACTCGGACACACTTCTTGAGTTGAGATACGTGAAAGATATCATGGATGGCTGCAAGCTGAGGGGGCAGTCGAAATCTATAGGCTATGGGTCCACAACTCTCGATGATTTTGTAGGGACCAACATAATGGGGAGATAGTTTTCCTTTGAATCCGAATCTTTGGACACCCTTGGTTGGTGAAACTCGAAGGTAGATGTGGACACCAACTTCAAACTTCAATGGCTTTCTCCTTTTGTCGAAATAACTCTTTTGCCTGGATTGTGCGGCTCTAAGGTTTTCTTGTATTACTCTCACTTTTTGTTCTACCTCGATTACCAAGTCTGGTCCAAATATTTTGCGTTCTCCGGTCTGTGACCAACTCAAAGGAGTTTGACACCTTCGTCCGTATAAGGCCTCAAATGGTGCCATTTTCTAACTCGCTTGGTAGCTATTGTTATATGAGAACTCTGCTAGGGATAGGCATTTGTCCCAACTCTTGTCATAGTGAATGACATAAGCTCTAAGCATGTCTTCGAGAACTTGGTTCACTCTTTCAGTTTGTCCGTCAGTTTGAGGATGATAGGTTGAGCTTTGAATCAATTTAGTACCAAGAGAAGCTTGCAATTGTTCCTAAAAGCGTGCTACA
Organism: Panicum miliaceum; assembly: GCA_032594955.1. NCBI lineage: Eukaryota > Viridiplantae > Streptophyta > Magnoliopsida > Poales > Poaceae > Panicum > Panicum miliaceum. The sequence goes on from CM064068.1 coordinate 17,989,869, forward strand.
AATTGAGTACCACGATCAGAAATAATTGTCTTAGGTACTCCATGTAGGCAAACAATGCGATCGAGATAAATCTCGGCATATTTCTTGGCAGTATAGGTGGTGTGCACCGGAAGAAAATGTGCCGTCTTTGTGAGCCTATCAACGATAATCCATATGGAATCATGTCTCTGTGCGGTACTCGGCAATCCAACAATGAAATCCATACTTATGTCTTCCCATTTCCATGAGGGTATAGGCAAAGGTTGAAGTGTACCGGCTACTTTCAAGTGGCTGGCTTTTACTCTCTGGCATGTGTCACATTCTGAGACATATTTAGCAATTTCCCTTTTCATTCTAGTCCACCAGAAGTTTTGCCGAAGATCTTGATACATTTTGCTATTGCCGGGGTGAATTGAAAATTTTGAAAGACGTGCCTCATCAAGAATTTGCTTACGGAGCTCATGATTCTTTGGAACGACTATGCGACTTTCGAACCACAGCACTCCCTTATGGTCCTGGCGGAAGCATTTGTATTTATCTTCTCCTGGAGAGAGTTTTTGTTTGATGATCTTAACTCCTTCATCATGTAGTTGTGCCATGATGATCTGGTCATGAAGAGTGGGCTCGACTGAGATGTGATTCAGAGTGCCTTGGGAAATCATTTCCAAATTAAGCTTTCTCATTTCCAAACATAATGTCTCTTTATAGATTTCCACTGATAGGCAATGGCAATGGGCCTTACGGCTGAGTGCATCCGCGACTACATTGGCCTTGCCGGGGTGATAGTGCACCTCGAGGTCATAATCCTTGATTAATTCTAGCCATCTTCTTTGTCTCATATTCAGATCGGCTTGGGTGAAGATATATTTGAGACTCTTGTGATCGATATAGATGTTACAATGAGTGCCCATGAGATAATGTCTCCATATTTTTAGAGCATGAATGGCTGCTGCTAACTCAAGATCATGGGTCGGATAATTCTGCTCATGGGGCCGAAGGGCTCGTGAAGCATAGGCGATAACTCGATTTTCTTGCATAAGCACACAACCAAGACCAGTGCCAGATGCGTCACAGTAAGCATCGAACGGCTTGGTGTTGTCGAGTTGAGCTAACACAGGGGCTGTAGTGAAATGTTCTCTGAGAGTGTGGAAAGCTTCTTCGCATTTCTCATCCCATACAAACTTTACTCCCTTTTTCAATAGTTCAGTCATAGGCTTAGCAATCCTGGAGAAATCCGGGATGAAACAGCAATAGTAACCGGCTAAGCCAATAAAACTGCAAATCTGATGAACAGAGGTAGGAGGTTTCCAATCCATCACTTCCAGTACCTTGCTGGGGTCAACGGCTATGCCTTCGCTGGAAATAGTGTGACCCAAGAATTTCACACTATCCAACCAGAATTTGCACTTAGAAAATTTAGCATAGAGCTGATGGTCTCTGAAAGGTTGAAGAACAATGTGCAGGTGCTTAGCGTGCTCATGAGATAATGTCTCCATATTTTTAGAGCATGGATAACAGCTGCTAATTCCAGATCGTGGGTCGGATAATTCTGCTCATGGGGCCGAAGGGCTCGTGAGGCATAAGCAATAACTCGGTTATCTTGCATAAGCACACAACCAAGACCAGTGCCAGATGCGTCACAGTAAACATCGAACGGCTTGGTGTTATCGGGTTGTGCTAACATAGGGGCTGTAGTCAAATGTTCTCTAAGAGTGTGGAAAGCTTCTTCACATTTCTCATCCCACACAAACTTTACTCCCTTTTTCAATAGTTCAGTCATAGGCTTAGCAATTCTGGAGAAATCCGGAATGAAACGGCGATAATAACCGGCTAAACCAAGAAAACTGCAAATCTGATGAACAGAGGTAGGAGGTTTCCAATCCATCGCTTCTTGTGCCTTGCTGGGGTCAACGGCTATGGCTTCGCTGGAAATAGTGTTACCCAAGAATTTAACACTATCCAATAAGAATTCGCACTTAGAAAATTTAGCATAGAGCTGATGGTCTTTGAGATGCTGAAGAACAATGTGCAGGTGCTTAGCATGCTCTTCCTCATTCTTGGAATAGATAAGGATGTCGTCAATGAAAACTACCACGAATTTGTCGAGCTCGGGCATGAATACTGAATTCATGAGATACATGAAGTAGGCAGGGGCATTGGTGAGACCAAAGGACATGACCAAGAATTCATATAGTCCATATCGTGTGGAAAAGGCGGTCTTAGGAATCTCGCATGGACGAATCTTGATCTGATGATATCCAGAGCGAAGATCAATCTTTGAGAAGACTCTAGCTCCAGATAATTGATCAAAGAGAATGTCGATGCGGGGAAGTGGGTATTTATTCTTAACGGTTACCGCATTGAGAGGTCGGTAGTCCACACATAATCTTAAACTGTCATCCTTTTTCTTTACAAATAGGGCTGGACATCCCCAAGGTGATGTGCTAGGACGAATGAAACCTTTGTCCAGTAGTTCTTGGAGTTGTGTTTTCAGTTCGGCCAATTCCTTAGGTGGCATCCTGTAGGGTCTTTTGGAGATAGGTGCAGTGCCTGGTTGCAGTTCAATAACGAACTCAATATCCCTATCTGGTGGCATTCCTGGTAAGTCATCCGGAAACACATCAGCATACTCGCGTACCACTGGAATTCCTTCCATCACGAAAGCACAAGAATTCGTGCACTCCCGGAACGGTAGGTATAGGGTAGTGGCTCTGTGACTAGGTGAATGTATTTCAGTAGCACGGGAAGAAAGGTCTAGTGTGACTCCGTGTAGAGCCATCCAATTCATACCCAAAATAACGTCCATGCCGTTAAGGGGTAAAAGAACAAGGTCCGTGTTGATGATTTTACTACCCAACTTGATTGGTACTTGCCTTATCATTTGATTTGAAGCAATTTTACCACCCGATGTTGATATCATATACGACCCTTTTGTGTGACAAACATTCAAGCCTACTTTTGCACCAAACTTTGCACTAATGAAACTATGTGATGCACAAGAATCAAACAATATAACTGCAGGCTTGTTATGGATAGAGAATGTACCCGTCATCACTGGTGCTCCTTCAGGAAGTTCCGCAAGGGTGGTGAAATTGATCCGTCCTTGTTTGACCTGAAGGGTCTGCCTCTTGCCTTGGTTCTTATTGTTCTGGTTGGAGTCCTGGCCCTGATTTGGCTGCCCAAGCCGAGGGCATTCGCGAGCAAAATGACTAGAACTCTCGCACTTGAAACAACGATTGGTGATGCTCGGTCAAAGAGTAGCGGGCCTTGGTCGAGTTTGTTGAGGCATAGGGGGTCGTACAACACCTTGTTGTTGCGGGGGCCTGATAATCCAACGCCCTGGCTGAGGGGCTTTCGGTGGAGCTTTAGGCGCAGCATTTCGCACCAAGCGATACCTCGGTGGCTGAGCACCCGAGGGTCCAGCTGATGCCTTCCTCTTCTTTTCAGCACGATGAGCCTCAATACAATCCTCTTGGGTAATGGCCATATTGACCAGCTCATTATACGTATCGGCTTTGACAAGATTCAGCCATTCCTTGAGTTTAGTACTCAGACCTCTGCGGAAACGATCACGCTTCTTAGCCTCCGTGTCTGTGTGATAGCCCGCGTACTGGCACAGGTTGTTGAAGGCTTGAGCATACTGAAGTACAGTGCGGGTACCCTGAGTGACAGCCAAAAACTCATTTAGCTTTCTTTCCATAAGACCTTCTGGGATATGGTGTGCCCGGAACGCAGTTTTGAATTCCTCCCAGGTGATGACGTGATCAGCAGGGAGCATAGCAAAGTAGTGGTCCCACCAAAGATGAGTTGTACCATGAAGCTGCTGCGTGGCAATGCGAGCCTTGTTCGCATCCGAACATGGGGCCATGAGTAGAGAAAACTTGGACTCGATTGTGCGAATCCAAGCGTCCGCATCCAAGGGTTCCTCCATTTTGTCAAACAAGGGAGGTTGGGTCCCAAGGAAATCCGTGTAACCGACAACTTGGGGTTGGTGAACATTGTGTCCACCCCGCTGTTGGTGCTGTCCTTGCACGAGCTGGCGAAGCAACTCGGTTTGAGTGGCCATTACTTCCACCAAACTGGGTGGTGGTGGTGGCTGTGGTTGTGATCCACTTGCTTCCATGATTCAAAAGGATTAACGCGGAAAAGTAGACTTCCGAAGGATCATGGATAGAATCGTGGGCATAAAACTGTCTGCCATAAGAAATTTATAACTCCTGGTAGGTTCATCCAAAATTTCTCATACTTTGGCAGTGGGTAGGGAATTTAGTGATGTACAACTTTGGTATTCAGCCAAGATGCTAAATCGATGGCTAAGATGGTCAAACGATTCACTCTTTGCTTCGCTGGTTTGGCTGTTTTTCAGCAGAACGAGTTATAGTATCTTGCCTATAACTCAAACTATAAAGATCCAATGGTGGTGAAATTTTGTGAGAACCTAGATCACAAAATTTAGGACAAGTTTGGTATTCAACACTCAGCCCAGAAATTTAAAAAGACATGGGTAAAAATTTCGACAAGTTTCTGCAATCACAGATTCAACTGCTTTCCAATATCACAATCAAACCACCAAGTTTTTAGCCATGGCCTACATGATTAGAGTATCCAATGGTCAAGTCGTACTCATCACAAAAGAGGTACTCAACTCTTAGTTAGCCTATTACAACACTTGCCAAAAGTTAGGCTACACTATCGAGGAGTATATGCAAAAGTCCTCGTAGGTCATCGGCTAGAAGTCGTTGAGGTTGTTGACGGACGACTCGCTGTGAGTAGTAGAGTGAGCTCCCATCGGAGGTGGCTGCAGTCCCTCACCCTCAAAGTCCATTCCTGAAACACCATCAATCTCCTGTGGCTCCTCCTCATCTTCCTCCATAGCCACCACGTCGGGAGGGGCATTCTGATCGTGGTGCCACTGAATGTGCTCATTAGCATCCTCCAACTCAAGGTTCAGATCATGGAGCTGCTCCTCCAAGTGTGCTATCATGTCATCTCTCTCACCCATGAGAGTGTCATGCTCCTGAACTTGGCTCTCAAGTTGGCCAATCCGGGTGTCTCTGTCCTCAAGTTCCTCACTGTGTTCCTTAATCTGCTCATCCCTGGTATCTGCCATCATGTGGTAGGCCTGTGCAAGATCAGCGAGCTGCACAAGCGCCTGACTCTGGAGAGTCTGAAGTCGGTAGAGTGCATTCATGCACCGCACGGAGGTCTCGATGGCCTCCTGGGCATGAAAGTCCACCAAGTACTGTGAGTGCTGCACCCTGTTGAGCCAAAAGGGGTCGTTGTCCTGGGCAGCAAAAAACAAACCAAGAGGAGTGAGCGTGACGGCCTCGAGGCATTGCGCACAGAAAGTGGTGAGCGCCCTCATGGCAGCAAGCTCCCAAGTATCGGCCAAACGGCGACCAACAGCCTCAATCTTCAAGGCGGGCCACTCCGGGTGTAGCGGGTGCGGAAAGATGGTCACGTTGACATGGCACTGGGTAACTCCATTCTCTGCAAACTCCAGCCCAGTGTAACGCGGGGCAAATTGGATAGCTTGTGGTGCGCAGAACATCCCACAAGATAGAGGGAAAGCCCTCCCAGTGGAGACACTGTGAGTGAACGCGTCCATCCTTATCCACCATCATGGCAACAGGCTCGGCCATCTGAACAAAAGATAAAATGGGTGAGATAGCGAAAAACTGTGAATAGTATAGTGAACAGGTTCTGGACAGTGCGCTAAAATAGCCATAAATTCAACAGTTCTTGTCCAAAAATTCTCAACTTTTACCAGAACCTTCCTAAGGTATTTGTGAACAACTTTGCTATTCAACTCCAGAGCTAGATAAGTCTCTAAGATGGTCTTTCTCTTCAGTTTTTACTTTACTATCTACCCAGAAATTTCAGTGAACAGTGGGCCAATGTTTCGTACACCAGGGAAAATCTACCCAGCCAAAAATTACCAAATTTTAACAGTAGCTGCCTGAGTAAAGTTACAACAAGTTTTGTGTTGAACACTTTTGCAGAAAACTGTAGTAAGGGGGGCATAAAAATTTATGTGGCTGAACTGCTCATTTTGGATAGAAAACTGACATCTCAAGTTCTTTGTTGTTTCTCATTATCTATATGTTCAGAATTTTTCATATTTAGACAGGAGGTAGAATACGTATTTGGAACAAAGCTTTAATATGAGTTTGTTCAGAAAGGGTCATTTTCTAAGCTTAATAAATCCATCTTTTCAGATAAGGCAGAAAGTGACAGATTTGCTAGATAATCTTTATGCAAAGACAAATGTGTGGCGCATGAACCTTACCACTCTCACACATCGCATGTTCAATTTCAGATTTATATAGTCATGATGCATCGAGTTCCTCATTGAGTTCCTTAATCTACTCATCCCTGGTGTCTGCCATCATGTGGTAGGCCTGTGCAAGATCAGTGAGCTGCACAAGCGCCTGACTCTGGAGAGTCTGAAGTCGGTAGAGTGCATTCATGCACCGCACGGAGGTCTCGATGGTCTCCTGGGCATGAAAGTCCACCAAGTACTGTGAGTTCTGCACCCTGTTGAGCCAAAAGGTGTCGTTGTCCTGGGCAGTAGGAAACAAACCAATAGGAGTGAGCGTGACGGTCTCGGGGCACTGCGCACAGAAAGTGGTGAGCGCCCTCATGGCAGCAAGCTCCCACGTATCGGCCAAACGGAGACCAACAGCCTCAATCTCCAAGGCGGGCCACTCCGGGTGTAGTGGCTGCGGAAAGATGGTCACGTTGACACGGCACTGGGTAACTCCATTCTCTGCAAACTCCAGCCCAGTGTAACGTGGGGGAATTGGATAGCCTGCGGTGCGCAGAATATGCCACAAGATAGAGGGAAAGCCCTCCCAGTGGAGACACTGTGAGTGAACGTGTCCATCCTCATCCACCATCATGGCAACAGACTCGGCCATCTGCACAAAAGATCAAAGGGGTGAGATAGCGAAAAACCGTTAACAACATAGTGACAGGTTCTGGACAGTGCACTAAAATAGCCATAACTTCCACAGTTCTTGTCCAAAAATTCTCAACTTTTACCAGAATATTCCTAAGGTATTTGTGAACAACTTTGCTATTCAATTCCAGAGCAAGATAAGGCCCTAATATGGTCTTTCCCTTAAGGTTTTACTTTACTGTCTACCCAGAAATTTCAGTGAACAGTGGGCCAATGTTTTGTGCACCACGGAAAATCTACCCAGCCAAAATTTACCAAATTTTAAAAGTAGCTGCCTGAGTAAATTTACAACAAGTTTTGTATTGAACACTTTTGCAGAAAACTGCAGAAAGGGTGCATAAAAATTTATGTGGCTGAACTGCTCATTTTGGACAGAAAACTGACATCTCCAAGTTTTGGGTGTTTATCATTGTCCATATGTCCAGAATTTTTCATATTTAGACAGGAGGTAGAATACCAATTTTGGAACAAAAATTTCAACATGGGTTTCTCAGAAGGGATCATTTTCTAAGCTTAATAAATCCATCTTTTCAGATAAGGCAGAAAGTGACAGATTTGCTAGATAATCCTTATGCAAAGATAAATGTGTGGCGCATGAACCTTACCACTCTCACACATCGCATATTCAATTTCAGATTTATATAGTCATGATGCATGCACGTTCTATTCGTCCTCTCAAAAGAAAATAATTGCCAAATAGCTTTGGTCTTACGAAGTTAGTTTCGGTGGCATACACAATACGGCTCTCACTATAATAGCTAGTCAAGAAATCTCTAGCCGTTCTTAAACTTATCGTAATCGCGGTTAGTGTACCTGCAGAAGATTGATATAGCATATATATATATCCATTGAACTTTTCATGCCAGCACTCATGAAAGCGTCCGTATTCATTACCGTTCACTATAGAAACGGCATCCGTACAATCCCCGCCGTACAGACAACGTTAACATACACTATCAAGATAGCGTATTCACGGGGGTACCGTCTTGAGACGGGGGTATGAACAGCGATCGCCATACCCTGCGCCAAACCTTCTACTCCCAATATAATCAACTAATAGTTGGTATATTGGCAGCACCTCAAGTAAGCCACTGCTTGAGGGCAACGTTCGGCTCGCATCACCGACAGGAAGGCCAAGCTCTCTCAGTTGGCTGAGGATTCTTACCTTCTTACCTTAGCGATGAGTGCGTCGTTACAGAATTTAAGGGTCAGTTATGCATAAAAGTAAGTTTTGACAGAAAGTAATGTGCTGGAAGTCAGTTGATAATATTCATAAGTTAGATAGCCACCTAGTAACTTTCCCATAAATCCTTAGGGCTTTACGAACTAGGTACCATCCTTAACAAACCAACGTATTTTGCAAACGCATTTTTCTGATCAAGTTTTATGAAACAAGTTTTTAAGGCTTGTTGCATTCTCTAGCGTATGCATTTCAGCTCTGGTACCAGCTGTGGCAGAACCACCTGAATTAATCTGGCTCAAGCGCGCTAACCATCACCACAAGGGCAATCCGGGCTAACTCGCACTTCAAACGGAATTATCCATTGGTCTCTCGGGTAACCTCCCGATACAACCACGGTTTTTGCCGATCGAAACCACACATACATGTACTCACACGAAGGTGAGCCTCGAGTATACAACAATTTTACACCACAGGGTTCATCACAAATTATTATTACAACGGAGTTCAAATTTGTAAAACAACGTACTTCAGAGTTCAAAATGAATGAGTTCTTCAGAGTTCAATGCAGTGGAAAAATAACGACAACTACTCCACGATACAGGATGTCTCGATGAAGCCCGTCCGAGACATCACTCGGCATCATCACCATTGGCCGGGGGCGTATCCCATTCCACCGACCAAACAGGAGGAAGGGTACAAGGCCAAGTCAAACTAGCAATCAAGTCCTCGAAAGTTTCACCTGAAAACAAGCTACAAGCAAGGTTGAGTATACTAATACTCAGCAAGGCTTACCCGACTCCTAGACATGCAAGGCTTTTGTCTTGAGGGGTTTGTTTTGCCGAAAAGCATGTATAAGTAGGTCCTTACTTTCTAATTTTAGCTCCAAGTTCTAGTATTCTTTAACCATTCTAGGTAAGCAACTATCCAATATCATACATGGTGGAAGAATTATTTTGCATCCAACAAGATTAATCATCATCATTGTTCCTCTTTTTACTCTATGTGGTAAAAGGGTCAAGCAGTCTCAATAACCGTGAGAAACGGACGATTCAAATCGAATTTCTTAACCTTGCAAGGGAAACCTAAACACACGTCACGTGGTTACTCCCAGAGTCACACGTGCAACTTTTCCTGTTTCTTCCTGGGTTGTGGATCAGGGCCACCATCCGAGACTACAGAGCTCGGCTCTGTACCCACCATGTGCGCGCATGGAATCGAAGTTGAGATGGTGGGATGTTGTCTACTTGCCGGTCCGATTAGGTACTTAAGCTTACCGATTACCATATTCTCGGCATGTGGTTACTACGTTCAAAGACTTAACCACCACTACCACACACTGCGGCATTAGCATTTTTCACTAAACAGACGGGGCCTCAATCATCAACATAAACATCGTTCCATAGCCCCGTCCGTTGACCTTATGATTGCAGCATGTAGTAAACAATCAACTCCTAAATTCTCGCGAGTGACAGGAAATCACTCGACTTTTACCGAGTCCTATTAGCATAGCATTCTATCGAACCTTACATCTAGTGTTCAGAACATGGGTACCTAGGATCATGCGACTAAGTTTTCATTCAACTCCTATAAACTTAATGCACAAGTAAGTAGAGTAATAAGTTGCATAAGTTTAGGAAAAATAGGGTTCATGTTCCGGGGCTTGCCTTCTTGGGAAAAGCTAGCTTGGGGCTCGTCCGAGCTTGGGCTCGGGTCTTCAAGAGCTTCAGTTAGATTTACTTGAGCTTCACGCTGCTCACTCTCGGACGCGAGCACCAGCTCGTATGTTCTGTCGGCGAGAGTAGTCGATTCTATATGAATGCACAAGTGTAAGTTATAAGGATGGTAATGACGATTATTTTCCTTCACGATAAAGTTGCAGTTCACAAAACATCAATTTGGTTGTGAAGTTACTTAGTTGAGATTTCTGTGGGCAATTGTTAATAGAGTATAACTTAAACTGTTAACTTCATTAAACAAGAAGAGGGTTGTGTTATATTGGAAACTTAATTTTCTAAGCACAACATGGATGAATCATAACTTCTGGATTAGGTAACTTCTGGTGATGAAATTTTTATTTAGAGCACATTATGCAGAGATAAAAGCACTGCAAGAATTTCAGACGTTTTCACGTCGCAGATTAATTATGAAAAATGCATTACACAGCCACTGCTAGAACCTAGTTAATTTTATACCGAACAAACCATTCAAGTATTGACACCAAAAATTTTACAGGGAATTAATCTATCCATATGTGTGTTAGTGTAAATGTTTCAAATTTTACTGAGCAAGATACAAAGCATAATAAATAGGACAATATACACCTATTTTAATAAAGATTAATTTCCACAGTATGTTTTACAGGGTTTCTGTGTATTAAACTTTTTACACAGCAAGTGTTACTCTAAGGTGTTCCACAGTAAAAAGTTGAACATTTTCCAAGCACAGAAACTAATTATTTGAATTAGTGTAATTTTTTCTACCACAAAATTATATAAATAGGTTACAGAAACATTTTCTGTGGTATTTAGGCCTTAATACAACAGTTCTGAAAAAGTTTCACCACATGAATCACAATATAACAGTAGTTACAAATTAGTTTTATTACTTCATGCCATAAAAAAATTTTATTAATAAGTTTAGCTAGGGATGGGTTCTGGCCCTAATATCTTTACACTGGCCTACAAATCTAGCAACCAATCTACTGTTAAATTTTCAGTTTTAGACTTTGTCTACAATAGGGGGTACATTTTATGTCTATTAAACCTTCCATTTAATTTATAGCAAGATTTAGCAAGCAACTGAAGAATTGCATGTAACAAAAGTTGTAGATTTTCATTTAAAGATTCCAGAATAGTTGAGTTTGTATTTTTCCGATGTTTCTACGATTTTACATGAATTTTACAAGTTCACTGATTTTGAATCTATGGTCAAAACTTTCTTTTACAGAGGGGTCCTTGGAAATTTGCGTGCAGACTCTTTTAAATATTTCAATTGATGCAATTGGGTCCCTGGGCGGTGCTGGCATGGCGGACGGCCAGATTCCGGCGAGGGGGCTCGTCGGCGGCGAGGGGAAAAGGGTCGGGGAGATCTAGGGAGGTGAGAGCTACCTCGGGATGGGCTTGGTCGGGGTTGAGGGTGACCGGAGGTGGCTCGTCGACGCGGAGCAGAGGAGCAGGGGTGGGGCGGAACGTCGGCGACGGTGCTCTGGCGAGAAGGGGAGGGTAGGGGCTGGTCGATGAGCTTCGCGGCGTCGAGGGGAACCTCTTTTGAAACTTGGCTTGGACGGAGGAGCTTCGGCGTGGGCTGTCCACGGAGCAGGAAGGAGCGGCGGCGGCGCGAGCGGCGCTGGCGGTGCTCCGGCGGTTCTGGGCGACGATGGGTGGGGCAGTGAGCTGCGGTGGAGTGCTGTGGTGGTGGTGGAAGACTCAGCTCTGGCAAGGATGGCCGGAGAGGTGAGCTCCACGGTGAGCTGGACACGACGGCGGTAATGGTGGTGGCGGCGGCGTTCTGGTGTCAGGGCGCACGAGGGGGGACTCCGTGCGGCCTTTTGTAGGCAGCAGAGAGGCGGGAGGAGGGGCGGGACTTGACTGTGAGACGCGGGTGCGGGCGACACGACGGGGGTGCGTTACTTGTCGCGACGGGCGGCGAACAAAGCCGGCGCGGCGTGCAGCGGACGCGGGCAGGGGATTGGGCGCTGAGGATTTGGCGTGTGGAGCTGGAGATCACGTGGTGCGCGGGTTGGGCGACGAGTTGCAGCAGCTGTCTTGCCGGGCTGCGAGCGCGGGGACTGGCGGGACGCGGCAGAGACACGGGCACGGCACAACTTGCCCATTGGGCGCGGCGGGCGGCGAGCAGGGGCGCGCGGCGCCGGCGCGCGCGTGGTGTGCGCGGACTGCGGAGGAACGCGGCGTGCGGGCGCGCGTGCGGGCGCGGCCAGGCATTGGCTTGGTGCTTAGCATCGCCGGCCAAGTGTCCTGCGGCGATTGCGCGGCGGGCGAGGGTCGGGCGAAGCGAGGGCCGCAGCGAAGCCGAGGATCGGGAGAACATAGGGTCGGGCGAGTGAAAGGGTCGGGCGAAACGAAAGGGTCGGGCGACACGAAAGGGTCGGGCGACGCGAGGATCAGCGAGCGGCTGCGCGTTGGAGGGTCGGGCGAGGCAGAGAAGAAGGGTCTGCAGCGAAATAGAAGAAAAGGCAGGGATTGGTTTGCAAATCCAAGTGTTACTCAAATTTTTTTGTTGTAACTCAAAAATCTCTAAACACGAAAGTTGTTCAAAATGAAAAGTTACACAAGTTTTGTTTCAGGCAAAAGTTCATTTGGGTTCTAGTTTAAAAGTTATTTTAAAAACTCATTTCGTTGAAACTTCTCTTAATTATGTATGCACCGTGTTAAGCTAAAGAGGCTTATTTTGTAATTTAAACACTTGAGGTGTTACACACTCGCCGCCCAGCAGTGGCCGCTGGCCACCTGGCCGGCAATTCCTGCCGCCCAAGCCGCCCCAGCTCGCCCAATCGCCCGCCCGTGTCGTTCGCACGCTACGTCGCGCTCCGGTGCACCGCCCTGCTTGCCCAGCGCACGCACGCCATGCGCATGGCACCATGTGCGGCTATGGTTGCCGCCCCGCTGCCCAATGGCGTGCCCTAGACATGCACAGCTCTGGCCACCGCCGGCCGCGCCCAATGGCGCGCCCCAGCCCTGCTGGCACCCCACTCCCTCCTCTTCCTCGCTGTGCCCTTTAAAAGCCAAGCCGAGCCCCTGCCCCGCGCGCGCCCAGACCACACCGCACCTCCATTGCCGCCGCCAGGACCTCCAAGCCGCGCCCCCACCCCCGGTCCTCCTCTGCCCGAGCCCAGCCCCAGAACGAGTTCCTCCCTCCCCACCGTAGCTCACTGGCCCAGCCGTGCCCCTCCTCCCTCACCGTAGCGCCACCGCCGCGGCACGCTGCCGCCGCCAGCCGCCGCTCGCCGCGGGCGGCCCAGCTCAGGCCATCTCCGTCCCAACCGAGGCCTCCCCAAGGTAGCCCATGCCATCCACTTGCTCCTCCCCCTCGTTCCCCTCACCACCGGCACCTCCCCTCGCCGGAATCGAGCTTAAGCTTGCCGGCCGGCCGCCAGGGACCACATTGCTTTGATTGCAATCTTCCCTAGGGCCTGCACGCAAGATTCCAGGGACCCCTCTGCAAAAGAAAGTTTTAACCCTAGATTCAAAATCAGTGAACTTGAAAGATTCATATAAAATCATAGAAAAATTGAAGAAATACAAACTCAACTGCTCTGTAGTCCTTAGAAGGAGATCTACAACGTTTGTTACAAAGACTTGCCCTGTTTCTCAATATTTTTTTCTCTAGATTAAATGCAAAGTTTAAACACTTTTATATGTACCCACTGTTGTAGACAAAGGCTGAACCTGAATTTTTGACAGTAGATTAGTTTCTTGATTTGTAGGCCAGTGTAAAAAGATCAAGACCAGAACCCATTTGTAGCTAAACTTTTTGTTAGACCTTGTTATATGCCATAAAGAGATAAAAACAAATTTTTCCTGCTATTATATGGCAATTCATGTTATGAAACATTTTCTGTGCTGTTATATTGATACCTAGATGCCACAAAAAAATTTAGGGACTTTTTACCTATCTGTAACCTACTTATAAAATTTTGTGGTGAGAAAAATGCACTAAATAAAAATAATTAGTTTCTGTGCTTGGAAAATGTTCACCTTTTTAGTAGGGGATACTTTGGATTAGTTTATGGTGTATAACATAAATCTTTATTAACATAAGTGTAGCTTGTCCTATCTAGGCTTACGTCCTACAGTCGATACAGCTCTGATACCACTTCTGTCACACCCGATTTAAGGAAAAAACCGAATGCATAACTATATGTATGCTAGGATCAAGTTCCATACATATAGTGACATCATCAGTGAATAACAGCAACAGTATCACGTAAAGAAACATAAATAAGGACTTACTATCAGAGATATGCGCTTAACATGGAAACGAAGGCTCCAAACTTCACAGGCAAACGACTGGGGGTTGCGTACGCCTAGAACTCTTCATCATCTTCAGTAGGCTTCACACCTTTTTCTTCTAAGCAGCAGTTAGCAAGGGTGAGTACACTTATGGTTGGTACTCAGCAAGGCCACAAGAAATAACCAGAATAACGATTTAAATCCATCTTTAAGTTTGTTAATCATATGAGGGTTCAGGTCGCTCTTGACCGTGAGCACGGCTGATATATCAGTTTTAGACACTCTGCAGAGGTTGTACACTTTCACCACAAGTCGCGTAAAAGTTGAAAAGAACTTTGGACCCAACCATGTTGTGCTAGCTAGGCACAATACCACACTTCTGAGGTGTGATTACATAGGGACGGTACGAGGCCTTTACAAAGATTCCCTAATAAGAAGTAGTCCGCTAGAGTTTTGGTAGCGGCGTGAACCATAACCCTCCCTAATGGTTAGCACCTTAGCATAGGCTGCTACCCCAAGAGGACCGGGCTATACCCCATTCACCGACCCCCTCCTTGCCCTTTCGATAAAACCACTTCAAACTAGAGTCTCTAATTATTTAGCCAAGACCAGAGCCATATAGTCCTCGTGGTTGTACTGTTTTCCTGGGTGGTTCTCCACGTTCCAATTAATACATGGTATTCTTGTAAATAAGCATAGATAGGAGGGTGGTTAGGGTCACTTGCCTTTTTCCAACGAAAAGCTACTCTTACTGCTCTTCAGCTCTTCCTTACTGGGAAACTTTGGTCTTCAAGCTTCAACGGCGATCATTCTACTCGAAGCGAACATCGAGCACAAACATACAAAACAATAAACAAGTACAGCTAAGAACAATGCACCAATCACAACACAAAAGCTTTTAAAAGAGCGTGCTAAAGGATAAGGCTCGCTGCTATGGTTACAAGAGCACAAGAAACACAAAAAATGGAGCTAGGGTTGAAAAGAAACAGCTATCGGAAGATTGGTAAAAGAAATAAAAGAACTATGAGCTTTATTTATTTTATTTGGAAAACAAATGTAAAAGATATTCAATACAAAATATCCTTGATTATAATTGACTTGTATTATATTTTTATTTATAAAAGCGGAGTAGAACTTAGTCATATTTTATTTATGATTGTCTATGTACAAATTACACTAATTAACAATTAATTAGAAAGAAAATTTGTGAGAGCATCTAAATGCATAACTTTATATTTGGTGTTCAACTAAACAAATTATATTTAGCACACATTTGAGTTGGTATTAATTGAATTGACATTAGTTATGAAAACCGGAGGTAAAGACCTAGGTAGATTTTAATTACAAAAACTAGGTGAGAGAAATTTAATCAAATTAAATCTATTTTTAACTAAAAGACAGGAACTAAGGCACAACGACACGACTAAACGGTAGCTTAGGGTTTTAGAAGACTTAACGCAACAAGAACGAGTCGAAACGGAGCTAAAACAACGAAGGTAGGGCTAAAACAAGGCTCCAGGGATTTATCTGCGAAGAAACTGAACTTCCAGGGCCTAAATCTGAAGAAATCAGGGGCTAAAACATAATTAAACCTTAAACAAAGGGTTGGGTGCAAAACTGGAGATCCTGGACGGCGGGTACTAATTCTGGAAAGGTCAGGGGTCGGGACAGAAAAAGAAAGGGCTCAACTCTAATTATTTTTCTACTGATTTGGACTGCGGGTTGATTTCTGGAAAGTATAGGGGCTTTTCTGCAAAGGTTCTGGGGACGGCTAGGTTTGGCTCAGTCAGGCGGATCTGATCCGTTGGATCACGATCCGACGGCAGGGTAAGGGTCGGGCGAAGGCGGACGCGGCTCGCGGAGTAAAGGGTCGGGCGATTCTGGTCCGTTAAATCTAGATCGGGCGGCAGGACGAGGGTCGGCTCGGCTCGAGACGACTCGGCAGAGTAAGGGGTCGGGCGAATCGGTGGGGTAAAGGGTCGGGTGAATCGCTCCGCTGCGCTGGGTGCCGGCGGCGAGCGAGAGCGGCGGCGGACGGCCGGAGTTCACCGAATCCAGTGTTCTGTGGCTCCGTTCAGGCTGGGATCGTGCCGGGGAGAGAGAGAGGGCAGCACGGCTAAAGTGTTGGTGGCCACGGGACGGCCGTGCAGCGACTATAGGCCGGCGGCCACGGCGGCGGGCGGAAACAGAGGTCCAGCGAGAAATCGGGGCTTTGTTAGAGCGAGAGAGAGGGGGAAAACGGGTGCGGCTTGGAGCTCACCACTTCGCGGATCTCGGCGAGAGTTGCAGGCGGCGGAGAAGCAGAGGAACGGTGAGTCGACGGAGGGGCGGCGTCACGGGGCGGCGGCGTTCCTCCTGTGTCCGGTTTCCAGCGGCGTGCGTCGGTGTTGAGTAGAGGAAGGGATTGAAGATGGCTCCGGTGCAAAGCGGGGCTCCGGCGTGGGTTTTATTGGGGAGGGGAGGAGGCGGAGCGGCCGGGTAAAGAGAAGGCGGCGGCTCACGCGGCGTACAACGAAGGAAAGGGCGGAGCGCGTACCGCGACGAGTATGACAGCCAGCGTCGCGGGGAAGGAAAGAGGAGACGCGGGCGACGGCGCAGAGTCGATCTGGATTCGGGGTGAGGAAAAAGGAAAGGGGAGGGAGCGCGGACGACGGCGCGTCTGGCGTCGCGACGGAAAAAGGAAAGAGGGGGAGCGGTGCGGGAGGAAGAAGAATGGAAAGAAAGAGAGGGGGCGCCGACAGGTGGGACCCAGCTGGCGGTGAGAGAGAGGTGAGGGAGAGTAAGGCAGTTTGGGCTGGCTGGTTTGGGCCGGCTGAGCTGGGCCGCGGGGAGAGGAGAAAAAGAAAAGGAGAAGAGAGAGACGAGAAGGATTTGGGCCGACTGGGTTGGGCCGCGAAAAGAAGAAAAATAGAAGGAGAAGAGAGAGAGGTTTTGGTCGGGCTGGAAGAAGGGAAAGAGAGAGAGAGAGAGAGAGAGATGGGATGAGCCAAAAGAGATAGGGAAGAGAGAAAAAAGATTTTAGGGTAGTTTTTGGGTATTTTTATTTTGCAAACTCAAACACACAAACAAACAAAAACCAATGCAACGACATGAATGCAACATACATAAAACCATTTTATTTAATTCTGAAAGACAATTATTTATTTTTCCTATACTAGATTTTCTGTAAAGAAAATAAATGCTGAAATTTTTATAATAATGAGAAAATCATTACTTTATTATTATTAATTTTTTTTAATCACATCCTAAAATCCATTAATTTTAGGGTGTGACACCGCGTCCGAGAGTGAGCAGCGTGAAGCTCAAGTGAATCTAACTGAGGCTTTCGAAGACCCGAACCAAAGATCGGACGAGCCCCAAGCTTACTTTACCCAAGAAGGTAAGCCCCGGAGCATGAACCCTGTTTTTCTAAATTATGCAACTTAATACTCTATTCTACTTGTGCATTAAGTTTATAGGAGTTGGATGAAAACTTAGTTGCATGATCCAAGGTACCCATGCTCTGAACACTAGATGTATGGTTCAATAAATTGCTATGCTAATAGGACTCGGTAAAAGTCGAGTGATTTCCACTCACGAGAATATAGGAGTTGAATGTTTACTACATGCTGCAATCATATGGTCGACGGACGGGGCTATGGTGCGATGTTCAAGTTGATGATTGATGTCCCATCTATTTAGTGAAAAATGCTAAGGCCGCAGTGTGTAGTAGTGGTGGTTAAGTCTTTGAACGTACTAACCATATGCCGAGAATATGGTAATCGGTAAGCTTAAGTACCGAATCGGACTGGCAAGTGGACAGCATCCCACCGTCTCAACTTCGGTTCCATGCGCGGACATGGTGGGTACAGACCTGGGCTCTGTAGTCTCGGATGGTGGCCCCGATCCACAACCCGGGAAGAAAGGGGAAAGGTTGCATGTGTGACTCTAGGAGTAACCACGTGAAGTGTGTTTAGGTTTCCCTTGCAAGGTTAAGAAATTCGATTCGAATCGTCCGTTTCTCGCGGTTATTGAGACTGCTTGACCGTTTTACCACATAGAGTAAGAAATGGAACAATGATGATGATTAATCTTGTTGGATGCAAATTAATTCTTTCACCATGTATGATATTGGATAGTTGATTACTTAGAATGGATAAAGAAATCTAGAACTTGGAGCTAAAATATGAAAGTAAGGGCCTACTTGTATATGCTTTTCGGCAAAACAAACCCCTCAAGCCAAAAACCATGAATGTCTAGGAGTCGGCTAAGTATATTTCACTAGTTGGGTAAGCCTTGCTGAGTATTAGTATACTCAGCCTTGCTTGTGGCTTATTTTCAGGTGATACTTTCGAGGATATGATCGCTAGTTTGACTTGGCCGTGTACTCTTCCTCCTCGTTGGTCGGTGGAACGGGATGCATCCCCGACCAATGGTGATAATGCCGAGTGATGTCTCGTACGGGCTTCATCGAGACATCATGTATCGTCGAGTAGTTTATCGTTGATTTTCCGCTGCATTGAACTCTGATGAACTCAATTACTTTGAACTCTGAAGTACCTTATTTTGTGAATTCGAACTCAGTTGTAATAATAATTTATGATGAACCATGTGATGTAAAATTTGTGGAATGTTGTATCCTTTGGGCTCACCTTCGTGTGAGTATTTTGTATGTGTGGTTTCGATCGGCAAAACCGTGGTTGTATCGGGAGGTTAACTGACAGACCAGTGGATTACTCCGTTTGAAGCGCGAGTTAGCCCTGATTGCCCTTGTGGTGATGGTTAGCACGCTTGAGCCAAATTAATTTAGGTGGTTCTGCCACATGGATGACCGGAGGAGTGAGCTCCACGGTGAGCTAGGCACGACGGCGGTAATGGCAACGGTGGCGGCGTTCTGGTGGCTGGACGCGCGCGAGCAGGGCTCGGGGCGGCTTTTATAGGGACAGGAGGGAGGGAGAGGGCCGGGCGAAGCTGGGGCCGGGATGGCATGGCGGAGGTGTGCCATTGGGCGCGGCGGGCGGTGAGCAAAGCAGGCGCGGCGTGCGGCAGGCGTGGCCAGAGGATTGGGCGCCGGGGATTTGGCGTGGGGGAGGGGAGATCACGCGGGCGTGGGTTGGGCAAGCAGCTGCAGCAGCTGGCTTGCCGGGCGGCGAGCGCGGCGACTGGTGGGCGCGGCAGAGGCTCGGGCACGGTGCGGCTTGTCCATTGGGCGCGGCGGCGGCGAGCAGAGGCGGCAACGGCGTCGCGCGCGTGGCGCACACGGGCTGGGCAGGGACGCGGCGTGGGGAGCAGCGCAACTGGTCGGGCGGGGCTGGCCGGCCATTGGCTTGTCGTGGCGTGGGCGGCAGGCATCGCCGGCCAGGTGGCCAGCGGTGACTGGCACGGCGGCGGGGGGGTGTCGGGCGAAGCAGAGAGAGAAGGGACGGACTGAAAGTGGAAATAGATGAAAAGGTAGGGGCTGGTTTCTAAATTCAAGTGTTTCTCAAATTTTTGTGTTGCAAGACAAAAATCTCTGAACATGAAAGTTGTTCAAAATGAAAAGTTACACAAGTTTTGTTTCAGGCCAAAGTTCATTTGAGTTTAGTTTAGAAGTTATTTTAAAAACTCAAAAAGTATGATTCGGAGGACACGTCATTTCCTGGGCAAAAATTTGTATTCTCTCCTAGGCTTCAACTAGACTTTTGTTTCTCCTGTCATTGATGATGTGCCTATTTAATTTCGCAGCCAAGTGCTTTGATGTGGAAGTTATTTAATTTGTTCGATTAATGTACATGTACTTATGCACATATACACATCTATTTTTAATTCAAAGCAAAACCAATTTTTAATTCGTTTCTTTTAAACTTTTCTTAGTTATTTATGCATCTTGTTAAGCTAATAAGGCTTGTTTCGTAATTTAAACACCTGAGGTGTTACAAAAGACTACTTCAAAAGTACTCGAAATACCTGCAGTACTCGGCTATGAAGTGCTCGGGGGCTTGTCAGGAATAGATACCCTGGGTATCGCAAGGAAGCTACCTGCGGGGGAAAAAAGTCGAATTCCTACTAGGACTCTACCCTGTAATCCTACTAGGACTCATATCCTATAATCCTACTAGGAACCCCGCCCCCTGGATATATAAAGAAGGGCAGGGGTACCTAGATAGGCAGAACCAAAGAGAAGAGCAGCCAACAGGCAACTCAACATCCAAGCGCAGGGCGCAATATACAACACCTAAATAGGATGTAGGGTATTATGATACTCTAGTGGCCCGAACTTATCTAAATATGTGTCTTGTGTCCTCGCGTTTACCTTCAAGTTCAAGATCTGGCGATCCCTCACCAAATAATCACCTACCTTAGGGTATCCCTAGGTAGGCTGACCATAAAAGTACCGACAACGTGGGCCTTGGTCACTCCTGTGGGTGAGTCGAGTCTGTCCTAGGTCGGTTGTGCTTGTTTGTGGGCTCTTTGATCCATGGGAGGCTGAATGGTGCGCTCTGATTGGTCGACGTCATTTGCCTTGGATTGAAGTGCTTGTTTACACTTGATTTCTGCTCAATTACCTTGGATTGCAAATTCTCCAAGAGAAATGTGGAAATGATATTATTCTAGATAAATATGCAAGTTAAGCATGCTAAACATCCCAATTTTCTGATCAAATTGACGCTCAAAATTGGTCTGTAGCGAGCGTCAACACTGTGCATGTATCTGTGATTTCTGTGTATGGCTGTAAATTGGTATGGGAGACGCGGGAGGATAGCAAATCGCGTCTCCCATACAAACTTATACGTGAGACGCGTGTCGTTAAACAGCGTCTCCCACAGAAGTATATATGGGAGACGCTTGTCAACAAACAACATCTCCCACAGAAGTACTTACCGGAGACGCGTGCAGCCAGAACGCGTCTTCTCTAATGATCAGATGAGATGGGGCATAACTATGTACCAGAGATGCGGTATTTCAGTGTCTCGGACAACGAATATTATTGGAGACGCGTCTACGCCAGCCGCATCTCCCTTAATGACTGCTAGTGGAGACGCGGGGTTGAAAACCGAGTCTCCACTATCGTCAACATGAGACGCAGAGTTAACAGCGGTGGAGATGGGGTTCAGCCGCGTCTCCTGTATTTTCATTATGCATCTCCAACCTCCTGTCTTTGAAGACGAAAATATGGAGACGAAAAGTAACCGCGTCTCCTTTGGACCTTGAGACGCGTCTCCTTTGAAGGATCCTTACATAGTGTTAGTCTGTATTTGGGGAATGAAAATTCAGAAACAAGCACAAACGTTTTTACCCAGCATATACATTTGTCTAGAATCAGTGTTAGTCAAAGTGGCTTGTTGGAAATCCACCGCTTGAACATGGCGAGGCATCTCTCCGGCTGGAACTCTGGAGCAGTGTGTCCTCCACCCTGCAATAAAAATGATTTAAGTTATGGATTGTGACCTTGAGCTATATATTGAACGATGCATTGTTCAGTCTTTGGCATTCAGAAATTCAGAAAGTTAAAAGTGTATACCTTTACGGTAGCAAAGGTCAAGTTGTTCGAATAGGCTATAGCGAACCTGCACACATACAGACATACTCGAAATATAAGTGCACCACATGAAGTCTATATGGTCATATATTAAAAGGTGGCCATCTTACTTTACAAATCACATTAATCCTAAATAGTTTTTTGTACAAATAAATCTCACCCTGCGGATTGGCCATCAACATGCCAAGCCCTCCAGTCATCAACAATAGAGAAGTTGAGTGATCTCACCCAGGCCTGGGTACCAAGGAATGGTATGACGGCATCATGATCCCCGCTGTATCAATAATATGGAGACATCATTAGTTTTTGCCGAAATACGATCTTACTGGAAATTATTATCTTACAGATAACTGAGGACGTTGTTCATGAGGCCTGGATGCCACTGAGTCCATCAAGAGGGAACCCTATAATCTAACGGGCATCAGCCCACGTACAAAAACTGTTGTGGGCACCGGAATAGGTACGAGGTGTGCAACGGCCATTACTTTATCCTCGTCGCCCTACATCAGGCTTATAGGAGTATGTTCCGAGAGAGCCTACGTATTCACGTGGCATGATTGATTTTAGATGTCCAGTTGATTAGAGTATATTAGGGATATCTCTATAATAGGTAGATTAAGATTAGGATTATATTCGTATGCTACCATATTTGTAGGAGAGAGGTTCGTTACCCTCCAAGTTATGTACCCCTATATATACGGTTCTAGCCTTCAATGCAATACAATCAATCAATCTATTATCCATCAATTTTATTATCCTACGTGGTATTACGAGTTTAGATTTTGATCCTTGGAAAAATCATATCCAGCGCTCGCTTCCGCATCCGCATTGCGCCCCTCCGGGAGATCAATCTCTGCCGGAGGCAGCGCTCTTGTCTGTCCACCGTCGTCGTCATCGCGTCATCTATCCGTCGTCGGTGTCATCGCGTCGTGTCAAGCAGATGGACTCTACCTTCGTGCGGGTGCGGACCGTGCTGCCACCAGGTTCGATGGGCGTCCGCCGGTCCCCGTCGAGCCGCTTGTTGTTCCTGTTCGAGCTGCATGGACGTCAGGCCGCTCACCGTCGTCGACGTCGGGTCCCTCGAAAGCTGCCGGTCGATGTTCTCCACGCGGCCCTACCTGCCCACTGCCTCTGCAACGATCGTGATCTGCAGCCGGTCTTGTTCCTCTGATCTCTCTGTCTGATTCTTTTCTTTAGTCCTCGTGTTGACCGGTTGGTTACCCACGGACGAGAACAGATGAAGATAGGGAATTGTGGGGAATTGCTATGCGCACTTTTGTGTTTCTACACGAGATATTGCTGCTGTATCTTTTCTTCGTCCGATCAGAGATGGAGATTGCGTCGCCCAGAGCCCGTCGACCTCACGCCTCTACTTCGACATCAGCGTCGACTTCACCGGCCTCTTCTTCATCCACGATTGTGCGGCATGGCGACATGGACGGTGCATTAGGGGACGCCTGTCTGCGCCGCCCGCCTCGTCGCCTTTTTCGCACATCGTCTTTCGCCGACTTGTCATTACCTCCACGATCGGGATGCCTCCGCCAACTTCGTCCATCGTCGTCTCACCTCGCACATACTTGGTCTGATCAGCCAGTATGCGTGATCCACTCGGCTCCCGTGATGTGCATCCTCGTACTGCGCGCCTCTTCCCCGAGCATGGAGGGCTGCCGCTGCTTGGCCTCTTCGGGCAGCAGCGGCGCCACCTATGGTCTCCTTCGTCGTTGCATCCTCATCGCCGCCAACCACATCCACGACCTTGTCGTCGACTACGCGTCGCTGCGCCATGCGCGCATGGTCTTAGTCAAGCTGTTCGAGCTCTACGCCTTCTTCTTCAAGCACCGTCGCCGCTACTCATGCATCGTCCGACCCTGCCGTAGACCGTCCATCTACCCTCTCCGACTCGCTTCGTCTAGCACAACCTCATCACCAGCGTCACCGTCTCTTCCCCAACTACTTCTACTCCGGCAAGCAGGCTGCATCGTCATCTTCTACCACGTCATTCTTCTGCACCTGCGACCGCTATGGAGGCCTTCTTTGCTGGTCCCTCAAACAACGGCGTGTCTGGTTATACCCTCTACCTTGCACGTTTGATATTGCCAACATCAGTGTGTGCCTTCGTCCTCAACGCGTTCTCAGGTCTGGCAAACCTGGTGCACGCGTCGCCACGGCGGCTTTGACCTCATCCTCGGCATCAATCTTCCTCTCCGATGACTGCCTCGACGCGTCACCGTCATCATATATGGCGCTTTCTCTTATGCGCCACCTCCTCCGGCGCCCACCATGGTGCGCCCACGGATTCATAAGCGGCTACCTTGATGTCAGCATCCTCCACTGCTTTGACGACCACGGCTACCCTACGCACGGCATCCACGACCATGGCTATTCACCCTCGCCTCGGCTACCTCGACATCGGCACAAAGGGCTATGATCTGCATGAGGATTCGCCAGTTTTCTCCGACCACAGCATTCGTACCACCGACAATATGTCTGCGGAGGGGGGGAGGGGTCAGTCCGTTGGGTTCTACCTTCGGCTTCTTCTCCAATCTCACCGTCTGCAGTACTCCCGCTATGACTACGGGGGCATATTAGAGTATATTAGGAATATCTCTATAATAGGTAGATTAGGATTGTATCCGTATGCTACCATATCTGTAGAAGAGGCTCCTTACCCTCCAAATCATGTAGCCCTATATATACCGGCATAGCCCTCAATGCAATACAATCAATCTATTATTCACCAATTCTATTATCCTAAACAGTTGTTGTATCCTGTTTTTTCCCATGATCATTGTATCCCTCCTGCGGCCTTACTTAATCTATGGGTGCTAAACAATTATACCACCAGGGTAGTGCTTCTTCCTATCTGTGCTTGCCTCACCAAATGTTCATGTTCTTTGAAATCTAGTAGAATACATGTCAATGATACTGCTACATATACCTTAATTTTCTATATCTAATTAACCTGAGACATTCCCATACGGGCATCATGTACCAAAAATCAGTGTCTATGTCCTCCGGCAATGCTCATGTATTCACTGAATTACCTGTAAACTAATGCACGATAACCTTTTAGTGTAAGATTTCGATGGTACTTTATGCTGCTCTTAATATCCTTGGAATATGGTAGGTCATGATCATGGCATCTCACCCACTCATCCTTGCTGCCCTGTGTATCATACACACAGAGCACATGTTAGCTTAAATTCGATGTACATTTGAAACATAATCTGTAAAGCACGAAGTTAATTACTGCACCTTCTCGATACCAAGTGCATCTCGGGTGGCCATGCTATTCGCCCAGAAGTAAGACAGATAAGTTACATAGTTCTATGAGTTGAGGAAATAAACAAGATTCAGTCACAAAAAGATTTATTCAAGGACTGTGATTAAATAGTGTTAGAGATGTATTCAGTCATGGTAAATTTAGTTTTGGACTCTGTGTTTTGTTCCTTTACTATAATCTTTATAATTTTGGACTGACAAATGGCAGCCATTTACAGTTGTGTGCAACTAATGGAACTGTAACATCAGCACATCATTGGTTGTTATCATCCATACCAGACACTTTAGCTTGGTCATTTTCTTCTGACTGATTTTGGCTTTGTATGCATTCGTTTGTTCTTTAATGTCATATTTACAATGTCATGTATAATTTTCTCATATTTTATCTGTTAACTATAGCAACTGAAACTGATTGATTTTTCATGACTAAAATAATCAGTCGGACAATATGAATAGTCCATAAATTAGTTTGAGAGTAGATAACCGCATTGCTTAAATTTAAGCATCTAAAGGATGTCTGGTAGATACAGAGAAATCAATATAGTAAATCCATCTAATAATGTTTTCTCTAGATGACATTAGCAGAAATGATATCCATGTGGTACTTAGAAAAAAAACACTAGAATTTGGTCTAGTTCCAACTTGCTTAGCATGTTTCCTCTAGCCTATCTTGCTGAGCCTTCCTTGTTCCACCCATGGATATGATGGATACTGGATGCATAGAGACAAGTGCAGTCTATAAAAGGACATGGTCTAGGGAAGTAATACTATGGTCTCATAAAAAAGAAGAAGTAATACTATGTTATCATTAAGTAAATATTGCCTTCAAAACATCTTTGAAATTAGATTTTTAAACTTCAAGTTTTTAGTTGTTTCATACTTGAAATATTTACTTGAGAAATATTACATAGTTAAACCAAAAATATGTAGAGATTATCGAGATTAGACATACATATAGTCTAAAACTCTAGTTTACGTCCGTTAAAATTGTTAAATAGTCTAGGTCAACATTATCAAATGGGAGCGGCGAAGGTTGTATATATATGTTAATGTTAATTGTACAGAAAAATTATATGTCGGAATTGATGTATACTAGTGTGAAGAATATGAACACTTACCCATAGAGATGCAAGTCCGTACCAAATAATATTTTCTGGATCACCTGATTAATTAAAATGGCATACCACTCTACTTTATTTCTCCTCCAAAATTAATTATCATTTTAGTTCATTTCAGTACTTATTGGATCGACGCAATCACATAAAATATTTATGACTTGCATCCCTACTTACACATCTATATTGAACTATAATGTAATTTATATTGTGAATGAAGAATATTGATATCGGACTTAGAATGTGCAATAGTCCTAGGATCAACATTAACATCACAGAATACGGAAACAAGTCTCATTAAAAGTTTGTCCTCTTGAGGATTACTTACCCATAGAGATGAAAGTCCGTACCAAATAATATTTTCTGAATCACCTGATTAATTATAATGGCATACCACTCTAGTTTATTTCTCCTCCAAAATTAATTATTATTTTAGTTTATTTTATTAACTTAATGGATCGACCTAATCACATAAAATATTTACTGACTTGCATCCCTACTTACACATCTATATGAACTGTAATGTAATTTATATTGTGAACGAAGAATATTGATATCGGACTCAGAATGTGCAATAGTCCTAGGATCAACATTGACATCACAGAATCCGGAAACAAGTCTCATTAAAGGGTTGTCCTCTTGAGGATTAGGAACCAACACTACTACATAAATTTTTTTTCCACACAGCTTATCACCGGCTGTGAAAAAAAATAATTTTCACCACTGTTTGGTAGCTTCAACCAGCTATGATAACCACATTCACTATCAGGTCAAGCCACGAATCTGTGGTGATAACATAAGCTATCTTCAACTGCCGGGTCATGGCTTGACCCACGCAGTGAAAACCGCCCATTCCGACGAAATAATTTATAGGTTTTTCATATGAAGTTGGTTGAAGATAAACTTTACATAAATATTACAAAGCTAAATCGAGATCTAAAATTTTGTAGTTGACAACATTTTTAGTTGCGATTATTTAGGTACTCAAATATTTGATATAAGTTATCAAACATACCAAACAACCTCAAATGGAAACAAGGTACTCGATGAGATCTACATTTTGTAGTTGACAATTTTTTCATTTGTGATCATTTTGATGTCCAAATATTACATATAAGATTCAGAAAAATTAGTACAAAATAATAGCATCCCTATACAAGTCACTATTGATTGTATGGTGTGGTGATAAGGAAGGTATTCGTGAGGCTTGAGGTTGAGTTAAACCCTTGTGAATGCACACTTAATTATTTGCCTAAAAAAATCTTGTGTGTAGAGCCTCGTGATGCACAATGGTATGTGGTAGTTGCTTGGGTTAAAAAAAAGTTGTGCCGTCATTATCAACTTTTCAAGTAGTTTTGTATAAAGTTAACACCGCCGGTGCATGATTCAAACTGGCATCAGAAATGATTATCACGGTCTTTTCCAAATCTGCCGTGATGTGCTATATTATTAGTTATCACTGCCGACTTAAATCTAATGTCCCCCTAAGCTGGAATGAGCTCCCTTAAGAATTGGCTGTGATGAGCGTTATATAATCGTGCAAATGTATGGTTAAAATACTTACCTGGCAATCCATTGAAGGACGTGGTGGTGGACGTTTTAATCCTTTAGTTTTCTTCTTCAGTATCATCCTCGCTGGAGATTCATCGTTTGGTCCGGGAGAAACGTAAAAGCATTTTTTGTACAAAATATGTGGCTTTGAACATTCATTAAGAAGCTGCCAATAATTAAGTAATGAATTACATCAAGAAAGAAAATAACAAAATAAACATTGGAAAAAGCATTTGAAAATTGTCATTTTACAAGGAAATTAACTTGAAAGCTCTCCAGGACCACAAAAGAGGCCTGAGATAGCTTGTCTACTTACTTCGTTTAATCTCTTCAGAGATTGATCATCATATTTGTCGGGTTGCTATAGCTCTCTCCTTTGCAGTGTTCCTTTATAACCTTATAAAAAGTTGACCAACTCGCACGTCGGTAACAGATATGTATACCACACTTGATGGAATATTTAGTAGTTCAAACTAAGCGTAGTTAAATACCTCGTACAATTGGTCTGAAATGATCCCGACTCCGTGAGCATAAGGTACTCGGGAATCAGTGTCAATGCTCTCACCGGTAGCAGGGTTTCCTACTAGGAAGCCCTGATCCAGTCATTATAACGCATACAAAGTAAGGAGCTTATTATAGGTTTGTAGCTCATTTGGAGACTATCAAACAATCAGATATGGAAATCTTTGTAGCTTAAATAGCTAACCGGAAGAATACGCCATAAGAAATTTAGCTACTAATATGGTTAGCTGTGAAGTGTAGCCCTTTAAAAGCTATGTTCTCAGGTATATGATAGTGAAGGAGAGTCTCTGCTACGAATGGTACCTTAAGATCAACAGCAGGCTTGACTTGTGCTTCAATATCTGAAAACAGAGCAGCAGTTACTGTACCTCAATAGTATGCAAGAAACGCGCACAACCTTCTTGAATACTCAAATGTTAAGCAATTTAAAAGTTATATCTGAATATAGATTGTTTGTAGTTTAGTAGGTAAATAGTACTGATAAAAGAACTACTACTTTTTCATGTTAAAAAAAAGACTTAGCTTCAGAGATTCGCAGCAGGCAATCAAAAATTGACATCATCTTTGTGGGTATAGCCAGAGCAACAACTCAGAAATACGTTGATGTCTCAATAACTCAACCTGCACAACGGTACCTTCTGAAATCTTCCGCACGAGATATGGTACAATCTTCCCCCCTAGGAATCCCCTCCAACATAGAAACGGTTCGCAAGGAAATCCGTGTGTCCTTCAACCCACAGCATATATCATCAAGCAGGGGCAAAAAATACTAAACCTATACCAAAAAAAAAAACATAACGAGAAAAATCAGAAAATGAGAGTGTAGTTTCTCCATACCTTGTAGAGAAATTTCTTGAGCTGCAGAGAAGAAGATACATCCCCAACATCATATCCCTTGGGATGACGTGAGAAGGAGAATCCGGCGCCAACGGGTGAATCGACAAATATGATGTTTGCAGCCTTGGTCCAAGAGTAGGGATTGTATTTCAGCCGAGGTACGCTGCCATTGTAGGGTTCCCTGATGAATTTCACTGGGCCTGCAGTTTATGCAAACCAATCAAGGTTCCGTAGACGACAGATAACAGAGAAGAGAAGCAGGTCTATGAGGGTCAAGCTCAGGCAGGACTGCTTTTCGCATGTGAACGAACAAAGAAGAAAAGCAGGTCTATGATTAACATTGTTGTGAAGTAGGACTGGACAGGTTACAGACGATATGTCAAGAGATGAAAGATTCTTTCATATCCAACAAAATTGCTCACCAATCTCCAACGCAAGGCCGCTGAAGACGGTGCAATGGTCTCCACCGGTGAGCCAGAGGAGGACCGGGTCGCGGCGGGGATCATCCTCCGACTGGATGAAGTAGTAGAACAGCTCCGCCCCATTCTCCTCGTAGACGTTCACATACCTAGTTAAATTCACACAAGCAATACCCGTTATAGATTGGAGTAGAAGAATGGATGACATACGTGCTGAGTATCCGCATAGGCGATGGAAGAGTGGAGCGGGATTGCCAACATAGATTGATGCATTCACGAACCCTGTTTCCAGGCTGAAAGGAAGAACACCCTCATATCCCGGGAGGCTGTCCACGAGATTCCTCTCTGCGGCAAACGCAAGCTTGAAGAGGCAGAGGAGGAACACGAGCTCAAGGGCCGTGACATGAGAGGCCGCCGCGTCTAACACAATGATTGGGTCTGCCTTCGCACTGAAGTATAGGAATTGCAGGTACAAATAAACCCTGCCCCGGCCGCTCGTAGTGGATGTTACGAATCAGAACTCGACGAATAGCTATCAAGCTCGTCAATAAAAATGCAGTATAAAACGTCAGCACATTGGATAGGCTTGAGACCGCGTCTGACTTTATCTTTTCCTCAGAAATTATTTGGATGTTAACTTATTACCAGCAAGTCCGCAGCACACATGCGGAAACGTGTAAGGTGAGTACAGGTATGTTAAAAAATAGATAGTTGCTCAAATTCGTCACATTAGAATTATGTTATTGAGTTATATAGAAACCCAACTGGATGAAGCAAATAGTTCATATCCCGGCCTCTACATCTAGTGTGATTTATCTGTCATTATTACAAAAAGAGCATCAAAACAAAGGTGAACAACTCAAAAGCAAAGCCTATTACTAAACCGCCACCCTCACCATTTCTAGGGCTCATCAAAATGAAGAAATTGAAAACAGCTAATTGTATGTGTTTTTTTTCGAGAACATATTGAGTACGTATTTTATTAAGAAGAAAAAATAAGTTATATTACAAACTGTGACAAAAACAAAGATGATAGAAAATCTACAAGACAATTAAGAAAAGATATGAAAATAATAGAAGAAACCGGAGGACAGCGTAAAGCAAACACGACAGGAGGGAAAAAGATAGGAGCTCTAACTATATATGACCACATGGATACAAGAATGAAGACAAATCCACAAGGCTCTATTTAAGATGAAGCCAAATATACCATATTATGTTTCTTGAGACACTATCTTCACCCAGATCTCAAGAATGAATATATAATGGAAGAGAATCTGAAAGCACTTTAGGTTGCACTTAAAGAATGCTATGATCAATAAAAGGCAATCATTTTGCATGAAGCAAGACAAGAGTGGTCACTACTTCATCTTATGGATTTCAAATCTGTTGCAGAATATAACTACGCCATTCACAAGATTTATTCAAAGCTTCTTTTTTGTGATCAACCAGTTAATGATGCAGAATTGATTAAAAAAAGACGTTGTTGTTGACATTTCTTAGCATCATCATCACCAGGGTTGTTAGTTCCCAACAATGGCATTAGAAATGCTCATTGGTGTTTCTTACATCATAGATAAATCCACAAGCGCACGGAATACTGTGACAGCCCATCTTATTAAGAGTAGAGATTAACTCTAAGTAATTAGTGTTAAGAGGATAAAGATGAAAGGAGAAAAGAAAAAGAACATAAAAAGAGTGAACAAAAGTCAAACCGGGTCAAATTTGGTCAAACTTCGACCAAATTTAAAAAGTTTGACAAGTTTGAGTGTCAAGCAACAGATCTCGACAAAAGACACTCAAGTTTGAAGAATGGAATTCAAATTCCACAAGAAAGAAGTTGATTTTGAGAAGTCACACAAAATGACAAAAATGACTACTTAGCAATATTCAACAGCTTATATTTTGAAATATTGCTAAGCAAGTCAACCGTTGGTCAGCATGAAAGTATAGTACAAAGCATGTACTAAGCAGTGGAATTAGGGTTGGAGTGTTTTGAAGAGGATAAAAATTTATTTGGAGTACCTAAATATGGAAAGACATGCTGAAACAGTCCAACACTGAAATTTTCAGTGAAAAGGGGTCAAGTTTGAGGTTAAATAAAGTATCTTTGCATGTGATAAATTTGAATGACAAGTACCTCATTCAAAAGATGGTTGGATGATCTATGCAAATATGTCATTTGTTCTCATGCAAAAGTTTTTCGAGGTATTCAAATCTGAATTCGAACCAAGGTGGTTTGAATGATTTGTCTGAATATTCAGAAAAACAGCATGAACCCTTATTGTTCAGGGCAAAATTTGGAAAGGTTAGAGACCAAGTCATCAAAAGTGCATTGAAGTAAAGTTGTATACAATTTTCAAACATACATCTTTTTTTTATGGAGAATTTGAAGTTCAGTGGAAGGATTTGGAGAAAAATGCATTGCAATTTATTCAGTTTTGACTCAATGCAAACAACAATGTTTAGAGCTCTATTTGAACAAGTTAGAGATCGATTCATGGAAAGTGCATAACATTAAAAATGTAGGTAGATGAACCCTCTACAAATTCTACTTTGGACGATTTTGATGCGCAGTAAAAGTTTTTGCACATAATTAGATTTGAAGCCAGCAGGTTTCGAGCAGCTTATCAAAAACTGTGAAACTTGCATGAATCTAATCTGTTTGAGGTGGATTTCGAAGAGGTTAGAGATGGAATTCGAATTCGTGGCTGCAACGAAAAATGTAGATCAATGTCAGACCTACAACTTATATGTTGGGAGATTTTGAAGTTTACATGTGAATTTGGGAGAAACAGGAGTTAGAACATACTGGTTTTGAGGGGACTCGAGGTAATTCAGGGATGAACAGTAACTGTTCGTTCTTATCTTCTTCCTCAATGCTGCATGCTCGATTCCGCGGCAAAATTCAAAGAATCTACGTGTCACTCGTTGAGGGAACCAGCACAGAGGTGTCAAGTATGAGGTGGCCTATCCAGAGGCGGTAGGAATTCAAATAAAAACCACCCAGGAACAGATCATCGTCATCCACAGTCAGTTCATCTCCCCTCACGCCGAGCTCTCTGTTCTAGCCAAATTCGTCGTACTCGCTCGATCTGTGTCCAATTCCTCGCACGAACACCACAAGCAGCCCTTCCTCGACCGATTCGAGGAGGTTATAGCCCCTGCCGTAGACCACCGCCGCTGCAGCGCCGTCGCCGTCTCTGTTCAGCCCGCCGCCGTACAGAAGCACGCAATCCGCCAGTGAGCGCCGTGTTAGGGCCGTTGTTCTTGAGGGTTAAGTCGTGTTCGGGGTGCTGGGCGTGTACCTGGTGCTTGCGCCGCTGTCCGTTTGCTGGGCGCGGCCTTGTTTGAGCCGGAACAGCTCCTCGCCGCCGCCGTGCCCCTGTGTCATGGCCGGCGTCATGGAGGATCCTATTCCCGTGAGTTTTGGCCAGGGAAAGGGGTCTGGGAAGGTTTCTGGCGTTGGGGAAGTGCTCCCCGTCGTTTGTTTGTAGTTGGGACGATCGGGAGCGGGTGTCGCCGCGCGCCTGCCATGGATGGCCGCCGGCGCCCGTGTTCCCCAATGGGGAGTGTGCAGAGGAAGGGAAGATGGGGGCTCCGTGGGTTCGCCCAGGGGTGGGGGTACTTTCCATGCAGGTCTGGTCGCCGGGAGCCTCGCCGGCGGCGAGATCCAGGGCCGCCCAGATCCTGCCCCGTGCGCTATGAAGAAGAAAGGGAAGAGGGCCTCGGTGGGAGAAGAAAGAAAAGAAGAGGGGGCTGAGCGAAAGAAAGAGAGAGGGAAGGGTGGAGATGAGAGAGTTAGAGTTTCAGGGGGGGTTGTGCAAATACGAATTAGTTATAGTTTTCTTTTCCTATTAACTTGTTGTACATGCTATAAATCATAGAAAACTCCAAAAATAGTCAAACCAATTTTATTAGGTTTTTTATTTTCCTTTATGCATTAAAAATATAATAACCCTAGGTTTATAATAAGGTTTAATATTTATTTATTTTCTTTATTCTTAAAGGATTTAAATAAATACTTAAATTCTTATTTAAAATCATAATAAATTTTTGATAATTCTTCACAAATTATTAGAAATAATAATAAATAGGATATTAGGGTTTTCTTAATGTAGAATAATTGCAACTCACTTTAAATAAATGCTTAAAATTTGTTTTAGGGCTTAAAGAAATAGGATAAAATGTGTTGGGTTATTAGAAGGGTATTTAGGGTTGGATTGCAACTTTATCGAGAAGGGAAGTTGTGATTTATTTTCAAAAAGTGCTTGGCATACACTGACTCTGCATATCATACGCTTAGTGCTTGAAGTTGAAGTCATCCGAGTTGACCTCGTCGAGTTGTCGTCCAAGGATTCAGCAAAAAGAAAGGAAGTTAATCAAGATCTAGCGTGCAGAAACTTCAAATTGAAGCTTCACTTTCCGAAAGGAATCAAGGCAAGCATCGGAGTATCTACGCCTACTAATTTTCCTAACTTATGTTACTATTTTATGTACTACATTTGAATGCTTAGGTCTAGGAGTTGTGTGATCAACCTATTTGGTGCATGTATACCTTCCTTGAACTAAGGATATCTTTGCCACCTAATCAGAAAAATTAGTCAAACAGTAGTTAACAATAGCCTATACCTAGCTCTACTACCTCTATACCATCATACATGGTTAAGTTAAACAAGGTTCATCTTTAATGCGCTTTATCGAGCGGAAGGTATGGTTGGTCATTGAGTGTAGAGCAGAAAAGAAGTCCTGGCTTTGTCCTCACTTCCAGAAAGAACGAAATAAGGAACTTATGGCATGTTTAACCTTGATCAAGCTTTGAACGTACTGGTCACATGCTGGCTGAATGGGACCAGTAAGCCGAAGGAACGTGGTTGACCTAAATTCTTGAACCAAGTTGTACCCCACTCGAAGTGCGAAGTTGGCGGGGTCTTAGCCTGAAACTCGTATTGAGGTCAGACCTGATGGGGGGCCAATACGGGCGTGCGAACTCAGGTTTGGGTAAGCTTGGTTCAGGGTTTAATATCTTCCTCACCAAAGGTTGCCACGTACAGTCTACCCCGGGAACGTGTACATGTCGTGTGACCAGGTATCTCCTGCAGGATGTAAAATCGAATCGAATCGCCGCACTTCTCGGTTATGAATACCGCTTGATCTCGCTTGAACATCGTAGATTAACAAGATGCAATGATTATAAAAGTTGAGATTGATGAACCTAGTTTATTGCATGCTGGGTTAATGAGATATGAGAGGTCATAGGTTATAGTTCTGCTGTTGTTTCCTTTTGTAGTAGATATACATGTTCAAGTCCAAAATGTTTTGAACCAACAAACCAGTCCACTCAATAAAGCCTTGAATATCCTTGAATCCTACTTTTATACTGGTTAGTCGGGTCAGTCTTGCTGAGTACTTTCATACTCGGTGTTTGTGCAATGTGTGTGTTCAGCTCCTTCAGAAGGAGCCAGAAGGTGAATACATCAAGTCCTAGAGGATACGTTGAGTCCATATGCCTCTAGATGATTTCAAAAGCTTATTATAATAAGGCCAGTTTAACAATCAAACCCTATGACCGCAGGATCTATGTTTGAAAACTCTGTAGAATTGGTTTGCACTAAGGTTTGTGCTTATTGTGTAATAAATCTCATCTTGTTTTCCTGATCTACATTCAACATCTGTGTGTAATATTTGATGCTCCTATGCAAATGATCATGTATGCATATCTGAGACATGGCTGTTTAGTGGTTGAATCGGGTGAAATCCGATGGACTACCGGATTTGTTCCGTTTTAAGAGCGTTAGCTGGATTATCTTTGTGAAAAGGTGATTAGGCGCTCTTAAGCCGGAATAAATTGGGCAATTCCGCCATACCTGGTATCAATGTCATGCATAGAGAATCCGTCGGATATTGCAACAATAGTAGTTGTTTTGACTCTATTTTCAAAACTACAAAACCAGTCGAGTTGATAGATGGTGGTAAAGGTAACTTGTTACTATGGTATTACATTTCTGTCAAAACATACGATTTTGCAACAACGCACCCACGCCCAGGTAAGGATGGTAAGTGTTCATTGTTCAATTAATAGAAACTGATGTCATTCTTATGGCATCGGTTTGGTAGGACCCGTATGGCAATGATACGGGAAGTGAATACGTTACTTGTAATGTATGAAGCGTTGTCCATACAACGTTGAATGTATGGGCGCTACTCCTATAGTGAGTAGTGATGAATGAATATATTTGTGCTCTTATGCAGGTACCCTAATTTGCTAATCTTGTATCGCATGATCCTGTATCCATGTCTGAGACATGGCTATTTAGTGATTGAATCGGGTGAAACCCGATGGACTACAGGATTTGTTATGTTTTAAGAGTGTTAGCTGTATTATCTTTGTGAAAAGGTGATCAGGCGCTCTTAAGCCAGAATAAATTGAGCGGTTCCACCACAAATATGTCGTAGCATTTTACCCCTGAGTAATCTCAGGTGTCGTATTTATATTTCTGCATGGAAGGCGATAGTTATAGAATTGATAAGTTAATGATTTATTCTTGATTGAATGTTCAACTATATAGAAAGGGGTAAGATAATATATGGATAATAAGGTAGTGTGACACACAAGTTACTCAAGCTCAAACTCATGAAAAGTCTTAGGCAGGGAGAAAGGAAAAAGAACGCTACTCGGAACTTATGTACTTCTATCTAGATATACAGCTCATATTATACACTTACACACATAAACATGATTATGACCCAGCTCTAGGCTCCCAGGCACTCCCGGGAGAACCGCACATGATTGGCAGAGAAGCCGCCAGCCAACTCGGCTACTTTATGGACCTCCTACCGCCACTACCCGAACGGGGATGGTTACGCTGGATGGATAGGGCTGTCACCATCTGCCACCTACCTCATCTAACCATGGGATAGGACCGCATCCGGCAACACTAATTAACCCATACACCATGTCAACATTAACGAGCGATACTCTAGAATCCCGCATAGAGACCCCACCCTTCGGATGGACAGGCATCATACTAGAGCAAACATAAGAATACTAGAATCATTGTTGTGGCACTAGATTTACTCATCTAATCATGCAAGGTATAAGGTATGAATACAAACTAATCATGAAGCATATGTCTGACACCGCAGAATATAAGTCATGCGAATATATAAGAAGACAACTCTATTAGGAATATCCAGGAGTTACAAAGGAGAGGAAGAGCTAGACCCATACTGAAGACTCCAAGGCAAGCTCGGCAACCCGAAGATGAGCTACTTCACCCTAAACTCCACTAGCCTATGGACTAAGCAAGAGAGGAATAAGAGAATGAGCAACTTGTGGTGTGTCTTCATTTGAGCCCCCTCCCTTCATATTTATAGCTGTGTCCAGGAGTCTCTCAGCCGGGAAAACAATTGCAATCACCTGGAACTGCCATAGGGGAGCAATGAGGAGCTGCCACGTGCAAGGGGAAGGTTGGTGGCGCCAAGCCTTGTTCGACCGAATCAGTGGTTCGGCCGACCTAGCCAGGCCACGAACCGACCTTAGCATTTGCTGAGTGACTAGTAAGTGGGCCCCTAGGTCGGTGGTGCATGCCTTCACGCTATCCTAAAGCAGTTGCTTGCCCTGGTGGGCCCTTTAATTCATGAGAGGCTGAACGATGCGTTCTTATTAATCGATGTCTTTTGCCTTGGATTGAGGGGTGTGTTTTTCCCTCTAGTTCTGCTCAAGTCCCTGCATACCTATATTTTCCAGGGGACATATGGAATTGACATTATTTTGGATAAATATACGTGTATGAAATGTTAGTTCTCCTAATTTTCTGATCAAATTGACAGTCAAAATTGGTCCGTAACGAGCGTCAACAAGATCCCCCATGCTGTCCTTTGCTCATCCCGAGCAAAGCAGGACATTTTAGGTTGTTGATCAGAAAATTGCTATTACCCATTACCTCGTCGTGCTGTGTCTTGAAGCGAAGGTGATCTCCGTGAGGTTGAGTAAATTGGCGTGAGTACCCAATCCTTGTGACCTTAGTCATCTGTGGGGCTTATTGGGTTCTCCTTATCTTGAGCTATTGAGAGTTAGAACAGCTGATAGAGCAAGACTTACCTTTTCTTTGTTCAATAATCCATCTAGAGGTTTTCTTTTGAATTTTTGAAAATAAAGACCGAATTCCTTGAATGAATCTATATGATCGCTCAATGTGTATAGAACCTCACTAGGGCATTTTCTTGAATGAATCTAAAGCTTTTGTATGGCTTAAGGTATGGAAATGACAAGGCATACCTATATTTCATATATTGCAAGGAAAAAAAGAGTGGATACATAGAGAAAAAAGTCACGAAACAAGATCTAGATGTGCACGTGTGTGGATGGATGATGGTATGAGTACTCCATTTATATGACAACTCTCTCCTATTATTATTATTATTATTATTATTATTATTATTATTATTATTATTATTATTATTATTATTATTATTATTTGTTATTATTATTATTATTATACTTTTTTGGGCATGGCTAACCTTTTTCTTTTTTCTCTTTTTTTTGAGTCATGCTTCTTAGCATGTCTTTCCTTTTCTTTGGTATAGCCATGTCTTCTTTCAGGGAACATTCAAAGAGAGATCATAAAGCATATGGAGTATTTATTCTGTGGACGGATGGAGTTTGCTAATTCCCGGTGTAGAAATTTTTTTATGGATGTGGAGTGTGTGTGATTTTGATCAAGAGAGTATGAAAGCATTTCACTAGGGTCACAACAATTTGAAAAGCTCAATGAAATAGCAAGCAACATATGTATATGATTTCCAATGTATATGACATATGGCTCTGGTAGAATTTCTAGCATCATTGAGGAACTTGTTATTCCCTTTTATTTGAAAATAAAGACTCCAGACATCATGTCTTACTTAGAAAGAGATTAATAAGCTCTATCTACCATATCTGTGTTCACAATAACCTAGACACAGATGAAGCATTTGCAACCCACAAGATTTTCATGTCCATGGCAACGTTTAAACAGCCAACAAACTCAAACTTAGGAAAAACACTAAGATTAAGACTATTCAAAACAAAGGAACAAGGTCATAGAATCTATTCATCATTTCAATTTAGGAAACCTAGAGCATTCTTACCCCGCATATTGTAAGGAAATTAAGAAGAAAATATTTTTATTGTTTTTATAGATTTTATTTTTATTGAAAGCAGTAAAGATACAGTTTACCTAGCGGAGATCCTCCCCGAAGCTAGCTCTTGGTTTAAGGTCTGATGAGCAGGACCCTCTCCTTATCTGTTCAACTCGAGGTCAATTCGTCCGTACCTCAAGGGGTGTTGAGGACCGTGTTGACGGCCTTTACTCACCCATTGTCCGTCAACTTCTCGTGAATAATTCAGAGTTTTGCATTATGTTCCATACATATTTTATTTAAACTAATAAAATTCCACAAGTTTTGGATGAGTTGTCTATGCAGGAGCAGGTGTACAAAAAATGAGCCGAAACGGGGATAAACCCAGGCCGACCGGCCTACGCCAGGCCGGCCGGCCTGGCACTGGCCCCAATGGCCACGTCACTGATCTAGGTGCAAGGAAACATAGCTAAGTTGGTTAAGAGTCGTGCACTTGAAGTCGGTTCAATCCGAGGACCCGAAAGGCTTCAACCACGGATTCAAGAGCCCACCTGCATGCACAAAGGCGGTTAAAACCGAAAGGGCAACTGTCATCGACCAATTCAGATAATTCTCAACCATCCAGCAGAAGGCGGTGCCACTTGGCACCACACCCAGGCCGGCCGGCCCCACCTGGCAGCCTCAGGTGCCCAGTCTTTGCGTGGAAGTTAAGAAACTGCCAAGGTCGCGTGCAGTTGAGGCGCATGTCTAATTACCGACCTTCCATTGCTATAAATAGGCCCCTCATCCTCACTGTAGACGTACACTAAAGGATTTCTCTCTTCACTTCAGTTCTAGAGTTAGGTTTAGTAGTCTGTGAGTTAGAGTCGAGTCGACCTTGTCTCAGGATTCCGGAGTCATCCTCGGAAGTCTGGTATAAGCTCTAGTATCCTTCCTTTGACTTTATCAATATAAGTTATCTTCTTTATCTTTTCGATTCAGCTTTATTCTCCACATTTATTTATCTCTTTCCATGTCTTAAGCTTGTGTGCGGAAGTTCTATCCTTTAGCTTAGACTTTGTTCTGGTCTTAGTTTATCAGGATCTTATCTTGCGGGTTTTCTCGCCCGAACTAGGGAGCTCAAGTCAGTTCCATAGGTTGAGGGGGATTTCTCTTGAAGGCCTCAAGAGAAATCCTAACACCGAGTGGAGGTGTGGTGTCTGACTTAGTGTTAGCTAGGAAGTGTGTTCCACCCCACGGAACTGTGTGGTAGGAAGCAGGTGGTGACAGCCCTGTCCATCCGTTGTAGTCCACCACGTTCGGGTGCTTTCATAGCAGTAGATTGTTGACGCCATTTGACCCCGCTCTCATCCCTTTCCGAGGTCCTTCCTCGTCCGCCGCCGAAGTAAGTTCTGGTCTCCCGATAGCTAGATTTAGGCAAGGTTTGATCTAGAGAGGTTAGCTCGATAATTCAGAAGTGTTTTAGTAGTCTTTCTCGCTTGTTGTCCTTCCAGCTGCATACCACTCTAAGGTAGAGTCTCCTGTGTGTCACTCGGTCATTGCCTTCCCACCTATCCTTTTTATCTATCTGGCCTACCCTGCTATCTAGGTGGTGATTACCTCTAGTAAAATTTACCATCCATTCGATCGATACTCCGAGACCATAGTGCTTCCCCGTGGAAATTCGATACCCTGGAATACTCCAAGGTGAAGTGCTACAGCGGTGTATTCAGTGCGCTTGCGGAATCTCTATTCTATTTGGCATAAGAAACGCCAACAAGCATTTACGGCACCATTGCCGGGGAAGCAATTTGGTGCTAAGATATCATTGTATTCGGTAAATTTTATTGTTTTATCACCGCTAGTTTTAGCGGGCTTACCATTGCTCTCTTTGTTTTTGTGATATATGCAGAGCAGTGCATGACCGATTTTGACCTACCAAGACTATTCAAAACAAAGGAACAAGGTCATAGAATCTATTCATCATTTCAATTTAGGAAACCTAGAGCATTCTTACCCCGCATATTGTAAGGAAATTAAGAAGAAAATATTTTTATTGTTTTTATAGATTTTATTTTTATTGAAAGCAGTAAAGATACAGTTTACCTAGCGGAGATCCTCCCCGAAGCTAGCTCTTGGTTTAAGGTCTGATGAGCAGGACCCTCTCCTTATCTGTTCAACTCGAGGTCAATTCGTCCGTACCTCAAGGGGTGTTGAGGACCGTGTTGACGGCCTTTACTCACCCATTGTCCGTCAACTTCTCGTGAATAATTCAGAGTTTTGCATTATGTTCCATACATATTTTATTTAAACTAATAAAATTCCACAAGTTTTGGATGAGTTGTCTATGCAGGAGCAGGTGTACAAAAAATGAGCCGAAACGGGGATAAACCCAGGCCGACCGGCCTACGCCAGGCCGGCCGGCCTGGCACTGGCCCCAATGGCCACGTCACTGATCCAGGTGCAAGGAAACATAGCTAAGTTGGTTAAGAGTCGTGCACTTGAAGTTGGTTCAATCCGAGGACCCGAAAGGCTTCAACCACGGATTCAAGAGCCCACCTGCATGCACAAAGGCGGTT
This sequence comes from Panicum miliaceum, assembly GCA_032594955.1. Lineage (NCBI taxonomy): Eukaryota > Viridiplantae > Streptophyta > Magnoliopsida > Poales > Poaceae > Panicum > Panicum miliaceum. The sequence continues at coordinate 18,030,866 of CM064068.1, forward strand.
AAAACCGAAAGGGCAACTGTCATCGACCAATTCAGATAATTCTCAACCATCCAGCAGAAGGCGGTGCCACTTGGCACCACATCCAGGCCGGCCGGCCCCACCTGGCAGCCTCAGGTGCCCAGTCTTTGCGTGGAAGTTAAGAAACTGCCAAGGTCGCGTGCAGTTGAGGCGCATGTCTAATTACCGACCTTCCATTGCTATAAATAGGCCCCTCATCCTCACTGTAGACGTACACTAAAGGATTTCTCTCTTCACTTCAGTTCTAGAGTTAGGTTTAGTAGTCTGTGAGTTAGAGTCGAGTCGACCTTGTCTCAGGATTCCGGAGTCATCCTCGGAAGTCTGGTATAAGCTCTAGTATCCTTCCTTTGACTTTATCAATATAAGTTATCTTCTTTATCTTTTCGATTCAGCTTTATTCTCCACATTTATTTATCTCTTTCCATGTCTTAAGCTTGTGTGCGGAAGTTCTATCCTTTAGCTTAGACTTTGTTCTGGTCTTAGTTTATCGGGATCTTATCTTGCGGGTTTTCTCGCCCGAACTAGGGAGCTCAAGTCAGTTCCATAGGTTGAGGGGGATTTCTCTTGAAGGCCTCAAGAGAAATCCTAACACCGAGTGCAGGTGTGGTGTCTGACTTAGTGTTAGCTAGGAAGTGTGTTCCACCCCACGGAACTGTGTGGTAGGAAGCAGGTGGTGACAGCCCTGTCCATCCGTTGTAGTCCACCACGTTCGGGTGCTTTCATAGCAGTAGATTGTTGACGCCATTTGACCCCGCTCTCATCCCTTTCCGAGGTCCTTCCTCGTCCGCCGCCGAAGTAAGTTCTGGTCTCCCGATAGCTAGATTTAGGCAAGGTTTGATCTAGAGAGGTTAGCTCGATAGTTCAGAAGTGTTTTAGTAGTCTTTCTCGCTTGTTGTCCTTCCAGCTGCATACCGCTCTAAGGTAGAGTCTCCTGTGTGTCACTCGGTCATTGCCTTCCCACCTATCCTTTTTATCTATCTGGCCTACCCTGCTATCTAGGTGGTGATTACCTCTAGTAAAATTTACCATCCATTCGATCGATACTCCGAGACCATAGTGCTTCCCCGTGGAAATTCGATACCCTGGAATACTCCAAGGTGAAGTGCTACAGCGGTGTATTCAGTGCGCTTGCGGAATCTCTATTCTATTTGGCATAAGAAACGCCAACAAGCATTTACGGCACCATTGCCGGGGAAGCAATTTGGTGCTAAGATATCATTGTATTCGGTAAATTTTATTGTTTTATCACCGCTAGTTTTAGCGGGCTTACCATTGCTCTCTTTGTTTTTGTGATATATGCAGAGCAGTGCATGACCGATTTTGACCTACCAAGCAACTTTACTATAGATCCAGAAAGAATTGGGCATATTATCTGACAAAGAACTGTCCCACCTTAGAAAAGGCTTAGCTTAGGAGAAAGTTTGTCAACGTCTGTCTCAACAATGGCTCAGAAGACACTCCATCAGTACTCGGCCCCATCTAGCAACCATATCCCTACTAGTTTGGACAATACCCAAGGCACTGACGGTTTCGAGCTGATGACTAGACTTGTCAACATGGTCCAAGCAAACCCCTTCTGTGGAAAGGCAACTTAAGATGCCAACACTCACCTCCAGAACATCATGGAAGTGAGTAGCACAATCAATCCCAAGGGCACTACACTGGACAACGTTCGCCTTCGTCTGTTCCCGTTCTCTTTGCTGGGGAAAGCAAAGACGTGGTTCTACACCAACAAGGCAGACTTCACCACATGGAATGCCTGCTCCAATGCATTCCTAGCCAAGTATTTCCCAGTGGGCAAAACCAATGCCCTCAGGAATAGGATATCAAGTTTCCAACAACTCCAGGATGAACCATCCCGGAAGCTTGGGAAAGACTTCAGGACTACATAGTAGCATGTCCACACCATGGCATGTAAGAGTGGCTCATCATTCAAAACTTCTTCCATGGCTTGAGTCAGCGAACACAAGATCACATCGATGCAGTAGCAGGAGGAGCATTCCTCTCTCTGGATGTTGCACGAGCCAAGTCGCTCATAGACAAGATTGCCTCCGACCAGAGTTAGAAGGGAGACAGGCAACCAGCTTGCCCGAAAGGAGTACGCCAGATCGACAGTGTAGATATGCTGGCTGCCAAGATGGATCTCCTCATTAAGAAACTGGAATCTCCAAATCAAGAGGTCAACCAGATCATGGACTCTCGGATCACATGTGAGACATGTGGCGACACTGGGCATTCGGGCAACAGCTGCCCAATGACACAGGAGGATGTGAATTTCAATGGGAACAATCATCCCAATAATTCAGCATATCGTCCTCAACAGCAAGGGTGGAGCTCCAAGACCAACCTCCCCTTCGGCCAACAACAAGGTAACGGTTTTAATAACAATTTCCAACCATCTTTCAAAGATCTAATGTACGGCCAAAAACAAATTAATGATAACATTAGCAAGAAATTTCAAGCTAATGATAAATTTTGGAATCTCTGGCCGCACAACTAGAAAATTTCAATTCTGTTATTAAAATCTAGTTGAGCTTCAATAAAATGATAGAAACTCAGGTAGCTCAGCTAGCCTCATCCTGCCCTAACCCAAACACAGGGAAGCTGCCCGGGCAACCAGAAGCTAACCCAAAAGAGAAGGTAAATGTGGTGACTACGCGGGCTGGAAAGTCCACCCCTTCCGCAGGATGCAGGTTCACGGTGGGAGACCGTAACCGCCAGGGATACCATTGCTGAGGACGAGGTGCAGGAGGAGGCACACGGAAGCACCTCTGCTACCCATGGAGAGCTGAGGAGGCCCCGAGGGCTCCTCGAGAGTACTACAACACAACCGCCTTACCATTTCCAGAACGGAGAAGGAGGTCGGTGGCCGACGAGCAATTCGGCAAGTTCGTTGAGGTAATCAAGAAGTTGTATGTCAATATACCACTACTTGATGCTATGCAGGTACCTACATATGCCAAGTACATTAAGGACATTCTTGGAAACAAGAAGAACCTGCCAACCACTGAGGTAGTACAACTCACAAAAGTGTGTAGCGCAGCTATACACGATCCTCTCCTGAAGAAGAGGAAAGACCCAGGATGTCCCACCATCACATGCTCAATCGGGACTCAACATTTCAAGCATGCTCTCTACGACTTGGGAGCAAGCGTCGGTGTCATGCCAAAGGTAGTTTATGACAAACTCAACCATCATGCGCTTGCTCCTACTGCCATGTCTTTGCAGCTAGCGGACCAATCAGTTCGCTACCCCACGGGGATCGCTGAAAATATTCCGGTGAGAATCCGGAACTTTTTCGTCCCTGTAGACTTCGTCGTCCTAGACATGGCAATGGACACCAAGACCCCTCTCATATTTGGAAGGCCGTTCTTGAGCACGGAAAACGCACATATTGATGTGGGAGCTGGAGAAATCCAGCTCAACATCAAATGTCAGAAGGAGAGATTTGCCTTCAGACCAAAGGTGGAACAATGTTCTCAAGTCAAGATAGTTAACCAGAAGAATCAGTCCGAGAAAGAGCTTGATAACGAGCCTGAGAAAAGATCCAAGAAGAAACCGAGAACCTAGTCATCCCTTCCTTCGAGACCCTCATCGAATTCGTAGAATGCCTACGATTTCGGGAGCAGGAGATTAAGGTGCACAACCAATGGAACACAAAGCGAAGGATCCAGCGTAAGAAATTTCTAGAAACGGAGAAGAAAGAGGTTGAAACAGTTATGCCCACAAATAAAGTGTGGCGTAAGAAAGTGTCATCACCGATAGCAACTCCAGCAGGTGACGACAAACGAACTCAAGGTATGGAGAGTCCTGCTCCGGACTCGAAACCCGAGCTCTCGTCATGAGGTAACATGGTAGTTATCCATCTCTTCATTTGCATATAGGATAGTTTATTTTTCATTGCATTTTTGTTCAAGCATGGTATGTTTAAATTTTTGCAAAAAGCATCTTTATTTTTTCGAAGTTCATTTTCATTCTACACTGCATTTAAAAATAAAAAAAAATAGGCGGATATGCAGGCCAGCCGGCCCCACCTTGGCCGGCCAGCCCCACTTGTCATCCTCTGGCCAGGGTGCAGCTCGTGGGCATTCCACTAACGTGCAGGGACAGGGATCATGGTGCATTGCACCAATGATCGTGCATGTGGAGGGCCATTTAACCCCATCATGGATGGTTGGCCTCTCTCTCACCCCACACGTCCCGTCGTGCAGAAATTCACCCAGGGGCACATGCAGCAGTGGAGCATGATGAGGAGGAGACGTGCTGGCAAAGGACAAGCACGAGGGAGCACAGACACAGGCCGTTCAGCCCCATGCAGGCCGGTTGGCCTCCTCTCGTCGTTCGTGTCCCACTAGCACTGACGGTATCCACTACCACCTAACACTCTACGGGTAGACCGGTGTGCTGGAGCTCGCTGCGCTATCCGGGAGCCGACCGGCCTGGCCCAATCCAGCCGACCTGCCCCTACCGCGCGCCTATAAAACCTGACGCTCCCGACGTTCCTCGATGTACCAGAAGCTCAGGTACTCATGCCCTTTCCCGAGCTCGATTACCATTCTCTCTCTAAGCATCTTTAGTTAATTAAGACCTTGGGCTAATTAAGTGAAGTGCTTAAGTACTAGCACCCACAAAAAATAGAATAAAATTAGTGCTAAACCCTCGCTTTAGACACAGAAAAATACCAAACACATTTCCCTTTCCGTATGAACAAAACTCTTGGCGCTTCGAACGAGAACGTTTGTGGTGGTTAATCCCCCACAAGGACGACTAACGACTAGCCTGTTTGTTTAGTCCTTCAGGTATTCTTGTGTGTACGCTAACCTCGGCCTTGACAAGGTTCAGCCGTTCCTTGAGCTTGGTACACAGACCTCTGCGGAAGCGATCATGCTTCTTAGCATCAGTGTCAGCATGATAGCCTCCGTACTGACTCAGATTGTTGAAGGCCTGAGTATACTGAAGTACGGTGCGGGTACCCTGAGTGAGAGCCAGAAACTCATTTAGCTTTCTTTCCATAAGACCTTCTGGAATATGGTGTGCCCGGAACACAGTTTTGAATTCATCCCAGGTGACAACATGATTAGCCGGGAGCACAGCAAAGTAGTTGTCCCACCAAAGACGGGTTGTATTGTGAAGCTGTTGCTCGGCAAAATGAGCCTTGTTTGCATCCGAACATGGGACCACAAGTAGAGAAAACTTGGACTCGATTGTGCAAATCCAAGCGTTCGCATCCAAGGGCTCCTCCGTCTTGTGAAACAAAGGAGGTCGAGTCCCAAGGACGTGTAACCGGCAGCTTGAGGTTGGTGGGCATTGTGCCCACCCTGCTGATGGTGCTGCTGCTGCTGAAGTAGCTGCACTTGAATCAGCTGACGAAGCAACTCGGTTTGGGCGGCCATTACTTCCACCAAACTAGGTGGTGGAAGTGGCGGCTGTAGCGATCCGCTACCACTAGCACCAAAACCATCAGGGTTACCACGGGTTGCTCCAACCATCTGAAATGTGAAGGTTTATCATTAGCAACACGATCCATATTACTTGCATGATTCAATAGGACCAGCGCAGAAAGATGTAGAACTCGAAAGATTATAACTAATCTATGGATAGAACGCTACTGGTAACGAGAAAATTCATAATTTTTATTCTGTTCATTCAAATCCTTTAGAATTTTGACAGTTCCTAGAAAATTTAGTGTTCTACAAGTTTAGAATTCATCTCAGAGGCTAAATCAATGTTTAAGATGGTTGAAAAGTTCAGTCTTTGCCTCTCTGTTCTGGCTTTCAGCAGGCCGAGCTATAATAATTTTTTTTGCCTATAACTCAGACTAGAAGAGTCCAATGGTGCTGAAATTTTGTGAGGATTCAGGTCAAAACATTCCTGGAAACTTTGGTATTCAACTTGTCTCCCAGAAGAATCACCTTCAGGTGATAAAAGTTTAAACAAAATCCTGCCATAGGATACGAACTGGACAATGGAAGTCTAACATTTCTGGAAGCAACTTCAAAACTCCATAACTCCAAATTGAGTAATCCAGAAATTCTCAAGCTTCAGTAAAATTTTCCTAGGATGATTGTGTACAACTTTGCTAGTTAACCCTTGGGCTGGATCAGACTCTAAGATGGTCATATCCTTAAAGATTTCCATGCTCTCTACTCGGAAATTTCAGTGAACAGAGAGCCAATGTTTTATGCACCAGGGAAAATCTACTTAACCAAAAATTACCAAATTTTAATAGTAGCTTCCTGAGTACTTTTTCAACAAATTTTGTGTTGAACACATCTGCAGAAAACTGCACTAAGAGGACCTAAACTTTTATGTGGCCGAAGTGCTCATTCTAGACAGAAAACTGACCTATCAAGATTTTTGTTGTTTCTCACTATCTATATGTCCAGAATTTTTCAAATTTAAACAGGAGATAGAATATAAATTTTGGAACAAGACTTTCAACATGAACTTCTACAGAATAGATCATTTTCTATGCTCAATAAATTCACCTTTCCAGATATGATAGAAATATGACAGATTTGCTAGAAAATCCTTATGTGACATATTGTGCACGCATGAACCTTACCACTCTCAATCAACACATTCTCTATTTCATATATATATGATCACGATGCATGCACGTCCTATTCATCCTCACAAAATAAAACAATTGCCAAATAGCTTTAGTCTTATGGGGTTAGTTTCGGTGTCATACACAATACGTCTCTCACTATAATAGCTAGTCGAAATTCTCTAACCGTTTTTTAACTTATCGTAATCTTGGTAAGTGTACCTGCAGAAGATTGACAGAGCATATATATATCCATTGAACCTTTAATGCCAGCACTAATGAAACCATCCGCAATCATTACCGCTCACTATAGAAACGACATTCGTACAATTCCCGCCGTACAGACGATGTTAACATACGCTATCAAGATAGCGTATTCACGGGGGTACCGTCTTGAGACGGAGGCATGAACAGCGATCACCGTACCCTGCGCCAAACCTTCTACTCCCTATATAATCAACTAATAGTTGGTATATTGGCAGCACCTCAAGTAGGCCACTGCTTGAGGGCAGCGTTCGGCTCGCATCACTGATAGGAAGGCCAAGCTATCTCAATTGGCTGAGAATTCTTACCTTCTTACCTTAGCGATGAGTGCGTCGTTACAGAATTTAAGGGTCGGTTGTGCTGAAAAGTAAGTTTTGACATAAAGTAATGTGCTTGAAGTCATTTGATAATAAACATAAGTTAGACAGCCACCTAGTAACTTTTCCATAATCTCCTAGAGCTTTACGAACTACGTACCATTCTTAACGAACCAACGCATTTTGCAAACACGATTTTTGTGATCAAATTTTATGAAAAAGAGTGTTTAAGGCTTGTCATACTCTTCGGTGTATGCATTTCGGCTCTGATACCAGTTGTGGCAGAACCGCCCAAATTAATCTGGCTCAAGTGCGCTAACCATCACCATGAGGTCAATCAGGGTTAACTCGCACTTCAAACGGAGTAATCCATAAGTCTGTCAGGTAACCTCCCGATACAACCATGGGTTTGCCGATCGAAACAACACATACAAAGTACTCACACGATGGTAAACCCAGAGATTACAACATTCCATAATTTTACATCACAGGGTTTAATGAAAATTTATTATTACAGACCGAGTTCGAATTCGAAAAACAAAGTAGTTCAGAGTTCAAAAGTAGAAGTTCTTCAGAGTTCAATGCAGCAGAAAAACAATGATAAACTACTCAACATTACATGATGTCTCGATGAAGCCCGTACAAGACATCACTCGGCATTATCATCATTGGCCGGGAACGCATCCCATTCCACCGACCAACCAGGAGGAAGAGTACACGGCCAAGTCAAACTAGCAACCATGTCCTCAAAAGTATCACCTGAAAACAAAACCACAAGCAAGGCTGAGTATACTAATACTCAGCAGGGCTTACCCGACTAGTGGAATATACTTCGCCGACTCCTAGACATGCAAGGCTTTTGGCTTGAAGCGTTTGTTTCCCCGAAAAGCATCTACAAGTAGGTCCTTACTTTCAAATTTTAGCTCCAAGTTCTAGTTTCCTTAACCATTCTAGGTAAGCAAGTATCCAATATCATACATGGTGAAAGAATTAATTTGCATCCAACAAGATTAATCATTATCATTGTTCCTCTTCTTACTCTATGTGGTAAAAGTATTAAGCGGTCTCATATACCGCGAGAAACGGACGATTCGAATCGAATTTTAACCTTGCAAGGGAAACCTAACACACACGCACGTGAGTACTCCCAGAGTTCACACGCACAACTTTTCTCCTTTCTTTCCAGGGTTGTGGGTCAGGGCCACCCTCCGAGAGTACAAGAGCCCCATGCCACGGTACGGCGCCGGGTCGTGACTACTCATGCACTCGCCATATGAACATCGGTCCGAAGTTCGAGGGGTGGAAGGTATGTCCACTTGCTGGGCCAATCAGATACTTAGCTTACCGATTACCATATTCTCGGCATGTGGCTAGTACGTTCAAACGCTTAACCACCACTACCACACACTGCGGCCTTGGCATTTTTCACTAAACAAACGGGTCCTCAAACATCAACATGAACATCGCACCATAGCCCCGTCTGTTGACCTTATGATTGCAGCATGTAGTAAACATTCAACTCCTATATTGTCGCGAGTGACAAGAAATCACTCGACTTCTACCGGGTCCTATTAGCATAGCATTCTATCGAACCTTACATATAGTATTCAAAACATGGGTACCTAGGATCATGCAACTAAGTTTTCATTCAACTCCTATGAACTTAATGCACAAGTAGATAGAAACATAAGTTGCATATAAATTGAAAGTAGGGGGATTCATGCTCCGGGGCTTGCCTTTCTGAGCTAAGCTAGCCTTGGGCTCTTCCAAACTTTGATTCGGATCTTCGACAACTTCAGTTAGATTAACTTGTGCTTCGCGCTGCTCACTCTCGGACTGAGGCAACAGCTCGTACGTTCCGTCAGCGAGAGGTAGTCGATTCTATATGAATGCACGAGTATGATTTGTAGTGATGTAGAGATTTGTAGCTTATTTCACGATAAAGTTGTAATCCAATAAAACTTCATGTTTTATCATAAATCATTGTTCTTTACTGTTCCTTGGGTAGCCATTTATTGAATATAACTTAGATCAATTAATCTTATTATATAGATGTGTGTTTTTTCATTTATAAAAGTTATCTTTCAAAGAGCAAGTATGAAATATTCATAGTCCCTGCTAGAAACATTTGATGGTGTTGATATTTTTGTACAAGATACCACTCTGAGCATCTAGATTACTATATAAATTTCAGCTCTTTATATGCAGCAGATTAAGTATGAAAAATGGAATAAACAGCTACTGGTAGAACTTAGTTATTTTTATATAGAACAACATATGCAATTATTGATGCTAAAATTTTTACAGGGTGCTAATATATCCATATAAATGTTTGTAATTTTTTCAGATTTTATTGTGCATGATACAGAGCATAAGAAATAAGACAAGTTACACCTACTTTAATAAAGATCTATTTCTACAGGAGGCTCTACAAGGTTTCTGTCCATCAAACCTTTTCTACAGCATGAGCTCCTCCAATATGTACCCTAGTAAAAAGATTAACATTTACCAAGTTAAGTAACTATTTATTAGGACTTAATGTACTTATATATCGACAAAAATAAAAGAGTGTGTTAAGCAGTAGCAATGAGCCTCAAAATTTTGCACTAGCCTTCATGTAGCAATTAGACTCTACTGTAAATATTCCACATACATATCTACAGTACAACATCGTAAACAAGTGCATCTACCGAACTATTTCCCAAATCAAGATTTATCAAGAACTATTTCTAGGAAACATTACTAGACTTGAAATGTTTACACAAGTACTATAATCACATTTATATCCTACCATAAAAATTTCATGTCATTTCATGGCCCTAAACATCAGTTATGAAAAAGACAAGTACAACTAGCTTTAAAACACTATTAAGCATAAATCCATTTCTACAGAAATGAAAAACATTTAAACGTAAACATATCATATTATGGTTCCAGGGTGTAGATCTATTCTCAAGGATTCCAAAAAGTCCTCATTTACCATTTTACGATTTTTCTATGTTTTTTGGTGGGTTTTACAAGTGACAGCTTTTATTTTAAAACGAGGTCTCGCAGATAGATCCCTGAAACTAGCAGAAAACCCCCTGGAAAGATTGCAATCGATGCAATGTCACCCCTGGTCGCGATTCATGGCGGGTGAGCCTCTGTCCGGCCGAAATCAGGCGACTAGGCTAGCCGGCGGCGAGGAGTAAGTCAGGGAGGAGAAAGAGCAGACCGAGGGCTACCTTTGGGTGGGTTTTGGTGGGTCGGGGTTGCCGGAGATGGTCTCCCCACGGTGAGCAGCGGCCGGCGGCGGTGGTGTGCCGCGGCGGTGGCGCTCCGGCGAGGGAGGAGGGCCACGGCCGGGCTGGGAAGCTTCACTGCGGCAAGGGGAAGCGAGTTAGGGGTTCGGTTCGGGCAGTGGGAGGCCGGAGGAGGGTGTTTGGCGTGGAGCTCGGTGGGGAGGCGGCAATGGCGGGCTGCCGTGCTGCTCGGGCGCGGGCAGGGCTCAGTGCAGCCCTTCTATAGGCGCCGGGAGGAGAGGAGGGAGAGGCTCTAGGAGGCGGCAGGGCTGAGGTGCTATTGGGCGAGAGGGGCGGCAGCAGGGGCGCGGCGGAGGCTCGGCCTTGTCGGCTCGTCGCGGCGCGGCCGGTAGGCATCGGCGGCCGCGTGTCCGCGGCTCGAGTGGGCGAGCTAGGCGGGGCTGCACGCGATTGGTTGGCGGCTAGTGCAGCGCAGGCATCGCTGGCCAGGTGACCGTCGGCCTCTGCTCGGTGGTCGGGGAAGGGAGGGGTCTGAACGGAAAACGAAGTGCAGTTTAGGAGCTGAAACATAAAAATATATTTTTCTGCAAAAATTGTGTAGCAGCTCAAAAAGTTTTGAATACAAAAGTTGTGTAACTTTTCAGGATCTACAACTTTTGTTTTAGATAAAAGTCCATTAGAGCTGTGGTTTAGAAGTTATTTCAAAACTAAATGAACTAGGATTGAATTCCCATTTTATATGTTTTAAAATTTGAATTAGTAAAGGTTTCTTTTGAGTGAACTTGATAGACCATAAAATATGATTTAGATTTTGATACTCCACTTGTCATGAAAAGTTGAGCATAATAGTAACTTATTCATGAAAGAATTTTATATGCACACATACATACCCATGCACCTACACACATATACACATGTATTTGTGACTAAAAGTTTTGTTTGAATTTTATTTATTCTTTATGCATGATGCTGTATGCATGATCTTGTTTTTTTTCAGTTTAAACACCTAGGGTGTCACAGTATGACTCGCTGGTATGTGGCGCCTGCGTTCTTCAGCTCGAAGGACATAGTCGTGTAGGTGTATGCTCCGAATGGGGTGATGAACGCTGTCTTGATCTGGTCTTCTTCCTTGAGGGCAATCTAATGGTAGACCGAGTAGAAATCAAGGAAGGAGAGCAGAGCGCAGCCGACGGTGGAGTCGATGACTTGATCGCATAGGAGCGGAAAAGGATCTTTCGGGCAGTGCTTGTTGAGATCAGTATAATTGACACACATCCTCCATTCATTATTATTATTTTTTAGAACAAGTACAGGGTTGGCTAGCCACTCAGGGTGGTATACTTCTTTAATGAAACCAGCCGCGAGTAGTTTTGCTAGCTCTTTCTTGATGGTCTGCCTCTTCTCGGGAGAGAAACGACGTAGTCGCTACTTCTTCAGAGTGGCCTTAGGATCGACTTTAAGGGCATCCTCGATCAACTTCTTGGGCACACCTAGAATATCCACTGGTTTCCATGTGAATATGTCTCGGTTGGCCCTAAGGAAGTTCACGAGCTCGAGTTCCTATTTGTTGTCCAAGTGCCCGCCGATCAGGGCTGTCTTGGATAGGTCGCCTTCTTGGAGCTGGATAGTCTGGATGCTGGCGTCGCTGGGGTTTGGCTTCACCCTCGACTGGCTTGGCTTCTTGTTTGCCACTTCCAGTTCTATTTCGGAGAGTTCTTGCACGACCGTGAGTACTTCGGATGAAGGCTCTGTCATGTGTGCTGTGGAGGCATACTCGATGGCCTCCTAGTTATAGTCATACGACTTCTGGATGTCACCACGGAGGGAGAGTACAACTGTCTTGCCCAGCATTTTGAGTACCAGGTAGACATAGTAGGGTATGGCCATGAACTTGGCTAGAGTTGGCCTGCCAAGGATAGCAAGGTATGATGATTCGAGGTTGGCAACATCGAACTTTATGTACTCCGTACGGAAGTTTGCTTCGTTCCCAAAGGTAACTGGCAGGGTGACCGAGCCGATCGGAGTAGAAGCGTTACCCGGGATGATTCCGTAGAATGCTGCCTTGCTGGGAGTGAGCATCTTGCTGATGTCCAAACCCATCTTCTTTAGAGTACTCGGGAAGAGCAGGTTGAGGCTGCTTCCCCCGTCGATGAGTACTCGTGTCAGTTGGAAGCCTGCCACAACTGGGTCGAGTACAAGCGGAAGTTTTCCCAGCTCGGAGAAGCTGGTCCATTGATCCTCTCTAGAGAAAGAGATCGGGACCTCGCTGTGTCTCCGGGGTCGCGGTATGGCTGGTTTGACTGATAGGATTTCACGCCGAATTAGCTTCTGTGCACGTTTGGAGAGAATGTTGTTGTCACCATCGAAGATGACATTGATGATGTTTGTGGGGTGCTGAAAGCCAGTGGGCCCTAACTTGTCGTTGCCTTCGTCCTTCTTGTCCTTGTCCTTCTCTTGGTCATCGGGAGGAGGCGCCTTGAGGGTCCTGCGGAGGGTGGAGAATTGGAACAATGTATGCTTTGACTTTGGGTGCATAGGGCACTGCTTATGGAGGACCTTCTCGAACTGTTCCTGAAGCTTCCCCGACTTCTTGGTTCGAGGGTTGCGCTCGACAGATGCCACCTGGTCTTCTAGCTTGCACTTTTGGGATGAACCTGAGTTGTTGTGCTGGCCTTTGTTGGGGCAGTTGTTGTTGTTGCCCTTGTCATTCCTGCATTTTGGTAAATGCCCGTTCTCCTCGTCCTCTTGATCCGCACATCACTGCATCTGGTCGCAGAGCTAGACCATGGTAGTCGGAAGGTTTCTTCCAAACTCACGGTACGTTTGCTTTGTCGTGAGGCCATTCCAGAAGTAGCAAATGACTTCCTCATTGGCGATGTTGGCGATGGTGGCGCGGATGTCGAATAAGCGTCGGGTGTACGACCTCAAGGTCTCGTTCTCCTCCTGTTTGACCTGCGACAAGTCATGTCGAGTACCTGCTTGGATCATGAATCCCTGGAAGTTATTGTTGGTATTTCTTAACGTTGACAGAATAATCCGCAACCGCACGGAGATACCGCTATAGCACTTCAGCCATGAGTATTCAAGGGTATCGTATTTCCACGACGAACGTAGGTACTAGCCTTCTAACTGGTTCATCCAAGGAAAAACAAGAGATATGTAGGCGAGGATGGAGAGGATTCATATGCATTTAGAGTTCTGGTAAAGAAAGGTTCAACCTCTACTAGCTTACTTCGGGCACCGGCTTACTCCTGGTCTGCCAAGAGTATCCAGCTATTAGCTCTACGCCCAACCCGAACGTGGGCTTTAACAAGATTGTCCGCTTTGTTCCTTACGTGGCTCGCAATGATGCGGAAAAGGCAAGACAATTCCATCAAGGCCTCAAACCTTCAATCAGGCACATGTTGGGAGCCTTCCCATTAGTTGATTTTCGTACCACGGTGGAGCAAGCTTTAGGAATTGAACTACAGGAGATGTACACGGATGAGATCCGCAAGTGCTCTAGTAGAGACCACATTGAGAGCAAGGGTCAATCTAGTGGTCCTGTGCATAAGAAGGATAAGTACCATCGCCATCAACCTTATCGTGGCAACTTAGAGCAGTCTCACACTTTAGGACAGAATAGTCCTCACTATCGTGCCATTCCTAAGTCTGGAATGGGGATGGTATGTTTTTGTTGTGGTGATCCACACCGTCGTAGGGATTGCACATGGTCGGGAGAATGCTCTTTGTGTGGTCAAAACCATAAGGATGTAGTATGTAGGCAGAATCCTAATGGCAAGATTCCTTGGGAGGAGATTTCTTCTTCAGCTTCAAGTGGTACAATGCAAATGTTGGCTACACCACCTACCACATACTTGCCAGCGCCCCCAACACAACAGTACTTGATGACACCTCCAGTGACTTCCCCAATAGTGCATACACCTCAATCTGGTGGATATTGCCTGCCACATGCTCCAACTCCTGCCCCTATGGTTCCATTCCATTATGTACCAAATGGTCTAACCACTGGGACTACTTCATCATCTCGTATACCAGGAGCACATGCAACCCCACCAAGGGATGGTAGAAACCGCGGAAATGTGATCACAGGTAACATACTAGTGATCCCTTCCTTGCTACAATTACTTTCTTCGTTTCTTAAGCCTTTGATGGGATATAGTAATTTCTTTTTGTAACATGATAGTGGATCGTAGTTTTGTGGTGTGAGAGAATTCGGGGACAAATTTCTTAAAGGAGGGAAGAATGTAACACCCGAGAAATTCTTGCATATAGCCATTGACCGGGCACCTTGTAGAAAGATGAGAAATTGACTTTTTTTGAACGATTGCTCTTTTGGATGATTCGAGACCATAGATGCGTGGAGCTCAACGAGACGAATCCATTTTACTACCCATATGTCTCGTTGAGCTGTCGGATGGGCAAGTGGCAAGATGATGAAGTTTGGTTATGTTTTGAAGAAAAGAAAAATAAATCCACGATGGACTAGTCGGTCACCTGTTTTTCCTCTCCCGTGGACCAGTTCGTGCGCCCGTTTGGTTTCCCTTTCCCCCTCCATTTAAACCAGCGGCTCCTCCCTTTTCCCTGTGTCTCTTTCTTCCTCACGTTGGTACATCTCTCCTTGGCTGCCCTAGACTTCGTCTCCTTGCCGATCTGTCGCTGCTGTCTAGAGTCTACACGACGGAGAGAACAGAAAAGAAGGAAAAGAGAGGGCTGCACAAACCCTAGGCCTTTGGGACCAAGGTGAGATATTTTCTAATCTAATACCCATGATTTGGATGAGATTTAGGGTCTGCAATGATCCTTTTACGTTGGATTAGTGGGGTGATTAGAGATTGATCTCGTAATCAGTATCTGCAGAATGACAAGATCTGGCTGTTTTTGGTTCATCGCAAGATTTGACCACTTTAGAGGCCGAATTAATTTTTGCGGATGTAGAAATATTTGTAGAGAACTCAGAAATATTTCAAGGAAGTCCTATTTCATAATTTTTGGCCTTATGGTTTAGGAGATATTACAGTTCAAAGATGACCATTTTGTTCTGACGAGTTTTTGGATAGTAGTAGATCTATTCTGTTTTCGATGTCCTTAATTGCAGAACCTGTTCTGTCCGTGAATACCAAAGTCGTAGAGTTTTTATCAATCTTTCCAGATTGGTATAGATCATAATGTTTGGTTGGACATAACTCCAGATACAGTCTTTCTAATTGGACTGTTAGACTTTTCTGTCAGATTCTTGACTCAAGGTTTTTACCATGATTTGGCCGTCCTATTGCACTATATCATAAAGATGAACAGAATGAAAGTTGTAGAGGAGATATTTGCAAATGGTCTAGTGAAGTTTCATAGTTTTTGGAGGAGCAGTTTAATAGTTAGAAATATTTTTCTAATGACTGTCAGAATTGCAAGCAGATTTCATTGCGCGACTTGGAGTGTTTTTAAGTGCAGTCTGGGCTCTGAATAAAAATAGTACGACTTGTCTATGTTGTACGGATTGTTCTGTAGATTTTAAAAATGTATTTGTTTTCTAGCATTGCTGTTGTAGATTTAAAGCTACAAAAATGACAAACAGCCCTACTGCTGTTACCCAAATCTATACGCGTTATTTTGTTCTGTATGACGGGTTGGGGAGTACTAGCGCTTTATTTGGTACTTGCGTATGTTTTTATAAATGTTTGTAATGTTTTTACTGAGCTTATGATGCTAAACAGGTGGTGCACCATTGGATCGAAGGCAAGTAAACGTAGCCGTGGTTTTTGCTACAACTTTGACTTGTTATTTATTCTACCTACGCATTAAAAATTTAGAACCTTACTCAAAGCAATATTTTCCCAATAATTTAATATTAAATTGTTTTGTAAATCTATTTATGTTGTCATATGATAAGATTTGTGATTTTCCATCATGAGGTAAGTCGTATATTCGTATATGTGGTTGTGTGTGGCACAAATGAGGAGCATACTTGCAATTGCACCATATCATTGCATCATATTGCATTTTGCACAGCATTCTTTGATGTCGCCATCTTATGGCCGCGACCGTACCGGTACAGCATCGTACGTTGCCCAAGGAGGGGTACAATGCAGCTTCATACCTTGTTGGGTATGGAGGCAGTGGACATATCATATGCATTACATTTGCATTCATGGTGACTTATATATTGAAGTATTGGACATTTACCGAGATGTGGATATGAGGTTCTATATCTTTTATGGTTGAGGCTTGTTTATTTATTTTCATTTGAGGTTGGATGTCTTAAATGTTTTTTTATCTCTGATTAAATTGTTGTCTAATGAACTTGTAGTTTAACTAACTTGTTAAAGCAGTTTGCTTGCTGAGATTTATTCTCACACCCTTTATCTTTTCAGGTGTTTGAGTGGATTTGCTTGAAGGGATGGGATTAGCAGCACTTCATCACATCATTACCTCTCTTTTATAATAAAAATGAAACCCTTGCCTTGCTGTTGTGGGCATTGAGTAGACCTTTGTGTTGAACCTTCTTGGCCTGTTAATCTAGAGTTGTGGTTTATCTTTTTCTCTTGTTCCTTTCTAAGGTGTTCTTTGCATGACAATGTATGGTTTCTCTTTGAATATCGTTGTATGTTGTTGCTTCCGCATTTTACTCTGTGTTTGTGGGGTTATGCTGCCGAGTTTTATACTTCGGCATGTGGGAAGGGGTGTTTAGTAACATCTTGGGCTTGTGTGGCGCCTGGGGTGTTACAGATACGAAGGACGGACAGGGTTGTCACCACCTGCTGCCTACCTCTCAGACCGTGGGAAGGGTAGCAAAAAAAGGCGACAACAAGCCTAGACACCATGTCTACGCTATCGATCACTACATCTAACCCCGCCAGACTCTGTCTAAAGACTTAAGTCCTCAGGCTAGAAGCAAACGTCTGAAGACGAACAATGAACCTGCAAGCAAGTAAAGAATAGAACATACTTAACCAAGACACTCACTGTTGGCGTTTCATATCATCATCACTTGGAAAGGTGTTTCCAGCAACGGTGCTAGAAATGCTATGGGGTATTTCTTAGGTTATAGAAAGATCCGCAAGTGCACCAAATACCGATGTAGCATTTTACCCATGAGCACAGGGTCATATTTATATTTCCGCAGGGAAGGTGGTGGTTATTGGAATAGATTAGTGTGTTGATTGGTTCTAACATGGATATTCTATTGAATAAAAAGGGGTAAAATAATATATGGTAAAGAGGTAGTGTGACACACAAGTTACTCAAGTTCTAACACTACGTCAAGCTTACAAGAAGGGAGAAAGGAAGAAGAAAGCTAATCTAAGTACTTATGTACTCCTAACTAAGCATACAATCTATACTAGACACTCATATACATACACATGATTAGTAACAGGCTCTAGGCTCCTAGGCATCACCGGGAGACTGCACAGGATATGGCTAGGTGGCCACTAGATCATCACAGCTATTTTATGCACCTCCTACAGCTACTACATGAACGGGGAGGGTTATGCTGAACGGACGGGGCTGTCACCACCTGCCACCTACCTCATCTAACCATGGTATAGAGCCGCATCCAGCAATACTAATTAGCCCAGACACCATGTCTACACTAATAAGCGATACTCTAATGCCCCGCACGGAGCCCCCACCATTCGGATGGACAGACATCACACTAGAGCAAACATATGAATACTGGAACCAATGCCATAGTCTAGATGTCTTACCACGTCTAATCATGCAAGATATAAGACCTAGATATAAACTAAGCATAGCATACACATCCAAATACACAGAACACATACTATACGAATACGCTAAACTAGAAGATAACTCTATTAAGGAATTTCAAATATTACAAAGGAGAGGAAGAGTAAAACCCATACCGAACACTCATAGGCAAGACTCGGGAACCGAAGAAGAGCTACTTCACCTAAACTCCACTATCCTAAAGACTAAGCAAGAGAGGAACTCGAGAAAGGCTTCAACTTGTGGTGTCTTTATTATTAGCACCCCCATCATATTTATAGAGGTGAGTGAGCGGGGTGTGCAGCTGCTCCTCGGCGTCCAATTGCCCAAAGTCTTGCCAAACCGACCTAAGGAACCAATGAGGAGCTGCCACGTCGAAGGAGGTAAGTCGGTTCATCCTGGCTCGGTCGGCCGACCTGGGCCTGGCTTGGCCTAGGTCCAGCTTCCTCTGGGTGGCTACCTTGTGGGCCCTGGTTGCTCCTGTGCGTGAGTGGGGTCTGTCCAAGGTTGGTTGCACGCTTTGGTGGCCACTTCAATCAATGGAACTCCATATGGCGTGCTCTGATTGGTCGACATCACTTGCCTTGGATTGAGGTGCTTATTTAACACTTGAATTCTGCTCAATTTTCCTACATTTCAAATTCTCCAAGGGGAATGTGGAAACGATATTATTCTAGATAAATATGCAGGTTAAGTATGCTAGTCATCCCAATTTTCTGATCAAATTGACGCTCGAAATTGGTCCATAGCGAGCGTCAACAAGAACCCCCAAGCTGTCCTTTGCTCGTCCCGAGCAAAACAGGACAAATCAGGATGTTGATCAGAAAATTGTTAGACTCATTACCTGCTGTCGTGTCAAGTCTAAGACATAGATGATTTCCTTGGAAATGAGTGATGTTGGCATGAGTACCTGGCCCTTGTTACCTTCATCATCTATGGGGCTTATGAGCTTCTCCTCATCTTGAGCTGTTGAGAGTTAGAACAGTCGATAGAGCAGTACTTACCTTCCCTTTGTTCAACAATCCATCTGGAGATTTTTCTTTTTGGAAATATTAAAACAAGACTAAGTTCCTCGAATGATTCACTCAGGTCGCTCAATGGTGTTTGAATCCTTACCATGGCACTTCTCCTTTCTCATAACGAAAGCTTTTGTGGAGCTCAAGGTATGGAATGGATGAAGCATACCTGCATTTCATATATTTCCAAGACAAAGAGTGGATCCATGGAGAAAACAAGTCATATCCCATGATCAAGAGGTGCATGTGTGTGGATGGATGGAAGGTATGATTACTCCTTTTTGGTTTGTGATCTCTTTCCTCTTTATTTTATTTTTGTATTTTTCTTTAGACGTGGCTATCCCATTCTTTGGCATGCCATCTTTTCTCTTTTTCTCTTCTTTTTTTTCGGGGATGACCAAGTCTAATTCTTTTTCAGGGATAACATGAGGAGAGACCACAGACTTCATGGAGCATTTATTTGATGGATGGATGGATTTGCTAATTTCCAGTGTAGGAATGTCGCAATGGGTGTAACGTGTGCGTGATCTTGATCAAGAGGATATGAAATAGCAAGCAGGATATGTATAGGGTTTTTCAATGTAAATGACATATGGCTTTGGTAGGACTTGGAACATCATTGAGGAACTTGTCTTTCCCTTTTTGAATTTTTGAAAACAAAATACTCCAGATATCATGCTTCACTTAGATCAAGATTATAAAGCTCCATCTTCCATATCTAAACTCACAACAACCTAGACTTGGATAAAGCATGTGCAACCCACGAGATGTTTGGGTTCACGGCACAAAGGTTTAAACAGCCAGCAAACTCAAACTTAGGAAACACCATGCTTTAGGACTTAAGCAAGACATACAAGCAAGAGCATAACAATTATTCATCCTTTCAACTTAGGAAGACTGAACATTCTTACCATGCAAATGGATAACGGAAATTAAAGCAGGAAATAATTGTTTGGTTTTCTTAGAGTTTTTATATCTTTATTGAAATCAGTAAAGGATACAATTCACTTGGTGGAAGGTCTCCCCCAAGCTAGCTCTTGGTTTAAGGTCCGATGAGCAGGACCCTCTCCATACCTTTTTAACTCGAGGTCAAATCATCCATACCTGGAGAGGATGTCGAGGACGATGACGTCTTCTTCTTTCTCCCACACCTTCTTGGTCTTCTTCTTTGGTGATGTCGGTGGTGTGGGAGGCAGATCATCTAATGGGGACCATGGTTCTGCCCAAAGCCCATTTCCTTCATGGTCTTGATGGATCAAGTACATGTTTTCTTCCTTGGTTTGAAACCAGAATGTCATCTTTCTACCCATGATTCAGAGATGAATCTTCCCTGTTCCGACAATTATCCGAGCCTTGGTGTCTCTTAGGAACGATCGCCCAAGAATGAGCGATATTCCCAAGTCTCCTTCCATGTCCAGGACTATGAAGTCCGTGGGGATGAACGAGTCCTTGACTTGGAATAAGAGGTTCTCTACGATTCCCTCAAGGTACCGGATTGTTGAATCTACAAGCTGCACACATATACAAGTCGGGGACAATGCAGGGTATCCAAGATTTTCGAATGTTACCTTGGGCATAATGTTAACACTTGCTCCAAGGTCGCAAAGAGCTTGCTCAAAGTGACAGTTGTAGATGGAACAACTGATCACCGGGTATCCTGGATCTTCCATTCTTGGTGCTATTAGCTCACCTCGCCACGCCCTGCGTGGGCGTGCAAGATTCCCTACATAGATAGGTAGAAATGTCCTGCGCTGGCTTACCCCAACATGTGCTTATGGCATTTACTCTTTCCAGGGGAGCCTCGGGTTGCCCCGGGCTCTTCCCAGTCTCTGTAGAAGGAACAACGGCAGCCAACTGAGCTAGTTGAGTTTCAAGCGTCTTGTTGAGGCTCTGCTGGTTCTTGAGTGTAGAGGAGATGCCATCCATCTTCGTTTAGATGGTTTCCAAGGTCTTGTCGTTAGCAGCAAGCTTCTTTTGAATCGCTTCGTTGGTCTTTGCTTGGCTTAAGATAAGATCCTTCAAGGTAGGTTGGTTAGGATTAAACGAATTTGAGTTACCATTACCTCCTTGGTAGTAAGGGCGCGACTGGTTCCACCCCTGACCTCCTTGTGGACGAAACCGTTGTTGTTGTTCATGTACATGACTTCTTCCAGAGTTTTGGGGCAGTTGTTCCCCGAATGTTCGACGTTCCCACAAACCTTGCAAGTCATACGAGAGTCTAAGGTTTGAAGTACCTGAGTTGGAGCCTTTTCTTGGGGGCGTTCATCAATCTTCTTAATGAAGAGGTCGAGCTTAGCGGCGATCATGTCTGTCTCCTTGACAGAGTGCATGCTCCACTAGCGAGGTATGAGACGTTCGTCGTTCCAACCTTGGTTGGACACCATCTTCTCGATCAAAGTCTTGGCCCTGTCAACAGTTAGCGAGAAAAAAGCACCACCTGCAACAGCGTCTATATGATCACGGGCTGTTGGAGTCAGCCCGATGTAGAAGTTCTGCAAAATGAGCCAAGCGTCTATCCCATGGTGAGGACATGCTAGGATGTACTCCTAAAGCCGTTCCCAAGCTTCAGTTATTGACTCATTTCACGCCTGCTGGAAACTGGAAATCCT
The DNA here is from genome assembly GCA_032594955.1 of Panicum miliaceum. NCBI lineage: Eukaryota > Viridiplantae > Streptophyta > Magnoliopsida > Poales > Poaceae > Panicum > Panicum miliaceum. The sequence continues at coordinate 18,052,607 of CM064068.1, forward strand.
TCCCCGAAGGGCATTGGTTTTACCCAACATAAAGAACTTCTTGAGGAATGCCTTGGCACACTCATCCCAAGTAGTTACTGCACTTCTGTTGGTGTAAAACCACTATTTTTCTTTCCCCAGAAGGGAAAACGGAAACAGAAGGAGTCGGATTGCATCCTTCGTGACTCCCTTGATGAAAAAAGTGCTACACATTTCGAGGAAATGTTGGAAATGTGCATCGGTATCCTCATTGGCCTTGCCACAGAATGGGCTGGCCTGCACCATCATAATGAAATCCATCTTGATCTCAAAATTCTCAGCTTCAGCATTCACATTTGGCCCGATTAGGATATTGTCGGCCGAAGGAGCTGAGAAGTCACGGAGAGTCTTCTGAGCCATAGCCTTGGAAATTGATGGTGCGATATTGACTGTTTCGCCTGTCGAGAGTGAAATCTGAGGAGGAACAACATGGGGTCGAGCTCTTCTCAAAAGTGACTCTGGATTGTGAGTGAAATTTTGCGGTAGATCAAAACGAGTCATACACTACCCTGTCTTCACACAAAAGAGAAGACAAAGACAAGTTAGCCTGTTTAGACAATTGAATACAATTTTAGAAGTTCATCAACCACTTGATCTATTCTTTTAACTAGTGCCTTCCCCAGCAACGGTGCCAAAAATGCTTGTTGGCATTTCATAGCGTCATCACTAGGATAGGTGTTTCCCAGCAATGGCGCCAGAAATGCCATGGGGTATTTCTTACGTTACTGTGGCAGAACCACCTGAATTAATCCAGCTCAAGCGCACTAACCATCTGTTGACGCCAGATTTTGACACGTGTTGAATCGGCGTCAGGAGGAGAAGATTGGCCGATGCAGCAGATCTGAAAGCTACAGTGAGGAATCGGCCGATTGAGGTAACAGTTGAAAATTGGCCGATTGGTAGCGCAGCCTATGCCAACAGGATGGGATTATTCCAGATGATCTTGGTCAAAAGCTGGTCAACAGGGCACGTCAAATCGGTCAAGGAGCAATTGAAGAGAATCCTGATTGGATTAGGGAACGGCGGCAGAAGATTCTGCGGGAGTCCGTTTCCTTTGAAAGTTCTTATAGATATAGTAGTTTTCCTGTTTTAAATAAGGTTGTAACAAGTCGTAATCGACCAGGAGTCCTAGTTTTAGAGTATAAATAGGAGTCGTCAGGGCTTTGCGAGATATCAACACATCAATCAACAAAATACTACTACTTTTTACCAGTACTTTACTTTGAAGTCGGCGACTTCGCCAATATTTTCTTCTTCCACGAGTTCGTACGGATTGGCAGGGCTGCATCAACTTGATCTCCGGCCAATTGGTAGGTTCCTCTTACCGAGTAATATCCGAGCTTTAACTACGGGCGCATCGCTGTGGTTTCGTTTGGATTTATTCACCAGTTATCGATATTTACTAGAATTGCAAGTTTTACCTGTTATTCTAGTATTATCACCAGTTATCCAGCTTGAGATCAGAGTAATCGGCTTCGTCATTGTTCCCCTTCGATTTATCATCATACAGCCGATTAGATCTGTTTCAAGTGTTGCTTCTATAGTAATTGTTTAGATTGCTCTAGCAGTTCTCTTTACAATTACTATACGATCATCGGCTGACCCATAGCCGATCATCTCTACAGCAAATCGGCCGATTTGCCGCCGACGCGCTCCTCAAACAGATCGGAAATCCAGCCGATCGACGCGCTTGGAATTTAATACTTTATTTCCTTGTCAATCAACAGGTCAGATTGACTGGCACGCCGCGCGAACCGCACCAGGGCGATAACCCGAACAGGAGCTAAGCAGATTCTCCCGGGTCGTGTGTCCGACGCTGAAGACCCATCGGCCGATTCCTATCCGGCCGATTTTAGCGCCAACACACTTTTGGCACGCCCGATGGAACCATCCAAGACCTGATATGTCGAACAAGACGGAAATCTCTGACAGCAACATCATTGGGGTCACAAAAGCTGATCTCAAGGACGACCAGAGGGAGGAATTGGCCAAACATCTGGAAGATTACAAGAAGATGTACCTCCAGTCGTTCAGTCATACCAGAAGCGGGGAAGCAGTTAAGAAGGCTCCTATTCCAGCACCTCGCCACATCACCATTGCTGAAGACTCGGGCAAGATGTCAGAGATGATTCAACAGTCCGTGTATCAAGCATTCATTGACCAATCCTCGGTGATGAGCAACACGGTGTACAACGCCGTCGTCAACTCTCTGGCCAGCGGAGCCGTTCAAGGTTATCAGGGACCGGCATATGCCCCTCCAACTACTCTGCCGGCCAGAAACTTACCGTACACATCCCAATCGGCTTCTCAGCCGATATTGACACAGCGCGAGGGATACAGCTCTCCACCACTTCCGGCGTCTCCAAGATACAGCGGTGCACCATGTCTCCCATCGCGAGCGCCATTTCAACCCGTTCAGATGGCTTCTGTGCAAACACTACCTACGAGCTCAGTGCCTTGGGGGACGTCAGCCGTGACGTATTTTCCCGAGCCAGCGAACGGGCATGGCACTTATCCGTTTCAGATGCCATACCTATCGGCCGCCCGGCCGACGGTCTCCCAGTATCAGCCGATTTTACCAGAAATCGGCAGGGGGGCAAGCACTGTGGAAGCATTCAGAGGCACGGTGCCAGCAACGACGTACGAAGGGGGTGCAGACTCGTTTCGCCATCAGTTATCGGCCGCTCAGCAAACTTCGCCGATTCATCACCTGGCTGAACCAGCCCTTCAACACATGCCCGCGCCGCGAACAACTGTTCATCAGCAGCAGGTGGACTGGACGGCAAGAATAGCAGAAGTAATCCAAGATCAGTTTGGACTGAAGCCGAAAGTTCAAACTTATACTTACAAGACGTCGTATCCACCGGCCTATGACTCGCTGCCGTTCCCACACCGTTACAAAGTTCCTGATTTCACCAAGTTCTTAGGGACGGACGACACATCCACTGTGGAGCACATTAACAGATTCATCATCCAGTGCGGAGAAGCTGCCACGCAAGATGCTCTGAGGGTGCGATTATTTTCATCATCTCTGTCCGGATCGGCCTTCTAGTGGTTCACCACTTTACTGCCAAATTCTATCGTCACGTGGGCCGATCTGGAGAAACAATTCCACAAGTACTTCTACGCAGGGGTACACGAGATGAAGATCTCAGATTTAACCAGCCTCAGATAGAGGAGCGATGAACCAGTGACAGGGTATATACAGAGGTTCAGAGAAATCAAGAACAAGTGCTACAGTCTGGCTCTGACCGATGCACAGTTGGCCGATATCGCTTTCCAGGGCCTCTTACCGCAAATCAGAGAGAGATATGCTTCCCAAGAGTTTGAGAGCCTGAGTCAAATCGTCCACCGATTGTCAGGGCAGGAGGTCCGACCGTTTGAACAGCGGAGGAGCTTCCAGAAGAAGGTGGCATACTTGGAGGGATCTGAATCCGATACAGAGGAAGAAATCGGCCTGGCAGAATGGGTAAAAGGGAAAAAACCGATATCCTGCCCCTTTGGCAAGAAGGAGCCAGAGACATTCGGCTTTGACACGTCAAAGGCCGATAAAATTTTTGATCTACTGCTTCAGGAGGGGCAGATTAAGCTGTCGCAACATCACACCATCCCTACGGCCGATCAACTTAAGAAGATGAAATACTGCAAGTGGCACAACGCTACTTCTCACGACACAAATGAGTGTAAAGTCTTCCGCCAGCAGATACAATCGGCCATTGAACAGGGGCGGCTCAAGTTTCAAAATCTAAGAAAATCGGCAAAGCCGATGAAGATAGATCAGCATCCCTTCCCGGCCAACGCAGTTAACGCTGAAGGGACCTCAAGCCAAACCAACGTGCTGACGTCAGAATCGGCGAGAAGAGGCAGCGCTGTTGACCCCAGGAGGCAGATCACGACGGGGGAAATCAGAGGGAATAGGCGAGGGTCAGGAAAACCACGCAAACCCGTCACCTCCCAATTTTTACTCAGTAAATACCGGCAGCAGCAAGAACAAGCTCGACACCAGGAAGAGATGATGCGCCGGCATGAAGATCACTGGCAGTGTCTGTTCTTCATCCACTGCTGGGAGAACGATATCAGGTTGCCATCTGCCGATAACTGTCCGGAGTGTAACGGATCAAACCGCAACGATCGCCCAAGGCCACACCCTAGGGACAAAGGATCAGAGCCGATCAACAGAAATCGGCGCGAAGAACGGCGCGTTTCGGTGCATGATCGGCTGGGGGGCAGAGTTGACCAGTGCAACAGGTTAAAAAGCAAGATCGGCCAGCAAGATGGACTGGGGGGCAGGATCAGCGCGCACGATCGGCTGGAAGAGATGGCCGATGATAGGGTGTCAGATGAAGATCCCCTAGGAAGGGAACCAGATTGGGAACACGCCAGATCATCGGCCAAACCAGTGAATCCCAGGTGGTGTCCTGACGGCCTATCCAGATCCCAAAAGCGAAGGATCCAACGCCTACGCCAGTGGGAGCTTCAAGAAGAAGAACGGAGATAGGTGCTAGAGAGAAGGAATGTGAAATCTCGAATTTGGCGCCCAAAGAAGAACGATCAGGAAGCAAACAACCAAGAATCGGCAGCCGAAATTGATATGGTATTCATACTGCCGATGGAGTTCATGGCGCCAAGCGATCGGGATAAAGTGACAAAAATAGAAGAAGAGCAAATGGCACAATTGGTATTAGAGCCGATTACGGCTACGTTTGAGAAACCAGAAGAAGAAAAATGGCAGCATCTCAAAGCGCTGTTTCTCAAGGGTTATGTCAACGGAAGACCCGTCACCAGACTACTGGTAGATGGAGGCGCGGCAGTCAACATCATGCCGTATGCCATGTTCCGCAAGCTGGGCAAGGGCGATGACGACCTCACCTAGACGGACATGATGCTGAAGGATTTCGAAGGCAACGTGTCACCCGCCCGCGGAGCATTCTGCGTCGACCTCACCATCGGCAGTAAGACCCTCCCTACTACTTTCTTCGTCATTAATGGCAAGGGGTCCTATAATATGCTACTTGGTCGCGACTGGATACACGCAAATTGCTGTGTCCCATCTACTATGCATCAATGCCTTGTACAATGGGTCGGCGACAGTACAGAGATAGTCGCTGCCGATTCCGTCTACAGCGTTGCAGCGGCCGACACACAACGATGGAGCTGCGAGCACGTCAAGTGTATATCTGGCAGGACTTGGGACACTGACTTCCTGAAAGTGTCCAATTTCGGTCTGCAGCCGATCCAAGCAGTCGGCTCTGAAGATTCAGAATAAATGGATCAGCTCGTCCGAGAAGAGGGGAAGTTGGGGCATGGGTTCACGTCGGCTGATTTATTAGAGATGGTAGACTTGGGAGATAGCAGCAAATCAAGGCCGACGTACATTAGTGCCAATTTGGATTCTGAATACAAAGGTAAATTGATAAGGTTATTGAAAGAGTTCAGGGATTGCTTTGCTTGGGAATACCACGAGATGCCAGGACTAGACCGGTCTATTGTTGAACACCGGTTACCTATAAAATCAGGATATCGGCCGTATCAGCAACCTGCACGGCGGTGTAACCCCAAGATTCTACCTGACATAAAGGCCGAGATTACAAAGTTGGTTGAGGCAGGATTTATTCGGCAGTGCCGCTACACCGAATGGATTTCTAACATTGTGCCTGTGTACAAAAAGAATGGAAAATTGCGTGTGTGCATCGATTTCAGGCATCCAATTATTAAGGGAAGTCAAAGCTGATGCAGTCGAGATCTTTGGGGACTCCATGCTCATTGTGGATCAGTTAACAGGACGATCTGAGTGCAAGGACGACATCTTGAGGATTTATTATGAGGATTGTCTTCAACTTTTGAAAGGATTCAAATCTGCAATAATTGAGCATATCCCCAGGGTTTATAATGAAGAAGCCAACAGACTGGCTCAACGTGCTTCTGGGTATCGGCCGATTCGGGGAGCGGTGACGCTAGAACTCGCGGCCGATGACTGGTGGAAGGAGATCGCCGATTACTTGAAAAATCCATCCCAAAAGGTGGATCGGCGAACACGTTTTCAGGCTACAAAGTATGTGTTGCTTGAGGATGACTTATTTTTCAGACGATTGATGGAGTTCTTCTCAAATGCCTGGGAATAGAAGAGGCAAAGGTTCTGATGGGAGAGATCCATGAAGGCGTGTGTGGGGCTTATCAATCGGCTCACAAAATGAAATGGATGATCAGGAACAATGGATATTACTGGCCGACCATCCTTGAAGATTGTTTCAAGTATTACAAAGGATGCCAAGACTGTCAAAGGTTTGGCAATGTGCAGCGCGCACCAGCATCGGCTATGAATCCAATAATTAAGCCGTGGCCGTTCAGAGGTTGGGGAATAGATCTCATCGGACAGATACATCCTCCATCTAGCAAAGGGCATAAGTTCATATTGGTGGCTACAGATTATTTTACTAAGTGGGTGGAGGCAGTTCCTTTAAGGAACGTGACATCGGCCGATATGATTGAGTTTGTTAAAAGCCATATTATATATCGATTTGGTATTCCTCAAACCATCACAACTGATCAAGGGACAATGTTCACTTCTGGAGAATTCGGAGAGTTCGCCGCCGATATGGGAATTAAATTATTAAATTCTTCTCCATACTATGCTCAAGCCAATGGCCAAGCAGAATCGTCTAACAAGGGGATAATCAAGCTAATCAAGAGGAAGATAGAAGAGCAACCCAAGAAGTGGCATATGTCTTTCGCTGAATCTTTATGGGCGTACAGGATGGCTTGTCATGGGACCACTAAAATATCCCCTTATCATTTGGTTCATGGTCATGAAGCGGTCTTACCATGGGAGATAAGGACAGGGTCAAGACGCATATCGCTACAGGATCAGTTAACGGCCGATGACTATTCCTTTCTCATGAAAGATGAACTTGACGATTCGGCGGGTTTGCGGTTAAGAGCCCTGATTAGCATAGAAGAGAACAAGAAAAGGGTGGCCAGATGGTATGACAAAACGGTCAAAGTCAAACAGTTCTCTCAGGGAGATCTGGTATGGAAGCTGGTGCTGCCTATAGGATCTAAGGATCCCAAATTCGGTAAATGGTCACCCACTTGAGAAGGGCCGTATAGAATCGGCCGATGTGCTCCTGGAAATGCAAACATTCTGGAGACAATAGAAGGGGAGGAATTCCCAAGAGCTCTAAATGGACGATATCTGAAGAGGTACTATCCAAGCATTTGGGTAGATGCATAACTTACAGCAGGATATATCAAGGTAACATGGCCGATTTCTCGTCGGTTTTCTGGTTACACATCTGGTGAAGGAAACATTGGGATTCATTATCGAATGGAAATCACAGATTACATGGCCGACATGGTATAAGTCGCCCTTAGAATAAAAATACTACTGATTATGCCTACGTTGGATTTCTCTTTCGACGCGACCTAGTCTTATCATGAGGGTGAGCCTTTCATCTTTCAAGTCCTTTGCAGTGGCTCAAGTTTCAGCTTGGTTGCAGAGTTCTTTCAGCAGGTGGGCCTTCTCCTCTTCCAAATCTTTCATGGCGACTTCAGTCTTAGCTTCAGCAAGTCGATGTGAAGATGAAGAACTCTCGTCAGAGGTTGGCATTTGTTCAAAGCAGACGAGATCCATATAATCCAAGATTGGTCGGATATTGGCAGGAGCATGATCTTTGAGTTCTTCAGAATGAGCTTTTATCAGATCTATATCAGCTTGCGACAATGGTTTGTCTGAATGTACGATTTCGATCGCTCTTTCCAAACCAGGGTTAAGATGGTTCGGCTGAAAGAAAGAACAGACAAACATGTTGGAACAAAGTAAGATATCTCAGGAAGGGGTGGAGAGAAAATTAATACCTGGTTAACAGAAGAGGAGGATCGAGAAGACATTTTAATGTTTAACCAAAGACGGCGAAGGTCGGGATTCAGAAGGAAAAGAAGACGAACAAGATGAGCATTTTTGGAAATAGTACGAGGAGTCGTATTTATAGAAAGGAAGAGACAAAGGGTTGGCAAGACGTGTACCGTCGGAGTAAAGGCATCAGTAGATGTAAAGCTGCCAGGGGAGATGGTCAAAGTTTGAGTCTACACGCCAACATGATGTTTGTCCTGTTACCGCATTCCATGTCGTGGAGCTGATTCTAGAGAAAGGATCAGATGCAGAGGAAAAGGCAATGCAATTGATTCTGAGGTTTACTCCTGTCACAATTGGGAAGCTTAGAGAGAAAGATTAAAGAAAGAGTTTCGAAGAAAAAGTTATATTTTACTCCGAAACTGGGGGGCATGTGTTGACGCCAGATTTTGACACGTGTTGAATCGGCGTCAGGAGGAGAAGATTGGCCGATGCAGCAGATCTGAAAGCTACAGTGAGGAATCGGCCGATTGAGGTAACAGTTGAAAATCGACCGATTGGTAACGCAGCCTATGCCAACAGGATGGGATTATTCCAGATGATCTTGGTCAAAAGCTGGTCAACAGGGCACGTCAAATCGGTCAAGGAGCAATTGAAGAGAATCCTGATTGGATTAGGGAACGGCGGCAGAAGATTCTGCAGGAGTCCGTTTCCTTTGAAAGTTCTTATAGATATAGTAGTTTTCCTATTTTAAATAAGGTTGTAACAAGTCGTAATCGACCAGGAGTCCTAGTTTTAGAGTATAAATAGGAGTCGTCAGGGCTTTGCGAGATATCAACACATCAATCAACAAAATACTTCTACTTTTTACCGGTACTTTACTTTGAAGTCGGCGACTTCGCCAATATTTTCTTCTTCCACGAGTTCGTACGGATTGGCAGGGCTGCATCAACTTGATCTCCGACCAATTGGTAGGTTCCGCTTACCGAGTAATATCCGAGCTTTAACTACGGGCGCATCGCTGTGGTTTCGTTTGGATTTATTCACCAGTTATCGATATTTACTAGAATTGCAAGTTTTACCTGTTATTCTAGTATTATCACCAGATATCCAGCTTGAGATCAGAGTAATCGGCTTCGTCATTGTTGCCCTTCGATTTATCATCATACAGCCGATTAGATCTGTTTCAAGTGTTGCTTCTATAGTAATTGTTTAGATTGCTCTAGCAGTTCTCTTTACAATTACTATACGATCATCGGCTGACCCATAGCCGATCATCTCTACAGCAAATCGGCCGATTTGCCGCTGACGCGCTCCTCAGGACAGATCGGAAATCCAGCCGATTGACGCGCCTGGAATTTAATACTTTATTTCCTTGTCAATCAACAGGTCAGATTGACTGGCACGCCACGCGAACCGCACCAGGGCGATAACCCGAACAGGAGCTAAGCAGATTTTCCTGGGTCGTGTGTCCGACGCTGAAGACCCATCGGCCGATTCCTATCCGACCGATTTTAGCGCCAACACCATCACCACAAGGGCAATGAGGGCTAACTCGCACTTCAAACGGAGTAATCCACTGGTCTATCGGGTAACCTCCCGATACAACGATGGTTTTGCCGATCAAAACCACACATACAAAGTACTCACAAGGTGAGCCCAGAGGATACAATGTTCCACAAATTTTTCATCACAGGGTTCATCATAAATTATTATTATTACAACTGAGTTCGAATTTGTAAAACAAGGTACTTCAGAGTTCAAAGTAATTGAGTTCTTCAGAGTACACGGTGAGCCACAATACAATCTTCTTGGGTAATTGCCATGTTTACCAGCTCATTATATGTATCGGTCTTGACAAGGTTCAGTCGCTCCTTGAGTTTGGTACTCAAACCTCTGCGGAAACGATCACGCTTCTTAGCATCCGTGTATGCGTGATAGCCCGCGTACTGGCAAAGATTGTTGAAGGCCTGAGCATACTGAAGTACAGTGCGGGTGCCCTGAGTGAGTACCAGGAACTCATTTAGCTTTCTTTCCATAAGACCTTCTGGGATATGGTGTGCCCAGAACGCAGTTTTGAATTCGTCCCAGGTGACGACGTGATCAGCCGGGAGCATAAAGTAATTGTCCCACCAAAGACGAGCTGTACCGCGAAGCTGCTGAGCGGCATAGCGAGCCTTATTTTCATCCGAGCATGGGACCACAAGTAGAGAAAACTTGGACTCGATTGTGCGAATCCAAGCGTCCGCATCCAAGGGTTCCTCCGTTTTGGGAAACAAGGGAGGCTGGGTCGCAAGGAAATCCGTGTAATCGGCAGCATGGGGCTGGGGGACATTGTGCCCACCCCGCTGTTGGTGCTGTCCCTGCACGAGCTGGCGAAGCAACTCGATTTGAGTGGCCATTACTTCCACTAAACTGGGTGGTGGCGGTGGCTGCTGTTGTGATTCACTAGCACTAGCACCAAAACCTTTCGGGTTACCACGGGTTGCTCCAACCATCTGAAATGTGAAGGTTTACCATTAGCAACGTGATCCATATTGCTTCCACGATTCAAAAGGATTAGAGCGGAAAAGAGTAGACTTCCGAAAGATCATGGATAGAATCGTGGACAGAATACTGTCTACCATAAGAAACTTATAACTCCTGGTAGGTTCATCCAAAACAGCTCATATTTTGGCAGTGAGTAGGATTTTTAAAGATGCACAACTTTGGTATTCAATTCAGACGCTAAATTGATGGCCAAGATGGTCGAAAGATTCATTCTTTGCTTCTTTGTCTCGGCTGTTTTTCAGCAGAATGAGTTATAGTATCTTGCCTATAACTCAAACTAGCAAGGTCCAATGATGCTAAAGTTTTGTGAGAACCTAGATCACAAAATTTATGACAATTTTGGTATTCAACGCACAGCCCAGAAATATAAGGAGTCATGGGTAAAAATTACGACAAGTTTCTGCAATCGCAGATTTAACTGCTTTCCAATATCACAATCAAACCACCAAGTTTTTAGCCATGGCCTACATGATTAGAGTATCCAATGGTCAAGTTGTACCCAACACAAAAGAGGTACTCAACTCTTAGTTAGCCCCTTAAAAAGAATCTTGCCCCGAGATTCGGATAATAGGCTTAGTGTGGATAGTGTGTGTACCTTCGGTAGAGTTGAGAAAACCCGGGAAATTTTTGTTTAGATAGCTTTCAGTTTCCCACGTGGATTCTTCCTCAGTGTGATGATTCCATTGAATTTTGTACATTTTAATCACTTTCCTCCTAGTGCTTCTTTCTTTTTGATCCATGATTTTGATAGGATACTCGACATATGAGAGGTCGGGCTCTACTAAGATTTCCTGTTGTTTGACAACCTCGGTACGGACTCGGACACACTTCTTGAGTTGAGATACGTGAAAGACATCATGGATGGCTGCAAGCTAAGGGGGCAGTCATATTCTATAGGCTACGGGTCCACAGCTTTCAATGATTTCGTAGGGACCAACATATCGGGGAGCTAATTTTCCTTTGACTCCGAATCGTTGTACACCCTTGGTTGGTGAAACGCGAAGGTAGACGTGGTCACCAACATCAAATCTCAGAGGCTTTCTTCTCCGGTCGAAATAGCTCTTTTGCCTGGATTGTGCGGCTCTAAGGTTTTCCTGTATTACTCTCACTTTTTCTTCTGCCTCGATTACTAAGTTTGGTCCAAATATTATGCGTTCTCTGGTCTGTGTCCAACTCAAAGGGGTTCGACACCTTCGTCCGTATAAGGCCTCAAATGGTGCCATTTTCAAACTCGCTTGATAGCTATTGTTATATGAGAACTCTGCTAGGGATAGGCGTTTGTCCCAACTCTTGTCATAGTGAATGACGCAAGCTCTAAGCATGTCTTCAAGAATTTGGTTTACTCTTTCAGTTTGTCCGTCAGTCTGAGGATGATAGGCTGAGCTTCGAATCAATTTAGTACCAAGAGAAGCTTGCAATTGTTCCCAAAAGCGCGCTACAATCTGAGTACCACGATCGGAAATAATAGTCTTCGGTACTCCATGTAGGCAAACAATGCGATCGAGATAAATCTCGGCATATTTCTTGGCAGTATAGGTGGTGTGTACCGGAAGAAAATGTGCCATCTTTGTAAGTCTATCAACGATAACCCATATGGAATCGTGTTTCTGTGCGGTACATGGCAATCCAACAATGAAATGCATACTTATGTCCTCCCATTTCCATGAGGGTATAGGCAGAGGTTGAAGTGTACCGGCTACTTTCAAGTGGCTGGCTTTTACTCTCTGGCATGTGTCGCATTCTGAGACATTTAGCGATTTCTCTTTTCATCCTAGTCCCCCAGAAATTTTGCCTAAGATCTTAATACATTTTGTTACTGCCGGGGTGAATAGAAAATTTGGAAAGGTGTGCCTCATCAAGAATTTTCTTACGGAGCTCATGATTCTTCGGAACGACTATGCGACTTTCGAACCATAGAACTCCCTTATGGTCCTGGCGGAAACATTTGTATTTCTCTTCTCCTAGAGAGAGTTTCTGTTTGATGATCTTAACTCCTTCATCGTGTAGTTGTGCCATGATGATCTGGTCGTGAAGAGTGGGCTCGACTGAGATGTGATTTAGAGTGCCTTGGGAAATCATTTCCAAACTAAGCTTCCTCATTTCCGAACATAATGTCTCATTATAGATTTCCACTGATAGGCAATGGCAATGGGCCTTGCGGCTGAGTGCATCCGCGACTACATTGGCCTTGCCAGGGTGATAGTGCACCTCGAGATCATAATCCTTGATTAATTCTAGCCATCTTCTTTGTCTCATATTCAAATCGTCTTGGGTGAAGATATATTTGAGACTGTTGTGATCGGTGTAGATATTACAATGAGTGCCCATGAGATAATGTCTCCATATTTTTAGAGCATGAATTACTGCTGCTAATTTGAGATCATGGGTTGGATAATTCTGCTCATGGGGCCGAAGGGGTCATGAAGCATAGGCGATAACTCAATTTTCTTGCATAAGCACACAACCAAGACCAGTGCCAGATGCATCACAGTAAACATCGAACGGTTTGGTGTTATCGGGTTGTGCTAACACAGGGGCTGTAGTCAAACGTTCTCTAAGAGTGTGGAAAGCTTCTTCACACTGCTCATCCCACATAAACTTTACTCCCTTTTTCAATAGTTCGGTCATAGGCTTAGCAATCCTGGAGAAATCCGGAATGAAACGGCGATAGTAACTGGCTAAACCAAGAAAACTGCAAATCTTATGAACAGAGGTGGGAGGTTTCAAATCCATCACTTCTTGTACCTTGCTGGGGTCAACGGCTATGCCTTCGCTGGAAATAGTGTGACCCAAGAATTTCACACTATCCAACCAGAATTCGCACTTAGAAAATTTAGCATAGAGCTGATGGTCTCTGAGATGCTGAAGAACAATGTGCAGGTGCTTAGCATGCTCTTCCTCATTCTTGGAATAGATAAGGATATCGTCAATGAAAACTACGACGAATTTGTCGAGCTCGGGCATGAATACCGAGTTCATGAGATAAATGAAGTAGGCAGGGGCATTGGTGAGACCAAAGGACATGACCAAGAATTCATATAGTCCATATCGTGTGGAAAAGGCGGTCTTAGGAATATCGCATGGACGAATCTTTATCTGATAATATCCAGATCGAAGATCAATCTTTGAGAAGACTCTAGCTCCAGATAATTGATCAAAGAGAACGTCGATGCGGGGAAGTGGGTATTTATTCTTAATGGTTACTGCATTGAGAGGTCGGTAGTCCACACATAATCTTAAACTGTTATCCTTTTTCTTTACAAAAAGGGCCGGACATCCCCAAGGTGATGCGCTAGGACGAATGAAGCCTTTGTCCAGTAGTTCTTGGAGTTGTGTTTTCAGTTCGGCCAATTCCTTAGGTTGCATCCTATAGGGTCTTTTGGAGATAGGTGCAGTGCCTGGTTGTAGTTCAATAACGAACTCAATGTCCCTATCTGGTGGCATTCCTGGCAAATCGTTCGGAAAAACATCGGCATACTCGCATACCATTAGAATATTCTCTAGGTTGATCCCTTCCATCACGAAAGCACAAGAATTCGTGCACTCCCAGAACGGTAGGTAAAGGGTAGTGGTTCCGTGACTATGTGAATTTATTTCAACAGCTCGGGAAGAAGGTCCAGTATAACTCCATGCGTGGTCATCCAATTCATTCCCAAAATAATACCCATGCCTTCAAGGGTTAAAAGAACAAGGTCTGTGTTGATGATTTTACTACCCAATTTTATCGGTACTAGCCTTATTATTTGGTTGGAAGCAATTTTTCCACCCGGTGTTGATATCATATATGACCCTTTTGTGTGACAAACGTCCAAGCCTACTTTTGCACCAAACTTTGCACTAATGAAACTATGTGATGCACCAGAATCAAACAATATAACTGCAGGCTTGTTATGGATAGAGAATGTACCCGTCATCACTGGTGCTCCTTCAGGAAGTTCTGCAAGGGTGGCGAAATTGATCCGTCCTTGTTTGACCTGAAGGGTCTGCCTCTTGCCTTTGTTCTTATTGTTCTGGTTAGAGTCTTGGCCCTGATTTGGCTGCCTAGGCTGAGGGCATTCGCGAGCAAAATGCCTAGAACTCCCGCACTTGAAACAACGATTGGTGATGCTCGGTCGAAGAAACTGCTGAGTAGCGGGCCTTGGTCCAGTTTGTTGAGGCATAGGGGGTCGTACAACACCTGGCTGCTGTGGGGTCCTGATAATCCAACGCCGTGGCCGAGGGGCCTTCTGTGGAGCTGTAGGCGCAACATTTTGCACTAAGCGATACCTCGGTGGCTGAGCTCCCGATGGTCCAACGGGCGACTTTCTCTTCTTCTCGGCACGGTGAGCTGCAATACAATCCTCTTGGGTAATTGCCATGTTTACCAGCTCATTATATGTATCGGCCTTGACAAGGTTCAGTCACTCCTTGAGTTTGGTAGTCAAACCTCTGCGGAAACGATCACGCTTCTTAGCATCCGTGTCTGCGTGATAGCCCGTGTACTGGCACAGGTTGTTGAAGGTCTGAGCATACTGAAGTACCGTGCGGGTACCGTGAGTGAGTGCCAGAAACTCATTTAGCTTTCTTTCCATAAGACCTTCTGGGATATGGTGTGCCCGGAACGCAATTTTGAATTCATCCCAGGTGACAACGTGATCAGCAGGGAGCATAGCAAAGTAGTGGTCCCACCAAAGACGAGCTGTACCATGAAGTTGTTGAGCGGAATAGCGAGCCTTGTTTGCATCCGAACATGGGGCCACAAGTAGAGAAAACTTGGACTCAATTGTGCGAATCCAAGCGTCCGCATCCAAGGGTTCCTCCGTCTTGTGAAACAAGGGAGGCTGGGTCCCAAGGAAATCTGTGTAACCGGCAGCTTGAGGTTGGTGAACATTGTGTCCACCCCGCTGTTGGTGCTGTCCTAGGATGAGCTGGCAAAGCACCTCGGTTTGAGCGGCCATTACTTCCACCAAACTGGGTGGCGGTGGTGGTTGTTGTTGTGATCCACTTGCGCCAGCACCAAAACCTTCCGGGTTACCATGGGTTGCTGTAACCATTTGAAAGGTGAATGTTTATCATCAGCAGCGTGATCCATATTGCTCCCATGATTCAAAAGGATTAGCGCAGAAAAGTAGACTTCCGAAAGATCATGGATAGAATCGTGGACAGAATACTATCTGCCATAAGAAACTTATAACTCCTGGTAGGTTCGTCCAAAATTGCTCATATTTTGGCAGTGGGTAGGCAATTTAGAGATGTACAACTTTGATATTCAGCTTAGACACTAATTCGATGGCCAAGATGGTCGAAAGATTCACTCTTTGCTCCTCTGTCTCGGCTATTTTTCAGCGGGATGAGTTATAGTATCTTGCCTATAACTCAAATTAGCAAGATCCAATAGTCCTGAAAGTTTGTGGGAGCCTAGATCACAAAATTTAGGACAAATTTGGTATTCAACCCTTAGTTCAGAAATGTAAGGAGACATGGGTAAAAATTCCAACAAGTTTCTGCAATCGCAGATTCAAATGCTTTCCAATATCACAATCAAACCACCAAGTTTTTAGCCATGGCCTAAATGATTTGAGTATCCAATGGTCAAGTGTACCCATCACAAAAGAGGTACTCAACTCTTAGTTAGCCTATTACAACACTTGCCAAAAGTTAGGCTATACTATCGAGGAGTATATGCAAAATTCCTCCGAGGTCATCGTCTAGAAATCGTCGAGGTTGTTGACGGATGACTCGCTGTGAGTAGGAGAGTGAGCTCCCATCAGAGGTGGCTACAGTGCCTCACCCTCAAAGTCCATGCCTGAAACACCATCAATCTCCTGTGGCTCCTCCTCATCTTCCTCCATAGCCACCACGTTGGGAGGGGCATTCTGCCATCTCTGGTATCTCTGGTATCTGCCATCATGTGGTAGGCCTGTGCAAGATCAGTGAGCTGCATAAGCGCCTGATTCTGGGGAGTCTGAAGTCGGTACAGTGCATAAATGCACCGCACGAAGGTCTCGATGGTCTCCTGGGCATGAAAGTCTACCAAGTACTGTGAGTGCTGCACCTTGTTGAGCCAAAATAGGTCGTTGTCCTGGGCAGCCGGAAACAAACCAATAGGAGTGAGCGTGACGGCCTCGGGGCACTGTGCACAGAAAGTGGTGAGCGCCCTCATGGTAGCAAGCTCCCAAGTATCGGCCAAACAGCGACCAACAGCCTCAATCTCCAAGGCGGGCCACTCCGGGTGTAGCGGGTGCGGAAAGATGGTCACGTTGACACAGCACTGGGTAACTCCATTCTCTACAAACTCCAGTCCGGTGTAACGTGGGGGAATTGGATAGCCCGCGGTGCGCAGAACATCCCACAAGATAGAGGGAAAGCCCTCCCGGTGGAGACACTGCGAGTGAACGTGTCCATCCTTATCCACCATCATGGCAACAGTCCCGGCCATCTGAACAAAAGATCAAATGGGCGAGATATCGAAAAACTGTGAATAGCATAGCGAACAGGTTCTGGACAGTGCACTAAAATATCCATATATTCAACAGTTCTTGTCCAAAAATTCTCAACTTTTACCAGAACATCCTTAAGGAATTTGTGAACAACTTTGCTAGTCAACTCCAGAGCTAGATCAGGCTCTAAGATGGTCTTTCTCTTAAGGTTTTACTTCACTGTGTACCCAGAAATTTTAGTGAACAGTGGGCCAAGATTTCGTGCACCAGGAAAAATCTACCCAGCCAAAAATTACCAAATTTTAACAGTAGCTGCCTGAGTCAATTTACAACAAGTTTTGTGTTGCACACTTTTCTAGAAAACTTTAGTAAGGGGGGCATAAAAATTTATGTGGCAGAAGTGCTTATTTAGACAGGAGGTAGAATATAAATTTTGGAGCAAAACTTTCAACATGAACTTCTCCAGAAAGGGTCATTTTCTAAGCTTAATAAATTCATCTTTTCTGATAAGGCAGAATGTGACAGATTTGCTAGATAATCCTTATGCAAAGACAAATGTGTGGCGCATGAACTTTACCACTCTCAAGCATCTCATTTTTAATTTCAGATTTATATGGTCATGATGCATGCACGTCCTATTCATCATCACAAAATAAAATAATTACCAAATAGCTTTGGTCTTACGAAGTTAGTTTCGGTGGCATACACAATACATCTCTCACTATAATAGCTAGTCGAGATTCTCTAACCGTTCTTAAACTTATCGTAATCGCGGTTAGTGTACCTACAGAAGATTGATATAGCATATATATACATCAATTGAACCTTTCATGCCAGCACTCATGAAAGCGTACGTATTCATTACCGTTCACTATAGAAACGGCATCCGTACAATTCCCGCTGTACAGACGACGTTAACATGCGCTATCAAGATAGTGTATTCACGGGGGGTACCGTCTTGAGACGGGGGTATAAACAACGATCGCCATACCCTGCGCCAAACCTTCTACTCCCAATATAATCAACTAATAGTTGGTATATTGGCAGCACCTCAAGTAAGCCACTGCTTGAGGCCAACGTTCGGCTCGCATCACCGACAGGAAGGCCAAGCTCTCTCAGTTGGCTGAGGATTCTTACCTTCTTACCTTAGCGATGAGTGCGTCATTACAGAAATTAAGGGTCAATTGTGCATAAAAGTAAGTTTTGACAGGGCTTTACGAACTAGGTACCATCCTTAACGAACCAACGCATCTTGCAAACGCATTTTTCTGGTCAAGTTTTATGAAAATAAGTTTTTAAGGCTTGTTGCATTCTCTGGCGTATGCATTTCTGCTCTGATACCAGCTGTGGCACCAGCTATGGCTCTGATACCAGCTGTGGCACCAGCTATGGCTCTGATACCAACTGTGGTAGAACCACCTGAATTAATCCAGCTCAAATGCGCTAACTATCACCACGAGGGCAATTAGGGCTAACTCGCACTTCAAACGGAATAATCCATTGGTCTGTCGGGTAACCTCCCGATACAACCACAGTTTTTGCCGATCGAAACCACACATACATGTACTCACACGAAGGTGAGCCCAGAGGATACAACATTTCACAAGATTTTACACCACATGGTTCATCACAAATTATTATTACAACGGAGTTCAAATTCATAAAACAAGGTACTTCAGAGTTCAAAATAATTGAGTTCTTCAGAGTTCAATGCAGCGGAAAAATAACGATAACTACTCGACGATACAGGATGTCTCGATGAAGCCCGTACGAGACATCACTCGGCATTATCACCATTGGCCGGGGGCGTATCCCATTCCACCGACCAACCAGGAGGAAGGGTACAAGGCCAAGTCAAACTAGCGATCATATCCTCGAAAGTATCACCTAAAAACAAGCCTCAAGTAAGGCTGAGTATACTAATACTCAGCAAGGCTTACCCGACTAGTGGAATATACTTAGCCGACTCCTAGACATGCTAGGCTTTTGGCTTGAGGGGTTTGTTTTGCCGAAAAGCATATATAAGTAGGTCCTTACTTTCAAATTTTAGCTCCAAGTTCTAGCTTTCTTTAACCATGCTAAGTAAGCAACTATCCAATATCACACATGGTGGAAGAATTATTTTGCATCCAACAAGATTAATCATCATCATTGTTCCTCTTCTTACTCTATGTGGTAAAAGGGTCAAGCAGTCTCAATAACCGCAAGAAACGGACGATTCGAATCGAATTTCTTAACCTTGCAAGGGAAATCTAAACACACGTCACGTGGTTACTCACAGAGTCACACGTGCAACTTTTCCCTTCAATTTCCGCTTCACGGAACAGGCCCACCGCCCTCGACTACACGTCCCCATGGCCCGGCCATGGCGGCACATGCAGCCGCCATTAGCTAGATGTGAACGAATTCAAGACGGTGGGGAGTATATTCCGGCCTCGGTTCAATCCGGTACTTAAGCTTACCGATTACCATATTCTCGGCATGTGGTTAGTACGTTCAAAGACTTAACCACCACTACCACACACTGCGGCCTTAGCATTTTTCCCTAAACAGATGGGGCCTCAATCATCAACATAAACATCGTACCATAGCCCCGTCCATCGACCTTATGATTGCAGTATGTAATAAACATTCAACTCCTAATTATTTGAATTAGTGCAATTTTCATACCACAAAATTATATAAATAGGTTACAGAAAGGAAAAAAATTCTAAACTTTTTCTGTGGTACTTAGGCATCACTACAACAGCTCTGGAAAAGTTTCACCACATGGATCATAATATAACAGCAGTTACAAATTAGTGTTATTATTTCGTGGCATAAACAAGTTTTATTAATAAGTTTCCAGGGGCATAACTGTAAACCTGTTAATCTTTGAATTCAAAAACAGCAAATTTGTAAAATTCATATAAAATCATAGAAAAAGAATAAAAATACAAACTCAAATGTTCTGGAATCGCTAGAAGAAAATCTACAATGTTTGTTACATGTTTTTCTTCAGTTGCTTGCTAAATCTTGCTCTAAATTAAATGGAAGGTTTAATAGACTTTAATTGTACCCACTGTTGTGGACCAGTTCTAAATCTGATTTTTGGACAGTAGATTGGTTGCTTGATGTGTAGGCCAGTGTAAAAATATTAGGACTAGAACCCATCTCTAGTGTAAAAATATGCCCCCGGCCAACGATGATAATGCCGAGTGATGTCTCGTACGGGCTTCATCGAGACATCGTGTATCGTCGAGTAGTTTATTGTTATTTTTCCGCTGCATTGAACTCTGAAGAACTCAATTACTTTGAACTCCGAAGTACCTTGTTTTACGAACTCGAACTCAGTTGTAATAATAATTTATGATGAACCTTGTGGTGTAAAATTTGTGGAATGTTATATCCTCTGCGCTGACCTTCGTGTGAGTACATGCATGTGTGGTTTCGATCGGCAAAAACCGTGGTTGCTTCGGGAGGTTACCCGACAGACCAATGGATTATTCCGTTTGAAGTGGGAGTTAGCCCTGATTGCTCTCGTGGTGATGGTTAGCGCGCTTGAGCCGGATTAATTTAGGTGGTTCTGCCACAGCTGGTATCAGAGCCAAAATGCATACGCTAGAGAATGCAACAAGCCTTAAAAACTTGTTTTCATAAAACTTGACCACAAAAATTGTGTTTGCAAAATGCGTTGTTTCGTTAAGGATGGTACCAAGTTCGTAAAGCCCTAAGGCATTATGGGAAAGTTACTAGGTGGCTATCTAACTTGTGAATATTATCAACTAACTTCCAGCATATTATTTTCTGTCAAAACTTACTTTTATGCACAACCGACCCTTAAATTCTGTAACGACGCACTCATTGCTAAGGTAAGAAGGTAAGAATCCTCAGCCAACTGAGAGAGCTTGGCCTTCCTGTCGGTGATGCGAGCCGAACGCTGCCCTTAAGCAGTGGCTTACTTGAGGTGCTGCCAATGTACCAACTATTAGTTAATTATATTGGGAGTAGAAGGTTTGGCGCAGGGTATGGCGATCGCTGTTCATACCCCCGTCTCAAGACGGTACCCCCGTGAATACGCTATCTCGATAGCGTATGTTAACGTCGTCTGTACGGCGGGAATTGTACGAATGTCGTTTCTATAGTGAACGGTAATGAATACGGACGCTTTATGAGTGCTGGCATGAAAGGTTCAATTGACATATATATGCTATATCAATCTTCTGTAGGTACACTAACCGCGATTACGATAAGTTAAAGAACGGTTAGAGAATTCTCAACTAGCTATTATAGTGAGAGACGTATTGTGTATGCCACCGAAACTAACTGCGTAAGACCAAATCTATTTGGCAATTATTTTATTTTGTGAGGACGAATAGGACGTGCATGCATCATGACCATATAAATCTGAAATTGAAAATGCGTTAAATGAGAGTGGTAAGGTTCATGCGTGCACAAGATTGTCTTTGCATAAGGATTATCTAGCAATCTGTCATATTTCTACCATAGCTGAGAAGATGAATTTATTGAGCTTAGAAAATTATCCTTTCTGAAGAAACTCATGTTGAAAGTTTTGTTCCAAAAATTGTATTCTACCTCCTATCTAAATATGAAAAATTCTGAACATATGGATAATGAGAAACACCAGAAACCTTGAGATGTCAGTTTTCTGCCCAAAATGAGCGCTTCTACCACATAAATTTTTATGCCCTCTTACTATAGTTTTCTGTAAAAGTGTTCAACACAAAAGTTTTCATAAATTTACTCAGGAAGCTGTGAAAATTTGGTAATTTTTTCTTGGGTATATTTTCCCTGGTGCACGAAATCTTGGCTCACTGTTCACTGAAATTTCTGGGTAGACAGTAAAGTAAAACCTTAAGGGAAAGACCATCTTAGAGCCTGATCTAGCTCTGGAGTTGACTAGAAAAGTTGTTCAAAAATACCTTAGGAATGTTCTGGTAAAATTTGAGAAGTTTTGGACAAGAACTGTTGAAGTTATGGCTATTTTAGTGCACTGTCCAGAACCTGTTCACTATGCTGTTCACAGTTTTTCGCTATCTCACCCATTTGATCTTTTGTTCAGATGGCCGAGCCTGTTTCCATGATGGTGGATGAGGATGGACGCGTTCACTCGCAGTGTCTCCACTGGGAGGGCTTTCCCTCTATCTTGTGGGATGTTCTGAGCACCGCGGGCTATCCAATTGCCCCACGTTACACCGGACTGGAGTTTGCAGAGAATGGAGTTACCCAGTGCCATGTTAACGTGACCATCTTTCCGCACCCACTACACCTGGAGTGGCCTGCCTTGGTGATTGAGGTTGTTGGTCACCGTTTGGCCGATACTTGGGAGCTTGCTGCCATGAGGGCGCTCACCACTTTCTGTGCGCAGTGCCCCGAGGCCGTCACGCTCACTCCTATTTGTTTGTTTCCTGCTGCCCAGGACAATGATCCCTTCTGGCTCAACAGGATACATCACTCACAGTATTTAGTGGACTTTCACGCCCAGGAGACCATCGAGACCTCTGTGTGGTGCATGAATGCACTGTACCGACTTCAGACTCTCCAGAGTCAGGCGCTTGTGCAGCACGCTAATCTTGCACAGGCCTACCACATGATGGCAGATACCAGAGATGAGCAGATTAAGGAGCTCAGTGAGGAACTTGAGGACAGAGACACCCGGATTGGCCAACTTGAGGGCCAAGTTCAGGAGCATGACACTCTCATGGGTGAGAGAGATGACATGATAGCGCACTTGGAGGAGCAGCTCCATGATCTGAACCTTGAGTTGGAGGATGCTAATGAGCACATTTAGTGGCACCATGATCAGAATGCCCCTCCCGAGGTGGTGGCTATGGAGGAAGATGATGAGGAGCCACAGGAGATTCACGGTGTTTCAGGTATGGACTTTGAGGGTGAGGCACCACAGCCACCTCCGATGGGAGCTCACTCTCCTACTCGCAGCGAGTCGTCCGTCAACAACCTCGACGACTTCTAGACGATTACCTAGGAGGACTTTTGCATATACTCCTCGATAGTGTAGCCTAACTTTTGGCAAGTGTTGTAATAGGCTAACTAAGAGTTGAGTACCTCTTTTGTGATGGGTACAACTTGACCATTGGATACTCTAATCATGTAGGCCATGGCCAAAAACTTGGTGGTTTGATTGTAATGTTGGAAAGCAGTTGAATCTGCGATTGCAGAAACTTGGTGGTTTGATTGTGATGTTTGAGTTATAGGCAAGATACTATAACTCGTTCTGCTGAAAAACAGCCAAACCAGCGAAGCAAAGAGAGAATCTTACGACCATCTTGGCCATCGATTTAGCATCTAAGCTGAATACCAAAGTTTTACATCTCTAAATTCCCTACCCACTGCAAAAATATGAGCAATTTTGGATGAACCTACTAGGAGTTATAAGTTTCTTATGGCAGACAGTATTTTGTCCACGATTCTATCCATGATCTTTCGGAAGTCTACTTTTCCGCGCTAATCCTTTTGAATCATGGAAGCAATATGGATCACGTTTCCAATGATAAACATTCACATTTCAGATGGTTGGAGCAACCCGTGGTAACCCGGAAGGTTTCGGTGTTAGTGCTAGTGAATCACAACAGCAGCCACCGCCACCACCCAGTTTGGTGGAAGTAATGGCCGCTCAAACCGAGTTGCTTCGTCAGCTCATGCAAGGACAGCACCAATAGCGTGGTGGGCACAATGTTCACCAACCCCAAGTTACACGGATTTCCTTGGGACCCAGCCTCCCTTGTTTCACAAAATGGAGGAACCCTTGGATGCGGACGCTTGGATTCGCACAATCGAGTCCAAGTTTTCTCTACTCGTGGCCCCATGTTCGGATGCAAACAAGGCTCACTTTGCCGCGTAGCAGCTTCGCGGTACAACTCTTCTTTTGTGGGACAAATTACTTTGCTATGCTCCCGGCTGATCATGTCGTCACCTGGGACGAATTCAAAACTACGTTCCGGGCACACCATATCCCAGAAGGTCTTATGGAAAGAAAGCTAAATGAGTTTTTGGCTCTCACTCAGGGTACCCGCTGATGAGGACACCAACACCAACGATACATCCACTCCGACACAAGTACCTATTGCTGGTCTTATTACTCGTGCTCATGCGCATCAACTTAATCATCAGGTGAGTTCAAATCTAAGCTCATGTGCATCATGTTTAGACCATGGAGACCCGTGTACTCTTGTTTTGCTTAGGAACCAAGGAGGCGGCCGAAAGGGAAACGGATTTGCGCAAGCTGGATTCGGACTGCAGAACAGTACCAACTTGTGACGGACACCACGGTCGCATATAAACTCGGATTGGGGCGTTCAAGTACTTCGTGGAAAGCTTATGAAGTCTTCTTTCAAACGGATCCAGCCTCATAGCCATATCTATTACGAGTCGGCCGCAATCGTTAAATTAATGCAGAGTCCGTTTCTGCCCATGGTGCTGCGTCACCCTGTTTTGGTCCAATGGGCCGTGTATCAAGTTGAGTCCATTACGGACGCGTCCTAGGGTTGGAGTACGACCCCAACACCCCTGTGGTCGTCCTCCCACGTACTTATACCCCTTAGCCGCCGCCAAGGATGCTTGGGTTTTGTTTAGATCAAGTTTAGCCTTCGCTACTTGCTTGCAAGCGCGCGTGCTGGATCAGCCGCCCGTCTTCTTGTCTTCGGAACCCCACCATTATTGAGATTGTGTGTGAAACCTTCATTTATATCTAGTAAATTCAGTACTTGTCATACTTGTTCTTGCTAGGTCTTCGATTGCTTGCAGGACGAGTGCCCTAGTGGCCGGGTGCCGCGCTCCACAAGATCGCGACAGCCATTGGAGGGGGTGTATCGGTTGCTAAGGCGCAGCTTGGAAGGCTGTAGTCGGGCCGTGAACGTCGCCTCCATCGACCAATCGAGTTATCCACGCCTCTCATCGAAAGATCGGGAATCAAACCCTAGCGGGTCGCCATTAGTTGGTATCAGAGCAAGGTTTATCGGTGAGAGACTTCTAATTCTTCGCTGTTTTATTTTTCCTATAGTCCAGAAAAGCCAAAAAAAATAGTAGATTAGTTTACCTTCAGTCCTATAAACTCGTTTGAGCCTTTGCTAGCACTGCTTAGTTAGGGCTTGTTGAATTTTCGGTTGCATCGGTTGCGTCGAGTTGCTGGTCTTAGTTTTAGTCCTTTAGAGTTTCGAGTTCTTGTCACGTTCTAGTCACAACCGTGCGCTACCATACATATTCCGTGTTGGTGGAATCCGAGTCCATATTCGTGTTCAAGTCCGAGTTAGATTCTGTGTTGGTTTGTGACCGAATCGCACGCGGTGCTGTGATTCGAGTAGGGATCGATTTCCTAGTCCCAATTGGTTATTGCGCCGTGTTATAAAATTCCATTGCTTTTCGCACTTGTACTGCATATTTTGTAACGCTCCAGAAAGGCAGAAGTAGTCTCGGCTTACTCAAACCACAACTTTTCACGAATACATATAGCCTCGGCTTACTCCAGAGAGAGAGAGAGAGAAAAGTTTGTGTGCTGTGTGGCTCTTTTGAAGTCTTTTAGGTTATATAATCAGTTTTGAGGATCCCCTGGAAAAAAAAGAAAAAAAAAGAAAAAAAAAGAAAGGAAAAAAAAGAAAAAAAAAAGATGAAGAAGAAAAAGAGGGGAAGAAAAAGGGGCTGTTCTTTGTGCATCTTTTTTGTTCTTCAGTGGTGTCTCGTGACTTCATTTGTGTCCAGGCTCGCGTCTCTAGCACGGTCTAGGCTAGGACCAGCATAGTACCGCCGTTGAACGATTTTTCAGCTTGCTTTTGTAACTAACGTGGTGCTAGTTCATCCTTGCTTCAGCCCACCTATAGCTCCACATATCCGACTACAGCTTGACAGGTCCTGTTGTTGCGGCACCGATACACTTCATCCCATGGTTGCAGACTTGTTGGTTGCCGTCCCCTCCTGTTGAGCAAGGTAAGAATTGGTAAGAGCTTGTGTAACAGGTTGAGTGTGAGCGCCTTGCAGTAGCTACATCCCATTAGTTGTAGGATCTTATTTCTTCACCTATTTTCGTGTTTCCTTTGTTCATCTAACCATGACAGGATCAGAGGGTGATGGGAGTTTAGGTCACTCTCCTCGTACAAACGGAATCATACAACATTTTGAAAATAAGATGAGGAGGCATGTAGATGGGCTTGCTGAAGATATGCTGGTGTCAAATGATAAGATTGGGCAGTTGGAGGCCACGCAGCTTGCCACCAACACCAAGCTTACAAGGCTGGAGACGTCGGTCGCTCATATTGACCAAAGCCTTGCTGCTCTTTTGAGGCGTTTTGATGAGATGCATGCCAGAACTGCAAATGGGCATGAGGGAGAAAACAAGAAGGATGAGCGTGTCGAGGATAATTGGGATGATTATGTCGCTGATACTGAACTAGATGACCAAGATGCTCCTAGTCGCCGACGACTGCGAACTAATCGGAGAGGTATGGGTGGACATCGACGACGTGAGGTACATAATAGTGATGATGCTTTCAGTAAAATAAAATTTAAGATACCTTCTTTCGATGGAAAATACGATCCTGATGCATACATTACTTGGGAAATTGCTGTTGATCAAAAGTTTGCATGTCATGAATTTCCAGAGAATATACGTGTTAGGGCTGCTACTAGTGAATTTACTGATTTTGCCTCTGTTTGGTGGATAGAACATGCTAAGAAAAATCCTAATAATATTCCACAAACCTGGGATGCCTTGAAACGGGTCATGCGGGCTAGATTTGTTCCTTCTTACTATGCGCGTGATCTGTTACATAGATTGCAACAATTGAGACAGGGTAATAAAAGTGTAGAAGAATACTATCAGGAATTACAAATGGGTGTGTTGCGTTGTAATTTAGTGGAGGATGAGGAACCTGCTATGGCTAGATTTTTAGGAGGTTTGAATCGAGAAATTCAGGACATTCTTGCTTATAAAGATTATACTAACGTAACCCGTTTGTTCCATCTTGCTTGTAAAGCTGAAAGGGAAGTGCTGGGACGACGTGCTAGTACAAGAACTAATATTTCTGCAGGAAAACCTTCATCATGGCAGCCGCGCACATCTACCTCATTGACCGGACGAGCTCCTGCACCTTCTACATTCCCGAGTCGGTCGACAATACCCGCTCCATCCAACGATAAGACACGTGCTCCCCCGACAAATTCAGCAACCACGACTGTCCAGAAACCAGCCACAAGTGCATCTTCGGTTGCCTCCACGGGAAGGACAAGAGATATTCAGTGCCATCGATGCAAGGGCTTTGGCCACGTGCAACGTGACTGCCCTAACAAGCGCGTTTTGGTGGTCAAAGGAGATGGTGGGTATTCCTCTGCTAGTGATTTTGATGAAGATACACTTGCTTTGCTTGCTGCTGACCATGCAGGTACTAAGGAACAACCAGAAGAGCAGATTGGTGCAGAGGATGCAGATCATTATGAGAGCCTCATTGTGCAGCGTGTACTTAGTGCACAAATGGAAAAGGCGGAGCAAAATCAACGGCATACACTGTTCCAAACAAAGTGTGTTATTAAAGAGCGTTCATGCCGTTTGATAATTGATGGAGGTAGCTGCAACAACTTGGCTAGCAGCGATATGGTCGAGAAGCTTGCACTTACAACAAAACCGCACCCACATCCATATCACATTCGGTGGCTCAACAATAGTGGTAAGGTCAAGGTAACGAGATTGGTACGAATTAATTTCGCTATTGGTTCATATCATGATGTTGTTGAATGCGATGTTGTGCCTATGGAAGCTTGTCATATTTTGCTAGGTAGACCATGGCAATTTGATACCGATAGCATGCATCATGGTAGATCAAATCAATATTCTCTTATACATCATGATAAGAAAATCATTTTGCTTCCTATGTCACCTGAATCTATTGTGCGTGATGATGTTGCTAAAGCTAAGAGAACTAAAGCTGAGATCGATAAGAATGCCAAATCTGTTAGTAGCAGGGAAGATGAGATAAGATTGAAAGGACATTGCTTGCTTGCTACTAAGTCTGATATTAATGAATTGATTGCTTCCACTTCTGTTGCCTATGCTTTGGTGTGCAAGAATGCTTTGATTTCAGTTCACGATATGCAGCATTCTTTGCCCCCGGCTGTTGCTAACCTTTTGCAGGAGTATTCTGATGTGTTTCCAAGTGAGATACCAGCGGGGCTGCCACCAATACGAGGGATTGAGCATCAAATTGACCTTATTCCTGGTGCATCATTGCCAAACCGTGCGCCATACAGGACAAATCCGGAAGAAACTAAGGAAATTCAGCGACAAGTGCAAGAACTACTCGACAAAGGTTATGTGCGTGACTCTCTTAGTCCTTGTGCTGTTCCAGTTATTTTAGTGCCTAAAAAGGATGGAACATGGCGTATGTGTGTTGATTGTAGGGCTATTAATAATATCACAATTCGATATCGACACCCTATCCCTCGTTTGGATGATATGCTTGATGAATTGAGTGGTGCTATTGTGTTTTCCAAAGTTGATTTGCGTAGTGGGTACCACCAGATTCGTATGAAATTGGGAGATGAATGGAAAACTGCTTTCAAAACTAAGTTCGGGTTATATGAGTGGTTAGTCATGCCTTTTGGGTTAACTAATGCACCGAGTACTTTCATGAGATTAATGAATGAGGTTCTGCGTGCTTTCATTGGGAAATTTGTTGTTGTCTACTTTGATGATATATTGATTTACAGCAAATCTTTCGATGAACATCTTGATCACTTACGTGCTGTTTTTAATGCTTTACGAGATGCACGTTTATTTGGTAACCTTGAGAAGTACACCTTTTGCACCGATCGAGTGTCTTTTCTTGGCTATGTCGTGACTCCACAGGGAATCGAGGTTGATCAAGCCAAGGTGGAAGCTATACATGGATGGCCTATACCGAAGACTATCACGCAAGTGCGGAGTTTCCTAGGACTTGCTGGTTTCTATCGTCATTTTGTGAAGGACTTCAGCACCATTGCCGCGCCTTTGAATGAGCTTACAAAGAAGGGAGTGCCTTTTAGTTGGGGTAAAACACAAGAGAACTCCTTCAACACTCTGAAAGATAAGTTGACACATGCACCTCTCCTCCAACTCCCTGATTTTAATAAAACCTTTGAGCTTGAATGTGATGCTAGTGGCATTGGTTTGGGTGGTGTTTTGTTACAAGAAGGTAAACCTATTGCTTATTTCAGTGAAAAATTGAGCGGGCCTGTTCTGAATTATTCTACTTATGATAAGGAATTGTATGCTCTTGTTCGCACATTAGAAACATGGCAGCATTATCTATGGCCCAAAGAGTTTGTTATTCATTCAGATCATTGTGACGACCCTGGTTTTTGCAATTCCAAAAAAAATAATCAATGACATTAGCCTAACTCCATGTTTTAAACCAACTAATGAGAGGGTGGAAAGAATTAAAACGGGTTCAGTTGGAATTCAAATTTAATTTGGGCACATTTGGACACATTTGAAACTTTTAAAATAACTTTAAAACCATAAGCCAAATGAAATTTTGCCTGAAACCAAAGTTGTAGAACTTTTTATTTTGAGCAACTTTCGTGTTCAAAAGTTTTTGAAATTCAAATCATAAAGAGGAGAAAACGCCCTGTTTGCACCCAGCCCCCCGAACTTTTTCGAATTTGTGCACTTCGGTCCCTCGTTTCTCCCCCTCTGCTCTGCCGCGCCGCGCGCGCTCGCCCGCCCGCCGCGCGCCAGGTGGCCGGCGTCGCCTGACCGGCGCGAAGCGCCAGGCCAGTGGCCGCCGCACCACCCCGCCACGGCCGGCTTTGCCCCGCCCCGACGCCGCGCGGCCAGTCCCCGCCCGCGCGTGCTGCCGCGCCCAGGCCGCCGCCCGCTCGCCCAGTGGCCGCGCTCCACCGTGCAGCCCCGGCCCCCGCGCCCCGCCAGCTGCCGCGCCTGCCCTCCGCCCGAGCCGCTGCAGCAGCTGCTCCCCAATCCGCACGCCGCGCTATCTCCTCGCGCCCACGCCACAATCGCGGCCACCCAGTCGCCCGCGCCCGCTCGCCGCACGCCGCGCCGGCGTTCTGCCGCCGCCCGCCGCAGCCAGTGCCCGCCGCTGCCGTGCTCCGCCCCGCACGCTAACCAGGCCCCTCCTGTCCCTATAAAAGCGCCACCCCGGCCACGCGCGCGAGCCCCCGGCCACCAGAACACCCCGCCGTCGCCATCGCCGCCGCCGAGCACCACCCGCCCGTGGACAGCCCACTGCCGCCGCCCACTGCCCAAACTGAGCACCCAGCCACCACTACATCACCTCACCGCAGCTCGCCGACCCACCCAACGCCACCCAGAGCCACCGGAGCGCCGCCGACCGCGCTGCCGTCGCCGCCGCCGTCCCTGCTCGCCGTGGACAGCACGACCCCGACCCCCTCCGTCCAAGCCGAGCCCTTGAGTAGCTTCCCCACGCGTCACTGAAGCTCAAAGACCGGACCACGCCGCCCCAAGCCCGCCGGAGCACCGCCGTCGACGCGAGCCGCGCCGCCGCCGCCTCTGCTCCAACGCCGGTGAGCCCTTCCCGGCCGTTCCCCACCTGAACAACACCCCCACAAGGTAGCCCTCGCACCCCTGAACCTTCCCCGACCCCCGCCCCTCGCCGCCGGCGAGCCCCCTCGCCGGAATTTTGGCCGGCCGCCGTACCCGAGCCCCGAGGACCCAATTGCAAGAATTTAAATCTTTAGAAGGGTCTGAGCGCAAGATTCAAGGACCTAGTTGTAAAAGAAAATTTCAAACCTAGATTCAAATTCAGTGAACTTGTAAAATTCGTATAAAATCGCAGAAAATTCAGAAAAATGCAAACTCAACTGTTCTGGAATCCTCAGAACAAACTCTACCACTTTTGTTAAAAAAATTTCCTCAGAATCTCAAAATATTTTGCTCTACATTAAATAGGAGCTTTAATGGACATATTTTATACCCACTGTTCTAGAGCAATGCTGACCCTGAATTTTGGGCAGTGAATGAGTTGCTGGATGATTAGGACTGTGTAAAAAGATCAGGCCCGAATTCCATCTCTAGATTTACTGTTTGTTAAACTTAGTTTTATATCATGTGTAAGAAGAATGTTTTATCCCTGCAGTTAGGTGGTGAGTCAACCATTGAAATTTTTCCTATGCTAATGTATTGGTAACTAGAAGCCAGAGAAAAATTAGGAGACTTTTTATCTCACAGTAACCTATTTATTTTATTTATGTGCTAATAACATACATTAAATCAAGAAAATAGTGTCTTAGCTTGGAAAATCTCCAAATTATTACTGGGAGTTACACTGTGGTAGAGGTTGCTGTGCAAAATGTTTCATGGACAAAAACCCTGTGTAGAGTCCTGTAAAACATGAATCTTTAAAAAGCCTAGGTGTAGAATGTCATATTTTCTATGCTCTAAATACTGCATGATAAATCCTACAAAAATTACAGTAGCTTCTGCATGCTCAAGTGAGAGCTCTGTAAACATCTTAGCCACAATTGTTGCACCAATTGATCTGTACAAAAAGAACAAGTATCTAACAGCAACAATGAAATATATTTTTCAGAATTAATCTGTTACATAAAATTGGCTGAAAATTTTACAGTAAGCACACCTTTCCTTGATGTGCCTAAATCCAAAATTTCATGACCAGAAACTATCCCTTGTAGTAATGACTCTCAAATCGTAATCAAGTGCTATTTCCACGACTTAAACTTGTGCACTCATGTAGAATCGACGACTCTCGCCGACGGAACCTACGAGCTGGTGCCCGCGTCCGAGAGTGAGCAGCGTGAAGCCCAAGCAAATCTAACTGAAGCTTTTGAAGACCCGAGCCCAAGTTCGGAAGATCCCCAAGCGAACTGCGAAGGCAAGCCCCGGAGCATAACCCATTCTTTCCGAAATTATGCAACGCATTACTCTTTGCTTGTGCATTAAGTTTATAGGAGTTGGATGAAAACTTAGTTGCATGATGTCAGGAACCCTTGCTTTGAAACTAGATGAAAGGTTCGATAGAATGCTGTGCTAATAGGACTCCGGTAAAAGTCGAGTGATTTCCTGTCACTCGCGAGAAAATAGGAGTTGAATGACTACTACACGCTGCAATCATAAGGACACGGACGGGTTATGTAACGATGGTTACGATTGAGGCCCGTCTGTCTAGTGAAAAATGCTAAGGCCGCAGGGTGTGGTAGTGATGGTTAAGTCTTTGAACGTACTAAACACATGCCGAGATTATGGGAATCGGTAAGCTTAAGTACCTGATTGGCCCGGCAAGGGGACGGCATCCTACCCTTTGAACTTCGGTCCCATGTGCATATGGCGAGTGCAGAGAGTGGTCACGACCCGGCGCCGAACCGTGGCGTGGAGCTCTTGTACTCTCGGAGGGTAGCCCCGATCCACGACCCGGAAAGAAAGGGGAAAAGTTGCACGTGTGACTCTAGGGAGTAACCACGTGACGTGTGTTTGGGTCTCCCTTGCAAGGTTAAGAAATTCGATTCGAATCGTCCGTTTCTCACGGCTATTGAGACTGCTTAACCATTTTTACCCACAGAGTAAGAAGAGGAACAATGATGATGAATGAACTGGTTGGATGGAAAATTTAATGCTTCACCATGTATGCTTTAGATAGCTGCTTACCTAGACTGGCTAACAAAACTAGAATCTTGAGCTAAAAATTGAAAGTAAGGACCCACTTGTAGATGCTGTTTCGGCAAAACAAACCCCTGAGCCAAAAAGCCTGGCATGTCTAGAGTCGGTGGAGTAGTTTCCACTACTCGGGTAAGTCTTGCTGAGTATTAGTATACTCAGCCTTGCTTGTGGCTCATTTCAGGTGAGACCTTCGAAGATATGATTGCTAGCTTGACTTGGCCCTGCACTCTTCCCCCTGGTTGGTCGGTGGAATGGGATGCGCCCCCGTCCAACGGAGATAAGGTCGAGTGATGTCTCGTACGGGCTTCATCGAGACATCCTGTATCGTCGAGTAGTTTTCGTTGTTTATTTCCGCTGCAATTTAACTCTGAAGAACTTATTTATGTTAATTGAAGTACTTGTTTTCTAAACTCAGAACTAGGTCTGTAATATTGACTTATGCAAATGATGTAATACTTGCTGGAAGGTGGTATTCTCTGGGCTCATCGTCGCATGAGCATTTGTATGTACGGCGCTCGATCCGTTCACCGTGGTTGTATCGGGAGGTTATACCCGACAGACCAGTGGATTACTCCGTTTGAAGTGTAAGGTTAACCGAGGATGCCTTAATGGTGATGGTTATTACACTTGAGCCGGATTAATTCAGGTGGTTCTGCCACAATCATGAATCTTTAAAACATATTCGTAGTCAAGGAAAATTGAACCGTAGACATGCTAAGTGGGTTGAATTTATTGAATCTTTTCCTTATATTATTAAGCACAAGAAAGGGAAAGAGAATATAATTGCTGATGCATTGTCTAGGAGATACACCTTGTTGAACCAACTTGATTACAAAATATTTGGATTGGAAACGATTAAAGATCAATATGTTAATGATGCTAATTTTAAAGATGTGTTGCTGCATTGTAAAGAGGGGAAGGGATGGAACAAATTCATCGTTAGTGATGGGTTTGTCTTTAGAGCTAACAAGCTATGCATTCCAGCTAGCTCCGTTCGCTTGTTATTGTTGCAGGAAGCGCATCGAGGTGGCTTAATGGGGCATTTTGGAGCAAAGAAAACGGAAGATATACTTGCTGGTCATTTCTTTTGGCCAAAGATGAGAAGACATGTGGAGAGATTTGTTGCTCGCTGCACGACATGTCAAAAGGCTAAATCACGATTGAATCCACATGGTTTGTATTTGCCTCTACCTGTTCCTAGTGCTCCTTGGGAAGATATTTCTATGGATTTTGTGTTAGGATTGCCTAGGACTAGGAAGGGACGTGATAGTGTGTTTGTGGTTGTTGATAGATTTTCTAAGATGGCCCATTTCATACCATGTCATAAAACTGATGATGCTTCTCACATTGCTGATTTGTTCTTTCGGGAAATTGTTCGTTTGCATGGTGTGCCCAACACAATTGTTTCTGATCGTGATGCTAAATTTCTTAGTTATTTTTGGAAGACTTTATGGGCTAAATTGGGAACTAAATTGTTGTTTTCTACTACATGTCATCCGCAAACTGATGGTCAAACTGAAGTGGTTAATAGGACTTTGTCTACTATGTTAAGGGCTGTTTTAAAGAAGAACATTAAGATGTGGGAAGATTGTTTGCCTCATATTGAATTCGCTTATAATCGATCGCTGCATTCTACTACAAAGATGTGCCCATTTCAGATTGTATATGGTTTCTTGCCTCGTGCTCCTATTGATTTAATGCCTTTGCCATTTTCTGAAAAAACGAATTTTGATGCTACTAAGCGTGCCGAATTGATGTTAAAACTGCATGAAACAACTAAAGAAAACATAGAGCGCATGAATGCTAAATACAAGATTGCTGGTGATAAAGGTAGGAAGGAACTAAAGTTTGAACCTGGAGATTTAGTTTGGCTGCATTTGAGAAAGGAAAGGTTTCCTGAATTGAGAAAATCTAAATTGCTACCTCGGGCTGATGGACCATTTAAAGTGCTAGAGAAAGTCAATGATAATGCATATAAGCTCGATCTGCCTGCGAATTTTGGGGTTAGTCCCACATTTAACATTGCAGATTTGAAGCCATATTTGGGAGAGGAAGATGAGCTTGAGTCGAGGACGACTCAAATGCAAGAAGGGGAGGATGATGTGGACACCAACACCAACGATACATCCACTCCGACACAAGTACCTATTGCTGGTCCTATTACTCGTGCTCATGCGCATCAACTTAATCATCAGGTGAGTTCAAATCTAAGCTCATGTGCATCATGTTTAGACCATGGAGACCCGTGTACTCTTGTTTTGCTTAGGAACCAAGGAGGCGGCCGAAAGGGAAACGTATTCGCGCAAGCTGGATTCGGACTGCAGAACAGTACCAACTTGTGACGGACACCACGGTCGCATATAAACTCGGATTGGGGCGTTCAAGTACTTCGTGGAAAGCTTATGAAGTCTTCTTTCAAACGGATCCAGCCTCATAGCCATATCTATTACGAGTCGGCCGCAATCGTTAAATTAATACAGAGTCCGTTTCTGCCCATGGTGCTGCGTCACCCTGTTTTGGTCCAATGGGCCGTGTATCAAGTTGAGTCCATTACGGACGCGTCCTAGGGTTGGAGTACGACCCCAACACCCCTGTGGTCGTCCTCCCACGTACTTATACCCCTTAGCCGCCGCCAAGGATGCTTGGGTTTTGTTTAGATCAAGTTTAGCCTTCGCTACTTGCTTGCAAGCGTGCGTGCTGGATCAGCCGCCCGTCTTCTTGTCTTCGGAACCCCACCATTATTGAGATTGCGTGTGAAACCTTCATTTATATCTAGTAAATTCAGTACTTGTCATACTTGTTCTTGCTAGTTCTTCGATTGCTTGCAGGACGAGTGCCCTAGTGGCCGGGTGCCGCGCTCCACAAGATCGCGACAGCCATTGGAGGGGGTGTATCGGTTGCTAAGGCGCAGCTTGGAAGGCTGTAGTCGGGCCGTGAACGTCGCCTCCATCGACCAATCGAGTTATCTACGCCTCTCATCGAAAGATCGGGAATCAAACCCTAGCGGGTCGCCATTACCCGCACTGTACTTCAGTATGCTCAGGCCTTCAACAATCTGTGCCAGTATGTAACACCCAAAATATAGGAGTTGAAACTTTTAAAAGTATTTTCATAAAAATCATAAATTAAAATTGTGCATGCATCTTTATTTATTTTCTTCCAGCCAGCCCAATTCCTTTTTCGTCTTTTTCTTTTCTTTTCCCGCGGCCAACTCAATGACCGATTCCCACACCCGACCCTTGCTTTCACCGACGTCTAGGCCCCACCTGTCAGTGCCTTCTTCTTCTTTCTTCTTTCCTTACCCAGAGTCCGGATCGGTTCCGCGCCGATGTTCGCGCCCTTCTTTCTTTCTTCTTAACCCGAGTCCTGATCGATTCCACGACACCGCCTTCCTACTCCCTGCCGATCCGCCCCTATAAAATCCCGCTGAAACCCCGCTTTGCAACCAGAGCCAAGCTCAAATCTTTTCCTCTACACAACATTGTCGCACGCCGCTGGAAGTTGCACCCCGGAGGAACGCCGCCGTCCCGTGTCGCCGATTCTCCGTCGACTCGTCGTTCTGCAGCTTCTCCGCCGTCTTCAACTCTCGCCAGAGCTCCACGAGTAGGTGAGTATCAAGCCGTACCAGATTTCTCTCTCTCTCTCTCTTGCTCCGTCGCAAATCAGATTTCCTCGCCGGACCCCTGTTTCCGCCCGCCGCCGTGGCCGCCAGTTCACAGCCGCCGCACAGCCATCCCGTGATCACCCTCACCTTCACCGTACCGCCCACTCACTTCCCGGCAAGAACCCAGCTTGAATTGAGCCCCGAAACACCGGATTCGGTGAAGCTCCGGCCGTCCGCCGCCGCACTTGCTCGCCGCCGATGTCCAGTAAAACTCCGCTTCGCCCGACCCTTTTTGTCCCGTCGAGCCGACCCTTCCTCTGCCGCTCGATCTAGATCTAACGGCCAAAATCAATCTTTAGTTTACACGGCCGATTTACCCGACCTTTTCCTTACTCAGCCGATTCACCTGACTTTCATACCGCCGATTCGCCCGACTGCTACTCCGCCGATTCGTCCGATCCGCCGCCGATTCTGATCTAACGGATTAGATTCACCCGACCCTAGCCGTTCCTGAAACTTTTGCAGGAAGATCCCTAAGTTTTCCGGGAATCAACCCGCAGTCCAGAGCAGTAGAAAATAATTAGAGTTGAGCCCTTTCTTTTTCTATCCCGACCCCTGACTTTTCTAGATTTAGTACCCGCCGACCAGAATCTCTAGTTTTGTACCCCGACCCTCTGTATAAGGTTTAATTATGTTTTGGCCCCTGAATCCTTCAGATTTAGCCTCGGGAAGACTCAAAACTCTAGCAGTTAGGTCCTCAGATCACTGTTTTAACCATATCATCATCATCTCAATTCCGATTTCAGCGATTCTTGAGCCCACATGATCCTTGCATCATGAACTACAACTTTAGCATCTTTTCACTTTCTGTTTGTATTGTTTGTTGTATTGTTTCTTATTTGTTTGTGTGTGCTTGTTTGTGTGATCGCGTAGACAACGTGACGTTCGAGCCAAATCAAGAGCAAGCTTACGAGGAAGAGAATCAGCAATTGCTTGAAGAAGGCAAGTGGATTTCCCCCTCTGCATATTCTATTTGATCCCAACAACAGCATGAAAATCACTTTACTTTAATGTTGCTTGCATAAACTTGATGGGTTACCTATGCTAAGGACATACCTAGTCTTTTACCCCAAACCTTGAAACACCTGGGTTTACTACTTTGTTGGGTAGTTACGCTTAGTTGCAAACTTTGGGTTTGGTATTGGTTTACTCTTTTGGCAATGTTGATCACGTTTCATATTGTGGTTTTATTGCATAATTTCAAGATCAACTTTGTTTAATGGGAACATGGAGAACCACCCAAGTGAACAGTGCAACCACAAAGTCATATGGCTCTGACCTTAGCCGATTAATTAGATGTGTAGTTTGCTGGTGGCCTTACCGAAAGGGCAAGGAGGGGGTCGGTGATAGGGGTCATAGCCCGGTCCTCTTGGGGTAGCTGCCTTTGCTAAGGAGCTGACCATTAGGGAGGTTTATGGACCACGCCGCTACTGAAACTCTAGCGGGCTGCCTAGCTCTCGACATGTCTTTGTAAAGGCTTCGTAGTGTACCCTCGCCACTCACCTCGGAAGTGCTTAAGGGCCTTGCAAACCCGGGCGACTCAGGGAAACACGATTTGTGGGTAAAGTGTACAACCTCTACAGAGTGTAAAACTGTTATAACAGCCGTACTCACGGTTAAGAGTGGCTTGGACCCTCACATGATAATGAAACTTGAAGATTAATTAAATTGTGGTTCGTGGTTTATGATATTGTTGATGTTATCTTTGTGATTCTACTAAAGTGGGTTGGTATAAACTTAAACCTAGTTAATAGGTGCTTGTTAATAAATACTTGACCAACTAAAAGCAACCGCTGCTGCAAACCTCAGCCTATCCTTGATGGCCTTGCATTTTCACCCCACTTGCTGGGTACCAACCATAAGAGTACTCACCCTTGCCCCCTGCTGTTCAGAAGAGAACTTTGAAGAGGAGATCTTTGACGACTTCGAGGAGTTCTAGGTCCTGCGTTCACCAGTCATCGCCTGTGGAAGACGGAGTTGTTGGAGACTTCGTATAGGGTATAACGGTTTACCGTTTAAAGACAATTGTGTCTCTTTTATACGGAGTGTAATATTGTTAAATACTTTATCTAGTTACTTTGAGCATTGTCTTTGATACATTACACTTTCCGTCTACCATATGTGTGTGAACGAGATCCTGGCGCACATATGAGATGCATCTGGTTCTTTCTAGAATCGGGTGCGACACAGTACGCAGGCTATCACGCAGACACGGATGCTAAGAAGTGGGATCGTTTCCGCAGAGGATTGAGTACCAAACTCAAGGAGCCACTAAACCTTGTCAAGGCCGATACATATAATGAGCTGGTAAACATGGCAATTACCCAAGAGGATTGTATTGTGGCTCACCGTGCCGAGAAGAAGAGAAAGGCGCCAGTTGGACCCTCGGAAGCTCAGCCACCGAGGTATCACTTAGTGCAAAATGCTGCGTCTACAGCTCCACAGAAGGCCCCTCAGCCAGGGCGTTGGATTGTTAGGCCCCCGCAGCAACAAGGTGTTGTACGACTCCCTGTGCCTCAGCAAACTGGACCAAGGCCCGCTACTCAGCAATTCCTTCGTCCAAACATCGCCAATCGTTGTTTCAATTGTGGAAGTTCCAGTCATTTTGCTCCAGAATGCCCTCGACCTAGGCAGCCAATTCAGGGCCAAGGCTCTAACCAGAACAATAAGAACAAAGGCAAGAGGCAGACCATTAAGGTCAAACAAGGACGGATCAATTTCACCACTCTTGCAGAAATTCCTAAAGGAGCACCAATAATGACAGGTACATTCTCTATCCATAACAAGTCTGTAGTTATATTGTATGATTCTAGTGCATCACATAGTTTCGTTAGCGCAAAGTTTGGTGCAAAAGTAGGCTTGGATGTTTGTCACACAAAAGGGTCATATATGATATCAACACCGGGTGGAAAAATTGCTTCCAACCAAATAATAAGGCTGGTACCGATAAAATTGGGTAGTAAAATCATCAACACAGACCTTGTTCTCTTACCCCTTGAAGGCATGGATATTATTTTGGGTATGAATTGGATGACTATGCACGGAGTCATGCTGGACCTTTCTTCTCGAGCTGTTGAAATAAATTCACCTAGTCACGAAACCACTACCCTTTACCTACCGTTCCGGGAGTGCACGATTCTTGTGCTTTCGTGATGGAAGGAATCAACCTAGAGGATATTCCAGTGGTATGCGAGTATGCCGATGTTTTTCTGGATGATTTTCTAGGAATGCCACCAGATAGGGATATTGAGTTCGTTATTGAACTGCAACCAGGCACTACACCTATCTCCAAAAGACCCTATAGAATGCCACCTAAGGAATTGGCCGAACTGAAAACACAACTCCAAGAACTACTGGACAAAGGCTTCATTCGTCCTAGCGCATCACCTTGGGGATGTCCAGCCCTTTTTGTAAAGAAAAAGGATGACAGTTTAAGATTATATGTGGACTACCGACCTCTCAATGCGGTGACCATTAAGAATAAATACCCACTTCCCCACATCGACGTTCTCTTTGATCAATTATCTGGAGCTAGAGTTTTCTCAAAGATTGATCTTCGATCTGGATATCATCAGATAAAGATTCGTCCATGCGATATTCCTAAGACCGCCTTTTCCACACGATATGGACTATATGAATTCTTGGTCATGTCCTTTGGTCTCACCAATGCCCCTATCTACTTCATGCATCTCATGAATTCGGTATTCATGCCCGAGCTCGACAAATTCATCGTAGTTTTCATTGACGACATCCTTATCTATTCCAAGAATGAGGAAGAGCACGCTAAGCACCTGCACATTGT
The DNA here is from genome assembly GCA_032594955.1 of Panicum miliaceum. Taxonomy (NCBI): domain Eukaryota; kingdom Viridiplantae; phylum Streptophyta; class Magnoliopsida; order Poales; family Poaceae; genus Panicum; species Panicum miliaceum. Next base: position 18,092,546 of record CM064068.1, read on the forward strand.
TCTTCAGCGTCTCAGAGACCATCAGCTCTATGCTAAATTTTCTAAGTGCGAATTCTGGTTGGATAGTGTGAAATTCTTGGGTCACACTATTTCCAGCGAAGGCATAGCCGTTGACCCCAACAAGGTACAAGAAGTGATGGATTGGAAACCTCCTACATCTGTTCATCAGATTCGCAGTTTTCTTGGTTTAGCCGGTTACTATCGCCGTTTCATTCCGGATTTCTCCAAAATTGCAAAGCCTATGACTGAACTATTGAAAAAGGGAGTAAAGTTTTTGTGGGATGAGAAATGTGAAGAAGCTTTCCACGCTCTCAGAGAACATTTGACTACAACCCCTATGTTAGCTCAACCCGATAACACCAAGCCGTTCGATGTTTACTGTGACGCTTCTGGCACTGGTCTTGGTTGTGTGCTTATGCAAGAAAATCGAGTTATCGCCTATGCTTCATGAGCCCTTCGGCCCATGAGCAGAATTATCCGACCCATGATCTCGAATTAGCAGCAGTCATTCATGCTCTAAAAATATGGAGACATTATCTCATGGGCACTCATTGTAATATCTACACCGATCATAAGAGTCTCAAATATATCTTCACCCAAGCCGATCTGAATATGAGACAAAGAAGATGGCTAGAATTAATCAAGGATTATGATCTCGAGGTGCACTATCACCCCGGCAAGGCCAATGTAGCCGCGGATGCACTCAGCCGTAAGGCCCATTGCCATTGCCTATCAGTGGAATTCTATAATGAGACATTATGTTAAGAAATGAGGAAGCTTAGTTTGGAAATGATTTCCCAAGGCACTCTGAATCTCATCTCAGTTGAGCCCACTCTTCACGACTAGATCATCATGGCACAACTACATGATGAAAGAGTTAAGATCATCAAACAGAAACTCTCTCTAGGACAAGAGAAATATAAATGTTTCCGCCAGGACCATAAGGGAGTTCTATGGTTCGAAAGTCGCATAGTCGTTCCGAAGAATCATGAGCTCCGTAAGCAAATTCTTGATGAGGCACATCTTTCAAAATTTTCTATTCACCCCGGCAGCAGCAAAATGTATCAAGATCTTAGGCAAAACTTCTGGTGGACTAGAATGAAAAGGAAAATTGCTAAATATGTCTCAAAATGTGACACATGTCAGAGAGTTAAAGCCAGCCACTTGAAAGTAGCCGGTACACTTCAACCTTTGCCTATACCCTCCTGGAAATGGGAAGACATAAGTATGAATTTCGTTGTTGGATTGCCAAGTACCGCACAAAGACATGATTCTATAAGGGTTATCGTTGATAGACTCACAAAGACGGCACATTTTCTTCCGGTACACACCACCTATACTGCCAGGAAATATGCCGAGATTTATCTCGATCGCATCGTTTGCCTACATGGAGTACTAAAGACTATTATTTCCGATCGTGGTACTCAGTTTGTAGCACGCTTTTGGGAACAATTGCAAGCCTCTCTTGGTACTAAATTGATTCGAAGCTCAGCCTATCATCCTCAGACTGACGAACAAACTAAAAGAGTGACTCAAATTCTTGAAGACATGCTTAGAGCTTGCGTCATCCACTATGATAAGAATTGGGACAAATGCCTAGCCCTAGCAGAGTTCTCATATAACAATAGCTATCAAGCGAGTTTGAAAATGGCACCATTTGAGGCCCTATACGGACGAAGGTGTTCAACTCCTTTGAGTTGGTCACAGACTGGAGAACGCAAAATATTTGGAACAGACTTGGTAATCGAGGCAGAAGAAAAAGTGAGAGTAATACAAGAAAACCTTAGAGCCGCACAATCCAGGCAAAAGAGCTATTTCGACAGAAGGAGAAAGCCACTAAAATTTGAAGTTGGTGACCACGTCTACCTTCGAGTTTCACCAACCAAGGGTGTACAACGTTTCGGAGTCAAAGGAAAATTAGCTCCCCGTTATGTTGGTCCCTACGAAATCATCGAGAACTGTGGAACCGTAGCCTATAGAATTCGACTGCCCCCTCAGCTTGCAGCCATCCATGATGTCTTTCACGTGTCTCAACTCAAGAAGTGTGTTCGAGTTCCTACTGAGGTTATTAAACAACAAGAAGTAGTGGTAGAGCCCGACCTCTCATATGTTGAGTACCCTATCAAAATCATGGATCAAAAAGAAAGAAGCACTAGGAGGAAAGTGATTAAAATGTACAAAATTCAATGGAATCATCACACTGAGGAAGAAGCCACGTGGGAAACTGAAAGCTATCTAACCCAAAATTTCCCGGGTTTTCTCAACTCTACCGAAGGTACACACACTATCCACACTAACCCTATTGTCCGAATCTCGGGGCGAGATTCTTTTTAAGGGGGGAAGGCTGTTTAAATTACTCGGGTGTTTAAATTATGAAATAAGCCTCATTAGCTTAACACAATGCATAAATAACTAAGAAAAGTTTAAAAGAAATAAATTATAAATTGGTTTTGCTTTGAATTAAAAATAGACGTGTATATATGCATAAATACATGTACTTTAATCAAACAAATTAAATAAATCTCACCTCAACGCACTTGGCGATGAAATTTAATAGACACACCATCGATGACAGGATAAACAAAAGTCTAGTTGAAGCCTAGGAGAGAATACAAATTTTTGCCCAGGAAATGACGTGCCCTCCGAATCATACTTTTTGAGTTTTTAAAATAACTTCTAAACTAGAACTCAATTGAACTTTGGCCTGAAACAAAACTTGTGTAACTTTTCATTTTGAACAACTTTCATGTTCAGAGATTTTTGAGTTGCAACACAAAAATTTGAGAAACACGTGAATTTGCAAACCAGCCCCTGCCTTTTTTTCTATTTTTCATTTTAGACCCTTCTTTCTCCACTCCGCCCGACCCTCCGACGTGCAGTCGCTGTAGACCCTCCTTTCTCCGCTCCGCCCGACCCTCCACCGCGCAGTCGCCGCTGACCCTTCCTTCTCCGCTCCGCCCAACCCTCCGCCCGCCGCGCAGTCGCCGCTGGCCACTTGGCCGGCGATGCCTGACCGGCGCTAGGCCTTCAAGCCAATGCCTGGCTGCGCCCCGCTCGCACGCGCTCCTCCCCAGTCCACGCACGCCACGCGCACGCCGGCGATGTGTGCCTCTGCTCGCCGCCCGCCGCGCCCAATGGCCAGTCCGCGCCGTGCCCGTGTCCCCGCCGCGTCCCGCCATTCGCCGCGCTGGCCGCCCGGCAAGCCAGCTGCTGCAGCTCCTTCCCCAACCCGCGTGTCGCGTGATCTCCCGCTCCCCACGCCAAATCCCCGACGCCCAATCCCCTGCCCGTGCCCACCGCACGCCGCGCCGGCACTGCTCGCCGCCCACTGCGACCAGTAACGCGCCCCCGTCGTGCCGCCCCTCACCAGCGTCGCCCGGCCCTCTCCCTCCCTCCTACAGCCTATAAAAGGTGACACAAGGCCACTCGCACACGCCTCAACCCACCAGAACGCCGCCGCCGCTGCCATTGCCGCTGCCGTGCACCACCAGCCCGTGGAGCCCCATCCTCCAGCCTCCCATTGCCCAAACCCATCACCCAGCGAGCTTGCCCTCCTTCCACTGAAGCTCACCGGCCTCTTCCCCGACCATCTCGACCGCTGGAGCACCGCCAGCGCCGCCCGCGCCGCCGCCGCTCCCCTGCTGCTCCGTGGACAACCCACTCCGACGCTTCTCCGTCCGAGCGAAGCCTCGGAACGGGTTCCCCTTGACGCCGCACCGCCGTCGCCCATCTGCTCCACGCTGACGAGCCACTTCCAGCCACTCCCAACCCCGACCAAGGCCACCCCAAGGTAGCTCTCACCTCCCTGGTTCTCCCCGCCCCTTTTCCCCTCACCGTCGACGAGCCCCCTCGCCGGAATTTGGCCGGCTGCCGTGCCAGCACCGCCCAGGGACCCAATTGCAATGATTGAAATCTTTAAAAGGGTCTGCACTCAAGTTTCCAGGGGCATAACTGTAAACCTGTGTTTAAACTTTGAATTCAAAAACAGCAAATTTGTAAAATTCATATAAAATCATAGAAAAATCAGAAAAATACAAACTCAACTGTTCTGGAATCTTTAGAAGAAAATATACAACTTTTGTTACATTCTTTTCTTTAGTTGCTTGCTAAATCTTGCTCTAAATTAAATGGAAAATTTAATAATCTGATTTTTGGACAGTAGATTGGTTGCTTGATATGTAGGCCAGTGTAAAAATATTAGGACCAGAACCCATATCTAGCTAAACTTTTTGTTAAACTTTGTTTGTGCCATGAAACAATAGAACTAATTTGTACCTGCTGATATATTGTGTTTCATGCTGTGAAACTTTTCCAGAGCTATTATAGTGATGCCTAAATACCACAGAAAAAAAGTTTAGAACATTTTTCCTTTCTGTAACCTATTTATATAATTTTGTGATAGGAAAAATGCACTAATTCAAATAATTAGTTTCTATGCTTAAAAAATGTTCAACTTTTTAATGTGGGACACTTTAGAGTAGCTCTTGCTGTATAAAGAGTTTTATACTCAGAAACCCTGTAAAACATCCTGTAGAAATTAATCCTTAAAGAAATAGGTGTATCTTGTCCTATTTATTATCGTCTATATCTTGCAAAATAAAATCTGAAAAATTTCTAGTAAGACATATATGGATAGGTTAACACCCTGTAAAAGTTTTAGCATCAAAACATGCATGGGTTATCCTATATAAAAATAACTAGGTTCTAGTAGTGGCTGTGTATTACATTTTTCAAAATTAATCTACTGCACAGAAATTTCTGAAATTTTTACAGTGTTGTTGTCTTTGCATAATGTACTCTAAATAAAAATTTCATCACTAGAAGTTACATAGTCCAGAAGTTGTGTTTAATCCCTGTTGTGCTTAGAAAAATTAGTTTCCAAAAAGAACACAACCCCCAGCCCCCTTCTTGTTTAGTGAAGTTAAATAGTTTAAGTTATACTCTATTAATGATTGCCCAAAGAAATCTTAACTAATTAACTTTACAACCAAATCTATGTTTATGGACTGCAACTTTATCATGAAGGAAAATAATCGTCATATACCATCACTACAATTTACACTTGTGCATTCATATAGAATCGACTACTCTTGCCGATGGAACGTACGAGCTGGTGCCCGAGTCCGAGAGTGAGCAGCGTGAAGCTCAAGTGAATCTAATTGAAGCTTTCGAAGACCCGAACCCGAGTTCGGACGAGCCCCAAACTAACTTTACCCAAGAAGGTAAGCCCCGGAGCATGAACCCTGTTTTTCTAAATTATGCAACTTAATACTCTATTCTACTTGTGCATTAAGTTTATAGGAGTTGGATGAAAACTTAGTTGCATGATCCTAGGTACCCATGCTCTGAACACTAGATGTAAGGTTCGATAGAATGCTATGCTAATAGGACTCAGTAAAAGTCGAGTGATTTCCTGTCACTCGCGAGAATATAGGAGTTGAATGTTTACTACATGCTGCAATCATAAGGTCGACGGACGGGGCTATGGTACGATGTTTATGTTGATGATTGAGGCCCCGTCTGTTTAGTGAAAAATTCTAAGGCCGCAGTGTGTGGTAGTGGTGGTTAAGTCTTTGAACGTACTAACCACATGCCGAGAATATAGTAATCCGTAAGCTTAAGTACCGGATTGAACCGAGGCCGGAATATACTCCCCACCGTCTTGAATTCGTTCACATCTAGCTAATGGCGGGTGCATGTGCCGCCATGGCCGGGTCCATGGGGACGTGTAGTCGAGGGCGGTGGGCCTGTTCCGTGAAGCGGGAATTGAAGGGAAAAGTTGCACGTGTGACTCTGGGAGTAACCACGTGACGTGCGTTTAGGTTTCACTTGCAAGGTTAAGAAATTCGATTCAAATCGTCCATTTCTCGCGGTTATTGAGACTGCTTGACTCTTTTACCACATAGAGTAAGAAGAGGAACAATGATGATGATTAATCTTGTTGGATGAAAAATTAATTCTTTCACCATGTATGATATTGGATAGTTGCTGACCTAGAATGGTTAAAGAAAACTAGAATCTAGAGCTAAAAATTTTAAAGTAAGGACCTACTTGTATATGCTTTTCGACAAAACAAACCCCTCAAGCCAAAAGCCTTGCATGTCTAGGAGTCGGCTAAGTATATTCCACTAGTCGGGTAAGCCTTGTTGGGTATTAGTATACTCAGCCTTGCTTGTGGCTTGTTTTCAGGTGAGACTTTCGAGGATATGATCGCTAGTTTGACTTGGTCGTGTACCCTTCCTCCTGGTTGGTTGGTGGAATGGGATGCACCCCCGGCCAACGATGATAATGCCGAGTGATGTCTCGTACGAGCTTCATCGAGGCATCGTGTATCGTCGAGTAGTTTATCGTTATTTTTCCGCTGCATTGAACTCTGAAGTACTCAATTACTTTGAACTCTGAAGTACCTTCTTTTATGAACTCGAACTCAGTTGTAATAATAATTTATGATGAACCCAGTGGTGTAAAATTTGTGGAATGTTGTATCCTCTGGGCTCACCTTCGTGTGAGTACATGCATGTGTGGTTTCGATTGGCAAAAACCGTGGTTGTATCGGGAGGTTACCCGACAGACCAATGGATTATTCCGTTTGAAATGCGAGTTAGCCCTGATTGCCCTCGTGGTGATGGTTAGCGCGCTTGAGCCGGATTAATTCAGGTGGTTCTGCCACAGCTGGTACCAGAGCCGAAATGCATACGCCAGAGAATGCAACAAGCTTTAAAAACTTGTTTCTTAAAACGTGAACAACAAAAAGCGAGTTTTGCAAAATGCATTGGTTCGTTAAGGATGGTACCTAGTTCGTAAAGCTCTAAAGAATTATGGGAAAGTTACTAGGTGGCTATCTAACTTATGTATATTATCAACTGACTTCCAACACAATAATAGCTAGTCGAAAATTCTCTAACCGTTCTTTAACTTATCGTAATCGCGGTTAGTTTACCTGCAGAAGATTGATATAGCATATATATATATATATATATATATATATATCCATTGAATCTTTCATGCCAGCACTCATGAAAGTGTCCATATTCATTACCGTTCACTATAGAAACGGCATCCGTACAATTCCCGCCGTACAGACGATGTTAACATACACTATCAAGATAGCGTATTCACGGGGTACCGTCTTGAGACGGGGGTATGAACAGCGATCGCCATACCCTGCTCCAAACCTTCTACTCCTAATATAATCAACTAATAGTTGGTATATTGGCAGCAACTCAAGTAAGCCACTGCTTGAGGGCAACGTTCGGCTCGCATCACCGACAGAAAGGCCAAGCTCTCTCACTTCGCTGAGGATTCTTACCTTCTTACCTTAGCGATGAGTGCGTCGTTACAGAAATTAAGGGTCGATTGTGCATAAAAGTAAGTTTTGAAAGAAAGTAATGTGCTGGAAGTCAGTTGATAATATACATAAGTTATATAGCCACCTAGTAACTTTCCCATAATCCCTTAGGGCTTTACGAACTAGGTACCATCCTGAACGAACCAACGCATTTTGCAAAACTCGCTTTTTGTTGTTCACGTTTTAAGAAACAAATTTTTAAAGCTTGTTGCATTCTCTGGCGTATGCATTTCGGCTCTGGTACCAGCTGTGGCAGAACCACCTGAATTAATCCGGCTCAAGTGCGCTAACCATCACCACAAGGGCAATCAAGGCTAACTCTCACTTCAAACGGAGTAATCCACTGGTCTGTCGGGTAACCTCCCGATACAACCATGGTTTTGCTGATCGAAACCACACATCCAAAGTACTCACACGAAGGTGAGCCCAGAGGATACAACATTCCACAAATTTTACATCACAGGGTTCATCATAAATTATTATTACAATTGAGTTCGAATTCGTAAAACAAGGTACTTCAGAGTTCAAAGTAATTGAGTTCTTCATAGTTCAATGCAGTGGAAAATCAATGATAAACTACTCAACGATACATGATGTCTCGATGAAGCCCGTACGAGACATCACTTGGCATTATCATCATTAGGCGGGGACGCATCCCATTCCACCGACCAACCAGGAGGAAGGCTAAGTATACTAATAAGCCAAGTCAAACTAGCGATCATGTCCTCAAAAGTATCACCTGAAAATAAGCCAGAAGCAAGGCTAAGTATATTAATACTCAGCAAGGCTTACCCGACTAGTGGAATATACTTAGCCGACTCCTAGACATGCAAGGCTTTTGGCTTGAGGGGTTGGTTTTGCCGAAAAGCATATACAAGTAGGTCCTTACTTTCATAGTTTAGCTCCAGGTTCCAGTTTTCTTTATCCATTCTAAGTAAGCAACTATCCAATATCATACGTGGTGAAAGAATTAATTTGCATCCAACAAGATTAATCATCATCATTGTTCCATTTCTTACTCTATGTGGTAAAAGGGTCAAGCAGTCTCAATAACCGCGAGAAACGGACGATTGGAATCGAATTTCTTAACCTTGCAAGGGAAACCTAAACACATGTCACGTGGTTACTCCCAAAGTCACACGTGCAACCTTTCCCCTTTCTTCCCGAGTTGTGGATCAGGGCCACCATCCGAGACTACAGAGCCCGGCTCTGTACCCACCATGTGTGCGCATGGAACCGAAGTTGAGAGGGTGGGATGCTATCCACTTCCCGGTCTGATTAGGTACTTAAGCTTGCCGATTACCATATTCTCGGCATGTGGTTAGTGCGTTCAAAGACTTAACCACCACTACCACACACTGCGGCCTTAGCATTTTTCACTAAACAGACGGGACATCAATCACCATAGCCCTGTCCGTCGACCTTATGATTCCAGCATGTAGTAAACATTCAACTCCTATATTCTCGCGAGTGACAGGAAATCACTCGACTTTTACCGAGTCCTATTAGCATAGCATTCTATTGAACCTTACATCTAGTGTTCAGAGCATGGGTACCTAGGATCATGCAACTAAGTTTTCATCCAACTCCTATAAACTTAATGCACAAGTAGAATAGAGTATTAAGTTGCATAATTTAGAAAAACAGGGTTCATGCTCCGGGGCTTGCCTTCTTGGGTAAAGTTAGCTTGGGGCTCATCTGAACTTTGGTTTGGGTCTTCGAAAACCTCAGTTAGATTCACTTGAGCTTCACGCTGCTCACTCTCCGACGCGGGCACTAGCTCGTACGTTCCATCGGCGAGAGTAGTCGATTCTATATGAATGCACAAGTATGAGTTGTAGTGATGGTACGGGACATTCATTTTCTTCACGATAAAGTTGCAGTCCACAAAAACATAGATTTGGTTGTAAAGTTACTTAGTTACGATTGCTTGGGCAATCTTTAACAAAAGGGATGGGGTTGTATTGAAATTTCAATTTTCGTAGTATAAGCATGGATTAAGCACAAACACTGATCTAGATAACTTCTGGTAAAGAAATTTTTATTCAGAGTACATTATGCAGAGATAAGACTAGTGTAAAAATTTCAGACATTTTCATGCAGCAGAATAATTATGAAAAATATAATACACAGCTACTGCTAGAACCTAGTTATTTTTATACAGAACAAACCATGCAAGTATTGATGCCAAAACTTTTACAGGGGGCTAACCTGTCAACATATATGTTACTGTAAATTTTTCAGATTTTATTGTGCATGATACAAAGCATAATAAATAGGAAAGCTACACTTATTTTTCTAAGGATTAATTTCTACAGGATGTTTTACAGGATTTCTGAGTATGAAACTTTTTATAATGCATGCCCTAACCCAAAGTATCCTATATTAAAAAGATAAATATTTTCTCAGCAGAAAAACTAATTATTTTTATTTAGTGCATTTTTCCCACCACAAAATTATAGAAGTGGCTACAGACAGGTAAAAAGTCTTTAGTTATTTTTGTGGGGTCTAGACGTCCATATAACAGCACATAAAAAGTTTCACCACAAAAATCGCAGTATAACAACAGGATTAATTTGATTTATCTCTCTATGGCATAAAACAAGTTTAACCAAAAGTTTAACTCGAGATGGGTTCTGGTCCTAATATTTTGACACTGTCCTACACCTCAAGCAACCAATCTACTGTCCAAAAATCAGATTCAGAACTAATCTACAACAGTGAGTATAATTAAAGTCTATTAAACATTCCATTTAATTTAGAGCAAGATTTATTGAGAATCTGGGAAAGTGCATGTAACAATAGTTGTATATTTTCTTCTAACGATTCCAGAACAGTTGAGTTTGTATTTTTTTGATGTTTCTTTGATTTTATATGAATTTTACAAGTTCACTATTTTTGAATTCAAAGTTTAAACACAGGTTTACAGATATGCCCCTGGAAACTTGCGTGCAGACCCTTCTAAAGATTTCAATCATTGCAATTGGGTTCCTGGGCGGTGCTGGCATGGCGGCCGGCCAAATTCCGGCGAGGGGAAAAGGGTCGGGGAGAACCAGGGAGATGAGAGCTACCTTGTGGTGGCCTTGGTCGGGGCTGGGGGTGGCCGGAAAGGGCTCGTCGGCGTGGAATAGGGGGCGGCGGCGGTGCAGAGCATCAGCGACGGTGCTCCGGCGGGGTTGGGGCAGCGCTGGCAGGTCGGGAAGCTCCGGTGGGGTGATGTAGTCACGTTCCGGCCTTCGTTCGGGCGGAGGAGGGCCGGAGGTGGGGTGTCCACGACAGTCGGGGGCAGCGGCGGTGGAGGCAGCGCTGGCAGCGCTCCGGTGGGTCTGGGCAATGATGGTGAGCGTCAGTGGGATGCTGTGGTGGTGGTTGGGGTTCAGCTTGGGGGGTGGATGACCGGAGGGGTGAGCTCCACGGTGAGCTGGGCACGACGGCGGTAATGGTGGTAGCGGCGGCGTTCTGGTGTCTGGGCGCGCGAGGAGGCTCAGTGCGGCCTTTTGTAGGCAGCAGAGAGGCGGGAGGAGGGGCGGGGCTGGACTGCGAGGCTCGGACACGGGTGGCACGACGGGGGCGTGCCACTGGGCGTCGGGGCGGCGGCTAGAGGCTCGGCGCGGCGAGCGGCGAGCGGGGACGGCCGATTGGGCGTGCGGGATTTGGCGTGGGGGAGCGGAAGATTACGCGGCGCGCGGTTGGGCGAGCAGCTGCAGCAGCGGCTTGGTCGGGCGGCGAGCGCGGCGACTGGCGAGACGCGGCAAGGGCTCAGGCACGGCGCGGCTTGTCCATTGGGCACGGCGGCGGCGACGGCGTCGCGCACGTGGCACGCACGGGCTGGACAGGGGCGCGGCATGGGGAGCAGCGCAGCTGGTCGGGCGGGGCTTGGCCGGCCATCGGCTTATCATGGCATGGGCGGCAGGCATCACCGGCCAGGTGGCTAGCGGCGATTGGCGGCGGGCGTCGGGCGAAGCAGAGGAGAGGGGAGGGACTGGAAGTGGGAATAGAAGAAAAGGCAGGGGCTGGTTTGCAAAGTCAAGTGTTTCTCAAATTTTTGTGTTGTAATGCAAAAATCTCTGAACATGAAAGTTGTTCAAAATGAAAAGTTACACAAGTTTTGTTTCAGGCCAAAGTTCATTTGAGTTCTAGTTTAGAAGTTATTTTGAAAACTCAAAAAGTATAATTCGGAGGGCACGTCATTTCCTGGGCAAAATTTGTATTCTCTCCTGGGCTTCAACTAGACTTTTGTTTGTCCTATCATCGATGATGGGCCTATTAAATTTTGCAGCCAAGTGCTTTGATGTGGAAGTTATTCAATTTGTTCGATTAAGGTACATGTACTTATGCACATATACACATCTATTTTCAATTCAAAGCAAAACCAATTTATAATTCATTTCTTTTAAACTTTTCTTAGTTAGTTAAGCATCTTGTTAAGCTAATGAGGCTTGTTTCATAATTTAAACACCTGACGTGTTACAGTTACAGAATGATCCGCAAGCGCACAGAATACCGTTGTAGCATTTTACATGTGAGTACAGGGTCGTATTTATATTTCTGTAGGGAAGGCGGCGATTATTGGAATAGATTAGTATGTTGATTAGTCCTAGCATGGATATTCTTTTGAATAAATAGGGGTAAGATAATATATGGTAAAGAGGTAGTGTTACACACGAGTTACCAAAGCTGTATCTCTATGCAAAGCTTACAGGAAGGGAGAAAGGAAGAAAAAAGCTAATCTAAGGACTTATATGCTCTTAACTAAGCATACAGTCTATACTAAGCACTCATACACCTAGAAATGATTAGGATTGGGTTCTAGGCTCCCAGGCATCACCGGGAGACCGCACAAGAAATGGCTAGGTGGCCACTAGTTCTTCACGGCTATTTTATGCACCTCCTACAACTACTACACGAACGGGGAGGGTTATGCTGGACGGACAGGGCTGTCACCACCTGTCGCCTACCTCATCTAACCATGGCATAGAGCCGCATCCAACAACACTGATTAGCCCAGACACCACGTCTACGCTAATAAGCAATACTCTAATGCCCCACGCGGAGCCCCCACCCTCTGGATGGACAGACATCATACTAGAGAAAGCATATGAATACTGGAACCAATGCCGTATCCTAGATGTCTTACTACGTCTAATCACACAAGGTATAATACCTAGATATAAACTAAGCATAGCACACACATTTGGATACACAGAACACATATATACGAGTACACTAAACTAGAAGGTAACTCTATTAAAGAATTCTGAATATTACAAAGGAGAGGAAGAGTAAAACCCATACCGAACACTCCTAGGCAAGACTCGGGAACTGAAGAAGAGATACTTGACCTAAACTCCACTATTCTAAAGACTAAGCAAGAGAGGAACTTGAGAGAGAGCAACTTGAGGTGTGTCTTCTATTGTAGCACCCCCTCATATTTACAGAGGTGAGTGAGGGGGGTGTGCAGAAGCTCCTCGCCGTGCAATGAGTTGAAGCCTCCTCAAACCGACATAAGGAGCCAATGGAGAGCTGCCACGTGCAATAGGTAAGTCGGTTGTGCCTGGCCTAGGTCGGCCGACCTGTTGGGTCGGGCGAACTGGCCCGGCCACCAACCGATCTCAACATCGGCTAAGGGGCTGTCAAGTGGGCCGTGAGCACTTTTGTGCGTGAGTTGGGTCTGTCCTAGGTCGGTTGCATGTTCCGGTGGGCCCGTTGATCCATGTGAGGCTGAACGGAGTATTTTGATTGGTCGGTAGAATTTGCCTCGAATTCAAGGGTATGTTTTCCCTCCATTTTCTACTCAATTTCCTGCTTTGCAAAATCTTGGAGGGCAATGTGGAAACGACATTATTCTAGATAAATATGCAAGTTAAGTATGCTAGTCATCCCAACTTTCTGGTCAAATTGGCGCTCGAAATTGGTCCGTAGCGAGCGTCAACAAGAACCCCCAAGCTGTCCTTTGCTCGTCCCGAGCAAACAGGACAAATCAGATTGTTGATCAGAAAAATGTTAGACTCGATACCTGCTGTCGTGTCAAGTCTTGAGGCATAGATGATCTCCTTGAGAATGAGTAATGTTGGCATAAGTACCCAGCCCTTGTCACCTTAATCATCTATGGGGCTTATGAGCTTCCCCTCATCTTGAGCTATTGAGAGTTAGAACAGTTGACATAGCAATACTTACCTTCCCTTTGCTATTGAGAGGTTTTCTTTTTGGAAATAGTAAAACAAGACTAAGTTCCTCGAATGATTCACTCGGATCGCTCAATGGTGTATAGATCCTTACCAAAGCACTTCTCCCTTCTCATAACGAAAGCTTTTGTGGAGCTCAAGGTACGGAATGGATGAAGCAGACCTGCATTTCATATATTGCCAAGACAAAGAGAGGATCCATGGAGAAAACTAATCATATCCCACAATCAAGAGGTGCATGTGTGTGGACGGATGAAAAGGTATGATTGCTCCTTTTGATTTGTGATCCCTCTCCTCTTTGTTTATTTTTGTATTTTCTTTTAGACATGGCTATCCCCCTTTTATTCTTTCTTCTTCTTTTTTTTTGGGTCATGCTTCTTTGGCATGCCATCTTTTCCCTTTTTTTCTTTCGGGGATGACCAAGCCTCATTTATTTTTCAGGGACAAAATGAGGAGAGATCACAAACTTCATGGAGCATTTATTTGATGGATGGATGGATTTGCTAATTCCTAGTGCAGGAATGCCGCAATGAGTGTAACGTGTGCGTGATCTTGATCAAGAGGATATGAAGAGCATTTCACTAGGGTCACAACCATTTGACAAAGCTCAATGAAATAGCAAGCAACATATGTGTAGGTCTTTTCAATGTATAGAACATATGGCTTTGGTAGGACTTGGAACATCATTGAGGAACTTGTCTTTCCCTTTTAAAGTTTTGTAAACAAAAACTCCAGATATCATGTTTCACTCAGGAGAAGATTATAAGCTCCATCTTCCATATCTAAACTCACAACAACCTAGACTTGGATGAAGCATGTGCAACCCACGAGACGTTCGGGTTCATGGCACAAAGGTTTGAACAGCCAGCAAACTCAAATTTAGGGAACACCATGCTTTAGGACTAAGCAAGACAGGCAAGCAAGAGCATAACAATTATTCATCCTTTCAATTTAGGAAGACTGAACATTCTTACCATGCATATGGACAAGGGAAATTAAAGTAGGAAATATTTGTTTGGTTTTTAGAGTTTTTAGACCTTTATTGAAAGAAGTAAAAGGATACAGTTCACTTGCTGGAGGAACTCCCCGAAGCTAGCTCTTGGTTTATGGTCCGATGAGCAGGATCCTCTCCATACCTGTTTAACTCGAGGTTGAATGATGCATACCTGGAGAGGATGTCGAGAACGATGACGTCTTCTTCTTTCTCCACACCTTCTTGGTTTTCTTCTTTGTTGTTGTCAGTGGTGTGTGAGTTGGATCTTCCCATGGGGATCATGGTTCTGCCCACAACCCATTTCCTTCATGGTCTTGATGAATCAGGTATATATTTTCTTCCTTGGTTTGGAACCTGAATGTCATCTTCTTGCCCATGATTCGGAGATGAATCTTTCCTGTTCCGACATTTATCTGAGCCTTGGTGTCTCTTAGGAATGGTTGCCCAAGAATGAGCGATATTCCCAAGTCTCCTTCCATGTCGAGGACTACAAAGTCCGTGAGGATGAATGAATCCTTGACTTGTACCAAGAGATTTTCCACGATCCCTTTGGGGTACCGGATTGTAGAATTTGCAAAACTGCACACACATACAAGTTGGGGACAATGTGGGGTATCCAAGATTCTCAAATGTTACCTAGGGCATAATGTTAACACTTGCTCCAAGGTCGCAAAGAGCTTGCTCATAGTGCTGGTCGTAGATGGAACAACTGATCACCGGATACCCTGGATCTTCCACTCTTGGTGCTAGTAGCTCACATTGCCGCGCCCTGCGTGGGCGTGCAAGATTCCCTACATAGTTAACAGTAGAAATATCCTGTGCTGACTTACCCCAACACGCGCGTATTGCATTTACGCTCTCCAGGAGAGCCTCGGGCTGCCCCGAGATCTTCCCTGTTTCTGTAGAAGGAACAGCAGCGGCCAGCTGAGCTAGTTGAGTTTCAAGCATCTTATTGAAGCTCAGCTGGTTCTTGAGTGTAGAGGAGATGCCATCCATCTTCGTTTGGATGGTTTCCAAGGTCTTGTCGTTAGCAGCAAGCTTCTTTTGAATCGCTTCATTGGTCTTTGCTTGGCTAAAGACAAGATCCTTCAAGGTAAGCTGGTTAGAATTAAACGAATTTGAGTTACCATTACCTCCTTGGTAGTAGGGGCGCGACTGGTTCCACCCCTGACCTCCTTGTGGACAAAACCCGTTGTTGTTGTTCATGTACATGACTTCTTCCTAAGTTTCGGGGCAGTCGTTCCCCGAATGTCCGATGTTCCCACAGACCTCGCAAGTCATATGAGAGTCTAAGGCTTGAAGTACCTGAGTTGGAGCCTTTTCTTGGGGGGTGTTCATCAATCTTCTTAATGAGGAGGTCGAGCTTAGCGGCGATCATGTCTGTCTCCTTGACGGGGTGCATTGTGACAACCCTGGTAATTAAAATTCCAAAATCAATGTCATTAGCCTAACTCTATGATTAAACCAACTAATGAAAGGGTGGAAAGAATTAAAACGAGTTCAGTTGGAATTCAAATTTAATTTGAGCACATTTGGTTACTTTTGAACATTTAATTTTAACTTTCAAACCATAAGCCAAATGAGATTTTGCCTGAAACCAAAGTTGTAGAACTTTTTATTTTGAACAACTTTCGTGTTCAAAAGTTTTTGAAATTCAAATCAGAAAGAGGAGAAAACGCCCTGTTTGCACCCAGCCCCCTGAAGTTTTTTGAATTTTTGCACTTCGGTCCCTCGCTCCTCTGCCGCACCGCGCGCGCGCGCGCCCGCCCGCCGCGCGCCAGGTGGCCGGCGTCGCCTGACCGGCGCGAAGCGCCAGGCCAGTGGCCGCCGCACCACCCCGCCACGGCCGGCTTTGCCCTGCCCCGACGCCGCGCGGCCAGTCAGAGCCCGCGCGTGCTGCCCGCCGCCCGGCCGCCCAGTCTCCGCGCTCCGCCGTGCCGCCCCGGCCCCCGCGCCCCACCAGTCGCCGCGCCCGCCCTCCGCCCGAGCCGCTGCCGCTGCTGCTTCCCCACTCCGCGCCCGGCACTATCTCACCGCGCTCACGCCATATCGCGGCCGCCCAGTCACCGCGCCCGCGCTGCCGCACGTCGCGCCGGCGTTCTGCCGCCGCCCGCCGCGGCCAGTGCATGCCGCTGCCGTGCCCCGCCCCGCGCATCGCCCAAGCACCTCCACACCCCCTCCTGCCCCTATAAAAGCCCCGCCCGGCCACGCGCGCGAGCCACCGCAGCCCAGAACGCCTCGCCGTCGCCATCGCCGCCGCCGAGCACCGCCCGCCCGTGGACAGCCCTCCACAGCCGCCCACTACCCAAACTGAGCCCCCAGCCACCACTACATCACCCCACCGCAGCTCGCCGACCCACCCAACGCCACCCAGAGCCACCGGAGCGCCGCCGCCCGCGCTGCCGTCGCCGCCGCCGCCCCTGCTCGCCGTGGACAGCACGACTCCGACCCCCTCAGTCCAAGCCGAGCCCCTGAGTAGCTTCCCCACGCGCCACTGAAGCTCACCGACCGGACCACGCCGCCCCAAGCCCGCCGGAGCACCGCCGTCGACGCGAGCCGCGCCGCCGCCGCCTCTGCTCCAACGCCGGCGAGCCCTTCCCGGCCGTCCCCCACCTGAACAACACCCCCACAAGGTAGCCCTCGCACCCCTGAACCTTCCCCGACCCTCGCCCCTCGCCGCCGGCGAGCCCCCTCGCCGGAATTTCGGCCGGCCGCCGTACCCGAGCCGCCCGAGGACCCAATTGCAAGGATTTAAATCTTTAGAAGGGTCTGAGCGTAAGATTCAAGGACCTAGTTGTAAAAGAAAGTTTCAAACCTACATTCAAATTCAGTGAACTTGTAAAATTCGTATAAAATCATAGAAAATTCAGAAAAATGCAAACTCAACTGTTCTGGAATCCTCAGAACAAACTCTACCACTTTTGTTACAAAAGTTTTCTCAGTATCTCAAAATATTTTGCTCTACATTAAATAGAAGCTTAAATAGACTTATTTTGTACCCACTGTTCTAGAACAATGCTGACCCTAGATTTTGGGCAGTGAATTAGTTGCTTGATGTTTAGGACTGTATAAAAAGATCAGACCCAAATTCCATCTCTAGCTCTACTGTTTGTTAAACTTAGTTTTAATTCATATGAAAGTAGAATGTTTTATCCCGGCAGTTAGGTGGTGAGTCACCCATTGAAACTTTTCCTATGCTAATGTATTGGTACCTAGAAGCCAGAGAAAAACTAGGAGAAGTTTTATCTTACAGTAACCCACTTATTTGATTTATGTGCTAATAACATACATTAAATCAAGAAAATAGTATCTTAGCTTGGAAAATTCTCAAATTTTTACTGGGAGATAAACTATGGTAGAAGTTGCTGTGTAAAAAGTTCCATGGACAAAAACCCTGTGTAGGGTCCTGTAAAAATGAATCTTTGAATAGCCTAGGTGTAGAATGTCATATTTTCTATGCTCTGAATACTGCATGATAAATCCTACAAAAATTACAGTAGCTTCTTCATGCTTAAGTGAGAGCTCTGTAAAAATCGTAGACTCATTTGTTGCACCAATTGTTCTGTACAAAAAGAACAAGTATCTAACAGCAACAATGAAATATATTTTTCAGAATTAATCTCTTACATAAAATTGGCTGAAAATTTTACAGTAAGCACATCTTTCCTTGATGTGCCTAAATCCCAAAATTCATGACCAGAAACTATCCCTTGTAGTAATTACTCTCAAATCGTAAATCAAGTGCTATTTCCACGACTTAAACTTGTGCACTCATGTAGAATCGACGACTCTCGCCGACGGAACTTACGAGCTGGTGCCCGCGTCCGAGAGTGAGCAGCGTGAAGCTCAAGCAAATCTAACTGAAGTTTTCGAAGACCCGAGCCCAAGTTCGGAAGATCCCCAAGCGAACTGCGAAGGCAAGCCCCGGAGCATAACCCATTCCTTCCGAAATTATGCAACTCATTACTCTTGCTTGTGCATTAAGTTTATAGGAGTTGGATGGAAACTTAGTTGCATGATACCAGGAACCCTTGCTTGAAAACTAGATGTAAGGTTCGATAGAATGCTGTGCTAATAGGACTCCGGTAAAAGTCGAGTGATTTCCTGTCACTCGCGAGAAAATAGGAGTTGAATGACTACTACACGCTGCAACCATAAGGACACGGACGGGTTATGTAACGATGGTTACGATTGAGGCCCGTCTGTCTAGTGAAAAATGCTAAGGCCGCAGGGTGTGGTAGTGATGGTTAAGTCTTTGAACGTACTAAACACATGCCGAGATTATGGGAATCGGTAAGCTTAAGTACCTGATTGGCCCGGCAAGGGGACGGCATCCTACCCTTTGAACTTCGGTCCCATGTGCATATGGCGAGTGCAGAGAGTGGTCACGACCCGGCGCCGAACCGTGGCGTGGAGCTCTTGTACTCTCGGAGGGTAGCCCCGATCCACGACCCGGAAAGAAAGGGGAAAAGTTGCACGTGTGACTCTAGGGAGTAACCACGTGACGTGTGTTTGGGTTTCCCTTGCAAGGTTAAGAAATTCGATTCGAATCATCCGTTTCTCACGGCTATTGAGACTGCTTAACCATTTTTACCCACAGAGTAAGAAGAGGAACAATGATGATGAATGAACTGGCTGGATGGAAAAATTTAATGCTTCACCATGTATGCTTTAGATAGTTGCTTACCTAGACTGGTTAATGAAACTAGAATTTGGAGCTAAAAGTCGAAAGTAAGGACCCACTTGTAGATGCTTTTCGGCAAAACAAACCCCTGAGCCAAAAAGCCTTGCATGTCTAGAATCGGTGGAGTAGTTTCCACTACACGGGTAAGTCTTGCTGAGTATTAGTATACTCAGTCTTGCTTGTGACTCGATTTCAGGTGAGCCCTTCGAAGATATGATTGCTAGCTTGACTTGGCCCTGCACTCTTCCCCCTGGTTGGTCGGTGGAATGGGATGCGCCCCCGTCCAACGGAGATAAGGCCGAGTGATGTCTCGTACGGGCTTCATCGAGACATCCTGTATCGTCGAGTAGTTTCCGTTGTTTATTTCCGCTGCAACTTAACTCTGAAGAACTTATTTATGTTAATTGAAGTACTTGTTTTCTAAACTCAAAAGCTTGGCCTGTAATATTTACTTATGCTAATGATGTAATATTTGCTGGAATGTGGTATTCTCTGGGCTCATCGTCGCATGAGCATTTGTATGTACGGCGCTCGATCCGTTCACCGTGGTTGTATCGGGAGGTTATACCCGACAGACCAGTGGATTACTCCGTTTGAAGTGTAAGGTTAACCGAGGATGCCTTAATGGTGATGGTTAATACACTTGAGCCGGATTAATTCAGGTGGTTCTGCCACAGCTGGTATCAGAGCCGTAGCTGGTGCCACAGCTGGCAACAGCTGGCACCAGAGCCGAAATACATACGCCAGAGAATGCGACAAGCCTTAAAAACTCGTTTTGATAAAACTTGACTAGAAGGATGTGTTGCGAAATACGTTGGTACGTTAAGGATGGTGCCTAGTTCGTAAAGCCCTAAGGGATTATGGGAAAGTTACTAGGTGGCTATCTAACTTCTATATATATTATCAACTGACTTCCAGCACATTACTTTCTATCAAAACTTACTTTCATGCACAACCGACCTTAAATTCTGTAACGACGCACTCGTCGCTAAGGTAAGAAGGTAAGGATCCTCAGCCAACTGAGAGAGCTTGGCCTTCCTGTCGGTGATGCGAACCGAACGCTGCCCTCAAGCAGTGGCTTACTTGAGGTGCTGCCAATATGCCAACTGTTAGTTGAACATATTGGGAGTAGAAGGTTTGGCGCAGGGTATGGCGATCGCTGTTCATACCCCCGTCTCATGACGGTACCCCCGTGAATACGCTATCTCGATAGCGTATGTTAACGTCGTCTGTACGGCGGGAATTATACAGATATCGTTTCTATAAGTAAACGGTAATGAATACGGACGCTTTCATGAGTGCTGGCATGAAAGGTTCATGAAATATATATGCTTTGTCAATCTTCTGCAGGTACACTAACCGCGATTACGATAAGCTAAGGGACGAGTAGAAAGACTCGACTAGCTATTATAGGAGAGCCGTATTGTGTAAGCCACCGAAACTATCTTCGTAAGACCAAAAGTATTTGACGATTATTTTATTTTGTGAGGAAGAATAGGACGTGCATGCATCATGAATATATATATCGGAAATTGAAAATGCGTTGTGTGAGAGTGGAAAGGTTCTTGCGTATCTAAGCGTGGTTTGCATAAGGACCATCTAGCAAAACTGTCCGAATTCTGCCATGACCAAAAAGAGCGATTTATTGGCCAAAGAAAATGACCATTTCTGATAAAGTTCATGTTGAAGAAATTGTTCCAAATTTTGTGTTCTATCTTCTGTTCAAAAACGAAAAATTCTGAACTTATGGAGAGTGAGAAATAACAGAAACCTTGAAATGTCAGAATTCTGTCCGGAATAAGCACTTCTGCCCCTTAAATTTTTAGGCCCCCTTCCTGCGGTTTTCTGCAAAAGAGCACAACACGAAACTTGTTCCAAATTTACCCAGGAAGCTGCTGTTAAAATTTGGTAAATTTTGGCTGGGTAGATTTTCCCTGGTGTACGAAACTCTAGCCCTCTGTTCACTGAAAATTCTGGGTAGACAGTAAGGTAAAACCTGAAAAGAAAGACCATCTTAGAGACCCAATTAGCTCTGGAGTTGACTAGAAAAGTTGTTCACAAATACCTTAGGAGTGATCTGGTGAAATTTGAGAATTTTTGGATGAGAACTGTGGGAGTTATGATTATTTTTGCACACTATACAGAATCTGTCCTTGTGCTGCTCACAGTTTTTCGCTATCTCACTCCATTTGATCTTTTGTTCAGATGGCCGAGCCTGTTGATATGATGGTGGATGAGGATGGACGCGTACACTCGCAGTGTCTCCACTGGGAGGGCTTTCCCTCTATTTTGTGGGATGTTCTGCGTACCGCGGGCTATCTAATTCCCCCACGTTACGCCGGACTGGAGTTTGCGGAAAATGGAGTTACCCAGTGCCGTGTCAACGTGACTATCTTTCCGCACCCGCTACACCCGGAGTGGCCCGCCTTGGAGCTTGAGGCTGTTGGTCGCCGTTTGGCCGATACTTGGGAGCTTGCAGCCATGAGGGCGCTCACCACGTTTTGTGCGCAGCGTCCCGAGGTTGTCACACTCACTCCCATTGGATTGTTTCCTGCTGCCCAGGACAACGACCCCTTTTGGCTCAACAGGGTGCAGCACGCACAGTACTTGGTAGACTTTCATGCCCAGGAGACTATCCACACCTCCGTGCGGTGCATGAGTGCACTCTACCGGCTTCAGACTCTCCAGAGTCAGGCACTCGAGCAGCTCACTGATCTTGCTCAGGCCTACCATATGATGGCAGATACCAGGGATGAGCAGATAAAGGAACTCAGTCAGGATCTTGAGGACAGAGATGCTCAGATTGGCCAACTTGAGGGCCAAATCCAGGAGCAGGACCCCCTCATGGGTGAGAGAGATACCACGATAGCACAGTTGGAGGAGCAGCTCCATGATCTGAACCTTGAGTTGGAGGATGCTAATGAGCACATTCAGTGGCACCATGATCAGAATGACCATCCCCATGAAGACGATATGGAGGAGGATGAGGAGGAGCCACAGGAGATTGATGGTATCTCAGGCATGGATTTCGAGGGTGAGGTACCACAGGCACCTCAGATGGGAGCCCACTCTCCTGCTCACAGCGAGTCGTCCGTCAACGACTTGGATGATTTCTAGAGGACGACCTAGGAGGACTTTTGCACATACTCCTCGATAGGGTAGCCTAACTTTTGGCAAGTGTTGTAATAGGCTAACTAGGAGTTGAGTAACTCTTTTGTGTTGGGTACACCTGAACCATGTGGATACCCTCAGCATGTAAGGAACGGCGATAAACTTGGGTGATTTCGTTGTAATTTGGTAAACGATGAAATCCACAATCGCTGAGGCTTGTCGGAATTTTTACCCATGTCTCCTTGCATTTCTTGGCTGAGTGTTGAATACCAGACTTGTGCTAAATTTTGTGATCTAGGTTCTCACAAAAAAAAAATTCAGCATCATTGGACCTCGCTAGTTTAAGATATAGGCAAAACCGTACTCACCAATTTGCTGAAAAACAGCTAAGGCAGCAAGGCAAAGGACGAGCTTTTCAACCACCTTAGCCATAGTTCTAGCACCGAAGTTAAATGCCAGAGTGGTGCATTCCTAAATTCTCTGACTACTGCAAGAGTTTGAAATGTTTTGGATGGACCCACAGCAGGCTATGATTTTTCTCGTAGCAAACAGAGATTCTGTCCATACGTCTAGCTGTGACTTCGGAAGTCTATGACTACACCAATTATTTATGAATCAAGGAAGTAATATGGATCGCGTTGCTAATGGTAACCTTTCATGTTTCAGATGGTTGGATCAACACGTGGCAACCCCGAGGGTTTTGGTGCCGGTGGCAGCCGCTCGCGACAATCGCCACCACCCCCGCCCAGTTTGGTGGAAGTGATGGCCGCTCAAACCGAGCTGCTGCGTCAGATTGTGCAAGGGCAACACCAGCAGAGGGGTGGGCACAATGCTCACCAACCACAAGCTGCAGGATACACGGATTTCCTAGGGACCCAGCCTCCATTGTTCCATAAGACAGAGGAACCCCTGGACGCAGATGCATGGATTCGCACCATAGAATCCAAGTTCACACTACTTGTGGCCCCATGCTCAGAGGCCAACAAGGCTCGTTTTGCCGCGCAACAGCTTCGCGGTACCGCTCGTCTGTGGTGGGACCACTATTCTGCGATGCTCCCGGCTGATCATGTGGTCGACTGGAATGAATTCAAGACCGCGTTCCGGGCACATCATATTCCCGAGGGTCTCATGGAGAGGAAGTTGAACGAGTTCCTGGCACTTACCTAGGGCACCCGCACCGTGCTGCAGTACGCCCAGGCGTTCAACAACTTGTGCCAGTATGCGGGCTATCACGCTGATACGGATGCCAAGAAGCGTGATCGTTTCCGCCGAGGTCTGAGTACCAAGCTCAAGGAACGTCTGAACCTAGCCAGGGCTGACACCTACAACGAGTTGGTCAATATGGCCATTACCCAGGAGGACTGCATCATGGCACACCGGGCAGAGAAGAAGAGAAAGGCACCCGCAGGACCATCAAGTGTCCAGCCACCAAGGTATCGCATCGTGCAAAATACCGCACCCACAGCCCCACCAAGGGCCCCGCAGCGAGGAAGATGGATTGCCAAACCCCCACAGCAGCCAGGCATGGTACGACCCCCGATGCCTCCACAGAATGGTCCGAGGCCCATTCTTCAACAATCTCTTCGACCTAGCCCCGCGAATCGCTGTTTCAAATGCGGGAGTTCCAGCCACTTCGCACGAGAATGCCCTCAGCCTCGACAGCCCAACCAAGGTCAAGGATCCAACCCGAACACTAAGAACAGGGGCAAGCGACAGACCCTGCAAGTCAAGCAAGGACGGATTAACTTCACCACGCTTGCAGAGCTTCCTGAAGGAGCCCCAGTGATGTCGGGTACATTCTCTATCCATAACAAGCCTGCAGTTATATTATTTGATTCTGGTGCATCGCATAGTTTCATAAGTGCAAAATTCGGTGCAAAAGTAGGCTTGGAGGTTTGTCCCACCAAAGGGTCGTATATGATATCAACACCAGGTGGTAAAATTGCTTCAAACCAAATGATCAGACAAGTACCAGTCAAATTGGGTAGTAAAACCATCGACACGGACCTTGTCCTTTTACCCCTTGACGGCATGGACATTATTTTGGGAATGAACTGGATGGCTATGCATGGAGTCACACTGGACCTTTCTTCCCGAGCCGTTGAGATAAATTCACCTAGTCACGGAGCCACTACCCTTTACCTACCATTCCTAGATTGCACGAATTCCTGTGCTTATAAGATGGAAGGACTTAAGCTAGATGATATTCTTGTGGTAAACGAGTATGCCGATGTTTTTCCGGATGACTTACCCGGAATGCCACCGGATAGGGACATTGAGTTCGTTATTGAACTACAACCAGGCACTGCACCTATATCCAAAAGACCATATAGGATGCCCCCTAAAGAACTGACCGAGCTGAAAATTCAACTCCAAGAACTACTGGACAAAGGTTTTATTCGCCCTAGCGCGTCACCTTGGGGATGTCCAGCCCTATTCGTAAAGAAGAAGGATGACAGTTTGAGATTATGTGTGGACTACCGACCTCTCAATGCGGTAACAGTTAAAAATAAATACCCACTTCCTCGCATCGATGTACTCTTCGATCAATTAGTTGGAGCCAGAGTCTTCTCAAAGATTGATCTTCGTTCGGGATATCATCAGATCAAGATTCGCCCGCGCGATATTCCCAAGACTGCCTTCTCCACACGATATGGACTATATGAATTCTTGGTCATGTCCTTTGGACTCACCAATGCCCCTGCCTACTTCATGTATCTCATGAATTCGGTATTCATGCCCGAACTGGACAAATTCGTCGTAGTGTTCATCGACGACATTCTTATCTATTCCAAGGATGAGGAAGAGCATGCCAAGCACCTTCGCATTGTTCTTCAGCGACTCAGAGACCATCAGCTTTATGCTAAGTTTTCTAAGTGTGAATTCTGGTTGGATACTGTAAAGTTCTTAGGTCACACGATCTCCAGCGAAGGCATAGCTGTTGACCCCAGCAAGGTACAAGAGGTGATGGATTGGAAACCCCCTACCTCTGTTCATCAGATTCGCAGTTTTCTCGGCTTAGCCGGTTACTACCGTCGCTTCATCCCGAATTTCTCTCGAATTGCTAAGCCCATGACGGAACTATTGAAGAAGGAAGTAAAGTTTGTATGGAATGAGAAGTGTGAGGAAGCCTTCCACACTCTCAGAGAGCATCTGACTACTGCACCTGTGTTAGCTCAACCCGATAATACCAAGCCATTCGATGTGTATTGTGACGCATCAGGTACTGGTCTAGGATGTGTGCTTATGCAAGAGAATCGAGTGATTGCATATGCCTCACGAGCCCTTCGGCCCCACGAACAGAATTATCCCACGCATGACCTTGAGCTCGCAGCCGTCATTCACGCTCTGAAGATATGGAGGCACTATCTCATGGGTACACAGTGCAATATCTACACGGATCATAAGAGTCTCAAGTATATCTTCACACAAGCCGATCTGAATATGAGACAACGGAGATGGCTAGAACTAATCAAGGATTATGACCTTGAAGTGCACTATCACCCCGGCAAGGCTAATGTAGTCGCGGATGCACTAAGCCGCAAGTCCCATTGCCATTGCCTATCCATGGAGTCCTACCATGAGACATTGTGCGCAGATATGAGGAAGCTTAACTTGGAAATGGTTTCCCAAGGCACACTAGATCACATCTCAGTTGAGCCCACTCTTCACGACCAAATCGTCATGGCACAACTACACGATAAAGGAATCAAGATCATCAAACAAAAACTCTCTCTAGGTGAGGAGAAGTATAAGTGTTTCCGCCAGGACCATAAGGGAGTTCTATGGTTCGAAAGTTGTATAGTCGTTCCGAAGAATCGTGAACTCCGCAAGCAAATTCCTGATGAGGCACACCTCTCCAAATTCTCTATCCACCCCGGCAGTAGCAAAATGTATCAGGACCTAAGGCAAAACTTCTGGTGGACTAGAATGAAAAGGGAAATTGCTACGTATGTCTCGGAATGTGACACGTGCCAGAGAGTAAAAGCTAGCCACTTAAAGGTAGCCGGTACACTTCAACCGTTACCTATACCATCATGGAAATGGGAAGACATAAGTATGGACTTCATCGTGGGACTACCAAACACTTCCCAGAAACACGATTCCATATGGGTTATCGTTGATAGACTCACGAAGACGGCACATTTTCTTCCGGTACACACCACCTATTTTACCAAGAAATATGCCGAGATTTACCTCGATCGTATTGTTTGCCTGCATGGAATACCTAAGACAATTATCTCCGATCGTGGTCCCCAGTTTGTAGCACGCTTTTGGGAACAACTGCAAACGTCTCTTGGCACAAAGTTGATTCGCAGCTCAGCATACCATCCTCAGACCGATGGACAAACGAAAAGAGTAAACCAAATTCTTGAGGACATGCTGAGAGCTTGTGTCATTCATTATGACAAGAATTGGGACAAATGCCTACCCCTGGCAGAGTTCTCGTACAACAACAGCTATCAAACGAGTTTGAAAATGGCACCATTTGAGGCCCTGTACGGACGAAGGTGTCGAACTCCTTTGAGCTGGTCACAAACCGGAGAACGTAAAATAATTGGACCCGACCTGGTAATCGAGGCAGAGGAAAAAGTAAAAGTAATACAAGCAAATCATAGAGCCGCACAAGCCCGACAAAAGAGCTATTCTCACAAAAGGAGAAAGCCCCTAAAGTTCGAAGTTGGCAATCATGTCTATCTTCGAGTTTCACCAACCAAGGGAGTGCGAAGATTTGGAATCAAAGGCAAACTAGCTCCCCGTTATATTGGTCCCTACGAAATCATTGAGAGCTGCGGACCCGTAGCCTACAAATTACGACTGCCCCCTCAGCTCAAGGCCACCCATGATGTCTTCCACGTATCTCAACTCAAGAAGTGTATTCGAGTCCCTACCGAGATTGTGGAACAACAAGAAATATCGTTGGAACCCGACCTCTCGTATGTCGAACACCCAGTTAAGATTTTGGATGAAAAAGAAAGAGAGACCAGGAGGAAAGTGATTAGAATGTATAAAATACAATGGAATCGCCACACGGAAGAAGAAGCCACCTGGGAAACGGAGAGCTACCTGAACCAACATTTCCCCGGGTTTCTTATCTCAACCACTGGTAGGTGCACCCACGCCCACACTAAGAATTACCGAATCTCGGGGCGAGATTCTTGTTAAGGGGGGAAGGCTGTGACAACCCTGGTAATTAAAATTCCAAAATCAATGTCATTAGCCTAACTCTATGATTAAACCAACTAATGAAAGGGTGGAAAGAATTAAAACGAGTTCAGTTGGAATTCAAATTTAATTTGAGCACATTTGGTTACTTTTGAACTTTTAATTTTAACTTTCAAACCATAAGCCAAATGAGATTTTGCCTGAAACCAAAGTTGTAGAACTTTTTATTTTGAACAACTTTCGTGTTCAAAAGTTTTTGAAATTCAAATCAGAAAGAGGAGAAAACGCCCTGTTTGCACCCAGCCCCCTGAAGTTTTTCGAATTTTTGCACTTCGGTCCCTCGCTCCTCTGCCGCACCGCGCGCGCGCGCGCCCGCCCGCCGCGCGCCAGGTGGCCGGCGTCGCCTGACCGGCGCGAAGCGCCAGGCCAGTGGCCGCCGCACCACCCCGCCACGACCGGCTTTGCCCCGCCCCGACGCCGCGCGGCCAGTCAGAGCCCGCGCGTGCTGCCCGCCGCCCGGCCGCCCAGTCTCCGCGCTCCGCCGTGCCGCCCCGGCCCCCGCGCCCCACCAGTCGCCGCGCCCGCCCTCCGCCCGAGCCGCTGCCGCTGCTGCTTCCCCACTCCGCGCCCGGCACTATCTCACCGCGCTCACGCCATATCGCGGCCGCCCAGTCACCGCGCCCGCGCTGCCGCACGTCGCGCCGGCGTTCTGCCGCCGCCCGCCGCGGCCAGTGCACGCCGCTGCCGTGCCCCGCCCCGCGCATCGCCCAGGCACCTCCACACCCCCTCCTGCCCCTATAAAAGCCCCGCCCGGCCACGCGCGCGAGCCACCGCAGCCCAGAACGCCTCGCCGTCGCCATCGCCGCCGCCGAGCACCGCCCGCCCGTGGACAACCCTCCACAGCCGCCCACTGCCCAAACTGAGCCCCCAGCCACCACTACATCACCCCACCGCAGCTCGCCGACCCACCCAACGCCACCCAGAGCCACCGGAGCGCCGCCGCCCGCGCTGCCGTCGCCGCCGCCGCCCCTGCTCGCCGTGGACAGCACGACTCCGACCCCCTCAGTCCAAGCCGAGCCCCTGAGTAGCTTCCCCACGCGCCACTGAAGCTCACCGACCGGACCACGCCGCCCCAAGCCCGCCGGAGCACCGCCGTCGACGCGAGCCGCGCCGCCGCCGCCTCTGCTCCAACGCCGGCGAGCCCTTCCCGGCCGTCCCCCACCTGAACAACACCCCCACAAGGTAGCCCTCGCACCCCTGAACCTTCCCCGACCCTCGCCCCTCGCCGCCGGCAAGCCCCCTCGCCGGAATTTCGGC
Source organism: Panicum miliaceum (assembly GCA_032594955.1). Lineage (NCBI taxonomy): Eukaryota > Viridiplantae > Streptophyta > Magnoliopsida > Poales > Poaceae > Panicum > Panicum miliaceum. The sequence goes on from CM064068.1 coordinate 18,121,351, forward strand.
CGGCCGCCGTACCCGAGCCGCCCGAGGACCCAATTGCAAGGATTTAAATCTTTAGAAGGGTCTGAGCGTAAGATTCAAGGACCTAGTTGTAAAAGAAAGTTTCAAACCTAGATTCAAATTCAGTGAACTTGTAGAATTCGTATAAAATCGTAGAAAATTCAGAAAAATGCAAACTCAACTGTTCTGGAATCCTCAGAACAAACTCTACCACTTTTGTTACAAAAGTTTTCTCAGTATCTCAAAATATTTTGCTCTACATTAAATAGAAGCTTAAATAGACTTATTTTGTACCCACTGTTCTAGAACAATGCTGACCCTAGATTTTGGGCAGTGAATTAGTTGCTTGATGTTTAGGACTGTGTAAAAAGATCAGGCCCAAATTCCATCTCTAGCTCTACTGTTTGTTAAACTTAGTTTTAATTCATATGAAAGTAGAATGTTTTATCCCGGCAGTTAGGTGGTGAGTCACCCATTGAAACTTTTCCTATGCTAATGTATTGGTACCTAGAAGTCAGAGAAAAACTAGGAGAATTTTTATCTTACAGTAACCCACTTATTTGATTTATGTGCTAATAACATACATTAAATCAAGAAAATAGTATCTTAGCTTGGAAAATTCTCACATTTTTACTGGGAGATAAACTATGGTAGAAGTTGCTGTGTAAAAAGTTCCATGGACAAAAACCCTGTGTAGTGTCCTGTAAAAATGAATCTTTGAATAGCCTAGGTGTAGAATGTCATATTTTCTATGCTCTGAATACTGCATGATAAATCCTACAAAAATTACAGTAGCTTCTTCATGCTTAAGTGAGAGCTCTGTAAACATCTTAGAGTCATTTGTTGCACCAATTGTTCTGTACAAAAAGAACAAGTATCTAACAGCAACAATGAAATATATTTTTCAGAATTAATCTCTTACATAAAATTGGCTGAAAATTTTACAGTAAGCACATCTTTCCTTGATGTGCCTAAATCCCAAAATTCATGACCAGAAACTATCCCTTGTAGTAATTACTCTCAAATCGTAAATCAAGTGCTATTTCCACGACTTAAACTTGTGCACTCATGTAGAATCGACGACTCTCGCCGACGGAACTTACGAGCTGGTGCCCGCGTCCGAGAGTGAGCAGCGTGAAGCTCAAGCAAATCTAACTGAAGTTTTCAAAGACCCGAGCCCAAGTTCGGAAGATCCCCAAGCGAACTGCGAAGGCAAGCCCCGGAGCATAACCGATTCCTTTCGAAATTATGCAACTCATTACTCTTGCTTGTGCATTAAGTTTATAGGAGTTGGATGGAAACTTAGTTGCATGATACCAGGAACCCTTACTTGAAAACTAGATGTAAGGTTCGATAGAATGCTGTGCTAATAGGACTCCGGTAAAAGTCGAGTGATTTCCTGTCACTCGCGAGAAAATAGGAGTTGAATGACTACTACACGCTGCAACCATAAGGACACGGACGGGTTATGTAACGATGGTTACGATTGAGGCCCGTCTGTCTAGTGAAAAATGCTAAGGCCGCAGGGTGTGGTAGTGATGGTTAAGTCTTTGAACGTACTAAACACATGCCGAGATTATGGGAATCGGTAAGCTTAAGTACCTGATTGGCCCGGCAAGGGGACGGCATCCTACCCTTTGAACTTCGGTCCCATGTGCATATGGCGAGTGCAGAGAGTGGTCACGACCCGGCGCTGAACCGTGGCGTGGAGCTCTTGTACTCTCGGAGGGTAGCCCCGATCCACGACCCGGAAAGAAAGGGGAAAAGTTGCACGTGTGACTCTAGGGAGTAACCACGTGACGTGTGTTTGGGTTTCCCTTGCAAGGTTAAGAAATTCGATTCGAATCGTCCGTTTCTCACGGCTATTGAGACTGCTTAACCATTTTTACCCACAGAGTAAGAAGAGGAACAATGATGATGAATGAACTGGCTGGATGGAAAAATTTAATGCTTCACCATGTATGCTTTAGATAGTTGCTTACCTAGACTGGTTAATGAAACTAGAATCTGGAGCTAAAAGTCGAAAGTAAGGACCCACTTGTAGATGCTTTTCGGCAAAACAAACCCCTGAGCCAAAAAGCCTTGCATGTCTAGAATCGGTGGAGTAGTTTCCACTACACGGGTAAGTCTTGCTGAGTATTAGTATACTCAGTCTTGCTTGTGACTCGATTTCAGGTGAGCCCTTCGAAGATATGATTGCTAGCTTGACTTGGCCCTGCACTCTTCCCCCTGGTTGGTCGGTGGAATGGGATGCGCCGAGTGATGTCTCGTACGGGCTTCATCGAGACATCCTGTATCATCGAGTAGTTTCCGTTGTTTATTTCCGCTGCAACTTAACTCTGAAGAACTTATTTATGTTAATTGAAGTACTTGTTTTCTAAACTCAAAAGCTTGGCCTGTAATATTTACTTATGCTAATGATGTAATATTTGCTGGAATGTGGTATTCTCTGGGCTCATCGTCGCATGAGCATTTGTATGTACGGCGCTCGATCCGTTCACCGTGGTTTTATCGGGAGGTTATACCCGACAGACCAGTGGATTACTCCGTTTGAAGTGTAAGGTTAACCGAGGATGCCTTAATGGTGATGGTTAATACACTTGAGCCGGATTAATTCAGGTGGTTCTGCCACATGCATGCCCCGCTGGCGAGGTTGGAGACGTTCGTCATTCCAACCTTGGTTGGACACCATCTTCTCGATCAAAGTCTTGGCCCTATCAACGTTTAGCGAGAAGAAAGCACCACCTCCAGCAGCGTCTATGTGATCACGGGCTGTTAGTGTCAGCCCGTTGTAGATGTTCTGCAAAATGAGCCAAGCGTCAATCCCATGGTGAGGACATGCTAGGATGTACTCCTGAAGCCGTTCCCAAGCTTTAGTTATTGACTCATTTGACGCTACTGGAAACTGGAAATCCTTCCCCGAAGAGCGTTGGTTTCACCCAACGGGATGAACTTCGCGAGGAACACCTTGGCACATTCATCCCAAGTAGTTACTGCACTTTTGTTGGTGTAAAACCACTATTTTGCTTTCCCTAGGAGGGAAAACGGAAACAGACGGAGTCGGATTGCATCCTTCGTGACTCCCTTGATGACAGAAGTGCTACACAGTTCGAGGAACTGTTGGAGATGTGAATTGGCATCCACATTGGCCTTGCCACAGAATGGGCAGGCCTGAACCATCTTAATGAGACCCATCTTGATCTTAAAATTCTCAGCTTCGGCATTCACATTTGGCTAGATTGGGATATTGTCGGCCGAAGGAGCTAAGAATGTCAGACCCGGGGCAGCGGGACTGCACACTTGGCGTATATATTCTTGTAGTAGGTGATGGCGCATGGGCCGTACCTGACCATCTGTGGAAGTAGTCGTGTAGAGCTAGGACTAGTCAGACGTCAAAAAACTACCCGACAACGTACTCGGGTAGGACTCCTTAGACCGTTCCCAACTAGGACTTCCATGTAACCCTGTCCCCCAAGACAATATAAGGGCGGGCAGGGACCCCTCCAAAGCACAACGTGCATATGCATAACCTCTAAGGCAATACAAGCCACACAGGACGTAGGGTATTACGCTCTCAGTGGCCTGAACCTATCTAAATCTTTGTGTTCCTTGCACCTTCGAGTTCCTGATCTCGGCGACACCCTATCTACAACCTACCACCTCGGGGGTATCCCTCGGTGGGCTTGGCGGTAAAACACCGACAGCTGGCGCGCCAGGTAGGGGTGTTCATCGAGCATCCACCGGAGAACTTGATGGCATCATTCAACTTCACCAGCGACGTGCTCGACAAGGGCACAATCTTCATCTTCGGCTCCTGGATCTGCATCGCCAACGGCTCAAGAGGCTTTGACAGCCACCTGGCCAGCTCCGTGGAGCCCGAAGCATCGAGCTGTTTGAGTGGAATCGACGAGTTCATCGACAGCCTCGACAAGATGGAGCCGTATCTCACTTCGGAGATCGAGGGGAATTCCGTCCTTGACACATTTTTTCGACTCGTGTCTCAACACGACTGTTGACGTTCACTACGGACCAATTTTGAGCGTCAATTTGCCCCGAAATTTGGGATGACTGGCATACTTAAGCTGCATAATTAACCCGAATAATATCATTTCCACATTTCCCTTGGAGATTTTGCAATGTAGCAATTTGGGCAAGAAATGCAGGTAAAACAAGCTCCAGAATCCATGCCATAAAATGTCGACATACCGGAGCACACCGACCAACAAAAAGTAGGTGTTTAATTACCAAATTCCATATATGTTGGTGGATATGTGTATGCAGCTAAAGCAAATCAAGAAACACACCTCAAGAGCAAAGCAACATACCCTCAATCCAAGGCAACACCACTCCGACCAATCAGAACGCACCATTCAGAGTCACATGGATCAAAGGGCCCACCAGAGCATGCAACCGACATAGGGCCATGCCAACTCATCAACCAGGGACCATAGGGCCCACTTACTAGTCACCTAGGTCGGCCGACCTAGCAAACACAAACCGACTTACTAGCTTCCATGTGGCGCCTCCTGATTGCTTCCCAATGTCGGTTCTGCCTGAGTTCATGAGTTTGCCGGCCGAGAGCACCCCTGTTCACCCCTATAAATACAAGGGGAGGGGCTACTAAATGAGACACACCATTCCATTCTCTCCTCTCTCTCTATTGGAGTTGGAGCTCTCCTTAGAGGCTTAGTGCTGCCTAGGTAGTGCTTAGGAATTAGGGAGAGAGTGAGGGGGAGTCGGGGAGGAGCCGGTAGGCCCACCAGCCCTCTTCTCCATCTTGTACCTCGACGGATGCTTTTCAATCATAGTAAATGTTCATGACTTCCTCTATGCTTTAGTTTCTTAGTTAAGTTAGATCTAGCTCTCCCTAGTTGTTTGCCGGATCAATAGTTCACTAGTTTAGTGGGTAGCTCTAGTTTGCAGCTAAGACTAGAGCTAGTAACGATAGTGTAGACGTGGTGTCTAGACTAGACTTACCTGTTGGTTGTGGTATATCCCATGGTTAGATGAGGTAGGTAGCGGGTGGTGACAGCCCTGTCTATCCAGCAGAACCCTCCCCGTTCGGGTATATCCCAATGCCGCAGTACTGAAGCTCACCAGTTTTATCCTGGGGGAAGCCAGTAGCCCGACGCGAACGACTAGGATAGTTCTATCTTACCTTTGATTCTTAGCATTGGGAATCCTCTCTGACCCTTGCCTCTAACTGGTGCGGTGTCCTTGGATGAACCTAAACCTTAGAGAATATACACACATTCCTTAGTGGATACAATACCCTTGGAATACTCCTGGGTGAAAGCTACAACGTCATCCGTGCGCTTGCGGATTTATTTCGTGACATTAGGAAACGTCAACAATGACTCCCTGACTCAGATCCGATCCGATCTGGGGAAGGGTATACCCGATTCTGCTTCAGACTTTGCAACGCGGCTTCCACATACGCGGAGGCCCTACGATCTAAGTCCCTCTCTGACTTGGAAGCGGATTTAGATCTCCTACTCAAGCTCGGAGACGAGGACGCCACCGCTAGCCGGGAGGCTCCCGTTTTCGATGCCTACTCGGATTCAGATGATGAGCCTGATTCCTCTGCGGTCAGCCATCTGGGTTTGAGCATTACGACTACCGCGCAGGACAGATTCGTGTACTGGAAGGGCTTTGAGCCCTCCGAACTACTCGATGATGACGCCCGCCTGGTAGCCACCATCCAGGAACTGCCTTTTCAACAAGGCAGACCACTTTCCACCATCCAGGAGGAAAGATCCAGCTCCACGGCTTCAACTGTACTCGTCACTACCGACTATTCAAGCGATTACTCGCCTGAACACGAGATCTACATGGCCTCAATTCGCGACATCGACGACGATGAGCCAGGGATCAAGTTCAACAATGAACTTGAGAACGACGTCTCAAGAGACGAGAACACTGCCGACGCTCCTCAAGATGAAGATGATGAGTAGAAGCGACGTCGCCGCCTGAGAAACTCCAGGCGGAACAAGCGTAGGCGCAATGCTCAAGAGCGCGCCCGCAACCTGCACTGGCGAAGAAACCTGCGAGGGGATTTTGAGGCAGTAGCTAACAAAGAATTTGTCACCCCCATGCGTAACATCTATGAAGCATCTCTACTCCTTCATCAAATCCCACAAACGGACGCAACCCTGTGGATCATGCAACTTGTCAAACAAGCTGCAGTTCAACTCAATAAGTTGGACCCACTGAAATCTGTCCAGCACACACGTTCCAGATCAGAACGCCATGGCAGCTCCGTACCCTAGGGTAGTCGTACTGCTGGAGGTCATCCTAACCCCTGCAACAATTGACAAGTCGAGCAGGAGGTACAACAAGAATGTCCTAGGTCCAGGGGAGGGGGGCAACTCGTGGGAGGCCAAGGCTACCAGGGTAACCAGCCACCCCCACCTCCTGGCGACTTAAGGCAGCACATCAACAGCAACCGCGACGCACGGACAGTCATCACCAGTCGGCAACGCGAGCGGTTTGGGAATCGCTTTCCAGCCGCGAGATCCCGAGGGATTTCAAGCCCACAAACATCCCAAAGTACAATGGGAAAAAGGATCCGTGGTAGTGGCTGCGATGCTACTCCGTGGACATTGAAGTGAGTGGGGGTTCTAACTCAACCAAAGCTCTCTTCTTCCCGATAGCCCTGGAAACCGCGCCACTCATGTGGTTGGAAACTCTCCGGCCAAATTCCATCAACTCTTGAGAAGCCCTGAAGCAGGTCTTCATCGACAACTTCCAAGGCTCCATGATCTCGGCAGGTACTCACCATGACTTTTCGTAGGTCAAGCTGGAGGAGAACGAGACCCTGAGGTCATACACACGCCACTTCTTCGACACCCGCGCAACCATCACAAACATCGCCGATGAAGAGTTCATCTGCTGCTTCCGCAATGAACTGGCCATGAAGCAAACATATAGGGAGTTCGGGAGAAACTTCCCGACTACCAAATTTAAGCTCCGCGACATGATGCAACAATGGGCGGATCAAGAAGACGAGGAGAACGAACATTTTCCCAAGCGCAAGGGCGACAAGGGCAATAACAACAACCGCCCTAACAAGGGCCAGTATAACAACTCGGGTGCCGCTCGCAAGCGGAAACCCGAAGACCAAGTTGCCAACGTCGAGTGTAACCCTCGCAACAAGAAGTCGGGCAAGCTCCAGGATCAGTACGAAAAGATCCTCCACAAGCAATGCCCGATGAACCCGACGGCCAAGCACACAATGTTCTAGTGCACCGTCCTCTGCAAGAGCCTCAACGCACCTCCTCCTCCTGAAGACGAGGAGAAAGACAAGGACAAGGGTGATGAAGGCAATGACAACTCAGGGCCTCTAGGTTTCCAGCACCAAGCTAATATTGTCAACGTCATCTTCAGAGGTGAAGACGGCATCCTCACCAAGCGCGCGCAGAAACTGTTTCGGTGCGAGATCATGTCAGTCGAGCAAGCAGTACCACATCCCTTGAGACTCAGCGAGGTCCCGATCTCTTTCTCCAGAGAGGATAAGTGGACCAGCTTCTCCGACCCGGGAAAACTTCCGCTCGTACCATGACCCGAGTACTCATCGACGGTGGAAGCGGGTTAAACTTGCTTTTCCCTAGTACTCTAAAGAAAATGAGGCTGGACATCGGCAAAATGCTCACCCCCAGCAAGGCTCCGTTCTACGGGATTTTCACGGGTAACGCGGCTACACCGATCGGCTCGGTCACACTGCTAGTTACTTTCGGGACAACTGACAACTTTCGTACGGAGTACATAAAATTCAATGTCGCGAACTTCGAATCTTCGTACCATGCCATCCTTGCTAGGCCCGCCCTGGATAAATTCATGGTTGTACCCCATTACATCTACCTGGTTCTTAAAATACCAGGCATTAACAGTGTACGCTCCCTTCGCGGCGATGTCGAGAAGTCCTACGATTGCGACCAGGAGGCGATCAAGTACGCTGCATCAGCGCGCGTGCCAGAGCCTTCGTCCGAAGTGCTCGCGGCCACGCAACAACACTCCGAGGCTGAGCTAGAGGTGGCGAACAAGAGGCCAAGCCAGTCGATGGTAAAGACAAATCCCGACGTCGGCATCAAGACCATCCAGCTCTTGGAGGGTGACTCGTCCAAGACCGCCCTGATCGGCGGGCACCTGGATAGAAAATAGAAACTCGCGCTGGTCAACTTCCTTAGGGCTAACCGAGAAATTTTCCCCTGGAAACCAGCGGATATGCCAGGTGCCCAAGGAGTTAATCGAGCATGCCCTAAAAGTCGATCCCAAGGCCACTCTGATGAAGCAACGACTACGTCGTTTCTCCCTAGAAAAGAGGCAGACCATCAAAAAAGAGCTAGCTAAACTACTCGCGGCTGGTTTCAGCAAAGAGGTGTACCACCCAGAGTGGCTAGCCAACCCTGTACTTGTTCTTAAAAAGAACAATAATGAATGGAGGATGTGTGTCGATTATACCGATCTCAATAAGCACTGCCCGAAAGATCCTTTCGCGCTCCCCCGCATCGATCAGGTTATCGACTCCACTGCCGGTTGCGTCCTACTCTCCTTCCTTGATTGCTACTCGGGTTATCACCAGATTTCCCTCAAGGAAGAAGACTAGATCAAGACTGCGTTCATCACCCCGTTTCGTGCCTACGCATACACGACTATGTTTTTCGGGCTAAGAAAAGCGGGTGCGACCTACAAGTGGGCCATACAGCTATGCCTCGCCGATCAGCTACATCGCAATGTTGAGGCCTACGTGGATGACGTGGTCGTCAAAACCTGAAATCCTGACGAGTTCATCTCTAATCTCGAGGAAACCTTCAACAGTCTGCGTAAATTTTAGTGGAAGCTCAACCCGACTAAGTGCGTCTTCGGCGTACTACAAGGGAAACTCTTTGGTTTCATCATCAGTCATCGAGGAATCCAAGCTAACCCATAAAAGATAACTGCCATCATAAGCATGGGGGCTCCACAGAAGATCAAAGATGTGCAGAAGCTCACCGACTGCATGGCGGCATTGAACAGATCCATCTCTCGACTTGGGGAGCAGGGCCTACCCTTCTTCAAGCTCCTCAAGTGGCAGGACAACATCGTTTGGACCGAGGATGCGGCGCAGGCATTAGAGGATCTTAAGGATCACCTCCAATCGCCCCCCATCCTCATAGCTCCGAACCCAGGCGAGACCCTGCTACTTTACATCGCTGCGACTACTCACATAGTCAGCACGACCATCATGGTGGAGAGGAACGAGGAGGGCCATGCATTTGGCGTGCAGCGGCCAGTGTATTTCGTCAGCGAAGTCCTTTCTGAGTGAAAGATTCGTTACCTTTCGATTCAGAAACTTCTCTACGCTATACTCATCACCTCCAGAAAGCTTCACTACTACTTCGACGAGTACAAGATCTCAGTTGTCACCTATTTCCCATTGGCGGATATACTCCACAATCAGGATGGCACCAGACGTATCTCCAAGTGGGCAATGGAACTAGGAGCTCTTAACATTGACTTCAAGCCATGCACCGCCATCAAGTCGCAAGCTCTAATCGATTTTTTGGTAGAGTGGAAGGAAAACCAAGTACCAAATCCAGCTAACCAGCCAGAGCATTGGGTCATGTACTTTGATGGATCCCTCAAGCTCGAAGGCGGTGGCGCAGGAGTACTATTCATCAGCCCGACTAAGAGCAACTTAAATGTGTATTTTAGATACTATTAAGGTCTCCAACAACGAAGCCGAGTACGAGGCACTACTGCATGGGCTACGCCTAGCTATCTCCCTCGGCATCAAGCGACTACTCGTTTTCGGCGACTCCTTACTGGTGGTCCAACAGTGCAAAAAAGAATGGGACACCAACAAGGAGACCATGGATGCCTACGTTGCACTAATCCGCACACTCGAGAACAAGTTCTCAGGGCTCGAGATTCGTCATGTGCTTCGCGACAACAATGTTGGGGTAGACGTACTCAAAGCTAGGCTCTGAACGAGCTATGGTTCCTACTAGAGTCTTCATTCACGAACTCCACCATCCCTCTATTCCAAGAATAGAGCCAGGCACCATCGACCAAGGTCCCGCGGAGCCTAGTTGAGAGGTCCTAATGATTGACGTGGACTGGCATTCCCAGTTCATCGACTTGATCAAGGAAAAAAAAGCTACCCCCTAACGCCGACCCTCAGAGTGCCGAGGCTATCTGTCTAGTCAGGCGAAGCAAGGGTTACGTTCTGGTGGCGGATAAGCTCTACAAGCGCGGATCAGCATCAGGGATTCTCATGAAGTGCTTGACTACCGCAGAAGGGCGAGAAATCCTGGAAGAAATTCATGAGGGCGCATGTGGCAATCATGCAGCCTCCCGTACACTAGTCGGGTGTCACACCCGGTTTAAGGACAAAACCGAATGCATAATTATATGTATGCCAGGATCAAGTTCCATACATATAGTGACATCATCAGTGAATAACAGCAACAGTATCACGTAATGAAATATAAATAAGGACTTACAAGACTATCAGAGATATGTGCTTAACATGGAAATGAAGGCTCCAAACTTCACAGGCAAACGACTGGGGGTTGCATACGCCTAGAACTCTTCATCATCTTCAGCAGGCTTCACACCTTTTTCTTCTGAGCAACAGTTAGCAAGGGTGAGTACACTTATGGTTGGTACTCAGCAAGGCCACAAGATATAATCAGAATGACGATTTAAATCCATCTTTAAGTTTATTAATCATGTGAGGGTCCAGGCCGCTCTTGACCGTGAGCACGGCTGATATATAAGTTTTAGACACTCTGCAGAGGTTGTACACTTTCACCACAAGTCACGTAAAAGTTCAAAAGAACTTTGGACCCAACCATGTTGTGCTAGCTAGGCACAATAACACACTTCCGAGGTGTGATTGCGTAGGGACGCTACGAGGCCTTTACAAAGATTCCCTAATAAGAAGTAGTCCGCTAGAGTTTCGGTAGCAGTGTGGTCCATAAACCTCCCTAATGGTCAGCACCTTAGCGAAGGCTGCTACCCTAAGAGGACCGGGCTATGACCCCTATCACCGACCCCCTCCTTGCCCTTTCGGTAAGACCGCTTCAAACTAGAGTTTCTAATTATTTAGCCAAGACCAGAGCCATATAGTCCTCGTGGTTGTACTGTTTTCCTAGGTGGTTCTCCATGTTCCAATTAATACATGGTATTCTTGTAAATAAGCATAGATAGAAGGATGGTTAGGGTCACTTGCCTTTTTCCAATGAAAAGCTACTCTTACTGCTCTTCAGCTTTTTCTTACTTGGAAACCTTGATCTTCAAGCTTCAACAACGATCATTCTACTCGAGGCAAACATCGAGCACAAACATACAAAACAACAAACAAGTACAACTAAGAACAATACACCAATCACAAAACAAAAGCTTTTAAAAGAGCATGCTAAAGGATAAGGCTCGCTGCTACGATTACAAGAGCACAAGAAACACGGAAAATGGTGCTAGGGTTGAAAAGACACAGCTATCGGAAGATTGGTATTATAAAAGAAGCAAAAGAACTATAAGCTTTATTTATTTTAATTGGAAAACAAATGTAAAAGATATTCAAAACAAAGTATCCTTGATTATAATTAACTTATATTGTACTTTTATTTATAAAAGCGGAGTAGAACTTAGTCATATTTTATTTATGATTGTCTATGTACAAATTACACTAATTAACAATTAATTAGAAAGAAACTTTTGAGAGCATCTAAGCGCATAACTTATATTCAGTGTTCAACTAAACAAATTATATTTAGAACACATTTGAGTTGTATTCAAATTAACATTAGTTATGAAAACCGGAGGTAAAGACCTAGGTAGATTTTAATTAGAAAAACTAGGTGAGAGAACTTTAATCAGATTAAATCTATTTTTAATTTAAAAACAGGAACTAAGGCACACAACACGACTAAATGGTAGCTTAGGGTTTTAGAAGACTTAACGCAACAAGAACGAGTCGAAACGGAGCTAAAACGACGAAGGTAGGGCTAAAACAAGGCTCCAGGAACTTATCTGCGAAGAAACTGAACTTCCAGGGGCTAAATTGAAGAAATTAGGGGCTAAAACATAATTAAACCTTAAACAAAGGGTCGGGGTGCAAAACTGGAGATCCTGGACGGCGGGTACTAATTCTGGAAAGGTCAGGGGTCGGGACAGAAAAAGAAAGGGCTCAACTCTAACTATTTTTCTACTGATCTGAACTGCTGGTTGATTTCTGGAAAGCTTAGGGGCTTTTCTGCAAAAGTTCCGGGGATGGCTAGGGTTTGGCTCAGTCGGGTGGATCTGATCCGTTGGATCACGATCCGATGACAGGTTAAGGGTCGGGCAAGGGCGGCGGCTCGTGCGCGGCTCAGATCTGTTCTAGGTGTTAGATCTAGATCGGGCGGCAGGGTGTGGGTCGGGCGAATCGGACGCGGCTCGGGTCGCCTCGCAGAGTAAAGGGTCGGGCGAATCGGTGGGATAAAGGGTCGGGCGAATCGGTGGGCAGCAGTCGCCGGCGACGAGCAGGCGCGGCGGTGCCTCGCCGGTCTACACCGGAATCGGTGCTCCAGGGCACGGATTGGCACGGGAAATAGCCGAGGAGCGAGAGTGGGCGACGGGGAACTCTCCTAGGGGCTCGGGACGGCTGTGCGGTGGCCGAAAGCATGCTCACCATGGCGGCGGGCGGAGCCAGAGCTCCGGCGAGCAATTGCGGGGGCAAGAGAGCGAGAGGGATGGGGAAAACGGGAGCGGCGTGGTGCTTACTTCCTCACGAGAGTCTTTCGGGGGTTGAAGACGGCGGAGTCGAGGCGAAACAGTGAGTCGACGACGAGGTGCGGCACGGGCGGTTCGGAGCGGCGGCGTTCACACCGGTGAGGGATTGCAGGCATGGTGCGTTGGTTCGGAGGGGAAGACAAGGCCGGTGACGGTGCGGGGTGGAAGAAGAGGGGCAGAGGTTCAGGCGCTGGATTTATAGGGGAGGAGAGGAGGCGGAGCGGCCGAGGAAAGGAATGCGGCGGCTCACGTGGCGGCCGGAGATGGAAAGGGGTGGAGCGCGTACCACGGCCAGTATGGCAAGCCAGCGTCGCGGGGAAGGAAGGAGGAGACGCGGGCGACGGCGCGGGGGCAAACAGGATTCGGGGTGAAGAAGAAAAGGAAAGGGGAGGGAGGCGTCGACGACGGGCGACGGCGACGGGCGCAGGCGCGTCTGGTGTCGCGGCAGGAAAGGAAAGAGAGAGGAGCGGGAGGAAGAAGAAAGGAAGGTGGGGCGGGCGCGGGCGGCGAGATTTGCGGTGAGGTCTGGGGGGAGAAAGGAAAGAACCGGTGACGCAAGAAGGAAGGTGGGAGCGGGAGGAAGAAGATGGCGCTGACGGGTGGGTCCATGGTGGCACTGAGAGAGAGGGAGGGGGAGGGAGAGAGGGGCGGATTGGGCGGGCTGGGCTATTTGGGCCGTGGGGAGAGAAAAGAAAGAGAGGAGAGGGAGAGGTTTTGGGCCGGGCTGGAAGAAGGGAAAGAGAGAGAAAGATGGGATGAGCCAAAAGAGATAGGGAAGAGAAAAAGAAGAGATTTTAGGGTAGTTTTTGGATATTTTTATTTTGCAAACTCAAACACGCAAACAAACAAAAAGCAATGCAACGACATGAATGCAACATACATAAAACCATTTTATTTAATTTTGAAAGACAATTATTTATTTTTCCTATACTAAATTCTCTGTAAATAAATGTTGAAATTTTTAGATAATTATGAGGAAATCATTGCTTTATTATTATTATTTGTTTTCTAATCACATCCTGAAATCCATTAATTTTAGGGTGTGACATCGGGAAAGCTTTCAGGTCCGGGTTCTATTGGCCTACCTCTCTGGCAGACGCTGAAGACATCGTTCGCAGATGCACGAACTGCCAATTCTTCGGTAAACAAGCTCATGTCCCTGCCCACAAAATGATTGCCATACCTCCTTCTTGGCCGTTCGCTTGCTGAGGCCTCTAAATGATCGGTCCACTGACAACAGCGGCAGGATGTTTCACTCATGTGTTGGTGATAATCGATAAGTTCACAAAGTGGATCGAGTACAAGCCAATCACAACACTCACGGCGGATAGAGTTGTCACTTTCATCTATAATATCCTCCACCGCTTTGGCTTTCCACATACAATCATCACTGATCAGGGCTCCAATTTCACATCACATGAGTTCTGGGAGTTTTGCGAATGAAGTGGCATCGAAGTCAAGTACGTGTTGGTCGCTCACCCGAGGGCCAATGGCCAGGTGGAGCATGCCAACGGCTTGATACTCGATGGACTCAAGAAAAGACTCTACGATGAGAATAGCAAAAAGGGAGGCAAGTGGATTCACGAGTTACCCACAGTCATCAGGGGGCTTCGTACTCAACCGAGTAAAGCCACAGGACAGTAACCTTTTCTCGTCTACGGGTCAGAAGCAATTCTTCCAGCAGATATTATGTGGGAATCACCCAGACTGGAGATGTATGAGGAAGGAGAAGCTGACGAGGCAAGGCATCTGGAACTCGATTGTGCTGAAGAGGTCAGATGCCATGCTTTTCTTCGATCAGCTCAGTATCTACAAGGCGTTCGCCGGTACCATGACCGCAACGTCTAGGAAAGATCCTTTAACTTTGGAGACTTGGTCCTACGCCGCATCCAAGACAAGACTGGGCTCACAAGGTCAACTCTAGATGGGAAGGACCCTTCATCGTCATGAAGGTCACAAGGCTAGGGTCGTATCGACTATAGTACTTTGATGGCTAGGAAGTTACAAATTCTTGGAACATCGAGCACCTATGCCGTTTCTATGCCTAAGAAACTTGTACAAAACCTGTCAGCTGCAGCGCAGCACAGTATAATACATGGCTGTTTTGGTTCCCCAAACGACTACCGTGTCATTATTTTTTCCCTTAGCAACATTGAGTAAACCCGGGGGCTGTCACCACGAGTTATGTCAATACGCCACCTTACTCTAATCTTAAGAAAATACTCGGGGGCTGCGCCACGAGTACATTTTCATCATGATTAAGCAACAACCTCTCAGGCTACCCCTTTGAGCGTGTTAAGCGTTCTTTCCGACTACCTCCCTTCGCAGCTTTGTCAAGCTACGGGGCAAGGTCTTACAGGGTAAAGTCGAAGACGTTCTCACGCCTACTAACAGAGGTTCTACGAACACAACTCTATATAAAAGTACAATCTAGTATACAGTTCACCAACTGAAGCGTTGCTTTTAGGGCAACTCCACACTAGAACTAACGTACTCAAATGCCTACACGTTTACGTTTCAACGCGCCACTCCACGAGTCAAGCGTAGCAAACAACAATCAAATAAGCACCAATATATTACATAAATAGACTGTTCTTTTCTTACAAAACATACACAATTCTAAAAAGCTCAGAAGAGCGAAAGGTCATCAACAATCTAATGTGCGACATCTTGCAGCTCGGCACGGTACTCGTTGAACTGCTCTTCGGTGCACTCTCCGGAGACACCTTCCGCAAATGGGCGAACATCCATGCCCGGGAAGTTTGACTTCACCACAGCTAAAGCATGAGTAAGGACGACCTTAGCGGTTCCGGATGCGTACTTTGTGATGCTCGTTGGAGCATCAACCAGGCGTTGCACTAGTGAACGGCAATTTGTCGTCGGGTCAACAAACTCACACAGCTGGTGAGCGGCCGTTGCGAGTTGATTATCTCCTTCTCTTGGCGCTCCTTGTCCCGGGCCATGGACCGGATCCGCTGCATATCCGTCCTGAGTTACTTATCAGCATCCTTCAGTTGATGGACTACAGTCTTGTACTCCTCATCCAGGTCTGAGTACTTGAGCTGGAGGTCTTCTAGTGCCTTCTTCAGGTGTTCTTTCTCCTCTACAAGTTCGTATATGTCACACTTCTAGTCAGTTAATGCTCTTTCAATACGAGTATACTCTAGGAAAAATACACATATGCAACTCAAAAGACATAAGGACACACAACCACTACTCGGGCGTGAGGAACAAATTACTTACTCTCTTTGTGGGCAGTCAAGTGTTAGACTTTCCTGATCGCTAGATCATGCTTTCGCTGCTCATCGATCATCGCGTCCCAATGAGAGGCCTTCAAAGCCGTGAGTTCTTCCTGGAGCTTGGCATTCTTAGCCTTCTCGGCCTCCAGGTTGTACTTTGCCTCATGGGTACGCGACAGCACATCTCCGAACTAGCTCAACAGGGCTGACTTCTCCCTGGAGCGCCCAATGAGGCTCTACATAAAGGCATTCAACAAGTCAGTAACTTTCTACAACAGGATATCAAGCCTAGAGGAAGTACTCGACTACATACCCTGGTATAATCAGCGAAGCGGCGGCCCAGCTCAAGCATAAGTGAGACCGTCTCCAGCTCCACCAATGGGTCCTCGAAGAGCTCAGCGTTCGGTCAAGGCACCTCTCCCTCCTAACGCTCCGGTACCCGGGAGTCCTCCAGAATCTCCTGACCCTGCTGTGCCCGGGAAGTCTCCGGGGCCTCCTGATGGTCCGGGGTACTCGTGACTGCTTGCTGGTCGACTTGAGTACCTTCCTCAATGGTCGGTCTCCGGCTCCACCTCCGGGTTTGCCGGTGGCTCGAGATCTTTTCCTTTGTTTGTCACCGGCACATTCTCAACGATTGGAGACTCGGCGGTACTCGCGGCCGCAGGTTCCTTCAGCAACGAGTCTTTACTCATGCCATCCTGGGCAGTACTGGAGGTCGCTGGCTTGGGAGTCTCCGACTTCCTTCACAACTTTGTTAGTAACTCAACACTAACATAGAAATCTACAACAACATACTTCTGGTTACCAACCTTGTGGGCTTCCTAATGGGAGTACCGTAGGTACCACCAGCCCTCGCGGTGCGGTCTTATTCTCGGAACAAGGGGAGGCCGGCTGGATAGTTGCGGGCGGCGATCGCCTCGCAACCGGACTCCTCTCCCCGGCTTCATCGACTACCCCTTGACTCGGGGGCTCGGGGTTCTCGTTAGTCCCACTAGAGGAGTAAAGTAACTAAGTACTCGTGGATATATGGCAAGATCAAGCAGCTAAGGAGTACAGACTACTTACATGGCCTGGCGACTCGTTGTTGTGTTCACAACTGCAGCGGCCCTTCGCTTGCGCGTCGCCACTCGTTGTGGGCGCGGCGTGTCGACTGCAGCATCATCCGCGGCCTTCTCGGTTGGCGAATCCTGGGCTGGCTCCTCAAACATCCACTCAGGCGGGTCTGACCTAAACCGTTCCAAGTCGGCATACAATCAAAAACAAGCTATCAACGACTAGCAAGTCAACACAACTACATCAAAAAGGTACTCGGGTCAAAACTTACCGGATTTGGTGAGTTGTTCGCACTGAAAAGCCTTGGGATGTAGGGCTCCGAGTTTACCCCCGTGAACAGGTGGGTAACCTAGCGCATGATTTCCTCGACGGATGGCACATCACTGGCCATCCGTGTTGGGTCGCGGATCCCTTCGTATTCGGACCCAAGGTGGACGCGTTGTTGGAGGGGCTGGATGCACCGCTCGATAAACGAGTACGCCACAGACTTCCCAGTAACACCCTTGTCCTTCAGGGCCTTAATCTGCGCCATCAGCTCGGGGATGTCGTGTTTCTCCTCTTCTGTCAACTTCTTCAGCCAGCATTCCTGGCGCCGGGGCGGGGAGTTGTCCAGTCCGGGAGGCTGGGCTGGTGGTTCCCGATATAGAACCACTGTGCGTGCCACCCGGATAGGCTACTCGGGGTCGTGTACTCGTGGTACATCACCTTGTCACGCAGTTGTACCCCGGCACCCCGACTAGTGCGGGATTGTCCTCGTCCGGTTGGGGTTTCAGGCGGAAGAGATGGCAAAATAAATTAAAATGCGTGTGAATTCCTAGGAATGCCTCGCAAAGATGCACAAAAATAGAAATGTGTAAAAACCAAGCAAACCATAGAGAAAATCAGAAGAAGGCAGAGCGAGGCCACGGTCGGCAGAAGCGGCAAACGTCACAGTCTCACCCGTGTTCTCCCATGGCGACGAGTCAGGCCCCGCGGTCCGCCATTGCACCACTCCTTCCTCCTGCAGTACCCGCTCGGCGACGAGCTGGAGAAGATCCCTCTCCCGGATGGTCGACGCCCTCCACTCGCCTTCCGCCATCGTCTTAGCAACCTTGGCCGGCGGCGATGACTCATCTCCGCCTTCACCTCCCCTCTTCTGTCCCCGACTGGTGGCGGATTTTTTCGGCATGGTGGGGCAAAATGTCACACGGAGCTTCATGCGCATGCCCTGGGAACTCATGGATGAGGATGGGGAGCAAGGATTCCGGCTATTCCTAGCTTGGGATTTTGGCAGAGCTGTGGTTGATTTGGGCAAGGCGGCTTTGGCTACAGTTCTTGATTTTTGATTTGTTTTTACTGCAGTGAAAACAGAGGTGGGTGAAAACCCTATGGGGTAATGCGGGGTTATTTATAACACGCAACTTCCCATTTTCCCGTTGGAAGTCGAAGAGACATTCTCGGGATAACGATTTGATTTTGAGTGGTTGTTAAGGTTTCTATGCAACGGATATTGGAAAGTAGCCATTTTCTCAGGAATAGGCTCCCGAGAATTCGGACCTTTCAACTTCCAGGGCAAATTAACCCTAAAAAATTATCAAAATTGAATTCAAAAACACACATTCCATGCCACGACTCTTTAGGTCCTTTTTTCCAAACCATGGAATTTGGATTAAAGGCTCGGGGGCTGCGAGATACGTGTCATCGACGGCTTATTTTTCAAAAATTCTTGGAAGATACAGACCAAAGATTCAAGACTAATTTGACCCTCAGCCTGATTCTTCGATTCAACCTAAGGCTCGGGGGCTACTCCATATGGAGTGCGAGTTCATCGCACCCCATATAAAAGAAGACTTGGAAACTACTCAGGCTTGAGCACCTCAAAGCCTCGATGCAGCCAAGGAAGTACTTGGAAGACACCTTCTCAAGGGGACTCAGCAGGGACCTGAAGACACCTTCCAGAAGTACTTGGAAGCCTGCAGTACTCGGCTACAAAGAGCTCGGGGGCTTGTCAGACCCACGGCAGCGGGAACGCACACTTGGCGTACATATTCTTGTAGTAGGAGATGGCGCAGGGGCTGTACCTTATCCTCATTGTAACTAGTCGTATAGAGCTAGGACTAGTCGGACGTAAGGAAACTACCCGACAACGTACTCGAGTAGGACTCCTCAGACCATCCCCGACTTGGACTTCCATGTAACCCTATCCCCCCAGACTATATAAGGGCGGGCAGGGACCCTCCAAAGCATACAAACCACACAGGACGTAGGGTATTATGCTCCCAGCGACCCGAACCTGTCTAAATCTTTTTGTTCCTTGCACCATCGAGTTCCTGATCTCGGCGACACCCTATCTACAACCTACCACCTCGGGGGTATCCCTCGGTGGGCTTGGTGGTAAAACACCGACAGAGAAACCACGGAGAGTCTTCTGAGCCATAGCCCCTGAAGTTGATGGTGCGATATTGACTGTTTCGCCTGTTGAGAGTAAAATCTGAGGAGGAACAACGCGGGGTCGAACTCTTCTCAAAAGTGACTCCGGATTCTAAGTGAAATTTTGCGACAGATTGAAACCAGCCATACACTACCCTGTCTTCACACAAAAGAGAAGACAAAGCCAAGTTAGCATGTTTAGACAATTGAATACCATTTTAGAAGTTCATCAACCACTTGATCTATTCTTTTAACCAGTGTCTTCCCCGGCCACGGTGCCAAAAACGATTGTTGGCGTTTCATAGCGTCATCACTAGGATAGGTGTTTCCCAGCAACAGCGCTAGAAATGCCATGGGGTATTTCTTACGTTACAGAATGATCCGCAAGCGTCCGGAATACCGTTGTAGCATTTTACCCGTGAGTACGAGGTCGTATTTTTATTTCCGTAGGGAAGGCGGCGGTTATTGGAATAGATTAGTATGTTGCACTACTGGAAATCAAGGCATCCGTGATGAATAATTTTTGTCACCGTTAATGCGAAATACATCACAGAAGGTTTCCCGTGACGAATTTATGATAAATATTCATCTTAGAAGCCGCGTCCTGTTAGGTCTACCGTGACGAACTTCCAAAAAACATCACAGAACTATTTTTTTCTATGATGAAGAAACGTTCGTCGCAGAAGCATGTCCACGTGGCCATTGGCCCGATAGCCCAACCCAGGCCCAATAACCCAACTCAAGCCCAAAATTAGTGACGAAAATAAACGTCACAAATCATCGCCACGTAGGATAAATATTCATCACAGAATGATCCACCACATCACCACTAGGCCAGCATGGATGCTGATGTAGCAACCTAATTGCAGGCCCATTTATTTATGGGCTCGGCCCATGTTAGAAATTTTATTTCCATATAGCCCGTAAATTTAGAGACCAATCCAATTCTATACACATGTGAGCCAAACTTATTTTCAAAGCCCAAATTACATACATAAAAATATTTGAAAATAGAAGTTGATAGGAGAACTACTTTTGAGCTACCAAACACACATAAAGTGACTTAATCGATACAAAGCACACAAACAAGATACCACATATATTATCTCTTCTATTTTCTGCTTGTTCCTAGCAACTTATTCTCAACCAATCTCTTCTAACTGCTTGCTCCTTCCTGCATCTAATCCTCAAGCTGAAAAGCACAAGTCACAAAATATTATCAGCAAATCAGCCAGCTTCGAGCTTTGAACTATGAAGACTAGTATAGTACCCGTGCTAACGCTACGGCAACATTTAGTAATCTATTATCCTTTGAACATTTAGTAATACAAGAAAAATGTATCAACTTTTACTGTATCCCCAAACTACATGCAAATTATTTGAATTGTCCAAGTACCAAGCTACATGTCACTATACGTCATCTTCAAACTACATGCAAAATAGTTTACCTGTCCAATAAACAAGCTACAGATCGCACGTACATGCTTAAGTTCAGTTAAACAATAAGCTAATTAACTATTTGATAGATCAACCAAGACAAGCATGAACGATTAGAATAATGAGCTAAATAACAAATACTGCTGCCGACCAGTTACAAAGAGCTTGAGGTGCTGCATGCACTATCGCTAACTGAAGAAAAGCTTCAGCTGCTGACCAACAAAGACGAATGCAGCGAGCTCCTTCTGATTAAATGCCGAACAAATCAAAGAAGACATCTCTAAAGAGTTAGCAACATAATAGAGTATTTTTTTCATATACAACAATTAAATCAAGCAGCTACGAATCTAGAACTAGCATAGTAAGCATCTCCCGCTCAAGTATCCAACTACAGTCTACGAGATGTAATGCTACTAACAGATCTGGAACTCGCATCACTTCTACTACTACGATTAACATGGGCAAACAATGATTACCCTTGCAGCAAAGCTTACCCTTGCTGCAAAGTTTGATTCAGAACAAAGTAAAGAAACGCTGGTATATTTCTAATGCACGAAAAGACCTTAAATATCTACATGTTAAAAGAGACATGACTTCTGAAGTCTGAACTCCAAAAAAAAAATCCAATTGAATACATAGCACATAGGTGTAGGTGTTGGCATTTTGTAACGCAGTCACCAAGTATGGACATAGAATCCATTCCCCGGCAACGGCGCCAAAAATGTTTGTTGGCGTTTCGTAGCGTCATCACTAGGATAGGTGTTTCCCAGCAACGGCTCTAGAAATGCCATGGGGGTATTTCTTACATTACAGAAGCATCCGCAAGTGCACAAAATACTGTTGTAGCATTTTACCCGTGAGTACGGGGTCGTATTTATATTTTCGCAGGGAAGGCGGTGGTTATTGCAATAGATTAGTGTGTTGATTAGTTTTAGCATGGATATTCTATTGAATAAATAGGGGTAAGATAATCTATGGTAAAGAAGTAGTGTGACACACAAGTTACTCAAGTTCTAACTCTATGCAAAGCTTACAGGAAAGGAGAAAGGAAGAAGAAAGCTAATCTAAGGACTTATGTACTCCTAACTAAGCATACAGTCTATACTAGGCACTCACATCCATACGCATGATTAGGAACGGGCTCTAGTCTCCCAGGCATCACCGGGAGACCGCACAAGATATGGCTAGGTGGCCACTAGATCTTCATGGCTATTTTATGCACCTCCTACAACTACTACACGAACGGGAAGGTTTACGCTGGACGGACAGGGCTGTCACCACCTGCCGTCAACCTCATCTAACCATGGTATAGATTTGCATCCAGCAACACTGATTAGCCCAGACACCATGTCTACGCTAACAAGCGATACTCTAATGCCCCGCGCGGAGCCCACACCTTCCGGATGGACAGACATCACACTAGAGCAAACATACGAATACTAGAACCAATGTCGTAGCCTAGATGTCTTACCACGTCTAATCATGCAAGGTATAAGACCTAGATATAAACTAAGCATAGCACAAACATCTGAATACACAGAACACATACTATACGAGTGCACTAAACTAGAAGATAACTCTATTAAGGAATTCCGAATATTACAAAGGAGAGGAAGAGTAAAACCCATACCAAACAATGCTAGGCAAGACTCGGGAACCGAAGAAGAGCTAGTTCACCTAAATGCCACTATCCTAAAGACTAAGCAAGAAAGGAACTTGAGAGAGAGCAACTCCACGTGCAACAGGTAAGTCAGTGACGCCTGGCCTGCGTCGGCCGAACTGACACGACCACCAACCAACCTCAGCTTCAGCTGAGGGGCTGTCATGTGGGCCCTGACCACTCTTGTGCATGAGTTGGGTCTATCCTAG
Source organism: Panicum miliaceum (assembly GCA_032594955.1). Classification (NCBI taxonomy): domain Eukaryota; kingdom Viridiplantae; phylum Streptophyta; class Magnoliopsida; order Poales; family Poaceae; genus Panicum; species Panicum miliaceum. Next base: position 18,144,111 of record CM064068.1, read on the forward strand.
GTCGGTTGCATGACTTGGTGGGCCCGTTGATCCATGTGAGGTTGAACGGAGCATTCTGATTAGTCGGTAGAATTTGCCTCGAATTCAAGGGTATGTTTTCCCTATATTTTTTGCTCAATTTCCTGCTTTGCAAAATGTCGAAGGGAAATGTGGAAATGACATTATTCTAGATAAATATGCAAGTTAAGTATGCTAGTCATCCCAATTTTCTGGTCAAATTGGCGCTCGAAATTGGTCCGTAGCGAGCGTCAACAACTACCAGCAAAAGGAATCATGAAAAATTTAGCTTTACAAAAAGGATCATTGTTACCATGATTATGATTACCTCCCACACTGTAACGATTACGAAGCAGGCGGTCTACATCGCGGTCAGCATCTGGTTGAGGTCGTTGTTCAACTTGCTCAACCCGGGTCACCAGGCTAGTTTTGTGGCGCATCATCTCATCAACTTCTCAGTCATGAATTTGCGCAGTTCATCTGCAAGATTCTGAAGTTCTGCCTTGGACACACAATCATTGAAGTCCGTGGGGGACTCCGTCTCTTTCCCTGACATAGTTAGAAGATAGCAAAAGACAACATAAAAGTATTATCCCTATCAACTAACACTACTGGGTGGTGGTGAAAGCGGAAAGCAAAATCTCAAGTGGCTTACCACCGTCTTGCAAGTGTTCTTGCCAAAGCCAACAGGATGGTACAATCAGTTGTTGAGCTGGGTGTAACAATTGCAAGATGAACCTTTCCTGACAAAAGTATATATGTGGAGCTTTGGGACATGCACAAAATGTAGCAAGGATATGCAAATAACGAATGCAGATTAGCAAAGCTCAATAAGTATCCAAAGTACAAGTCACAATTGCTGGCTAAGACATGTCCTAGACATAGCATAACAAGTTGGAACAAGCGATGGTGGATAGAACTCACAGAACAAGCAAATAGCACCCAAATGCACTTGTTTTTAACCTTTTTCCTGATTTCTCCTCCGAAACTAGTAGGCAAACAATTTTTTTTTCTTAGATATTTTTCTCTTAACAGGGATCACCAAAGCTGGAAGCACAAAAAATTTCACCTGAAACAAAGGTCGAATGTGGTCTAGGAAAATTCAGGCATGTTCTCTGAAAACTCTAAAACAACTTCAAAAGCCAAAAACTTAAGCTTCCCAATTTTTTTGATTTTTTTGAGACAGCCAAACCGACATCGTGAATCTGCTGTAAAAAATTGAGCTCAAATGGAGCACCGAGCGAAAAGTTATGCCTGTTTTACTGAGGATACCTCAAGTCAGGGTTTTGAGTGGGCACAACTCGACAGATAGAACGACAGCGGCTATGGGAAAGCTTCCCTATCTGTCTCACAATGATCATGGCTGAGCCAAGCTTCTCAGCAAACAATCCAGGAGCAGCAAGCAATAGCATATGCATTATGAATCAAGAGGGGATGCGGTGCAAGGCGATGAACACAAGGCGGCTCGCAACCTATCTAGGGCTTGCCCGGTGAGAGTTAACGCAAGGCGGCTAGTGAGGGCAAGTCGAGTAATGGGGTGGATTGACTTGTAATCTGGGTAATGGTGGATGAGATAGCGGCGAAAACAACACATAGCGACGAGCGATCGAACTACGACACAAACACACTAAACCAGCAACAAGACTCGACCACGGATACAAACTCAACAAAGCGAATCTGAAATGAAACTGCAAAGGCTAAACAGATTCTAGGACAGCAGAATTTTTTTGTGTAGGCTTTTTGTGGACTCTAGGTATATGACAAAAATCTAATCTAAAGGGGAAAACAAAGGGTAATACCTCACGGGAAACCTGAAATCTGATACCACTTGATGTGAACAAGGCCCAATCTTCCGAGAGGTAGGAGGTAAACTCGATAGGTAGAGGACTTGACGTTGATGATCCGGCTTCAAATCAACACGATACGAACCCAGCAAATGCTACACCACTGCTCTGTTGGTTATCAACCAAGCGACAACTTGATTGACCTCACCGAGAAGGCTTTTCCTGCAGACGAGTCGAGAACGCAAGCATGAAAGTATAAGCGCGCAATCTGGAAATTGCAAGTATGACACTACTACAAAAATCATTTAACGAGGCGGGCAAAAACGCTTAACCGAGGCATTTTTCGCAACCGCCACGGCGTGAGGCCACGGTAAATGACCTATCTACCGAGGTGGTTTGCTGCCCGCCTTGGTTAATCAAATAAAAAAAAAAAAATTAAACTCGTGGATAAGCATAGTGAGCCCATCAGCGGGCCCGGCAAGCCCATCCACGGGCTGCCTCCCAGCGCCCGGCGCGCCACCGCCGCCGCCGCTGTCCCGCGTCGCGCCTGCTCGTGTGCGCCAGCTTCTCCTCGAGCCACCGCCACTGGTACTGCAGATCTGCTCCTTGTACCTGCTTGCGTGCTCCCCGTGCTACCCTACGGCGCTGCGACAGCCGGTGTCCATGCTTGTGGGTGAAGAGAGGGGAGGCGAGGTTAGGGGCAGCAGGTGGAATGTGGGGAGGGGAGTCGCACCTCGCGACGGGGCCGGACTCGGGGCCGCCAGACCTCCCCGCCGCCGGATCCGGCCTCGCCGGCCCTGGATTCGCCGCCCTCCACTGGATCCACGCCGAGCCGAGGCAGACGCAGGGGCGCGCGGGTTCGGAGCGGTGATGGCGCTCGGTGTCAGGGCGGGTCTGGCGGCAAAGGGGACGAGGGAGAGGCCTGATAGACCGACGTCGAAGATGAGCTTGCCGCCGCAGAGGAAAAAGGAGAGAGCAGTCATCGAGCGCGCGCACAGGGAGGAGCACCACTGCGCGCGACTGTTCCCCTGCCATTGCCACCCGTGCTGCGCCCAACCAGGGGCCACGTCACCCATGCCGCGCTGTCAAGGAGAGAGAGGGAGAGAGAGAGGGAGAGCGAGGGTGCGGGTGAGTGGAACCCTAAGTGTTCCTTATATGCGTGGCTAAATTAATGGGCCGACTAGGCTTTTTCTGAGCCTCAGCATATTAACCGAGCCAGACCCTTATAAGTAGCCCGCCTCCAAAAATACTCATATTTTTGGAGGCGGGTTTCTTATAAGGCCCAACCCCATAAATTGATTAACCGAGGCAGTTTTTCGCAACCGCCATGGTAAATGAAATTTGAGGGGGTTCAGTTTCCTGCCCGCCTCCGAGGGCATTTTTAAAGGTCACGGTTAAGGTTTTTTTGTAGTAGTTTGAATGAAGTGAATCACAAAGAGAGGTTCAAGCACTCGGTTTGAAAGGACTAATCAACACAGTCGAGGAGAGCAAGAACGGGGGCCCTGGATCAATGTATAAGGACTTATCACCACAGATACAACGATGCAATCTCTGTTTCTCGAGGGAAAACACAAGAACTAAACAAAACCTGAGTCTAATGGTAGAGGCTACTGAGTTTATGAAGAGACTCATGACCTAGGGTTGGGGGCGACGTCCAGGGGGCGCCCACAACTTGGGCTGAAGGCCCGACATGATACAAGGCCCGAAAGGCCCAAAACAGGTGATGCAGCACCTTGTCGTGGTCACACAGAATGATCCATGAACCTTCTAGTGCTAGTACCAGAAGAAAACGAAGTGTCTTCGTCATGAATCCAACACATCAAAGCACACCTCATTTGGATGCCGAATGAGGGAGATATCGCCGTTTCAGTGCAGGGTGGTCGGCTGAATCCGAACTGGACTCGCAGTCCATGTTGGCGACGACTTATAGCTTGGAGATGAGGCTGGCTCGTGCATCTCCAGAGTGGTGATGTCCTCATCACTTTCCCCGACAATGGCACCAGAACTTGTTGGTATTTCTTAACGTTCACAGAATAATTTGCAAGCGCACGGAGATGCCGCTGTAGAACTTCACCCGTGAGTATTCAAGGGTATCGTATTTCCATGAGGAATGGAGGTACTAGCCTTCTAACTGGTTCATCCAAGGACAAACAAGAGATATGTAGGCGAGGATGGAGAGGATTCCTATGGCTTTAGAGTTCTGGTAAAGAAAGGTTCAACCTCTACTAGCTTACTTCGGGCACCAGCTTACTCCTGGTCTGCCAAGAGTATCCGGCTATTAGCTCTACGCCCAACCCGAACATGGAGGGATACGAAGGACGGACAGGGCTGTCACCACCTGCTGCCTTCCTCTTAGACTGTAGGGAAGGGTAGCAAACAAAGGCGACTTCAAGCCTAGACACCATGTCTACGCTATCGATCACTACTTCTAACCCCGGCCAGACTTCGTCTAAAGACTCAAGTCCTTGGGCTAGAAGCAAACGTCCGAAGATGAATGATGAACCCGCAAGCAAGTATAGAATAGAACTTACTTAACCAAGAGACTCACCACCATAGAAGATCATGAACACTTACTTAAGAAAGAAGCATCCGTCGAGGTGCAAGTTGGAGGAGGGTGCTGACAGGCCGGCGCCCCTCCGTACTACCCCTCACTCTCTCCCCATTTCTGAGCACTATGGAGGTAGGGCTTCACCTTGGAGTGGAGCTCTTCTCTTCTCTTGTGTGTTGGATGGGGGGCTCTCCTCCTCCTTATATAGCCATCCAAGGATGGTTCTTTTGGATAACTTCCGAGGTGGAACCATTCATAACTGGCGTAGGGAACGCAGTGGGAAGCTCCTAGAGAAAGTTGGGCCTAATTGGGCCCAGTGGGGGTCGGCCGTTTGGGCTCTCCTTCGGTCTGTGCACTCCTTGTGGTCTCCTTATATGGGTTTGTGGGTGCTCGCCTGAAGATAAGTTGGTTTAGCATGTCATATGGCCCTTGGTTCCATGTCCCCGTATCTAATTTTTTGGAAGTGTGTTTTCCCTTGGGCTTGGGCTGATTTGCTTTGGGTTGTGGGCCCTCCAATTCTCATGCTCACATAGGATGCTCTGAATTGTAATTTTACTCCTTGTTTGAGTATGGTTTTCCTCTGTATGCAGTCACGGTCCCTTGGAAACAGTGATTCACCAAAACTTGTGGAAATGGTTAGAGATAAACTTCTATATCTAGTTTTGGTGTTTGGTTTGGCACTGTTCTCTGCAAGAGTTGACGGTTAGATATGGCACTTAAAGACCGTCAACAGTTGTCGACGAAGACCTTTTTGGCTTGAGGCTCTCGAGCCATGTGAGTGGTGCTGACTCCAAGGCCATTGGGAAGTAGAGGGCTTTAGTGGAGTTTGAGCCGCCCGAGACCTCAATGGGGACGGAGTAGCAGCGTAGACATTGCCGCAGATCTTGTTTCCCGTCGAACTTAGGTATAGCCATAGGCTTGAAGTCCTTCGGGATCTCACGGTTGGTGATGTTCTCAGTGAAAGCTGCTAAGTGATTACTATCTTCGATGTTGTGAGCGTCGTCTTCAGCATGTTCGCGTAGTTAGCTATTGATGATGGTACGCGTGTCGCGATTGCTGTTGATTCTTTGCCTCAAATTGCCAGGGGCTGGGAGTTGTTGGTTCCATTGGTGGCCTTGGCCGCCCGTGGGTTGTTCCCCACCTTTGGATCTTTAAACGTGTTGGTTCTGCTGGTGCACTTCCTGCTCGGCTCGTCGATTGTTGTGGGGTACAAACCGACCACCGGTTGTGCGACTAGCAGCAGGGACAGTGCTACCGTGACATTCCGATCTAGAGCGCGTATGGTGGATGGAGGGCATCAGGTTCATGTGGTCCAGCTGGACCATGGCTTGCTTGGTGAGTTGCATGATCCTTTGCGTCGCCTGTGTTTGTGGAAGTTGTTGTAAGATCAAGGAGGCCTCGAAGATGTTGCCCATGGGGCTGACGAATTCTTGGTCAGCCACGTCCATGAATTCCCCATGCAGGTCTCTTCGCTAGTGTGGATTGTTAGCGCGTCCTTGAGCGTTACGCCTGCACTTGGCCCTCCTTGCATTCTTCCACCGTCGTGTCCGCCATTGCTCCTCAGTCTCATCTTGAGGGGCGTCGGTGGTGTCTTGGTTTTTTGAAGATTTGATCTTCGAGTTCATCATTAAACTCGATGCCCGGACCATCTCACCGAGGTCGTGGAGCGAGGCCATGTAGATTTTGCATTCCAGCGAGTACTCGCCAGAGTAGTCGGTGGTGATGAGGACGGTCGAAATTGTGGAACTAGTTCCTTCTTCCTGGATGGGAGAAAGTGGCCTACCTTTTTGAAAAGGCAATTCATGGATTGTGGCCACTAGGCGGGCATCATTGTTGAGTAGCTCGGAGGGCTCCATGCCCTTCCAGTACACGAATCTACCCTGCGCAATGGTTGTGATGCTCAGACCCAGATGACTAACCGCAGATGAGTCAAGGTTGTCCTATGAGTCCGAGTAGTCGTCGAAGATCGTAGCCTCCCGGCAAGCAGTGGCATCCTCATCCCCGAGTTTGAGTAGGAGGTCCAGATCCTTCTCCAAGTCGGAGAAGGATTTGGACCGTAGGGCGTCCATGCGTGCGGAAGCCGCGTGTAGCCCGATTGGAAATCGGGTATGCTCTTCCTCTGGTCGGGGCAAGCCCGAGCTGGAGAGTCGTGTTGAAGCATGAGTCAAAAATAAGTCGAGGATGGAATTATCCTCGATCTCCTTGGCGAGAAATGAAAGCATCTCATCGAGACTGTCGGTGAACTCGTCGAGTCCGCTTGAGCAGGTCGATGCCTCCGGCTTCCTAGTGTCGACTAGGCGGCTGTCGGAACCATCTGACCCGTTGGCAATGCAGAACTAAGCGCCGAAGATGAAGGTTGTGCCCTTGTCGAGCATGGAGCTGGTGAAGTAGAATGATGCCATCAAACTCTCCTAGGGATCGTCGATGATAACCCCTACCTGGCGCCAGTTGTCGATGTTTCACCGCCAAGCCCACTGAAGGATACCCTCGAGGTGGTAGGTTGTAGGTGGGGTGTCGCTGAGATCAGGAACTAGAAGGTGCAAGGAACACAAAGCTTTAGACAGGTTCGGGCTGCCGAGAGCGTAACACCCTACGTCATAAGTTGTTTGTATTGCCTTGAAGATTATGAGCTATTTTGAAGGGGTCCCTGCCCACCCTTATATACTCCGTGGGGACAAATTTACATGGAAATCCTAGCCATAAATGGGTTAAGGAGTCCTTCCCGAGTAGTACACGGGTAGTTTCTTTTCATCCGACTAGTCCTAGTTCTATACAACTAGTTACAATGAGAAAAAGGTATGGCCCATGCGCCATCCCCTATTACAGAATATGTACACCAAGTGTGCAGCCCCGTTGCCCCAGGTCTGAAAAACTTAAACATCATATTCCTGCCCATGATGCGGAGGTTGATCTTTCTCGCTCCAACATCAATCCTGGCTTTGGCGCCTCTTAGAAATGGTCGCCCGAGAATGAGAGATATTCCTAAGTCACCCTCCATATCAAGGATTATGAAATCTGCGATGATGAATGAATCATTGACTTGCACCAGAAGATTCCTAACTATCCCCTTAGGATACCATACTGTCGAGTTGGCTAGCTGTACGCACGTGCATGTTGGAGAAAGAGCCAAATATCTTAATCTCTCAAATGTTACCTTAGGCATGATGTTGACGCTTGCTCCAAGTTCAGAAAGGGCTTGCTCGAAGTGGCAATCGTATATTGAGCAAACTGATCACTGGGCATCCTAGATCCTCCTTTTTTGGCGCTGCTAATTCACCCCATGGGTTTCTTCTTAGGTGTGTAAGGTTATCTGCATAATTAGTGAAAGATGATCCCCGTGATGGCTTACCCCATCTGGCGATCACCACATTAACGCTTTCCAGAGTAGGTTTGGGTTGCCATGGTATCTTCGCCGTCCCAACAGAAGGAACAGCAGCTGCCAGCTGAGCTAGTTGAGTTTCAAGCATCTTGTGGAAGCTTAGCTGGTTTTTGAGAACAGAGGAGATGCCATACATCTTCACCAAAATGGTCTTCAAAGATTTGTCATTGGCGGCCAACTTCTTTTGTAGTGATGCATTGACTTTTGCTTGGTCGAGGACAAGATCCCTCAAGGAAGGTTAGGATTAAAAGAATTTGAGTTACCATTACCTCGTTGGTAGTAGGGGTGCGGCAAATTCCACCCTTGATCTCCTTGTGGACGAAACATGTTGTTGTTGTTCATGAATATAACTTCATCATGGGTTTGGGGGCAGTCGTTCCCCGAGTGTCCGATGTTCCCGTAGACCTCGCACGTCATGCGAGCATCTAAGGCTTGAAGTGCTTGCATTGGAGAGTTGTCTTGAGGATGTTCATCTATTTTCTAGAGAAGAATGTCAAGCTTAACGGTTAGCATGCCCGTCTCCTTGACGATGTGCATGCCCCACTAGCGTGGTTGGAGACGCTCATCGTTCCAACCTTGGTTGGACACCATCTTCTTGGTTAGAGTAGTAGCCATGTTAATGGTTAGCAAGAAGAAAGCACCACCTGCAGTGGCGTCGATGTGGTCGTAGGCTGTTGGAGTCAGCCCATTATTGAAGTTCTAGAGAATGAGCCAACTGTTCATCTCGTGGTGTGGACACATGAGGATGTACTCCTGAAGCCTCTCCCATGCTTCAGAGATTGACTCATTTGACGTCTGCTGAAAACTGAAGATTCTTCCATGAAGAGCGTTGGTTTTGCAAATCAGGAAGAATTTTGTAGGGAATGCCTTGGTACAATTGTCCCAGGAGCTTACTGCACTTCTGTTGGCATAGAAGCATTGCTTCGCCTTCCCGAAAAGAGAGAACGGGAATAGTCGGAGTTGAATCGCATCTTGCGTGACTCCCTTGTTCACAAAAGTGCTGCAGAGCTCTAGGAACTGCTGGAAATGTGCGTTGGCATCTTCATTGGCCTTGTCGCATAATGAGACCCATCTTGATCTCAAAATTCTCAGCTCCAGTGTGACGGATGGTCCGACCGGGACATTGTCAGCTGAAGGAGTAGAGAATTCACGAAGTGTCATCTGGGCCATAGCGTTGGAAGTTGATGGATCAATAACGACTGGTTCAGCTGTCAAGAGTGAGATCTAAGGAGGTATGACATGAGGTCTAACTCTTCTCAAAAGGGACTCTAAATTCTATGTAAAATTTTGTACCAGATTGAAACTAGTCATACACTATCCTATTTTCACATCAAAGAGAGAAAACAAAGCCAAGTTACTCTGTTTAGACAATGAATATCAACTAAGAGATTAATCAATAACATTATCTATTCTTTTAACCAGTGCCTTCCCCAGCAAAGGCACCAAAAATGCTTGTTAGTATATCTTACGTCATAGATAAATCCGCAAGCGCAAAGAATACCATTGTATCATTTGTGAGTAATCTTGGGTGCCATATTTATATTCCCGCAGGAAGGTAGCGGTTATAAAATTGAAAAGTTAATGATTAATTATTTATTGAATATTCAATTGTATAAGCATGGTTAAGATAACATATGGATAATGAGGTAGTGTGACACACAAGTTACTCAAGCTCAAACTCATGGAAAGGCTTAGGCAGGGAGAGAGCAAGAAGAAAGCTACTCGGAGTTTATATACTTCTATCTAGATATACAGCTCATATTATACACTTATACACGTGCACATACACATGATTATCCCCTGCTCTGGGCTCCTAGGCTCGATCGGGAGAACCGCACATGACTTGCAGAGGAGCGGCCAACCAACCAGCTACTTTGTGGACCTCCTTCCCCTCTATACGGACGGGGAGGGTTACGCTGGATGGATAGGGGTATCACCACCTGCCGCATACCTCAACTAACCTTGGGATAGAGTCCCATCCGGCAACACTGATTAACCCAGACACCATGTCTACATTAATAAGCGATACTCTAGTATCCCGCGCGAAGCTCCACCCTTCGGATGGACAAACATCATACTAGAGCAAACTTCGGAATACCGAAACTGTTTCCGTGGTACTAGATTTACTCGTCTAATCATGCAAGGTATAAGGTATGAATACAAACTAATCATGAAGCATATGTCTGGTACCACAGAATATAAGTCATGCGAATATATCCGAGAATTACAAAGGAGAGGAAGAGCTAGACTCATACCGAATACTGCTATGCAACATCGGGAACCTGAAGATGAGCTACAACTCCTCTAGTCTAAGGACTAAGCAATAGAGAAATGAGAGAATGAGCAACTTGAGGTGTGTCTTCATTTGAGCCCCCCTATATTGATAGCTTTATCCAGGGGCTTTTTGGCCAGGAAAAGAGCTGCAATCATGCACAACCAACCTTGAAGAGCAACTAGGAAGCGCAATGTGCAAGATGGAGAGCAAGGGAGGCAAGGTTGGTTCAGCCGAACTGCTAGTTCGGCCAACCTGGCCTTGGTCCCAACCGACTTCAGCTTTGGACAGGTGACTGGTAGGTGGGCCCCCCTGTCCAAAGGTCAGTGATTTGGTGTTGTCCAAAGTCGGTTGCATGTCTTGGTGGGCACATTGATCCATGTGAGGCTGAACGGTGCGTTCTGATTGGTCGATGTCTTTTGCCTTGGATTGAGGGGTGTATTTCCATTTAATTCTGCTCCAACTCCCGCATAGCTATATTTTCTATGGGGCATGTGGAATTGACATTATTTTAAATAATTATGTGTTTAAGAAATGTTAGTTCTTCCAATTTTTTGATCAAATTGACAGTCAAGGTTGGTCAGTAACAAGCGTCAACAATAATATCTAACATAAAGAATGCTAGGAAATTAATTGGAATACCTCAGGTATTCAGTCTTATGATCCACGTACTATAGAATCTGAACGTGTAGTTCAAAAGATTATCAGTTTGCAAAACATTGCAAATAACCTGCCAGAAACATTCCTGACTGCAAAGGTGTCACAAAATCACATAATCCTGTCATTAATGTACCAGAGAGAGTAGAGATTCATACTAAAAATCTCCCAAATAAAAATAAGAGGGGAAGAAGTACGATAACAAACGATAAAACTCCAAAATAGCATCTGCGGAAACAAAGGAAGGATATTTCCACAAATCAACATCATGTTGATAAATACCAATTGGATATTGAAAATCCAAACAATATGGATGATGAACAGATACACCATATACCTAGCACAAATGTCATCACAAATATAAGTGTTAGGATATCGGAAAACCTTGACTCTAATAATTTGAGAAATATAGAAGAGTCACAAAGGGTAGTTGAAATTTCCATCAACTATACCAACTCTAGAGAATCATTCAATAGAAAAACTATAATTGTTGACATTAATTTCTCCTCTAATATTGCAAGTGACCTTCAACATGATCCAGAAAAAAAGTCCGTGGTAGAGTCTATCAAGCGCTCCGACTGGATCAAATGGAAGGAAGCAATCGAGGCAGAATTGCGCTCACTCAAAACACAAGAGGTATTCTCATCGGTTATACCTACTCCTCGTAACATTTTTCCCATGGGAACAAAATGGGTTTTCGTCCGTGAAAGGAATGAAAACAATGAGGTGGTGAGAATTAAAGTGAGGCTTGTAGCACCAGGGTTCACGTAGAGACCCGACATCAATTTTGATGAAACTTATCTCCAGCTTTGAGTGGTATGAGATTTCGATACCTAATATCATTGGCAACTCAAAAAGGTCAATCCATGCATTTCATGGATGTAGTGACATCATATCTTTACGGGTCACTAGATTCAGATATCTATATGAAAGTTTCTAAAGGGCTTGATATTCTGAACATGAATCTTTCTCGCAACATGTATTGTGTAAAACTTCAAGAGTCATTATATGGCTTAAAGTAGTCTGGAAGAACAGTCTGGAAGAATGTGGTACAACTAACTAAAGGAATTCCTTCTACAATAAGGTTTTTTCCAATAATGATGATTGCCAATGTGTGTTCATCAAGAAATCCTTAAGTTGTCTTTGTATCATATTCGTGTATGTGGATGATCTCAATATCATTGGAAATACACGAGATATAGATGAAGCATGCAACCAATTAAAGATGGAATTTGAAATGAAAGATTTGGGTAAAACCAAACTTCATTTAGGCTTTCAGTTCAATCATCTCCCAACAGGGATATTAGTACATCAGTCTGCATATATCCAGAAAATTCTTCAGAAATTCAACATGGATAAATCATATCCATCAAAGACACCTATGGTTGGTCAATCTCTTGATACGAATAAGGATCAATTCAAACCTAAGGATGAAGATGAAGAATTATTGAGACCTGAAGTTCCATACCTTAGTGCCATTGGAGGGCTTATGTATGTTACAAATTGCACCAGACTTGATATTGCATTTGCAGTAAACTTACTAGCTAGACATAGCCTAGCTCCAACAAAATATCATTAGATATGAGTTAAGAATATCTTCAGATATCTCCAAGGTACAATAGATATTGGTTTACACTATCAGCTTGACGAAGATAAATCAATAATTGGATATACAGATGCTAGCTATTTATCTGATCCCCATAATACTAGATCACAGGCTGACTTTGTATTTTTACATGGTGGAATGACTATATCATGGAAATTATTCAAACTTTAGTAGCCACATCCACAAAATATTTTCTAAAATAATTGCATTATATGAAGATTCACGTGAATGTGTATGGCTTCTGTCGCTCCCGGAAATGGGCAGCAGGTAAACAACTCAACAGCGTGTGTGTTGTGAGTCGTGATCGGAGGTGGCCTAGCACCCAATGACTCTAGGGATTATACTAGTTCAGGCGAGAACGCCCTACGTCCAGTTGGGGGTCAGTTGGATGTATTGCTCGAGCCCACGTGCTCGTGAGAATTGGGTCGTACAAGCTTTTCGAGTGCTGGAGAGCTAGGTCATCTTTCTAGCTTGACTTTTGATGTCTTGTTTTTAAATCTAAAGGGACCCCTCTTTTATAGCTCAAGGGGGTCATGTTACAGGGAATTCCTTGGAGGAGAAGGGTTCAAGGAGAAATATCTTTGACTCCGGCAGTCGGGTGGCGTCAATGGTCCCGTACAGGGGGTCAGTCGGCGATGTCCTTGGTGGATTGCGTAATCCTGAAGACCTGGGGGTCTCCTGGTCTTGATCCTATTCCCCAGGTTTGGTCATTCAACAAGTATGGGAGTATTGATGGGACAAGGAAACCATCCCATTAGGGCAGAACTGTTTACATGCTAAGTTTCATCCCGTTTGATGGTTTCTTGGTGGTCAAGTCGTGATGACGGCAAGCATGATCATCAGAAGGACCAAGTGGACGCCATAGTCCTGGTCCTCTTCTGTGACAGGGCCACAGTGTCTCACTGTTCGTGTGTACGACCCCGGGAGGGCCGCGCCCACTTGGTATGGCCAGATCTGACCCTTGCGGACCAAGCCTAGGCATCTGTGACCAAGTGGCGACCTGAGTCAGTCGGGAGTCTGAGAGAAGAGAGCGGTGGTGTGGGTGATTCTTTGACCGACCATGAGCGGGGGCACTCGGACTCAGCGCCGTGGGCCATGGAGTCCGGCCCGAGGGAGATTTCACAGACGGGGCTCATGGGTCGGGACGACCCAAAAACCTCGCGTGGCTAAAGAGGCCGTGCAGGTGCGGAAGTTTGTCTAGGCCTTGGTCTGACAAGGTGGACCCGCTAGTAACCCAGGTTCTAGGAACCCAAAAGAGGCCCCCGATCGTCCTCACGATTTTTGTTTTAATCACGTGGATGGTTTGTATTCGTTAGGGGAGTTACCGCGCGTGGATGGTGCTGCGCTACATGGCGGTCGTGCAGGGGCGTTACCGTTTTACCCGGCGGTTCGTCTGAGGGGTCACCGGGCCATTATGACGGTTCTGCGCCGTCTGCCTCCCGTTGCCCCGATAGGGGAGTTGACGAGTCTCTGACCCGTTATGTCACATCGGAGGCCTGCCGTTTCGCCTTTTTTAGGGGAATCTGTTCCCTACACGAGTGGACTGTGTTGCCCGTGTGTGGCCGCTTTCCGGGGCTTGCCGGATCAGTCTCCCTGGGCTATAAATAGGGGGCGTGCCGGGCGTGCTCCACAGATTACCCAAGTCATGTTTTCTCGTGTTTGCTCCACAGATTACCGCCTCTTGAGGGCGGCGGTAGTTCTTCCAACATCTGGTGTTAGAAGAGAGTTTGCGAGTAATGGGGGATGACCTGTGGGAGCTGATGGATTGCTGCCGCAATCGTTGGACCAGCCGGCGCGTCGCGTCCGATTACGAGCGACCATCGTTGTGTTCGTCGTAATCGTTCAATTGAACGGGTACGGCGCGCGATGGCTCCCTTGCTCTCGGACGACAATCTTCAGCCGCCGGCGGCGGTCTAGAGCCTTACATCGCAGCCTAGTGGCGGACGTGTCGGTGCTTTGACCGCACCGATCAGGAAGATCGGAGGAACTCCTCGTTCCGGGCGAGAGCCAGGCGTGCTCTCAGAAACTTGCGGATCCCTAAGTTGGGATCTGGTCCCTCTTCTTCCCGGTCGACAGGCGGTCTCTTGGGGGACACGTTCGTGGGAAGCGTTGGCGACCGAGGAGGAGCTCTTGAAGCATCTTCTTCTTCGGCCGGAATCGTCGTCGAGCAGCTCCTGATGGCGTCCCCTTGCCTAGGCGTCCGTGAGGGCTGCGAAGTTAGAGGAGGGTTTGCGAGGAAGATGTGCCTCCATTCCTCCTCGCACTTGAAGCAGCCACTCCTTAGGACTCCAGGATTACTCCCCTAGTGGGAGTAATAGGATTTGTACCTTGTAACGGCCTTGAGCCGAGTGTACTTTGTAATGTTTGTCTCATTAGAAATAAAATGAGTTTTTCCTACTTAGACTGCTTTGTTTGTTCATATGTCTGGAAGGCATGTTTTCATAGCGAGTGACTTTGGACTGAGCCGAAAGTGCCCCGGCTTGGCAGGGTCTTTGTTAGTGTGAGCAGCGTCGCAACAATCCAAACTTCTTGGTTCAGTTTCTTCCCAGTGATTATTCAGTCGGAGGGGTTGGGTCGGCGTCGTTGATCCATGCGGGATCTTGAGAGAGCCGAACGTGCCCTGGCTGGCAGGGTCTTTTGTGCGAGTAGTGTCGCGAAGGTTGAACTTATCTCGTTTGGGTGTGCAAGTTAAGTCCCCCCCCCACGACTTCCGCAGTTGCAGGGGTTGAGTCGGCGTCACTTATCCAAGTGGACCGAGTGACGTGCTCGGTGAACTCCTAACGGGTGTGCTCAAGCGCAATGCTTCGAGCGATCTGATTGATGCCCAGTTTCGTCATTAATGACGAGGTAGGGCAGGTTACTACTCCACAACCCGCCCGTCCCAGTCATATCTCCCGAGTTGTTCGACCGACTCAGGCGGCCCGTTGGCCTCCCTTCAGGTAGGGATTCTGTGGGTTCGGCTAGAGGTCAGGATCGGACGGGAAAATCATGGCATTCCGACTCGCCGGGGCGAGTCGGTTAGTGACTGCCGGAGTCGGCCATCTGTTTTCCCCTCTGGCTCTGTTCGACGTAAGGTAGCCTGGAGCCTGCTGGGACCCGGCTTTAGTACCTTGGTCTATGAGTCCATGGACTCGGCACATTTTGTACCTAAAAATAGATTCAAGAACAAATAGGCAAAGTAGATTTGCAAATGACGCGTGCAGGGGTGTGCATTGGGTCTCACCAGCGTGGCGACGGTCGCGGTGCGGTTTTACCTGGTGATGCTTAGCATCATCGTGTGTCAGGCTGCACTGTGATACTTGATGAGACACTATGCCGTACCTTCCTGTGCTTACGTCAGGCAACTGCTCCGTCTCCCGTTCCTGTTGCACTCATGGGTCAGGCGGAAATATGGGAAGGGTCGTACCTCTTGGCCTTTTCACGGGAGTTGAGGGGTCGCGCGACACGTGGAGCCATTTTCCCACTATAAATACCCCGCCTCCCCTCCGGTCCCTTCACCAACGAGTGGCAGTTGCACCATTCCTACAAGAAAGAAAGAAAAACCCCAGTCCTCCGCTTCCCATTCCTAAGTGTGGAGATGGCTAACCGGAAGCGTGTCACCGGCGAGGGTTCGAGGGGACGTTGCCGTCATCCACTGCCTCTGTGTGTGGTGCTTCATTCCCAAGGGTGAGTTGCGTCCCTCCTTCCCCCGGCTTGACGTTTGATCGAGAATGTGGGAGGCCTGACGTCGTGATTGGTGCAGGGCTGCTTCGACCGAGGCCAGGATGTACCTGGCGTGTCGTGGTCCTAGCGGCGACCCTTCCTCTGACTCATCACCGCCGCGGTTGTCATCTCCCTCAGGGACCGCGTCAGGGGCGCGCTGGAGGGCGTGGAGAAGAAGGCCACGGACATCAAGGGGGCCCTTGATGCCGTGGAGCTGGAGACCGCCGCGGCTCGCATCGAGGCGGCGGACGCCCAGGCACTCGCCGCAGGTTGGTCTGCGCTCGAGGTGCATTTGTTCTTGTTGGTTTTTCGGGTGGAACGTCGCTTGATCGTTCTTATGTTTCAAGGCGAGAGGAGGAGGTGGCTGCCGTCCGAGCCGAGCTGGAGCACCTATAGCGGTGCTACGCCGACCTAGAGGAGCTACACGACGACCTCTCGCACGTGGCGATGACGGCGGTGGTAGCAATGGGGACGGGAGGGCACCTGCTGCCCGACCGTCTGCGCGTACTCCCCTTCTGCGTGCACGAACTGGTGACCGAGGGCGTGCGCCAGGGAGGCGCCATCTCCCTGGCGGCGGTGTACGCGCGATCCACTTGGGACCTGCACATGTTCCCACCAGGGTTCCCGCCCCACCTCGTCCTGCAGCAGAAGCGACAGCTTGCTGCCGGCTTCTGGGAGTGGGGCGACGGTGTGACACCTCAGGTGTTTAAATTACTAAATAAGCCTCATTAGCTTAACACGATGCATAAATGATTAAGAAAAAGTTTAAAAGAAATGAATTATAAATTGGTTTTGCTTTGAATTGAAAATAGATGTGTACATGTGCATAAGTACATGTACGTTAATCAAGAAGTACCCTATTAGCTTGCAGCCATCCATGATGTCTTTCACGTGTTTCAGCTCAAGAAGTGTGTTCGAGTTCCTACCGAGTTTATTAAACAACAAGAAGTAGTGGTAGAGCCCGACCTCTCATATGTTGAGTACCCTATCAAAATCATGAATCAAAAAGAAAGAAGCACTAGGAGAAAAGTGATTAAAATATATAAAATTCAATGGAATCATCACACTGAGGAAGAAGCCACGTGGGAAACTGAAAGCTATCTAAACCAAACTTTCCTGGGTTTTCTCAACTCTACCGAAGGTACACACACTGTCCACACTAAGCTTATTGTCCGAATCTCAGGGCAAGATTCTTTTTAAGGGGGGAAGGCTGTGACACCTCAGGTGTTTAAATTATAAAATAAGCCTCATTAGCTTAACACGATGCATAAATGACTAAGAAAAGTTTAAAAGAAAATGAATTATAAATTGGTTTTGCTTTGAATTGAAAATAGATGTGTACATGTGCATAAGTACATGTACCTTAATCAAACAAATTAAATAACTTTCACATCGATGCAAACATGGCTACGAAATTGAATAGGCACAACGTTATTGACATGATAAACAAAAGTCTAGTTGAAACCTAGGAAAGAATGCAAATTTTTGCCCAGGAAATGACGTGCCCTCCGAATCCTACTTCTTCAGTTTTTAAAATAACTTCTAAACTAGAACAAAAATGAACTTTCTCCTGAAACAAAACATGTGTAACTTTTCATTTTGAACAACTTTCATGTTCAGAGATTTTTTAGTTGCAACACAAAAATTTGAGAAACACTTGAATTTGCAAACCAGCCCCTGCTTTTTCTTCTATTTCCATTTTCAGTCCCTCCCCTCTCCTCTGCATCGCCCGACGCCCGCCGCCAGTCACCGCTGGCCACTTGGCCAGCGCTGCCTGCCGCCCACGCCGCGACAACCTAGTCGCCGGCCGTCCTCCCCACTCCCCCGACCAAGCCCTGCCGCACCCAATCATGTGCCGCGCAATCCCTCCCTCTCCACGCCAGGATCTCCGGCCGCCAAACGTGATGCGCCGCTGGCCGCACGCAACGCCGCCGCCTAGCCACCGCACGACATGCCTAATGGACAAGCCGCGCCGTGCCCGAGCCACCACTCTGTCCCGCCACTCCCCGCGCTCGCCGCCCGACAAGCCGCGGTGCTGGAGCATGCCCAATCCCCTGCTCCCGCCCGCCGCTCGCCGCGCCGAGCCTCTAGCCGCCGTCTCGACGCCCAGTGGCACGCCCCCGTCGTGCCGCCCGCGCCCGAGCCTCGCAGTCCAGCCCCGCCCCTCCTCCCGCCTCTCTGCTGCCTACATAAGGCCGGACTGAGCCTCCTCGCGCGCCCAGACACCAGAACGCCACCGCCGCCACCATTACCGTCGTCGTGGCCGCTCACCGTGGAGCTCACCTCTCCGGTCATCCACCGCCCAAGCTAAGCCCCGAACCACCACCACAGCATCCCACTGACGCTCACTGCACCGCCCATCGTCTCCCAGAACCGCCGGTGCTCGTTGCCAGCGCTGCCTCCACCGCCGCTGTCCCTGACCGCCGTGGACACCCCACCCCCAGCCCTCCTCCGCCCAAACCAAGGCTCGGAACGAGACTACATCACCCTACCGGAGCTTCCCGACCCGCCAGCGCTACCCCAACCCCGCCGGAGCACCGTCGCCGATGCTCCGCACCTCCGCGGCCCCCTGTTCCACGCTGACGAGCCCTTTCCGGCCACCCCCAACCCCGACCAAGGCCACCCCAAGGTAGCTCTCACCTCCCTGGATCTCCCCGACCCTTTTCCCCTCGCTGCCGACAAGCCCCCTCGCCGAAATTTGGCCGGCTGCCGTGCCAGCACCGCCCAGTGACCCAATTGCAATGATTGAAATGTTTAGAAGGGTCTGCACGCAAGTTTCAAGGGGCATAACTGTAAACCTGTGTTTAAACTTTGAATTCAAAAACAGCGAAATTGTAAAATTCATATAAAATCATAAAAAATCAGAAAAATACAAACTTAACTGTTCTGGAATTGTTAGAAGAAAATATACAACTTTTGTTACATGCTTTTCTTCAGTTTCTTACTAAATCTTGCTCTAAATGAAATAGAAAGTTTAATAGACTTTAATTGAACCCACTGTTATAGACCAGTTCTGAATTTGATTTTTGGACAGTAGATTGATTGCTTGATGTGTAGGCCAGTGTAAAAATATTAGGACGAGAACCCATCTCTAGCTAAACTTTTTAATAAACTTTGTTCATGCCATAAAATAATAGAACTAATTTGTACCTACTGATATATTGTGTTTCATGCTATGAAACTTTTCCAGAGCTGTTATAGTGATGCCTAAATACCCCAAAAAAAGTTTAGAACCTTTTTCCTTTCCGTAACCTATTTATATAATTTTGTGGTAGAAAAAATGCACTAATTCAAATAATTAGTTTCTTTTCTTAGAAAATGTTCAACTTTTTAATATGGGACTCTTTAGAGTATCTCTTGCTGTGTAAAAAGTTTAATGCTCAGAAACCCTGTAGAACATCCTATAAAAATTAATCTTTATTAACATTAGTGTAGCTTGTCCTATTTATTATGCTCTGTATCATGCAAAATAAAATCCGAAACATTTACAGTAACTTATTTGTGGATAGGTTAACCCCCTGAAAATTTTCTGGCATCAATACTTGTATAGTTCGTTCTGTATAAAAATAACTAGCATCTAGCAGTGGCTGTGTAATACATTTTTCATAATTATTCTGCAGCATAAAAATGTTTGAAATTTTTATAGTGCTGTTGTCTCTGGATAATGTAATCCAAAAAAAAATTTCATCACCAGCAGTTACCTAGTCCCGAAGTTGTGTTTAATCCATGTTGTGTTTACAAAATTTAGTTTCCAAAAGAACACAACCCCCTTCTTGTTTAATGGAGTTAATTAATTTAAATTATACTCCATTAACGATTGCCCAAAGAAATTTTAACTAAGTAACTTCATAAACAAATCTATGTTTGTGGACTGCAACTTTATCGTGAAGAAAATTAATAGTCATGTATCATCCCTACAACTTACACTTGTGCATTCATATAGAATCGACTACTCTCGCCGACGGAACGTACGAGCTGGTGCCCGAGTCTGAGAGTGAGCAGCGTGAAGCTCAAGTGAATCTAACTGAAGCTTTCGAAGACCCGAACCCGAGTTCGGACGAGCCCCAAACTACCTTTACCCAAGAAGCCAAGCCTGGAGCATGAACCCTATTTTTCTAAACTTATGCAACTTATTACTCTAGTTTACTTGTGCATTAAGTTTATAGGAGTTGAATGAAAACTTAGTTGCATGATCCTAGGTACCCTTGCTCTGAACACTAGATGTAAGGTTCGATAGAATGCTATGCTAATAGGACAATGGTAAAAGTCGAGTGATTTCCTGTCACTCGCGAGAATATAGGAGTTGAATGTTTACTACATGCTGCAATCATAAGATCGACGGACGGGGCTAAGGTACGATGTTTATGTTGATGATTGAGGCCCCGTCTTTTTAGTGAAAAATGCTAAGGCCGCAGTGTGTGGTAGTGGTGGTTAAGTCTTTGAACGTACTAACCAGATGCCGAGAATATGGTAATCAGTAAGCTTAAGTACCGGATTGAACCGAGGCGGGAATTTACTCCCCATCGTCTTGAATTCGTTCACATCTAGCTAATGGCGGGTGCATGTGCCGCCATGGCCCGGCCGGGTCCGTGGTCCATGGGGACGTGTAGTCGAGGGCGGTGGGCCTGTTCCGTGAAGCAGGAATTGAAGGGAAAAATTGCACGTGTGACTATGGGAGTAACGATGTGACGTGTGTTTAGGTATCCCTTGCAAGGTTAAGAAATTCGATTCGAATCGTCCGTTTCTCGTGGTTATTGAGACTGCTTGACCCTTTTACCACATAGAGTAAGAAGAGGAACAATGATGATGATTAATCTTGTTGGATGCAAATTAATTCTTCCACCATGTATGATATTGGATAGTTGCTTACCTAGAATGGTTAAAGAAAACTAGAACTTGGAGCTAAAATTTGAAAGTAAGGACCTACTCGTATATGCTTTTCGGCAAAACAAACCCTCAAGACAAAAGCCTTGCATGTCTAGGAGTCGGATAAGTATATTCCACTAGTCGGGTAAGCCTTGCTGAGTATTAGTATACTCAGTCTTGCTTGTGGCTTGTTTTCAGGTGAGACTTTCGAGGATATGATCGCTAGTTTGACTTGGCCGTGTACCCTTCCTCCTGGTTGGTCGGTGGAATGGGATACGCCCCCGGCCAACGATGATAATGCCGAGTGATGTCTCGTATAGGCTTCATCGAGGCATCCTGTATCGTCGAGTAGTTTATCGTTGATTTTCCGCTGCATTGAACTCTGAAGAACTCAATTACTTTGAACTCTGAAGTACCTTGTTTTACAAACTCGAACTCAGTTGTAATAATAATTTATGATGAACCCTGTGATGTAAAAATGTGTGGAATGTTTTATCCTCTGGGCTCACCTTCATGTGAGTACTTTGTATGTGTGGTTTCGATCGGCAAAACCGTGGTTGTATCGGGAGGTAACCTGACAGACCAATGGATTACTCCGTTTGAAGTGCGAGCTTGCCCTGATTGCCCTTGTGGTGATGGTTAGCGCGCTTGAGCCGGATTAATTCAGGTGGTTCTGCCACAGACGGCTCCGCCATGGTGGTGGACGTCAACGCCATTCTCTACGGCGATGCTGGGCCGAAACTGACGGGTGCATTAGTGGCCCCTGCGTGGGCATGGCGGCGTTCGCGGTAGTTGTAAGCTGCTTTTGTTTTTGTCCGAGTGCCGGGGCGGCCCCCGAGTGTCATGTACTCTGGACATGGATTAGTGGGCACAATATTCTCTAATCCAATATGTATCGCCCTAAATAAAGGTTTTAATGTAAAAACATCCCTGTTTGGGCTTATGAATGTACTGACTCGTGTTTAGCTAAATGGGCCTGTTCCGCAGCGCGAACGGACTCCAACAAATCATGTTTGTACGAATTGATTCGTTCTATGGTGTGAACAGAGTGTTGTGAGTCGCATTTTTCGAGGCGAGGTGACGCTTCGCGTGCGGAGTCCGCGAGTAAGCCAGTGGTGGGGCCCCCGAGCCGCGTGGCCTGCCACGATGGTTCGGATGCGGTAGGGCTCGCGGGCCCCCTTGCGATGGGTCGTGTTTCATTAAGGAGGCTATGGGAGGGAGGGTTTTGTCAGTTGACCACTTTACTTCGCCTCCCATGCCTTTCTTGCCCCTTCTTCCTATTCACGTGATCTCCGCCGCCGCTGCCGCAGCCGCCTGTTTCTCCGCTCCAGAGAGCTCCGCAGTCATTGCCATAGCGATTCGCGCCGCCGCAATGTCACACTGGCGTCAATCGAATGTGACAGAGTTGCTGCTGGAGGATTTCGCGGCGAAGGGGTTCCTCCCTCCAAAGGAGGTGGCGGGGTGGAGAGCACCACCGCCGGAGCACGAGAAGCCGCACCCGGAACACTACGAGGTGCTGAGCTTCCTTGCCTTCCATGAGCGGGGGCTTGGGTACCTTGCTCACTGGTTATTGCGGGGACTCCTCCATGAATGGAGATCGGAGTTGCAGCATCTAAACCCGAACTGGGTGCTGCACATCGCCGGCTTCGTCAACCTGTGTGAGGCGTCCCTCGGAATTGAGCCGGCGAAGGCAGAGACATCATCCGCCGCGCCCATTGGTAGCTTTGGCCTTCAGACGAGGCCTCATCATGACGACATCTACCCGGAGTACACCCCTGCCGAATCGAACAAGGGGTGGCACGCGATTGGCTCTATATCTGGAACCTGCCGGAAGCGCCCTTCCCTGATTTCCATGGGGGGCGGCCGGTGAGGGACCTGAGTTGGACCTGAGGGACGCAGACAACGGAGAAGACTCTCGTGTCGGCCATCAAGGATGTCATCCGAGGGCATGTGGTGAAGGCGGGCCTCAACGGTGCGACGCTCTTCTTAACAATGCGCGAGCGGCTTGTGATGCCGTTGGCGGAACGGAGGAAGTCGTTGTGGTTGTACTCTGGTCCGTTCAACCCGAATCAAGCGTTCGCCGAGGAGCTCCTAGAGGATGATGTGTACTCCAGGTTGATGATGGTCGTCAAGGGGGCGGACCAGGATGAGTTCAGGGTAGTGGCCCCCTTCGACTGCAAGAATCCTAATCCTGTGTGTTTTCTTTCCTTGATTGCGGTTTTTGGTCAGTGGTGCAGAGCTTCGTCTGGTAGTTCATGGTTGCTCTATTTTTGAAGGGACTCAGCCATCCGCATTCTCATCCTCGTCTTCCCGGAGGCCCAGAGGGTTGGGCAAGGCAGGCTGCCCAGTAGGAAGCTGCCCGAGAAAAGAGGAGGAAGAAGGGCAATAGGGTGGCGAAGCGGGAGGAGGAGAAGGAGATCGCGCGTCGCGCTCAGCATGGCGAGGATCATGACAAGATATGGGAGGAGTACCCTTCTACTAGCAAGACCGAGTCGACACCCCAGTTCTGGCAGCGGGGGTGACTCGGAGGTGACGCAGAGTGGGGCACCGTGCTCCTCTACGGCAGGTGTGGTCGTCAATGCCAGACTGCTTGAAGCCAGCAGCTCTGAGCCGCGCGATGCTTGCGGATCCGGAGTGTCCCCCGATGACTCTAACGCGAGGAAGCACACAACGGAGGATGCCACGGAGCGAGAGGATGAGTAAGCGAAGTGCGCTCGTACAGAGCGGCGTTCAGGGTCACCACGATTGCCGCGTGCATCAGGGTCGCAAGCGAACTATAAGGACGCGCCTTCCGGAGGCAGCCGCTCCTTATCTCCCCCATCGCCGCTTCCAAGGGCTTCCAGGGAGAAAATGCCAGCCCGCTGTGGTGGCCTCGTGGTGCCAGCGGGGCGAGGGGTGCCCCTAATGCTTGGGAGAACGTCCGGCGTCGCGAGAGCTCCTACCGGAAGCAACCGTTCATCGGCGGGACCTCCTCCCCTATATTCTGGTTGGGAATCGTAGATTCGTTGTTTGATTTTGCTTGTGCTACCCTAGGGGAAGAATAGATATTTTCATGGGAAGCACCATGGAAATGGTCAACTGGTCTCCGAACCCAGCCCTTCTCGTGATGATGGACAGAGGGTGGGGGCGAGGAGTTGTCCGTCTGACCACCTTGCCAGAGGCGCTCCCTCTCATGTCGGAACAGGATGTGACGGTGGCCTTTCGGTCCACAGCTTGCACAAGAGGGGGCCGAAAGGCCACTCCTCCTTCTTCACCTGCCAAGGAACGCCCTGAGTCCCCGCCTGTCGTGGTGCTACAGGATGACGATGATGACGGGCGGTCACCGCCTTCGCCAACTACGGCGAACGTGGGGAATGGGCATAATCCGACTAGAGATGGTCGTGCCACGCAGGCTTCCCCTTCGCGTGAGACCCTGTCCACGGGAGCGGGCGGCTCCGCTTTGGCTCTTGCGGGCGATCCATCGGCGTCGCAAAGCGCGAGTTGGTGTGGCCCGACTCGTCGGAGCCTAAGCAGGCCTGTTTTGTCCTCCGCGATCCGGCAGCCAAGATGGGCAATCTGCTCTTGACAAGCTAGCCAAGATGGAGTCGGGGCTCACTGATGCCCTAAAGAGGGTACAGACTACCCGTCTGGCCTCGTCGGGGGAGCTCCAGGAGCTCACTCGTCGTTCGGAGCTAATTTCCCGCAAGAAATCGCAATTCCTTTTGGTGGAGCATGCCCGGGACCAACGTGACGCTGGGACCTATCAGAGGGTGGAGGAGTTGGCGCGGGAGTTGGACTCGGCGTGATTGGCAGAGGGCTGAGAACGCGATCGTGCAGTCATCGCAGAGCAACAGGTGTCCACGGCTCGGTCAACTCTGGAAAAGGAGCGGGCTGCTCGCGAGTCTGCAGAGAAGCACTCCGAGGCCCAGGCCGGAGAGGTGATCTCCTTGAGGGAGTGGGTTCAAGTGTTGGAGGTTGCTGTGGAAGGTAATGGATTTCGTTTTGCCTTAGTTAGTACTTGCTGATGGCCTGCTAATTGCCTATTTTGATTTTTATAGAATCAAAACAAAGGAATATGATCTTGCAGGACGAGTTGACATGGTCAGGGGATGCTCTTCTCGCCACCGAGTCGAAGCTGGTGGTTCCTCAGCAGGCTGAGAACAAGAGCCTGGCGGCCTTGGCGCTTTCCCAGGAGAGGGAGTGCGCCCTTGAGAGCGAGACCAGCCGGCTGGAGAAGGCGGCCGATGACCTGATGATAGAACTGGATGCGCTTTGGGACGCGGCACGTGGAGTTGCCGTTGACGTCTTGGGGCCCTGCCTGGCGGAGGAGTCGCTCATTGCAAATCCCCAGGCAGTCCCACGTGAGGTGTCAAGGCTCATCGCCGACGGTGTCTTCCACAGCGCAACAGGAGTACTTACTTCAGCGGCGACACATTTCCCGGACCTCGACTTCTAGGTGGTCGGCGATGGGTATGCGACTGGGTGGATGTTCGATCGATTGCGCGAGGTGGGCCTATGCATGGAGCCTGTTGCAGCAGCGTTCTCGGAATCCATCACGGTTGATTGGATCAAGGCTGCTCGTCGCGTTGAGGAAGACCCTTCTCTGGTCGAGAGCGTGGAGGGATTCGATGGCGTCGGGCCGGCCGCTGCATCGCCACACCCTACAACATAGAGCAAACCTCCCCCAACGCCAGTGGAGACCAGCAAGGGGCAGAATGCGGACGAAATAGTGAAATCAATTTGAATTTTGTTGAGTTTTTGTGATTTGGAATGTGTGGGGGAATCCCTGTGGCCCCCGAGTGACCAGTCTTAAATGTTTAAGGCTAGGAAACTCTAACTCAAACTGTGTTTCAAGTTTTTCGTGTTTTTTGGTTCTTAGCTTCCATTTCTATCGCCTGAATCGTCCCGCACTTGCACTCTGTGCCCTCAAGCCGCTCATTAACTGTAGGCTGCAGCATATAGCCTGGGGTTGGCCCTGTTGGCGTCAGCTGCTAGTCACCATAGGTCATGACGAGGACTTGGCAGGCTAAGTGTGTTACGAGGACCATTCATGCAATAGAGCAGGAGGAAAAAGACTACTCCTTCAGGCAGGAGCGACAAGTTTTGCATTTCAAAGGCAATGTTGATGGTGATAGGAAGGCCGCTTGCGTTACGAGGACCATTCATGCGATAGAGCAGGAGGAAAAAGACTACTCCTTCAGGCAGGAGCGACAAGTTTTGCATTTCAAAGGCAATGTTGATGGTGATAGGAAGGCCGCCGCATGGTGGCACACCCTGGTGGGGCCCCTGAGCGTCCTGGGCGGAAAGTGTTTGGGCCAGGGAGCTGGAAGAGCCTAGTGGAATAAAAACAAAAAGCGATTTCTTGTGCTTGTCTTTTGTTGAGGGGTAGAATGATGTAACTGTTCGATGTTCCAAGTGTTGGTGAGAATATTGCCCTCACTGTCCTTCAATTGGTAGGTGCCCAGCCAAATCACTTCAGCGATCGTGTATTGCCCTTCCCATGGCGGAGAAAGCTTGCGCTTGTCTTTTGTTGACTGCGTCATCCGATGCACCATGTCGCCGACTTCCAGTGTCCTTCCTCATATCTTCCTTCATGGTACCTGCGTAGAGTTTGCTGATAGCAAGCAGAACGGAACAGGGCTATCTCCCATGCTTCCTCCAACAGATCAATGGCTTCCCTTTGAGCCTTTGTAACTCGATCCGGGTCAAATGCCTTAACCCTTGGAGCGCCGTAATTTGAGTCTGATGGTATCACAGCCTCTGATCCGTAAGTTAAAAAGAATGGGGTGAAACCGGTGGAGCGATTAGGGTTTGTTCTCAGGCTCCAGAGCACTAATGAGAGTTCATCCACCTAGCGGCCAAGGAACTTTTTGAGCTGTTCAAAGATGTGCGGCTTGAGTCCTTGGAGGACCATGCCATTCGCCCTTTCGACTTGGCCATTGGTGTGTGGGTGTCTGACTGATGCCAATTCGATTCTGATTCCGTACTACTCTACGAAATCCTGGAACTTTTTGCCTGTAAAGTTGGTCCCATTGTCGGTGATTATGGTGTTTGGCACGCCAAATCGATAAACAATATCCAGAAAGAACTTTACGGCTTCTTGTGCGCTTGCTTTGACGATGGGCTTTGCCTCGATCCATTAGGTGAACTTGTCTACGGCGACAAGTAGCTGAGTGACCCCATCGGGAACCTGTTTGAGAGGCCCGATCATGTCTAGTCCCCACACTGCGAATGGCCAAGTGATGGGGATGGTTTGGAGCGCCAGAGCCGGCAGGTGCGTCTGTCGGGCATAAAACTGACATCCCTTGCATGTGCAGATGACCTGTTTTTCGTCTCGCAATGCAGTCGGCCAGTAAAACCCTTGACGAAAGGCTTTGCCAACCAGAGAACGCGGGGCCGCGTGGTGCCCTCAGATGCCGGTGTGGATCTCCAGGAGAATATCCTTGCCTTGTTGTATTGGAATGCGCTTGTACAGCTCGCAGTTGATCGTGACGAACATCTTGGCCCGTTGAGCGATTTTGCGAGCCGCAGTTTGATCCGGTGGTAGGACATCGTCGAGGATGTAGGCCAGGAGAGGCGCCCTCCAGTCAAAGTTGGCCATCGTGGCCCCCGGGTTGAGGGCGACGATTTCCATGACCTGGCGGCCATTGTTGCTAGGTGCGGTGTCAGGAGGTGAGGATTCTGGAGGTCCTTGAGCTGGGCCTCAAGTGACTGATTAATAGGTTGTGTTAGGGGTTTGAAACGTACCGAGGGCGTATGGAGGTCGATGACGAACACACCAGTTGGCGCATCTTCCCGTTGTGCCGCCATCTTGGCGAGCGCGTCGCCGTCGGCGTTGTCTTTCCTCGGCAGGTGATGTAGCTCGATCCCTCAAAATTTTTCCTCCAACTTACGTACCTCATGACAATAAGCATCCATGAGGGGGCTTTCGCTGTTCGCCTCCTTCATGGTTTGATCCACAACCAGCTTGGAGTCACCATATACGTAGAGCCGAGTTGCCCCGAGCTCGACAGCGATGCGAAGCCCGTTGATCAGCACTTCGTACTCAGCAACGTTGTTCGAAGCAGGGAAATGGATGCGGATTGGGTACCGGAGTCGGTTACCCTCAGGTGAGACCAACACGACCCTAGCCCTCGCGCCCAGTCCCATGACTGACCCGTCAAAGTAGAGGGCCCAGTACTCATGAGCTACGTCAGGCGTGGGAGTCTGTACTTCGGTCCACTCTGCAACAAAGCCGGCGAGCGCCTGCAACTTGATCGCTGTGCGGGGGATGTATTTGAGGTCGTAGCCCATGAACTCGATTGCCCATTTGGATATCCGCTCAGTCGCATCACAACTGTGGATGACCTCTCCGAGTGGGAATGAAGTGACGACTGTGACCTCGTGGTCCGTAAAGTAGTGCTGGAGCTTCCTAGTGGCCATGAGCATGGTGTAAAGAAGCTTCTGCACCTGAGTGTACCGAACCTTGGTCTCGGTAAGCACTTCACTCGCAAAGTACATGTCACACCTGATTCTAGAAAGAACCAGATACATCTCATGCGTGCGCCAGGATTATGTTCACACACACATGATAGACGGAAAAGTGTAATATATCAAAGACAATGCTTGAAAGATAACTAGATAAAGTTTTTAACAATATTACACTCCGAATAAAAGAGACACAAAGGTCTTTAAATGTTACACGAATATACCCTAAATGAAGTCTGCAACAACTCCGTCTTCCACAGGCGATGACTTGTGAACGCAATGCCTAGAACTCCTCAAAGTCGTCAAAGTTCTCCTCTTCAAAGTTCTCTTCTCAACAACAGTTGGGCAAGGGTGAGTACTCTTATGGTTGGTACTCAGCAAGTGGGGGAGAATATGCAAGGCCAACAAGGATAGGCTAAGGTTTGCAGCAGCGGGCACTTTTAGTTGGTCAAGTTTTTATTAGCAAACACCTATTAACTAGGTTTAAGTTTATACCATCCCACCTTAGCAAAAACATAAAGGTACCAACAAGTTGAACATAAACCACGAACCACAATTTAATTAATCTTCAAGTTTCATTATCATGTGAGGGTCCAAGCCACTCTTAACCGTGAGTACGACTGTTATAACAGTTTTACACTCTTCAGAGGTTGTACATTTTCCCCACAAACCGTGTTCCCCTGAATCGCCCGGGTTTGCAAGGCCCTTAAACACTTCCGAGGTGAGTGGCAAGGGTACACTACGAAGCCTTTACAAAGACATGTCGAGAGCTGGGCAGCCCGCTAGAGTTTCGGTAGCAGTGTGGTCCATAAACCTCCCTAATGGTCAGCTCCTTAGCAAAGGCAGCTATCCCAAGAGGACCAGGCTATGACCCCTATCATGGACCCCCTCCTTGCCCTTTCGGTAAGGCCACCAGCTAACTACACATCTAATTAATTGGCTAAGGTCAGAGCCATATGACTTTGTGGTTGCACTGTTCACTTGGGTGGTTCTCCATGTTCCCATTAAACAAAGCTGATCTTGAATTAAAGCGGTATAACAACATTATGAAACATGATCATAAAGTGCGAACATTAATTTCATAAGAGTAAACCAACACCTTTCCCAAAGTTTGCAACTAAGCGCGACTACCCAACATGAATAGTAAATCCCGGTGATTCAAGGCTTTGGGTAAAAGACTAGGTATGTCCTTAGCATAGGTGACCCATAAAGTTTATGCAAAGCAACATTAAAGTAAAGTGAATTATCATGCTATTGTTGGGATAAAATAGAATATGCAGGGGAGGGAAATCCACTTGCCTTCTTCAAATAGCTGCTGGTTCTCTTCCTCATAATCTTGCTCTTGGTTTTGCTCGAACGTCACGTCGTCTATGCGATCACACAAACAAGCATTCACAAACAAATAAGAAACAGTACAATAAACAGTACAAACAGAGAGTAAAAATATGATATATTGTAGTTCATGATGCAAGGATCGCGTGAGCGCAAGAATCGCTGAAATCGGAGTTGAAACGATGAAGATATGGCTAAAACAGTGATCCAGGGACCTATCTATGAGAGTTTTGAACTTCCAGGGGCTAGATCTGAAGAAATCAGGGGCTAAAACATAATTAAACCTTAAACAGAGGGTCTGGGTGCAAAACTGGAGGTCCTGGACGGCGGGTACTAATTCTAGAAATGTCAGGGTTCGGGACAGAAAAGAAAGGACTTAACTCTAATTATTTTTCTACTGATCTGGACTGCGGGTTGATTCCTGGAAAACCTAGGGGCTTTTCTGCAAGGATTCCGGGATGGCTAGGGTCGGGCGAATCTAGTCCGTTGGATCAGAATCGGGCGGTAGGGTAAGGGTCGGGCGAGGGCGGCGGCTCGGCTAAGGCTCAGATTTGTTCTGGCTGTTAGATCTAGATCGGGCGGTAGAGTGTGGGTCGGCTCTGGTTGACTCGTAGAGTTAGGGTCGGGCGAATCGGTAGGCGGCGTTGGGCGGCGGCGGCGAGCGAGAGCGGCGGCGGACGGCCGGAGCTCACCGAATCCGGTGCTCTGCGGCTCAGTTCAAGCCGGTGTTAGGCCGGGGAGATAGAGGGCTGCACGGCGAAAGTGGTGGGGGTCACGGGATGGCCGTGCGGCAACCGTAGACCGGCGGCCACAGCGGCGAGCGGAGACAGAGCTCCGGCGAGCAATTGGGGCCACGACAGAGCGAGAGAGAGGGGGGGCGCAAACGGGGTCAGCTTGGTGCTCACCACCTCGCGGAACTCCGGCGAGGGTTGTAGGCATTGGAGAAACAGAGGGACGGCGGGTCGACAGAGGGGTGCGGCTCGGGGCGGCGGCGTTCCTCTGGTTAGTGATATCCAGCGGCGTGCGACGGTGCGGAGTAGAAGAAGAGGTTGACGACGACTCTGGGTCCAAAGCGGGGCTCCGGCGATGGTCGCAGTCGACGGAAGGGCGGCGGGACAGCGGGTCGACGGCGTGGCTGCGACTGAGAGCTCGACTCGGGTGTAACACAGGTGCTGAGCAGCGGGGCTCGGGCGTGGGTTTTATAGGGGAGGAGAGGAGGTGGAGCGGCCGGGGAAAGGAAGGCAGCGGTCGCCTGCGAAGGAAAGGGTGGGTACCGCGGCCATTATGGCAGGCCAGCGTCGCGGGGAAGGAAGGAGGAGACACGGGCGACAGGTGCGGGGGCGAACTGGATTCGGGGTGAGGAAGAAAAGGAAAGGGGAGGGAGGCACGGACGACGGGCGACGGCGACGAACGCGTCTGGTGTCGCGGCAGGAAAGGAAAGCGAGAGGAGCGGGAGGAAGAAGAAAGGAAAGGAAGAGAGGGCGCCGACAGGTGGGTCCAGCGCGTCGGTGTGAGAGAGAGGTGAGGGAGAGTGAGGCGATTTGGGCCGGCTGGGTTGGGCCGCGGGGATAGGAGAAGAAAAATAGAAGAGGAGGAGAGAAGGATTTGGGCCGGGCTGGAAGAAAAGAGGAGGGATTCTGGGCTGGGTTGAAAGAGAGTGGGAGAAGAGAAACAGAGAGAGATGCATGCATAATTTTATTTTGTGGCTTTTATAAAAATGTTTTTAAAATTTTATTTCCTATATTTTTGGGTGTTACAAAACCTACCCCCTTAAAGAGAATCTCGTCCTCGAGATTTGGAAGGATTAGGGAACAGCTGAGGGAATTCTGCAATCAGTTTTGCTGCGGTGCTTGCTGATTCTGCTGGGCTTGCATGTTCTGGATGGTGGCAGTGAGGTTCTGCAACACCTGCATCTGTGCTGCCAAGAATTGCTCCATTGTTGGGTTCGGTGGTGGTGGCAACTGACTCTGTCGGTTAACTACGTGAGCACGCCTCGTGCTAGGGATATCCTGTCTTCCACCTGTCCTGGTGTTTACCATCTGACCGTTAGGGAATAAACCCAGGATAAGACAGGTGTACTTGATATAGGTAGATAAAAGATAAGATCTTAACAAAATATGGATTTATAAGGGAACAGCTGAGGGAATTCTGCAATCAGTTTTGCTGCGGTGCTTGCTGATTCTGCTGGGCTTGCATGTTCTGGATGGTGGCAGTGAGGTTCTGCAACACCTGCATCTGTGCTGCCAAGAATTGCTCCATTGTTGGGTTCGGTGGTGGTGGCAACTGACTCTGTCAGTTAACTACGTGAGCACGCCTCGTGCTAGGGATATCCTGTCTTCCACCTGTCCTGGTGTTTACCATCTGACCGTTAGGGAATAAACCCAGGATAAGACAGGTGTACTTGATATAGGTAGATAAAAGATAAGATCTTAACAAAATATGGATTTATAAGGACTCCAACTTATATTAATGGATAGATTATAGCAAGCAATTCTCAAAGTTTCCAACCAAGCACACAAAAACAAACATTTGTTCTCGAACAAACATTATTACATCGTCGTCCTCTCAAGCAAAAATGGTTCTAACGAGAGAACTTTAAGAGATACTAGCCTAAGAGCCTAGATGCCTAGTCCTCGTGGCGAGTTATGGAGCCGGGTTCGCCGCGGCGAAGCTTCTTGTGGGGCGGTGACACGACGGGGAAGCGGGGTTCATTCATCTGTGGAGGTGGCGGCGCCCTTCCCTCAAGTCGGGCCTCCAGAATGCGGATCCTGTCATGGGCCTCCAGTAGCTTGTTGTGGCAGAACCACCTGAATTAATCCGGCTCAAGCACGCTAACCATCACCACAAGGGCAATCAGGGCTAACTCGCACTTCAAACAGAGTAATCCACTGGTCTGTCGGGTAACCTCCCGATACAACCACGGTTTGTGCCGATCGAAACCACACATACATATACTCACATGAAGGTGAGCCCAGAGGATACAACATTCCACAAATTTTACATCACAGGTTCACCATAAATTATTATTTACAACGGAGTTCAAATTTGTAAAACAAGGTACTTCAGATTTCAAAATAATTGAGTTCTTCAGAGTTCAATGCAGCGGAAAAATAACGATAAACTACTCGACGATACAGGATGTCTCGATGAAGCCCGTACGAGACATCACTTGGCATTATCACCGTTAGCCGGGGGCGTATCCCATTTCACCGACCAACCAGGAGGAAGGGTACAAGGCCAAGTCAAACTAGCGATCATGTCCTCAAAAGTATCACCTGAAAATAAGCCACAAGCAAGGCTGAGTATACTAATACACAGCAAGGCTTACCCGACTAGTGGAATATACTTAGCCGACTCCTAGACATGCAAGGCTTTTGGCTGGAGGGGTTTGTTTTGCCGAAAAGCAAATATCCAATATCATACATGGTGGAAGAATTAATTTGCATCCAATAAGATTAAGCATCATCAGTGTTCCTCTTCTTACTCTATGTGGTAAAAGGGTCAAGCAGTCTCAATAACCGCGAGAAACGGACGATTCGAATCGAATTTCTTAACCTTGCAAGGAAAACCTAAACACACGTCACGTGGTTACTCCCAGTGTCACACGTGCAACTTTTCCCCTTTCTTCCTGGGTCATGGATCAGGGCCACCATCCGAGACTACAGAGCCCGGCTCTGTACCCACCATGTGCGCGCATGGAACCGAAGTTGAGATTGTGGGATGTTGTCCACTTGCCGGTCCGATTAGGTACTTAAGCTTACCGATTACCATATTCTCGGCATGTGCTTAGTACGTTCAAACGCTTAACCACCACTACCACACACTGCGGCCTTAGCATTTTTCACTAAACAGACGGGGCCTCAATCATCAACATAAACATCGTACCATAGCCCCGTCCGTTGACCTTATGATTGCAGCATGTAGTAAACATTCACTCCTATATTCTCGCGAGTGACAGGAAATCACTCGGCTTTTACCAGAGTCCTATTAGCATAGCATTCTATCGAACCTTACATCTAGTGTTCAGAGCATGGGTACCTAGGATCATGCAACTAAGTTCTCATTCAACTCCTATAAACTTAATGCACAAGTAAAGTAGAGTAATAAGTTGTATAAGTTTAGGAAAATAGGGTTCATACTCCGGGGCTTGCCTTCTTGGGTAAAGCTAGTTTGGGGCTCGTCCGAACT
Organism: Panicum miliaceum; assembly: GCA_032594955.1. Taxonomy (NCBI): domain Eukaryota; kingdom Viridiplantae; phylum Streptophyta; class Magnoliopsida; order Poales; family Poaceae; genus Panicum; species Panicum miliaceum. The sequence goes on from CM064068.1 coordinate 18,177,888, forward strand.
CGAGTTCGGATCTTCGAAAGCTTCAGTTAGATTCACTTGGGCTTCACGCTGCTCACTCTCGGACGCGGGCACCAGCTTGTATGTTCCGTCGGCGAGAGTAGTCGATTCTATATGAATGCACAAGTGTAAGTTATAGGGAGGGTATATGACGATTATTTTCCTTCACGATAAAGTTGCAGTTCACAAAATATCGATTTGGTTGTGAAGTTACTTAGTTAAGATTTTCTTGAGAAATTGTTAATAGAGTATAACTTAAACTATTAACTTCATTAATCAAAAAGGGGTTGTGTTGTATTGGAAATTTTAATTTTCATAGTATAAGAATGAATTAAACACAACTTCTGGACTAGATAACTTTTGGTGATGAAATTTTTATTTAGAGCACATTATGCAGAGACAAAAGCACTGTAAAAATTTCAAACATTTTCACGCAGCAGAAAAATTATGAAAAAAGTAATACACAGCCACTACTAGAACCTAGTTATTTTTATACAGGACAAACCATACATGTTTTGATGCTAGAACTTTTACAGGGTGTTAATATATCCACATATGTGTTGCTGTAAATTTTTCATATTTTACTGTGCAAGGTACAAAACATAATAAATAGGACAATATACACCTATTTTAATAAAGATTAATTTTTACAGGATGTTTTACAGGGTTTCTGTGTATGAAACTTTTTATACAGCATAAACTACACTAAGTGTGCTACAGTAAAAAGTTGAACATTTTCCAAGTACAGAAACAAATTATTTGAAATAGTTCATTTTTCCTACCACAAAATTATATAAATAGATTACACAAAGGAAAATGGATCTAAACTTTTTCTGCTGTATTTTGGCATCAATACAACAACTCTGAAAAAGTTTCACCACATGAATCACTATATAACAGCAATTACAAATTAGTTTTATTATTTCATGTAAAAAACAAGTTTTATTAAAACGTTTAGCTAGAGAAGGGTTCTGGCCCTTGTATTTTTACACTGGTCTGAAAATCAAGCAACTAATCTACTGTTAAATTTTCAGGTTTAGACTTTGTCTACAACAATGGGTACATATAAAGTCTAATAAACCTTCCATTTAATTTGTAGCAAGATTTAGTAAGAAACTGAAGAAATGCATGTAACAAAAGTTGTAGATTTTCATCTGAAGATTCCCGAACAGTTGAGTTTGTATTTTTCCGATTTTTCTACGATTTTTTATGAATTTTACAAGTTCGCTGTTTTTGAATTCAAAGTTTAAACACAGGTTTACACATATGCCCCTGGAAACTTGCGTGCAGGCCCCTGGGAAGATTGCAATCAAAGCAATGTGGCCCCTGGCGACGCTGGCATGGCGGCCGGCCAGATTCCGACGAGGGGGCTCGTCGGCGGCGAGGGGAAAAGGCTCCTGGAGATCCAGGAGGTGAGAGCTACCTTGGGATGGCCTTGGTCGGGGTTGGGGGTGGCCGGAGGTGGCTCGTCGGCGCGGAGCAGAGGGGCGGCGGTGGGGCGGAGCGTCGGCGACGGTGCTCCGGCAAGGAGGGGAGGGTATGGGCTGGTCGATGAGCTTCGCGGCGTCGAGGGGAACCCGTTTCGAAGCTTGGCTTGGACGGAGGAGCTTCAGAGTGAGCTATCCACGGAGCAGCAAGGGAGCGGCGGCGGCGCTGGCGGTGCTCCGGTGGTTGAGCTGGCTGGGGAAGGGGCCGGTGGGCTTCAGTGGAGGGAGGGCAAGCTCGCTGGGTGACGGGTTTGGGCAGTGGGAGGCTGGGGAGTGAGTCTCCACAGGCGGGTGGTGCACGGCGGCGGTAATGGTGGCGGCGGCGGCGTTCTGGTGTCTGGGCGCACGAAGGGGGGCTTAGTGCGGCCTTATGTAGGCAGCACAGAGGCGGGAGGAGGGGGAACTGGACTGCGAGGCGCGGGCGCGGGTGGCATGACGGGGGCGCGTGACTGGTCGTGGTGAGCGTCGAGCAGAGCCGGTGCGGCGTGCGGCGGGCGCGGGCAGGGGATTGGGCGCTGAGGATTTGGCGTGGGGAGCGGGAGATCACGTGGCGCGCGGGTTGGGCGAGGAGCTGCAGCAGCTGGCTTGCCGGGAGGCGAGCGAGGCGACTGGCGGGACACGGCGGGGACACGGGCACGGCGCGCCTTGCCCATTGGGCGCGGTAGGCGGCGAGCAGAGGTGCGCGCCGCCGGCGCGCGCGTGGCGTGCGCGGACTGAGGAGGAGCGCGGCGTGCGGACACGGCCAGGCATTGGCTTGGCGCCTAGCGCCGGTCAGGCATCGCCGGCCAAGTGGCCTGTGGCGACTGCGCGGCGGCCGAGGGTCGGGCGAAGCGAGGGGTCGGGCAAGCGTAGGATCAGGCGAGCGAAAGGGTCGGGCGAGCAAAAGGGTCGAGCGAGCGAAAGGGTCGGGCGAGCGAAAGGGTCGGGCGAACGACTGCGCGTCGGAGGGTCGGGCGGAACGAGGGTCGGGCGAAGCGGGGAAGAAGGGTCTGTAGTGAAAATAGAAGAAAAGCCAGGGGCTGGTTTGCAAATCCAAGTGTTTCTCAAATTTTTGTGTTGCAACTCAAAAATCTCTGAACATGAAAGTTGTTTAGAATGAAAAGTTACACAATTTTTGTTTGAGGCCAAAGTTCATTTGAGTTCTAGTTTAGAAGTTATTTTAAAAACTCAAAAAGTATAATTTGGAGGGCACGTCATTTCCTGAGCAAAACTTTGCATTCACTCCTAAGCTTCAACTAGACTTTTGTTTAACATGCCAACAATGATTCCTATTCAATTCTGTAGCCATGGTAGCATCGATGTGAAAGTTATTAAATTTTGTTTGATTAAAGTACATGTCCTTATGCACATATACACAACTATTTTCAATTCAAGGAAAAACCAATTTATAACTCATTTCATTGAAACCTTTCTTAATTATTTATGCATTATTTTAAGCTAATGAGGCTTGTTTCGTAATTTAAACACCTGAGGTGTTACACTTGTCCTGAGTATCGTCCAGCTCAGTGACGACGCTCTCCAGCTCAGTGTTGAGGGCGGCGGTGACTCGAGCAAGGATGTTGAGGCGGTCTTCATCATCTCCACCCAGAGTAACCACAGTCTCCTCAGTTCCACTGAGGCGGCGAGGGAGGTGGCAGTACTCCGTGTTCCGAAGCTCCTTGCGGTGGGTGTGGCAGATGGACCACAGAGCTCTCCTGGCGGCGCTGCTGACGGAGGCGTCGTAAGTAGCGTGCGGTGTGGCGGAGTCGTGCGTAGTGAGAGTCCTTCGGCCTCTGGTACTCTCCATATCCACCCTGACGTGGATGCGAGTGAGGTAGTAGTCGCCGAGCGCAGGGTCGATGTAGTGGTTCGTGTGGTAGTGGCGGTTCACATGGTTGCCCAACTCCTGCAGAACACCCTGTAGCACCAGAGACAAGTGACCGGGCTCTCTGTCCGAAGTGCGAATGCAGCAAAGTTGCCTCGTCCCTAGAGGATCATCACCCTGATCGTCCTTGTTATCATTGTTGTCGTTGTCCTCGTCATCATCACCCCCATCATCAATACCCCCGGAGTTACCCGGGCTTCCTCCAGCGGCGACCGGTGCTGAAGCGGGAGATGGAGCATAGACAACTGGGGGTGGTGGTGGTGCCTTAACAACTGGTGATGCCGGCGGTGTGAACTGATTCCCTTCTTCATCAATCGCCATGATGCGGCCATCATCCCCATCCACGAAGTAGTAGGCTTCCGCGGGTTCCTCCTCCATAGCTTCCACCTCCTCAACAAGGGCTGCAACTGGGGCGGGAGGAGCTGGCTCAGCTGAGGCAATGCGAATCTGGCGACCTCCGGTGCGCTTGCGAGCAGTCCGGTAAGTCCTAGGCATCTGACAGAGCGAGAATAAAACTCAGAATATTTTTTTAAAAAAATAAAACAATAAAAAATTCAAAACATAGGTTTTTATGTGAAAATATGAAATAAACACAAAGAAATTTTTGATGCTGACATGGCTTGCTAGAAGATAAATCCTTAATTTCGACCATTTCTAACTAGGCTAGCGTCCTACAATCACATACCTCTGATACCACTTCTGTCACACCCGATTCTAGAAAGAACCAGATGCATCTCATGTGTGCGCCAGGATCATGTTCACACACATGATAGACGGACAAGTGTAATATATCAAAGACAATGCTCGAAAGATAACTAGATAAAGTTTTTAACAATATTACACTCCGAATAAAAGAGACACAAAGGTCTTTAAATGTTACACCGATATACCCTAAACGAAGTCTGCAACAACTCTGTCTTCCACAGGCGATGACTGGTGAATGCAATGCCTAGAACTCCTCGAAGTCGTCGAAGTTCTCCTCTTCAAAGTTCTCTTCTGAACAGCAGTTGGGCAAGGGTGAGTACTCTTATGGTTGGTACTCAGCAAGTGGGGGAGAATATGCAAGGCCAACAAGGATAGGCTAAGGTTTGCAACAGCGGGCACTTTTAGTTGGTCAAGTTTTTATTAGCAAACACCTATTAACTAGGTTTAAGTTTATACCATCCCACCTTAGCAAAAATATAAAGGTACCAACAAGTTGAACATAAACCACAAACCACAATTTAATTAATCTTCAAGTTTCATTATCATGTGAGGGTCCAAGCCACTCTTAACCGTGAGTACGGTTGTTATAACAGTTTTACACTCTGCAGAGGTTGTACACTTTCCCCACAAACCGTGTTCCCCTGAATCGCCCGGGTTTGCAAGGCCCTTAAACACTTCCGAGGTGAGTGGCGAGGGTACACTACGAAGCTTTTACAAAGACATGTCGAGAGCTGGGCAGCCCGCTAGAGTTTCGGTAGCAGTGTGGTGGCCCTGGCGCTTTCCCTGGGGAGGGAGCGCATCCTCGAGAGTGAGACCAGCCGGCTGGAGAAGGCGGCCAATGACCTGATGGCGGAGCTGGTCGTACTTCAAGACGTGACATGTTTAGTTGTTGTCGACGTCTTGGGGCGCCGCCCGGCGGAGGAGTCGCTCGTTGCCGATCTCCAGGCGGTCCCAGGTGAGTTTTCGAAGCTCATCGCCGACGGTGTCTTCCATGGCACATCAGGAGTGCTTACCTCGGCGGCGACACATTTCCCGGACCTTGACTTCCAGGTGGTCGGCGATGGGTACGCGACTGAGTGGACATTCGATCGATTGCACAAGGTGGGCCTACACATGGAGCCTATTGCAGCGGCGATATCCGAGTCCATCACAGTCGACTGGATCAAGGATGCTCGTCGTGTCGAGGAAGATCCTTTTTCGGTCGAGAGCACGGAGGGCTTCGATAGCGTCGGGCCGGCCACTGCTCCATCGCACCCTACAACACAGAGCACGCCTCCCTTAGCACCAGTGGAGACCAGCGAGGGGCAGAATGCGGACAAAATAGCGAAATCAGTTTGAATTTTATTGAGTTTTTGTAATTCTGAACATGTGGGGGTAATCCCTGTGGCCCCCGAGTGACCAGTCTTAAATGTTTAAGGCTGGGAAACTCTAATTCAAACCGTGTTTCAAGTTTTTCGTGTTTTTTGGTTCTTAGCTTCCGTTTCTATCGCTTGAACCATCCCGCGCTTGCAATTTGTGCCCTCAAGCCGCTCATAAACCGTAGGCTGCAGCATATAGCCTGGGGCTAGCCCTGTTGGCGTCAGCTGCTAGTCACCATAGGTCGTGACGAGGACTCGGTGGGCTTAGTGTGTTACGAGGACCATTCTTGCGACAAAGCAGGAAAAAGACTGCTCCTTCAGGCAGGAGCAACAAGTTTTTCTTTTCAAAGGCAAAGTTTGTGGTGAAGGGGAAGCCGCCTCATGGTGGCACACCGTGGTGGGGCCCCTGAGCATCCCGGGCTGATAGTGTTCGGGCCGAGGCGCTGGAAGAGCCCAGTGAGGTAAAAATGAAAGGCACAGGTATATGAATGAATGTTCAGGGGTAAAAACGACGTAACTGTTCGATATTCCAAGTGTTGGTGAAGACGTTGCCGTCACTGTCCTTCAGTAGGAAGGTGCCCGGTCGGACCACTTCCGCGATCGTGTATGGCCCTTCCCATGGTGGAGAGAGCTTGTGCTTGTCCTTTGTTGACTGTGCCCTTCGAAGCACCATGTCGCCTGTGGCAGAACCACCTAAATTAATCCGGCTCAAGTGTATTAACCATCACCATTAAGGCATTCTCGGTTAACCTTACACTTCAAACGGAGTAATCCACTGGTCTGTCGGGTATAACCTCCCGATACAACCACGGTGAACGGATCGAGCGCCATACATACAAACGCTCATGCGACGATGAGCCCAAAGAATACCACATTCCAGCAAATATTACAGCATTAGTATAAGTGAATATTACAGACCAAGTTTTGAGTTTAGAAATCAAGTACTTCATTGGTCACAAATAAGTTCTTCAGAGTTTTAAGTTGCAGCGGAAATAAACGACGGAAACTACTCGACGATACAGGATGTCTCGATGAAGCCCGTACGAGACATCACTCGGCCTTATCTCCGTTGGACGGGGGCGCATCCCATTCCACCGACCAACCAGGGGGAAGAGTGCAGGGCCAAGTCAAGCTAGCAATCATATCTTCGCAGGTCTCACCTGAAAACGAGTCACAAGCAAGACTGAGTATACTAGTACTCAGCAAGACTTACCCGAGTAGTGGAATCTACTCCACCGACTCTAGACATGCCAGGCTTTTTGGCTCAGGGGTTTGTTTTGCCGAAAAAGCATCTACAAGTGGGTCCTTACTTTCAACTTTTAGCTCAAGATTCTAGTTTCGTTAGCCAGTCTAGGTAAGCAGCTATCTAAAGCATACATGGTGAAGCATTAAATTTTTCATCCAACCAGTTCATTCATCATCATTGTTCCTCTTCTTACTTTGTGGGTAAAAATGGTTAAGCAGTCTCAATAGCCGTGAGAAACGGACGATTCGAATCGAATTTCTTAACCTTGCAAGGGAAACCCAAACACACGTCACGTGGTTACTCCCTAGAGTCACACGTGCAACCTTTCCCCTTTCTTTCCGGGTCGTGGATCGGGGCTACCCTCCGAGAGTACAAGAGCCCCACGCCACGGTTCGGCGCCGGGTCATGACCACTCTCTGCACTCGCCATATGCACATGGGACCGAAGTTCAAAGGGTAGGATGCCGTCCCCTTGCCGGGCCAATCAGGTACTTAAGCTTACCGATTCCCATAATCTCGGCATGTGTTTAGTACGTTCAAAGACTTAACCATCACTACCACACCCTGCGGCCTTAGCATTTTTCACTAGACAGACGGGCCTCAATCGTAACCATCGTTCCATAGCCCGTCCGTGTCCTTATGATTGCAGTGTGTAGTAGTCATTCAACTCCTATTTTCTCGCGAGTGACAGGAAATCACTCGACTTTTACCGGAGTCCTATTAGCACAACATTCTATCGAACCTTACGTCTAGTTTTCAAGCAAGGGTTCCTGATATCATGCAACTAAGTTTCCATCCAACTCCTATAAACTTAATGCACAAGCAAAGAGTAATGAGTTGCATAGTTTCGGAAAGAATGGGTTATGCTCCGGGGCTTGCCTTCGCAGTTCGCTTGGGGCTCTTCCGAACTTGGGCTCGGGTCTTCAAGAGCTTCAGTTAGATTCGCTTGAGCTTCACGCTGCTCACTCTCGGACGCGGGCACCAGCTCGTAAGTTCCGTCGGCGAGAGTCGTCGATTCTACATGAATGCACAAGTTTAAGTCGTGGTAATGGTGCTTGATTACGATTTGAGAGTAATTACTACAATGGATAGTTTCTGGTCATGAAATTTTGGATTTAGGCACATCAGGGAAAGATGCGCTTACTGTAAAATTTTCAGCCAATTTATGTAACAGATTAATTATGAAAAATACATTACATAGTTGCTGTTAGATCCTTGTTCTTTTTGTACAGAACACTTGGAGCAACAAATGAGTCTAAGATTTTTACAGAGCCTTCACTTAAGCATGCAGAAGCAACTGTAATTTTTGTAGGATTTATCACGCAGTATTCAGAGCATAGAAAATATGACATTCCACACCTAGACTATTCAAGGATTCATTTTTACAGGACCCTACACAGGGTTTTTGTCCCTGGAACTTTTTACACAGCAACCTCTATCACAGTGTATCTCCTAGTAAAAATTTGAGAATTTTCCAAGCTAAGATACTAGTTTCTTGATTTAATGTATGTTATTAGCACATAAATCAAATAAGTGGGTTACTGTGAGATAAAAAGTCTCCTAATTTTTCTCTGGCTCCTAGGTACCAGTACATTAGCATAGAAAAAGTTTCATTGGGTGATTCACCACCTAAATGCAGGGATAAAACATTCTACTTAAACATGGTATGGAACTAAGTTTAATAAACACTAAAGCTAGAGATGGAATTTGGGCCTGATCTTTTTACACAGTCCTAAACATCAAGCAACTAACTCACTGACCAAAATTTAGGGTCAGCATTGCTCTACCACAGTGGGTACAAAAGAAGTCCATTAAAGCTTCTATTTAATGTAGAGCAAAATATGTTGAGATTCTGAGAAACCTTTTGTAACAAAAGTGGTAGAGTTTGTCCTGTGGATTCCAGAACAGTTGAGTTTGCATTTTTCTGAATTTTCTACGATTTTATTCAAATTTTACAAGTTCACTGAATTTGAATCTAGATTTGAAACTTTCTTTTACAACTAGGTCCTTGAATCTTACGCGCAGACCCTTCTAAAGATTTAAATTCTTGCAATTGGGTCCTCGGGCGGCTCGGGTACGGCGGCCGGCCGAAATTCCGGCGAGGGGGCTCGCCGGCGGCGAGGGGCGAGGGTCGGGGAAAGTTCAGGGGTGCGAGGGCTACCTTGTGGGGGTGTTGTTCAGGTGAGGGACGGCCGGGAAGGGCTCGCCGGCGTTGGAGCAGAGGCGGCGGCGGCGCGGCATGCGTCGATGGCGGTGCTCCGGCGGGCTTGGGGCGGCGTGGTCCGGTCGGAGAGCTTCAGTGGCGCGTGGGGAAGCTGCACAGGGGCTCGGCTTGGACGGAGGAGGTCGGGGTCGTGCTGTCCACGGCGAGCAGGGGCGGCCGCGGCGGCGGCAGCGCGGGCGGCGGCGCTCCGGTGGCTCTGGGCGGCGTTGGGCGGGTCGGCGAGCTGCAGGGGGATGATGTAGTGGTGGCTGGGGGCTTAGTTTGGGCAGTGGGCGGCGGCGGAGGACTGTCCACGGGCGGGCGGCGCTCGGCGGCGGCAATGGTGACGGCGAGGGCGTTCCGGGTACTGGGGCTCGCGCGCGTGGCCGGGCGGGGCTTTTATAGGGGCCGGAGGGGGTGCGGAGAGGCCTGGGCGGCGCGCGGGGCGGGGGCACGGCACAACGCGCACTGGGCGCGGCGGGGCAGCGGCAGAACGCCGGCGCGACGTGCGGCAGCGCGGGCGCGGTGACTGGGCGGCCGGAGATATGGCGTGGGCGCGGTGGGATAGCGCGGGGCGCGGAGTGGTGGAGCAGCAGCGGCAGCGGCTCGGGCGGAGGGCGGGCGCGGTGACGGGCGGGGCGCGGGGGCCGGGGCGGCACGGCGGAGCGAGGCGGCTGGGCGGCCGGGCGGCGGGGCTGGACGCGGCTGCGTCGCGTGCACGCGCGGGTGTTCACTGGCCGCGCGGCATGGGGGCGGGGCAAAGCCGGCCGTGGCGGGGTGGTGCGGCGGCCACTGGCCTGGCGCCTCGCGCCGGTCAGGCGACGCCGGCCACCTGGCGCGCGGCGGTCGGGCGCGGAGGAGAGAGAGGGGGGGGGGGGGGGGCGCGAGGGGCCTGGATGCAAGAATTCGAAAAGTTTCAGGGGGCTGGGTGCAAACAGGGCGTTTTCTCCTCTTTCTGATTTGAATTTCAAAAACTTTTGAACACGAAAGTTGTTCAAAATAAAAAGTTCTACAACTTTGGTTTCAGGCAAAATCCCATTTGGCTTATGGTTTGAAAGTTAAATTTAAAAGTTCAAAAGTAACCAAATGTGCTCAAATTAAATTTGAATTCCAACTGAACTCGTTTTAATTCTTTCCACCCTTTCATTAGTTGGTTTAAACATAGAGTTAGGCTAATGATACTGATTTTAGAAATGAAATTTTTACCGGGGTTGTCACAGCCTCCCCCCCTTAACAAGAATCTCGCCCCGAGATTCGGTAATTCTTAGTGTGGGCGTGGGTGCACATACCAGTGGTTGAGATAAGAAACCTAGGGAAATGTTGGTTCAGGTAGCTCTCAGTTTCCCAGGTGGCTTCTTCTTCCGTGTGGTGATTCCATTGTACTTTATACATTCTAATCACTTTCCTCCTGGTCTCTCTTTCTTTTTGATCCAAAATCTTAACTGGGTGTTCGATATACGAGAGGTCGGGCTCTAACGATATTTCTTGTTGTTCCACAATCTCGGTAGGGACTCGAATACACTTCTTGAGTTGAGATACGTGGAAGACATCATGGGTGGCCGTGAGCTGAGGGGGCAGTCGTAATCTGTAGGCTACGGGTCCGCATCTCTCAATGATTTCGTAAGGACCAATATAACGGGGAGCTAGTTTGCCTTTGATTCCAAATCTTCGCACTCCCTTGGTTGGTGAAACTCGAAGATAGACATGATCGCCAACTTTGAACTTTAGGGGCTTTCTCCTTTTGTCAGAATAGCTCTTTTGTCGAGCTTGTGCGGTTCTAAGATTTGATTGTATTACTTTTACTTTCTCCTCTGCCTCGATTACCAGGTCGGGTCCAATTATTTGACGTTCTCCGGTTTGTGACCAGCTCAAAGGAGTTCGACACCTTCGTCCGTACAGTGCCTCAAATGGTGCCATTTTCAAACTCGTTTGATAGCTGTTGTTGTACGAGAACTCTGCTAGGGGTAGGCATTTGTCCCAATTCTTGTCATAGTGGATGACGCAAGCTCTCAGCATGTCTTCAAGGATTTGGTTTACTCTTTCCGTTTGTCCATCAGTCTGAGGATGGTATGCTAAGCTGCGAATCAATTTAGTGCCAAGAGACGTTTGCAGTTGTTCCCAAAAGCATGCTACAAACTGAGGACCACGATCGGAAATAATTGTCTTAGGTATTCCATGCAGGCAAACAATACGATCGAGGTAAATCTCGGCATATTTCTTGGTAGAATAGGTGGTGTGTACCGGAAGAAAATGTGCCATCTTCGTGAGTCGATCCACGATAACCCATATGGAATCATGTTTCTGGGAAGTGTTTGGTAGTCCAACGATGAAGTCCATACTTATGTCTTCCCATTTCCAGGATGGTATAGGTAACGGGTGAAGTGTACCGGCTACCTTTAAGTGGCTAGCTTCCACTCTCTGGCACGTGTCACATTCTGAGACATACGTAGCAATTTCTCTTTTCATTCTAGTCCACCAGAAGTTTTGCCTTAGGTTTTGATACATTTTGCTACTGCCGGGGTGGATAGAGAATTTGGAAAGGTGTGCCTCATCCAGAATTTGCTTGCGGAGTTCACGATTCTTCGGGACGACTATACGACTTTCGAACCATAGAACTCCCTTATGGTCCTGGAGAGAGTTTTTGTTTGATGATCTGAATTCCTTCGTCATGTAGCTGTGCCATGACGATTTGGTCGTGAAGAGTGGGCTCAACTAAAATGTGATTTAGAGTGCCTTGGGAAACCATTTCCATGTTAAGCTTCCTCATCTCTGCACACAATGTCCCATGGTAGGATTCCATGGATAAGCAATGGCAATGGGACTTGCGGCTTAGTGCATCCGCGACTACATTAGCCTTACCGGGATGATAGTGCACTTCAAGGTCATAATCCTTGATTAATTCTAGCCATCTCCGTTGTCTCATATTCAGATCGGCTTGTGGGAAGATGTACTTGAGACTCTTATGATCCGTGTAGATATGGCACTGTGTACCCATGAGATAGTGCCTCCATATTTTGAGAGCGTGAATGACGGCTGCAAGCTCAAGGTCATGCGTGGGATAATTCTGTTCGTGGGGCCGAAGGGCTCGTGAGGCATATGCAATCACTCGATTCTCTTGCATAAGCACACATCCTAGACCAGTACCTGATGCGTCACAATACACATCGAATGACTTGGTATTATCGGGTTGAGCTAACACAGGTGCAGTAGTCAGATGCTCTCTAAGAGTGTGGAAAGCTTCTTCACATTTCTCATCCCATACAAACTTTACTTCCTTCTTTAACAGTTCAGTCATGGGCTTAGCAATTCGAGAGAAATCCGAGATGAAGCGGCGGTAGTAACCAGCTAAGCCGAGAAAACTGCGAATCTGATGAACAGAGGTAGGGGGTTTCCAATCCATCACCTCTTGTACCTTGCTGGGGTCAACAGCTATGCCTTCGCTGGAGATCGTGTGACCTAAGAACTTTACAGTATCCAACCAGAATTCACACTTAGAAAACTTAGCATAGAGCTGATGGTCTCTGAGTCGCTGAAGAACAATGCGAAGGTGCTTGGCATGCTCTTCCTCATCCTTGGAATAGATAAGGATGTCGTCGATGAACACAACGACGAATTTGTCAAGTTCGGGCATGAATACCGAATTCATGAGATACATGAAGTAGGCAGGGGCATTGGTGAGTCCAAAGGACATGACCAAAAACTCATATAGTCCATATCGTGTGGAGAAGGCAGTCTTAGGGACATCGCACGGGCGAATCTTGATCTGATGATATCCCGAACGAAGATCAATCTTTGAGAAGACTCTGGCTCCAGCTAATTGATCGAAGAGTACATCGATGCGGGGAAGGGGGTATTTATTTTTAACAGTTACCGCATTGAGAGGTCGGTAGTCCACACATAATCTTAAACTATCATCCTTCTTCTTTACGAATAGGGCTGGACATCCCCAAGGTGACGCGCTAGGGCGAATAAAACCTTTGTCCAGTAGTTCTTGGAGTTGAATTTTCAGCTCTGCCAATTCTTTAGGGGGCATCCTATATGGTCTCTTGGATATAGGTGCAGTGCCTGGCTGTAGTTCAATAACGAACTCAATATCCCTATCCGGGGGCATTCCTGGTAAGTCATCCGGGAAAACATCGGCATATTCGTTTACCACAGGAATATTATCTAGCTTAAGTCCTTCCATCTTATAAGCATAGGAATTCGTACAATCTAGGAACGGTAGGTAAAGGGTAGTGGCTCCGTGACTAGGTGAATTTATCTCAACGGCTCGGGAAGAAAGGTCCAGTGTGACTCCATGCATAGCCATCCAGTTCATTCCCAAAATAATGTCCATGCCGTCAAGAGGTAAAAGGACAAGGTCCGTGTCGATGGTTTTACTACCCAATTTGACTGGTACTTGTCTGACCATTTGGTTTGAAGCAATTTTACCACCCGGTGTTGATATCATATATGACCCTTTTGTGTGACAAACATCCAAGCCTACTTTTGCACCGAATTTTGCACTTATGAAACTATGCGATGCACCAGAATCAAATAATATAACTGCAGGCTTGTTATGGATAGAGAATGTACCCGACATCACTGGGGCTCCTTCAGGAAGCTCTGCAAGCATGGTGAAGTTAATCCGTCCTTGCTTGACTTGCAGGGTCTGTCTCTTGCCCCTGTTCTTGGTGTTTGGGTTGGATCCTTGACCTTGGTTGGGCTGTCCAGGCTGAGGGCATTCTCGTGCGAAGTGGCTGGAACTCCCGCATTTGAAACAGCAATTCGCGGGGCTAGGTCGAAGAGACTGCTGAAGAATGGGCCTCGGATCATTCTGTGGAGGCGCCGGGGGTCGTACCATGCCTGGCTGCTGTGGGGGTCTGACAATCCATCTCCCAGGTTGAGGGGCCCTTGGTGGAGCTGTGGGTGCGGCATTTTGCACGATGCGATACCTTGGTGGTTGGGCACTTGATGGTCCTGCGGGTGCCTTTCTCTTCTTCTCTGCCCGGTGTGCCATGATACAGTCTTCCTGGGTAATGGCCATATTGACCAATTCGTTGTAGGTGTCAGCGCTGGCTAGGTTCAGACATTCCTTGAGCTTGGTATTCAGACCTCGGCGGAAACGATCACGCTTCTTGGCATCCGTATCAGCGTGATAGCCCGCATACTGGCATAAGTTGTTGAATGCTTGAGCGTACTGTAGCATGGTGCGGGTGCCCTGGGTGAGTGCCAGGAACTCGTTCAACTTCCTCTCCATGAGACCCTCGGGAATATGATGTGCCCGGAACGCGGTCTTGAACTCATCCCAGTCGACCACATGGTCAGCCGGGAGCATCGCAGAATAGTGGTCCCACCACAGACGAGCGGTACCGCGAAGCTGTTGTGCGGCAAAATGAGCCTTGTTGGCCTCTGAGCATGGGGCCACAAGTAGTGCGAACTTGGATTCGATAGTGCGAATCCATGCGTCTGCGTCCAGGGGTTCCTCTGTCTTACGGAACAAGGGCGGCTGGGTCCCTAGGAAATCCGTGTATCCTGCAGCTTGTGGTTGGTGAGCATTGTGCCCACCCCTCTGCTGGTGTTGTTCTTGCACAATCTGACGCAGCAGCTCGGTGTGAGCGGCCATCACTTCCACCAAACTGGGCGGGGGTGGTGGCGATTGTCGCGAGCGGCTGCCACCGGCACCAAAACCCTCGGGGTTGCCACGGGTTGATCCAACCATCTGAAACGTGAAAGGTTACCATTAGCAACGCGATCCATATTACTTCCTTGATTCATAAATAATTGGTGTAGTCATAGACTTCTGAAGTCACAGCTAGAAGTATGGACAGGATCTCTGTTTGCTACGAGAAAAATCATAGCCTGCTGTGGGTCCATCCAAAACATCTCAAACTTTTGCAGTAGTCAGAGGATTTAGGAATGCACCACTTTGGTATTTAACTTCGGTGCTAGAACTATAGCTAAGGTGGTCGAAAAGCTCGTCCTTTGCCTTGCTGTTTTAGCTGTTTTTTTTCAGCAGATTGATCGGTACTGTTTCGCCTATGTCTTAAACTAGCGAGGTCCAATGATGCTGAATTTTTGTGAGAACCTAGATCACAAAATTTAGCACAAGTCTGGTATTCAACACTCAGCCAAGAAATGCAAGGAGACATGGGTAAAAATTCCGACAAGTCTCAGCGATTGTGGATTTCATCGTTTACCAAATTACAACGAAATCACCCAAGTTTATCGCCGCCCTTACATGCTGAGGATATCCACATGGTTCAGGTGTACCCAACACAAAAGAGTTACTCGACTCCTAGTTAGCCTATTACAACACTTGCCAAAAGTTAGGCTACCCTATCGAGGAGTATGTGCAAAAGTCCTCCTAGGTCGTCATCTAGAAATCATCCAAGTCGTTGACGGACGACTCGCTGTGAGCAGGAGAGTGAGCTCCCATCTGAGGTGCCTGTGGTACCTCACCCTCGAAATCCATACCGAAGATACCATCAATCTCCTGTGGCTCCTCCTCATCCTCCTCCATGTCGTCCTCATGGGGATGGTCATTCTGATCATGGTGCCACTGAATATGCTCATTAGCATCCTCCAACTCAAGGCTCAGATCATGGAGCTGCTCCTCCAACTGTGCTATCGTGGCATCTCTCTCACCCATGAGAGTGTCCTGCTCCTGGATTTGGCCCTCAAGTTGGCCAATCTGAGCATCTCTGTCCTCAAGATCCTGACTGAGCTCCTTTATCTGCTCATCCCTGGTATCTGCCATCATGTGGTAGGCCTGAGCAAGATCAGTGAGCTGCTCAAGTGCCTGACTCTGGAGAGTCTGAAGCCGGTAGAGTGCACTCATGCACCGCACGGAGGTATGAATAGTTTCCTGGGCATGAAAGTCTACCAGGTACTGTGCGTGCTGCACCCTGTTGAGCCAAAAGGGGTCGTTGCCCTGGGCAGCAGGAAACAATCCAATGGGAGTGAGTGTGACAACCTCGGGACGCTGCGTACAAAAAGTGGTGAGCGCCCCCATGGCTTCAAGCTCCCAAGTATCGGCCAAACGGCGACCAACAGCCTCAAGCTCCAAGGCGGGCCACTCCGGGTGTAGCGGGTGCGGAAAGATAGTCACGTTGACACGGCACTGGGTAACTCCATTTTCTGCAAACTCCAGTCCGGCGTAACGTGGGGGAACTAGATAGCCCGCGGTACGCAGAACATCCCACAAAATAGAGGGAAAGCCCTCCCAGTGGAGACACTGCGAGTGTACGCGTCCATCCTCATCCACCATCATATCAACAGGCTCGGCCATCTGAACAAAAGATCAAATGGAGTGAGATAGCGAAAAACTGTGAGCAGCACAAGGACAGATTCTGTATAGTGTGCAAAAATAATCATAACTCCCACAGTTCTCATCCAAAAATTCTCAAATTTCACCAGATCACTCCTAAGGTATTTGTGAACAACTTTTCTAGTCAACTCCAGAGCTAATTGGGTCTCTAAGATGGTCTTTCTTTTCAGGTTTTACCTTACTGTCTACCCAGAATTTTCAGTGAACAGAGGGCTAGAGTTTCGTACACCAGGGAAAATCTACCCAGCCAAAATTTACCAAATTTTAACAGCAGCTTCCTGGGTAAATTTGGAACAAGTTTCGTGTTGTGCTCTTTTGCAGAAAACCGCAGGAAGGGGGCCTAAAAATTTAAGGGGCAGAAGTGCTTATTCCGGACAGAATTCTGACATTTCAAGGTTTCTGTTATTTCTCACTCTCCATAAGTTCAGAATTTTTCGTTTTTGAACAGAAGATAGAACACAAAATTTGGAACAATTTCTTCAACATGAACTTTATCAGAAATGGTCATTTTCTTTGGCCAATAAATCGCTCTTTTTGGTCATGGCAGAATTCGGACAGTTTTGCTAGATGGTCCTTATGCAAACCACGCTTAGATACGCAAGAACCTTTCCACTCTCACACAACGCATTTTCAATTTCCGATATATATATTCATGATGCATGCACGTCCTATTCTTCCTCACAAAATAAAATAATCGCCAAATACTTTTGGTCTTACGAAGATAGTTTCGGTGGCTTACACAATACGGCTCTCCTATAATAGCTAGTCGAGTCTTTCTACTCGTCCCTTAGCTTATCGTAATCGCGGTTAGTGTACCTGCAGAAGATTGACAAAGCATATATATTTCATGAACCTTTCATGCCAGCACTCATGAAAGCGTCCGTATTCATTACCGTTTACTTATAGAAACGATATCTGTATAATTCCCGCCGTACAGACGACGTTAACATACGCTATCGAGATAGCGTATTCACGGGGGTACCGTCATGAGACGGGGGTATGAACAGCGATCGCCATACCCTGCGCCAAACCTTCTACTCCCAATATGTTCAACTAACAGTTGGCATATTGGCAGCACCTCAAGTAAGCCACTGCTTGAGGGCAGCGTTCGGTTCGCATCACCGACAGGAAGGCCAAGCTCTCTCAGTTGGCTGAGGATCCTTACCTTCTTACCTTAGCGACGAGTGCGTCGTTACAGAATTTAAGGTCGGTTGTGCATGAAAGTAAGTTTTGATAGAAAGTAATGTGCTGGAAGTCAGTTGATAATATATATAGAAGTTAGATAGCCACCTAGTAACTTTCCCATAATCCCTTAGGGCTTTACGAACTAGGCACCATCCTTAACGTACCAACGTATTTCGCAACACATCCTTCTAGTCAAGTTTTATCAAAACGAGTTTTTAAGGCTTGTCGCATTCTCTGGCGTATGTATTTCGGCTCTGGTGCCAGCTGTTGCCAGCTGTGGCACCAGCTACGGCTCTGATACCAGCTGTGGCAGAACCACCTGAATTAATCCGGCTCAAGTGTATTAACCATCACCATTAAGGCATCCTCGGTTAACCTTACACTTCAAACGGAGTAATCCACTGGTCTGTCGGGTATAACCTCCCGATACAACCACGGTGAACGGATCGAGCGCCATACATACAAACGCTCATGCGACGATGAGCCCAAAGAATACCACATTCCAGCAAATATTACAGCATTAGTATAAGTGATTATTACGGACCAAGTTTTGAGTTTAGAAATCAAGTACTTCATTGATCACAAATAAGTTCTTCAGAGTTTTAAGTTGCAGCGGAAATAAACGACGGAAACTACTCGACGATACAGGATGTCTCGATGAAGCCCGTACGAGACATCACTCGGCCTTATCTCCGTTGGACGGGGGCGCATCCCATTCCACCGACCAACCAGGGGGAAGAGTGCAGGGCCAAGTCAAGCTAGCAATCATATCTTCGCAGGTCTCACCTGAAAACGAGTCACAAGCAAGACTGAGTATACTAGTACTCAGCAAGACTTACCCGAGTAGTGGAATCTACTCCACCGACTCTAGACATGCCAGGCTTTTTGGCTCAGGGGTTTGTTTTGCCGAAAAAGCATCTACAAGTGGGTCCTTACTTTCAACTTTTAGCTCAAGATTCTAGTTTCGTTAGCCAGTCTAGGTAAGCAGCTATCTAAAGCATACATGGTGAAGCATTAAATTTTTCATCCAACCAGTTCATTCATCATCATTGTTCCTCTTCTTACTTTGTGGGTAAAAATGGTTAAGCAGTCTCAATAGCCGTGAGAAACGGACGATTCGAATCGAATTTCTTAACCTTGCAAGGGAAACCCAAACACACGTCACGTGGTTACTCCCTAGAGTCACACGTGCAACCTTTCCCCTTTCTTTCCGGGTCGTGGATCGGGGCTACCCTCCGAGAGTACAAGAGCCCCACGCCACGGTTCGGCGCCGGGTCATGACCACTCTCTGCACTCGCCATATGCACATGGGACCGAAGTTCAAAGGGTAGGATGCCGTCCCCTTGCCGGGCCAATCAGGTACTTAAGCTTACCGATTCCCATAATCTCGGCATGTGTTTAGTACGTTCAAAGACTTAACCATCACTACCACACCCTGCGGCCTTAGCATTTTTCACTAGACAGACGGGCCTCAATCGTAACCATCGTTCCATAGCCCGTCCGTGTCCTTATGATTGCAGTGTGTAGTAGTCATTCAACTCCTATTTTCTCGCGAGTGACAGGAAATCACTCGACTTTTACCGGAGTCCTATTAGCACAGCATTCTATCGAACCTTACGTCTAGTTTTCAAGCAAGGGTTCCTGATATCATGCAACTAAGTTTCCATCCAACTCCTATAAACTTAATGCACAAGCAAAGAGTAATGAGTTGCATAGTTTCGGAAAGAATGGGTTATGCTCCGGGGCTTGCCTTCGCAGTTCGCTTGGGGCTCTTCCGAACTTGGGCTCGGGTCTTCAAGAGCTTCAGTTAGATTCGCTTGAGCTTCACGCTGCTCACTCTCGGACGCGGGCACCAGCTCGTAAGTTCCGTCGGCGAGAGTCGTCGATTCTACATGAATGCACAAGTTTAAGTCGTGGTAATGGTGCTTGATTACGATTTGAGAGTAATTACTACAATGGATAGTTTCTGGTCATGAAATTTTGGATTTAGGCACATCAGGGAAAGATGCGCTTACTGTAAAATTTTCAGCCAATTTATGTAACAGATTAATTATGAAAAATACATTACATAGTTGCTGTTAGATCCTTGTTCTTTTTGTACAGAACACTTGGTGCAACAAATGAGTCTAAGATTTTTACAGAGCCTTCACTTAAGCATGCAGAAGCTACTGTAATTTTTGTAGGATTTATCACGCAGTATTCAGAGCATAGAAAATATGACATTCCACACCTAGACTATTCAAGGATTCATTTTTACAGGACCCTACACAGGGTTTTTGTCCCTGGAACTTTTTACACAGCAACCTCTATCACAGTGTATCTCCTAGTAAAAATTTGAGAATTTTCCAAGCTAAGATACTAGTTTCTTGATTTAATGTATATTATTAGCACATAAATCAAATAAGTGCGTTACTGTGAGATAAAAAGTCTCCTAATTTTTCTCTGGCTCCTAGGTACCAGTACATTAGCATAGAAAAAGTTTCATTGGGTGATTCACCACCTAACTGCAGGGATAAAACATTCTACTTAAACATGGTATGGAACTAAGTTTAATAAAGAGTAAAGCTAGAGATGGAATTTGGGCCTGATCTTTTTACACAGTCCTAAACATCAAGCAACTAACTCACTGACCAAAATTTAGGGTCAGCATTGCTCTACCACAGTGGGTACAAAATAAGTCCATTAAAGCTTCTATTTAATGTAGAGCAAAATATGTTGAGATTCTGAGAAACCTTTTGTAACAAAAGTGGTAGAGTTTGTTCTGTGGATTCCAGAACAGTTTAGTTTGCATTTTTCTAAATTTTCTACGATTTTATTCGAATTTTACAAGTTCACTGAATTTGAATCTAGATTTGAAACTTTCTCTTACAACTAGGTCCTTGAATCTTACGCGCAGACCCGTCTAAAGATTTAAATTCTTGCAATTGGGTCCTCGGGCGGCTCGGGTACGGCGGCCGGCCGAAATTCCGGCAAGGGGGCTCGCCGGCGGCGAGGGGCGAGGGTCGGGGAAGGTTCAGGGGTGCGAGGGCTACCTTGTGGGGGTGTTGTTCAGGTGGGGGACGGCCGGGAAGGGCTCGCCGGCGTTGGAGCAGAAGCGGCGGCGGCGCGGCACGCGTCGACGGCGGTGCTCCGGCGGGCTTGGGGCGGCGTGGTCCGGTCGGAGAGCTTCAGTGGCGCGTGGGGAAGCTGCACAGGGGCTCGGCGTGGACGGAGGAGGTCGGGGTCGTGCTGTCCACGGCGAGCAGGGGCGGCGGCGGCGGCGGCAGCGCGGGCGGCGGCGCTCCGGTGGCTCTGGGCGGCGTTGGGCGGGTCGGCGAGCTTCAGGGGGATGATGTAGTGGTGGCTGGGGGCTTAGTTTGGGCAGTGGGCGGCGGCGGAGGACTGTCCACGGGCGGGCGACGCTCGGCGGCGGCAATGGCGACGGCGAGGGCGTTCCGGGTACTGGGGCTCGCGCGCGTGGCCGGGCGGGGCTTTTATAGGGGCCGGAGGGGGTGCGGAGAGGCCTGGGCGGCGCGCGGGGCGGGGGCACGGCACAACGCGCACTGGACGCGGCGGGCAGCGGCAGAACGCCGGCGCGACGTGCGGCAGCGCGGGCGCGGTGACTGGGCGGCCGGAGATATGGCGTGGGCGCGGTGGGATAGCGCGGGGCGCGGAGTGGTGGAGCAGCAGCGGCAGCGGCTCGGGCGGAGGGCGGGCGCGGCGATTGGCGGGGCGCGGGGGCCGGGGCGGCACGGCGGAGCGAGGCGACTGGGCGGCCGGGCGGCGGGGCTGGACGCGGCTGCGTCGCGTGCACGCGCGGGCGTTCACTGGCCGCGCGGCATGGGGGCGGGGCAAAGCCGGCCGTGGCGGGGTGGTGCGGCGGCCACTGGCCTGGCGCCTCGCGCTGGTCAGGCGACGCCGGCCACCTGGCGCGCGGCGGTCGGGCGCGGAGGAGAGAGAGGGGGGGGGGGGCGCGAGGGGCCTGGATGCAAGAATTCGAAAAGTTTCAGGGGGCTGGGTGCAAACAGGGCGTTTTCTCCACTTTCTGATTTGAATTTCAAAAACTTTTGAACACGAAAGTTGTTCAAAATAAAAAGTTCTACAACTTTGGTTTCAGGCAAAATCCCATTTGGCTTATGGTTTGAAAGTTAAATTTAAAAGTTCAAAAGTAACCAAATGTGCTCAAATTAAATTTGAATTCCAACTGAACTCATTTTAATTCTTTCCACCCTTTCATTAGTTGGTTTAAACATAGAGTTAGGCTAATGATACTGATTTTAGAGATGAAATTTTTACCGGGGTTATCACATCGCCGACTTCCAGAGTCCTACCCCGTATCTTTCTTTCATGGTACCTACATAGAGTTTGTTGATAGTGAGCAGAGCGGAACAGGGCTATCTCCCATGCCTCTTCTAAAAGATCGACGGCTTCCTTTTGAGCCTCTAACTTGATCAAGGCTGCTCATCGTGTTGAGGAAGATCCTTCTCCGGTCGAGAGCGCGGAGGTCTTCAGTGGCGTCGGGCCGGCCGCTGCTCCATCGCACCCTGCAACACAGAGCACGCCTCCCCCAGCGCTAGTGGAGACCAGCGAGGGGCAGAATGCGGACGAAACAGCGAAATCAGTTTGAATTTCGTTGAGTTTTTGTAATTCTGAACATGTGGGGGGGAATCCCTGTGGCCCCCGAGTGACCAGTCTTAAGGGTTTAAGGCTGCGAAACTCTAATTCAAATCGTGTTTCAAGTTTTTCATTTTTTTTGGTTCTTAGCTTCCGTTTCTGTCGCCTGAACCGTCCCGCGCTTGCACTTTGTGCCCTCAAGCCGCTCCTTAACCGTAGGCTGCAGCATATAGCCTGGGGCTAGCCCTGTTGGCGTTAGCTGCTAGTCACCATAGGTCGTGATGAGGACTCTTTGGGCTTAGTGTGTTACGAGTACCATTCTTGCGACAAAGCAGGAAAAAGACTGCTCCTTCAGGCAGGAGCAACAAGTTTTGCTTTTCAAAGGTAAAGTTTTTGGTGAACGGGAAGCCGCCTCATGGTGGCACACCCTGGTGGGGCCCCCGAGCGTCCTGGGCTTAAGGTGTTCGGGCCGAGGCGCTGGAAGAGCCCAGTGAGGTAAAAATGAAAGGCGCAGGTATATGAATGAATGGTCAGGCGTAAAAACAACGTAATTGTTCGATATTCCAAGTGTTGGTGAGGACGTTGCTGTCGCTGTCCTTCAGTCGGTAGGTGCCCGGTCGGACCACTTCCATGATCGTGTATGGCCCTTCCCATGGCGGAGAGAGCTTGTGCTTGTCCTTTGTTGACTGCGCCCACCGAAGCACCATGTCGCCGACTTCCAGAGTCCTACCCCGTATCTTTCTTTCATGGTACCTGCGTGAGTTTGTTGATAGCGAGCTGAACGGAACAGGGCTATCTCCCATGACTCTTCTAAAAGATCGAAGGCTTCCTTTTGAGCCTCTGTGACTCGATCCAGGTTAAACGCCTTCACCCTTGGAGGGCCATAATCTAAGTCGAATGGTATCACAGCCTCTGATCCGTAAGTTAAAAGGAATGGGGTGAAAACCGTGGAGCGATTAGGAGTTGTTCTCAGACTCTAGAGTACTGATAGGTGCTCATCCACCCAACGGCCAGCGAACTTGTTGAGCTGGTCAAAGATGCGCGGATTGAGTCCTTGAAGGACCATGCCATTCGCCCTTTCTACTTGGCCATTGGTGCGTCGGTGTCCGACTGATGCCAAGTCGATCCGGATCCCATATTCTTCTTCGAAATCCTGGAACATTTTGCCTGTAAAATTGGTCCCGTTGTCGATGATTATGGTATTTGGCACACCAAATCGATAGACGATATCTAGGAAGAATTTTACGGCTTCTTGCGCGCTTGCTTTCACGATGGGTTTTGCCTCGATCCATTTGGTGAATTTGTCTACAGCGACAAGCAGCCGAGTGAACCGTCCGGGAGCCTGTTTGAGGGGCCCGATCATGTCTAGTCCCCAAACTGCAAATGGCCAAGTGATGGGAATGGTTTGGAGTGCCAGAGCCGGCAGGTGCATCTGCTGAGTGTAGAACTGGCACCCTTTGCATGTGCGGACGATCTCGTCTGCGTTTCGCAATGCAGTTGGCTAGTAAAACCCTTGATGAAAGGCTTTGCAAACTAGAGAATGCGTGGCCGCGTGGTGCCCGCATATGCCAGAGTGGATCTCTAGGAGAAGATCCTTGCCTTGTTGTGTCGGAATGTACTTCATGAACATCCCAACGGCTAATGGGCTGCGTTTATACAGCTCACCATCGATCGTGACGAACGTCTTGGCCCACCGAGCGATCCTTCGAGCTGCGGTTCAGTCCGGCGGAAGGACGTCGTCAAGGAGGTAGGCCAATAGAGACGTCCTCCAGTCGAAGTCAATTGTGACGGCCCCCGAGTCGGGAGTGATGACTTTCATGATCCGTTGGTCTGTTGCTGGGTGCGGTGTTACGAGGTGAGGATACGGGAGGTCCCTGATCGGGGCCACCGAATGACTGATTGATAGGTTGAGTTGGGGGTTTGAGGCGTACCGAGGGTGTATGTAGGTCATTGACGAACACGTCGGTCGGCGCATCTTCTCTTTGTGCTGCCATCTTGGTGAGCGCGTTGGCGTCGGCGTTGTTCCTCCTTAGTAGGTGATGCAGCTCGATCCCCAGCTTGCGTACCTCCTGACAATAGGCATCCATGAAGGGGCTTTCACAGTTCACCTCCTTCATAGTTTGATCCACGACCAGCTTGGAATCGCCGTATACATAAAGCCGAGTCGCTCCGAGCTCGACAGCGATGCGGAGCCTGTTGATCAGCCCTTCGTACTCGGTAATAATGTTCGAAGTATGGAAGTGGATGCGGATTGCATACCGGAGTTGGTTACCCTCAAGCAAGACTAACACGACCCTGGCCCCCGCGCCTGGCCCCATGACCGACGCATCGAAGTAAAGGGTCCAGTATTTGTGGGCTATGTCAGGCGTGGGAGTCTGTACCTCAGTCCACTCGGCAACAAAGTCGGCGAGCGCTTGCGACTTGATTGCTGTATGGGGAATATACTTGAGGTTGTAGCCCATGAGCTCGACCGCCCATTTGGATATTCGCCCGGTCGCGTCGTGGCTATGAATGACTTCTCCGAGTGGGAATGAAGTGACGACAATGACCTCGTGGTCTGTGAAGTAAAGCTAGAGCTTCCTAGTGGCCATAGGCACGGCATAAAGAAGCTTCTGCACCTGAGTGTACCGAACCTTGGTCTCGGTAAGCACTTCACTCACAAAGTACACCGGTCGCTGAACCTTCATGACGTGGCCCGGCTCCTTCCTCCCGACAGCTAGCGCGGCACTGACCACATGAGTCGTGGCTGCGAGGTAGAGCAATAGGGGTTCCCTTCGCTCGGGAGCAACAAGAATAGACGGAGTGGTCAGCAGCGCTTTTAGGCTGTCAAGCACCTGCTGAGCTTCCTCAGTCCAATCGAAAGTGTTCAAGTTTTTGAGAAGTTTGTAAAGGGGCATGCCTCGCTCCCCTAGTCACGATATAAACCGACTGAGGGCGGCCAAGCACCCGGTGAGCCGCTGGACGCCCTTGAAGTTGCAGACATGGCCCATCATGTTGATGGCTGTGATTTTCTCGGGGTTGGCCTCGATGCCGCGCTCGGAAATGATGTATCCGAGCAGTTTTCCCTTTGGGACCAAGAAGGTGCACTTTTTCGGGTTCAGCTTGATGCTAAATTTACAGAGTTAGTGAAAGTCGCGTCAAGGGTGCCAATCAAATCGTCCACACAGGGCGCTTTGACCATGATATCATCTACACAAACAGAAATCATGGGCCTTGGAAGCTCGGTCTGCTCGGGCTGCCGAGGTGAATCGATTTGATCTGCGTAGCACTTTTGCATGCAGAGCTGGTAGGTCGCGCCTGCATTTTTGAGACCGAACAACATCGTTATGTAAAAGTAAGAACCGAATAGGGTGATGAAGGAGGTCGCGAGCTGGTCGAATTCTTTCATAGCGATCTGGTGATAGCCTGAGTAAGCATCCAGAAATGAGAGGACTTCGTACCCAGAGGTGGAGTCGACTATCTGGTCTATGTGTGGTAGTGTGAACGGATCCTTGGGGCACACTTTATTTAGGCCAGTGTAGTCAACACACATTCTCCATTTCCCATTCGTTTTCTTTACAAGAACAGGATTCACATGCCAGTCGGAGTGATAGACGTCCTTGATGAAACCAGCTACAAGGAACTTAGAGACTTCTTCGCCTATGGCTCTACGCCTTTCCTCATTGAAATGGTGCAAGCGTTGTCGGGCAGGCTTTGATCGAGGCAAGATACGGAGCTCGTGCTCGGCAACCTCCTTCGGGATGCCAGGCATGTCAGACGGCTTCCACGCGAATACATCTCGATTGGAGTGTAGGAAGTCGACGAGTGTGTCTTCCTATTTTGCAGGGAGCTGAGCTCCGATCTGCACGACCTTAGTCGGGTTAGTGGGGTCGACTATGACCGCCTTGGTGTCCTCCATCGGGGGGAAGGCGCTGGCGGGACTCGACTCGTTGTTGTCGGGGGTGCACTCTAGCACCCTTGCTCGAAGTTGCTTGAACTCGAGCGAGTTGGCGATGGTGGTTGCGAGCTCAAAGTGATTGCGGCCGCAGCTGAAAGATTGCTCGAACGAGCCGCTGACGGTGATAACGCCGTTCGGACCTGGCATCTTCAGCTTGAAGTAGGTGTAGTTGGGGATCGCCATGAACTTAGCGTAGCACGGGCGGCCAAGCACGGCGTGGTAGGATCCCTCAAAGTCCACCACCTCGAAGATCAACTTCTCGGTGCGGAAATTAGTGCGGTCACCGAAAGGTGACAGGCAGTTCAATGTTCCCTAGCAGGTAGGCTTTCATGCCGAGGACAATCCCAAATAACGGAAAAATGGAAGGGCAAAGCTTGTCCCTCGAGATGCCCATGGCATCGAGGGTCTCCACGTAGAGGATGTTGAGGCTGCTGCCTCCATTCATGAGCACCTTAGTCAGATGCTTGGTGCCAATTATAGGATCCACGACAAGTGGATAGCTCCCTGATCGTGGTACGCTCGGCGGGTGATCGTCCTAACTAAAGGTGATCGGTGTGTTGGACCAATAGAGTCGCCTGGGCACTGTGGTTGTCGCTGAGAGGACCTCGCGATGGCGTAGCTTAAGCTAGCGCCGCAGTTGTCTTCAGTTCCTCCAAAAATCATGAGGCAGCCTTGGGCGTCGGGGGACGTGTTCTGAGGCTTGTCAGAATCCTCCGACTCCTTGGGTACCTTCTTGTCGCAGTCGCCTCCCTCGCGTTTGCCTGCGGGGTTGAGCACGCGCCTTAGGAGCTCGCAATCTTTGAGCTTGTGCTTGACGGGGTAGCCATGGTTGGTGCACGGCTTCTCCAGCAGCTGCGTGAAATGTTCATTCCCCCCTTTTCGTTGTCAAGGCGGTCGACGACAGCGACAAGGTTGGGATTCGACCACCATTGATGCCCCTTCCTCTTGTGTCCCCTACTTTGAGGAGGCAGCGGCTTCGTCCGGCTCCTTGGCTTTGGCCTTGCCAGTGGCTTGTGTGCCGACAAAGACGGCGCCCACGGCTTCCTTGCCGGAGGCATGGTTCGTGGCTATGTCCAGGAGCTCGTGGGTGGTTCGCACCTTATGGCAGCCAAGCTTGTGGACAAGGGACTTACATGTGGTCCCGGAGATGAACGCACCAACGACGTCCGCATCAACAACGTCATGGAGGGCATTGCACTGTTGTGAAAACCGGCAGATGTAATCCCTGTGTTGGCGCTAAAATCGGCCGGATAGGAATCGACCGATGGGTCTTCAGCGTCGGACATACGTGTGACAACCCTGGTAATTAAAATTCCACAAAATCAATGTCATTAGCCTAACTCTAGGTTAAACCAACTAATGAGAGGGTGGAAAGAATTAAAACGGGTTCAGTTGGAATTCAAATTTAATTTGGGCACATTTGGGCACATTTGAAACTTTTAAATTAACTTTAAAACCATAAGCCAAATGAAATTTTGCCTGAAGCCAAAGTTGTAGAACTTTTTATTTTGAGCAACTTTCGTGTTCAAAAGTTTTTGAAATTCAAATCAGAAAGAGGAGAAAACGCCCTGTTTGCACCCAGCCCCCTGAACTTTTTCGAATTTTTGCATTTCGGCCCTCGCGTCTCCCTCCCTCCCCTGCCGCGCCGCGCGCGCTCGCCCGCCCGCCGCGCGCCAGGTGGCCGGCGTCGCCTGACCGGCGCGAAGCGCCAGGCCAGTGGCCGCCGCACCACCCCGCCACGGCCGGCTTTGCCCCGCCCCGACGCCGCGCGCCCAGTCCCCGCCCGCGCGTGCTGCCGCGCCCAGGACGCCGCCCGCTCGCCCAGTAGCCGCGCTCCGCCGTGCCGCCCCGGCCCCCGCGCCCCGCCAGCTGCCGCGCCTGCCCTCCGCCCGAGCCGCTGCAGCAGCTGCTCCCCAATCCGCACGCCGCGCTATCTCCTCGCGCCCACGCCACAATCGCGGCCGCCCAGTCGCCCGCGCCCGCTCGCCGCACGCCGCGCCGGCGTTCTGCCGCCGCCCGCCGCAGCCAGTGCCCGCCGCTGCCGTGCTCCGCCCCGCACGCTAACCAGGCCCCTCCTGTCCCTATAAAAGCGCCACATGGCCACGCGCGCGAGCCCCCGGCCACCAGAACACCTCGCCGCCGCCATCGCCGCCGCCGAGCACCACCCGCCCGTGGACAGCCCACTGCCGCCGCCCACTGCCCAAACTGAGCACCCAGCCACCACTACATCACCTCACCGCAGCTCGCCGACCCACCCAACGCCACCCAGAGCCACCGGAGCGCCGCCGCCCGCGCTGCCGTCGCCGCCGCCGTCCCTGCTCGCCGTGGACAGCACGACCCCGACCCCCTCCGTCCAAGCCGAGCCCTTGAGTAGCTTCCCCACGCGTCACTGAAGCTCACCGACCGGACCACGCCGCCCCAAGCCCGCCGGAGCACCGCCGTCGACGCGAGCCGCGCCGCCGCCGCCTCTGCTCCAACGCCGGCGAGCCCTTCCCGGCCGTTCCCCACCTGAACAACACCCCCACAAGGTAGCCCTCGCACCCCTGAACCTTCCCCGACCCCCGCCCCTCGCCGCCGGCGAGCCCCCTCGCCGGAATTTCGGCCGGCCGCCGCACCCGAGCCGCCGAGGACCCAATTGCAAGGATTTAAATCTTTAGAAGGGTCTGAGCGTAAGATTCAAGGACCTAGTTGTAAAAGAAAATTTCAAACCTAGATTCAAATTCCGTGAACTTGTAAAATTCGTATAAAATCGTAGAAAATTCAGAAAAATGCAAACTCAACTGTTCTGGAATCCTCAGAACAATCTCTACCACTTTCGTTACAAAAATTTTCTCAGAATCTCAAAATATTTTGCTCTACATTAAATAGAAGCTTTAGTGGACATATTTTATACCCACTGTTCTAGAACAATGCTGACCCTGAATTTTGGGCAGTGAATTAGTTGCTGGATGATTAGGACTGTGTAAAAAGATCAGGCCCAAATTCCATCTCTAGATTTACTGTTTGTTAAACTTAGTTTCATATCATGTGTAAGAAGAATATTTTATCCCTGCAGTTAGGTGGTGAGTCACCCATTGAAATTTTTCCTATGCTAATGTATTGGTAACTAGAAGCCAGAGAAAAATTAGGAGACTTTTTATCTCACAGTAACCTATTTATTTGATTTATGTGCTAATAACATACATTAAATCAAGAAAATAGTATCTTAGCTTAGAAAATTCCCAAATTATTACTGGGAGTTACACTGTGGTAGAGGTTGCTGTGTAAAAAGTTTCAAGGACAAAAACCCTGTGTAGGGTCCGGTAAAAATGAATCTTTAAAAATCCTAGGTGTAGAATGTCATATTTTCTATGCTCTGAATACTGCATTATAAATCCTACAAAAACTACAGTAGCTTCTGCATGCTCAAGTGAGAGCTCTGTAAAAATCTTAGCCACAATTGTTGCACCAATTGATCTGTACAAAAAGAACAAGTATCTAACAGCAACAATGAAATATATTTTTCAGAATTAATCTGTTACATAAAATTGGCTGAAAATTTTACAGTAAGCACACCTTTCCTTGATGTGCCTAAATCCAAAATTTCATGACCAGAAACTATCCCTTGTAGTAATGACTCTCAAATCGTAATCAAGTGCTATTTCCACGACTTAAACTTGTGCACTCATGTAGAATCGACGACTCTCGCCGACGGAACCTACGAGCTGGTGCCCGCGTCCGAGAGTGAGCAGCGTGAAGCTCAAGCAAATCTAACTGAAGCTTTTGAAGACCCGAGCCCAAGTTCGGAAGATCCCCAAGCGAACTGCGAAGGCAAGCCCCGGAGCATAAACCATTCTTTCCGAAATTATGCAACTCATTACTCTTTGCTTGTGCATTAAGTTTATAGGAGTTGGATGAAAACTTAGTTGCATGATGTCAGGAACCCTTGCTTGGAAAACTAGATGTAAGGTTCGATAGAATGCTGTGCTAATAGGACTCCGGTAAAAGTCGAGTGATTTCCTGTCACTCGCGAGAAAATAGGAGTTGAATGACTACTACACGCTGCAATCATAAGGACACGGACGGGTCATGTAAGATGGTTACGATTGAGGCCCGTCTGTCTAGTGAAAAATGCTAAGGCCGCAGGGTGTGGTAGTGATGGTTAAGTCTTTGAACGTACTAAACACATGCCGAGATTATGGGAATCGGTAAGCTTAAGTACCTGATTGGCCCGGCAAGGGGACGGCATCCTACCCTTTGAACTTCGGTCCCATGTGCATATGGCGAGTGCAGAGAGTGGTCACGACCCGGCGCCGAACCGTGGCGTGGAGCTCTTGTACTCTCGGAGGGTAGCCCCGATCCACGACCCGGAAAGAAAGGGGAAAAGTTGCACGTGTGACTCTAGGGAGTAACCACGTGACGTGTGTTTGGGTTT
This sequence comes from Panicum miliaceum, assembly GCA_032594955.1. Classification (NCBI taxonomy): domain Eukaryota; kingdom Viridiplantae; phylum Streptophyta; class Magnoliopsida; order Poales; family Poaceae; genus Panicum; species Panicum miliaceum. The sequence continues at coordinate 18,208,185 of CM064068.1, forward strand.
CCCTTGCAAGGTTAAGAAATTCGATTCGAATCGTCCGTTTCTCACGGCTATTGAGACTGCTTAACCATTTTTACCCACAGAGTAAGAAGAGGAACAATGATGATGAATGAACTGGTTGGATGGAAAACTTAATGCTTCACCATGTATGCATTAGATAGCTGCTTACCTAGACTGGCTAACGAAACTAGAATCTTGAGCTAAAAGTTGAAAGTAAGGACCCACTTGTAGATGCTTTTTCGGCAAACAAACCCCTGAGCCAAAAAGCCTTGCATGTCTAGAGTCGGTGGAGTAGTTCCCACTACACGGGTAAGACTTGCTGAGTATTAGTATACTCAGTCTTGCTTGTGACTCGTTTTCAGGTGAGACCTTCGAAGACATGATTGCTAGCTTGACTTGGCCCTGCACTCTTCCCCCTGGTTGGTCGGTGGAATGGGATGCGCCCCCGTCCAACGGAGATAAGGCCGAGTGATGTCTCGTACGGGCTTCATCGAGACATCCTGTATCGTCGAGTAGTTTTCGTTGTTTATTTCCGCTGCAATTTAACTCTGAAGAACTTATTTATGTTAATTGAAGTACCTGTTTTCTAAACTCAGAACTTGGTCTGTAATATTTACTTATGTTAATATCGTAATATTGCTGGAATGTGGTGTTCTCTGGGCTCATCGTCGCATGAGCATTTGTATGTACGGCGCTCGATCCGTTCACCGTGGTTGTATCGGGAGGTTATACCCGACAGACCAGTGGATTACTCCGTTTGAAGTGTAAGGTTAACCGAGGATGCCTTAATGGTGATGGTTAATACACTTGAGCCGGATTAATTCAGGTGGTTCTGCCACAATACGACCCGGGAGAATCTGCTTAGCTCCTGTTCGGGTTATCGCCCTGGTGCGGTTCGCGCGGCGTGCCAGTCAATCTGACCTGTTGATTGACAAGGAAAAAGAGTATTAAATTCCAGGCGCGTCGATCGGCTGGATTTCCAATCTGTCCTGAGGAGCGCGTCGGCGGCAAATCGGCCGAATTGCTGTAGAGATGATCGGCTATGGGTCAGCCGATGATCGTATAGTAATTGTAAAGAGAACTGCTAGAGCGATCTAAACAATTACTATAGAAGCAACACTTGAAACAGATCTAATCGGGTGTATGATGATAAATCGAAGGAGAACAATGACGAAGCCGATTACTCTGATCTCAAGCTGGATAACTGGTGATAATACTAGAATAACAGGTAAAACTTGCAATTCTAGTAAATATCGATAACTGGTGAATAAATCCAAACGAAACCACAGCGATGCGCCCGTAGTTAAAGCTCGGATATTACTCGGTAAGCGGAACCTACCAATTGGCCGGAGATCAAGTTGATGCAGCCCTGCCAATCCGTACGAACTCGTGGAAGAAGAAAATATTGGCGAAGTCGCCGACTTGAAAGTAAAGTACTGGTAAAAAGTAGAAGTATTTTGTTGATTGATGTGTTGATATCTCGCAAAGCCCTAGCGACTCCTATTTATACCCTGAAACTAGGACTCCTGGTCGATTACGACTTGTTACAACCTTATTTAAAATAGGAAAACTACTATATCTATAAGAACTTTCAAAGGAAACGGACTCCCGCAGAATCTTCCGCCGCCGTTCCCTAATCCAATCAGGATTCTCTTCAATTGCTCCTTGACCGATTTGACGTGCCCTGTTGACCAGCTTTTGACCAAGATCTTCTGGAATAATCCCATCCTGTTGGCATAGGCAGCGCTACCAATCGGCCGATTTTCAACTGCTACCTCAATCGGCCGATTCCTCACTGTAGCTTTCAGATCTGCTGCACCGGCCAATCTTCTCCTCCTGACGCCGATTCAACACGTGTCAAAATCGGGCGTCAACACATGCCCCCCAGTTTCGGAGAAAAATATAACTTTTTCTTCGAAACTCTTTCTTTAATCTTTCCCTCTAAGCTTCCCAATTGTGACAGGAGTAAACCTCAGAGTCAATTGCGTTACCTTTTCCTCTGCATCTGATCCTTTCTCTAGAATCAGCTCCACGACATGGAATCCGGTAACAAGACAAACATCATGTTGGCGTGTAGACTCAAACTTTGACCATCTCCCCTGGCAGCTTTACATTTACTGATGCCTTTACTCCGACGGTACACATCTTGCCAACCCTTTGTCTCTTCCTTTCTATAAATATGACTCTTCGTACTATTTCCAAAAATGCTCATCTTGCTCGTCTTCTTTTCCTTCTGAACCCCGACCCTCGCCGTCGTCGGTCAAACATTAAAATGTCTTCTCGATCCTCCTCTTCCGTTAACCAGGTATCAATTTTCTCTCCATCCCTTCCTGAAATATCTTACTTTGTTCCAACATGTTTGTCTGTTCTTTCTTTCAGCCGAACCATCTTAACCCTGGTTTGGAAAAAGCGATCGAAATCGTGCATTCAGACAAACCATTGTCGCAAGCTGATATAGATCTGATAAGAGCTCATTCTGAAGAACTCAAAGATCATGCTCCTGCCAATATCCGACCAATCTTGGATTATATGGGTCTCGTCTGCTTTGAACAAATGCCAACCTCTGACGAGAGTTCTTCATCTTCACATCGACTTGCTGAAGCTAAGACTGAAGTCGCCATGAAAGATTTGGAAGAGGAGAAGGCCCGCCTGCTGAAAGAACTCTGCAACCAAGCTGAAACTGGAGCCACTGCAAAGGACTTGAAAGATGAAAGGCTCACCCTCATGATAAGACTAGGTCGCGTCGAAAGAGAAATCCAACGTAGGCGTAATCAGTAGTATTTTTATTCTAAGGGCGACTTATACCATGTCGGCCATGTAATCTGTGATTTCCATTCAATAATGAATCCCAATGTTCCCTTCACCAGATGTGTAACCAGAAAACCGACGAGAAATCGTCCATGTTACCTTGATATATCCTGCTGTAAGTTATGCATCTACCCAAATGCTTGGATAGTACCTCTTCAGATATCGTCCATTTAGACCTCTTGGGAATTCCTCCCCTTCTATTGTCTCCAGAATGTATGCATTTCCAGGAGCACATCGGCCGATTCTATACGGCCCTTCCCAAGTGGGTGACCATTTACCGAATTTGGGATCCTTAGATCCTATCAGCAGCACCAGCTTCCATACCAGATCTCCCTGAGAGAACTGTTTGACTTTGACCTTTTTGTCATACCATCTGGCCACCCTTTTCTTGTTCTCTTCTATGCTAATCACGGCTCTTAACCGCAAACCCGCCGAATCGTCAAGTTCATCTTTCATGAGAAAGGAATAGTCATCGGCCGTTAACTGATCCTGTAGCGATATGCGTCTTGACCCTGTCCTTATCTCCCATGGTAAGACCGCTTCATGACCATAAACCAAATGATAAGGGGATATTTTAGTGGTCCCATGACAAGCCATCCTGTACGCCCATAAAGATTCAGCCAAAGACATATGCCACTTCTTGGGTTGCTCTTCTATCTTCCTCTTGATTAGCTTGATTATCCCCTTGTTAGACGATTCTGCTTGGCCATTGGCTTGAGCATAGTATGGAGAAGAATTTAATAATTTAATTCCCATATCGGCGGCGAACTCTCCGAATTCTCCAGAAGTGAACATTGTCCCTTGATCAGTTGTGATGGTTTGAGGAATACCAAATCGATATATAATATGGCTTTTAACAAACTCAATCATATCGGCCGATGTCACGTTCCTTAAAGGAACTGCCTCCACCCACTTGGTAAAATAATCTGTAGCCACCAATATGAACTTATGCCCTTTGCTAGATGGAGGATGAATCTGTCAGATGAGATCTATTCCCCAACCTCTGAACGGCCACGGCTTAATTATTGGATTCATAGCCGATGCTGGTGCGCGCTGCACATTGCCAAACCTTTGACAGTCTTGGAATCCTTTGTAATACTTGAAACAATCTTCAAGGATGGTCGGCCAGTAATATCCATTGTTCCTGATCATCCATTTCATTTTGTGAGCCGATTGATGAGCCCCACACACGCCCTCATGGATTTCTCCCATCAGAACCTTTGCCTCTTCTGTTCCCAAGCATTTGAGAAGAACTCCATCAATCGTCCGAAAAAATAAGTCATCCTCAGGCAACACATACTTTGTAGCCTGAAAACGTGTTCGCTGATCCACCTTTTGGGATGGATTTTTCAAGTAATCGGCGATCTCCTTCCGCCAGTCATCGGCCGCGAGTTCTAGCGTCATCGCTCCCTGAATCGGCCGATACCCAGAAGCATGCTGAGCCAGTCTGTTGGCTTCTTCATTATAATTCCTGGGGATATGCTCAATTATTGCAGATTTGAATTCTTTCAAAAGTTGAAGACAATCCTCATAATAAATCCTCAGGATGTCATCCTTGCACTCAGATCGTCCTGTTAACTGATCCACAATGAGCATGGAGTCCCCAAAGATCTCGACTGCATCAGCTCTGACTTCCCTTAATAATTGGATACCTTTCATAACAGCTCGATATTCCGCCTGGTAATTAGTTGCAGAGGCTTCTATCGGCAGAGAGAAATCATAAGTTGCCCCCCGAGGCGACACAAGAACGACGCCGATTCCTGATCCGACCCCACACGAAGAACCATCAAAATATAGAGTCCATGGAACTGGTTCAACGGTGGCAATTTCTGGTCCACAATGCTGAACTACGAAATCGGCCATCACTTGACCTTTGACGGCTTTGGCCGATTCGTACCTTAGATCGAATTCTGACAAAGCCAGGATCCATTTTCCAATCCGCCCCTTCAAAATCGGCAACGATAGCATATACTTCACCACATCGTCTTTGCACACGACTATGCATTCTGCCGATAGCAAATAGTGCCTGAGCTTAGTACACGAAAAGTATAAGCACAAGCATAATCGCTCCACCGAGGAATATCTTGTTTCGGTGTCTAAAAGTCTTCTGCTGACGTAGTATACCACTCGTTCTTTCCCTTCAAACTCTTGTACCAATGCTGACCCAATAGCTTGCTCGTCAGCCGATAAATATAACTTGAACGGCTTACCAGGCTGTGGCGGGGCTAACACCGGAGGTGAAACCAGATACTGCTTGATATTCTCCAGTGCCTTGCGTTGCTCTTCTCCCCATGTGAATTCTTGGTCGGGCTTTAATTTCAACAGAGGGGTAAAGGCCTGAATACGTCCCGATAGATTGGATATGAATCTTCTGATGAAATTGACCTTGCCGATGAGGGACTGCAGTTCAGTTTTATTTTGTGGGGCCACTACTTTGTTGATGGCGTCTATAGTCTTGCGGCTGACTTCTATCCCACGCTCATGGACCATAAATCCCAAGAATTGTCCGGCCGATACACCTAACGCACACTTGTTTGGGTTCATCTTCAGCCCATGTTTCCTTGTGCACTCCAGCACTTCCTGTAAATCGGCCAGATGATCCTGGTGACCTTTTGACTTGACCACGACGTCATCTATATAAATTTCCACCGATGAACCAATGAGTTTGTGGAAGATGTAGTTCATGGCCCGTTGATAAATAGCGCCGGTGTTTTTCAAGCCAAAAGTCATAACCACCCATTCAAATAAACCAAGATGGCCTGGGCACCTAAAAGCCGTTTTCGAAATATCTTCCTCGGCCATTAATATCTGATTGTATCCGGCATTCCCATCCATGAAGCTTATGACTTTATGGCCTGCGGTAGCATCCACCAAGATATCGGCCGTTGGCATTGGATAACCATCCATTGGCGTAGCCTGATTTAAGTTCCTAAAATCGATGCACACACGCAATTTCCATTCTTTTTGTACACAGGCACAATGTTAGAAATCCATTTGGCGTAGCGGCACTGTCGAATAAATCCTGCCTCAACCAACTTTGTAATCTTGGCCTTTATGTCAGGTAGAATCTTGGGGTTACACCGCCGTGCAGGTTGCTGATACGGCCGATATCCTAATTTTATAGGTAACCGGTGTTCAATAATAGACCGGTCTAGTCCTGGCATCTCGTGGTATTCCCAAGCAAAGCAATCCCTGAACTCTTTCAATAACCTTATCAATTTACCTTTGTATTCAGAATCCAAATTGGCACTAATGTACGTCGGCCTTGATTTGCTGCTATCTCCCAAGTCTACCATCTCTAATAAATCGGCCGACGTGAACCCATGCCCCAGCTTCCCCTCTTCTCGGACGAGCTGATCCATTTATTCTGAATCTTCAGAGCCGACTGCTTGGATCGGCTGCAGACCGAAATCGGACACTTTCAGGAAGTCAGTGTCCCAAGTCCTGCCAGATATACACTTGACGTGCTCACAGCTCCACTGTTGTGTGTCGGCCGCTGCAACGCTGTAGACGAAATCGGCAGCGACTATCTCTGTACTGTCGCCGACCCATTGTACAAGGCATTGATGCATAGTAGATGGGACACAGCAATTTGCGTGTATCCAGTCGCGACCAAGTAGCATATATAGGACCCCTTGCCATTAATGATGAAGAAAGTAGTAGGGAGGGTCTTACTGCCGATGGTGAGGTCGACGCAGAATGCTCCGCGGGCGGGTGACACGTTGCCTTCGAAATCCTTCAGCATCATGTCCGTCTTGGTGAGGTCGTCATCGCCCTTGCCCAGCTTGCGGAACATGGCATACGGCATGATGTTGACTGCCGCGCCTCCATCTACCAGTAGTCTGGTGATGGGTCTTCCGTTGACATAACCCTTGAGAAACAGCGCTTTGAGATGCTGTCGTTTTTCTTCTTCTGGTTTCTCAAACGTAGCCGTCATCGGCTCTAATACCAGTTGTGCCATTTGCTCTTCTTCTGTTTTTGTCACTTTATCCCGATCGCTTGGCGCCATGAACTCCATCGGCAGTATGAATACCATATCAATTTCGGCTGCCGATTCTTGGTTGTTTGCTTCCTGATCGTTCTTCTTTGGGCGCCAAATTCGAGATTTCACATTCCTTCTCTCTGGCACCTGTCTCCGTTCTTCTTCTTGATGCTCCCACTGGCGTAGGCGCTGGATCCTTCGCTTTTGGGATCTGGATAGGCCATCAGGACACCACCTGGGATTCACTGGTTTGGCCGATGATCTGGCGTGTTCCCAATCTGGTTCCCTTCCTAGGGGATCTTCATCTGACACCCTATCATCGACCATCTCTTCCAGCCGATCGTGCGCGCTGATCCTACTCCCCAGTCCATCTTGCTGGCCGATCTTGCTTTTTGACCTGTTGCACTGGTCAACTCTGCCCCCCAGCCAATCATGTACTGAAACGCGCCGTTCTTCGCGCCGATTTCTGTTGATCGGCTCTGATCCTCTGTCCCTAGAGTGTGGCCTCGGGCGATTGTTGCGGCTTGACCCATTACACTCCGGAAAGTTATCGGCAGATGGCAACCTGATATCGTTCTCCCAGAAGTGGATGAAGAACGGACATTGCCAGTGATCTTCATGCCGACGTATCATCTCTTCCTGGTATTGTGCTTGTTCTTGCTGCTGCCGATATTTATTCAGTAAGAATCGGGAGGTGACAGGCCTGCGTGGTCGTTCTGGCCCTCGCCTATTTCTTCTGATTTCCTCCGTCGAGATCTGCCTCCTGGGGTCGACAGCGCCGCCTCTTCTCGCCGATTCTGACGTCAGCACCTTGGTTTGACTTGAGGTTCCTTCAGCGTTAACCGTGTTGGCCGGGACGGGATGCTGATCTATGTTCATCGGCTTTGCCGATTGGTTTAGAGTTTCAAACTTGAGCCGCCCCTGTTCAATGGCCGATTGTATCTGCTGGCGGAAGACTTTACACTCATTTGTGTCGTGAGAAGTAGCGTTGTGCCACTTGCAGTATTTCATCTTCTTAAGTTGATCGGCCGTAGGGATGGTGTGATGTTGCGACAGCTTAATCTGCCCCTCCTGAAGCAATTGATCAAAAATTTTATCAGCCTTTGACGTGTCAAAGCCGAATGTCTCTGGCTCCTTCTTGCCAAAGGGGCAGGATATCGGTTTTTTCCCTTTTACCCATTCTGCCAGGCCGATTTCTTCCTCTTCATCGGATTCAGATCCCTCCAAGTATGCCACCTTCTTCTGGAAGCTCCTCCGCTGTTCAAACGGTCGGACCTCCTGCCCTGACAATCGGTGGACGATTTGACTCAGGCTTTCAAATTCTTGGGCAGCATATCTCTCTTTGATTTGTGGCAAGAGACCTTGGAAAGCGATATCGGCCAACTGCGCATCGGTCAGAGCCAGACTGTAGCACTTGTTCTTGATCTCTCTGAACCTCTGTATGTACCCTATCACTGGTTCATCGCTCCTCTGTCTGAGGCTGGTCAAATCCGAAATCTTCATCTCGTGTACTCCTGCATAGAAGTACTTGTGGAATTGTTTCTCCAGATCGGCCCAAGTGACGATAGAATTTGGCGGTAAAGTGGTGAACCACTGGAAGGCCGACCCGGACAGAGATGATGAAAATAAACGCACCCTCAGAACATCTTGCGTGGCAGCTTCTCCGCACTGGATGATGAATCTGTTAATGTGCTCCACCGTGGATGTGTCGTCCGTCCCTGAGAACTTGGTGAAATTAGGAACTTTGTAGCGGTGTAGGAACGGCAACGAATCATAGGCCGGTGGATACGGCGTCTTGTAAGTATAAGTCTGAACTTTCGGCTTCAGTCCAAACTGATCCTGGATTACTTCTGCTATTCTTGCCGTCCAGTCCACCTGCTGCTGATGGACAGCTGTTCGCGGCGCGGGCATGTGTTGAAGGGCTGGTACGGCCGGGTGATGAATCGGCGAACTTTGCTGAGCGGCCGATGGTTGATGGCGAAACAAGTCCGCACCCCCTTCGTACGTCATTGCTGGCACCGTGCCTCTGGATGCTTCTACAGTGCTTGCCCCCCTGCCGATTTCTGGTAAAATCGGCTGATACTGAGAGACCGTTGGCCGGGCGGCCAATTGGTATGGCATCTGAAACGGATAAGTGCCATGCCCGTTCGCTAGCTCGGGAAAATACGTCACGGCTGACGTCCCCCAAGGCACTGAGCTCGTAGGTAGTGTTTGCACAGAAGCCATCTGAACGGGTTGAAACGGCGCTCGCGATGGGAGACATGGTGCACCACTGTATCTTGGAGACGCCGGAAGTGGTGGAGAGCTGTATCCCTCGCGCTGCGTCAATATCGGCTGAGAAGCCGATTGGGATGTGTACGGTAAGTTTCTGGCCGGCAGAGTAGTTGGAGGGGCATATACCGGTCCCTGATAACCTTGAACGGCTCCGCTGGCCAGAGAGTTGACGACGACGTTGTACACCGTGTTGCTCATCACCGAGGATTGGTCAATGAATGCTTGATACACGGACTGTTGAATCATCTCTGACATCTTGCCCGAGTCTTCAGCAATGGTGATGTGGCGAGGTGCTGGAATAGGAGCCTTCTTAACTTCTTCCCCGCTTCTGGTACGACTGAACGACTGGAGGTACATCTTCTTGTAATCTTCTAGATGTTTGGCCAATTCCTCCCTCTGGTCGTCCTTGAGATCAGCTTCTGTGACCCCAATGATGTTGCTGTCAGAGATTTCCGCGTTGTTCGACATATCAGATCTTGGATGGTCCCACTGGGCATGCCAAAAGTGTGTTGGCGCTAAAATCGGCCGGATAGGAATCGGCCGATGGGTCTTCAGCGTTGGACACACGACCCGGGAGAATCTGCTTAGCTCCTGTTCGGGTTATCGCCCTGGTGCGGTTCGCGCGGCGTGCCAGTCAATCTGACCTGTTGATTGACAAGGAAAAAGAGTATTAAATTCCAGGCGTGTCGATCGGCTGGATTTCCGATCTGTCCTGAGGAGCGTGTCGGCGGCAAATCGGCCGAATTGCTGTAGAGATGATCGGCTATGGGTCAGCCGATGATCGTATAGTAATTGTAAAGAGAACTGCTAGAGCGATCTAAACAATTACTATAGAAGCAACACTTGAAACAGATCTAATCGGCTGTTGTGACAACCCTGGTAAAAATTTCATTTCTAAAATCAGTATCATTAGCCTAACCCTATGCTTAAACCAACTAATAAAAGGGTGGAAAGAATTAGAACGAATTCAGTTGGAATCAAAATTTAAATTGAGCACATTTGGTTACTTTTGAACTTTTAAATTTAACTTTCAGACCATAAGCCAAATGAGATTTTGCCTGAAACCAAAGTTGTAGAACTTTTTATTCTGAACAACTTTTGTGTTCAAAAGTTTTTGAAATTCAAATCAGAAAGAGGAGAAAACGCCCTGTTTGCACCCAGCCCCCTGAAGTTTTCCAAATTCTCGCATTCAGGCCCTCGCACCCCCCCCCCCCCTCTCTCTCCTCTCCGCCCGACCGCCGCGCGCCAGGTGGCCGGCGACGCCTGACCGGCGCGAGGCGCCAGGCCAGTGGCCACCGCGCCACCCCGCCACGGCCGGCTTTGCCCCCTCCCCACGCCGCGCGGCCCAGTGAGCGCCCGCGCGTGCACGCCTCAGCCGCGCCCAGCCTCGCCGCCCGCCGCGCCAAGTCACCGCGCCCCGCCGTGCCGCCCCGGCTCCCGCGCCCCGCCCGTCACTGCGTCCGCCCTCCGCCTGAGCCGCTGCAGCTGCTGCTCCACCACTCCACGCCCAGCGCTATCCCCTCGCGCCCACGCCATATCTCCGGCCGCCAGTCACCCGCGCCCGCACGCCGCACGCCGCGCCGACGTTCCGCTGCCGCCCTCCGTGCCCAGTGTGCACCGGGCCGTGCCCCAGCCCCGCGCGTTGCCCAGGCCCCTCCGCACCCCCTCCTGCCCCTATAAAAGCCGAGCCCCGACCGCCCGCGCGAGCCCCCGCACCCAGAACGCACTCGCCGCCGCCATTGCCGCCACCGAGCGCCGCCCGCCATGGACAGCCCTCCACCGCCGCCCACCGCCCAAACTGAAGCTTCAGCCAACACTACATCATCCCCCTGAAGCTCGCCGACCCACCCAACGCCGCCCAGAACCGCCGGAGCGCCGCCGCCCGCCCTGCCGCCGCCGCCGCCGCCCCTGCTCGCCGTGGACAGCGCGACCCCGACCTCCTCCGTCCAAGCCAAGCCCCTGAGCAGCTTCCCCACGCGCCGCTGAAGCTTGCTGACCGGACCAGGCCGCCCCAAGCCTGTGACGACCCTGGTTTTTGCAATTCCAAAAATAATCAATGACATTAGCCTAACTCCATGTTTTAAACCAACTAATGAGAGGGTGGAAAGAATTAAAACGGGTACAGTTGGAATTCAAATTTAATTTGGGCACATTTGGACACATTTGAAACTTTTAAAAATAACTTTAAAACCATAAGCCAAATGAAATTTTGCCTGAAACCAAAGTTGTAGAACTTTTTATTTTGAGCAACTTTCGTGTTCAAAAGTTTTTGAAATTCAAATCAGAAAGAGGAGAAAACGCCCTGTTTGCACCCAGCCCCCTGAACTTTTTCGAATTTTTGCACTTCGGTCCCTCGTTTCTCCCCCTCTGCTCTGCCGCGCCGCGCGCGCTCGCCCGCCCGCCGCGCGCCAGGTGGCCGGCGTCGCCTGACTGGCGCGAAGCGCCAGGCCAGTGGCCGCCGCACCACCCCGCCACGGCCGGCTTTGCCCCGCCCCGACGCCGCGCGCCCAGTCCCCGCCCGCGCGTGCTGCCGCGCCCAGGCCGCCGCCCGCTCGCCCAGTGGCCGCGCTCCGCCGTGCCACCCCGGCCCCCGCGCCCCGCCAGCTGACGCGCCTGCCCTCCGCCCGAGCCGCTGCAGCAGCTGCTCCCCAATCCGCACGCCGCGCTATCTCCTCGCGCCCACGCCACAATCGCGGCTGCCCAGTCGCCCGCGCCCGCTCGCCGCACGCCGCGCCGGCGTTCTGCCGCCGCCCGCCTCGGCCAGTGCACGCCGCTGCCGTGCTCCGCCCCGCACGCTAACCAGGCCCCTCCTGTCCCTATAAAAGCGCCACCCCGGCCACGCGCGCGAGCCCCCGGCCACCAGAATGCCTCGCCGTCGCCATCGCCGCCGCCGAGCGCCACCCGCCCGTGGACAGCCCACTGCCGCCGCCCACTGCCCAAACTGAGCACCCAGCCACCACTACATCACCTCACCGCAGCTCGCCGACCCACCCAACGCCACCCAGAGCCACCGGAGCGCCGCCGCCCGCGCTGCCGTCGCCGCCGCCGCCCCTGCTCGCCGTGGACAGCACGACTCCGACCCCCTCCGTCCAAGCCGAGCCCCTGAGTAGCTTCTCCACGCGCCACTGAAGCTCACCGACCGGACCACGCCGCCCCAAGCCCGCCGGAGCACCGCCGTCGACGCGAGCCGCGCCGCCGCCGCCTCTGCTCCAACGCCGGCGAGCCCTTCCCGGCCGTCCTCCACCTGAACAACACCCCCACAAGGTAGCCCTCGCACCCCTGAACCTTCACCGACCCCCGCCCCTCGCCGCCGGCGAGCCCCCTCGCCGGAATTTCGGCCGGCCGCCGTACCCGAGCCGCCGAGGACCCAATTGCAAGGATTTAAATCTTTAGAAGGGTCTGAGCGCAAGATTCAAGGACCTAGTTGTACAAGAAAATTTCAAACCTAGATTCAAATTTAGTGAACTTGTAAAATTCGTATAAAATCGTAGAAAATTCAGAAAACTGCAAACTCAACTGTTCTGGAATCCTCAGAACAAACTCTACCACTTTTGTTACAAAAAGTTTCTCAGAATCTCAAAATATTTTGCTCTACATTAAATAGAAGCTTTAATGGACATATTTTATACCCACTGTTCTAGAACAATGCTGACCCTGAATTTTGGGCAGTGAATTAGTTGCTAGATGATTAGGACTGTGTAAAAAGATCAGGCCCAAATTCCATCTCTAGATTTACTGTTTGTTAAACTTAGTTTTATATCATGTGTAAGAAGAATGTTTTATCCCTGCAGTTAGGTGGCAAGTCACCCATTGAAATTTTTTCTATGCTAATGTATTGGTACCTAGAAGCCAGAGAAAAATTAGGAGAATTTGTATCTCACAGTAACCCACTTATTTGATTTATGTTCTAATAACATACAATTAAATCAAGAAAATAGTATCTTAGCTTGGAAAATTCCCAAATTATTACTGGGCGTTACACTGTGGTAGAGGTTGCTGTGTAAAAAGTTTCAGGGACAAAAACCCGGTGAAGGGTCCTGTAAAAATGAATCTTTAAAAAGCCTAGGTGTAGAATGTCATATTTTCTATGCTCTGAATACTGCATAATAAATCCTACAGAAATTACAGTAGCTTCTGCATGCTTAAGTGAAAGCTCTGTAAAAATCTTAGACTCATTTGTTACACCAATTGTTCTGTACAAAAAGAACAAGTATCTAACAGCAACAATGATATATATTTTTCAGAATTAATCTGTTACATAAAATTGGCTGAAAATTTTACAGTAAGCACATCTTTCCTTGATGTGCCTAAATCAAAAATTTCATGACCAGAAACTATCCCTTGTAGTAATGACTCTCAAATCGTAATCAAGTGCTATTTCCATGACTTAAACTTGTGCACTCATGTAGAATCGACGACTCTCGCCGACGGAACCTACGAGCTGGTGCCCGCGTCCGAGAGTGAGCAGCGTGAAGCTCAAGCAAATCTAACTGAAGCTTTTGAAGACCCGAGCCCAAGTTCGGAAGATCCCCAAGCAAACTGCGAAGGCAAGCCCCGGAGCATAACCCATTCTTTCCGAAATTATGCAACTCATTACTCTTCGCTTGTGCATTAAGTTTATAGGAGTTGGATGAAAACTTAGTTGCATGATGTGAGGAACCCTTGCTTGAAAACTAGATGTAAGGTTCGATAGAATGCTGTGCTAATAGGACTCCGGTAAAAGTCGAGTGATTTCCTGTCACTCGCGAGAAAATAGGAGTTGAATGACTACTACACGCTGCAATCATAAGGACACGGACGGGTCATGTAACGATGGTTACGACTGAGGCCCGTCTGTCTAGTGAAAAATGCTAAGGCCGCAGGGTGTGGTAGTGATGGTTAAGTCTTTGAACGTACTAAACACATGCCGAGATTATGGGAATCGGTAAGCTTAAGTACCTGATTGGCCCGGCAAGGGGACGGCATCCTACCCTTTGAACTTCGGTCCCATGTACATATGGCGAGTGCAGAGAGTGGTCACGACCCGGCGCCGAACCGTGGCGTGGGGCTCTTGTACTCTCGGAGGGTAGCCCCGATCCACGACCCGGAAAGAAAGGGGAAAAGTTGCACGTGTGACTCTAGGGAGTAACCACGTGACGTGTGTTTGGGTTTCCCTTGCAAGGTTAAGAAATTCGATTCGAATCGTCCGTTTCTCACGGCTATTGAGACTGCTTAACCATTTTTACCCACAGAGTAAGAAGAGGAACAATGATGATGAATGAACTGGTTGGATGGAAAATTTGATGCTTCACCATGTATGCTTTAGATAGCTGCTTACCTAGACTGGCTAACGAAACTAGAATCTTGAGCTAAAAGTTGAAAGTAAGGACCCACTTGTAGTTGCTTTTCGGCAAAACAAACCCCTGAGCCAAAAAGCCTGGCATGTCTAGAGTCGGTGGAGTAGATTCCACTACTCGGGTAAGTCTTGCTGAGTATTAGTATACTCAGCCTTGCTTGTGACTCGTTTTCAGGTGAGCCCTTCGAAGATATGATTGCTAGCTTGACTTGGCCCTGCACTCTTCCCCCTGGTTGGTCGGTGGAATGGGATGCGCCCCCGTCCAACGGAGATAAGGCCGAGTGATGTCTCGTACGGGCTTCATCGAGACATCCTGTATCGTCGAGTAGTTTCCGTTGTTATTTCCGCTGCAATTTAACTCTGAAGAACTTATTTATGTTAATTGAAGTACTTGTTTTCTAAACTCAGAACTTGGTCTGTAATATTTACTTATGTTAATGTTGTAATATTTGCTGGAATGTGGTGTTCTCTGGGCTCATCGTCGCATGAGCATTTGTATGTACGGCGCTCGATCCGTTCACCGTGGTTGTATCGGGAGGTTATACCCGACAGACCAGTGGATTACTCCGTTTGAAGTGTAAGGTTAACCGAGGATGCCTTAATGGTGATGGTTAATACACTTGAGCCGGATTAATTCAGGTGGTTCTGCCACAGCTGGTATCAGAGCCGTAGCTGGTGCCACGCTGGCAACAGCGGACACCAGAGCCGAAATACATACGCCAGAGAATGCTACAAGCCTTAAAAACTCATTTTACTAAAACTTGACTAGAAGGATGTGTTGCGAAATGCGTTGGTACGTTAAGGATGGTGCCTAGTTCGTAAAGCCCTAAGGGATTATGGGAAAGTTACTAGGTGGCTATCTAACTTCTATATGTATTATCAACTGACTTCCAGCACATTACCTTCTGTCAAAACTTACTTTCATGCACAACCAACCTTAAATTCTGTAACGACGCGCTCGTCGCTAAGGTAAGAAGGTAAGGATCCTCAGCCAACTGAGGGAGCTTGGCCTTCCTGTCGGTGATGCGAACCGAACGCTGCCCTCAAGCAGTGGCTTACTTGAGGTGCTGCCAATATGCCAACTGTTAGTTGGACATATTGGGAGTAGAAGGTTCGGCGCAGGGTATGGCGATCGCTGTTCATACCCCCGTCTCATGACGGTACCCCCGTGAATACGCTATCTCGGTAGCGTATGTTAACGTCGTCTGTACGGCGGAAATTGTACAGATATCATTTCTATAAGTAAACGGTAATGAATACGGACGCTTTCATGAGTGCTGGCATGAAAGGTTCATGATATATATATGCTTGTCAATTTTCTGCAGGTACACTAACCGCGATTACGATAAGTTAAGGGGACGAGTAGAAAGACTCGACTAGCTATTATAGGAGAGCCGTATTGTGTAAGCCACCGAAGTTATCTTCGTAAGACCAAAGCTATTTGGCGATTATTTTATTTTGTGAGGACGAATAGGACGTGCATACATCATAAACATATGTATCTGAAATCAAAAACGCGTTGTATGAGAGTGGTAAGGTTCTTGCATATCTAAGCGTGGTTTGCATAAGGACTATCTAGCGAAACTGTCCGAAATCTGCCGTCACCAAAAAGAGCGATTTTATGGCCTAAGAAAGTGACCATTTCTGATAAAGTTCATATTGAAAGAATTGTTCCAAATTTTGTGTTCTATCTCCTGTTCAAAAATGAAAAATTCTGAACTTATGAATAATAAGAAATAACAGAAACCTTGGAGCGTCAGATTTCTGTCCAGAATAAGCACTTCTGCCTCTTAAATTTTTAGGCCCCCTTCCTGCAGTTTTCTGCAAAAGAGCACAACACGAAACTTGTTCCAAATTCACCCAGGAAGCTTCTGTTAAAATTTGGTAAATTTTGGCTGGGTAGATTTTCCCTGGTGCACGAAACTCTAGCCCTCTGTTCACTGAAAATTCTGGGTAGACAGTAAGGTAAAACCTGAAAAGAAAGACCATCTTAGAGACCCCATTTGCTCTGGAGTTGACTAGGAAAGTTGTTCACAAATACCTTAGGAGTGATCTGGTGAAATTTGAGAATTTTTGGATGAGAACTGAGGGAGTTATGGTTATTTTTGCACACTATACAGAATCTGTCCTTGTGCTGTTCACAATTTTCGCTATCTCACTCCATTTGATCTTTTGTTCAGATGGCCGAGCCTGTTGAGATGATGGTGGATGAGGATGGACGCGTTCACTCGCAGTGTCTCCACTGGGAGGGCTTTCCCTCTATTTTGTGGGATGTGCTACGTACCGCGGGCTATCTAATTCCCCCACGTTACGCCGGACTGGAGTTTGCGGAGAATGGAGTTACCCAGTGCCGTGTCAACGTGACTATCTTTCCGCACCCGCTACACCCGGAGTGGCCCGCCTTGGAGCTTGAGGCTGTTGGTCGCCGTTTGGCCGATACTTGGGAGCTTGCAGCCATGAGGGCGCTCACCACATTTTGTGCGCAGCGTCCCGAGGTTGTCACACTCACTCCCATTGGATTGTTTCCTGCTGCCCAGGACAACGACCCCTTTTGGCTCAACAGGGTGCAGCACGCACAGTATTTGGTAGACTTCCATGCCCAGGAGACTATCCATACCTCCGTACGGTGCATGAGTGCACTCTACCGGCTTCAGACTCTCCAGAGTCAGGCACTCGAGCAGCTCACTGATCTTGCTCAGGCCTACCATATGATGGCAGATACCAGGGATGAGCAGATAAAGGAGCTCAGTCAGGATCTTGAGGACAGAGATGCTCAGATTGGCCAACTTGAGGGCCAAATCCAGGAGCAGGACACTCTCATGGGTGAGAGAGATACCACGATAGCACAGTTGGAGGAGCAGCTCCATGATCTGAACCTTGAGTTGGAGGATGCTAATGAGCACATTCAGTGGCATCATGATCAGAATGACCATCCCCATGAGGACGACATGGAGGAGGATGAGGAGGAGCCACAGGAGATTGATGGTATCTCAGGTATGGATTTCGAGGGTGAGGTACCACAGGCACCTCAGATGGGAGCCCACTCTCCGGCTCACAGCGAGTCGTCCGTCAACGACTTGGATGATTTCTAGAGGACGACCTAGGAGGACTTTTGCACATACTCCTCGATAGGGTAGCCTAACTTTTGGCAAGTGTTGTAATAGGCTAACTAGGAGTTGAGTAACTCTTTTGTGTTGGGTATACCTGAACCATGTGGATACCCACAACATGTAAGGAACGGCGATAAACTTGGGTGATTTCGTTGTAATTTGGTAAACGATGAAATCCACAATCGCTGAGACTTGTCGGAATTTTTACCCATGTCTCCTTACATTTCTTGGCGGAGTGTTGAACACCAAACTTGTGCCAAATTTTGTGATCTAGGTTCTCACAAAAATTCAGCATCATTGGACCTCGCTAGTTTAAGATATAGGCGAAACAGTACCGATCAATCTGCTGAAAAACAGCCAAGACAGTAAGGCAAAGGACAAGCTTTTCGACCACCTTAGCCATAGTTCTAGCACCGAAGTTAAATACCAAAGTGGTGCATTCCTAAATTCTCTGACTGCTGCAAAAGTCTGAAATGTTTTGGATGGACCCACAGCAGGCTATGATTTTTCTCGTAGCAAACAGAGATTCTGTCCATACTTCTAGCTCAGACTTCGGAAGTCTATGACTACACCAATTATTTATGGATCAAGGAAGTAATATGGATCGCGTTGCTAATGGTAACCTTTCACGTTTCAGATGGTTGGATCAACACGTGGCAACCCCGAGGGTTTTGGTGCCGGTGGCAGCCGCTCGCGACAATCGCCACCACCCCCGCCCAGTTTGGTGGAAGTGATGGCCGCTCAAACCGAGCTGCTACGTCAGATTGTGCAAGGGCAACACCAGCAGAGGGGTGGGCACAATGCTCACCAACCACAAGCTGCAGGATACACGGATTTCCTAGGGACCCAGCCTCCATTGTTCCATAAGACAGAGGAACCCCTGGACGCAGATGCATGGATTCGCACCATAGAATCCAAGTTCACACTACTTGTGGCCCCATGCTCAGAAGCCAACAAAGCTCGTTTTGCCGCGCAACAGCTTCGCGGTACCGCTCGTCTGTGGTGGGACCACTATTTTGCGATGCTCCCGGCTGATCATGTGGTCGACTGGGATGAATTCAAGACCGCGTTCCGGGCACATCATATCCCCGAGGGTCTCATGGAGAGAAAGTTGAATGAGTTCCTGGCACTCACCCAAGGCACCCGCACCGTGTTGCAGTACGCCCAGGCGTTCAACAACCTATGCCAGTATGCGGTCTATCACGCGGATACGGATGCCAAGAAGCGTGATCGTTTCCGCCGAGGTCTGAATACCAAGCTCAAGGAACGTCTGAACCTAGCCAGGGCTGACACCTACAACGAGTTGGTCAATATGGCCATTACCCAGGAAGACTGTATCCTGGCACACCGGGCAGAGAAGAAGAGAAAGGCACCCGCAGGACCATCAAGTGCCCAACCACCAAGGTATCGCATCGTGCAAAATACCGCACCTACAGCTCCACCAAAGGCCCCGCAGCCAGGAAGATGGATTGCCAGACCCCCACAGCAGCCAGGCATGGTACGACCCCCGATGCCTCCACAGAATGGTCCGAGGCCCATTCTTCAGCAGTCTCTTCGACCTAGCCCCGCAAATCGCTGTTTCAAATGCGGGAGTTCCAGCCACTTCGCACGCGAATGCCGTCAGCCTGGACAGCCCAACCAAGGTCAAGGATCCAACCCGAGCGCCAAGAACAGGGGCAAGAGACAGACCCTGCAAGTCAAGCAAGGACGGATTAACTTCACCACGCTTGCAGAGCTTCCAGAAGGCGCCCCAGTGATGTCGGGTACATTCTCTATCCATAACAAGCCTGCCGTTATATTATTTGATTCTGGTGCATTGCATAGTTTTATAAGTGCAAAATTCGGTGCAAAAGTAGGCTTGGATGTTTGTCACACAAAAGGGTCATATATGATATCAACACCGGGTGGTAAAATTGCTTCAAACCAAATGGTCAGACAAGTACCAGTCAAATTGGGAAGTAAAACCATCGACACGGACCTTGTCCTTTTACCCCTTGACGGCATGGACATTATTTTGGGAATGAACTGGATGGCTATGCACGGAGTCACACTGGACCTTTCTTCCCGAGCCGTTGAGATAAATTCACCTAGTCACGGAGCCACTACCCTTTACCTACCATTCATAGATTGCACGAATTCCTGTGCTTATAAGATGGAAGGACTTAAGCTAGATGAGATTCTTGTGGTGAACGAGTATGCCGATGTTTTCCCGGATGACTTACCAGGAATGCCACCGGATAGGGATATTGAGTTCGTTATTGAATTACAACCAGGCACTGCACCTATATCCAAAAGACCATATAGGATGCCCCCTAAAGAATTGGCCGAGCTGAAACTTCAACTCCAAGAACTACTGGACAAAGGTTTTATTCGCCCTAGCACGTCACCTTGGGGATGTCCAGCCCTATTCGTAAAGAAGAAGGATGACAGTTTGAGATTATGTGTGGACTACCGACCTCTCAATGCGGTAACAGTTAAAAATAAATACCCACTTCCTCGCATCGATGTGCTCTTCGATCAATTAGCTGGAGCCAGAGTCTTCTCAAAGATTGATCTTCGTTCGGGATATCATCAGATCAAGATTCGCCCGTGCGATATTCCTAAGACTGCCTTCTCCACACGATATGGACTATATGAATTCTTGGTCATGTCCTTTGGACTCACCAATGCCCCTGCCTACTTCATGTATCTCATGAATTCGGTATTCATGCCCGAACTTGACAAATTCGTCGTAGTGTTCATCGACGACATTCTTATCTATTCAAAGGATGAGGAAGAGCATGCCAAGCACCTTCGCATTGTTCTTCAGCGACTCAGAGACCATCAGCTCTATGCTAAGTTTTCTAAGTGTGAATTCTGGTTGGATACTGTAAAGTTCTTAGGTCACACGATCTCCAGCGAAGGCATAGCTGTTGACCCCAGCAAGGTACAAGAGGTGATGGATTGGAAACCCCCTACCTCTGTTCATCAGATTCGCAGTTTTCTCGGCTTAGCCGGTTACTACCGTCGCTTCATCCCGGATTTCTCTCGAATTGCTAAGCCCATGACGGAACTATTGAAGAAGGAAGTAAAGTTTGTATGGAATGAGAAGTGTGAGGAAGCCTTCCACACTCTCAGAGAGCATCTGACTACTGCACCTGTGTTAGCTCAACCCGATAATACCAAGTCATTCGATGTGTATTGTGACGCATCAGGTACTGGTCTAGGATGTGTGCTTATGCAAGAGAATCGAGTGATTGCATATGCCTCACGAGCCCTTCGGCCCCACGAACAGAATTATCCCACGCATGACCTTGAGCTCGCAGCCGTCATTCACGCTCTGAAGATATGGAGGCACTATCTCATGGGTACACAGTGCAATATCTACACGGATCATAAGAGTCTCAAGTACATCTTCACACAAGCCGATCTGAATATGAGACAACGAAGATGGCTAGAATTAATCAAAGATTATGACCTTGAAGTGCACTATCACCCCGGTAAGGCTAATGTAGTCGCGGATGCACTAAGCCGCAAGTCCCATTGCCATTGCTTATCCATGGAGTCCTACCATGAGACATTATGTGCAGACATGAGGAAGCTTAACTTGGAAATGGTTTCCCAAGGCACTCTAAATCACATCTCAGTTGAGCCCACTCTTCACGACCAAATCGTCATGGCACAACTACATGATGAAGGAATCAAGATCATCAAACAAAAACTCTCTCTAGGTGAGGAGAAGTATAAGTGTTTCCGCCAGGACCATAAGGGAGTTCTATGGTTCGAAAGTCGTATAGTCGTTCCAAAGAATCGTGAACTCCGCAAGCAAATTCTCGATGAGGCACACCTTTCCAAATTCTCTATCCACCCCGGCAGTAGCAAAATGTATCAAGACCTAAGGCAAAACTTCTGGTGGACTAGAATGAAAAGAGAAATTGCTACGTATGTCTCGGAATGTGACACGTGCCAGAGAGTAAAAGCTAGCCACTTGAAGGTAGCCGGTACACTACAACCGTTACCTATACCATCATGGAAATGGGAAGACATAAGTATGGACTTCATCGTTGGACTACCAAACACTTCCCAGAAGCATGATTCCATATGGGTTATCGTTGATAGACTCACGAAGACGGCACATTTTCTTCCGGTACACACCACCTATTCTACCAAGAAATATGCCGAGATTTACCTCGATCGTATTGTTTGCCTGCATGGAATACCTAAGACAATTATTTCCGATCGTGGTCCTCAGTTTGTAGCACGCTTTTGGGAGCAACTGCAAACGTCTCTTGGCACAAAGCTGATTCGCAGCTCAGCATACCATCCTCAGACCGATGGACAAACGGAAAGAGTGAACCAAATTCTGGAAGACATGCTGAGAGCCTGTGTCATTCATTATGACAAGAATTGGGATAAGTGCCTACCCCTGGCAGAGTTCTCATACAACAACAGCTACCAAACGAGTTTGAAAATGGCACCATTTGAGGCCCTGTACGGACGAAGGTGTCGAACCCCTTTGAGCTGGTCACAAACCGGAGAACGTAAAATAATTGGACCCGACCTGGTAATCGAGGCAGAGGAGAAAGTAAAAGTAATACAAGCAAATCTTAAAGCCGCACAAGCCCGACAAAAGAGCTATTCTGACAAAAGGAGAAAGCCTCTAAAGTTCGAAGTTGGCGATCATGTCTATCTTCGAGTTTCACCAACCAAAGGAGTGCGAAGATTTGGGATCAAAGGCAAACTAGCTCCCCGTTATATTGGTCCTTACGAAATCATGGAGAGCTGCGGACCCGTAGCCTACAAATTACGACTGCCCCCTCAGCTCACGGCCACCCATGATGTCTTCCACGTATCTCAACTCAAGAAGTGTGTTCGAGTCCCTACCGAGATTGTGGAACAACAAGAAATAGCGTTGGAACCCGACCTCTCATATGTCGAACACCCAGTTAAGATTTTGGATCAAAAAGAAAGAGAGACCAGGAGGAAAGTGATTAGAATGTATAAAATACAATGGAATCGCCACACGGAAGAAGAGGCCACCTGGGAAACGGAAAGCTACCTGAACCAACATTTCCCTGGGTTTCTTGTCTCAACCACTGGTATGTGCACCCACGCCCACACTAAGAATTACCGAATCTCGGGGCGAGATTCTTGTTAAGGGGGGAAGGCTGTTACGACCCTGGTTTTTGCAATTCCAAAAATAATCAATGACATTAGCCTAACTCCATGTTTTAAACCAACTAATGAGAGGGTGGAAAGAATTAAAACGGGTACAGTTGGAATTCAAATTTAATTTGGGCACATTTGGATACATTTGAAACTTTTAAAAATAACTTTAAAACCATAAGCCAAATGAAATTTTGCCTGAAACCAAAGTTGTAGAACTTTTTATTTTGAGCAACTTTCGTGTTCAAAAGTTTTTGAAATTCAAATCAGAAAGAGGAGAAAACGCCCTGTTTGCACCCAGCCCCCTGAACTTTTTCGAATTTTTGCACTTCGGTCCCTCGTTTCTCCCCCTCTGCTCTGCCGCGCCGCGCGCGCTCGCCCGCCCGCCGCGCGCCAGGTGGCCGGCGTCGCCTGACCGGCGCGAAGCGCCAGGCCAGTGGCCGCCGCACCACCCCGCCACGGCCGGCTTTGCCCCGCCCCGACGCCGCGCGCCCAGTCCCCGCCCGCGCGTGCTGCCGCGCCCAGGCCGCCGCCCGCTCGCCCAGTGGCCGCGCTCCGCCGTGCCGCCCCGGCCCCCGCGCCCCGCCAGCTGACACGCCTGCCCTCCGCCCGAGCCGCTGCAGCAGCTGCTCCCCAATCCGCACGCCGCGCTATCTCCTCGCGCCCACGCCACAATCGCGGCTGCCCAGTCGCCCGCGCCCGCTCGCCGCACGACGCGCCGGCGTTCTGCCGCCGCCCGCCGCGGCCAGTGCACGCCGCTGCCGTGCTCCGCCCCGCACACTAACCAGGCCCCTCCTGTCCCTATAAAAGCGCCACCCGGGCCACGCGCGCGAGCCCCCGGCCACCAGAACGCCTCGCCGTCGCCATCGCCGCCGCCGAGCGCCACCCGCCCGTGGACAGCCCACTACCGCCGCCCACTGCCCAAACTGAGCACCCAGCCACCACTACATCACCTCACCGCAGCTCGCCGACCCACCCAACGCCACCCAGAGCCACCGGAGCGCTGCCGCCCGCGCTGCCGTCGCCGCCGCCGCCCCTGCTCGCCGTGGACAGCACGACTCCGACCCCCTCCGTCCAAGCCGAGCCCCTGAGTAGCTTCCCCACGCGCCACTTAAGCTCACCGACCGGACCACGCCGCCCCAAGCCCGCCGGAGCACCGCCGTCGACGCGAGCCGCGCCGCCGCCGCCTCTGCTCCAACGCCGGCGAGCCCTTCCCGGCCGTCCTCCACCTGAACAACACCCCCACAAGGTAGCCCTCGCACCCCTGAACCTTCCCCGACCCCCGCCCCTCGCCGCCGGCGAGCCCCCTCGCCGGAATTTCGGCCGGCCGCCGTACCCGAGCCGCCGAGGACCCAATTGCAAGGATTTAAATCTTTAGAAGGGTCTGAGCGCAAGATTCAAGGACCTAGTTGTAAAAGAAAATTTCAAACCTAGATTCAAATTCAGTGAACTTGTAAAATTCGTATAAAATCGTAGAAAATTCAGAAAAATGCAAACTTAACTGTTCTGGAACCCTTAGAACAAACTCTACCACTTTTGTTACAAAACATTTCTCAGAATCTCAACATATTTTGCTCTACATTAAATGGAAGCTTTAATGGACTTATTTTGTACCCAATGTTGTAGAACAATGCTGACTCTAAATCTTGGGCAGTGAGTTAGTTGCTTGATGTTTAGGATTGTGTAAAAAGATAAGGCCCAATTTCCATCTCTAGCCTTACTGTTTATTAAACTTAGTTTCATACCATGTTTTAAGTAGAATGTTTTATCCCTGCAGTTAAGTGGTGAATCACCCAATGAAACTTTTTCTATGCTAATGTAATGGTACCTAGAAGCCAGAGAAAAATTGGGAGACTTTTTATCTCTCAGTAACCTATTTATTTGATTTATGCGCTAATAAAATACATTAAATCAAGAAAATAGTATCTTAGCTTGGAAAATTCTCACCTTTTTACTAGGAGACACACTGTGGTAGAGGTTGCTGTGTAAACAGTTCCATGGACAAACACCCTGTGTAGGGTCCTGTAAAAATGAATCCTTGAATAGCCTAGGCGTAGAATGTCATATTTTCTATGCTCTGAATACTGCATGATAAATCCTACAAAAATTACAGAAGCTTCTGCCTTCTTAAGTGAAAGCTCTGTAAAAATCTTAGACTCATTTGTTGCACCAATTGGTCTGTACAAAAAGAACAAGGATCTAACAGCAACTATGCAATATATTTTTCATAATTAATCTGTTGCATAAAATTGGCTGAAAATTTTACAGTAAGCACATCTTTCCCTGATGTGCCTAAATCCAAAAGTTCATGACCAGAAACCATCCATTGTAGTAATTACTCTTAAATCGTATCGATTGCCATTACCACGACTTAAACGTGTGCATTCATGTAGAATCGACGACTCTCGCCGACGGAACTTACGAGCTGGTGGCCGCGTCCGAGAGTGAGCAGCGTGAAGCTCAAGCGAATCTAACTAAAGCTCTTGAAGACCCGAGCCCAAGTTTGGAAGAGCCCCACGCTAACTGTGAAGGCAAGCCCCGGAGCATAACCCATCCCTTTCCTAAATTATGCAACTCACTACTCTTTTGCTTGTGCATTAAGTTTATAGGAGTTGAATGAAAACTTAGTTGCATGACGTTAGGAACCCTTGCTTGAAAACTAGACGTAAGGTTCGATAGAATGGTGTGCTAATAGGACTCCGGTAAAAGTCGAGTGATTTCCTGTCACTCGCGAGAAAATAGGAGTTGAATGTCTACTACACGCTGCAATCATAAGGACACGGACGGGATATGAAACGATGGTTACGATTGAGGCCCGTCTGTCTAGTGAAAAATGCTAAGGCCGCAGGGTCTGGTAGTGATGGTTAGGTCTTTGAACGTACTAAACACATGCCGAGATTATGGGAATCGGTAAGCTTAAGTACCTGATTGGCCCGGCAAGTGGACAGCAACCTATCCTTTGAACTTCGGTCCCATGTGCATATGGCGAGTGCAGAGAGCGGTCACGACCCGGCGCCGAACCGTGGCGTGGGGCTCTTGTACTCTCGGAGGGTAGCCTCGATCCACAACCCGGAAAGAAAGGGGAAAAGTTGCACGTGTGACTCTGGGAGTAACCACGTGACGTGTGTTTAGGTTTCCCTTGCAAGGTTAAGAAATTCGATTCGAATCGTCCGTTTCTCACGGCTATTGAGACTGCTTAACCATTTTTACCCACAGAGTAAGAAGAGTAACAATGATGATGAATGAACTGGTTGGATTTAAATTTAATGCTTCACCATGTATGCTTTTGGATAGCTGCTTATCTAGAATGGTTAACGAAACTAGAATCTTGAGCTAAAATCTGAAAGTAAGGACCCACTTGTAGAAGCTTTTCGGCAAAACAAACCCCTAAGCCAAAAAGCCTTGCATGTCTAGAGTCGGTGGAGTAGATTCCACTATACGGGTAAGTCTTGCTGAGTATTAGTATACTCAGCCTTGCTTGTAACTCGTTTTCAGGTGAGACCTTCGAAGATATGATTGCTAGCTTGACTTGGCCCTGCACTCTTCCCCCTGGTTGGTCGGTGGAATGGGATACGCCCCCGTCCAACGGAGATAATGCCGAGTGATGTCTCGTACGGGCTTCATCGAGACATCCTGTATCGTCGAGTAGCTCCCGTTGTTTATTTCCGCTGCAACTTAAAACTCTGAAGAACTTATTTGTGATCATTGAAGTACTTGATTTCTAAACTCAAAACTTGGTCTGTAATATTTACTTATGCTAATGTTGTAATATTTGCTGGAATGTGGTATTCTCTGGGCTCATCGTCGCATGAGCGTTTGTATGTATGGCGCTCGATCCGATTACCGTGGTTGTATCGGGAGGTTATACCCGACAGACCAGTGGATTACTCCGTTTGAAGTGTAAGGTTAACCGGAATTGCCCTAATGGTGATGGTTAATACACTTGAGCCGGATTAATTCAGGTGGTTCTGCCACAGCTGGTATCAGAGCCGTAGCTGGTGCCACAGCTGGCAACCGCTGGCGCCAGAGCCAAAATACATACGCCAGAGAATGCGACAAGCCTTAAAAACTCGTTTACTAAAACTTGACTAGAAGGATGTGTTGCGAAATACGTTGGTGCGTTAAGGATGGTGCCTAGTTCGTAAAGCCCTAAGGGATTATGGGAAAGTTACTAGGTGGCTATCTAACTTATGAAATATTATCAACTGACTTCCAGCACATTACTTTCTGTCAAAACTTACTTTCATGCACAACCGACCTTAAATTCTGTAACGACGCACTCATCGCTAAGGTAAGAAGGTAAGGATCCTCAGCCAACTGAGAGAGCTTGGCCTTCCTGTCGGTGATGCGAACCGAACGCTGCCCTCAAGCAGTGGCTTACTTGAGGTGCTGCCAATATGCCAACTGTTAGTTGAACATATTGGGAGTAGAAGGTTTGGCGCAGGGTATGGCGATCGCTGTTCATACCCCCGTCTCATGACGGTACCCCCGTGAATACGCTATCTCAATAGCGTATGTTAACGTCGTCTGTACGGCGGAAATTGTACAGATATCGTTTCTATAAGTAAACGGTAATGAATACGGACGCTTTCATGAGTGCTGGCATGAAAGGTTCATGAAATATATATGCTTGTCAATCTTTTGCAGGTACACTAACCGCGCTTACGATAAGTTAAGGAACGATTAGAAAGACTCGACTAGCTATTATAGCGAGAGCCGTATTGTGTATGCCACCGAAACTATCTTCGTAAGACCAAAGCTATTTGGCAATTATTTTACTTTGTGAGGACGAGTAGGACGTGCATGCATCATGACCACATATATCTGAAATCGAAATGCGTTGTACGAGAGTGGTAAGGTTCTTGCGTATCTAAAAGCATGGTTTGCATAAGGACCATCTAGCGAAACTGTCCGAGATCTGCCGTGACCGAAAAAGAGCGATTTATTGACCCAAGAAAATGACCTTTTCTGATAAAGTTCATGTTGAAGAAATTGTTCCAAATTTTGTGTTCTATCTTCTGTTCAAAGACGAAAAATTCTGATCTTATGGATGGTGAGAAATAACAGAAACCTTGGAATGTTAGAATTCTGTCCCGAATAAGCACTTCTGCCCCTTAAATTTTTAGGCCCCCTTTCAGCGGTTTTCTGCAAAAGAGCACAACACGAAACTTGTTCCAAATTTACCCAGGTAGCTGCTGTTAAAATTTGGTAAATTTTGGCTGGGTAGATTTTCCCTGGTGCACGAAAATCTGGCCCTCTGTTCACTGAAAATTCTGGGTAGACAGTAAGGTAAAACCTGAAGAGAAAGACCATCTTAGAGACCTATCTAGCTCTGGAGTTGACTAGCAAAGTTGTTCACAAATACCTTAGGAGTGATCTGGTGAAATTTGAGAATTTTTGGATTAGAACTGTGGAAGTTATGGTTATTTTTGCACCCTATGCAGAATCTGTCCTTGTGCTGTTCACAGTTTTTCGCTATCTCACTCCATTTGATCTTTTGTTCAGATGGCCGAGCCTGTTGCTATGATGGTGGATGAGGATGGACGCATACACTCGCAGTGTCTCCACTGGGAGGGCTTTCCCTCTATTTTGTGGGATGTTCTGCGTACCGCAGGCTATCTAGTTCCCCCACGTTACGCCGGACTGGAGTTTGCAGAAAATGGAGTTACCCAGTGCCGTGTCAACGTGACTATCTTTCCGCACCCGCTACACCCGGAGTGGCCCGCCTTGGAGCTTGAGGCTGTTGGTCGCCGTTTGGCCGATACTTGGGAGCTTGTAGCCATGAGGGCGCTCACCACTTTTTGTGCGCAGCGTCCCGAGGTTGTCACACTCGCTCCCATTGGATTGTTTCCTGCTGCCCAGGACAACGACCCCTTTTGGCTCAACAGGGTGCAGCACGCACAGTACTTGGTAGACTTTCACGCCCAAGAAACTATTCATACCTCCGTGCGGTGCATGAGTGCACTCTACCGGCTTCAGACTCTCCAGAGTCAGGCGCTTGAGCAGCTCACTGATCTTGCTCAGGCCTACCACATGATGGCAGATACCAGGGATGAGCAGATTAAGGAGCTCAGTCAAGATCTTGAGGACAGAGATGCTCAGATTGGCCAACTTGAGGGCCAAATTCAGGAGCAGGACACTCTCATGGGTGACAGAGATGCCACGATAGCACAGTTGGAGGAGCAGCTCCATGATCTGAGCCTTGAGTTGGAGGATGCTAATGAGCACATTCAGTGGCACCATGATCAGAATGACCATCCCCATGAGGAGGACATGGAGGAGGATGAGGAAGAGCCATAGGAGATTGATGGTATCTCCGGTATGGATTTCGAGGGTGAGGTACCACAGGCACCTCAGATGGGAGCTCACTCTCCTGCTCACAGCGAGTCGTCTGTCAACGACTTGGATGATATCTAGATGACGACCTGGGAGGACTTTTGCACATACTCCTCGATAGGGTAGCCTAACTTTTGGCAAGTGTTGTAATAGGCTAACTAGGAGTTGAGTAACTCTTTTGTGTTGGGTACACCTGAACCATGTGGATACCCTCAGCATGTAAGGAACGGCGATAAACTTGGGTGATTTCGTTGTAATTTGGTAAACGATGAAATCCACCATCGCTGAGATTTGTCGAAATTTTTACCCATGTCTCCTTGCATTTCTTGGCTGAGTGTTGAATACCAAACATGTGCTAAATTTTGTGATCTAGGTTCTCACAAAAATTCAGCATCATTGGACCTCGCTAGTTTAAGTTATAGGCGAGACAGTACCGATCAATCTGCTGAAAAACAGCTAAGACAGTAAGGCAAAGGACGAGCCTTTCGACCACCTTAGCTATAGTTCTAGCGCCGAAGTTAAATACCAAAGTGGTGCAATCCTAAATTCTCTGACTACTGCCAAAATATGAGATATTTTGGATGGATCCACAGCAAGCTACGATTTTTCTCGTAGCAAACAGAGATTCTGTCCATACTTCTAGCTGTGAATTCGGAAGTCTATGACCACACCAATTATTTATTAATCGAGGAAGTAATATGGATCGCGTTGCTAATGGTAACCTTTCACGTTTCAGATGGTTGGATCAACCCGTGGCAACCCCGAGGGTTTTGGTGCCGGTGGCAGCCGCTCGCGACAATCGCCACCACCCCCGCCCAGTTTGGTGGAAGTGATGGCCGCTCAAACCGAGCTGCTGCGTCAGATCGTGCATGGACAGCACCAGCAGAGGGGTGGGCACAATGCTCACCGACCCCAAGCTGCTGGATACACGGATTTCCTAGGGACCCAGCCTCCCTTGTTCCATAAGACCGAGGAACCCCTGGACGCAGATGCATGGATTCGCACCATCGAATCCAAGTTCACACTACTTGTGGCCCCATGCTCAGAAGCCAACAAAGCTCGTTTTGCCGCGCAACAGCTTTGCGGTACCGCTCGACTGTGGTGGGACCACTATTCTGCGATGCTCCCGGCTGACCATGTGGTCGACTGGGATGAATTCAAGACCGCATTCCGGGCACATCATATCCCCGAGGGTCTCATGGAGAGGAAGTTGAATGAGTTTCTGGCACTTACCCAGGGCACCCGCACCGTGCTGCAGTACGCCCAGGCGTTCAACAACCTATGCCAGTATGCGGGCTATCACGCTGATACGGATGCCAAGAAGCGTGATCGTTTCCGCCGAGGTCTGAATACCAAGCTCAAGGAACGTCTGAACCTATCCAGGGCTGACACCTACAACGAATTGGTCAATATGGCCATTACCCAGGAAGACTGTATCATGGCACACCGGGCAGAGAAGAAGAGAAAGGCACCCGCTGAACCATCAAGTGCCCAACCACCAAGGTATCGCATCGTGCAAAATGCCGCACCCACAGCTCCACCTAGGGCCCCGCAACCAGGGAGATGGATTGCCAGACCCCCACAGCAGCCAGGCATGGTACGACCCCCGATGCCTCCACAGAATGGTCCGAGGCCCATTCTTCAACAATCTCTCCGACCTAGCCCCGCGAATCGTTGTTTCAAATGCGGGAGTTCTAACCACTTTGCACGAGAATGCCCTCAGTCTGGACCGCCCAACCAAGGTCAGGGATCCAACCCGAACGCCAAGAACAGGGGCAAGAGACAAACCCTGCAAGTCAAGCAAGGATGGATTAACTTCACCACGCTTGCAGAGCTTCCTGAAGGAGCCCAGTGATGTCGGGTACATTCTCTATCCATAACAAGCCTGCAGTTATCTTATTTGATTCTGGTGCATCGCATAGTTTCATAAGTGCAAAATTCGGTGCAAAAGTAGGCTTGGATGTTTGTCACACAAAAGGGTCTTATATGATATCAACACCGGGTGGTAAAATTGCCTCGAATCAAATGATCAGACAAGTACCAGTCAAGTTGGGTAGTAAAACTATCAACACAAACTTGATTCTTTTACCCCTTGACGGCATGGATCTTATTTTGGGCATGAATTGGATGGTTTTGCACAAAGTCACACTAGACCCCTCATCCAGAGTTGTGGAGATAAATTCACCTAGTCACGGAGCCACTACCCTTTTCCTACCATTCCTGGATTGCACGAATTCCTGTGCTTACAAGATGGAAGGACTTAAGCTAGAGGATATTTCCGTGGTAAATGAGTATGCCGACGTTTTTCCGGATGACTTACCAGGAATGCCACCAGATAGGGATATAGAGTTCATCATCGAACTACAACCAGGCACTGCACCTATATCCAAAAGGCCATATAGGATGCCCCCTAAAGAATTGGCAGAACTGAAAATTCAACTCCAAGAACTACTGGACAAAGGTTTCATTCGCCCTAGCGCATCACCTTGGGGATGTCCAGCCCTATTCGTAAAGAAGAAGGATGACAGTTTGAGATTATGTGTGGACTACCGACCTCTCAATGCGGTAACAGTTAAAAATAAATACCCCCTTCCTCGCATCGATGTACTCTTCGATCAATTAGCTAGAGCCAGAGTCTTCTCAAAGATTGATCTTCGTTCGGGATATCATCAAATCAAGATTCGCCCCTGCGATATTCCTAAGACTGCCTTCTCCACACGATATGGACTATATGAATTCTTGGTCATGTCCTTTGGACTCACCAATGCCCCTGCCTAATTCATGTATCTCATGAATTCGGTATTCATGCCCGAACTGGACAAATTCGTCGTAGTGTTCATCGATGACATCCTTATCTATTCCAAGGATGAGGAAGAGCATGCCAAGCACCTTCATATTGTTCTTCAGCGACTCAGAGACCATCAGCTCTATGCTAAGTTTTCTAAGTGTGAGTTTTGGTTGGATACTGTAAAGTTCTTAGGTCACACAATCTCCAGCGAAGGCATAGCTGTTGACCCTAGCAAGGTACAAGAGGTGATGGATTGGAAACCCCCTACCTCTGTTCATCAGATTCGCAGTTTTCTCGGCTTAGCCGGTTACTACCGTCGCTTCATCCCGGATTTCTCTCGGATTGCTAAACCCATGACTGAACTGTTAAAGAAGGAAGTGAAGTTTGTATGGGATGAGAAATGTGAAGAAGCTTTCCACACTCTCAGAGAGCATCTGACTACTGGACCTGTGTTAGCTCAGCCCGATAATACCAAGTCGTTCGTTGTGTATTGTGACGCATCGGGTACTGGTCTAGGATGTGTGCTTATGCAAGAGAATCGAGTGATTGCATATGCCTCACGAGGCCTTCGGCCCCATGAGCAGAATTATCCCACTCATGATCTTGAGCTTGCAGCTGTCATTCACGCCCTGAAAATATGGAGGCACTATCTCATGGGTACACAATGCAATATCTACACGGATCATAAGAGTCTCAAGTATATCTTTACCCAAGCCGATCTGAATATGAGACAACGGAGATGGCTAGAATTAATCAAGGATTATGACCTTGAAGTGCACTATCACCCCGGTAAGGCTAATGTAGTCGCGGATGCACTAAGCCGCAAGTCCCATTGCCATTGCTTATCCATGGAGTCCTACCATGAGACATTGTGTGCAGAAATGAGGAAGCTTAACATGGAAATGGTTTCCCAAGGCACTCTAAATCACATCTCAGTTGAGCCCACTCTTCACGACCAAATCGTCATGGCACAACTACATGATGAAGGAATTAAGATCATCAAACAAAAACTCTCTCTAGGTGAGGAGAAGTATAAATGTTTCCGCCAGGACCATAAGGGAGTCCTATGGTTCGAAAGTCGTATAGTCGTTCCGAAGAATCGTGAACACCGCAAGCAAATTCTGGATGAGGCACACCTTTCCAAATTCTCTATCCACCCCGGCAGTAGCAAAATGTATCAAGACCTAAGGAAAAACTTCTGGTGGACTAGAATGAAAAGAGAAATTGCTACGTATGTCTCAGAATGTGACACGTGCCAGAGAGTGAAAGCTAGCCACTTGAAGGTAGCCGGTACACTTCAACCGTTACCTATACCATCCTGGAAATGGGAAGACATAAGTATGGACTTCATCGTTGGACTACCAAACACTTCCCAGAAACATGATTCCATATGGGTTATCGTGGATCGACTCACGAAGACAGCATATTTTCTTCCGGTACACACCACCTATTCTACCAAGAAATATGCCGAGATTTACCTCGATCGTATTGTTTGCCTGCATGGAATACCTAAGACAATTATTTCCGATCGTGGTCCTCAGTTTGTAGCGCGCTTTTGGGAACAACTGCAAACGTCTCTTGGCACTAAACTGATTCGCAGCTCAGCATACCATCCTCAGACTGATGGACAAACGGAAAGAGTAAACCAAATCCTTGAAGACATGCTGAGAGCTTGCGTCATCCACTATGACAAGAATTGGGACAAATGCCTACCCCTAGAAGAGTTCTCGTACAACAACAGCTATCAAACGAGTTTGAAAATGGCACCATTTGAGGCACTGTACGGACGAAGGTGTCGAACTCCTTTGAGCTGGTCACAAACCGGAGACGTAAAATAATTGGACCCGACCTGGTAATCGAGGCAGAGGAGAAAGTAAAGGTAATACAAGCAAATCTTAAAGCCGCACAAGCCCGACAAAAGAGCTATTCTGACAAAAGGAGAAAGCCCCTAAAATTCGAAGTTGGCGATCATGTCTATCTTCGGGTTTCACCAACCAAGGGAGTGCGAAGGTTTGGAATCAAAGGCAAACTAGCTCCCCGTTATGTTGGTCCTTACGAAATCATTGAGAGCTGCGGACCCGTAGCCTACAGATTACGACTGCCCCCTCAGCTCACGGCCACTCATGATGTCTTCCACGTATCTCAACTCAAGATGTGTATTCGAGTCCCTACTGAGATTGTGGAACAACAAGAAATATAGTTAGAGCCCGACCTCTCGTATGTCGAATACCCAGTTAAGATTTTGGATCAAAAAGAAAGAGAGACCAGGAGGAGAGTGATTAGAATGTATAAGGTACAATGGAATCACCACACGGAAGAAGAAGCCACCTGGGAAACTGAGAGCTACCTGAACCAACATTTCCCTGGGTTTCTTATCTCCACCACTGGTATGTGCACCCACGCCCACACTAAGAATTACCAAATCTCGGGGCGAGATTCTTGTTAAGGGGGGAAGGCTGTGACAACCCTGGTAAAAATTTCATTTCTAAAATCAGTATCATTAGCCTAACCCTATGCTTAAACCAACTAATAAAAGGGTGGAAAGAATTAGAACGAATTCAGTTGGAATCCAAATTTAAATTGAGCACATTTGGTTACTTTTGAACTTTTAAATTTAACTTTCAGACCATAAGCCAAATGAGATTTTGCCTAAAACCAAAGTTGTAGAACTTTTTATTCTGAATAACTTTTGTGTTCAAAAGTTTTTGAAATTCAAATCAGAAAGAGGAGAAAACGCCCTGTTTGCACCCAGCCCCCTGAAGTTTTCCAAATTCTCGCATTCAGGCCCTCGCACCCCCCCTCTCTCTCCTCTCCGCCCGACCGCCGCGCGCCAGGTGGCCGGCGACGCCTGACCGGCGCGAGGCGCCAGGCCAGTGGCCACCGCGCCACCCCGCCACGGCCGGCTTTGCCCCCTCCCCACGCCGCGCGGCCCAGTGAGCGCCCGCGCGTGCGCACGCCGCAGCCGCGCCCAGCCTCGCCGCCCGCCGCGCCCAGTCACCGTGCCCCGCTGTGCCGCCCCAGCTCCCGCGCCCCGCCCGTCCCTGCGTCCGCCCTCCGCCCGAGCCGCTGCAGCTGCTGCTCCACCACTCCACGCCCAACGCTATCCCCTCGCGCCCACGCCATATCTCCGGCCGCCAGTCACCCGCGCCCGCACGCCGCACGCCGCGCCGGTGTTCCGCTGCCGCCCGCCGTGCCCAGTGCGCACCGGGCCGTGCCCCCGCCCCACGCGTTGCCCAGGCCCCTCCGCACCCCCTCCTGCCCCTATAAAAGCCGAGCCCCGACAACCCGCGCGAGCCCCCGCACCCAGAACGCACTCGCCGCCGCCATTGCCGCCGCCGAGCGCCGCCCGTCGTGGACAGCCCTCCACCGCCGCCCACCGCCCAAACTGAAGCTTCAGCCACCACTACATCATCCCCCTGAAGCTCGCCGACCCACCCAACGCCGCCCAGAACCGCTGGAGTGCCGCCGCCCGCGCTGCCGCCGCCGCCGCCGCCCCTGCTCGCCGTGGACAGGGCGACCCCGACCTCCTCCGTCCAAGCCAAGCCCCTGAGCAGCTTCCCCACGCGCCGCTGAAGCTTGCTGACCGGACCAGGCCGCCCCAAGCCCGCCGGAGCACCGCCGTCGACGCGTGCCGCACCGCCGCCGCCTCTGCTCCAACGCCGGCGAGCCCTTCCCGGCCGTCCCCCACCTGAACAACACCCCCACGAGGTAGCCCTCGCACCCCTGAACCTTCCCCGACCCTCACCCCTCGCCGCCGGCGAGCCCCTCGCCAGAATTTTGGCCGGCCGCCGTACCCGAGCCGCCCGAGGACCCAATTGCAAGAATTTAAATCTTTAGAAGGGTCTGCGCGTAAGATTCAAGGACCTAGTTGTAAAAGAAAGTTTCAAATCTAGATTCAAATTCAGTGAAATTGTAAAATTCGTATAAAATCGTAGAAAATTCAGAAAAATGCAAACTTAACTGTTCTGGAACCCTTAGAACAAACTCTACCACTTTTGTTACAAAACGTTTCTCAGAATCTCAACATATTTTGCTCTAAATTAAATGGAAGCTTTAATGGACTTATTTTGTACCCAATGTTGTAGAACAATGCTAACTCTAAATCTTGGGCAGTGAGTTAGTTGCTTGATGTTTAGGATTGTGTAAAAAGATAAGGCCCAATTTCCATCTCTAGCCTTACTGTTTATTAAACTTAGTTTCATACCATGTTTTAAGTAGAATGTTTTATCCCTGCAGTTAAGTGGTGAATCACCCAATGAAACTTTTTCTATGCTAATGTAATGGTACCTAGAAGCCAGAGAAAAATTGGGAGACTTTTTATCTCTCAGTAACCTATTTATTTGATTTATGCGCTAATAACATACATTAAATCAAGAAAATAGTATCTTAGCTTGGAAAATTCTCACCTTTTTACTAGGAGACACACTGTGGTAGAGGTTGCTGTGTAAACAGTTCCATGGACAAACACCCTGTGTAGGGTCCTGTAAAAATGAATCCTTGAATAGCCTAGGCGTAGAATGTCATATTTTCTATGCTCTGAATACTGCATGATAAATCCTACAAAAATTACAGAAGCTTCTGCATTCTTAAGTGAAAGCTCTGTAAAAATCTTAGACTCATTTGTTGCACCAATTGGTCTG
This sequence comes from Panicum miliaceum, assembly GCA_032594955.1. Classification (NCBI taxonomy): domain Eukaryota; kingdom Viridiplantae; phylum Streptophyta; class Magnoliopsida; order Poales; family Poaceae; genus Panicum; species Panicum miliaceum. Next base: position 18,244,600 of record CM064068.1, read on the forward strand.
TACAAAAAGAACAAGGATCTAATAGCAACTATGCAATATATTTTTCATAATTAATCTGTTACATAAAATTGGCTGAAAATTTTACAGTAAGCACATCTTTCCCTGATGTGCCTAAATCCAAAAGTTCATGACCAGAAACCATCCATTGTAGTAATTACTCTTAAATCGTATCGATTGCCATTACCACGACTTAAACGTGTGCATTCATGTAGAATCGACGACTCTCGCCGACGGAACTTACGAGCTGGTGCCCGTGTCTGAGAGTGAGCAGCGTGAAGCTCAAGCGAATCTAACTGAAGCTCTTGAAGACCCGAGCCCAAGTTTGGAAGAGCCCCACGCTAACTGTGAAGGCAAGCCCCGGAGCATAACCCATCCCTTTCCTAAATTATGCAACTCACTACTCTTTTGCTTGTGCATTAAGTTTATAGGAGTTGAATGAAAATTTAGTTGCATGACGTTAGGAACCCTTGCTTGAAAACTAGACGTAAGGTTCGATAGAATGCTGTGCTAATAGGACTCCGGTAAAAGTCGAGTGATTTCCTGTCACTCGCGAGAAAATAGGAGTTGAATGTCTACTACACGCTGCAATCATAAGGACACAGACGGGCTATGAAACGATGGTTACGATTGAGGCCCGTCTGTCTAGTGAAAAATGCTAAGGCGGCAGGGTGTGGTAGTGATGGTTAAGTCTTTGAACGTACTAAACACATGCCGAGATTATGGGAATCGGTAAGCTTAAGTACCTGATTGGCCCGGCAAGTGGACAGCAACCTACCCTTTGAACTTCGGTCCCATGTGCATATGGCAAGTGCAGAGAGTGGTCACGACCCGGCGCCGAACCGTGGCGTGGGGCTCTTGTACTCTCGGAGGGTAGCCTCGATCCACAACCCGGAAAGAAAGGGGAAAAGTTGCACGTGTGACTCTGGGAGTAACCACGTGACGTGTGTTTAGGTTTCCCTTGCAAGGTTAAGAAATTCGATTCGAATCGTCCGTTTCTCACGGCTATTGAGACTGCTTAACCATTTTTACCCACAGAGTAAGAAGAGGAACAATGATGATGAATGAACTGGTTGGATGAAAATTTAATGCTTCACCATGTATGCTTTTGGATAGCTGCTTATCTAGAATGGTTAACGAAACTAGAATCTTGAGCTAAAATCTGAAAGTAAGGACCCACTTGTAGAAGCTTTTCGGCAAAACAAACCCCTGAGCCAAAAAGCCTTGCATGTCTAGAGTCGGTGGAGTAGATTCCACTACACGGGTAAGTCTTGCTGAGTATTAGTATACTCAGCCTTGCTTGTAACTCGTTTTCAGGTGAGACCTTCGAAGATATGATTGCTAGCTTGACTTGGCCCTGCACTCTTCCCCCTGGTTGGTCGGTGGAATGGGATACGCCCCCGTCCAACGGAGATAATGCCGAGTGATGTCTCGTACGGGCTTCATCGAGACATCCTGTATCGTCGAGTAGCTCCCGTTGTTTATTTCCGCTGCAACTTAAAACTCTGAAGAACTTATTTGTGATCATTGAAGTACTTGATTTCTAAACTCAAAACTTGGTCTGTAATATTTACTTATGCTAATGTTGTAATATTTGCTGGAATGTGGTATTCTCTGGGCTCATCGTCGCATGAGCGTTTGTATGTATGGCGCTCGATCCGATTACCGTGGTTGTATCGGGAGGTTATACCCGACAGACCAGTGGATTACTCCGTTTGAAGTGTAAGGTTAACCGGAATTGCCCTAATGGTGATGGTTAATACACTTGAGCCGGATTAATTCAGGTGGTTCTGCCACAGCTGTATGATGATAAATCGAAGGAGAACAATGACGAAGCTGATTACTCTGATCTCAAGCTGGATAACTGGTGATAATACTAGAATAACAGGTAAAACTTGCAATTCTAGTAAATATCGATAACTGGTGAATAAATCCAAACGAAACCACAGCGATGCACCCGTAGTTAAAGCTCGGATATTACTCGGTAAGCGGGACCTACCAATTGGCCGGAGATCAAGTTGATGCAGCCCTGCCAATCCGTACGAACTCGTGGAAGAAGAAAATATTGGCGAAGTCGCCGACTTGAAAGTAAAGTACTGGTAAAAAGTAGAAGTATTTTGTTGATTGATGTGTTGATATCTCGCAAAGCCCTAGCGACTCCTATTTATACCCTGAAACTAGGACTCCTGGTCGATTACGACTTGTTACAACCTTATTTAAAACAGGAAAACTACTATATCTATAAGAACTTTCAAAGGAAACGGACTCCCTCAGAATCTTCCGCCGCCGTTCCCTAATCCAATCAGGATTCTCTTCAATTGCTCCTTGACCGATTTGACGTGCCCTGTTGACCAGCTTTTGACCAAGATCTTCTGGAATAATCCCATCCTGTTGGCATAGGCTGCGCTACCAATCGGCCGATTTTCAACTGCTACCTCAATCGGCTGATTCCTCACTGTAGCTTTCAGATCTGCTGCACTGGCCAATCTTCTCCTCCTGACGCCAATTCAACACGTGTCAAAATCTGGCGTCAACACCCTGAGGTACTCGCCAGGCTTCTGTTTGCAGCTCTTCAGGTCCCAGAAATTTCCAGGGCGGACATATGTCCCCTGAAAATTTCCCACAAAGACCTGCTTGAGGTCGGCCCAGCTGCGGATGTTGTTGGGCGGCAAGAACTCGAGCCACGATCGGATGTGTTCCCCAACACAGATGGGGAGGTACTGGATGATGAAGTTATCGTCAGTCGCACCCCCAGCTCGGCATGCGAGCCGGAAGTCCTCGAGCCAGATAGCGGGGTTGGTTTCCCCGGTGTACTTGGCGCGTTCGCCGGCGGCCGGAAGCGCTGTGGGAACGGCACCTGCCAGATGTGTAACGCGAAAGCCTGTGGGCCAGGCACGTCGGGGCTTGTGCTATGTGGACGTTCGTTGTGGTGAGGGCAGTCTTTGTGCCGCGGGATCTTGTCCTTAGTCTCAACCTCCAGCACAGCGTTGTCGGGAATGTGAGCGGCCATCTTGTCAACGTCGGCATCGTGACGCGCTCGCTGCCTCGCATGGATCAGTGCAGGCCGCAGTGCAGGCGCCGAGTTGGCCTGAGGGGCAGTAACCACACCTCGGGTCCACGGGGCTTGAGGCCCTTGCGGCTGAAGCACTGACGGGTTGGGCTGTTGAGGGTCCGTGCCTCCGGCAGGGCAGGAAACTGGTCGTCGCTGACGCATCGACGAGCTTTCCGCTTGCTGGAGGGCGGCGTGTTCCACCAACGCCCTGATGTTGCGGTGGATCTCTTGTTGCTGAGGGTCGGCAGGAGGCGGCAGGTTGCGGAGGAGCATGGCCACAGCCTCGATGTTCTTTCCCGATCACTCGAACTTCGCCGCGACAATGCTTCGCTGCACCTGTTGCGCGCGTTCCCGGGTGGCGCTTGCGGCGCCACAGGGGTTCGCGGGCGGTGGTGCATGCTGTGGGTCGTTCTGTGGTTTCCTCAGCACCTCAGCGTGAGCCTGCGCGTTGGCTAGAGCCTGTACGCAGGGATCTGCTGTGGTGTGGGTGTGCTCCGAGCTTTCCATGGACGAATTCCTGCCAGGGAGGTCCGCCATGGCACATCTCGGTCACATGGTGCACCCAGGCGTCGACGCGTCCCCGACACTTGAGGCATCGATGAGGACATCGTCTTCATCAGGAAGGAGATCATGGAACGATGCGGAGCTATACCTGGTCATGCCTATGAACGAGGTGGCCACGGGGAGCAACAACATGATTTTGCCAAGCTCCCTGGTTTAGGCCGCAGCCGCGTTCGGGGAGCCAAATGGCGACACAACCCGTGGCATCGGAGGTGGCAACAAGGGTGTCCCACTTGAAAGTTGACGGGCGACGTTGCTCAGAGAGTACAGGACCAGGTCCACGTCACTCGCAGAAGGGTTAGCACCGAGCAAGAGCTCAATGCGCCGGGCCAGTGCCTCAGGATCGAGTTTGGCTGGTGGGTTGATGACGAAGCTGGCCCCCTCGAATACCGCCAGAGCGATCACGTCCTCCAGGAGGTGGAGCGTGCCGAGGTGGTCAGTGACAAAGTCCAAGCTTCCAAAGCGGAAGGCCTGGAAGGGTGCAACGGGCGGTGATGACCATGGCCCGGTGCACATTGGAGCAGAAAGGACCGGAGAACTGAAGCACAGCGGAGCACTCGTGCCGTTAGTCCCGGCAAGGTTGATGAAGAAAGCCATCCGATCGCCGGAGCAAAGGACGGACGACGCCTTCCCCACGGTCGGCGCCAAAACTTGTCGCTCCCGAAAATGGGCGGCAGGTAAACTACTCGACAGCGTGTGTGTCGTGCGTCATGATCGGAGGTGGCCTAGCACACAATGACTCGAGGGATTATACTAGTTCAGGCAAGAACACCCTACGTCCAGTCGAGGGTTAGTTAGATGTATTGCTCGAGCCCAGGTGCTCTTGGGAATTGGGGAGTATAAGCTTTTCTAGTGCTAGAGAGCTAGGTCTTCTGTCTAACTTGACTTCTGATGTCTTGTTTTTAATTCTAAAAGGACCCCTCTTTTATAGCTCAAGCGGGGCCCATGTTACAGGGAATTCCTTGGAGGAGAAGGCTTCAAGGAGAAATATCTTTGATTCCGGCAGTCAGGTGGCCCAAATCGTCAATGGTCCCGTACAGGGGTCAGTCGGCGATGTCCTTGGTGGATTGCGTGATCCTGAAGTCCTGGGGGTGTTCTGGTCTTGAACTTGTTCGCCGGGTTGGGTCATTCAACAAGTACGGGAGTCCTGATGGGACAAGGCAACCGTCCCATCGTGGGAGAACTGTTTACATGCCAAGTCACATCCCGGTTGATGGTTTCTCGGTGGTCATGCCATGATGACAGCAAGCCTGATCATCACAAGGACCAAGTGGATGCCACAGTCCTGGTCCTCTGCTGTGACTGAGGCACAGTGGCTCACTGTTCGTGTGTACGACCCCGGGAGGGTCGCGCCCACTTGGTACGGCCAAGCCTAACCCTTGCGGATCAAGCCTGGGCGTCCGTGACCAAGTGAGACTTTTCTTCCTGGTGGTGACCTGAGTCAGTCGGGAGTCTGAGAGAAGAGAGCGGTGGTGTCTATGATTCTTCGACCGACCTTGAGCGAGGCACTCGGACTCGGCGTCGTGGGCCGTAGAGTCCGGTCCGAGGGAGATTTCCTAGACGGGGCTCATGGGCTGGGACGGCCCAAAAACGTCGCATGGCTAATGAGGCCGTGCGGGTGCGGAAGTTTGTCCAGGCCTTGGTCTGACAAGGCAGGCCCGCTGGTAACCCAGGTTCTAGGAACCCAACAACTTCACAGAATGATCAATCACATACAACAGTCATGTGATATTGGTTGAATCACGAGACCCACAATTTTCTATGAAGATAATTCTTCTTGCATTGCACATATGAATGCAGGTTATATAAAGAGCAATATTACAAAACACATTGCTCCCAAATTACTATATCCTCACAAGTTACAGAAAAATGGAGAGAAAGAAAACTTGCAAACCAAGTCATGTGATAATCTTGCAGATTTATTCACAAAGTTTTTACCTACATCATTATTCCAAAAAATATGTTTTCAAAATTGGTATGAGATGACTTAAAGAATTGCATGTATCAACGGGAGTAAACCCTTCATATAACATATCTATAATCTTCTAATTATAAAATTGCACTCTTTTCCTAATGAGTTTTCCCTATCAAGGTTTTTTCATATATAGGTTTATAATGATGCAATATGATATCAAGCAATCATATATGTCATATCAACATTTTATCCTATTTTACCATAAGGGGTTTAAACGAGTTTTTCCTATGACATATCCATACTTCTCCTTATATTTTTCCCACAGGATTTTTGAAGGAGATATTAACAAATTGTTTACAAGACCACATGAAGAAATTAATCAATGGGGAGTATTGTGAAACATTTCATTAGTAATCAATTACTTTATTTAGCTAATGATATCATTAATCACCAAAGGGTCCAACTCCAAGGAGCCTCACCATGGGGCCTCTCCAACGGACCAACTTCAAGGGATATCATGCCTTTTGGCTTGTACATATATGTAAACAATCCCACCACTAAGAATCACTTAGAACTCTTGCAACTTTTGTCATTTGCCATTCTCTCTACTTTTACTCTACAACAAGTTTGACGGAGGTTTGTGGGAAGAGGGAACTCAACAACTACTCAAGGAAATGGTGGTTATGCGATCAATCACATTGGTCATCAATTGCGGTTACCGATCGTGTTCAACAAGTTGATCGAACATCAGAGGATAGTGGGACTTCATACGTGTGAGTTGCTTTAATAAATGCACTATTCATCACCATATTTCACAATATTCATCACGATTTTTTATACTATCATACTTCGTGTACTAAAGAATTGGAACAACTGCATTAAACATTTTCTCAGTAGTTGGAATGTAAGTTGATAGGCTGTTTTGAGTTGTATGTTGAGTCTGAAATTCTTCGTGCTTAGAATATACTGAGTTTTATTCTTCTTTCCTTCTTCTCTCGGTCTTTTGTAATGGTTGTGTGTATCTTTTGACTTATTATAGCGGTCCAAACTTGATGGTTTTTTTATTATAAAGCTTTCTTCGTCTTAAAAGGAATAAGATCTATCCTACAATAAGAAACAAAAAATGAATATCTCTCGATGTCCTAACAATAGAATTAATGTATTATAAAATTTTACTTTCACAGAACCAGAAAAGCACAAAATAATTGTATTTCCTCTGTCCATAAACATAAGTTTATCCTTTTAAAATAATGCTTTAATTACATTGATGGATTGATAGATTCACACTTGGATGCATTGAGGAGGCAGTTCTAAATATTTCACTTTTGCGTGGGACAATGCAGAGTGTTTTTTGCATACTAAATTTTTATGTCTCACCACGTATAATCCAAACCTACACTTTAACAGAGTATTCAGTTATATATATTACTTCTGAACATTGTTTTTTGGAAAAATCCATTTGAGATAACTAAATGATCAGAACATGTGGAACTTTAGTACCTGTATACCAAGACACGATAACCTTTTAATGTAACGTTGCGATGGTACATTATGCTGCTCTTGATGTCTTGGGAATACGGTAAATCCCCGTCATGGCACCTCAGCCACTCATCCATGCTTCCCTGAAGTGGTAGTAACGATATATAGTGGCGTAAATAAGACTAGCAATTATCAAAAATATGAGTACAAATGGAAGCATAGTATTTATGAGACAAGAGGACCTTGGATAAAATGAGAAATATTTACTCTCTGTACCTTCTTGGTCCCAAGAGCGTCTTGTGTGATGTTGTTGTTCTCCCAGAAATATGACAAGTAATTTTTATAGGTCTATAGAAGGAAGATATTGAAACTAGAGTCAGACACAAATTTAGTTAGGAGAAATCAATAAAATCTGTTGTTATTTCAAAAATATCATGACAAAAGGAATCATTGGATCTTTTACGTTTGTACTAACCTTCATGTGACTTACTCTTGTGTTTTACAGTTTTAACAGTTTACATGTAATTTACACACTACATATTAGCTGTTAGTCTCAGATGTATAGCATTGGCATTGAGTAATGTTAATGTTTTTGATGTTAAACACATATAGAACTGTATTTGGTGTGAAAGGGTAAACTGTTGACTGCTAAAACCGTGGGACTACAAATCTTCTGAGAAGAACAAACTAAAAAGTGTGGTCAACGTCAACTTACTACACAATCCATTGGGGGACGTGGGGGTGTCCGGCTTAGCACTTCACTTTCTTCCTTCAATGGATTGAAAATGGAGCCTCACTTTTTGAACTTCAGTTGTTGAATGCACATGATTGAAAATGGGATTGTATTAACTAATTAACTCATACAACTGATCTGAAATAATTCCTTGTCCATGAGCAAATGCCACTGCGGATCATCATCAATTCCTTCACCTGTACTAGTATTTCCTACCAGATATCCCTGATTTGAACATTTTGTCGACATAGAAAAATTAATGAGCTCAATGGGCTTCATATTTCATCTCCTATTTAACTAGAAATTTCACATAAATGATTGCCAGCATTTTCATTCATATTCTTTTTTTGCAAAGTGGATACGTTAAGATTAAAGCCATCGACTGCCCGGAAAGGGTAGAAGAATGGAACCTATTCTGGGACATACAATGCATTACAAACGTATGATCATTACCCTTCAACTGGGTAAGGGCAGGCCTGTTGACTCTGGATTGGAGATCTGCAAAAGGAGAGTCAACCTATTTCTAAGCTAGTTGATGCAAAACATCAATATGCACTATTAGTAAAAATATGTTTGGACTATGATATGCACAGTGCACCACACTAAAATTGGAGTAATTTTATCGAGCTGATAAAAGGAACATTGATTGGAATGAGCACGGATGTACCTTCTGAAATCTTCTGAGCAAGAAATGCAATGATCTTTCCAGCGTAGGAGTTACCCCCAATATAAAAAGGGTTTTTGAGGAATTCCGGATGCTCACTGAACCACTAAAGTTATCATGCAGTCAACGCACAAGTACTAAATATACAAAGAACAGCTGGCAGAACAATGAGAAAGAGATGGAACACAGAAAATATGTCTTGTTTCTCCATACTCTGGCCAGAAATTCCTTGAGCTGAAGAGAGACAGATATATCACCAACGCCATAGCCCTTGACTATCGGCGATAAAGAGAACCCGGCGCCTACTAGCGAATCGACGAATATGATGCTTGCAGCCTTGGTCCACGAGTAGGCATTCTACTGCAGCCGTGGTAAGCTGCCGTTGTAGGGTTCGATGACAAATTTCACCGGGCCTACAGAGCCAATGAAAAGAAGGTAAAGAAAGCACGGGACAGCTTGGAGTTACATGGGCGGTGGTGTATCTTACCGTTGTACCTGTGCTGTTGCTGGTCTGATCTGAAACTTTTATTGCGCCACCCGTACAACAGGGGACCGCAACAGCTATGGGCACGTACATGCTCTTCCCCTGTGTGTTTTTTAATAAAAAATACTATTCTCTTTTCCAAGCCTATTTATATATAAAAAATGTATGCTCTTTCCCGAAGTTTGTTTGGACTTTATAGAAAAAAAATTGTCTTCGATCCGATCCGCCACCACCTATAAATCGTTCGCTCCCGCAGCGGCAGCCAGAGCCAGTAAAGGCACGTCCAGCGCGCAGGCCGTGCATGCCTGGACCCTCTGCATCCACGACCGATCTCTACCCTGCTGCCGCGCGCGTTGCTGCGCCAGAGCAGCATGGGCAGCTCACCTTTTGCATTCACTCCAGCCATAAACGCCTCTCGGCATCACGTACTGGCCTCACGCCGCTGCAGCTGCAAGGACCGCACTGGGATTCACAGGCTGCCAGGGCCTCGGTGCTGCCCTCATCAGGGTAGTGTAAAGGTAGCCTCTTGTAGCCTGGGCTAAGGTCATAATGAGCCTGCTGCTGTCCGCGACGGAAGTGTCCAAGATGGTCTTGTTAGCTGCAGATCAGGCGCCATGGCCAGCGTCCTCGTCGCCGGCCCCGGTTTGGTTCGCCCTGCTGGTGGCCCTCGGCCTCTTAGTCGTGCTCCGGTCCGCGGCCGCCTTCCTTGCGTGGCTCCACCGCGCGTTCTTGCGGCCGGGCCGGGACCTGGCCGGGCGGTACGGGACGTGGGCGGTGGTGACGGGCGCCACGGACGGCATCGGCCGCACGGTGGCGCTGGAGCTCGCGCGCCGGGGCCTCCACCTGGTCCTCGTGGGGCGGAGCCCCGACAAGCTGGCGCGCGTGGGGAAGGAGGTCCTAGCCGCCGCGCCGTCGTGCAAGGTGCGGACCGTGGCGTTCGACCTCGCCGCCACGGGGGACGACGCGCGGCGCGGCGTGGCGAGGGTGGCGGCCGCCGTGGAGGGGCGGGATGTGGGCGTCCTCGTCAACAACGCCGGCGCGACGTACCCGTGCGCGGCCTACTTCCACGAGGTCGAGGACCCCGAGTGGGAGGCTGTGGTGCGGGTCAACGTGGAGGCCGCGACGCGGATCACGCGGGCCGTCGTGCCGTTGATGGCTGCGAGGGGCAGGGGCGCCGTCGTCAACGTGGGCTCTGGCTCCTCCGTCGTGGTGCCGGCGTTCCCGCTCTACGCCGTCTACGCGGCGAGCAAAGCGTAAGCGACCCATATGCTCTCCTGCCGCTATTTTTTTTCTTTTCTTTAAGGAAAGTATCATAATGTGCATATGCACATTATATTTTAGACCAGGACAAGGACAGAACGTTGTCAGTTACCATCGCAAAGCATATTGTAGGCAAAACACACTGCAGCCCCATGCAGTCCAGATGCAAATTTCAACGGTTCGAATCAAGTCGACACAGGAATATAGTACAACGCTACAGAACCACATCTGTTAATTGCCTGCCCTTGGGCCTTGGCCTCACTAAATAATTATTATTAATGAGGACGAAAGAATCGGTTTTACTATCCCAAACAATCAATTTTGACCATTTTCATCTCCCTGTGTAGTATTTCATTACATTAATATTTCAATACTGTCCTAAAAAGTATCTTATAAGAATTTTATTTTTAAAATTTAAATCTCACTTAATAAGGATAACAAATTGTATTACTTTTGAATATTTTCATCTTGTTGTGTAATATTTCATTTCTAGTTGCCAAGACAATGTGACGCCATGCATGCATGGTTGCTCTCTATACATGTGAGCAATACGATCTTATCAAATGCGATGCTTATTAAAGTCAAAGATCATGGGTGACAGAAAGTTCGATTTCCTCAACATAGGGTTTGAAGCTGATGTTTTCCAGAAAGAATGTTGGTAACATGGACGTCAGTTTCAAGTAGTTGTTCGATAAGGACAGCTAGCTTTTTCCTTGAGCAATATTCGGACAGCCATAATTGAAAAAGGCAGAAACTTTTTTATCTTTATGATTTGCGATAAAACTTAGGTTTACTTACTCTTGCATATGCCATCTTTCAGGTAAGGTTGGTGATACAACTCGTTAGTTACAGTTTCTAATAATTTGTATTCCTATCTGTTGCTTAATTCTGATAATACTTTTTTTCTAATAATCACCGGGAAGATGAATACATGGGCATATGACTCGTTTTCAGAGCGAGGTTTCGCTTTGTGAGAGTTTAGGCATAAAGAGACTTTTCGTACAAAAGAAGGGACCAATAATTAAAAGAAACATGGTGTTGAAGGTTACCCAACATTAATATTCTTTGCTTTTGTGTTAAAAAAGAATATGCACGGTGTACCACAAGTCCGCACATGGATGCTCCGTGCGACAAACTCCCGTTCCACCAGGCCGCGCATATGCTTTCGTTTAATAAGCACCAGTAGACCATCCAGTACAGAGCCTAGTGTGCAAGGTACGTGACAGATGCATCTAGCACAACTTTTCTGAGTGAAGTTCCGTTTATTTGGATCCCAAGCTAAACTTGCCCTCTTATTTGGATGCAAATTAGAACGATTAAGCACGAGCTACCTAAGCTAATTGCACAGATGAGGGCTAGCTAATTGATGGGTATTTTTTGCAAAATGAGCTAATTGATGGTTAGAGACCATTAGCCCTAATTAACCCTAGTGTCGGTCTCGGAATTGGGCGACAGACAAACTACTCGACAACGTGTGTGTCGTGCGTCGTGATCGGAGATGGCCTAGCACACAATGACTCAAGGGGTTATACTGGTTCAGGCGAGAACACGCTACATCCAGTCGGGGGTCAGTCGGATGTATTGCTCGAGCCCAGATGCTCGTGAGAGTTGGGGAGTACAAGATTTTCGAGTGCTACAGAGCTAGGTCCCCTGTCTAACTTGAGTTCTGATCTCCTTTCTAAATCTAAAGGGACCCCTCTTTTATAGCACAAGGGGGGCCTATGTTACAGTGAATTCCTTGGAGGAGAAGGCTTCGGGGAGAAATATCTTTGACTCCGGTAGTCGGGCGGCCCAAACCGTCAATGGGCCCGTACAGATGGTCAGTCAGGAGTGTAAGAGAAGAAAGAGGTGGTGTTTGTGATTCTTCAACCGACCTTGAGTGGGGGCACTCGGACTCGGCGCTGCGGGCCGTGGAGTCCGGTTCGAGGGAGGTTTGCCGGACGGGGCTTGTAGGCCGGGACGGCCCACAAGTGCTATGTGGCTAGAGAGGTCGCGTGGGTGCGGAAGTTAACTAGGCCTTGGTCTGACAAGGCGGACCCACTAGTGACCCTGGTTTTAGGAACCCAACATCTAGATTAGTCTATGCTTAGCTCACTAACACAAATAGAGGTATAGGGCTAAACTTTAGTCCATCGGTTATAACCCATCCAAACAGGACCTGAATATAGTCCACTAGAAGTTTGTATAAATAATTTAATTTAGAGGAATACATTTCTTTTTTCCATCAAAAAATTGGTTGTTTGCAACAATCATTTGATGTACGAATGGTTAATCTAGGGGTCCGGATATATTCAATTGACCTAGGGCGTGGAAAATATTTTTGCTTAAAACCATTATACGTAAATTTCGAATGTAACAACATAAATTTATCTTGCATATTTGTTGAATGCAACTGATAAAATTTATACTATTCTCTATGCATTTTGTTAGGTACGTTGATCAATTTTCTCGAAGCTTGAGTGTTGAATACAAACAATATGGAGTAGACGTGCAATGCCAGGTATATATTAAAATGCTGTCGCGTTCTTACTGCTAGCGTTCCTGTAAGCATTAGATTCGTACCTCATTACTTCAAGTTTATTGTTCCATGCATGCTAGCTAATGATACATTATTCGAATAATAGCAACTAATTTTGAGTATATATTTATGTAAGGTTTAACTTGCAAGGAGAATATCGATAAATATTTAGAACATACTTTTCCTTTAGAAAATTTAGTATATATACTACCTCCTTTCTCAAATGTTTGATGCTTTGATACTCCCTCCCTCTATCCTGAAATATAAGGCATTTTAGAATGTCCTAAGTCAAAATAGTCTAAGTTTGATCATATTTATACAGAGAATATTAACATCCAACACATCAAATAAGTACATTATGCCAGAACACAAGATCAGAGACATGGCTCAACACACATCCGAGATGAAAATAATTCGCGTCACCAAATTTGTATCACTGATGTGACCATATTTGTGACGCATTTTTCCACGTCACCAATGACTCCTCATCGGTGTTGCGATTTAGTAAGGACCGTGTCTCGTTTGAGACCCAACGGTGACGCGGTCTGAAGTAAACGCGTCTTCTCCGAGCTAGATCAGTGACACGTATAGAAAACATGTGTCACCTATGTTATATTTAACGGTGACGCTGCTAGAGAAAATGTGTCACCTTTAATGTATATATGGGTGACGCCTATGAATTTTACGTGTTACGTATATGAGCTATATTGGAGACACGTATACACAATACGCATCGCCTATATTTTTATATAGGTGACACTGTTGAACAGGACGCATCTCTAATCATTAGCTTCATTTTTTTAGGGCAAATTATCCCAGGCATCAGTAGTACATCATAGAAACACACAGCACAGGCGGTTCATCACATATCACAAAGGTTCATATCAGAGGCAATGGATAACAAAATAGCTGCATATCACTGGCAGCAAGTAGGTCATCACAGGCAGAAGACCTAGGCATCCATCAGCCCTAGTAACTAATTCAAGTTTTCATCTATGACAGACAGCAAAATAAACAACACCTAACATGTTGAATGCCCTAGATTGGGGCAATGGAACTCCCCTTATCGTATCGACAACCTGATGGCTGACGCATAATGAATGAGGCGATCTTTTCTCAGAGAGTAAAATGCGTCAGAGGTCCACCAACTTGTAAGGGTATGTCATTTAGGTCCGCGAACACCAAAAGTGCATTTTTAGGACCATAAACTTTGAAAACATAGGTCCATAAACTCTGAAAATGCATTTTTGGTCCATAAACTTGTAATTTGTATCATTTAGGTTCATAAACTCCGAAAGTGCATTTTTAGGTCCATGAACTTTATCCATGAGCATCGTGTGGCTACAGACGTGCCCACAAAGGTCGCCTTGATATCGTTGTCCATGAGTATCTTTCAACCCCTCATCGAGAACCACTCTGGATTGACCCCAAGTCTCACGTCGTCACAAGATTTTTCGCCACAACACCTGGCGCCACCATATCTGGCCACCCACGCCACGAGGACATAATATCCCCTACCAGGATACACATGTTGAGTGCCTCTTGGACCTCCTCCACCTTTCCTAAGCTATTGCCCCATCCTCTCCATCCATATTACGAGATCATAACTAGATCTAAGCTCCAAAACTCACCAATGGCAGTCCGTAAGTGCCCCTTTGAATCTAATACATATTAATAGCCTCCCAAGATAAATCTCTCATCCCTCCTCTCTCCTCTCCCTATGCATTTGATTCCAAATCGGAGCTCAAATTTGACCCTTCTGGCGAAACTCCTGCAGCGCGTGGGCACCATGTAGATTCATATTGGTGCGATATTAGTGCATGAAGGTTAGGTAGAGGAGTTTGGACCTAGGTGACACAAATTACAAGGTTATGGGTTTAGGAATTAACTTTCAGAGTTTGTAGACCTAAGTGATACAAATTACAAATTTATGGACCTAGAAATGCAATTTTGAAGTTGATGGACCTAAGTGATACTCTCTTACAAGTTGATGGACCTCTTGTGCATTTTACTCTTTCTCAAATGGTGCACAACACATCTTCGTCGAGGGGAGTTACTAGTACTTTGAACTCCTGTGTATTAATGATGATAAGGGTACAGTCGTTGCATGGTAACTTGCAAAATTACAAGCTATACAACATAGAATTTTCAGATCATATGAACCTAGACACTTTGTAAGACAAACTACACAAGAAGTTAAAAGGACAGGTTCAGGATAGTAACACAGGATCTTGCACAGCTAGTATTTCCATTGATTCCATCATGTGATTGGCTGTGTAGATGCCACAGGCGTTGCAAGGAGGTTGGTGGTGGCACTGCAAAATATTTTTATACTGTCAGATTTGCATCTAGTGGCTCATCATCCATTATAACCGTTGTTCATATATAATGCATATAAAAATTAAACAGCTACCATAGATGATCATGAACATTTGCCCAAGTTCCCATCAAATGTTGCAACAGAAACCATTACCACTACAACATTTTTGAACTAGTGAAATCTCCAATAATGTAACTAGAAAACGTAAAGTATAACCAACAAGCAAATCAAAATCAGGGTAAGATCACCATCGAATAGAGAAGCAAATTAATTTAACAGATGTTCAAGAACTTACTGGGAACTTAGTGACATGTGTGAAGTCCTTATAGTCCTTCCTCTTGAGAGTGTAGTATGAAAAATATGACCTACAAAGCGTGGAACATTGGTTATGCTATTGTGCAACATTTTATATAGGAATTAAAAGGAAGGTTAGGAGACAACTCTCTCATCGATGACCTCTTTCAGCAAGCTATGATCACGCGGTTTGGACCTGACAAAATCGAAGTACAAGGCTTACCCACTTTGGAATGAGTACCACCAAAATCCAATGGCCCACAGTGTTATGGGCAAACATGATGCAGTTCTTCTTAGCAAACTGTTGCAAGGCCTTTGTCAAATACTCTAGAACATAAGACTTGTCAGTTCGTATGGTAGACAAGGACATCAGCTCTGGCTCAAGGAAGCCCACAGGAAAGGCCTTCACCTTAGTTTCCGCAACCATGTATCTAAAATAGGGAAAGAACCCCAATGTTACACATCAAATCATGACATCTTGTAGGGGTCAAATTGATCATGCATATAAGAACAAGGAATTGCAACTTACAGTGTGTAGCAGCGTAGAAGTGACACATCCAATGCATCAATCTTGAAGAGATCATATAAATCATTGAATCCCACAAAAAACACTCCAAGTCCAGCGATCGCAAAAGTTGACGTTTCCTGTGTCAGGGGTAGATCCCCAGGTACTCGCAAGGAAGTTACCCGTAAGGAAAGAAGAAGTTGGACTCCTTCCTCTGTAATCTTACTAGGACTCATACCCTATAATTCTACTAGGACTCCTACCTTGTAACTGACTAGTAATCCCGCCCCCTAGAGTATATAAAGGAGGGCAGGGGTACATAGATCGGGTAGAACCAACTCAAGCCTAAACTTGCAACACAACACACAAGCGCAGGACGCAATATACAACACCCCAACAGGACATAGAGTATTACGCTACTCTGGCGGCTCGAACCTGTATATATTTGTGTCTGGTGTCCTCGCTTTTACCATCAAGCTCCAGGTCCGGCGATGCCCCCTGCCTACAACTCTACTACCTCAGGGTATCTCTTGGTAGGTTGGCGGATAAAAACACCGACAGTTGGCACGCCAGGTAGGGGTGTTCATCAAAGATCCCATGGAGAACCCAACAGTGTCAATCAAGCCTACCGTCGTCTTTGAAGAAGGCGCAACTTTCATATTCAGCTCCTGGTTGTGTGGTGCTGACGGCACCGGAAACTTCTGTCATCACCTCGCATCCATCACGGAGAAGAAGGCATCTGCATCAACTCCTCGCTACATCATTGATGACCTCATCAAAGATTTTGGTGAAATCCATCTCTTTCACCTATTCGGTGACCTCGAGCACGAGTTCGGGTCTCGCCCGACTTCCACTCTAGCTTAGATTGGTCTTCTCGAGTAGGATTCGAATCCATCGAGTACTCACTCGACTCCACCTCAGGCCGCAACGACGATCTCAACTACTCAGCTTGACTTCAGCTCACGCCGACCTCATCTACTTTTCTCGACTGGAAACTAGTCAATAAGTAGTCAGAATTGACTCCGACTAGTCGGCTTCATTGACAAATAGCCCACGCATCAAGCTAAGTCACTTATTCCTTTCTCCAACTTGTTCTCCACAAGATTGGCCAATGCGCCGACTATTTATCTGTGTAGGCCTCTCGACAGGAATTACCCTCCAGAGCTACACTTCGCCGGCTACTCCTGGGTTTTGCTGACTAACAGCTCACGGGTATTGTACATCGAGTTCATAGGGCTTAGCCCACGCGCTTGATACACAATGTGTTGGGCTCATAATGGCTATACCCTATGAACATACATGCGAAGCACGCTGTCCCCATCAACTTTATGCGCAACTCACATTTTCTTTGTTGCAATCCTGACTATATTTCTGCATTTGTTGTCTTCTCTTAACGGTCGCTAATCTACCTAGGTAGCACATGCCTTAATCCATGAAACCTTGGCTCTTCTGTCACACCTAACGTCTCTACGCGTACACGGAACAAAGGTCTCATACACACTATGAGCAACACCTAAATTAGGACCAGGTACTTAAATGAAACATGTGGACTACTCGGGAGATTTATATGGCCTAAACAAGAGCTCAACACAACAAGATTATTTCACACCAAATATTTTTTGATATCTTTGCATCATGATACATAATGCTTGCATTATCTTTTTTCGTATCGAGCTACGACAACAATTCTCCAGTTCGCTCGGCGCACCATCATGGCTTCGCTAGCTCCCATGCTCGGGGGTTCGATGCTAATTACTACTCGGCGCATCTCCAATGGCTCCACTAGCTTCCAGGCTCAGGGGCTGGATGCCAATAACTACTTGGTGTTAGTCCTACAGCTTCGCCAACTTCTCGGATGATGACTTACATGAAGACTAAGATCACTAAGACCCTTGAATTAATTATTCAAATCGTTTCAAGGATCAGGGGCTGATAAGCTACACCCACCAGTTTATTTTTTTAAGGATGAATAAAGAAGATTAAAGATTTTATTGACCCTCAACCTGGTTCTTTGATTCATCCTATAGTTCGGGGGCTACTCCATATGGAGTGCGACTTTCGCCACCCTCCATATCACATTCAAAAGATGAAGGTTACAAAATCAAGATAATCAAGAGCTTGAGTACATCATAGCCTTATGGCAGCTTTGAGGAACTTTGAAAATTCAGCCTGACAAGTACTCGAAGAGCACCATAACTACATGGCGAGGATCTTAAAAGTACTCGAGAGCTGTGGCCGCAAGGAAGCTATCCGCAAGGAAAGAAGAAGTCGGACTCCCACTAGGATTCCTCTGTAATCCTACTAGGACTCATATTCCATAATTCTACTAGGACTCCTACCTTGTAACAAATTAGTAATCCCACCCCCTGGAGTATATAAAGGAGGGAAAAGGTACATAGATCACCAGAACTAACTCAAGCCTAAACTAGGCAAAGCAACACCCAAGCACAAGACGCAATATACAACACCCCAACAGGACGTAGGGTATTACTCTACTCTAGTAGCCCGAACCTATATAAATTTGTGTCTTGTGTCCTCTCTTTAACTATCAAGCTCCAGGTTCGGCGATACCCCTGCCTACAGTCCTACTACCTTGGGGTATCCCTCGGTAGGTTGGCGGATAAAAATACCGACATCCAGTACTTGACCACTGTCCCATTCTTTTGTTTTGATTTTCAAGTTTTCAAGTATTAATCATGGAGAGCAGTTGTTTCTAGCCCAGTGCTTTCATGCTCAACAGCAGTTAGCATTGGTTGTCCATAGATGAATTTTGGGTTTGCCTGGGACCTTGCTGTTGCTTTACCCTTCTTAGGCTTCTTCTTCTTCATAAGCTCAGCAGTAGCAGGCTTCTTAGGACATTTGGGTGCTGGTTGCTTCTTCGGAGAGCTAGTAGGATTCAGAGTTCCTATGGTGGGTTA
This sequence comes from Panicum miliaceum, assembly GCA_032594955.1. NCBI lineage: Eukaryota > Viridiplantae > Streptophyta > Magnoliopsida > Poales > Poaceae > Panicum > Panicum miliaceum. Next base: position 18,263,300 of record CM064068.1, read on the forward strand.
CTGTTTTTGTGAACTCTCACCAGCAATTTTCTGAGAGTAGATGGTGAGCTGCTGCTTTTTCTGTGACCAATTAGCGGCAGCATCGATATGAGGGCTTTTGTCTGGCTGCTTCTCTTGTACACTGTCACCAGCAGGCTTCTTTGAGGTCTTTGTTACAGCAGATGTTGCGCAAGCAGCATCCTTGTCTAAGCTTTTGGTTGCACCAGCAGGATCCTATGATGCAATAATGGGAGCACTCTTGGTTGGACTAGTAGCTTCCTTTGGAGGATTGATAGGAGCACTCTTGGTCGGACCTTTTGCATGGTCCTTTGTTTTGTGCTTGTCACTCATGAGTGTAGCCAGTAGACTGTCAGAGACATTTTTCTTCAGATGCATATCATCGATACTGTGGCGGACAACTAAGTCTACCCATTTTTTGCAAAACACAGTACAGATGCAGGCGCTCACATACATGCACGCAACCATATCCCTATGAGCACCTCTGAGAGACTGAGCCGACAGATCCTCATGATTCACGAAGTCACCACATGCGCCTCACTGTCGACGGGCACGTCGCCTACCACTGAAAGAGTAGCACCGGTTAAATCCTGGAATAAATCCAGAAAAATATGAGCACCAGTGCCGAGTCTAGAATTCGAACCTGGGTGGGTAGGTTCCACCACAAGGAACCTTACCAGCTGAGTTATGCTTGATTCGTGGCTAACTCTACCCAATAAAGTAGCTCCCACAAGATTGAAATCTTTTTCCACCTAACCTTTGAATCATCTTCTCTTTCCGCTTTCGCCTTCCAAGGGTAGTAGTGCCTTTCTTCCATGAGCGGCAGTGAGATCTTTAACTTGTTTGTAGACATCTGCCCCAGTGAAATGCCTTGTAGCGGGCCCTAGCTCTCTCGTGCCATCAAATTATCGTTTCAAGCCGCGATACGCATGGAATGTTAGAAGGAAGCACTAATGTCGTACGTACACCTGCTTTTGTGAGTTGTTGAGCCAAAGAGTCTCGGTATCATCTAAGTAGTGGATGCAATCCTTTTGCCCTTTAGACTATCCAGACACACAATGGACACCTAGTATATCAATGATGGTTGTGAACAACATGCCATGTAGTGTGAATGACTCTCTTGTATGCGTCGTAGACCTGCACACCTTCTGACCATAGTGTTTTCATATCATCAACACATAGTCTCAGATACACGTCGATGTCATTGTCTGGCTGATGCGATCTTGAGATGAGAATTGACATCATCATGTATTTCCTTTTGTTGCAAAGCCATGGGGTAGATTGTTGATCGGCAATAATACTAGCGAGACGCTATGCGAACTGCTCATATGGATGAATGGGTTCATCCCATTTGTGGTTAATGCAAATCGAAGATTCCTCAGATCTCTAGAAAACTACCCATATATGAAGTCAATTATGGGCCATTGGGTTGAATCTGCCGGGTGCCTTATGTAATCATCTTGCTTGCGGCCCTCCTTGTGCCAGCACAATAGCTGCGCATCCTTGCTTGTTGCAAACAAACGTCCCGGGTGAGGAATTAAAGGGAAATACCATGCCACCTTTTGAGGAGCTATATGCCACATCTCCTCATCACCCCCAATATTTTTACGCTTCTATCGAGGAGTTCCACACTTGGGGCACTCAATTCGATCTGCTTGGTTGCCGTTGAACAGGATGCAATCATTCTTACAAGCGTGAACCTTTTCAACCTCTATTCCAAAATGGCAAATATTCTGCTTGGCCTCGTATGTCTTCTTTGGTATGTCATTCCCCTCATGTCCCTTAGCAGATCCAACAAAGCCTTGAAGCCCGATCAGTCATATGATGGGTGGCCTTTAGCTAAAGAAGATTTAGTGATGTAAAAAGCTTCGAGTATTTGTATTTACATCATGGATAGAGTGGGGTCTTCATATCCATCACAATTCTCTTTAACTTCTCAATAATCCGTACTAGTGTACCCATCATACCCATGGGGTCACACACCATATCCTCCAATTGGTCGGTTATATGGATATAATTTCCACCAATTTTGATTACTCATCCTCATTAAGATCATTCCCGACAGTCTCATTGCCTGCGAGTCCTTCCTCGCCATCTTGATCGGCGGTTTGCTCATGAATAGATATTCCTTCACCCTTACCATCTTCCCGTAGGTCTCGAGCATTAACACCTTTTTCACCATGATGGTTCGAGCATTTGTAGTCATTCATGAAACCCTGAATGATCAAATGGGTATGAACATGAAATGCACTTGAAAACTTTGTGACATTCCAAAAATCAATGCATGGACAACACATAGCTGACTTGCGCTGATTCAACTTATCCACCTCTCCTCAATCACGGTTCTTGACATACATCTACCTTCGGTCCGCCATCTCTACATAGTCAACCAAGAAAAAAAACACCATTTACATATATGTTTCAAACAAAGAAGAAAATACCATTCACAACACATTCACCTTGGGTAATCCGCTGCACATAATTCAAAAAATAGAAATTCAAGTGCAAGCTCATCACATCATGTACCTGTGGAGGAGGAGGGGGAGCTGGCCCGTGTGGAGAGGGGGGAGGCCGGGACTGGCTATGTCGCGCAGAGGCACGCTCACTGGAGCTCGACGAGGAGGCGGCGGCGATAATGACGGCGGTGGCGACAACGATGCGGGAGCTCCGGAGGCCGTGGGCCTTGGGAGGTAGAGGCTGGCCCGGCCGGAGGGAGGAGGTGGAGACTGGCGGGGGCCGGCCGGGACGGGTGCCACGGTGACGGAGGTCAAGGGCCGATGCTACGCACGGCTGGCCGAGATGGAGGAGGTGGGGCAACATCGCCAGGGTGGCAGCAGCTCAGCGCGGCACCGCGCCGCGATAGTGACTTGAGTACGCTCAATGAGAGTAGTAGGGACACTTGCCATTAGAGACACCATGTACACCGCGTCACCGGTATGAGGGCTACATAGGTGACGATGATGGACCGAGAGCATCACCTATAACACGACTCAATATAGGTGACATGGTTTAAACGATCTACGTCACGTATGGTGTTACTATCAGTCACGTGGATTTACTAGGCGCGTTACCAATAACAGGCTCATCATAGGTGATGCGTTCTAATATATCCGTGTCGCCTTTGTTTGTAAGCACTAGTGACGCGGTTCAATAAGGTGTGTCACCTATGAGTGTTGCGAACATGAGCGACACGTTTCTTTAGGCTGCGTCACCGATGTGCTCACATCAGTGACACATTTTGTTCCATGCAGAGGGTAGCAGACATATATGTGACGCTTCTGGTTGTGATGTGTCACCAATATCTAATAGGTGACGCGGCTCAGTTACGTGTCACTGAATGGGGTGTCTTCTTTGTTGTGTTCTGGCATCGTGGTAAATTATGAAAACATATTTCATAATGGATCTAATTATTCTCATTCAATATTCAAAATATTATTATTATTTTCTATAAATTTGGTCAAACTTAAAATAGTTTGATTTAGGACAAACCAAAATGCCTTATATTTCAAGATGGAGGGAGTAAGCTAGTGTTCATTTTTGAAGTAATATGCTATATAAAACTTACTCTCTGATCTTTGTTATGGAATCACGTTACCGCAAACAAGAAATAAGATAAGTAGAAAAGGTAGTCCACTAAATTTTATTGATTTTTGGATATTACATCTTGGTAACCCCTATATATGGGAGGTGGATAGGCCTTCTTTTTATACCCCGGCGCGGCCCTAATTATTAGCTCCTTGTTGGATTGCATATATTATTGGCCTTTAAGGGCCATTTAGGGGTAACTGTCCACAAAAGCACTATAGACCTATTATATCACAACACTCTATATTTTTCGTGTTTATAATTTCTACATACCATAGAATTAGGAGAAGTATGTTAATTACAGTAGTGATGGATATATACTACTACTAGATAGGTTTCAATAGGATGGCTAAAATTTTAGAATCTTTGACCATGCATATTCTAAAATTTCAAGCAAAAAGAATAATAAGAGTTGGTACTATTGAACCAAATGGAAAAGTACTACTAAACTCGCATTAGTAGTACTAACTTTGTGGTCCTTTTACGCCTGTTAGAGAACATATATATGTCGAGATTATCTCACTTCTCATATATATACATACACACACATATATACATATATATATATGTATATATATGTGTATATATATATATACATTCATTTTGGTATATCATCTTTTTGTGATATGCTCTTCAATTGGTGGTGGTCCGGTCCAGATTCCTCTGTATGTCGCTACCAAGATGTCCCCTGTCAAGGGTGATTCTCCATTCATACCATCACCAGAGGTGTACGCCAAGGCTTCTCTTCGTTGCATTGGCTATGAGGCAAGATGCCTCCCGTATTGGCGCCACTCGGTCCAGTGGTTCTTGGCATCGTTAGTGGCAGATGCTGCTCTCAACCAGTGGCGCCTCCGAATTGGCATCCGGAAAAGAAACGAGATGAAGGCTCTGGTTGAGGAGAAAGTCTTCAGCTAAATTGTTGTACAGATAGTATTGTAATGATGGGTTTCAATCTGTGTTCTATTTGGACTTCTGAAAAGTTTAATTGAGTAGTCTAGCAACCAGCACTGTCTTAGTCAATTGGAGAATGACTGGAAATAATCGGTTGTGTATAACTCGTGATCTTTTCTGAGATATGTAAAATGTTGCTGTTTTCATGAACTGGTGTTTAGATCACTTATTTACATGGTAGGCTTTGTATTCTCAATTATCAACTAGCTTGCCCTTAAATACTTATACAGTACAAATATACAGTGACATATATTGAAAATGCTAGTGAACTAGCTATGTGATCCTATTGTCGTCAACAGCAGCGAAGTTAACTACGTGACTAGAAGAAATCTCAAAAATCATGGCATGCTTCGCTTGTTGAAATTACACTAATCACCTTGTGGTTTTCCTGCGTTTCAAATAAGAAAAATCAGGCCGTAATCGTGGGGTCAATGGACAACTTCGCCATAAATGGTGGAGAGCGGGCATGGCCATATAGTTTGCACAGCCACAGAACTTCACATACGTACCGGAACCCCGGTCAGCGGTCAGTACCGGTCGGCAGACCCGTACAGCCTGGCCACCCAGGGTGTAGCGACCGGTACTAAATCATCCACCCAGAAAAAAAGTCACAAGTCACGCGATTTATCACTCACGCGTAATTGCGCATGCGCGGTCGTGAGGATTCGAACCCATGACCTCCAGCCTCACGCATAGCTTTCTTACCATCCCACCTATACATCACATGTGATTGGGTGGGAGATGCATTCCCATTTAGTACCGGGCCAAGACACCGGCCGGTAATAAAATGCGACATTTAGTACCGGTCGGTGTCATTGATCGGTACTAAATGAACGCGCCATTTTAGTACCGGCCCAAAATACCAGCCGGTACTAAATGTCGCATTTTAGTACCGGCCGGTGTCTTGGCTAGATACTAAAATGGCTCGGAGGACGTTCAAATTTGGATCCGGTACTAAATTGGCTCCGAGGCAATATTAGTGCTGGACATATCGTGCAGGACGAATGTCCATTTTTCTAGCAGAATATGTGTGGTTCTCCACTCCCCCCTCCTCCTCTGCAAACTCTCTGCAGGGAAGCTCGTAGCAAAGTTTTGTTGCGCAGTTTCCAATAGCTCCACATCATTTAAGGACGGTATTTCAGTTGATAAAACAAACTAGGTCTCACGGTGCAAAGTTTCATTTCATAATTTTATAGGCTAGATCATTTAAATGTTGCACTCAATTGATCAATGAGAGTGGGTGAAATGTTTGGATATGAAATAAAACTCTCTCAGTGGGAGTATCAAACAGTTTCCGAGGCATTATTTAAACTTAAACTGCTCCCTTTGTTCTTTATTTGCCTGAGTTTCAGTGTAATCACGAATCACTAATGAGTTTACAAACTCCGGGAGTTTGTAAAATCAAACACGCGACTGATCCGAGTCCTAACTCAAACTCGTGCGAGTTAACTTATGTGCACACGAATTACAAAGACTGAGTAAACATAACTTCAAAATTCACAAAATCTAGTTGGATTTGTTGTCTTGTCTCCCTAAGCAGTACACCAGCAGGTAATTGATCAAAGGCACTTGACTTCAGTGTACAAACCAGATTAGATGAGTGGCTTTCCAACTGAATTATTGTCGTACCCAGAGATGAATGACTGTTCAAATAAACCACTAGGCAGGCTTGAGCTTCTGCACGAAAAGTATCATGGACTGATTCTAATCTCCATGCTCCCGCCATTACTGCAGCCCCATCTTTATCTCTTACTACGAAGCTCCATCCACCAGATTTTTGCTCCATCAAGAAAGCACCATTAATATTGACTTTGAGAACATCAACGGGAGTTGGTCCCATTTCTTTGCTTTTCCGTGGTGCTTCTCATTTGGTTTCTTTAACCTAGCACTTGCTTCCAAAGTCATGTTTCTTGCTTGATGCACTACTTCTTCCACTGTTCTTCTCTTTCCACAGGCATTAACTTTGTTTCTTGCATCCCACTAGGACCACACATAAGGATGGTGGTTTCATATTTTCTATTCTCCTCCATAGGTAAGATACAGTTTGTTACCTTCCCTGCAGCTTTGAGCTCTGCTAAGTGCTAACTTCAGCCAGACGTACTCAAGGTTCATCAACTGCATGCCAACATTTACGCACAAATTTGAACTTAAAAAGCAATGGCCACCATCTTCAAACACCAGCGAGTGTCGGCATCCACTACTAAAAAACGATTTGCTGGAACACGCTATTTTTTCTCTAGGAGTGGGTCAAAAGGTAACCTGCTCCTACAAATGGAGCACAGTTACTGTAGCATCCAACCCGTCCCTAAAAAGGTATTTTTAGGCGCTAGTGATGGCGTCATTCGCCCCTAAAAATGGCCACCATTTTCAGTAACGGGCTAGAAAGAGCATTTTTAGGATCAAAAAGGTGGAAAGCGCATAAAAAACTCACGGGTTTTCGCAAAACGCGGGAGATGGTGTCCATGGAATGATAGGTGAATTGATCAGAAATTGGGTGACTGAATCAAATTTAGCGTTTGCTTCTTGGACTGTCCAACCTCCGCCCCTGCATAAAGATCTAGGTAAAAGATCAACATAAAAACAGATGTGACCATTTATCAAATCCATAATATAGAAACAAAAATATGACCACTGGTGTTATGGCGCAGTTGAACGCTACAGGGCTGGCCGTCTGGGTTTGGGGGAGTAAATTGAGTTTCTTCCTAAACATTTCGTTAAGGGTTTCTTCGTTAAACACATGACCTGTGTTGCAGGCCTGATCCAATGCATTAAGATTTTGCGCGAAAAGGTCTAAAATATTCTATGATTCACCATAGCATTGCATCATCATATATCATCACTGGTCCAATTGACCACCTATGTTCATTTATTTCTGCTCTGAAACGCAAATCAGAAAACGAGGGTGTAGTGCCAGGTTTAGAGCATGTGTATCTATGCACATGTGGCCCCTTGAGGATTGCTTTCTACCGGCTCTGCCATTTATTCGATGGTAAACCATTATATTTGACTTCTATCAAGATCAATCCATCTGAAAGTCTGGTTGCACAAAACAGCTTGAGCCTAAGAATAATGTGAATGGAATGCTATAGCACAAAATTGCCTCATAGAACAAAACTTCCTCAAAATATGAATAAGATTCATTCGAACGAAAAACACAGCAGAGGTGGAGTCTCCAGTACATACCACCGTGAGGATTGAAGCAGGCGGCAGTGACGATGAAGATGGAGGTTCCCAGCAGGAAGTGATCACTTTCAGAAAGTTGTGACTACAAAGTTAACATAAATCTTTTTTTCAGAAAGTTAACCCTAAACCTTAAGTCTCCAGTACATACTACAAAGTGACGATGACGATGAATAACATAAATCTTTTTCTGCATCATGCATCTGCACTCTATGTTTTAACCAGGTATAGATTCTTAATCCTAAACCGTAATGCTTAACCGCAATCAGAATTGCAATCAGAATAATTAGCGCCATAGCATTCCCCTAGAAAATTACATACTATCTGAAACACACTTCAGTACTGTCTTGATGAAGGCCCGAGTGCATACATTTGTAGGGAGCAATACACAAGAGGCAGGTCAGCCGGTTCTTACCTCAAAAAGCTCGGAACACCAAGCCGGCGATGGTCGCTGTATGAAGCCCGAGCGGAGCGGTGGAGTGACGGCGCTACGACGCGATGGCGAAATAGGCTGACGCCGCGACGGTGGGCTAGAAGCCGGCGACGGCTGCAATAGGAAGCCCGGCGTGATGGTGGCGCTACGTCGCGACGCCAAAATAAGGCAACAGCACGACGGTGTGACGGTGGGCTAGAAGCCGCCGACGCCCACCGTAGGAAGTCCGGGATGTAGCGGCAACGCGACATGGAGACGGCGCGACGGTTGAAGCAGCGAAGCCCTGGACGGCGGTGCGATGGTGGAAGCGGTGAAGCCCTAGATGGTGCGATGGCACGATAGTGGGCGGCGGCGCGATGGGAGGAGGGCAGCGGCGCGCGGTGGAGGAGAGTCCAGCTGTGCGGAGGAGCAAGGCTGGGGCGGCGGGGAGGAGGCGGCGCGCGGGAGGAGTAGGTAGGCCGCGGCGGGGGGCGGGGGGCGGCGGGGCGGCGGCTGCGGAGGCGCAAGGCCGCGGCGACAGGGAGGACAGCACGAGGCGGCGGCAAGGTAGCAGCGCGCGGGCAGCCGCGCAAGGCGGCGGCGCGTGGGGGCAGGCGCGAGGGCGCGGCGCGCGGGGAGGCAGTGGCGCGCGGGCGGAGTCGCGTGCGAGCAGGGGACCGGGAGCGCTATTTTTGATCGGACGCGTGGGCAGAGTCGCGTGCGAGCAGGGGGCTGGGAGCGCTATTTTGGATCAGACGCGCGGGCGGAGTCGCGTGCGAGGAGGGGGGCTGGGAGCGCTATTTTGGATCGTTTGGTCCACGATTGTCCGAGGCTAGACCACGCCGGGTGATCCTTAGCCTCTTTTTCTAGCGGAGAAGGTCATTTAATAGTTTAAAAAATTATTATAAGTTCTCTAATTTTAAAATCTAGAAGTTTTAATTTTTTTAAACAACCTCGGATACAGAGTAGCTCCTTATCAAAGTTGTAGTGGTATTAGATATGAATATTTGTAACTGCAGCCTCTTAGACTCCCTCTTGTAACTCTTGTAACTAGAGCATCTTAGGCTTCCTCTTGTACAACTATATGTCGAAGGTCACCCCTCCCCGTAGAGTGTGTGGTGTTTGCCCAACTCTCTAACTCTCTACATGGTATCAAAAGACCGGCCCCTTCCTAGGCCTGTGCATCCTCCTCTCCTCCGTTGCTCCCTCCCCTTCTCCCCTGCCCAGCCGCGGCAGGACTCCTCCCGCATCGGCACCACCACCAGACCTCTAGGCTACCATGAGCACCAGCACCATGTCCTCCACCGGTTCTCCAACGGGCCCGGTTCCTCCAGCGATTCCTCTGGCCCCCTCTACGCCAACCTCTATGCGACTGTCTCCATCAAGTCCCATGTGCTGATGATGCTCAAGCTACAGCGATCCAACTTCAGCAAGTGGTCCTCCTTCTTCCGCGTGATGTGCAACAAGTTTGGGCTGATGCAGCACATTGATGGTTCGGATTAAACTGCCTTCAAGTGCACGACTTATGATCAACCTGAGTGTGTTTTCTTGAACCTGGATCAGTGACATGGCAGTTGGGTGCAGTGCCAGGCCGGCCGGCCTAGTGTAGGCCAGTTGGCTTGGGACTTCCCCCAATTTGCCTCAGTTTTGGCACACATATCCCTGCATAGGCAACTCATTCATAACTCATGGAATTTTATTAGTTTAAATAAAATATGTATGGAACATGATGCAAAACTCTATTTTATTTCTGAGAAATTGGCAGACAATGGGTGAATAAAGACCGTCAACACACACCCAAACTTAACCTCTTGCTCGTCCTCGAGCAAGGCTCAATACTTAGGCTCAGCAGATCAGGAGTTGCATCAATGTCCACCCCCTGCAGGTACCGTGTGCATAGCAAAAAATTACTCATACTCGTATGTACCTGAGGATGCTGGTCGTACCTTAATTTGAAGTGTGAGGCTTAGTCGCATTCATCCCTCATATTGAACGGTTGGAAATTGATCAGTTTCCACCAGAGTTTTTCTTCTACCTGTTCAAGTTCCTTCTCGGTATTTTTGCTAGTTTTTTAAAAGAATAGTTTTAAGAATCCCCAGTGGTGCTCTCAAAGTGGCTTTAGGTGTATGATCCTCACCATGGTCGGAAATCGACCATCTTCTTCCTACTTCTAAGGCTGATATTTGGAGCTCATGGGTAAGAAGAGTGTTGCATACCTTGGTTTACCTTTATTGCCGAGCCGAAGAGTGGTTCGAAGGAGGTAGGTATCCGATCAAATTCCGATCTTATGGAGGATATAATTTTCAGGGAAGAGGGAGAGAAAAGATTCACACTTGGAATATTTTGGTCTTTTATTTGTGTTGACACTCGCTACGGATCAAAAATGAGCATCAATTTGACCACAAAATAAGGATGAACTTGCATTTCTTATACACATTCTGCTAATAAATGCATACATTCCACATGCCCTTGGAGAATTTTATGATTGCAAAATTTCAGCTCAAAACAAAGAAAAAAGACACCTCTTTGATCCAAGAAAAAAAGGTTGAACCAATCATACGCCGCCATGCGTGCATCACATGGATTGGGGGGCCCACAACCAAGGCAAACCGACTTAATTCCATGCCTATCATCTACCAGAGGAATGAGGACCCACATGGCAGAGACCTAGAAGAAACACAGGCTGGTTGGAGCCAAGCCTTGGTCGGCCGAACCACATGGTTCGGCCGAACCAGGTTCAGCTCCACCGTCTTACAACTTCCACGTGGTGCCTCCACAAGCCTCCTCAAGGTCGGTTCCAAGTGCGCCGAGCTATTTTCACGGGCTGGAGTTGCGCTTCCAAGCCTATAAATACAAGAGGGGCCCTTCTAAATGAGACACACCAAGATGTAGCCTCTCCTCCTTTGTAAAGTTCTCTATGGTAGTGGAGTGTAGGAGAAGAGTTGTTCTTCAAGGCCTTCTAGTCTTTGAAGAGTTGGGTATGGTCTTGTATCTTCCTCTTTATGTAATGGTTTGAAGTTCAGTAATAAATTTTATTTCCTTATCTTAGTTTGTCTTTGGTTCATATGCTTATGTTAGCATGTGATCCTTTCATAGTCTGGCTTGTGTCGCGTATCTTGCATTTTTAGACGTAGTAACACATCTAGGCCACGTCAACGGTTTCATCTCCCCTAGTCGGGGTGTTCTATGTCTCAACATAAGGTTAGTAAGGCTAGAATGATAATCTCTAACACAGACATGGTGTCTGGGTTATAGGTTATGTTTGAATGCGGCGCTACCCCATGGTTAGATGAGGTAGGCGGCAGGTGGTGACAGCCCTGTCCGCGTCCAGCGTAACCCTCCCTGTTCGGGTAGTCGCGGTAGGAGGTACATAAGATAGCCGTGAAGACATAGTGGCCACCTTGCCATTCTTGTGCGGTTCTCCCAGTAGTGCCTGGGAGCCTAGAGCCCGATCCTAAGCATGTGTATGATTGCATTTTCACAAGTATGTTCTATGCTTGCTGCGATAGGAGATATTCTTTGTATGCTCTTGAGTGCTCTGTTCTACCCTGCTCTCATCCTAGTTACCTTTTTCTGAGTATGGTTTATCTTGTATCACACTACCTCTCGATTATATTATCAATTACCCCTATCTAGATGTTGGATATTTAACCATGATATATCCCTTGAGCTTGATAAATACTTTGATCCACCGCCTTACCTGCGGAAATATAAATTAGACCCCGTACTCATGGGTAGAATGCTACAACGACATTCCGTGCACTTGCGGATCTCTCTGTAATGTAAGAAATACCCACACGGCATTTCTAGCGCTATTGCCTGGGAATGGATCCTATGTCCATACTGCGTGATGACGCTATGAAACGCCAACAAATTGCACTTCTGAACTCTTTTGATTTTCTTTAGAGAGTATGGGTTCTATCTCTCATTTTTTTTCTCATTTTCTTTTTTTAAAGATAGCCCATACTCTCATGATAACTTATGGATACATGAGTAGAGTGTTAGCTTGGATAGACCTTTATGGATGGGCTCACAATGGAGATTTTGGGTTATGGTGTGGATGGAGTAGCTGGCGAAGGTGGATGTCAATACCCGGAGTGGGTGATCGACAAGCCAGATAACTTTTGAGGCTAGCAGAACAATGGGTACGCAAAGGAGAAAGATCGGTAGATGACAGGTGTCTTTCCTCCGATGGACTCACCATTTGGCAAAGCTCAAAGCAACTCAAGATAGCCTATGTGGCTCGAATAGTGAAACATTTATGGCTCTGGATAGGACATATAAACCAAAGGGGATCTCTTTACCATGTTTCCAATTTTTGAAGAAATTTCGAGAGGCTCCCTACTAGAGCATGCAGTTTTATTCCGGTTTCACTATCTCAAACCATGGGTAAGGTTTACCAATAAGATCAAGTACGCAAGCAGCTGTATCTTGTTGGAAAACGATTAATTGCTATTCTTGTGATGCCTCCGCACCTTTGCTTTGTGATAATACAGGAGCTATACAGATTGCCAATGATCCTACCAGACATGAACTCACAAAGCACATCGGCGGATGCTTCCTTTACTCGCTCTCATTGTTCTCAGAAAACGATTAATTGCTATTCAGTGTGTGCCCTCGGAATTGCGGCACCGGCTACTACATGAATACGGAGGATTTATGAAATCAAGGAAAATACTCTTCCGGTTGATTAAACTAAATAACTGATATAATCTACCACGTGAACGATTTGTTGACCAATTAAACGAAAACAAGGAGAAAGCAAAAGAAATAAACAAACACACACGTGGACGATTCATTAGCTACATGTCGCTGATGAGATGGCCCATATGCATGAAACGTGCTGGCCTATATATAATGAACATAACCTTAATCATCATCTTTTGAAATAAAGAAAAGAAAAGAAATAAGTTTGTTGTCTCGTTTATACTCACGAAGATTTGGTTGCATGTACGTACTGAAGCTTTGAGCTAAATATACGTACCAAAAAAACTTATACGTAAGTTCACGTATAGCTTGCAAACTCAGACGTCAAGGCAGCATGCATCCATGTGACGTGCAACATACGTATGGATGACGTAATAAGGCATGCTGGCCGGAAATTAATTAAATATTTTTCTTAATCACATAATTGGAAGGGAAGGCCGGAGGCCCAGCTGCCAGCGCGCGAGCCTCCCCCTCTCTCTCTCTCCTCCCCTTGCTTTCATTGAGGCGTTCGAGGGCCAGCCGCGCCTGTCGTCTTCCGCCACCCGCGACGTGTCGGGCCCGGCCGCTCCCTCGCACGCGTACGTGGAGCTCGTGTGTGGGTTCACGTGGATCATGCACTACCGGAAACAGTAATTTTGCTGAGTGCCCCAGGCACTCGGCGAAGGTCCAAATACACTCGGCGAACCCTACTCGGTAAACTTTCCCTAAGCAAACAGTGGGTTTGCCGAGTGTCGATCGTCGGGCACTCGGCAAATCCTTTGCCGAGTGCCAGAAAACACTCGGCAAAATATAACACTCGGCACAAAGGCGATAACGGTCTGTGACGGTAACGGCTCCTTTGCCGAGTGTCAGACGGCCGACACTCGGCGAATACTTAAGTTTTGCCGAGTATATTTTAAATGACACTCGGCAAAAAGAAAATCTTTGCCAAGTGTATTTATATATGGCACTCGGTGAAGGTACACGGTTTGCTGAGTGCCTTCCCCGCGGCACCCGGCAAAGAGGCCCCACCCGCCAGATTTTTTTGAGCCATTTGCCGAGTGTTTTCCAGTGGCACTCGGCGAACATACATAGTTTGCCGAGTGCCTGCCTTTTGGCACTCGGCAAAGAGGCTAATCCCGCAAAAATTTTATGACGCCTTTGCCGAGTGTTTTGGCATTGCACTCGGCAAAGACGTCGAACTAACAGCGGCAAAGTATCTTTCCCCCTACTGACAAAACAGAAATTTTACGTATAAAGGACCCCTCTCAAAAAACAACCACAGAAGCACAGGCATATAAATTACACCACAGGCATATAAATTGCACCACAAGCATCACAAGCACACAAATAATATTCACAAGTTCTCGTCAAAACAAGTAATTCACATGTTTTGCATCACAAACACCTCTATTTCACAAGTCACCGAGGAGGATGAGGAGGCTGAGGAGGATGTGCAGGTGGCCACTGCCCCCAAGAAGATTCTGCATTGGACGCCGCCGATTGATTCTGCACAAAGTTATAGAGATTGCATTAGTCACTTTTCTAGTGTAAGTCTGTAGTGCCTGTAGTTTCTAGTTTAACTCTAGATTGATTGTAAGGTTGAGAGTGACTCACAGGAGTAGCTGCAGGAGGTGGTCGAGGTGACGGGAATAGGTTCGGTGGCATAGGTGGTGGAGTCTGACCTAAACTGTGAAAGACACTCTGCATGTATTGGAACATCTGCTCCGTCCTCTGCCTTTCTAGCTGCCGATCCGCCTCGATCCTCGCCTCTAGTTCCTCCCGGCGCTTCCGTTCTACCTCCACCTGGGCCTACAATATTTCATCCCAATGTCTTATTGCCAAGCAAAAGATATGTACAAAATGAATGAAAAATTAAAGAAACAGGAATAACCTGCAGAGCCTGCATCTGTAACCTGCAGAGCCCGTATCGCGGGGCTCGAGTCTGTGCTCCTTGCTCGGATCTGGGAGAGGGTGGGAGTACTAGCAGTGTCGATCACGCTATCTCCAATCAAATACCTGCCATGCTTCTTCCCTCCTCCCACCCTCATCACAATTTCAGGATCAATATCCTGAGAGCTCGGATCGAACTCTGGCCCATGAACCTCCCTCGCCATTGCTGTGTACTCGGTGACGCGGCTGTGGATGCTGGGATGGCTGTATGCCTCGGGCGGGTCCTCCGGGTTGAAGTCGATGTCTGCCGTGGCCTTGCCCTTTTTGGACATAACCCATGCCTTGAACCGGGAGCACTCCTGACCTTCATGTGATGACGTCTGCGGCAAAAATACAGAAGGATTACAAAATATGCAGTATTATGTGTATTATGTGTGAGAATAAAGAAATGAATTCACGTACCCATTTTTCCTTGTATTCATCAAGGCTCAGGCTGCCTTGATGGTGTGGTGCATATGGCATCTGCAGACGTCGCTCCCGGCAAGCAACATGGTTCTCCAACCACCCGGGCTGCAACCACACGTCCACCATTTGTTCCCAGCACCGGGTAAAGGATCGGCACCACCACGGAGGCACCTACATCATCAAGTGTGTGACATATAACAAAAGAAGTGAAGCGTAATTAATCTCAGAAATAGTAAATATTAACTTTCTGTACGTACCATCATGAATTCTTCCTTGGTCAGGTTCATTGTCCTGGCCTCTTCTTTTTTGACCCTCATCCTTCTATATTCAGCATAGAAGTCGATGATGGCCTGAACCCGCGCCTCATAGTGCATGTCCTTAACGAGCTTCTTGGCGGCTTGTTCAATGACGGAGGCCGCCCTAGCCTCGAATCCCTCCTGGCATCTATAAAAGTCCTGCGTATAGACACATTGCAAACAAGTATTTTTTCAAGAATGTCTAGCGAAGCTGGTGTATTAAGCAATCTAGTGCTTCGAATACTTACCCACAGCTCGGCCTTCACCCGCTCCGCCTTGTTCGCAAATTTCCTGTGGTCACGATCACCGACGTCGGCGGCGGTGACGTAGTGGTCCCACGTGTAGGCCGGCTCCTCCTGTCCGGCGAAGACCACTAGACCGGGGAAGTGTAGCCTACACAAAAGACCAATGATGCCGTTGACCTTGCGGTTGTGGGCACCCCCACTGAGCTTAGTCCAACTCCTGCACAAGTGATTAATATAGATTATTAGTTTCTATTGTAAATTTCAACATATCAAAAGTACTGAGAATATGTAAAGGAACTTACTTTGCCCCAGTGGGTTGAATCAGTGGGCGTAAATGAAGAGGGATCGGTCGCCTCGGGAGGGACGAGGGACCTCGCAACCAGATCTTGGACTGCGAATCCCCTGCCTCCTCCCCTTCCTCCCTCTCCTGCTCCTGCTCCTACTCCTGCTCCTGCTCCTGCTCCTGGTCCTGGTCCTGGTCCTGCTCCTGCTGTACCTCCGCCTCGTCACTAGAGGCGTGCGCGGAAGGTACCTCCTCCGACGACGACGACGAAGGCGCAGGCGAGGGGGGCCTCACCCCTTTACCCTTTCCTCGACCCCTGCCCCGACCCCTGCCTCTAGCAAGGACCTATGCCCCCTCCGTTTCCTCGACCTGTGCATCACCCCTGCCACCACCCCTCCCTCGACGCCTCCCTCGACCTCTCGATGCGTCTGACCTTGTACCTGACCCTGAAGTTGCAGCTTTTAATTTTTCGTAAAGCGCTGCAATCTTCCTCGTACCG
Source organism: Panicum miliaceum (assembly GCA_032594955.1). Taxonomy (NCBI): domain Eukaryota; kingdom Viridiplantae; phylum Streptophyta; class Magnoliopsida; order Poales; family Poaceae; genus Panicum; species Panicum miliaceum. The sequence goes on from CM064068.1 coordinate 18,279,792, forward strand.
CCCACCATTGTTGAGTCACCTGCATTTGCCAAGAGTAAACCAATTAGCACACATAAACAAAACATAATTAGTAAGATGTGCAAAATAAAGTAAACATACTTAATAAATAACATGGTATGACAAATAATAAATAAATTAGTACGGCCCATACATGTCTTAGAAATAATCGTCATGATCGGGATTAGTTGGATCATAAGTCTCATCATCGCTGTCACGCGTGTCAATAAAATCATTCCCGTGCTCCGAAGGAGGAGTGTCATCATCAATCTCCTGTCCTAACTGTAACCGCTGAAGTAATTCTAACTCCTTCATATTATGAACCTCCTCTCCAGCGTCATCGTCAGCAACCATTTCATTATCCACTTCCATTCCGAAAGCGTCGGTTAAATCAATCTCAAAATTCCCTTCGAGCCCATCTTCTTGGAAAAAATCTCCGTCATATGTGTTGGGGTCAATGTTGTAATCTTCATTGTTTGGTACAGGTAATTTACCGTGCGGCGATATCTTGTACACAACATCCCAACCTTTAAGACGGTCGTCGGATTGGCACGGGTACGACAAATAATAAACTTGCGTGGCCTGTTGAGCCACAATGTATACATCATCTCCTTCTAAGACGGATGATTGGCGAATTTCGACTAACCCAAGATTAGGTGCCCGTCTCACGACTGATGGATCAAACCAATGGCATTTGAATATGACTGGATTAAGAACTTTGCAGCCATGAAAAGTTAGTTCGTATATCTCTACAATTCTTCCGTAGTACTCTACACCATCAAAGCCTGGCGTAAAAACTCCGCTATTTGTCGTTCTTCGATTGGGCCGACTATGCTCATGGCTTGTTGTGTGAAAGCGATATCCATTTACATCATAACCGGTAAAAGATTTGACCCTGTAGTGTAACAACCCTGATAAATTACACTTCTAAAGCAATGTCATTAGCCCAACCCTATGCTTAACCAACTAATAAAAGGGTGAAAAGAATTAAAACAAGTAAGTTGAAATTCAAATGTAATTGGGCCCATATGAATACCTTCGAATTATTAAATTAACTTTCAAACCATAAGCCAAATGAGATGTTGCCTGAAACCAAACTTGTAGAACTTTTTATTCTGAACAACTTTCGTGTTCAAAAGTTTTTGAAATTCAAATTAGAAAGTGGAGAAAACATCCTGTTTGCAACCAGCCCCCTGGAACTTTTCAAATTCTCGCAAAAAGGTCCTTCGCCCCTCCTCTCTCTCCCCTCCCCGCCCGACAGCACGGCCAAGTGGCCGGCGACGCCTGACCGGCGCAAGCCGCCAGGCCAGTGGCCGCCGTTCCTCGCCCCCAAACCCGGCTTTGCCCCCTCCCACCGCCGCGCTGCCCAGTCCGCGCTCTCCGCACGCGCCACGCCGTGCCGTGCCTCTGCTCGCCGCCCGCCGCGCCCAACGAACGCGCCGCGCCGTGCCGCACCGCCCGCCGCGACCCGCCCGTCGCTGCGCTTGCCGCCCGCCTAAGCCGCTGCTGCAGCTGTCCCCCAACCCCGTGCCGCGATATCTCCACTCCCCCACGCAAATCTCCGGCGCCCAGTCGCGCGCTCCCGCCCGCCGCACGCCGCGCCGGCGTCCTGACGCCGCCCACCGTGGCCAGTGGCACGCCTACCTCCCTCCTGCCCCTATAAAAGTCGCCCCCGGCCGCCCGCGCGAGCCACCAGCAACCAGAGCACCCCGCCGACGCCATTGTCGCCGCCGAGCTCCGCCCGCTCGTGGATAGCCCTCTACAGCCGCCTCCTACCCAAATTGAAGTGCCAGCCACCACTACATCATCCCACCGGAGCTCACCGACCCGCTCGACGCCGCCCAGGACCACCGGAGCGCCGCCGCCCACGCTGTCGCCGCCGCCGCCGCCCCTGCTCACCGCGGACAGCTCGACTCCGACCTCCTCCGCCCAAGCCAAGCACCCGAGCAGCTTCCCCACGCGCCACTGAAGCTCCCCGTCCAGACCAGACCGCCCCAAGCCCGCCGGAGCACCGCCGTCGACGCGTGCCGCCGCCGCCGCCGCCCCTGCTCCAACGCCGGCGAGCTACTCCCGGCCGTCCCCCACCCGACCAAGACCCCCACGAGGTAGCCCTCGCACCCCTGATCCTTCCCCGGCCCTCACCCCTCGCCGCCGGCGAGCCCCTCATCGGAATTTTGGCCGGCCACCGTACCCGAGCCGCCCGAGGACCCAATTGCAGTAATTGAAATCTTTAGAAGGGTCGGCATGTAAGATTCAAGGACCCAGTTGTAAAAGAAAGATTCAAACCTAGATTCAAAATCAGTGAACTTGTAAAATTTGTATAAAATCATAGAAAAATCGCAAAAATGCCAACTAAACTGTTCTGGAATCCTTAGAAGAAATTCTACAACTTTTGTTGCGAAAAGTTTCTCAGATTCTCATTATATTTTGCTCTACATTAAATGGAAGTTTTAATGGACTTCTTTTGTACCCACTGTTGTAGATCAATGCTGACCCAAAATTTTGGGCGGTGAGTTAGTTGCTTGATGTTTAGGACTGTGTAAAAAGATCAGGCCCAAATTCCATCTCTATCTGCACTTTTTATTAAACTTAATTTCATACCATGATTAGCTAAATATTTTTATCCCTGCAGTTAAGTTATGAATCACCTAATGAAACTTTTTCTATACTGGTGTAATAGTACCTAGATGCCAGATAAAAATTTAGAGACTTTTTATCTCACAGGAACCTATTTATTTGATTTATGTGCTAATAACATACATTAAATCAAGAAAATAGTATCTTACCTTGGAAAATTCTCATATTTTTACTAGAAGATATTCAGTGGTAAGGGATGCTGTGGAAAAAGTTTAATGGACAAAAACCCTGTGCAAGGCTCCTGTAAAAATAAATCCTTGAATAACTTAGGTGTGTAATGTCATATTTACTATGCTCTGAAACTGCATAATAAATCCTACAAAAATTACAGTAGCTCCTGCTTGATGAAATGAAAGCCCTATAAAAATTTTAGTCTCAGTTTTTGCACCTTTTGCTCTGTACAAAAAGAACAAGAATCTAGCAGCAACCATGTATTATATTTTTCATAATTAATCTGCTGCATGAAAATATCTGAAAATTTTACAGTAAGCATATCTTTCCCTGATGTGCCTAGATCCAAGGTTTCATGACCAGAAACTACTCGCTGTAGTAGTTACCCTTAAATCATGTTTCCATGCGGAACATAAGTTCCCATGAACACCCACCCCACTTTGCTTAACGAAGTTACTTATTGTACTATTCTACTCTATTAACGATTGCCCACGAATGATAAAGTAACTCACTTCACGACAAACTTATGTTTTACAAACTGCAACTTTACCATGAAGGAAATCATGTCGTTTACCATCACCACTACTTAAACTTGTGCATTCATGTAGAAACGACTACTCTCGCCGACGGAACTTACGAGCTGGTGCCCGAGTCCGAGAGTGAGCAGCGAGAAGCCCAGGCAAATTTGACTGAAGCAGTTGAAGACCCGGGTCAACGTTCAGACGATCCCCGGACTAACTTTGCACAAGAAGGCAAGCCCCGGAGCATAACCCAATTCCTTTCCTAAATTATGCAACTCACTACTCTTTTGCTTGTGCATTAAGTTTATAGGAGTTGAATGAAACTTAGTTGCATGATGTTAGGAACCCATGCTTGAAAACTAGATGTAAGGTTCGATAGAATGCTGTGCTAATAGGACTCCAGTAAAAGCCGAGTGATTTCCTGTCACTCGCGAGAAAATAGGAGTTGAATGTTTACTACACGCTGCAATCATAAGGACAACGGACGGGCTATGGTACGATGTTTACGATTGAGGCCCGTCTGTTTAGTGAAAAATGCTAAGGCCGCAGTGTGTGGTAGTGGTGGTTAAGTCTTTGAACGTACTAACCACATGCCGAGAATATGGTAATCGGTAAGCTTAAGTACCTGATTGGCCCGGCAAGTGGACGACAACCTACCCTTTGAACTTCGGTCCCATGTGCATATGGCGAGTGCAGAGAGTGGTCACGACCCGGCGGCGAACCGTGGCGTGGGGCTCTTGTACTCTCGGAGGGTAGCTCCGATCCACAACCCGGAAAGAAAGGGGAAAAGTTGCACGTGTGACTCTGTGAGTAACTACGTGACGTGTGTTTAGGTTTCCCTTGCAAGGTTAAGAAATTCGATTCGAATCGTCCGTTTCTCACAGCTATTGAGACTGCTTAATCACTTTTACCCACAGAGTAAGAAGAGGAACAACGATGATGAATAAATGTGTTGGATGAAATTTAATGCTTCACCATGATTGATATTGGATAGCTGCTTATCTAGAATGGTTAATGCAACTAGAATCTTGAGCTAAAAGTTGAAAGTAAGGACCCACTCGTAGATGCTTTTCGGCAAAAACAAACCCCTGAGCCAAAAAGCCTTGCATGTCTAGAGTCGGTGGAGTAGATTCCACTACACGGGTAAGTCTTGCAGAGTATTAGTATACTCAGCCTTGCTTGTGGCTCGTTTTCAGGTGAGACCTTTGAAGATATGATTGCTAGCTTGACTTGGCCCTGCACTCTTCCCCCTGGTTGGTCAGTGGAATGGGATACGCCCCCGGACAATGGAGATAATGTCGAGTGATGTCTCGTACGGGCTTCACCGAGACATCCTGTATCGTCGAGTACCTTTCGTTATTTTATTTCCGCTGCAACTTAACTCTGAAGAACTCATTAGTTATGATCACTGAAGTACTTGGTTACTAAACTCAAACTTGGTTTGTAATATTCACTTATGATAATTTTTATGTTATCTGCTGGAATGTGGTATTCTCTGGGCTCATCGTCGCATGAGCATTTGTATGTATGGCATTCGATCCGCTTTACCGTGGTTGTATCGGGAGGTTACCCGACAGACCAATGGATTACTCCGTTTGAAGTGTAAGGTTAACCGAGATTGCCCTAATGGTGATGGTTAATACACTTGAGCCGGATTAATTCAGGTGGTTCTGCCACATGTAGGCACAGCCATCGGCAACCTGTCTCAACTCGGCATTCATAGACGAATCGGTTTGGGCCTGCAAGTTGAAGTAGGGTGGTTCGTTATATTATTCGCATGTACGGTCAACTTCTAATCAAGCTAAGTATGAGCTAAAATGGACTGTACCTTATGTTTGAACCAAGAAATGAAATCGGGCATTCCATTTCCTACACCCTCTTTGAGAAGAGTCTCGGCTTCGTGCGGGGTAGGTTCCCTTGAATTACGCCAGAAGTTACGATGGAATTCCCTGTACCAACGAGAAACATGAGAGTTGGACGAAGAATACTAACAAATTGAGAAAAAAACTAGCTTGTTCAGAACTTACAGTATGTACGGCTCCACCTCGGATAGGTTGGTCAATACATACAGCATGATAGTGCGCCACTCTTTACGTTTCAATTTTTTCTGTGTCGCACCACTTGCACTTCCAAGTTCTCCTCGAAAAAGACTAAGGCTCGATTCCACTTCGCTGTCATTGTAACGAGGCGGTGGATTGTGCACGCTAGGAAGGTTGTCAGCATAGTATTTTGTTGTAAAGTTTGACACCTCCTCCAGAATGTATGCCTCTGCAATGGAGGCTTCAATTTTGCATTTGTTTTTACATTTAGTTCGAAGAACCTTTTGACATCTCTCAATTGAATAGCACCAATGGCCCTGCACAGGCCCCCCCATTCGTGCTTCATACGGGAGGTGTAAAATCATATGCTGCATCGGATTGAAGAAGCCAGGAGGAAAGGTCTTCTCCAACTTACAGAGCAACACAGGCGCCATTCTTTCCATTTCGGCAACCACGGTCCGAGATAACTCCTTAGCACAAAGCTGGCGGAAGAAATTACTCAACTCCGCTAGCACCTGCCACACATGCTCAGGGACATAGCCTCGAACCATCACCGGAAGTAGGCGCTCAATCTATATGTGATAATCATGACTTTTGAGCCCGTTGATTCGCATAGTAGCTAAGTTCACTCCCCTCTTCAGATTCGCTGCATACCCATCAGGGAACATTAACGTTTGGAACCATTCTAATACCTCCCTTTTTTGGGCCCTCGTCAGGACGAAATCAGCCTTAGGCTTTCTCCACGACTTGCCGGCTCTGGGTGGCGCCATGTCTAGCTTTGGTCTGTTGCATAACATTGCTTGATCCACTCTAGCCTTAACGTTATCCTTTGTCTTGTCAGGAATGTCCATAATTGTACTAAAAATTGCCTCGGCAATGTTCTTTTCAGTGTGCATAACATCAATGTTATGTGGGAGAAGAAGATCATCAAAATAGGGGAGGTTCCACAAGCATGATCTCTGAGTCCAAGCATGTTGCTCGCCATATCCCACAAAACCACCATCATGATTGTTGACCTCAAGAGCGTCTAACTGAGCACGAACCGCGGCTAAGGTCAGCATCTGTGGTGGAGGGTCGTTAACTACGACATCTTTCGTAAAATTTATAATATCTCGTCTGAAAGGATGGTCAGGAGGAAGGAATTGTCGATGTTTGTCAAATGAAGAATATTTGCCACCCTTCGTCAACCAAATGAATTTCAAAGAAGCCTTGCATACTGGCATGGGAACTTCCCGTGAACACACCAGCCACAGAAAATACCATATGCTGGCAAGTCATGCAGAGAGTAGTGGTACCAAACATGCATCTTGAAGTTTGTCCTTGTAGCACGGTCGTATGTCCATACACCTTCATCCCATGCACGTACCATATCATCAATCAGAGGCTCCATGTACACACTCATATTATTCCCTGGATGTTCTGGAATTATCAACGATAAAAATATGTTCTATCGCTGAAAGAGAACACCAGGGGGGAGATTGAGGGGGATAACGAACATAGGCCAACAGGTGTACGGGGCGGCAGCCATTCCATAAGGATTGAACCCATCTGTTGCGAGCACAACACGTACATTACGAGCCTCTCGAGCTTTCTCATGATAAATCGCATCAAACTTTGTCCAGGCTTCGCCATCGGATGGGTGTACCAGCTTCTCAGCATTGTATCGACGTCCGGTTTTGTGCCATGTCATTTGTTTCGCGGATTCTTCACACATGTAAAGCCGTTGGATCCTCGGTATGAAGGGAAGGTACCGAAGGATCTTCAGAGGAATTGCAAGCTGCTTCTTCTAACCGTCACCAGAGTCTACCTCCAGGAACCTAGACGATTCGCACTTTATACAGTACTTTGCATCCGCATATTCCTTTCTAAATAAGATGCATCCCTTCGGACAAGCATGTATCTGCTCGTACGGCATCTTAAGTGCACGAAGAAGTTTTTGTGCCTCATACATAGACTTTGGCAAGATGTGACCCTCCGGGAGCAGGCTCCCAAAAACTGTCAACATAATATCGAAGGCGTTTCGACTCAAGCTAAACTAGGACTTCACAGCCATTAGACGTGCAATGGCATCCAGTTGAGAGACCTTGGTATGCCCGTGAAGGGGTTGCTGTGCCGCACACAACATGTCGTAATACGCCTTTGCGGTAGCCTCGGGCTCCTCCTCCCTATGACCTTGATGATAGTCATCTAACATGTCTCCCACCCCGGCGTCATCATCATATTGCTCGATACGTTGTCTGATGACCTCATCCCTCCCACGATCGACTTCACCATGGTAGATCCATATGGTATAGTCTGACGTAAATCCGTGCCTAACAAGATGTTTACCCATTTCTAACTTGGTTTGCCAACGCAGGTTTCCACATTTGCTACACGGGCACCAAGTATCTCTTCCTCCTTTGATCCTTGCAAATGCCCGTTCCAAGAAAGCATCGGTCTTGTTTATCCATTCATCGGTCAACGAATTCTGACTAGATCGGCCCGTGTACATCCACTGACGATCCTCCATCCTCTAGCATATCAGCGAGTAATATAAAAACTCACGTTGCGTCTACACGTTCCTATACTGTCTATTAGGTGAAGATAGGTCCTAATCCCACACGAGGATGTGTAGGTGGGATTAGTTTCCATGGTCTACTCCGACCTGAGATAGAATTTCGGCAGCACCTCCCCGCTGTTCTCCAAATACACGTCCTGGAATGGAGATTGTGTATCCGGAGAACAATTGGGAGGTGCTACCGAAACTCTAACTCGGATCGGAGTAGACTATGGAAACTAAACCCACCTACACATCCTCGTGCTGTCCAAAGTGACATGGACAATTCGAAACAGATACGGTTATAAATATGCAAACATCTACATATTTCCAACCGTATCTCTTTCGAACGGGAGACGCCTAACTAGGTTACGTGATATACGAACATCATACGGAAATAGAGGTGTAGGATGACTCACCTTGCTATCGTACAAAGTGACGACTCGAGGACGATAACGTAGCCTCTCTTGCAAAAAAAGAACATACAACTGTCAACTAAAATTTTCGGCAGCACCTCCCCTGCACGTGGAGGTTTCCATAACCTGCATCAAATGAAACGGCACGATGGCCGACAACCACATGTACAGAAGAAGGAACGGCACGATGGCCGACTTCCACAAACATTCTTATACCTTAGATTCCCAAGCAAAACATCATTTTCTAATTTCTACAACTAAAGCCCTACAATTTGTAATTTGTAATTTCTAATTTTAACCTACTTCCTAATTCTGATTTTGTAACTTGAAAAAGAAATATTCATTACCGGGAGGGTGAGGGACGCCGGCCTAGAAAGGCGATGGGACGTCCGGCGGCGGCGGGAGCGTCAGTGGCGGGGCACCAGGGTCCTAGGACGCCGGTGGTAGGTGGGCACGGGCGGGTCGGGCCGGGGGCGCCGATGCCAGGGCCGCCGGGGCCGGGGGGGGCGGCCGGTGGGCCGGGGCGCCGGGGCCGGGGGCGCCGGGGCCAGGCCGGGGGCGGCCGGTGGGGCGGGCCGCCGGACAGGGGGCGCCGGGGCCGGGGCCGCCGCGGCCGGCCGGTGGGGCGGGCCGCGGGGCAGGGGGCGCTGGGGCCGGGGCCGCCGTGATGAGGACATCACTCCTACAGATATACACGAGGCTTCTTCGCTGGACATCCAAACCATTCAATGTCCAATCACAAGAGCTCGCGCGCGACAATTAAATTTAGAGGTGAGCTCGCTCCTAAGTATTTCTCTTAATAGTTTCGAGAATAGTTTGCTACCTAATGTTTATATTGTGATTAGAAACCAAGGAGAAGATAAGATGACACATGGAGAGGAGCATGGAGTCGTGGAGGGACAGCAAGGGACGTCCAAGCTACGTGGAGGCCCAATACAACTCAACTTCGAGTCCACCTCGGAGTCCAGGAGCAGTTTGACTTGAATTGGACGCCCAGGCCGCATCCGAAGTCCGATTTCGACAATCTACATATGGGTGGAAAGAAAATTTGATAGAGCTTCCAATGGCGTTGGTTTGAGGCCCAAATTCATTATGAGTCGTCGGGAATCGTCCGAGGAAGTTGGCGTCCAGAATCTGTCCCGGTGCTGCGTCACCGTATTTTGGCCTTTGGGCCGTGTATCGTCGTCGAGTCCTTTAGGGTTGCGTCCAGGTACTTGGACACGACCCTAAACCCTATATATCAGTAGCCGCCGCCCTCGTTAGGATTCGGGTTTTACTTAGATTATTCTGTCAAGAACAGTTTCGCCGTACTCGGCTTGTGAGACCCCAACTCGTGAGCTAATCATCCATCTGCAATTGGTTTGCAATCTTTCTTGTTCTTGCTTGTGTTCTTCAATTCGCAGGCAGGGATTAGCCTTCTTGGCGAGGTCGACCATGTATTCGCCGGTTGATAACCTGAGGAGACGTGGTGCTACGATTGCGGGGTTTCGGGACGTGTTGCCAGAAGCCGGATCGATTCGTGTCGCGACTCCACCAAATCGAGAGTTATCAGAACCTTTCGGAAGATCGGGAACCCTCGTTCACATTAAGTGGTACTCAGAGACAGGTTTACCGTCAGGTTCACTCTTACCTTTGTTTTCGCCTTTGTCCTATAGTCCACAGAACAGCCGCAAAACAAAAAAATTTGTAGTTAGGTTTTTCCCGTCCTAGACCGTGTTTAGCCTTTTGCATAATTCTCTTTCAGAGTCCGCAGTGTTGAGTTTGTGTCCTATACTCGTCTTTTTGTGCTGGTTGAGTCCGTGTCTTTGGTTCGGTTTTGTGCATCCACTTTCCCCGGCTAACATCCCACAAAAAGTTTCCCACCGATTCGGATCCGTTTCACCAACGCCATCACAAAAACCTAATTCGGAGGGTCCTCCTTAAAACGGGCATAACTTTCGGCTCGGACCTCCGATTGAGGTGTTCTTTTTTTTCCCGGAAAGATCTCGAAATTTTGCACATACGATTCACCGGCTTTGCCGGTCACGAAAAATTCAAAAAACTCAAAAAAAATTCAGAAGGTCCTTGATTCGAGCTCTGAAGTTCCATCTACAGTTTTTGGGAACAATCGTGATTTTCTCCAGATTACGTCTTACCTCTGATTGAGTTGATCCTTTGTGGTGTACCTATTTTTGTGCCCCTGATTGTGAGAAAAATAGAAGAAAAATAAAAGCAAAAAGACAAAAAATTGATTTCTACTAGTGCTAAAAGACAAAACAGGGAAGCACATAGAGAGGGTACAATTGCTGTTTTATGTGTTGTGGCTGGTTCATTGCTGATTTTCTCTCATTGCTGCTCATCCTTTTCATCTTACCTCATTGTTTGTTGGCACTACTGACTAAGGTCTCGGTTAGACCAGCACCTAAGGACAAGTACCTTTGGACATTTATTCAGCATTGCTATCTGCTAGTGAATTGTGTTCCACTTACATATTTTTGGCCTTTCTAGAACTCCACATACTCCTTCTGTGCAGCACCGGTTCTTAACCCTTGCAATCATGGCCTACGCCTTCCAGGTATCCTTTGCCTTGCTGGTAAGAACTTTGTAAGAGCTTGGTAAGGTGTTTCCTTTGCTGTGTAGATTGAATTGAGAGGCACCACCACACCTGCGTAGGAGATTTTTAGGGATAACCTTCACTGTTTGTTTGTTCGTGTTTTTTTTTGTGTCTACAATGGCAGGCAACGATGGAGACACTCCCAAGGACTTAAACGAGTGTGTTAGCCAAGCTCAGCTGCATGCTTCCATGGAGGACACACGAAACGAGATACGCGAGGCAGCTACCAGGGCCGTCACCGAGAACATCAACGAACTCCGACTTGCTGACCTCGTTGGGGAGTTGAACGGATGGATAGCCACGCTAACTAACAGAGTTGCTGCGTTGGAAAACCGTCCACCACCTCAGCCAGCCGATCCTCAAGACGTGGTGTATGATGTCCATGGCAACATTGACGAGGCAGCTACACGAGAGGCCCGCATACGAGCGCGTGTTCGCGTGAACAACGCAGGAGGTAACCGTGCCCCCGCTGATCCCTATGCTAAGGTTAAATTTACTATACCGTCTTTTCCTGGACATTATGATGCTGAGGGATATCTTGATTGGGAGATGACGGTTGACCAAAAATTTAGTGCCCACCTAGTGCCTGAGCAACATAGAGTTCGACAAGCCACTAGTGAATTTAAAGATTTTGCTATCATTTGGTGGACTGGTTTAGTTGCTTCAGGTCTTGCACCTACTACTTGGGAACACCTCAAGGTTGCTATGCGTGATAGGTTTGTTCCTCCTTCTTATCATAGAGAACTGCGTGCAAGTTTGATGCGTTTAGATCAGGGTACTAAATCTGTGCAGGACTACTATGGTGAGCTTCAGAAGGGTTTGATGCGTTGCGGGATAGTTGAGGGACCCGAGGATGCTCTTGTTCGTTTTTATTCGGGTCTGAGACGCGAGATTCAGGACATAGTTGATTATAAGGATTTCACTACTATCAACCAGTTGTTCCAGTTTGCTATGCTTGCAGAGAAGGAATTGCAGGGTCGTCAGCTACAGGACAGGACCAGCGCCCGGACGTCCTTTGCCTCACGCACACCGGCGCTTTCAGGGGTGCCCAAGCCTTCGAGTTTTCGAGCACCTCCACCAGCGGGCAAGAAAACAACGACGAGTGGTGTTTCGACTACACCAAACAAATCTTTTTCACGTGCTGCAGATTCAGGTAACAATGTTGTGCAGGCCCCGGCTCAGAGTTCTTCATCCGCTGCATCGACGGGACGCACCTCCGGCATTCAATGCTATCGCTGCCATGGGATTGGACACGTGAAGAAGGATTGCCCAAGTCAGCGGGCATATTTGGCGATAGAAGATGGAGGTTACATCAGCACCTCCGACATAGAAGATGATGATGAAGCGGTCGCTGCTGAGGACGTCGACAACCTGGTCATTCATGGTGGACAGACTGCGGGCTTCTTGAACATTATTGTTCAGCGTGTACTCAGCACGCAAATACAGCAGCCTGAGAGGTTGCAGCGACACAATTTGTTCCAGACCTTTTTCGTCATCAAGCAGCGATGTGCTCGTGTGATTATTGATGGAGGAAGCTGCAACAACTTGGTGAGTTCAGATCTGGTCAAGAAGCTTGGCTTGACCACACGACCACATCCACATCCATACTATGTTCAGTGGTTAAATGACTCCGGTAAAGCTAAGGTAACACAAACTTGCAGAGTTTTTTTTTCCATTGGTGCATATGCTGATTTTGCTGATTGCAATGTGGTACCTATGCAAGCTTGTTCACTTTTGTTGGGTCGTCCATGGGAACATGATAATGATGCTACACACCATGGTAGAAGTAATAATTATACCTTCATGCATAAAGGGAAGAAAATTACTTTGGTTCCTTTGACACCTGCTGAAATTGCACAAGCCGCTCAAGAAAGAGCTGCTAGTTTGAGTAATGATAAATCTGAAAATCAGCAAGTTGCTAATTCTATGTTCCCACCTAAAAAGGAGAAACACACTCATAAATCTGAGGCCAATGGAATTAAATTAGGGGGTCAAGTTATGCTTGCAACAAAATGTGACCTCGCTGAAATTTCTGATGATGATATTTGCTATGCCTTGTTTTGCAAACGAACCTTATTTTCACTTCATGATATTGCTAGCTCTTTGCCTCCTGTGATTACTAACATTTTGCAGAAGTACACGGACGTTTTTCCAGCTGCGATACCTCCGGGGCTGCCACCTTTGAGAGGAATAGAACATCAAATTGATTTGATCCCCGGCGCCGCTCTGCCAAACCGTGCTGCCTATAGAACCAACCCCGAGGAGACTAAAGAAATTCAGCGACAAGTCCAAGACTTTTGGCGTACTTTGTGGTACAAGTTGGGGACAAAATTATTATTTTCTACCACTTGTCATCCACAAACTGATGGACAAACAGAGGTGGTGAACCGTACCTTGGGCACCATGTTGAGGACTGTTTTGAAGAAGAATTTGAAGATGTGGGAAGAATGCTTGCCTCACGTGGAGTTTGCATACAATCGGGCAACACATTCTACCACAAAGGTAAGTCCTTTTCAGGTAGTGTATGGTTTCAACCCCCGTGCTCCTATTGATATCTTACCTTTACCCACTACTGAGAGAATTCATAGTGATGCTAAGAAACGTGCTGAATTTATATTGAAAATGCATGAAACAACTAAGCACAACATTGAAAAGATGACCAAAAAATATAGAGTTGCTGGTAGCAAAGGTAAAAGAGAGTTAAAACTTGAACAAGGTGATCTAGTGTGGTTACATTTGAGAAAATAACGTTTTCCAGAATTGAGGAAGTCCAAGTTAATGCCTAGAGCTGATGGTCCTTTCAAAATAATTAAGAAAATTAATGATAATGCATACAAACTTGAGTTGCCTCCCGAGTTCGGGGTTAGTCCCACCTTTAACATTTCAGATTTGAAGCCTTACTTGGGAGAAGATGATGCGCTTGAGTCGAGGACGACTCAAATTCAAGAGGGGGAGGATGATGAGGACATCACTCCTACGGATATACACGAGGCTTCTTCGCTGGACATCCAAACCATTCAAGGTCCAATCACAAGAGCTCGCGCGCGATAATTAAATTTAGAGGTGAGCTCGCTCCTAAGTGTTTCTCTTAATAGTTTCGAGAATAGTTTGCTACCTAATGTTTATATTGTGATTAGAAACCAAGGAGAAGATAAGATGACACATGGAGAGGAGCATGGAGTCGTGGAGGGACAGCAAGGGACGTCCAAGCTACGTGGAGGCCCAATACAACTCAACTTCGAGTCCACCTCGGAGTCCAGGAGCAGTTTGACTTGAATTGGACGCCCAGGCCGCATCCGAAGTCCGATTTCGACAATCTACATATGGGTGGAAAGACAATTTGATAGAGCTTACAATGGCGTTGGTTTGAGGCCCAAATTCATTATGAGTCGTCGGGAATCGTCCGAGGAAGTTGGCGTCCAGAATCTGTCCCGGTGCTGCGTCACCGTATTTTGGCCTTTGGGCCATGTATCGTCGTCGAGTCCTTTAGGGTTGCGTCCAGGTACTTGGACACGACCCTAAACCCTATATATCAGTAGCCGCCGCCCTCGTTAGGATTCGGGTTTTACTTAGATTATTCTGTCAGGAACAGTTTCGCCGTACTCGGCTTGTGAGACCCCAACTTGTGAGCTAATCATCCATTTGCAATTGGTTTGCAATCTTCCTTGTTCTTGCTTGTGTTCTTCGATTCGCAGGCAGGGATTAGCCTTCTTGGCGAGGTCATCCATGTACTCGCCGGTCGATAACCTGAGGAGACGTGGTGCTACGATTGCGGGGTTTCGGGACGTGTTGCCGGAAGCCGGATCGATTCGTGTCGCGACTCCACCAAATCGAGAGTTATCAGAACCTTTCGGAAGATCGGGAACCCTCGTTCACCTTACGCCGGGGCCGGGGCGGGGGCGGCCGGTGGGGCGGGCCGCGGGGCAGGGGGCGCCGGGGCGCCGGGGGTCGAGGGCGGGGTCGCCGGGCCGGGGCGTCGGGGCGCCGGGGCTCCGGGGCGGGGCGCCGGGGCCGAAGCGGGCGTCGGCGCACCGGGGCACGGGCGGCGGGCGGCGGGCCACGGGGCGCCGGGGGCGCGGGGAGTCGGGGCGCCGGGGCGCCGGGGCGACGGGGCGGGGCGCCGGGGGCGGGGGCGGGGGCACCGGGGCGTCGACGACGGGTGAGCGCGGCGGGCGGCGGCGGCCGGCGGGCAGCGGGCGGCGGCGGCGGGCAGCGGGTGGCGGCGGCTGGCAAGACAGGAGCGCAGTCGTTTCGATTTTGGGATAGAGGCCGGGCCGCGCGCGGCGGTTCGGCTGAAAACGTAAGTCCTGTTCTTTGCCGAGTGCCCGCGATCTGGCACTCGGCAAAGTAAAGATTCAATTTTTTTAAATCTGTTGGCGCACGAAATTCGACCTGCCAGGTACATTGCCGAGTGCCTGCAATCTGGTACTCGGCAAATCTTCTTTCTTTGCCGAGTGCCAGATCCAAGGCACTCGGCAATGCCACGTTTTTCTTTTTTTAAATGAGGAGGAGATTACTGCCAATGGGCCCGTGTACCTTCTTTGCCGAGTGTCTGTGGAAAACACTCGGCAAAAGGTACTGTTGCCGAGTGTTTTTTTTATACACTCGGCAAAGTACACTAATATTTCATGTACCTTCTTCAATAACCTGTTTTACAGAACTTTTTCTAATATACTTGGGCAAAATCGTGTCAACATCACTCAACAATGGTTAAATTATTTTTCTACTGATAATGTTCTATTATTTCATGCAGTTATAGCGCAAATTGCATTTATATCTACTAAAAGTCTATAATTGCATTTAATCAATAAAAAATAGTAAACGCATCCAAAAAATTTCCAAATTTTGACACGAACCAATCTGTGTTGTATGTTGCCTATACAAAAAGATTTGAAGCCAAACCTTAACTCAAGTGTCACTTGGACTCCAAATCTTATTGTGTCCTCTCTAACTTCTATGAATCCTTCCACGAGATGAGTCGGCTTCTAAGCATCATATGTCAGAAATTGGGCGAAACTTTCTCAATTTTTTACAACAACCTCCACACATAATATCATGACATCTTGACAAATCTTGTGATTTTCAGATTTCGGTTGCTTTTTTTAGAATTTAACAACCATTCAACCACACGTTCGTGGTCGTGTTTTTTAGAAACAATGTTCAAAATTTCTTTTCATTTCCTGGTTGAGACCTCAATCCGGACTCCATAATATGGATATAATTTTTCCACTGATTATAATCCATCATTTCATGTACCTGCAGTTAAAATCTGACATGAATAAAAAAATTCCTATTAATGCAATCATTTCATTAAAAATAGCAAACAGACCACAAAATATACCAACTTTTATTATGGATTACAAAGTCTCCTACGTGGGGAGTAGAAAAAGTGTGGAGGCCAGGGGACGAAATTTTTTTTTTGTTCGCCGAGTGCAAAACGAAACACTCGGCGAAGTCTTGTGTTTGCCGAGTGTCCAGGGGGAGGCACTCGACGAAATAATATGTTTGCCGAGTGTCTTGGAGTGGCACTCGGCGACCTTCTTGAATTGCCGAGTGTGGGCGGGTGGCACTCGGCGAACGGCCTCTTTGCCGAGTGTCGGCGTCCAACACTCGGCAAAGGACTAACGGCCGGCCCAGTCCAGTGACGGACGGTGCACGTGCGATGCACGCGCCGTTTATTTATCGAGTGTCGGACCTTTGCCGAGTGTCTATGAGCGGTTTGCCGAGTGTCGTATTTATGGCACTCGGCAAATGACCTTTTTGCCAAGTGTAAAATGTTTACCGAGTGCCCCGTTGAATACACTAGGCAAATAGGCTGTTTGCCGAGTGCCCGAAAGAAAGCACTCGGCAAAAGTTTTACACTCGGCGAATTTACTGTTTCCGGTAGTGAAATAAGACGCTGACGGAGTCCAAGCCCGCAGGCTCCCCACGTCTCCACGATCGGCACTTGGCGCTGGAAGCAATCTCCCGGGCGCCGGTTAACAAATTCGAAAATCAAACCAAAAGAGCGCCACTTTACCTGCTGCTTGCTCTATAAATAGCAGGCCACCAGGAGCGTTCGAACCCCGTCCACCCGTTCACCCAATCCTCCGAGAAAGCAGAAAGAGAAGATAGAAGTTCCGTTAGACTGCTTGAGCTCCGAGCTCCTGCAGTTCTGCAAAACCAGAGCGCCGCCAGGCTGCCGGAGCTCCGAGCTTCCGTGCAGTTCAGCCAAACCCAAACACCACCGAGAGGCTGCTGCGATCCCTCGACGGAGAGCAAAGTCGGGCCGCTGCAAAAGGAGAGGCCACAGCAGATCAACTCGTCCGGCAAGAAGCTGCTACTCCACCGAGGTCCTGCAAGGTACGGAACTTGATGGCGTTCTTCTGATCATCTTCCCTTCGTCCTCCCTCTTTCCTGCATCTCCATGATACAAATCAGAAGAAGGCTCAAGGCCCTGCCCGTCGGTTTGGTCTTTTGACACAAACCACGGCGGGATGTATGAAGGCCCGATTCCTCGGCTCAGTCTATTGATATGATGTCAGGATGGGAGGAGCTCTTGTTCTTACAAACTCAGGAACAAGTGCTAAAACAGGCCCACCTTATTTCCCTTGCATTCCGTATACGGGTTCAGTCCTCGTCATGAATCCCGGCAGCGAGCAGCGGCGATAATTCATATACAAAGTCGCTTGCATGCTGGCCGGTCAAGTTGCTGCATCACAAATTTTACATACATAGGCATGCTTGAGCATACTGTCTTGTTAGTGGTAAAACAAGTTAGCGAGTTTCAAAGAAACATACGTCTTTGTATAAATTAGATATGGCGTCAAGAATGATAGTCATATACTATATTGTCTGAATGTAACTTCAGTTTAGTCCCTTGCCCATGCATTCCATTGCTTAAACAGAAGCGTTAGCTGGCATCTTCTCCGGCATACTAGTTCTGCGGCCGCATACTAAACTCCCATGTCAAAATAGATAGCATGTACAGATGCTCCAGATCCTGCACTTAGCCAAATGTATAAGTGCTAATGCAAACTTAGTTAAACTAAAGATACTCTGCCATACGCATATGCATAAGCAGCTCGGCAGTTTGTCCTGATCAATAACCAGGATGAAATAAACAAAAGAAATCCTATATGGTCATGTCGGCCACAAACCAAATGAAATCCACTCTGCATGAGAGCATTATCAATTACCATGTTCATTAGTGACCGCGTCGATTATTGTAATTCTGACAAATTGTAAGGAAAATGGCCTCATTAGGTCATATTGTGAATTTGTGATTGAGTGACAACATGATCAATAGGACTAACGAGTTTGTGAGCTCAAGTTTGTAGGATTTTTAGGTTCCATGGATGGAATCCAAACCATCTCCAAGATAGTCCAAATCATCTCCAAGACACAATGGATGCAGTGAAAATGATCTCAGTGACGATTTGGATAAGTGGTAGAAACAGTCAACGGGTCGGTTGAACCGACGGCATCAAATTTGCATGGGTCGGTGCAATTGGATTTAACATGATGATCATGTGAAGAAAATTTCTTTACAGTCGGTTGAACCGACCGGTACATTTCTGAGGCGTCGATGCAATGTCAGTATCATCAGAGAGCATGTGAAGATCACTTAGGAAAATCCTTAACGGTTGGTTAAACCGACACTAAGGCTGTCGGTGTATGAACTGTATCATCAGAGAGCAATGCGGCCTGGCTCTGGATTACTCTTCACAGTCGGTTAAACCGACGGGGCGTCGGTACAAGCGTCGGTGCAATGACACAAGCAAGATACTGAAGTCAGACGTCCAACTGCTAACTCAAAGATGTGTGCGACCGGTTAAACCGACGCATGTGGTCGGTTGAACCGACGCTATGCGCAGAAAAGGCAAAATGGCTAGTAACAGCTACTTTGAGTTGGTGGCCTATATATATATGCCTCACCGCAGGTCATTTGAGGTTGCTGGAGTCTTGAGAAATCCCATACACACCAGAGAACATCTGCAAGCCACCCAAGAGTATATTGATCACATCTTTAGGTTTAGCACAAGCTTTATGAGGGTTAGTGTTAGGTTTAGATCTTGAGAGAGTGAGAGAGCAAGGTTTGTACCTTGTGTGCTAGTTTTAGAAGTGAACCACAAGTTGTATCTTGGTGCGCCGGCTCCTTGGAGCATTGATGGCTCGCCGGCAAGTCTACGACCCTCCGGCTTGGTGTGGAGCGGCGTCAACGGCTTTGTGCGGGGAACGTGGAGACCCCCATCCTTGGTGGAGAAGCTCCTTAGTGGAAAGCGGGATCAATGTGACCGTGGTGACTTGACATAGCCTTGGTGGCAAGTCAAGAAGAGTCCCGGAAAAGACTTGGTTGCCTGGAAGAAATCCTCTTTGTGAGTGCTTCAACAACGTGGATGTAGGAGTGGCTTTGTGCCTAACCGAACCACGGGATAAATCTTCGTGTCGAGAGTTTGTTTCCCCTCATCTTTTACTCTTATGCTCGCGCATTTCATATTGCAACTTGTGTGCCTTTACTTTCTTAGTGTAGTATCTTACTAGGTTTGGCTATAGGTTGCAAAACTCTTTGGGATGAGGTTTTCACACTAGAAGAATCTAGTTGCACATCTAGATAGCATGTTTTAGTTTAAGTTTTGTGTAAACTAGATTGAGCCATAGGTTAAAGTTTTAAGTTTGCCTAATTCATCCCATCCCCCTCTTAGGCTACGACCACCAATTACTTTCACAAATAAATGTCGTCTAGATGATGCTATGTACGTATCTATCGTGCCGCGTCAAAATGTGATGACATATCACGAATGAAATGGTAATAACTAAACTGTTCTAGAAAAGACCATACATGCTAAAATGCTCAAATAAATTAGACAGTGATAATATATAGCTTCCATGCATGGCATGTCCGGCACCGAACATCTGAGCACAGCTTGGTTAATCTCGCTGAAATGAACAAAGAGTAATAAACTAGTCTCTCAAAGTCCACTAAGGCATACATGGTATATGAAGCTCTAGTGAATATTAAATAAAGCATCTCAAATCTGTTTGGTTGTCATGCATGCATAGGCGTCACACATGAGCTGTCAAAGGAAATGAGCTCACGCCATATTTGAATGTAAATGAGACATAATCTACGGCAAGCATTCGTCACTACGGCAAGAAGACTCAAGACTTTTCTTTCGTAGCTATGTAATAGGCAGCAATATGATATAATCTTTCTTTTTATTACTCATATTGGAACTTTTAAGCAGGGGTATTCTCTACGGAGATGTAATTAATATAATTTTTATATAAATATAAGAATTATGGAGGCATGGAGTGGCAATACCTGAATTCATTTACTTTGTTCTATTTAAATTTACTAGAATTAAATTTGTCTCTGCTGATGTGGAGGCGGGCCATCGCTTGCTCGTTTTCCCGCCATCAGATTCTGACACGCCCAGTGGGACTTACTTCTCCCCTCATCTTTGAGTTCCAACATAGCTACATCATATTGCTATGATTTAAATATCATAAATAAATGGTATGACATAGATGCTCGCAAGAAAACTCATATATGGTTTTCTTATATGCTGGATGTGTGCAAGACTTCGTCGCGCTCCGCATCGGTTTGCTTTGGCACATGCTAGCTCCCTACGCACTACAGCTGCGTCACCGGCCATGACTAGTCGTGAGCAAGAGGTTAACTCCACACCATAGGATGACTTCACTCCTGTTGTGTCCAAGGCTGCAAAGCGGAGAGCCAGAAGGGCCGCTGCAAAAGCAAGGGAGGTATAGTCTCCAACACTGTCGATGTGCACAAGGCTACATCTTCATGCTCAGCTCTCCCTGACTCCTCTAAGCCAAAGATCATCAAACCTTCCATCCACAAATTGGAGCTAAGGTCTCACCGCACTACTCTTGGAGAGTGGCCCGTCCGTACTAAACTAACTTCTCCAACCAAGCGGGTGCAGCCATCTGCATCCTCTCCATCAACTCCGAAGACTAAGGGGATGATTCCATCCTTGGCACCTTCCGAGACGGTGGGGGCGTGCCCCTCGAAACTTTCTCTGAGCATGCTGGGGCCACCACCACCAAAGACCCCAACAATGGTGACTTCATCAACACCAAGCAAAAACGTAGGTCTATCAGGACAGCTTTATTGTCCACCTCCTCGTCGCAAGTTTGAAGTTGTAAAGGTGGGAGAAACAAACCCCTCACAACTCTTGAACGACAAAGCTAAAAAGGTGTGAAAGAATACAGTTCATCATCCTCTGAAAGTGATTCATTCCCCGAAGACTGAACTCCGAGTTGAGGCTCCAGAGATTATTCCTACTCCGGTCCACAACTCTGGCACTTTTCAACGTGAACGTGAACTCTGGTGGCAAGGCATCCACCTCAAGCTTGGTGACATCAGAAAGGGTCATGTTAACCCGACCACAACAACTTCTGATCCGATATCATCAGATGTGACAGGGCCTTCTGCACAAGGCTCCATGTCTCCAAGAAGAAACCGCCGACGGCGCCGAAATGCCCGTCAGGCATGGGCCAATTTCATAGTGGCTGATGACTTGGCCTTGACTAATGCGCAACACGCCTATATTGTAGATACTATTTTGGCTCAAAATCAAACAAGCCGACTTAGGATCCAAGATGCAGCGAGGCAAGCATTCTAGCCTCCATGGAGAGAACCATGTGTCAAGATTTAAGAATGTTACTTCCAGGAGTGTCTTCATCCAACAATGACGTCAACGGTGAGGTCATGCGGCGAGCACAAGTTTTCGCCAAGTGGCATGAATATCAAGAATTCAAAAAGAAAGATACAGAACGTGAGAAATATGCCAAACAAGCTACAAAGAAAGGGAGTTGGCGATCCCGACCAACTTTATATCAAGTAAAGTTCAAGATACGAATCTCGCTTCATCAAGCCATGCTAGTGACATGCAAAACAAGAAAACTACAGCAACATCAGCAAAGAGCGTGGCAAAAATTCCCGCTCCTTTTCCAACCAAGAAGAGAACCTCAACCAATCCGTTTGAGGTGCTATCTTCGATGCCAGTAGAAGTCACATAAGCTGACGGCAACAACAGTGAGGCATCCTCCGTATCAACCCACTTCAAGAGAAAGAAGCCTTGCAAGCAAGTTCCACTAGGCCATCGCCCGGTGACCCGAGGTCTTTCAAATTCTGGTAATAAGGAAAAATATTTGACGTATGTAGGGTCTTACAATCTCCTAAATGATGAACCTTCCAGCCCTGAAAAATATTTTTCTGATATTGCAGGCTCGGATGATACAAACTTAGAGAAAGAAGTTGCCTCCCACTCTCCAAACAGTGGTGATAAAGTTGACCAGGTTGAACAAGTGCTCACAACAAATGCGGGCGGTTCGGTTGAGGACCAGATGACTCAGCTCACAACCGCCCTTCAACAAAGGGAAGAAGAGCTGCTGCTCTTCGTGACCAAATGGCAAATAATGCCAGTGGAAGGAATGAAGGGACTTCAGCTCAAAGTCAAGGCAGCCATCAAGCTGCTCCAAGAACCAGCATGGAGGCGATTCAAAGAATGATCTCCGAAGGTGTTAGGGTAGAGTACATGCAAACAGATTATTCCATGCGTCCGGGGTATGTTAAGCCATATCCCCCGGAGGTTGACATGGTGCCCTTCTCGAACAACTACCGCCAGCCACAATTTAGCAAGTTCAATGGAACTGGATCACCACACAAGCTTGTGGCTCTTGTGGCTCACTTCCTAGCTGCCTGTCAGGACACATCACATAGAGGAGCCCTTCTTCTCCAGCAGTTCGTACAAACATTGTCGGGACCAGCTTTCATATGGTACAGTAAGTTGGCTCCAGGTTCCATCAGGACATGGGAGCAAATGCAAGATGCCTTCCTTGAGCGCTTCTATAGCACTCAAAGGACATTTGGGATCACTGAACTGACCCAAACTCTTCATAGAGTCAATGAAAAGGCTGCTGACTTCATCAATAGGTGGAGGAATTTAAGCCTTCACTGCCCGCAGCCCATCACGGAACCGGAAGTAGTGTGGAAGGGCATGAAACCCTCTGAACTACTTGAAGACGATGCAAGACTAGTCGCCCACCTCGATTCTCTGCCATCAAGAGGGCAAACCACTCGGCGCCACCACCCCCGACGGAACTTTTCAAGAGGATGTCTACATGGTGGAGTCAGATGAGATCAGCAGCAGGCACCGCAATGAGAGGCCCGAGCAGATCTAAGATGACGAGAACACCGGAGAGGCTGGCAATGAAATCCCTGAAGCCCGTGAGGCTAGCAGATTGCAGAACCAGAGGTGTGGTACACGCAGGAGAAGGGCCAACGAGCGACGACAATGCCTACAACGGGACCTCGATGCTGAGTTCAAAGCGGCGCGGGACGCGGGTTTCAACACCCCTGCTGCCAACATCGCCGGCATAATGGCGGTGCTCGCCGGCAATCCTGACCCAGCCGTTCAGACTGCCGTTCGCATGGCGCAGCAGGCATTGCTCCAGATCAACGAGCGAGACCCAATGCCCTCAATCTCACGTGGAATACGTGATGGAGTAGGCGAAAGCCAAATCAGCAGAACACCTGGGGGGCACCCCAGGCAACAGGCTGCTCCATCCCAGCACCAGCAAGGAAGTCGCCCCGCGGGCCAAGGGCCCAAGGAGCACCAAGACCAGTCTGTCGGCAATAATCGCCGCGAACAACTCGAGAAGTTGCCAACGGGTGACCTTCGAGACAAGATCAACATCGGGCGCGACGCCCTCTTAATCATCAAGAACCGGAGGAAGGAACGAGCCGGTGCTGACGGGAACACTACACGGGATGACAATGATCGTTTCCCTACATTTTCTGACCGCTTCAAACAGTACAAGTACCTGGAGGCTTCAAGCCCATCAGCATCACCATGTACGATGGCAAGCAATCCCCCTAGCAATGGATCAGATGCTACTCCACTGCCATTGAAGTCGCAGGTGGCACCAACACCATGAAGGTCGTCTACTTTCCGATGGCCTTGGAGACCGCGCCGCTCACATGGCTGGAGAGCCTTACAAGAAAGTCCATCGACTCCTGGGAACAACTCAAGGCCGTCTTCATCGATAACTTCCAGGGAGCAATCGTCAGGGCAGGTGCTCGAGATGCCAGTCTCAATGCAAACAGGAAAGAAACGAGCTCCTGCGCTCGTATACTCACCGCTTCTTCGACACCCACGCCACGATTGCCAACATCTCGGAGAGCGACGTCATCGACTGTTTCCACACCGGCCTCACGGATCAGGGTCTCTTCCATGACTTTGACCACAACCACCGCAAGACTGTTGCTGCCCTCCGTGATATGATGCAGGCCTGGGTGGACCAAGAGGAGCAAGAATGCGATCGGTTCTCAAAGCGCGGCAACAACTACAACAACAACAAGCAGAACAACAGCCACTGCAACGACAGAAGCCAGTGGGACTGCTCAGGATCCTCCGGGAAGCGCAAGCTGGACGATCTCGTCGCGGCCGTCGAGCGTGCCCCACGCGGCAAGAAGTTGGGCAACCTGCAAGAGCAGTTCGAGAAGCTTCTGCACAAGCATTGCCCGTGGCATCCACACTCCAAGCACTCGGCATTCGAGTGCTATCAACTCCGAATGTCCCTCAACACTCCGCCTGTGGAGAAGGGCAACAAGAAGAAGAAGGACAAGGAGGATGAAGACCCGGAGGACAAGACCAACGCCATTGAGTTCCCGGATGTGTCCAAGACCATCAACGTCATGTTTGGAGGCGAATCAGGTTTTCTCTCCAGGAGGACACACAAGATAACTCTCCGCGAGATCATGTCCATCGAGCCGGCAGTACCACGACCCCTTCAGTGGTCGGCAGTCCACATCTCGTTCTCCAGGGCCGATCAGTGGACAAGCTTTTCAGAGCCGGGAAAGCTCCCGCTTGTCCTGGATCCAGTGGTGGCTAATGTCAGGCTCACCAAAGTACTCATCGATGGTGGAAATGACCTCAACCTCATCTTTGCGAGTACTTTGAGGAAGATGGGCCTTAACTTCACCGACATGCTCACTCCGAGCAAATCTCCCTTCTACGGCATCGTACCAGGGAGCGCAGCTACGCCCCTTGGCACAATAACTTCGGCACGAGGGAAAATTACCGTACCGAGTACATCAAGTTCGAAATGGCTGACTTCGAATCATCATACCACGCCATCCTGGGAAGACCGGTGCTGGCCAAATTCATGGTCGTGCCACACTATTTCTACTTGCTTCTAAAGATGCCAGGAAAGAGTAGAGTACTCACCTTCCGCGTCAACCTGAAGAAGTCATACGACCGCGATTAGGAGGCCATCGAGTACGCCTCGACCACGCGTGTGCCAGATACTTCAGGAGAAGTACTCGCGGCTTCGCAACAAATCTCCCAGTCAGGGCTAGAGATCCCAATGAAGAAGGCGAACCAGACCAAGATGCATCCAATAGGAGATCTCGCCCTAAAGACCATCCATCTGCAGGACGACAATTCGTCCAAGATGGCCCTGATCGGGTCGCAACTCGACCCCAAATAAGAAAGTGCGCTCATCAGTTTCCTTAGGTCTAACCGAGATATATTCGCGTAAAAAGTAGCGGATATGCCAGGGGTGCTCAAGGAACTGATCGAGCATGGTTTGAATGTAAATCTCAGTGCCACTTCAAAGAAACAACGACTTCGTAGATTCCCTCAAGACAAAAGGGAGGCAATCAAGAAGGAGATAGCTAAACTACTCGCGGCTGGATTCATCAAAGAGGTGTTCCACCTAGAGTGGGTTGCTAATCTTGTTCTTGTAAAGAAGAAAAATAATGATGAATGAAGAATGTGTGTCGATTATACCGATCTTAACAAGCACTGCCCGAAGGATCACTTTGGGCTACCGCGCATTGATCAAGTAATCGACTCCACCACCGGCTGCGTACTCCTATGCTTCCTTGATTGCTACTCGGGCTATCATCAAATTGCCCTCAAGGAAGAAGACCAAATCAAGACCGCGTTGATCACAACCTTTGGGACTTATGCATACAAAACTATCTCCTTTGGGTTGAATAACACGGGAGCAACGTACCAGTGGGCAATTCAAATGTGCTTCGCAAACCAACTACACCGCAACGTGGAGGCCTACATGGATGACGTGGTCATTAAGACCAGAAATCCCGAGGACCTAATTGCGGACCTGGAGGAAACTTTCAACAGCCTGCGACTAGTCATGCGACTACTCATGCGACTACTCATGTGACTACTCATGCTATACATCACTGTGACTACTCATGTGATCAGCACAACAATCATGGTGGAGCGGAACGAGGAAGGCCATGTATTCGGTCTACAGAGGCTAGTCTATTTCATCAGTGAAGTACTCTCTGAGTTGAAGGTTCGCTATCCTTCAATTCAAAAACTACTCTACGCAATACTCATCACATCCAGGAAGCTCCGCCACACCTTCGACGAGTACCAAATGTCAGTTATTACTGACTTCCTGTTGGCCGATATTTTCCACAACCGGGATGCCACTGGTCGTATATCCAAGTGGGCAGTAGAACTGGGAGCTCTCTCCGTCAACTTCAAGCCAAGAACAGCCATCAAATCCCAAGCATTGGTCGACTTCATGGCTGAATGGCGGGAAAATCAAGTGCCAACTCCTGTGAGCAAGCTCAAGCTCAAAGGCGGCGGGGCAAGAGTACTTTTCATCTCTCCGAAGGGCGAACAACTCAAGTATGTCTTGCAAATCCTTTGGAAGGTGTCCAACAATGAGGCCGAGTACGCGACACTACTCCACGAGCTCTGATTGGATGTTTCCCTCAGCATAAAGCGGCTACTAGTCTACGGGGATGCTCTACTAGTCATGCAACAAATCAACAAGGAGTGGGACTGCAATAAGGAAGCCATGGACGCATATGTAGGAGAAGTGCGCAAGCTGGAGAACAAGTTTGCAGGCCTGGAGATTCATCATGTCATTCGGGACCACAGTGTGGGAGCAGACGTACTCTCCAAGCTTGGATCTACTCGAGCCCAAGTCTGAGCGGGAGTCTTTGTCCAAGAGCTCAAAGAACCATCAATCAAGACTCCTCCTCAGGTAACCACCGATCCAAGATCTTCAGATTCTAGTCGGGAGGTCATGATGGTGGAGGTCGATTAGCAGGAGCACTACATCAACTTCATCAAGGAAAAAAAACTTCCAGCTGGGATATCTTCGAAAAGTTTTGAAGCAATCGACATCTTGAGTCATAGCAAAGGGCTTGTTCTGGTCGGGGATAAGTTGTACAATCACGGAGCAAGCTCTAGAGTACTCATGAAGTGTGTTCCTAGCGCATGGGACCGTAATATTCTACTCGAGATCCACAAAGAAACTTGTGGAAACCATGCAGCATCAAAGACACTAGTCGGGAAATACTACAGAGCAGGATTCTTGTGGCCAACAGCAGTGGCTGACGCTGAAGAACTCGTGCGCAAGTGCCAGAACTGTCAATTCTTTGGCAAGCAGTCTCATGTCCCGGCTCACAACCTCATCACCATACCGCCCTCTCGGCCCTTCGCATGCTGGTGCTTCAACATGATTGGACCTCTAACAACGGGACCAGGAAGTTTTACACACGTGTTGGTAGCCATCGACAAGTTTACAAAGTGGATCGAGTACAAGCCAATTACCAAGCTCATAGCAAACAGGGCAGTCGACTTCATCTCAGACATCCTACACCGTTTTGGCTTCCCCAACACCATCATCACAGACTTGGGTTCAAACTTCACAACAAATCACTTTTGGGAATTCTATGACAATGCTACAATCGAAATCAAATATGTGTCATTAGCACACCCAAGGGCCAACAGACAAGTCAAAAGGGCTAATGGCCTAATCCTGGATGGCCTGAAGAAAAGACTCTATGACGAGAATAGCAAAAAGGGCGGCAAGTGGATATTTGAACTGCCTCATGTCGTCTAGGGGCTTCGAACTCAACCATCAAAAGCCATAGGGCATATTCCCTTCTTCCTTGTCTATGGGTCAGAAGCCATACTCCCAGCCGATATCATGTGGCGGTCTCAAAGAGTCGAGATGTATGATGAAGGCGAGGCGGATGAAGCTAGGCAACTGGGACAGGACTCGATCGACGAATCTAGATGCAGTGACCTCATTTAGTCAGCCTAATATCTGCAGGGAACTCGGCGTTATCATGATCGCAACATGAGGGAACGATCCTTCAGCATCAGTGATCTAGTCCTTCGTCGCATCCAAGATGAGACTGAGCTGCACAAGCTCAACTCGCGATGGGAAGGTCCTTTCATCGTATTTGAAGTCACAATACCAGGGTCATACCGCCTACAGTACCCTAACGGCCAGGAGGTTCTTAACTCTCGGAATATAGAGCATCTCAGAAATTCTACACTTAGTACAATTTGTACACAATTCGCAAGCTGCACGCCAGCTTTATTATTAATAAAGAGTTGATTTTGTCCCAAAAATGACTACTTTATGCTTGTTTTAACTCAGGGGCTTTGCCATGAGTTCTTACATTTTTTCGCCTACTTCTACTCGGGGGCTCCGCCACGAGTACTAATACTTAGCTCGTTTACACTCGGGGGCTCCGCCACGAGTTCCTATGACTAGTATTGCCCATGAGGCTACAATGCACGAGTACTTCTTGTGCTGCTACTTTACCCGCTATTGCTACGACTACTCGTCCCACACAGATAGAGAGCGTTAAGGGGTCACCAAGCCCATCATGTTGGTTAAGTTATTTTTGCTACACGCATAACCTTGACAACTAACCGATGAGGCGACTAAGCCTAAAGACTAGTCTAGAGTACCGCATGATCGGGTAAAACCTGGCTAAGTCCTTTTGCTCTTTGAGCGCTCTTATGGAACGTCAAGTTATTGACTATAGCCAAGTCAATGCAGTTGGAGTAGTCTAACCCAAACGTGTCCAATAATACTAAATCTTACGATCAAATCAGCAAACATCACACAATGTCAAAGACTGAAAAAGATCAACAGCCAAAGATATATATACATATTGACAAATAATAAAAATGTTTTCACGACACATTGTTTTTTCTCCTAACCCTCTTGCTCCAGGCTCTCCACAATCTTCTAGGCGATTGGTCGACTTCTTCATGACACTTAGTGAATTTCTCAACAAAGCAGTCGGCAGCCATCCCTTCTCCAAGCGGTTCGAGCTGAGCATTGGCCAGAATGATTTCATCAATGCAAGAGTTTGGGTTGTAAGTCCTGGTGGCCTCCGAGATGTAACTGGCAACCTTCTAGGGAGTCGCTTGAAGCTTCTCCAGCAATGTCCTTTCATCAGTCACACCTTCTGTCGGAAGTCCACCATCTCGACGACTATTTGAGCAGCAGCCTTAACATCCTCAAGTTCTTTCTGCATGTTCTCCTTTTCCTCAAGCATGGACTTGATTTGCTTCATGGCGTCAAGGAATTGAGCGTCGGTGTCCTTGAGGACTTTCTCCAGGTGCTCAACGTCATCTGCGCCATGGTAAACAAGATTCTTCAAATCAATAATCATACTCTCTTTGTTTTTCAATGTGGTTTTGAGTTCTGCGAGCACAAGACAAGGAGAAGTACTCGGGCAGCTTCAGAAAAACTACTCGAACAAACACCAACCAAGAAAAACAAGACAAAGTGACAGTTACCTTGGTGGGCCCTGGAGATCTTCTTGTTCTTCTCGAGCAAGTCGGGCCCTGGCTTCTCTTTCTCCAGATTCTTGATATCGTTCTTGAGGAGCTAGGTCTCTTGGGTGCGCTCATGCTTCAACTTGTCTAGCTCTTTGCGCAGATCAATTCTCTTCCGGATTTCTTCATCAATCTGGCGATCTTTCTCCTGAAACTTGCGATGGCCATCCTCAATGAATTTGAGTTTATCTGACTTCTCTTGGGATCGGTCCATCAAAGTCTGCACAAAAACAACAAATTTCTCATATAGGAGGAAGATAGCAGAAAACTACTCGACAAAAACATATACTTACAGTTGTGAACTCATACAAATCCTTGAAGGTACCCTGGAGCTGCTTCTTCTTCTCCTGGGTCAGCATAGGATCGTCAATCAGATCCACGGGGACAGCATGCTGCCACCCGTAGGGCGCCACGAGCAGATCCTCTTTCTCGGTACTGGCCGCGCCAGGGCCTGACATGCCAGCGGCGCCAGCGTCCTCTGTGCCAGCGCCTGATGTGCCCGTGGTGCCAACGTCTTCCACACCATAGTCCGTTGTGCCTGCAGCGCTGACATCTCCCGCGCCTGAACCCTCTGGCGAACCGCCTGCCACTTCATCTGTAGTGACTAACCTAGCTTCCGGCAAGCGAGCACTGGGCGATGGGGGAGGCATGATGGGCTCACATGTGGGTATCTCGGGCGCGGGTGTCTCCACTTCGACCCGCTCCGGCTCGACTTGTTCCGGAATGACTTCTTTTTCTGCCTCCGCAACAATGGCCGGAGGAGGAAGAGGAGGAGGAGGAGGAGGGGCATTGGCGCTCAACGCTGCAGGATCCGGATTCTTCTCATGCTCGAGGGATTGGACTGCCAAGGCACTGTCAAGCTTATCCAAGCTTAGCGCAAAGGAGGCTCTGCATATAAGGTGATCGCATCAAGCACTGAATAAAAACTTATCAAACGCCCAAGGAAAGGTACTCGAAACTTACATGGATGATCTCTTTGTCACCACTTACATCAACTGGAGCAGCCGAGGCACTGCGACAGTACTCGGAGTACCCGATTTCCCCAAGCCACCAGCAGATTCCTTCGGTGCAGCCTCTGCGGTGCTCGACATGACAGGGCTGCTCGGGTCTGGTACAGGATCTTCAGTTGACGGGTCCGCCGCAACAGACTGAAAGCTTGGTTCTACTGTGACATCATCCCCGATGGAACTTCCTTTCCCTCCATACTTTGCACGTTTGGGAGAAGGAGAGGCAATGGGGCTGATCAGACAAGAAAGAAGAACTCAGCAAAAACATTAAGGAATTCAATCAAGAAAGTACTCGAGTCAAGTACTTACCTAACAACATCATCGTCGGATACGTTGGTGATGACTGCCCTACGCTTCTGCACAGTGGCTCTGGGCTTCGTAGGGTGGTCCGACAATGAACTTCCTCCGGCTACCTCTTTGCCCAACTTCTTTAGCAAATCTGCCAGAGGAAGATCGTCGTCAAAGTTTGTTACCTCCTCATCAGTCAAGGGGTCATAAGCTGGTCGACTGCTTTTCGGCTTCTAGAATGCACTTGGCTGCAGGAAGTCAGATCGAGGTACGTCCGGATTCGGAGCAGGACGGCGATAAAGAGCAGTGTGACCCTACATAAAGCAAGTCAAGACAACAGTTAATAGAAAACTCGCAACAAAAAGTACACACAAAGTACTCGAAGACATATGACTCATACCTATTTTGGTGGGTTGCTCGCGCTGAAGAGTGTTAGCATGTATGGCACCATGCTCACATCGAGAAGTACTCGCTGAACACGACCAAAGGCAGTCTGGGCCGAAGTAGTCTGGAGCGCAAGGATTTCTATAGTCTGGAGCGCAAGGATTTCTGCAGTCATCAAAATCTACATCTCTTCTGAAGCGGCTAAATGTGGCGTTTGAACATTGAGAGCATGACTGATGCTCCAGTCATGCCCATCTCCTTTAGAGCGGCAATAAACTTGAGCAACTCAGAAACTTGCTCTATCTCGCTTGAGGTCAACTTGTCATTCCACTCGCACCTTTGCACTGCCTTCCCTGGAATTCTCTCTAGCAATGCAGGTTGGTGGTTTCCAATGTAAAACCATAATTCCCTCCAGCCCGAGTGGTTCGTGGGAAGCTTGTACTCAAGGTACTCCTTTCCCTTCCCCTGCTTGAACTGGAGACCTGCCCCACCAACCACGGCTTGTTTTTCGGCGGAAGGTTGAGGATGTAAGCGGAAAAAATAACGAAAAATATCAAAGTGTGGCTCAATGCCAAGAAAAGCTTCACAAAGGTGGACAAAGATGGAGATATGGGTTATGGAGTTAGGGTTCAGATGATAAATCAGAATACCCTAATGAAAAAGAATGCCACAGAAGAAATCGGAGGCGGGGAAAGCCAAGCCCCTTTCGACAAAGTGTTCCAAGATGACAATTTGATCTACATTTTCTTGTAGATAAAATTGGCGGAAGGAGGGTTTCCACTGAACCACCTCCTCCCCCTATAGTAAACCTTGTGCGACCAAATTAAGGAGGTTCTCGTGGGTGCACTTACTTCATTCCCAGTCGCCACTGGTGAACTCATGCTCCTTGTTCTTCTTCTCGGACTTGGATGCCGCTCTCTTGATGCTCATACTTGGGGTCAGGAGCCGCTTCACTCACATGCGCTCGGGGGCTTCAGGAGAGGGTGCAAGTGGGTTGCTGAACGGACCAACTGAATCCTTCATTGCTCAAAGAGGATTTCTGGATCTAGATCTAGAATAGGCGGCAGCGCAGGAGGTAAAGGAGACGAAGATGTTTTTTCTCGACTAAAGCAATGAAGTGAAGGGGTAAAAACCCTAGAGTCACCGCGCGGTTAATAACGAGCGGGTGGGCCAGATTCACTATTTAGAAGCCAAAGAGTTTTTCTCCATTTATGTGATTTGTTTGGAGCGGTAATTTGCTAGAATTTCTGGGGAAGTTATTTGATTAACCATTTTTTCAAGGATTTAATCCCAAAAACAGGGGCTTTTCGAATTTCAAACCAATCTTTCCTAGTGATACCATCAATTCAAGTCACATATCTAACGCGTATTTTACACATATTTATACATAACACTGTTCAGTATGCCATGTTCTTTTGGATCCTTTTTCCAAACCTTGGGATTTGGATTCAAGGCTCGG
Organism: Panicum miliaceum; assembly: GCA_032594955.1. NCBI lineage: Eukaryota > Viridiplantae > Streptophyta > Magnoliopsida > Poales > Poaceae > Panicum > Panicum miliaceum. The sequence goes on from CM064068.1 coordinate 18,312,487, forward strand.
GGGCTGCGGGACAGGTGTCATTGACAAATTATTTTTCAAAAATGTTTGGAAGATAAGAAAGAAGATTCAAGACTAATTTGACTCTCAGCCTGATTCTTCGATTCAACCTAAGGCTCGGGGGCTACTCCATATGGAATGCGATTTACATCGCACCCATAAAAAAGAAGACTTAAAAGTACTCGGGGGCATAAGCACCTTAGAGCCTGGAGGAAGCCAAGGAAGTACTCGAAGGACGCCTTCAAGATGGAGTTTCTGAAGAAACCAAAGACTACTTCAGAAGTACTCAACGTCTTCAGTGCTCAACTATGAAGAGCTCGGGGGCTTGTCAGATCCGGGGCTACGGGACTGCTGTTGTGGCGTAGAATGTTCTAGAGTAAGGTGTGGGGCATGCCCCATACCTTATCCATACTGTAAAGTACTCGGACACGAGTACAACTAGTCAGTACAGAAGGAAACTACCCGAGTAGTACTCGGGAAGGACTCCTAAGCTAGTATCAGTCTAGGACTTCCATGTAACCCTGTCCACCAGAGTATATAAGGGTAGGCAGGGACCCCCTCCAAACAATCGCATAACCATTAAGGCAATACAAACCACATAGGATGTAGGGTGTTACGCATACTACAGCCCAAACCTATCTAAACCCTTGTGTTGCTTGCACCTTCGAGTTTCTGATCTCGGCGACACCCTTACCACAAGTATACTACCTTAGGGTATCCCTAGGTAGTAGGCTTGCTGGTAAAACACCGACACACCAGGAGGGGTGGCAGATCCCGCTTGGGCAGGCGATGAGGACCCCGCCAGTGGGCGCCACCCGTGGTAGCAGGATGACGCGGACGATAGCAGAGGGCCTCGCAGGATGCGGGATTCGGCGAGGAGGGCGAGCCGTGGCCTGATGGGGTGGCGGAGGGGATGGGGTAGAGGCTAGGCGCTGCCATGCAATGTGCCGGTGATAAGGCGGACGCTCCACGCAGACACCCCTGCTGCCACCACGGCAGCATGGGGTAGAGCGCAGGCACCACAGGGAGACCATGGCTGCAACCACGCAGTGCGCGACGGGGTTGTCATCAATGGCTTCCATGGCGGATAGCTAGGTACACTTCAATCTGCAACTGCTTGACGTGATATGGTGGTGGACTTAATAAGACCCTCCGCAGAGATTGAAGAGGGCACTGCCCCCAACGGTGATCGACATGGGTGATCTCCCCGGGGCCGCGCTAGGAGGCTGTTGAGGGGTGTACTGGAGGCATGCTGTGGGGGATGACCATCATCGCGCAGAGGAGAGGGGCACAACGAGAGGCAGCGGAAGGTGTAGCCTAGGATCTCAAACCCTAAACTCGTGATACCATGTAGGAGAATAAATTATGTCTTTTTCCATTGACGCCTCCGCGGTATGTATGAGAGTACAGAGACTTGGGGAGTAAGGCAACCCCCGGGTACATATGGCACGTCTATGATAGGGATATCTAAACTACCAAATAAACTCTAATATTCGTCTCACAGTGCCAAGGTAGAAAGTTCTCCATGTTAAAATTTACCGGGATTGCAAGAATACGCTTTACATCCTCTTCCCAGAAAACATTTTGGATAAGCACTTTGTCCCAGTCCCCTCTTATTGGACCATTAGTCCTGAAACCTTCGTCAAGATAGTGTGTCCTCGAGGGGTGATAGGCCTTCTAGTAACATCATTTGGTACGTCCCAAATACTACTAGCATACAAGAGCTTGTACCAGAATTCCCGAAGATAACTTCTAAACCTGAGGCCAAGCTCAATTCGTCTCTACCTCCCAAATACTACTATCGTAAATCAGCTATATGTGAAAAGCAAAGTAGAGAGCTCCTTTTGGTGTGTGTTGATCCCCGGTGCAAATAATCCTATTATTTATAGTATTTTGGAGGATGAGGGTACTTGTAGGAGTTAGCTAACAGAGGTTGGAGCAGGACAAGGTTGAGCCGAACCTCCAATGCAGCCACCTATGCGCTTAGACAGGCATGATCCTCTCCTGGAGTCAGTAACTCCCTACCCGAGGCGGTTTATTGTACCTTGGGGCGAAGTTGGGTTCGGCCGAACCCATATGAGTTTGGCCAAACCTGACCTAATGCCACGGAACCTTCCATTCTACTTCCTTCGCACATGGACCTCTTGGGATGCTTCCTCGGGTGGGTATGTGGGTAAGCTCGATCATCTCCTTTCTTTTGTGGACCCATGGATCCATGCATGATTCCAGTGAGCCCTTGGATTGCACCGCCTTCATATCAATGCTTAGGATTGCTCCTCGGCATGCTTCCTTGCATGCCCTCGAACCTGAACTAGGGATGGGCCAAGCTAAGTTCAGCCCAACCACATGGGTTCGGCCAAACCTCTTCTCACCTACCTTGACCTAGGTTTTGGCCCAATGGTTCCCTGCACCAAATAATCAACACAACTCATGGAATATTATTACTTTAATAAAAATGAACATGAATCTTATCATATACTCCATTCTATTCTAAGAATGTGGCAGTCGACTATCAAGCTACTGAGCGCCAACACAAAAAATAAGGGAGCTAATCTGGCCCTCAGGTATGTGTGTGAGTTTTTCACATCGTGTGTCTAAGTTTAATTCTTTGTTGACTACCATGCCTTTGAAATGAATTTCAATAGAAATTTGGATCTTTGTATGGGTGTGGAAAATAATGTCAAGAACGAATCTATGGTGGTTTTGGGTTTCAAGGATCGGGTTGCGTCGATTCGTGGTTGGCTTTCTGAGCTTGTCACCTAGGGTCCTCAAGAGATGAGCCATCACGATCATCTCAAGAGTCTCTTTAGTCGGATCTTTATGTGGCAAAATAGTTTCCAAGGTGTTGGTAACCGTGTACAATGAGTTTCATCATGATGAAACTGCTACCATGTCTCTCATCATAAATAATATGTCACATCATCCAATTTGCCAAAGTGGCAACTTCTTAAATGCAAATGAAACCCCCATGAAACTTGCAACGTGGATGGCCTACTTAAGGAACTCTGAAAGGTCCTCTACTACAAAGTTACACTACTAGAAATCGAAGCATCCGTGATGAAATTCCGCGTGACGTTTCCAACTTCGTCATAGAACATGCCCCCTTTTACGACGGAACCCGAGTTTCGTCACATTTCTTCGTGGACAGCCCTCAGCCCGTACTGAACTGTGATGAAAGTAAAACGCGCATCACAGACCAACATGTCATATCATAACAAAAAGGGTGTAGCATAAAGTTCAAGTATCTGTGTCAACTCGGGTCCACTATAGAAGTGTGACCCGGGCGTCCACATGTACATGGGTGGGCCCAGTAGGCCGATGTGGCTATCACGTGTACCCGGAGGCCCACGTGTCAGGGTTGTGTGTCAAATATGTGAACGCGGGGTCCACTGCGGAGGTGGGACCCAGCCGACCACGTGTACGTGTGCGGACCCTGTGTTGGCCGTCGATTTTGATGATTTTTACCGCCAACATTTCTCCGGTTTTCATGGTTTAGAAGACAAAACTGAGTTAAAACTAACCACACTAACAACTTCCACAAGTTTTGTTGCATTTATCATTTCAGGAATTTAGTGTGTCAAATTGAGTCGGATTGGGAGAAATCCCAGGCCGGCTGGCCTACCTCTGGCCACGTCACTGATCCAGGAGTCAAGAAACACACCCAGGAGGATCAGGGATCGTGCACTTGAAGTTGGTTTGATCCGAGGACCCGAAAGGCTTCACACACGGATCAAAGGGCCCACATGCATGTCCAAAACCGTTGCTTAACTAAAAAGCAACAGTTACCGACCTCAGAAAGTGATCAGGGATGTCCACGCGAAAGGCGGTGCCAAGTGGTACCATCCCCAAGCCGGCTAGCCTAGGGGAGGCTGGCCAGCCCACATGTCATCCTCTGGTGTCCAGCCTTCGCGTGGAAGTTAAGCAACCGCCAAGGTCGCGTGATCTTGACGCCTTTCACCGATTACTGACCTCTAGATGCTATAAATAGAGCTCCATTTCCCATTTGCAGGACACACCATCCAAGAGAGAAGTGAGATTCTTAGTAGCTTCAGTTCGAGTGTAGAATAGGGAGAGTGTGAGGTGAGAGCTTGTGCAAGTGCCGATCTAGGAAAGTTCCTCGTTTATCCACCTCAGGGGAATATTATCAAAGTAAGTTCCTCGTTTATCTTCAGTGTCTCGCTAGTTATTCACTTTTCTTTCAATACCTATTAAGTTTACTACTTTGATCTGCGGGATCCCTTGTCTGCGTGGTTTAGCATGCCTGACCATTTAGGGTTTCTTCTTGCCTTAACGTGAGGCGAAAGTCAGTAACTGGATAGTTGAAGTGTGGTGCTTAGGCTTGATAGTTATCTTGGGTTGTGTTCCACCCCACAGAACTAATGTGGTAGGCGGCAGGTGGTGACAGCCGTGTCCATCCCTTGTAGTCCACCATGTTCGGGTGTTTTCATAGCAGTAGATCGTTGGCTGAGTTGGACCCCCCATTTCTCCCTCTGTCTGTGATCCTTTTGCCCCAGCCGCCAAACCAGATCAAATTAGTATAGCTTCTAGTTATCTGGGCAACGAGTTGGCTAACTGAAGTTAAGCTCTCTACCCTCTTACCTCCTCTCTCTAGGTGGGTTCGGTTGATTAGTTCTAGGATTGGTTGCGTCTGTAGTTCCTTGGATTCGATATCCCAGGTAAACTCCCTGGTGAAAGCTACATCGATATCCGTGCACTTGCGGATTAGTTCATAAAGGCTAAGGAGTTCCAACAAGCTTTCTGGCGTCGTTGCCGGGGACGGTAGCAATACTAGTTTTAGAGCTTTTCAGGTGTACACCTTTCCGCCCATACCATCTACCCCATGGAGTTCGCTCCTAGTTATCCGGCAGTTCCGTACCGCGAGTACTCGGAACCGCCACTATCTTGCCACCCCATATTAACTGATGGCTACGAGATTCGCCCCAGTTTTATAGCCATGGTTCAAGCTCAGTCCTTTTCTAGTAGAAAGGACTAGTGTCCCTATGCTCACCTGCAGGAACTCGAAGAGAATTATTCTCACCTCATTATACCCGTTATGTCTCAACACACACTATGGTGGAAGGTATTTTCGTTCTCTCTGACGGGAGCAGCCAAGAGTTGGTACCACCGGAGGGCAGGGAGAGTTGGAGGAGATTGTATTGCATTGAAGGACGAGTTTAGTCTGTTCTTCTATCCTGTCTCCAAAGTGATACCGCATCGCCTCCAACTTTTGTCATTCCGACAAGGTGATGAGTCACTTGGAGTAGCCCGGGCAAGATTCGTGCATTTAGCTACCTCTGGTCCATCACACAACGTTCCAGAGGAAATGCTTATGCAACACTTCATTCAAGGGTTCAAGCCGGAGAGTGCACAGTTTCTAGATAGCGCCTCCGAGGGATCGATCATGTACAAGACAGTGTCTGAGGCAAAGGAAATTCTAGAAAGAGTCCTTAACAGTACTCAGTACATGGGAGTCTTTGACGAGTTACCCGAACCAAGTGATCAGCCCAGAGGCAAGCAGCAGATACACCACGTTTCAGGTGCATCCTATCCACCTCCACCATACATAGAGGAAATCATCGAACCACCCAAGACCTTCGATTCAGAGCCGCTCATCGAAGATATGCCAATGTTCGTCCCTAATCACTTCACAGAAAAAGAGTATATGGAGTTGGGCATTTCCACAAATTTGCCGAAAGAACACAGGTGTAAGTGCTCAGGATCTGAGGCGTTCGTTTCGGAAGCCACACCGCAGATTGAGGGCCTTACTGTGGTCATGAGCAAGGAATGGACAGAGAAAGCCAAATCAAGTAGCAGCATTATAAGACTCTACAAAGATTTCAGAGTGCTCCTCTGTGCTATTGGGGACACTGTCCAACGAGAAGTTCCTTACGACCCAAAAGTCGGGGTGAATGTGATGTCAAAACTCATGGCACGTCACATAGCACCAGAAGGACCCGTGGCTTTCTCGCGTAAGCACCTAAAGTGGATCGACGGCCAGATCATGGAATTTCTAGGCATCCACCGAGTTATTCCCGTTCGCATGGGGATCAACAAGGTGTACCTGGACTTCCATTTCTTCGATATCCTGGAAGGTGAATAGTTCGTCTTGATTGCACAGCCAATAGAGTCACTTGTCAACCCGAAAAGAGACCGAGCACGGCTCGAGGTTAAGGTTGGCAAAGATATCATCTCGATCAGCCTAGCATGTTCATGCAACACATTTGCCGAGGCTAGACCGGAGAAAGACCCAGTGGAGGAATCAGTGAAGGTCATTCAAGAAGGGATCACTCAACCCATTATTGAAGATGATGTCGTACACTTTACCCAGGAAACAGAACCGGATGGCCAGAGTAAGCTCAGTGTAGAGGAGAAACCTCAACCTTCACTACCTAAGTTGAAGCCGCTGCCTTATGGGTTAAGTACGCATTCGTCCACAACAACCGAGCCACACCAGTTGTCATCAGTGATAAGCTCATAGAGAGTGAAACTCGGCGGCTCTTAACGGTCCGGGAGAAGTACAGATCTATCATTGGGTACTCTCTGCAAGACCTGAAGGGGATCAGCCCCAATCTATGCACCCATCACATTCCTATGAAACCGGACCATAAGCCGTCCATAGAACATCAGCGATGACTAAATGATGCGATGAGGGAGGTAGTCAAGAAAGAGGTTCTGAAGCTACTGCAAGCCGGCATCATCTACCCTGTGCAAGACAGTGAGTGGGTCAGTCCAGTTCAAGTAGTCCCAAAGAAGTGGGGCATGACAATAGTTGAAAATGAGAGAAATGAGCTCATACCTCAGAGGACAGTTACTTGATGGAGGATGTGCATCGATTACCGGATGGTGAACAAGGCTACCCGGAAGGATCACTTCCCCCTTCCCTTCATCAACGAAATGCTTGAACGGCTGGCCAAGCACTCATTCTTCTGCTACCTCGACGAATATTCTGGATATCATCAGATTCCTATTCACCCTGATGACCAAAGTAAGACTACCTTCACCCGCCCCTACGGCACATTCGCGTACAGGCGAATGTCATTTGGTCTTTGCAACGCACCTGCTTCATTCCAACGGTGTATGATGGCGATATTCTCTAACCTAATTGAGAACATCATGGAAGTCATCATGGATGATTTCTCACTCTATGGCAAGAGCTTCGAAGATTGCCTTGAGAATTTGGATAAAGTTCTCAAGAGGTGCCAAAAAACACACTTAGTTCTCAATTGGGAGAAGTGCCATTTATGGTCAGAGAAGGAATTGTCCTTGGACATAAAGTGTCCGAAAAAGGGATAGAAGTGGATCGAGCCAAGATCGAAGTCATTGAGCAGTTACCACCCCCGACAAATGTCAAGGGAGTTCGGAGTTTTCTAGGTCATGCTAGCTTCTATACGAGGTTCATCAAGGATTTCTCCTGGCCAAGAAGACCCCATTCAACTTCGACGAAGGCTGCCTCGTAGCCTTCTATACCCTGAAAAAGACACTGGTGTCCGCACCCATCATACAATCGCAGAATTGGAGTCTTCCATTCGAGATCAGGTGCGATGCAAGTGACTACGCCGTCGGCGCAGTGCTCGGTCAATGCAAGGATAAACAGCATTATGCCATATCTTATGCAAGCAAGACATTGACCGAACCTCACTTAAACTACACAACAACAGAGAAGGAAATTTTGGCGGTGGTGTTCGCCATTGATAAGTTCAGATCCTACTTGGTCGGTGCTAAGCTGATAGTATATACAGATCGTGCTGCACTGAAATACCTCCTTACCAAGAAGGATGCAAAGCCACGACTCATCTGTTGGATTCTGCTCCTACAAGAATTTGATCTAGAAATCAGAGATAAGAAAGGAGCAGACAATTGTGTGGCAAACCATCTCTCAAGATTGCAATTCAAGGGATCAGATCTACTGATCGACGATTACTTGAGAGATGACACTCTCCTGAAGGTCTCTACATCCAGCCCATGATATGCCAACTAAGTGAATTTCATGGTGGCTGGATATATACCTCCCGGAGAAGACAGAAAAATATTGGTCCACCTCAGCAAGTATAACCTATGGGATGACCTGTATCGCTTCAAGGTTTGTGTTGATGGTTTACTCCGCCGCTGCATCCCGCTATGTGAGACCCGCAAGATTCTCGAGCGTTGCCACTCCTCACCTTATGGAGGGCATTATGGAGCATTTCAGACCCATGCTAAGGTTTGGCAGACTGGATTCTTCTGGCCAACCATGTATGGAGACGCAAACGAATTTGTGCGGCGGTGCCCAAGATGTCAGAAGCACGGGAACATCAACTCTCGAGATGCTATGCCACTAAAGAGCAACCTTCAAGTGGAGATATTCGATGTCTGGGGAATTGACTTCATGGGTCCTTTCCCGATATCAGAGCAGTGCGAATACATCTTGGTAGCCGAGGACTATGTGTCCAAATGGGTTGAAGCACTTCCCTGCGTTGCGGCCGACTCAAAGAACTCGAAGAAAATGTTCGAGGAAATTATATTTCCTCGCTTCGGAGTTCCAAGAGTCGTGATCAAAGATGGTGGCTCACACTTCATTGATAAGACATTCAGCAAGTGCCTTAGCAAGTTGGGAGTAGACCATCGGGTTGCAACTCCGTACCACCCTCAGACAAGCGGTCAAGCCGAAACATCGAACAAACAGATCAAGAACATTCTGCAAAAGACAGTAAATGCTATGAGGAAGGGATGGAGGAGCAAATTACCTGAGGCACTATGGGCTTATAGAACAGCTTTCAAGACCCCGATAGGTATGACACCATACCAATTGGTTTATGGCAAGACTTGCCATCTGCCGGTTGAGCTAGAATTCAAGTCCCATTGGGCGATCAAGAAGTGGAACATGGATCTCCAATCAGCTAGAGTGAAATGACAAATTCAATTAGCTGAATTGGATGAATGGAGGGAGAAGGCCTACCACAGCTCCAAGTTGTACAAGGGACAAACGAAAAGATGGCATGACAAGCGAATCAAGATCAAGCAATTCAAAGTGGGAGACAAGGTACTTCTCTTTAATTCTCGCGTTCGTTTGTTTGGTCATGGAGTAAGTGGGAAGGTCCTTATCTAGTTATAAACGCGGCCGATCACGGTGCTATAACCCTCTAGAACGATGACGGAAATGTTTTCAAGGCCAATGGCCAAAGATTGAAAATATTTCTCGAGCCCGAAATACCAGAACTCGAAGAAATAGACGTCTACGAGTTATCCGAGCTATAATTCTTGTCTATGGTTATTTCCGGACCTTAAAGAGGCCGTATCCTAGGTTAGATTCTTGTTCTTCCTTTCTTTTCTTGCCGTACCACCTTTTCTAGCCAAAACCCTCAGAAAAGCAGAAGAGCACGAGGAGAGAAAGAACCTTCACGAAGCCCGGAGCCCACACCTGACAGGGTGTGGCCGGCCGGCCTCTACCAGGCCGGCCGGCATGGCTCTGAGTCCGTTCATGACGTTTCGAATTTTGAAACCCCTGATTCATTCTCCTCGTCGGGAATTTTGGGGGATCCGATCTCGAAACCCTCTTTTTATACCAAAAGGCTCCAGTTCAACTTCATTCCAAAGCCTTTCACCTTCATCCACCTCCTAAACTTGAGTTTTCGCGAGATCGCATCCATGGCCTTGCCATCTTCCCCCAAAACACCAAAGTCGGTGATCAAACTAGTCATCTCACCCACTACACCTTCAAAGTCCACACACAACTGAGGCCCTCCAAGTGGCGCCCGAATTTTTGAGCCGGTGATGCTGGCAGAGCCACTTCTCCCGCAGCCGGCTGGCCAGGGGAATCAACCCCAGGCCGGCCGGCCTAGGGGAGGCCGGCCGGCCCCATCTCTGCTCCGGACGCCGCCTCATCTCATGGCGACCTTCCCCAAGGTTCCAGGATCAGATCCCCTCGTGCACTCCGATGCACGCACGCCATCCAACAAGATGGTTATTTCATCATCGATTGAACATGGAGTGCAGGTCGAGTGCCTGCAGATGGTGGAGCCGAGGACCCCTCGTCACAGCCCAAACAGCGAGGACTACTTTCGGGATGACGAGGGCAGTGGAGAGAAGAAGGAGTGCTCGGAGATACAAGCACTAAGGGAGCAGCTCATGGTGCTCGAGCTGAAACTTAAGGACTAGGCTAGATTAGAGTTTTAGGTTAGGTTTTAGGTGCTGCCATTTGTTTCTTTCCTTTCAAATTTTTGTTTCAATCATTTGTATTCCCTGCAGCACCCCACTTTGAATTTAAATAAAATGGATTTTTAACTTTGAATCATGCCTTGTCTCATGCGGTTGATGCACACTTGTGTGTCAACCACACACCCCTGGACTAAATTTTCGTCGAAGCGCATCAAGATTCGCAGGTTTCTGAACATTACAAACCCACAGCGAAAACGAGCATGATTCGACATGAACCTGAGCCGGGCGGCTTGAACCAGGCCGGCCTGCCTGAGAGTACACCAAACGTGCAAAAAGGGCACGATGCACCGTCACGTTGAAACCGAGCCTGACCTTGTAGGAGCTGCCCCTCGGGCAAAGGCCACAGAGCCTTTGACAGCGCAGCGCAGCGCAGCGCCTTCTTGTCATGACGGTTTGCAACCCCTCTAACTCAGTCCTTCCTGCCTTTGGTTCAAATTTGTATTCTTGCTAAACAAATTAAAATTTGATTAAACCAAACAGGAAGAGATGAATTCCTTGCATGAAAATCAAAGAATGTTTGAATTCTATTTCATTTGCAAGTACTCTAAACCTTGGAACTGTTTGATTAGGATTGCCTGATCTTCTGCTTATTGATTCCTATGATATAAGGATTTGCAAACATTGATTTTCTGAGTTCAAAGTCTTGGAGAATTCATCTGAACAAAGAGGCAACTCTTGGCCTTATCAATTCCCATCCAAAGCCATATACATTTGACAAAATCTTTTGAGCCCCACATAGCCTTTCTGTACCCTTGAGCTTGATCAAATCTTTTCACCTCATGAGAACTGTTGTGCACACTGATACTCGTGGTCACTCACGTACACGTTCAAAGTCTGAAAGTCCCAAAAGAGTGTGATCCTGAAGCAGCTCGCCATCCCCCCTAAAAGAAAAGAAACCGAGTCAAGAAAGTCATCCGACTCGAGTCAACAAAAGAGAGAGAGAGAAAAGGGGAGATGGGCGACGCTTGAGTACTTACCACCAAAGGACAATCCGTGTACACATGCACATGACTAAGTCTCTCAAGACACATGGTTTCTCTGAGATAAAATATTTGAACTCGCAACTGAGCAGATACAAAATGTGCCATAAAACCCTACCTGAGCTCCTCATGTCAGCCTTTACAAGTAGGAGGAATTATGTGAGGTGTCAAAAGATCCATACCTCGCCCTAAGCGAGTGAGTGCCTTGAGTGAACAAGAGTATGCCTTGAAGTTCCTACAGAATTTCTCCAGGTACTAAGAATAAGAAGAATCAGGTCTTGCGATGACTTGTTTTGGAATTCAATAGGTGGAAGAAAACGCATTAGCAACCTAGAATCCAAGGTATGAGGAACAACATTGAAATATATTCAGAATTCTTTGAGGATCATGACCTTAGACTTGCTTAGTTCTCGGGTTCTATTTTAATCATTTTGCTCGAGATGAGCAAAAGTCTAGGTGTGGGGGTGTGTTGGCGGTCGATTTCGATGATTTCTACCGCCAACATTCCTCCAGTTTTCATGGATTACAAGCCAAAACTGAGTAAAACTAACCACACTGACAAGTTCCACAAGTTTTGTTGCATTTCTCATTTCAGGAACTTAGTGTGCGAATTTGGGCCGAAATGGGAGAAATCTCAGGCAGACCGGCCTAGCCTCTCCCTCCTCTAGTCATGTCACATATCTAGGAGTCAAGAAGCACACCCAGAACGATCATGCATCATGCATTTGAAGTCGGTTTGATCCGAGGACCCGAAAGGCTTCACACATGGATCAAAGGGCCCACATGCATGTCCAAAACTTTTGCTTGACTAAAAAGCAACAGTTACCAATCTCAGGAAGCAATCAGAGACGTCCACACGAAAGGTGGTGCCAATTGGCACCCTCCCCAGGTCGGCCGGCCTAGGGGAGGATGGCCGACCCCACTTGTCAGCCTCTAGTGCTCAAGTTCACGTGGAAGCTAGGATAACTGCCAAGGTGACATGGTCTTGACACCTTTCACTTGTTACCGACCTCTAGCTGCTATAAATAGAGCTCCATTTCTCATTTGTAGGACACACCATCCAAGAGAGAAGTGAGATTCTTAGTAGCTCTAGTTCAGTTGTAGAATAGGTAGAGTGGGAGGTGAGAGCTTGTGCAAGAGCCGATCTAGGAAAGGAGCTGGGGTTTTCTCTTGGTCCTTCTCCACTTTGTATCCACCTCAGGGGAATATTATCAAAGTAAGTTCCTTGTTTATCTTCAGTGTCTTGCTAGTTCTTCTCTTTACTTTCAGTACCTAGTTAGTTTACTTCTTTGATCTACGGGATCCCTTGTCTACGTGGTTCAGCAAGCCTAGCTATTTGGGGTTTCTTCTTGCCTTAACGTGAGGTGGAAGTCAGTAACTGGATAGATGAAGCGTGGTGCTTTGGCTTGATAGTTATCTTGGGTTGTGTTCCACCCCACGGAACTGATGTGGTAGGTGGCACGTGGTGACAGCCCCGTCCGTCCCTTGTAGTCCACCACGTTCGGGTGTTTTCATAGCAGTAGATCGTTGGCTGAGTTGGACCTCTCATTTCTTCCTCAGTCTGTGGTCCTTCCAACACTGCTGCTGAAGCAGATCAAGTTAGTATAACTACTAGTTATCTGGGTAACGTGTTGGTTAACTGAAGTTAAGCCCTCTACCCTCTTACCTTCTCTCTCTAGGTGGGTCCGGTTGAATAGTTCTAGGATTGGTTGCGTCTGTCATTTCTTGGATCGATATCCTAGGTAAACTCCCTAGTGAAAGCTACATCGGTATCCGTGCTCTTGTGGATTAGTTTGTAAAGCTAAGGAGTGCCAACAGCCATGTGTCAGGGTTGTGGGTCAAATATATGAACGCGGGGTCCACTGGAGAGGTGGGACCAGGCCTTCCACGTGTATGTGTGTGGGGCCAGCTAATAAGGCTTGGGCTTGTTTCAAAGTCGGGCCATCTAGCCCAGGTTTGAGTGAGGAACTAGGATCCACTCGATCTGGCCCAGGAAGAGAAAAAGGCCCGCTGTGAAAATAGGTGTGTTGAAGGAGCCATAAAAGGGAAGGCCTAGCTGGCCGACGTGGCTAACACGTGTATGTGTGGGTCCCGGTTGATAGGTCTAGCATGTCTACCAGGCAGCCACGTGTGCCAAGTGGGAACCTAAGCCCCACGTGTCAAGGTTGTAGGTCAAATATGTGAACGCGGGGTCCACTCTAGAGGTAGGACTAGGCCGTCCAAGTGTACTTGTGTGGGGCCAGCTTATAAGGCCTAGGCCTGTTTTAGAGTCAGGCCATCTAGCCCAGGTTTGAGTGTGGAACTAGGATCCACTCGATTCGGCACAGGAAGAGAAAAAGGCCCTCTGTGAAAAAGGGAAGGCCTAGACGGTTACTGTTCCCGCGCACCTTCCCGAGACGGTTGCCATCCCCAAGAGGGGAAATGAAGAAATATCGAAGACGGGATTTCAAGATCAAACTTCTGCCTTCCCCTTGATTTACTATAGCCCTACTCGATTTATAGTGATCCACCACCTCCTCTTTGATCACCGGCCATCCTCCTGCACTTGGCCAATGGCGGCGCCAGCATCGACGATACTGCTAAGCAGTTCATGAGACAGGCCGTGGCCATGGAAGAATCAGTACTGGTGGCACCGGCGGGAAGCGGTGGCACAATGTTAATGTTCAGGGACTGTTTCATCTGTCGTCGGGTCACCGAGAATGTGATCTGGAGAGGGAGGTGGCGCTGGCCCTTGAAGTGCGTGGCGCCGGCACCGATACGCGCACCTTCCCGAGACGGTTGCCATCCCCAAGAGGGGAAATGAAGAAATATCGAAGACCGGATTTCAAGATCAAACTTCTACCTTCCCCTTGATCTACTGTAGCCCTACTCTATCTACTGTGATCCACCACCACCTCTTTGATCACAGGCTCTGCGGAGTCCACGCGCCGCAACTTTGACCCATCCACGCTGGCACGCGCGTGATCCCTCGGCCTCATTTCTCGCTCCTCGTTCCGCGACATCGTCGACGCGCACCAGCACTCATGCCGGCAAGGCGGCATCCGTCATCGCTGTTGGATCTCCCTCCTGATGTGGCCGTTAATATCGCGGGCCACCTCACTGCAACCCCGGTGCAGCCAATGGACCAACTTGGCGCACTTCGGGTGACCTGCCGCTTCATGCGCCGCGTGTGCAGCAACCCTGAAGTCGGCCGGCGCATCTCCATAGAGCGGTTGTACAACGACGATGACCCCATTGGCTATTTGACGCTGCTTCGTCGCCTAGCCCAAGTCTTCCATCTGGAAGTTTGCTTCATTGTCGGGATGCATGACGTCTTCCGTGGACCTTTGATCACACCGCTGCAAATCCTCAACGAGAATCTCGAGCGCGCCAACGCGGGCAGCCACAAAGTGGTGGCCTATATGGCCACCATCCTCCTGTACTTGGCCAATGGTGGCGCCAACATCGACGATGCTGCTAAGTAGTACATGAGACAGGTCGTGGTTGCGGAAGAATCAGTACTGGTGGCACCGGTGGGAGGCGGCGGCACAATGTTTCATCTGTTGCCGGGTCGCTGCGAATGTGATCTAGAGAGGGAGGTGGCGCTGGCCTCTGAAGCGCATGGCAGCGGCACAGATACGTGCTGCTCCTCTGTGTGGAGTCGAGTATTGCGGTGCTGATCCACAATGGGGCTGGTCATACACACTGTTTTGCAATGAGGACTGCTGGATTCATGGACAAATGAAGTTGTTCTTGGAGGTAGTTTTAGAGTGAATTAGTTATGTAAGTTTTGCTTTTCTGTTGCTTTTTCTTAATGAATTTTAGAGTGAATTTGTAGTGAAGTAGTGTAGTATATATACCTATTGCTTCTTTGTTGCTTTTGCTTCCTGATGTCCAGGGATCTTGTGGGCAATATGATTAATGAACATGTTATGTTACCCTCAAAAAAAATACAACAAACTTTCTCAATTTTCCACAACTATATAAATAGTCTTCGATAGGGACCAAACTGATCACACCATAAACCAATTAAATCAGCAAATGACACGAGAGCATATATAAGTTAGCATAACTAACAAGGTAGCATATACATACACATCTAGCTACTTGCATTGTTCTTAACATACTACAGTACTGCCATACAGATCTGGTTGTTCATTACACAAAATAAAAGCAAAAGATCAAAGCTAAAAGACTAGCCAACTCAGTCTTCATCGTTGTCGTTTTCGCTGTCGTTGTACCACTCTTGCTCGATCAGCTTCTGCTTGACAGCAACGTGAAGCTCCTCGGCCTCCTTTCGAATCTGATATATATTTTAGAAGGGGTTCGATCAGTTAGCGTGTGTGGAAAAGATAAACTGCATTGTTCATGTCAATTGCAGTACATACTTAAAGGGTAGGAAAATCACCTGTTTATTAGACAGGGTAGGAACATCGTCGTCGTCGTCGCTGGCAAGACTGATGATCATCGAACATGCCATCCTTGGGAAAACAATGTTATACTTCTCCCCTGCATGCTTTATTATTACAAGCAAAACAGGGTCATAATGCAATTACATAGAACATATCCACCATGACAGTTACATATTTCTATATATATATAGCACATTTTACTCCATTGCATTTATATTTCACATATATATCCTTGTGGACATAATATCTTCATCTATCATTACTTATCTCAAACTGTGAACCCCAATATGTTGTGGTAGCATTGCTCACCTTCCTCCCGTTAAAGCAGGCGAAATCGATTGCTTCAGAGCTTGCTCGAAATTCTGTTGAGTTGAACTGCACGTCTGGCTCAAACTCGGTGGGCGAATCCTCGGTGAAGATGTGGCCCCTATATATTATGAGATTGTTATATTTGGGACAAATTTTGAACGCTTAAGATAAATATATTTTGGGACAGAGGGAGTATATGATTATATGTTTCTATCATTAATGTGTACCAAAATATGGACTGAACCTTTCTACATTTAGTTGGAATCTGATTGCAACAGAAAATTAAATGTCAAACTAACAAAACTGAATCTTTATCTACTGGAAGAGTCTAGCTCACCAAGTCATTGTTGCGCGATGCCGATGAGGTGGCGGCACCTTTGAGCTTGACGTTCGCGTCGACCATGGCGGGTGGCGCATCTATGACTGGCGATGCTGCAACATCCCCTTTGTTCCTGCAGGCAGCGGCGAGTTTTTCAAAGCCCGGTGGCACATCTTCTACTCCGAGCTTGTCGGCCGCGTCGTCGACGAGCACGGCGGGTGATGCCTTGATGACTGGCGGGCTGCTCCCCGTGGTGGATGATGGGCCGCGCTACCTCACCAATGGCCTAGAGGTTGTCGCTGGGCTTTGTGACAACTCATCTTGTGCATCACGTGCCTATTTGCTGCTCGCCATCGTCGCAATGAAGGTGGGCTAGAAGGATGTGGTTGGTGATGGGAGGTTGAAGAGGGTGATGCGGGCGGCGATGGAGGAAAACCCCAGCTTTGATGGGACGGTTTGGGGGAAGAAGGGAAAAAGGCATCGATGCGGTTCGGCTTCTCAAGCAAGAAAGTGGGGACACCGTAGTTGTTTCCAGCCAGTAGCCACTAACATATCGGGCCAACAAGCCATGGCCCACAAGCAAGTGACGTGATGCGCCGACCAGGAGGCGCCTTCCCCTCGAGTGGGGTGACGCGCTGACCAGGAGGTGCCTTCTCCTCGGGTGTCTTCTGTGAGATTGACATGCGGGTCCCACCTGTCGGGGCCCGGCGCACCTCTCGGGATGCGTCGCCGCCTGAACCTCTTGGCGACGGGAGAGGCAATGGAGAAAAGCCCTGAGGGTAAGGGGTGGTTCGGCTTCTCAAGGAAGAAACTGGGGGACACTGCAGTTGTGTCTACCCAACAGCCACTGACATATCGGGCCAACAAGCAATGGCCCACAAGCAAGTGACACGATGCATTAACTATGCTGCTGGATCTGGCCAAGGAAGAGCAAAAGGCCCGCTGGATATTCCCTGATCTTCTTCCTCTCCTATCGCTGGAAAGGCTGCAACGGTTCCTGTACCTCGCACCTTCGCGACAAGATTGCCATCCCCCCGAGACACTACATCGCCTGAACTTCCTAGCAATTGGCAACACATTCAAGATCTCAACCAAGAACTCGAACTGTAGCTCAGCTCGGCCCCCTCCAGCGCTAGGTCACATATCTAGGTTAATGAAGATCTTATGTTTCCCTCAAATTAAAGTACAAACTTCAACACACATCAGGCATAATAACAAAAGAGTAATCATCATAAAAAATTCGGCATTATTATTACATGAATTAATCCAGTACAACAGCATAACCATAATTACTAGTATGTCCAATAACAGGCAATCAACAACACCACACACATGGCCGGAGGAAATGCAAACTCCTATAGATCATTGTCATTGTCTTCAGCTACATCATGTACACCATTCACTTTGTCGTCACTGTCACTACAGTACTCCAAGATAGTGTCATCTTCATCCTCATCTTCTGCTTGACCGGCAGTCCTGTCTCTTACAAGTTCTGCTGAATTAGCTTCAATGACTGTGTGTACTGCATCATGCTCTTCCTGGTGCACATCCTCAGCCTCTGCATCACCTTCACACACTGCACGCTCCGTATCGGAACAATAATCATCTTGAAGTATGTCAGCATCCATTTCAGGCACGTTATACATGCCCCTCTGCTCAATTTTTTGCACAACTCGCCAATCTTTGCATAAATCATTATCCTGCAAATAAAATATCTTGGTGGCTTGTGTTGCAAAATTAAATCGATCAGACTTGTACCAAAACGAGTTGATGTTAATGGAATTGAAATGTCCATCATCTCTAGTGCCTACGGTCTTGCCCCTTTGATTGTACCAATCGCATCGAAATAGAACCACTGTCCAATGGTATTGCAACTCAATTACCTCTTTGAGTACACCATAAAATTTAATTTGATTGTATTGCAACTCAATTACCTCTTTGAGTACACCATAAAATTTAATTTCTTCGCCTCTATCAGTCCCCTTGGTCATGACACCACTATTTTGTGTCTTTTGGTTTTTCTTACGGTCAGCAGTGCTGTAGCGTACTCCATTGACAGTGCAAGCTGAACAGATCTTGACTCGGAGATCAGGAGAACGAGATAGTGCAACCAATCCGTCGCTGACCTGATTAGGATCCTGTATAAGCAGCTTCTTAATCTACAGCCAAGCGTATAAAGTAGTTGAGTGTAGTGTGATGTCAGTGACTTCCAACATGATAGCATGTCATTAATTAACTTACATGATCCCCAAATGATTTAGCAAATTCTTTTGATTGCCTTTTCTGGACATCAATATCACGTACCCCTTGTTGCAGCAACAATTCCTTGTGCATGTTGTGTGACAAAGCTTAAACATTATTAGGAATCAACAGCGGTCAACATATACATAATATACATAAGGACAGAGTGGAACATATACGTACTTCACATAAGGCTCAACTTCACAGTTATTCAGTACAAACCAAATTAGTCTGTCCATGAGATTGTCAGGGATGTCTTTCGTCCGATCCGTGCCAACAAGTCGAACACCATGCATGAATACAGAGATATCACCATCTAATGGCCCTTCAAATTCAGGACCTGTGTCAACATCGCCGGTGTACATAGAACAAAATGCCAAGACTTCACTTTCTATGTAGGCTTCAGCAATTGGTCCTTCAGGCCTAGCCCTATTCCTTACAAAATTCCTCAATGTGCTAAGCCGCCGTTCAATCGGATACATCCAGCCATACTGTACAGGGCCTCTAAGCAGTGCCTCATCGAGTAGATGGACTGCCAAGTGCACCATCACATCAAAGAAGGCAGGAGGGAAGATTTTCTCAAGCTTGCATAGGATTAGCGAGATCTCTTTTTTCAGGCGTTGCATGACTACTGTCCTCAGATTTCTAGTACACAGCTCATGAAAGAAGTTCTCAAGCTCTGTAACTGCTTCATATACATCAGGATGCACGAGGCCTCTTAAGCCAGTAGGTATGATTCTTTGTAGAACGATATGGCAAGAATGAGTTTTCATCCGGCCTTGGAGCTTGGAACCATCAGGAGCAATGTATCTTCCTAGGTTAGCTGAATATCCTTCTAGAAACTTGATACCTTTGAGGAACTTACAAAATGCACTTCATTGTGCATGTTTCAACACATAGGAAGCATGTGGAGTTTTTACCATGATACCATCCTAGTAACAGTGCAATTGAGATCTTATGCCGTTATCTGCCAAATCTAGCCTAGCATTCAGTGTGTACTTTGTCTTCCCCTCTAGTTTCAGCAATGTGCCAAGGAGGTTCTCACATATATTCTTCTCTATGTTCATCACATCAAGATTGTGGGGTGGCAGCAGGAACTTCCAATATGGCAGCTTCCACCACCCAGCTTTGCGATTATAAATTACTCGCTCTCCATCCTCTCCACTCTTTCTCTTTTTTGGTGCATTATTACGTAAACCTGGGCTGACATTGCTGACCCTTTCTAGTAGCTCAACGACCACTTCTGCAGTGAACTTTCCTGGAGCCTCATGCTTCTCTATCGCCCCATCGAATAAAGCTTTGTTTCTCCGCCAAGGATGTGCCATGTGAAGGTAATGACGGTGACTAATGTTGCATAACTTATGCGTTATTGGCCGTGACAATGGGTTTTTGTCACAATGAATACATGCAAAATATCCTTTTGTGGTTCGACCTGACCGGGTGCTTAATGCTGGATAGTCATTTATGCTCCAAAGCATAGCTGCTCGTAGATTGAACTTTTAACGACTGACAGCATCGTATGTACTGACACCACTCCAGAGCTGAAGAAGTACTTTTATAAGAGGCTCCAAGAATAAATCAAAATCCTTTCCTGGCAATTTTGGACCTGGGATCAGTAAAGACATGAAGCAGTTCGAAGGATTCGCACATTGCCATGGTGGAAGATTTAAGGGCATAACAAGCACTGGCCACATGCTATATGTCGTGCTAAAGTTGCCAAATGGATTGAAACCGTCAGTAGCAATGGCAAGTCTTAGGTTCCTTGCATCATCTGCAAACTCTGGATACTTGACATCGAAGTGACTCCATGCCGTCCCATCAGCTGGATGGCTCATGTGGCCATCAACCAGTGCTCGCTTCATCCTGTGCCACTGGATGTCCTTAGCTGTTCGGCTTGAAGCAAACATCCTCTTCAACCTTGGGATTAGTGGGAAATGCCTCAAAACCTTACGAGGAACACGCTTGCAGCCATCCTTGTCCTCCCATCTGGATTCCTTGCATTTTGGGCAGACATCCAATTTGGCATAATCATTTCTGAACAGCACATAGCTATTATAGCACACAGGGATTGTGTCGTATCCAAGGTCCAGTTCATGAAGATACTTACTTGCCTCTTCATATGTAGAAGGTAATTCAGACAGAGGGAATGATAAGGACATCAGCTTCAATATTCTATTGAATGTTGCATTACTGATTCGATAGTGCAACTTGATACGAATCAGCCTCACAACAAAGGAGAATCTTGAGTGCCTAGATCATGGGCAAAGAGTCCGCTTCAAATCTTGGAGCACTCTCTTAAATTTTGGATGTTGTCCATCCTCCTCCGTAGCTGTGTACAATTCTGATATCATCTCCAGGTTTGGCATTTCTTCATATCATTATTGGCTTCCTCAACAACATCAATCCCCTCGTAATTGTCAAATTCATCCTCTTGAAAGTCAAGCCCATAGTCATATTCATGTCCATGCACCTGCTATGAAAACTCATGAACAGGTGCAGCATTTGCAGATTCCCCATGATGAGTCAACCGTGTATATGTAGCTGACATCCCAAACAGAAGAAGGTGATCATGGACCTCATGCCAACCCAATTCACATAGATTTAGACATCGGGAGCATGGGCAACGTATGTTGCTCTGTTCAGTGAATCGTTACTTAACAAATTCCATGAATTGCTCGACTCCATGGATGTAAGAAGGTGTGAATTTTCTCACACTAGATATCCATGTTTTGTCCGTCGATATTGAAAGTTCCTAAACAAGGCAGGTAGCTACTAAACAACCATTCGACATGTGTGCAAGGCAAAATTCAACACTACCAGACCAAACTATAATCATGTTGGACAAATTGATGGTTGCGGAAGTGGGTACTTACTTCCACTAGGCCGGATTGGTACTGCCGGATCGAGGATGACTCCGCGACGCACGCCTGCATAGCGGACGTGCCCACTAGCGGACTTGCGGCGGCAAGGAAAGGGAAAGCACGGGGGTGTCTCCGCCCAAGGCGCCGGGGACATCAGGACACCTCCACGGCGTCATCAATCGGGATCCGCCAACAGCCACAGGCGGCGGCGCAGCCGTCGAGTAGGAATGGGGGGATTTGGATTGGGTTTGGATGGCCAACAAGTGACTGGCTGGTGGGGACGACCATGTACGTCAACCAAACGACCATTCATTGACTGGGGATCTTGGCTGTTGCGTTACGATCCAACGGTTCAGAATCCTCCGAGATGCTCGATTTGAACTACGTCTACCACTAATAAGATTCAGAAAACACAGAAAAAATATATTCAGGGACATTTATACTATTATAGTCTAAGTCCAAGATATGCAAACAAAATTCAACTATTTCATATGGATAATTCAAACTCCAAAGTCTAAGGTAGTACAAAAAAAATTAATAATATCAAAAGTTTGTCAAGAAATTCTACAAACTAACGCAGCAACACATTTTAGGCCCATAAGCCTAAGAAAAAAATTTCAAATGGTCTTAACAAAACCGGGCCATACATTGTTCACAAATGAATACATCTCCCACATAGTTTCCTAGAACTTAAATCAAACTTTCAAGTTTGCATACCTCACAATACTTTTGGCATCATATACACCTCAAATTTTGACACAATCTCATATTGTCCTTACTGTTAGAGAATGTGAAGTTATATTTAAAATTCTTATGCAATATCATTTTGGTTTTTTTCTACTTTGGTGTAAAAAACTATGTGATATGTAAAAGATCTAAGAAATAGAATCATCAATTTCAGAGTACTTATGTGGGAGAAATACTAGTTAAAGGTTTTAATTCTTGATTAAAAAGAGAAAGATGGAATATTTACATGCTGTTATGCGTCTCAGCCAATCACGCACCTCCTAGTCAGAGCGTCGCGTCGCTTGCTTGTGGGACCTTGCTTGTGGGCCCCATATGTCAGTGGCTGTAGGGTGGAAACAACTGTCGTGTCCCTAGTTTCTTCCTTAACAAGCCGAACCGAGGAGTTGGCCTTCCCCACGATGTGGTCCCTGGTCTCGTTCGGCCTAGTCCACCGTTGCGCCAAGCCGGGGCAGACAGGGCACCTATAGATGCCGTCAGCGCGGCGGTCGACGCGCAGAGTGGGGCCGCGGGGGACTGGTTTGATGTAGCCACGGTTCTGGTCGTCGGACTCGTCCATCTCCGTCTTAGTGTCGAAGTCAGCATCGGAGTCGGTGTCGGAGTTGTAGTCGGCGGCAAGTAGGGTGACTGAGTCTGCCTCCGTCTGGGTGTCGGAGTCGGCGTCGGAGTTGTAGTCATCGGCCGCAGGAAGGGTGACCATGAACGATGACGGCTGCGACGACGAGGGTGCGAGGGCAGAGGAGGAAGGTGCCACCACCGCCGAAGGAGGCTGGGAACGCTCTAGGGAGCCCCCAGCGCCTCCTCGGCCTACATCCACGGGCGGCGGCAGGTTGAGTTCACCGGTGTCGGAGCACGATGAGAAACCGCCACGCAACGACAACACCAAGGCGCCGTAGTGTCGCTCCATGCGTGACGGGAAGCCGGAGGCATGGGTAGAGGGGGAGAGGCGGCGCGACCCGGCGGCGGAGGCCTCGGCCGAGAGTAGCCAGTTCGCTTCATGGCATCGGACGGGCAGGCGACTGGTCTAGTGGAAGTGGAACTGGCGACTGGTGAGGACGCTGATGATGGGGGAAATGGCGATTAAATAAAGGACTTCCTCGTCCCTTCCTTCCTAAGGAAGCTGATGGTGGAAGTTATGGCAGCCGGCGCCGGTCATTGATGCCAACTGGCGCTCCTCGAAGAACGTGTGAGGAAGAACAGGAGCCAGGACGGCAACCGACAGTGGTTGTGGCCTCTACATCATCGATGGGCAGATGAACGGCTATGATGAATCGGGCTTGACTACAAAATGGACCATGATAAGTTTTCAGCCCATCTAACACAGACGCTCTTCATAGTTACCGTTACAAGAAATTTAAAAACTATGCTCAAATTGAACTACGTCTGCCACCAATAAGATTAAAAAAAAATATAGAAAAAATATATCCAGGAACATATATACTATTATAGCCTAAGTACGAGATATGAAAATAAAATTCAACTATTTCATATGGATAATTCAAACTGCTAAGTCTAAGGTATTAGAAAAAATAATAATATCAAAAGTTTGTCAGAAAATTCTACAAGCTAACACATTAACATATTTTAGGTCCATAAGCCTGAGGAAAAATTTCAAATGGTTTTAACAAAGCTGGGCCATACATTGTTCACAAATGAATACATCTCCCACGTAGTTTCCTAGAGCTTAACTCAAACGTTCAAGTTTGCATAGCTCAAAATACTTTTGACATCATATACACCTCAAATTTTGACACAAACTCATATTGACCTTACAATTAGAGAATGTTAAGTTATATTTGCAATTCTTATCCAATATCATTTTATTTTTTTCTACTTTGGTGTAAAAAACTATGTGATATGTAAAATAGAAACTAACTAGAATAAAACACCACAAATGGTAGAGTGTGATTTTAGTTAAAACTAGGAAAAAGAATCATCAAATTCGGAGTTCTTATGAGGGAGAAATACTAGTTACAAGTTTTAATTCCAGATTAAAAAGAGAATGATGGACTATTTACGAGCTCTTATGCCTCTTAGCCAATCACGCGCTACCATGTGGAGCAGGAGGTGATGCCCGCCTCTTCACTGCCCGGGTTTCACGTGTCCATTTTCTTATTCTACTATATAAAGTAAAAGAGCCATCAGCTTCACAAGCGTGTTGTCGGTCTGGTGGTTGGGAAAGCCCACCACAAGCCTAAGGTCTCCAGTTCGATTCCTTTATTGGACCTCATTTTTACTGACAAATTTACGTACTCAATGTTCCACCACAGTATTTCTGATGGAATAAAAATAACAAATTAACTCAATTTTCCACCAGAGTATTCGTGATGGATTAAAAAAATTACTTATTTGCGAAACATGGAGTACAATCACAATTCACAATTGGTTCACCAAAGATAAGGAACATCCCAAATTCATAGATAGGAACTTCACAAATTCATACATCACACTAGCATCTACCAATTCCACATCACCAAAATAACATCACAGTTATTGTTACCAACTAGCCATCCACATCACTCCTTTGCATTTCCACAAGTGCCCTCTGCCTTTTTCTTACTTTTGATTTCCAATTCCCAAGTTTATCTTCAAGTGCAGCAATCTTGGCTTGCGCTATTGCAAGCATCTTGCTCTTCTCGTATAGTTCATCACCTATCTCGTTCATGCACTTCCTCATGAACTCCAATTCGTCAAAGGATTCGTCGGAGTCGTCGTGGTCGGCGCAAAAGTCATTGATGGATGCAGACATCTTGGCCTCGAATGGTGCCTTCTTCAGTGGCTGGCCACAGGCCTGCTTAGGCGGCGGCAAGGCGATGCAGGACGCATTCTTCAGCAAGCATCCGCATTGTCACTTGGCCGGTGGTGCATTGGAGGAGGGCGACTTTGTCGTCGACGGCTGACCACGGGGGCGCTTGGCCAGCGGGGAGGCCGAGGAGGGTGAGTCTGCCTTTGGCGGGTGACCACGGGGACGCTTGGCCGGCGGCGAGGCCGAGGAGGGCCAGTTTGTCTTCGGCGGGCGACCACAGGGGCGCTTGGCTAGTGGCGAGGCCGAGAGGTGTGACTCAACCTTCGTGTGGTGACCACGGGGGCGTTTGGCCAGCATCGGCAGATCTGCCACCTTGGGAAACCCATGCCGGAGTCGGAGTCATTGTAGCTGGTTAGCTCGATGGGGATCATTCCGCTCACCTTGTTTGCCGGAGTCGAAAGAGGAAGGGAGGAGTAGGCAGGGAAAGAGGGAGATGCTCAGGGATATTTACGTAATTTCCATCCATTCTATATTTCACTATCACAATGCGTTTAAGCCTAGGTTGTTGACATGTCTCGGCACATCCCACGCCAAAGGACCCTTCTATCCCTGCCTTATCCTTTAGGCCTACCTGAGCCAGACGCGCCTCACTGCTACTTCTTTGCTCGCCGCGCGACATTGCCGCTGGAATCTAGCCTTTCTGACCGCCCGCCATTGCCACCGGCGCGGAAGGATGTCGCATGTTGCAGAGTTCTCATCCAGAAGAAGGCAAATGCCATCACTTGTTGGGGAGGAGACTGGCTTGCCCATGATGATGTGCCGGACCTGCAAGAGGGCAAGGATGCATGAGGCCCGATCGAGGAAGGAGAATGAGAACATTGGTCAGGTGTATTTTAAATGCCTAATTAGGATTCAGCATTGACTTGGTTTTTGTGCTTTTAGATCTGTGATAGGGTTTAAGTGTCAGGGATAGATCCCCTGGGTACCGCAAGAAAGCTACCCGCGGGGGAAAAGAAGTCGAATTCCTACTAGGACTCTACCCTGTAATCTTACTAGGACCCATACCCTGTAATCCTACTAGGAACCCCACCCCCTAGGACATATAAAGGAGGGTAGGGGTACCTAGATAGGCAGAACCAAAAAGAACAGAGCGGCCAACAGGCAACTCCACAACCAAGCGTAGGGCGCAATATACAACACCCAAACAGGACGTAGGGTATTACGCTACTCTAGCGGCCCGAACCTGTCTAAATCTGTGTCTTGTGTCCACGCGTTTACCTTCAAGTTCCAGATCCAGCGATCCCTCACCAAATAATCACCTACCTTAGGGTATCCCTTGGTAGGCTGATGGTAAAAGTACCGACAGCTAGCGCCCACCGTGGGGCAGATCGTCGCGATCATTGGGAGAATTTGAAGGACCTCTTCATCAACATCAATCAAATCAACATGGTAGATTGCTACTTCGTACATATGCATCGGCAGATCGATTCGTCGAGTTCGAGATTGGATGCTTCGGTGAACGACTGCATCGACCTAGACTACTCGGCTCGACTTCACCTCGCGCTGCAACGTTGATGCTCCACCGTCGCCGACCCCGACGACCCGGTTCAACTTCAGCTCGCGCCGCAACATCAACACGCAGCAGTGACGATTTCGACTACTTCACTCAAGGAATCTTCTGCTTTCTTCTCCCGCTTTGACAACTACAAGTACCCAGAGGGATTCAAACCCATCGGCATCACCAAGTACGACGGTAAGCAATCTCCTCAATAGTGGGTACGATGCTACTCCACCGCCATTGAAGTCGCAGGCGGCACCAACACCACCAAGGTCATCCACTTCCCGATGGCCCTGGAGACTGCCCCACTGACTTGGCTGGAGAGCCTAACCAAGAACTCCAGCGACTCCTGGGAGCAACTGTGGAACGTCTTCATCGACAACTTCCAGAGGGCGATTGCTCGGGCAGGTACTCGACATGACCTATCCCAATGCAAGCAAGAAAGGAACGAGCTCCTGCGCTCGTACACTTGCCGCTTCTTCGACACCCGAGCTACGATCACTAACATCTCGGAGAGCGACGTCATCGACTGCTTCCACAACAGCCTCACCAACTAGACTGTTGCTGCCCTCCGTGACATGATGTAGACCTGGGCGGACCAAGAGGAGTAGGAGCGTGATCGGTTCTTGAAACGTGGCAACGACTACAGCAAGCGCAACAACAACCACCGCAACGACAGAAGCCAACAGAACTACTCGGGATCCTCCGAAAGCCCAAGGGTTTCTTGTTTATTCAGTGGTGTGGCTACTTCACATGGTAGAGGGGTTACTTGAATGATTTGATTAAAGAAAAGATGGTCCACCTACGTTTTGTTGATGAAGAAGAGATTTAAGAAGTCCAATCCATGGAGCACATTCATGTTGCTGGGAGCCCTACAGCAGGTGGTGTCAAAGAGCAACGGATTGGAGGCAGAGCTGGAGAAATTGACCCAAGCTATGATTTTTTGTCTGCTGGCTATAGCCCTTGTTGCCATGGGAGTTGGTTATGCATTGAGGTAGAATGTAGGCATCGGTAATCTTCTGTTAGGTGATGAGCGCAAGTGCTTTGATACGCATCTATGTGTGATGAACACTACTGACTTTGATGTGTATGTTTCCACATTCATGGCAAAAGCTAGAGTGAAAAGAACCATGGCATTTTCAAACAAGAGTGCATTTCCACAGAAAGAGAGTGACACAGAGCAACAATTGGATCGAGCTTCATTTTAGATTCACTTTACAAAAAGAATCAAGTCAATTCGATGTTGTACGAGGGAGAAAGACAAATCCAAATTTCAAATCGGAGATTAAAAAGAGAGTCTTGTTCACAAGAAATGGTCGCAGCATTCATAACGCATTCAAAGAAGACCGACATGTGGGGTCCATGGGTCAGAGGGGACACCACGCTCCAAAATTTTCATCTGGCGCCAACTCTGCCTCCGAAGCCGAAAACTTTTCACTCAAACTGTCCCTTGTAACCCTCAAGCAAAAGCCACACCGCTCCGGTGGTAACGAAACTCTAAATGGTATTTGTGACAATCTCGCTCGTGCGCCCCATATCCTCTGCCCCATTTCGAGATTCCGATCCATTCTCCACCTCTCGCCTTTCCCCTCAATCTCTCTTGCCTTTCCCCTCTACGTCGGCAGGCTCCAACGCACTGACACTCGACCCCTCTGCTCCACCGGAGACCACTGCACTGGAGCTTCAACCTCGTCGACGACGCTGAGCGCACCGGAGCTGCTTCCCCGTCGGCCGCTACCACCGCACCGGATCTGCTTCCCCGTTTGCCACTACTGCCGCACCAGAGTTGCTTCCCCGTCGACCACTACCACCGCACCGGAGCTGCTTCCCCTTCTGCCACTACCGCCGCACGGTATCTGCATCACCCGTCCGCAACTACTGCCGCACTGGATCTGCTACCGCTTCAACGACGCCCGTCAATGTCGACAACGACCGTAGCATCGTAGCAGCCACACCATCTTCGACGCGTAGCTACCCCGATGATTCAGAATGGTCGAAACTCGAGGCCAAGCAGCAAGAGGTACGCAAAATCCATCTACCTTTTGTGTGATTCTAGGTAGGGACACGATTTGGGATTGCAGAAAGAGAGGTATATGAGATTGTGATGGCTCATCTCATTTGATCTTTGCGCACGCATAGGAGTTGACACATCTTGCTAGAGGCCGCTGTCAACTATTGGCCGAGTAGGAGTACTCGGGCCATGTCTATTCATGCGCGAGCCCATAGGGTCACACACTTAAGGGGTAGAAGCTGAATGAGGATATGATCCGAATTAGACTGGGCTTATGAGCACTAATAGGCCTTAGTTCGGGAAGCCCATTAGGAGGTGCCTAGAGTGCCTATATAAGTAGGGGTGGGCGCAGCAATTTGGGTGAACCGAAGTCGCTTGGCTGCTGCCTGTTCTCCACGCCCTCGCCCACGTCGCCCTCGCGGACCTAGCAGTTCGGATCTCGATGCTTCTGCCGCCGTACGTGTGGATACCTTGGAGGTGTTGCATCTGCTGCGCGAGGACGAGCCGCACGTGAGAACGTCTCGCAACTGCACTGCCGGCTACAATACAAACTACACCGATGCGCTACAGAAGTTCCGCACCCTCACGTCTAGTGGTAATTCCATGATCTATAACTGCAGCGTTCCTATTTATCGGTTAGAAAATTTTGTTTTGTGCTAGCGTAGCCTCCCCATAACCCTATAGTGGTAATAGAGCCGTAGCTGCTTCGTTGTAGGTTCCAATGTGTGCATATGGAGATATGCGAGGTGTAGTTGAAACACTAATCCTGTTTTCATGTCCTCACTACGATGGTCGTGTAACGAACTACTCCTACCGGTCGGATATCCGCCATCGGAGTTAAGTGATACACGTAAACCCAGTCACAGTAGGAGGAGATCAATGAGATTAGTCGAATCGAAACCAAGGATGGTTCGCCAGGTGCATATGATGCGTGGTGGCAAATTGGATCTACTACCGGGTTGAGAAAGTTGCAGAAAACATGGTGTTCGGTAAAACAGCCATAACTTTTGCATATGAACTTGTGACACCCCTGGTATCTAAATGACTAAAATAAGATCATTAGCATAAACATATACTTAAAAGACCAAGAGACACTCAAATAAATACCTCATGTCATGCTTTTGCAAATATATGTACATGTATATGTCTTTGTGCATGTGTATATGTACAATTGTCAGAAACTTTATATAACTTTCAAACCAGTACACATATGCATAAGAATTTAATAGTTATATCAATCTTACCATAATAAACAAAAGTCAAGTTGAACTCAAGAGGTAAAAGTGAAAAATCACACATGAAATGATAAGTTCTTTAAATAATAGTGGTTTTTGAAAATTTAAAATAACTTGAAAACCAAAGATCAAATGAAAATCTCACCAACATGAAAGTTGTCTGAAATTAAATTTTGAACAACTTTTATATTCCTAAGTTTTTGAGTAGAAGCTTGGAAGAGGGAGAAAATTTAGGTTTTACAATCCAGCCCCTGAGTCTTTCTCTATTTCCGCTGGCAGCCCCTCTAGCTCCTCTCTCCCCTGCTCCCTGCCTACCGGCCGTGGCACAGCCGGCGAGCCACCTAGCCAGGCCACTCGGCCGCGCCCTGTTCCTCGCCTGGCTAGCAGCCCGACCAAACCAGGACCCCGCCCCCGGTTTCACCGAGATCGCCCAGCCCGAGCTTGCCACGCGCCGTGCCATGCGCCGCGCCCCTGCCTCCTGTCCCGGCACCAATCCCCAGCGCTCGCTGCCCCAGTTCGCCCTCCCCTCGCCCTGCCTATAAAAGGGGCACCCGAGCCCCTGTAGCACGCACCAGACCCATCGCCGGCCTCCATTGGCGCCACCACCCCCGGCCGCGCGACAACCCGCCCCTCCAGCCTACCCCTGCCCAATTTGACCTGCCTGTGAGCTTCCCCGCCTCCCACTATTTCTTCCCAGTCCAGCCCCCTCCGCCCCTAGCCACCGGAGTACCGCCAGCCACGGCCATACCGCCGCCGCCAAGCACGGCCGCCGTGGGCAGCCCCCGTCCGAGCACCACTTCCCCGTCCAAGACAACAAATCGGTGCGCCTCAATCTCCTCTCTCTTTTCCCCCACTTGCCCCTAGCCGCGGGCGAGGAGGATCGCCGAAATCCGGCCGGCAAGAGCCTCCCACGGCATGAACTCCGCCAAGGGACCCAATTGCTTCGATTGCATTCTTTTTTAGGGTCTAGACGCGATTTCCAGGGACTGATTCGTAATACTTGAACTGTAACCTTGAAACTCAAACAGTGAACTTTGAAATTGCATAACAAATCACAGAGAAATCGTAAAAATACAAACTCAACTGTTCTGGAATACTTGGAACACGATCTACAACTTTTGTTAGATGCACTTCTTCAGTTTCTAAGTATATTGTGCTCTAGCATAAATGGAAGGATATGTAGAATTTAAATGAACCCACTGTTGTAGACCATTGTTGAACTTGACTTTTTGGATGGTAGTATCTGTACTAGGATTAGAGTTTCATATAAAAATTTCATGCTCAGAAACCAACTATAACTAGATGTTCTGATGACATTTTGTTACAGGCTATATCTAAATGCTACATTTTGTATTTGATGTTTTACTGCTTATTTTGAGCTGAAACTTTTACGGAACCTGTGTGACACTAGTTAGAAGCTACATAAAAAATTTAAGCTTGATTACTTCAAAAGAACTTGCTGAACCCTTTATTCCATGATTTAATAAACAAATTACAAACAAACAGTTCCTGTGCTAGAAAAATCAAGATGTTTTTACTAGAGTACCTACTAGAGTAGAGAATGCTAAGGAAAAAGTTTGGTAATAGAAACCTTGCTATAACTCTGTAACATTTCATCTTGGTAGATCTTAGTCTACATGTATTTATTTAAATTTATTTACTTCTGATGTTTAATAACTAAGTAATCAACCAAATCTTCACAGTAGCTTTGTTTTAGTCCATCTATGCCATAGAAAAATTATGACACTCATTACTTCAGTATAACATGCTCATACAATTTTAGTTAAGAAGAATGACCTTAAATCAAAGCACTTATTTCTGGTACATGAAAAATATTGATATTTTTATCAAAGATCACCTTTGAATAGGTTAGCAACCTGGAAAAGTTTTAGGCACAGAAACCTTGTAGAAATTCCGGAAAATTTATTTCTTTGCTGTTGCAGATGCATGTTTACTTATTTTTCTGTTCTTTGTAACTTTCATAATAAAATATGAAAAATTTACAGTATGTTTACTAAGAAATTTGGAGCACTCAGTAAAAATTTGAAGTCCAGTATTTGTATACCTTGCTCTGTATAAATAGTTCTTCTTTACTGCAGTAGCTATTTGGTATATTTTGTGTGTTTAATATACTTGCTGAAATGAACTGAAAACTTTACAGTAAGTGCACACTTGAATTTGGAATCTTGCATAAAACTCTCAACACCAGAAGCCCTCTCTAAGAGTAATATTTAATAAACCCAAGTTAATACAAGATAAAGGACAATTTAACAAGTAACCAACCGAACTTACCTAATGAACTTAATTAAGTTTAAGAGTATTCTATAAATGATTGCCCAAGGGTTTGTAAATGACGTGCTACACAACAAAAATTGAGTTTTGTTGATTTGCAACTTTATCGTGAAGGAAAGAATAACTTGTATCAAATATGTAACTTGAACACTTTGCATTCATATAGAATCGACAAATCTCGTTGACGGAACGAACGAATGAATGTCCAAGCCCGTGAAGGAGAGCAAGAAGTTCAAGCTATTCTAACTGAAGCCGCCGAAGATCCGAACCAAAGTTCGGAAGAGCCCAAGGCTAACTTTGCCCAAGAAGGCAAGCCCCGGAGCATAATCCCTATTTCAAAGTTATTCAATGTTGCTATATTATTTATTTATGCATTTAAGTTATAGGAGTTGAATGAAACTCTAGATGCATGACCCTAGGTACCCATGCTATGAATACTAGTTGAAAGGTACAATAGTTGCCATGCTAATAGGATTCGGTAAAAGTTGAGTGATTGCCCGTCACTCGCGAGAAATAGGAGTTGCTTGTTTACTTTATGTTGGAACTATAAGGTCGACAGGTGGGGCTGGGTGTGATATTCATGTTGGTGGTTGATGCACCGTCTGTATAGTAAAAGATGCTAAGGCTGCAGTGTGTGGAAGTGGTGGTTAAGCGTTTGAACGTACTAGCCACATGCCGAAAATATGGTACTCGGTATGCTAAGTACCTGATTGGCCCGGGGAGTGGACTTTACTCTCACCCTACTTGAACGAGGTTCAGATGCATATACACATGCAGGTGCAGAGCTAGGCTCTGTGGTCGGGGTGGTGACCCTGATCCACAAGCCAGAAAGAAAGGGGAATAGTTGCTTGGGGTGACCCTTCAGTGCTCCTTGCGTGTGTGTTAGATTTGCCTTGCAAGGTTAATATACTCGATTCGAATCGTCCGTTTCTCGCGGTATATGAGACTGCTTAATACTTCTGCCACATAGAGTAAGAAGTGGGACAATGATGATGATGGACATTATTGGATGCAAATTAATTCTTCCACCATGTGTGATGTTGGATAGTTGCTCACTTAGAATGGTTAATTGAACTAGAATTTTGAAGCTAAAACTTGAAAGCAAGGACTCGCTCTTAGTTGCTTTTCGGCAAAACAAACCCCTCAAGCCAAAAGTCCTGCATGTCTAGGAGTTGGCTAAGTATATACCAATAGTCGGGTAAGCCTTGCTGAGTATTAGTATACTCAGCCTTGCTTGTGGCTTTATTTTCAGGTGAGACTTGAGGAATGATGACATGTACGAGCTTCATCATGGCGTCGTGTATTGTTGCTAGTAATCGTTTATTTTTCCGCTGCACTTAAACTCTAAAGTACTTTCTAAATTTCAAACTTGGTTTGTAATAAATTCATGTCAGACTCTGTGATGTAAAATTTGTGGAATGTTGTAATCTCTGGACTCACCTTCATGTGGGTCTGATATATGTGTTGTTTCGATCGAAGTCCTAGTGGTTGCATCGGGATCTTACCCGATAGACTGTCTAGTTAATCCGTTGGAAGTGCGAGTTAGCCCTGATTACCCTAGTGGTGATGGTTAGCGCACTTGAGCCGGATTAATTCGGGCGGTTCTGCCACAGAACTCGGATTGAGGTGATTTTTATATGAAAATTCATCTACAGAAAATTTTACACATGAAATCAACTGGCGTTGCCGATTTCGCTAAATTTAGATTTGCCAAATTCGGCCCGAAAGATGAAGATATCGGCAGTTTAAGTTTGGCTGACGGTAGTGCGCCTAACTCTATTTTGCAGGATCTTGTGATCGGTATGGCCTATATGTGTATGTGATGCATGTGTGTATCTGATCCATGATCTGCGTGTCATGTGTAAGGCAATACGGCAGGAGCCATATGTATTTGCCACATTTGATGTAAAGGCCTGCGTGCCAACATGTGATGATAATTCAAATCCGATTATGTAACTAGATTACGGTAGTATAGTTCTTGGAGGAATTCATCACTTGGAGGAAGACCAGCATGGTACATGAAGCATGGAGCACAGGCGGGCACGTTCGGACTGTCTGAACGTCTCGGCAGGGATGTTCGGACGTCCGAACGTCCCTGCAGCGGGGCCAGACTGTTTTAGCATCTTGATGGACAGAAGCATGGTGATGGAGATCAACATGTGATAAAGGGCCATACCGTGTCTCTATGTAAATGTTCATCCTCACTGTTTTACTTCTACATGCGATAATAGGGTTTTTGCTTTCGGTAGAAGTAATTCAATTGATCCCTCACAATATTTAAGTTTATGTGCCCTCCCAACTAAACCTTGCTTCATCTTAGGTCTTGTACAACTGGTGGTGGGTCTATGAAATTAGGGTGCCACTAGTTTTCCTTGACTAGATGAGTTCATATCGGATACTTACACGCATAAAGAGTTGGTTATCTTGAACAAAGTCATCTTAACGGTTAACGACTTTGGGGCATAAGGGTTGGGAGCCGAGACATAGAGATGTCACCCAACAACAAGAGTCATATGTGATATGATTAGCAAAGAGTTGCTTACTGATCTACCTGTCTTCTAGCGGTGATGCAAAAGCTCACTAGTCGACTTGATAGTTGTGGGTCTTGAATCACTAACTATCAATTGAGGGATATTGATTTTAGTGGGAGTAGATTCTGTTAAAATGTTTAATGTAATTTACTCTATCATGGAGTACGTTTATCTTAGTATTTTTTCATTATTATTTGTTGTAGATCAATGGCACCCAGCACCACCACGTCTTTTACTTTGCGTACGGTCCTTGAGACGGACAAGTTGAATGGGAATAACTATGCGGATTGGATCCGCAATCTGAGAATTGTTCACAAGGCTGAGAAAAAGGAAGATGTTCTGGACACCCCATTGCCACCAAAACCTGCTGATAATGCAACTAACGTTGAAAAGAGTGCTTACAAGAAGACACAGGATGCCAATCTTGAAGTGAGTTGCCTTATGCTTGCTTGCATGGAGCCCGACCTGCAGATGCAGTTCGAGACCAACCATGAGGCACACGATATGATCCTGGAGCTTCAGGACATGTTTCAGACATAGGCCAGGACTGAAAGGTTCAATGTCGCTAAGGCCTTCCATGAGACCAAGCTCGCAGAGGGCGCAGTAGTAGGGACACATGTGATCAAGATGGTTGGTTACACGCAGAGGTTGGAGAAGCTGGGCTTCCCACTAGGCCAAGAGTTGGCCACTGACTTCATTCTTGCATCTTTACCGCCGAGCCATGGGAACTTCATCTCGAACTACCACATGCACGGGGCTGAAAAGGGCTTGAATGACCTGTGCAGCATGCTCAAGACAGCCGAGAGTGACATCAAGAAGGGCACGGGCGGCGGCCATGTGATGGCGGTCCAGAATAAGCCTAACTTCAAGAAGAAGGGTTCTTCTTGGAAGAAGAAGGGCAAGGCTAAGGTTGAGAACCCCAAGCCAAACCCAACTCCAAAGGCCAAACCTGGACCCGCTACAGACAATGAGTGCTATCACTGTGGTGAGAAAGGTCACTGGAAGAGAAACTGCAAGGTGTAACTGGCTTCATTGAAGAACCGTGGAAGTAAGAGTACTTCCAACTCAGGTACGCTTGTTGTTTATATTACAGAAATATTCCTCGCTGATTCTTATGTCAATTCTTGGGTATTTGATACTGGATTGGTTGCTCACATTTGCAATTCGATGTAGGGAATGACAAGAACTAGAAGCTTGGAAAGAGGAGAAGTTGATTTCCGCGTGGGCAATAATGCAAGGGTTGCTGCGTTGACCGTCGGGACAATGCAACTCCACCTCCCGTCAGTTATTATGGAGTCGAATAATTTTGTTCCAAGTATGAGTCGAAACATTATGTCTCCTTCATGTTTGATGGAGGATGGTTATACATTTGCGAGTGAAAACAATGGTCGTGTGATCTCTAAGAATGGCATGTTTGTGGCTTGTGCGACCATTGTGAATGGCTTGTTTATTTTAAATCTTGATGAATCACATGTCTGTAATGTAAGTGCTAAAAGGCCTCGGCCTAATGATTTGAGTCCTACCTACATGTAGTATTGTCGTCTTGGTCATTTAAGCGAGAAACTCATGAAGAAGCTCCATACGGATGGACTTCTAACTTCGTTTGATTTTGAATCATACGAGACATGCGAGGCTTGTTTGCTAGGCAAGATGACCAAGAAGCCATTCATAGGTTTTCTAGAAAGAGCATCAGACTTGCTAGAACTCATACATACTGATGTGTGCGGACTAATGAGCACGACCGCTAGAGGAGGATTCCAATACTTCATAACTTTCACTGATGATTTGAGTAGATATGGCTATGTCTATTTGATGAAGCATAAGTCTGAAACCTTAAAAAAGTTCAAGGAATTTCAGAATGAGGTTGAAAATCAACGTGGCAAGAAAATTAAGGCCTTGCGATCTGATCGAGGAGGCGAGTATTTGAGCCACGAGTTTAGCAATCATTTGAAGAGTTGCGGAATTGTTCCACAACTCATGCCGCCTGGAACACCTCAAAGAAACGGTGTGTCCGAGCGACGTAATCAGACTTTGTTGGACATGGTTCGGTCGATGATGAGCCAGTCGGACCTACCGATATCATTTTGGGGTTACTCTCTAGAAACAACAGCTTTCACACTAAATAGGGTACCGTCTAAATCAGTAGTTAAGACAGCATATGATATGTGGACTGGGAAGAGTCCCAGCTTGTCTTTTCTGAAAATTTGGGGATGTGAAGTTTTTGGCAAGCGACTTCAGTCGGACAACTCCCAAATCGGAATGGTGTTTTCTTAGAGAAAGAGTTTCTCAAGAAGGAGAAAAGTGGATAAAAGTTGTACCTTGAAGAGGTTCAAGATGAGCCAACTGGGCAAAATCCAACAAGTGATGCTAGTGTAGTAGAACAAGTTGAAGAACTCGTGGCAAGAGAAGAACCACCGCAGCCATGAAGATCAGCAAGGCTCCGCGCAACACGCGAGATATTATTGTTGGACAATGATGAACCTGCGACATATGCAGAAGCGATGATGGACCCAGATTCCAAGAAATGGCAGAGTGCCATGAGATCCGAGATAGACTCCATGGGAGACAATCAAGTTTGGAACTTGGCTGACCCGCCTGATGGTGTTAAAGCCATAGAGTGCAAATGGATCTATAAGAAGAAGAAAGACATGGATGGAAATATTCACATCTATAAAGCTCGACTTGTCGCAAAGGGGTTTAGAAAAGTTCAAGGACTTAACTACGATGAGACATTCCTTCTGTAGTGATGCTTGAATCTATTCAGATCATTCTAGCAATAACTACGTATTTCGATTACGAGATATGGCAAATGGATATCAAAACAGCTTTCTTGAACGGAAACCTGGATGAGGACGTGTCTATGATACACCCCGAAGGTTTTGTCGATCCGACCAATGCTGGAAACGTATGCAAACTTCAGAAATCCATTTATGGGTTGAAGGAAGCATCTCAGAGTTGGAATATTCATTTCGATAAAGTAGTCAAAGGGTTTGGAAGAAGCTTGTGTTTAAAAGAAGGAAAATGGGAGCCTGTATGTGGATGACATACTGCTGATTGGGAATGATATTCCTATGCTGGAATCTGTAAAGACTTCACTGAAAAATAGTTTTTATATGAAAGACTTAGGGGAAGCTGCATATATTCTGGGCATAAAGATCTATAGAGATAGATCAAGGAGGCTAATAGGATTACGCCAAGATACATACATTGATAAGGTATTAAAACGTTTCAGTATGGAACAATCAAAGAAAGGGTTTTTGCCTATGTCACATGGTATGCATCTCACCAAGACTCATTGTCCCTCGAGGACTGATGAGCGGGACCGCATGAGCAAGGTTCCATACGCTTTGGCAATTGGTTCAATCATGTACGCAATGATAAGTACACACCCAGATGTCTCATATGCTCTAAGTGCTACGAGTAGGTACCAGTCTGATCCAGGTGAGAGTCACGGGACAGCTGTGAAAAACATCCTTAAGTACTTTAGAAGGTGTTGGCGCTAAAAATCAGCCAGGAATCGGCCGATGACCTTCACCGTCGGACACACGACCCGGGAGAATCTGCTTAACTCCTGTTCGAGTGATTGCCCTGGTGCGGTTCGCGCGACGTGCCAGTCAATCTTACCTGTTAATTGACAAGGAAATAAACGTATTAAATTCCGGGTGCTCCGATCGGCTAAGGTTCCAATCTGTCCCGAAAAGCGTATCAGCGAATTGGCCGATTTGCTATAAAGATGACCGGCTATGGATCAGCCGATATTCACGTAATAATTGCAAAGAAAACTGCTGGAGCAACTTAAATAATTATTATAGATGCAACACTTGATATAGATCTAATCGGTTGTATGATAATGGACGAGGGAAAGCGATGATAAAGCCGATAGTTTCGATCTCAAGCTGGATAACTGGTGATAAAACTAGAACAATAGGTAAAACCTATAATTCTAGTAAATATCGATAGCTGGTGAATAAATCTAAATGAAACCACGGCGATGCGCCCGAAGTTAAAGCTTAGATGTTATTCGATAAGCGGAACCTACCAATTGGCCAGAGATCGTGTCGATGCAGCCCTGCCAATCCGTACGAACTCGTGAAAGAAAAACAAGTAATGGCGAAGTCGCCGACTTGAAAGTAAAGTGCGATGAACAAGTAGATTGTTTTGTTGATTATATTCTACAAACCCCTGACGACTCCTATTTATACCCTAGGACTAAGATTCCTGATCGATCACGATTTGTTACAAACTTGATTTAAATAGAAAACTATTATATCTATAATATTTTCCTAAAGGAAATGGGCTCCCGCAGAATCTTCTGCCGCCATCTCCTAGTCCAATCCGGATTCTTTCCATTGCTTCACGACTGAGTCGGCATCGTCCTTTTGACCAACGTCAGGTCATTTTGACTGGGATCCTCTGTTGGGATTCCAATGGCTTCATCCCCCTATCTGTTGGCACAAGCTGCATCGCCAACCGGCCGATCCTTAACTATAGCCTCAATCAGCCGATTCCCAACTGTAGCCTTTAAATCTGCCGCATCGGCCAGTCTCTTCCTTTCCTGATGCCGATTCAACACGGGTCAAAATCTGGCGTCAACACATGCCCCCCAGTTTCAGAGTAAAACATGACTTTTACTTTGAAATTATTTTTTAATATCTCCTCCAGAACAAACGCAGCAAAAATCTCCCCCCGTTTTGCGGTCTTCTACATGATGATTGCAATCTTCTCGAACCGGGCGCTTGAGACAACTGTTCCCCTGGAATATGTGTAGACGATGCGGCAAAAATCCCGCCTTTACCCTTTCTCTCCCGGACTGTTCTTAAGTACCGGCGTTCTCCACCGCTCCTTCCCCACGAGCCTAGTAATCTCCTCCCCAGCGAATCACTATTCATCTTTCTCCCAGTGCCTTCTCGGTTTCCAACCGCATCCTCCGGCGATCTTCCTCACGTCTGCAATCTGCCTCATCCTTCCAATGGCGGCGCCATCAGCAACTCCACCAACCGCGGAGGTTCCACCAGTAACTCCCTCGGCGACGGCGGTCCCATCGGCGACCCCATCGGTGACTCCATCGGCGACGATGAGTTTCATTCCGGAGGTAATCATCCGAAACTTTCCTCTTTTACTTTTTACTGCTCAGGCAGTTTTTTTAGATCCATTCTCAGTTTTCTCCCTTTTCCCCCTTTTTTAGGCATTTAGGCACCAAATCCCTATTCCTCTTTCCGAAGCCCCTGGTCTTATCTGCTTAGGTCCTATGGGGAATCCAGACCCAACTGATTTGATCAACTTAGAAACCCATAGAATTCCTTTCAAGCAATCACCTATGGATTTGGGTCAGTGGGCAGACGTTTTTAGATCTTGGCCGAATGAAACCCCTGGTTGGAAAGAATGGTACCAAAGATTAGCCAACTCCAAGAGAGTTCAGTGGGATGAGTTAAAAATCGGCCAGTGCATCAATCTCTCTTTGTCCCAAATGGAGAAAAATGAAACCTTAGTAATAGCGGCCTCTTATTTCTGGTCCGACGCGCTCAACGCGTTTCTCTTTGGGCACGGACCTATGACTCCAATCCTGGCCGATGTCCTGATGCTGACCGGCCTTGATATCTCCTCCCCTGATACACCCTTTGATTATCTGATCAAACCAACCCATCGGCTAGAGACGAAAGGAATCGGCGGGTGGAAGGGGTATATCAACAAAAACATGAGGACCGGGACGATTTCAGAGAGAGAACATACAGCGTTCTTAATGATGTGGCAAGAGAAGCACTTCTTCTGTGGCAGAGCAGTTGGCCCTTCATCCAATACACAAGCTCTGGCAGAAGCTCTGTCAATAGGATCGGCCATCCCCCTTGGGAAGCATCTGTTAGGATCGACCTACCATATGATGCACCAAATCGGCATCAAATTATCAAAAGGGGAGCCGATTGGTAATCCTGGTGGTCCTTGGTGGTTCATCACCCTCTGGCTTAACCTGTACATGAGCAAGGTCTCCCAGCAGCAGATAGAGACCAAAACATTTCCCAATATCGAGTCAGAGGAGAATCCCACCATACGACGACGGTGTACCTCTTTTGGAGAAGCAGCATCAGTCTTCCCTGGTTGTCAGTTCACTGCCACACAAACGGCCGAATACTTCAGATGTTTTTACAACGGCTTCAGTGAAGAGACCACCAGCTGGTATCCGTATCAGATGACAGAGCCAATTTTCGAGCTTCCCGTCTGTTATGATTCATCATCCAACTCTTTTGATGGTGATCTTATGGATATTCTGATCAAGCCAGGGATTTTACCGGCCAACTTATTTTCTGGAAAAGACATCCCAACCTATGAATTTTACAACCCATCAGTTCGGCTTTGGTCAGTTGCCGATTCAAGTCTATTTTGCCGGCCGTGCAAAATTCCGAGATGAACTCACCAAGAGCCTCGACTACAGTCGGTTGTGCAATCTGATGCCAGACTCCAATACCATCAATTTAAACAACTGGA
This sequence comes from Panicum miliaceum, assembly GCA_032594955.1. Taxonomy (NCBI): domain Eukaryota; kingdom Viridiplantae; phylum Streptophyta; class Magnoliopsida; order Poales; family Poaceae; genus Panicum; species Panicum miliaceum. The sequence continues at coordinate 18,353,376 of CM064068.1, forward strand.
TAGTGGCTCCCTTTGCCGTCCAACAATTCAAATTATGGTGGGCAGAATGGAAGCAACATCTCTTCTGTTCATCTCCCTCAACATATTGTAATAGTCTAGACCCAAACAACATCGACTCAAATGCAGCGGTATTGCCTTTCTCCCAGCCGATTTCAACATTATCCCTTTTCATGCTACAATCTCGCCGCTAACTCATATTTCTCTTTTCAGTCTGAAAGTCAACTTCCTCCGACGTGGAGCCGAAGTGGCAGGCCGATAGAGAGCAATCGCCCATACACACCATTCCCACTTATCAGCCATCACGCCCCGACCATAAAAGACATCACCAGCGGCCGATGGAAGCAAACACCAAAAAGGCCCACTTTAAAGAAGACGAGCCGCCGAGTACGTGCCTGCATAGGACCGGCTGATCAATCGGCGATGACATCGGCTGAAACTCCAACTGCGCCAACTTTGCTGATTGCCGAGGAGGTCGATCTCCAGACTGCTACAGAAGTTGGAGCGGCCGCTGCATCATTGCTGGTAGATGCTGTTAAGGTAACTCCGCATACTTCACATACTTTTAAGTACACTATCAATATTAACCTCTTCCTTCTGCCAGGCTGCAAGAATTGCCCCAACGCAATCTCCGCAGCAATCGGCTACGTCCCAAGCGGAAGCTGAAACACCAGCGATTTCCCTCACCGAGGTAGAGTTTCTTAACTCAATTTCTTGATCCTCAACAAAAAACTAACCGATTTGTGATGCAGGCCAATCTGTGTGCGTCCATTGTACCTCCCCAACAAACATCGGCCGGAAGACTCACAGAGGTATGGCATGCATCTCATATCATCAGACTTATTTATTCGCAGTATACTCATAAAATCTGCTTCCCATACCTTTTCAGGAGGCTGGCCCGAGCAGGGCACATATAGTCGTCGAGTCTTCTTCTTCTGTTGAGCCGATCGCGCCGGTTACCGAGACGAGGGTGGCACTCCCATCGGCGCAAGCAAGGGAAATTCGTTTCAAAGAGGTAAGGAACTTATCACCGAATCGGCCGATTCCCCCTTACTGTCTGCTAATCCGTATCTTTACTTTTTTATATTCTTTCGCAGGAACAAGACACTCCCAATAACAGTCTCTTCTCTTTCGCGGTTCCCCTTTCTAACGATGATGAGGTTGCTTCACACCAAGTCACATCGAGCTCAATTCCTGATGATGTCCGTGCCAAGCTCGAGAGTATGCGAAACCTCCTTCAAGACGATATCGGGCCGATTAGTGGGAGATGCCTCATCGATTCGGCGACTTCTTAATGAAATCAGAGGCCAAATTCCAGAGGAAGCGACAGAGGCTCTGGATCCTTCTGCATATATAGAGTCAATGCAGACTTCAGTGTTCCGGGCCTTGCGCCATATGGCCGATCGTGCCAAGCTAGCGAAAGCCCGTGAGGAAGAAGACTCTTACAAACACCAAGCCCAAGAGGTGCATCAGCGAATCAACTTCCTTGAGAACTCTCGTCCAGATATCGTCGGCGCCATAGATCGCCTCAAACAGCGAAGGGCAGAGCTAGCCAAAGAGATGGAGCAGGTAACCAAGGCCATAGCTGCTGAAGAAAAGAGACTCCAAGACCTTCCATCTGTCATCGCTCAGCTGAAGCAAGAAAGACATAACCTAGCCCGTGAAGCAATAAAAATTCATCGTCATATGCCAGAAGTCCCCGGATCGGCTGATGACGACCAAAGAGTGTTAGACTCGGCCGATCAAATTAGGCAACGAGCGATTGCGACTATTGATGCCCTCCTTGGGTGAATTGTAAAAAATCTTGTAAACATTTAATACCCTCTTAATGTTGACGCGCAGATTCAAACTTGGACCACCTTCCTTGGCAGCTTTTCATTTATTAACTCTTTTACTCCGATGGGACACATCCTACCATCTCTTTACTCCCTTCCGTCTATAAGTATGAGATCCCATATCGTTTCCAAAGGCGTCTGTATTACCCATCTTCTCCCCCTCCAATAATTTGATCTTTGTCCTCCCAGGCTAGACATCAAGATGTCTTCTTCATCTTCCTCCTTCTCTGTCAACCAGGTACGAACCCTCTTTTATTTCCTCCCTTGACGTCTCAATCGCTCTGACACTGGGTAATTGTTTGCTCCTTCTTTAGCCAAAACGCCTTAGTCCCAGTCTGGAACGAGCGATTGAAGTTATGCATTCAGACGAACCATTGTCGCAGGCAGACATAGATCTGATAAAAGCTCATTTTGAAGAACTTCAAAGGTCATGTTCCTGCTGACGTCCAGAAAGTCTGGGACCATATAGACGCTAACTACTCCAGGCGACCGCCAACTGAAAGGAGTCATCCACTCCCTCGCTCAGTTGCCCTTGAAGACGCCGCGGCGGGAACATCCCAACCACCTCTTGACAGGAGCCATCCACTCCCTCATCAAGTCGAGGCTGAAGCCACCATGGAGGATCTCGAGGAGAAGAGCATCCGCCTTTTGATAAAATTAGGCCGGATCGAGAGAGAGATCAAGAAAAAGCGTGATCAATAGATATATTGGTACTTTTTTATTCTAAGGGCGACTTGTACCATGTCGGCCATGTACTCTATTGTTTTCACTGAATAATGAACCGGTCAGACCAAATCAAAATGTCTCCTCCTTAAGGAAATGTTATTTTTACATCGGCTATATAGACAAAAGCCGATAGGAGTTGGCCACGTTGTCTTGATGCATCTTACCGCAAGTTATGCACCTACCCATATACTTGGATAGTATCTCTTCAGATATCTCCCGTTTAAGGCCCTTGTGAATTCTTCCCCTTTGATAGTTTCTAGTATATACTAGTATATATGCATTTCCCGGAGCACATCGGCCAATTCTATACGGCCCCTCCCAAGTGGGCGACCATTTACAGAATTTGGGATCCTTAGACCCTATCGGCAGCACCAACTTCCATACCAAATCTCCTTGGGACAATTGTTTAACCTTGACCTTCTTGTCATACCACCTGGCCACCCTTTTCTTGTTTTCTTCGATGCTAATCAGGGTCCTCAATCTCTGACCCGCCGAATCATCGAGCTCTTCCTTCATGAGGAAGGAATAGTCATCGGCCGTCAACTGATCTTGAAGCGATATACGCCTTGACCCTGTCCTTAATTCCCAAGGCAATACTGCCTCGTGACCATATACCAACTGATAAGGAGATATCTTGGTGGCCCCGTGGCAAGCCATCCTATAAGCCCATAGAGATTCAGCCAAAGACATGTGCAACTTCTTGGGTTGTTCCTCTATCTTCCTCTTGATCAACTTGATTATCCGCTTATTGGATGACTCGGCCTGGCCGTTTGCTTGAGCATAGTACAGAGAAGAATTCAACAATTTAATCCCCATATCGGCGGTGAATTCTCCGAACTCCCCTGAGGTGAACATCGTTCCTTGATCAGTTGTGATAGTTTGAGGAATACTGAACCGATAAACAATATGGTTGTTAACGAAATTGATCATATCGGCCGATGTCACGGTCTTCAACGGAACTGCCTCCACCCATTTGGTAAAATAATCAGTGGCTACCAATATAAACTTGTGCCCTCTGCTTGATGGAACGTGAATCTGTCCGATGAGATCTATTCCCCAACCTCTAAACGGCCATGGCTCGATTACCGGGTTCATAGCCGAAGCTGGTGCGCGCTGCACATTGCCAAACTTCTGACGGTCTTGGCAACCTTTATAATATTTGAAACAATCTTCAAGAATCATCGGCCAATAATACCCATTGTTTCTGATCATCCACTTCATCTTGTGAGCCAATTGATGGGCTCCGCATACACCTTCATGGATTTCCCCCATCAGGACCTTTGCTTCTTCCGTTCCTAGGCATTTGAGAAAAACCACATCAATCGTCCGGTAAAACAAATCGTCTTCGAGTAAAACATATTTCGTGGCCTGAAAACGCACTCGCCGATCCACCTTCTGGGACGGATCCTTCAAGTAATCGGCAATCTCCTTTCGCCAATCGTCTGCCGCGAGTTCCAGAATCATCGCCCCTTGAATCGGCCGATATCCGGACGCATGTTGGGCAAGCCTATTGGCCTCTTCATTGTAATTTCTGGGAATGTGCTCAATCACCGCAGACTTGAATTCCTTTAACAGCTGGAGGCAATCTTCATAGTAAATCTTTAAGATATCATCTTTGCATTCAGATTTCCCCGTAAATTGATCTACGATGAGCATGGAATCTCCAAAAATCTCGACTACATTAGCTTTGACTTCCCTTAACAATTGGATACCTTTTAGGACAGCTCGGTATTCCGCCTGGTTGTTGGTTGCGGATGCTTCTATCGGCAGAGAGAAATCATAGCTTGCCCCCCGAGGCGATACAAGAACGATGCCGATCTCCGACCCGGCTCCACACGAAGAACCATCGAAATATAGAGTCTATGGAACCGGTTCAACGACAACAATTTCCGGTCCACAATGTTGAGCCACGAAATCGGCCATGACTTGACCCTTGACAGCTTTGGCCGATTCGTACCTTAAGTCAAACTCTAACAGTGCCAGGATCCACTTTCCAATCCGTCCTTTCAAAATTGGCAGTGATAGCATATATTTTACCACATCATCCTTGCATACGACTATGCACTCTGCCGATAACAAATAGTGCCTGAGCTTGGTACACGAGAAGTATAGACACAGGCACAACCGTTCCACCGGGGAATATCTTGTTTCGGCGTCCAGGAGTCTTTTGCTGACATAATATACCACCCGTTCTTTTCCTTCGAACTCCTATACCAGCGCCGATCTGATAGCTTGTTCCTCAGCCAATAAGTATAATTTGAACAGCTTATCAGGCTGTGGCGGGACTAACACCGGTGGCGAAATTAGATATTGCTTGACATCTTCTAACGCTTTGCATTGTTCTTTTCCCCACACGAATTCCTGATCGGGCTTCAATTTCAACAAAGGAGTGAAAGCTTGAATACGCCCGGACAAGTTGGATATGAATCTTCTAATAAAATTGACCTTGCCGATGAGGGACTGCAGCTCCGTTTTATTCTGTGGGGCCACAACCTTATTGATGGCGGATATGGTCTTCCGGTTGACCTCTATCCCGCGCTCATGGACCATGAATCCTAAGAATTGCCCAGCCGATACGCCGAATGCACACTTGTTCAGGTTCATTTTCAACCCATGCTTCCTTGTGCACTCCAATACTTCTTGTAAATCGGCCAGATGTTCCTGATGACCTTTTGACTTGACCACAACATCATTGATGTAAATTTCCACCGATACACCAATGAGCTTGTGAAAGATATAATTCATAGCCCGCTAGTATGTAGCACCGGCGTTCTTTAACCCAAAGGTCATTACAACCCACTCGAATAGACCGAGGTGACTCGGACACCTGAAAGCCGTTTTCAAAATATCTTCTTCAGCCATTAATATTTGATTGTACCCAGCATTTCCATCCATGAAACTGATGACTTTATGTCATGCAGCAGCATCTATCAAGACATCGGCTGTCGGCATCGGATACCCGTCCATTGGTGTAGCCTGATTTAGGTTCCTGAAGTTGATGCAAACGCACAACTTTCCGTTCTTCTTATATACGGGTACAACATTAGAAATCCATTCGGCGTAACGGCACTGCTGAATAAATCCTGCTTCAATCAATCTTGTGATCTCGGCCTTTATATCAGGTAGAATTTTGGGGTTGCACCGTCGTGCAGGCTACTGATATGGCCGATATCCTGATTTTATATGCAACTGGTGTTCAACAATGGACCGGTCTAGACCAGGCATCTCATGGTATTCCCAAGCAAAGAAATCTTTGAATTCTTTTAATAAACTTGTCAATTTACACTTGTATCCGGGATCCAAGCTAGCACTAATATACGTCGGCTTTGGCTTGCTACCATCTCCTAAATCCACCACCTCCAATGAATCGGCCGACGTAAACCCATGCCCAAGCTTCCCGTCTTCTCGGACGAACTAATCCATCTAATCTGAATCTTCAGAGCCGACTGCTTGGATTGGCTGTAAACCAAAATCGGACACTTTCAGGAAATCAGTGTCCCAACTTCTACCAGATATACACTTGATGTGTTCACAGCTCCATTGTTGCGTGTCGGTTGCCGCAACACTGTAGGTGGAATCGGCGGTGACTATCTCTGTACTGTCACCGACCCACTGTACAAGGCATTGGTGCATTGTAGACGGGACGCAGCAATTCGCATGTATGCAATCGCGACCGAGCAACATGTTGTAGGACCCTTTACCATTAATAATAAAGAAGGTAGTGGGAAGGATCTTACTGCCGATGGTGAGGTCGACGCAGAGCACTCCGCGGGCGGGAGACACGTTGCCTTCGAAGTCTTTGAGCATCATGTCCGTCTTGGTCAGGTCTTCATCGCTTTTGCTTAGCTTCCGGAACATGGCATACGGCATGATATTGACTGCAGCGCCTCCGTCCACTAGTAGCCTGGTAACGGGTCGTCCGTTAACGTGCCCTTTGAGAAATAGTGCCTTAAGATGTTGCCGTTTTTCGTCCTCCGGTTTCTCAAAGGTGGCTGTCATCGGCTCCAAAACCAACTGCGCCATCTGCTCCCCTATCCTTGTCGCTTTATCTCGATCGGCGGGCGCCATGAACTCCATCGGCAATATGAACACCATGTTGACATCAGCTGCTGATTCTTGATTGTCGCCCTCCTTGTTTCTCTTGGGGCGCTAGACCCGAGACCTGTCGTTTTTCTTATCCAGCAGCTACCTCTGCTCTTCCTCTTGTCGTTCCCATTGGCGCAGATGTTGGATTCTTCATTTTTGAGATTTAGACAGTCTATCAGGGCACCACCTGGGGTTTACTGGTCTGGCCGACGGTTTGGCGTGCTCCCAGCCCGATTGCCTTCCTAGAGGGTTTTCATCTGACACCCTAGCATCAGCCATTTCTTCCAGCCGATCGTGTACGCTGGTTCTGCCCCCCAGTCGCTTCTGCTGGTTGATCCTGCCCTTCGACCGGTCATACTGGTCGACTCTGCCCCCCAGCCGATCATGTACTGAAAGGCGCTGACCTTCTTGTTCGCGCCAGTTTCTGCTGATCGGCTCTGATCCTCTATCTCTGGAGCGCAATCTTTTGAACGGGCGATCGTTGCGACTTGATCCGCTGCACTCAGGGCAATTATCGGCTGATGGTAATCTGAGGTCATTTTCCCAGCAATGGATGAAGAACGGACATCGCCAATGATCTTCATGTTGGCGTATCATCTCATCGTGGTGCTTCGACCGTTCCTGCTGTTGCTGATATTTGCTGAGTAAGAACTGGGAAGTGACGGGTCTACGTGATCGTTCTGATCCTTCGCCCTTGTCTTCTGCTCGTCTTTTCCCTTTGACATCATTTATCGTAACCTGCCTTCTAGGGTCCACGGCGCCGCTTCTTCTAGTCGATTCCGACGTCAGCACCTTGGTTTGGAGTGAGTTTTTTCCCGTGTCAACCATGTTGGTAGGGAAAGGATGCTGATCAATCTTCATCGGCTTTACCGGCTTTGCCGGGACTTCAAACTTGAGTCTGCCTTGCTCAATGGCCGACTGTACCTGCTGACAAAAAATCTTGCACTCATTTGTGTCATGAGATGTAGCATTGTGCCATCTGCAATAATTAATCTTTTTGAGCTGATCGGCCGAGGGAATGGTATGGTAAGGTGAGAGCTTGATCTGCCCCTCCTGGAGAAGTAAGTCGAAGATTTTATCGGCCTTTGACGTGTCAAAACCGAACACCTCTGGTTCTTTCTTGCCGAAAGGGCATGATATCGGCTTCTTCCCTTTGACCCATTCTGCTAGGCCGATTTCTTCTTCTTCCTCAGATTCAGACCCTTCCAAATATGCCACCTTTTTCTGGAAATTCCTCCGTTGATCAAACGAGCATATTTCCTAACCGGCCAATCGGTGAACGATCTGACTTAAACTTTCAAATTCTTGTGAGGCGTACCTCTCCTTGATATGTGACAGGAGGCCTTGGAAAGCGATGTCGGCCAACTGAGCATCGGTCAGGGCTAAAGTATAGCATTTGTTTCTGACCTCTCTGAACCTCTGTATGTAGCCAATTACTGGTTCGTCGCTCCTTTGCCTAAGGCTGGTCAAATCTGAAAGCTTCATCTTGTGGACTCCCGTGTAGAAGTACTTATGGAATTGCTTTTCCAGATCGGCCCAAGTAACGATGGAATTGGGTGGTAAGGTAGTGAACCACTGGAAGGCCGATCCCGACAGAGACAATGAGAACAGACGCACCCGCAGAGCATCTTGTGTGGCGGCTTCCCTGCACTGGAGGTTTCGTCCAACCCCAAAAATTTGGTGAAGTCAGGAACTTTGTACCGATGGGGAAACGGCAGTAGATCGTAGGTCGATGGGTATGGCGTCTTGTACGTATAAGTTTGTATTTTCGGCTTCAACCCGAATTGGTCCTGAATTACCTCCGCTATTCTCGTTGTCCAATCCACTTGCTGCTGATGAACAGCTGGTCGGAGCGCCAGCATATGTTGGTGGATCGGCGGCGGTACAACCGGGTGATGGATCGAGGCGTGTGGCGGATTCTGTTGCATCGTGGCTGTCTGGACAGCTGACAACTGATGACGAAGCGAATCTGCCGCCCCATCGTACATCGTCATCGGCGCCGTGCTTCTGAGTGCTTCAGCGGCATCTGCCCCCCTGCCGATTTCTGACGTGGCCGGTTGATACTGAGGGACCGTCGGCCGGACGGCCGAATGGAACGGTGCCTGGATCGAATAGCTCCCATGTTCGGTTGATTGATCGGGAAAAGCCGTCGTTGCTGGTGCCCCCAAAGGTACTGAGTTTGAGGGTAGCGATTGCACAGAAGCAATCTGGATAGGCTGAAGCGGCGCTTGCGATTGAAAACATGGTGCACCGTTATACCCTGGAGGCATTGAAGGCAACGAAGTGTTGTAACCTTCATGTTGCGTCGACATCGGCTGAGTAGCCGAGTGGGACGTGCCTGGTAAGCTTCTGGCTGGAGGTACAATAGGTGGGGCGTATGCTGGCCCCTGATATCCCTGAGCTACTCTGCTGACCAGAGAACTGATGACGGCGTTATACACCGTGTTGGTCATTACTGAGGATTGGTCGATGAAAGCCTGATAAACGGACTGTTGGATCATATCGGACATCTTGCCCGAATCCTCAGCGATGGTGATGTGGCAGGGAACTGGAAGAGGAGCTTTCTTGATTGCCTCCCCGCTTCTGGTACGACTGAAAGATTGCAGATACATCCTTTTGTAGTCCTCTAGATGTTTTGCCAGTTCCTCTTTCTGGTCGTCCTTGAGATCTGCTTCCGTGACCTCAATGATGTTGTTTTCAGAAACTTCCGTGGTCTTTGACATATTGGATCTTGAGGTCATCCCACTGGGCGTGCCAAAAGTGTGTTGGCGCTAAAAATCGGCCAGGAATTGGCCGATGACCTTCAGCGTCGGACACACGACCCAGGAGAATCTGCTTAACTCCTGTTCGGGTGATTGCCCTGGTGCGGTTCGCGCGGCATGCCAGTCAATCTGACCTGTTGATTGACAAGGAAATAAACGTATTAAATTCCGGGTGCTCCAATCGGCTGAGGTTCCTATCTGTCCCGAAAAGCGTATCAGCGAATCGGCCGATTTGCTATAAAGATGACCGGCTATGGATCAGCCGATAATCACGTAATAATTGCAAAGAAAACTGCTGGAGCAACTTAAACAATTATTACAGATGCAACACTCGAAATAGATCTAATCGGCTGTATGATAATGAACGAGGGAAAGCGATGATAAAGCCGATAGTTTTGATCTCAAGCTGGATAACTGGTGATAAAACTAGAACAATAGGTAAAACCTATAATTCTAGTAAATATCGATAATTGGTGAATAAATCTAAACGAAACCACGGCGATGCGCCCGAAGTTAAAGCTTAGATGTTATTCGATAAGCGGAACCTACCAATTGGCCGGAGATCGTGTCGATGCAGCCCTGCCAATCCGTACGAACTCGTGAAAGAAAAACAAGTAATGGCGAAGTCGCCGACTTGAAAGTAAAGTGCGATGAAAAAGTAGATTGTTTTGTTGATTGATTGATGTATATTCTACAAACCCCTGACGACTCCTATTTATACCCTAGGACTAAGATTCCTGATCGATCACGATTCGTTACAAACTTGATTAAATAGAAAACTACTATATCTATAATATTTTCCTAAAGGAAACGGGCTCCCGCAGAATCTTCTGCCGCCATCTCCTAGTCCAATCCGGATTCTTTCCATTGCTTCACGACCGAGTCGGCATCGTCCTTTTGACCAACGTCAGGTCATTTTGACTGGGATCCTCTGTTGGGATTCCAATGGCTTCATCCCCCTATCTGTTGGCGCAAGCTGCATCGCCAATCGGCCGATCCCTAACTGTAGCCTCAATCGGCCGATTCCCACTGTAGCCTTTAAATCTGCCGCATCGGCCAGTCTCTTCCTTTCCTGATGCCGATTCAACACGCATCAAAATCTGGCGTCAACAGAAGGACTAAAGATGTGTTCCAAGTCTATGGAGGTGAGGAGGAGCTCATTGTAACGGGTTGCACTGATGCTAGCTTCCAAACCGACAAAGATGATTAAAAGTCGCAATTAGGTTTTATATTCACATTGAATGGTGGTGCTGTGAGTTGGAAGAGTTCCAAGCAAGATACAGTGACCGACTCTACGACGAAAGCCGAGTACATTGCAGCTTCGGAAGCTGCGAAGGAAGGTGTTTGGTTGAGAAAGTTCCTCATTGAGCTTGGTGTGTTTCCAAATGCGTCTAGCCCATTGAACCTCTAATGTGACAACAATGAGGCGATAGCGCAGTCTAAAGAGCCAAGGAATCACCAGAAGAACAAACATGTACTGCAGAAATTTCATCTTATACAAGAATTCATGAGACGGGGTGAGATCAAGATATGCAAGATCCACACAGATTTGAATGGATTCATTGACAAAGCCTCTTCCACAGCCTAAGCATGAGGCGCACACATGAGCTATGGGTATTAGATACTTTAAGGATTAGACTCTAGTGCAAGTGGGAGACTGTTAGAAATATGCCCTAGAGGTGATCATAGAGATGATCATATTTCGTTGTATCCATGATGTATTATATATGTGTTTATTGAATATCCATGAAAAGGCAACTTGTATTGATTGGCAGTTATGTGAATTGTTTGTGAGACTCTTTACTTGTATGGTTATTCTAAAGTTGTTCCTAGTAGGATTTCATGAATATTAGACTAACACATGTATTAGTTGATGACTACGTTTCACAAGTCATGGACATGGAGATGTCAAACTAATAATGTGGTCGCATGTATGACATGTGGCTGGACAGACCTAACTCGAGAAATAGTAATTTCTCATTACACAATGTGTACGCTATGTCCTTAGACCTAAGATTGTCCCATGTGCTCAAGATGTGAACCGACTTACTTAGGAACTATCAAACGCTACTCCGTAACTAGATAGTTATAAAGCTGGTTCTCGGGTTTGTCAAGAAGCATGCTGTGAGGCATGGTCAGTCAAGATGGGATCTGCCCCTCTCTCTTGAGAGAGATATCTCTGGGCCCCTCAAGTGGCCGGATCTAGAAATGCATGGCCATGCTGGGGTTAAGTGTTAACCAAGGATTCCAGATCATGGCATCGAGAAAGAGAGGTCAGCTTGGAGCTAGACCAAATATCGGGAGGAAAAGGGAATAGCATGTATATGAGATTGTGATGGCTCGTCTCATTTGATCTTTGCGCACGCATAGGAGTTGACACATCTTGCTAGAGGCCGCTGTCAACTATTGGCCGAGTAGGAGTACTCGGGCCATGTCTATTCATGCGCGAGCCCATAGGGTCACACACTTAAGGGGTAGAAGCTGAATGAGGATATGATCCGAATTAGACTGGGCTTATGAGCACTAATAGGCCTTAGTTCGGGAAGCCCATTAGGAGGTGCCTAGAGTGCCTATATAAGTAGGGGTGGGCGCAGCAATTTGGGTGAACCGAAGTCGCTTGGCTGCTGCCTGTTCTCCACGCCCTCGCCCACGTCGCCCTCGCGGACCTAGCAGTTCGGATCTCGATGCTTCTGCCGCCGTACGTGTGGATACCTTGGAGGTGTTGCATCTGCTGCGCGAGGACGAGCCGCACGTGAGAACGTCTCGCAACTGCACTGCCGGCTACCATACAAACTACACCGATGCGCTACAGAAGTTCCGCACCCTCACGTCTAGTGGTAATTCCATGATCTATAACTGCAGCGTTCCTATTTATCGGTTAGAAAATTTTGTTTTGTGCTAGCGTAGCCTCCCCATAACCCTATAGTGGTAATAGAGCCGTAGCTGCTTCGTTGTAGGTTCCAATGTGTGCATATGGAGATATGCGAGGTGTAGTTGAAACACTAATCCTGTTTTCATGTCCTCACTACGATGGTCGTGTAACGAACTACTCCTACCGGTCGGATATCCGCCATCGGAGTTAAGTGATACACGTAAACCCAGTCACAGTAGGAGGAGATCAATGAGATTAGTCAAATCGAAACCAAGGATGGTTCGCCAGGTGCATATGATGCGTGGTGGCAAATTGGATCTACTACCGGGTTGAGAAAGTTGCAGAAAACATGGTGTTCGGTAAAACAGCCATAACTTTTGCATATGAACTTGTGACACCCCTGGTATCTAAATGACTAAAATAAGATCATTAGCATAAACACATACTTAAAAGACCAAGAGACACTCAAATAAATACCTCATGTCATGCTTTTGCAAATATATGTACATGTATATGTCTTTGTGCATGTGTATATGTACAATTGTCAGAAACTTTATATAACTTTCAAACCAGTACACATATGCATAAGAATTTAATAGGTATATCAATCTTACCATAATTAAGAAGTATGATCCGAATTAGACTGGGCTTATGAGCACTAATGGGCCTCAGTTTGGGAAGCCCATTAGGGAGCATCTAGAGGTGCCTATATAAGCAGGGGTGGGCGCAGGGATTAGGGTAAACTGAAGTCGCTTGGCTACCGCCTGTTCTCCACGCCCTCGCCCACGTCGCCCTCACGGACCTACCAGTCCGGATCTCGACGCTTCTGCGTCCATACGTGTGGATACCTTGGAGGTGCTGCATCCGCTACACGAGGATGAGCCGCACGTGAGAAGGTCTCGCAATTGCGCTGCTGTCACACCCGGTTTAAGGACAAAACCAAATGCATAACTATATGTATGCTAGGATCAAGTTTGATACATATAGTGACATCATCAGTGAATAACAGCAACAGTATCACGTAAAGAAACATAAATAAGGACTAACAAAACTATCAGAGATATACGCTTAACATGGAAACAAAGGCTCCAAACTTCACAGGCAAACGACTGGGGGTTGCGTACGCCTAGAACTCTTCATCATCTTCAGTAGACTTCACACCTTCTCCTTCTGAGCAGCGGTTAGCATGGGTGAGTACACTTATGGTTGGTACTCAGCAAGGCCACAAGATATAACTAGAGTAACAATTTAAATCCATCTTTAAGTTTATTAATCATGTGAGGGTCCAGGCCGCTCTTGACCGTGAGCACGGCTGATATATCAGTTTTAGACACTCTGCAGAGGTTGTACACTTTCACCACAAGTCGCGTAAAAGTTCAAAAGAACTTTGGACCCAACCATGCTGTGCTAGCTAGGCACAATACCACACTTCCGAGGTGTGATTGCATAGGGATGCTACGAGGCCTTTACAAAGATTCCCTAATAAGAAGTAGTCCGCTAGAGTTTCGGTAGCGGCGTGAACCATAACCCTCCCTAATGGTTAGCACCTTAGCATAGGCTGCTACCCCAAGAGGACCGGGCTATACCCCAATCACCGACCCACTCCTTGCCCTTTCGGTAAGACTGCTTCAAACTAGAGTCTCTAATTATTTAGCCAAGACCAGAGCCAAATAGTCCTCGTGGTACTATTTTCCTGGGTGGTTCTCCATGTTCCAATTAATACATGGTATTGTTGTAAATAAGCATAGATAGAAGGATGGTTAGGGTCACTTGCCTTTTTCCAACGAAAAGCTACTCTTACTGCTCTTCAGCTCTTGCTTACTTGGAAACCTTGATCTTCAAGCTTCAACGGCGTTCATTCTACTTGAAGCAAACATCGTGCACAAACATACAAAACAACAAACAAGTACAGCTAAGAACAATACACCAATCACAAAACAAAAGCTTTTAAAAGAGCATGCTAAAGGATAAGGGTTCCAAGAGCACAAGAGGCACAAAAAATGGAGCTAGGGTTGAAAAGACACAACTATCGGAAAATTGGTATTATAAAAGAAACAAAAGAACTATGAGCTTTATTTATTTTAATTGGAAAACAAATGAAAAAGATATTCAAAACAAAATATCCCTGATTATAATTAACTTATATTATATTTTTATTTATAAAAGCGGAGTAGAACTTAGTCATATTTTATTTATGATTGTCTATGTACAAATTACACTAATTAATTAATTAGAAAGAAACTTGTGAGAGCATCTAAACGCATAACTTTATATTTCGTGTTCAACTAAACAAATTATATTTAGAACACATTTGAGTTGGTATTAATTGAATTGACATTAGTTATGAAAACCGGAGGTAAAGACCTAGGTAGATTTTAATTAGAAAAACTAGGTGAGAGAACTTTAATAAAATTAAATATATTTTTAATTAAAAGACATGAACTAAGGCACAACGACACGACTAAACGGTAGCTTAGGGTTTTATAAGACTTAACGCAACAAGAACGAGTCGAAACGGAGCTAAAACGACGAAGGTAGGGCTAAAACAAGGCTCCAGGGACTTATCTGCGAAGAAACTAAACTTCCAGTGGCTAAATTGAAAGAAACCAAGGGCTAGAACCTAATTAAACCTAAAACGCAGGGGCTAGACTAAAAACAAAGAGGCCAGGGATGGCGGGTTCCATTTCTGGAAAGGTCAGGGGCCTAAACAGAAAATAAAGGACCTAAATCTAATTACTATTCAACAGAACTGGACCGCGGGTTGATTCCTGGATAACCTAGGGGGTTTTCTGCAAGAGTTTCGGTGGCAGCTAAGGTTTGGCTCAGTTGGGCGGATCTAGTCCGTTGGATCAAGATCGGACGGCAGGGTGTGGGTCGGGTGATTCGAACGCGGCTCGGCGGAGTAAGGGTCGGGCGATTACGCGGCTCAACGGAGTAAGGGTCGGGCGTGGCTTGGCGGCTCGTGCGCGGCTCAGATCTGTTCTGGCCGTTAGATCTAGATCGGGCGGCTTGGTAACGGTCGGGCGAATCGGGTCGACTCGGCAAGCGGCGCTGGGCACCGGCGGCGAGCGAGGGCGCCGGCGGACGGCCGGAGCTCACCGAATCTGGTGCTCCGGGGCTCGGTTCAGGCCGGGGTTAGGCCGGGGAGAGAGAGGGCGGCACGGCGAATGTGGTGGGGGTCACAGGACGGCCGTGCGGCGGCCATAGACCAGCGGACAACGGTGGCGGGCGGAGACAGAGCTCCGGCGAGCAATTGGGGCCGCGATAGAGCGAGAGATAGGGGGAAACGGGGGCGGCTTGGTGCTCACCACCTCGCGGAACTCCGGCGAGGGTTGTAGGCGTTGGAGAAACAGCGGGACGGCGGGTCGACGGAGGGGTGCGGCTCGGGGCGGCGGCGTTCCTCCGGTGAGCGATTTCCAGCGGTGTGCGACGGTGTGGAGTGGAAGAAGAGGTTGACGACGGCTCTGGGTCCAAGGTGGGGCTCCGGCGATGGACGCAGTCGACGGAGGGGCGGCGGCACAGCGGGTCGACGGCACGGCGGCGACGGAGAGCTCGACTCGGGTGTAACGCAGGTGCTGAGCAGCGGGGCTCGGGCGTGCGGTGAAGCAGGCGTGGAAGGAGAGGAGCCGGGGTTCGGGCACGGGTTTTAAAGGGGCACTAGTGATGATGCTACGAAACGCCAACAAGCATTTTTGGCACCATTGCCGGGGAAGGCACTGGTTAAAAGAATAGAATAAGTTATTGATGAAACTCTAAAATGGTGTTCAATTGTCTAAACCGGCTAACTTGGCTTTGTTTTCTCCTTTGTGTGAAGACAGGGTAGTGTATGATTGGTTTCGATCTGCTGCAAAACTTTACTCAGAACCCGGAGTCACTTTTGAGAAGAGTTCGACCTTGTGTCGTGCCTCCTCAGATCTCACTCTCGACAGCCAAAACAGTATCGCGCCATCAACCTCCAAGGTCATGGCCCAGAAGATGATCTGTGAATTCTCCGCTCCTTCGACTGATAATGTCCCAATCGGGCCAACCGTAGTTACCACTAAAGCTGAGAATTTTGAGATCAAGATGGGAATCATTACGATGGTGCAGGCCAGCCCATTCTGTGGCAAGGCCAACGAGGATGCTAATGCACATCTCCAACAATTTCTGGAACTCTGTAGTACTTTTGTCATCAAGGGAATCACTCAAGATGCAATCTGACTCTGTCTTTTTCTGTTTTCTCTTATCGGTAAAGCAAAATAGAGCAAAATAGTGGTTCTATGCCAATAGAAGTGCAGTGGGTACTTGGGATAGTTGTGCCAAGGTGTTCCTTGCGAAATTCTTTCCATTGGGTAAAACCAACGCTCTTCGTGGAAGAATTTCTAGTTTTCAGCAGGCGTCCAATGAGTCAATCACTGAAGCTTGGGAATGGCTTCAGGAGTACATCCTAGAGTGTCCGCACCATGGGATGGATACTTGGTTGATTCTGTAGAACTTCTACGACGGGCTGACTCCAACAGCCCGTGACCATATTGACGCTGCTGCAGGTGGTGCTTTCTTCTCGCTAACCATCGACAGGGCTAAATTCCTGATCGAGAAGATGGTGTCCAACCAAGGTTGGAATGATGAACATCTCAAACCACGCCAGCGGGGCATGCACTCCGTCAAGGAGACAGACATGATCGCCACTAAGCTCGAGCTCCTCATCAAAAATATGGAAGACCACCCCAAAGAAAAGGCTCCAATGCAGGTATTCCAAACCTTAGATGCTCACATGACTGGCGAGGTATGTGGGTACGTCGGACACTCGGGGAACGACTGCCCCGAAACCCAAGAAGAAGTCAACTACATGAACAACAACAACAACAACAACAGGTTTGGTCCACAAGGAGGATAGGGGTGGAACCAATCGCGCTCCTACTACCAAGGAGGTAATGGTAACTCAAGTCCATTTAATCCTAACCTACCTTCCTTGAGGTATCTGGTCTTAAGCCAAGCAAAGACCAACGAATCAATCCAAAACAAGCTGGCTGCTAATGACAAGATCTTAGGGACTATCCAAGCGAAGATGGAGCATCTCCTCATCAATCAAGAACCAACTGAGCTTCAACAAGAAGCTTGAAACTCAACTAGCTAAGTTGGTCGCTGCTGTCCCTTCTACTGCGGTGGGGAAGGGTCCGGGATATCCTGAGTCCTCCATGGAGAACATCACGTAGTGACCACGAGAGGAGGTAAAACCACTCTTGATCCCCCTCATCCTAACCATGTCAACAGGGAAGAAGAGGACAAGGTAAATGAAGAACAAGCTCAAGCACACGGCAAACTTTTTTAAAAAAAATTGATTGCACACTCCCAACTTTTTCTGATGTACACGTATTGTAGATGGTACTTTATGTTAACATCTAGTATTTTTTTTAGTTTTTATGCTATATCTAATCATTTAATTTCATTAAACACATTTGTTGGAATTAAGTCCAATTTGAACAGCAAAAGATTTGAATAATGGAGTAAAATTCATCAAAAAATTATATTCATATTATTGAGTCCAATCTGAGGCTGTATGCATGAAATGGGAGGGAATTTTGAAAATCTTCTTCCCGAACCATGACAGGCAACTTATGGCCGAATCATTTTAAAATTCTATAAATAACATATGAACTCTTAAAACCATAAAATTTATCATGATATCATGATTTCATGTGCTGAGGCTATGGTAAAAAATTGAGAAGGTTTCGCACAAGTTTGACGTACGCTCCTTACTAATCGAAGCTTATCTAGAGAAGATGCATACATTCGAGAGGGGCACAAGGCAAAGAGGCTCTTTGTCGTGTGCCCCGAATTTTGGCACACAGCAAACGTGCGCCCCCCTAGGGACTTAGCGGTTGGCGTTGTGCCCCTATCGCGACCACACACACCACACACACTATGGGACACCGCTGCCACCCCCGCCGCGCCGTCGCGCCGGGCCACCCCACGCCAGGGCCGCCCCCGCCGCGCCGCCACCCGATGCCGAGCAGCGTCGCCTTCTCGCAGCGCTGCACCCCACCCCCACACGCCCGGGCTGCCGCAGCCAGCGCAGCAGCGTGAGGGGCCCAGTGCCCGCCGCCCCGCCGTGAGCGGCGCCCAGCACGCCGTCCCGGTGGGCACAGCAAGCCCCCGGCCCCGGCAGCCCGGCACCTCGCCTCGACGCCACGCCAACCCCGGCCGCGCCAGCCTCTGCTTGCGCCCGGGAGGGTGGCCGTGCCCCTCCACGCGCCAGCCTCTGCTCGCGCCGGCCGCCGTCACCGTGCCCCTGCTCGCGCCGGCCTATGCTCACCGTGCCCTTGCTCCGTGTGCAAAGCCCTAGCACACGGCAAAGGTGCCATTCTTTGCCGTGTGCCATGTCATCACGGCACACGGCAAACTGGACGGTCCGTCAAGTGGCCGTGACTGGTACTTTACTTTGCCGTGAGCCAGTCCTGGCACACGGCAAAACCTTTGCCATGTGCCCGACAAACAACCCACGGCAAACAGCCTCTTTGCCGGCCATTGTTTGCCGAGGGTGCTTTGCCGTGTGCATCCCGTAGTGTTAGAATGAGATCATTTCCAGTGGATAATGTTGTGGGCCAGTTCATGTTGCTAGGTTTATTTGAGATGATGATGATGTGTATCTGGAGATGTGATACTAGCTCTTTATGTGAATGCAAATACATCTTTTCCATTTAGTATATATAATCCAGTTCCATTTTTTTTCTCGAACATGTAGGAGAGCTGCGTTTCTTTGTATTAAGAGGAAAAGATTGGTCCAATATAAAAATACTCCACACCTTGGACTAGAGTGAGGAGCGTGTTGTTCTTAAGGAAGACTATTATAGAGGACACTAAATAATAGGACCAGACCCTAACCATGACCTACTAATGAGCTTGTACCACCCCCAACTCGAGGTTTAGGGCAGTGAGCCTCTTAGCCCCCGAGAGTTGCCACAGGTGGGATTCCTCTTTAAAGGCTTGCACCGCCACCTGTAGGTTTGGAGCCGCCCCCTAAAACACACAAGCATTCCAATGCTTCCATATGGTCCATGCTCCGAGGATGCACAAAGAATTGAAGCCCTTCCTATGTTGTTTCTAAAGTTTCCTCTCAGCTTTCTTCCACCAATCAGCAAAGGTAATATTCCTTGTGGGCGTCAATTGAGCTAGGTTTAAGGGTTGTAAAATGGCAAACCAGAATTGCCTCGTAAAAACACAGGAAGTGAGGATATGCTGAATGTTTTCCTCCTCCTGGTCGCAAAGAGGGCAGCGCTCAGGATGTGGGAGGCCTCTTTTTTTTAAGCGATTCCTAATGGCCAACCATATAAATGTTTTGCATTTCCCGGGCACCCATGACTTCCACACTTTCTTCCAAGGTTCAAAGGTGATGGAGCCAATGAAGAAATATTTATAGGCTGATCTTGTTGAGAATTCCCCTGAAGCTTCAGGTTTCCACCGATG
The DNA here is from genome assembly GCA_032594955.1 of Panicum miliaceum. Taxonomy (NCBI): domain Eukaryota; kingdom Viridiplantae; phylum Streptophyta; class Magnoliopsida; order Poales; family Poaceae; genus Panicum; species Panicum miliaceum. The sequence goes on from CM064068.1 coordinate 18,373,100, forward strand.
GATGTCATCTGTGTCATTCAGGTTGACATCAGCCAACATGCCCCAAAGCTCGATGTATTCAGCCAGGCCAAACCAACCAAGGGCCCCATTTATATCTGCTACACAAGAATTCCCAGTCAATGCCTCTGATACTGTTCTCTTTTTTCTGAATTTCAGTGGTACACAACGAGACGACATTGGGGGCCAGATCTTCCAGACAGCTGCCATGCAACCAGCGATCTGTCCAAAATAAGGAATTCCCCTGAAGCTTCAGGTTTCCACCGATGGATGTCATCTGTGTCATTCAGGTTAACATCAGCCAACATGCCCCAAAGCTCGATGTATTCAGCCAGGCCAAACCAACCAAGGGCCCCATTTATATCTGCTACACAAGAATTCCCAGTCAATGTCTCTGATACTGTTCTCTTTTTTCTGAATTTCAGTGGTACACAACGAGACGACATTGGGGGCCAGATCTTCCAGACAGCTGCCATGCAACCAGCGATCTGTCCAAAATAAGGTATTCCTTCCATTTCCCACTGTAGTTTCAATTGCAATAGCAAACATAGCTGTTGTGTTGGGGTATACTGGGATTTGTAGGCCGGCCCAAGGCCGATCAGATCTTGTTTTCTCAAGCCACAGCCGTCTCATTTGTAATGCCCAACCCATAATCTCGAGGATGTGAATGTCCAGCCCTACCAGATCAATAGGTCTCATGACCTTTTCCCAAGCCACTAAGCAATTGCCACCATTGCCATTCTTCCTTCCCTTCCATAAGAAACCTCTTTTTATTTTATCCACAGCTCGTAAGAACCACTTGGGAACTTTGATGGCGACCAGCAAATGGATGGGAATTGCAGTAAGCACAAAGCGTACTAGCACAGTTCGCCCAGCCACGGTTAACACAGAAGCTTTCCACCCTGGCAATTTGTTAGCAATTTTGCAATCCAGGCTAGCAAATCGCCCCTTCTCAGCTTCTTGTCAGTAATAGGCAGACCCAAATAGGTAGTGGGAAAACTTGCAGTAGTGCACTGTAAAGTGTTGTTTATTTCCTCCACAATTCCCTCATCACATTGTATAGGTATCACACAGCTCTTCTCCAGATTAGTTTGTAAGCCTGAAGCTTAAAAAGGGCGTACCCAGTGTAGAGAGCTCCCGCTCTGTGTGGGGTCTGGGGAAGGGGTGTCAGTGGCAAGCCTTACCCTCGCCTGTGCAATGCGAGGAGACTGCGACTCGAACACGGGACCTTCCGGTCACAGGCGGTAAGACTGAAGCTTCACCAAAAAATTTTAGAATATCTTTTGTGAGCTGGAGATCCCCTCCATCTGAGCTGATAAAGAGTGCCACATCGTCGGCATAGAGAGAAAGCCTCTGTCCAGTAGAGTGTAAAGGAGACAGCAGTCCTTCAGCATCAGCTTTGGTAAACAAACTATTAAGGACATCCATTACTAGGATAAATAACATCAGGGAGAGAGGATCCCCTTGGTGCAGTCCACGTTGATGGAAGATAGGCTGTCCTGGTCCACCATTGAGCATAACTTGGGTAGAGGCAGACTGCAATAAGTTGGAGATAATGGCTCGCGAGGCAGGACCAAAACCCAAATGTGACAAAATTTCTAACAAGAAGGACTAGTCCGCTGAGTCAAATGCCTTAGAGATATCCAATTTCAAGAAGAGGCTCGAGATCTTTCGGTGATGGAGTACCTTAATAGTCTTTTATACTAACATGAAGTTGTCATGTATACATCTGCCCCTGATGAAAGCGCTCTGATTGGTTGCGACCAAAGTATTCAGCAGAGGGGCCAACCGATTTGCCAACAGCTTGGTAACCAATTTTGCAAAACTATGAACCAGACTTCTAGGGCGGTAGTCTTTTGCTTCAAGTGCCTCGGCTTTCTTGGGAATTAAAGTTAAGTATGCTGAGTTTAGCAACTCTAAATTCCTCAAGTCCCCTTGATGTAGTGATATTAGTGCTGCCATAAGATCCCCTTTTATAATCTGCCAGCAGGATTTATAAAAACGACCGGTAAAACCATCTGGTCCTGGTGCACGATCGGCCGGCAAAGCATTGATAGTGGCCCAAACTTCCTCCTCCAAGAATGGTGCATCCAGAATTGAGAGATCAATTCCTGCGCGATGGAAAGCAGCCAACTCCAAAGAGGCTGTTCTTGATCTTGCCTATCCCAGGATTCCCTCAAAATGCTCAAGGAGTACCTGGTGCTTTTCCTCTTGAGCAGTGACCACCCGATCTTCCACAACTAGCTTTGGAATGTAGTTTTTACGCTTCCGGAAGCTAGCTTGTTTATGGAAAAATGAGGTATTAGCATCGCTTTCTTTCAGATAGCGTATACGCGATCTAAGACGCCAGGACCAGGACCAAACAGTGCTTTTTCAAAGAGGCTAACTGTTCTTTCCAAAGAGGCCAGGACCAAACAGTGCTTTTTCAGATTGGGTCTCAGCCAGTTCTCCTCAACAGATAGCTCTCCGTGATCTTGCGCCAATTCCAGGTTATGGAGAATGTGTCAAGCAAGAGCTAGCTGTGAATTTATGTTCCCGACCTTTTTCTGACTCCAAGATTGCAGAGCTTTAACAAGTCTTTTCAACTTAATAGAGAATCTTAGGAGAGGAGAGCAGTCCTGAACGGGCTCCTCCCAAGAATGCTGCACAGCATCATGAAACCCCTCCAATTTTGTCCAGAAGCTCTCAAAATGAAACCTTTTCTTTCCCAAGATACCTTCCCTAAGGCCCAATACCAGTGGGCAGTGATCAGACATCTCGGTGGCATGAGTCTGCAGTACACTTTCAATGTAAATATCTTCCCAATCGTTGGTGCACATCACTCGATCAAGCTTGACGAGCATTGGGGAATCTCTCTCATTTGACCTGGTATATCTTCTCCCTAAGAGAGGAATTTCTTTCAATTCTAACTCGTTGACAAACCTCCTGAACTGCCCCATCATGGCTCGATTAGTATTATCATTATTTTTTTTCCTCCGAGCAGTAGATCATGTTAAAATCCCCGGTAAGCATCTAGGGGCCATTTCAGTTCAAACGTACTTCCCGGAGTTCATCAAGGAAGGCCACCTTTTCATCATCGCGATGGGGCCCATAAACTCCTGTGAACCACCAAGGTGGATCCTCCTGATTGCTGAATAAAACAGTAACTGAATGTCGATGAACAATGTGCCGAGAGACCACGAAACTTCCTTCCCTCCAAGCCACCAGTATACCACCCCGAGTTTGCTGTGCTGGCAGAAACACGAAGTTGGTGAACTCTCGACCAAGGAATGCAGTGACATCATGATCTGAAATATTTGAAAGCTTTGTTTCCTGGATACAAACCACCGCTGGCTTAGCATCATCTACGACCTTCCTCAAGTTATCCCGTCTTGCTCTATCATTGAGACCACGAACATTCCATATTAGCACACTGGTTCTATACATTGGCACCAGAATAAGGACCAGACCACAAAAATAAGCGAACTAAAAGGTGTCAATACACCGAAACTGGTGTAGAGTCCCTGCGAATTTCATCTTCGGGTGGCACCGCCCAACCAAAGAGGGCTGACAAGGCTCCAACATGGTCACGGTCCAGTAGATCACGGTAGAAAGATGAGTACCGGATCAGAGCTTCATCAGAGATCTTCCCATTGTCATCGGCGAGGCCAAGTGTCCGACAGACGGTGGATGCTGAAGTCTTGTCAAATTCAGGAGGTAACTTCACGATGCGGCGGCTGCGTCTTGGGATGCTAACTGGTCCTGTCGTTTTTGCCCTTCTCTTGTGGACGACCGGGGCTTGAACTAGAGCATCCACCTTCTTGGTAATCCTCCCAATGTAATCAGCAGCTGCATCCGGAGAGGGAGGGTCTCTTGCTCGGGGTGTGCGGGAATAGACGATCAGGTTGTCAGGCAGCACCCTATGCACATCTGGTGGTCTTTGTCTTTCCACGGTGGTCGCCCGTGTCGGGGAAGGTTCGCTGGTCTCAGCATGCAAGACCACCACCAAATCAACGTCAGGTCTTGAATCTGCCAGGTCCACCCGGGTCACAGACTCAACAGCGGCGCTTGGGGAGGCCTCAGGAACCAGAATCGTGTCCGTGGGGGAGGGTTGCTCTGGCGAGACGATGGTCGGCTCGATGTCAATGTCATCAGCAACCATTGGGTGCGCCGGCGATCACCCACTGGTCGCAGCCGGAGGAACAATGGTGGTTGCCGGGGTCGAGGTAGGGTCGCTGGCAGCAGCATATGAGACCACCACCAAAGCAGCATCGGATGATCGGATCCCGACACGGGCTGCTCCTCCCGGGGCGCAGACTTGACAGCCGCGCTTGAGGAGAGCTCAGGGGCCAGAGTCATGGCCGCGGGGGAGGGGTGCACGGAGGAGACGGTGTCCGGCACGGCGTCTTCGACTTCAGTAGGCGCGGGGGCACCGGGATCACATGGACCCGACACACCGCCTCGACGGCCTCAACCACAGTTGTGGGGGCCGGAGACATGGTGGTCGAGAGGGAGGAAATCCGGCCGTTCGCGCCAAGCAATCCCGCACTGGTCACAGTAGGATGTTCCAAGGTGGTCGCTGGGGACGAAGTCGCAGCAGGATCCGAACACGAAGCATCAGCCGCCACAACCGTCGGAGGTGGGCCCGACCGTGTAAGTTCCGAGGAAGCCGCGACACCATCCGCCTCGAACAGGAGCGAGACGTCCGCCGCCGAGTCCACCGCATTAACGGTAGGTGTCGCCTCGTGAGCCGCCACGGCCCCTTCGTGTGTTGCGTCGCATGCCTCCTAGGGAACAAAGGAAACATCAAGAAGCTTCACATCGCCCGTGGCGTCATCTTGGGGACTGGACAGTGGGCCCAGCCGCGTGTGCACAGGGGCGCGGTGGGCCCCAGCCGGGGCAGAGGTGTCACGCTCCGCCGGAGGTGGGGAAGAAGCAGAGGGACGGTGACGTCGCCGCCGTCGATGGAAGTCGTCCTCCGTCGGGGGAGGTGGAGGGGACGGCGCGTCGTCCAGAGCTGCCATGCCGCCGAGAGGCTTCACAGATATGTGGATAGGGTAGAGCATACAGCGTCGTTCCGGCGCCGCGACCTCAGGCTCAGGGAGCTCAAGATCCATCACCGGAGGAATGTCTTTCGGGTTGAAGCACCATGCCATGAGGCGGAATGATGTCCTCTGCACTTCAGTCTCCGGGAGAACCCAGCAGGGAAGACACCACTCGTTGGAATTCCTCGGAGCTCGATCTCCGCCGTGGCAGGGAGGACGCCGGCTGACGAGCAGAAGAAACGCGACCAACGCATCACATGTAGACGACCCAGAGGTAGAGTGAAAGGTCGGCCCTCATTGTGGATTCTTGAAGCCGTGGCGTCATCTGGTGAAATCAAGAGAAAGCTTGCCGGCCCCAAACGGAAGATGGCCAACAACGCTTCCTCGATCTCGAACCGATGAGCGATCGCCGGCACGATATCGTCAGCTAAGTCCTCGGGATTGTCCACGATCGCCATCACGACTAGCGCCCGTTCGGCGAGCAGCACCTCCCACTGCAAGATGGCGGCTGAACGCATGATCACCCGTCGCGGCCTTCGGGATTGGTCGATGTCATCCATCCTTTGATCTTCCTCACCCGAAACAGGGGAGGAGGGCTCCTCGCCGTTCACAGGGGCCGGGGCCGGAGAGCCACGGTCCTTTCTTCTCCGCCTCACACGCTTGTGCCGCCTTCCTCCAGTATCCCCAGCAGAATCCGCCGGCGGGACCGCCGGAGCGCCACAAGAAGCATGGGTGGCCATCGTCGCCACCGGAGTCGGGGCCAAGACAGGGCGCCACATCAAGCGGGGGGCGGCGGCGGGACGGCCAGCGAGGCGCTCCGGGCAGACATAGGAACGATGTTCCGTCGCGCGATAGAGGAAGCACCTGTTGCTCGACTTGCAGGAGGCCGCCGATGCCGCGCCGAGAAGCAGTTGAAGCACTTCCTACGAAGATCAGCGAGCACAGGCCGGTGGGATCGTCGGGCCAGACAACCGGCCGCCTGCCGCGTCCTCCGACTGACCGCAGTATGCCAGCCCTCGGTGTCGGGTCCCAGCAGCGGAACCGGCGAGCGACGGGGCGCCGGGCAGACGACGATACGTGGGGCGCGCCGGACTCCGGGACACGGTCACCTTTTCGGCCAATGTCGCGGCGCGCGCGGCAACGCCCGCCAGAAGAGCATCCCGAAGGAAGGGGTAGGGATGCCGGTGGACTTGCCGGAGGGCGGCGTCTCTTGGGACCAACGCTGCGCCTTGTTGCGCCCCGTCAGCACGCCGATAGGAGACGCAGGGGAGGTAGCAGACTGGCAGGGGGCGATAGCCACCGGGCTCGGGATGAGCGGCGGCGGGCTGGTGGTGGCCGCCGGGCTCGGGATGAGCGGCGGCGGGGGGCTGGTGGGGTGGGGTGAGTTCCATTTTAGTCACTGTTACCAATACGCATGTGACTCCCACGTATACTCATTTACTGTCTGATTTAGATCTTTTGCATGATATTATAGGATTTAATATTTATTTTACCCGTAGCAACGCACAGATATTCACCTAGTCTAATATAAGCTAATTTACGGAGTTGTACGAAGTTGCAGACTCCGATATTTTAGGAATGCTCTTGATAAGAAACCGGCATGTGTCAAGTTTCCACCAAGTCGATAGTTACACCGAACATTAGAAACCCCCCACAAACATCACTCCCAGTGAGTCGCGCCGACGCCTAGCGCTACCCATCGTCCTAGCCATAGCCACCTGTCTTCCGGTACTCAAGCTGTACTTGTGAGCCCCCAAATGGAATTGTAGTGTCTCCCTCCTTCGATTTCTCGATATTTTCACATAGCGGCCGTCCACCTCAACCATCCCTGACCGTTGGTCAGGTGCAATTCGTTTAGCTAAGGAGCAAAATGAGGGCTTAGAATTAGTGAGTATTGCTAGGGTTGGTGTAAAAATTCGGCCCTCAACCCTATTTAGTATTTTTAGCATTGATTTGGAGGGCTAGTGTTGGTTTCTCCACCGTGCCGTGCAATTGGCGGAGTAACAGGCTGTAGTTCAGCCTAGCTAGGAGCCAAAATCTCAAGTGTGCCTAAGATTGATAGAAAAAGTGGAGATGGGTTCCGAACCCTGCATTGTGGTTTAAAAAGCACATGCACTGTGCTTCACATGTGCTATGATATGAAGGAGTGCATAAGAAATAGAAAAAAAATTCCAATTACCCGCCTCAACTATGGCCAAAGTCTGGATAACCCCTTAACAATTTCTTGGTCCATTTAGCCCCTATAAACTATCTTATTTGGTTCAAGTTTCCTCTTGATATAATTTGTCTTTTTTTCTCCACGCACAAGTGAAATCTTAATTTAAGGTTTTGTAAGATTGTAGTGGGCATCACAATATATGTCAAAAAATATATTATGAATTTTTATCATTCTTTTTTCTATATTTTGTATTATCATGGTTAATTTATTATTATATATCATACCCTTTCAAAATAATGATAAATCTTTTTAGCAAACTACCTCGGTCCCAAAATATAGCAACTTTTAGACTTGGTCAAAATTAAATATTTTCATCTTTGGCCTATAATATCTCAAAAATAATAGAAAAGATTTATGAATAAACTAATACCATTTTTACGTTATGAATCATTATGATTTTTTTACCATCTGCAGTCAAAGTTCAAAAGATTTGACTTCAAGAAAATCTAAAAATAGCTATATTTTAGGATGGAGGTAGTATTTTTCTAAAATATGTTATGATGTCTGCTATTATGCTGCAAAATTTACTTAAGCATGCATAAATAGTTTATGGGTAAATTGAATTAAAAATAGTTTAGGGATTATCCGGACATTGACGACGAGTCATTTGGCTCTTTTTCTATGAAATGTGAGGTTTAATGAACCTGGGTCAAACCGATTGGCCCCTGAACCAAAAGCTATATCAATTGGGCAAATTGACTACCGATACAACTAAAAGATGTCTTTTGCCGTAGGACATGAAAAAATGATCATTTTATCGGGCAAACACTACATTCTATGGTAATTTGTTGGAAGACACTCCTCCCACTATTTTATACAGTTTAATTGCAAAGCAAACCGAAGGAATCAGCCAGCCGCAACTCTACAGCTTCATCCTCTCGTTGCTCGAATCCTCCCTCCCTCCCTCCCTTGACCTCCCGCGGCAGCACCACGTCAGCCCGTCCCCGCTGCTTCCCCTCCCGGTGACACCCAATCCCCACGGAAGCCCTTTTTCATGGAGGCCGCTTCGGGCCCCTCCCACCGCACTGTTAGACCACCTGTGAACCATGAAGATGAAGCTATTGAAGAGGTGATGGAGTCTACTAGTCCACATCGCAGCTCGCGAGCCCGAAAGGCAAACCCTCAGGTGTTTGGGCCAACATCGTGTAAGCGTGCGTGTGTGGCGTGTGAGTGTGCGCGTAAGGAAGGTTGGGGATAAATAGAATAGAGGAAGTAGAGATTGGCAAGCAAATTGTAACAACATATTATCTCCTTAATCTTTCCTCATCGAGAACCATTCTTGCTCTCCACTCCAATTCTAGCACTTCTCTACTTCGATTCTATTTGAGTTGCAAACATTCTAGTATCAGAGCCAATTCCTGGTCGCTTCCTCTCTACTGGTTATTCCTCATTGCCTCGATCGATTTGCAATCAGATTCGGTGGAGCTCTACCTGGGGACTAGATCATTCCTGTCTTCCAAGGAATCTCATAATTCCTATCCACACCGATCGATTTGGGGCGAATTGTCGATCTAGATCATCCTCCGCTGCACGACCACTTCACCCGTCTGCAGCACCGCCATGGAGCGATGAGCCCGGACACCATCTCATCCTTGACGAGATGACCAGGATATTCGACGAGCAAGATGCGAAGTGGGAGAAGAGATTCAACGACCACGATGATAAATGTGAGCGCAAGTTTGCTGACCTCAAGATCTCGCATGAGGTTTGAATGGCGGCTCTGGAGGGCACCACTAGCAAGTTGCAGTCTTGGCGGCCCAACATCGAGGGCACCCTTGATGATGTGCGACTGGACATTTGCAAATTGTCGAAGATATGTCATCGCGTTGCTATTTAACATCCACCTGAAGAACCCAGCATCATTAGCAAGCACAAGTAAGCGTTTGAGTGCCCACCTGATTCGAACGGGGTAGATGGGCCTCGAGGACACCGCATGGATTCATTTCACCGGGATGATGCGTATGGGTCGATCACGACCATTGCTCATCACCCGTTCAAGGGTGCATATGAATCGTCTTCCCCTACCCATAAATTGCTTCCAATTCAGCATGAATCTAGTGGAACTCAGAGTTATTACTAGTCACAAATTGGGAATTCAATGGGGAAATTACCTAATTTGCCTTTTCCAGTTTTCACTGGTGATCAGCCCAAGTTGTGGGTGTACCGTTGCATGAATTACTTTGATATGTACCATGTAGAGCCTTCTATGTGGATCCAAATTGCTACGATATATTTCGAAGGGCAGCGGCACGTTGGTTGCAATCGATCTTGAAACGCATCCGCACTGCTTCTTGGTCTAAGTTCTCTAAGCTTTTTCTCGACCACTTTCGGTGTGATTAGCATGAGCTACTCGTACGACAATTGTTTCATATTAAGCAAGCTGGATCAATTGCTGCTTATGTTGAGAAGTTTGTTGAATTGGTGGACCCGTTGATTGCTTATGAGAATTCCACTAACCCCCTTTATTTCGAGAAAATTGTAACGTTGTCATCGTAGAAATAGGACTCCAAATATCAACCTCTTGATTATACAGCCATTTGGTGTATTTCCCCTCTTTTCTTTTTTCTTATTCATGTATTTGGACTCTGAATAGACCCTTTTTCCCTTCATCTTTTTTTTGGCACCCGACATCTACTCATTGTTGGCAGTCGACTTTCGATGATTTTGACCACCAACATTTCTCCAGAGGGTTACAAGGCCTACACCAAGCTAAATTTATTTAAACTAATGTGATTCCACTAGTTTTGATGCATTTGTGACTTTAGGGACCTATTGTAGAAATTTGGGCCGATTTGGGAAAAATCCTAGGCCTGCCGCCCTGGCACTGTGGCCTCTCACGCTCAACTTTATCCTTAGAATAGAATAGGGAGGGTGTGAGGTGAGAGTCCGGAGGCGAGCTGAGTTCATCGGCTCACCACCGACTTGTAGCCTCGAAGGAATGAATTGAAGCATATTTGGAGTGAAGTTCCTCGTATCACGTTGGTATCTCGCTCGTCTTTCTCATCACTTCAGTTACTTGTTTACTTTCTTTCGTTGATCTGCGGGATCCCTTGTCTGCATGGTTCAACAAGTTCTGGCCATTTGAGGGTTTCTTCTAGCCTTGCCAGGAGGCGGAAGTCAGTAACCTGATAGTTTAGGCGTGGTGCTTAGGCTTGATAGTTATCTTGGGTAATGCTACACCCCACGGAACAGAGTGGTAGGCAGTAGGTGGTGACAGCCCTGTCCGTCCTTGTGGAATCCACCATGTTCGGATGTTAGGATAGCAGTAGATTGTTGGTGCCATTGGACTCCCCTCTCATCCTTTTCTGAAGTCCTTCCTCGCCAGCCACCAAAGCAGATCAAGTTAGTTTAGTAGCAAGTCTTCTGGGTAATGAGTTAGCTAACCGTCGTTAGACCCTCTACCCGCGTACCTCTCTTCCCCTGGTCGCTCCGGTTGAACTAGTTCTAGGTCTCGTTCCGCTTATTGTTTCTTGGATTCGATATCCCAGGTAAACTCCCTAGTGAATGCTACATTGGTATCCGTGCACTTACGGATTAGTTCGTATAGGCTAAGGAGTGCTAGCAAGCTTTCTGGCGCCGTTGTCGGGGAACGGTAGCAATACTAGTTTAGAGCTTTTTCAGCCGTACACCTTTCCACCCTACCACATGGAGTTTTCTCCTAGTTATCCTGCAGTTCCAGTCCGTGAGTACTTGGAACTGCCTCCACGTTGCCACCCCATTTATCTGATGGTTATGAAACCAGTCCCAGTCTCATAGCCATGGTTCGTGCATAGTCCTTCTCTAGTAGAAAGGATGAGAGTCCCTATGCTTACATGTAGGTATTCGAGCAATACTGCTCTTTATTGACCATACTCGGTATGAACCAAGACACCTTACCGTAGAAGCTCTTTTCATTCTCACTGATGGGAGAAGCAAAAGTTTGGTACAACCTGGAGGCAGGGAGAGTTGGAGGAGATTGGATCAAGTTGAAGGATGAGTCCTGCTTATTCTTCTTCCATGTTACCAAAGTGCTATCACTTTGCTTTCAAGTGCTGACATTCAAGCAAGGCGAAGGGTCACTTGGAGCAGAGATTCATGCTGATGCAGAATTTGGGCCACCTCATGGTATTTTGGATATAATGCTAATCCAACACTTCGTTGGTGGACTTAAGCTGGAGAGTGCAGATTTCATGACACCTTCGAGATCCATCATGAACAAGATAGTTGTTGAAGTAGAACAACACTCAACACACTGGAGTCGTTGATGAGCCAACTAAGCCAACTGATAAGCCAAAGATAAGCAGCAAGTTCACATCCAATCAGCTGCATCCTCTCCTCCGCCATACATAGAGGAAATTACCGAACCACCAAAGTCCACAGATCATAAGCTACTCAATGAAGATATGCCAATATTCAGCCCTGATCTCTTCATAGAAGAGGAGTATATGGAACTTGGCAATGTTTCAACCATGCCGAAGGAGCATGAGTGCATATGCTCAGGATCTGAGACATTCATTCCAGAAGCTACATCGCAAATTAAGGGTCTTTATGCGATCGTGAGCAAGGAATGAATAGAGGAAGCGAAATCCTGCAGTAGCATCATACAGATCTACAAAAATTTCAGAAAACTCCTCTACACTATTGGGGATGCTGAACCACAAGGAGACATCTATGATTTGAAGGTCGGGGTAGAACCCCTACCCTTCTCTCGTAAGCACCTGAAGATGATCGACAGCCAGATTGTGGAAAGTAAGGGAATCTTTCATGTTATGTCCCTGAAGATGGGGTGTAATAAGGTCTTCCTGGATTTCCATATCTTTGATATCCCTGAAGGTGAAAAGTTTTTCATAACTGGTCATCCAATAGAGCCACTTTTCAACCCCAATGGATACCGAGCTACTCTTAAGCTCGAGGTTGGCAAAGATAAGATCCTAGTCAGTCGAGTCCATTTAGGCAATACTATGTGTCGGTACTTTTACCGTCAACCTACCTAGGGATACCCTAAGGTAGGTGATTATTTTGTGAGGGATCGCCGGATCTAGAACTTGAAGGTAAAAGGTCAGAAGACACAGATTTAGACAGGTTTGGGCCGCTACAGTAGCGTAATACTCTACATCTTGTTTGGGGTGTTGAATATTGCGCCCTGCGCTTGTGTGTTGAGTTTCCTGTTGGCCGCTCTGTTCTCTTTGGTTCTGCCTATCTAGGTACCCCTGCCCTCCTTTATATATCCCAGGGTGTGGGGTTCCTAGTAGGATTACAGGGTATGAGTCCTAGTAGGATTACAGGGTAGAGTCCTAGTACGAATTCGACTTCTTTTCCCCTGCGAGTAGCTTCCTTGCGGTACCTAGCGGATCTATCCCTGACAAGCTCCCGAGCTCTTCATAGCCGAGTACTTCTGAAGTAGTCTTCGGCTTCTTCTGAAGCTCCGTCTTGAAGCCATTCTTTGAGTACTTCCTTGGCTGTCTCGGGGCTGTGAGTTGCTCATGCCCCGAGTACTTTTAAGTCTTCCTTTCTATGGGGTGCGATGCAAATCGCACTCCATATGGAGTAGCCCCCGAGCCTTAGGTTGAATTGAAGAATCAGGCTGAGGGTCCCACTAGTCCTGAATCTTCTTTCCTTATCTTCCAAACTTTTTTTGAAAAATAAGCCATCGATGACACGTGCCCCGCAGCCCCTGAGCCTTGAATCCACATTCCAAGGTTTGGAAAAAAGGATCCAAAAGAACGTGGCATACTGAACAGTGTTATGTACAAAATATGTGTATAGAGAATGCGTAATCTACCTTGATGGTTTATTTCGGAAATCAATTGGTTCAAAATTCGAAAGACCCTTTTTTTCGGGATAAGGTCCTTGAAAAAATGGTTAATCAAATAAACTCCCCAAAACTCTTCCCAAATAATCGCTCAAAACAAATCACGTTTTTTTAGGGAAAAACTCTTCCAAAGGATCCTTAGGCCGCCACTGGTTATCTAACCGCGCGACAGCCTAGGGTTACCTTTAGGCCTTCACTCTTCATATAAGTTGTCTTCCGAGTAGTTTTGCGGCGTTCAGCCCCCAAGCTTATGAGCCAAGGTGAGCTGTAGGAGCAATGTCGAGTAGTTATTGGCACCCAGCCCCCGAGTTTGGGAGCTAAAGGAGCCAAGTCGAGTAGTAATCCACCTAGCCCCCAAGCCGGGAGACAGGCTAAGTGGTCTGGCGAGTTGTTGCCGAAGCTTGATCTGAAAAAAGACAATGCATACATTATGTAGCTTAATGTGAAGATACCGAGTTTTACTCAGTAATAATATGAAAATACCAAAATTTATTCGATATATAAGGAAGCTGCCGTGTTGAGCTCTTGTTTAGGCCATTTAAATCTCTCGAGTAGTCCACCCTTTACGTTCACCCAGTCCCAGTTTAGCCTTCACTCATAGCATCCATCAGATCTTTGTCTCATGCATAGAGTTGCTTAAATCATGACTGAAGACTCGAGGTTTCACGAGTTATGGCATTTGCTACTCGAGTAGATTAGCGACCATTAAGAGAAGACAACGAGCAGAAAAAAGTAGTCGTCATGCGACAAAGAGAATGCACGTTGCGCAAAAGGTAGTCGGCAATGTGTAGCTCTGGAGGGTTTCATGCCCATTGAGAGACGTACACAGATATGTAGTTGGCGAGAGCGCGTATTGTAGTGCGAAGGTCTATACTTCCATAGGGTGTAGCCACTTGAAGCCTCCAGCACTCAGAACACAACTTTATGGTGTAGCCTCCGCAATTGGTGTGCTAAGACTGTGGCAAAGCCGCCAGCACTCGGTGTATTAAGTCTGTGGCAGAGCCTCCAGTACTCGGTGCACCAAAGCTGTGGCTGTCGGTCTAACATCCCAGGAGTAGTTGATCACAGCGTAGCCCTGAGGGTGATTCCCACCGAGAGGCATACACAAAAAAGTAGTCAATATTGTGGAGAACAAGTCAAAAAAAGGTGTAAGTTACTTAGCTTGATTCGTGGGCGATTTCCGATGAAGCTGTAGCGCTCGTCGATGAAGTTGTGACGGTTTTTTGATGAAACCCGACTAGTCGAAGTTGATTTCAACAAGATGTTGATGGTGTCAGACCCGCTTCGACTAGTTTTGTAGTTGAGACGAGTAGTTCAATGTAGTCGAAGTAGTCGTCGGCGGGTCGCCGAGCGTCCTCATGAAGTTGAAGTAGTCGAAGTAGTTGTCGGCACGTCGGCATCGCAAGTAGAAGTCGTGCCGAGTAGTCGAAGTAGTCAGCGACACCATTAGGAGAAACGCGGAGTTGTCGAAGTAGTCGGCGATGCAAGCAGGAGATTCCTCGAGTTGTCGAGGTAGTCGGCGACGCAAGCTGAAGTCGAGTGAAGTAGTCGAAATCGTCGCTGCTGCGCGTTGATGTTGCAGTGCGAGCTGAAGTTAAACCGATCTCGAACTCAACGAATCATCCACCGGTGCACATGTACGAGGTAGCAATCCGCCACGTTGAGTGGATTGATGTTGATGAAGAGGTCCTTCAAATTCGCCCAATGATCGCGATGATCTGCCCCATGGTGGGCGCCAGCTATCGGTACTTTTACCGCCAACCTACCTAGGGATACCCTAAGGTAGGTGATTATTTGGTGAGGGATCGCCGGATCTGGAACTTGAAGGTAAATGCGAGGACATAAGACACAGATTTAGATAGGTTCGGGCCGCTAGAGTAGCGTAATACCCTACATCCTGTTTGGGGTGTTGAATATTGCGCCCTGCGCTTGGGTGTTGAGTTGCCTGTTGGCTGCTCTGGTCTCTTTGGTTCTGCCTATCTAGGTACCCCTGCCCTCCTTTATATATCCCAGGGGGTGGGGTTCCTAGTAGGATTACAGGGTATGAGTCCTAGTAGGATTACAGGGTAGAGTTCTAGTAGGAATTCGACTTCTTTCCCCCGCGGGTAGCTTCCTTGCGGTACCTAGGGGATCTATCCCTAACACTATGACAGACGCTAGATCAGAGCAAGACCCAGTGGAGGAGGCAATGAGCATAGTACAAAAAGAATTGGCTCAACCTATTTAGAAGAAGATGCCATTCAACCTCATCCGGGAAACAGATCCGGGCGGCTACTTCAAGCACAATGAAGAGGAGAAACTGCAACATCCTCTTCCTGAGCTGAAACCGCTACCTCTTGGTTTAAAGTATGTCATCCTCCACAACCACCGAAGCACGCCAGTCTTCATCGGTGATAAATTGACAGAGAGTGAGACTCGGTGATTTGCTGCAGTCCTGAAGAAGTACCGGTCCGTCATCGGGTATTCTCTGCAGGACTTCAAGGGGATCAGCCCCAACATGTGCATCCATCGCATCCTATGGAATCGGACAATAAGCCGCCCTGAGAGCACCAGAGATGGTTGAATGATGCAATGAGGAAGGTAGTTAAGCTACTGCATATGGGCATCATCTACCCCGTGCAAGAGAGTGATTGAGTCAGCCCAACTCAAGTGATCCCAAAGAAGGGGGATTGCCTGGTAAGATCACTTTCCTCTTTCCTTTCATTGACAAGATGCTTGAATGGCTCTAAGTACTCACAAATACTCTGGTTATCACAAAATTCCTATTCATTCGGATGACCAATGTAAGACTACCTTCACCTGTCCCTACGGCACATTCGCCTACAAGCGGATGTCGTTGGTCCTTGCAACACACCTGCTTCACTTCAAAGGTGTATGATGGCGATCCTTTTCGACCTGGTCAAGAATATCATGGAGCTGGGAGAAGTATCACTCCATGGTTAGGGAAAGGATTGTCCTCGGACATAGAGTGTTAGAAAGACGGATAGAAGTGGATCAGGCAAAGATCAAGGTGATCAAATAGTTGCCACCCCCGAAAAATGTCAAGGGAGTTCAGAGTTTTCTGGGAGACACCATTCAACTTCGACAAAGATTGCCTCATTGCCTTCTACACCCTCAAGAAGGCACTCATTTATGCACCCATCATACAGCCTCCCGATTGGAAACTTCCCTTTGAGACCATGTGCGATGCAAGGGACTACGCCCTTGGTGCAGTGCTGGTTCAATGCAGACATAAATAGAATTATGCCATATCTTATGCTAGTAAGACATTGACCAGAACTCAGTTGAACTATGCAACAACTGAGAAGGAACTTTTGGCAGTGGTACTCACCATTGACAAGTTCATACACAACTTGGTCGGTGCTAAGGTGATAGTATACACGGATCATGCTGCACTGAAGTACCACCGAACCAAGAAGGATGCTAAGCCACAACTCATCCATTGGATTCTGCTCCTCCAAGAGTTTGATTTGGAAATCAGTGATAAGAAGGGTGCAGATAATTGTGTGGCAGATCATCTCTAGAGGATGCACGGGATCGGACCTACCGACTAATGATTTCTCGAGATATGATACTCTCTTCAAGGTCAGTACATCCAATCCATGGTATGCAAACCTTGTGAACTTTATAGCGACTGGATATATACCAACGGAAGAAGATAAGAGGAAATTGATTCACCTCAACAGATTTCACCTTTCGGATGAACCCTATCACTCCAAAGTCGGTGCTAATGGTTTACTCCGCCACTGCATCCCACTATGTGAGACCCGCAAGATTCTTGAGCGTTATCATCTCTCGCCATATGGAGGAGACTACGGAGCATTCCGTACCCATGCTAAATTTTGGCAGAGTGATCTTCTAGTTAACCATGTGCGGAAACGTTGAGGAATCTGTGCGGTGCCCAAGATGTCAGAAACACGGGAATATCAATGCCCGTGTTGCTATGCCACTGAAGAGGAACCTTTAGATGGAGATAATCGATATATGGGGATTTAACTTCATAGGTATTTTTCCTATGTAAGTACATCTTGGAGGTTGTGGATTACGTGTCCAAATGGGATGAAGCACTTCCCTATATGTTGCGGCCGACTCGAAGAATTCAAAGAAGAAGTTTCAGGAAATCACATTTCCTAGCTTTGGAGTTCCAAGAGTTGAATTAGTGATGAAGGCTCACACTTCATAAAGAAGACCTTCAGGAAGTGTCAAAGCGGAAGAGGAGTAGATCACTTTGTTGCTACTCCAAATCACCCCCAGACGAGTGGCCAAGCAGAAATACCCAACAGACAAATTAGGAACATTCTGCAGAAGACAGTTAATGCCATGGGGAAGGGATGGAAGAGCAAATTACCGAGGCACTTTGGGCTTATTGAACAACTTTCAAGATGCCGATAGTAATGACACCGTACCAGCTGGTTTATGGCAAAATTTGTCATATACCGGTTGAATTTGAGTTGAAAATCCCAACTAGGCAATCAAGAGGTGGAATATGGATCTCCAATCAGTCGGAGATAAATGACAAATTCAACTGGTTGAGTTGGATGAATGGAGGGAGAAGGCCTACCACAGATCCAAGCTCTAGAAGGAGCAAATGAAAAGATGGCACAACAAGCGGATCAAGATCAAGCACTTCAAAGTGGGAGATAAGGTACTATTCTTTAATTCCCGCTTTCAGTTGTTTGGTTTTGAGAAGCTTTGAAGTAAGTGGGACTTAGTGCTTAACATTACTGATCACGGTACTATAATCCCCCCAGTATTTGCTCATGGCCGGACCTTAACTGCGTTGTTATCTAGGATAATCAAAGATTAGGCGCAAATTTAGTTTCTCAAATTTATTTTTCCCAAGCTTTGTGTTCAGCAGCGCCTAATTTAGTTTGAAAAAAAAAATTGCTTCGTGCTTTGCTTGTTGGTTGGTGCACCCTTGTGTGCCAACCGACCCCCTGTTCTAAACCTTCACCAAGTGCAAAGAGGAACAACATGAGCATCACCGAGACGAACCCCTGGACGAAACCGAGCACGATCCAATGCGACTCAGGGTCGGGTGGCCTCTCTCAGACCGGCCGGCCTACACCCATGCCAAAGAAGAACATTGCCAAATGCAACAGGACTCTGGAGCCAAGCCTGCACGCGTGGAACTTGAACTTAGTGTTAAATCCACAAAGGCAGGCCGGCCGGCCTAGATTAGGTCGGTCGTCCCCATGTGTCAGCCACCTAATTCTCTACAACTTGTCACGGAGGTTTGCAACCCCATCTTCCTTTCCTTCCCTGGTTTTCATTCAAGTTCATGCTTGACTAAGTGAAATTATAATTCGAATGAAATCCTTGAAAGAGATGAATTCAAGCATGAGTTTTTGAAGGAGCCTAAGCTTTATTTCTTCTGTAAGGACTTGTTGCCTTTGGAACTCACATGATAGGATCACTTGAACTTTTGTTTATTGGCCCCCATGATACGATATGATGAGGGACATGCTCTTTTCTAAATTCAAAGTCTTGGAGATTTATTTTGAAAATAATAAAGTGAGGCAACTCTCAATCTTATAAAATCCTATCCAGAGCCATACAATGTTTATATTTGAACCCACATAGCTATCATTGAACATTTTTGAGCTTGATCAAATATCTCTGCCTTTAGAGGAATGTCACGATCATCTAGCACTTTAGTCAACCACTGTGCACATTCATCAATAAACTCCATCAGAAGTTGTTTATCAGAAGCTCTCCATCCCCCTGAAAAATAAGAGAGAAGAGAGTGAGGAAACAATCCTACTCGAGCAAAAAAAAAGAGAGAGATTGAGGGGAAAGATGGAGAAGTCAAGATCAAACACCACTCAAGTAAATTCATCCCTCACACACACTTGCACTTGACCAAGTTCTAAAGATGACATGATCTCTTAAAGAGAAGACTTTTGATCTTCCAAAATAAATGAGGAAGATATGCAATTCCATCCCTACCATGAGCTACACAAAGGCCAATCTAGAAGTGGGAGAGGTTTCCTGAAAGACCTTAGTGAGGATCAACCACAAAATGAGAGACCAAGAGTGACTTGAGAAATTTGAGAGTCTGCCTCATGTTTCAAAAATTTTTGCAAAATCTCCAAGTACAGAGAAAAGGAAATGAGCCATGCTCTCCATCAAGTTGCTCCGGGATCAATATTATGCATACTTTCTGATGGGGACACGAGGGTGCCCGATCTTCCGTTAGGAGGATAACTATCGATTTGTCGACAACGTGACACAAGCGATCTGGCTTCCGATCAACAAGACCCGAGCCCACAATCGAAGCACCACGTCGTCTCTTGATTATCAACCATGTGCTGCCCGGTTGACCTCACCACGAAGGCTAATTGTGGCAGAACCACCTGAATTAATCCGGCTCAAGCGCGCTAACCATCACCACAAGGGCAATCAGGGCTAACTCGCACTTCAAACGGAGTAATCCACTGGTCTGTCGGGTAACCTCCCGATACAACCACGGTTTTGCCGATCGAAACAACACATACAAAGTACTCACACGAAGGTGAGCCCAGAGGATACAACATTCCACAAATTTTACATCACAGGGTTCATCATAAATTATTATTATTACAACTAAGTTCGAATTCGTAAAATAAGGTACTTCAGAGTTCAAAGTAATTAAGTTCTTCAGAGTTCAATGCAGCGAAAAATCAACGATAAACTACTCAACGACACATGATGTCTCGATGAAGCCCGTACGAGACATCACTCGGCATTATCATCGTTGGCCGGGGACGCATCCCATTCCACCGACCAACCAGGAGGAAGGGTACACGGCCAAGTCAAACTAGCGATCATATCTTCAAAAGTCTCACCTGAAAACAAGCCACAAGCAAGGCTGAGTATGCTAATACTCAGCAAGTCTTACCCGACTAGTGGGATATATTTAGCCGACTCCTAGACATGCAAGGCTTTTTGGCTTCAGGGGTTTGTTTTGCAGAAAAGCATATACAAGTAGGTCCTTACTTTCAAATTTTAGCTCCAGATTCTAGTTTTCTTTAACCATTCTAGGTAAGCAACTATCCAATATAATACATGGTGGAAGAATTAATTTGCATCCAACAAGATTAATCATCATCATAGTTCCTCTTCTTACTCTATGTGGTAAAAGGGTCAAGCAGTCTCAATAACCGCGAGAAACGAACGATTCGAATCGAATTTCTTAACCTTGCAAGGGAAACCTAAACACACGTCACGTGGTTACTCCCAGAGTCACACGTGCAACTTATCCCTTCAATTCCCGCTTCACGGAACAGGCCCACTGCCCTCGACTACACGTCCCCATGGACCACGGACCCGGCCGGGCCATGGCGGCACATGCACCCGCCATTAGCTAGATGTGAACGAATTCAAGACGGTGGGGAGTATATTCCGGCCTCGGTTCAATCCGGTACTTAAGCTTACCGATTACCATATTCTCGGCATGTGCTTAGTACGTTCAAAGACTTAACCACCACTACCACACACTGCGGCCTTAGCATTTTTCACTAAACAAACGGGGCCTCAATCATTAACATAAACATCGCACCATAGCCCCATCCGTCGACCTTATGATTGCAGCATGTAGTAAATATTCAACTCCTATATTCTTGCGAGTGACAGGAAATCACTCGACTTTTACCGGAGTCCTATTAGCATAGCATTCTATCGAACCTTACATCTAGTGTTCAGAGCATGGGTACCAAGGATCATGCAACTACGTTTTCATTCCACTCCTATAAACTTAATGCACAAGTAAAATAGAGTAATAAGTTGCATAATTTAAAAAATAAGGTTCATGCTCCAGGGCTTGCCTTCCTGAGCAAAGCTGGCCTTGGGCTCTTCCGAGCTCGGGTTCGGGTCTTCGAAAGCTTCAGTTAGATTCACTTGAGCTTCACGCTGCTCACTCTCGGACTCGGGCACCAGCTCGTATGTTCCGGCGGAGAGAGTAGTCGATTCTATATGAATGCACAAGTGTGAGTTGTAGTGATGGTATATGACATTTATTTTCTTCACGATAAAGTTGCAGTCCACAAAAACATCGATTTGGTTGTAAAGTTACTTAGTTAAGATTTCTTGGTCAATCGTTAATAGAGTATAACTTAAACGAATTAACTCCATTAAACAAGAAGGGGGATCGTGTTCTTTTGGAAACTAAATTTTCTAATCACAACATGGATTAAACACAACTTCTGGACTAGGTAACTTCTGGTGATGAAATTTTTTTTTAATGTACATTATGCAGAGAGAACAGCACTGTAAAAATTTCAGAAATTTCTGTGTAGCAGATTAATTTTGAAAAATGTAATACACAGCCACTACTAGAACCTAGTTATTTTTATACAGGCCAAACCCTGCATGTATTGATGCTAAAACTTTTACAAGGTGTTAGGCCCTGTTTGGCATAGCTCCACTCCACAACTCTAGCGACTCCAGAAAAAAAATAGCCAAACACCCCAACTCCAAAACTCCATGGAGCTGCCAACTCCATGGGGCTGTAGTGCAAATGGGGATGGAGTTTTGGAGCACCTCTTTTGCTGCTCCAAAACCCCCCACTTTTAAACCTCCTCGTGGAGTTCATGGGTAATTACCCACCACTGCCATCGATTACACAAAAAACGGTTCGTTTTCTTTTATTTCTCCCTCCCGAACGCGCCCCTCTCTCACCCCCTTCCCTCCCCTTCGCCTCACCCCCGCACCCTTCGCCGTCGCGCCGCCTCCTCCTCCCGCACCTCCGCCTCGAGATGCTCGCGGGCCCCGCCGCGCTCCACCTCCTCCTCCCGGCGCCGCCGCCGCACCGCCGCCACCTCGCGTTCGCGCTCCCGGAGCACCCCGCGCCGCCGCTCCACGCCCGCTCCATGCGGCCCCACGGCCGCCACCGGCCGCAACGAGGCGGCGGCGCCATGCGGTCCCCGCGGCCGCCACTAGCCCGCCGAGGTGCGGCGGCACCAAGGCGCAGGCGGCCCCAACCGCCGGCGGCCACCGCTGGCCCGCCCGAGGCGCGGCGGGCTAAGGTGCGGCGGCCCAAGGCGCGGTAGCCGCCCATGGCTGCCACTGGCGGCGGCGCCATGCGGCCCCACGGCCGCCACGGCCGCAACGAGGCGGCGGCGCCATGCGGCCCCCGCGGCCGCCACTGGCCCGCCATGAGAGGCGGCGGCGCGATGCCGACGGCCACCAACCCCGCCGCTCTCGATCAGTCCATCCGCTCTCGATCTACGTCGCCATGCCGCCTGCGCACCTCCGCCGACCACGGGCCAGCGGGAGCCGCCGCGGGCGCGCCCCACCACCGCGCCGGAGCTCCGCTGCCGCTCGCCCGTCCACAACCCGCGCGGGGAGCTCCCGCCGCCGCACAGCCGCCCACGAAGCTCCGCCGGCCGAGGGCGCGCCCCACCACCGCGCTGGAGCTCCGCTGCCGCTCGCCCATCCACAGCCCGCGCAGGGAGCTCCCACCGGCCGGGGGCGTGTCCCACCGCCACGCGCGGCCGCCTGCGCCCCTCCGCCTCAGGCCTCTACTCCGCACGGCCTCGGGCCTCGCTGCCGCCGCCGCCACGGGTTTCTTTTTGCCTCCCATCCAAGGATCGCAGCAAGGCGAGGCGACGAGCTCCAATTACCTGCAAATGGCGCGGACCAGGAGCCCGTGGCCCGCTCTGAAGGCCATCGCCGCCCGTCGCCCTCCCCTCCCTGCTGGCCCCCCGCGTGAACGCGAAGGCGAGGAGGAGAAACAGAGGAGGCCTGGCCCACCTGTAAGAGAAAGAAGAGAGAGGGGAGGGGTAGAGTTGAAATGAAGTTAGAAGTTTCAAGGGGCTTTCTGCAAATAAACCTATAGTTAAAAAGAGTATGACATGTGGGTCCTGCGAACCAAGGGCAATGATGGCAATACACCCTCAAAACCCTCTTTTCTAGAGCTGGGGGCACACTCCATGCCAAACAGCCCATCCAGCCAGCTCCAACTCCACCCACAGCTAGCTCCATCTGGAGTTTTGGAGTGGAGCTGCTCCAGGCGGAGTTGGAGCCATGCCAAACAGGCCCTTAATCTATCCATATATGTGTTACTGTAAATTTTTCAGATTTTACTGTGCAAGATAAAGAGCATAATAAATAGGACAATATACACCTATTTCTTTAAGGATTAATTTCTACAGGATGTTTTACAGGGTTCTGAGTATGAAACTTTTTGTACAGCATGAGCTACTCTAAAAGGTCCCACAGTAAAAAGTTGAACATTTTCCAAGTACAGAAACTAATTATTTGTATTAGTGCATTTTTCCTACCACAAAATTATATAAATAGGTTACAGAAAGGAAAAAGGTTCTAAACTTTTTCAGTGGTATTTAGGCATCACTATAACAGCTCTGGAATAGTTTCACAATATGAATCACAATATAACAGCAGGTACAAATTAGTTCTATTATTTCATGGCATAAACAAGGTTTAACAAAAAATTTATCTAGAGATGGGTTCTGGTCATAAAATTTTTACACTGGCCTACACATCAAGCAACCAATCTATTGTCCAAAAATCAGATTCAGAACTGGTCTACAACAATGAGTTCATTTAAAATCTATTAAACCTTCCATTTAATGTAGAACAAAATATAGCAAACATCTGAAGAAATGCATGTAACAAAAGTTGTAGAGTTTCTTCTAAAGGTTCCAGAACTGTTGAGTTTGTATTTTTCGGATTTTTCTATAATTTTATATGAATTTTACAAGTTCACTATTTTTGAATTCAAAGTTTAAACATAGGTTTACAGTTATGCCCCTGGAAACTTGCGTGCAGACCCTTTTAAAGATTTCAATCGTTGCAATTGGGTCGCTGGGCGGCGTTGGCATGGCGTCCGGCCAAATTCTAGCGAGGGAGCTCGTCGGCGGCGAGGGGAAAAGGGTCAGGGAGAAACAGGGAGATGAGAGCTACCTTGTGGTGGCCTTGGTCGGGGTTGGAGGTGGCGTGGAGCAGGGGGCGGCAGTGGTGCGGAGCATCGGCGACGGTGCTCCAGCGGGGTTGGGGCAGCGCTGGCGGGTCGGGAAGCTCCAGTGGGGTGATGTAGTCCCGTTCTGAGCCTTGGTTCGGGCGGAGGAGGGCCGGGGGTGGGGTGTCCACGGCGGTCAGGGGCGGCGGTGGAGGCAGCGCTGGCATGGCGCTCCAGCGGTTCTAGGCGATGATGGGCGGGGCAGTGAGCGTCAGTGGGATGCTGTGGTGGTGATTGGGGGTTCAGCTTGGGGGGTGGATGACCGGAGGGGTGAGCTCCACGGTGAGCTGGGCACAACGGCGGTAATGGTGGCGGCGGTGGCGTTCTGGTGTCTAGGCGCGCGAGGAGGCTTAGTGCGGCCTTTTGTAGGCAGCAGAGAGGCGGGAGGAGGGGCGGGGCTGGACTGCGATGCTCGGGCGTAGGCAGCATGACGGGGGCGTGCCATTGGGCGTCGGGGCAGCGGCTAGAGGCTCGGCGCGGCGAGCGGCGGGCGGGGACGGCCGATTGGGCGTGCGGGATTTGGCGTGGGGGAGCGGAAGATTACGCGGCGCGCGGTTGGGCGAGCAGCTGCAGCGGCAGCTTGGTTGGGCGGCGAGCGCGGCGACTGGCGGGACGCGGCGGGGGCTCGGGCACGGCGCGGCCTAGCCATTGGGCGCGGCGGCAGCGAGCAGAGGCGGCGACGGCGTCGCGCGCGTGGCACGCACGGGCTGGGTGGCTTCGCTGAGAGGGGAGCAGCGCAGTTGGTCGGGCGGGGCTCGGCCGGCCATTGGCTTGTCGTGGTGTGGGCGGCAAGCATCGCCGGCCAGGTGGCCAGCGGTGACGGCGCGACGGGCGGGGGGGGTGTCGGGTGAAGCAGAGAGAGGGGAGGGACTGAAAGTAAAAATAGAAGAAAAGGCAGGGGATGGTTTGCAAAGTCTAGTGTTTCTCAAATTTTTGTGTTGCAACTCAAAAATCTCTGAACATGAAAGTTGTTCAAAATGAAAAGTTACACAAGTTTTGTTTCAGGCCAAAGTTCATTTGAGTTTTAGTTTAGAAGTTATTGTAAAAACTCAAAAAGTATGATTCGGAGGGCGCGTCCTTTCCTGAGCGAAAATTTCCTATTCTTTCTGAGGTCTCAACTAGACTTCTTTTTATCCTGTCATCAATGATGTGCCTATTAAATTTCGTATCCATGTTTGCATCGATGTGAAAGTTATTTAATTTGTTTGATTAAAGTACATGTTCTTATGCACATATACACATACTTTTAAAAATGAAGGCAAAACCATATTATAATACATTTCTTTTAAACTTTTCTTAGTTATTTATGCATATTGTTATGCTAATGAGACTTTGTTGAGCAATTTAAACACCTGAGGTGTCACACTAATCCTTGCCTGCGAATCGAAGAACACAGGGAGGAACAAAGAAGAACGCAACACGATGCTGAAATCAGATTAAGCTCACAAGTTGGGGTCTCACAAACCGATGACGGCGAGCTGTTCAAGACAGAATTAATCTAAGTAAAACCCAAACCCTAACTAGGGCAACGGCTACTGAAAATAAAGGGTTAGGGACGTGCAAGTCCCCTGGACACACCCCTAATGGCCTCCAACACGAGACACGGGCCAACGGCCCAAAAGACGGCGGCGCAACACCCTGATAGATTTGGGACGTCAAATTGTTTCGATGATTCCCATTGCATGGGACCTGATAATGACGTGGGACCACTGGAATTGGAAAAAATATCTCCTTAGCTTTCCATACATATGTAGAACGTAAAATTTGGACTCCGTATGCGACCAGGGCGTTGGTTTTAGTGAACGCTGCTCCGGGACTCCGAGGCAGACTCGAAGTCGACATGGATTGGGCCTCCAACTCGGCTTGGACGCCCTTGCTGGCCTCCTAAGGAGGTGTCCAAGGAGAAGGACTTCCAAGGGATTCCTTGGGGTGTCCCTCATCTCCTTGGGGGTGTGCTCCAACTTGGGCCAGGGTCCCAAGGATGAATAACAAGCCCATGACAACGACGTAGCTCATCAATCGCACTCCAGATGGATGAGTTATGACCTTCCCAATGATGCAATATTGGCCTGCCAACGAGCTGATAGTTCAACTTTGATGGACTTGCACTTTGAGACACATTTGTACCTACAATCAAATAATGACATGTACCTGTGGAACCAAGTGAATTGTACCAAAAATGACTATGCAAACGTAGGAACAAGCTCACCTTGTAATCAATGATCCTATCCAAAGGTGTCATGTCCTCATCACTTTCATCTCATGACCCCGGACTTTTGCTTGATCCTCTGGATCTAAGTTCACCCTTTGCTCAGGATGAGCAAATTCCAGGTGTGGGACGTGTTGGCGGTCGATTTCTGATGATTTTGACCACCAACATTTCTCTAGAATTCATGGTTAAAAGGCCTACACCAAGCTAAATTTATTTAAACTAATGTGATTCCACTAGTTTTGTGCATTTGTGACTTCAGGAACCCACTGTAGAAATTTGGGCCAATTTGGAAGAAATCCTAGGCCGGCTGGCTTGGCACTGTGGCCTCTCACGCTCAACTTTCACCAGCATGCAGAGAAACACAAGTCCTTGATCATGAGCGGTTGTGGCAGAACCACCTGAATTAATCCGACTCAAGTGTATTAACCATCACCATTAAGGCATCCTCGGTTAAACTTACACTTCAAACGGAGTAATCCACTGGTCTGTCGGGTATAACCTCCCGATACAACCACGGTGAACGGATCGAGCGCCGTACATACAAATGCTCATGCGACGATGAGCCCAGAGAATACCACATTCCAGCAAATATTACATCATTAGCATAAGTAAGTATTACAGACCTAATTCTGAGTTTAGAAAACAAGTACTTCAATTAACATAAATAAGTCCTTCAGAGTTAAATTGCAGCGGAAATAACAACGGAAACTACTCGACGATACAGGATGTCTCGATGAAGCCCGTACGAGACATCACTCGGCCTTATCTCCGTTGGACGGGGGCGCATCCCATTCCACCGACCAACCAGGGGGAAGAGTGCAGGGCCAAGTCAAGCTAGCAATCATGTCTTCAAAGGGTTCACCTGAAATCGAGTCACAAGCAAGACTGAGTATACTAATACTCAGCAAGACTTACCCGAGTGGTGGGAACTACTCCACCGACTCTAGACATGCCAGGCTTTTTGGCTCAGGGGTTTGTTTTGCCGAAAAGCATCTACAAGTGGGTCCTTACTTTCAACTTTTAGCTCAAGATTCTAGTTTCGTTAGCCAGTCTAGGTAAGCAGCTATCTAATGCATACATGGTGAAACATTAAGTTTTCCATCCAACCAGTTCATTCATCATCATTGTTCCTCTTCTTACTCTGTGGGTAAAAATGGTTAAGCAGTCTCAATAGCCGTGAGAAACGGACGATTCGAATCGAATTTCTTAACCTTGCAAGGGAAACCCAAACACACGTCACGTGGTTACTCCCTAGAGTCACACGTGCAACTTTTCCCCTTTCTTTCCGGGTCGTGGATCGGGGCTACCCTCCGAGAGTACAAGAGCTCCACGCCACGGTTCGGCGCCGGGTCGTGACCACTCTCTGCACTCGCCATATGCACATGGGACCGAAGTTCAAAGGGTAGGATGCCGTCCCCTTGCCGGGCCAATCAGGTACTTAAGCTTACCGATTCCCATAATCTCGGCATGTGTTTAGTACGTTCAAAGACTTAACCATCACTACCACACCCTGCGGCCTTAGCATTTTTCACTAAACAGACGGGCCTCAGTCGTAACCATCGTTACATAACCCGTCCGTGTCCTTATGATTGCAGCGTGTAGTAGTCATTCAACTCCTATTTTCTCGCGAGTGACAGGAAATCACTCGACTTTTACCGGAGTCCTATTGGCACAGCATTCTATCGAACCTTACATCTAGTTTTCACGCCAGGGTTCCTGACATCATGCAACTAAGTTTTCATCCAACTCCTATAAACTTAATGCACAAGCAAGGAGTAAAGAGTTGCATAATTGTGGAAAGAATGGGTTATGCTCCGGGGCTTGCCTTCGCAGTTCGCTTGGGGATCTTCCGAACTTGGGCTCGGGTCTTCAAAAGCTTCAGTTAGATTTGCTTGAGCTTCACGCTGTTCACTCTCGGATGCGGGCACCAGCTCGTAGGTTCCGTCGGCGAGAGTCGTCGATTCTACATGAGTGCACAAGTTTAAGTTGTGGAAATAGCACTTGATTACGATTTGAGAGTAATTACTACAAGGGATAGTTTCTGGTCATGAAATTTTGGATTTAGACACATCAAGGAAAGATGTGCTTACTGTAAAATTTTCAGCCAATTTTATGCAACAGATTAATTCTGAAAAATAGATTTCATTGTTGCTGTTAGATACTTGTTCTTTTTGTACAGATCAATTGGTGCAACAATTGTGGCTAAGATTTTTACAGAGCTCTCACTTGAGCATGCAGAAGCTACTGTAATTTTTGTAGGATTTATCATGCAGTATTTAGAGCATAGAAAATATGACATTCTACACCTAGGCTTTTTAAAGATTCATTTTTACAGGACCCTACACAGGGTTTTTGTCCATGAAACTTTTTACACAGCAACTTCTACCAAAGTGTAACTCCCAGTAATAATTTGGGGATTTTCCAAGCTAAGACACTATTTTCTTGATTTAATGTATTTAATTAGCACATAAATCAAATAAATAGGTTACTCTGAGATAAAAAGTCTCCTAATTTTTCTCTGGCTTCTAGTTACCAATACATTAGCATAGGAAAAATTTCAAGGGGTGACTCACCACCTAACTACAGGGATAAAACATTCCATTTACACATGAATTAAAACTAAGTTTAACAAACAGCAGAGCTAGAGATGGAATTTGGGTCTGATCTTTTTACACAGTCCTAATCATCCAGCAACTAATTCACTGCCCAAAATTCAGGGTCAGCATTGCTCTAGAACAATGGGTATAAAATATGTCTATTAAAGCTTCTATTTAATGTAGAGCGAAATATTTTGAGATTCTGAGAAAAGTTTTGTAACAAAAGTGGTAGAGTTTGTTCTGAGGATCCCAGAACAGTTGGGTTTGCATTTTTCTGAATTTTCTACGATTTTATACGAATTTTACAAGTTCGCTGAATTTGAATCTAGGTTTGAAATTTTCTTTTACAACTAGGTCCTTGAATCTTGCGCTCAGACCCTTCTAAAGATTTAAATCCTTGCAATTGGGTCCTCGGCGGCTCGGGTGCGGCGGCCGGCCGAAATTCCGGCGAGGGGGCTCGCCGGCGGCGAGGGGCGGGGGTCGGGGAAGGTTCAGGGGTGCGAGGGCTACCTTGTGGGGGTGTTGTTCAGGTGGGGGACGGCCGGGAAGGGCTCGCCGGCGTTGGAGCAGAGGCGGCGGCGGCGCGGCTCGCGTCGACGGCGGTGCTCCGGCGGGCTTGGGGCGGCGTGGTCCGGTCGGTGAGCTTCAGTGGCGCGTGGGGAAGCTACTCCGGGGCTCGGCTTGGACGGAGGGGGTCGGGGTCGTGCTGTCCACGGCGAGCAGGGGCGGCGGCGGCGACGGCAGCGCGGGCGGCGGTGCTCCGGTGGCTCTGGGTGGCGTTGGGCGGGTCGGCGAGCTGCGGTAAGGTGATGTAGTGGTGGCTGGGTGCTCGGTTTGGGCAGTGGGCGGCTGTGGAGGGCTGCCCACGGGCGGGTGGTGCTCGGCGGCGGCGATGGCGCGGCGAGGCGTTCTGGTGGCGGGGCTTCGCACGGGCGGTCGGGGTGGCGTTTTTATAGGGACAGGAGGGGGCGTGGAGATGCCTGGGTGACGCGCGGGGCGGGGCGCGGCAGCGGCGTGCACTGGGCGCGGCGGGCGGCGGCAGAACGCCGGCGCGGCGTGCGGCGAGCGGGCGCGGTGACTGGGCGGCCGCGATTGTGGCGTGGGCGCGGTGAGATAGTGCCGGGCGCGGAGTGGGGAAGCAGCAGCGGCAGCGGCTCGGGCGAAGGGCAGGCGCGGCGACTGGTGGGGCGCGGGGGCCGGGGCGGCACGGCGGAGCGCGGCCACTGGGCGAACGGGCGGCAGCCGGGGCGCGGCAGCACGCGCGGGCGGGGACTGGGCGGCGCGGCGTCGGGGCGGGGGAAAGCCGGCCGTGGCGGGGTGGTGCGGCGGCCACTGGCCTGGCGCTCCGCGCCGGTCAGGCGACGCCGGCCACCTGGCGCGCGGCGGGCGGGCGAGCGCGCGCGGCGCGGCAGAGCAGAGGGGGGAAACGCAGGGACCGAAATGCAAAAATTCGAAAAAGTTCAGGGGGCTGGGTGCAAACCGGGCGTTTTCTCCTCTTTCTGATTTGAATTTCAAAAACTTTTGAACACGAAAGTTGTTCAAAACAAAAAGTTCTACAACTTTGGTTTCAGGCAAAATTTCATTTGGCTTATGGTTTTAAAGTTATTTTAAAAGTTTCAATTGTGTCCAAATGTGCCCAAATTTAATTTGAATTCCAACTGAACCCGTTTTAAATTCTTTCCACCCTCTCATTAGTTGGTTTAACACATGGAGTTACGCTTATGTCATTGATTTTGGATTTGCAATTACCAGGGTTGTCACAGCCTTCCCCCCTTAACAAGAATCTCGCCCCGAGATTCGGTAGTTCTTAGTGTGGGCGTGGGTGCACATACCAGTGGTTGAGGCAAGAAACCCAGGGAAATGTTGGTTCAGGTAGCTTTCCGTTTCCCAGGTGGCTTCTTCTTCCGTGTGGCGATTCCATTGTATTTTATACATTCTAATCACTTTCCTCCTGGTCTCTCTTTCTTTTTGATCCAAAACCTTAACTGGGTGTTCGACATACGAGAGATCGGGTTCCAACGATATTTCTTGTTGTTCCACAATCTCGGTAGGGACTCGAATACACTTCTTGAGTTGAGATACGTGGAAGACATCATGGGTGGCCGTGAGCTGAGGGGGCAGTCGTAATTTGTAGGCTACGGGTCCGCAGCTCTCCATGATTTCGTAAGGGCCAATATAACGGGGAGCTAGTTTGCCTTTGATTCCAAATCTTCGCACTCCCTTGGTTGGTGAAACTCGAAGATAGACATGATCGCCAACTTCGAACTTTAGAGGCTTTCTCCTTTTGTCAGAATAGCTCTTTTGTCGGGCTTGTGCGGCTCTAAGATTTGCTTGTATTACTTTTACTTTCTCCTCTGCCTCGATTACCAGGTCGGGTCCAATTATTTTACGTTCTCCGGTTTGTGACCAGCTCAAAGGGGTTCGACACCTTCGTCCGTACAGGGCCTCAAATGGTGCCATTTTCAAACTCGTTTGGTAGCTGTTGTTGTATGAGAACTCTGCCAGGGGTAGGCATTTGTCCCAATTCTTGTCATAATGAATGACACAAGCTCTCAGCATGTCCTCAAGAATTTGGTTTACTCTCTCCGTTTGTCCATCGGTCTGCGGATGGTATGCTGAGCTGCGAATCAGCTTAGTACCAAGAGACGTTTGCAGTTGTTCCCAAAAGCGTGCTACAAACTGGGGACCACGATCGGAAATGATTGTCTTAGGTATTCCATGCAGGCAAACAATACGATCGAGGTAAATATCGGCATATTTCTTGGTAGAATAGGTGGTGTGCACCGGAAGAAAATGTGCCGTCTTCGTGAGTCTATCAACGATAACCCATATGGAATCATGTTTCTGGGAAGTGTTTGGTAATCCCACGATGAAGTCCATACTTATGTCTTCCCATTTCCATGATGGTATAGGTAACGGTTGAAGTGTACCGGCCACCTTTAAGTGGCTAGCTTTTACTCTCTGGCATGTGTCACATTCCGAGACATACGTAGCAATTTCCCTTCTCATTCTAGTCCACCAGAAGTTTTGCCTTAGGTCCTGATACATTTTGCTACTGCCGGGGTGGATAGAGAATTTGGAGAGGTGTGCCTCATCAAGAATTTGCTTGCGGAGTTTACGATCCTTCGGAACGACTATCCGACTTTCGAACCGTAGAACTCCCTTATGGTCCTGGCGGAAACACTTATACTTCTCTTCACCTAGAGAGAGTTTTTGTTTGATGATCTTGATTCCTTCATCATGTAGTTGTGCCATGACGATTTGGTCGTGAAGAGTGGGCTCAACTGAGATGTGATTTAGAGTGCCTTGGGAAACCATTTCCACGTTAAGCTTCCTCATATCTGCACATAATGTCTCATGGTAGGACTCCATGGATAAGCAATGGCAATGGGACTTGCGGCTTAGTGCATCCGCGACTACATTAGCCTTACCGGGGTGATAGTGCACTTCAAGGTCATAATCTTTGATTAATTCTAGCCATCTTCGTTGTCTCATATTCAGATCGGCTTGTGTGAAGATGTACTTGAGACTCTTATGATCCGTGTAGATATTGCACTGTGTACCCATGAGATAGTGCCTCCATATCTTCAGAGCGTGAATGACGGCTGCGAGCTCAAGGTCATGCGTGGGATAATTCCGTTCGTGGGGCCGAAGGGCTCGTGAGGCATATGCAATCACTCGATTCTCTTGCATAAGCACACATCCTAGACCAGTACCTGATGCGTCACAATACACATCGAATGACTTGGTATTATCGGGTTGAGCTAACACAGGTGCAGTAGTCAGATGCTCTCTGAGAGTGTGGAAGGCTTCCTCACACTTCTCGTCCCATACAAACTTTACTTCCTTCTTTAACAGTTCAGTCATGGGCTTAGCAATTCGAGAGAAATCCGGGATGAAGCGACGGTAGTAACCGGCTAAGCCGAGAAAACTGCGAATCTGATGAACAGAGGTAGGGGGTTTCCAATCCATCACCTCTTGTACCTTGCTGGGGTCAACAGCTATGCCTTCGCTGGAGATCGTGTGACCTAAGAACTTTACAGTATCCAACCAGAATTCACACTTAGAAAACTTAGCATAGAGCTGATGGTCTCTGAGTCGCTGAAGAACAATGCGAAGGTGCTTGGCATGCTCTTCCTCGTCCTTTGAATAGATAAGAATGTCGTCGATGAACACTACGACGAATTTGTCCAGTTCGGGCATGAATACCGAATTCATGAGATACATGAAGTAGGCAGGGGCATTGGTGAGTCCAAAGGACATGACCAAGAATTCATATAGTCCATATCGTGTGGAGAAGGCAGTCTTAGGAATATCGCATGGGCGAATCTTGATCTGATGATACCCCGAACGAAGATCAATCTTGGAGAAGACTCTGGCTCCAGCTAATTGATCGAAGAGTACATCGATGCGAGGAAGTGGGTATTTATTTTTAACTGTTACCGCATTGAGAGGTCGGTAGTCCACACATAATCTCAAACTGTCATCCTTCTTCTTTACGAATAGGGCTGGACATCCCCAAGGTGACGCGCTAGGGCGAATAAAACCCTTGTCCAGTAGTTCTTGGAGTTGAATTTTCAGCTCGGCCAATTCCTTAGGGGGCATCCTATATGGTCTCTTGGATATAGGTGCAGTGCCTGGTTGTAGCTCAATAACGAACTCAATAACCCTATCCGGTGGCATTCCTGGTAAGTCATCCGGGAAGACATCGGCATACTCGCATATCACTGGAATATTCTCTAGGTTGGTCCCTTCCATCACGAAAGCGCAAGAATTTGTGCACTCCCGTAACGGTAGGTAAAGGGTAGTGGCTCCGTGACTAGGTGAATTTATCTCAACGGCTCGGGAAGAAAGGTCCAGTGTGACTCCATGCATAGCCATCCAGTTCATTCCCAAAATAATGTCCATGCCGTCAAGGGGTAAAAGGACAAGGTCCGTGTCGATGGTTTTACTACCCAATTTGACTGGTACTTGTCTGACCATTTGGTTTGAAGCAATTTTACCACCCGGTGTTGATATCATATAAGACCCTTTTGTGTGACAAACATCCAAGCCTACTTTTGCACCGAATTTTGCACTTATGAAACTATGCGATGCACCAGAATCAAATAATATAACGGCAGGCTTGTTATGGATAGAGAATGTACCCGACATCACTGGGGCTCCTTCAGGAAGCTCTGCAAGCGTGGTGAAGTTAATCCGTCCTTGCTTGACTTGCAGGGTCTGTCTCTTGCCCCTGTTCTTGGCGTTCGGGTTGGATCCTTGACCTTGGTTGGGCTGTCCAGGCTGAGGGCATTCGCGTGCGAAGTGGCTGGAACTCCCGCATTTGAAACAGCGATTTGCGGGGCTAGGTCGAAGAGACTGCTGAAGAATGGGCCTCGGACCATTCTGTGGAGGCATCGGGGGTCGTACCATGCCTGGCTGCTGTGGGGGTCTGGCAATCCATCTACCTGGCTGCGGGGCCCTTGGTGGAGCTGTAGGTGCGGTATTTTGCACGATGCGATACCTTGGTGGTTGGGCACTTGATGGCCCTGCGGGTGCCTTTCTCTTCTTCTCTGCCCGATGTGCCATGATACAGTCCTCCTGGGTAATGGCCATATTGACCAACTCATTGTAGGTGTCAGCCCTGGCTAGGTTCAGACGTTCCTTGAGCTTGGT
Source organism: Panicum miliaceum (assembly GCA_032594955.1). Classification (NCBI taxonomy): domain Eukaryota; kingdom Viridiplantae; phylum Streptophyta; class Magnoliopsida; order Poales; family Poaceae; genus Panicum; species Panicum miliaceum. The sequence continues at coordinate 18,407,557 of CM064068.1, forward strand.
ATTCAGACCTCGGCGGAAACGATCACGCTTCTTGGCATCCGTATCAGCGTGATAGCCCGCATACTGGCATAGGTTGTTGAACGCCTGGGCGTACTGCAACACGGTGCGGGTGCCTTGGGTGAGTGCCAGGAACTCATTCAACTTTCTCTCCATGAGACCCTCGGGGATATGATGTGCCCGGAACGCGGTCTTGAATTCATTCCAGTCGACCACATGGTCAGCCGGGAGCATCACAAAATAGTGGTCCCACCACAGTCGAGCGGTACCGCGAAGCTGTTGCGCGGCAAAACGGGCCTTGTTGGCCTCTGAGCATGGGGCCACAAGTAGCGTGAACTTGGATTCTATGGTGCGAATCCATGCATCTGCGTCCAGGGGTTCCTCGGTCTTATGGAACAAGGGAGGCTGGGTCCCCAGGAAATCCGTGTATCCTGCAGCTTGTGGTTGGTGAGCATTGTGCCCACCCCTCTGCTGGTGTTGCCCTTGCACAATCTGACGCAGCAGCTCGGTTTGAGCGGCCATCACTTCCACCAAACTGGGCGGGGGTGGTGGCGATTGTCGCGAGCGGCTGCCACCGGCACCAAAACCCTCGGGGTTGCCACGTGTTGATCCAACCATCTGAAACGTGAAAGGTTACCATTAGCAACGCGATCCATATTACTTCCTTGATTCATAAATAATTGGTGTAGTCATAGACTTCCGAAGTCTGAGCTAGAAGTATGGACAGAATCTCTGCTTGCTACGAGAAAAATCATAGCCTGCTGTGGGTCCATCCAAAACATCTCAAACATTTGTGGTAGTCAGAGGATTTAGGACTGCCCCACTTTGGTATTTACTTCGGTGCTAGAACTATGGCTAAGATGGTCGAAAAGCTCTTCCTTTGCCTTGCTGTCTTAGCTGTTTTTCAGCAGATTGATCGGTACTGTTTCGCCTATATCTTAAACTAGCGAGGTCCAATGAAGCCAAATTTTTGTGAGAACCTAGATCACAAAATTTAGCACAAGTATGGCATTCAACACTCAGCCAAGAAATGCAAGGAGACATGGGTAAAAATTCCGACAAGTCTCAGCGATTGTGGATTCCATCGTTTACCAACTTACAACGAAATCACCAAGTTTATCGCCGTTCCTTACATGTTGTGGGTATCCACATGGTTCAGATATACCCAACACAAAAGAGTTACTCAACTCCTAGTTAGCCTATTACAACACTTGCCAAAAGTTAGGCTACCCTATCGAGGAGTATGTGCAAAAGTCCTCCTAGGTCGTCCTCTAGAAATCATCCAAGTCGTTGACAGACGACTCGCTGTGAGCCGGAGAGTGGGCTCCCATCTGAGGTGCCTGTGGTACCTCACCCTCGAAATCCATACCTGAGATACCATCAATCTCCTGTGGCTCCTCCTCATCCTCCTCCATGTCGTCCTCATGGGGATGGTCATTCTGATCATGATGCCACTGAATATGCTCATTAGCATCCTCCAACTCAAGGTTCAGATCATGGAGCTGCTCCTCCAACTGTGCTATCGTGGTATCTCTCTCACCCATGAGAGTGTCCTGCTCCTGGATTTGGCCCTCAAGTTGGCCAATCTGAGCATCTCTATCCTCAAGATCCTGACTGAGCTCCTTTATCTGCTCATCCCTGGTATCTGCCATCATATGGTAGGCCTGAGCAAGATCAGTGAGCTGCTCGAGTGCCTGACTCTGGAGAGTCTGAAGCCGGTAGAGTGCACTCATGCACCGCACGGAGGTATGGATAGTCTCCTGGGCATGGAAGTCTACCAAATACTGTGCGTGCTGCACCCTGTTGAGCCAAAAGGGGTCGTTGTCCTGGGCAGCAGGAAACAATCCAATGGGAGTGAGTGTGACAACCTCGGGACGCTGCGCACAAAATGTGGTGAGCGCCCTCATGGCTGCAAGCTCCCAAGTATCGGCCAAACGGCGACCAACAGCCTCAAGCTCCAAGGCGGGCCACTCCGGGTGTAGCGGGTGCGGAAAGATAGTCACGTTGACACGGCACTGGGTAACTCCATTTTCTGCAAACTCCAGTCCGGCGTAACGTGGGGGAATTAGATAGCCCGCGGTACGCAGAACATCCCACAAAATAGAGGGAAAGCCCTCCCAGTGGAGGCACTGCGAGTGCACGCGTCCATCCTCATTCACCATCATCTCAACGGGCTCGGCCATCTGAACAAAAGATCAAATGGAGTGAGATAGCGAAAACTGTGAGCAGCACAAGGACAGATTCTGTATAGTGTGCAAAAATAATCATAACTCCCACAGTTCTCGTCCAAAAATTCTCAAATTTCACCAGGTCACTCCTAAGGTATTTGTGAACAACTTTTCTATTCAACACTTTGGCTGGATTAGGCTCTAAGATGGCTGTTCCCTTAAGGTCTTACTTCTCGGTCTACCCAGAATTTTCAGTGAACAGGGGGCCAATATTTCGTGCACCAGGGAAAATCTACCCAGCCAAAATTTACCAAATTTTAACAGCAGCTTCTGGGATAAATTTGGAACAAGTTTTGTGTTGTACTCTTTTGCAGAAAACCGCAGGAAGGGGGCCTAAAAATTTAAGAGGCAGAAGTGCTTATTCTGGACAGAAATCTGACGCTCCAAGGTTTCTGTTATTTCTTATTATCCATAAGTTCAGAATTTTTCATTTTTGAACAGAAGATAGGGCACACGATTTGGAACAATTTCTTCAACATGAACTTTATCAGAAATGGTTATTTTCTTTGGTCAATAATTCGCTCTTTTCAGTCGTGGCAGATTCGGGACAGTTTCTCTAGATAATCCTTATGCAACCATGCTTTAGATACGCAAGAATCCTACCACTCTCATACATCGCATTTTTGATTTCCGATACACATGTTCATGATGTATGCACGTCCTATTCGTCCTCACAAAAATAAAATAATCGCCAAATAGCTTTGGTCTTACGAAGATAGTTTCGGTGGCTTACACAATACGGCTCTCGCTATAATAGCTAGTCGAGTCTTTCTAATCGTTCCTTAACTTATCGTAATCGCGGTTAGTGTACCTGCAGAAAATCGACAAGCATTTATATATCATGAACCTTTCATGCCAGCACTCATGAAAGCGTCCGTATTCATTACCGTTTACTTATAGAAACGATATCTGTACAATTTCCGCCGTACAGACGACGTTAACATACGCTATCGAGATAGCGTATTCACGGGGGTACCGTCATGAGACGGGGGTATGAACAGCGATCGCCATACCCTGCGCCGAACCTTCTACTCCCAATATGTCCAACTAACAGTTGTCATATTGGCAGCACCTCAAGTAAGCCACTGCTTGATGGCAGCGTTCGGTTCGCATCACCGACAGGAAGGCCAAGCTCCCTCAGTTGGCTGAGGATCCTTACCTTCTTACCTTAGCGACGAGTGCGTCGTTACAGAATTTAAGGTTGGTTGTGCATGAAAGTAAGTTTTGACAGAAAATAATGTGCTGGAAGTCAGTTGATACTATATATAGAAGTTAGATAGCCACCTAGTATCTTTCCCATAAACCCTTAGGGCTTTACGAACTAGGCACCATCCTTAACGTACCAACGCATTTCGCAACACAACCTTCTAGTCAAGTTTTAGTAAAATGAGTTTTTAAGGCTTGTAGCATTCTCTGGCGTATGTATTCCGGCTCTGGTGCCCGCTGTTGCCAGCTGTGGCACCAACTACGGCTCTGATACCAGCTGTGGCAGAACCACCTGAATTAATCCGACTCAAGTGTATTAACCATCACCATTAAGGCATCCTCGGTTAAACTTACACTTCAAACGGAGTAATCCACTGGTCTGTCGGGTATAACCTCCCGATACAACCACGGTGAACGGATCGAGCGCCGTACATACAAATGCTCATGCGACGATGAGCCCAGAGAATACCACATTCCAGCAAATATTACATCATTAGCATAAGTAAGTATTACAGACCTAATTCTGAGTTTAGAAAACAAGTACTTCAATTAACATAAATAAGTCCTTCAGAGTTAAATTGCAGCGGAAATAACAACGGAAACTACTCGACGATACAGGATGTCTCGATGAAGCCCGTACGAGACATCACTCGGCCTTATCTCCGTTGGACGGGGGCGCATCCCATTCCACCGACCAACCAGGGGGAAGAGTGCAGGGCCAAGTCAAGCTAGCAATCATGTCTTCAAAGGGTTCACCTGAAATCGAGTCACGAGCAAGACTGAGTATACTAATACTCAGCAAGACTTACCCGAGTGGTGGGAACTACTCCACCGACTCTAGACATGCCAGGCTTTTTGGCTCAGGGGTTTGTTTTGCCGAAAAGCATCTACAAGTGGGTCCTTACTTTCAACTTTTAGCTCAAGATTCTAGTTTCGTTAGCCAGTCTAGGTAAGCAGCTATCTAATGCATACATGGTGAAACATTAAGTTTTCCATCCAACCAGTTCATTCATCATCATTGTTCCTCTTCTTACTCTGTGGGTAAAAATGGTTAAGCAGTCTCAATAGCCGTGAGAAACGGACGATTCGAATCGAATTTCTTAACCTTGCAAGGGAAACCCAAACACACGTCACGTGGTTACTCCCTAGAGTCACACGTGCAACTTTTCCCCTTTCTTTCCGGGTCGTGGATCGGGGCTACCCTCCGAGAGTACAAGAGCTCCACGCCACGATTCGGCGCCGGGTCGTGACCACTCTCTGCACTCGCCATATGCACATGGGACCGAAGTTCAAAGGGTAGAATGCCGTCCCCTTGCCGGGCCAATCAGGTACTTAAGCTTACCGATTCCCATAATCTCGGCATGTATTTAGTACGTTCAAAGACTTAACCATCACTACCACACCCTGCGGCCTTAGCATTTTTCACTAAACAGACGGGCCTCAGTCGTAACCATCGTTACATAACCCGTCCGTGTCCTTATGATTGCAGCGTGTAGTAGTCATCCAACTCCTATTTTCTCGCGAGTGACAGGAAATCACTCGACTTTTACCGGAGTCCTATTGGCACAGCATTCTATCGAACCTTACATCTAGTTTTCACGCCAGGGTTCCTGACATCATGCAACTAAGTTTTCATCCAACTCCTATAAACTTAATGCACAAGCAAGGAGTAAAGAGTTGCATAATTGTGGAAAGAATGGGTTATGCTCCGGGGCTTGCCTTCGCAGTTCGCTTGGGGATCTTCCGAACTTGGGCTCGGGTCTTCAAAAGCTTCAGTTAGATTTGCTTGAGCTTCACGCTGTTCACTCTCGGATGCGGGCACCAGCTCGTAGGTTCCGTCGGCGAGAGTCGTCGATTCTACATGAGTGCACAAGTTTAAGTTGTGGAAATAGCACTTGATTACGATTTGAGAGTAATTACTACAAGGGATAGTTTCTGGTCATGAAATTTTGGATTTAGACACATCAAGGAAAGATGTGCTTACTGTAAAATTTTCAGCCAATTTTATGCAACAGATTAATTCTGAAAAATAGATTTCATTGTTGCTGTTAGATACTTGTTCTTTTTGTACAGATCAATTGGTGCAACAATTGTGGCTAAGATTTTTACAGAGCTCTCACTTGAGCATGCAGAAGCTACTGTAATTTTTGTAGGATTTATCATGCAGTATTTAGAGCATAGAAAATATGACATTCTACACCTAGGCTTTTTAAAGATTCATTTTTACAGGACCCTACACAGGGTTTTTGTCCATGAAACTTTTTACACAGCAACTTCTACCAAAGTGTAACTCCCAGTAATAATTTGGGGATTTTCCAAGCTAAGACACTATTTTCTTGATTTAATGTGTTTAATTATCACATAAATCAAATAAATAGGTTACTGTGAGATAAAAAGTCTCCTAATTTTTCTCTGGCTTCTAGTTACCAATACATTAGCATAGGAAAAATTTCAAGGGGTGACTCACCACCTAACTACAGGGATAAAACATTCCATTTACACATGAATTAAAACTAAGTTTAACAAACAGCAGAGCTAGAGATGGAATTTGGGTCTGATCTTTTTACACAGTCCTAATCATCCAGCAACAAATTCACTTCCCAAAATTCAGGGTCAGCATTGCTCTAGAACAATGGGTATAAAATATGTCTATTAAAGCTTCTATTTAATGTAGAGCGAAATATTTTGAGATTCTGAGAAAATTTTTGTAACAAAAGTGGTAGAGTTTGTTCTGAGGATCCCAGAACAGTTGGGTTTGCATTTTTCTGAATTTTCTACGATTTTATACGAATTTTACAAGTTCGCTGAATTTGAATCTAGGTTTGAAATTTTCTTTTACAACTAGGTCCTTGAATCTTGCGCTCAGACCCTTCTAAAGATTTAAATCCTTGCAATTGGGTCCTCGGCGGCTCGGGTGCGGCGGCCGGCCGAAATTCCGGCGAGGGGGCTCGCCGGCGGCGAGGGGCGGGGGTCGGGGAAGGTTCAGGGGTGCGAGGGCTACCTTGTGGGGGTGTTGTTCAGGTGGGGGACGGCCGGGAAGGGCTCGCCGGCGTTGGAGCAGAGGCGGCGGCGGCGCGGCTCGCGTCGACGGCGGTGCTCCGGCGGGCTTGGGGCGGCGTGGTCCGGTCGGTGAGCTTCAGTGGCGCGTGGGGAAGCTACTCCGGGGCTCGGCTTGGACGGAGGGGGTCGGGGTCGTGCTGTCCACGGCGAGCAGGGGCGGCGGCGGCGACGGCAGCGCGGGCGGCGGTGCTCCGGTGGCTCTGGGTGGCGTTGGGCGGGTCGGCGAGCTGCGGTAAGGTGATGTAGTGGTGGCTGGGTGCTCGGTTTGGGCAGTGGGCGGCTGTGGAGGGCTGCCCACGGGCGGGTGGTGCTCGGCGGCGGCGATGGCGCGGCGAGGCGTTCTGGTGGCGGGGCTTCGCGCGGGCGGTCGGGGGTGGCGTTTTTATAGGGACAGGAGGGGGCGTGGAGATGCCTGGGTGACGCGCGGGGCGGGGCGCGGCAGCGGCGTGCACTGGGCGCGGCGGGCGGCGGCAGAACGCCGGCGCGGCGTGCGGCGAGCGGGCGCGGTGACTGGGCGGCCGCGATTGTGGCGTGGGCGCGGTGAGATAGTGCCGGGCGCGGAGTGGGGAAGCAGCAGCGGCAGCGGCTCGGGCGGAGGGCAGGCGCGGCGACTGGTGGGGCGCGGGGGCCGGGGCGGCACGGCGGAGCGCGGCCACTGGGCGAACGGGCGGCAGCCGGGGCGCGGCAGCACGCGCGGGCGGGGACTGGGCGGCGCGGCGTCGGGGCGGGGGAAAGCCGGCCGTGGCGGGGTGGTGCGGCGGCCACTGGCCTGGCGCTCCGCGCCGGTCAGGCGACGCCGGCCACCTGGCGCGCAGCGGGCGGGCGAGCGCGCGCGGCGCGGCAGAGCAGAGGGGGGAAACGCAGGGACCGAAATGCAAAAATTCGAAAAAGTTCAGGGGGCTGGGTGCAAACCGGGCGTTTTCTCCTCTTTCTGATTTGAATTTCAAAAACTTTTGAACACGAAAGTTGTTCAAAACAAAAAGTTCTACAACTTTGGTTTCAGGCAAAATTTCATTTGGCTTATGGTTTTAAAGTTATTTTAAAAGTTTCAATTGTGTCCAAATGTGCCCAAATTTAATTTGAATTCCAACTGAACCCGTTTTAAATTCTTTCCACCCTCTCATTAGTTGGTTTAACACATGGAGTTACGCTTATGTCATTGATTTTGGATTTGCAATTACCAGGGTTGTCACAGCGGTGCATTTCAAATTGTTTTGATCCAAGGACCCGAAAGACTTCACCCATGGATTGGAGGGCCCACCTACATGCAAAAGACGGTTAATTACCTATGATGCAACAGTTACCGACCTCTAAGAGCAATCAGGAGTGTCCACGAGAAGGACGGTGGAGTTTGGTGGGAATCCTAGGCCGGCAACGCCACGTGTCCTCCCTTCGCGTGGAAGTAACACAACCGCCATACATGCGTAAAAGATAAGGATCATTAGCTTTGCTTTCAAGCTAAGCAACCTTAGCTTTGCTTTCAAGCTAAGAAACCTTAGCCTTACTTACAAGCTAAGCAACCTACCTTGAAGGCCTATAAAAGGCAACCTCCCCCTCACTTGTAGCACACACCATTTGGAGAGAAGAAGAGTCTCAAGTAAAGAGTTGTTTATCCTTAGAGTAGAATGGGGAGAGTGTGAGGTTAGAGTCTGCAGGCGAGCTGAGTTCTTCGGCTCACCTCCGACTTGTAGCCTCGGAGGAATGAAGCATATTTGGAGTGAATTTCCTCGTCTCTCATCGGTAACTCGCTAGTCTTTCTCTTTACTTCAGTTACTTGTTTACTTTCTTTCGTTGATCTGCGGGATCCCTTGTCTGCGTGGTTCAGCAAGTTCTGGCTATTTGGGATTTCTTCTAGCCTTGCAGGGAGGCGGAAGTCAGTAACCTGATAGTTTAGGTGTGGTGCATAGCTTTGATAGTTATCTTGGGTTGTGCTACACCCCACGGAATAGAGTGGTAGGCGGCAGGTGGTGACAGCTCTATCCATCCTTGTGGAATCCACCACGTTCGGGTGTTAGGATAGTAGTAGATTGTTGGTGCTGTTGGACTCCCCTCTCATCCCTTTCTGAAGTCCTTCCTCGCCAGCCGCGGAAGCAAATCAAGTTAGTTTAGTAGCAAGTCTTCTGGATAATGAGTTGGCTAACCGTCGTTAGACCCTCTACCAGCGTACCTCTCTTCCCTTGGTGGGTCCGATTGAACTAGTTCTAGGTCTGGTTGCGCTTATCGTTCCTTGGATTCGATATCCCAAGTAAACTCCCTGGTGAAAGCTACATCGGTATTCGTGCGCTTGCGGATTAGTTCATAGAGGCTAAGGAGTGCCAGCACTCATCTGTTCTCGTCCGTCTCACGATCGTCTTTCTCGCCGACGCCTCACTCTTGACCTAGGGTCGGCGTCGCAAGCGGCGGTTGTCCCTGGCCGAGCCAGGCCATGGCCGAGACAACCCCAGGCCCTTTGCCGAGGCCGCCCATGGGTGCTGACAGCAGCAACTCCATGACAACCACGAGCAGGACCGTCCACACCTTGCCCCCGATATTTCCCCATGGTTGTGAACTAGTGATGGTCATGAGAAACACTTGCATGTTTTGTTTTGAAATTTAGATGGCAGAGCTATATGGTGACATTTAACTATTAGCAAAGCTGCCGGGCATCACAAGAATGCAGTAGTTCTGTACTAGCAGCAAGTTTTAGTAATTGAAGAATGGTCTATTCACAAGAACAGATGAGTAGACGACGGGTGAAAAAGAATAGATGAGGGGCAAAAGAGTCCACAGCCCAAACACATGAAAAAAAGAAAAGAGGGAAAATACACTAAATGGCAGTATAATCAAGAAGTTAATGTTTGGAGTCCTATTTCTGTGATGACAACGTTACAAATGGCAAATCTATGAAACACATTGTTTGGAGTCCTATAATTGCAATTGTCTCCTTTATTTCACTATGCGCTTTGTTGATGGTTTGAGGGATGACATTCGTTCTTTTGTTTTGTGTAACATCTTGGGGATCTATATAGTGCCTAAACTCTTGTTTTGTTGCAGGAGGAGGTCGCGAACTCATCCCCGAGTCGTGATTTTTGGAAGCCTGACACAGGCTATCTGATGAAATCAATATTGAGTAAAGCTCTACCAATTCCTTTGCCTCCTAGAAAAGATCGGGTGGTTTCCTTGATGACTGCTAATGAGAAGAAGCTGACTCCATCCAGTATTTCTGCAGCTGAAAAGTGGGTTACTCTCGGAGCTTACAGGAGGACAAAAGGATTGTGTGAGAAATGTGGTCCTATGATCACCGTTGTTCAACTACAGTACAACTGAATGTGGTGCAGTAGCTGCTGAACTTCTTTCAAGAGGATTCTATAGATCTGTCTGATGCTACATCTATCCAGTCTGAAGAATAGTTATGTTTCACCCTATCCAAGGAAGCTTCTACTGGAGTTGATGGTCCTCGTTGCATGAAACTCAGAGGTACTATTCAATCTCAGCCTATTCTCATTTTAGTGGATTTAGGTTGCTTAGTACTTTTGTTAGTAAAACTCTAGCACACAAATTATCTGGTGTTCAGCACCTAGGCACATCTGTAAGGGGGCAGGTGGCTAGTGGAGGTTTGCTTAATTGTTTTAGTATGTCTTTCAGTCAGACCTCAAAGTCATTCCCTTCCAGAAATATAACATGGTGTTAGGCATGGATTGGCTAGAGATGTTCAGTCCAATGAAGGTGCATTGCCTCCAGAAATGGATGGTTATTTCATATAAAGGGTCTACAGCTTTTATTCAAGGTGAAGTATCCCCCGTGATGGATGAGTTACTGGTCCATATTTGTCGTGTGACAGTTGAGCTCCCAGCTGCATCTCCCTCTGATTTGCCACCTGAAATTGCTGCCTTACTAGATGATTTTGCACCTGTGTTTGCTCCTTTGGACAGTCTACCACCCACAAGAAAATGTGATCATGTTATCCCTCTAGTCCCAGGAGCTAAACCAGTCTACATCAGACCATATAGATATCCATCTGCATTAAAGGATGAGAGAGAGAAATGAGTTGCGGAAATGCTGAAACAGGGCATTATTCAGCTAAGCTCCAAACCTTTCTCTTCTCCCATATTGCTTGTCAAGAAAACACATAATTCAGGGAGATTTTGTATAGATTGCAGATATTTGAATGCCCTGACCATGAAAGGCAAATTGTCCATCCCTGTGTTTTATGAGCTAATGGATGAGCTAGCTCAGGCCAGCTGGTTTTCAAATCTTGATTTTAGTTATGGGTATAACCAAATCTTGGTGAAAGCTAGAGAAGAATACAAAATAGCATTCCAAAACCACTTTAGCCATTTTGAATTTAAGATTATGGCATTTGACATGTGTGGACCACCAGGTATTTCAAGGGGCCATGAATGATACACTACATCCTTTGCTGATGAAATATGTGTTAGTCTTCTTTGATGACATACTAGCATACACCAAGTCCTATGAAGATCACAATGCTCATTTGCAGGATGTTTTTCAGCTATTAGCCAGAGACAAATGGCAGCTCAAGCCCAGTAGGTGTGTATTTGCCTAGAGGAAGATTTCCTATTTGGGGCATATTATCTGTGAAACTAGTGTGGCAACAGACAACAGTAAAATTGAAGCAATTATCTCTTGGCCTCAACCTGCTAATGTAACGGAACTGAAAAGTTTTTTGGGGCTTGCTGGATATTATAGGAAATTTGTGAGATACTTTGCAGTAATTGCTAAGCCTCTGACTGATCTTTTTGTGGAAGAATGTGTTGTTTGTGTGGACAACAGAACATGATGTCGCTTTTGAAGCCTTGAAATCTGCTTTGTCCTCTGCTCCTGTATTGGCTGTTCCCAATTTTAGCAAAGTATTTTGCTTGGAGACAGATGCTTTCAATTATGGAGCAGGGGCTGTCTTGATGCAGGAAGCACACCCTTTGGTTTTACTAGTAAACCATTGGGCCCCAAAACTCAGGGTTTATCTACTTATGAAAAGGAATATTTGGCCATACTAATTGGTATTGATCAGTGGAGGCATTACTTGTTGCAAGGGGAATTCATAATCTATACTGATCAGAGGGCCTCATTCATCTCACGGACCAAAGGCTGAATACTCCATGGCAGCAAAAAGTTTTAGCTAAGCTCGTAGGCTTGCAGTACAAAGTTGTTTACAAACAAGGGGCAATCGAGTGGCTGTTGGTATTTCTTAGCATCACAGATAAATCCACAAGCGCGCGGAGTACCATTGTAGCATTTTGCCCATAAGTAATCTCAGGTGTCGTATTTATATTTCTGCAAGGAAGGCGGCGGTTATAGAATAGGTAAGTTAATGATCAATTCTTGGTTGAATATTCAATTGCATAGACAGGGATAAGATAATATATGGATAATGAGGTAGTGTGACACACAAGTTACTCAAGCTCAAACTCAAGCAAAGGCATAGGCAAGGAGAAAGGAAGAAGAAAGCTACTCGGGACTTATGTACTCCTATCTAGATATACAACTCATACTATACACTCATACACATACACATGATTATCCTCAACTCTAGGCTCCCAAGCACTACCGGGAGAACCGCACATGACTGGCAGAGGAGCTGCCAACCATTTCGGCTACTTTATGGACCTCCTACAACCACTACCTGAACGGGGAGGGTTACATTAGACGAACAGGGCTGTCACCACCTGTCGTCTTCCTCATCAAACCATGGGATAGAACCGCATCCGGCAACAATGATTAACCCAGACACCATGTTTACGTTAATGAGTGATACTCTAATATCCCGCGTGGAGCCCCCACCCTCCGGTGGATAGACATCATACTAGAGTAAACATACAAATACCAAAACTGTTGCCGTGGCACTAGATTTACTCTTCTAATCATGCAAGATATAAGGTATGAATACAAACAAATCATAGCAAACATATCCAACACCGCAGAAGATAAATTATGCAAATATATAAATCTAGAAGATAACTCTATTAAAGATATCCGAGAATTACAAAGGAGAGAAAGAGCTAAACTCATACCGAACACTCCTAGGCAACCTCGGGAACACGAAGAGAGCTACTTCAGCCTAAACTCTACTAGCATATGGACTAAGCAAGAGAGAAACTTGAGAGAGAGCAACTTGAGGTGTGTCTTCTTTAGGAGCCCCTCCCCTCATATTTATAGATGTGTCCAGGGGCGCTTCAGCTGGCGAAATAGGTGAATTCACATGGAACCGACCTTGAGGAAGAAGGAGCTACCACGTGCAAGAGGTAAGTCGCTGGAGCTATGGCCCTGGTTCGGCCGAACTAGTGGTTCGGCCGACCTGGCTAGGCCACCTCTCCTCTTGTGCTTTGGCAGGGTGACTACCCAGTGGGCCCTTGGGTCTGTCTTCTGTGCACCGGTGTTGTCCTAAGTCAGTTGCATGTGTCTATGGGCCCTTTGATCCATCTGAGGCTGAACAGTGCGTTCTGATTTGTCGATAGTATTTGCTTTGGATTCAAGGGTGTGTTTTCCCTCCATTTTCTGCTCAAATTCCTGCATAGCACTAATTTCCAAGGGACATGTGGAAATGACATTATTCTAGATAAATATGCGTGTAGAAAATATTAGTTCTCCCAATTTTCTAATCAAGTTGACGGTCGAAATTGGTCTCTAACGAGGGTCAACAGTGGCTGATGCCCTATCTCGCAGAAGTCACTTATCTGAGCAAGCATTGGCTACATCTTGTTGTTCTCCTTCTTGGACTACTAATATCAATTTTTGGTTATGAAGCTGACAGCCAGGCTACTGAGCTGTTGACCAAGATGTCTATTGCTCCTGATTCTGTTACTCATTTCTCTCGAGAAGATGGTGTTCTTCGCTATAAGAATCAAATTTGGTTGGGTTCTAATAGGGTATTACAGCAGCAAATCCTTTCTGCCTTGCCAGTTCACAGGTTGGAGGGGGGGGGGGGGTTGTTGCAACCATTACATGTTCCTTCTTCAGCCAGGCAAGTAATCTCCCTTGATTTTTTTGAGGGCTTACCTAAATCTGGGGGGGCGTCTATTCATCACCTTCAGCGATTTGCGCCGGTTGTATCGCAGGTAATTTTCTTCCCGCCTTCTCCCGCCTCCTCCGGCTCCAGCGCCGCCTCCAGCACCTTCGTCGCTGCCCTCCACCGCTGCCGCCGCTAATCACCTCCAACCCGAGCTCCCCTGCCCGATCTCTGACCCACCGATTGTCAAGCTGCCGGCCCCGACCGACGGCGCCCCCCGCTGCAGCCGTTGCCGACCGCAACCCGGCCACCGCCACCGGTCTTCCCTTCCACTCCCTCCCCCCTCTTCTAAGGCCGCCGGTGACCACTTGCGCCCCGGCAACCCCACTCTCTCGAATTCCGGCCGCCGCGGCTCACTGGGGAAGATGAACAATGCCTCTGTGACGTCGCGAGTTCCACCCGTGCGTGCGATAAATAGATTTGGCGTAAATCTGGGGATAAAAACTGCATATTAGTGGTAGTTGACACTTTCACCAAATACAGTCACTTTATACCACTTTGACATGCATGTTCTTATCAAGGGGGAATGTTACAACACCGGTGACAGTGAACCATGAAGATGAGGCTAGAAGAGGCAACGTTGCAGCTTGCGGGCCTGAAAGGCAAACCGTCGGATGTTTGGGCTGACTTGGGCCAACACCGTGTAAGCATGCATGTGTGGCGTGTGAGGAGGGTTGGGGATAAATAGAACAAAGGAAGTAGAGATCATCGAGCAATTAGTAACAACATATTATCTCCTTAATCTTTCCTCGTCAAAAATTCTTGCTCTCCACTCCAATTCCAGCTCTTTTCTACCTTGATTCTATCTGAGTTGCTGACACGCACTTCCCCTCCACGCGGAGGACTATCATGCAACTTCGAGGCGACCGAGTGGTAGTCTAGCTGGAGCTCCATCTATATGCCCAATGGACACGGGATGGAGCTGCTCCTAGTGCTTGTTGGGGACGCCACCTTCGGATCCTGCCGAAGGGCCCACAAGACCGAAGGGCCCACAGGACCGAAAGGACGACAAGACCGAAGCTAACAACCAGTCACGAGGTCGAATCAGAGGCCAGAGCCTTCAATCACCCTTCGGGGTGTCATGTACCAAAGGGTCACCAAAGGTCCTCTATGGGCAAGAAGGCATCACTGAAGGTCGCACAAAGGAAGGATGAGCTGTAAAGATAGGATAATGAGGGAAATTACCAAATACCCCTGGAATATTCGGGAAATATAGCTGTTGAAGTGTATAAAGGTGTAATTAGAGAGTGAGTAGTTCAACAGTTTTCCTATAAATACCCGTGTAACTGTCATTGATGGGACATTTTGGATCCCGATTGAATTATATAGTCCCGAACCGAAGGTGTCAATCTTCTTGGTGCCCATTACTTAGACTGTTGTGGTGCTTCTTTCTCCCGAAGGTACCTCCACCAACAATGCTTACCGTGCAATTTGGATATGTTTGCTATGAATGATCTAGGAGTCGGCTTAGCAGGGAGTAAAGGAGCTGGTGGTACCTTGCAGCTGCCCTGTTTATTGGACATTAGCATGTGCTTGCACTGCTCTGACTGAAAGGAAAGAAAGCGGATGTGTAGCAAGCAAGCAGCTACGGCTTCTTGTTCATTGGGATTGACTGCGTGGGAGGGACTGCCGCAGCTGCTGGGACTGGGAGGGGCTGATGCAGGGAGGGGCCAACACAGGGACGAGGGGGCGTAGTCGCCGTGACCTCTACAGTAGTTGCTGCTGCACTTGAGTCACTGACGTGTGGGCCTAGATCCATATGTCAGTGACTCAACTGCGAAGAGAAGTACTGCAGTGGATCCATTTCCCCTCCGGAGGAGCGCGGTGCCCGCTCCACGCGGTGGGGCTAGCTTGAGACGGATGTGGCGCCCGCTCATGGCCACATATGGTGCTTATTGGAGCTGGTGCGGTGCTTAAATGCGGTGGTGAGGTTCGCTGGAGAAGGCCGCAGCAGGCGGCAGAGTGCATTTATCTTTTAACATGGTTTTTGACCTGTTTGTGTAGAAATTATTATTTTATTAGCTATAATGTGTTCTAGTAAATTATCATAGAATTGTATTGTCTTCTCACAAAATCACTTTCTCTAATAGCCTATAGCAAAGAGAAAATTCCCTATATACTATTAAAAATTTTATTCATCCCTTCAACCTCATCCAAATTTAGACAATTCGTTTAGCGCAAAGAGAAAATTCCCTATATACTATTAAAGATTTTATTCATCCCTTCAACCTCATCCAAATTTAGACAATTTGTTTAGTGCCATTGAAAATTTAACTCCGTCCTTTCTATGCCATGGCTGTTACAATACAGTCACGTGGTTGTTAAATGAAGATGAAAAGGACAATCTTACCCCTCCAGAAAAGAGAGAAAGTATTTGCTATCACTTCTATTAAACCTGCTAATGGTCCTCAATCAGTCAATCCATACTAAATTAACCCCACCTCCCCCGCCAAACCCACTCCACCGGTCCCATTTATTTTCACTTGAAAATTGGTCCAAACCAAACTGCATGTAGTATCTATTCTATATATACACTATAAATATACACTATAAAGATCAAAAATAATTGAAAACATGTTTTACCTAGAAAAATTCTCCCTATCACAGCGGACCCACCCAACAGGGCAGAAAAAAAGGAGGATGAAAAATGGCATGTGTAAAATTCACGATGCAAAATGTTTCTACCAGAAATCGTGTTATTTTTTTCACCCACGCACGGCCTTACCCGCCCGCCGGTACCCACCGTCAATCATGCCCTCTCTCGTTTCCTTCCTTTTCTACCGCACCCATACCCTCCCCTTCTGATGGCGCCGCCTCTCCCTTCCTCTCTTCCCTCGCTCCCTAGCTAGCGGCCGGATCTCGACCCATATCCCGATGCGCCGGTTGGACGGTCAAGATAAGCACAACTGAGGAGGTACATCCCGAGTTGTATTTTCGCACACGTATATGTGTCCGGCATCTCCTTTGCCGGCACCTCGATAGGCTGTTGTTGCGCGACGTGCCCCTCGCTACGAAGACACCGTCAGTTCCTCTGCACCCTATTTTGCCAACTCCTCGGAGGCTTGGCTTGAGCTTTACCATGTCCATGTATCGACAAAGACATCATCATCATTGAAGGTGATGCGCGGACTGCTGGTGCTCCATGGCTCCATCTATTTCTTGACCACCACCTGCCTCCTCCATCGATGAAGGCAAGATTGACGGAAAGGCTGAAGCTAGCTGAAGCAATGCCGGCCAGCAGCGGCCAGGGAGCCTCAACGCCCCAGCATGGCATGTCTCATCCACAAAGCATCGCCCACATTGTGTGGCATGGCGACGAGCTGGCGTCGCCGCCCCGCCTTGCGTGGCTCGCAATGATCCAGGTCAGCCAGACGTGGCCACTGTGCAAGCTCCGGACGCGGCCACCGTATAGGCTCCTCGGCGCAAGCTCTAGAGAGGCTACCAAACAGGCTAGCCATACATGGCCATCGTACGTGCATCCTACTCGACGCGAGGTCCGAACATGGCTGTCATGGAATTTGTGGTGTGAGCTCTTTGAGACTGCCACGATGCAGGCGAAATAAAAATCCATAGCAACGCACAGGCATTTATGCTTGTGGTCCCCCGCATTACATGGCTGCATAGCGTAAATGATATTAGAGTAAATTGCACCCCAGGTTCTTAAACTTGTACCGAGATTTCACCTAGGTCCCCAAACTCTCAAATCGTCCATCTGAGTCCCTAAACCGTGTTATGTGGTTCATTCCAGAACCCAAATGCACCACGCGAGCATTCGAAGCCGACGTGGCATGCCACATGGCACCACGGTGGTGAACATTTGCAAAAAAACCCCTTAAATTTCTCTCTCTCTCTCTCCCCCGTTTCTCTCTTTTCCTTTCTCTCTCACTCTCTCTCACTTTCTTTCTTCTCCCAGCTCGGACCAAGCCAATCTCCCTTCGCTTCCGGCCACACCCCCCTCTCTCGCCCCCCTTCCCTTCCTCGTGCCACACCGCCTGTTGCCAGCGGGTTCACCGCCGGCCACACCCCCTCTTCGTCGCCACCACCGTCCTGGAGGGGCACTTGGAGGAGCTGTGCCCGCAGCGGCGTACTCGGTGAGGAGGCCTGCGCGATGCCGCCGTCTGCAGGGGCACGTGGAGGAGTTGGGCCCTGTGGTGGCGTGCTCGATGAGGAGGCCTGCACGGCGTTGTCCTCGCTGCGGGTGAGGCAGCCTTGTCGGCGCATTGGCGGCCGCCATCGAGGCTACACGACGGTGACTGCAGGTGAGGCTCGGTGACGGCCCGGAAGGCGAGGCGGCCTGGCCGGCGCGGCGGCGAACCCGCGGGCAACGGGCGCTAGCAGATTCGCAGGCAAGGCTCACCAGCCCACGCGGCGGCGGGCCCGTGGGCAACGGGCGTCAGCCTACGCGATGGCGGTGGCTCTGCGGCCGCTGCTCCTCCTGCGCCTCTAGCGCCTCATCCTCCTCTTCCTCTCATTCCCACCTTTCTTCTTCCTCCGGCCGGGCCAACCGAAAAGCAGAGTTGAGCCGACCACCTTAGATCCGCCGCCCAAATCCGTCGCTCTCCCTCCACCACTTTCAAATCACCTCCTTGCCCACCTCCCTCACCCTCTGCGCGACGCCCCGAGCACCACCCCATGGCCGGCCATGGCCTGCAGGGCCGGGGGTTGACGATCCCCGACCTACCATTGTCGCTGCCGCCCGAGCTTTCCCCCTCACCGGTGACAGCTCACCCCGGATACTCTCCGGCCAACCTAGGTATACAAATCAAACCCTCTCGACCTCCTGATGCTGTAGCTCTTCTCGTTCTGCCGCGTTCGAGGAGTTGCCGCACTCGTTCATGGCGCCGCATGTTGGTATTTCTTAACTCTCACAGAATAATCCACAAGCGTACGGAGATACCGCTGTAGCATTCACCCGTGATTATTTAAGGGTAACATATTTTATTTCCACGAGGAATGGAGGTACTAGCCTTCTAAACGGTTCATCCAAGGACAATCCATAGATAGAGGTAGGCAGGATAGAGAGGATTCCTATGCTTTTAGAGTTTCTAACAAAGATAAGTTCAACCTTTACTTGCTTAGTTCGGGCACTGGTCTGACCTTGGTCTGCCAAGGACTTTTGGCTATTAGCTCTACTCCAAACCCAGACGTAGGGGACTTCACTAACCACGAAGCAGCTTCGTGGCAGACCAACAGGGCTGTCACCACCTGCGGTCTACCCCTACAATACCGTGGGGTTCACAGCATACAAAGGTAAACTAGAGCCTATATACCATGTCTACGCTGTCGTCTACTACTCTAGCGTTGATCAGAGTTATCCCATCTTTATCAGGGGCCCTCTGCTAGAGCATCCGCCACAAGAACGGATGATGATCCTGTAAGCAAATAAAGAGTAGAACCTACTTAACTAAAAGACTCACCACCATAGGAGATCACGGATACTTACTTAAGAAAGAAGCATCCGTCAAGGTACAAGCTAGAGAAGAGCGCCGACAGGCCGACGCCCCTCCAAACTACCCCTCACTCTCTCCCTATTTTCTAAGCACTAAGGAGGTAGGGCTTCTCCTTGGAGTGGAGCTTTGCTCTTCTTGTTGTGTGTTGAATGGGGGCTCTCCTCCTCCTTATATAACTCTCCAAGGGTGGATCCTTGTGTGAACTTTCAAGGTGGAACCATTCAGCACTAACGAAAGGAACGCGGTGGGAGACTCTAGGAGAAAGCTGGGCCTATTTGGGCCCAGTAGGGGTTCGGACCCCAAATGGTGGCCTTCGTAGTAAAGCCGCCCTTAGGAAGTCGGTGGGAGACTCCACATGAATGGGCTCAATAAGGGTTCGACCCATCCCTTGTTGACACCGTTTGGGTTCATCTTTGGTCGGTATACTTCTTGTGAGCTTCTTATGGGGATCACGGGGTGCTCGGCTAAAGTTAAGTTGGTTTAGCATGTCATGTGGTCCTTAGATCCATGTGCCTGCTTCTTATTTTGTGTTTTCTCTTGGACTTGGGCATATATTGCTTCAGGATGTGAGCCCTCCAATTCTCATGCTCGCGTAGAACGCTTTCAAATGTACCTTTTTCTTTGTTTGAGGATGGTTTTTCTCCGTATGCAGACGTGGCTTCCTGTAAATATGATTGTTTTGCAAATGTTTGCCACCGTAGCACAACATGGCATGCCACGTCGGCTTTGGATGCCCACGTGCCGCGTTTGGGATCTAGGACGAACTACTTAACACGGTTTGGGGATCCAGAAAGACGATTTCAGAGTTTAGAGATCTAGGCGAAATCTTGGTACAAATTTAGGGACCGGGGTGCAATTTACTATGATATTAACCCAAAACATGCAAATAACCCCTTCGTTTCTCATGTATTCCTACCGCAGCCAACATTCCCCAACCCTTGCTGCACTCCAGTCGAGTAGGATCCCTTCCCCCGACGACCCTCCCTCCACCGTGTCTCCCTCCGTGTCTAGTTTGCCGTCTGGGCAACGCAAAGGCGGACGCATTCGAGCCGACGCGGCGATTCCGCCCCGTCCCCATGGCGACCGCCCGCCGCGCGTCGCGTCTCCCCTTCTCCACCGCAACCCTACTTCTTGTGCTACTCCTCGCGGGCGGCGGCGCGGCGGACGACGCCTCCAGCGACGACGACGCGGGGGGCCCGCGGACGCCCGGCTGCTCCAACAAGTTCCAGCTGGTAACGGCCCGCTTCCCGCCCGTGCTTCCTCGATTTGCTCTCCCTTCCTGATTAATTGGGTCTCTGTTAGCACTGGTTGGTTATGGACTTATGCTTTTGCCAAAGGCTTGTAGGTCGTAGTTCGGTATATGTGAGATCTGGGTCGTCGTTTGATCGCGACATCGTGTAGAAGCGGATTTATGAATCTACCTGCGTAAGAACTGATCAGTGGTTGTTTTAGGATTTAGTCAGCTCAACTGAGAACTGAAATACTGAATTGTGCTATGGACGGTGCCCCCAAATAATGCACCATGCTTTGTAGACCGTACTGTAGGAATTCAATGGTGAAGTGAAATGGACCATGCTGGATAGTTGTTGCTTGGGCTAACAGCTTGATGGCTTGAAATGTTCATATATATGTCAATTGGCATGCCTTTTTCAGTTTTTAACTTGTTTCAGCCGTTTGTATTTCATAATGAGAAACTTAAAAAACTCAACCTGCGTCATAATGAGAAACTTGGTACATGCCATAGAAATATATTACATACAGATTTACCTAGTTCACTTTAGAAACAATCACTTAGATGCCCTTGCCCCACATCCGAATGACCTGAGCTTTGAAGATTGGTGGGCCAACGCAAGTGACAGGGTTTCTGGTCAAGTGAAAAAGGGGGTCCAGCATGACTAACGTTGTCTCAGCCTTCAAAGAAGAAGTACGGCAGTGTGCTTTGGCAGGGGCTTGAGGAGTGTCTCACCTTCTCGCCCTTGCCCCTCCTGCAATTTAGCTCGGTCTCATGTTTTCTTGTCCTGATTATCCAGTCTTTAGAAAGAGAGTCAACTTGTTTAAGGGTGTGTTACAGATCCTCTAACCCTGTAACGTTTTGTACTAGGGACTCTTTGCCCCTGTTTTTCTTCTTAATATATTGATGCTCAGCTCTCCTGCGCTTCGAGAAAAAAAACTTTAGAAACAATCAAAAGTTTACAATGCTCTCAAGTCTACCATTAGTCCATCAATCTCTTTTTTTGGCGATAATGATCCTGATCTTTTTTCTCTCTCAAATACCCAAAATACTCTATTCTCTTTCTGACACTCCAGCTTTTCTCCAGGTTAAGGTGAAGAATTGGGTGAATGGAACTGAAGGTGCAACTGTTGTTGGCCTCAGTGCAAGATTTGGAGCCCCCTTGCCTAGAGATATGCATGAAGCTCAAAAATCATTTGCTATCCTCGCAAATCCATTTGACTGTTGCTCCAACTTGACATCAAAGGTTTCACTTTGACACAAACAATAATAGGCTTGCAAACAAAGTTATTTTATTTTCAATGGACATGTTAGCAGCATAATCCTAGTAAAGAGAGCATGTATGCTATTATTATGCTCTAAGCTAAACCTTATAACTGCAGTTAACAAATTCTGTTGCTTTAGCAACACGTGGGCAATGTGCTTTCACTGCTAAAGCAAAGACTGCTCAGGCAGGTGGTGCAGTCGGTTTACTAGTTATCAATGACGATGAAGGTATAACACTGTCCAATAGTAAGATATTCCAAATATCAATGGGTTCTTTTCCAGAAAGTAACCCATCTTGTGTTTTTAGAGCTTTACAAGATGGTTTGCAGTGAGAATGACACTTCCATTAACGTGACAATACCTGTTGTCATGATACCACAGTCAGCAGGAAAGAAGTTGAAGGACTTCCTAGATCATGGAGCAAGTGGTAAGTTATTCATAAATTATCCTTCCTTCTCTTGTAAAGGGCATCATGATTCCTTTTTCCTTTTACATCATTGTGTTAGTGGTATTTTGTTATTTCGTATTTAGACAGATGATTTGTTTGTTGCCATAGGAAATTGTCTTTTGCGTTGGATATATGTTGTTAACTGTCTAGAAAATAAAATGTTTCTTGAACTCATTGTGTGCCCGGCAAACCTAAGATATCATTTAGTAATCATGTTATAAGGTAGTACTCTTGATGATACAGCAACTTAAAACCACATCATGCTCAACATTCACAGTATTGCATGAATTTTCTTCATCTTCTTTTACGTAAGATAGTTATTCTGTAGCTCTATACTGTTTTTGTTGGTATTGTCTTGAGTGTTTGTTTGTCTGCATCCCTGAACAACCCTTACGTCAATGTTATTCTAGGCGCAAGGTGGCAATGGGTTGGCACCTAGCACTTAGATGCTTATTAAGCTCGGAGTAGTGCTAGATGTCTAGGTGGCCGATTTTAAGAGCAAACAAATTAGTGACAGAAGAGCCCATCCCCCTTTACAAATTACAAGTTATACGCCTGATCCAAGCAGATTGATTTGAAATGTTGTATGATCAGACCATGTGTTGATTATAACCAACAACTAGTATTCACAACAATGTATGTTACTTGGCTCCATTTCAATGTTTTCTAGTCATCCGACTAATCGTGATTAGTCGGGCTTATCGCTCCCTTGCCACCGATAAGGGCCAGCGACTAGGTCTGAGCGACTAGAAACCTAGTCGTCCGGTTAATCGTCGACTAGCCATGATTAGTCGTCCGATTAGGCTTGAAAACGATCAGATTTGAGATGAGGGGCCTCCGCCAGTGGGTGGTGGGCTACTTGGCTGGCACTTAGGCCAATTAGCTTTTGGGTATATATCACATAGCTGCAGCTGTTGCTGAGCCAGCTCACCCCAAAACACCCACCAGAACACGCGCGGACGCGCTGCCATCCACCCGCATAAATATGCACCGCTGCCCACCAAAATTTGCGCCGCTGCCCGCCCAAAGACTTGTCCGCCGGCGCATCCAGCCACCCAGGAGCACGCCACCCCCGAGAAACGCCCAGGAGCTCCATGCCTCCCCGCTGCCAGGAGATACCCACTGCCCAGGAGCTCCTGCCAGTATTTGTGGTGTTGATGCTTGCTATATACTATGTACTGTATAGTAGACATATCATATCGGTCCTGGATGTACAGGACAACTAGGCTCGACTAATCAGCCTAATCAACGACTAATCTGGACTAATCACCTCATCCGTGCCATGGCGACTAGGTTCGATTAGATGACTGTAAAACATTGCTCCACTTGTGAACCTCTCCTGCACAATGGTTGCAGATGGGTCCCAGGCTGCCAAAGAAGCAGGCACTGGTGAGGTTCCTGCCCTGGCTAGGCTTCAGTGGGCCCCTTTTTAGAGCCAAGACAGTGGGGACGTCCTTCCCCCCCTGATCGTTTTTTTTACTGGTGTCTTCTAGGATAGCCATAAAATTACTCTTATCTTTACTCCTTTATGATAAAATAGTTTCTCATTGTTTTTTTGGTTGTATTCACGCACCCTATCAATTAATGAGTTTGCTGAATTGAATGTGTTTGTGGGTGTACGATGCTCTGGAGTGAATACTTTCAGTATCGAGTGTTTCAATTAGGACAGCTATTTGTGTTGGCTGTTAGTCCGGTGACTAGTCTAAGTCATATGTGACTTTTGAGTTAATTATGCTGTAATATTTTATTCATAGTAATATGGACAATTTTCTTTTTCTGCAGTGGAAGTTCAGTTATATTCACCAAACCGACCAGTTGTGGACCTTTCAGCGTGCTTCCTGTGGATAATGGCTGTAGGAACCATAGTCTGTGCTTCACTCTGGTCTGAACTTGTTGCATGCGAGCAGGTTGATGAGCGTTATAATCAGCTGACCCGAAAGGTTTGGACTTTTGTGCCTTGCCTATGCTGGCCTAAAGTGAATGGACTTTCATGTTGTTTTTATTTTTATGTGCATACTTGAACAAATCCATGCTGATTTGCTTCTGGTGCTCAACATTTATAATCTTAATATCATAGGAACATTAATACAATATTGGGTGAAGTAGCTGGAACCCAGTACTTGTATGAGTAGGTTGTATGCAAGGCACATTTCTGTGCTGCTAGCTGATGTATCTTGTCTAGGAAGAGAAATGAGTTAAACGAGACATGCAATCTACAACTTATGTGTCATGGTTAACTCTTCTATACAACAACAACAACAACAACATAGCCTTTTGTCCCAAGCAAGTTGGGGTAGGCTAGAGATGAAACCCATAAAAAAAACAAAGGTCACGGATCTTCAGGTACGTGGATGGCGAGTCTCCAAGTGCTCCTATCCAAAGCTACCTCTTTGGAGATATTCCACTCCTTAAGGTCTCTCTTCACCGACTCATCCCAAGTCAGTTTAGGTCTACCTCTATCTACCTCTCTTTACATTTTTGGCCTGCTTTAGAACCCCACTACGCACCGGCGCATCAGGGGATCTCCGTTGGATATGTCCAAACCATCTCAATCGATGTTGGGTAAGTTTCTCCTCAATTGGTGCCATCCCGACTCTATCCCGAATAACTTCGTTCCGGACTCTATCCCTTCGTGTGTGCCCGCAAAACCACCACAACATCCGCATCTCTACTACACTCAGTACACTCAGTTGTTGGACATGTCGTCTTTTTGTAGGCCAACATTCAACACCGTATAACATCGTCGGACGAATTGCTGTCCTATAGAACTTACCTTTTAACTTTTGTGGCACCCTTCTGTCACATAGGATGCCAGAAGCTTGACGCCACTTCAACCAGGCAGCTGGGATTCTATATCTAACATCTTCATCAATGTCGCTATCTTTTTGAAGCATCGATCCTAAATACCGAAAAGTATCCTTCTGGGCCACCACTTGCCCATCGAGATTAACGTCTCCATCCTCATGCCTAGTCGCGCTGAAATCGCACATCATATACTCGGTCTTGGTCCTACTGAGTCTGAACCCTTTCGACTCTAACGTGCGTCTCCACAGCTCTAACTTCCTATTAACCCCTTCTCTACTCTCGTCCACCAGCACCACATCATCAGCAAAGAGCATACACCAAGGGATATCATCTTGTATGTTCCTTGTGACCTCATCCATCACCAAGGCAAATAAATAAGGACTCAATGCTGACCCCTGATGTAGGATTATGTTAATAGGAAAGTCAGTGGTGTCACCATCACATGTCCGGACAAATGTCATCGCATCCTTATACATATCCTTGATGAGGGTAATGTACTTAGTCGGGACTTTGTGCTTCTCCAAGGCCCACCACATGACATTTCTCGGTATTTTATCATACGCCTTCTCAAGGTCAATAAAAACCATATGCAAGTCCTTCTTCTGCTCTCTATATCTCTCCATCAATTGTCGGATTAAGAAAATCGCCTCCATGGTCGACCTTCCAGGCATGAATCCAAACTGGTTTTGGGTCACACTTGTCACTCTTCTTAGACGGTGCTCGATAACCCTTTCCCAAAGCTTCATCGTATGGCTCATCAGCTTAATCCCACGGTAGTTAGTACAACACTGAATATCTCCTTTGTTCTTGAAGATTGGTACTAATATACTTCTCCATTCTTTAGGCATCCTGCTGCTGGACTGAAAAATAAGGTTAAAAAGCTTAGTTAACCATACTATCGCTTTGGCACCTAGGCATCTCCACACCTCAATGGGGATACCATCAGGGCCTATCGCTTTACCCCCCTTCATCCTCTTCAACGTCTCTCCGATCTCAGCCTCCTGAATTCTCCTCACAAAACGTCTATTGGTGTCATCAAAGGAGTCATCTAACTCAAGGGTAGGGCCCTCATTCTCCCCATTAAACAACTTATCAAAATACTCTCGCCATCTGTACTTGATCTCCTCATCCTTCACTAGAAGTCGATCTGTCCCATTCTTGATGCATTTGATTTGGTTGATATCTCTTGTCTTCCGCTCGCGGATCCTAGCCATCCTATAGATGTCCTTCTCCCTTTCCTTCGTGGCTAGCCGCTGATACAGGTCATCATACGCTTTACCTTTTGCTACGCTCACAGCTCGCTTTGCAACTCTCTTCGCTAAATTATAGCTCTCGATGTTGGCTGCACTCTTATCAAGGTGGAGGCGCTTGAAACACTCCTTCTTCTCCTTAATAGCCCGTTGCACCTCGTCATTCCACCACCAGGTGTCTTTCCCTTCTTGTTTGCCTCCCCTACTCACGCCAAACACCTCTGAGGCCACCTTCCGAACACATGTTGTCATCTTTAGCCACATGTCTTCTGCATCTTCTCCTTCCTCCCAGGGCCCCTCACCTAGCATTCTCTCCTTGAACATTTGCGCTGCTTCCCCTCTAAGCTTCCACCACTTCGTTCTCGCAATCTTGGCGCGTTTATCTCGATGGACACGTACCCGAAAACGAAAGTCCGCCACCACAAGCTTGTGTTGAGGGACAACACACGCCCCGGGTATTACCTTACAATCTAAGCAATCCCGTCTATCCTCCCTCCTAGCAAGAATAAAGTCGATCTGGCTCGAGTGTTGTCCACTATGAAAGGTCACAAGATGAGATTCTCTCTTTCTAAAAAGGGTATTCGCTATCAACAAGTTGTAGGCCAACGCGAAGTTCAAAATATCCTCCCCCTCTTGACTCTTGCGACCATACCCAAAGCCCCCGTGCACTCGCTCGAATCCTACATTAGTCGCACCCACATGGCCGTTGAGATCTCCTCCTATGAAGAGTTTCTCGCTGCTAGGAACGGTACTAGCCATGCTATCTAGGTCTTCCCAGAATTGCCTCTTGGTGCTCTCACTGAGACCTACCTGAGGGGCATAGGCACTGATCATATTCAGGGCTGAGTCTCCAACTACCATCCGGACCAGGATAATCCGGTCGCATCGCCTTCTAACCTCTACGACTCCATCCTTAAGGCTCCTATCGATCAAGATACCTACACCATTCCTACCCGGTGTTGCCCCCGTGTACCAAAGCTTGAAGCCAGTATCCTCAACCTCCTTCGCCTTTTGACCCTTCCATTTAGTCTCCTGAAAGTATAGAATATTTACACGCCTCCTAATTGCTGCATCAACTAGCTCCCACAACTTACCGGTTAGGGATCCTACGTTCCAGCTACCTATGCGAATCCTAGTTGGCTCGGCTAACTTACTTACCCTTCGCACCCGTCGAGGGAAGTGCGAAGACCCTTGCTTATTTTCCACTACACCCGGGCGCAGATGTAGCGCGCCACTCAGGCTGTGACGACCCGACCCTTCCTCACTTTTCATCGTACACAGGTCACGATACGACGCGCCCTTGGGGGGATGGCGACCCGGCCCTTGCCCATTTAACACCACACCCGGGTTCCGATGTAGTGCGTCGCTAAGAGGGTTACGCCCCAACGAGATTCTTATGGGTTTCATATCCATTAGTGGCTATTTTTTTACGCTGGTTCGCCAAACCTAACACAATCCTCCTCCTTTATCCGAGCTTGGGACCGGCTATGTTGAGAACCAACACAGGCATCATAATTTCGCAGAACAATGGCATCATAATTTCCTATGACCTTGTTATACTTTTGAGTTTTGATGTGAAGTGCTTCACAAATTCTATAGCAACTATATTTTTGTGAATCATCATTGTGTTCTTTTTTTATGAACCCCTGCATTTTTGCAGGTGAAAATACAAAACATCTTGTTGTCAACCATGTCTTTTCTGCCTATAAATTCTGCTTCTTATAGTTGTTGTCTTAAGTTTGTATATAGTATTGTAGCTAAGCAGTAGTTATATGCTCTCTGACAAATTTATCCTTCCAATATTAAACAGGACGGACCTAACACGGGAAGAAACTATAGAGAAGATAAAGAGATCTTTGAGATCAGTGCCAAGGGTGCTATTGTCTTTATTATAATAGCTTCAGTTTTCCTCCTCCTCCTGTTCTACTTCATGTCATCTTGGTTCGTTTGGGTCCTAACTGTATTATTCTGCATTGGTGGTATTGAGGTATTGCCTCCTTTCAGGCATAGAAGTAGCTCTACCTTTTGTTAGCGCATGTTGAAATGTATGTTTTTTCTTTTTTTGAAATAAAATAATTTTTTTTCTTTCATTGAGAAGCTTACCCAGAGCTTAATGATGAATTGTTTCTCGCAGGGTATGCATGTTTTCTTGGTCACACTTCTAGCTAGGTACCAAATAAACTAATTGTGATCGAGCAATTCAGTCAATGCTCTTCTCTAATTTTATATCTTTGTCATATATGCTTTCATCTTACAGGGTTTTCAAGGATTGTGGGCAAAAGACTGTACAACTTCCCTTTCTTGGGGAGGTCTTAACCATATCTGTTGGAATTGTACCATTTTGTGTGGTGTTTGCTATTATCTGGGCTGTGTATCGGCATGCTTCATTTGCTTGGATAGGCCAAGATATCCTTGTAAGATAAAGTTACTGCCAATGTTGTTCTAATTTTTACTCCCTCCCTCCCTTTTCTTTTTTGCTATGTTTTCCTCCCTGGCATTGCATGATAAGTTTCCATACTTCTCTTCAGTAGCATATGAAACTACTGCAATGTACCATCAAGCTAAAGTTCAGATCACATGATAGAAGAATGGTATAGAATAACCTATTTTTCTCAAATACCAGATTCGTAAGCTAATACAGTTCTTGAATGGCCAATTTGGTCAAACAGGAAAGGATTTGCATGTATAATTTACATTGTGCAATGAGGTGATTTCTTTTTTTACAAATGTTTGGTGTTCGAAGAACTTTGCCATAAATATATGCAAGAATGGGTCTGCATCTTTCTACAAAATTCTCTGACCTTAAAATGTCAAAGCTACCATGTGCAAAGACCTAAGCATGGTGTTGCAGTTCTAATGTGAATGAATATGGATCAATTACAGACTGCTGGTTGATCATTAAACTTATAGCATATGAAGATCATAGCTTTCTTGCATATATATTATATTGCCCACTGGACGACATCATGTACCTTTTGCAATGGAATACAACTCATGTTTTGAAATCAAATTTGGTATCACAACAGAAGGGAAAAAATGTAACAAGCTTCACAAGTCTGGTGCAATGGACCACCTTTGGTGGATTTTCGAATCCTCTATGACTAAGAAATCCCAATATCATCTTTAAATTAGAGATGGATGTGCAAAGCGAAATGTTTCAGTATCATCTTTTTTTTTCACGCTGTTTGAATCGGTATGAGGTGCCAAAGTTTCAAAGCTGGATATCATGCATATGCAAAAACTCAAGAGCTTGTTATTTAAACTATTGGATTGTATGTCTAAAGAGGAGAAACTCGTTTGTGTTTAAGTTCGTGGTTGGACTATTTTAATATTTTTTACCTTGTATGTTAAATTTATTGCTATTTACCATTTTAATTCTTGGATCTTTAGTTCTTTGACCTCTGCATAGACAACTATATATTATTGACCATATTTTCTGTTTATTTCTCCCAGGGTATATGTTTGATGATAACTGTACTTCAGATGGCACGCTTACCAAATATCAGGGTATTGGCATGTCTACTAGCAGCAGTTTGCTGATTGTTATCAAGTAATAATTTTACTGATCTTATCTCCATCAGAAATATATAACACTATATTTTGGCAGGTTGCATCAGCACTTCTTAGTGCTGCATTTGTGTATGACATATTTTGGGTTTTCATTTCACCTCTTATATTCCATGAAAGCGTCATGATTGCAGTAAGTGTATTGTTGAGTTCTTTTAATAATCAATCTTTTTCTAGTTAATTGATAAAGAATTCTTGCAGCCAGATGGGGAAGGCTTATTCTTTTTAATCACTGCTCAAAACAGATGTTTCCCTACAATGCCTGTATTCGTACATTTTGAAGTTTTACTATCAATGACAAGAAAGTCATCTTTGCGACCACTTTACTTTGTAATATATCATTTGAACTAACATATAATAAGAAAATGTGATTGTCACATGTTTCATGACATGGTTATGACCTAAGCTCAAAATGTAGTCTGTCAACGATTCGGTAGATGGTAGTCGATCTAATACAGTGCAGTGCACAATGACACACTTTGAGGGGTTGACCGATGCTTAGACAGGTTTGGGTCTCCTGCAGTGAGGGTGAGAATGAGGTTACAACAGTGGGTGTCCTAGATCAGGGAATCAGGGGAGTTCTAAGCTCTCTGGGTTGAATGTCAAATGGAGATTGTCTTCAAGGCCCCCTTGCACGCTGCGCCTTAATACTTATTTGTAGTTGCAGAACAGAATGGACTGCTGCACCCTGTTTTAAGATCAATTCCTAAGTTGTTGACAGAAATTATTTTGCGGTGAAGATAGTAATTGCTTGCTGCCTTCAGTTCAGAACATGTACTATTACGAGATACTAAGAGCTAACTTTGGAGCTAGAATATGCACTTGATACAAGAAAAATATATTTTCTGATTATCTGTATAAACTTGTAGGATTTTTTGTGTCAAGCGTGCATGCTTTCAGCTGCAGTTGTTAAATGTGTGGAAAACACAACTTTGTGGTTTATCGCATATCCATTCATTGAATTATAAACCTAATAATACCTGTATTACTGAACCAGCCATATTTGCTATTCCTTGTGCCTCTTGTGTTTTCTGATTATTCTTGTTTTATTTATGGTTTCTTTTAAAATTACTCAGGTTGCTCGTGGTGATAACACAGGGGAATCAATTCCGATGCTCCTAAGGATACCTCGCTTCTTTGATCCATGGGGTGGCTACGATATGATAGGCTTTGGTGATATTATTTTCCCTGGATTGCTTGTCGCATTCAGTTATAGGTATGTGATGTTGCGATATACTTTATTGTCTTTCTTTTTTTTTCTCGAAAGCGCAGGAGAGTTGTGCATCAATATATTAAGAAGTAAGAAGGGGAAGATCCCCGAGTGGTACAGATAGGGCCCTGTACCCAGCCTAAAACTTCAACTCTGTAGCTATTACAAAACCCATACAAGGTTGGGACCTGACCAGCATGAATAAGAACTAGAACTTTATTGTCTTTCTTGTGATCCACTAGTTCCACTAAGGACTATACATAGTCTAATCAAGCCACAACCAGACTTTGATTATGAAGCAACATACCAGGCTTCCTTTCTTGCTAAATGTAGTGGTGATCAGTTGTTGAGCAAAACATTGTCAGCCAATCAAATTAAATTTGCCTGTTAAACTATCCCCCATTCACGGTTAATGGTTGACTAAGTGTAATCAATTTATTCATAATTGAATCAATTTGATCACTAGGTAAATGCCTACAAATTCTCATAGTAAACTCAACTGTTTTTCAATGTAGCAAAAGGAGCACAATGCATGTAAACTTGGCTTTCTTCTTCTCTCCCTCAGTGAAGTTCGATAATATCACTGAGATACTTCTTCTAGAGTTTGTGTTCTAAGAATGACCAAGTTTGGTAATGAAATTCTCACTGACCTAGTTCTAGTTAGGTGTGTTCTAAGAATGTTATGGGCAATGATTTGTAGAATTCTGTAAAGAGAGTATGCTCTAAATCGATAATTATTCAAATATTCTATAAATTTGAAACTGCATTGGGCTCGATTTAGATGTTGTTCCTGCTATTGTTCTGCATTTTTTTTATTTTATTTCCCTATATAGATTTTTCTCCCAGTTTTAGCATAGACAATGTGGGGAATACTACTATAATAGGCTAGACCTTGGCACATGTAGTGTGGGGTCAGTGGGTGTTTGACTTCTCTAAGTCCTGAGGTTTGGTTAGTAATTAGTCACCAAATTTGTAATGCCTACATATATTATTTTGCAGTCCTAGTTATTCCCAACATCTATAACTCATATTACTTCAATATATCCTGAACAGATTTGACAGGGCAAGCAAAAAGGGTATCTTAAATGGATATTTTCTCTGGCTGACTGTCGGATATGCTGTTGGTATGTGCTTGATTATTTTTCTCATTTTTTGTATTTTGAGGTAATTATTAGCTGAATGTTCTGTGTTTACTGTGGTGTTGCTTATTATTTGTATGAAAATGCATTAGTCAGGTCCTAACAAAAGAATGGATTTCAATTAATGTCCACAAGTTTCAAAAGGAACATTTTAGGACTAGTCAAGGCAATTTTTTGTAGCCTTTTCACAGTAATTGGTATTGAAATAAACCATCCCCTCCAGCTCTAATGGAGTACCATCTAGATTCAGTTACAGCAATATTAGCCCTATCCCAATTGTAACCCGTCGCGAGTCTTCAATAATCTTTTGGAGAACATAAGATCCAAAACTAGGTGGTGAGTCACTGTCATTAGATGTGCCCTTTGGTTCAGGACAATCTCTCTGCTTTTTTCCTAGCAGCATAAAAAATGGCATTCGTTGCTGCAATGGGATCTGAAGTGTGTTATTGTATAAACTAGAGAAATTATTTTGTTGCAAACACGCGAAGAAGTGAGATATCAGTATCATTTATGACAAATTGCTTCCCCATGCAGGCCTTTTCCTTACCTATCTTGCGCTTTTCCTGATGGACGGGAATGGCCAACCTGCATTGCTGTACCTGGTTCCATGTACATTAGGTAAGTACGGACACTGTTCCCTGGATTTTGTCATCATCATGGTCCCGTTCACTCTCCGGACTGCAGTTATTGTGATTGATGCTTTATTGTTCCATGTACCAGGGCTTATTGTTATCCTTGGTTGGGTAAGAGGTGACCTGCATGACTTGTGGAATTATGGAAAAGGTCGAACTGAAAACGTGGTGGATGAACCTTGAGAAGTGAAATTCTGACTAATAATACTGGAGTGCTGGTGACATCCATTATTCAATCGACGGATCTTCTGGGGCAGTATCAGAGACGTATTACCTCGGTTGAAAAGTTCTTACGTGTCTTTTCTTCTTTGTAGTATATAGTTTCAGAATGTATTATTCAGGGGCTAGGTACGCCGGAACTGCCGGTGCTGTCATATTAATTCGAAAAAAAAGGTTTGATATATCTTTGCCTCACACCACTGTTTACAATCCAGGTGCTCCGCTTCTAATGACCAAGTATCTTAACGAAAATCGAAGTCACTTTGTTACCATACATCTATATATATACTTTGTGCTGGTGACCTTAATATTTGAAACTATATGTAAGAGTAAATTGCACCTATCTTGCAACAACTTGGCTGATGGGTGTATATTGATTTAACAATCACGTCAACTTGTTAAATTGGTACATCTATAGTCCAAATATTACATTGGCGATGTATTTGGATATCCCGGATCGCAATGGTGGGTATATTCGTGCCGGAACAAATAATTGAGCATTATTTGATAGATGATATTTATTTCAATAAATTTGGCCAAGATAAGAACCTTTATTTGAGCAGTTTTTTACTTTAATTTAAAAAATACTTTTGATTAAGAATGTTACCATCCCTAATTTCAGGTTTTGTGTTTTACAATTTGTAGTTTAATAAGAAAAAGAAATCAGATAATTCATTAAGGGTATCTTTGTACCCAGTGATCAATTATGTGAAGAATGTTCCGTCGGAGTGATGATTACTTAGGAAAAGTGTGCATTCCTAAAGTATCATGAAAGTGTGGTTATAGTTTAGTTGGTGCAAATGAATCCCTTGGCTAATTAAATTGATGCACTAATCATACTCACCTTAGCATAACAATGGTTTAGTGCCATCTTATATAGGATTAGGCTATATAATCATCCAACTAATCACTACTGCTTAGCCACGTCATATATTGAGCTTAACCAATCGCTGCAGCAGTTCGGTGCACATCGACTTCATTAATTTTCCTAGTAAGAACTTCTCTTCTTTTTCCATTTGCTGCCCATATCCTAACCCTTACTAGCTTGGTGGCAGCAATAGTGGCGGAGCTGGTGAAAGTCCTAGCTTGGTGGCGGCCACAGTGGCGGAGCTAGTGAAAATCCACGCCTAGGGGCACTATATAAGCGTCTAAAATCCATATCGGGCCCACATACCAATAATTCACATAGTCAAGGAATAAAATACATGATTTAAAGTATATCTCTTTTCCTAATCTATTGGTACAACAAAACTTCAAGTTTATAAAAAAAATAAAACATAAAGTGGATGAAAAACCCATAAAGAATCTTTGCGTCTCGGTTTGACCTTTTTGATACTAAGATCACCAATGTCACGATAATTTGAAAAATATGGGATCATTTCTCACATTAGTAATGAATGCTTCAATTGGTTCTCTAAGGGTTAAAAGACATAATGAAAGAAACCAGCAGCATAACCCTTAGCCAGTTTTATTATTCTTTCTTAGTTATAGTTAGCAAAAGAATTTTTTTAGATATAGATAACCAATGCATGTCAATAGTTGAGTAAATCTGTCAAATTTATGGGGAATAAAAAAGTGCTCCTCCATTCTAAATTATTAGTCGTTTTAATTTTTCTAGGTGCATAATTTTTGCTATAGATTCCAAAATATTTTGTAATATATGTCTAGTGTCCGTCAACACTATATAATTTTTCTAGATATATGTTGTTTTAAAAAAGTACATCTAGATATATATTATATCTAGGTGCATAGCAAAATCTATATATTTAGAAAAACTAAAATGACTAATAATTTGGGATGGAGGGAGTACGTGTTTCGGTCCTCTTCATTGTGTAACTATAGATGTCTACAAATTTCAGCATAAATAACTCATGAATCGCAGGATTCATGGGGAAATCACAAGGGAGGAATGCAGGAGCACTGATCCACAAGTTGGAGAAGAGGAGAGGATGGGGCTGGGCAATTTTTGTCGAGAGCCTTGGAAATTTCAACCTGAATATAATGCTGAAGGCCACCTAGGGGCGTGGGGTGTGTGAGCGTGGGGTGTGTTGACGGACACTAGGATGTGGCAATGGGCCATCGCTGGTACTAGTCGCCTGGGCCGCATCTAGAGCCAGTCCACGAAGGGCTATAAGAAGGATTTTGGCCCAGGTCGTGGCCCTAGTGGCCTAGGGGTATCCTCCCTGGCGGCTATGATGGCGTCCGAAGGAAAGATGGCAGTCATCTAGGTTGTGCTGTCCACGTGTTGTCATACATCTCTTTCAGGCATGGTGTAACACGGTACAAACATCTTAGATAGTGTGAAATATGAGACGACGCTCACTTTCAATCCTATACGATTTTGTCGTGAAGCTTAAATTTTACAGAAAACCAATTTAGAGAATTTCCTAAAGATTCTCAATGGCTTTATATTTTTGACCCAACATATGAATATATGACATTGTGAAGTGATGATTAGTCAGATGATTACATCATCTAACTTATTGTAAGATGGCATGAAATTCAATGTGGGATGATTAGATTTACTCATCCAATCATGCAAGATATAAGATATGAATACAAACTAATCATAGAACATACATCAGACACCGCAGAATATGAACCATGCGAGTATATAAATCTAGAAGATAACTCTATTAAGAATATCCGAGAACTACAAAGGAAGGTAAGAGCTAAAGCCATACCGAACACTCCTAGGAACCTCGGGAACCCGAAGAAGAGCTACTTCAGACTAAACTACACTAGCCTATGGACTAAGCAAGAGAGGAATGAGAGAATGAGCAACTTGAGGTGTGTCTTCATTTGGAGCCCGTGCCCTCATATTTACAG
The DNA here is from genome assembly GCA_032594955.1 of Panicum miliaceum. Taxonomy (NCBI): domain Eukaryota; kingdom Viridiplantae; phylum Streptophyta; class Magnoliopsida; order Poales; family Poaceae; genus Panicum; species Panicum miliaceum. The sequence goes on from CM064068.1 coordinate 18,443,100, forward strand.
TCTTGGTAAGGTGGTTCTGAATTGGTAAAATAGGTGCAAGCATGCAGAACCGCCTTTGGGATGAGCTAAGCTGCCACGTGGAAGCAGCAAGTGAGGCGGCGCAGGGCTTGTTCAGCCGAACCACCCTAACCGCCTCTGGCCACCGCCTTTGGCACGGTGGCTTCTAAGTGGGCCCTCAAGTCGGCTGTCCGTGCACCGCGCTGTCCCAAGTCGGTTTGCATGTGTTTGTAGGCCCTTTGATCCATGTGAGGCTGAGGTAGCGTGAGCTAATTCGTCGGTGTTTTGCTCATTTCCACCAAGGGTGTATTTCTCCTTTGTTTCTGTCCAAATCCCTACATAGCACTATTTCGTAGGGGGCATGTAGAAATGATATTATTCTAAATAGATATGCGTGCAAGAAATGCTATCTCTTATAATTTTCTGATCAAATTGATGGATGAATTTGGTATTTAACGGGTGCCAACAGACCACTGATGAAGCTGAGCATGGGCGAAGTGAGGTCGAGCTCATGGAACCGACGGAGGAAGCCGCGGTCGGAGACAAGGGTGGCATGGACGAGGCCCGCCGAGTCATCCACCGAGATGTGGAGAACCGCATTGCCAGCTCCTCAACGTGCTCGTCCACCAGCGTGTGCTATCCTAGTGAGGCCCCACTGGGATTCAGGGGTCTGCGAGGAACGGGACCGGGGGACAATTTTTCCCTCATAAGGAGTTCGGGTTCGGGGCAGGGATTGCGAATCAGGGATCGAGGAGAGACGGAGTGCTCCCCCCACACCCCACCCCACCCCATTGCCAACCTGACTTCCGATCCGGCATAGCTAGGTACATTATTGTGCTAATATTTGAATCATATATACACCAATACAACAAGATGTTGCACCAAATTGAACCGTTTACAGGTTGTTGGACCAATCTGCACCTACCCACCGAATGGTTGTATCGTGGGTGTAATTTACTATATGTAGTATATCGAGCATAACGTTAAGGCTACACTAAAGAGTACCTCATATTTTTATGTATTGAGGAAAGTGTCATCAGTACAAAAGCTATATAAAATGATAGCTTGAGACAAAATGACCTCTACTTCGACTTTTGGCCGTCTTCTTTCTTTGATTATTTGCCTTACATGGATCAGTTTGAAGAATGTACATAACCTAGGGAAAGGAACTTGCAAACACCTTCGATGGTCACCACGCAAGGCTTTAAAGATTGCAATAATCACTCACTGCTAACAATAAGATTTAGAAGCCACTAGGAGATCACCCCAAGGAACACAAGCTTGCAATCCATCACCACCAGAATAGACACTATAGAAATCGGACCTTACGTAGTACAAAATAACAAAAGAAAACGTCATCACATCAAAACTAGCAAATTACTTCCCTTGATTAACCAAAAAAATTACCAAGATTTGAGGTGAATCTATAAATATAACAGAACCTACCATCACTTTCCCTTCTTTGGCATGGGATCGGACGCCATCGAGGTACATAGAGACCAGAGAGACCTTATTCCAAAATTTTCAATACTCCATCATGCTTGGGCCTCCATCATCCTTCTTCTTGTATTTGATCCTCTCAACATTCAGTTTTTGACAATGACGCCCATCCTTGAGAGTGACCATGTACCCCATCATGTTGACCTTCTTCAAGCACTTCATCATTTTCTTGGCTTGCATGATAATCTTGGGGTCCATCTCTTCCTTTTCATCATACTAGTAGAATGCATGTGCGGCATGCAAGTGTTTTAAAAAGTTATTAAACACGTCTTTTATAACTACAACCTCTATCATGTTCACCTTGAATCCATATGTATTTGCAAGAGCATCCTCCAACTTTACACACAGGATGCTGGGACAGATGAAGGAATTAGAGCTACGAGTGAAGGATAAATGCTATAAAAAGAAGCAATAGGCAAGAATCAATATTGGTGTAAGTCTTATATAGCCTCATCCAACATCATTGGGTTTCAGTAGAAAAACTCAATGGCAGTCATAATTTTTCTACATGGACAGGCACAAAAATAGAAAGTGATATACATGATTCCATTATATGGGTGGTATTTTAGTATTTCTTTACCTCACAATGTCTCCAATAGTCTAATAATTACAAAAACAATTAAAAAGTATCAGACATCAGCTGAAACCATACACGGGACCTAGCAAGCATGTTCAACCTGAACCATATAAGCATCCATTAATCACTTGCCCTAGCACGTTGGCGAGCTGCAGCAGCCCTGCATAGATTAGTGATGAGAGCAATAATTTATTATAATATATATATATCTATACATGATAGTATAGTCATGTGGAAAAATTATAGAAACAACCTATATTTATCTAGCTACTGCACAATAAACTAACCTGTCTTCTCATGCATCCAACACATCCTTATAAACAATATTTTTAGTTCTCTTCCTAGTTGGATCTAGATCCTTATTAGGCCTCGCCAACACCCATGTAGTATTTCGAGACACACCTCTAGATAGTGCAACATATAGCTGTCCATGTGAGAACACTGGTTCAGGGAGATATATGCCAACATTCGGTATAGTTTGCCCTTGAGCTTTGTTAATAGTCATAGCAAAACTCAACCTGATTGTAAATTGCTTCCTTTTAAATCTAAAAGGGAGCATAATATCCTCTGAAGGAGACATAGGTATCCTTGGGAAAAAGACCCTATTACCAGCATGCTGGCCATTCACAATTTCAACATCAATTGTGTTGTCTTCGAACCCCCTCACAACCAACCGAGTACCATTACAAAGTCCATTGTGAGGATCAAGGTTCCGAAGGAGTATAACAGGACAATTCTTCTTAACCTTCAGCTCATGAGGAGGTAACCCATTTGGTGTAATTGAGTTAAGAAAATCAAGAGGATAGTTGTTGTACGAGTCATCATCAACCGAATCATGGCTATAATACACTTTTTCCGTACCTAGGAACATGTCAATCATCTTTGCATTCAGCCCATCAACATGCTCATTCCTTGTGGAAAGAATTGCGCGCTCTCGCATACAGTTTATAGAGGTACAATTCTTTATGAGATCCGGAAATACACACCCGATGAGCTTGTCAAGTGACTCATCAGAGCTATACTCAATGATAATATCATCAGGAAGCTGTACATAATCATTTGTGTATGTTTCTTTGGTCCCATTGCCAATCCTTAGCAAGAAATCTGAGTACCAATTATCACTCGGTGCTCTCATGTTTTGTGTAAGTCGTATCTTTCATACCTTACCCCATATATACAAGCACTGTAGCATCGCATCGGTGATCTGAGCTCTCGTTCCACGTGGCACAACGGGAAGAACCTGTCTAAAATCACCTCCAAACATCATAACTTTACCATCAAATGGCTCTAGACACCCCATTATATCCTGCAATGATCTATCAGGTGTCTCAACTGCTTGTCTTCGTGTCATGGCAACTTCATCCCATATTATCAAAGATGATGTACGCAACAACGCAGCCGTCCCACTCTGCTTCGTAAAGTTGCAAATCGAATTATCACCAAGTTTTGTGGGGATCTTGAACCTAGAATGTGCAGTACGACCACCAGGCATGACCAAAGCTGCAATACCAGATGCCGCGGTTGCAATTGCAATTAGATCCATTGAGCGCACCTTAGCAAGCAATGCTTTATATAGATATGTCTTACCGGTGCCTCCGGGACCATCAACAAAGAATACCTGGCCTCTTTTACTAATCACATGATCAAATATTTCATCAAAACCAGCCCTTTGTTCCGCATTCAATGTGTCTATTATTTTCAGGTCCTCCTCTTGAAAACCAATTTTTTTCTCCTCGGTCAGCTCTCTATAGTAGTCTCTTGATGTTTCATCTACTATTTGCAAAAACCATAACAAACAATCATTAAATAAAACACTGTCAAACAAAGATCAAACATGATATAATTATCTGTGAAAATAATTTTGAACTCTAACGGCCCTCTCATGTTCCTTGACTACCCTTTTTGTGGTATTGTAACTAACCTACAATACAAATATACAAATCAATAGCATGTTTATTGGTTATATGAGGAGGATCAGTCTGTTTCACTACCAGCAATATGGTTTTCCCAATTGTTAAAAAAACATTAGTACTTTGCCTCAACAATGAAGTTGTAACCATGAACTCATCAGAAAGGCTCCATCCGTGTATATAAATCAAAAGGTATATAATTATAGACATTGCCAAACACCTCACCTGACTCATCCAGCTCAAGAAGACCGTAGTTTTTTATATCTTTGCCCATCGAACTAACAATATCTGCTATGTCCCTGAGGACGAACTGGACGACCGAAGCGGAACTCCCATGGGTACGACGATAGTCTTCCGCCATAGATTCAAAGTGCTTGTCCCAAAGTCCACGAATATTAGTATAGTCACAAAATACAATAATTGTGGCAAACAACCTTCTGAGAGCACATGACATCTTAAATGATGTAGCTTCAGTCAGTGCATCATCTAGTGACTTATCAGTCTCCACAAGGCCCATCACCTCACAAGATTCTCTAAAGGTCGGATACAATACACCATGCAAAGTTCGAAGGGCATCATATGAATTTGCTCCTCTCACATGATTTAGGAGCACACGGAGGTAGTACCACTCACCTTCAGCAGGGTGTACATAGACCAGCCTTCCAATCTGAAACCGTTGTACCCTAGGTTTCCAAAATTTTCCAGACTTATTCCAAGTGAAGTGCTCCGGAAACTCCCTGTATAGATACTTAGGTACATTAGAATTTTTTCTGTTCATTCTGAAGTACTCTGTAAGCATGGACCTTTGTGATTGCGCCCGCTATGCAACATCTTCTAGATTATCTCTCTTTGAATGGTACCATGTGCATATCAGGAAGATGCACCTGCATCTGCAGAACCGGGGGTGACATAGAGTACATTGGAAAATGATATAACCTGTAGATTGCCTCTATAGCAGTAATACATCTTGCCTTCCTATATTGCTTGATCTCATTAATTTCTATGTCACCATTTTCATCACAGTCTCCCACTACAAAAGAAGCGCAATCATGACCTTTGTATATGTACTTGTATATGTACTTAATAGACTTGACACTGCAAACCTCGACATTTATATAACAATTGTATCGCATCAGTAGTGTGGGGTTGTACGGAACAACCCATCTGTTGTCCAACCACCTTTTCCTGGTATAAACCTTTTGTCCATCTTGACTCCTCCTATATATAGGATATGCATCCTTTCCTTGTTGGGTGGAGTCGCAAAACTGACGAGGATAATTGAAACAACATTTTCCATCTATCATGCATGGACATTTTGCATTAAGAGTTCCACATGGACCATGCATCATGTGTTTGCAGACAAGTTGATGGAGCACAGGATATTTGTTTTCATCGGGAAGCTCTGCTGATATATACTTATCAAAATCATCAGGACCGCTAAGCTTAGCATCCTTGTCCATGATAAGGAGAAAGTGCTCATGTAGTAGACCTCTCTTCTGAAACTCAGTTACATGGGTCCAAGCAGCAACCTTACCAATGTGACCCTTCGTGATCAAGAAATCTTGTAGGTCTAGTAGCTTGGCATGATACACCCTTGCCACAATATCTGGTCTATCCTGTGGTGTCTGTCCCGGCAACAATTATTCCATTATCTCCGGCCAATAAGGGTTGCAAGTCATGGTCACAAAATAATCTGGCTGCCCATACCGTGCAACTAAATTCATTGCATCCATAAATCTACACTGGACATCACGATCGCTTCTAGGAAAGTCTTTAGATAGCACAATCCTTTTTCCAGCCTTTAATCCACTGACCTCTCCTGCAGCAAGGGTGTCGAGTATGCCCTGGTTCAAAAGGTATATAAAAAAATTAAAGGTAAAAATTAGTTACAATAATAATTAGGAACCATATATATCTATTGTTGAATAACAATGACATTGTTTGTTCAAACCTGGTAGAGATCCGCATGAATAATCTTCTGGTGTTCTGGCTTTGAGTACCAATCTAAGCGCATAGACTCAATTTTGATGTACACATCAACTATCCATTGTTGGAAAAGTCGCCCACCATAGAAAAATATAACAAAAACACCATTACATATCTGCATAATGTAACAATAATATTCCCGTGCGCTCACATGGAGTCGTGACTCACCTGTACATGAATCACATTGCACATAATAGTTAGATCATTAGGTATCTATCCATTCATAAAGAACAATTACACTACTTTACAGGAACACATAAAGGCTAAAAAAATACACACCTCGTTCACTGCCATCATCATTATCTCCATCACCACCACCGTTCTCTCCATCAACATCTAGAAAGATACCAGGATCTGTCGTGTGCATATAATTTAGTATATGTTCAGGAGGATGTGCATATCTACATATATTTTAAAAAATGCAAAGCCAAATTTTTACAAACCTTGTCCACCACGACCATTAACACTAACAAGTCCATCATTCTTAGCCCCACGTGTAGTTTGAGTACTACGTCTTGAAGATCTACCTTTGCCTCTAGGTAACTCACCATCAGGTTCTACAAATAACAAAGGAAACACATGAATATTGTGATCAAAACTCTATCTAACTTAGACACCCAGCGGGGTGCATTTACCTGGTTTTCTACGCTTAGTATACTTTCTCTTTTTTCTTGGGAAACACACTATACGTGGATCTTCCAGCAGTATCTTCTTATCCTCCCAACCGGTTTCACCACGAGGATAAAATAGAGGATAAGCCAATGGGTCATAGCAGCCATGATATGCTCTTATAAAGTGTGCGCTCCCGAGTTTCCATAAATTATTATACTACGAGTAAATCTACGATGTTCATCATTTCCATCCAACCAAATGGCAGCTACTTGTTCCATTGCCGATGCATTGAATCTCCTCTGATCCACTAAAATACTCGTATTCAGTTCAATCCTATACTCGTCAAAATTCTGCACTTCTCCCAATCTCTTAAATGTATGAACATAAGGATTATCCTGTTGTATTTCCAAGATCTTTTTAATCATTCCAGCATCAAGATGAGGAGACCTTCTTGTTCTATGTGCAATTGTTTCATGTGTATCATAAAAATACAACTGCATATGTCGGGGACCCTTCCCACCAGGCGCTAACTGATCCAACTTGTGGTAGATCTGACTGTGAACCTTGAAAGTATAAACACCAGTACCTGCAATAATATTGATAGATTGAGCAATGATTCTTGCTAAAGAGTTAGAAACAAGTGTGGGTTGCAAACACTACCTGCAGCTGTGGCTAGACGACGATCAACAGTGGCCCCAAAGCTCGTGAAAGGGAAGTATGAGTTAAAATAACAAATGTTCTTTCTGAAATACAATGCATCCTTATCCGACTGACTTGTGAACAAGCGTCGAAGCTCATCAAGGACATCTGGAATATATATATTCACCTTGCCCTTTCGGCAACCAAAACCAGGATCTTCACCCGGAAATTTTATAGCACCACAATACTCACAGTTTGGCACTTTTCGTAAAATATGGTGTGCAGTTGGCATGTCTTTATATACTCCACCATAAGGATCATGATCTGGCACAACCACGTTAGGATCTCGGCACGTCTCATATTGAACATCTACCACAACAAAATTTGGTAAAGAAAATTAGGATAAATAAATTATAATTAATTGTAAGATATGGCTAAGGGTGAAAAATGAAGTATATATTTCAATGAATCTACCTCTCTCGTTATTAAACGCCCTTGCTTCGTCATCTTCATAAGTGTCTAGTACACCTTCTTCAGCTTCCAAGCAATCCAAATCCTCCTCTAATAACAAAACTTAATATAAATTTTGGCTGAACATGTTCAAATACACAATAATTGTCAATTCAAAACTTATAGTATAGATTTATCATCCATTGCAAGTGTTGGGTCTTCTGGTTCCCAAATACCGGAGTCAAACTGTTCGTTATCATTTGGACCATTATTTAATCCTATTTAAGATTAGATGAATGTGTCAGTATGAATGGTACAGAAGAATAAAGATTGATTTTCTTTGGACATGACAGTGTGAGCATAAACTGAAAATGTTCAAAGGGGAAACCATACCTTTGGTAGCCCCTCTTGTTCTTGGAACAGACATCATCTTTGTCACTCCAGATTGTGCGGTTCCAAACTCTTCTGGCTGTGATGCAACAGCTGCAAAAAAGGGACAAATATATCAACAAAGGCTCCACATCATAATCAATGTGTATTGTTAATACCTTGTTCATGCATCTTCTTTTGTCTACGAGCCTCTCTTGTCCTAGAAACCCTCTCTTGTTTCTCAGCATTTGACAATTTTGCAAAGCGTTCCCTATCCCTCTCTCTTTTACGTTCGATTGAAGATGACTCCTCAACACCTGACACGTTACTCCCAACTGGAATGAACAAAACGAACTAGAGAGTATATAATAATATCCAAAATTTAATAAGAACCCATAAAGTTAAGAGAGCTTATGTAAGCATTTAGTTAATAACCTATCATTGACAAGGGAGATTTCCCAATTAACGGTTGATCAATCGCTTGGACATACACCCCCATTTTTTTCATTATATATTTCTATGAAGCCAAGTTTCACCACCATCATCCGGATCAGTATCGTTGAGCAAGCCTGTGGATACAAAAAATTGAAAAATGTCATGGTCCTAACACTCATAAAAGTGTAAACTTTGCCAACAAAATGGAAAACACCTGTGATTTCAGTCTGCGCGCTTCCAAATTGCCCATCCCATTGTGCTTCTGTATCAATATTATTAGGTATGGCTTGAGATGCTGGCTTGAGCCCCAATGATGGTTCAGCCAATGAAGGCGATTCCTCATCTGTTTTCCACAGAGCCTCAACAGAATTGTTACCCAAGAGATGGCTTCGACCTGTACCCATTAATAGTCGTTAAACCTATTACTAATAGCATTATAGTAAAAATGTAGATTTCACAAGAGAAGAGAATGTGGTACCAGGTGCATGTTGAGACATATTCAGATTTAATCTTTCAGATTTTCTCCGATGGTAATATTCCCTTGATTTTGCACGTTTCACCTCTTTCTGCTCCTCCGTCAAACTTGCGTATTTATCTCTTGCCTTTTGCCTTTTACGCTCTGTTGCATCAAGAATTTCATTGGGACAAGCGGCTGCAATTTTAAACATAGAATTTTGAGTGCGGAACAATCAAAGAACATAATTAAAATAAGTAAGAAGCCAAGATACCATTTCCTGCGCCCCTATGTAGTTCTTCCGATGTATTCGGAGTACATTCTTGTATGAGCCTTTTTCGACCACGGTTTGAAGAGCGTTTGATTTTGTTTGTCACATCTCCAAGTGGAGGATAACCATCCCTTAGAAGTAATCAATTGATGCTTAGAAAATGAGCCTGCAACTTTCAAAACTTTTAATCATATGAGATTGACTACATTCATATCTATGCCATGGCTACGTTCATATCTATGTCATGACACTGAGATTTATGAAAGCTAAGAGAACACAGAGATGGGGACCTCGATCATGGCCAGGTATTCAAGCTGTCTCGCTCAGATCACATTCACGTACTGAATGTCTAACTCCTTTCATATACTTGTCTATTTGGAAGGATACTAAATACCTGGTTACTCTACATCCTGATCTGAAGCACGTTCTAGCTACATGCAAATAAGAATCTATACTAATCTGAACAAAATGTTGTCGATCTGAAGCACGTTCTAGCTACATGCAAATAAGAATCTATACTAATCTGAACAAAATGTTGTCGATATGAAACATCAGCCTCACCTGGCAGCTGTGGTGGTTAATCAAAGAGAGAGTGATCCATCCAGGCGGCGCTCATGGACTCTGTCCTTGAATACCATCCGGCCATGTGTTACTGCCGGAGATGCCGACGACATCGAAGAACTACGTATGTTGCAGCGAGGCTCTGTGTTACGCTTGGACCCTGCATGGCAGAAACTTTCAGGCATTCATGAGGAGGAACGCGCCGGTGGCATCGAAAAACTACGTACATCACTTCGAGGGGTTCATCGGAAGGCATCACAGGTGGCGTCGATCCTGTATGTATGAGATCCCTCTCGAAAGAAAATTCTCACCTGGCAGCCAATCGCTTTGACTGATCACAAATGGTGGTGGCAGCCAATCACTTTGACTGATCACAAACGGCGATGTTGCTTCCCTGCAGATGGAGAACGGAGAAGATAGCGTGCGGATGGAGAATGGAGATGCTGGCAGACTCTGTTGCCGTATACTACATCGTCGAGGTGCTCCCCTAGGTCAATGGTTCCCATTTTGCCTACCTGGCCGCAAGATCATGATATCAAGTCAAACCCTATGAATGACTCCTTCCAATTATTCTTGCTAGCTATTATTGGCAAGTGTGATGATGGAGCGCATGGGGAGGCAGGAAAGCAGCAGCAAAATCAAACGGGACACCAATCACACGTGTCAAAACCCGTGAATGACTCCTTCCAATTACCTACTATTGGCAAGTGCTGATGACGGAGCGCATTGGGGAGGCAGGAAAGCAGCAAAATCAAACGGGACACCTGATATTCGTCAAAACTTGGAAAGCTGCCGGTGATGGCGCACCTGATGGGAAAGGGTACATGCAGTGGGTAAGGGCAGGACACGGTGACAATAAAATTGCAAAAGTGGCGAATTCATTTTCCCTAATGCATTTTCCATCGCTTTCCAACACCATCTAACCTCCTTTAACCTGTCAAGTGGGTCCAATGTGAGGGGCAAGGAGAAATATATCTTGGTGAGAAATATTTTTAAAAGAACTGGTTGTTTATAGTATAGATGAAGTGCCTTCATTGTCATGCTCTTCTTCTTCTATACTTGAGCTTGCTTTGATTGTCATCTTCTTCAACATCTTCGCTTCATTGCTTGCAAGGTTAATGCTTTGGGTTGGTGAAGATGGAGCTTTTCGCTTAATATCATCGCGGGCTTGGTTTGGAGTCATTAAATCAACCTCCTTCTCATTCTTCAATTGGATGCGCCCCTGGGCGCACCCGTGGGTGTAGCCCACGAGCCTCGGAAGGTTTCGCAAAAGCGTTTCGAGGGTCACAAAAGGAAATAACCTCTTAAGCCCTTCATTTTGAGTTATCCTCCGGTGTTTAGCCTCGGCTCCAGCGGGGGAACCAAGGAACGCCAAGTCAGATTACGACGCCCAGCCCCTGAGCAGGGTCGCTGGCGGAGTTACGGAGACACGCCGAGTCAAATAGCGGCGCCCAGCCCACACCTGGCTTCCAGTGTATCTTTTCCTTGCCCATACGTGCCTAGGAAACCTAGCACGTTCACGCAAAGATTCTTCGTTGGGTGCATCACGTCAATTGCGTTGTGGACCTCCAAGGATTCCCAATATGGTAGCTCCCACAATATAGACTTCTTCTTCCACATTGGTGCATGCCCGTTTTCATCATTCGGAACTTGTTGGCTGCCACGACCCTTTCCAAACACTACATGCACATCCTTTATCATCGAGAAAACATGCTTTTCATCATGGAACATTGGTTTAGCACGAGTTGTTGGCTCCCCTTTAAAATGTTTGCAATTCCCTCTTAAGAGGTGGTTGAGGGGAAGAAATCGACGATGGCCCATATAAACGATCTTTCGACAATGTTTCAAATAAAAACTATCGATTTCATCTCGACAGTGGGTGCATGCGTGGTATCCCTTGTTCGAATGTCCTGACAGGTTGCTAAGTGCATGCCAATCATTGATGGTTACGAAAAGCAATGCTCGGAGGTTGAAAGTTTCCTGTTTATACTCATCCCACACACGTACACCTTCTTCCTTCCACAACAGAAATAATTCATCAATAAACGGTCGAAGGTACACGTCAATGTCATTGCTAGGTTGTTTTGGGCCTTGGATAAGCACCGGCATCATGATGTACTTCTGATTTATGCATAGCCAGGAAGGAAGGTTGTACATACGTAGAGTCACAGGCCATGTACTATGACTGTTGCCCCACTCGCCGAATGGATTCATTCCATCTGTACTCAAACCAAACCTTATATTCCTTGCATCCTTGTCAAACTCTGGGAATTCTCTGTTCACGTTTCTCCACTAGGACCCATCTGCGAGGTGTCTCAGCATCTGATCATGCTTACGCTCTTCTTGGTGCCACCGCATCAACTTAGTGTGTGCCTTATTTCTAAACAAGCGCTTTAAATGTGGTATTATAGGAAAATACTACATAACTTTAGCGCGAATTTTTTTACCAGCATCACCAGTATCATTTTGCCTGATCTTATATCGCTTTGCGTCGCAAATAGGACAAAAGCCTCCAGATTCTCAGATTCACCGCGAGAGAGGATACAGTCGTTTGGACATGCATAAATCTTCTGTACCTCCAATCCAAGAGGGCAAACAACCATTTTTGCTTCGTATGTTTACAAGGGCAATTCGTTACCCTCGGGAAGTATGTTCTTTACGATTCCCAGTAGCTCCTCAAAGCCCTTATCGGTAACACCATTTGCTGCCTTCCACTACAGTAATTCTATTGAGCTACCCAACTTCTTGTGCCCTTGTTTGCATTCTGGATACAATAACTTTTTGTAATCCTCTAACATCTTCGCAAACTTCTTTGACTCCTTCACAGTTTCACTATCTTTCTGTGCATCTAGCAAAATCTAACCTAGATAGTCATGTGGTACCTCTTCTGCGGCATTCTCTTCATCAGCCTCGTCCATTGGTTCATCATTAAAATCACCCGCTTCATATAAGTGAGCCAGCTCGGGATGGGCTGGCTCGGCTTCGTGGACCGGCTCGGGGTCAGCTGGCAGGCCGGCTTGGGCGTGGGGCTCCGGCCCATCTTCTCTCTTCCAGACACCCTTCCTTCTTTCGCTGATAAAGGTGGCCCACGTGTCATCCGCCCCCCTCCTTCGGTCTTCCAGTTCTCGCATCAGTCTTTCCTCCCTCTCTCCCTCTTACGTGTAGGCCAAGGCAGATCCTGTGCGGATCCGGCCCGTGTGGTCTGTGTGCGTGCGTGCGGGTGTATGTAGGTGTGAGTGCCCATAGGGCGTTCGAGGAAATGCCCGAACGGGCTGGCCGTGTCACGAACGCTACAGCGCAGCCGTGAGCGTGCCCGTTGGGGTCATGACGAGGCGCGAGCGTGTGCGTTCTCATGGCAGCTTGGCATTCCCGAGCCACGGCGGGAACGCCGGCGAGGTACGACAAGGGCAAGGGCGGCGGAGCGTTGAAGGGAAAGGTGAGATGCGGCCAAGGCGACGGGGCAGAGCGGATGGTCGCTGGCGGAGTCACGGAGACACGCCGAGTCAAATAGCGGCTCCCAGCCCCCGAGCAGGGTCGCTAGCGGAGTCGCAGAGACACGCCGAGTCAAATAGCGGCGCCCAGCCCCCGAGCGGGGTCGCTGGCGGAGTCACGGAGACACGCCGAGTGAAATAGCGGTGCCCAGCCCCCCAGCAGGGTCGCTGGCGGAGTCACGGAGACACGCCAAGTTGAATAGCGGTGCCCAGCCCCTGAGCAGGGTCGCTGGCGGAGTCTCGGAGACACACCGAGTCGAATAGTGGTGCCCAGCCCCCGAGTAGGGTCACTAGCGGAGTCACGGAGACACGCTAAGTCAAATAGCGGCGCCCAGCCCCCGAGCAGGGTCGCTGGCGGAGTCGTGGAGACACGCCGAGTCAAATAGCGGTGCCCAGCCCCCGAGCAGGGTCGCTGGCGGAGTCGCGGAGACACGCCGAGTCGAATAGCAGCGCCCAGTACGGAAAGGTATATTCCAATCCAACGGGCAGATCCAATCCGATCTGAAAAGTCTGGGATCTATTCCGATCTTTACTCAATTGCACAGCTTATCCTCCAGAGCCATTTTTCCTTTTACTGCCACCATCAAATCATTTGTTACCATTTCCCTCCTGCCTTAGGGAAAGGAGGGGATGCTCCTGGGGTCGATTCAAAATTCGAAAGGGGAGAAGCTGAATGGCCCGTCAGGGTTACGGCTGATATAAAAATGAGTGGCTCGGCGCATCCTTATCCGTTTGTGCCCTTTCCTCTCTGCCGCAGCTGAGTCTTCCAAATCTCTCCCAGCCTTCTCTAGAGCACTCGCCTCCCAAGCGCTACGCCGCCTCTTCACCTGCCGCCACTCGCCCGAAGCAGAAATTGCCGACGAAGTCCCTGCAGCTGCCACTGCCACCGTTGCTGCGCCCCCAGCCCCGGAGCTGGCCTGGTCCCGGTGCACTATGACCGACGCCGACATCGAGGCGCTCGTGAGGCAGGGCCTCCTGCCGGGGAAGGCGATCTCGGGGTGGCGGAGCTGCATCAGGGAGCCGTTCCCCTCGGAGGACCGGACGGAGACAGTCGTCTTCCGGTACTTCTACGAGAAGGGGTTCGGCCTGCCGACGGGAGCGTTCTTCCGAGGGCTCCTTCACTACTACGGGCTTGAGGTGACGCACTTCAAGCCCAACTCCATCACTCAGATTGCGACCTTCATCCATCTGTGCGAGGGATTCTTGGGGATCGCGCCCCACTTCAACCTGTGGAGGGCCCTGTACCACCTGCGGGTGTACCCAAGCAAGGGCACACCGGATGTGGTTGGCGGGGCCACCTTCTCGCTCCACCAAGGGGGAAAGTACCCTGAGGCTTTCTTCAGGGACAGCAACAAGAGGTGGGCGGAGGAGTGGTTCGAGGTGGCAAAACCTGTTCCCAGCCTCGCGCCCCGCACCGGCCTCCCGCCGGTCCTGAACGCCAGGTGGGAGGAGAAGCCCATCGAGGAGGAGATGGTCGAGTTGGAGGTGCTGCTGGCTGAGCTGCAGAAGCTCAAGGCCAACAAGCTGACCGGCACTGCAGTGGCGCTGTCGTTCGCCAAGCGGCTGACCCAGTACTCGGGCCGCGAGGACCCGACTCGCCGGCAGAACCGCAAGGTCTCACGCAGCGAGGCCTACAGGCGGGTCATGCTCATCATGAATGGGGAAGTCCGCAACATGGGCTGCCCAAAGGTGTACTGCCTGAAGTGGCCTACCACAGAGGTAAGCACTCTGCTTGTAGAGTCGTTTTCCCTTCGCACCGAGTCGTTTTTGATCTGAGTAGTTCTTCGCCGAGTCATTTTGCCGTCGATGTCACCCGTTGGGTTGTAATACCACTCGGCTTTTGCAGGAAAAAGTTGTGTCCTTCTGGTGCCCTGCGCCGCTGTTGGAGGGGCAGCAGGGAAAAGCTGTTGATCCGCCAGCCTGGCTAGCATTGCTGGCGGCGGATGTTGGGAGTTTTTCATCTGACTCCTCCACCGGGAGTGAGTCAGACGACGTTGTTGAAGTATCAGGGCTGGCGGCTGGAGCCGGCTCCAGCACAAAGAAGCAGCGCCCCACCCGCAAGATGGCCGCATCAAAGGCCCAAAGGGGTGGGGTGGCACCGCGGGGTTGGAGCTCGACGCCTCCGGGCACGGGCAAGGGAGAGGCCGGCCTCACCACCCCCAAGCCTGAGGAGGGGGACCAGGAGGAGCAGGGGCGGCCAGTTAGGTTGCCCACATGGGTAGCGTAGTCGATGCCCTCCGTCGTGCCGCTGAAGTCGAGCTTCAGCGTGCGGCGAACTCAGAGGTAAGTCTCGGGCGTCTTGCACTTGTTGATTTAGCTCCTTTTCTTGCTTGGTTGCAATTTTGAGTCGATGGTTTGAATTGTAGGAGGGCGTCGCTCAGTGGCATCAAGTAGAAGGCGGAGGAGTCCACCCATGAGGCCAGTTCGGCCGAGGTGGCTAAGGGGGGAGGAGTCCCCGGCGGAGCGGCCACTGGCTCGCCCTCGACTGATCGAAGGGGCAGTGGCCGAGGAGGCCAAGGAGGAGGCGGCAGCGTCAGAGCCACCGCAAGGTGAAGATGTCGAGCCGCTGGAAGTGGCACTGGAGGACAGGGCCAAGGCAGGGGTCGTTAGGGACCCTGCCGACCCAAACGTGGTGCCTCGGGTCATCGCTCCCACGCCCCCTGCTATCCAGCAACCGCCTGAGGAGAAGGCACCGGGAGAGGACGCGGTGGTGACCAAGGAGGCGCTGCATGAGGCAGCTCAGCGGGCGGCCGAGGCGACCCAGATGAGTTATTGGAGTTTCTGCCTAGATGCCTAGACATGTAGCTTGATACACCTTGTTTCTGCAGGCTTTGGCCGACCTGACTCAGCGAGCTGCGAGCCAACTTGAGGCGGGAGATGGGGCGGCGACCCGGGTCCTTCAGCTGGAGGTGGAGCTGCGAGCGCTGAAGCGACACCACTCTATGGCCTCGAGGAAGCAGTCCGTGAAGATAAAAGGTTTGAATTCTGACTCGTCTATGCCATTGGTTGCCCGACTTGCCGTGTGTGGCTGACGCCTGGGGCTTTGCAGAGTTGAAGGAAGCCAACGAGATGATGGCCAGGGAGCTCAAGGTGGTCGTTGATGCGAACATCGAGCTGCACCGGCTGAGGGAGGGCGCCAAAGGCCGGGAATCTCTCACGGACGAGAAGCTCCAGCTCGAGAAGCAACCCTGCGAAGGTAACTGTCCTTGATCCTAGAAGATTACCTGTTTTGTTGAGTTGCTCGTGCTGATACGAGCTGCTTTCGCAGAGACGGAGTCCCGTTTGGCCGACGCCCAGGCGGACCTCAACCAGTTGATGGCCAAGATCGACGTTGTGCTGGTCGTGTTCGAGCTAGAGGGGGTCACCCTAGCAGAAGAAGCGGCACGGCGCCTGGACGCTGCATGGGAGCACCTCAATGCCTTCGTTAGGAAGACAACCAAGGACTCGGTGCAGTTCGCAATGGCCCTCGTGATGTCTGTTGGCGGTCAATTTCGATGATTTTTACCGCCAACATTTCTCCGATTTTCATGATTTATAAGTCAAAATTGAGTTAAGACTAACCACACTAACAAGTTCCACAAGTTTTGCTACATTTATCATTTCAGGGACTTAGTGTGCGAATTTAGGTCGAACTGGGAGAAATCCCAAGCCGGCCGGCCTCTCCTGGGCCGGCCGGCCTGGCTCCCCCTTTTTTGGCCAAGTCATCAATCCAGGAATGAAGTAATACATCTAGGAGGATCAGGGATCGTGCACTTGAAGTCGGTTTGATCCGAGGACCCGAAAGGCTTCACACACGGATCAAAGGGCCCACATAGATGTCCAAAATAGTTGCTTAACTAAAAAGCAACAGTTACCGACCTCAGGAGGCGATCAGAGACGTCCACGCGAAGGGCGGTGCCAAGTGGCTCCATCCCCAAGCCGGCTGGCATGGGGGAGGCCGGCAGGCCTCACATGTCATCCAATGAAGCTCAACTTCGCGTGGAAGTTACGTTAACCGCCAATGTCGCGTGGTCTTGACGCCCTTCACCGGGTACCGACCTCTAGCTGCTATAAATAGAGCTCCATTTCTCATTTGTAAGACACACCATTCCAGAGAGAAGTGAGATTCTTAGTAGCTCCATTTTAGTTGTAGAATAGGGAGAGTGTGAGGTGAGAGCTTGTGCAAGAGCCAAGCTAGGAAAGGAGCCGGGGTTCTCTCTTGGTCCTTCTCCACTTTCGTATCCACCTCAGGGGAATATTATCAAAGTAAGTTCCTCGTTTATCTTCAGTATCTCGCTAGTCTTTCTCTTTACTTTCAGTACCTAGTTAGTTTACTTTCTTTGATCTACGGGATCCCTTGTCTGCGTGGTTCAGCAAGCCTGGCCATTTGGGGTTTCTTCTTGCCTTAACGTGAGGCGAAAGTCAATAACTGGATAGTTCAAGCGTGGTGCTTAGGCTTGATAGTTATCTTGGGTTGTGTTCCACCCCATGGAACTGATGTGGTAGGCGGCAGGTGGTGACAACCCTGTCCGTCCCTTGTAGTCCACCACGTTCGGGTGTTTTCATAGCAGTAGATTGTTAGCCGAGTTGGACCCCCCATTTCTCCCTCAGTCTGTGGTCCTTCCGCCCCAGCCGCCGAAGCAGATCAAGTTAGTGTTACTTCTAGTTATCTGGGTAACGAGTTGGCTAACTGAAGTTAAGCTCTCTACCCTCTTACCTCCTCTCTCTAGGTGGGTCCGGTTGAATAGTTCTAGGTCTGGTTGCTTCTGCCGTTCCTTGGATTCGATATCCCAGGTAAACTCCCCGGTGAAAGCTACATCGATATCCGTGCACTTGTGGATTAGTTCGTAAAGGCTAAGGAGTGCGACCATGATTTCTGGCGCCGTTGCCGGGGAACGGTAGCAATACTAGTTTTAGAGCTTTTTCAGCCGTACACCTTTCCGCACATACCATCTACCCCATGGAGTTCGCTCCTAGTTATCCGGCAGTTTCATACCGCAAGTACTTGGAACTGCCACCATCCTGCCACCCCATTTTATCTGATGGCTACGAGATCCGTCCCAATTTCGTAGCCATGGTCTGTGCTCAGTCCTTTTCTGGTAGAAAGGATGAATGTCCCTACACTCACCTGTAGGGTTTCGAGGAGAATTGTTCTCTCCTCATTATACTCGGTATGTCTCAACACACACTACGGTGGAAGCTATTTCCGTTCTCTCTGACGGGAGCAGCCAAGAGTTCGTACCACCGGAGAGCAGGGAGAGTTGGAGGAGATTGGATTGCATTGAAGGACGAGTTTAGCCTGTTCTTCTATCCTATCTCCAAAGTAGTTCCACATCGCCTCCAACTTTTGTCATTCCGACAAGGCGATGAGTCACTCGGAGCAGCCTGGGCAAGATTCTTGCAGATAGCTACCTCTGGTCCACCACACAACGTCCCAGAGGAAATGCTTATGCAACACATCGTTCAAGGGTTGAAGTCGGAGAGTGCACATTTCCTAGATAGCGCCTCCGAGGGATCAATCATGTACAAGACAGTGTCTGAGGCAATGGAAATTCTGGAAAGAGTCCTTAACAGTACTCAGTACACGGGAGTCGTTGATGAGCTACCCGAACCAAGTGATCAGCCCAGAGAGAAGCAGCAGATACACCACGTTTCAGCTGCATCCTATCCACCTCCATCATGTACAGAGGGAACCACCAAAGCACCCAAGACCTTCGATCGAGAGCCACAAATTGAAGATATGCCTATGTTCGTCCTTGATCTCTTCACAGAAGATGAGTATATGGAGTCGGGCAATTCAACAAAGTTGCCAAAGAACACAGATGTATATGCTCAGGATCTGAGGCGTTCATTCCGGAAGCCACCCCGTAGATTGAGGGCCTTACTGCGGTCATGAGCAAGGAATGGACAGAGGAAGCAGAATCAAGTAGCAGCATTATACGACTCTACGAAGATTTCAGAGTGCTCCTGTGCGCTATTGGGGACACTGTTCAAAGAGAAGTTCCTTACGACCCGAAATTCGGGGTGAATGTGATGTCCAAAGCCATGGCATGTCACATTTCACTAGAAGGACCCCTGGCTTTCTCGCGTAAGCATCTGAAGTGGATCCACGGCTAGATCATGGAAATTATAGGTATTCACATTATTCCCGTTCGCATGGGGGGTCAACAAGGTATACCTGGACTTCCATATCTTCGATATCCTGGAAGGTGAAGAGTTCATCTTGATTGGAAAACTAATAGAGCCACTTGTCAACCCAAATAGAGATCGAGCACGACTCGAGGTTATGGTTGGCAAAGATATCATCCCGATCAGCCTAGTGCGTTCGTGCAACACATTTGCCGAAGCTAGGTCGGAGAAAGACCCAGTGGAGGAATCAGTAAAGATCATTCAAGAAGGTATCACTCAGCCCATTATTGAAGAAGATGTCATACACTTTACCCAGGAAACAGAACCGTTCGACTAGAGTAAGCTTAGTATAGAGGATAAACTGCAACCTTCACTGCGTGAGTTGAAGCCGCTGCCTTCTGGGTTGAAGTACGCATTCCTCCACAACAATCGATCCACGCCAGTTGTCATCAGTGATAAGCTGACAGAGAGTGAAACTCGGTGGCTCTTAACAGTCCTGGAGAAGTACCGATCTGTCATTGGGTACTCTCTGCAAGACTTGAAGGGGATCAGTCCCAACCTATGCACCCATCGCATCCCTATGGAACCGGACCATAAGCCGTCCAGAGAACATCAGAGACAACTAAATGATGCGATAAGGGAGGTAGTCAAGAAAGAGGTTCTGAAGCTACTGCACGCGGGCATCATCTACCCCGTGCAAGACAGTGAGTGGGTCAGCCCAGTTCAAGTGGTCCCAAAGAAGGGGGGCATGACAGTTGTCCAAAATGAGAGAAATGAGCTCATACCTTAGTGGACAGTTACTGGATGGAGGATGTGCATCGATTACCGGATGTTGAACAAGGCTACCCGGAAGGATCACTTCCCCCTTCCCTTCATCGATGAAATGCTTGAACGATTGTCCAAGCACTCATTCTTCTGCTACCTCGTCGGATATTCTACTTATCATCAAATTCCTATTCATCCTGATGATCAGAGCAAGACTACCTTCACCTGCCCCTATGGCATGTTCGCTTACAAGAGAATGCCTTTTTGCTCTGCAACCCACCTGCTTCATTCCAACGGTGCATGATGGCGATTTTCTCTGACTTGATTGAGAACATCATGGAAGTCTTCATGGATGATTTCTCATTCTATGGCAAGAGCTTCGAAGAATGCCTTGAGAATTCGGATAAAGTTCTCAAGAGGTGCCAAGAAACGCACTTAGTCCTCAATTGGGAGAAGTGCAATTTCATGGTTAGAAAAAGGGATAGAAGTGGATCGAGCCAAGATCGAAGTCATCGAGCAGTTACCACCCCTGACAAATGTCAAGGGAGTTCGGAGTTTTCTAGGTCATGCTGGCTATTATAGGAGATTCATCAAGGATTTCTCCCATATTGCCAGGCCTCTGACAAGTCTCCTGGCCAAGGAGACTCCATTCAACTTCGATGAAGACTGCCTCGCAGACTTCTATACCCTCAAAAAGGCACTGGTGTCCGCACCCATCATACAACCGCCGAATTGGAATCTTCCATTCGAGATCATGTGCGATGCAAGTGACTACGCCGTTAGCGCAGTGCTCGGTCAATGCAAGGATAAGCAGCATTATGCCATATCTTATGCAAGCAAGACATTGACCGGACCTCAGTTAAACTAGGCAACAACGGAGAAGGAACTTTTGGCGGTGGTGTTCGCCATTGACAAGTTCAGATCCTACTTGGTCTGTGCCAAGGTGATAGTATATACAGATCATGCTGCACTAAAGTACCTCCTTACCGAGAAGGATGCAAAGCCATGACTCATCCGTTGGATCCTGCTCCTACAAGAATTTGATCTGGAAATCAAAGATAAGAAAGCAGCACACAATTGTGTGGCAGACCATCTCTCAAGAATGCAATTCAAGGGATCAAATTTACCGATCGACGATTACTTGAGAGATGACACTCCCCTGAAGGTCTCTTCATCCAGCCCATGGTATGCCAACTAAGTAAATTTTATGGTGGCCGGATATATACCTCCAGGAGAAGGCAGAAAAAGATTGATCCACCTCAGCAAGTATCCCCTATGGGATGATCCCTATCTCTTCAAGGTTTGTCCTGATGGTTTACTCCGCCACTGCATCCCGCTATGTGAGACCCGCAAGATTCTGGAGCGTTGCCATTCCTCACCCTATGGAGGGCATTACGGAGCATTCCGGACCCATGCTAAGGTCTGGCAGAGTGGATTATTTTGGACAACCATGTATGGAGACGCGAAGGAATTTGTGCGGCGATGCCCAAGATGTTAGAAGCACGGGAACATCGATTCCCGAGACGCTATGCCACTGAAGAGCAACCTTCAAGTGGAAATATTCGATGTCTGGGGAATAGACTTCATGGGTCCTTTCCCGATATCAGACCAGTGTGAATACATCTTGGTGGCCGTAGACTATGTGTCCAAATGGGTTGAAGCACTTCCCTGCGTTGCGGCCGACTCAAAGAACTCGAAGAAAATGTTCCAGGAAATTATATTTCCTTGCTTCGGAGTTCCAAGACTCGTGATCAGTGATGGAGGCTCACACTTCATTGATAAAACATTCAGGAAGTGTCTCAGCAAGTTGGGAGTAGACCACCGGGTTGCAACTCCGTACCACCCTCAGACAAGCGGTCAAGCAGAAACATCAAACAAACAGATCAAGAACATTCTGCAGAAGACAGTAAACGCTATGGGGAAGGGATGGAGAAGCAAACTACCCGAGGCACTATGGGCTTATTGGACAGCTGTTGACGGTCGTTAAGTGCAAAATCCGACCGTCAACTATACTCACAATCAAAGGAAAACTATACCTCTTACTCGCATACTTTTATCGCTAACCTAGTTCCACAGTTGTTTTGTCACTTTAATCATTTCAGGGATACAAGTCTAAAATAAGAAGAAAACATGATTGATATGCAACAAAACATACACAGAAGATCACCTGCTGCAACTCACTTACAAGAGGGACCCACATGTCAGAGCAAACGGGTTCGTCAAGAAAGCAAACATATGGAAACCTCACAAGGGCCCATTGCTCAGTGTAACAGAGAAGGAAGAGTCGGGGGAGGCTCACCTGGGGGTCGGCCGACCCCAGGTCGGCCGAACCTAGATGGATTCCCATCCCGGTGCCCTTTGAGGTAGAGTCGACGCCAAGTCTCCTGATTCGCCTGGCTAATGTTTCCATATGAAGAGATGGCGGGAACCGACCCTTGGAGCTATAAAAGGGGCCCCTCACCCCCCTCATTACACACACACAACACTTGAAGCCTCTCTCTCACTCTCACAAGACTTGTACTCCTTAGGATAGTGGAGGTAGGCTAGCACTTCATGTCTTAGCAAAGCAAGTCGTCCTTGGGGCCGGAGAAGCATTCCTCGGCCTTGGTAATGGCTTTGTATTCGAATAGTCAGTACTCTATTCTTGATGCGGAGCTGAGCCTTGTTTGTTTATCTATCCTGGTAGTACATCATGACTTGTCTTGTTATGCTGCCTTGCTAGCTAATCATGTCTTGGCTTGGTGCTTCATTCGTTATGTTTTATACATCATTAGGCCAGATGATCTGGGTAAGGATATCGGTTCATTGTGCCTTCGGGCTTGCCTTAGCGTCTTACTTGTCCATCCGAAGGGTGGGGGACCCGGGGGCACTAGGGTAGTGACCTCATACATGAGCGTGGTGCTTGGGTATGCGGGATCCTTCGTATATGACCGTGCTCACGGTGTGACTGGGGTAGACGGCAGGTGATGACAGCCCTGTCCATCCGCTAGGAAGCTGCTTCGTGGTTAGTGTACTCCTCGACATTCGGGTATGGTGTAGGAGTTCTGAAAGATGTAACGGCCTTGAATGTTCTCCGGGACGGGACATTCTCCCTGGTATCCCTAATTTCCTGGCACCTGCAGTCCTAACCATATGTATGTTGCATGACCCTTGCTTGCCTGAATAGATACTATTAGGACTTGTTGTATGCCTATGCTCCCACTAACCTTAGGTTTATTCGTTTATTCTTTATCCAGAGTTGGCTTGAGCGTGTGTGTCGCATTACCCTCATTCATATCTTTATCATAACTTACCCCTGTATTGTTATAGTCTATATCTTATTCATGCCATCTCGATTATGTACCAAGTTAACCCTTTTACATCATGCCCTCCTTTGGGAAAATATAAATAACGATACCCGAATACTCTCCGGGTGAAATGCTACAATGGTATATGTGGCAGAACCACCTGAATTAATCCGGCTCAAGTGTATTAACCATCACCATTAGGGCAATCTCGGTTAACCTTACACTTCAAACGGAGTAATCCACTGGTCTGTCGGGTATAACCTCTCGATACAACCACGGTAAAGCGGATCGAGTGCCATACATACAAATGCTCACGCGACGATGAGCCCAACCAAATTTTAACAGCAGCTACCTGGGTAAATTTGGAACAAGTTTTGTGTTGTACTCTTTTGCAGAAAACCGCAGGAAGGGGGCCTAAAAATTTAAGGGGCAGAAGTGCTTATTCTGGGCAGAAATCTGACATTCCAAGGTTTTTGTTGTTTCCTATTACCCATATGTCCAATTTTTTTTCATATTTAGACAGGAGATAGAACACAAAATTTGGAACAATTCTTTCAACATGAACTTTACCAGAAAAGGTCATTTTCTTTGATCAATAAATCTCTCTTTTCGGTCATGGCAGATTTGTGACAGATTCGCTAGATAGTCCTTATGCAAAATCACGCTTAGATACGCAAGAACCTTACCACTCTCATTCAACGCATTTTCAATTTCAGATATATATGGTCATGATGCATGTACGTCCTATTCGTCCTCACAAAATAAAAGAATTGCCAAATAACTTTTGGTCTTACGAAGATAGTTTCGGTGGCATACATGGTACGCCTCTCACTATAATAGCTAGCCGAGATTTTCTAACCGTCCTTTAACTTATCGTATTCGCGGTTAGTGTACCTGCAGAAGATTGATATAGCATATATATTTCATGAACCTTTCATGCCAGCACTCATGAAAGCGTCCGTATTCATTACCGTTTACTTATAGAAACGATATCTGTACAATTCCCGCCGTACAGACGACGTTAACATACGCTATCGAGATAGCGTATTCACGGGGGTACCATCATGAGACGGAGGTATGAACAGCGATCGCCATACCCTGTGCCAAACCTTCTACTCCCAATATGTTCAACTAACAGTTGTCATATTGGCAGCACCTCAAGTAAGCCACTGCTTGAGGGCAGCGTTCGGTTCGCATCACCGACAGGAAGGCCAAGCTCTCTCAGTTGGCTGAGGATTCTTACCTTCTTACCTTAGCGATGAGTGCGTCGTTACAGAATTTAAGGTCGGTTGTGCATGAAAGTAAGTTTTGACAGAAAGTAATGTGCTGGAAGTCAGTTGATATAGTAGTTAGATAGCCACCTAGTAACTTTCCCATAATCCCTTAGGGCTTTACGAACTAGGCACCATTCTTAACGTACCAACGTATTTCGCAACACATCCTTCTAGTCAAGTTTTATGAAAATAAGTTTTTAAGGCTTGTCGCATTCTCTGGCGTATGCATTTCGGCTCTGGCGCCAGCTGTTGCCAGCTGTGGCACCAGCTACGGCTCTGATACCAGCTGTGGTAGAACCACCTGAATTAATCCGGCTCAAGTGTATTAACCATCACCATTAGGGCAATCTCGGTTAACCTTACACTTCAAACGGAGTAATCCACTGGTCTGTCGGGTATAACCTCCCGATACAACCACGGTAAAGCGGATCGAGTGCCATACATACAAATGCTCACGCGACGATGAGCCCAGAGAATACCACATTCCAGCAAATATTACAACATTATCATAAGTGAATATTACAGACCAAGTTTGAGTTCAGAAACCAAGTACTTTCGTGATCATAGCTAATAAGTTCTTCAGAGTTTAAGTTGCAGCGGAAAATAAAACAACGAAAGCTACTTCGACGATAAGGATGTCTCGATGAAGCCCGTACGAGACATCACTCGGCATTATCTCCATTGGACGGGGGCGTATCCCATTCCACCGACCAACCAGGGGGAAGAGTGCAGGGCCAAGTCAAGCTAGCAATCATATCTTCGAAGGTCTCACCTGAAAACGAGCCACAACCAAGGCTGAGTATACTAATACTCAGCAAGACTTACCCGTGTAGTGGAATCTACTCCACCGACTCTAAACATGCAAGGCTTTTTGGCTCAGGGGTTTGTTTTGCCGAAAAGCATCTACAAGTGGGTCCTTACTTTCAACTTTTAGCTCAAGATTCTAGTTTCATTAACCATTCTAGATAAGCAGCTATCCAATAGAATTCATGGTGAAGCATTAAATTTCATCCAACAAGTTATTCATCATCATTGTTCCTCTTCTTACTCCGTGGGTAAAGGGGGTTAAGCAGTCTCAATAGCCGTGAGAAACGGACGATTCGAATCGAATTTCTTAACCTTGCAAGGGAAACCTAAACACACGTCACGTGGTTACTCCTAGAGTCACACGTGCAACTTTTCCCCTTTCTTTCCGGGTCGTGGATCGGGGCTACCCTCCGAGAGTACAAGAGCCCCACGCCACGGTTCGGCGCCGGGTCGTGACCACTCTCTGCACTCGCCATATGCACATGGGACCGAAGTTCAAAGGGTAGGATGTCGTCCCCTTGCCGGGCCAATCAGGTACTTAAGCTTACCGATTCCCATAATCTCGGCATGTGTTTAGTATGTTCAAAGACTTAACCATCACTACCACACACTGCGGCCTTAGCATTTTTCACTAGACAGACGGGCCTCAATCGTAAACATCGTACCATAGCCCGTCCGTTGTCCTTATGATTGCAGCGTGTAGTAAACATTCAACTCCTATTTTCTCGCGAGTGACAGGAAATCACTCGGCTTTTACCGGAGTCCTATTAGCACAACATTCTATCGAGCCTTACATCTAGTTTTCAAGCATGGGTTCCTAACATCATGCAACTAAGTTTTCATTCAACTCCTATAAACTTAATGCACAAGCAAAAGAGTAGTGAGTTGCATAATTTAGGAAAAGAAATGGTTTATGCTCCGGGGCTTGCCTTCTTGCGAAAAGTTAGTCCGGGGATCGTCTGAATGTTGACCCGGGTCTTCAACTGCTTCAGTTAAATTCGCTTGGGCTTCTCGCTGCTCACTCTCGGACTCGGGCACCAGCTCGTAAGTTCCGTCGGCGAGAGTCGTCGATTCTACATGAATGCACAAGTTTAAGTAGTGGTGATGGTAAACGACATGATTTAAGTGTAATTACTACAGTGGATAGTTTCTGGTCATGAAACTTTGGATTTAGGCACATCAGGGAAAGATATGCTTACTGTAAAAGTTTCAGACGGTTTCATGCAGCAGATTAATTATGAAAAATATATTACATAGTTGCTGTCAGATCCTTGTTCTTTTTGTACAGAACAAATGGTGCAAAAACTGAGTCTAAGATTTTTATAGGGCTTTCATTTCATCAAGCAGGAGCTACTGTAATTTTTATAGGATTTATTATGCAGTTTTCAGAGCATAGTAAATATGACATTACACTCCTAGGTTATTCAAAGATTTATTTTTACAGGATCCTACACAAGGTTTTTGTCCATGAAACTTTTTACACAGCAACCTCCACTACTGTGTATCTCCTAGTAAAACTTTGAGAATTTTCCAATCTAAGATACTATTTTCTTGATTTAATGTATGTTATTAGCACATAAATCAAATAAATAGGTTCCTGTGAGATATAAAGTCTCCCAATTTTTCTCTGGCATCTAGGTACCAATACACCAGCATATAAAAAGTTTCATTAGGTGATTCATCACCTAACTGCAGGGATAAAATATTCTACCTAAACATGGTATGAAACTAAGTTTAATAAACAGTAAAGCTAGAGATGGAATTTGGGCCTGGTCTTTTTACACAGTCCTAAACATCAAGCAACTAACTCACTGCCCAAAATTTAGGGTCAGCATTGATCTACAACAGTGGGTACAAAAGAAGTCCATTAAATCTTCCATTTAATGTAGAGCAAAATATGTTGAGAATCTGAGAAACTTTTCGTAACAAAAGTTGTAGAGTTTCTTCTAAGGATTCCAGAACAGTTTAGTTTGCATTTTTCGGAATTTTCTACGATTTTAAACGAATTTTACAAGTTCACTGATTTTGAATCTAGATTTGAAACTTTCTTTTACAACTGGGTCCTTGAATCTTACGTGCAGACCCTTATAAAAATTTCAATTCTTGCAATTGGGTCCTCGGGCGGCTCGGGTACGGCGGCCGGCCGAAATTCCGGCGAGGGGCTCGCCGGCGGCGAGGGGTGAGGGCCGGGGAAGGTTCAGGGGTGCGAGGGCTACCTCGTGGGGGTCTTGTTCGGGTGGGGGACAGCCGGGAATAGCTCGCCGGCGTTGGAGCAGAGGCGGCGGCGGCGGCGGCGCGCGTCGACGGCGGTGCTCCGGCGGGCTTGGGGCGGTCTGGTCTGGTCGGCGAGCTTCAGTGGCGCGTGGGGAAGCTGCTCGGGTGCTTGGCTTGGGCGGAGGAGGTCGGGGTCGAGCTGTCCGCGGTGAGCAGGGGCGGCGGCAGCGGTGACAGCGTGGGCGGCGGCGCTCCGGTGGTCCTGGGCGGTGTTGGGCGGGTCGGCGAGCTTCAGGGGGATGATGTAGTGGTGGCTGACGCTTCAATTTGGGCAGGGGCGGCTGTGGGAGGCTGTCCACGAGCGGGCGGAGCTCGGCGGCGGTAATGGCGGCGGCGAGGTGCTCTGGCTGCTGTGGCTCGCGCGGGCGGCCGGGGGCGCGGCTTTTATAGGGGCAGGAGGGGGTGGGGGTGCCTGGGCGACGCGCGGGGCGGAGGCACGGCAAAGGCGTGCCACTGGCCACGGCGGGCGGCAGCAGGACGCCGGCGCGGCGTGCGGCGGGCGGAGGCGAGCGACTGGCGGCCGGGGATTTGGCGTGGGAGCGAGGAGATAGCGTGGCGCGTGGATTGGAGAAGCAGCTACAGCAGCGGCTCAGGCGGGAGGCAGGCACAGCGATGGGCGGGGCGCGGGGGTCGGGATGGCACGGCGCGACGCGGCGGTTGGGCGCGGCGTGCGGCGGGCGGCGAGCCGGGGCACGGCACGGCGTGCGCACGCGCGGGCGCGTACTGGGCAGCGCGGCGGTTGGGGGGGGGGGCAAAGTCGTGCGTGGGGGCGAGGCGCGGCGTCCACTGGCCTGGCGGCTCGCGCCGGTCAGGCGTCGCCGGCCACCTGGCGGCTCTGTCGGGCGGGGAGGGGAGAGAGAGAGAGGAGCGAGGGGCCTAAACGCAAGAATTTGAAAAGTTTCAGGGGGCTGGGTGCAAATAGGGTGTTTTCTCCTCTTTCTAATTTGAATTTCAAAAACTTTTGAACATGAAAGTTGTCCAGAATAAAAAGTTCTACAAGTTTGGTTTCAGGCAATATCTCATTTGGCTTATGGTTTGAAAGTTAATTTAAATTTCAAAAGTATTCAAATGGGCCCAAATTAAATTTGAATTTCAACTTAACTTGTTCTAATTCTTTTCACCCTTTTATTAGTTGGTTAAGCATAGGGTTAGGCTAATGACATCGATTTAGAAATGTAATTTATTAGGGTTGTCACAGTATATTCATGCGCTTGCGGATTCATTCTGTAATCATTAAGACATACCACATGGCATTTCTGGCGCCGTTGCCGAGGACTAACAATCCTGGTGACGACATTAAGAAATGTCAACAAGCATTTCTGGTGCCGTTGCCGGGGAGAGGCATTGATTAAAAGATTTACTAATACATGATCATGATGTCATGTCTAAGCTCTATAGCTGTAGCTTATACAGCCTAATGTTGCTTTTGTTTTCTCCTGCTTGGATGAAAACATGGTAGTGTCTGACTGGTTTCTCCTTGCCAGCGAACTTCGTTGAAAATGCCGAGAAGCTCGTGAGAAGGGTCCGACCTCGCGTCATCCCTCCTCAGATCATTCTGTCGACAAGCGAACCAGTCCTTCAAGCACCATCAACAACAACCGAACCCATGGCTGAGAAGACTCTCTGCGACTTTTCGGGACCCTCCGCTGCCAATGTGGCAACGGGACCCAACGTTAATGTTGGGGATGTGAATTTTGAGCTGAAATCCAGCCTCATCTACATGGTGCAGGCTAGCCCGTTTTGTGGCAAGCCTAACGAGGATGCCAACGCCCACCTCTAGAATTTCCTGGAGCTTTGCAAGACCGTAACCATACGGGGCGTTGCTGCTGACGCCAAAAGGCTCCGCCTGTTTCCCTTCTCCCTTCTGGGGAAGGCAAAATAGTGGTTTTATCAGAATAAAGAAACCGTCAGCACGTGGGACAAATGTTCCACGGCATTCCTCGCTAAGTTCTTCCCGCTGGGCCAAACAAATGCCCTGCGCGGGAAAATTTCAAGGTTCCAGCAGACAGCAATGGAGTCCATCCCGGAAGCATAGGAGAGACTCCAAGAGTACATACTCGCCTCTCCTCATCATGGGATGGACGAGTGGCTCTTACTCCAGAATTTCTACAATGGGCTAACTCCCACTTCGAGAGCCCACATCGATGCTGCTGCCGGAGGAGCTTTCCTCGACCTCACCATTACAAAAGCTAACACATTGGTCGAGAAAATGGTCTCCAACCAAGGGTGGAATGAAGAATGACTCCACCCCAAGACCAAAGGCGGAATGTACACCGTCAAAGAGACGGATATGCTTGCCGTGAAGCTAGACCTCCTTCTGAAGCACCTAGACGAACGTGCGCAGTAAAGGATCACATGAACAACTACGCCCAAGCTATCAACTCCGTGTGTGAAGTATGCAGAAATGGTGGACACTTTGGGAACGACTGCCCCGAGACCCGTGAAGACGCCACTTTCATCAACAACAACAATAACGGGTACCGTACACAGGGAGGTCAAGGGTGGAACCAATCGCGTCCACCTTATCAGGGAGGTCACAATTACAACTCCAATTACAATTTGAATTTTAATTCAAACCAACCTTCCATAAAAGATCTTGTTCTTGGCCAAGCTAAAATTAATGAAAATTTAACTAAAAAGCTTGCTGCCAACGATAAAATTCTTGAGAGCATAAATATGAAAGTTGAAACTCTTTCTTTTGCTCTTAAGAACAAATTAAGTTTCAACAAAATGATTGAAACTCAGCTTATGCAAGTTGCTGCTGCCTTTCCAACTTCCGAAAAAGTTAACGCGGTAACCATGAGAGGTGGTAAGTCCACTCGTGATCCGCCTAACCCCAACCATGCAGATAAGATAGCAGGACCACAAGAGGATGAAGGGCCATCAGGCCAAGAGAATGACAGGGAACCCGAAGAGGAAACAACCCCAAAAGGTTTTGTTGACACAAACTTCTTGCCGTTTCCCACTCGTAACTGGAAGATGGCGATCGACGAGCAGTTCGCTCGTTTTGTCGAGATGATCCAAAAGATACATGTAAATGTCCCTTTGTTAGACGTTATGCATGTACCAATGTATGCCCACTACATCAAGGACATCATCAACAACAAGCGACCGCTCCCCACCTCAGAAGTCGTAAAGCTTACAAAAGAGTGTAGCGCAACTATACTCAACCAACCTCCAGAAAAGAAGACAGACCCGGGATGCCCAACGATCACATGCTTCATTGGGACCCAACACTTCATGCATGCCCTATGTGACCTTGGGGCTAGCGTCAGCGTGATGCCCAAGGTCGTCTTCGACAAACTGAACTTCACTCATCTCACACCAACACCAATACATCTCCAACTAGCAAACTCCTTAGTTCTCTGAAGACGTCCCGGTGCGAGTCAGGAACTACTTCATCCCTGTTGACTTTGTGGTGCTCGACATGAAGATAACCAAAGAAACACCGCTCATCCTGGGTTGACCATTTTTGAGCACCGCTGGGGCACAAATAGATGTTGGAGCAGGAGAGATCCGCTTCAATATCAACGGCAAAGAAGAAAAATTCCCGTTTCAGCCCAGAAAGGAGCAGTGCTCAATGATCAAGATCAAGTATGGGCCAAACGCACAAGGCATTCAGGAAGTTGAAGTGACTCCACCCAGGACAGATAACCTCTTCACCCTCATGAAGGAATTCATGACAGGAAAAGAAAAACTGGAACAAAGGATGGGGCAGAGGAAGCAGACAAAAATCAAGCCTCAAAAAAACCCAAAAACCCTGAAGCCCTCACAACAAGCACCACCCACACCATCAAAACACTGAAACCCAAAAAGGTGTGGAAGGTTAAAGAAGCCTCGACATCCGGCACCGCTTCTCCCGGTTCGGATACTTCGACAAGAGGTAAGTAACGACAGAGAAAAGTCTCGCTTGTCGGACTCAAAACGACAAGTCCTTGCCAAAGGTAAACTGGTATTTACCCCATATTTGATTTTTCCAAAATTTACTTTTTTTAATTTGAATTTTCCACTGCATATTTAATTCCCCAAATTTTCCTTGCATGTTGGAATTTTTCTAGCCTTCTTTTCTTTTTACAAAAACTCAAAAATATTTTTGAGCAACAAAATCTCTTGAAAAGCAATTTGAAAATCTTTTTCGGAGCAAGATTGAACCCAACACCTAGGCTTACAAAAATTTGACCGTTAGGGAGCCTGTGGGCCCTGGCCGTCAGCTAGCAAGCCAACTAGGGGGTCGGGCGACCACAGGGGACGGCCGACCCCACTTAGCTGTTGCAGCCTGTCACCCTTCTCCAACGGCTCCTAGTCGTTGAGCCCCGGCGCCTCCCCGACTATTTACAGCTCGTAAAATAGAAGCTGAGGGGTGAGTGTTGATCTCAGACACTCAATTCTCATTCACTCACTCCCTCTCACACTCTTGCAAACTTTGCTCTCGGTTTTCATTCAATTTTATGTTCAAGTTTAACTGCAAGAACTCTCTCTCTCTCTCTCTCATTTCTTTGCTGCAAGAAAGCGCACATTCTTGGAGGAACAACTTTGGGTAAGATCTTCCATTTCATTTTGCTAACATAACCCGATTTGATTTGTTCTTTGTGTTCTTGTTCAAGCATGAAGGGCATTAGACGAAAGGTTTCCGGTGTATTGAAGAAGATGATGGGAGGAAGATCGTCCCGTTCTCGGGGTGGCCCAAGCTCCCGCCACACTCCCGAACCTACGCCAAGCCCAAGCGTGATGGACTACGAGGAAGAAGAACAAGAACAACAACAAGAAGCGCATGCCGAACCGCAAGCTGAGGACATGGAGATGGATGACAATGATGCACCCTACCTCGACTTGCGAGATGACCCTGAACGTCAAGCCTATGCCTACCTCGACTTGCGAGATGACAATGAAGAAGCCGATGAGAGAAGATCGGCCGATGGGGTGACTGAGGCCAACGGAACTGAACGGCGCTGACAACAAGTTATCTTAGAGATAGGAGATTTGTTATTTAGGAAAGTTTTGTTTTCTTTGTTGACAAGTAATGTAAGTCATGATCGACCCGGGGTTTGTAGCTTAGGCTATAAATAGCTTCCCTCGGACATGAAACAGATCCATCCAATGATCAATACACAAACCCTTTTTTTCCTTTTTTCTCTTTTCGGCAGCTTTGCCTTAGTTGCAGTAGATTTTCTTTTTACGAGTTCTTTCCTACATGTGGGTCTGCATCGACTTCGATCTCCGACTTGCTGGTAAGTTCCACGTCGAATGAGGCAAATAGGCTCAAGGTTGACGGCGCATCGCTTCTTCCTCTATCCTGTATTAGTTCAAGTTACCGAGCTGATTGGATCTAGGTCTGGTCTGTTCATCAAGTTATCGACATCAGCTTGTTCTTGTTAGATTAATCTGTTTAGTCTAGCTTGTTATTGGTTTAGGTCTGGTCTGTTCATCAAGTTATCGACACCAGTTATCGGTATTTGCTAGATTTGATAGGATTAGATTCATTTGATCTTGTTTTTATTTAGTTTTTACCACAACTGATCTAGCCTAGATCTAAATACCATCGACCGACGTGCAGCTTGTCTGTTGCTCATCGCCTGGCTGATCAGGTTCGGATCTAGGGTTTGTCTACCGAGGCTTTTCTAACCTGCTTAGCGCTGCTTCACCTGCACAATCGGCCGGAGCTTTGACCGATTGATCTACTGACGCATCGGACTCTTGGACGATGCACTTGGCGGAACGATTCGGAACACCAGCCGATACGTTTTGATAATTTAACATTTTACCTATCCCTTGTCAATTGTAGGTCAAATCGATTGGCACGCCCTGCACCACCACGCAGCCGATTTGGACACCGCGCAGGAGCGAAGCAAGAGGCTCCCGGGTCATCACGTGTGCCGGCGCTGAAGGCCGACCTACGGCTTTTTGCGTCAACACGCTTTTGGCACGCCCGGTGGGACTCGACAATGATACCACGATGACCAAGGACAACGAGATGGATGGTGACAAGTTCCTGGTGCCTACAATGGATGATCTTGATGAAGAGCAGGGGCAACAAGTTGACGAAATCAAGAAGCAAACCCAAGAAATCTGCCTCAAGTCATTCATCATTACTGAAGAAGGAAAAGTCGAACTAAGTTCACCAGTTACAATGCCAAGAAATATTACCATCGCTGAAGACTCATTTTGTTGGGTTCCTAGAACCAGGGTCACCAATGGGGCCTGAACAATTCTCACACCCACGACCTTTCGGGCCAGATAATGCTTGTGGGTTGTCCCGGCCCATGAGCCCCGTCGAAAGGGATTCCCCCCTATCCAAACTCCACAGCCTGCAGCGCCAAGTACGAGTGCCTCCACTCAGACCAACTGAAGGCCCGCAGGCACCGCCTCTCCTTCCCTCCTCTTGGACTCCCAACTGACTCAGGTCATTGCCGGGAGGAAAAATCCCACTTGGTCACGTGCGCCCAGACTTGGTCCGCAAGGGTCGGACCTGGCCATACCAAGTGGGCGCGGCTCTCCCGGGGTCGTACGCTCAAACAGTGGCGCATTGTGCCTCTATCACAGCAGAGAACTAAGACTATGGTGTCCACTTGGTCCTTGTGATGATCAGGCTTGCCGTCATCACGGCTTGACCACCACGAAACCATCAACCGGGATGGGACTTGGCATGTAAACAGTCCTCCCCCGATGGGACGGCTGCCTCATCCCATCAGGACCCCCGTACTTGTTGACTGACCAAATACGGCGAACAGGTTCAAGACCAGGAGACCCCCGGGATTTCGGGATCACGCAATCCACCAAGGACATCGCCGACTGACCATCTGTACAGGCCCATTGACTGTTTGGGCCGCCTGACTGCCGGAGTCAAAGATATTTCTCCTCGAAGCCTTCTCCCCCAAGGAATTCCTGTAACATGGGCCCCCCTTGAGCTGTAAAAGAGGGGTCCCTTTAGATTTAGAAAGACAAGGTAGAGAACATTAGAACTCAAGTTAGACAACAGAAGTCCACTCAAAAAGCTTGTACTCCCCAACTCTAACGAACACCTGGGCTCGAGCAATACATCCAACTGACCCCCGATTGGACGTAGGGCGTTCTCACCTAAACCATTATAATCTCTCGAGTCATTGTGTGCTAGGCCATCTCCGATCACGACGCACGACACACACGCTGTCAAGTAGTTTACCTGCCGCCCATTTCCGGGAGCAACAGTTTTGGCGCCATCGGTGGGGAGGGCGTCGTGCGTCCTTTGCTCTGGCGATCGGATGGCGTCCTTCATCAACGTCACGGGGGCTGATGGTAAGAGCGCCCCGCTTTACATTGGCTCGCCGGTGCTTTCTGCTCCAACATGCGCTGGGTCAAGGTCACCACCGTCCATCGCACCCTTCCAGGCCTTCCGCTTCAGGATCTTGGACTTCGTCGCCGACTACCTCGGCACGCCCCAACTCTGAGAGGACATGATCGCCCCGGCGGTGTCCGAAAGGGGCCAGCTTCATCGTCAACCCGCTGGCCGAACTCGACCCTGAGGCAATGGCCAAGCGCATCAAGCTCTTGCTTGGCGCTAATCACTCTGCGAGCGACG
The DNA here is from genome assembly GCA_032594955.1 of Panicum miliaceum. NCBI lineage: Eukaryota > Viridiplantae > Streptophyta > Magnoliopsida > Poales > Poaceae > Panicum > Panicum miliaceum. The sequence continues at coordinate 18,478,422 of CM064068.1, forward strand.
TGGACCTGGTCCTGTATTACCTGGGCAACGTCGCCCGTCACCTCTCGGGTGGAGCACCCCTGCCGCCACTTACGTCACCATGGGTCGTGTCGCATTTCGGCCTCCCAAATGCGGTAGCGACCTACGCCAGGGGGCTTGGCAGAACCATGCCGTCACTCCCCTTGGCGACCTCGTTCGTGGGCATGACAAGATACAACCCGGCCTCATCCTTGAGCTCCTTCCTGATGGAGACGATGCCCTCAGCGACGTCTCGAGTGTCGGGGACGCGTTGACACCTGGGTGAACCATGTCACCGAGATGCGCCATGGCGGACCTCCCTAGGGAAAATCCGTCCGTCGAAAGCTCGGAACACACCCATACCACGGCAGTTCCCTGTGCGCAGGCTCTGGCCAACATGCAGGCTCACGCTGAGGTGCTGAGGAAACCGCACGATGACCCGCAGCATGCGCCACCACCGCAAACCCCCGTAGCGCCGCAAGCGCCGCCTGAGAACGCACGCAGCGGGTGCAGCAAAGCATCATCGCAGGAGGCGACGAGCTTCCAAAGTTCGAGCGAGCTAGACAGAACGTCGCGGCTGTGGTCGTGCTTCTCTGCAACTTGCCACCTCCTGCCGACCCTCAGCAACAAGAATTCCACCGCAACATCCGGGCGCTGGTGGAACGCGCCACCCTTTAGCAAGCGGAAAGCTCGTCGATGCGTCAGCGACGACCAGTTTCCTGCCCTATGGGAGGCGCGGGCCCTCAACAGCCCAACCCGTCGGTGCTTCAACCGCAAGGACCTCAAGCCCCGTGGGCTCGAGGCGCAGTCATCACCCCTCAGGCCAACCCGGTGCCCACACCGTGGCCACCACCGATCCAGGGTCATCTAGGCCCTAACTATGATGCGTGAAGCGTCATCCATGCCAGGCAATGGGCATGCCACGACGCCGATGTTGACCAGATGGCGGCTCGCATGCCCGACGATGCCGTGTCGGACGTCAAGAGTGAGGACAAGAACTCGCAGCACCATTACCGCCCTCACCGCGATGAACAACCACGTAGCATGAGCCCCGACGCGCCGAGTCCATAGGCTTTTGCGTCACATATCCACAGGCACCGTTCTCGCAAAATTTCCGACCGCCGGCGAATGTCACAAAGTACATCGGGGAGACCAACCCCGTGATCTGGCTCGAGGACTTCCGGCTTTCATGCAGAGCCAGGGGCGCGACCGATGACAACTTCATCATCCAGTACCTCCCCATATGCGTTGGGGAGCACATCCGATCATGGCTCGAGATCTTACCACCCAACAGCATCCGCAGCTGGTCCGACCTCAAGCAGATCTTTGTGGGCAACTTCCAAGGCACATACGTCCATCCCGGAAACTCCTGGGACCTGAAGAGCTACAAGCAGAAGTCTGGCGAGTCCCTCCGGGATTACATCCGCTGGTTCTCGCAGCACTGCAACGCTCTCCCCGACGTCGTCAACGCGGATATCGTCGGCGCGTTCATTTCCGGGACCACCTGAAAATCGCTCATCCACAGGCTTAGCTGCAATAAGCCGCGGACCACTCGCGAGCTCCTGGACATAGCCACAAACCACGCCTCAGGCGATGAAGCCGTTGGCGCTGTTTTCGTCGGCACGCAACCCACCGGCAAGGCCAAAGCCAAGGAGCCAAATGAAACCCCGGCCTCCTCGAAGCAGGGGAACAAGAAGAGGGGCAATCGGCGCCGGCTGAACCCCAACCTCGTCGCAGTCGCCGACCGGCCGGCAAAGCGGATGGGAGGAAACGATGACTTTGAGCGGCTGTTGGAGAAGTCGTGCACCAATCACGGCTACCCCGTCAAGCACAAGCTCAAGGATTGCGAACTCCTGAGGTGCGTGCTCAACCCTGCCGGCAAGCATGAGGGGGGCGACCGCGACAAGAAGGCATCCAAAGAGCCGGAGGATTCTGATAAGCCTCAGAATACGTTCCCCGACGCCCAGGGCTGCCTCATGATCTTTGGAGGAACTGAGGATGATTGCACTCGGCGCCATGTCAAGCTTCACCATCGTGAAGTCCTCTCGGCAACGACCATAGTTCCCAGGCGACTCCGTTGGTCCAACATGCCAATCACCTTCAGTCAAGATGATCACCCGCCGAGCATACCATGACCAAGAAGCTATCCACTCGTCATGGATCCAATCGTCGGCACCAAGCGTCTGACCAAGGTGCTGATGGATGGAGGCAGCAGCCTCAACATCCTCTACGTGGAGACCCTCGATGCCATGGGCATCTCGAGGGTCAAGCTCCGCCCTTCCATCTTCCCATTCTTTGGGATCGTCCGCGGCATGAAGGCCTACCCGCTGGGGAACATCGAACTGCCGTTCACCTTCGATGACCGCCCCAATTTCCATACTGAGAAACTGATCTTCGAGGTGGTGGACTTTGAGGGGTCCTACCACGCCGTGCTTGGCCGTCCGTGTTACGCCAAGTTCATGGCGATTCCCAACTACACCTACCTCAAGCTAAGGATGCCGGGCCCAAACGGTGTCATCATCGTCAGCGGCTTGTTCGAGCAATCTTTCAGTCGCGATCGCGACCATTTCGAGCTCGCGACCGCCATCGCCAACTCGCTTCAGTTCAAGCAGCTTAAAGCGAGGGTGCTGGAGTGCACCCCCGATTACAACAAGCTGAGTCCTGCCAACACCTTCCGCCCAACGGAGGACACCAAGGTGGTTGCGGTTGACCCGACTAAGGTTGTGCAGATCAGGGCCCAGCTCCCCGCCAAATAGGAAGACGCGCTCGTCGACTTCCTGCGCTCCAATCAGGATGTATTCGTGTGGAAGCCGTCTGACATGCCTTGCATCCCGACCCATCTGTATCCTGCCTGGATCGAGACCCGTTCGATAGCGCTTGCGTCGTTTCGACGAAGAGAGATGTAGAGCCATCGGCGAAGAAATCACCAAGCTCCTCGTGGCCGGTTTCATCAAGGAGGTCTACCACTCCGACTGGCTTGCGAATCTCGTTCGTGTAAAGAAAAGGAATAGGAAATGGAGAATCTGTGTCAATTACACGGGGCTAAACAAAGCGTGCCCAAAGGACCCGTTTCCCTTACCACGCATAAACCAGATAGTCGACTCCACCTCCGGGTGTGAGGTCCTTTCATTTCTGGATGTCTACTCAGGCTACCACCAGATAGCTATGAAGGAGTCGGATCAACTCGCGACTTCTTTCATTACCCCGTTTGGCTCGTACTGTTATGTAACGATGTCGTTCGGGCTGAAAAATGCAGGCGCGACCTACTAGTGCTGCATGCAAAGGTGTTTTGCAGATCAGATCGACCCGCCCTGGCAGCCCTGGCAGACCAAGCTCCCGAGGCCCACGATTTCTGTCTACATAGACGATATCGTGCTCAAAGCGCCCCGCGCAGACGATCTGATTGCTACCCTCGATGCAACTTTCGCAAACCTCCGCAAGTTCAACGTCAGACTGAACCCGGAGAAGTGCACTTTTGGGGTCCCCAAGGGTAAACTGCTCGGCTACATCATTTCCGAGCACGGCATCGAGGCCAATCCTGAAAAGATCACTGCCATCACCAAGATGGGCCCCGTTCGCAACATCAAGAGCGTCCAACGGCTCACCGGGTGCTTGGCTGCCCTCAGTCGGTTTATATCACGACTGGGGGAGCGAGGCATGCCCCTCTACAAGCTCCTCAAAAAATCGAACACCTTTGATTGGATAGAGGAAGCTCAGCAGGCGCTCGACAACCTAAAAGCACTGCTGACCACACCACCCGTTCCTGTCGCTCCCGAGCGATGGGAACCTCTTTTGCTCTACCTCGCAGCCATGACACATGTGGTCAGTGCCGAGTTAGTGGTTAAAAGGCAAGAGCCGGGCCACGTCATGAAGGTCCAGCAACCGGTGTACTTTGTGAGTGAAGTGCTTACCGAGACCAAGGCTTGGCACACTCAGGTGCAGAAGCTTCTGTACGCCATGCTTATGGCTACTAGGAAACTCCAGCACTACTTCACATGAAGTCACCGTCACTTCATTTCCACTTGGAGAGGTCATCCATAGTTGCGATGCGACCGGGCGGATATCCAAATGGGCGATCGAGCTCATGGGCTACGACCTCAAGTATATTCCTCGTACAGCGATTAAGTCACAAGCGCTCGCCGACTTTGTTGCCGAGTGGACCAAAGTGCAGACTCCCACGCCTGACATAGCCCACGAGTACTGGACCCTCTACTTTGACGGGTCAGTCATGGGGCTGGGCGCGAGGGCCGGAGTCGTGTTAGTATTGCCCGAAGGTAACCGACTCCGGTATGCAAACCGTATCCACTTCCCTGCTTCGATCAACGCCGCCAAGTACGAAGGGCTGATCAATGGGCTTCGCATTGCTGTCGAGCTCGGAGCCACTTGGCTCTACGTATATGGTGACTCCAAGCTCGTTGTGGATCAAACCATGAAGGAGGTGAACTGCGAAAGCCCCCTCATGGACGCTTATTGCCAGGAGGTACGCAAGTTGGAGGACAAGTTTCGGGGGATCGAGCTACATCACCTGCCAAGGAAGGAAAACGCTGACGCCGACGCGCTCGCCAAGATGGCGGCACAACGAGAAGATGCTCCGACCGACGTGTTCGTAAACGACCTTCATACGCCCTCGGTACGCCTCAAATCCCCAACTCAACCCGTCAATCAAACGCTCAGGGGCCCGGATCAGGGACCTCACGAGTCCTCACCTCCTGACACCGCACCTAGCAACATCGAACGTCAAGTCATGGAAGTCATTACTCCCGACCCGGGGGCCCTAACGACTGACTCTGACTGGAGAGCGCCTCTCCTGGCCTACCTCCTTGACGATGTCCTTCCGCCGAATCGAACTGCGGCTCGCAGAATCGCTCGGCGGGTAAAGACGTTCGTCACGATTAGTGGCGAGTTGTACAAACGCAGCCCCTCAACTTTTGGGATGTTCATGAAATGCATTCCGACTCAACATGGCAAGGACCTACTCCTGGAGATCCACGCCGGCATCTGCGGGCATCACACGGCCCCGTGTTTTCTGGTTGGCAAAGCTTTTCGACAAGGGTTTTACTAGCCGACTGCGTTGCGAGACGCAGAGGAGATCGTCCGCACATGCAATGGATGTCAGTTCTACGCTTGGCAAATGCAGCTGCCGGCTCTGGCACTCCAACCAATTCCCCTAACTTGGCCATTTGCAGTTTGGGGACTAGATATGATCGGGCCTCTCAAGCAGGCTCCCGGTGGGTTCACTCGGCTGCTAGTCGCTGTAGACAAATTCACCAAGTGGATCGAGGCAAAACCCATCGTGAAAGCAAGCGCGCAAGAAGCCGTAAAATTCTTCCTGGATATCGTCTATCGATTTGGTGTGCCCAACACCATAATCACCGACAACGGGACCAATTTTACAGGCAAAAAATTCTAGGATTTCGCGGAAGAATACGGGATCAGGATCGACTGGGCATCAGTCGGACACCCACGAACTAATGGCCAAGTTGAAAGAGAAAATGGCATGGTCCTCTAGGGACTCAAGCCGCGCATCTTTGACCAGCTCAACAAGTTCGCAGGCCGTTGGGTGGACGAGCTCCCGTCGATACTGTGGAGCCTGAGAACAACCCCTAATCGCTCCACGGGTTTCACCCCATTCCTTTTAACCTACGGATTAGAGGTCGTGATACCTTCTGACTTAGATTATGGCGCTCCAACGGTTAAGGCGTTTGACCCAGATCAAGCCGCGGAGGCACAGAAGGACGCTGTGGATCTTTTGGAGGAAGCATAGGAGATAGCCCTGTTCTATTCCGCTTGCTATCAGCAAACTTTACGCAGGTACCACGAGAGAAGATACGAGGAAGGACTCTGGAAGTCGGCGACATGGTGCTTTGGAGGGCGCAGTCAACAAAAGACAAACACAAGCTTTCTCCGCTACAGGAAGGACCATACACGATCGCTGAAGTGGTTCGATCGGGCACCTACCGACTGAAGGACAGCGATGGCAACATTCTCACCAACACCTGGAACATCGAACAGTTACGTCGTTTCTACCCTTGAACTTTCATTCTTATGCCTGCGCTTTTTCATACTGTCTCACTAGGCTCCCAGCATCCCGGCCCTAACACTTTTCAGCTCATGATGCTCGGGAGCCTCACCAGGATCCGCCACCACACGGCGGCCCTCCTTTCACCACGAACTTTACCTTTGAAAAGCAAAACTTGCTGCTCCTTCTCAAAGGAGCCGCCTTCTTCCTGCTTTGTTGCATGAATGGTCCCCGTAATGCATTAATCCCGCTGAGTCCTCGTCACGACCTATGGTGACTAGCAGCTGACGTAGACAGGGCCAGTCCCAAGCTATATGCTTCAGCCTACGGTTAACGAGCGGCTCAAGAGTACAAAGTGCAAGCAGGATGATTCAGGCGACAGAAACGGAACTAAGAACCAAAAACACGAAAAATTTGAAACACGATTTTAGTTAGAGTTTCCCAACCTTAAACATTTAAGACCGGTCACTCGGGGGCCACAGGGATTCCCCGACATGTTCATTCAGAATTACAAAAACTCAACAAAATTCAAACTAATTTTAATGTTTAGTTCGTATTCTGCCCCTCGCTGGTCCCCACTGGCGCTAGGGGAGGCGTCTCTGTGTTGTAGGGTGCGGCGGAGCAGCGGCCGGCACGACGCCATCGAAGCCCTCCACGCTCTCGACCATAGAAGGATCTTCCACAACGCGATGCACGACCTTGATCCAGTCGACCGTGATGGACTACGAGACCGCCGCTGCAACAGGCTCCAGGCGCAGGCCCACCTCGCGCAATTGATCGAACGTCCACCAGGTCGCGTACCCATCGCTGACCACCTGAAAGTCGAGGTCCGGGAAATGTGTCGCCGCCGAGGTAAGCACTCCTGATGCACCGTGGAAGACACCATCAGCAATGAGCTTCGACACCTCACCTGGGACCGCTTGGAGATAGAAGACAAGCGACTCCTCCGCCGGGCGGGGCCCCAGGACGTCAACAACGACTCCGCGCGCCGCGTCCCGAAGCGCACTCAGCTCCGCGAGAAGCTCATTGGCCGCCTTCACCAGCCGGCTGGTCTCACTCCCGAGGGTGCGCTCCCTCTCCTGGGAAAGCGCCAGGGCCTCCAAACACTTGTTTTCAGCCTGCAGAGAGGTCGCCAGCTTCGATTCGACGGTGAGTAGAGTTTCCTCCGACCGCGTCACCTTGTCCTGCAGGATCACGTTCCTCTATTTTGACTCTGCAGAAATAGACGTCAGGAGTCAGCAATCGTTAGAAAAACGACCAGGGGGAACAAAACCCTTAACCTTCTGCAGCAGCTTCCAACGCGTGAACCCGCTCCCTCAGGGAGATCGCCTCACAGGCCTGGGCCCGGGAATGCTTCTCCGTAGACTCACGAGCAGCCCGTTCTTCCTCCAGGGCCGACCGAGCTAAGGACAGCTGTTGCTCCGCAACCACCTCACGCTTGCGTTCCTGGCCCTCTGTCGACTGCACTGAATCCAACTCCCATGCCAATTCCTCTGCCCTCTGACGGGCCCCAGTGTCACGCTTGTGCCGGGCATGCTCCCCCACAAAGAACTGCGATTTCTCGCGGGAAATCATCTCCAAACGGTGGGTGAGTTCCTGGAGCTCTCACGACGAGGTGAGGCAGGCAGGCTGAACCCTCTTCAGGGCATCAGCGAGCCCCGACTCTACCTTGGCAAGATCATCGAGAGCAGACTGCCCGACTTGAGCAGCCCGCTGCCAAAGCTCCGCTTCAGCCGGATCGCGGAGAATGAAACACGCCCGCTCAGGCTCCGATGGGTCAGGCCACACCAGCTCGCACGACGCGCCGCCCTGCGGCACCAACGAGTTGCCCGCAAGTGCCAATGCGGACCCTCCGGTTCCCATTGTTAGGGCCTCACGTGAAGAGGAAGTCTTCGTAGTGCAACAATCTTCAATCGGAGCATGCCCAACCCCCACATTCGCCGCAGCTGGCGATGGTGGCGTTCGTCCGTCATCATCCTCATCCTCCAGCACCACGACGGTTGGGGCCTTGGGACACTCCTTGGTGGGTGAGGAAGGAGGAGTCGCGTTTCGACCTCCTCCTGTGTCAGCCGTGGGCCGAAAAGCCACCGTCACCGCCTGCTCCAACGCGAGGAAGAGCGCCTTTGGTAGGGCGGTCGGATGAGCTACTCCTCGCCCTCTCCCTCTGCCCATCATCTCAAGAAGGGCCAGGTTGGGGGTCCAGCTGACCATTTCTAGGGCGCTCCCCATGGAAATCTCCGTCCTTCCCCTAAGACAAGAAAGACAAAATCATATCGCCAAATCACAAGGCATCCGATCAACCAGGACTAAGAGGGAAGATCACATACCCGAACTTGAGGGGAGGAGGTCCAACCGACGAACGAATGCCTCCGACAGAAGCTCTCGCGATGCCGGACGCTCAGGACCATCAGGGGCACCCCACGCCCTACCGGCACCACGCGGCCACCGCGGCGAGCCGACACCTTCTCCCTAGAAGTCCTTGGAGATGAAGAGCGACCGCTTTCAGAACACGCGGGCGGCGATCGTGGCGACCCCGAACGCCGCTCTGTCCGAGCGCGCTTCGCCGCCTCATCCTCTCGCCCTGCAGCGCCCTCCTCCGCACGTTTCCTCATGCCAGAGTCATCGGGAGATGACCCGGGGTCGCCGGCATTGCGAGGCCTGGAGCTGCTGGCCTCTTGCGGCCCGACGTCACCAGCCTCGCCCGCCGCGGAGAAGCACGGCACCCCGCTCCACGTCTCTTCCGAGTCATCCCCATCATCGGAACCAGGACTTGACTCGGTCTCGCTGGTGGAAGGATACTCCTCCCGTATCTTGTCACGATCCTCCCCATAATGGGCGCGGCGCGAGATCTCCCTCTCCTTCACCTCCCGCTTCGCCGCCCGATCACCCTTCTTCTTCCTCTTTTTCCGGGCGGCATCCTACTGGGCAGCCTGCCTTGCCTGACCCTCAAGGCCTCCGGGAAGATGAGGATGAGAGCGCGGATGGCCGAGTCCCTACAAAAAGAGAGCAACTGTGAACTACCTAGCAAAGCTCTACGCCACCAACCAAAAACAGCAATAAAGGGAGGAAAGCGTACCAGATTGGGAGGATTCTTGCAATCGAAAGGAGCCAGCACCCTGAAATCTTCCCGGTCCGCCCCCTTGAAGACCATCATCAGCCAGGAGTACACATCATCCTCTGGGAGCACCTCGGCGAATGTCTGATCCTGGTCGGACGGACCGGAGTAAAGCCACAATGGCATCCTCCGTTCCGCCGGCGGCATCACTCGCCGCTCGCGCATGGTGAAGAAGAGTGTCATGCCATTGAGCCTTGCCTCCACCACACGCTTCTGGATGATTTCCTTTATCTCCCCCACAAGGAACTTCTCTGACGTCGAAGTCCCCCATGTCCAACTCAAGTCCCTCACCGGCCGCCCCCCGTGGAACTCAGGGAAGGGCGCTTCCGGCGGGTTCCTAATGTAGAACCAATTGCCGTGCCACCCCTTGTTTAACTCTGCAGGGGTGTACTCCGGGTAGAAGTCGTCATGGCGGGGTCTGCTCTGAAGACCAAAGCCGCCAACGGGCACGGCAGATGACGTCCCCCCTTCGCTGGCGAGGTCTTGCCATAGAAGAACGCTCGGAACAAGCCCACATGCGGCTCAATTCCGAGGAACACCTCGCCCAGGGTGACGAAGCCGGCGATATGCAGCACCCTGTTCAGGTGCTGCATCTCCAATCCCCACTCGTGAAGCAATCTCGGCAAGAACCAGTAAGCAGGGTAACAAAGCCCTCGCTCATGGAAGGCAAGGAAGCTCACCACCACATGCGATTCCGGGTGCGGCTCCTCGTGCTTCCGCGGCGGCGCTCCCCACCCCCCACCTCCTTTGGAGGGAGGAACCCCTTCGCCACAAAATCCTCTAGCAGCGTCTCATCAACATTGGATTGACGCCAGTGCGACATCGTGGCGGCGCGAATCGCTCGGGCAACGGCTGCGAAGCTCTCTAGAGCGAGGAACAGGCGGCGGCGGCAATGGCGGTGGAGACAGCGTGAACAGGCGAAAGGGGCAAGAAGGGCGTCGAAGGCGGAGAAAAGTAGTCAACTGACAAAACCCTCCCTCCCGCAGCATCATTAATGAGACGCAACCTATCACAAGTGGGCCCACGAGCCCCGCCGAAGCCGAACCGTCGCGGTAGGCCACGCGGCCCGGGGGCCCCACCACTAGCACGCTTGCAGATTCCGCACGCGAAGCATCGCCTCGCCTCGAGAAATGTGTCTCATGATACTTTGTTCACACCGCAAAAACAAACCAATTCGTACAAATCCGATTCGTAGAGACCCATTCACGCTGCTGAACAGGCCCATTTGGCAAAAGAGACACAAGTCAATACATTCATAAGCCTAAAACAAGGAGTATTTACATTAAAACTTTATTTACGGTGATACATATCGGGTTAGCGAGCATTATACCCACTAATCCAAGTCCAGAGCAAATCACACTCGGGGGCCTCCCTACCCCTAGCACTCGGACTAAAACAAAAGCGGCCTGACACTACCACGGACACCACGTCCACCTAGGGGGCCATCGCCGTAGAGGATGGCGTTGATGTCCACCTCCGGGGTGGCGCCGTCGCCCCACTCCCGGAAGGCGGCGACAAGCTGCAGCTTCTGCTGCAGGACAAGATGGGGCTGGAACCCAGGTGGGAACATGTGCAGGTCTCACGAAAAGCATGCGTACACCACCGCTAGGGAGACAGCACCTACCTAGCGCACACCCTCGGTCACCAGGTCGCGCACGCGGAACAGCAGGGCGCACAAACGGTCAGGAAGCAACTGCCCTCCACTCGCTGTCGCCAACACCGCCATCGTCGCGACACTCGAGAGGTCACCATGCTCCACCTCCAGGTCGGCGTAGCGCCGCTGCAGGCGCTCCCATTTGGCCCGGACGGCGGCCACCTCCTCTTCTCGCCCTGGAACACAAGAACGATCAAGCAACATTCCGTCCAAAAAACCAACACGAATGAACGTGCCACGAACGCAGAGTAACCTGCGGCGAGCGCCTCGGCGTCCGCCGCCTCGATGCGAGCCCCAGCGGTGTCCAACACCGCGGCATCGAGGGCCCCCTTGATGTCGTTGGCCTTCTTCTCCGCGGCCTCCAGCGCGGCCCTAATGCGGTCCAACTCCCATGTCACCGCGCCGTACCACTCCCTCGCCTCGGCGCCCTCCCGAATGAGGACGCGGAACGTCTCCCGCGCATCCCCGTCGGACTTCGACGAGGACGCGAACCCCAAGGGGGAAGACAATCGCGGCGGCGACGAGTCAGAGGAAGGATCAGCGCCGGGACCACCGCCCGCTAGGTGCATCTTGGCTCTAGTTGAAGCAACCCTACATCAATCACAAACATCAGTCCCCACAGTCTCGATCGAACGATAAGCCGTGAGACGGAAGGGTGTGGCTCACCCCTGGGAGCGAAGCACCGTGCGCAGAAGCGGAGGACGATGGCACCGTCCCCTTGAGCCCTCGCGGGCGACACACTTACGATCGGCCATCGCTACACACAGAACAAGAAACGAGGGATTGGGGTTTTTCTCTCTCTACTTCTTGTAGGAACGGTGCAACTGCTGCTCGCTGGTGAAGAGGCTGGATGGGAGATGGGGTATTTATAGCCGGAGAACGGCTCCACTTGTCGCGCGACCCCTCGACTCCCATGGAAAGGCCAAGAGGTACGACCCTTCCCACATCTCCTCCTTACCCATGACTGCAACAGGAACGGGAGACAGAGCAGTTGCCTGACACAAGCGCAGGAAGATACGGCAAGCAAAGAGTCTCATCAAGTGCCATAGTGCAGCCTAACACACCATGACACTAAGTGTCCCCATGTAAAACCGCACCGCGGCCGTCGCCACGCTGCTGAGATCCAATGCACACCCCTGCACTCGTCATTTGCAAATCTACTTTGCCTATTTGTTCTTGAATCTATTTTCAGGTACAAAACATGCCGAGTCCATGGACTCATAGACCGAGGTTCAAAAGCCGGTTCCCAGCGGGCACCAGGCTGCCTTACGTCGAACAGAGCCAGGGGAAAACAGATGGCCGGCTCCAGCAGTTGCTAACCGACTCGCCCCGGTGACTCGGAGTGCCATGATTTTCTTGTCCGATCCTGACCTCTAGCCGACTCAACCCCTCCGACTGAAAAAGTTGCTGGGAAGAAACTGAACCGAAGGAGTTCAAATTTTTTGCGACGCTGCTCGCACTAACGAAGACCCTGCCAGTCAGAGCGCGGTCGGCTCTGTCAAGGATTCCGCACGGATCAACGACGCCGATTTAACCCCTCTGACAGAAAGGTCGCTGGGAAGAAACTGAACGAAGGAGTTCGGATTATTGCAACACTGCTCGCACTAACAAAGACCCTGCCAAAGCTGGGGCACTTTCGGCTCAGTCCAAACTAACTCGCTATGAAAACATTCCTTGCGGACATCAAGAATAAGCACAACAATCTGAATAAAGGAAGAAATCATTTTATTTCTAGCGAGACAAACATTACAAAGAACACTCGGCTCAAGGCCATTACAAGGTACAAATCCTATTACTCCCACTAAGGGAGTAAACCTAGAGTCCTAAGGAGCGGCTGCTTCAAGTGCGGGGAGGTAAGGAGGCACATCTGCCTCGCAATCCCTCCTCTAACATTGTCGCCCCAACGGACACCTAGGCAAGGGGACGCCACCAGGAACCGCTTGACGACGATGGGATTGAAGAAGAAGATAGAACCTTCCCTCAATCCCGGCCACTATCGCTTCCCACGAACGTGTTCCCCAAGGGACCGCCAGTCAACCGGGAAGAAGAGGAACCAGATCCCAACTTGGGGATCCACAAGTTTCTGAGAGCGCGCCTGGCTCTCGCACGGAACGAGGGGCCCCTCCCATCTTCCTGATCGGTGCGGTCAAAGCGGTGGAAGCACTGACACGTCCGCCGCAGGGCTGTGACGTCAAGCTCAAGACCGCCGCCGCCACTGCCGACGGCAAGGGATCGTCGTCCGGCAGCTGAGGCGCCATCACCCGCCGCACACGCTCAAATCAAGCGATTACGTCGAATAAAGATGGACGCCCGCAAACCGGACGCGATGTGACGAGCCGTTCAATGATTTCGGTGAGAGTCCGCCGAGCGAACCGCCGACTCCCACGGGACATCCCCCACTACTCGCAAACTCTCCTCTAACATGGGCTACCACTACCCTCTGGAGGGCGCACGAAACACAACTCGAATGCCATGACTTGGGTGATCTTTGGGACGCACCAGACGCACCCCCGAGGAGGGCCGTTCAACGATTTCGGTGAGAGTCCGCTGTGCGAACCGCCGACTCCCGCGGGACATCCCCCACTACTCGCAAACTCTCCTCTAACACCAGATGTTGGATGGGCTACCGCTACCCTCTGGAGGGTGCACAAAACACAACTCGAATGCCATGACTTGGGTGATCTTTGGGACGCACTAGATGCACCCCCAATTTATAGCTGAGGAGGGCCGGTCGGAGGCCCTTGCGGGCGACCGCACGCAGGCCACACGCACACGGGCCACACAGTCCAATTGAATAGGGAACAGATTCCCCTAAAAAAGGAGAAACGGCAGGCCTCCAACGTGACACAACGGGTCAGAGACCCGTCAACTCCACCATCGGGGCGATGCGAGGCAGACGGTGCAGAACCGACATAATAAACCGACGATCCCTCGAACGAACCACTGGGTAAAAGGGTAATGCCCCTGCACGACCGCCACGTAGCACGACACCACCCACGCGCAGTAACTCCCCCTGACGAAGATAAAGCGCCCGCATGATTAAGACAAAAATCGCGAGGACGCTCGGGGGCCTCTGTTGGGTTCCTAAAACCAGGGTCACCAATGGGTCCGCCTTGTCAGAGCAAGGCCTAAACGATTCTCACACCCACGGCCTTTTGGGCCAGATAACGCTTGTGGGCCGTCCCGGCCCATGAGGTCCGTCAATAGGGATTCCCCCCTATCCAAACACCACAGCCTGCAGCGCCAAGTACAAGTGCTTCCACTCGGACCAGCTGAAGGCCCGCAGGCACCGCCTCTCCTTCCCTCCTCTTGGACTCCCGACTGACTTAGGTCACTACCGGGAGGAAAAATCCCACTTGGTCACGCGCGCCCAGACTTGGTCCGCAAGGGTCCGACCTAGGTGTACCAAGCGGGCGCGGCTCTCCCGAGGTCATACGCTTGAACAGTGCCCCACTGTGCCTCTGTCACAGCAGAGAACCAAGACTATGGCATCCACTTGGTCCTTGTGATGATCAGGCTTGCCGTCATCACAGCTTGACCACCACGAAACCATCAACCGGGATGGGACTTGGCATGTAAATAGTCCTCCCCCGATGGGACGGCTGCCACATCCCATCAGGACCCCCGTACTTGTTGACTGACCAAACACGCGAACAGGTTCAAGGCCAGGAGACCCCCGGAATTTCGGGATCATGCAATCCACCAAGGACAACGCCGACTGACCATCTGTACGGGCCCATTGACGGTTTGGGCCGCCTGACTGCCGGAGTCAAAGATATTTCTCCCCGAAACCTTCTCCCCAAAGGAATTCCCTGTAACACGGGCCCCCCTTGAGTTATAAAAGAGGGGTCCCTTTAGATTTAGAAAGACAAGATAGAAAACATTAGAACTCAAGTTAGACAATCAAAGTCCACTCGAAAAGCTTGTACTCCCCAACTCTCACGAGCACCTGGGCTCGAGCAATACATCCAACTGACCCCCGACTGGACGTAGGGCGTTCTCGCCAGAACCAGTATAATCTCTCGAGTCATTGTGTGCTAGGCCATCTCCGATCACGACACACACGCTGTCGAGTAGTTTACCTGCCGCCCATTTCTGGGAGTGACACATTGGAAGTTCAGGGAATGTTTAATCAATCTATGAGTCAGCCGATAAACAATCAATCTGGAGTGCTACTCAATTCAGTGCAGAACGCTGTCCGGAAGATTCTTGCCGATGTCATACCATCACAGGGCGTCGACAATTATTCATCATCAATGATGCAACGAGCAGCTATACAGCCGATGAACACTGTATCTCCATCGGCTGCAATATTTACACCTGCTACTATAGTTAATATTTCATCATCAGGCGAAAGGGAGCGTTACCAAGTTACAAGAGTTATCTCTGAGAAACCAGTGGTACCTAAGGAATTCCTGCTGTACCTCAGTCCGGAGATGATTATTCGATACCAAGAGTCCAAGACCTCTGCAGTAAAAGCTCTGCCAGTCCCATCGGCAAGACAGGAGGAAAAGCCGATGGATCTGCTGATATTTGCAACTTCCCAGGTTGTAGATCCCACGCCACGACAAATGGAGGATAATTGGAGTAGCAGAATAGCCGATGTAATAGGGAGTTTCGGCTTGAAGACTATTGAAATGGCTACGTCACATCAGAAGCCATACCCTGAGGTGTGTGATCAGATTCCTCTACCGCATCAATTCAAATTACCGGATTTTACTAAATTTTCTAGGCAAGAAGATCTGTCAACTACAGAGCACATTAACAAGTTTCTGATTCAGTGTGGCGAAGCAGTAGTAAGTGATCCATTGAAAATTTGTCTGTTTCCATTATCACTGTCAGGATCGGCCTTGGATTAGTTTTACTCATTACCAGCTAATTCCATATTAACATGGGCCGATCTTGGGGGGCAGCTTTGCAAATATTTCTATGCTATAAGATGGAAGGGTGGAGAAACACCCTCTAGTTCTGGAAGGAAGAACTAGGTTGCTGATTCCTTTCCCGTTAATACTCTCGATGTACATCATCAAATTAGGGAAAAGGAAGTTTCAGAAGATAATTCCTTTGAAGAAAATGGGCGCGACCAGGAGTCAACTCAAGCGAATGATGTTGGAGAATTAAATGATGATTGCTTACTTGGGAGTGAAGGAAAGCTTGGGCAAGGATTCACGTCGGCCGATGAATTAGAAAGGGTCGATATCGGAGATGGTGACAAACCAAGGCTGACGTTCATCAGTGCCAAACTACATCCTGAAGACAAGCAACAGTTGGTTGATTTGCTCAAATAATTCAAGGACTGCTTTGCTTGGGAGTATTATGAAATGTCGGGATTAGACCGATCCATTGTTGAACATCGGTTACCTATTAAACCAGGATATAGGCCATATCAACAAGGTGCTAGAAGATGCAAGCCCGAGATTCTGCCCGACATAAAGGCAGAAATTACTAAATTAATTGAAGCCAAATTTATTTGACAATGCTGATATGCTGAGTGGATATCCAACGTGATTCCTATGTACAAGAAGAATGGCAAATTGAGGGTTTGCATTGACTTTAGGAATCTAAACAGAGCTACGCTGATGGATGGATATCCCATGCCACTAGATGACGTACTGGTGGATGGTGCTGCTGGACACAAGGTGATCAGCTTCATGGATGGAAATGCAGGTTACAATCAGATATTCATGGAAGAAGAAGATATCCCCAAAACAGCATTCAGATGCCCAGGACACGTTGGCTTGTATGAGTGGGTAGTCATGACTTTTGGATTGAAGAATGCTGGTGCAATATATCAGAGAGCTATGAACTATATATTCCATGATCTTGTCGGCAAGATTGTGGAAATCTACATTGATGATGTTGTGGTAAAGTCAAAGGAGTTTCGAGAACATCTGGCGGATTTACGCAAGACCCTTGGGTGTACTAGGAAACACGGCCTGAAGATGAATCCACTCAAGTGTGCGTTCGGAGTATCAGCTGGACGGTTTTTAGGATTTATGGTTCATGAACGAGGAATCAAAATTGGCCAAAAATCAATCAGTGCGATCAATAAAGTGGTAGCTCTGGAAAATAAGCACCAACTTCAGTCATTGATCGGCAAGATCAATTTCATCAGACGGTTCATCTCAAACTTGTCTGGTAGAATACAACCGTTCAGCCCGTTGTTGAGGTTGAAGGCCGATTAAAAGTTCATCTAGAGAAATGAGCAGCAGAAGGCTCCTGATGAGATTAAACAATACCTGGTCAGCCCACCAGTGTTGATTCCACCCCAAAAGGATAAGCCGTTTAAATTGTATTTATCGGCTGATAAGTGTGCAATTGGATCGGCCCTTATACATGAATTTGAAGGACATGAACGGGTAATTTATTATGTCAGTAGAAGACTCTTGGATGCAGAGACCAGATATTTTCCAGTAGAAAGGTTATGCATATGCTTGTACTTTTCATGCACCAAGCTCAGACATTACTTGTTATCGGCTGATGCATCGTCGTCTGCAAAGAAGATGTGGTCAAGTACATGTTATCTGTGCCGATTCTAAAAGGAAGGATTGAAAAATGGATCTTGGGCTTATCAGAATTTGACCTGCGATATCAATCGGCCAAAGCCGTTAAAGGACAAGTAATGGCCAATTTTGTCGCTCATCATTGTGGAGCAGAGGTAAAGATGGTAGAACCTGTCCCGAAAACTATGTTCTTTGATGGGTCTGTTTGTGGTAAAGGATGTGGCATCGACGTTATTATTATATCATCTCGGGGGGCAAGGTTCGAGTTCTCATTGCCGATTTCAGTCACGTCAACCAATATCAAGCCGAATATGAAGCGGTGCGTGAAGGGATCAAATTGTTAAGAGAAGTTAAAGCCGAAGCTGTGGAGATATTAGGGGACTCTATGCTTGTTGTCAATCAGCTGAATGGGACAAATGGTTGCAACAATGAAATTCTGAGAGGTTACCTGGAAGAATGCCTTGATCTTATGAAGGAATTCAAGGGAGCTTCTGTGGAACATATTCCAAGGGAGCATAATAAAGAAGCCAATAAGCTTGTGCAGAAAGCCTCTGGTTATCAATTGGCTTGCTACATCGTGAATATGGAATCATCGGCCGATGACTGAGAGAAGAAATTATTCAGTATTTGAAGAATCCATCGCAGAAGGTTTCCAGACAGCTACGGTTCAAGGCTGTTAAATTTGTTCTCCTGGAAGGTGATCTTTATTATAGGATGGTTGATGGTGTGTTACTTAAATGTATTAACACTGAAGAAGCCAAAATCCTAATGGGGGAGATACATGAAGGTGTGTGCGGCGCACATTAGTCGGCTTACAAAATAAAGTGGATGATAAGAAGAAATGGGTATTTCTGGTCGATCATCTTGGAGGATTGTTTCAGATACTACAAAGGATGCCAAGATTGTCAAAAATTCAGCACCATACAAATAGCCCCGGCATCGGCTATGAATCCTATAATAAAGCCGTGGCCATTCAGGGGGTGGGGGATAGATATCATTAGACAAATCTATCCATCGTCAAACAAAGGCCATAAGTTTATCTTGGTGGCGACTGATTACTTCACCAAATGGGTTGAGGCTATTCCACTAAAGGAAGTAACGTCATGGAACATGGTTGAATTTGTGAGGGAGCATATTGTATATCGGTTCGGTGTTCCTCAAACTATTACAACTGATCAAGGCTCCATGTTTGTACCCCTATGAGCACCTCCGAGAGATTGAGCCGGCAAATCCTCGAGATTGACGAAGTCACCATAGACGCCTCACTATCGACGGGAACGTCGCCTACCACTGAAAGCACAAACGCCGTTAAATTCTAGAAAATTCGCTCACACGGAGAGTCAAACCCAGGACCTTAGATGCTACTGAGACTCTTGTAACCACTAGCCTACAGACCCTTTCGCACTAATCAACCGTACCTCATGCACATGGTTTATATGAAAAAAAAAATTCTCACGATGGTTACTGTTCTCTCGTGTTGAGAGGCGCACGACTGGTCCAACAGGCAACAGCCTTTTTTCCCGTACAAGACTCGACACGGCCCATTCTCACGAGCTATCTACGCCTGGCTGCGAAGGTCGCCCTCGTCAGCATCTTCCCGAATCTTAAAGCACCCCGCGAACCCCTTAGATAAACCTCGCGCGCCTGCCTAGGGTTTACTCCTGCCCGCCGCCGTCACCTGCGCCTCCTCCTCCTGTGCCCCTCTCGCTTTGCTTCTTCTTGCACTCCCTCGATCTAGCCGGCGGCGGAAATGGCGGAAGTTGAGGCGCCCACCCAGGAGGTCAAGCTCTTCGGCCGCTGGTCCTTCGATGACGTCCAGGTATCCCCTTTTCTCCTTCCCTTCCATTTTGCTCCCCTCCTCCCCCACCCAAATCTCATCGGTGTGTTGCGTGCTGAGACGCTATAGATCCTTGGATTGGGCTTCCAATTGATCTGGTTAGCTAGATCTTGGCGGATTAGAGGGTTGTTTCCGTAGGTTCTGTTTGCGCATGATCTGGTGAACATATTTGGGGTTCTATCTCCCGTATCATGTGGTTTGGCGGTTCGCTGGTGTAATCTGATTTTTCTCAGATTTGGGTTTCCACTTTGTAGGCTATGTACGTTGACGAGTGGTGGGACTATTAGATCTGATATTGGGAGTATTGACGGCCGTATTTGATATTGGGAGTATTCTGGTTGTCTTAGTTCTGCTCATTATCACTTTATAAGTTGGGGCTTAGTCTCTGAATCAATGGTTCGATTTGTGCATTTTATGTATGGTGAGATTCTATTTGTCAGGCTGAATAATGTGTGTTTTGGGAATTCTTTAGTTGGAGACATGTTTGTGATCAAGGGCTTGTACCAGATCGGCATGCGCCAGGGATGAAATTAGTACGATTTGTCCAATCTAAACTAAGACTCGGGGAGAAATTTAAGTTTCTAATCATGTGTACATCTGGTCGGACTTAAACTGGTGTATGCGTTCCACTGTTTGTTTCCAGTGGGCTACACACTTTAGAGTCTAGAAGTCTACATTAAATGTCAAATGTTCTTCTTGTTAGGTCTGCAATATTGTTTTATGATATCTTAAGCAGTTCTTTTGAATGTTTTTTATGCAGGTCAATGACATTTCTCTGGCTGATTACCTTGCCGTCAATCCTACAAAGCATGCCATATATCTTCCCCACACCGCGGGAAGGTATTCTGCTAAGAGGTTCCGCAAGGCTCAGTGCCCAATTGTTGAGAGGTTGACAAACTCTCTGATGATGCACGGCCGCAACAATGGCAAGAAGGTCATGGCTGTTCGTATTGTGAAGCATGCTATGGAGATTATTCACCTGCTGACTGATGCCAACCCTATTCAAATTATCGTCGATGCCATCATAAACAGGTAACTATTGTGTAACTGAAGTGCCTTCTTTTACGTTGATGTCTCCTTATTCCTTGTAAAATTAACCCTTTGAACATAGTTTATTATATGTTCTTGCTTGACAGTATCAAGTGTTTAATATACATTACTAACCCTGTTATTCCTCTTTATAGCTGTTTAAATTACCATAATATCCTGTATGTTATTTTTTCCCCTGGCAATCAGTTAGAAATTTGAGATTATGATGTGTGCATAGTTCGATGTTACTGAATTGCAAGCTACCGTGGCAATCAGTTAGAAACTTGAGATCATGGCATGTGCATAGTTCGATGTTACTGGATTGCAAGCTATCTTTCAGAAGAAAACCTGATGCATTAATGTGTTGTAGGCTTTGAATGGTTTAGTGACAACCTTGATGCTATACTGATTTCTAAACTCAGGAACACTAACTTGCTGCTATTTTTCTGTCATTTTCCTTACATTGGATGCAGCTAACATCTATATAATCTGATAACAACAGCTAACATTTGTCTAACCTGCTACAAAATCTAATAAATGTGTGCTTGTCTTATTGTCTTAATCACCTAATATACCTTATTGATAAATGAGTGAAATAAATTACAAATGTACACTTTTTGGTGCTTTGTTTTACTACCTTAGCATTTGCCCACCACCATGCTTTATTGTCTCTAATGGGGCCATATTGTTGTTTCATTTAGTGGGCCAAGAGAAGACGCTACCCGGATTGGATCTGCTGGTGTTGTTAGAAGGCAGGCTGTTGATATATCTCCTTTGAGGCGTGTGAACCAGGCAATCTACCTGCTTACCACTGGTGCCAGGGAAAGTGCTTTCCGGAACATCAAGACCATTGCAGAGTGCCTTGCAGATGAGCTTATCAATGCAGCTAAAGGTTCTTCTAACAGGTATGTTTTATTGGCTGTGTTATACTAGTCCCTGATCAACTGTGGCCTGTGGGCCAGTGGTTGGTCCGACTTAGATCTGGAAATGTTGTCTTACATGGTGACAACTTTCTGAGGCGCTGGATCTCCAAGTCTTGTTACCTTCAATATAATGTGTGCTGTGTTGCCTGCAGTGCTGCTGCTTACTTCCCTTACTGTCACTTCTTTTTTTTGCATCAGATGGTTATGCCCGTTGAGTTGGCCCTCCTATTAATTTTACTGCGCCCGCTATTGTATGCTGAGCATCTCACATGCTTTCTTTTTCGCACCTTGTTACAGCTATGCGATCAAGAAGAAAGATGAGATCGAGCGTGTTGCCAAGGCCAACCGTTGAGCATTCTCACCCTGTTTATTTGTGAACTTAGCTTGGTGTTGGAGCTACAGACCTCTATGTTCCCTAAAAACACAAAAGTACCTTTCCCGTTCTGATTGTCTTTAGCTGCAGTATGAATTGAAGTTTTGCCACAGCTGTAATCGTTTCTTGTATTGCCAGCTCCATCTCTATGCAGTGTCTGAGACTTGTGATTATAATGGTCTGTAAACGTGTTCCCTATCTTGTTTCTTTGCCCGAAAACCATGGGAAATGTGCTGGAGCTCGGTCTGCCACTTTACCTGGTAATGCCTAGTGTTTGGTTCATGGATCGGTAATGTAAACGCAAAGGTGATTGATTCACATGGGAAATGCGGTAGAACAAGAAGGTCCAAATTAATGAAGAGGAAGAAGTGCTGCCAGCTGTCATGGGTTGCCTGTCGTACTCAGGCCTTGCCACCAGATCTGATGCTACCAAATCATAGTGTAATAGATTTGAACTGTCCTGAAGATTGCACCCTGCTCCAACGAAATTAGCGAACCAAAAACTACCATCGATCAGATTTAGCTTCCAGATCATACCGCTCCGTGTTTCATTTTGCGTGCTGCATTGCGTAGAACAAGTGAACAACCCATTGTGGGATGCGTCTCTAAACTGCTTCATTGTTTTTTCAAGCGGTTATTCAGTTATTTTGTTCAAACAGAGCTTTGTTTTGGTAATGTTGCGGTTATTCAGTTATTTTGTTCAAACAGAGCTTTGTTTTGGTAATGATAAATAGCTAGAGCTGCAGTTTATAGCTGTTTGGTAGACTTCTTACCTCGATATAATGATTGGAGCTCCTTATTCCTAGCTCCAGAAATTATTGGAGCTAGAAAGTGAGCCATTTTTGTTTTTATTTTGGATTAAACAGAGATGTTTAAACCACTTCAAAATTATCATATAGATTTCAAAATCTGTATGTATGTAAGTGAGCTCCTGACAAACAATTAATATTTATTTTTCATACAGCCGCGAAAAAGGATTGCATTTTCATGGGACGGAGGAGTATGTAGCAAATCTTGTTTTGGAAACTCAATCTACTACTGTACACATCGACCCTAAAGAAATTAAGCACGGAACCTCTAAAAATGGACCTGACAGGAGCCGGTTACGTTTCTATGCACAATCTCCAACGGGGAAGCCGGAGGAGAGGCAGTGGCTAAAGATGAAGAAAAAATGGGGGACGGTCATTGTTGTACGCATATTCATTGTAATATTCCGATCCAATATATAATTCTTCTAGGATAAAAGCATGATGTTCTTAAAATTTATATCACAATAATAATAATTTTCATAACGCATCTAATATTATAAATCTTATATTGTCAAGTACTATTTTCGCAGTGTAGATGTCGCAACAAAACGTTACCACTATCAACATTTGTTTCACCTTATCGATATAAGAAGAAAAAAGTTGATCACGTGAAGAACCACGCAAGCTACAATATTTTATTTCTTTTTTTTAAAAGAAAATGTATCATGGACGACTATTCTGGCATTCCACATGTTGTAAAATTCAAGAGTAGATAGCTTGAACACTATCGGCCATTTCAAAAAAAGAAAGAAAAATATATAACTGTCAGTTTGCTACTGGGAACATTTCTCTTCAGAGAGAGAAAGTAGCATCAATGTGTTGGGTAAAATAGAGATAACTTTATCAGCCCGTCCCAAGTTTGTTAAGTGTATATTTTTAAGTTTTTTTATTCCCATGGGTGAAGTCAAAATTATAGTAAGACCATCCAAATCAAGTGATCCAAACCATAGCATAAATCCAGAGAGAATAATTCTAGGGTGTCCAAATAACATGACACCAATTTTATTAGCAGCGGATTAATGCTTTACGCAAAAGCAGGAATCACAGTTGTACTGGATCACCGGTTTGGGCGTAGGGACTAGGTGCCGGACAGTCCACCACAGCCGATTTTAAAGGTGAGTTGAACTCAACAATACTGGATGATCCGGCACTATGGTTTGGAGTAGCGAACTAACATGTATTCATATGGTGTTCTACTCAGTAGCGTCCAAAAGGTTTTGGAAGAATCCTCTTGAGCACCGGATGAACTGGCATAACACCGTACTAAGTATCGAATAATCCGGTACTAGAGTAGATGATGGTTTGGAGGAATCTTGGGCCGGGGTCCAATGTTTATGTGGTTAAAAATAGGATATCAGATAATCTGATACCTACCCTACCAGTTTACCGGATCATGCAGTGCTACTGCACTAACTAGCCGTTGGAGAAACAACTCTTTTAAGTTGTTGGGCTATTTATACCCGGTCTACTCGCTCATTTGCAGTTGCTGGAGTCTAGAGAAATCACATACACATTGAGAAGACATCTAAACCAACCAAGTTCTCAAGATGATCATCCAAGGCAATTAGCACAATCTTAGAAAGTGATTAGTGCTAATTAGGTATAGCGTGTGTGTAAGATAGAGATATCAAGGTGTTGCTATCTTGTGCTTAGTTCACTAACCTTGTAAGCTTGGTGCATCAGCTCCTTGGAGTCTTGCTGGCTCGTTGGCAAGTTATTGACCCTCCGGTTTGGTGTGGAGCAGTGACGAAGACCATGTATAGGGGACGAGGAGACCCCTTCCTTGGTGGAAGCTCAACTGTGAAGACAACGCCAAGGTGATCAGAAAAATAAGTAGTGGTGAGTGGAGTGCATCTAGGCCCCCTAATGAGTTGAATTGAATGACAAAATAATTAAAGTACTAACATGATTGTTAAAGACTTTTAGCAGTAATTTAACTCTATGATTATATTTGTAACATTGGCTGATAAGAAAGGCAATCAAACAAAGGTTCGTACTGGTGAATTACAAGCAACATACAATGTGAATTAGAGGCAAGGATTCATGTATGTCAAAATTGGTTTCTATCTATGGCTTTTTGTATAGTAGACAATGGAATATTAAAATTATGAGATTGCAAGCAAGACAAGAAACGTTGAAGTTTATATTAAAGGCTAAGTATGTAAAGACATGGAATTCTAATGAGTTTTCATTATTAATGCAAAAGTAAAGCTAAGCTCAAGAGATGTAAGATTGGAAGGAGTCAAACAAGTACTAAGCACCGAGGGACTAAGCGAAGTTTGGTCAAGCAATGGCTTGGGCCATGAGATCTTTGCTAGTATGAAGCGGCTAGGACTTGGGTGATTGTGAAGTATCAAGATAATTCACATATCACATGGTTAAGTGGCTTATGGATCAAGAGAAAGTGGCATTGTCGAGGGCCCATATATACCACGAGCATGATTATCGACGAAATAATACAAGTTGGATCCGTAATCTGATCGTGAATGAAACCTAAGAACCAAACACCCCCGTGGTAGGGGCTAACTGACCCGCCCTTGGTGCTCGACCATCACCACCCAACCTAGATCGACCTAGGTAACAAGGGTCCTCAGGGATGGATGGCGCAAGCGTCCGACCTCCTCGACCGAGGAAGGGGAAGCCCATCACCCGAGAAGTTCATCGTAGATCGACCCGTGTGAACGCTGTCCGACCATCGAAGACCATCATCAGCATCGTACCAGAAACCATGTGCCCTCTTAAGGCAGTCTTATCAAACAGTTGACATGATAGGGCTATGCTCAGTTCTGACCAAGCCAGGCTGATAGACCACGACAAAGTAATGGGCGGGACTGACACCCGCCCATTTGTAGGAGAATTCATCCACAAGAAAGGAAAAGCAAACCCCCGTTCACACAACTGTAGCCGGGTCGGATGACCGAGGAGCGACATAGGGAAACTGACGAGACCTGACAGGTAGAACCCACTCCATGTCCCGATCACTATAATGACCTCCCCTCGGGCATATAGAAGGGGAGAGCCAGTGTCCCACATGCGGACTCTTTTCGCTAGGAGACAAGGTTAGATATTTTACCTCAAACTATTCCAGCAGTCGGGGATCGTTTTCAACCTCCAGCCGCACCTTTTGTAAACCCCTACTGAAAACATCGAGACATCGATCTCAGAAACATGATTGGACAGAGATTGTACGTAGGGAATTATTGCCCGAACAAGTGTAATCCCTGTGTCCTCGAGGGATAAGCCATACGGACGCGCACGTAGCAAAAATTTCACTAGTCAGCGCTATGAAACCGTCGATTGAAAGATATCTAGCCCCCTAGTGGGTTTTGGTGTTTGAATGACAAAACACATGCATGTTTAATCTCGTTATCTAGCATGTATGCAGGTAATAAGTTGAACAAATGGAATATATGATATAGCACGTCCCCTCAAAAGGAAGTGAAAACCGATGGTCGAAATTTAGTCATGGAATAGTTTTTTATTTTGAATTTGAGTATAGGAACCCCGTACTATCAAGAGGGATTTTGATCTGTAGGTTTTGACTTGGATACAGTGCTCAAGAGAATCCATATAAATCCATGAGAGCCATAAAAAACCACTCAAAAGCATCCAAGCCTCAATTTTCTGAGTGAGTTTCTGCTGGCCCGGAGACTCCGGGTCACTGTCCGGAGTGTCCGGAGATATACCCGGAGTGTCCGGGTACCCATTCACCAACGACTAGTTTCTGAGAGAGAGAGAGAGAGTATAAATATCCCTCCAACAGCTCCATTCAGCCATCTCTTGCCCTTATTTCGTGCTGAGCTGACCTAGAGCCAAAAGGAGAGCTCTCCCACTCCACAACCTTCATTCTTGAGTGATTTCTTTGGGGGATTCAAGTGAGAGCATTGCAGGAGCTGAGATTCGTGCTTGTGAGCTTCCATTCCATATCTTGAGCACTAAATCTTCATCAAGCCATTGGATTCAAGTCTTTTACTCTTGGAGCTCAAGCTCCTAGACAGCTAGGTGTGCTCGTGAGTGCTCAACGATTTGTGAGCTCCACGGGATGTTTGTACTTGTGGCAGAACCACCTGAATTAATCCGGCTCAAGTGTATTTAACCATCACCATTAAGGCATCCTCGGTTAACCTTACACTTCAAACGGAGTAATCCACTGGTCTGTCGGGTATAACCTCCCGATACAACCACGGTGAACGGATCGAGCGCCGTACATACAAATGCTCATGCGACGATGAGCCCAGAGAATACCACATTCCAGCAAATATTACATCATTAGCATAAGTAAATATTACAGACCTAATTCTGAGTTTAGAAAAAAAGTACTTCAATTAACATAGATAAGTTCTTCAGAGTTAAATTGCAGCGGAAATAAACAACGGAAACTACTCGACGATACAGGATGTCTCGATGAAGCCCGTACGAGACATCACTCGGCCTCATCTCCGTTGGACGGGGGCGCATCCCATTCCACCGACCAACCAGGGGGAAGAGTGCAGGGCCAAGTCAAGCTAGCAGTCATGTCTTCAAAGGGTTCACCTGAAATCGAGTCACAAGCAAGACTGAGTATACTAATACTCAGCAAGTCTTACCCGTGTAGTGGGAACTACTCCACCGACTCTAGACATGCAAGGCTTTTTGGCTCAGGGGTTTGTTTGCCGAAAAAGCATCTACAAGTGGGTCCTTACTTTCAACTTTTAGCTCAAGATTCTAGTTTCGTTAGCCAGTCTAGGTAAGCAGCTATCTAATGCATACATGGTGAAGCATTAAGTTTTCCATCCAACCAGTTCATTCATCATCATTGTTCCTCTTCTTACTCTGTGGGTAAAAATGGTTAAGCAGTCTCAATAGCCGTGAGAAACGGACGATTCGAATCGAATTTCTTAACCTTGCAAGGGAAACCCAAACACACGTCACGTGGTTACTCCCTAGAGTCACACGTGCAACTTTTCCCCTTTCTTTCCGGGTCGTGGATCGGGGCTACCCTCCGAGAGTACAAGAGCCCCACGCCACGGTTCGGCGCCGGGTCGTGACCACTCTCTGCACTCGCCATATGCACATGGGACCGGAGTTCAAAGGGTAGGATGCCGTCCCCTTGCCGGGCCAATCAGGTACTTAAGCTTACCGATTCCCATAATCTCGGCATGTGTTTAGTACGTTCAAGACTTAACCATCACTACCACACCCTGCGGCCTTAGCATTTTTCACTAGACAGACGGGCCTCAATCGTAACCATCGTTACATAACCCGTCCGTGTCCTTATGATTGCAGTGTGTAGTAGTCATTCAACTCCTATTTTCTCGCGAGTGACAGGAAATCACTCGACTTTTACCGGAGTCCTATTAGCACAGCATTCTATCGAACCTTACATCTAGTTTTCAAGCAAGGGTTCCTGACATCATGCAACTAAGTTTTCATCCAACTCCTATAAACTTCATGCACAAGCAAAGAGTAATGAGTTGCATAATTTCGGAAAGAATGGGTTATGCTCCGGGGCTTGCCTTCGCAGTTCGCTTGGGGATCTTCCGAACTTGGGCTCGGGTCTTCAAAAGCTTCAGTTAGATTTGCTTGAGCTTCACGCTGCTCACTCTCGGGCGCGGGCACCAGCTCGTAGGTTCCGTCGGCGAGAGTCGTCGATTCTACATGAGTGCACAAGTTTAAGGCGTGGAAATAGCACTTGGTTACGATTTGAGAGTCATTACTACAAGGGATAGTTTCTGGTTATGAAATTTTGGATTTTGGCACATCAAGGAAAGATGTGCTTACTGTAAAATTTTCAGCCAATTTTATGTAACAGATTAATTCTGAAAAATAGATTTCATTGTTGCTGTTAGATACTTGTTCTTTTTGTACAGATCAATTGGTGCAACAATTGTGGCTAATATTTTTACAGGGCTCTCACTTGAGCATGCAGAAGCTACTGTAATTTTTGTAGGATTTATCATGCAGTATTTAGATCATAGAAAATAGGACATTCTACACCTAGGCTTTTTAAAGATTCATTTTTACAGGACCCTACACAGGGTTTTTGTCCATGAAACTTTTTGCACAGCAACCTCTACAACAGTGTAACACCCAGTAATAATTTGGGGATTTTCCAGGCTAAGACACTATTTTCTTGATTTAATGTATGTTATTAGCACATAAATCAAATAAATAGGTTACTGTGAGATAAAAAGTCTCCTAATTTTTCCCTGGCTACTATTTACCAATACATTAGCATAGGAAAAATTTCAATGGGTGACTCACCACCTAACTGCAGGGATAAAATATTCTTCTTACACATGATATGAAACTAAGTTTAACAAACAGTAAATCTAGAGATGGAATTTGGGCCTGATCTTTTTACACAGTCCTAATCATCCAGCAGCTAGTTCACTGCCCAAAATTCAGGGTCAGCATTGTTCTAGAACAGTGGGTATAAAATATGTCCATTAAAGCTTCTATTTAATGTAGAGCAAAATATTTTGAGATTCTGAGAAAAGTTTTGTAACAAAAGTGGTAGAGTTTGTTCTTAGGATTCCAGAACAGTTGAGTTTGCATTTTTCTGAATTTTCTATGATTTTATACGAATTTTACAAGTTCACTGAATTTGAATCTAGGTTTGAAATTTTCTTTTACAACTAGGTCCTTGAATCTTACGCTCAGACCCTTCTAAAGATTTAAATCCTTGCAATTGGGTCCTCGGCGGCTCGGGTACGGCGGCCGGCCGAAATTCCGGCGAGGGGGCTCGCCGGCGGCGAGGGGCGGGGGTCGGGGAAGGTCCAGGGGTGCGAGGGCTACCTTGTGGGGGTGTTGTTCAGGTGGGGGACGGCCGGGAAGGGCTCGCCGGCGTTGGAGCAGAGGCGGCGGCGGCGCGGCTCGCGTCGACGGCGGTGCTCCGGCGGGCTTGGGGCGGCGTGGTCCGGAGGTGAGCTTCAGTGGCGCGTGGGGAAGCTACTCCGGGGCTCGGCTTGGACGGAGGGGGTCGGAGTCGTGCTGTCCACGGCGAGCAGGGGCGGCGGCGGCGACGGCAGCGCGGGCGGCGGATCTCCGGTGGCTCTGGGTGGCGTTGGGCGGGTCGGCGAGTTGCGGTGAGGTGATGTAGTGGTGGCTGGGTGCTCAGTTTGGGCAGTGGGCGGCTGTGGAGGGCTGCCCACGGGCGGGTGGTGCTCGGCGGCGGCGATGGCGCGGCGAGGTGTTCTGGTGGCCGGGGACTCGCGCGCGTGGCCGGGGTGGCGCTTTTATAGGGACAGGAGGGGCCTGGTTAGCGTGCGGGGCGGAGCACGGCAGCGGCGGGCACTGGCTGCGGCGGGCGGCGGCAGAACGCCGGCGCGGCGTGCGGCGAGCGGGCACGGGTGACTGGGCGGCCGCGATTGTGGCGTGGGCGCGAGGAGATAGTGCCGGGCGCGGAGTGGGGAAGCAGCAGCGGCAGCGGCTCGGGCGGAGGGCGGGCGCGACGACTGGTGGGGCGCGGGGGCCGGGGCGGCACGGCGGAGCGCGGAGACTGGCCGGGCGGGCGGCGGCCTGGGCGCGGCAGCGCACGCGCGGGCGGTGACTGGCCGCGCGGCGTCGGGGCGGGGCAAAGCCGGCCGTGGCGGGGTGGTGCGGCGGCCACTGGCCTGGCGCTCCGCGCCGGTCAGGCGACGCCGGCCACCTGGCGCGCGGCGGGCTGGGTGCAAACAGGGCGTTTTCTCCTCTTTCTGATTTGAATTTCAAAAACTTTTGAACACGAAAGTTGTTCAAAATAAAAAGTTCTACAACTTTGGTTTCAGGCAAAATTTCATTTGGCTTATGGTTTTAAAGTTATTTTAAAAGTTTTAATTGTGTCCAAATGTGCCCAAATTAAATTTGAATTCTAACAGAACCCTTTTTAAATTCTTTCCACCCTCTCATTAGTGGGTTTAAAACATAGAGTTAGGCTAATGACATTTGATTTTGAAATTTTAATTACCAGGGTTGTCACAGCCTTCCCCCCTTAACAAGAATCTCGCCCCGAGATTCGGTAATTCTTAGTGTGGGCGTGGGTGCACATACCAGTGGTTGAGGCAAGAAACCCAGGGAAATGTTGGTTCAGGTAGCTTTCCGTTTCCCAGGTGGCTTCTTCTTTCGTGTGGCGATTCCATTGTATTTTATACATTCTAATCAGTTTCCTCCTGGTCTCTCTTTCTTTTTGATCCAGAATCTTAATTGGGTGTTCGACATACGAGAGATCGGGTTCCAATGATATTTCTTGTTGTTCCACAATCTCGGTAGGGACTCGAATACTCTTCTTGAGTTGAGATACGTGGAAGACATCATGGGTGGCCGTGAGCTGAGGGGGTAGTCGTAATTTGTAGGCTACGGGTCCGCAGCTCTCCATGATTTCGTAGGGACCAATATAACGGGGAGCTAGTTTGCCTTTGACTCCGAATCTTCGCACTCCCTTGGTGGGTGAAACGCGAAGGTAGACATGATCGCCAACTTCGAACTTTAGGGGCTTTCTCCTTTTGTCAGAATAGCTCTTTTGTCGGGCTTGTGCGGCTTTAAGATTTGCTTGTATTACTTTTACTTTCTCCTCTGCCTCGATTACCAGGTCGGGTCCAATTATTTTACGTTCTCCGGTTTGTGACCAGCTCAAAGGGGTTCGACACCTTCGTCCGTACAGGGCCTCAAATGGTGCCATTTTCAAACTCGTTTGGTAGCTGTTGTTGTACGAGAACTCTGCCAGGGGTAAGCATTTATCCCAATTCTTGTCATAATGAATGACACAAGCTCTCAGCATGTCCTCAAGAATTTGGTTTACTCTTTCCGTTTGTCCATCGGTCTGGGGATGGTATGCTGAGCTGCGAATCAGCTTAGTGCCAAGAGACGTTTGCAGTTGTTCCCAAAAGCGTGCTACAAACTGAGGACCACGATCAGAAATAATTGTCTTAGGTATTCCATGTAGGCAAACAATACGATCGAGGTAGATCTCGGCATATTTCTTGGCGGTATAGGTGGTGTGTACCGGAAGAAAATGTGCCGTCTTCGTGAGTCTGTCCACGATAACCCATATGGAATCATGTCTTTGGGACGTGTTTGGTAGTCCAACGATGAAGTCCATACTTATGTCTTCCCATTTCCATGATGGTATAGGTAGCGGTTGTAGTGTACCGGCTACCTTCAAGTGGCTAGCTTTTACTCTCTGGCACGTGTCACATTCCGAGACATACATAGCAATTTCTCTTTTCATTCTAGTCCACCAGAAGTTTTGCCTTAGGTCCTGATACATTTTGCTACTGCCGGGGTGGATAGAGAATTTGGAGAGGTGTGCCTCATCAAGAATTTGCTTGCGGAGTTCACGATTCTTCGGAACGACTATACGACTTTCGAACCATAGAACTCCCTTATGGTCCTGGCGGAAACACTTATACTTCTCCTCACCTAGAGAGAGTTTTTGTTTGATGATCTTGATTCCTTCATCATGTAGTTGTGCCATGACGATTTGGTCGTGAAGAGTGGGCTCAACTGAGATGTGATTTAGAGTGTCTTGGGAAACCATTTCCAAGTTAAGCTTCCTCATGTCTGCACATAATGTCTCATGGTAGGACTCCATGGATAAGCAATGGCAATGGGACTTGCGGCTTAGTGCATCCGCGACTACATTAGCCTTACCGGGGTGATAGTGCACTTCAAGGTCATAATCTTTGATTAATTCTAGCCATCTTCGTTGTCTCATATTCAGATCGGCTTGTGTGAAGATGTACTTGAGACTCTTATGATCCGTGTAGATATTGCACTGTGTACCCATGAGATAGTGCCTCCATATCTTCAGAGCGTGAATGACGGCTGCGAGCTCAAGGTCATGCGTGGGATAATTCTGTTCGTGGGGCCGAAGGGCTCGTGAGGCATATGCAATCACTCGATTCTCTTGCATAAGCACACATCCTAGACCAGTACCTGATGCGTCACAATACACATCGAATGACTTGGTATTATCGGGTTGAGCTAACACAGGTGCAGTAGTCAGATGCTCTCTGAGAGTGTGGAAAGCTTCTTCACATCTCTCGTCCCATACAAACTTTACCTCCTTCTTTAACAGTTCAGTCATGGGCTTAGCAATTCGAGAGAAATCCGGGATGAAGCGACGGTAGTAACCGGCTAAGCCGAGAAAACTGCGAATCTGATGAACAGAGGTAGGGGGTTTCCAATCCATCACCTCTTGTACCTTGCTGGGGTCAACAGCTATGCCTTCGCTGGAGATCGTGTGACCTAAGAACTTTACAGTATCCAACCAGAATTCACACTTAGAAAACTTAGCATAGAGCTGATGGTCTCTGAGTCGCTGAAGAACAATGCGAAGGTGCTTGGCATGCTCTTCCTCATCCTTTGAATAGATAAGAATGTCGTCGATGAACACTACGACGAATTTGTCCAGTTCGGGCATGAATACCGAATTCATGAGATACATGAAGTAGGCAGGGGCATTGGTGAGTCCAAAGGACATGACCAAGAATTCATATAGTCCATATCGTGTGGAGAAGGCAGTCTTAGGAATATCGCACGGGCGAATCTTGATCTGATGATATCCCGAACGAAGATCAATCTTTGAGAAGACTCTGGCTCCAGCTAATTGATCGAAGAGTACATCGATACGGGGAAGGGGGTATTTGTTTTTAACAGTTACCGCATTGAGAGGTCGGTAGTCCACACATAATCTTAAACTGTCATCCTTTTTCTTTACGAATAGGGCTGGACATCCCCAAGGTGACGCGCTAGGGCGAATAAAACCTTTGTCCAGTAGTTCTTGGAGTTGAATTTTCAGCTCTGCCAATTCTTTAGGGGGCATCCTATACGGTCTTTTGGATATAGGTGCAGTGCCTGGTTGTAGTTCAATAACGAACTCAATATCCCTATCCGGTGGCATTCCTGGTAAGTCATCCGGGAAAACATCGGCATACTCGTTCACCACAAGAATCTCATCTAGCTTAAGTCCTTCCATCTTATAAGCACAGGAATTCGTGCAATCTATGAATGGTAGGTAAAGGGTAGTGGCTCCGTGACTAGGTGAATTTATCTCAACGGCTCGGGAAGAAAGATCCAGTGTGACTCCATGCATAGCCATCCAGTTCATTCCCAAAATAATGTCCATGCCGTCAAGGGGTAAAAGGACAAGGTCCGTGTCAATGGTTTTACTACCCAATTTGACTGGTACTTGTCTGACCATTTGGTTTGAAGCAATTTTACCACCCGGTGTTGATATCATATATGACCCTTTGGTGTGACAAACATCCAAGCCTACTTTTGCACCGAATTTTGCACTTATGAAACTATGCGATGCACCAGAATCAAATAATATAACTGCAGGCTTGTTATGGATAGAGAATGTACCCGACATCACTGGGGCTCCTTCAGGAAGCTCTGCAAGCGTGGTGAAGTTAATCCGTCCTTGCTTGACTTGCAGGGTCTGTCTCTTGCCCCTGTTCTTGGCGTTCGGGTTGGATCCTTGACCTTGGTTGGGCTGTCCAGGCTGAGGGCATTCGCGTGCGAAGTGGCTGGAACTCCCGCATTTGAAACAGCGATTTGCGGGGCTAGGTCGAAGAGACTGCTGAAGAATGGGCCTCGGACCATTCTGTGGAGGCATCGGGGGTCGTACCATGCCTGGCTGCTGTGGGGGTCTGGCAATCCATCTTCCTGGCTGCGGGGCCTTTGGTGGAGCTGTAGGTGCGGTATTTTGCACGATGCGATACCTTGGTGGTTGGGCACTTGATGGTCCTGCGGGCGCCTTTCTCTTCTTCTCTGCCCGGTGTGCCATGATACAGTCCTCCTGGGTTATGGCCATATTGACCAACTCGTTGTAGGTGTCAGCCCTGGCTAGGTTCAGACGTTCCTTGAGCTTGGTACTCAGACCTCGGCGGAAACGATCACGCTTCTTGGCATCCGTATCAGCGTGATAGCCCGCATACTGGCATAGGTTGTTGAACGCTTGGGCGTTCTGCAGCACGGTGCGGGTGCCCTGGGTGAGTGCCAGGAATTCATTCAACTTCCTTTCCATGAGACCCTCGGGGATATGATGTGCCCGGAACGCGGTCTTGAATTCATTCCAGTCGACCACATGGTCAGCCGGGAGCATCGCAAAATAGTGGTCCCACCACAGACGAGCGGTACCGCGAAGCTGTTGCGCGGCAAAACGAGCTTTGTTGGCTTCTGAGCATGGGGCCACAAGTAGTGTGAACTTGGATTCTATGGTGCGAATCCATGCATCTGCGTCCAGGGGTTCCTCGGCCTTATGGAACAAGGGAGGCTGGGTCCCCAGGAAATCCGTGTATCCTGCAGCTTGTGGTTGGTGAGCATTGTGCCCACCCCTCTGCTGGTGTTGCCCTTGCACAATCTGACGTAGCAGCTCGGTTTGAGCGGCCATCACTTCCACCAAACTGGGCGGGGGTGGTGGCGATTGTCGCGAGCGGCTGCCACCGGCACCAAAACCCTCGGGGTTGCCACGTGTTGATCCAACCATCTGAAACGTGAAAGGTTACCATTAGCAACGCGATCCATATTACTTCCTTGACTTCATAAATAATTGGGTAGTCAGGGACTTCCGAAGTCATAGCTAGAAGTATGGACAGAATCTCTGTTTGCTATGAGAAAAAAAAAATCATAGCCTGCTGTGGGTCCATCCAAAACATCTCAACATTGGCAGTAGTCAGAGAATTTAGGAATGCACCACTTTTGCATTTAACTTCGGTGCTAGAACTATGGCTAAGGTGGTCGAAAAGCTCGTCCTTTGCCTTGCTGTCTTAGCTGTTTTTCAGCAGATTGGTCGGTACGGTTTCGTCTATATCTTAAACTAGCGAGGTCCAATGATGCTGAATTTTTGTGAGAACCTAGATCACAAAATTTAGCACAAGTCTGGTATTCAACACTCAGCCAAGAAATGCAAGGAGACATGGGTAAAAATTCCGACAAGTCTCAGCGATTGTGGATTCCATCGTTTACCAACTTACAACGAAATCACCAAGTTTATCGCCGTTCCTTACATGCTGAGGGTATCCACATGGTTCAGGTGTACCCAACACAAAAGAGTTACTCAACTCCTAGTTAGCCTATTACAACACTTGCCAAAAGTTAGGCTACCCTATCGAGGAGTATGTGCAAAAGTCCTCCTAGGTCGTCCTCTAGAAATCATCCAAGTCGTTGACGGACGACTCGCTGTGAGCAGGAGAGTGGGCTCCCATCCGAGGTGCCTGTGGTACCTCACCCTCGAAATCCATACCTGAGATACCATCAATCTCCTGTGGCTCCTCCTCATCCTCCTCCATGTCGTCCTCATGGGGATGGTCATTCTGATCATGATGCCACTGAATGTGCTCATTAGCGTCCTCCAACTCAAGGTTCAGATCATGGAGCTGCTCCTCCAACTGTGCTATCGTGGTATCTCTCTCATCCATGAGAGTGTCCTGCTCCTGGATTTGGCCCTCAAGTTGGCCAATCTGAGCATCTCTGTCCTCAAGATCCTGACTGAGCTCCTTTATCTGCTCATCCCTGGTATCTGCCATCATATGGTAGGCCTGAGCAAGATCAGTGAGCTGCTCGAGTGCCTGACTCTGGAGAGTCAGAAGTCGGTAGAGTGCACTCATGCACCGCACGGAGGTATGGATAGTCTCCTGGGCATGGAAGTCTACCAAATACTGTGCGTGCTGCACCCTGTTGAGCCAAAAGGGGTCGTTGTCCTGGGCAGCAGGAAACAATCCAATGGGAGTGAGTGTGACAACCTCGGGACGCTGCGCACAAAATGTGGTGAGCGCCCTCATGGCTGCAAGCTCCCAAGTATCGGCCAAACGGCGACCAACAGCCTCAAGCTCCAAGGCGGGCCACTCCGGGTGTAGCGGGTGCGGAAAGATAGTCACGTTGACATGGCACTGGGTAACTCCATTTTCTGCAAACTCCAGTCCGGCGTAACGTGGGGGAATTAGATAGCCCGCGGTACGCAGAACATCCCACAAAATAGAGGGAAAGCCCTCCCAGTGGAGACACTGCGAGTGCACGCGTCCATCCTCATTCACCATCATCTCAACAGGCTCGGCCATCTGAACAAAAGATCAACTGGAGTGAGATGGCGAAAAAAAAAACTGTGAGCAGCACAAGGACAGATTCTGTATAGTGTGCAAAAATAATCATAACTCCCACAGTTCTCATCCAAAAATTCTCAAATTTCACCAGATCACTCCTAAGGTATTTGTGAACAACGTTTCTAGTCAACTCCAGAGCTAATTAGGTCTCTAAGATGGTCTTTCTTTTCAGGTTTTACCTTACTGTCTACCCAGAATTTTCAGTGAACAGAGGGCTAGAGTTTCGTACACCAGGGGAAATCTACCTAGCCAAAATTTACCAAATTTTAACAGCAGCTTCCTGGGTAAATTTGGAACAAGTTTCGTGTTGTTCTCTTTTGCAGAAAACCGCAGGAATGGGGCCTAAAAATTTAAGGGGCAGAAGTGCTTATTCCGGACAGAATTCTGACATTTCAAGGTTTCTGTTATTTCTTATTATCCATAAGTTCAGAATTTTTCATTTTTGAACAGGAGATAGAACACAAAATTTGGAACAATTCTTTCAACATGAACTTCTCCAGAAAGGGTCATTTTCTTGGGTCAATAAATCGTTCTTTTTGGTGACGGCAGATTTCGGACAGTTTCGCTAGATAGTCCTTATGCAAACCATGGTTTAGATACGCAAGAACCTTACCACTCTCATACATCGCATTTTTGATTTCAGATACACATGTTTATGATGTATGCACGTCCTATTCGTCCTCACAAATAAAACAATTGCCAAATAGCTTTGGTCTTACGATGATAGTTTCGGTGGCTTACACAATACGGCTCTCCTATAATATCTAGTCGAGTCTTTCTACTCGTCCCTTAACTTATCGCAATCGCGGTTAGTGTACCTGCAGAAAATCGACAAGCATATATATATCATGAACCTTTCATGCCAGCACTCATGAAAGCGTCCGTATTCATTACCGTTTACTTATAGAAACGATATCTGTACAATTTCCGCCGTACAGACGACGTTAACATACGCTATCGAGATAGCGTATTCACGGGGGTACCGTCATGAGACGGGGGTATGAACAGCGATCGCCATACCCTGCGCCGAACCTTTTACTCCCAATATGTTCAACTAACAGTTGGCATATTGGCAGCACCTCAAGTAAGCCACTGCTTGAGGGCAGCGTTCGGTTCGCATCACCGACAGGAAGGCCAAGCTCCCTCAGTTGGCTG
This sequence comes from Panicum miliaceum, assembly GCA_032594955.1. Classification (NCBI taxonomy): domain Eukaryota; kingdom Viridiplantae; phylum Streptophyta; class Magnoliopsida; order Poales; family Poaceae; genus Panicum; species Panicum miliaceum. The sequence continues at coordinate 18,515,899 of CM064068.1, forward strand.
AGGATCCTTACCTTCTTACCTTAGCGACGAGTGCGTCGTTACAGAATTTAGGGTCGGTTGTGCATGAAAGTAAGTTTTGACAGAAAGTAATGTGCTGGAAGTCAGTTGATAATATATATAGAAGTTAGATAGCCACCTAGTAACTTTCCCATAATCCCTTAGGGCTTTACGAACTAGGCACCATCCTTAACGTACCAACGCATTTCGCAACACAACCTTCTAGTCAAGTTTTAGTAAAATGAGTTTTTAAGGCTTGTAGCATTCTCTGGCGTATGTATTTCGGCTCTGGTGTCCACTGTTGCCAGCTGTGGCACCAGCTACGGCTCTGATACCAGCTGTGGCAGAACCACCTGAATTAATCCGGCTCAAGTGTATTTAACCATCACCATTAAGGCATCCTCGGTTAACCTTACACTTCAAACGGAGTAATCCACTGGTCTGTCGGGTATAACCTCCCGATACAACCACGGTGAACGGATCGAGCGCCGTACATACAAATGCTCATGCGACGATGAGCCCAGAGAATACCACATTCCAACAAATATTACATCATTAGCATAAGTAAATATTACAGACCTAATTCTGAGTTTAGAAAACAAGTACTTCAATTAACATAGATAAGTTCTTCAGAGTTAAATTGCAGCGGAAATAAACAACGGAAACTACTCGACGATACAGGATGTCTCGATGAAGCCCGTACGAGACATCACTCGGCCTCATCTCCGTTGGACGGGGGCGCATCCCATTCCACCGACCAACCAGGGGGAAGAGTGCAGGGCCAAGTCAAGCTAGCAGTCATGTCTTCAAAGGGTTCACCTGAAATCGAGTCACAAGCAAGACTGAGTATACTAATACTCAGCAAGTCTTACCCGTGTAGTGGGAACTACTCCACCGACTCTAGACATGCAAGGCTTTTTGGCTCAGGGGTTTGTTTGCCGAAAAAGCATCTACAAGTGGGTCCTTACTTTCAACTTTTAGCTCAAGATTCTAGTTTCGTTAGCCAGTCTAGGTAAGCAGCTATCTAATGCATACATGGTGAAGCATTAAGTTTTCCATCCAACCAGTTCATTCATCATCATTGTTCCTCTTCTTACTCTGTGGGTAAAAATGGTTAAGCAGTCTCAATAGCCGTGAGAAACGGACGATTCGAATCGAATTTCTTAACCTTGCAAGGGAAACCCAAACACACGTCACGTGGTTACTCCCTAGAGTCACACGTGCAACTTTTCCCCTTTCTTTCCGGGTCATGGATCGGGGCTACCCTCCGAGAGTACAAGAGCCCCACGCCACGGTTCGGCGCCGGGTCGTGACCACTCTCTGCACTCGCCATATGCACATGGGACCGGAGTTCAAAGGGTAGGATGCCGTCCCCTTGCCGGGCCAATCAGGTACTTAAGCTTACCGATTCCCATAATCTCGGCATGTGTTTAGTACGTTCAAGACTTAACCATCACTACCACACCCTGCGGCCTTAGCATTTTTCACTAGACAGACGGGCCTCAATCGTAACCATCGTTACATAACCCGTCCGTGTCCTTATGATTGCAGTGTGTAGTAGTCATTCAACTCCTATTTTCTCGCGAGTGACAGGAAATCACTCGACTTTTACCGGAGTCCTATTAGCACAGCATTCTATCGAACCTTACATCTAGTTTTCAAGCAAGGGTTCCTGACATCATGCAACTAAGTTTTCATCCAACTCCTATAAACTTCATGCACAAGCAAAGAGTAATGAGTTGCATAATTTCGGAAAGAATGGGTTATGCTCCGGGGCTTGCCTTCGCAGTTCGCTTGGAGATCTTCCGAACTTGGGCTCGGGTCTTCAAAAGCTTCAGTTAGATTTGCTTGAGCTTCACGCTGCTCACTCTCGGGTGCGGGCACCAGCTCGTAGGTTCCGTCGGCGAGAGTCGTCGATTCTACATGAGTGCACAAGTTTAAGGCGTGGAAATAGCACTTGGTTACGATTTGAGAGTCATTACTACAAGGGATAGTTTCTGGTTATGAAATTTTGGATTTTGGCACATCAAGGAAAGATGTGCTTACTGTAAAATTTTCAGCCAATTTTATGTAACAGATTAATTCTGAAAAATAGATTTCATTGTTGCTGTTAGATACTTGTTCTTTTTGTACAGATCAATTGGTGCAACAATTGTGGCTAATATTTTTACAGGGCTCTCACTTGAGCATGCAGAAGCTACTGTAATTTTTGTAGGATTTATCATGCAGTATTTAGATCATAGAAAATAGGACATTCTACACCTAGGCTTTTTAAAGATTCATTTTTACAGGACCCTACACAGGGTTTTGTCCATGAAACTTTTTGCACAGCAACCTCTACAACAGTGTAACTCCCAGTAATAATTTGGGGATTTTCCAGGCTAAGACACTATTTTCTTGATTTAATGTATGTTATTAGCACATAAATCAAATAAATAGGTTAATGTGAGATAAAAAGTCTCTTAATTTTTCCCTGGCTTTTAGTTACCAATACATTAGCATAGGAAAAATTTCAATGGGTGACTCACCACCTAACTGCAGGGATAAAATATTCTTCTTACACATGATATGAAACTAAGTTTAACAAACAGTAAATCTAGAGATGGAATTTGGGCCTGATCTTTTTACACAGTCCTAATCATCCAGCAACTAGTTCACTGCCCAAAATTCAGGGTCAGCATTGTTCTAGAACAGTGGGTATAAAATATGTCCATTAAAGCTTCTATTTAATGTAGAGCAAAATATTTTGAGATTCTGAGAAAATTTTTGTAACAAAAGTGGTAGAGTTTGTTCTTAGGATTCCAGAACAGTTGAGTTTGTATTTTGCTGAATTTTCTATGATTTTATAAGAATTTTACAAGTTCACTGAATTTGAATCTAGGTTTGAAATTTTCTTTTACAACTAGGTCCTTGAATCTTACGCTCAGACCCTTCTAAAGATTTAAATCCTTGCAATTGGGTCCTCGGCGGCTCGGGTACGGCGGCCGGCCGAAATTCCGACGAGGGGGCTCGCCGGCGGCGAGGGGCGGGGGTCGGGGAAGGTCCAGGGGTGCGAGGGCTACCTTGTGGGGGTGTTGTTCAGGTGGGGGACGGCCGGGAAGGGCTCGCCGGCGTTGGAGCAGAGGCGGCGGCGGCGCGGCTCGCGTCGACGGCGGTGCTCCGGCGGGCTTGGGGCGGCGTGGTCCGGCCAGTGAGCTTCAGTGGCGCGTGGGGAAGCTACTCCGGGGCTCGGCTTGGACGGAGGGGGTCGGAGTCGTGCTGTCCACGGCGAGCAGGGGCGGCGGCGGCGATGGCAGCGCGGGCGGCGGAGCTCCGGTGGCTCTGGGTGGCGTTGGGCGGGTCGGCGAGTTGCGGTGAGGTGATGTAGTGGTGGCTGGGTGCTCAGTTTGGGCAGTGAGCGGCTGTGGAGGGCTGCCCACGGGCGGGTGGTGCTCGGCGGCGGCGATGGCGCGGCGAGGTGTTCTGGTGGCCGGGGACTCGCGCGCGTGGCCGGGGTGGCGCTTTTATAGGGACAGGAGGGGCCTGGTTAGCGTGCGGGGCGGAGCACGGCAGCGGCGGGCACTGGCTGCGGCGGGCGGCGGCAGAACGCCGGCGCGGCGTGCGGCGAGCGGGCACGGGTGACTGGGCGGCCGCGATTGTGGCGTGGGCGCGAGGAGATAGTGCCGGGCGCGGAGTGGGGAAGCAGCAGCGGCAGCGGCTCGGGCGGAGGGCGGGCGCGACGACTGGTGGGGCGCGGGGGCCGGGGCGGCACGGCGGAGCGCAGAGACTGGCCGGGCGGGCGGCGGCCTGGGCGCGGTAGCGCACGCGCGGGCGGTGACTGGCCGCGCGGCGTCGGGGCGGGGCAAAGCCGGCCGTGGCGGGGTGGTGCGGCGGCCACTGGCCTGGCGCTCCGCGCCGGTCAGGCGACGCCGGCCACCTGGCGCGCGGCGGGCGGGCGAGCGCGCGCGGCGCTGCAGAGCAGAGGGGAGACGCCAGGGACCGAAATGCAAAAATTCGAAAAAGTTCAGGGGGCTGGGTGCAAACAGGGCGTTTTCTCCTCTTTCTGATTTGAATTTCAAAAACTTTTGAACACGAAAGTTGTTCAAAATAAAAAGTTCTACAACTTTGGTTTCAGGCAAAATTTCATTTGGCTTATGGTTTTAAAGTTATTTTAAAAATTTCAATTGTGTCCAAATGTGCCCAAATTAAATTTGAATTCTAACAGAACCCTTTTTAAATTCTTTCCACCCTCTCATTAGTGGGTTTAAAACATAGAGTTAGGCTAATGACATTTGATTTTGAAATTTTAATTACCAGGGTTGTCACAGTACTCACCATTCCTCTTGGAGGAATTCATATAAAGTAAGTGGCCTTGGGCTTGAGATTTTGGTCTCAACCCAAGGGAGGAACATAGGGGTTCTTGAGCGGAGTCTCTTGAACTCTTCCTCAACGGATACATAGCACCTTTGGGTGTGAACTCCGGGAAATAAATCACTGTGTCTTTGCATTCACTTTGTTTGATTTGTTTGGCTATTTGCTTGTGAGACTAACTTTCTAGGGTTTGAGCTCGATCTACTCATTTACAAGTGTTTATCTCAAATTAGCTGTCAAGTCTCATCTCATAAGAACCACTTGTTGGTGGAGAGTACCCTTCGGAAGGAAGAGGCACCACAACAGCCCGTGGAAATGACAAACGACAATAAAATAAATAAAGACACACCTGATGCTCCGATAAAGAAACTTGTATTCAATAGCGATCCGTCTCATCAGTTACAGTTACAGGGGTATTTATAGGGGTGGTTACACCTACCCCTAAGCACAATTACACCTTTTTGCACCCTAACAGCTATATTCCCAGAATATACCAGGGGTATTTGGTAATTTCCCCTTTGTACATGCTTTACAGCTCAGCACGCTCGGTGCTCCAAGATGAAGCCAGCTTCGTTGGCCTTCGGGCTTCATTTTTGCTTCCCCTTCAGTGGGCTTCAGTCATGTATCCCTTCGGTCGCGACTAAAGCCGCGTCTCGAGGGCTTCGCCTCCTGATGCGATCCTTTCTTGTCCTTCGGCGCGTGATCCTTGGGTCATCCTTCAGCGAAGTGTCCTTCGGCCACGCGTCCTTCACCGCGATCCGAAAGTAGCGCTCCCCAACAGTAGCCCCTCGAGGCTGAGGGGCTCTCGTGGGCTTCGGTTTTGTTGACGAAGACCCGAGGCCTCGACTCCTGAAGCGCCACCCCTGGATCTCGAATGTCTTCTGTTTCATGATCAAGTTGACTCCTGCACAGAAGTAATCAAAGCGATTGAAGGGTAGAAAGGTCAACAAGTTGACCTTTGCTCGAGGCGCGAACGTACGAAAAAGCCCCCGAGTCGTTCGCGGTATTGACTGTGTCAACCGTTTGACTTCTAGGCAACAACGTCTTTTTGGCTTTCGTGCCGCTGGGGCGCAGTATAAAAGCGTCGCTCCTGGAAGGTGCCATTTTCATGCTCCCTTGCTCGCATCCTCATCCATTTCTGCACTCTTGGGTTAGTCTCTTCGACTTTCTTTTGAAGCTTTGTTAGTTGTCCGAGGATCGCCCTGGTTTTGATGGCTCCGAAGATGGCCCCGAAGGCAGACCGGCTGAAGACACGGGAGCTCGGGATGAGTTTAGTTACCGAAGACTCTCTCCAAGACATGGTTCGTCGAGGCTATGTCGCCGAAGGGCTCGCTCGAGCCCCGGGTGCTAACGAGGTCATGGCCCATACGGAAGGTGACGAGGTCATGGTGTTTCGAGACCTATTCACCGCGGGTCTTCGATTCCCCTTGGATCCCTATTTTGTGGAGATCCTTCGGTCCTACGGTATGTTCCAGCACCACCTGACCCCGAACTCCATTGCTCGACTGAGCATGTATATGTGGCTGGCGAGGACCTGCAATTTCACCCCTTCGGCGGAGCACTTCTCCTTCGTGCACCAAGTGCACTACCAGCCGAAGGCTGTCACAGTGACGACCGCCGAAGGGAAGGAGGCCGAAGCCGAGACTCAGTATGGCTGGTACAATTTTACATACAAGAGTCTTGTTTCCAGTCCTGTGACGGTGTATAAGAACAAGTGGCAAGTGGACTTAACCTCTCATTGGTTCTATCACAAGGTCACCCTGGACTCGGTGACCCGAAGCCACCCCCTGGTGACGGACTGGATCCACAACCTCAGGGATACGCCACGTCTCGTTGCTGATGAGACTGAGGGCCGCTTGGGCTTCGTGGCGATGCTTCGGCAGATATCGAAGGTGTTCAGCACTCGGGACATCGTCGAAGAGTACGTGTCCTGTCGCTGCTGGCCTTTGAAGTCCGGATGGTCGATTAGGGGGTGGCTGCCGAAGGACGAGTGGGTCAAAGGCATTCCCACCCTCGACTTTGTGAAGTCATTTAATTTGAAGAAAATCGTGAGTGATACGCCATGGTTTCCTTGCTTATTTAGGCGTTTAGCTTTGTGTCTTACTAAAGCTTTTTCTTGTTTTCAGAAGTTAATCCGAGTTCCGTGGAAGGGTGGGCCGATGAGATTCTCGGCACGGAATCCATCGGCGAATACAAGCTGATTTTGAAGCAGCTGGGCGGGACGCGCACTAATCGCGTCTTCCGTACACTTGGTGTCGATGCCCCAGTGCGAGCGGCTTCGGTGCGGCATAAGGTCGCCGAAGAGAAGCGCAAGGTGAAGGTGGTGGCTGCTGTCGACGCCATGACAGCTGAGGAGAGACGCTCTATTGTAACACCTCAGGTGTTTAAATTATGAAACAAGCCTCATTAGCTTAACAAGATGCATAAATAATTAAGAAAAGTTTAAAAGAAATGAATTATAAATTGGTTTTGCTTTGAATTGAAAATAGATGTATATATGTGCACAAGTACATGTACTTTAATCGAACAAATTGAATAACATTCACCTCAAAGCACTTATGGCTACGAAATCAAGTAGTAACATCATCAGTGACACGATAAATAAAAGTCTAATTGAGACCTCAGAAAGAATAGGAAATTTTGCCCATAAAATGTTGTGCCCTCCGAATCATAAATTTTTGAGTCTTCAATTTAACTCTCAAACTAGAGCTCAAATGAACTTTGGCCTGAAACAAAACTTGTAGAACTTTTTATTTTGAACAACTTTCAAGTTCAGAGAATTATTAGTTGCCACACAAAAATAGGAGAAAAGCAAAGTTTTACAGTTCACTCCCTACCTTTTTCTCTTTTTCCCTCTGGGTCTCTCTCCCTTTCCTGTTTCGCGCCTCGCCGGCAGCACGCGGCCGCCACTTGGCCGGCGATGCCTGCCGCCCATGCCGCGACAAGCCAATCGCCTGCCTTCCTCACCACTCCCCCGACCAAGCCCTGCCGCGCCCAATCACGTGCCGCGCAATCCCTCCCTCCCCACGCCAAGATTTCCGGCCGCCAACCGTGTCGCACCGCTGGCCGCACGCGACGCCGGCGCTCGGCCACCGCACGCTGCGCCCAATGGCGAGCCCCCGTCGTGCCCGAGCCTCCGTTCTATCCCACCATTCCCCGCGTTCGCCGCCCGACAAGATGTTGTGCTGCAGCATGCCCAATCACTCGCCCCCGCCTGCCGCTCGCCGCACCGAGCCTCTGGCCGCCGCCCTGACGCCCAATAGCACACCTCCGCTGTGTCGTCCCGGCCCAGCTTCGCCCGGCCCTCTCCCTCCCTCCTGCGGCCTATAAAAGGCAGCACGAAGCCGCTCACACACGCCTCCACACCCCAAAAGCTCCCCGCCGCCACCATTGCCGTCGTCGTGCCCAGCTCACCGTGGAGCTCACCCCTCCGGTCATCCACCGCCTAAGCTAAGCCCCCAACCACCACCCAACATCCCACTGACGCTCACTGCCCTTCCCATCATCGCCCAGAACCGCCAGAGCACCGTTGCCAGCGTTGCCTCCACCACCACCACCCCTGACCGTCGTGGACACCCCACCTCCGGCCCTCCTCCGCCCGAACCAAGGCTCGGAACGGGACTACATCACCCCACCGGAGCTTCCCGACCCGCTAGCGCTGCCCCAACCCCGCCGGAGCACCGTCGCCGATGCGCCGCACCGCCACCGCCCCCTGCTCCACGCCGACGAGCCCTTTCCGGCCACCCCCAACCCCGACCAAGGCCCCACAAGGTAGCTCTTGCCTCCCTGGATCTCCCCGACCTTTTTCCCCTCGCCGCCGACGAGCCCCCTCGCCGGAATTTGGCTGGCCGCCGTGCCAGCGCCTCCCAGGGACCACATTCCAACGATTGAAATCTTTAAAAGGGTCTGCACGCAAGTTTCCAGGGGCATATCTGTAAACCTGTGTTTAAACTTTGAATTCAAAAATAGTGAACTTGTAAAATTCATATAAAATCGTAGAAACATCAGAAAAATACAAACTCAATTGTTCTGGAATCGTTAGAAGAAAATATACAACTGTTGTTACATGCACTTTCTTAGTTTCTCAATATATTTTGCTCTAAATTAAATGGAAGGTTTAATAGCTTTTATTTGTGTCCCCTGTTGTAGACCAGTGCCGAATTTGATTTTCATACAGTAGATTGGCTGCTTGATGTGTAGGCCAGTGTAAAAATATTAGGACTAGAACTCATCTCTAGCTAAACTTTTGGTTAAACTTGTTTTATGCCATAGAGAAATAAATCAAATTATTCCTGCTGTTATAATGCGATTTATGTGGTGAAACTTTTTATGTGCTGTTGTATGGATGTCTAGATCCCACAAAAATAATTAGAGACTTTGTACCTATCTGTAGCCACTTCTATGATTTTGTGGTGGAAAAATACATTAAATCAAAAGTAATTAGTTTTTGTGCTTGAAAAATGTTCATCTTTTTACTATAGGATACTTTGGGTTAGAACATGCTTTATAAAAAGTTTCATACTCAGAAACCTTGTAAAACATCCTGAAGAAATTAATCTTTATTAAAATAGGTGTACCTTGTCCTATTTATTATGCTCTGTATCAGGCACAATAAAATCTGAAAAATTTACAGTAACACATATATGGATAGGCTAACACCCTGTAAATGTTTTAGCATCAATACTTGCATGGTTTGTTCTGTATAAAAATAACTAGGATCTAGCAATGGCTGTGTATTACATTTTTTATGATTATTCTGCTGCATAAAAATATCTGAAATTTTTTACAGTGCTGTTATCTATTCATAATCTACTCTACCTAGTCCAGAAGATGTGTTTAATCCATGTTGTGCTTTGAAAAATTAGTTTCCAAAAGAACACAACCCCGAACCCCTCTTGTTTCATGGAGTTAATTAGTTTAAGTTATACTCTATTAACAATTGCCCAAGAAATCTTAACTAAGTAACTTTACAACCAAATCTATGTTTTGTGGACTGCAACTTTATCGTGAAGAAATTAAATGTCATATACCATCACTACAACTCATACTTGTGCATTCATATAGAATAGACTACTCTCGCTGATGGAACGTACGAGCTGGTGCCCGAGTCCGAGAGTGAGCAGCGTGAAGCTCAAGTGAATCTAACTGAAGCTTTCAAAGACCCGAACCTGAGTTCGGAAGAGCCCAAGGCTAGCTTAGCTCAAGAAGGCAAGCCCCGGAGCATGAACCCTATTTTTCAAATTATGCAACTTATTACTCTATATTGCTTGTGCATTAAGTTTATAGAAGTTGAATGAAAACTTAGTTGCATGATTTTAGGTTCTTATGCTCTGAACACTAGAAATAAGGTTTGATAGAATGCTATGCTAATAGGACTCCGGTAAAAGTCGAGTGATTTCCTGTCACTCTCGAGAATATAGGAGTTGAATGTTTACTACATGCTGCAATTATAAGGTCGACGGACGGGGCTATGGTGCGATGTTTATGTTGATGATTGAGGCCCCGTCTGTTTAGTGAAAAATGCTAAGGCCGCAGTGTGTGGTAGTGATGGTTAAGTCTTTGAATGTACTAACCTCATGCCAAGAATATGGTAATCGTTAAGCTTACGTACTAGATTGAACCGAGGCTGGAATATACTCCCCACCATCTTGAATTCGTTCACATCTAGCTAATGGCGGGTGCATGTGCCGCCATGGCCCAGCCGGATCCGTGGTCCACGGGGACGTGTAGTCGAGGGCGGTGGACCTGTTCCGTGAAGCGGGAATTGAAGGGAAAAGTTGCACGTGTGACTCTGGGAGTAACCACGTGACGTGTGTTTAGGTCTGCCTTGCAAGGTTAAGAAATTCGATTCGAATCGTCCGTTTCTCGCGGTTATTGAGACTGCTTGACCCTTTTACCACATAGAGTAAGGAATGGAACAATGATGATGATTAATCTTGTTGGATGCAAATTAATTCTTTCACCATGTATGATATTGGATAGTTGCTTACCTAGATGGTTAAAGAAAACTAGAATCTTGAGCTAAAATTTGAAAGTAAGGACCTACTTGTATATGCTTTTCGGCAAAATAAACCCCTCAAGCCAAAAGCCTTGCATGTCTATGAGTCGGCTAAGTATATTCCACTAGTCGGGTAAGCCTTGCTGAGTATTAGTATACTCAGCCTTGCTTGTGGCTTGTTTTCAGGTGATACTTTTGAGGACATGGTTGCTAGTTTGACTCGGCCGTGTACTCTTCCTCCTGGTTGGTCGATGGAATGGGATGCGTCCCCAGCCAATGATAATAATGCCGAGTGATGTCTCGTACGGGCTTCATCGAGACATCATGTTTCGACGAGTAGTTTATCGTTGTTTTTTTCCACTGCAATGAACTCTGAAGAACTCGTTTACTTTTAAACTCTGAAGTACTTGTTTTACGAATTCGTACTTGGTCTGTAATACTAAGTTTATGTGGAACTCTGTAATGTAAAAGTTGTGGAATGTTGTATTCTCTGGGCTCACCTTCGTGTGAGTACTTTGTATGTGTTGTTTCGATCGGCAAACCCGTGGTTGTATCGGGAGGTTACCCGACAGACCAATGGATTACTCCGTTTGAAGTGCGAGTTAGTCCTGATTGCCCTCGTGGTGATGGTTAACGCACTTGAGCCGGATTAATTCAGGTCGTTCTGCCACATCTGCCCAGCCGACGTCGAAGTTGGAGAAGCGCAAGCGATTGAGGGGCCAGACTGTCGGCGGCCCACCGAAACAATCGAAGGTGGAGGTCTTGCTCTTTGGGACTCCCTCACCCCTGAAGGCAGCCGGGGATTTGGAGGATGCTGGGGGTGATGAGGAAGGTGGGGCTGCACCGGCTGCGCCCCCCTTCGGTCTATGTCTCCCACCTCGGCTCCTTCAAAGGCATTTGCGGGTGGTGTCACGAAGTGCCTCGAGCTGGAGGTCAGCGAGATGGTGGCCGAAAGTGACGACGACCTCGCTGGAAACATTGTGGTGGACTCGCCAGCGGGGGAGGGAGCCTCGCGCCCGGGCGCCGCCTCACCGCTGAACCCGAGTCCCGCCGAAACTCCAGCGGGTCGAGCCGCTTCGTCTACTGCTCCAATTGCTTTGGGGGCCGTCGGCGAGAAGGTTCCATCTGCCCGAGTGTTGACGGGCCTTAAGTGCCATAACTTACCGTCAATTCTTGCAGAGAACAGTGAGAAAACAAACACCAAACTAGATATAGGAGTTTATCTCTAACCATTTCCACAAGTTTTGGTGAAACACTATTTTTAGGAGACCATGTCTGCATACGAAGAAAAAACCATGGTCAAGCAAGGGTAAAAGTACACTTCAGAGCATTGAATGAGAGCACAAGAATTGGAGGGCCACAACCCAAAGAAATTCAACCCCCAAAGCAAAAAGGAAAGACACTTCCGACAAACCAGAGGTAGACACAAGGATCCAAGGGCCAAATGACATACCAAACCAACAAAACTTTAGTGGAACACAAAGGATCAACACCAGGGCCCACCTATCAGTTGTCTAGAGGAAGATAGGCCCCCTGGGTCGCCCGACCCCGTACTGGGCCCAATCAGGCCCAACTTTAGCCGGCAGACTCCCACCACGCTGCCTACGCCAGCCCCGGATGGTACCACCTCGGAAGCTCACACAAAGATCCACCATTTGGGGGCTATATAAGGAGGAGGAGGAGAGCCCCTAATTCAACACACAACAAGAGGAGCAAAGCTCCACTCGAAGGCAAAGCCCTACCTCTGTAGTGCCTAGAAATAGGAGAGAGTGAGAGGTAGTTAGGAGGCGCGCCGGCCTGTCGGCGCTCTTCTCCAGCTTGTACCTTGACGAATGCATCCTTTATAAGTAAGTGTTCGTGATCTCCTTTGGTAGTGAGTCTTTAGTTAAGTAAGTTTTATTCTTTATTTTCTTATGGGATCATCATCCGTTCTCGTAATGATTTCTCTGGTAGAGGGCCCCTGATAAAGACGGGTAACCCTGCGCGACGCTGGAGTAGTAGACGACAAGCATAGACGTGGTGTCTAGGCTCTAGTTTACCTTTGTTTGCTGCGGGCTCAGCTGGTATTGTGGAGTAGATGGCAGGTGGTGACAGCCCTGTCCATCCGCTACGAAGCTGCTTTGTGGTTAGTGCACTCCCCTCCACTTGGGTTCGCAGTAGAGCTAATAGCCGGAGGTCCTTGGCAGACCAAGGTCAGACCGGTGCCCGAAGTAAGCAAGTAGAGGTTAAGCTTATATTTGCTAGAAACTCTAAAACCATAGGAATCCTCTCTATCCTCGCCTACCTATCTCTTGTTTGTCCTTGGACGAACCAGTTAGAAGGCTAGTACCTTTGTTCCTCGTGGAAATACGATACCCTTGAATACTCACGGGTGAAGTGCTACAGCGATATCTCCGTGCGCTTGGGGATCTTATCTGTGAACATTAAGAAATACCGACAAGCATTTCTGGTGCCGTTCCCGGAGAACGGTTGCTGTATTGCCTTCGAACCTTGTTCATCCTCGTATCTTTAAAAACAATCATATCATTTGCTTTTTCTTACCTGTACCTTGAGCCCCGCTATCTAGTTTATCCTCTATCCTTATCTTGAAAAAAAAGAAATATATCTTTTGCTTTTCTTCACTTCTACCTTCACCCTCGCTACCCATGAAAGGTTATCCTTGTCCATACCTTTCAACTACTCAGGGCGAGTTCTCATAGCCACAACCCTCTTCTAAGCCCACCATAGCTTCTGGCTTAGAACTCCACCCTTATCATATTGCCTTGGTTCGGGAACAACCATTCTCTAGAGCTGAAGATGAAGATCCCGATAGTCATTTGTGATTGTTTGAGGAACTGTGTTCGTGTCTGGTTATTCCAGGCATAACACAGGAAACCTTGAGGTGGAAGTTGTTTCCTTTCTCTCTCATAGAGAGGGCGGAGCAATGGTACACCCACCACGTGGGAAGAGTGAAAGTTGACTAGGGAAAGCTCCGAGATGACTTTCGTCACTCGTTCTCTCCTTTATCGCCCACAACTTTTCCATAGAGTGACATTCTCGCATTTGAACAATTTGAGGAGTCCCTAGGAGCAGCATGGGCTAGATTTTCACGCCTTCTAGCGATTAGCCCAGGCATGCCTTTACCCGATGATGTGTCATTGCACCTCTTCTGTGCGGGTTTAGACAGGACCTCTGCTCTACATCTAGACATAGCTTGGAGGTTCGTTCGCATATAAAACTCCGATGGAGGGAAAGATGATTCTTGATCGTATCTTAGAAAAGCACAGTTCCTCAATCGTAGTTCCTAAATCCCTCCAGGAGAAAGCCATGTCATGCTTTGAGGAGCCCTCATCACCCGAATCCAACCCCGTACATTCTCCATCCAAAGATTCATCTGTTAAGCCCTCACCCAAACCACGAGCACTGAAGGAAGTAGTTGTACTCTACCCTTCGGATTTCCCAATCGTATTTGATGATTTTGGGAACACCTCGAACTACTGTTGGCACAAGAAGGCTATGACACCACCTCTATCTCATCCTTCCAATCTTCATGAGGTGCCCCGCAGAAAGGAACCACCAAAGGAATGGTTAATGGAAGTAAAATGCTCTTCTGAAGCAATTCGGATACGTTCTCCTTTCATGACCATACCTTGTTCTATTAAGGGAAATGTTGTAGAAGCCCTTCACGACCCCATTGCCCAGGCTAGCATCATGTCTGAATTTCCAGCAGAAACTCTCTTGGGTGACATGCCTCTAGCCCCGACCGACCAACTCTTCACAAGTGCTTCTGGACTTATCTTTAAATGTCGTGGGATCGCAATAGCTGTGCCAATCTTCATAGACGGAACCGAGGTGCGCTTAGATATTCATATCTATCCTATCATTGATTTCGATCTTCTCCTAGGCTTCCCGTTAGTAGACCTCCTTGGTACATCCCAAGGGAGCCTAGATGAAAAGCTTAGGGAAACCGCTTCCGCCACCTGTTCTTTGAAAAATCCCATAGCGAAGCCTCAGCCTAAGAAAAATCCGCTCGAGATGGTGATGCGTTTATCTCCGTTCACATCATCTGAGCTAGCTTCATTTGAGGGTCTAGAACCTTCTACCCCGAAAGAGGACAACTCAGAAGACCTTCATGAAGATGAACGACCATCACCATCCTCGACCGAGTTTGATCCTCTTCCTGCTGGCCCCTTCTTTATTGCTTCCGACAAAGATCAAGAATCAACTTTGGTCCTTCACAATGAATCTCTTGAGATGAAGGACTCATGGGCCACTGAGCTTTGTGAGGAACCAATTCTAGAACCAAAAAAAAGATTCCCTCAATGAGCATGAGAGCTTCATTCTTGAAACACCTCAAGAACCATGCTCGCTTAATGCCCCTCTAGAGTCAGCCACGCTTTGTGCCATAAGCACGCGCGAGGACTACAACTACCCTAATGTCCTCCTTTGCAAAATGTTTAGACGGATGGTTGTAGATGCATTTGTTTATCATAAGCATTGCAGATTTCATGAGCACATTGCAGCACTAACCTTGCATCTTGAGCAACGATGAGAAATCGACAAATGGTGGTGAAGTTGAGAACTACATCACCATTGATGGCTGTAGGATGAACCCCCATGGTCGAGCTTGTGACCATAAACAAAGCACTGCCGGGAGGTGGCCCGGACATTCATTTCTCTTTCTAATAAAGTTTCTTTCTATTCAATGAAAGCAAGAACATGTTTCTAGGATAATATGCACCTTCAGGTATTTTTGGTCGCTAACCATTTCAGGTTGAGATTAAAAAGAACGAAGGGCATACAAGGCGTAAGAACCTAGGAACTGCACCAACTACATACTTGGTGATGGAACACACTCAGAAGGAGATACCGACATCGCACACTTGGTTTTTGGTGTCATGAGATACAAAAATCCAAGTGTGGGAGAAGTTGGTGAGCACCTCGATTCATCCATACCAAGGATGGTGTTAGTTCTATCTTGCAAAAAAAATATGAGAAAAGGGAAGATAAAAAAATGAAAAAAAAACTGAGAGAGGAGAGAAATAAAAGAGAGAGAGAGAGAGAGGGAGGAAGATGAAGAGAGTGAGAGTAAGTCAGCATGCTCCACATGGATCAAAGATCGTAGTATGAGCATGCCTTCAAGCCATAGCACCTTGATAGATATCATTTCGCCATTTGGCCCCACCCAGCCTTGCTCTCGCTTACGCTTGCAAAGCCTTGGCATAAACCTCCTCCGCTCCCGGCTTTTGCATAGCTTCGCTCTAGCAGCTCCTGCGCATGCAAGCAAAAGGAATGCTCCCCTTCCTTTCTAGGCCTTTGCTGCTTCACTCTGATTGGTGCTTGCTTGGATGCACGAAAAGGAGATGCACTCTGCGTCTCCAATCTTACAGCATCGTGCCAACGGATCATTCCTCCAAGGAATATGGTTCCCACACACGAGGCATGAGTACCACGCGCCTGAGTTGGCGTGGTCAAAGAGCCTTCATCCACTAACTGTCCACATCAAAATGTAGAAGCAACCGACCACCATGTGTGACCACGCTATCATTGCAGCTATTTTTGGATCATCCATCATCATACGCTGCTGGTAAGTATACTCAGGTATGCAAAGGTAAGATTCATCAATCCCTTACTCATAATATCTCCATTTGAACATGGCTTGATCATGCAAAAATCATGTTTCCTTTGTTTACGGCATATGCTCTGGTTTGGATGTATTCATATGGTATATCCATAGGCTTTTTAAATTAAGCATGGTGCTTAGGTTAAATGGCCTTATTTAATCAAATTAGACATGATGTCGAGTTTGGTTAATGAACCGCAGAGTCAACACGATCATAGATTTTTGGATGCATATCTTTTGTGGACTAACCCCTGCAGAAGAATTTTCAAAATTAATGGGTAAGTCCTCTAGTTCATGTCATGTGGGAGATAAACAAAGGCCCGGGACACACTTCAACAAAGATTGCATGACATGCAAGAGAGGCACACATCACCTCTCAAGGTTCACTATGAGTATATTGCGAAACGCCCCTTTCTCGTGTCCATGCAGTTTTTATCTTGGCCTTGTTTGAGTTATAATGAAAATATAAAAATTTGGTGAACAATAAAAAATCTTTCTCAAATAAAAGAGTCTCTCTAGAAAAATAAATATAAATAAACAAATGAAATAAACTACTGGCAAGCATTTTGGGATCCATGCTAGTTGAATCTTTGAGCTTGATCTTCCTTAAACATGGATGTGAGCAACAATCTCGAGGCAAAAGTAAAATCTTTTCAAAAATCTCTCGAGTATTCATTGTCTGCTAACTTCTTGCAGGGAATAAAATGGCAACCAAGGAGCGGTGTATAATAACTCCAACACCACTACAAACGCTCCTTGGATCAACAAAAAGAAAGATTCCCGAGGAACCAAGAAGAGCAAATGCAAGACTTTGTTTCATTCATCTTAACTTTGCATTTTGTTCTATGCTTGGGAAGATCCGTCAGGTAAGTATCTCAAAGTCCTCGTGCATCCTCAATCCATGTTTCTACCCTACTAAGTTACCCATCATGCCATCTTGCCATAATAAAATGAAAATATAAATATAGAAATAAATAAATAATAATAATAAAAAGAATGTTAGGCCTTTAACATTTCATACACCCAGACAAAAACAAAATTTTTTGCAATAAAGATTTAAACTCCCCGGTATTCAAACCGGTAGAGTTTTTGTTTCCACCGTTTGTTTCTCCAGAATAAAGCCAGGTACAAGAATAAGTGTGGGGGAGAGCCCTCAAGCTCAATGACCACTCATTCAAGATCTCCCCCAACATGATGCACAATATCAGATGGTCCAACATACTGAAGAACAGGATAGAGGGGATCTGGAGAGGAATGGCCGAACCTTTGGTTTGACCAAACCGCCTCTAACTCCCCTCAGTTTCCTCTTCTTCGTCTTCAATGATGGTTTGCGCAACACTACTCTCAAACTCCCTGATGCTTGAGTTTAAACAAATTTCATTTTTGATCACTAAAAATTAAACTCAACGAACCTTGCCATTCCCTCATGTTGAACATGCCTTTCCCATGGTTGGCTTGCATATTCTTTATTCCTCGCCAATATGCCTTCTACTTGTGAACAATTTTTCATAGAGAAAGCATGCCATCTAAGTAATTGATGAATGAGATATGGTATGATGAAATGAACCTTGCTTCTCTCTGCAAAGTACATGGGAATTTTATCTTTCAAAAATTTAAAATCAATAGCTTGACTCCTCGATGATGCTAAATTCCTACCAAAGCCATATGATGATCTCATTGAAAACCTTATACATTTGCTACTTGTTTCTGCATTGAGATTTGTCGAATTGTTTGTGACCCTTGTGAGAATCTTTTCATACTCATATGATCAAGATCACATACACTCTACTTATACTTGCCAACTTCTACACTAGAAGTTGCGCAAAAACATTCCACCCATCCATCTTCTTCATTCCACAAAATAAAAGCTCCACAGTTTGTGTTGGTCTCTCCCTCCATCTTTTGTTACAAAAGAGATATGGGCTATCAAAAAAAATAAATAAAAAAAGAGAGAGAAAAAAAGGTCGGACACATCAAGGTCCAAGTATAGAAAAAAGAAGAAGAAGAGAGAATTGGACACATGAAGGTCCAAATATGTGAAAAATGAAGATAGCCATGTTCTAAAAAAACATTTCAAAAGGGAGAGAGATCATATAAAGAGGAGTTCCATAAATATTTTATCCACATATTTCCACACACATGTACATCTTGATCAAAGTGTATGATTTGCTTCTCCTTTGGTCCGGTTTTTGACTTCGCAGCATATGCAATTCAAGTATGCCTCCTTTTTATTACCTGCCCTAAGCTCTACAAAAGCCTTATTAGAAGTAGGATGAAAAGAGGCAATTCAATGCCTTGGTGAGGAACCAAACACATTGAGCGATTCAAGAGAATCATCCGAGGAGCAAGTCTATATTTGTTTTGAAAATCTTTCAAAAAAAAACCCAAGATATCTGAGCAGGTGAAGTAAGGAGGACTTGATTTTCATCCGTTCCATTCCTCAATTACCCAAGATAACATGGTAGCCACTTCAAAAGTTCATAAGTAAGGGTGAGGCTTGGAATAACTTATATGCAGGTATCACACCATTTGAGGAGATGGACTACCTTAGTCCTCAAACCTTTACTCGAGGACGAGCAAAGGACTAAGTGTGGGGGTGTTGTTGACGGGCCTTAAGTGCCATATCTTACCGTCAACTCTTGCAGAGAACAGTGACAAAACAAACACCAAACTAGATATAGGAGTTTATCTCTAACCATTTCCACACGTTTTGGTGAAACACTATTTTCAGGAGACCATGTTTGCATACGGAGAAAAACCATGCTCAAGCAAAGGTAAAAGTACACTTCGAAGCATTGAATGAGAGCACAAGAATTGGAGGGCCACAACCCAAAGCAATTCAACCCCCAAGTCCAAGAGAAAAGACACTTCCGATAAACCAGAGATAGACACAAGGATCCAAGGGCCAAATGACATACCAAACCAACAAAAGTTCAGGGAAACACAAAGGAAAAACACCAGGGCCCACCTATCAGTTATCCAGAGGAAGATAAGCCCGAGGGAGCACCATTTGGGGTCGGCCGACCCCGTACTCGGCCCAATCAGGCCCAACTTTCGCCGACAGACTCCCACCACGCTGCCTACACCAGCCCCGGATGGTACCACCTCGGAAGCTCACACAAAGATCCACCCTTGGGGGGCTATATAAGGAGGAGGAGAGCCCCTAATTCAACACACAACAAGAAGAGCAAAGCTCCACTCCAAGGCGAAGCCCTACCTCCGTAGTGCCTAGAAATGGGAGAGAGTGAGGGGTAGTTAGGAGGGGCGCCGGTCTGTCGGCGCTGTTCTCTAGCTTGTACCTCGACGGATGCTTCCTTTATAAGTTAGTGTTCGTGATCTCCTTTGGTAGTGAGTCTTTAGTTAAGTAAGTTTTATTCTTTATTTGCTTACGGGATAATCGTCCGTTCTTGTAACGATTTCTCTGGTAGAGGGCCCCTGATAAAGACGGGTAACCCTACGCGACACTGGAGTAGTAGACGACAAGCATAGACGTGGTGTCTATGCTCTAGTTTACCTTTGTTTGCTGCGGGCTCAGCTGGTATTGTGGGGTAGACGGCAGGTGGTGACAACCCTGTCCGTCCGCTATGAAGCTGCTTCGTGGTTAGTGCACTCCCCCCTGCCTGGGTTCGCAGTAGAGCTAATATCTTGAGGTCCTTGGTAGACCAGGGTCAGACCGGTGTCCGAAGTAAGCAAGTAGAGGTTAAGTTTATATTTGCAAGAAACTGTAAAACCATAGGAATCCTCTCTATCCTTGCCTACATATCTCTTGTTTGTCCTTGGATGAACCAGTTAGAAGGCTAGTACCTCCATTCCTCGTGGAAATACGATACCCTTGAATACTCATGGGTGAAGTGCTACAGCGGTATCTCCGTGCAGTTGCGGATCTTATCTGTGAACGTTAAGAAATACCAACAGCGAGTTTCGACTGACTCTTCGGCTGGATCTTCTTTTGGCAGTGACAGCTGCTTCGTCAGCAAGGGGGACCCTGTGGCTGTTGCTGATGAGCACGGGGCATCTTCGGCAAGGCTGATTGGAGGCAACATCGTTGGCGCCCTTCAGTTCGAGAGCTGTGACCGGGAGCATGAATTCTTATCTGAGGCTTCATCCTCGTTTTGTTTCCCGCTGATGGAGAGGAGGCTGATGGCCACTGGGATGCCTCGAATGCTTCAAAGTGTTCAGGATCTGTCCTTGAAATCATTCATTGCAGCCTGCTGCGCGGCTCATTAGCTTGATGCCGAAGCCTCGGTCAGTGCCCGCGCTGCAGAGCTTGAAGAGAGAGTTGCTGCTCTGGAGAAGGAGAAGCTGGAGCTGCGAGATATTGTTGCTAAGAAAGATGTTGCCCTTGCTGCTCTTCGTAATGAGGCTGTTAACGCCCTGACACTGAAGGATAAATACTCCTAGGATCTGGCTGCCGCCCAGGTAATGGCTGAGCTGGCTGAGGCCCATGCGAAGAATATGGTGGAAAAAGGGAAAAGTCACGGGACTTCTTCCGTCGGTATCGTCAGTGCTTCACCCGTGGAATTGACAGCCTTTGGACTGATGTTGCTCGAGTGCTGGTGTGCCACGGTCTGGCTGCTCCGGCATTGCCTGGGTCTAGAGATGTGGAGATGGGTCATTTTTTCTCATGGCTTCGGTCGTGCTTTGCCATGGCCGAGTCGGGGAGTCGCCTTCATGGCGATCTCTGCGCCATGGTTTCGGCACGTACTATGGCGGCTTCGGTTTGCAAACTTCTTCTTAAGGATGCTGGTGATTCATCCGGAGCTATAAAGGCAAGTCTTTGTCAGCTGCAGGAGCCTGATTTCAACTGGCCTAGTGAGGACGAGGTGACCCCCGAGAAGCTACCCGTCTTGCCGAAGAACATCGCGAAGAATTTTCTTGGGACATTTTTCAAAGGCGTGGAGGCTTCTCTCGTTGAGCATGAAAAGCTTCGGATGAAAGAACAAGTGGGTCCTTCGATTACATGCGTGTTTATGTTTTTGCTCAAGTTGCTTTCTTCTGACTCCCTCTCTGGTTATGCAGATTCAGATGAAGGCCGAGGCTTTTGCACGGGAGGTTCTTTCCGAGACGTCGCTCGAAGCCGCTCCGGCGGATACTTCGTCTGTACCTCCAGTGCTGGTCCCCTGTCAACCCGGCGTTGACGTTCGATGACCAGGACACTACATCCGGGAGGGCCAAAGAGTCTGCTACCCGCGGAGGTGTGGCCGCCGAACCTGCTGCCGCCGATGACGCTGCCGTGACCGATGCCGATGATGACGCAGCTGCTGGCGAGGTGTGAGGAGGGCTATTTGTCTTAGTTTGCACTTGGGTTGTAAATATTTTTTTGAAACTAACGCCTTCGGCCCTGCACAGAACCCTACGTCAGAACCTGTGCAGGTGACCGAAGGTATCGTGCCTTTGACCATGAACCGTGACAATCTTTTTGTGGGGGAGCACAGTTGGATCAAATTTCAAGCTTTGCATCTGGATGTTTCTTTTGATGACTTTTGGAATGCAAAGCTCATGCTTTATCAACGCCGCAACGCTGCAGCGAGGGCATATTTTACTAATTTTGAAAGCGATCCCGTTAGGCGTGGTAGGATACTCGCTGATCGCGCCCTTTGTCCCGAGCTCCGTCGCATTCGGGACAACTCAGTTCCCTATACTCCTCCCGAAGGGCTAAAAGAGCCGAAGGAGGAGCCAATAGAGGACGATATTTGTCCTTCAAGATTCATGTATCAACTTCGGAAATGATCGGGTCGTTTCCTTCGGCTGCAGGTGTCCCTTCTGATGTCATGCTTTGTCTGATGGCCGAAGCTACTATCACCGTTGCAGCGAGGAGTTTGATTGATGAGATTGACCGAAGGTTGTTTGACGAAGGAACTTAATTCCTTCATGTAGATTTGTGTCACGCCTTCAGCGTGCTGTAATTGTTGATGGATAAATTGTTGAGTTGTAATTTTACCGAAGTTTCTTGCTTCGATTGAAATAAATTGTTCGTTTGCAGCTTCGGCTCGTCGGTTAAGTAAAGCACGATTGCGAAGCGCCACCCCCCTCCTTACTTGAGCGGGGTGCCGAAGATTTTGCGATTTTCCTAGTGTTACCATGTGAATCGCTCATTAAGTGTTCTCCCTCGGCAACACGATGGCTCGATTGAACAAGTTTATAGGTCGAAGCGCCACCCCCCCTTTTGCTCGATCGGGGCTTCGGGTTGCGTTTGCTATTCGTTCCGGATACCCTTCATCAGCATCGCGATGACCTAGTTAGGCGGAATTGCTATTCTGAAGCGCCACCCCCACTTTTGCTTGATCAGGGCGTCGGGTTGATGGCGATTTGTTTTCTTGCGAATGCCATTGAATCCTGTTCAAGAGGGCTTCATTTTTAATTTACGAATTCCTTCGGTTCCTGTCCGAGAGGGCTTCATTTTTCTTTTATATTTGAAGTGAGGCAGAGGGGTGATGAGCATTTCCAGCTTCGGCGACCCGTGCTCACTTATCCTCAGCATTTGGTATGCTGCGTGCCGATGAGAACCCTTCTTCGACGGAAGTGGGTAGTTGCTTCGGCATTCTTTCTTCCCCTATGGAGTCGTTCTCTTGGGGGATCCTTGTTTATATTTTACAAGGGGTTACTAGGATGACCGCCTCATTAAAAACCTCACACCTTCGGTTACCATGATGGCGACCGAAGGCTTCCCCCGTGAGGAAAAGAGTACAGGTCCTTGATACATGGTTGGATCGCGGTCCGATCGAAAGAGAAATGAAAAAAGTAAATACAGTGAGTTCTACGAGCCCCTTCGGTTATTTTTCCTCTGGGTGCCCTTACGATTGCTTCCTACACAAAATATTTCTGGAGCATGTCTTTTTTCCAAGAGTACTAGTCGTCGACGCCGTCGAGGTTTCGAAGCCTGCAGGCCTCGGGTCGTGCCATTTCTGTTACTAGGAATGGGCCTTCCCATTTGCTATTGAGCTTCCCCTTAATTTTTCCCTTCGGTATGCGCCTTAGGACGAAGTCACCTTCCTTGATTTCTCGTGGCTTTATCTTTTTGTTCTTCCATCTTCGGATCTCTTCTTGGTAATTGTTTAAGTTTTCGGCTGCTTGCAGCCTTGTTGTTTCGATGACATCAAAGGTTGCCGCCATGTCCTCGTGTTTGGTATTATCTTCAGCTATTCGCAATGAGCCGAACTTGAGTTCCTCCGGCGTCATGCACTCTTCTCCGTACAGAAGGTTGAATGGGGAGAAATTCGTGGTTCTTGATTGAGTTGTGTTGTGTGACCAAATGACTCTTGGGAGCTGTTGGCGCTAAAATCGGCCAGACAGGAATCGGACGATGGTCTTCAGCATCGGACACACGACCCGGGAGAATCTGCTTAGCTCCTGTTCGGGTTATCGCCCTGGTGCGGTTCGTGCGGTGTGCCAGTCAATCTGACCTATTGATTGATAAGGAAATAAAGTATTAAATTCCAGGCACTCCGATCGGCTGGAGTTCCGATCTGTCCTGAGGAGCGCGTCGGCGGCGAATCGGCCGATTTGCTGTAGAGATAATCGGCTATGGATCAGCCGATAATCGTGTAGTAATTGTAAAGAAAACTGCTGGAGCGATCTAAACAATTACTACAGAGGCAACACTTGAAATAGATCTAATCGGCTGTAAGATGATAAATCGAAGAAGAACGATGACGAAGCCGATTACTCTAATCTCAAGCTGGATAACTGGTGATAATACTAGAACAACAGGTGAAACTTGCAATTCTAGTAGATATCGATAACTGGTGAATAAATCCAAACGAAACCACAGCGATGTGCCCGTAGTTAAAGCTCGGATATTTCTCGACAAGCGAAACCTACCAATTGGCCGGAGATCAAGTTGATGCAGCCCTGCCAATCCGTACGAACTCGTGAAAGAAGAAAAGTATTAGCGAAGTCGCCGACTTGAAAGTAAATTGCTGGAAAAAGTAGAAATATTGTTGTTGATTGATGTGTTGATTTCTTTTGCGAGACCCTGACGACTCCTATTTATACCCTAAAACTAGGACTCCTGGTCGATCACGACTTGTTACAACCTTATTTAAAAAACAGGAAAACTACTATATCTATAATAACTTTTAAAGGAAACGGACTCCCGCAGAATCTTCCGCCGCCGTCCGCTAATCCAATCAGGATCCTTTTCAATTGCTCCTTGACCGACTTAGCGTTGCCCTGTTGACCAACTTTTGACCAAGACCCTCCGAAATAGTCCCATCCTGTTGGCGCAAGCTGTAACACCAATCGGCCAATTTCCAACTATTACCTTAATCGGCCGATTACTTACCGTAGCCTTCAGATCTGCCGTATCGGCCGACCTTCTTTTCCCGACGCCGATTTAACACGTGTCAAAATCTGGCGTCAACACATGCTCCCCAGTTTCGGAGTAAAGCATAACTTTTTCTTCGAAACTCTTTCTTTAACCCTTTCCTCCGAAACGAGCGCAGCAAAAACCTCCATCCGTTCCGCGGCACAATGATTGCAATTTCCTCGGACCTAGCGCGCGAAACGACTGCTCCCCTGGAATTCGTGTAGACGGCGCAGTAGGAATACCATCTTTGCCCTTGCTCTCCTGATTTTTCTTAAGTACTGGCCTTCTCCGCCTACTCTTCCCCACAAATCTAGCATTCTCCTCCAGCGAACCACTGTCGTCTTCCTCCAAGCTCTCTTTGATCTCCAAGCGCTTCCCCTCTTCCGGCGATCTCATCCGCGACCTGCTCCAACCCTCCAATGGCGTCTCCATCGGCGACCACTCCATCCACGGAAGCTCTATCGGCGACCCCTTCAGCGGCGGCGGCCCAATCGGCAGCTCCTCTGGCAGCCCCATCGGTGACGATGATTTCCATCCCGGAGGTAACTGCTCGAAATTTTTCTCCTTTCATTTTTCTACTTCTTCAGTACTTTCTGGATTTTCTTCAGTTTCTCCCCCTTTTCTCCCTTTTTAGGCACTTAGGCACCGAATCACCATTCCACTCTCAGAATCTCCTGACCTCATCTGCTTGGGCCCTATGGGGAACTCCGATCCAACAGACCTGATCAGTTTAGAAACTCATAGAATCCCATTCAAGCAGTCGCCCATGGACCTAGATCAGTGGGTAGGTACTTTTAGATCCTGGCCAAATGAAACTCCCGGCTGGAGAGAATGGTACCAAAGAGTGGCCAGATCTTGGAGGGTTCAGTGGGATGAACAGAAAATCGGCCAGTGTATAGACCTATCCTTGTCTCAGATGGAAAGAAATGAACCTCTTGTCATGGCAGCTTCTTATTTTTGGTCTGATGCACTGAATGCGTTCCTTTTCAGACATGGACCCATGACCCCGACTCTGGCCGATGTCCTGTTGTTGACCGGTCTTGATGTCTCCTCTGCCGATACCCCTTTCAACTATCTGTTCAAGCAATCACATCGGCTAGAGACCAAAGGAATCGGCGGGTGGAAAGGATATATTAGTAAAAATATGAAGACCGGGACAGTTTCAGAGAGGGAGCATACTGCTTTTCTGATGATGTGGCTAGAAAAGCACGTTTTCTGTGGCAGAGCCGTTGGACCCTCTTCAAACACCCAAGCTTTAGCGGAGGCTTTGTCACAAGGATCGGCCATCCCTCTTGGAAAACATCTGCTGGGATCGGCCTACTACCTGATGCACCAAATCGGCACCAAGCTGTCGAAGGGGGAGCCGATCGAGAACCCTGGCGGTCCCTGGTGGTTCATCACCCTCTGGCTCAATTTACATATGAGCAAGGTCTCTCAGCAACGGATAGAGACCAAAACCTTCCCTAACATTGAGTCAGAGGAGAACCCATCCATCCGACGACGCTGCAGATCATTTGGAGAAGCGGCATCGGTCTTCCCCGGCTGCCAGTTTACTGCTACCCGCACAGCTGAGTACTTCAGATGCTTTTATAATGGCCTTAGTGAAGAGACCGTCAGCTGGCATCCATATCAAGCAGTGGAGCCGATTTTTGAATTACCCATAAGCTACAACTTCTCCACCCATACTTTTGACAGGGAGCTTATGGATGTCTTGATCAAGCCAGGGATTCTGCCAGCCAATTTCTTCTCAGGAAAGGACTCTCCCACTTATGAGTTCTACAATCCATCGGCTGCAACAAGGCAACTGGGTTTTGGCCAACTGCCGATTCGGGTCTATTTCGCCGGTCAAGCGAAATTCAGAGATGGACTGACTTCAAGTCTTGATTATAGTCGGCTGTGCGATCTAGTACCGGATTCCAGTACCATCGATCTGAATAATTGGTCAGTTGCCTCTTTTGCCACCCAACAATTCAAATTATGGTGGGCAGAATGGAAGCAACACCTCTTCTGCAAATCTCCATCATCTTATTACAACATTCTGGACCCAGAAAACATTGATCCAAATGCAGCGGTATGTCCTTTTTCTCAGCCGATTCCAATGCTATCTCTTTCCATATTGTCATTTTGTTATTAACTCATGTTCATCTTCTCAGTCTGAAAGCCATGTTCCTCCGATGCGGAGCCGAAGCGGCAGGCCGATAGATAGTCACCATCAATACACGCCATATCCACTTATCGGCTTCCATGCTCCAACTGTCAAGGATATCTCTACTGGCCGATCGAAACGAGCACCGAAAAGGCCAACATCAAAGATAACCAGCCGTCGAGTGCGAGCTCGCATCGGATCGGCCGATCAGACGGCAATAGCATCGGGTGAGGTTCCTCGTATCGGATCGGCCGATCAGATGGCAGTGGCATCGGCCGAGACTCCCCGTATCGGATCGGCCGACCAGATGGCGGTGACACCGGCCGAGACTCCACGTATCGGATCGGCCGACCAGATGGCGGTGACACCGGCCGAGACTCCAATCCCTTTACCTTTGCCGGTTGTCGAGATGGCTGATCCCCAAGTCACCGCCGAAGTCGGGGCAGCTGCAGCATCGCTATTAGTAGAAGCTGTTCAGGTAATCTTACTTATCTCATATATTCTTCAAATCTTCTGCTGACATTAACTCTCTTCCTCTGCCAGGCTGCACAAGCTGTTCCACCGCAGTCCCCACAGCAATCGGCCACGTCCCAAGTGAAAGCTGAAACTCCAGCAGCTCCTATCATCGAGGTAAATGATCTCTTACCTTGATCTCTTAATTTTTAGAAAACCTAACCGATCTTGATGCAGGCCGATTTGGGTATGCCAACTACAACCCCACAACAGACATCGGCTGGGAGATCCACAGAGGCATGGCAAATTTCTCACACCATCTTATTTCAATTTCCCATAGCATACTCACAGGATCTATTTTCCATATCTTTTCAGGAAGCTGGCCCAAGCGGAGCACTAATAATCGTTGAATCTTCCTCTTCCGACGAGCCAACTGCACCAGCCCCTGATACAAGGGAAACACTTCCACCGGCGCAGGCAAGAGAAATTCGCTTTAAGGAGGTAACAAACTTACCATTAGAATCGGCCGATTTCTTTTTACTTCTTGCCTACCCTTTACTTTATTTCTTCACAGGAGCAAGACACCCCTAACAACAGCATCTTCTCCTTTGCCGTCTCCTTGCCCGATGACGAGGAAATTGCTTCACGCCCAACTCCATCGAGCTCTGCCTCCGATGATGTCCGCGCCAAGCTTGAAAGCATGCGCACTCTCCTTCAAGACGACATCGGCCGATTGGTAGAAGATGCTTCGCCGATTCGACGACTTTTCAACGAGATCAAAGGTCGAATCCCGGAAGAAGTATCAGAAAACTTAGCGCACGCTGCCTATATAGAGCATATGCATATTCCGGTTTCCAGGGCGCTGCGCCATATGGCCGATCGTGCCCAGATGGCAAAAACTCAGGAGGAGGCCGATTCATACAAGCACCAGATTCAGGAGGTACACCACAAAATCAACTTCCTCGAAAGCTGTTGTCCGGACATTGTCGGCGCGATAGATCGGCTGAAACAGAGAAGAGCAGAGCTGGCCAAGGAGATGGAGCAGATAACCAAAGAGATAGCCGCTGAAGAAAAGAAACTCCAAGAACTCCCATCCATCATCAGTGAGCTGAAGCAAGAAAGACAGCACCTGGCCCGTGAAATGATAAGGCTTCGTCGCCGTGTGTCAGAAGTTCCAGGATCGGCCGATGATGATCAGAGAGTACTAGACTCGGCCGATCAAATTTGACGACAAGCTATTGTAGCCATAGATGCTTTCCTTGGGTTGTAAAGAACATGTTAAACATTTATTGCTCCTTCAATGTTACTGTGCCGATTTGGTTTTGAACTGCTTCTTCAGTCAGCTTTGCATTTATGTATGTATTTATTCCGATAGGACGTGTCTCACCATCCATCTACCTCTCCTTCCTTCATAAGTAGACCCTTCACCATCTCCAGAGGCATACACATCACTTATCCTCTCTTTCCCTCTTTACTGTCCCAAACTGAACGGCAAGATGTCTTCTTTGTCCTCTTCATCTTCTTCCTCTGTCAACCATGTATGAACTTCTCTTCTGCCTTTCCCCTAAGCATCTCAATCGCTCTGATGTTGGGTAACCCCTTTTATCTCTGTTTAGCCAAAACGTCTCAGCCTAGGTCTAGAATGAGCGATTGAAATCATGCATTCAGAAGAACCACTGTCACAGGTAGACACAGATCTGATAAGAGCTCATGCTGAGGAACTCAGGGATCATGTCCCTGCTATTGTCCAAGAATACTGGGACCTTATAGATGCTCACTTTTTGGTCCGTAAGCAACCATCTCCTGAAAAAAATCCTCCACTTCCTTGTAAAACTAAGACCGAAGTTGCCATGGAAGATCTGGAGGAGAAGAAGACCCACCTACTGATAGAACTTTGCAACCAGGCTGAAATTGGAACCACTGCAGAGGACCCGAAGGAGAAAAGGCTCAGCCTTATGATAAAACTGGGTCGCATTGAGAGAGAAATCCAGCGTAGGCGTAATCAGTAGACATATCGGTATTTTTATTCTAAGGGCGACTTGTACCATGTCGGCCATGTACTCTGTCATTTTCTTCCAATAATGAATCCCAATGTTTTCTTCATCAGATGTGTAGACGAAAACCGATGAGAAATCGGCCATATTATCTTGACATACTTTATTGCAAGTTATGCATCTACCCAAATGCTTGGATAGTACCTCTTCAGATATTGTCCGTTTAAAGCTCTTGAGAATTCCTCCCCTTCGACAGTGTCCAGAATATATGCATTCCCAGGGGCATATCGGCCGATTCTGTACGGCCCTTCCCAAGTGGGTGACCATTTACCGAATTTGGGATCTTTGGATCCTATCGGCAGCACTAACTTCCACACCAAATCTCCTTGAGAAAATTGTTTAACTTTGACCTTTTTGTCATACCATCTGGCCACCCTTTTCTTGTTTTCTTCTATACTAATTAAGGCTCTCAACCGTAAACCTACCGAATCATCAAGTTCGTCCTTCATGAGAAAGGAATAGTCATCGGCCGTTAACTGATCTTGTAACGATATCCGTCTTGACCCCGTCCTTATCTCCCAAGGCAAGACGGCCTCATGACCATAAACCAACTGATAAGGGGATATCTTAGTGGCTCCATGACAAGCCATCGTATATGCCCATAAAGATTCAGCCAAAGACATATGCCGCTTTTTGGGTTGCTCTTCTATCTTCCTCTTGATTAGTTTGATTATCCCTTTATTGGACAATTCTGCTTGGCCATTGGCTTGAGCATAGTATGGAGAAGAATTTAATAATTTAATCCCCATATCGGCGGCAAATTCTCCGAATTCTCCAGAAGTAAACATTGTTCCTTGGTCAGTTGTGATGGTTTGAGGAATACCAAATCGATAAATAATATGGCTTTTAACAAATTCAATCATATCGGCCGATGTCACATTCCTTAAAGGAATTGCCTCCACCCACTTAGTAAAATAATCTGTTGCCACCAATATGAACTTATGCCCTTTGCTTGATGGAGGGTGAATCTGTCCGATGTGATCTATTCCCCAACCCCTGAACGGCCACGGCTTAATTATTGGGTTCATAGCCGATGCTGGCGCACGTTGTATATTACCAAACTTCTGACAGTCTTGGCACCCTTTGTAATACCTGAAACAATCTTCAAGAATGGTTGGCCAATAATACCTATTGTTCCGGATCATCCATTTCATTTTGTGAGCCGATTGATGAGCTCCACACACGCCCTCATGGATCTCTCCCATCAGAACCTTTGCCTCTTCTGTTCCCAGGCACTTGAGAAGAACCCCGTCAATCGTCCGGTAAAATAAATCATCCTCAAGCAACACATATTTTGTAGCTTGAAAACGTATTCGCCGATCCACTTTTTGGGACGAATCTTTGAAGTAATCGGCGATTTCCATTCGCCAGTCATCGGCCGCGAGCTCTAGCATCGTCGCTCCCTGAATCGGCCGATACCCGGAGGCATGTTGGGCTAGCCTGTTGGCCTCTTCATTATAATTCCTGGGGATATGCTCAATTATTGCAGACTTGAACTCTTTTAAAAGCTGGAGGCAGTCTTCATAATAAATCCTCAAGATATCATCCTTGCACTCAGACCGCCCCGTTAATTGATCCACAATGAGCATGGAATCTCCAAAAATTTTGACTGCATCAGCTTTGACTTCCTTTAATAATTGTATGCCTTTCAGAACGGCTCGATATTCTGCCTGATTATTAGTTGCGGAAGCTTCTATCGGCAGAGAGAAATTATAACTTGCCCCCCGAGGCGACACAAGAACAATGCCGATTCCTGATCCGACCCCACACGAAGAACCATCAAAATATAGAGTCCATGGAACTGGTTCAACGGAGACAATTTCTGGTCCACAATGCTGAGCTACGAAATCAGCCATTACTTGTCCTTTGACAGCTTTGGCCGATTCGTACCTTAAGTCGAATTCTGACAGAGCCAGGATCCATTTTCCAATCCGTCCTTTCAAAATCGGCAACGATAGCATATACTTCACCACAACATCCTTGCATATAACTATGCATTCTGCCGATAACAAATAGTGCCTGAGCTTGGTACACGAGAAGTATAAACACAAGCATAACCGCTCCACCGGGGAGTATCTTGTTTCGGCGTCTAGGAGTCTTCTGCGGACGTAATATACCACTCGTTCTTTTCATTCAAACTCCTGTACCAACACCGATCCAATAGCCTGTTCATCAGCCGATATATAATTTGAACGACTTACCAGGCTGTGGTGGGACCAACACTGGAGGTGAAACTAGATATTGCTTGATATTTTCCAATGCTTTGCATTGTTCTTCTCCCCATATGAATTCCTGGTCGGGCTTTAATTTCAACAAAGGAGTAAAAGCCTGAATACGTCCTGACAGGTTGGATATGAATCTTCTGATAAAATTGACCTTGCCGATGAGGGACTGTAGCTCAGTTTTATTTTGTGGGGCCACAACTTTGTTGATGGCGTCTATAGTCTTGCGGTTGACTTCTATCCCGCGCTCATAAACCATGAATCCTAAGAATTGCCCAGCCGATACACCAAATGCACACTTGTTTGGGTTCATCTTCAACCCATGCTTCCTTGTGCACTCCAGCACTTCTTGTAAATCGGCCAGATGTTCTTGGTGACCTTTTGACTTGACCACGACGTCATCTATATAAATTTCCACCGACGTACCAATGAGCTTGTGGAAGATGTAATTCATGGACCGCTGATACGTAGCACCGGCGTTCTTCAACCCAAAAGTCATAACAACCCATTCGAATAAACCAAGATGACCTGGACACCTGAAAGCCGTTTTCGAGATATCTTCTTCGGCCATTAATATCTGATTGTACCCTGCATTCCCATCCATGAAACTTATGACTTTGTGTCCTGCGGCAGCATCTATCAAGATATCGGCCGTGGGCATCGGATATCCATCCATTGGCGTAGCCTGATTTAAGTTCCTGAAATCGATGCACACGCGTAACTTTCCATTCTTCTTGTATACGGGTACAATATTAGAAATCTATTCGGCGTAGCGGCACTACCGAATAAATCCTGCTTTAATTAACTTTGTAATTTTGGCCTTTATATCAGGTAGAATCTTGGGGTTGCACCGTCGTGCAGGTTGCTGATATGGCCGATATCCTGATTTTATAGGTAACCGGTGTTCAACAATGGACAGGTCTAGACCTAGCATCTCATGATATTCCCAAGCAAAGCAATCCTTGAATTCCTTTAATAAATGTATCAGTTTACACTTATACTCAGGATCCAAATTAGCACTAATATACGTCGGCCTTGATTTGCTGCTATCTCCCAAATCTACCGTCTCCAATAATCGGCCAACGTAAACCCATGCCCAAGCTTCCCGTCCTCTCGGACGAGCTGATCCATTTAATCTGAATCATCAGAGCCGACTGCTTGGATCGGCTGTAGACTGAAATCGGACACTTTCAAGAAGTCAGTGTCCCAAGTCCTGCCAGATATGCACTTGACGTGCTCGCAGCTGCACTGTTGCGTGTCGGCCGCTGCAACGCTGTAGGCAGAATCGGCGGTGACTATCTCTGTGCTGTCGCCGACCCATTGCATGAGGTATTGATGCATTGTAGATGGGACACAGCAGTTTGCATGTATCCAGTCGCGACCAAGCAGCATGTTATAGGATCCCTTGCTATTAATAACGAAAAAAGTGGTAGGAAGGGTCTTACTGCCGATGGTGAGGTCGACGCAGAGCGCTCCACGGGCGGGAGACACGTTGCCTTCGAAATCCTTTAGCATCATGTCCGTCTTGGTGAGGTCTACATTGCCCTTGCCTAGCTTGGGGAACATGGCATACGGCATGATGTTAACTGCGGCACCTCCATCTACTAGTAATTTGGTGACGCATCATCCGTCAACGTAGCCTTTGAGAAACAGCGCTTTAAGATGTTGCCGTTTCTCTTCTTCTGGTTTCTCAAAAGTAGCCGTCATCGGCTCTAAAACCAGTTGTGCCATTTGTTCTCCCATTCTTGTTGCTTTGTCTCGATCGTCAGGCGCCATGAATTCCATCGGCAATATGAACACCATGTCAATTTCGGCTGCCGATTCTTGATTGTTTGTTTCTTGATTGTTTTTCTTTGGGCGCCACACCCGAGACTTAACATTTCTTTTCTCTGGTATCTACCTCTGTTCTTCCTCTTGATGCTCCCACTGGCGTAGGCGTTGGATCCTTCGTTTCTGGGATCTGGATAGGCCATCGGGACACCACCTAGGATTAAGTGGTTTGGCCGATGATCTGGCGTATTCCCTATCTGGTTCCCTTCCTAGGGGATCCTCATCTGACACCCTGTCATCGGCCACCTCTTCTAGCCGATCGTGCACACTGATCCTTTCCCCCAGTCCATCCTGTTGGTTGGTCCTGCCTTTTGACCGGTGGTACTGATCAACTCTACCCCCCAGCCGATCATGCACTGAAACGCGCTGTTCCTCTCGTCCGCGCCGATTTCTGCTGATCGGCTCTGATCCTCTGTCCCTAGAGTGTGGCCTCGGGCGATCGTTGCAACTCAATCCATTACACTCCGGACAGTTATCGGCAGACGGCAATCTGATGTCGTTTTCCCAGCAATGGATGAAGAACGGACATTGCCAGTGATCTTCATGCCGGCGTATCATTTCCTCGTGGTATCTCGATTGTTCTTGCTGCTGCCAATATTTGCTGAGTAAGAACTGGGAGGTGACGGGCTTGCGTGGTCATTCTGGCCCCCGCCTGTTCCTTTTGATTTCTCCGTCGTGATCTGCCTCCTGGGATCGACGGCGCCGCCCCTTCTTGCCGATTCTGACGTCAGCACCTTGGTTTGACGTGAATTTCCTCCAGTTTCAACCATGTTGGCCGGGAAGGGATGCTGATCTATCTTCATCGGTTTTGCCGATTTAGCTGGGGTTTCAAATTTAAGCCTCCCCTGTTCGATGGCCGATTGTATCTGCTGACGGAAGACTTTGCAGTCATTTGTATCATGAGAAGTGGCGTTGTGCCACTTGCAGTATTTCATCTTCTTAAGCTGATCCGCCGAAGGGATGGTGTGATGCTAAGATAGCTTAATCTGTCCTTCCTGGAGCAACAAATCGAAAATTTTATCCGCCTTTGACGTGTCAAAGCTGAATGTCTCTGGCTCTTTCTTTCTGAAAGGGCATGATATCGGTTTTTTCCCTTTCACCCATTCTGCCATCTCGATTTCCTCTTCCCCATCGGATTCAGACCCTTCCAGGTATGCCACCTTCTTATGGAAATTCCTCCGCTGTTCAAACGGACGGACTTCCTGTCCTGACAAACGGTGGACGATTTGGCTTAGGCTTTCAAACTCTTGCGCAGCATATCTTTCTTTGATTTGTGGCAGGAGGCCTTGGAAAGCGATATCGGCCAACTGTGCATCGGTCAGAGCTAGACTGTAGCATTTGTTCCTGACTTCTCTGAACCTCTGTATATATCCCATTACCGGTTCATCGCTCCTCTGCCTGAGGCTGGTCAAATCCGAGAGCTTCATCTCGTGTACTCCCGCGTAGAAGTACTTGTGGAACTGCTTTTCCAAATCGGCCCATGTAACAATAGCATTTGGTGGCAAGGTGGTGAACCACTGGAAGGCCGATCCGGACAGAGATGACGAAAACAAACACACCCTCAGAGCATCTTGCATGGCAGCCTCCCCGCACTGGATGATGAATCGGTTGATATGTTCCACAGTGGATGTATCGTCCGTCCCTGAGAACTTGGTGAAATCAGGAACTTTGTAGCGGTGTGGGAACGGCAGCAAGTCATAGGCCGATGGATATGGCGTCTTGTAGGTGTAAGTTTGAACTTTTGGCTTCAATCCAAACTGATCCTGGATTACTTCTGCTATTCTTGCTGTCCAGTCCACCTGCTGCTGATGAACAGCTGTTCGCGGTGCAGGCATGTGCTGAAGAGCTGGCACGGCTGGGTGATCAATCGGCGAACTTTGCTGAGCGGCCGATAGTTGATGGCGAAGTGAGTCTGCCCCCCCATCGTATGTCATCGTTGGCGCCGTGCCTCTGAATGCTTCTACAATGCTTGCCCCCCTTGCCGTTTTCTGATGAGATCGGCTGATACTGGGGGACCGTCGGCCGGGTGGCCGATTGGTGCGGCACTTGGATTGAATAACTCCCGTATCCGTTCGTTGGCTCGGGAAAATACATCGGCGCCGATGTTCCCCAAGGTACCGAGCTTGTGGGCAGCGATTGCACAGAAGCAATCTGGACGGGTTGAAGCGGTGTCTGTGATGGGAGACATGGTGCACCGCTGTATCTTGGAGACGCTGGGGGCAATGGAGAGTTGTACCCCTCGCGTTGCGTCAATATCGGCTGAGGAGCCGATTGGGACGTGTATGGTAAGCTTCTTGCTGGCAGAGTGGTTGGTGGGGCATATGCTGGTCCCTGATAGCCTTGAACTGCTCCGCTGGCCAGAGAGCTGACGACGGCGTTATACACCGTGTTGGTCATCACTGAAGATTGGTCGATGAATGCCTGATAAACGGATTGTTGGATCATCTCTGACATCCTGCCCGAGTCCTCAGCAATGGTGATGTGGCGGGGAACTAGAATAGGAGCCTTCTTGACCGCCTCCCCGCTTCTGGTACGACTGAACGAGTGGAGGTACATCTTCTTGTAATCTTCTAGATGTTTGGCCAATTCTTTCCTCTGGTCGTCCTTGAGATCCGCTTCTGTGATGTCAATAATGTTACTGTCGGAGATTTCTGCGTTGTTCGACATATCAGATCTTGGATGGTCCCACCATGCGTGCCAAAAGTGTGTTGGCGCTAAAATCGGCCGGATAGGAATCGGCCGATGGTCTTCAGCGTCGGACACACGACCCAAGAGAATCTGCTTAGCTCCTGTTCGGGTTATCGCCCTGGTGCGGTTCGCGCGGCGTGCCAGTCAATCTGACCTGTTGATTGACAAGGAAATAAAGTATTAAATTCCAGGCGCGTCGATCGGCTGGAGTTCCAATCTATCCTGAGGAGCGCGTCGGCGGCGAATCGGCCGATTTGCTGAAAAGATGATCGGCTATGGATCAGCCGATAATCGTGTAGTAATTGTAAAGAAAACTGCTGGAGCGATCTAAACGATTACTACAGAGGCAACACTTGAAATAGATCTAATCGGTTGTAAGATGATGAATCGAAGAAGAATAATGACGAAGCCGATTGCTCTGATCTCAAGCTGGATAACTGGTGATAATACTAGAACAACAGGTAAAACTTGCAATTCTAGTAAATATCGATAACTGGTGAATAAATCCAAATGAAACCACAGCGATGTGCCCGTAGTTAAAGCTCGGATATTACTCAATAAGCGGAACCTACCAATTGGCCAGAGATCAG
Source organism: Panicum miliaceum (assembly GCA_032594955.1). Taxonomy (NCBI): domain Eukaryota; kingdom Viridiplantae; phylum Streptophyta; class Magnoliopsida; order Poales; family Poaceae; genus Panicum; species Panicum miliaceum. The sequence continues at coordinate 18,552,137 of CM064068.1, forward strand.
GTTGATGCAGCCCTGCCAATCCGTACGAACTCACGAAGAAAGAAAAGTATTGGCGAAGTCGCCGACTTGAAAGTAAATTGCTGGAAAAGTAGAAATATTGTTGTTGATTGATGTGTTGATTCTTTTGCAAGACCCTGACGACTCCTATTTATACCCTAAAACTAGGACTCCTGGTCGATCACGACTTGTTACAACCTTATTTAAAAAATAGGAAAACTACTATATCTATAAAAAAAGGAAACAGACTCCCGCAGAATCTTCCGCCGCCGTCCCCTAATCCAATCAGGATCCTTTTCAATTGCTCCTTGACCGACTTAGCGTTGCCCTGTTGACCAACTTTTGACCAAGACCCTCCGAAATAGTCCCATCCTGTTGGCGCAAGCTGTAACACCAATCGGCCAATTTCCAACTGTTACCTTAATCGGCTGATTCCTTACCGTAGCCTTCAGATCTGCCGTATCAGCCGACCTTCTTTTCCTGATGCCGATTTAACACGTGTCAAAATCTGGCGTCAACAGGAGCTCATCGACCCATTTGCCCTTCGGCTGATTGGTGATATTCTTTTTGATACCGGTGAAGATGATGCCTTTGGCTCTTTCCACCGCCCCATTGGACTGAGGGTGGTACACTGAAGCGAAGCATGGCTTCGTTCTCAGTTGTTCACAGAATGCCCGAAAGGTCGCTGAATCGAATTGTTTGCCATTGTCTACAGTTATTTCCCCCGGGACACCGAAGTGACACATAATGTTTTGCCAGAAGAAGTTTTGGAGGGCACCGGCTGAAATGTCCAGGAGGGCTTTTGCTTCAACCCACTTGGTGATGTACTCAACTACTACTGCTGCATATCTATAGTTGCCCGGGGCCGTCGGTAGTGGTCCGACAATGTCGATGCCCCATCGGTAGAGAGGCCATATCATTGGGATGAGGTGTACCTCTTCAAGTGGGAACTTGCTGTAGTGTATGTGCTTCTAGCAGTTGGGACATGTTTTGACTATTTCGTGAGCATCTGCCACTGCCGAAGGCCAATAGAAACCCTGCCTGAATGCTTTTCCGATGAGAGCTCGTGTGCCGATGTGAGACGAGCACATGCCGGAGTGTATTTCTGAGAGTAGCTGCCTGCCTTCGTCCCTGGATACGTATTTTAGGAGCGGTGCGCACACCCCCTTCGGTATAGGTCTTTGTCGATGTTTGTATAGTTTCTGGCCTAAAGCGCCATTCTTTTTTCTTCCTTCTCATCCTCCATTGCAAAGTGTCCTCGGAGGTATGCCATGATTGTGGCTCTCCAGTCTTCACTGGAGATGGCGTTAACAAACTTCACGGGTTCTTCGCCATTGTGGATTGATGACTGTTTCAGTGTTTCGAAGAACACGTCTGGGGGAAGCGGATTCTGCTGAGCGGCTGCCTTCGCTAACTCATCTGCCTCTTTGTTCAATGCCCTCAGAAAACTTCAGACACCGAAGCCCAGGAAGTATTTCTCCATTCCCTGGACTGCTGCCAGATATTTCATCAGCTCCTGGTGTTGTGCCTTGTATGATTTGTCTACGTGCCCGGTTATGAGCTCTGAGTCGTATTTGATAGATAGCCGACGAACTCCCAATGCTCTCGCCTTCCGAAGCCCCAAGAGTACGCTTTCGAATTCTGCCACGTTATTTGTGCAACCACCGAAGTCCAGTCTAACTGCGTATTTTAGCTTTACGCCCGAAGGGGCGACCAAGATGGCCGAAGCCCCAGCTCCCTTCTCATAGTATGCCCCATGGCACGCCATGTGCCAAATGACTTCTATTGTTGGTTGCTGCTGAGTTGGAGATGAAGGTGTCCAGTCTGCTATGAAATCTGCCAACACTTGGGATTTAATTGCACTTCGGGAGGTGAAATTGATTGTGTGCTCTGCAAGCTGTGCTGCCCACTTGCCTATTCTGCCGGAGGCCTCTCTATTCTTGAACATGTCCCGAAGAGGGTACAATGTTGGTATGATGATTACGTGGCTCTGAAAGTAGTACCGAAGCTTTCTTGCTGCCATGACCACTGTGTATGCCATCTTCTCCATGTCTAAGTACAATAATTTCGAGCCGCTGAGTGCTCTGGACACAAAGTATATCGGCGCCTACTTCAAAACCCCTTCGGTTCTGCGCTCCTCGACTAGCATTACACTGACCGCTGCTCCGAAGGAAGCAATGTACTGTAAGAGCTCTGCCTTCGGAGTGGGACTAGACATGACTACCAGCTTTTCAATGTAACTCTTCAATTCTTTGAATGCTTTTTGTTGTTCTGGCCCCCCACTGGAAATTGCCGGAGCCTTTGAGTGCCTTGAAGAATGGTAGGCTTTGTTTGGCGGACCTCGAGATGAATCTGTTTAACGAAGCCAAGCGGCCCGCCAATTTCTGCATGTCTTTCTAATTGTGTGGAGCTTCCTTACGCCTGATGGCTTCGATGTTTTCCCGGTTGACTTCGATTCCTCTCTCAGAAATCATGCATCCCAAGAGTTTCCCCTTCGTCACCCCAAAGACACATTTCTCTGGGTTTAGTTTGAGTCCGTGTTGCCAAAGGTTTGCGAAAGTCTCCCAAAGGTCTGCCACATGGTCTTCTCTTTTCTGGCTTCGAACCACAACATCGTCCACATATGCTGAGATGTTTCTATCCAACTGGGACCCGAGGATTGCCTTCATTGTCCTGTTGAAAGTGCTTCCTGCATTTCGCAGGCCTTCGGGCATCCTCATGTAGCAGAAAATGTCGAAGGGTGTTGTGAAACTGGTTTTGTCTTCGTCGCACTTCCTTGTGACAGAACCACCTGAATTAATCCGGCTCAAGTGTATTAACCATCACCATTAAGGCATTCTCGGTTAACCTTACACTTCAAACGGAGTAATCCACTGGTCTGTCGGGTATAACCTCCCGATACAACCACGGTGAACGGATCGAGCACCATACATACAAACGCTCATGCGACGATGAGCCCAGAGAATACCACATTCCAGCAAATATTACGGCATTAACATAAGTAAATATTACAGGCCAAGTTCTGAGCTTAGAAACCAAATACTCCAATTAACATAAATAAGTTCTTCAGAGTTAAGTTGCAGCGGAAATAAACGACGGAAACTACTCGACGATAAAGAATTTCTCGATGAAGCCCGTACGAGACATCACTCGGCCTTATCTCCGTTGGACGGGGGCGCATCCCATTCCACCGACCAACCAGGGGGAAGAGTGCAGGGCCAAGTCAAGCTAGCAATCATGTCTTCGAAGGTCTCACCTGAAAACGAGTCACAAGCAAGACTGAGTATACTAATACTCAGCAAGACTTACCCGTGTAGTGGAAACTACTCCACCGACTCTAGACATGCCAGGCTTTTTGGCTCAGGGGTTTGTTTTGCCGAAAAGCATCTACAAGTGGGTCCTTACTTTCAACTTTTAGCTCAAGATTCTAGTTTTGTTAGCCAGTCTAGGTAAGCAGCTATCTAAAGCATACATGGTGAAGCATTAAATTTTCCATCCAACCAGTTCATTCATCATCATTGTTCCTCTTCTTACTCTGTGGGTAAAAATGGTTAAGCAGTCTCAATAGCCGTGAGAAACGGACGATTCGAATCGAATTTCTTAACCTTGCAAGGGAAAACCCAAACACACGTCACGTGGTTACTCCCTAGAGTCACACGTGCAACTTTTCCCCTTTCTTTCCGGGTCGTGGATCGGGGCTACCCTCCGAGAGTACAAGAGTCCCACGCCACGGTTCGGCGCCGGGTCGTGACCACTCTCTGCACTCGCCATATGCACATGGGACCGAAGTTCAAAGGGTAGGATGCCGTCCCCTTGCCGGGCCGATCAGGTACTTAAGCTTACCGATTCCCATAATCTCGGCATGTGTTTAGTACGTTCAAAGACTTAACCATCACTACCACACCCTGCGGCCTTAGCATTTTTCACTAGACAGACGGGCCTCAATCGTAACCATCGTTACGTAACCCGTCCGTGTCCTTATGATTGCAGCGTGTAGTAGTCATTCAACTCCTATTTTCTCGCGAGTGACAGGAAATCACTCGACTTTTACCGGAGTCCTATTAGCACAGCATTCTATCGAACCTTACATCTAGTTTTCAAGCAAGGGTCCCTGACGTCATGCAACTAAGTTTTCATCCAACTCCTATAAACTTAATGCACAAGCAGAGAGTAATGAGTTGCATAATTTCGGAAAGAATGGGTTATGCTCCGGGGCTTGCCTTCGCAGTTCGCTTGGGGATCTTCCGAACCTGGGCTCGGGTCTTCAAAAGCTTCAGTTAGATTTGCTTGAGCTTCACGCTGCTCACTCTCGGACGCGGGCACCAGCTCGTAAGTTCCGTCGGCGAGAGTCGTCGATTCTACATGAATGCACAAGTTTAAGTTGTGGTAATGGTACTTGATACGATTTAAGAGTAATTACTACAATGGATAGTTTCTGGTCATGAAATTTTGGATTTAGGCACATCAAGGAAAGATGTGCTTACTGTAAAATTTTCAGCCAATTTTATGTAACAGATTAATTATGAAAAATACATTACGTAGTTGCTGTTAGATCCTTGTTCTTTTTGTACAGAACAATTGGTGCAACAAATGAGTCTAAGATTTTTACAGAGCTCTCACTTAAGCATGCAGAAGCTACTGTATTTTGTGTAGGATTTATCATGCAGTATTCAAAGCATAGAAAATATGACATTCTACACCTAGGCTATTAAAAAGATTCATTTTTACAGGACACTACACAGGGTTTTTGTCCATGTAACCTTTTACACAGAAACCTCTACCACAGTGTAACTCCCAGTAATAATTTGGGAATTTTCCAAGCTAAGATACTATTTTCTTGATTTAATGTATGTTATTAGCGCATAAATCAAATAAGTGGGTTACTGTGAGATAAAAATTCTCCTAATTTTTCTCTGGCTTCTAGGTACCAATACATTAGCATAGTAAAAGTTTCAATGGGTGACTCACCACCTAACTGCAGGGATAAAACATTCTACTTACACATGAATTAAAACTAAGTTTAACAAACAGTAGAGCTAGAGACGGAATTTGGGCCTGATCTTTTTACACAGTCCTAAACATCAAACAACTAATTCACTGCCCAAAATTTAGGGTCAGCATTGTTCTAGAACAGTGGGTACAAAATAAGCCCATTAAAGCTTCTATTTAATGTAGAGCAAAATATTTTGAGATACTGAGAAAACTTTTGTAACAAAAGTGGTAGAGTTTTTCTGAGGATTCCAGAACAGTTGAGTTTGCATTTTTCTGAATTTTCTACGATTTTATACGAATTTTACAAGTTCACTAAATTTGAATCTAGGTTTGAAACTTTCTTTTACAACTAGGTCCTTGAATCTTACGCTCAGACCCTTCTAAAGATTTAAATTCTTGCAATTGGGTCCTCGGGCGGCTCGGGTACGGCGGCCGGCCGAAATTCCGGCGAGGGGGCTCGCCGGCGGCGAGGGGCGAGGGTCGGGGAAGGTTCAGGGGTGCGAGGGCTACCTTGTGGGGGTGTTGTTCAGGTGGGGGACGGCCGGGAAGGGCTCGCCGGCGTTGGAGCAGAGGCGGCGGCGGCGCGGCTCGCGTCGACGGCGGTGCTCCGGCGGGCTTGGGGCGGCGTGGTCCGGTCGGTGAGCTTCAGTGGCGCGTGGGGAAGCTACTCAGGGGCTCGGCTTGGACGGAGGGGGTCGGGGTCGTGCTGTCCACGGCGAGCAGGGGCGGCGGCGGCGGCGGCAGTGCGGGCGGCGGCGCTCCGGTGGCTCTGGGTGGCGTTGGGTGGGTCGGCGAGCTGCGGTGGGGTGATGTAGTGGTGGCTGGGGGCTCAGTTTGGGCAGTGGGCGGCAGCGGAGGGCTGTCCACGGGCGGATGGTGCTCGGCGGCGGCGATGGCGACGGCGAGGCGTTCTGGGCTGCGGTGGCTCGCGCGCGTGGCCGGGGTGGTGCTTTTATAGGGACAGGAGGGGGTGAGGAGGTGCCTGGGCGACGCGCGGGGCGGGGCACGGCAGCGGCGTGCACTGGCCGCGGCGGGCGGCGGCAGAACGCCGGCGCGACGTGCGGCAGCGCGGGCGCGGTGACTGGGCGGCCGCGATATGGCGTGAGCGCGGTGAGATAGTGCCGGGCGCGGAGTGGGGAAGCAGCAGCGGCAGCGGCTCGGGCGGAGGGCGGGCGCGGCGACTGGTGGGGCGCGGGGGCCGGGGCGGCACGGCGGAGCGCGGCGACTGGGCGGCCGGGCGGCGGGCTGGGCGCGGCAGCACGCGCGGGCGCTGACTGGCCGCGCGGCGTGGGGGCGGGGCAAAGCCGGCCGTGGCGGGGTGGTGCGGCGGCCACTGGCCTGGCGCTTCGCGCCGGTCAGGCGACGCCGGCCACCTGGCGCGCGGCGGGCGGGCGAGCGCGCGCGGTGCGGCAGAGGAGGGGGGGGGGGGGGCAACGAGGGACCTAGATGCAAGAATTTGGAAAACTTCAGGGGGCTGGGTGCAAACAGGGCGTTTTCTCCTCTTTCTGATTTGAATTTCAAAAACTTTTGAACACGAAAGTTGTTCAAAATAAAAAGTTCTACAACTTTGGTTTCAGGCAAAAACCCATTTGGCTTATGGTTTGAAAGTTAAATTTAAAAGTTCAAAAGTAACCAACGTGCTCAAATTAAATTTGAATTCCAACTGAACTCGTTTTAATTCTTTCCACCCTCTCATTTGTTGGTTTAAAACATAGAGTTAGGCTAATGGCATCGATTTTGGAATTGTAATTACCAGGGTTGTCACAGCCTTCCTCCCTTAACAAGAATCTCGCCCCGAGATTCGGTAATTCTTAGTGTGGGCGTGGGTGCACATACCAGTGGTTGAGACAAGAAACCCAGGGAAATGTTGGTTCAGGTAGCTCTCCGTTTCCCAGGTGGCTTCTTCTTCCGTGTGGCGATTCCATTGTATTTTATACATTCTAATCACTTTCCTCCTGGTCTCTCTTTCTTTTTGATCCAGAATCTTAACTGGGTGTTCGACATAGGAGAGGTCGGGTTCCAATTATATTTCTTGTTGTTCCACAATCTCGGTAGGGACTCGAATACACTTCTTGAGTTGAGATACGTGGAAGACATCATGGGTGGCCTTGAGCTGAGGGGGCAGTCGTAATTTGTAGGCTACGGGTCCGCAGCTCTCAATGATTTCGTAGGGACCAATATAGCGGGGAGCTAGTTTGCCTTTGATTCCAAATCTTCGCACTCCCTTGGTTGGTGAAACTCGAAGATAGACATGATCGCCAACTTTGAACTTTAGAGGCTTTCTCCTTTTGTCAGAATAACTCTTTTGTCGGGCTTGTGCGGCTTTAAGATTTGCATGTATTACTTTTACTTTCTCCTCTGCCTCGATTACCAGGTCGGGTCCAATTATGTTACGTTCTCCGGTTTGCGACCAGCTCAAAGGAGTTCGACACCTTCGTCCGTACAGGGCCTCAAATGGTGCCATTTTCAAACTTGTTTGGTAGCTGTTGTTGTACGAGAACTCTGCCAGGGGTAGGCATTTGTCCCATTTCTTGTCATAATGAATGACACAGGCTCTCAGCATGTCTTCAAGAATTTGGTTTACTCTTTCCGTTTGTCCATCGGTCTGAGGGTGGTATGCTGAGCTGCGAATCAGCTTTGTGCCAAGAGACGTTTGCAGTTGTTCCCAAAAGCGTGCTACAAACTGGGGACCACGATCGGAAATAATTGTCTTAGGTATTCCATGCAGGCAAACAATACGATCGAGGTAAATCTCGGCATATTTCTTGGTAGAATAGGTGGTGTGCACCGGAAGAAAATGTGCCGTCTTCGTGAGTCTATCAACGATAACCCATATGGAATCATGTTTCTGGGAAGTGTTTGGTAGTCCCACGATGAAGTCCATACTTATGTCTTCCCATTTCCATGATGGTATAGGTAACGGTTGAAGTGTACCGGCTACCTTTAAGTGGCTAGCTTTTACTCTCTGGCACGTGTCACATTCCGAGACATACGTAGCAATTTCCCTTTTCATTCTAGTCCACCAGAAGTTTTGCCTTAGGTCCTGATACATTTTGCTACTGCCGGGGTGGATAGAGAATTTGGAGAGGTGTGCCTCATCAAGAATTTGCTTGCGGAGTTCACGATTCTTCGGAACGACTATACGAATTTCGAACCATAGAACTCCCTTATGGTCCTGGCGGAAACACTTATACTTCTCCTCACCTAGAGAGAGTTTTTGTTTGATGATCTTGATTCCTTCATCATGTAGTTGTGCCATGACGATTTGGTCGTGAAGAGTGGGCTCAACTGAGATGTGATCTAGAGTGCCTTGGGAAACCATTTCCATATTAAGCTTCCTCATGTCTGCACATAATGTCTCATGGTAGAACTCCATGGATAAGCAATGGCAATGGGACTTGCGGCTTAGTGCATCAGCGACTACGTTAGCCTTGCCGGGGTGATAGTGCACTTCAAGGTCATAATCCTTGATTAGTTCTAGCCATCTCCGTTGTCTCATATTCAGATCGGCTTGTGTGAAGATATACTTGAGACTCTTATGATCCGTGTAGATATTGCACTGTGTACCCATGAGATAGTGCCTCCATATCTTCAGAGCGTGAATGACGGCTGCGAGCTCAAGGTCATGCGTGGGATAATTCTGTTCGTGGGGCCGAAGGGCTCGTGAGGCATATGCAATCACTCGATTCTCTTGCATAAGCACACATCCTAGACCAGTACCTGATGCGTCACAATACACATCGAATGGCTTGGTATTATCGGGTTGAGCTAACACAGGTGCAGTAGTCAGATGCTCTCTGAGAGTGTGGAAGGCTTCCTCACACTTCTCATTCCATACAAACTTTACTTCCTTCTTCAATAGTTCCGTCATGGGCTTAGCAATTCGAGACAAATCCGGGATGAAGCGACGGTAGTAACCGGCTAAGCCGAGAAAACTGCGAATCTGATGAACAGAGGTAGGGGGTTTCCAATCCATCACCTCTTGTACCTTGCTGGGGTCAACAGCTATGCCTTCGCTGGAGATCGTGTGACCTAAGAACTTTACAGTTTCCAACCAGAATTCACACTTAGAAAACTTAGCATAAAGCTGATGGTCCCTGAGTCACTGAAGAACAACGCGAAGGTGCTTGGCATGCTCTTCCTCATCCTTGGAATAGATAAGAATGTCGTCGATGAACACTACGACGAATTTGTCAAGTTCGGGCATGAATACCGAATTCATGAGATACATGAAGTAGGCAGGGGCATTGGTGAGTCCAAAGGACATGACCAAGAATTCATATAGTCCATATCGCGTGGAGAAGGCAGTTTTAGGAATATCGCACGGGCGAATCTTGAGAAGACTCTGGCTCCAGCTAATTGATCGAAGAGCACATCGATGCGAGGAAGGGGGTATTTATTTTTAACAGTTACCGCATTGAGAGGTCGGTAGTCCACACATAATCTCAAACTGTCATCCTTCTTCTTTACGAATAGGGCTGGACATCCCCAAGGTGACGCGCTAGGGCGAATGAAACCTTTGTCCAGTAGTTCTTGGAGTTGAATTTTCAGCTCTGCCAACTCTTTAGGGGGCATCCTATATGGTCTCTTGGATATAGGTGCAGTGCCTGGTTGTAGTTCAATAACGAACTCAATGTCCCTATCCGGTGGCATTCCGGGTAAGTCATCCGGGAAAACATCGGCATACTCGTTTACCACTGGAATATTATCTGGCTTAAGTCCTTCCATCTTATAAGCACAGGAATTTGTACAATCTAGGAACGGTAGGTAGAGGGTAGTGGCTCCGTGACTAGATGAATTTATCTCCACGGCTCGGGAAGAAAGGGCCAGTGTGACTCCATGCATAGCCATCCAGTTCATTCCCAAAATAATGTCCATGCCGTCAAGAGGTAAAAGGACAAGGTCCGTGTCGATGGTTTTACTACCCAATTTGACTGGTACTTGTCTGATCATTTGGTTCGAAGCAATTTTACCACCCGGTGTTCATATCATATATGACCCTTTGGTGTGACAAACATCCAAGCCTACTTTTGCACCGAATTTTGCACTTATGAAACTATGCGATGCACCAGAATCAAATAATATAACTGCAGGCTTGTTATGGATAGAGAATGTACCCGACATCACTGGGGCTCCTTCAGGAAGCTCTGCAAGCGTGGTGAAGTTAATCCGTCCTTGCTTGACTTGCAGGGTCTGTCTCTTGCCTCTGTTCTTGGTGTGCGGGTTGGATCCTTGACCTTGGTTGGGCTGTCCAGGCTGAGGGCATTCTCGTGCGAAGTGGCTGGAACTCCCGCATTTGAATCAGTGACTCGCGGGGCTAGGTCGAAGAGACTGTTGAAGAATGGGCCTCGGACCATTCTGTGAAGGCATCGGGGGTCGTACCATGCCTGGCTGCTGTGGGGGTCTGGCAATCCATCTTCCTGGCTGCGGGGCCCTTGGTGGAGCTGTGGGTGCGGTATTTTGCACGATGCGATACCTTGGTGGTTGGACACTTGATGGTCCCGCAGGTGCCTTTCTCTTCTTCTCTGCCCGGTGCGCCATGATACAGTCTTCCTGGGTAATGGCCATATTGACCAACTCGTTGTAGGTGTCAGCCCTGGCTAGGTTCAGACGTTCCTTGAGCTTGGTACTCAGACCTCGGCGGAAACGATCACGCTTCTTGGCATCCGTATCAGCGTGATAGCCCGCATACTGACATAAGTTGTTGAACGCTTGGGCGTACTGCAGCACGGTGCGGGTGCCCTGGGTGAGTGCCAGGAACTCGTTCAACTTTCTCTCCATGAGACCCTCGGGGATATGATGTGCCCGGAACGCGGTCTTGAATTCATCCCAGTCGACCACATGATCAGCCTGGAGCATCGCAAAATAGTGGTCCCACCACAGTCGAGCGGTACCGCGAAGCTGTTGCGCGGCAAAACGAGCTTTGTTGGCTTCTGAGCATGGGGCCACAAGTAGTGTGAACTTGGATTCTATGGTGCGAATCCATGCATCTGCGTCCACGGGTTCCTCGGTCTTATGGAACAAGGGCGGCTGGGTCCCCAGGAAATCCATGTATCCTGCAGCTTGTGGTTGGTGAGCATTGTGCCCACCCCTCTGCTGGTGTTGTCCTTGCACAATCTGACGCAGCAGCTCGGTTTGAGCGGCCATCACTTCCACCAAACTGGGCGGGGGTGGTGGCGATTGTCGCGAGCGGCTGCCACCGGCACCAAAACCCTCCGGGTTGCCACGTGTTGATCCAACCATCTGAAACATGAAAGGTTACCATTAGCAACGCGATCCATATTACTTCCTGGATTCATAAATAATTGGTGTAGTCATAGACTTCCGAAGTCACAGCTTGACGTATGGACGGAATCTCTGTTTGCTACGAGAAAAATCATAGCCTGCCGTGGGTCCATCCAAAACATTTCAAACTTTTGCAGTAGTCCGAGAATTTAGGAATGCACCACTTTGGTATTTAACTTCGGTGCTAGAACTATGGCTAAGGTGGTCGAAAAGCTCGTCCTTTGCCTTGCTGTCTTAGCTGTTTTTCAGCAAATTGATCGGTACGGTTTCGCCTATATTTTAAACTAGCGAGATCCAATGATGCTGAATTTTTGCGAGAACCTAGATCACAAAACTGAGCACAAGTCTGGTATTCAACACTCAGCCAAGAAATGCAAGGAGACATGGGTAAAAATTCCGACAAGTCTCGGCGATTGTGGATTTCATCGTTTACCAAATTACAACGAAATCACCCAAGTTTATCGTCGTTCCTTACATGCTGAGGGTATCCACATGGTTCAGGTGTACCCAACACAAAAGAGTTACTCAACTTCTAGTTAGCCTATTACAACACTTGCCAAAAGTTAGGCTACCCTATCGAGGAGTATGTGCAAAAGTCCTCCTAGGTCGTCCTCTAGAAATCATCCAAGTCGTTGACGGACGACTCGCTGTGAGCAGGAGAGTGAGCTCCCATCTGAGGTGCCTGCGGTACCTCACCCTCGAAATCCATACCTGAGATACCATCAATCTCCTGTGGCTCCTCCTCATCCTCCTCCATGTCGTCCTCATGGGGATGGTCATTCTGATCATGATACCACTGAATGTGCTCATTAGCATCCTCCAACTCAAGGCTCAGATCATGGAACTACTCCTCCAACTGTGCTATCGTGGTATCTCTCTCACCCATGAGAGTGTCCTGCTCCTGGATGTGGCCCTCAAGTTGGCCAATCTGAGCATCTCTGTCCTCAAGATCCTGACTGAGCTCCTTTATCTGCTCATCCCTGGTATCTGCCACCATGTGGTAGGCCTGAGCAAGATCAGTGAGCTGCTCGAGTGCCTGACTCTGGAGAGTCTGAAGCCGGTAGAGTGCACTCATGCACCGCACGGAGGTATGGATAGTCTCCTAGGCATGAAAGTCTACCAAGTACTGTGCGTGCTGCACCCTGTTGAGCCAAAAGGGGTCGTTGTCCTGGGCAGCAGGAAACAATCCAATGGGAGTGAGTGTGACAACCTCGGGACGCTGCGCACAAAACGTGGTGAGCGCCCTCATGGCTGCAAGCTCCCAAGTATCGGCCAAACGGCGACCAACAGCCTCAAGCTCCAAGGCGGGCCACTCCGGGTGTAGCGGGTGCGGAAAGATAGTCACGTTGACACGGCACTGGGTAACTCCATTTTCCGCAAACTCCAGTCCGGCGTAACGTGGGGGAATTAGATAGCCCGCGGTACGCAGAACATCCCACAAAATAGAGGGAAAGCCCTCCCAGTGGAGACACTATGAGTGTACGCGTCCACCCTCATCCACCATCATATCAACAGGCTCGGCCATCTGAACAAAAGATCAAATGGAGTGAGATATCGAAAACTGTGAACAGCACAAGGACAGATTCTATATAGTGTGCAAAAATAACCATAACTCCCACAGTTCTCATCCAAAAATTCTCAAATTTCACCAGATCACTCCTAAGATATTTGTGAACAACTTTGCTAGTCAACTCCAGAGCTAATTAGGTCTCTAAGATGGTCTTTCTTTTCAGGTTTTACCTTACTGTCTACCCAGAATTTTCAGTGAACAGAGGGCTAGAGTTTCGTACACCAGGGAAAATCTACCCAGCCAAAATTTACCAAATTTTAACAGAAGCTACCTGGGTAAATTTGGAACAAGTTTTGTGTTGTGCTCTTTTGCAGAAAACTGCGGGAAGGGGGCCTAAAAATTTAAGAGGCAGAAGGGCTTATTCTGGACAGAATTCTGACATTCCAAGGTTTCTGTTATTTCTTACTATCCATAAGTTCAGAATTTTTCGTTTTTGAACAGAAGATAGAACACAAAATTTGGTACAATTTCTTCAACATGAACTTTATCAGAAATGGTCATTTTCTTTGGCCAATAAATCGCTCTTTTTGGTCACGGCAGAATTCGGACAGTTTTGCTAGATGGTCCTTATGCAAACCACGCTTAGATATGCAAGAACCTTACCACTCTCATACAACGCATTTTTGATTTCAGATACATATGTTTATGATGTATGCACGTCCTATTCGTCCTCACAAAATAAAACAATTGCCAAATAGCTTTGGTCTTACGAAGATAGTTTCGGTGGCTTACACAATACGGCTCTCCTATAATAGCTAGTCGAGTCTTTCTACTCGTCCCTTAACTTATCGTAATCGCGGTTAGTGTACCTGCAGAAGACTGACAAAGCATATATATTTCATGAACCTTTCATGCCAGCACTCATGAAAGCGTCCGTATTCATTACCGTTTACTTATAGAAACGATATCTGTACAATTTCCGCCGTACAGACGACGTTAACATACGCTATCGAGATAGCGTATTCACGGGGGTACCGTCATGAGACGGGGGTATGAACAGCGATCGCCATACCCTGCGCCAAACCTTCTACTCCCAATATGTTCAACTAACCGTTGGCATATTGGCAGCACCTCAAGTAAGCCACTGCTTGAGGGCAGCGTTCGGTTCGCATCACCGACATGAAGGCCAAGCTCCCTCAGTTGGCTGAGGATCCTTACCTTCTTACCTTAGCGATGAGTGCGTCGTTACAGAATTTAAAGTCGGTTGTGCATGAAAGTAAGTTTTGACAGAAGGTAATGTGCTGGAAGTCAGTTGATACTATATATAGAAGTTAGATAGCCACCTAGTAACTTTCCCATAATCCCTTAGGGCTTTACGAACTAGGCACCATCCTTAACGTACCAACGCATTTCGTAACACAACCTTCTAGTCAAGTTTTATGAAAACAAGTTTTTAAGGCTTGTCGCATTCTCTGGCGTATGTATTTCGGCTCTGGCGTCCGCTGTTGCCAGCTGTGGCACCAGCTACGGCTCTGATACCAGCTGTGGCAGAACCACCTGAATTAATCCGGCTCAAGTGTATTAACCATCACCATTAAGGCATTCTCGGTTAACCTTACACTTCAAACGGAGTAATCCACTGGTCTGTCGGGTATAACCTCCCGATACAACCACGGTGAACGGATCGAGCGCCATACATACAAACGCTCATGCGACGATGAGCCCAGAGAATACCACATTCCAGCAAATATTACGACATTAACATAAGTAAATATTACAGGCCAAGTTCTGAGCTTAGAAACCAAATACTCCAATTAACATAAATAAGTTCTTCAGAGTTAAGTTGCAGCGGAAATAAACGACGGAAACTACTCGACGATAAAGAATGTCTCGATGAAGCCCGTACAAGACATCACTCGGCCTTATCTCCGTTGGACGGGGGCGCATCCCATTCCACCGACCAACCAGGGGGAAGAGTGCAGGGCCAAGTCAAGCTAGCAATCATGTCTTCGAAGGTCTCACCTGAAAACGAGTCACAAGCAAGACTGAGTATACTAATACTCAGCAAGACTTACCCGTGTAGTGGAAACTACTCCACCGACTCTAGACATGCCAGGCTTTTTGGCTCAGGGGTTTGTTTTGCCGAAAAGCATCTACAAGTGGGTCCTTACTTTCAACTTTTAGTTCAAGATTCTAGTTTCGTTAGCCAGTCTAGGTAAGCAGCTATCTAAAGCATACATGGTGAAGCATTAAATTTTCCATCCAACCAGTTCATTCATCATCATTGTTCCTCTTCTTACTCTGTGGGTAAAAATGGTTAAGCAGTCTCAATAGCCGTGAGAAACGGACGATTCGAATCGAATTTCTTAACCTTGCAAGGGAAAACCCAAACACACGTCACGTGGTTACTCCCTAGAGTCACACGTGCAACTTTTCCCCTTTCTTTCCGGGTCGTGGATCGGGGCTACCCTCCGAGAGTACAAGAGTCCCACGCCACGGTTCGGCGCCGGGTCGTGACCACTCTCTGCACTCGCCATATGCACATGGGACCGAAGTTCAAAGGGTAGGATGCCGTCCCCTTGCCGGGCCGATCAGGTACTTAAGCTTACCGATTCCCATAATCTCGGCATGTGTTTAGTACGTTCAAAGACTTAACCATCACTACCACACCCTGCGGCCTTAGCATTTTTCACTAGACAGACGGGCCTCAATCGTAACCATCGTTACGTAACCCGTCCGTGTCCTTATGATTGCAGCGTGTAGTAGTAATTCAACTCCTATTTTCTCGCGAGTGACAGGAAATCACTCGACTTTTACCGGAGTCCTATTAGCACAGCATTCTATCGAACCTTACATCTAGTTTTCAAGCAAGGGTCCCTGACGTCATGCAACTAAGTTTTCATCCAACTCCTATAAACTTAATGCACAAGCAGAGAGTAATGAGTTGCATAATTTCGGAAAGAATGGGTTATGCTCCGGGGCTTGCCTTCGCAGTTCGCTTGGGGATCTTCCGAACCTGGGCTCGGGTCTTCAAAAGCTTCAGTTAGATTTGCTTGAGCTTCACGCTGCTCACTCTCGGACGTGGGCACCAGCTCGTAAGTTCCGTCGGCGAGAGTCGTCGATTCTACATGAATGCACAAGTTTAAGTTGTGGTAATGGTACTTGATACGATTTAAGAGTAATTACTACAATGGATAGTTTCTGGTCATGAAATTTTGGATTTAGGCACATCAAGGAAAGATGTGCTTACTGTAAAATTTTCAGCCAATTTTATGTAACAGATTAATTATGAAAAATACATTACATAGTTGCTGTTAGATCTTTGTTCTTTTTGTACAGAACAATTGGTGCAACAAATGAGTCTAAGATTTTTACAGAGCTCTCACTTAAGCATGCAGAAGCTACTGTAATTTTTGTAGGATTTATCATGCAGTATTCAAAGCATAGAAAATATGACATTCTACACCTAGGCTATTCAAAGATTCATTTTTACAGGACCCTACACAGGGTTTTTGTCCATGTAACCTTTTACACAGCAACCTATACCACAGTGTAACTCCCAGTAATAATTTGGGAATTTTCCAAGCTAAGATACTATTTTCTTGATTTAGTGTATGTTATTAGCGCATAAATCAAATAAGTGGGTTACTTTGAGATAAAAATTCTCCTAATTTTTCTCTGGCTTCTAGGTACCAATACATTAGCATAGTAAAAGTTTCAATGGGTGACTCACCACCTAACTGCAGGGATAAACATTCTACTTACACATGAATTAAAACTAAGTTTAACAAACAGTAGAGCTAGAGATGGAATTTGGGCCTGATCTTTTTACACAGTCCTAAACATCAAGCAACTAATTCACTGCCCAAAATTTAGGGTCAGCATTGTTCTAGAACAGTGGGTACAAAATAAGCCCATTAAAGCTTCTATTTAATGTAGAGCAAAATATTTTGCGATACTGAGAAAACTTTTGTAACAAAAGTGGTAGAGTTTGTTCTGGGGATTCCAGAACAGTTGAGTTTGCATTTTTCTGAATTTTCTACGATTTTATACGAATTTTACAAGTTCACTGAATTTGAATCTAGGTTTGAAACTTTCTTTTACAACTAGGTCCTTGAATCTTACGCTCAGACCCTTCTAAAGATTTAAATTCTTGCAATTGGGTCCTTGGGCGGCTCGGGTACGGCGGCCGGCCGAAATTCCGGCGAGGGGGCTCGCCGGCGGCGAGGGGAGAGGGTCGGGGAAGGTTCAGGGGTGCGAGGGCTACCTTGTGGGGGTGTTGTTCAGGTGGGGGACGGCCGGGAAGGGCTCGCCGGCGTTGGAGCAGAGGCGGCGGCGGCGCGGCTCGCGTCGACGGCGGTGCTCCGGCGGGCTTGGGGCGACGTGGTCCGGTCGGTGAGCTTCAGTGGCGCGTGGGGAAGCTACTCAGGGGCTCGGCTTGGACGGAGGGGGTCGGGGTCGTGCTGTCCACGGCGAGCAGGGGCGGCGGCGGCGGCGGCAGTGCGGGCGGCGGCGCTCCGGTGGCTCTGGGTGGCGTTGGGTGGATCGACGAGCTGCGGTGGGGTGATGTAGTGGTGGCTGGGGGCTCAGTTTGGGCAGTGGGCGGCGGCGGAGGGCTGTCCACGGGCGGATGGTGCTCGGCGGCGGCGATGGCGACGGCGAGGCATTCTGGGCTGCGGTGGCTCGCGCGCGTGGCCGGGGTGGTGCTTTTATAGGGACAGGAGGGGGTGTGGAGGTGCCTGGGTGACGCGCGGGGCGGGGCACGGCAGCGGCGTGCACTGGCCGCGGCGGGCGGCGGCAGAACGCCGGCGCGACGTGCGGCAGCGCGGGCGCGGTGACTGGGCGGCCGCGATATGGCGTGAGCGCGGTGAGATAGTGCCGGGCGCGGAGTGGGGAAGCAGCGGCGGCAGCGGCTCGGGCGGAGGGCGGGCGCGGCGACTGGTGGGGCGCGGGGGCCGGGGCGGCACGGCGGAGCGCGGCGACTGGGCGGCCGGGCGGCGGGCTGGGCGCGGCAGCACGCGCGGGCGCTGACTGGCCGCGCGGCGTGGGGGCGGGGCAAAGCCGGCCGTGGCGGGGTGGTGCGGCGGCCACTGGCCTGGCGCTTCGCGCCGGTCAGGCGACGCCGGCCACCTGGCGCGCGGCGGGCGGGCGAGCGCGCGCGGTGCGGCAGAGGAGGGGGGGGGGGGAAACGAGGGACCTAGATGCAAGAATTTGGAAAACTTCAGGGGGCTGGGTGCAAACAGGGCGTTTTCTCCTCTTTCTGATTTGAATTTCAAAAACTTTTGAACACGAAAGTTGTTCAAAATAAAAAGTTCTACAACTTTGGTTTCAGGCAAAAACCCATTTGGCTTATGGTTTGAAAGTTAAATTTAAAAGTTCAAAAGTAACCAACGTGCTCAAATTAAATTTGAATTCCAACTGAACTCGTTTTAATTCTTTCCACCCTCTCATTTGTTGGTTTAAAACATAGAGTTAGGCTAATGGCATCGATTTTGGAATTGTAATTACCAGGGTTGTCACATTCCTCATCCAGATCTGATGATAGCCAGAGAAGTAAGACAGCATGCTCATCGTTTCTGACCCTGCGGCTGCATCTGTCAATGTATCTATTCTAGGCAGTGGGTAGTCATCCTTCGGGCATGTTTTATTGAGATTTGTGAAATCTATCCACATTCGCCACTTGCCATTCTTCTTCTTGACCATGACAACATTTGCTAGCCATTCTGAGAACTGGACTTCTCGTATCACCCCCGGCGTCTAGTAGTTTCTGGACTTCGGCTTGAGCCGCTTTCTTTCTTTCTTCGAACATTGTCCGAAGCCTCTGTTTTACTAGTTTGTGCTTCGGGTCTACTTGGAGGACGTGCTCCATGACATCTCTGCTTACCCCCTTCAAGTCTGTCGATGACTGTACAAATACATCTTGGTTGTTCCGAAGGAAATAGACAAGTCTTTCTTCTTCGGCTTACTGCAGGCCTTTGCCGATGGTTACTGTGCGATCTGGGACATCTTCGCATAAAGGCAATCTTTTGGTGTGCTCTGCTGGTTGCAGACCCTTGGTAGCCTCTTGGGCTTCGGTCTCCTGTTGACCGCCTTCATCCTCAGTTTGCTTTTGGTCTTTGATGGCATGCACATTTTTTGAGGACGGAGAAGTGTTGTCTTCACACCTTTAGGCTTCGTCTTGGCTGCCGAAAACTGTTACGACTCCTCCGGCTGTGGGAATTTTCATGCACAAGTAAGGCTGGTGGATGATACCAGCAAACTTGATGATAGTGTTTCTACCGAAGATGGCATTGTATGGGTACTGGACGTTCACGATGTCGAAGGTTATGACTTCCGTTCTCATTGTTGGCCCATGGCCGAAGAAGTGTACCGTGTTTTTGCCAATGTTTTCCCTGATGACTAGGGGGTCATTGTGTGGATAATACTGAAGCCTGAGATCTACTTCGGTGAACGTTATGGGGACGTGGGACCATGTGGTTTTGAAGTGCTTGCCTGCGCAGACATGGTTGACTCCCCGAAGGTAGTCTTTTCTTTGCCGCTTCGTCTCATGAACTGGCTCGTTTGACCCTCCGAATATGGCATTGATGACGTTTACCATCCGGCCTCCGGAGTTGTTGACCTTCGGTGAATCAGAGTACACGGGGGTTTGCCCTGGCTCGAGCTTCGGTGCTGGTGGGAGTTGATAGTTCATGGGGTCGCAGGCTGGGATTGCTGGGGTGCGAGTCCAGCCAAGGTGATATCCAGAGGATGGTGGGGTGTGATAGTTTGCGGGGGGAGCACGGTGCCCTGAAGCAGGTGCTGCGTGCTGGGGCATCGGTGGCGCCGGTAGCGGCAGGTACAGCTGAGCATACAAGAGCGGGTTGTAGTTGTACGGTGGGTAGGACGGTGCCCATTGGCTTGATGCCGAAGGCGTGGGCTTGTTCTCTTGCGAAGTGTAGTTGACCGGCTTCGGGGGCTCTGGGCCTTCTTCTCAATTTCATCTTTCTTCTCCTTGAAGTACTGGCATTCATTTGTCCAGTGACCATTGTCTTTACCATGAAAATAGCAAAAAGGGATTTTCTGATGCTGGCCTCGGCCTCCGCGACCTCCTCGGCCTCCTTTTCCCCCTCGTCCTCGGTTGGACGGGGTATGCGAGTCGTTGGGCTCGGTGCCCTCTGACACCGTGTTCACCTTCTTGTGATCGTTGTGCTTCGGCTAGTCTGCATGCCATGGCTTCGATTGGTTCCACTGATTCTTTTTCATTTTCATCTCTTGGTTAAGGGCTTCGATTCTTCTTCTTCGGCCTCGGTCGGACTTGCAATATTCTTGCATGATGTCAAAGAGTTCACCCACTGAGTCTGGCTCGCATTGGTCAAGGTATTCTTGGCACGCGCCGACCCGAAGGCCGCTGATTGTGGCTTCCATCACGGACAAATCTGCCATGTTTGGTGTTTTTGCTCGCATCTTGATGATGCGCTGCATGTAGTCTTGTAGGGGTTCGTCTTGGCCTTGCTTGCAATTGTGGAAATCACATGATCTCAGTTCTTCGGTGTTGAGCCCTCGGAAGCTTGTCAATAGCTTCGATCTTAGCTGGCTCCAGGAGTGGATGTAACCCTTCGGGAGACTTGCATATCAGTGTTGTGCCTTGATAGCTGGGCTGCCCCCATTTGACTCTATGGATGCTTCATATTTGAGCAAGAACTCTCTGGGGTCTGCCTCCCTGTCGTATTGAGGCAAAATCACTGTGTTGAAGCACGGTGGCCACGGTTCTTTCTCCAAGTCCTCCGAGAGCGGGGTATGAGGACCGTCGTGATGACGTGACCTTCAGCGCTCGGCCCTTCGGCTCCTGTAGTATTCCTCTTTTGAGTCCTCTGGCTCATCCACAACATGTATGGGACTGGACCTCAGTGGTAATCTGGTATTTGTACCCCTCGGTTGTTGAGCTTGTTCTTGGCTTTCGGTTCTTTCTGCGTTCTTGGGGGAGCATGCGTACTCCAATGCCCGCTTCTTCTCTTGTATCTGCTTGTAGGCGAGCTCTAGCCGAAGCTCGTCTTCTCTGAGGCGCCTATACTGCTCTGCGGCTTCATTGCTTGCTTCATCATCTGCGAAGTGGATGGTTGCGCTGCTCTTGCGGCTTGTCTCGCGTTGGCAGCGACTTCGGCCAGCCTAGCTTCGATACTTCGGTAGGCTTCTATGTCTTCGGCTAAGACTCCGCACTCCACGAGCTGGACCTCGAAGGTGCCATTCGCAATGTGCTCGACTTTGTTGGCTTCGGTGCTCTCGCGGCCCGCCTCTGGCGCAGTGATGACTGCTTTGGCCTCTTCGAAAGATGGTGCCGAAGTCCCTCCGGCCGTCCTCTTCTGAGCCATGAGGTGTGTTGGAACGAACCACGGTGGGTGCCAAAACTATTAGTGGAGAGTACCCTTCGGAAGGAAGAGGCACCACAACAGCCCGTGGAAACGACAAACAACGATAAAACAACTAAAGACACACCTGATGCTCTAATAAAGAAACTTGTATTCAATAGCGATCCGTCCCATTAGTTACAGTTACAGGGGTATTTATAGGGGTGGTTACACCTACCCCTATGCATAATTACACCTTTTTGCACCCTAACGGCTATATTTCCAGAATATACCATTGGTATTTGGTAATTTCCCCTTTGTACATGCTTTACAGCTCAGCACACTCGGTGCTCCAAGCCGAAGCCAACTTCATTGGCCTTCGGGCTTCGTTTTTGCTTCCCCTTCGGTGGGCTTCGGTCATGTAGCCCTTCGGTCGCGACCGAAGCCGCGTCTCCAGGGCTTCGCCTCCAGATGCGATCCTTTCTTGCCCTTCGGCGCGTGATCCTTCGGTCATCCTTCGGTGAAGCGTCCTTCGGCCGCGCGTCCTTTAGTGCGATCCAAAAGTAGCGCTCCCCAACACCACTGGTACCTGTTATTTTACTTGATGCAATTTCTGTACCTTGATTCAGCATTTCTGCTTTCGAAGTTTCATACCCGAAGAGTCCGAACGTGAATTCTGAAGACTCTGGACAGTACATCCGGAGTCTTCGGATATTTGTGCCACTAACATGTTTAAAAGTGTTTTAAGTTGCAGATTCGCCTATTCACCCCCCCTCTAGGCATCTTCAGGTCCTTTCAATTGTTATCAGAGCCTGGATCTCCGATTTGAAGATTAACCGCTTGGAGAATCAAGACGTCAACCTCACAAGGGGGGCACACCAATTCATGGAGATGAGGACAAGACAAAGGTAGACAATGAGAAGAAGAAGAAGAGGAAGAAGAAGAAGAGGAGGAAGAAGAAGAGGAAGAAGAAGAGGAAGAAGAAGAAGAGGAAGAAGAAGAAGAGGAAGAAGAAGAAGAAGAAGAAGAAGAAGAAGAAGAAGAAGAAGAAGAAGAAGAAGAAGAAGAAGAAGAGACTATGGATTCCGACTACAAGTCGGTTAAGGGTCCAAAGAGAGGGAGTACCAAAACCTATGCTAAAATTCCATTCGATTATAGTCGTTTTAGTGGTACTACCCAAAACGCATGGGTCAACCTAGGGAAGCCACCTCATTTTGATGGAATGGGGTACTCCTCTTGGCGACACTCGATGCGTGTGTATTTGATTGGGGTCAACCCGGCCCTTTGGAAGATTGTGTGTGTAGGTGTGAACATTCCTGAAGATGATGAACTTATCACACAAGAGGTAGAGCATGAAATGCAACGCAACATGCAAGCCGCATCCATTCTCCTTAGCTCCTTGAGTCCGGATGAGTTTGACAAAGTTGACGGAGTGGATTCGGCCAAGCAAATTTGGGACACACTCCAAATCAACCATGAGGGCACCAGGAAAGTGTGTGAAGGAAGAATTCGTGCACTAGAAGGAGAACTCAACCGTTTCATCATTAGAGAGAATGAGACTCCACAAGAGATGTTCAACCGCTTGAACAAGATTTTCAACAAGATTAGACCTCTTGGCGGTGATAAATGGAGTGATAGAGATGTGGTTGACAAGATTTTAACTGCATACATGGCAAGAGATGTCAACCTACCTACCTTGATTAGAGAGAAGAGAGGATTCAAGAGATTCACTCCCGCCAATGTCATTGGAAGAATAGAGCAACATCTCACTACAATGAAGGAAGCAAAGATCACTCAAGAGCTCTCAAGACTTCATGGACAAATGGAGAAGAACAATAGTGTAGCTCTCAAGTCTAGCATCAAGGAGAAAGGGAAAATGAAAAGTGAGGGCTCATCATCAAAGAAGAAGGAAAGTGATAGTGATGAAGATATGGCTTTATTCATCAAGAGATTCAAGAAAGTCATGACGAGAGATGGGTATTACAATAACA
The DNA here is from genome assembly GCA_032594955.1 of Panicum miliaceum. Taxonomy (NCBI): domain Eukaryota; kingdom Viridiplantae; phylum Streptophyta; class Magnoliopsida; order Poales; family Poaceae; genus Panicum; species Panicum miliaceum. The sequence goes on from CM064068.1 coordinate 18,575,236, forward strand.
ACAAGAGAAGAGGCAAGATCACAAGAAATTCAAACAAGCCATGCTTTGGATGTGGAGAAGTAGGTCACTTCATTGCCGATTTTCCTAATCCAAAGAACAAGAACAAAAGTGAGAAGAAAGAGCAAGGCAAGGGCAAGGCTAGATACAAGGGTGAAGCACATCTTGGGATTGAATGGGACTCAAGTGATGAATCATCATCTAAAGAAAGTGTGGCAACTTTGGCAATAGAGACCCCCACCACCAAGTCTTCACTCTTTAAGAACCTCACCGATGATGAAAATGACTCCACCCACATTTGCCTCATGGCGAAAGAAGCTAAGGTATACTCTAGCTCCTCTCCCGACCATGATGATGATGATGATCTTGATGATAATGAATGTGAGAACATGATAAAAGAACTTGGCAAAAAGGCAACTAATAAAATCATGAAGCTTATGATAGAGATAGAGGATAGGGATGAGACTCTTGAGACTCAAGAAGAATTGATTAGGCTTGAGAGGGAGAAAACCGTAGGCCTTGAGAAATATCTTTCCAAAGAAAGGAAGAGTTTCAAGGTCCAACAGGACTTGCTCAAAGCTAAAATTGATAAACTTCTTGAACTTGAAATCTCTTGCTAAGGAGAAAGAGATGGTAGAGAAGTTGTCTAAAGAACTCTCTTTAGTCAATGACTTGAATGCTCAACTTAAGGGTGCTAATGAGACATTTCAAGAAAATTCTTATGTTTGCTTGCCAAACACACGGATCTTGAAGTGAAACATGACACCCTTAAGGAAATTACTAACTCTATCTTCAATGATGCAACAAAGTCCTCTATTTCTATCATTAGCAAGGGTTGCAAAAGGTGTAGCAATATAAATGTTGAAACTTGTGCTACTAACCTTGCCGAAATGCATGTCATGAAGAAACAGATCACTAGACTTACCAATATGATCGAAGATATCTCAATACAAAAGATTGGTGAGTTTGAGAAGCACACCAAGGGATTTGGAAGTGGCTACTTGAATAAGTATGGTTTTGTGAAAGCTATGGGTCTAGGTAAGGATGAACAAGGACGTCACGAACCCATTGTTTTCGTCAAGAACAACAAGTCTTTTGGTGTTGGTGCAAATGGGGGCATTCTTGGAAGAATGGTTCCCATTAAGCTAAAGGTTGATGGTAAGCAACCTAGGGTCAACACACACCAACTCAAGGTGAACAAGACCAACACTTCCCAAATTAACAAGACCAAGCCACGTGCCTCACAAGGTTCATTCTATGTCGATTATGTTTTAACTTGGGACAAGAAAGGTAAGGTGGCCGCCAAGTATGTTGGGTACCGCACAAAGGACACATTGATCAAAAGGAGTGTGTGGATACCTAAGGTTCTTGTCACTAACACACTAGGACCCAAATCTCTTTGGGTACCTAAGACACTAGCCTAAATTTGTTTTGTAGGCATATTCCTCTGGTGGATCCAAATGGGTGCTTGATAGTGGATGCACCAACCACATAATCGGAGAGAAGAAGATGTTCACATCTTTTGAGGAAAATAATAATCCAAGTGACAACATCGCCTTTGCCGATGGTAGTGAAGGAAAGATACTTGGGTTAGGTAAGATTGCTATCACAACTGATCATTCAATTTCCAAAGTATTCTTGGTTGAATCCGTAACTTACAATTTGTTATCCGTATCGCAACTTTGTGAGATGGCGTAAATTTGTTTGTTCAACAACGAGTGTGACCATCTTTAGAAGAAGTGATGACTCGGTGGCATTTAAGAGTGTAATCAAGGGGAAGCTTTACCTAGTGGATTTCACAAAGGACAAAGCCCAACTTGATACATGTTTAATTGCCAAATCTAGTTTGGGCTGGTTATGGCATTGCCATCTAGCCCCATGTTGGGATGAGAAACCTTGATAAACTTCTAAAGGGGGAACACATCCTTGGTGTTACTAATGTTTCATTTGAGAAAAACAGAATTTGTAGTGCTTGTCAAGCGGTAAAACAAGTTGGAGCACCACATAAACTAAAGAACATCATGACCCCGAGAAGACCACTTGAACTCCTTCACATGTACTTATTTGGACCGGTGGCCTACATAAGCATTGGTGGTGACAAATATAGTCTTGTTATTGTCGATGATTATTATCTTTTCACTTGGGTGTTCTTTGTGTATGAAAAGAGTGAAGTACAAGAGATATTCAAGAAATTTGCAAGAAGAGCAGAAAATGAATTTGATGTCAAGATCAAGAACACCAACATTGAAGAATATGTTGATGATGAGGGTATTGCTCATGAGTTCTCGGTGCCATACACTCCTCAACAAAAATGTATTGTGGAAAGGAAGAATAGAACTCTTATTGAAGCTGCAAGAACCATGCTTGATGAGTACAAAACCTAGGATCAATTTTGGGCGGAGGCGGTCAACACGACATGTCATGCAATCAACTGACTCTATCTACACAAGATCTTACAAAAGACCGCCTACGAGCTTCTCACCAGTAAAAAGCCTAATGTGTCTTACTTTAGAGTTTTTGGAAGTAAGTGCTTCATTATTAACAAGAAGCCCAAAACCTCTAAGTTTGCCTCTAAGATTTGATGAAGGTTTTCTTGTTGGTTATGCCCCAAATGCTCATGGCTATCGTGTCTTCAACAAAACCACCGGTGGTGTTGAAGTTGCGTGTGGCGTGAAATTTGATGAATTTAGTGGTTCTCAAGTAGAACAAGTTGAGATTGGTGCAGGATTGGAAGAACCATCAAGCGAAGCAATCAAGAATATGGCCACTGGTGAAAGAAAGCCCCAAGAACAAGTTGATCAAGACAATGATGATGAGTTGATACTTCATGAACCATCTATAACGACTTTCGCAGCGCAGCCCGGAGACTCTGGACATATGTCTGGATACTCCGGATCTCCTGTCCGGAGTATACAGACAGAGGACCGGAGTATCCGGATCACTAATGCAGAACCCTCAACCTCAAACAGAAAAAGATGATGAACCCATTCAACATCAATCAACTGACCCTCATCCAAGAGTTCATCAAACCATATTAAGGAATCATCCCATGGATAACATCCTTGGAAGTATAAACAAAGGGGTAACTACTCGCTCTCATTTGGTTACATTTTGTGAGCATTAATCATTTGTTTCTTCCTTGGAGCCTCTTAAGGTAGATGAAGCTTTGGATGATCCGGACTGGGTGATGGCCATGCAACAAGAATTGAACAACTTCACAAGGAATGAAGTTTGGTCATTAGTGGAAACACCCAAGCAAAACGTCATTGGAACCAAGTGGGTCTTCCGAAATAAGCAAGATGAACATGGCATGGTAACAAGAAACAAGGCAAGGTTAGTTGCTCAAGGATTCACTCATATCAAAGGTTTGGATTTTGGTGAGACTTATGCTCCCGTAGCTAGGCTTGAGTCAATTCGTATATTACTTGCCTATGCTACTCACCATGATTTCAAGCCTAGCTACGGGATTTCAAGCCTAGCTAGCTACTCCCGTAGAAAGGCACTCAAGAATCAAATGGATGTAAAGAGTGCCTTTCTAAATGGACCAATCTCCGAATTGGTATATGTTGAGCAACCACCGGGCTTTGAAGATCCTAAGTTTCCAAACCACGTCTACAAGCTCCATAAGGTGCTCCATGGGCTTAAGCAAGCTCCAAGAGCATGGTATGAATGCCTTAAGGATTTTCTCTTAAGGAAAGGCTTTGAAATAGGCAAAGCTGATCCTACTCTCTTCACTCGCAAGGTTGATAAAGATATTTTTGTGTGCCAAATATATGTCAATGACATTATATTTAGCTCTACTAACAAATCTTGGTGTGAGAATTTTAGTAGGATCATGACCAAGAGGTTTAAGATGTCCATGATGGGCGAATTGACTTTCTTCCTTGGATTTCAAATCAAACAACTCAAAGATGGCACATTCATTAGTCAAACCAAGTACACCAAGGACATGCTCAAAAAGTTTGACATGGAAAATGCTAAGCCCATCAAGACATTCATGCCAACCAATGGACACTTAGACCTAAATGAAGATGGAAAGGCTGTGGATCAAAAGGTATATTGCTCCATGATTGGTTCTCTTCTTTACCTTTGTGCGTCGAGGCCCGATATCATGCTTAGTGTGTGCATGTGTGCAAGGTTTCAAGCTAATCCTAAGGAATGTTATCTCATGGTTGTTAAGAGAATTCTAAGATATTTAGTTTTCACTCCATACCATGGCTTGTGGTATCCCAAGGGCTCCACTTTTGACCTACTTGGCTATTCCAATTTGGATTATGTCGTTTACAAGGTAGATAGAAAGAGTACATCAAGGACTTGTCAATTTCTTGGTCGGTCCCTTGTGTCTTGGAGTTTTAAGAAACAAAATTCCGTTGCCCTATCCACTGCCGAAGCCGTGTATGTTGCTGCCGGTGCTTCTTGTGCACAACTACTTTGGATGAGATACACCTTGAGCGACTTTGGTTGCAAGTCTAGCAAGATTTCACTCTTGTGTGACAATGAGAGTGCCATCAAACTAGCAAACAACCCAGTTAACCACTCAAGAACCAAACATATTGACATAAGAAATCATTTCTTGAGAAACCACGAAGCCAAAGGAGATATCATTTTGAGTCATACGAGCCCCGATAAACAACTAGCCGATATCTTCACTAAGCCACTTGATGAGCAAAGGTTTTGCACTCTGAGGACTGTGTTAAATATTTTGGATTTTTGTAACTTAGCTTGAGATCATGCACATGATTGTTTCCTCTAGAGTAATGTTTTTGAAAATCTCTATTAGCTTTGTTAGAAGTGTATTTTTTCAAGAAAAAATTGGATTCTTCACTTGCTATCTTGAGGCTATTGTTCCCATTGATTGATTGTTGGCTAGTCTCAAGATAGTGAGTCTCTATACCACTAGTCTTTCCTCGGAATCAAGCCTTATCTATCTGTTACAAGATCTATCTGCTCAGATTCAGAGGGAGCCAGAGACTCCGGATATATGTCAAGAGACTCCGGATGGGGTCAGAGACTCCGGACCAGTGTCCAAAGACTCCGGGCGGTAAGTATTTTGTATATATACCACAAGGAGAGCTGGTGAAAACCCTTTCACCTTCTTTTTTCACCGTCGACGCCTGTCCGGAGTGTCCGGACACATACCTGGAGTCTTCGGGCAGAGAGGCACCAAACACATCCAAATCTATCTAGACTTCTTCTAAATCTTTTATATCTTGTGTCTAGGCTAGGGGAGGTCTTGTGGTGGCGATGCAGGCCAAAGGCGGCAAAAGCGCCGTCATGATCCACATGCACAAGATGAAGATGTTCCACCTCCAAATCCTCCGCAAAGAGAGTTGCACACCCATCATCGCCCCGGCAAGGAACCCGCGGGCAGCAGCAGTAGTGCAGCTAGGCCTCGTGAAGCTCCTTATATGATGCGAAGTATGCCTATGCCTCCCACACGCCCAAATCCATCAAAAAAGGGCATTGCTTGGGAGATTTGTCCTCGAACTCCTCCTCGCTTGGAAGTGGCATTTCCTCCGGATCAACGCCACTATCCTAGATGCCCAAAGCTTGCCCAACCTCAAATCATACCCGGATATGCTATTCAATTGGGTAGAAATTACTTCAAGCAAGAAGTGGCCCTCAAAAATGCTCGAAAAGAGGAAGTGTACAAGTTTGATTAGTGTGAGGGCTTGGAAAGGTGCTTTTGGTGTCAACTCCATCAAGACTTCTATTCATCTGTCGTTTTGCACAAAGGCAAGACACCCATTGTGCCTTGCAAGTATGTCGATTGGGCCTATTTTGAAAGAGCAAATGATCCTTTCTTCAGTGAAGCCATTGCAAAGTGTAAATAGTTTGCTCTATGACCTCATGGATTTTTGATATGATTGGAATGAGGAGATACTTGCACAGTTTCATTCTTCTCTCTATTATGATGCAAGGAAAGTTGCCTTCTTTTGGACCACCGAGGGAGCTAAGTATGGAGTGGAGTATATGACATTCTCTAGGCTTCTTGATCTTGCCTCCGTAGATGAAAAGTGGGATTGCATTCATGTGGAGCACCAATTGAAGCCAAGTGAACTTCCATAAATCTTCTACAACCCCATCTTAGCTCAAGCCGGCAATGCAAGCACACTTCAACCATTCTACTACACTATGAATCAATTCTTCCGGGCCACCATTGATGCCAAGGATGGAGACTCAACAGCCCTTCGTTACTATGCATGCAATCTTCTTTCTTGCACCATGCCCGGTGGAAGACGCTTTTGCATTATGGACTTCATTTGGAATGAGGTGAGAAGGACTATGAATGATCCAAAGAAATTCTTGCCATCCGCACATTCATGCTTGATCCGGTGATGCACCACATGCACCTCCTCTTTCGGCCGGTGCTACAAGGAACCCAAAATTTGATCCTCCTCCATCTTATTCCAGCGCTGCATCTTCATCTCGCCATGGTGGACACCACACTTCTTTCATCAAGAGGGCACTTCAAAGTATTTTCTGCATGTGCAAGACTGTGACTCAAGAAGTGAATGAGAACCATCGTGATATTATTGAGATCAAGAGTCACTTGGGCCTTCCTACGGATCCATATCATGAGCCGCCACAGTTTGATGATCCTTTCCCCGAGTGGGATGCTGCGGATGAGGCCGCCCTTGTCGCTGCTCATGCTCCCCTTCCTCTCCCACGCCGTCGCACTCGTGCACCTACCCGCTCTCGTCGTGAGCCTCCTGGTGGTCAAGAGATTTTTGATGAAGATGAGAAAACTGAAGAAGAAGAGCCCCAAGGCTATCGTGAGCACCCCAACTGCGATGAAGATGGGGACTCCTTGAATGATGATGATGCCCAAGACGATGATGAGTAGAGGACCTTCTATAGCTTTTCATTCCCTTTTTGGCACTTGATGACAAAGGGGGAGTGATATGTATATTTTATGTACTCATTTGGGCTTGGGCTTGTATCGAAGCTTATGTCATCTTATTGTTTTGATCGAACAATCATTTTTTTAAGGACTATGTGGTGTGATAAAAATTTGTAATGTGTGCTACTCTGTGCTTAAATCTGCTTAGAAGTTTTATTTAGAGTTGCCTTAAGACTTATTTGTTAGAGTGAATGACTTGATATGGTGATTGTCTTTGTTTTCTGGGTTTTTGTGCAGCTGGTCCAGAGACTCTGGGCTTGGCAGAAAAATTCAGTTTTATTTGAGTGCATATCTGTTGACATTTTGTAACGCAGTCACCAAGTATGGACATAGAATCCATTCCCCGGTAACGGTACCAGAAATGTCGTGGGGTATTTCTTACGTTAGAGAAGGATCCGCAAGCGCACGGAATACCGTTGTAGCATTTTACCCGTGAGTACGGGGTCGTATTTATATTTCCGCACGGAAGGCAGCGGTTATTGGAATAGATTAGTACGTTGATTAGTTCTAGCATGGATATTCTATTGAATAAATAGGGGTAAGATAATATAAGGTAAAGAGGTAGTGTGACACACAAGTTACTCAAGTTACTCAAGTTCTATCTCTATGCAAAGCTTACAGGAAGGGAGAAAGGAAGAAGAAAGCTAATCTAAGGGCTTATGTACTCCTAACTAAGCATATAGTCTACATATACATGATTAGGAACGGGATCTAGGCTCCCAAGCATCACCGGGAGACCGCACAAGATATGGCTAGGTGGCCACTAGATCTTCACGGCTATTTTATGCACCTCCTATAGCTACTACACAAACGGGGAGGGTTACGCTGGACGGACAGGGCTGTCACCACTTGCCGCCTACCTCACCTAACCATGGTATAGAGCCGCATCCAGCAATACTAATTAGCCCAGACACCACGTCTACGCTAATAAGCGATACTCTAATGCCCCGTGCGGAGCCCCCACCCTTCGGATGGACAGACATCACACTAGAGCAAACATACATATACTGGAACCAATACCATAGCCTAGATGTCTTACCATTTCTAATCATGCAAGATATAAGTCCTAGATATAAACTAAGTAGAGCACACACATCTGAATACACATAACATATACTATACGAGTACACTAAACTAGAAGATATCACTACAAAGGAGAGGAAGAGTAAAACCCATACCGAACACTCCTAGGCAAGACTCAGGAACCGAAGAAGAGATACTTCACCTAAACGCCACTATCCTAAAGACTAAGCAAGAGAAGAACTTGAGAGAGCAACTAGAGGGGTTGCAACTTGTGGTATCTTCTATTGTAGCACCCCCTCATATTTATAGAGGTGAGTGTGGGGGGTGTGCAGCAGCTTCGTGGCGTGCAATTGTCTGAAGCCTTGCCAAACCGACATTAGGAGCCAATGGGAAGCGCCACATGCAACAGGTAAGGCGGTGGCGCCTCTGTTGGGTCGGCCGACCTAGGTGGGTCGGTCGACCTGGGCTCGGCCTAGATCGGGTCCAGCTTGCTCTGGGTGGTAGCCATGTGGGCTCTGGTTGCTCCTGTGCATGAGTGGACAGTGTCCTAGGTCGGTTGCGTGCTTTGGTGGGCCCTTCAATCCATGGGAGTCCGAATGGCGCGCGCTGATTGGTTGACGTCACTTGCCTTGGATTGAGGTGCTTTTTTAACACTTGAATTCTGCTCAATTTCACTACATTGCAAATTCTCCAAGGGGGATGTGAAAATGATATTATTCTAGATAAATATGCAAGTTAAGTATGCTAGTCATCCCAATTTTCTGGTCAAATTGACGCTCGAAATTGTTCTGTAGCGAGCATCAACAAGAACCCCCAAGCTGTCTTTTGCTCGTCCCGAGAAAAACATGACAAACCAGGATGTTGATAAGAAAACTGTTAGACTCATTACCTGCTGTCGTGTCAGGTCTAAGGCATAGATGATCCCCTTGAGAATGAGTGATGTTGGCGTGAGTACCTGGCCCTTATTACCTTCATCATCTATAGGGCTTATGAGCTTCTCCTCATCTTGAGCTGTTGAGAGTTAGAACAGTCGACAGAGTAGTACTTACCTTCCCTTTTGGTCCACAATCCATCTGGAGGTTTTCTTTTTGGAAATAGTAAAACAAGACTAAGTTCCTCGAATGATTCACTCAGATCGCTCAATGGTGTATGGATCCTTACCAAGGCACTTCTCCCTTCTCATAACGAAAGCTTTTGTGGAGCTCAAGGTACGGAATGGATGAAGCATACCTGCATTTCATATATTACCAAGATCAAAGATTGGATCCATGGAGAAAACTAGTGATATCCCAAGATCAAGAGGTGCATGTGTGTGCATGGATGAAAGGTATGATTACTCCTTTTTTGGTTTGTGATCTCTCTCCTCTTTATATTTTTTATTTTTCTTTAGACATGGCTATCCCCCTCTTATTCTTTCCTTTTTTTTTGGGTCATGCTTCTTTGGCATGCCATCTTTTCTTTTTTTTTTTCAGGGATGACCAAGCCTAACTTCTATTTCAGGATAAAATGAGGAGAGATCACAAACTTCATGGAGCATTTATTTGGTGGATGGATGGATTTGCTAATTCCCAGTATAGGAATGTCGCGTGTGCGTGATCTTGATCAAGAGGATATGAAAAGCATCTCACTAGGGTCACAACAATTTGACAAAGCTCAATGAAATAGCAAACAACATATGTGTAGGGTTTTTCAATGTAAATGACATATGGCTTTGGTAGGACTTGGAACATAATTGAGGAACTTGTCTTTCCCTTTTTAAATTTTGAAAACAAAAACTTCAGATATCATGTTTCACTTAGGAAAAGATTATAAAGCTCAATCTTCCATATCTAAACTCACAACAACCTAGACTTGGATAAAGCCTGTGCAACCCACGAGACGTTCGGGTTCATGGCACAAGGGTTTAAACAGCCAACAAACTCAAACTTAGGAAACATCATGCTTTAGGACTAAGCAAGACAGACAAGCAAGAGCATAACAATTATTCATCCTTTCAACTTAGGAAGACTAAGCATTCTTACCATGCATATGGAAAAGGGAAATTAAAGTAGGAAATATTTATTTGGTTTTTTAGAGTTTTTTAATCTTTAGTTGAAAGCAGTAAAGGATACAGTTCACTTGGTGGAAGAACTCCCCCAAGCCAGCTCTTGGTTTAAGGTCCGATGAGTAGGACCCTCTCGATACCTGTTTATCTTGAGGTCAAATCGTCCATACCTGGAGAGGATGTTGAGGACGATGACGTCTTCTTCTTTCTACACACCCTTTTGGATTTCTTATTTCTTGATGTCGGTGGTGTGGGAGTTGGATCATTGTTCTTTTGAGTAGGGGTGCCGTTGTTCGGCCCCCTCTTGTGTGTTCTCCGTTGTTCTCCCCTGTTGAATTTCTTCACGAGGGTGACAGGATTGTCCTTCTTCGGAGGTGTTACTTCGCCTTTGATGATCCTTTCGGGGTTTGGTTCATACTTGATTCTGGCCATTGAACATTCCTCCCGTCTCGTGCAGAAATCAAATCTTTCTTCTTTGCCGTTGATGTTGAGTCGGATTTCTCCAGCTCCAACATCGATATGAGCCTTTGCCGTGCTGAGAAATGGCCGGCCGAGAATAAGTGTCATTTCCTTTTGGTCATCCATGTCCAGCACCACAAAGTCGACAAGAATGAAGAAGTCACGCACTCTTAAGGGAATATCTTCTGCAATTCCTTCTGGTACCGAACGGATGAATCAGCCAACTGTAGTTGCATTGGTTTCAGAGTCAATCTTGAGGAATTCAGTTGATCGAACACCGTCTTAGGCATGACACTGGCACTGGCACCCAAGCCACAAAGAGCCTTGTCGAAGTTTTGTGCTCCTATTGAACAGCTGATGGCAGGATATCCCGGATCCCTTTTCTTCTTAGGAAGCTGCAAGAGTACAGCTGCGCTTGCATACTTCGGAGAGCTTGACTACTTCAGTAGTGGGTAGCGGCCTCTTGTTGGAGAGTATGTCCTTGAGGTAGCGAACATAAGGTGGTACTCTCATGGCTTCCAATAGACACTGATGTTAACCCACTGAATCATGTCCATAAAGCGGTTGAATTGCTCATCCGTGCCCATGTTGACATTTCTTAACATCGCTACCAGGATTGTTAGTCCCCGGCAATGGCGCTAGAAATATGAGTGGTATGTCTTAACGTTTACAGAAAGGATCCGCAAGCGCACGGATATACCGCTGTAGCATTTCACCCATTGAGTATTCGGGTATCGTTATATATATTTTCCCAAAGGAGAGCATGATGCAAAAGAGTTTACTTAGAATGTAATCAAGACCATATGAGTAAACCATAGGCTATAACATAAATAGGGGTAACATAAGATAAATGATATGAATGGGGTAATGTGACACACACACCGGGCCAACTCAGGACAAAGAATAAACGAATAAACCTATAGGTTAGTGGGAGCATAGGCATACAACAAAGTCCTAATAGCATTTATTCATACAAGCAAAGGTTACAAACTAAACATGCTTAGAACTGCAGGAGCCGGGAAAATAGGGACAACAGGGAGAATGTCCCATCTCGGAGTACATCCAGGACGTTACATCTTTGCATGAACTCCTACCCCGAACCCGAACGTGGGGGACTTCACTAACCATGATGAAACGTCATGGCAGACAAACAGAGCTGTCACCTTCTGCGGCCTACCCCTGCAATACCGTGGAGCACGGGCATATTCGAAGGATCTCGCATACCCGAGCACCACGCTCGTGTATGAGGTCACTACCTTAGTGTCCCCGAGTCTCCCACCCTTCGGATGGACAAGTAAAACACTAAGGCAAACCCGAAGGCACGACGAACCGTTATCCTTACCCAGATCATCTGGCCTAAGCATATAGAGAGTATAACTAATGAGGCAACAAGCTAAGGCATGACACGTTACCAAGATAGTATAACAAGCATAAGCATGATAGACCATCAAGAGAACAAAACAACCAAATCTCAGCTCTATAATGTGAATAAGATACTGACAAGTTGAATACAAAGCCATACCAAGGGCCGAGGATTGCTCCCCGATCCCAAGGATGATTGGATTCGCTAAGAGAGGTTCTAGCCTAGCTCCACTACCCTAAGGATTACAAGTTACAAGTGAGAGTAGAGAGAATGGCTCCAAGTGGTGGTGTGTTGAAATGGTTGTGAGGGCCTCCTTTTATAGCTCTTGAGGTCGGTTCTCGCCATCTCTAAGTATGGAAACGTTGATAACCGACCTTGGGAGGATCAGATCAAGCTTCCCGCCAAAGTGCACCTGGACGGGCTTCATGGAGGGAGCGGCCGACACCCCTATGCCGCATTTCACCACCGCCTTTGGTCGTGTCACTGGTAGGTGGGCCTAGATCTTATCCTTTGGGTGTTTCCTGCCATTTGACGTCGGTTTGGTCTGGCAAATGGGCCCTTCTTGTAAGTGTGACACAGCAGATGATCTTCTGTGCATGTGTTGCTGCGTATCCTTCGTGTTTTCTTCTTATTTCGAACTTTTATCCCTAAAATGATAGATTCTCCAAAACAATTGTGGAGCTAGGTTAGTGATATAAATATGTGAGTAAGAGGTATGGTTTTCCTTTGCTTGTGAGTATTGTTGACGGTTGTATTTGGCACTTAAGGACCGTCAACAGCCCAGCTTCCTGATCTTGGTGGGGAACGACAACAATTGGGTCTCGTAGAATTCATGAGGGGCCATTTTCCCATCATGCACCTTGTCGGTGTCGTCGCTGCTAGGGCGTTCTTCGGTCGCCTTGTCCTCCTTTTCCCTGCTGACATGGTTAGGATTAGGGGTATCACGAGTGGTTTTACCTCCTCTCATGGTCACTACGTGGATATTCTCCGTGGTCCCTTTGGGGCACCCAGGACCCTTCCCTAAATCAGCAGGAGGAATAGTAGCGGCCAACTGAGCTAATTGAGTTTCAAGCATCTTGTTGAAGCTCCGCTGGTTCTTGAGTGTTGAGGAGATGCCATCCATCTTTGTTTGGATAGTCTCCAAGGTCTTATCATTAGCGGCAAGCTTCTTCTGGATTGCTTTGTTGGTCTTTGCTTAGCTTAAGACAAGATCCCTCAAGGAAGGTTTGTTAGGATTAAATGAATTTGAATTACCATTACATCCTTGGTAGTAGGGGCACGAATGGTTCCACCCTTGACCTCCTTGTGGATGAAACCCATTGTTGTTATTCATGTACATCACCTCTTCCTGGGTTTCGGGGCAATCGTTCCCCGAGTGTCCGACGTTCCCACAGACCTCGCAAGTCATACGAGAATCTAAGCCTTGAAGTACCTGAGTTGGAGCCTTTTCTTGGGGGCGTTCATCAATCTTCTTGATGAGGAGGTCGAGCTTAGCCACGATCATGTTCGTCTCCTTGACGGAGTGCATGCCCCGCTGGCGAGGTTGGAGATGTTCGTCGTTCCACCCTTGGTTGGACACCATCTTTTCAATCGAAGTTTTGGCCCTGTCAATGGTTAACGAGAAGAAAGCACCACCTGCAGTAGCGTCGATATGATCACGGGCTGTTGGAGTCAGCCCATTGTAGAAGTTCTGCAGAATGAGCCAAGCGTCCATCCCATGGTGAGGACACACTAGGATGTACTCCTGAAGCCACTCCTAAGCTTCAGTTATTGACTCATTTGACGCCTGCTGAAAACTGGAAATCCTTCCCCGAAGAGCGTTGGTTTTACCCAACGAGAAGAACTTCACGAGGAATGCCTTGGCGCACTCATCCCATGTAGTCACCGCACTTCTATTGGTGTAGAACCACTGTTTTGCTTTCACCAGAAGAGAAAACGAGAACAGACGGAGTCGGTGTGGCAGAACCACCTGAATTAATCCGGCTCAAGTGTATTAACCATCACCATTAAGGCACTCCCGGTTAACCTTACACTTCAGACGGAGTAATCCACTGGTCTGTCGGGTCTAACCTCCCGATACAACCACGGTGCACGGATCGAGCGACGTACATACAAATTCTCATGCGACGATGAGCCCAGAGAATACCACATTCCAGCAAATATTACGATATTAACATAAGTAAATATTACAGGCCAAGTTCTGAGCTTAGAAACCAAATACTTCAATTAACATAAATAAGTTCTTCAGAGTTAAGTTGCAGCGGAAAATAAACAACGGAAACTACTCGACGATACAGGATGTCTCGATGAAGCCCGTACGAGACATCACTCGGCCTTATCTCCGTTGGACGGGGGCGCATCCCATTCCACCGACCAACCAGGGGGAAGAGTGTAGGGCCAAGTCAAGCTAGCAATCATGTCTTCGAAGGGCTCACCTGAAAACGAGTCACAAGCAAGACTGAGTATACTAATACTCAGCAAGACTTACCCGTGTAGTGGAAACTACTCCACCGACTCTAGACATGCCAGGCTTTTTGGCTCAGGGGTTTGTTTTGCCGAAAAGCATCTACAAGTGGGTCCTTACTTTCAACTTTTAGCTCAAGATTCTAGTTTCGTTAGCCAGTCTAGGTAAGCAGCTATCTAAAGCATACATTGTGAAGCATTAAATTTTCCATCCAACCAGTTCATCCATCATCATTGTTCCTCTTCTTACTCTGTGGGTAAAAATGGTTAAGCAGTCTCAATAGCCGTGAGAAACGGACGATTCGAATCGAATTTCTTAACCTTGCAAGGGAAAACCCAAACACACGTCACGTGGTTACTCCCTAGAGAAACACGTGCAACTTTTCCCCTTTCTTTCCGGGTCGTGGATCGGGGCTACCCTCCGAGAGTACAAGAGTCCCACGCCACGGTTCGGCGCCGGGTCGTGACCACTCTCTGCACTCGCCATATGCACATGGGACCGAAGTTCAAAGTGTAGGATGCCGTCCCCTTGCCGGGCCAATCAGGTACCTAAGCTTACCGATTCCCATAATCTCGGCATGTGTTTAGTACGTTCAAAGACTTAACCATCACTACCACACCCTGCGGCCTTAGCATTTTTCACTAGACAGACGGGCCTCAATCGTAACCATCGTTACATAACCCGTCCGTGTCCTTATGATTGCAGCGTGTAGTAGCCATTCAACTCCTATTTTCTCACGAGTGACAGGAAATCACTCGACTTTTACCGGAGTCCTAATAGCACAGCGTTCTATCGAACCTTACATCTAGTTTTCAAGCAAGGGTTCCTGACATCATGCAACTAAGTTTTCATCCAACTCCTATAAACTTAATGCACAAGCAGAGAGTAATGAGTTGCATAATTTCGGAAAGAATGGGTTATGCTCCGGGGCTTGCCTTCGCAGTTCGCTTGGGGATCTTCCGAACCTGGGCTCGGGTCTTCAAAAGCTTCAGTTAGATTTGCTTGAGCTTCACGCTGCTCACTCTCGGACGCGGGCACCAGCTCGTAAGTTCCGTCGGCGAGAGTCGTCGATTCTACATGAGTGCACAAGTTTAAGTCGTGGAAATGGCACTTGATACGATTTAAGAGTAATTACTACAAGGGATAGTTTCTGGTCATGACATTTTGGATTTAGGCACATCAAGGAAAGATGTGCTTACTGTAAAATTTTCAGCCAATTTTATGTAACAGATTAATTATGAAAAATATATTTCATAGTTGCTGTTAGATACTTGTTCTTTTTGTACAGAACAATTGGTGCAACAAATGAGTCTAAGATTTTTACAGAGCTCTCACTTAAGCATGCAGAAGCTACTGTAATTTTTGTAGGATTTATCATGCAGTATCCAGAGCATAGAAAATATGACATTCTACACCTAGGCTATTCGAAGATTCATTTTTACAGGACCCTACACAGAGTTTTTGTCCATGGAACTTTTTACACAGCAACACCTACCACAGTGTGTCTCCTAGTAAAAATGTGAGAATTTTCCAAGCTAAGATACTATTTTCTTGATTTAATGTATGTTATTAGCACATAAATCAAATAAATAGGTTACTGTGAGATAAAAAGTCTCCTAGTTTTTCTCTGGCTTCTAGGTACCAATACACTAGTATAGAAAAAGTTTCATTGGGTGATTCATCACCTAACTGCAGGGATAAAACATTCTACTTACACATGAATTAAAACTAAGTTTAACAAAGAGTAGAGCTAGAGATGGAATTTGGGCCTGGTCTTTTTACACAGTCCTAAACATCAAGCAACTAACTCGCTGTCCAAAATTTAGGGTCAGCATTGTTCTACAACAGTGGGTACAAAATAAGTCCATTAAAACTTCCATTTAATGTAGAGCAAATTATGTTGAGATTCTGAGAAACTTTTTGTAACAAAAGTGGTAGAGTTTGTTCTAAGGATTCTAGAACAGTTGAGTTTGCATTTTTCTGAATTTTCTACGATTTTATACGAATTTTACAAGTTCACTGAATTTAAATCTAGGTTTGAAACTTTCTTTTACAACTAGGTCCTTGAATCTTACGCTCAGACCCTTCTAAAGATTTAAATCCTTGCAATTGGGTCCTCGGGCGGCTCGGGTACGGCGGCCGGCCGAAATTCCGGCGAGGGGCGAGGGTCGGGGAAGGTTCAGGGGTGCGAGGGCTGCCTTGTGGGGGTGCTGTTCAGGTGGGGGACGGCCGGGAAGGGCTCGCCGGCGTTGGAGCAGAGGCGGCGGCGGCGCAGCTCGCGTCGACGGCGGTGCTCCGGCGGGCTTGGGGCGGCGTGGTCCGGTCGGTGAGCTTCAGTGGCGCGTGGGGAAGCTACTCAGGGGCTCGGCTTGGACGGAGGGGGTCGGGGTCGTGCTGTCCACGGCGAGCAGGGGCGGCGGCGGCGGCGGTAGTGCGGGCGGCGGCGCTCCGGTGGCTCTGGGTGGCGTTGGGTGGGTCGGCGAGCTGCGGTGGGGTGATGTAGTGGTGGCTGGGGGCTCAGTTTGGGCAGTGGGCGGCGGTGGAGGGCTGTCCACGGGCGGATGGTGCTCGGCGGCGGCGATGGCGACGGCGAGGCGTTCTGGGCTGCGGCGGCTCGCGCGCGTGGCCGGGCGGGGCTTTTATAGGGGCAGGAGGGGGTGTGGAGGTGCCTGGGCGACGCGCGGGGTGGGGCACGGCAGCGGCGTGCACTGGCCGCGGCGGGCGCCGGCAGAACGCTGGCGCGACGTGCGGCAGCGCGGGCGCGGTGACTGGGCGGCCGCGATATGGCGTGAGCGCGGTGAGATAGTGCCGGGCGCGGAGTGGGGAAGCAGCAGCGGCAGCGGCTTGGGCGGAGGGCGGGCGCGGCGACTGGTGGGGCGCGGGGGCCGGGGCGGCACGGCGGAGCGCGGCGACTGGGCGGCCGGGCGGCGGGGCTGGACGCGGCAGCACGCGCGGGCGCT
The DNA here is from genome assembly GCA_032594955.1 of Panicum miliaceum. Lineage (NCBI taxonomy): Eukaryota > Viridiplantae > Streptophyta > Magnoliopsida > Poales > Poaceae > Panicum > Panicum miliaceum. The sequence continues at coordinate 18,592,450 of CM064068.1, forward strand.
GACTGGCCGCGCGGCGTGGGGGCGGGGCAAAGCCAGCCGTGGCGGGGTGGTGCGGCGGCCACTGGCCTGGCGCTTCGCGCTGGTCAGGCGACGCCGGCCACCTGGCGCGCGGCGGGCGGGCGAGCGCGCGCGGTGCGGCAGAGGAGGGGGGGGGGGGGGGGGGGGGGGAAACGAGGGACCTGGATGCAAGAATTTGGAAAACTTCAGGGGGCTGGGTGCAAACAGGGCGTTTTCTCCTCTTTCTGATTTGAATTTCAAAAACTTTTGAACACGAAAGTTGTTCAAAATAAAAAGTTCTACAACTTTGGTTTCAGGCAAAAACCCATTTGGCTTATGGTTTGAAAGTTAAATTTAAAAGTTCAAAAGTAACCAATGCGCTCAAATTAAATTTGAATTCCAACTGAACTCGTTTTAATTCTTTCCACCCTCTCATTAGTTGGTTTAAAACATAGAGTTAGGCTAATGACATTGATTTTGGAATTGTAATTACCAGGGTTGTCACAGCCTTCCCCCCTTAACAAGAATCTCGCCCCGAGATTCGGTAATTCTTAGTGTGGGCGTGGGTGCACATACCAGTGGTTGAGACAAGAAACCCAGGGAAATGTTGGTTCAGGTAGCTCTCCGTTTCCCAGGTGGCTTCTTCTTCCGTGTGGCGATTCCATTGTATTTTATACATTCTAATCACTTTCCTCCTGGTCTCTCTTTCTTTTTGATCCAGAATCTTAACTGGGTGTTCGACATACGAGAGGTCGGGTTCCAACGATATTTCTTGTTGTTCCACAATCTCGGTAGGGACTCGAATACACTTCTTGAGTTGAGATACGTGGAAGACATCATGGGTGGCCTTGAGCTGAGGGGGCAGTCGTAATTTGTAGGCTACGGGTCCGCAGCTCTCAATGATTTCGTAGGGACCAATATAGCGGGGAGCTAGTTTGCCTTTGATTCCAAATCTCCGCACTCCCTTGGTTGGTGAAACTCGAAGATAGACATGATCGCCAACTTCGAACTTTAGGGGCTTTCTCCTTTTGTCAGAATAGCTCTTTTTTCGGGCTTGTGCGGCCTTAAGATTTGCTTGTATTACTTTTACTTTCTCCTCTGCCTCGATTACCAGGTCGGGTCCAATTATGTTACGTTCTCCGGTTTGCGACCAGCTAAAAGGAGTTCGACACCTTCGTCCGTACAGGGCCTCAAATGGTGCCATTTTCAAACTCGTTTGGTAGCTGTTGTTGTACGAGAACTCTGCCAGGGGTAGGCATTTGTCCCATTTCTTGTCATAATGAATGACACAGGCTCTCAGCATGTCTTCAAGAATTTGGTTTACTCTTTCCGTTTGTCCATCGGTCTGAGGGTGGTATGCTGAGCTGCGAATCAGCTTTGTGCCAAGAGACGTTTGCAGTTGTTCCCAAAAGCGTGCTACAAACTGGGGACCACGATCGGAAATAATTGTCTTAGGTATTCCATGCAGGCAAACAATACGATCGAGGTAAATCTCGGCATATTTCTTGGTAGAATAGGTGGTGTGCACCGGAAGAAAATGTGCCGTCTTCGTGAGTCTATCAACGATAACCCATATGGAATCATGTTTCTGGGAAGTGTTTGGTAGTCCCACGATGAAGTCCATACTTATGTCTTCCCATTTCCATGATGGTATAGGTAACGGTTGAAGTGTACCGGCTACCTTTAAGTGGCTAGCTTTTACTCTCTGGCACGTGTCACATTCCGAGACATACGTAGCAATTTCCCTTTTCATTCTAGTCCACCAGAAGTTTTGCCTTAGGTCCTGATACATTTTGCTACTGCCGGGGTGGATAGAGAATTTGGAGAGGTGTGCCTCATCAAGAATTTGCTTGCGGAGTTCACGATTCTTCGGAACGACTATACGAATTTCGAACCATAGAACTCCCTTATGGTCCTGGCGGAAACACTTATACTTCTCCTCACCTAGAGAGAGTTTTTGTTTGATGATCTTGATTCCTTCATCATGTAGTTGTGCCATGACGATTTGGTCGTGAAGAGTGGGCTCAACTGAGATGTGATCTAGAGTGCCTTGGGAACCCATTTCCATATTAAGCTTCCTCATGTCTGCACATAATGTCTCATGGTAGAACTCCATGGATAAGCAATGGCAATGGGACTTGCGGCTTAGTGCATCAGCGACTACGTTAGCCTTGCCGGGGTGATAGTGCACTTCAAGGTCATAATCCTTGATTAGTTCTAGCCATCTCCGTTGTCTCATATTCAGATCGGCTTGTGTGAAGATATACTTGAGACTTTTATGATCCGTGTAGATATTGCACTGTGTACCCATGAGATAGTGCCTCCATATCTTCAGAGCGTGAATGACGGCTGCGAGCTCAAGGTCATGCGTGGGATAATTCTGTTCGTGGGGCCGAAGGGCTCGTGAGGCATATGCAATCACTCGATTCTCTTGCATAAGCACACATCCTAGACCAGTACCTGATGCGTCACAATACACATCGAATGGCTTGGTATTATCGGGTTGAGCTAACACAGGTGCAGTAGTCAGGTGCTCTCTGAGAGTGTGGAAGGCTTCCTCACACTTCTCATTCCATACAAACTTTACTTCCTTCTTCAATAGTTCCGTCATGGGCTTAGCAATTCGAGACAAATCCGGGATGAAGCGACGGTAGTAACCGGCTAAGCCGAGAAAACTGCGAATCTGATGAACAGAGGTAGGGGGTTTCCAATCCATCACCTCTTGTACCTTGCTGGGGTCAACAGCTATGCCTTCGCTGGAGATCGTGTGACCTAAGAACTTTACAGTATCCAACCAGAATTCACACTTAGAAAACTTAGCATAGAGCTGCTGGTCTCTGAGTCGCTAAAGAACAATGCGAAGGTGCTTGGCATGCTCTTCCTCATCCTTGGAATAGATAAGGATGTCGTCGATGAACACTACAACGAATTTGTCAAGTTCGGGCATGAATACCGAATTCATGAGATACATGAAGTAGGCAGGGGCATTGGTGAGTCCAAAGGACATGACCAAAAATTCATATAGTCCATATCGTGTGGAGAAGGCAGTCTTAGGAATATCGCACGGGCGAATCTTGATCTGATGATATCCCGAACGAAGATCAATCTTTGAGAAGACTCTGGCTCCAGCTAATTGATCGAAGAGTACATCGATGCGAGGAAGGGGGTATTTATTTTTAACAGTTACCGCATTGAGAGGTCGGTAGTCCACACATAATCTCAAACTGTAATCCTTCTTCCTTACGAATAGGGCTGGACATCCCCAAGGTGACATGCTAGGGCGAATGAAACCTTTGTCCAGTAGTTCTTGGAGTTGAAGTTTCAGCTCGGCCAATTCTTTAGGGGGCATCCTATATGGTCTTTTGGATATAGGTGCAGTGCCTGGTTGTAGTTCAATAACGAACTCAATGTCCCTATCCGGTGGCATTCCGGGTAAGTCATCCGGGAAAACATCGGCATACTCGTTTACCACAGGAATATTATCTGGTTTAAGTCCTTCCATCTTATAAGCACAGGAATTAGTACAATCTAGGAACGGTAGGTAAAGGGTAGTGGCTCCGTGACTAGGTGAATTTATCTCCACGGCTCGGGAAGAAAGGTCCAGTGTGACTCCATGCATAGCCATCCAGTTCATTCCCAAAATAATGTCCATGCCGTCAAGAGGTAAAAGGACAAGGTCCGTGTCGATGGTTTTACTACCCAATTTGACTGGTACTTGTCTGATCATTTGGTTCGAAGCAATTTTACCACCCGGTGTTGATATCATATATGACCCTTTGGTGTGACAAACATCCAAGCCTACTTTTGCACCGAATTTTGCACTTATGAAACTATGCGATGCACCAGAATCAAATAATATAACTGCAGGCTTGTTATGGATAGAGAATGTACCCGACATCACTGGGGCTCCTTCAGGAAGCTCTGCAAGCGTGGTGAAGTTAATCCGTCCTTGCTTGACTTGCAGGGTCTGTCTCTTGCCCCTGTTCTTGGTGTTCGGGTTGGATCCTTGACCTTGGTTGGGCTGTCCAGGCTGAGGGCATTCTCGTGCGAAGTGGCTGGAACTCCCGCATTTGAAACAGCGATTCGCGGGGCTAGGTCGAAGAGACTGTTGAAGAATGGGCCTCGGACCATTCTGTGAAGGCATCGGGGGTCGTACCATGCCTGGCTGCTGTGGGGGTCTGGCAATCCATCTTCCTGGCTGCGGGGCCCTTGGTGGAGCTGTAGGTGCGGTATTTTGCACGATGCGATACCTTGGTGGTTGGACACTTGATGGTCCCCGCAGTGCCTTTCTCTTCTTCTCTGCCCGGTGCGCCATGATACAGTCCTCCTGGGTAATGGCCATATTGACCAACTCGTTGTAGGTGTCAGCCCTGGCTAGGTTCAGACGTTCCTTGAGCTTGGTACTCAGACCTCGGCGGAAACGATCACGCTTCTTGGCATCCGTATCAGCGTGATAGCCCGCATACTGACATAAGTTGTTGAACGCTTGGGCGTACTGCAGCACGGTGCGGGTGCCCTGGGTGAGTGCCAGGAACTCGTTCAACTTCCTCTCCATGAGACCCTCGGGGATATGATGTGCCCGGAACGCGGTCTTGAACTCATCCCAGTCGACCACATGATCAGCCGGGAGCATCGCAAAATAGTGGTCCCACCACAGTCGAGCGGTACCGCGAAGCTGTTGCGCGGGAAAACAAGCTTTGTTGGCCTCTGAGCATGGGGCCACAAGTAGTGTGAACTTGGATTCTATGGTGCGAATCTATGCATCTGCGTCCAGGGGTTCCTCGGTCTTATGGAACAAGGGAGGCTGGGTCCCTAGGAAATCCGTGTATCCTACGGCTTGTGGTTGGTGAGCATTGTGCCCACCCCTCTGCTGGTGTTGTCCTTGCACAATCTGACGCAGCAGCTCGGTTTGAGCGGCCATCACTTCCACCAAACTGGGCGGGGGTGGTGGCGATTGTCGCGAGCGGCTGCCACCGGCACCAAAACCCTCGGGGTTGCCACGTGTTGATCCAACCATCTGAAACGTGAAAGGTTACCATTAGCAACGCGATCCATATTACTTCCTTGATTCATAAATGATTGGTGTAGTCAAAGACTTCCGAAATCACAGCTAGAAGTATGGACAGAATCCCTGTTTGCTACGAGGAAAATCATAGCTTGCTGTGGGTCCATCTAAAACATCTCAGACTTTTGCAGTAGTCAGAGAATTTAGGAATGCACCACTTTGGTATTTAACTTCGGTGCTAGAACTGTAGCTAAGGTGGTCGAAAGGCTCGTCCTTTGCCTTGCTGTCTTAGCTGTTTTTCAGCGGATTGATCGGTACGGTTTCGCCTATATCTTAAACTAGCGAGGTCCAATGATGCTGAATTTTTGTGAGACCCTAGATCACAAGATTTAGCACAAGTCTGGTATTCAACACTCAGCCAAGAAATGCAAGGAGACATGGGTAAAAATTCCGACAAGTCTCAGCGATTGTGGATTTCATCGTTTACCAAATTACAACGAAATCACCCAAGTTTATCGCCGTTCCTTACATGCTGAGGGTATCCACATGGTTCAGGTGTACCCAACACAAAAGAGTTACTCAACTTCTAGTTAGCCTATTACAACACTTGCCAAAAGTTAGGCTACCCTATCGAGGAGTATGTGCAAAAGTCCTCCTAGGTCGTCCTCTAGAAATCATCCAAGTCGTTGACGGACGACTCGCTGTGAGCAGGAGAGTGAGCTCCCATCTGAGGTGCCTGTGGTACCTCACCCTCGAAATCCATACCTGAGATACCATCAATCTCCTGTGGCTCCTCCTCATCCTCCTCCATGTCGTCCTCATGGGGATGGTCATTCTGATCATGATGCCACTGAATGTGCTCATTAGCATCCTCCAACTCAAGGCTCAGATCATGGAGCTGCTCCTCCAACTGTGCTATCGTGGTATCTCTCTCACCCATGAGAGTGTCCTGCTCCTGGATTTGGCCCTCAAGTTGGCCAATCTGAGCATCTCTGTCCTCAAGATCCTGACTGAGCTCCTTTATCTGCTCATCCCTGGTATCTGCCATCATATGGTAGGCCTGAGCAAGATCAGTGAGCTGCTAAGTGCCTGACTCTGGAGAGTCTGAAGCCGGTAGAGTGCACTCATGCACCGCACGGAGGTATGGATAGTCTCCTGGGCATGAAAGTCTACCAAGTACTGTGCGTGCTGCACCCTGTTGAGCCAAAAGGGGTCGTTGTCCTGGGCAGCAGGAAACAATCCAATGGGAGTGAGTGTGACAACCTCGGGACGTTGCGCACAAAACGTGGTGAGCGCCCTCATGGCTGCAAGCTCCCAAGTATCGGCCAAACGGCGACCAACAGCCTCAAGCTCCAAGGCGGGCCACTCCGGGTGTAGCGGGTGTGGAAAGATAGTCACGTTGACACGGCACTGGGTAACTCCATTTTCTGCAAACTCCAGTCCGGCGTAACGTGGGGGAATTAGATAGCCCGCGGTACGCAGAACATCCCACAAAATAGAGGGAAAGCCCTCCCAGTGGAGACACTGCGAGTGTACGCGTCCATCCTCATCCACCATCATATCAACAGGCTCGGCCATCTGAACAAAAGATCAAATGGAGTGAGATAGCGAAAAACTGTGAACAGCACAAGGACAGATTCTTTATAGTGTGCAAAAATAATCATAACTCCCACAGTTCTCATCCAAAAATTCCCAAATTTAACCAGATCACTCCTAAGATATTTGTGAACAAGTTTGCTAGTCAACTCCAGAGCTAATTAGGTCTCTAAGATGGTCTTTCTTTTCAGGTTTTACCTTACTGTCTACCCAGAATTTTCAGTGAACAGAGGGCTAGAGTTTCGTACACCAGGGAAAATCTACCCAGCCAAAATTTACCAAATTTTACCAGAAGCTACCTGGGTAAATTTGGAACAAGTTTTGTGTTGTGCTCTTTTGCAGAAAACTGCGGGAAGGGGGTCTAAAAATTTAAGAGGCAGAAGGGCTTATTCTGGACAGAATTCTGACATTCCAATGTTTCTGTTATTTCTCACTATCCATAATTTTAGAATTTTTCATTTTTGAACAGAAGATAGAACACGAAATTTGGAACAATTCTTTCAACAGGAACTTCTCCAGAAAAGGTCATTTTCTTGGGTCAATAAATCGCTCTTTTTGGTCATGGCAGATTTGTGACAGATTCGCTAGATAGTCCTTATGCAAACCTCGCTTAGATACGCAAGAACCTTACCACTCTTATACAACGCATTTTCAATTTCCGATATATATGTTTATGATGTATGCACGTCCTATTCGTCCTCACAAAATAAAATAATTGCCAAATAGCTTTGGTCTTACGAAGATAGTTTCGGTGGCTTACACAATACGGCTCTCGCTATAATAGCTAGTCGAGTCTTTCTAATCGTTCCTTATCTTATCGTAATCGCGGTTAGTGTACCTGCAGAAGATTGACAAGCATATATACTTCATGAACCTTTCATGCCAGCACTCATGAAAGCGTCCGTAGTCATTACCGTTTACTTATAGAAACGATATCTGTACAATTTCCGCCGTACAGACAGCGTTAACATACGCTATCGAGATAGCGTATTCACGGGGGTACCGTCATGAGACGGGGGTATGAACAGCGATCGTCATACCCTGCGCCAAACCTTCTACTCCCAATATGTTCAACTAACAGTTGGCATATTGGCAGCACCTCAAGTAAGCCACTGCTTGAGGGCAGCGTTCGGTTCGCATCACCGACAGGAAGGCCAAGCTCTCTCAGTTGGCTGAGGATCCTTACCTTCTTACCTTAGCGATGAGTGCGTCGTTACAGAATTTAAGGTCGGTTGTGCATGAAAGTAAGTTTTGACAGAAGGTAATGTGCTGGAAGTCAGTTGATACTATATATAGAAGTTAGATAGCCACCTAGTAACTTTCCCATAATCCCTTAGGGCTTTACGAACTAGGCACCATCCTTAACGTACCAACGCATTTCGCAACACAACCTTCTAGTCAAGTTTTATGAAAACAAGTTTTTAAGGCTTGTCGCATTCTCTGGCGTATGTATTTCGGCTCTGGCGTCCGCTGTTGCCAGCTGTGGCACCAGCTACGGCTCTGATACCAGCTGTGGCAGAACCACCTGAATTAATCCGGCTCAAGTGTATTAACCATCACCATTAAGGCACTCCTGGTTAACCTTACACTTCAGACGGAGTAATCCACTGGTCTGTCGGGTCTAACCTCCCGATACAACCACGGTGCACGGATCGAGCGACGTACATACAAATGCTCATGCGACGATGAGCCCAGAGAATACCACATTCCAGCAAATATTACGATATTAACATAAGTAAATATTACAGGCCAAGTTCTGAGCTTAGAAACCAAATACTTCAATTAACATAAATAAGTTCTTTAGAGTTAAGTTGCAGCGGAAAATAAACAACGGAAACTACTCGACGATACAGGATGTCTCGATGAAGCCCGTACGAGACATCACTCGGCCTTATCTCCGTTGGACGGGGGCGCATCCCATTCCACCGACCAACCAGGGGGAAGAGTGCAGGGCCAAGTCAAGCTAGCAATCATGTCTTCGAAGGGCTCACCTGAAAACGAGTCACAAGCAAGACTGAGTATACTAATACTCAACAAGACTTACCCGTGTAGTGGAAACTACTCCACCGACTCTAGACATGCCAGGCTTTTTGGCTCAGGGGTTTGTTTTGCCGAAAAGCATCTACAAGTGGGTCCTTACTTTCAACTTTTAGCTCAAGATTCTAGTTTCGTTAGCCAGTCTAGGTAAGCAGCTATCTAAAGCATACATGGTGAAGCATTAAATTTTCCATCCAACCAGTTCATCCATCATCATTGTTCCTCTTCTTACTCTGTGGGTAAAAATGGTTAAGCAGTCTCAATAGCCGTGAGAAACAGACGATTCGAATCGAATTTCTTAGCCTTGCAAGGGAAAACCCAAACACACGTCACGTGGTTACTCCCTAGAGTCACACGTGCAACTTTTCCCCTTTCTTTCCGGGTCGTGGATCGGGGCTACCCTCCGAGAGTACAAGAGTCCCACGCCACGGTTCGGCGCCGGGTCGTGACCACTCTCTGCACTTGCCATATGCACATGGGACCGAAGTTCAAAGGGTAGGATGCCGTCCCCTTGCCGGGCCAATCAGGTACCTAAGCTTACCGATTCCCATAATCTCGGCATGTGTTTAGTACGTTCAAAGACTTAACCATCACTACCACACCCTGCGGCCTTAGCATTTTTCACTAGACAGACGGGCCTCAATCGTAACCATCGTTACATAACCCGTCCGTGTCCTTATGATTGCAGCGTGTAGTAGCCATTCAACTCCTATTTTCTCGCGAGTGACAGGAAATCACTCGACTTTTACCGGAGTCCTAATAGCACAGCGTTCTATCGAACCTTACATCTAGTTTTCAAGCAAGGGTTCCTGACATCATGCAACTATGTTTTCATCCAACTCCTATAAACTTAATGCACAAGCAGAGAGTAATGAGTTGCATAATTTCGGAAAGAATGGGTTATGCTCCGGGGCTTGCCTTCGCAGTTCGCTTGGGGATCTTCCGAACCTGGGCTCGGGTCTTCAAAAGCTTCAGTTAGATTTGCTTGAGCTTCACGCTGCTCACTCTCGGATGCGGGCACCAGCTCGTAAGTTCCGTCGGCGAGAGTCGTCGATTCTACATGAGTGCACAAGTTTAAGTCGTGGAAATGGCACTTGATACGATTTAAGAGTAATTACTACAAGGGATAGTTTCTGGTCATGAAATTTTGGATTTAGGCACATCAAGGAAAGATGTGCTTACTGTAAAATTTTCAGCCAATTTTATGTAACAGATTAATTATGAAAAATATATTTCATAGTTGCTGTTAGATAATTGTTCTTTTTGTACAGAACAATTGGTGCAACAAATGAGTCTAAGATTTTTACAGAGCTCTCACTTAAGCATGTAGAAGCTACTGTAATTTTTGTAGGATTTATCATGCAGTATCCAGAGCATAGAAAATATGACATTCTACACCTAGGCTATTCGAAGATTCATTTTTACAGGACCCTACACAAGGTTTTTGTCCATGGAACTTTTTACACAGCAACCTCTACCACAGTGTGTCTCCTAGTAAAAATGTGAGAATTTTCCAAGCTAAGATACTATTTTCTTGATTTAATGTATGTTATTAGCACATAAATCAAATAAATAGGTTACTGTGAGATAAAAAGTCTCCTAGTTTTTCTCTGGCTTCTAGGTACCAATACACTAGCATAGAAAAAGTTTCATTGGGTGATTCATCACCTAACTGCAGGGATAAAACATTCTACTTACACATGAATACACTAGCTAGAGATGGAATTTGGGCCTGGTCTTTTTACACAATCCTAAACATCAAGCAACTAACTCACTGTCCAAAATTTAGGGTCAGCATTGTTCTACAACAGTGGGTACAAAATAAGTCCATTAAAACTTCCATTTAATGTAGAGCAAATTATGTTGAGATTCTGAGAAACTTTTTGTAACAAAAGTGGTAGAGTTTGTTCTAAGAATTCTAGAACAGTTGAGTTCTGGGCTGCGGCGGCTCGCGCGCGTGGCCGGGCGGGGCTTTTATAGGGGCAGGAGGGGGTGTGGAGGTGCCTGGGCGACGCGCGGGGCGGGGCACGGCAGCGGCGTGCACTGGCCGCGGCGGGCGGCGGCAGAACGCCGGCGCGACGTGCAGCAGCGCGGGCGCGGTGACTGGGCAGCCGCGATATGGCGTGAGCGCGGTGAGATAGTGCCGGGCGCGGAGTGGGGAAGCAGCAGCGGCAGCGGCTTGGGCGGAGGGCGGGCGCGGCGACTGGTGGGGCGCGGGGGCCGGGGCGGCACGGCGGAGCGCGGCGACTGGGCGGCCGGGCGGCGGGGCTGGACGCGGCAGCACGCGCGGGCGCTGACTGGCCGCGCGGCGTGGGGGCGGGGCAAAGCCGGCCGTGGCGGGGTGGTGCGGCGGCCACTGGCCTGGCGCTTCGCGCCGGTCAGGCGACGCCGGCCACCTGGCGCGCGGCGGGCGGGCGAGCGCGCGCGGTGCGGCAGAGGAGGGGGGGGGGGGGGGAAACGAGGGACCTGGATGCAAGAATTTGGAAAACTTCAGGGGGCTGGGTGCAAACAGGGCGTTTTCTCCTCTTTCTTATTTGAATTTCAAAAACTTTTGAACACGAAAGTTGTTCAAAATAAAAAGTTCTACAACTTTGGTTTCAGGCAAAAACCCATTTGGCTTATGGTTTGAAAGTTAAATTTAAAAGTTCAAAAGTAACCAATGTGCTCAAATTAAGTTTGAATTCCAACTGAACTCGTTTTAATTCTTTCCACCCTCTCATTAGTTGGTTTAAAACATAGAGTTAGGCTAATGACATTGATTTTGGAATTGTAATTACCAGGGTTGTCACAGTCGGATTGATCCATTGTGACTCCCTTGGTGACAAAAGTGCTGCACAGTTCCAGGAACTGTTGGAGATGTGCATTGGCATCCTTGTTGGCCTTGCCACAGAATGGGCTGGCCTGCACCATCATAATGAGACCCGTCTTGATCTCAAAATTCTTAGCTTCAGTATTCACATTGGGCCCGATTGGGACATTGTCTTCTAAGCCATAGTCTTGGAAGTTGATGGTGCGATATTGACTGTTTTGCCTGTCGAGAGAGTAATCTTGAGGAGGAACGACTCGAGGTCGAACTCTTCTCAAAAGTGACTCCGGATTTTGAGTGAAATTTTGTGGCAGATCAAAACTAGTAATACACTACCCTGTTTTCACACAAAAGGGAGAAGACAAAGACAAGTTAGCCTGTTTAGACAATTGAATACCATTTTAGAATTACATCAACCACTTGATCTATTCTTTTAACCAGTGCCTTCCCCGGCAACGGCGCCAAAAATGCTTGTTGGCGTTTCATAGCGTCATCACTAGGATAGGTGTTTCCTAGCAACGGTGCCATAAATGTCGTGGGGTATTTCTTGCATTACAGAAGGATCCGCAAGCGCACGGAATACCATTGTAGCATTTTACCCGTGATTATGGGGTCATATTTATATTTCTGCAGGGAAGGCGACGGTTATTGGGATAGATTAGTGTGTTGATTAGTTCTAGCATGAATATTCTATTGAATAAATAGGGGTAAGATAATATATGGTAAAGAGGTAGTGCGACACACATGTTACTCAAGTTCTATCTCTATGCAAAGCTTACAGGAAGGGAGAAAGGAAGAAGAATTCTAATCTAAGGACTTATGTACTCCTAACTAAGCATAGAGTCTATACTAAGCACTCATATACATACACATGATTAGGAATGGGCTCTAGGCTCCCAGGCACCACTGGGAGACCGTACAAGATATGGATAGGTAGACACTAGATCTTCACGGCTATTTTATGCACCTCCTACAGCTACTACACGAACGGGGAGAGTTCCGCGATCGTGCGAGGCGCCGCAAGGCCGGGGAGGTCGTGTCCCGCGACAGTGACTTCGTGAGCACCGAGGAGGAGGACAACGACGATGATAATGTGTGACACCTCAGGTGTTTAAATTATGAAATAAGCCTCATTAGCTTAACACGATGCATAAATAACTAAGAAAAGTTTAAAAGAAATAAATTATAAATTGGTTTTGCTTTGAATTGAAAATAGATGTGTATATGTGCATAAGTACATGTACGTTAATCAAACAAATTAAACAACTTTCACATCGATGCAAACATGGCTACAAAATTGAATAGGCACATGATTATTGACATGATAAACAAAAGTCTAGTTGAAGCCTAGGGGAAAATATGAAGTTTTGCCCATCGAATAACGTGCCCTCCCAATTATACTTTTTGAGTTTTTAAAAAAACTTCCAAACTATAACTCAAATGAACGTTGGCCTGAAACAAAACTTGTGTAACTTTTCATTTTGAACAACTTTCGTGTCCAGAGATTTTTGAGTTGCAACACAAAAATTTGAGAAACACTTGACTTTGCAAACTAGCCCCTGCCTTTTTCTCTATTTTTCATTTCAGACCCTTCTTTCTCCGCTCCGTCCGACCCTCCGACGCGTAGTCGCCGCTGACCCTCCCTTCTCCGCTCCGCCCGACCCTCCACTTGGCCGGCGATGCCTGACCGGTGCTAGGCGCCAAGCCAATGCCTGGCCGCGCCCCGCTCAAACGCGCTCCTCCCACACCGCGTCCCTGCCCAGCCCGTGTGCGCCACGCGCACGCCGGCGAAGCGCGCCTCCGCTCGCTGCCCGCCGCGCCCAATGGCCAATCTGCGCCGTGCCCGTGTCCCCGCCGCGTCCCGCCAGTCGTCGCGCTCTCCGCCTGGCAAGCCAGCGGCTGCAGCTCCTTGCCCAACCCGCGCGCCGCGTGATCTCCCGCTCCCCACGCCAAATCCCCGGCGCCCAATCCCCTGCCCGCGACCGCCGCACGCCGCGCCGGCACTGCTTGCCACCCACCGCGACCAGTAATGCGCCCCCGTCGTGCCGCCCCTCCCCAGCGTCGCCCGGCCCACTCCCTCCCTCCTGCAGCCTATAAAAGGCGACACAAGGCCCCTCGCGCGCGCCTCAACCCACTAGAACGCCGCCGTCGCTGCTATTGTCGCTGCCGTGCACCACCCGTCCATGGAGCCCCATCCTCCAGCCTCCCACTGCCCAAACCCATCTCCCAGCGAGCTTGCCCTCCCTCCACTGAAGCTCACCGGCCTCTTCCCCAAGCATCTCGACCACCGGAGCACCTCCAGCGCCGCCCGCGCCGCCGCCGCTCCCCTGCTGCTCCGTGGGCAGCCCACTTCGGCACTCCTCCGTCCGAGCCAAGCCTCGGAACGGGTTCGCCTCGATGCCGCGAAGCTCATCGACCAGCCCACGCCCTCCCCTCCTCGCCGACACCCGCACTGCCGCCGCCCCTCTGCTTCGTGCCGACGAGCCACCTCCGGCCACCCCCAACCCCGACCAAGGCCACCACAAGGTAGCTCTCACCTCCCTGGATCTCCCCGACCCTTTTCCCCTCGCCGCCGATGAGCCCCCTCGCCGGAATTTGGCTGGCCGCCGTGCCAGCGCCGCCCAGGGACCCAATTGCAACGATTGAAATCTTTAAAAGAGTCTGCACGCAAGTTTCCAGGGGCATAAGTGTAAACCTGTGTTTAAACTTTGAATTCAAAAACAGCAAAATTGTAAAATTCATATAAAATCATAGAAATATCAGAAAACTACAAACTCAACTATTCTGGAATCGTTAGAAGAAAATCTACAACTTTTGTTACATGCTTTTCTTCAGTTTCTTGCTAAATCTTGCTCTAAATTAAATGGAAGGTTAAATAGACTTTAACTGTACCCACTGTTGTAGAACAGTTCTGAATCTAATTTTTGGATAGTAGATTGGTTGCTTGATGTGTAGGCCAGTGCAAAAATATTGGTACCCGAACCTATCTCTAGCTAAGCTTTTTGTGAAACTTTGTTCATGCCATGAAATAATAGAACTAATTTGTACCTGCTGGTATATTGTGTTTCATGTGGTGAAACTTTTTCAAAGCTTTAATAGTGATGCCTAAATACCATAGAAAAAGTTTAGAACCTTTTTCCTTTCTGTAACCTATTTATATAATTTTGGGGTAGGAAAAATTCACTAATTCAAATAATAAGTTTCTGTGACTGGAAAATATTCAACTTTTTACTATGGGACTCTTCAGAGTAGCTCTTGTTGTATAAAAAGTTTCATACTCAGAAACCTTGTAGAACATCCTGTAGAAATTAATCTTTATTAACATAAGTGTAGCGTGTCCTATTTATTATAGTTTGTATCGTGCACAATAAAATCCGAAAAATTTACATTAACATATATATAGATAGGTTAACACCTTGTAAAAGTTTTAGCATCAAAACATGCATGGTTTGTCCTGTATAAAAATAACTAGGTTCTAGCAGTGGCTGTGTATTAATCTGCTGCACAGAAAATTTTGAAATTTTTACAGTGCTTTTGTCTCTGCATAATGTGCTCTAAATAAAAACGTCATCACCAGAAGTTACCCAGACCAGTGTTTATGCTTAATCCATGATTGTACTTCAAAAATTAAATTTCTAATACAACACAACCCCTTCTGTTAACGATTGCCCAAGAAGTCGTAACTAAGTAACTTTACAACAAAACGTATATTTTGTGGACTGCAACTTTATCGTGAAGAAAATAAATATCATGTATCATCACTACAACTTACACTTGTGCATTCATATAGAATCGACTACTCTCGCTGACGGAACGTACGAGCTGGTGCCCGAGTCCGAGAGTGAGCAGTGTGAAGCTCAAGTGAATCTAACTGAAGCTTTCGAAGATCCGAACCCGAGTTCGGAAGAGCACAAGGATAGCTTTGCTCAAAAAGGCAAGCCCCGGAGCATAAACCCTATTTTTCTACACTTATACAACTTATTACCCTATTTTACTTGTGCATTAAGTTTATAAGAGTTGAATGAAAACTTAGTTGCATAATCCTAGGTACCCAGCCTCTGAACACTAGATGTAAGGTTCGATAGAATGCTATGCTAATAGGACTCGGTAAAAGTCGAGTGATTTCCCGTCACTCGCGAGAATATAGGAGTTGAATGTTTACTACATGCTGCAATCATAAGGTCGACGGACGGGGCTATGGTGCGATGTTCAAGTTGATGATTGATGTCCTGTCTGTTTAGTGAAAAATACTAAGGCTGCGGTGTGTGGTAGTGGTGGTTAAGTCTTTGAACGTACTAACCACATGCCGAGAATATGGTAATCGATAAGCTTAAGTATCTAATCGGACCGGCAAGTGGACAGCATCCCACACTCTCAACTTCGGTTCCATGCGCGCACATGGTGGGTGCAGAGCTAGGCTCTGTAGTCTCGGAGGGTGGCCCTGATCCACAACCCAGGAAGAAAGGGGAAAAGTTGCACGTGTGACTCTAGGAGTAACCACGTGACGTGTGTTTAGGTTTCCCTTGCAAGGTTAAGAAATTCGATTCAAATCGTCCGTTTCTCGCGGTTATTGAGACTGCTTGACCCTTTTACCACATAGAGTAAGAAGAGGAACAATGATGATGATTAATCTTGTTGGATGAAAAATTAATTCTTTCACCATGTATGATATTGGATAGTTGCTTACCTAGAATGGTTAAAGAAAACTAGAATCTGGAGCTAAAATTTGAAAGTAAGGACCTACTTGTATATGCTTTTCGGCAAAACAAACCCCTCAAGCCAAAAAGCCTTGCATGTCTAGGAGTCGGCTAAGTATATTCCACTTGTCGGGTAAGCCTTGCTGAGTATTAGTATACTCAGCCATGCTTGTGGCTCGTTTTTAGGTGATACTTTTGAGGATATGATCGCTAGTTTGACTTGGCCGTGTACCCTTCCTCCTTGTTGGTCGGTGGAATGGGATGCGCCCCCGGCCAACGATGATTATACCGAGTGATGTCTCGTACGAGCTTCATCGAGACATCGTGTATCGTCGAGTAGTTTATCGTTATTTTTCCGCTGCATTGAACTCTCAAGAACTCAATTACTTTGAACTCTGAAGTACCTTGTTTTACGAACTCGAACTCAGTTGTAATAATAATTTATGATGAACCCTGTGGTGTAAAATTTGTGGAATGTTGTATCCTCTGGGCTCACCTTCGTGTGAGTACTTTGTATGTGTGGTTTCGATCGGCAAAACCGTGGTTGTATCGAGATGTTACCCGACAGACCAGTGGATTACTCCGTTTGAAGTGCGAGTTAGCCCTGATTGCCCTTGTGGTGATGGGGTGCGCGCTTGAGCCGGATTAATTCAGGTGGTTCTGCCACAGCTGGTATCAGAGCCGAAATGCATACGCCAGAGAATGCAACAAGCCTTAAAAACTTGTTTTCATAAAACTTGAACAGAAAAATGTTTTTGCAAAATGCGTTGGTTCGTTAAGGATGGTACCTAGTTCGTAAAGCCCTAAGGGATTATGGGGAAGTTACTAGGTGGCTATTTAACTTATTAATATTATCAACTGACTTCCAGTACATTACTTTCTGTCAAAACTTACTTTTATGCACAATCGACCCTTAATTTCTGTAACGACGCACTCATCGCTAAGGTAAGAAGGTAAGAATCCTCAGCCAACTCAGAGAGCTTGGCCTTCCTGTCGGTGATGCGAGCCGAGTGCTGCCCTCAAGCAGTGGCTTACCTGAGATGCTGCCAATATACCAACTATTAGTTGATTATATTGGGAGTAGAAGGTTTGGCGCAGGGTATGGCGATCGCTGTTCATACCCCCGTCTCAATACGGTACCCCCCGTGAATACGCTATCTTGATAGCGTATGTTAACGTCGTCTGTACGGTGGGAATTGTACGGATGCCGTTTCTATAGTGATACTCTAATCACCCGGATTGGCCAACTTGAGGGCCAAGTTCAGGAGTACGACACTCTCATGGGTGAGAGAGATGACATGATAGCGCACTTGGAGGAGCAGCTCCATGATCTGAACCTTGAGTTGGAGGATACTAATGAGCAAATTCAGTGGCACCATGATCAGAATGCCCCTCCCGACGTGGTGGCCATGGAGGAAGATGATGAGGAGCCATAGGAGATTGATGGTGTTTTAGGTATGGACTTTGAGGGTGAGGCACCGTAGCCACCTCCGATGGGAGCTCACTCTCCTACTCGCAGCGAGTTGTCCGTCAACAACCTCGACGACTTCTAGGCGATGACCTAGGAGGACTTGTGGATATACTCCTCGATTGTGTAGCCCAACTTTTGGCAAGTGTTGTAATAGGCTAACTAAGAGTTGAGTACCTCTTTTGTGATGGGTACAACTTGACCATTGGATACTCTAATCATGTAGGCCATGGCTAAAAACTTGGTGGTTTGATTGTGATGTTGGAAAGCAATTGAATCTGCGATTACAGAAACTTGTCAGAATTTTTACCCCTGTCTCCTTACATTTCTAGGCTAAGTGTTGAATACCAAACTTGTCCTAAATTTTGTGATCTAGGATTCTCACAAAATTCCAGCACTGTTGGACTTTGATAGTTGGAGTTATAGGCAAGATACTATAACTCATTCTGCTGAAAAATAGTCGAGACAGCGAAGCAAAGAGTGAATCTTTCGACCATCTTGGCCATCGATTTAATGTCTAAGTTGAATACCAAAGTTGTGCATCTTTAAAATTCCTACTCACTACTAAAATATGAGCTGTTTTGGATGAATCTACCAGGAGCTATGAGTTTTCTTGTAGCGAACAGTCTTCTGTCTATGATTCTATCCATGATCTTTCGCAAGTCTACTCTTTTCTGCCCTAATCCTTTTTAATCGTGGAAGCAATATGGATCACATTGATAATGATAAACCTTCACATTTCAGATGGTTGGAGCAACCCGTGGTAACCCGGAAGGTTTCGGTGCTAGTGCTAGTGAATCACAACAGCAGCCACCGCCACCACCCAACTTGGTGGAAGTAATGGCCACTCAAACCGAGTTGCTTCGTCAGCTCGTGCAGGGGCAGCAAGTGATTTTTCAATACCTGCAGCAACAACACCATCAAGGGGGTGGGTGTAATGTCCACCAACCTCAGGTTGCAGGCTATCCAGAGCTCAAACAAGATGATAGACACAGGAGATGTTTACTTAGACTCCTTATTGCCCCCATCACAACTTCCGATGGAACTTAAGGATCACCAAGTAAAGTGTCGAACTCTCAAGCATGACCCATGTGGCATAGACTTGACTAGATGGGAAATTACCTGCACAGAATTCATCCCACGAGGTCGACGTCAAGTTAGCAGAACTACTGACGCCGGCACACTCCTACGAACACGAAGTCGCTCGCCTGTTCAGGAAAAGATAGACCATGCCAAATGCACCACACCCAAGAAAGGTTCATTAGGTATGCCAGTAGCGATATCTTTAGATAACAAACAGCCCGGTCGTCCAAGTGACACAAACCGTTGCTTCATTTGTAGAAGTGCTAACCACTTTGCACGAGATTATCTCATGGGCACTCGTTGTAATATCTACACCGATCACAAGAGTCTCAAATATATCTTCACCCAAGCCGATCTGAATATGAGACAAAGAAGATGGCTAGAATTAATCAAGGATTATGACTCGAGGTGCACTATCACCCCGGCAAGGCCAATGTAGTCGCGGATGCACTAAGCCTCAAGGCTCATTGCCATTGCCTATCAGTGGAAATCTATAATGAGACATTATGTTCAGAAATGAGAAAGCTTAGTTTGGAAATGATTTCCCAAGGCACTCTGAATCACATCTCAGTTGAGCCCACTCTTCATGACCGGATCGTCATGGCACAACTACATGATGAAGGAGTTAAGATCATCAAACAAAAACTCTCTCCAGGAGAAGATAAATACAAATGCTTCCGCCAGGACCATAAGGGAGTGCTGTGGTTCGAAAGTCGCATAGTCGTTCCAAAGAATCATGAGCTCCGTAAGCAAATTCTTGATGAGGCACGTCTTTCAAAATTTTCAATTCACCCCGGCAATAGCAAAATGTATCAAGATCTTCGGCAAAACTTCTGGTGGAGTAGAATGAAAAGGGAAATTGCTAAATATGTCTCAGAATGTGACACATGCCAGAGAGTAAAAGCCAGCCACTTGAAAGTAGCCGGTACACTTCAACCTTTGCCTATACCCTCATGGAAATGGGAAGACATAAGTATGGATTTCATTGTTGGATTGCCGAGTACCGCACAGAGACATGATTCCATATGCATTATCGTTGATAGGCTCACAAAGACGGCACATTTTCTTCCGGTGCACACCACCTATACTGCCAAGAAATATGCCGAGATTTATCTCGATCGCATTGTTTGCCTACATGGAGTACCTAAGACAATTATTTCTGATCGTGGTACTCAATTTGTAGCACGCTTTTAGGAACAATTGCAAGCTTCTCTTGGTACTAAATTGATTCAAAGCTCAACCTATCATCCTCAAACTGACGGACAAACTGAAAGAGTGAACCAAATTCTTGAAGACATGCTTAGAGCTTGCGTCATCCACTATGATAAGAATTGGGACAAATGCCTCTCCCTAGCAGAGTTCTCATATAACAATAGCTATGAAGTGAGTTTGAAAATGGCACCATTTGAGGCCTTATACGGACGAAGGTGTCGAACCCCTTTGAGTTGGTCACAGACCGGAGAACGCAAAATATTTGGACCAGACTTGGTAATCGAGGCAGAAGAAAAAGTGAGAGTAATACAAGAAAACCTTAGAGCTGCACAATCCAGGCAAAAGAGCTATTTCGACAGAAGGAGAAAGCCACTAAAATTTGAAGTTGGTGACCACGTCTACCTTCGAGTTTCACCAACCAAGGGTGTACAACGTTTCAGAGTCAAAGGAAAATTAGCTCCCCGTTATGTTGGTCCCTACGAAATCATCGAGAGCTGTGGACCCGTAGCCTATACAATTCGACTGCCCCCTCAGCTTGCAGCCATCCATGATGTCTTTCACGTGTCTCAACTCAAGAAGTGTGTTCGAGTCCCTACCGAGGTTGTCAAACAACAGGAAATATTAGTAGAGCCCGACCTTGATGGATCAAAAAGAAAGAAGCACTAGGAGGAAAGTGATTAAAATTCAATGGAATCGTCACACTGAGGAAGAAGCCACATGGGAAACTGAAAGCTATCTAAACCAAAATATCCCTGGTTTTCTCAACTCTACCAAAGGTACATACACTATCCACACTAAGCCTATTGTCTGAATCTCAGGGCGAGATACTTTTTAAGGGGGGAAGGCTGTGACACCTCAGGTGCTTAAATTACGAAATAAGCCTCATTAGCTTAACACGATGCATAAATAACTAAGAAAAGTTTAAAATAAATAAATTATAAATTGGTTTTGCTTTGAATTGAAAATAGATGTGTATATGTGCATAAGTACGTGTACGTTAATCAAACAAATTAAACAACTTTCACATCGATGCAAACATGGCTACGAAATTGAATAGGAACATAATTATTGACATGATAAACAAAAGTCTCGTTGAAGCCAAGGGGAAAATATGAAGTTTTGCCCATCGAATAACGTGCCCTCCGAATTATACTTTTTGAGTTTTTAAAATAACTTCCAAACTGTAACTCAAATGAACTTTGGCCTGAAACAAAACTTCTGTAACTTTTCATTTTGAACAACTTTCGTGTTCAGAGATTTTTGAGTTGCAACAAAAAAATTTGAGAAACACTTGACTTTGCAAATCAGCCCCTGCCTTTCTCTATTTTTCATTTCATACCCTTCTTTCTCCACTCCGCCCGACCCTCCGACGCGCAGTCGCTGCAGACCCTCTCCACCCGACCCTCCGCCACGCAGTCGCCGCTGACCCTCCCTTCTCCGCTCCGCCCGACCCTCCGCCCTCCGCGCAGTCGCCGCTGGCCACATGGCCGGCGATGCGTGACCGGCGCTAGGCACCAAGCCAATGCCTAGCCGCGCCCCGCTCGAACACGCTCCTCCCCACACCGCGTCCCTGCCCAGCCCGTGTGCGCCACGCGCACATCGGCGACGCGCGCCTCCGCTCACCGCCCGCCGCGCCCAATGGCCAGTCTTTGCCGTGCCCGTGTCCCCACCGCATCCAGCCAGTCGCCGCGCTCGCCGCCCGGCAAGCCCACGCCAAATCCCCGATGCCCGATGCCCAATCCCCTGCCCGCGCCCGCCGCACGCCGCGCTGGCACTGCTCGCCGCCCACCGTGACCAGTAACGTGCCGCCCCTCCCCAGCATCGCCCGGCCCTCTCCCTCCCTCCTACAGCCTATAAAAGGCGACACAAGGCCCTCGCGCGCACCTCAACCCACCAGAACGCCGCTGCCGCTGCCATTGCCGCTGCCGTGCACCACCCACTCGTGGAGCCCCATCCTCCAGCCTCCCACTGCCCAAACCCATCTCCTAGCGAGCTTGCCCTCCCTCCACTGAAGCTCACCGGCCTCTTCCCCGACCATCTCGACCGCCGGAGCACCGCCAGCGCCGCCGCCGCTCCCCTGCTGCTCCGTGGGCAGCCCACTTCGGTAGTCCTCCGTCCGAGCCAAGCCTCGGAACGGGTTCCCCTCGACGCCACGAAGCTCATCGACCAGCGCACGCCCTCCCCTCCTCGCCGGAGCACCGTCGCCGACACCCGCACCGCCGCCGCCCCTCTGCTCCGCGCCGACGAGCCACCTCCGGCCACCCCCAACCCCGACCAAGGCCACCACAAGGTAGCTCTCACCTCCCTGGATCTCCCCGACCCTTTTCCCCTCGCCGCCGACGAGCCCCCTCGTCGGAATTTGGCCAGCCGCCGTGCCAGTGCCACCCAGGGACCCAATTGCAATGATTGAAATCTTTAAAAGTGTCTGCACGCAAGTTTCCACGGGCATAACTGTAAACCTGTGTTTAAACTTTGAATTCAAAAACAACGAAGTGGTAAAATATATATAAAATCATCAAAAAATCTAAAAAATACAAACTCCACTGTTCTAGAATCGTTAGAAGAAAATCTACAACTTTTGTTACATGCTTTTCTTCATTTGCTTGCTAAATTTTGCTCTAAATTAAATGGAAGGTTTAATAGACTTTAACTGTACCCACTATTGTGGACCAGTTCTGAATCTGATTTTTGGACAATAGATTGGTTGCTTGATGTGTAGGCCAGTGTAAAAATATTAGGACCAGAACCCATCTCTAGCTAAACTTTTGGTTAAACTTATTTTATGCCATAGACAGATAAATCAAATTAGTCCTGCTGTTATGGTGCGATTTTTGTGGTGAAAATTTTTATGTGCTGTTGTATGGACGTCTAGATCCCATAAAAATAACTAAAGACTTTTTACCTGTCTGTAGCCACTTCTATAATTTTGTGGTGGGAAAAATGCACTAAATAAAAATAATTAGTTTATGTGCTGAGAAAATATTCATCTTTTTCATATATGATACATTGGGTTAGGGCATGCTTTATAAAAAGTTTCATACTCAGAAACCCTATAAAATATCCTGTAGAAATTAATCCTTAATGAAATAAGTGTAGCTTGTCCAATTCATTATGCTTTATATCATGCACAATAAAATCTGGAAAATTTACGATAACATATATGTCGATAGGTTAACCCCCTGTAAAATTGTTGGCATCAATACTTGCATGGTTTGTTCTGTATAAAAATAACTATGTTCTAGCAGTAGTTGTGTATTAACTTTTTCATAATTATTCTGCTGCATGAAAATGTCTAAAATTTTTACAGTAGTCTGATCTCTCCATAGTGTACTTTGAATAAAAATTTCATCACCAAAAGTTACCTAGATCAGTTTTTGTGCTTAATCCATGCTTATACTGCGAAAATTAAAATTTCAATACAACACCACCCCTTCTGTTAAAGATTGCATAAGAAATCGTAACTAAGTAACTTTACAACCAAATCTATGTTTTTTCGGACTGCAACTCATACTTGTGCATTCATATAGAATCGACTAGTCTCGCCGACGAAACGTACGAGCTAGTGCCCGCGTCCGAGAGTGAGCAGCGTGAAGCTCAAGTGAATCTAACTGAGGTTTTCAAAGACCCGAACCAAAGTTCGGATGAGCCCTAAGCTAACTTTACCCAAGAAGGAAAGCCTCGGAGCATGAACCCTGTTTTTCTAAATTATGCAACTTAATACTCTATTCTACTTGTGCATTAAGTTTATAGGAGTTGGATGAAAACTTAGTTGCATGATCCTAGGTACCCATGCTCGGAACACTAGATGTAAGGTTCGATAGAATGCTATGCTAATAGGATTCGGTAAAACTTGAGTGATTTTGTATCACTCGCGAGAATATAGGAGTTGAATGTTTACTACATGTTGCAATCATAAGGTCGACGAACGGGGCTATGGTGCGATGTTCTAGTTGATGATTGATGTCCCATCTGTTTAGTGAAAAATGCTAAGGCCGCAGTGTGTGGTAGTGGTGGTTAAGTCTTTAAACGTACTAACCACATGCCGAGAATATGGTAGACGGTAAGCTTAAGTACCTAATCGAACCGGCAAGTGGACAGCATCCCACCCTCTCAACTTCGGTTCCATGCGCGCACATGGTGGGTATAGAGCCGGGCTCTGTAGTCTCGGATGGTGGCGCTGATCCACAACCCGGGAAGAAAGGGGAAAGATTCTACGTGTGACTCTGGGAGTAACCACGTGACGTGTGTTTAGGTTTCCCTTGCAAGGTTAAGAAATTCGATTCCAATCGTCCGTTTCTCGCGGTTATTGAGACTGCTTGACCCTTTTACCACATAGAGTAAGAAATGGAACAATGATGATGATTAATCTTGTTAGATGCAAATTAGTTCTTTCACCACGTATGATATTGGATAGTTGCTTACTTAGAATGGATAAAGAAACTGGAACCTGGAGCTAAAATGTGAAAGTAAGGACCTACTTGTATATACTTTTCGGCAAAACAAACCCCTCAAGCCAAAAGCCTTGCATGTCTAGGAGTCGGCTAAGTATATTCCACTAGTCGGGTAAACCTTGCTAAGTATTAGTATACTCAGCCTTGCTTGTGGCTCATTTTCAGGTGATACTTTTGAGGACATGATCGCTAGTTTGACTTGGCCGTGTACGCTTCCTCTTTGTTGGTCGGTGGAATGGGATGCGTCCCCGGCCAACAATGATAATGCCGAGTGATGTCTCGTACGGGCTTCATCGAGACATCATGTATCGTCAAGTAGTTTATCATTGATTTTCCGCTGCATTGAACTCTGAAGAACCTAATTACTTTGAACTCTGAAGTACCTTGTTTTACGAACTCGAACTCAGTTGTAATAATAATTTATGATGAACCCTATGGTGTAAAATTTGTGGAATGTTGTATCCTCTGGGCTCACCTTCGTGTGAGTACTTTGTATGTGTGGTTTTGATCGGCAAAACCGTAGTTGTATCGGGAGGTTACCCGACAGACCAGTGGATTACTCCGTTTGAAGTGCGAGTTAGCCCTGATTGCCCTTGTGGTGATGGTTGCGCGCTTGAGCCGGATTAATTCAGGTGGTTCTGCCACATAATGGCGGCTCGGATGGCGAGGGGGATGCGTCGTGGGACACCCTCCTTGCCAATGACGAGGAGGGGGAAGAGGTGCCGCCACCCCCATCCGAGGCGGTGGCATCCGATCCCTCGCCCCCCAGCGCGCGAGGGGAAAGGGCCGGAAACGTGGAAGTGCCCGACTCCCGCCCCTCCGAGTCACAAGGAGGAAAAGCCGGTAGTGCGGGGGCGGCGGCATCGGTGACCACGCTCGCCCCGCAGACCCCCACGGTGCGGGGAAGTGGGGTAGAAGGTGCGACGACAATGACAACGGAACCTTCCTCAGCGGCGGGGTCCTCCAAGAGGGGCACCGGGGCTCCAGAGCCGGGGTCGGGTGGTCCAACCCTCAAGCGCTCAAGAATGACGTCGACCCGGTGCATAACCTGATTTCCCTTATCTTTTTCTTGGCGTCGTCCTCCTTCCCCTACTGAGCTAGTGTTGCCGCCTTCCGCATCAGCCCCCGTAGCACCGCGGGCTCGTTGTCGCTCACCCCCAAGAAGGCTCTTGCTAAGCAAGGGGCCACGGCGGCGAAGGCCGCGGCGGGAGAGTCGGCCCCACTCCCTCCTGCACCCTCCGTCGCGGAAGGAGCGCAGACCATCGAGGTGATGCCGATGGAGCAGAGGGGTGACGCGGCCGCCCCTCCGCAACGGGTGGCTACCGCCGACCCGGAGCCCCCGACACTGGCGGTGACCGCCACGGCGGACCAATCGGTCGAGGAGATCTCACAGGACCAGGCCGCCGCGTCGGACTGGCCAGCGCCAACCCTCGATGCGAGAACTGACGTCATGTCCCAGATCAATGCTGCGACAAGTCAGGGCATGGGGGAGCGGGGGGTCAGAGATAAGGTCATCCCCCCTCCCCGGGCGGTTGCGCCGATGGTGGAGGTGCCCTCCTCCTTGGAGGTGGCGGTGCTCCCGTTGACGAGCCGAGCCAGGGAGTTATCACCCTCCCTCGCTCGACACGGCGGCAATCTTACCCTGCTGGAATGCAACGGCACCTTGAGGGACGTCCTCCCTGCAATGAGCTACGCACTGGTGGACGCCGAGTGGGGGGATCTTAGGAGTGGCGTTGTCTCCAGCGCGACGTCAACGCCCCCCTATGCGAGGTATGCCACCCTTCTCTCCCGTGTTTCGTCCAATCCTGCCGGCCGCGACTGGCGGGTCTTTTCATTTCTCACTCAACCCTCGCAAACTCTTGAACTACGGCATCGGACTCGGTATGCCGAGGACGCCCGTGGACGGGAGGTCCTGACGGAGGAGCTTGACTGTAACAACCCTGATAAATTACATTTCTAAAGTAATGTCATTAGCCCAACCCTATGCTTAACCAACTAATAAAAGGGTGAAAAGAATTAGAACAAGTTAAGTTGAAATTCAAATTGAAATTGGGCACATATGAATACCTTTGAATTTTTAAATTAACTTTCAAGCCAAATGAGGTGTTGCCTGAAACCAAACTTGTAGAACTTTTTATTCTGAACAACTTTCATGTTCAAAAGTATTTGAAATTCAAATTAAAAAGTGGAGAAAACACCCTGTTTACAACCAGGCCCCTGGAAATTTTCAAACTTCACAGAATGGCCCTTCTTCCCCCTCCTCTCTCTCCCCTCCCCGCCCGACATCCCGGCCAGGTGGCCGGTGATGCCTGACCGGCGCAAGCCGCCAGGCCAGTGGCCGCCGGCCCTCACCCCCAAGCGCGGCTTTGCCCCCCCACCGCCGCGCTGCCCAGCCCCAGCTCGCCACGCGCGCCACGCCAGCTGCGCCTCTGCTCGCCGCCCGCCGCGCCCAACGGCCGCGCCGCGCCGTGCCGCACCGCTCACCGCGACCCGCCCGTCGCTGAGCTTGCCGCCCGCCCGAGCCGCCGCTGCAGCTGCCCTCCAACCCCGTGCCGCGCTACCTCCTCGCTCCCCCACGCAAAATCCCCGGTGCCCAGTCGCGCGCTCCCGCCCTCCGCACGCCGCGCCGGTGAACCGAGCCGCCCACCGCGGCCAACCCCGCGTCATTACCGTGCCTCCACCCCCGCGCGTCGCCCGGCACCCCTCCCTCCCTCCTGCCCCTATAAAAGCCGCCCCAGGCCGCCCGCGCGAGCTACCAGCAACAAGAGAACACCCGCCGCCGCCATTATCACCGCCGAGCTCCACCCGCCGTGGACAGCCTTCCACAGCCGCCCCCTGCCCAAATTGAAGTTCCAGCCACCACCACATCATCCCACCGGAGCTCACCGACCCGCTCAACGCCGCCCAGAACCGCCGGAGCACCGCCGCCCGCGCTGTACCGCCGCCGCCGCCCCTGGTCACCACGGACAGCTCGACTCCGACCTCCTCCACCCAAGCCAAGTACCAGAGCAGCTTCCCCACGCGCCACTGAGGCTCCCCGTCCAGACCAGACCGCCCTAAGCCCGCCGGAGCACCGCCGTCGACGCGTACCGCCACCGCCGCCCCTGCTCCAACGCCGACGAGCTACTCCCGGCCGTCCCCCACCCGACCAAGACCCCCACGAGGTAGCCCTCGCACCCCTGGTCCTTCCCCGACCCTCACCCCTCGCCGCCGGCGAGCCCCTCTCCGGAATTTTGGCCGGCCACCGCACCCGAGCCGCCTAAGGACCCAATTGCATCGATTGAATTCTTTAGAAGGTTCTGCCCGTAAGATTTCAAGGACCCAGATGTAAGAGAAAGATTCAAACCTAGATTCAAAATCAGTGAACTTGTAAAATTCGTATAAAATCATAGAAAATTCAGAAAAATGCAAACTCAGCTGCTCTGGAGACCTTAGGTTAAGCTTCACAACTTTTGTTACATGCATCACCTTAGATTCTAGCTAAATCATGCTTTAAATAAAATGGAAAGATTAATGGCTTTTATTCATAGACTTGTCTTGAGACAAGTGCTGGCCCTGAAAAATTTACAGTGAGAAAATTACCTGATAAATAGGCCACCCTAAAAAGATCAAGCTCAGAATCTACTTCTAGATATACTTCTTGCTAAGTTTAGTTTCATGCCATGATTGGCTAAATATTTTTATCTCTGTTGTTAGATTGTGATTCACCTAATGAAACGTTTTTCATACTGGTGTAATGGTACCTAGATACCATAGAAAAATTTAAAGACTTTTTATCTCACAGGAACCGATTTATTTGATTTATGTGATAATAACATACATTAAATCAAGAAAATAGTATCTTAGCTTGGAAAATTCTCATATTTTCACTAGATGATACTCAGTGGTAGAGGATGCTGCGTAAAAAGTTTCATGGACAAAAACCCTGTGTAGGATCCTGTAAAAAAATAAATCCTTGAATAACCTAGGTGTGTAATGTCATATTTACTATGCTCTGAAAACTGCATAATAAATCCTATAAAATTACAGTAGCTCCTGCATGATTGAATAAAAGCCCTGTAAAAATCTTAGTCTCAGTTTTTGCATCATTTGTTCTGTACAAAAAGAACAAGAATCTAGCAGCAACCATGTATTATATTTTTCATAATTAATCTGCTGCATGAAAATATCTGAAAATTTTACAGTAAGCTTATCTTTCCCTGATGTGCCTAGATCCAAGGTTTCATGATCAGAAACTACCCACTGTAGTAGTTACACTTAAATCATGTTTCCATGAGGAACATAAGTTCCCATGAACACCCCCCCCCCCCCCCCCCCCACCTTGCTTAACGAAGTTACTTATTGTACTATTCTACTCTATTAACGATTGCCCACGAATGATAAAGTAACTCACTTCATAACAAAACTCATGTTTTACAGACTGCAACTTTATCGTGAAGGAAATCATGTCGTTTACCATCACCACTACTTACACTTGTGCATTCGTGTAGAAACGACTACTCTCGCCGACGGGACTTACGAGCTGGTGCCCGAGCCCGAGAGTGAGCAGCGAGAAGCCCAGGCAAATTTAACTGAAGCAGTTGAAGACCCGGGTCAACGTTCAGACGATCCCCGGACTAACTTTGCACAAGAAGGCAAGCCCCGGAGCATGAACCCTATTTTCTAAACTTATGCAACTTATTACTCTACTTTTACTTGTGCATTAAGTTTATAGGAGTTGGATGAAAACTTAGTTGCATGATCCTAGGTACCCATGCTCTAAACACTAGATGCAAGGTTCGATAGAATGCTATGCTAATAGGACTCGGTAAAAGTCGAGTGATTTCCTATCACTCGCGAGAAATTAGGAGTTGATTGTTTACTACATGCTGCAATCATAAGGTCGACGGACGGGGCTATGGTACGATGTTTATGCTGATGATCGAGGCCCCGTCTGTTTAGTGAAAAATGCTAAGGCCGCAGTGTGTGGTAGTGGTGGTTATGTCTTTGAACGTACTAACCACATGCCGAGAATATGGTAATCGGTAAGCTTAAGTACTGGATTGAACCGAGGCCGGAATATACTCCCCACTATCTTGAATTCGTTCACATCTAGCTAATGGCGGGTGCATCGGCCGCCACAGCCCGACGTACCGTGGTCTGTGGGGACGTGTAGTCGAGGGCGGTGGGCCTGTTCCGTGAAGCGGGAATTGAAGGGAAAAGTTGCACGTGTGACTCTGGGAGTAACCACGTGACGTGTGTTTAGGTTTCCCTTGCAAGGTTAAGAAATTCGATTCGAATCGTCCGTTTCTCGCGGTTATTGAGACTGCTTGACCCTTTTACCACATAGAGTAAGAAGAGGAACAAGGATAATGATTAATCTTGTCGGATGCAAATAATTCTCCACCATGAATGATTTTGGATAGTTGCTTACCTAGAATGGTTAAAGAAGGCTAGAACTTGGAGCTAAAATCTGAAAGTAAGGACCTACTATATATGCTTTTCGGCAAAACAAACCCCTCAAGCCAAAAGCCTCGCATGTCTAGGAGTCGGCAAAGTATACCCCACTAGTCGGGTAAGCCTTGCTGAGTATTAGTATACTTAGCCTTGCTTGTGGCTTGTTTTCAGGTGAAACTTTCGAGGACATGATTGCTAGTTTGACTTGGCCTTGTACCCTTCCTCCTGGTTGGTCGGTGGAATGGGATACGCCCCCGGCCAACGGTGGTGACACCGAGTGATGCCTCGTATGGGCTTCATCGAGACATCCTTTATCGTCGAGTAGTTGTCGTTGTACCTTGTTTTTACGAATTTGAACAATATTGTAATGATAATTTATGATGAACCCCGTGGTGTAAAAATGTGGAATGTTGTATACTCTGGGCTCACCTTCGTGTGAGTACATGTATGTGTGGCTTCGATCCGCAAGAACCGTGGTTGTATCGGGAGGTTACCCGACAGACCAGTGGATTATTCCGTTTGAAGTGCGAGTTAGCCCTGATTGCCCATGTGGTAATGATTAGCGCACTTGAACCGGATTAATTCAGGTGGTTCTGCCACAGCTGGTATCAGAGCCGTAGCTGGTGCCACAGCTGGTAACAGCTCTCACCAGAGCCGAAATGCATATGCCAGAGCATGCAACAAGCCTTAAAAACTCGTTTTCCTAAAACTTGACCACAAAAATTGTGTTGGAAAATGCGTTGGTTCGTTAAGGATGGTTCCTAGTTCGTAAAGTCCTAAGGATTACTGGGAAAGTTACTAGGTGGCTTATGAAATATTATCAATTGACTTCCAGCACATTACTTTCTGTCAAAACTTACTTTCATGCACAACCGACCTTAAATTCTGTAGCGACGCACTCATCGCTAAGGTAAGAAGGTAAGAATCCTCAGCCAACTGAGAGAGCTTGGCCTTCCTGTCGGTGATGCGAACCGAACGCTGCCCTCAAGCAGTGGCTTACTTGAGTTGCTGCCAATATGCCAACGGTTAGTTGAATATATTGGGAGTAGAAGGTTTGGCGCAGGGTATGGCAATCGCTGTTCATACCCCCGTCTCAAGTCGGTACCCCCGTGAATACGCTATTTCGATAGCGTATGTTAACGTCGTCTGTACGGCGGAAATTGTACGGATGCCGTTTCTATAGTGAACGGTAATGAATACGGACGCTTTCATGAGTGCTGGCATGAAAGGTTCAGTGGATATATATATATGCTTTATCAATCTTCTGCAGGTACACTAACCGCGATTGCGATAAGTTAAGAACGGTTAGAGTTATCTCGACTAGCTATTATAGGGAGAGCCGTATTGTGTATGCCACCGAAACTAACTTCGTAAGACCAAAGCTATTTGGCAATTATTTATTTTGTGAGGACGAATAGGACCAATTATTTATTTGGCAATCATGACTATATGATTCTGAAATTGAAAATACGATGCGTGAGAGTGGCAAGGTTCATGCGCCCACACGACTATCTTGCATAAGGATTATCTAGCAAACCGGTCACTTTCCGCCTTATCCGAAAAGATGAAATTATTAAGCTGAGAAAATGACCCTTTCTGAAGAAACTCAGGTTGAAAGTTTTTGTTCCAAAATCCGTATTCTACCTCCTGTCTAAATACGAAAAATTCTGGACATATGGGTAATGAGAAACAACGAAGACCTTGGTGTGATAGTTTCTGTCCAAAATGAGTAGTTCAGCCACATAAATTTTTATGCCCCCTTACTGCAGTTTTCAACTAAAAACTTGTTGTAAATATACTCAGGCGGCTACTGTTAAAATTGGGTAAATTTTGGCTGGGCAGATTTTCCCTGGTGCACGAAATGTTGGCCCACTGTTCACTGAAAATTCTGGGAAGACAGTCAAGTAAAACCGGAAAAGAAAACCATCTTAGAGACTTATCTAGCTCTGGAGTTGACTAGCAAAGTTGTTCACAAATACCTTAGGAATGCTCTGGTAAAAGTTGAGAATTTTTGGACCAGAACTGTTGAAGTTATGGCTATTTTAGTGCACGGTCCAGAACCTGTTCGCTATACTATTCACAGTTTTTTTTCGCTACCTCACACTATTTGATCTTTTGTTCAGATGGCCGAGCCTGTTGCCATGATGGTGGATGAGGATGGACGCGTTCACTCGCAGTGTCTCCACTGGTAGGGCTTTCCCTCTATTTTGTGGGATGTTCTGCGCACCGCGGGCTATCCAGTTCCCCCACGTTACGCCGGACTGGAGTTTGCAGAGAATGGGGTTACCCAGTGCCGTGTCAACGTGACCATTTTTCCGCACCCGCTACACCCGGAGTGGCCCGCCTTGGAGGTTGAGGCTGTTGGTCGCCGTTTGGCCGATACTTGGGAGCTTGCTGCCATGAGGGCGCTCACCACTTTCTGTGCGCAGTGCCCCGAGGCTGTCACGCTCATTCCTATTGGTTTGTTTCCTGCTGCCCAGGACAACGACCCCTTTTGGCTCAACAGGGTGCAACACTCACAATATTTGGTGGACTTTCATGCCCAGGAGACCATCGACACCTCCGTACGGTGCATGAGTGCACTCTACCGACTTCAGACTCTCCAGAGTCAGGCGCTTGTGCAGCTCACTAATCTTGCACAGGCCTACCACATGATGGCAGATACCAGGGATGAGCAGATTAAGGAACTCAGTGAGGAACTCGAGGATAGAGACACCCGGATTGGCCAACTTGAGGGCCAAGTACAGGAGCACGACACTCTCATGGGCGAGAGAGATGACATGATAGCACACTTGGAGGAGCAGCTCCATGATCTGAACCTTGAGTTGGAGGATGCTAATGAGCACATTCAGTGGCACCATGATCAGAATGCCCCTCCTGGCGTGGTGGCTATGGAGGAAGGTGACGAGGAGCCACAGGAGATTGATGGTATTTCAGGAATGGACTTTGAGGGTGAGGCACTGCAGCCACTTTCGATGGGAGCTCACTCTCCTACTCACAGCGAGTCGTCCGTCAACAACCTCGACGATTTCTAGCCGATGACCTAGGAAGACTTTTGCATATACTCCTCGATAGTGCAGCCTAACTTTTGGCAAGTGTTGTAATAGGCTAACTAAGAGTTGAGTACCTCTTTTGTGGTAGGTACAACTTGACCATTGGATGCTCTAATCATGTAGGCCATGGCTAAAAACTTGGGTTGATTGTGATATCGGAAAGCAGTTGAATCTGTGATTGCAGAGACTTGTCGGAATTTTTACCCATGTCTCTCTACATTTCCGGGCTGAGTGTTGAATACCGAACTTGTCCTAAATTCTGTGATCTAGGTTCTCACAAAATTTCAACCCTATTGAATCTGGCTAGTTTGAGTTATAGGCCAGATACTATAACTCATTCTGCTGAAAAACAGCCAAACCAGCGAAGCAAAGAGTGAATCGTTTGACCATCCTAGCCATCGATTTAGCATCTTGGCTGAATACCAAAGTGGTACATCTCTAAATTCCCTATCCACTGCCAAAATATGAGAAACTTTGGATGAACCTACCAGGAGTTATAAAATTCTTATGGAAGATAGTTTTTATGCCCATGATTCCATCCATGATCTTTTGGAAGTCTACTATTCCGCGTTAGATCTTTTTGAGTCATGGAAGCAATATGGATCACGTTGCTAATGAAGAACATTCGCCTTTTCAGATGGTTGGAGCAACCCGTGGTAACCCGGATGGTTTTGGTGCTAGCGCAAGTGGATCACAACCACAGCCGCTGCCACCACCCAGCTTGGTTGAAGTAATGGCCGCTCAAACCAGGTTGCTTCGCCAGCTCGTGCAAGGACAGCACCAGCAGCGGGGTGGGCACAATGTTCACCAACCCCAAGCCGCCGGTTACACGGATTTCCTAGGGACCCAGCCTCCCTTGTTTCACAAGACGGAGGAACCCTTGGATGCAGACGCTTGGATTCGCACAATCGAGTCCAAGTTTTCTCTACTTGTGGCCCCATGTTCGGATGCAAACAAGGCCCGCTTTGCCGCGCAGCAGCTTCGCGGTACGGCTCGTCTATGGTGGGATCACTATTTTGCTATGCTCCCCGCTGATCACATTGTCACCTGGGATGAATTCAAAATTGCGTTCCGGGCACACCATATCCCCAAAGGTCTCATGGAAAGAAAGCTAAATGAGTTTTTAGCTCTCACTCAGGGTAACCACACTGTACTTCAGTATGCTCAAGCCTTCAACAACCTGTGCCAATACGCGGGCTATCACGCAGACACAGATGCCAAGAAGCGTGATCGTTTCCGCCGAGGTCTGAGTACTAAACTCAAGGAACGACTGAATCTTGTCAAAGCTGATACATATAATGAGCTAGTCAACATGGCCATCACTCAAGAGGACTGTATTGAGGCTCATCGTGCTGAAAAGAAGAGAAAGGCGCCAGCTGGACCCTCGGGTGCTCAGCCACCGAGGTATCTCTTGGTGCGAAATGCTGCGCCTACAGCCCCACCGAGAGCCCCTCAACCAGGGCGTTGGATTATTAGGCCCCCGCAACAAGGTGTTGTACGACCCCCTATGCCTCAACAAACTGGACCCCGGCCCGCTACTCAGCAGTTTCTTCGACCGAGCATCACCAATCGTTGTTTCAAGTGCGGGAGCTCCAGTCATTTCGCTCGCGAATGCCCTCAACCCAGGCTGCCAAATCAGGGCTAGAACTCTAACCAGAACAATAAGAACAAAGGCAAGAGGCAGACCGTCCAGGTCAAACAAGGGCGGATCAACTTCACCACCCTTGCAGAACTTCCTGAAGGAGCACCAGTGATGACGGGTACATTCTCTGTCCATAACAAGCCTGCAGTCATCTTGTTTGATTCTGGTGCATCACATAGTTTCATTAGTGCAAAGTTTGGTGCAAAAGTAGGCTTGAATGTTTGTCACACAAAAGGGTCGTATATGATATCAACACCGGGTGGAAAAATTGTTTCCAACCAAATAATAAGGCTGGTACCGATAAAATTGGGAAGTAAAGTCATCAACACAGACATTGTTCTTTTACCCCTTGACGGCATGGATATTATTTTGGGAATGAACTGGATGACTATGCATGGAGTCACACTGGACCTTTCTTCCCGAGCCGTTGAGATAAATTCACCTAGTCACGGAGCCACTACCCTTTACCTACCGTTATGGGAGTGCACAAATTCTTGTGCTTTCGTGATGGAAGGGATCAACCTAGAGGATATTCCTGTGGTAAATGAGTATGCCGACGTTTTTCCGGATGACTTACCAGGAATGCCACCGGATAAGGATATTGAGTTCATCATCGAACTGCAACCGGGCACTGCACCTATATCCAAAAGACCATATAGGATGCCCC
The DNA here is from genome assembly GCA_032594955.1 of Panicum miliaceum. NCBI lineage: Eukaryota > Viridiplantae > Streptophyta > Magnoliopsida > Poales > Poaceae > Panicum > Panicum miliaceum. The sequence goes on from CM064068.1 coordinate 18,627,600, forward strand.
CTAAAGAATTGGCAGAGCTGAAAATTCAACTCCAAGAACTACTGGACAAAGGTTTCATTCGCCCTAGCGCGTCACCTTGGGGATGTCCAGCCCTTTTTGTAAAGAAAAAGGATGACAGTTTAAGATTATGTGTGGACTACCGACCTCTCAATGCGGTAACTGTTAAAAATAAATACCCACTTCCCCGCATCGACGTCCTCTTTGATCAATTATCTGGAGCTAGAGTTTTCTCCAAGATTGATCTTCGATCAGGATATCATCAGATAAAGATTCGTCCATGCAATATTCCGAAGACTGCCTTTTCCACACGATATGGACTATATGAATTCTCGGTCATGTCCTTTGGTCTCACCAATGCCCCTGCCTACTTCAGGTATCTCATGAATTCGGTATTCATGCCCGAACTGGACAAATTCGTTGTAGTGTTCATCGACGACATCCTTATCTATTCCAAGGATGAGGAAGAGCATGCCAAGCACCTTCGCATTGTTCTTCAGCGACTCAGAGACCATCAGCTCTATGCTAAGTTTTCTAAGTGTGAATTCTGGTTGGATACTGTAAAGTTCTTGGGTCACACGATCTCCAGCGAAGGCATAGCTGTTGACCCCAGCAAGGTACAAGAGGTGATGGATTGGAAACCCCCTACCTCTGTTCATCAGATTCGCAGTTTTCTCGGCTTAGCCGGTTACTACCGTCGCTTCATCCCGGATTTCTCTCGAATCACTAAGCCCATGACTGAACTGTTAAAGAAGGAAGTAAAGTTTGTATGGAATGAGAAATGTGAAGAAGCTTTCCGCACTCTCAGAGAGCATCTGACTACTGCACCTGTGTTAGCTCAACCCGATAATACCAAGTCGTTCGATGTGTATTGTGACGCATCGGGTACTGGTCTAGGATGTGTGCTTATGCAAGAGAATCGAGTGATTGCATATGCCTCACGAGCCCTTCGGCCCCACGAGCAGAATTATCCCACTCATGATCTTGAGCTTGCAGCTGTCATTCACGCTCTAAAAATATGGAGGCACTATCTCATGGGTACACAGTGCAATATCTACACTGATCATAAGAGTCTCAAGTATATCTTCACACAAGCCGATCTGAATATGAGACAACCAAGATGGCTAGAATTAATCAAGGATTATGATCTCGAGGTGCACTATCACCCCGGCAAGGCTAATGTAGTCGCGGATGCGCTCAGCCGCAAGGCCCATTGCCATTGCCTATCATTGGAAAACTATAATGAGACATTATGTTCGGAAATAAGGAAGCTTAGTATGGAAATGATTTTTCAAGGCGCTTTGAATCACATCTCAGTCGAGCCCACTCTTCGCGACCAGATCATCATGGCACAACTACACGATGAAGGAGTTAAGATCATCAAACAAAAACTCTCTCTAGGAGAAGAGAAATAAAAATGTTTTCGCCAGGACCATAAGGGAGTTCTATGGTTCGAAAGTCGCATAGTCGTTCCGAAGAATCATGAGCTCCGTAAGAAAATTCTGGATGAGGCACACCTTTCCAAATTTTCCATTCACCCCGGCAGTAGCAAAATGTATCAAGACCTAAGGCAAAACTTCTGGTGGACTAGAATGAAAAGAGAAATTGCTACGTATGTCTCAGAATGTGACACGTGCCAGAGAGTAAAATCTAGCCACTTGAAAGTAGCCGGTACACTTCAACCGTTACCTATACCATCCTGGAAGTGGGAAGACATAAGTATGGACTTCATCGTTGGACTACCAAACACTTCCCAGAAACATGATTCCATATGGGTTATCGTTGATAGACTCACAAGGACGGCACATTTCTTTCCGGTACACACCACCTATTCTGCCAAGAAATATGCCGAGATTTACCTCGATCATATTGTTTGCCTACATGGAATACCTAAGACAATTATTTCTGATCCTGGTACTTAGTTTGTAGCACGCTTTTGGGAACAACTGCAAACGTCTCTTGGTACTAAACTGATTCGCAGCTCAGCATACCATCCTCAGACTAACGGACAAACGGAAAGAGTAAACCAAATTCTTGAAGACATGTTGAGAGCTTGCGTCATTCACTATGACAAGAATTGGGACAAATGTCTACCCCTAGCAGAGTTCTCGTACAACAATAGCTATCAAACGAGTTTGAAAATGGCACCATTTGAGGCCCTGTACGGACGAAGGTGTCGAACTCCTTTGAGCTGGTCACAAACCGGAGAACGTAAAATAATTGGACCCGACCTGGTAATCGAGGCAGAGGAGAAAGTAAAAGTAATACAAGCAAATCTTAAAGCCGCACAAGCCCGGAAAAAGAGCTATTCCGACAAAAGGAGAAAGTCCCTAAAATTCGAAGTTGGCGATCATGTCTATCTTCGAGTTTCACCAACCAAGGGAGTGCAAAGATTCGGAATCAAAGGCAAACTAGCTCCCCGTTATGTTGGTCCTTACGAAATCATTGAGAGCTGCGGACCCGTAGCCTACAAACTACGACTGCCCCCTCAGCTCACGGCCACCCATGATGTCTTCCACATATCTCAACTCAAGAAGTGTATTCGAGTCCCTACCGAGATTGTGGAACAACAAGACATATTGGTAGAACCCGACCTCTCATATGTTGAGCACCCGGTCAAAATTTTGGATCGAAAAGAAAGAGGGACCAGGAGGAAAGTGATTAAAATGTATAAAGTTCAATGGAATCGTCACACTGAAGAAGAAGCCACCTGGGAAACCGAGAGCTACCTAAACCAAAATTTCCCTGATTTTCTTATCTCAACCACTGGTATGTCCACCCCTGTCCACACTAAGATTTACCGAATCTCGGGGCGAGATTGTTGTTAAGGGGGGAAGGCTGTAACAACCCTGATAAATTACATTTCTAAAGCAATGTCATTAGCCCAACCCTATGCTTAACCAACTAATAAAAGGGTGAAAAGAATTAGAACAAGTTAAGTTGAAATTCAAATTGAAATTGGGCACATATGAATACCTTTGAATTTTTAAATTAACTTTCAAACCACAAGCCAAATGAGGTGTTGCCTGAAACCAAACTTGTAGAACTTTTTATTCTGAACAACTTTCATGTTCAAAAGTTTTTGAAATTCAAATTAGAAAGTGGAGAAAACACCCTGTTTACAACCAGGCCCCTGGAAATTTTCAAACTTCACAGAATGGCCCTTCTTCCCCCTCCTCTCTCTCCCCTCCCCGCCCGACATCCCGGCCAGGTGGCCGGCGATGCCTGACCGGCGCAAGCCGCCAGGCCAGTGGCCGCCGACCCTCGCCCCCAAGCACGGCTTTGCCCCCCCACCGCCGCGCTGCCCAGCCCCAGCTCGCCACGCGCGCCACGCCAGCTGCGCCTCTGCTCGCCACCCGCCGCGCCCAACGGCCGCGCCGCGCCGTGCCGCACTGCTCGCCGCGACCCGCCCGTCGCTGAGCTTGCCGCCTGCCCGAGCCGCTGCTGCAGTTGCCCTCCAACCCCGTGCCGCGCTATCTCCTCGCTCCCCCACGCAAAATCCCCGATGCCCAGTCGCGCGCTCCCGCCCTCCGCACGCCGCGCCGGTGAACCGAGCCGCCCACCGCGGCCAACCCCGCGTCATTACCGTGCCTCCACCCCCGCGCGTCGCCCGGCACCCCTCCCTCCCTCCTGCCCCTATAAAAGCCGCCCCAGGCCGCCCCCGCGAGCTACCAGCAACCAGAGAACACCCGCCGCCGCCATTGTCGCCGCCGAGCTCCACCCGCCGTGGACAGCCTTCCACAGCCGCCCCCCTGCCCAAATTGAAGTTCCAGCCACCACCACATCATCCCACCAGAGCTCACCGACCCGCTCAACGCCGCCCAGGACCGCCGGAGCACCGCCGCCCGCGCTGTACCGCCGCCGCTGCCCCTGGTCACCACGGACAGCTCGACTCCGACCTCCTCCACCCAAGCCAAGTACTAGAGCAGCTTCCCCACGCGCCACTGAGGCTCCCCGTCCAGACCAGACCGCCCCAAGCCCGCCGGAGCACCGCCGTCAACGCGTACCGCCGCCGCCGCCCCTGCTCCAACGCCGACGAGCTACTCCCGGCCGTCCCCCACCCGACCAAGACCCCCACGAGGTAGCCCTCGCACCCCTGGTCCTTCCCCGACCCTCACCCCTCGCCGCCGGCGAGCCCCTCGCCGGAATTTTGGCCGGCCACCGTACCCGAGCCGCCTAAGGACCCAATTGCATCGATTGAATTCTTTAGAAGGTTCTGCCCGTAAGATTTCAAGGACCCAGATGTAAGAGAAAGATTCAAACCTAGATTCAAAATCAGTGAACTTGTAAAATTCGTATAAAATCATAGAAAATTCAGAAAAATGCAAACTCAACTGCTTGGAAAATTCTCATATTTTCACTAGATGATACTCAGTGGTAGAGGATGCTGCGTAAAAAGTTTCATGGACAAAAACCCTGTGTAGGATCCTGTAAAAAAATAAATCCTTGAATAACCTAGGTGTGTAATGTCATATTTACTATGCTCTGAAAACTGCATAATAAATCCTATAAAAATTACAGTAGCTCCTGCATGATTAAATAAAAGCCCTGTAAAAATCTTAGTCTCAGTTTTTGCATCACTTGTTCTGTACAAAAAGAACAAGAATCTAGCAGCAACCATGTATTATATTTTTCATAATTAATCTGCTGCATGAAAATATCTGAAAATTTTACAGTAAGCTTATCTTTCCCTGATGTGCCTAGATCCAAGGTTTCATGACCAGAAACTACCCACTGTAGTAGTTACACTTAAATCATGTTTCCATGAGGAACATAAGTTCCCATGAACACCCCCCCCCCACCTTGCTTAACGAAGTTACTTATTGTACTATTCTACTCTATTAACGATTGCCCACGAATGATAAAGTAACTCACTTCATAACAAAACTCATGTTTTACAGACTGCAACTTTATCGTGAAGGAAATCATGTCGTTTACCATCACCACTACTTACACTTGTGCATTCGTGTAGAAACGACTACTCTCGCCGACGGGACTTACGAGCTGGTGCCCGAGCCTGAGAGTGAGCAGCGAGAAGCCCAGGCAAATTTAACTGAAGCAGTTGAAGACCCGGGTCAACGTTCAGACGATCCCCGGACTAACTTTGCACAAGAAGGCAAGCCCCGGAGCATGAACCCTATTTTCTAAACTTATGCAACTTATTACTCTACTTTTACTTGTGCATTAAGTTTATAGGAGTTGGATGAAAACTTAGTTGCATGATCCTAGGTACCCATGCTCTAAACACTAGATGCAAGGTTCGATAGAATGCTATGCTAATAGGACTCGGTAAAAGTCGAGTGATTTCCTGTCACTCGCGAGAAATTAGGAGTTGATTGTTTACTACATGCTGCAATCATAAGGTCGACGGACGGGGCTATGGTACGATGTTTATGCTGATGATCGAGGCCCCGTCTGTTTAGTGAAAAATGCTAAGGCCGCAGTGTGTGGTAGTGGTGGTTAAGTCTTTGAACGTACTAACCACATGCCGAGAATATGGTAATCGGTAAGCTTAAGTACTGGATTGAACCGAGGCCGGAATATACTCCCCACTATCTTGAATTCGTTCACATCTAGCTAATGGCGGGTGCATCGGCCGCCACAGCCCGACGTACCGTGGTCTGTGGGGACGTGTAGTCGAGGGCGGTGGGCCTGTTCCGTGAAGCGGGAATTGAAGGGAAAAGTTGCACGTGTGACTCTGGGAGTAACCACGTGACGTGTGTTTAGGTTTCCCTTGCAAGGTTAAGAAATTCGATTCGAATCGTCCGTTTCTCGCGGTTATTGAGACTGCTTGACCCTTTTACCACATAGAGTAAGAAGAGGAACAAGGATAATGATTAATCTTGTCGGATGCAAATAATTCTCCACCATGAATGATTTTGGATAGTTGCTTACCTAGAATGGTTAAAGAAGGCTAGAACTTGGAGCTAAAATCTGAAAGTAAGGACCTACTATATATGCTTTTCGGCAAAACAAACCCCTCAAGCCAAAAGCCTCGCATGTCTAGGAGTCGGCAAAGTATACCCCACTAGTCGGGTAAGCCTTGCTGAGTATTAGTATACTTAGCCTTGCTTGTGGCTTGTTTTCAGGTGAAACTTTCGAGGACATGATTGCTAGTTTGACTTGGCCTTGTACCCTTCCTCCTGGTTGGTCGGTGGAATGGGATACGCCCCCGGCCAACGGTGGTGACACCGAGTGATGCCTCGTATGGGCTTCATCGAGACATCCTTTATCGTCGAGTAGTTGTCGTTGTCTTTTCCGCTGCTTGAACTCTGAAGAACTCTTTGTTTCGAAATCCGAAGTACCTTGTTTTTACGAATTTGAACAATATTGTAATGATAATTTATGATGAACCCCGTGGTGTAAAAATGTGGAATGTTGTATACTCTGGGCTCACCTTCGTGTGAGTACATGTATGTGTGGCTTCGATCCGCAAGAACCGTGGTTGTATCGGGAGGTTACCCGACAGATCAGTGGATTATTCCGTTTGAAGTGCGAGTTAGCCCTGATTGCCCATGTGGTAATGATTAGCGCACTTGAACCGGATTAATTCAGGTGGTTCTGCCACATTGACATGGCGCATCGCGAACTCGAACAGCTCCGGAAGGAGTGCGATGAGTTGCATGGCGAGCAAGACACTGCGCTCAAGTCTTTCGAGGATGCCGCGTCGAAAACGCGAGCGGCGCAATCGGAGCTTCAAGGTAAGGGGTCTTGACCATCAGCAATCGAGCATCTGTGGGATAGGTGTCGGGATTGTGTGACCCCCTATCTCCCGTAGGTGCCCAGAAAGAGATAGCTGTTGTTCGCGAGGAGCTGACCAGGACAAAGATCCTGAAAGAGAAGGCTGAAGCATCCGAGGTGGCCGTGACCCAAAGTCTTGGTAATGCACGCTCGGCGATCAGCAACCTCAACACTACGGTGGCGTCAATACGTGATCGGGAGATTGGTAAGTGTCATCACCCTCACACCTTCCTTTCATTGTCTCGGCGACTAGTTTTGCTGACGTGTTTTCATTTTTATGGCGCAACCATCAGTGCTCAACTTAAGGACGAGGAGTCCAAGTCGTAGCGGCTGTCGACTGAGCTAGCCGTGGTGAAGGGGCTTCTCGAGCAGAAGGAGGTTGAGCTGACTAACCTGCAGATTGCCGCGAGGATGGCGCTGGAAGACCTTGGCGGGTTGGCAACCACAGAGGATGACAGGCTTATCTCCCAGCTGGTTCACTTCGTAGAGGGGGCTCAAAGTTCGGTGACCCAAGCGCTGCACCTCAGTATCCATCGTGCGTTTGCTGTCGCCCGCTCCCACTATTAAGACATCGACCTGCCCAAGCTGAGCCAAGGGTTCGCGAGTGGGTATGAGGAAGAGCTAGAGCAGATTGAAGACGAAGTCGCTCCCCTCGCGCGCGCCTTAGCTGAAAAGATGGAGAATGAGGTCGTCCTCAAAAAATGAACTTTTGTTTAGTGTTCTGTTTTGGTTTATTTTGAACTCATCGGGGAGCTGTAATAATTTAACTTGCTTTTTGTTTACAAACAATTCTGACCTGCCGCAAGTTGGGTCGGATAGTTAAAGCATCCTTTCCTATCGCCAAAAATGAACAGAAGAAGTACAGTTTGAAAGGAAAGCTCCTTGGGTGTGTGAGTGAGCGAGTGCCCTTGCTGCCGGAGCTCTGGCGGCTCGCAGTCCGACTCGCAAACACCAAGTGTTCTCTGACCCGCGACCTGGTCTGTTCGACTCGTTCGCGATAGGAAAAGGAAAAGAAAAATGAGGGTATAGCCTGTATAGCCCCCGAGTGAGCCCTGGCCCCACGCTGTGGTGGGGGTCGGGGGTTACTCCTGAATTGTAAACGGATCGACAAAGAAACTCTCTTAGCAGAGCAGGTTCCCTTTATTGAAACTAGCAGTTTGAATAATTTGCTCAAACTAAGGGTAGAAGCGACGTAGCTGCTCGATGTTCCGTGCGTTGGGGAAGACTTCACCATCCTTAGTTTGGAGCTTGTAGGTTCCTGGTCGGAGAACCTCCGCGACGATGTAGGGCCCTTCCCAGGGGGGTGAAAGCTTGTGGCGATCCTTGTTGCTCTGTATGCGTCGAAGTACCATGTCCCCAATGTGGAAAGCACGACCCCGCACTCGGCGGTGATGATATCTTCGCAGAGCCTGCTGGTACTTGGCCGACCATTGGAGGGCGATGTCGCACATCTTGTCGAGCTGATCCATGGCATCCTCGAGGGCGGCCTCTGCCCCTTGCTCATTGTAGGTCCTCACCCTTGGTGAGCCGTAGTCTAGGTTGGTTGAGAGTATTGCCTCCGAGTCGTAGACCATGAAGAACGGGGTAAATCCTGTGGCGCGGCTTGGGGTCGTCCTCAAGCTCCATAGGGTGGCTGGAAGCTCCGCGACCCATCGCCCTGTGAACTTCTTGAGGTGACTGTAGATTAAAGGCTTTAGTCCCTGGAGGATCATGTCGTTGGTGCGCTCGACCTACCCGTTTGTGCGGGGTTGTGCCACGGCAGCCCAATCCACCCGTATGTGGTGGTCGTCGCAAAACTCCAGGAACTCCTTCCCGGTGAACTGCGTGCCATTATCGGTTATGATGGAGTTTGGGACCCCGAACCAATGAACGATATCCTGGAAGAAGGCTACGGCTTGGGTCGACTTGATGGTAGCGATTGGTCGAGCCTTGATCCACTTGGCGAACTTGTCTACGGAGACAAGTTGGTGCGTGAAGCCCTAGGGCGCCTTCTTGCGAGGGCCTACTAGGTCGAGTCCCCAGACCGCGAAAGTCCATGTGATGGGGATAGTCTATAGCGCTTGAGGCGGCAAATGGGTTTGGCGAGCATAGTACTGACACCCTTCGCAGGTGCGTACGATTTGCTCGGCGTCGGCTACCACCGTGGGCTAATAGAACCCTTGTTGGAAGGCGTTCCCGACCAGGGTCCTAGGAGCGATGTGGTGTCCACACACGCCTCCATGGAAGTCAATCAGCAGCTGCCTTCCTTGCTCGATCGGAATGCACTGCTGCAAGATCCTCACGAAGGACTTGGCGCAGCGAGCGAGACATCGGGCCTCTGTCTTGTCGGCGGGGAGTACTCCATCGGCTAGCCAATCAATGAAAAGCTTGCCTCCTCGTCGATCTCCATGACTTCGGGGTCGAAAGGCAGAAGGGTCAGCGACCGAGCCCCCGTGCATGTCGCGGTTGCGTCGGGGTCAGCCGCTGCGTTGGGCTGCGGTTGAGCCCCCGCATCAGCCGTGGGGGCAGCAGGCCCGACCTATTCTGCTTCGACATTGCGGATCGAAGGTTTTCGCTGGTCGCTGGCGAAGATCCCATGGGGTACGAGTTGCTATTTTGATGCCATCTTGGCAAGCGTGTCCGCGGCCTCGTTCAGCCTTCGGGGGATGTGAGTGAGCTTGAGTCCGTCAAACTTGTCCTCCAGCTCACGCACCGATTGGCAGTACGCGGCCATCTTAGGGTTGATGCAACTTGACTGCTTCATCACCTGATCGACGACGAGGCAGGCATCGCCCTTGACTTCTAGGCAACGGACACCTAACTCGATGGCGATGTGCAGCCCATTGATGAGATCTTCGTACTCCGCCATGTTATTAGACGCGGGGAAGTGCACGCGGATGACGTATCGCATGCGCACAACGAGGGGGGACACGAAAACAATGCCAAGACTTGCGCCTTCCTTCATCAATGAGCTGTCGAAGAACATTGTCTAGTACTCCCCATCGACTGGAGCCGGTGGGAGCTGCATCTCCGTCCACTCGGCAACGAAGTCCGCTAGCGCTTGTGACTTGATGGCAGTGAGTGGCGCGTAAGTGATCCCCTATCCCATGAGCTCAAGGGCCCACTTCGCTATTCTCCCTGTTGCGTCGGGGTTCCGAACCACCTCGCCAAGGGGAAAATATGTGACCACTGTCACGGGGTGATACTCAAAGTAGCGACGTAACTTCCTCTTGGCGATGAGCACCGCATACAAGAGCTTCTGGATTTGGGGGTAGCGCATCTTGGCATCGGCTAGGATTTCGCTGATGAAATAGACGGGGCGCTGGACCTTAAGGGCATGGCCCTCTTCTTCTCTTTCGACAACCAATGCGGCGCTGACCACCTGGGTGGTCGCCGCGATGTAGAGTAAGAGAGGTTCGCCGTCGATCGGAGGGTTTAGGATCGGTGCCCGGGTCAGGAGCGCCTTGAGCCTTTCAAGAGCCTCCTGAGCCTCGTCAGTCCATGTGAAGCGCTCGCTCTTTCGCAGGAGTTTATACAGAGGCAGGCCCTGCTCCCCGAGTCGGGAGATGAAGCGGCTGAGTGCTGTGAGGCATCCCGTAACTCGCTGAACCTCCTTGACACTTTGGATCGGTCCCATTTTTGCGATGGCTTCGATCTTTTTGGGATTTGCCTCAATCCCTCGCTGGGATACGATGAACCCCAGAAGCATACCTCGCGGAACTCCGAAAACGCATTTCTCGGGGTTGAGTCTGACGCCGTTGACCCGGAGTCACGCGAATGTTTGTTCGAGGTCTACGACGAGTTGGTTGGTCTCCTTAGTCTTGACTACTATGTCATCAACGTAAGCCTTGATGGTTTGCCCAATGAGCTCTCTGAAACATTTGATCATGTAGCGCTAGTAGGTCGCGCCAGCATTTTTTAAACCGAATGGCTTGGTCACGTAACAGTATGATCCGAATAGAGTGATGAAGGAGGTCGCGAGCTGGTCGGACTCGCTCATCGTGATCTGATGATACCCGGAGTAAGCATTGAGAAAGCAAAGGGTTTCGCACCCGGATGTGGAGTCGACTACTTGGTCTATGCGTGGCAAAGGAAAAGGATCCTTTGGGCATGCTTTGTTGAGACTCATGTAATCAACGCACATTCTCCATTTCTCATTCTTTTTTCTCACAAGAACAAGATTGGCAAAGCCAATCAGGATGAAATACTTCCTTAATGAAACTTGCATCTAAGAGCCTTGCGATCTCCTCCCCTATGGCCCTGCGCTTCTCCTCGTCGAAGCGGTGGAGACGTTGTTTGAACGGGCGCGACCCCGATTTGATGTTGAGGGCGTGCTCGGCGACCTCCCTCGGAATGCCCGGCATGTCCGATGGCTTCCACGCAAAGATGTCCTTGTTGGTGCGTAGGAAGTCGACGAGCGAGCTTTCCTATTTGGGGGTCAGCATCGTGCCGGCCCTCACCTTCTTTTCTCCCGACGCCTGGGTGTTGATGAGGACCTCCCTGACGCCCTCCACGGGCTCAAAAGATCTGGTGGTTCGCTTCGAGTCGAGGGTTCCCTCGTGGGTCTCTGCTTTGATGAGGGCAAGTTCCTCGGAGGCGACGACGGCTGAGGCGAGGTTGCAGCTTTCCACCTCACACTGATAGGCGTGCTGGAAAGTCGACCCTACAATGATGATTCCGTTCGGGCCTGGTATTTTCAGCTTCAAGTAGGTGTAGTTGGGGACGGCCATGAACTTCGCGTAACATGGCCGACCCAAGATGGAGTGGTAGGTTTCTTTGAATCCCACCACCTCAAAAGTGAGGGTCTCCTTCCGATAGTTGGCTGGATCCCCAAAAGTGACCAACAGATCAATGCTCCTGAGAGGGACCGCCTGCTTTCCTGGCACGACGCCATGGAAGGGAGCCCCTGAGGGTCGGAGGTGAGAGCGATCAATGCCCATGGCGTCAAGGGTATCCACGTACAGGATGTTAAGGCCGCTACCCCCATCCATGAGCACCTTGGTTAGTCGCTTGGTGCTGATGATCTGGTCGACAACCAGCGGGTATCTCCCCGGCTACGGGATGTGATCAGGGTGATCGGCACGGTCGAAAGTGACCGCGGACTCCGACCACCGCAGATAGGAGGGTGCTGCAGATTCGGCTGCAAATACCTCCCATCGTGCAACCTTCTGCTTGTGTTTCAATTCGCAAGCAGTAGGTCCGCCAAAAATGAGGAGACACTCATCCTCATCGGGGAAACCATCCTTCTTCCTCTAGCCCCCTTTTGGGTGGCGTTTGTGAGCCACTTCTTCATCAAGCCTTAATCCTTGTAGAGGTGCTTGACGGGGTAGGCATGGTTTGGGCGGGGCTTCTCGAGCAGCTTCTCGAAGTGGTCGGGAGTGTCGCCCGCCGCTTTCTTGCCGGCCTTGCGGTCGACGGCGGCCACGAGGCTACCCCCGCCACCCTTCTTGTTCTTCTTGCCCTTTTTGTTGGGTCGGTTCGGGGCGCCCTTGCCAGCTGCCTCGTCCAACTTGGCCTTGCCCTGGTTGTAGTTGAAAATCGCCTCAACGGCCTCCTCACCGGAGGCGTGATGAGTGGCGATGTCGAGAAGCTCCTTGGTGGTGTGCGGGCACTTGCGGCCCAGCCTATGGACGAGGGACTCGCAAGTGGTCCCGGTCAGGAAGGCTCCGATGACGTCGGTGTCGACGGCATTGGGAACGGCGTTGCACTCCTTGGAGAAGCGCCAGATGTACTCACAGAGGGACTCGTCCGGCCTCTGCCGGCAGTTCTTGAGGTCCCAAAGGTTCCCTGGGCGCTCGTATTTGCCCTGGAAGTTGCCCACAAAGATCTCTTTTAGGTCAGTCCAGTTGTGGATCAGGTTGGGCGGAAGGTTCTTGAACCACGTCTGAGCGGAGTCGGCGAGGTACAGCCGAAGGTTGCGGATGATGAAGTCGAACTCGCGCGCACCCTGTGATTGGCAAGCAAAAAATGATAATCATCGAGCTAGAGCCCAGGGTTCATCAAGGGACAGAAACGCTCAGAAACCTGAGAGTTGCGGATTGCCACGCTGAGAACCCGAGGCTTGGGAGGGTCGGGACTCACGCTCCGGTCCTCTTTGCTGTCGTAGCGCCCACCGCGGCGCGGGCGGTAGACTCAGTAGGCCGAGATGGTGTCGTCGTCATTGTACCCTCGTCGCCGGGCCTTGATGGTGTGGTGAGCGTCGTGCTCCTCTCCCACCCGCTGCCGAAGGCGTGTCCTGCAGGGGAGCAGGTGGGAGTCTATGCTGGAGCCAAGGGTTGACCCTCGCGCGTAAAGGTCATCTCCCGAGTTAGAGAGATCGTCGGCCATCTCGCTGAGCTCGTTGCTCGTAGAGAGAGAGGCGAGGCGCGGTTTCAGAAACTGGTCTGCGCGGCCTGCCGCATTCAAGAGGCCGATAGGAAAGCGGTTTGCCAATGCTGAAGCCATAGCCCCTCCGTTGGGGGTGGAACAAGGGGTTCGCCCCCATGAAGCTGCGATTTCACGTTGACGCAGGAGAAGATGACATCGTTCAAATCCTCCTGGGTTCGTCGTGGGCCCAGGAAGGCGTGAAGTTGGCGGCCCAACCTCGCGGCATCAAAGCCGGGTGGTGCAGGGCCTTCGACAGCACTACGCCCGGTGGCGCCAGATTAGGCGACGCCGGACGCCTCGGTGCGAGTCACCGGGGGATCCAAACGCAGCCTGAGGAGAGCCTCCGCGACTTCCTCAAGGATGCGAGCGCGCTGTGGAGCAACTGGGAAGCGAATCGGCTCTAGCTGCCCGTCGGTGGTGATGATGAAGTCCAGTGTCCCGAAACGCACGCGCATCCCGGGAGCCCACACTCCCAGAATGTTGGCCATCCGCAACCTGATGCTGATGCGCAAGGCCCCTACCTGGCGCTCCAACTATCGGTGTATCAAATCATCGACTAGTAGATTTGTTTGCGTGTCATGGCCCGGATGGTAATGCAAGGGAAGATACGAGATTTATACTAGTTCAGGCTGAATGTCCCTATGTTCAGTTTGAGGGATTCGTGTTCTTGCACTCAGTTCGTAGTAGGGGTTATAAATAGGCGAGAGAGGGAAACGGGCTCCCAAGTCTCTGTGTTCGGTTACAAAACGAGAGAGAGAGAGAGAGAGAGAGAGAGAGATAGATGATAAGTTGGGAGGCTAGATGTTCCCGACTCCCCATCATCATGGCGTGGGGCCCTTGACTCCGATGGGGGATGTCCGTCCCCTATTCCTCATCCTGTGCGGAGCGTGGAGCACTCCCCATGCCGTCCTATGTGGGTTGACGTTGTCGTCAGGGAACGTACGTCGATCCTAGCGCACGTCCGTCCTTGGTCCTTTGGTTGTTGTGGTCGTTGTACTCTCTGGCGCTGCTCACAAGAGGAGTGGTTGGAGGGCCTTTCCCTATGCCGCGGCTGCCGAAGTGACCATTCTGCCTCGTTCTGCACCCTGATGCGACCATTCGTACCATCCCTTTGACTGGGAGATGGCTCCCTCAGGGTAGGTTTGCGGTCTCGTTGGAGTACGGATGATTCGAGGCGCGGGCGAGGTCCCGATTCCGTCCGCAGTGGGTCGGGCGAGACAGAGTCCCCCGACCCCCTCTGCGGAGGGTCGAGTGAGACGGAGTTCCCTGTCCCCCTCTACGGAGGGTCGGGCGAGGCGAAGTCCCCCGACCCCCTCCGCAGAGGGTTGGGTGAGGCAGAGCCCCCCGACCCCCTCCGCGGAGGGTCGGGTGAGGCGGGCTTCCCTCGGTGCGACGTGCTCGTGTGCCGACCCCCGCCCCTGGACCGTTGGGTCGTTCGTCGATGGCTCATCGGCCGCCCGTGGGCCGTTCACGGGCCGCTCTGATATTCCCCGATGGGCAAGCTTCTTGATCCCGGGGTCCAAGAGCATCCGTTCTATTCTCCCCCAACAAATCTTGCCTCCGCAAGGAAAAAATTCATGTAGTGAAAATGAGGAGCAATTGAAATAAACCGGGCTCAAGGGTAGGAGTTGAAAATACTCCAATCCCAACAAGTTCCAGAACTTAGATGTAGAATTCACAGTGGTAGATTTGAACTTTGTGAAACAAATCCTCATGTCAACAATTTGGTTTGTCTCACTTCATCCTCTCTAGAATTTACTTATTTATTCCACATTGACCTGCATGTTAGAAATATGCCGTAGAGGTAATCATAGAGATGATCATATTTCCTTGTATCCATAATGTATTATATGTGTCATTAAATATCCATGAAAGACAACTTGTATTGATTGGCAATTATGTGAATTGTTTGGTGAAATTCTTTACTTGTATGGTTATTCTAAAGTTGTTTCTAGTCGGAGATCATGTATGGACACACATGAATATTAGACTAGCACATGTATTAGTTGGTGACTATGTTTGACAAGTTATGGACATGGAGATGTCAAAACTAATAATCTGGGCGCATGTGTGACATGTGGCTGGACCGACCCATCTCGGGAAATAGTGATTTCTCATTACACAATGTGTACGCTGTGTCCTTAGACCTGAGATTGTCGCATGTACTCAAGATGTGAACCGACCTACTTAGTTGCTATCAAACGCTACTCCGTAACTGGTAGTTATAAAGGTAGTTCTCGGATTTGTCAAGAAGCATGTTGTGATACATGGTCAGTCAAGATGGGATTTGCCCCTCTCTACTTGAGAGAGATATCTCTGGGCCCCTCGAGTGACCGAATCAAGAAATGCATGGCCATGCTAGGGTTAAGTGTTAACCAAGGATTCCGAATCAATGCATCGAGAAAGAGAGGTCAGCTTGGAGCTCGACCAAATATCGTGAGGCAAAGGGAATAGCATGTATATGAGATTGTGATGGCTTGTCTGATATGATCTTTGCGCATGCTTGGGAGTTGTCATGTCTTGCTAGAGGCCGCTGTCAACTATTGGCCGAGTAGGAGTACTCGGGCCATGTCTATTCGCACGCGAGCCCATAGGGTCACACACTTAAGGGGGTAGAAGCTTAATGAGGATATGATCCGAATTAGACTAGGCTTATGAGCACTAATGGGCCTCGGTTTGGGAAGCTCATTAGGGGGCGCCTAGAGGTGCCTATATAAGTAGGGGTGGGCGTAGGGATTAGGGTCAACCCAAGTCGCCTGGCTGCTGCCTATTTTCCACACCCTCGGCCACGTCGCCCTCGCGGACCTAGCAGTCCGGATCGCGATGCTTCTGTCGCCGTACGTCCTGCATCTGCTACACGAGGACGAGCCTCACGTGAGAAGGTCTCGCAACTGCATTGCCGGCTACCATACAATTCCATGATCTATAATAACAGCGTTCCTGGTTTATGGGGTAGAATTTTTTGTTTTTTGCTAGCATAGCCTCCCCATAACCCTACACTACATGGTTGTGCTTGTTCTGTGTGTAGGGACTTCTTGGATACACTAGAAAATATCCAAAGAAGGTCATCGTCAAGTTTGGTTTGTGCTAGAACTCAAAGAGGGGACTTACTCTGATATTTAAATTTCCTTGTTAATTAGAAACCGATCTGACCAGTTTGGGAAACTGACCTGATCGGTTTCTATGCCGATAGTGCTTTAAGTTTTGATTAATTGTAGATAAAAACCTATTCACCCCCTCTAGTTGACATCCTAGTCCTTTCAGTGAGGCTTGCCTTAATAGCAAGCTTCTCACCTTGCATGGCAGTAGCCTTAGTGGTGAGTCCAAGACCTTGACGGGTATATCCTTGCTGGAGCTCCAACAAGGATTAGGAGAGATATTTACCTACGGATACCATGGGATATATCATAGTGGTGAGTGTGCATTCTCTATAACTCACTTCTTTACATTTCCACAATTTGTACTTGTAACTTGTGTGCCTTTACCTTCTTAGAGTAGTTCTTGCGAGGATTGGCTTGTTTGCAAGAGAAGGTTGCCCTGTTAAGATACGAACTGGGGGCATGCCACGCATAATAGTAAAAAAAAGGGCAGAGAAGAGGATAGAGGGACAGAAGGAGCTGGAGGCCAACAAGGAATAGAAGAAGTTGTTCCACTCGTAGCTGTTCTTCTTTGTTTAAAGCTTCACTCACATTTCGGGAGCGGATGCAGCTCGAGCTAAAGATATGTCCCCAACTATTGAACAGCTCTCACTTGCCTTAGCCGATAGCTTAGATGACTGACCGTTAGGCATGGTTACCAATGATTTAACAGTGGGCCTCTTGTTTGGTGAGCCAACCGGCTTCACCCGAGTCTGAAGGCCACAAAGAGGAGTCCCTGCTGGCGCTTGCACCACCTTTTGTGCCATTTGACCTACGGGCAATGTCAGTCTTTTTCTTTGATAGAAAGAAGTAGTGCTTCAATTTAGAACTTACCTCTTCAAAAGCTAGCGGAAGAGGCTTCAGTATCAGCTTACTACTTTATCTACTTGATGAAACCAACAAAGAGACTTTGCTATACCATCATTTGCTTTGTTCATACTTTGACTGGTCCACTTAGGCAAGCCGGGTGAGGAATCTCCTTCAATCTCCATAGTGAAATCTTCGATTAATGAGTTGTCTTGGGCTTTGGGATGGCTTTTGGGCCTTCCTTTTCCTTTCCTTATAGTAGATCATCTTTTTTTCCACTGAAGACCTACCTACTCTCTTGTCCTTTCCCACGTAGATCGAAAAGCTTGAATGTGTCGTAGCTCAAGAAAGAACGTGAGTCTTACTTACTTTGATTTCAATGCGGCATTCTTAAGGTCTCTTACAGAGAAGCTTCTTGCCGGGCCCTTATCACTTCTGGTTCATCAAGATAGCCTGGATAGTGGCGCATCTCCATTTCTTCCATTCGCTGTCCAGAAAACTACTGCTGTCAAGCCTACGTGCGTAGGAGCGCACTTCCATTTTCTACTTCTACGCCGGGTCGATGTTCAAAAAGAACCAAATATCATAGATTGTTCATGTCATGAAAAAAAACTTGTCAACGTGATAGATAGACTTCGTCTTAAAGAAAAGATAAGAAAAGCGAAGCGGGAAGGGTCCCAAAGAGCTTATTTTTGGCTCTGTTCCCGAGGCATACTCAGATAGATAGAGAGGTGTCAGGCTAGCTTTCAAACAATCTTAGCAGAAAACATCTATCTAAATTATCACACGTCCCTATTTTCTTGGTCTTTTTTCTTGCACCAGGCTTGCTTACCTAGGAAACAAGTAAAAAATAGGATTTTAAACAGGCTTGCGTAAGGCACTTTCAAAAGCTTGATCCCACTCCCGGCTAAATAACCTTCTTTCTTTACTCTCGTTCACGTTTACGGTAGAGTCATTCTATCTCTATAAAGCAACTGCTTTACAACCAACTATGCCTAGAGCCTCGAGTGTACGAAGCTGATTCGAAGGATGGGAGAGAACAATGAATGGTACTAGGCTTTCTACCAACGGTGAACCGTAAATAGCAGAGATCAAGCCAGGTTAAACAGATCAAGGGAAATCGGAGTGAGAATTTCTTCTGGTGGGTGAAAGGGTCTATCTAAAACTTCAACCTCATATACAAATCACAGTGTCAGGAAAAAGGCAGCACAAACTGAGCCGTACTATGTCCATTTAAAATTCTAGATAAGATTGGAACTTTGGCTTATAGATGGAAATAGCCTGTGGGATTGATGGTACATCCTATTTTCCACGTGTCTCAATTAAAGAAGAAATAAGGCCAAAATGTGGTGATCACTCCAGAATTCCCTCTTACGGGACCAGAAGGCGAGTTTCAAGCCGAGCTAGTGCGATCATTAGAAAGTCCGGCCATTTTTGTTTAAGCCAGTTCAAGTTAGGGCAAGGAGGAAAGGAAGAGAGTAATGCAAGGATGTAAAGAATGAGGCACTAGAACAGACTGGCCCGCAGGCTTCCAACCTAACACCGCTTCGCTACTTTTCGAAAGCAGATCAGTGGAAGTTGCTTGTACGAGACTGCGCCTCCCGGCTGGAAACTCCAATGGAATTTTCGGTAAATGAAAGCAAAGCGAAGCTTTACGACCAAGGAGCGATAAGCACATTTTATGAATGATAGAAGGAGTTCTCCCCGAGCACAGGCTTGCTTGGAAGGATAGAGCGCCACAAGACAAGATAGCATATTGAAGGGAAGGCTATGAAAAGAATTCTTGTCTCTCGAACGGCTGGCATACTAATACGAGCCGCATACTTGAATACTACTGACATATTGGAGGAAAGGAGATTATTAGAATACTAGAGGGAGTTACGCCCATAAGAACTGCTGGCTATAAACGCGACTTGCTCTGCTCCTCCTAAAACCCTTTTCGATAGTAAGATAGATATAGATCTAAAGGGCCTAGAAGGGCAAGCATGGACCGAATAATACACATGCTCTATCTAGATAGATGATTTCTTCTTTCATTTCAACTCAAATAAAAGCACTTTCTTTCGAGCTTATTTTCTTAAGCTGTAAAGAAAAGAGCAAAGCAATTCCAACATAAACTGACACTATAGGATCCTCTAAGCCTTTCTATAGAACCCCTAAGTAGGGAAGGTACTGACTAAAAAGAAACTCAAAACTAGCACTACTAACACAGGTTGAAGAGGATGACCTCAAAAAGAATACAATTAAAGATGTGGCCTTCCCTCCAAGCACATATATGGATATGGAGCACTCTTTTCAACCTGCACTTTGAAAGCCAAAGCAAAGAAAGACCATATCAACGACTCTCCTAATTTGAGGATAAGTAAAAGAATTCTCATCCAAGACACAAAGAGAAGGCAATTAAAACCTAATGGCCAAACATTATGAATCCTAGACAGAAAGACTTATAGCCATAAAAAATATAACAAGAGAATGAAAACAACTCCATATTCTACTGGCCTGCCTCTCTGATCTACTATCCGCCTGCCAAGGAAGCACCACTGAAGACTGGCTTCTCCGACCTTCCACCCGATCCTGGGCGATTACGGATCGACAAGCCGACGGTGTGGATTCCCTATATATGGATGGTAGGAACGCTTCAACTACAGAGCCCTGAATGCCTCAGTGAGGTTCTCTCTATGAGAAAAAGAGAGGTTGCTAATCTTGGATCAGACGGCGTGTTGGTATTATTGATAAGGCTTGGATTTGCAAATTATCACTTCTTGAGTTTAGGTATTCGAAATAGAGAAATACATAAATTATCGTACTAAATTAAGTACTTCTCCAACTTATCTTGAGCCATCAGTCAGATTGAATGCAGCGCCCTGCCGACAGCTCCTGACCTCTGTTCCTATGGGGGAAAGAAGGTGTGTCTTTGGACACCAAACTCTTCCATGACGCCCTTCTTCTTATAGCATAGGTAAGTGATCAATACAGACAAAAATCACACCCATTGGATCCATCCTGATATGATTGGGTGATTTGCATGTTCCCTTAAGAATAAGCACACACACTAAATCCTTAAGAGAAAGATAGATGCTCATCTTCACACTGATAGCTGAATTCAAACGGCTAACGAAGAGATATCCTGAAAGCTTGGAGAATGAAATGCTTCACTTAGAATACTAAGACAACCAGGCATTTTACTTCAGGCTTTGATCTGCCACTTACAAAACTGTTTTGCTCTCTTTGGTGTAAGGCTCCTAGAAGAAAGGCTCCTGCTTGTGTGCTTCAAGAGGAGAATGGATAAAATCCATAGTAAATGGAACTGAACCCATTTCAATGACCTCGGGAACTTATCTATTCCTATTTTTACTCAGATTTTCATTTGTTGCTATGCGAAAGCAATTCATCTAACTAACTGCACCTTCTCTTTAATATCCCTCCCTCGACCTATTAGTGCTACTGGCTTCTGAAACTACCTTCCAACAAAAATCATGTGAAAGAGGCCCCTCCTTCCCACTATTCTTTCCCCATCAAACCAAAAAATAGTAGGTTGATAGGCCTCGGTATCTCTTTTCCTATGAGATCCCTATACCAAGAAATATGACTTTTTATGCATGCGATCGGAAAACGAATGAGATCAAAAAGGCCATCATTGGGGCAAACAATGCAATAGCTTCGGTGAGAACAAAGACCAAAATAGCATAACCAAATGATTGTTTAGCTAATGAAGGATTTCGCGCCACGGAATGAATCGAGGAACTGAGGACGTTTCCAATACGGACAGCAGCTCCCGCTAAAGCAATTGTAGCAGCTTCGGCACCTATTGATTTAGCTCCTTCTATAACATGTCGTGACGTGGACACTTGACATTGTTTCACGCTTTTGCATCGCTACTCTTCTGCCTTCTTGTGCAGGGCCGCTATGATATTCTTAATATCCAGCGGTGACAAGATGTCGAGTAGAATTATGTCTCTAGGAAAAGAGTTAACTAAGAATAGGATCTCCCTGGGTTCAAGCACCTCTAGAAGCTTGTCAATATGATCCTTTAACCCAGGGAAGTTTTTATAGTCAGAGTGCTCCAACAAAAAGGATTCAAATTCCTCCTTTTTGTTGGACGGCCCGCCCTCCGCTTTGGAGGAGAAGCACCTTCTGTTCTGAATAGTCATCCTCCTCATTATAGTCCTCCTAGAATCCAAGGCATTTCATCGGAATACATCCAGTCTTTTCACCTTTGTAGTCCTATACATAGTCAGTAATCATAGCTACTAATAAAATCAGACTAGAAACCAAAAACCACACGGAATACTAGGTATAAAGTAAATTGCCCAATGTTTCCAAATTAGTCCAACTTCGTACCTTTCCGGCATAAACCGTATATCTTAGAGAGGTTGTATTTCTGTGGGTTGGTAGTAATGGGATGGTTTCATTATCTAAAATGAAGAACATTTCCCACCAAAATATCAGTCCAATACCACTCACTGGTAAATAGGGCAATACTTCTTCGTGAGTCTCCGCTATTTGAATATTGAACATCATAACCATGAATAGGAATGAAATGGCAATAGCTCCTATATGAACTACTGGGAAGATCATAGCGGAGAAGTCGAGACCTAGCAAAATAAGTAAACCAGAAGTGTCGCAAAAGACTAGGATGGGAAACAAAAAGGAATGTACCGGATTTTTAGCACGTACAACCATCAAACCAGAGACCAAAGCAGGGCTCGACAAAACAGAAAGTATCATGGTACGTCGTCCTTCCTTGAAATGGAACTTGAATGTTGGAGCAAGAAGAAGCATTCAAGTCGATCTATTACGACCAACGCGGTTGTTCGTATTTCATTTTCTTCTTCCAAGCCGACGCTCTTCTTATAAAAGAAAGCACTCACTGAATTACTTACTGAATCTTGTCTTTCTCTCGATGCCGAGAATTTTGGACGTGTCCGGGTCGATCAGAGGTTCGGCTTGCTTCTCCCCCACCCTCGCCTCTGAAATGGATAACCCTTGCAGCCATAGCAGCTGGATTTTAAGGGCTTCTGTCATTATTTCATTGGATTGCCCCTTCTCCATTAATATGCAACAGGCGTAGGCGAGAATGTCGATATCGGTCAAATCTGGACTGATCTTCCTTGAAATTACAGTCCTCGCAAGCTCCACCTAGGAGTGCCCCCCTGGAAGTGATTCAATGGCTTGTTGATAAAATCTAAATTCGAGGACATGCGCAATTTCCTCGAGATATCGATTGGCATTCGAGGAGTCGACATTCTCATTTGGAAGAAGCCGAGCTCTTCGCCATATTCCCAGACGTGACGGGGAATGGGTTCCTAGGCAAGTGAAGGAACACTCCATCTTTGGAGTGTGAAAACGAATAGGATCCCAATACCAACAGCAGCTCCAACTGAAGCAATTGAAGCTAGGTCGGTATTCTTATGAAAAAAATAAGAAATGACTTCCTTCATTTTTCTAGGTGTCACCTTAGTTCCACTTCTTGCTCTAAGCAGAAAGACTTATCTGAAATCACAGGTGTTTTTTTACCAAGAAAGACATAGGAATAAATAGGCTTTATCATTTAGCGCAATGCAGAAGGCACTACCATCTTTGATGAGCACTGTGGTTCGGGTCACAGCTATGATGTTACTTTACGTCATTTTGCTGGTCAGGTGCGAGGTAGAGCATGCCTTTGAATTAGTAGTCACGTCGGTGCGGATACCAGACCTTCGGTCAAGGACCGGGGCGAGCAGAATTGGAAGGAGAAGCAGCTCGGTGCACTAGAGTAGACTTCCAAGAAAGTATGCAAGCGCACTAGATTAGACAGTAGCAAATAGTGAACCGAACCTTCTACTCCGTCAGTCTTCCCGCCCTTATACAGCTAGTGTAGAACGATCGACATTTGGTTACCGCCTTGCCTTGAAAAGGCACCACTGAAAGACCACCCAACATCGGGTCCGGGTAGTCCTAGTTAAAGAGTACAACTGGAAAGGATTAAACCATTAGGCCACTCTACAGGTTAGGAGAGAAATGCACCAGAATAGGACGCGCAACAACGGAACAACAAGAGCAAGACCGCTCCAAACTAAATCACAGTAGAAGTTATGGCAACTCAGGCTGGACCAAAACAGCAAGCGGAAGTTCTCTGAAAGTCCTACATTAGCACCAAGCCATCCCCCAAGGGAGGGTATAACGGAGTGTCGGAAAATCCAGTTGCTAACCCTCCCGGCTATGGGTTCTTCACAATTAGTAGGGCTTCTATTCTAGCACAGAGATCACCACTTGTTATGCCAGGGTATCCTTTTTCGAGTTGGTTACTGACTTTCAAATCTAGATTTCCTAGAATCATACCTTCGTCCATTCTTGGCAAGCCTTCTTCTCTGATGGTATAGATGAAGACACCAGATCCCCATCCTTAGCCAAACCTTCAATTCAAGCTAGGGCAACAAAGGTTTCATCAGAAAGGGATGGATGGCCTCCACTCGGGCTTGACCTCTCATTCCGTGGTGTCATCCGTGCGTCATCGCCGAGTGTGTTACTCGATTTATCCTCTAGTCATTTTTACTCCCCAAATACATTCCTAAGTTGGTGCGTCAAAGGATTACCTAATCTTGATTGATTGAAAATCATCTGGTGTCTTTCTCCTATAATAAAGAACCGGATCCCTATCCGCCTCCCCTGCCTTGGTACGAACATTACGCTTGGCTTTCCCAGCTTTGTTTCTCTTATTGCTAGATTGGGTCAATCGGATCTCTCTTCTCGGTTCTCGCACTACATTATCGACCCAGGTACATTCTTCTTGGCAGCTCAAGACCTTTCTTGTTCGTTCCTCGCTCCCAGCAAAAGAAGCTGCTTCTTAAGTGGATTTATTCGGGACTGATACTCTTTTCCGAACTAATAACCAATGATTTCCATTTTGACCAATGGATACAACTCATGGTAAGACAACATGTGGCTTCTTCCACTACTATAGAACATACTTTTAGTAACAACTTGTGTTACCATATGTCATTAAATGTGTTACTACATCTTCTAGTAACACATGTTATTAGCGTTACTATATCTAATCTGTTGGAACACATGACATATGTTCTTTTACATAGAGAAAAGTGTTACTACTCTGTAACATATATACTTTATAACTGTAACATTTGTTAGCGTTACAACAATTCTCAAGTGTAACACATTTTTTAAGCTCCAGTAACACTTTTTCATATGGCAGTAACACTTGGTGAGAGCATGGTTTGGAATTTTAGGAACACATGGTTTGTAACACATGCATTACCTGTTGCACCACTTTCAAAATCTGAAACAATTGCTTTTATATATTGGCACATATAGCATATAACTTTGACATAAATTTTTTTGATTGATCATGACACATTGCACACTCACGGAGACCCCAAATTTCAACAATCATGAGAGTTGCATTGATTGTAGGAAGGTAAAAACATAGTTCTTGTTTACATAATGTAATAGTATATTTACACAACAATATAATTCTAGAGAGAAAATCTACAGAGTAGTGGATACTAAAAGTCTATAAAACTAGAAATGAAATGTAACTACAAATATGAAATATTCTTCAAGTGCATTGCTTCTTGATCCATTCTTGTGCGCATCCAAATATATGAATTCAACTGTTGATCATTTCAACCTGCATAGAGAATGAGTGTTGTAACATTGATCATTATTCACCCCACCTAGAGAAAGCTTTCTTTGAATTGCTTAGAGATGCTGATCAACCTTTATGGGAAGGCTGTGAACTGTCAAAACTTTCTTTCCTGGTCCTCTTGTTTCATGTAAATTCCATCAACAAGTGGACCAATAAATCACTAAATGATTTGCTTAGAATTTTACAGATTGCTCTACCAAACAGTGCCAATATACCAACAACATTTGTAGAGGCAGGGAAGATCATTGCAAAGCTTGGTCTATGGTATGAGAAAATTCTCGTATGCCCAAATAATTGTCAGCTCTATCGGAAGGACAAGAAAAATCATGACTTTTGTTCAAAATGTGGAGCTTCAAGGTGGAAGGACAAACCAGATAAAACAGTATTAACAAAGAAGCAAAGAAGAAAGGCAACCCCAAATAAGGTGCTATGCTACTTTCCAATCAAACCTAGGATTATAAGACTTTTTATGCACAAAGAAACAGCCCAATTACTTAGGTGGCATGATGAGGAGCGTACAAAGGATGGGGCATTGCACCATCCTGCTGATTCAGATGTTTGGAAAGCCATTGATAGTGAGCACCCTGACTTTGCACTAGAGCCTCAAAACTTGAGATTTGGAATGGCTAGTGATGGTTTCAACCCATTTGGGAAATATAATTCTAGTTGCTGGCCTATTGTATTGGTACCTACCTTCCTCCGTGGTTGTGTATGAAAAGTTCTTCTCTTATGCTTACTTTGATAATTCCAGGAAAACCTGGAAAGGACTTCCATACTTTCATGCAGCCAGTTTATGATGACCTAAATGAACTATTTGACATTGGTATGCCTACATATGATGCATCTCGAGATGAGGTGTTTCCACTTCAAGCTATATTGTTGTATATAGTGAGCGACTACCCTAGGGCTGGGACAATGGCACAGTTCAGTACTGGTAGCCAGTTGGGTTGTATGTCTTGTCAAGAAGAAACAAGTTTCATACGCTTGAAGAATGGCTACAAGCAGTCCTACATGGGACATAGACGATTTCTACCTGATGGCCATGAGTTCCGATATGATAAGTATTACTTGCCTCCTGCTTTGTATAACATGTCTAAAGAGGAGAAGCAACAGTTTTGTCAGGTCCTTCATGATATAAAAGTTCCGGATGATTATTCTAGTAGCATCTCTAGATGTGTAAATATTGCTGAAGCAAAACTTTCAGGTCTAAAATGTCAAGACTGTCACATACTAATGCAACAACTTCTACCGGTAGCTTTGCGGGGTCTTCTCCCTGATGATGTTACATCTGTCTTATTCGATCTATGCGGGTATTTTAGAGAACTGAATGCAAAAGTTCTCTACAAGTATGAACTTGAAAAGTTAGAGGACCGAATTATATTGACTTTATGTCGGATGGAGATGATATTCCCTCCAGGATTTTTTACAATGATGGTACATATAGTTCTTCACTTAGCAACAGAGGCCAAAATAGGTGGTCCTGTCTGCTATAGATCAATGTATTTTGTGGAAAGGTATACTTTTGAGCTTTTCTTAAAAAATGCTGGGGGCATTTTTTTCCCTATTGTTGTGCAGCATTATTTAATGTTTTTCTATTAATAATTCTGGTCTATGCAGGTACCTAGGTGAGTTGAAGTGGAATGTGAGGAACAAAGCTCGTGCTGAGGGATGTATTGCTGAATCAGTTTTAGCTAAAGAGGCCATGACATTTTGTTCAGGATTCCTTGATGGTTTTCAGAGCTTGCTTAGCAAGATGTCAATGAATGCTGATAATGACAAAACAATTGGATGTTGTACTGGAGAGGCATCAACTATTTTCCCTCATGCTGGAAGTGCACCTGCAAAGCCACGTAGTTATGTTATAAGAGGTTTGGCAAAAATACAAGCACACATATATGTGCTATTCAATTGCTCCGATGTCGACCCATACATTAGGTAATATCTCAAACTCACAAACTTGAATTCAACTTTTTCATGGTACAATTTTCCTTACAATATGCATTATAGAGCTCATGCTGAAGAGATCACAACTAATAATAATGCACGTTGAGTGAGCCATAGAGATATGGAGAAAATGCAAAATGAGAAGTTTCATCTATGGTTTAGAGGTCATGTAAGTAACATATCGCAAGAAATATATCTCAAGTACGTTACATCTATCATTAAAGTAAAAAATAACTAAACTTTTATATCTGTGCAGATCATGCAGATTGAGAAGGAAAATGGCATTCATAGTATAAAGGATGGCATTAGATGGCTAGCCCGTGGCCCAGTTGAAGCAACAAAAAGTTATCGTGCTTTCAATAGCCGAGGTTTTCGATATAGGCCAAAACGGTTGGATGGGTTGACACAAAATAGTGGAGTAGTGCTTACTGCAAAAACATCAAGTTATGCTAGTGCAAGTGATGCTAAACCAGTTTTAGGCAATGTAACTTACTATGGGAGGATACTTGATATTATTGAGCTGAACTACTCTGGGAAGTTTTCTGTGGTACTTTTCAAATGTGAATGGATTGATGTTCTTTCTGGAAGAGGAATAAAAAAGGATAAGTATGGCTACACACTTGTCAACTTCTCACACCGGATACATACAGGAGAAAAGATTGGGCATGAACCTTATATTTTTCCAAACCAAGCTCATCAGGTGTTTTATATTGAAGACAAACTAAACCCTGGATGGTCATTGGTCATGAAGATGAAGCCAAGAGATATATATGACAGTGGATGTGATGAATGGGAAGACGATATAGAAACAGAGCCATTCCATATCACACACCTTGGAGAGATGTTCAGTAATGGAAACATGGGGCGCCAATGGGTTAGAACAGACATTGAGGGAACAACAGTGGATGCTAGCACCTGTGGATCGAATGACCAATCATAGTTTGTTTCTTCAGTGGTTCGTGCTCCTTTATTTTTCTTCCACTATGTTTAGTTATACAAGTTCTTCTCATTCTTAATGATGACACAATACTATAGTCAAAATGCTACAGTTCATGTTTTTTTGAGTAAAATTGTTCCATCACTAAAATGAGTTATATTGGAGTTCTTAATATATGTTTTCTTTTACCGCAGAACCATCGGAGTGGGGCGATGACTTTGGGATGCAAATATATCATAGTTTGCTTTCGGTTCAATGCACAAGTTAAATATGTAAAAAAACTTGTATTCTATACTATATTGTCATATGATTTTGATAAGCTTCTGTCTGTACACGTACTCCTTGCCTCCTCATCATCTGTCCTGCTGATTCTGTTGATTGATGTGTCTTGCCACCAACTACAAATAGTTGTGTTTTCTACGACATTTTCCATTGTCTAGTCGTGATGCTTTCTAGAATTGTGCGTGATATTCAGGGCGTCATAGTATTAAATCTTCAATAATAAAAGGGATGTATTACAACATTAATGCCAATTAATGAAAAAATATTCCCATGTGCAATATTGACTATCAGGCCAAAATTGAACATTATTGTTAATTTAAATCATAAATAATATACAAATGGATATAGTAATAACAAATACGAATATAGTTTGATAAATAGAAACATTGTACCAACATCAACTTCATATCTTAGGTTCTGACGTTCCGTTACTACTTCAAAGTTTTATTTTGAAATTTTAAATAGTATCCCCACTCAATAATTACTATTTTTTAATCCAAAAATAAAGTCCAGGAAGCAAGAATCATTCCTAGATAGGGCATATCACTAGTGACTTGTTTCTTCACTAGAGAAATAGCATCCTTGAGGATTAATTTAAATAAGTTTTTGCCAACATCTATTCATAGTCACCAACCATGGTGATGAAGCAACAACCCTATAGGATGAAGCCAGTGTTCATGAATTTGTTTGGGCATGCTTGGCTAAGGTCCGTCTCACTTGTAATACCATGGTGGTGGCCTTTCCCATGTTTGATTTTCTTTTGGATGAAGCAGTCGCATTCAGTAACAACAATAATATTTATATAAACACCAGTAACACTTTAGTTGTAACACTATTTTTATGTTACCATAGGGTATATATTTGTGTCATATCTTACATGGTACAGTCATGTGTTACAACATACTATCATTTTGTAACATTTTAGCCGTAACACAATTTTTGTGTTCCTAAAGAATTTACCTGTAACATATTTTTATAAAACAAGGGCTATGTGTTACAAATGAAATTGTAACATATAAGTTTGTGTTCCTATGAAAATTCTTTGTAACACATTCATAAATGTGTTACAAAAGTATGTTACAAAAACTGTGTTCTGTAGTAGTGTTCCTTGAGGGAATGTTCTAGCCGCCTTCTTCCGCCGTGCTTCCTCCGATCAAACAGCTACCTAGGCTTCCTCGCATACTCGGCTTTATCTAGTTTAGGATTGACTATTCTCAGGTGGATTATCTGGTGTCATAGTAGGAATCACCCCTTTCTTCTCAGATGGTATAGATCCAGTATATTGGTCAAGGCGGCTTGCTCCAATCATGCTTTGTTTATTGAATGAAGAGTTCACTCGTAGAAATGTCCGTTCTTTCCTTTGAGCATATCCGTTTGATTGCTCGTAGCGCTAACTAGCATAGCATCCGTTTTCTTGCTTGGTTTCTTTAGTATCACAAGCCACGGATTGAGCAACTAGCGCGGTCGGGTAGCTGCTTTCCTCTTTTCCAACCTCTTACCAACTCGGGATGGCCTCCTCTTGGTCAAGGATCCGACCTTCCCCTTGCTCCGGGGTTCTATACTTTCGATGCTTCTCTTTCGATACGATAGCTATCCCCTGTTTAGTTTCTCGGCTTCCTATCTCTTAGGAAAGACAAGCTGGATCAGGTTAAGGGAAGGAAGTACGGGTCAAGTAAAGAAATACAACTGTTATCCACGAACAACCTTTTCTCATATGAATATTGTGCGCCAGTAAGTAGTCCATCAAAGCTAACCCGGGTTAACTACTCTCTAGGAAGCTTCCCCGTCCTAATCTAAGGAATGAATGAGGGAAAGTCTTGTCTCTTCTTTTCCGACATCCACTTCTGGATTCCAAATTCTCAGATTTATCGGTTCCTGAGACCCTTCTTTGGCTCGCCTTGACGGATTACTTCGATTACTACCGGACTTCCAGATTAGCTGTTTTTTACGCTTCACGCCTTTCCCTGCTGGGGTGGTGTCTTTTGTAGTTAGAAGCCTTGTTTGACCATCAGGCATTATGTAGTTGGCAACCGAAGAAGCAAGGGATTTTTCGCAAACTAGCGCTAGGAACCGTTGTCCACGGTGAAAAGAATGCAAACCGAAGACCCCTTCCTCTCGAAGTGCGGTGTGTGCCATCGTAAGTGCGACCCTCCATCTCATATCATATTTATTCATTCAGCAGAAACATAAATCTACTCGAGGAATCACTCCTTTCTTCTTCATTATATATAATCTAAGGGATGGCTATGATAAAGAGTAGGATTTTGAAATTCCTGACCCCATCCTTAGCCAAAGCAAAGTCCGTCCCTCCTTCCTGATGAATGCTTATTTGCCATCTAATTTCCCAGAAGAGCAGAAATATATCTGGGGATCGTCCACATTGAGGACTTGCCATTTGCATCTTTCATCTCATAGTATTTTATCACGTTGAGGATTTCCTCGGTAGTTGTTTTGGTCTAATCTTGATTACTAGTCATCTGGCTTAGCTCGACCTACCAATTTCACTTATCCTAGGGACTCATTTGTTTTCACCGTGGACTATACTCTACTAAACTAAGATTCGAGGTCTCTTCTTCTAGAATTGATCCTTTTCTGAGTTTGCTTATCAACTTATCTTTCCTATCGTCGTACTGGTTAAGGGTAGAAATCCAACAGCTTCGGATAAAGGAGAGGAAAAGGCGTTCATTCTGCCCAATGCCTTGAACTCGTTCGGTCTCCCTTAATTGTGATTGAAATGACGATGGCAACAGGTTTCGCTTCTGCAGGGGCATATTATAAGCATCAGCCATAAAATCTAGAGATCGCAATGCGTTACCCACTTTTGGATCCGTAAAACGGAGAACATTAGTCGGGCACTTCATAGAGGGACTTTCCTGTATTAGTGATACGAAAAAGTAAATGAATAAATGTGGGAAAAGTTGGGGACAGAAAAAGTTCCGTAATCATCCTATTTTTTCGTTGCATTTCCTTGTTTTTAATGGAAGCGATAAATGCGTACTTAATATAGTGATGATTCCAGGAATCTCTGAAAAGGTAGGGGTCAAGGACCTTATGGGACTGCAATCGTGCCTGCCAATTGGGGAAGGACGCGAGCCTGGCAACTGCTCGGCTCTAGTAAGGGAAACTGGTATGTCTCACATCATTGCTCGAAGATAGGAAAACTGCAAGTTAGCTCAGTTGGTTGGGCATATGTGAGTGACGCGAACTAGCATTTAGAATTGAGAAAGCCGCTGGGTTTATTATTCAACCATGGATCGCTGCGCAAGAATCAAATCAACGAGAAATCCAGGAAAGAGAGTAGCGATGGAAAAGCGTGAAACAATGTCAAGTCTCGACTCGACATGTTAGAAGAAGCTGGAGCTGAACTCGTATTCTGAGATGGAGGAAATCAAGTCTCATGTTGCTCCTTTGAAAATGTGTATAAAAATGGTGTGGTGGAGAATGCGCGTTAGCGCAACGGCTTTCGCGCTAGTTGCTCAAAAAGTCATATAAAATTGAAGCAATCAAACTTGTGGTTCTTGCAGGCTGCGGGCGGGGGACTGTAAATCCTCTTTTGTTCGCTGGGCCTGAGCCCTTTGGACTGTAAATCCAAACGGAGTAAGTGGTTCGATTCCACTCATGAACGAGAGCAAGACTGAACGAAAGAAAATGCAAGTGAAACGAGACGAGAATCAAAGATTGGGAACATGCATTTGAACCTTCCAAAACCGGTATTGGACAGTGTTCAGTGACCCAATATCAATATCAATATCAATATATAGTAGTATAGTAAGTACTAAAGTGTTGTCCCTTTCATCTAGCGGTTCAAGATCTCGTCTTTCATGTCGAAGACACGGGTTCGATCCCCGTAAGGGATAGATACTGATTCCTGCCGGTCTGATTGCTGAGTTCACGCTGTCTATCTGTCTTTGGTCCGTCAGCTTCCTCTCTCGAAGCAAGACAAGATGAGATCACCCCTGATCTAATTGAATTGGTTCAGAGGGTATTCCCAGATGCTAGCAGCCTCAACTCACTGCTGCTGAGGAATGGAAGAGATTGTACCAAGTCCATAATGGTCAAGATTCCACACAGAAGGGTCAAATCAAGGGCCTTAGCTTGGAATCTCCTGACTTACCTGAGCACTATTTTCTCACTGCCTGCTTGAGGGAAGACATCAAAGACCTTGTCATGGCAATGAAGGCAGTAAGCTTGATGCAGTTTATCCAAAAACATGGAGGTGGCAATTTTTTATCAAAAGAAAAGAAAGAAAAGCAGTTTCAAGCCTAACAACCTTCTGACATACCCTAGCCAGAATAAGGGAATTATGGTCAAGGGAAAAATGAAAGAGCATAAGTCAGAAAATGGAAACTATCAGAATAGAAATTCAGTATGGGAATAAATAAGAGCCTTAGGCCTGTACTTGACATGTGTTGAGCTACCCTGGTCATCAGTGCAAGGTGAAGATGAACATAGTAATAGGTGACAGTGAAGAGAAGGAAGATGAGAGATATGTTCCTTAGAAGTCGTCTTCAACTTTCTTCTAGTAAAGCCTTTCACCGAGCGAGCAGCTAAGCCTATGCCCTCAGGCATTGATTTCTATACAGAATTTATCATAAAGTACTTGAATATTGATTATTATTCTGAGGCTGACAGAGCAAGTAACTTAATGAAGCAAGACTTCGAAGAAAAGGAGAGAATAAGTGTTTCAAGTAGTAGTTGATTAAGTGTTTCAAGTAGTAGTTGATAAAGTATCAAGTAGAGAGGTTCTTCCTAGCTTCTTTTCTAGCAAGAAAATGTATTGTTCATACGAAAAGCAAAGTACTTTCTCCTCTCCAACACAAGAGGAATTCAGCAATCATGTCTACTAATACAAGTCTGTAGTTTGAGTAGTTGTTTTTTCAGCGGATTCTCCGAAATTGAAGACAATTATCCTAACTCAAAATTTAAAAAGTACTTTTTTATTTTTCTGATGTAAATTCTGTCTGTCTCCTTTGTCCTTCCTAACGCTAGTCTAGTCTCCTTCGTTCCACTCGTCCTTGCTTTTTTTTCTTCTTCCTATCGGTCCCAAGGTCAAAGAAATAGGTTCAGTGGTTCGACCTCCCAAAGGTTAAAAAAAGACATCGATATTAAGACCACTCCCTCCGGATGATGACATGCCCCAACCATCTATAGCCCATGGTTCGTTACTCGGGAATTCGGAGAGGTCAGATGAGATAGATGAGTGTGTTCAAAATGGAATGATCCCCTTTCTCATGTTCGAATTTCTGTTGTCCACAAACAAATAAAGAGTCCGAAAAGACGTACGCATAACAGACTCGGTACCTAGGTCAATGGTTCAGTGGAGAATTGCGTTACTGTCATAGCGAAGGTATCTATGAAATGCAGTACCAAGGTCAACGAAATTGAAAGGCACCAGAATCAAAAGGGATTTGGCGGCTATAGACGACTCAGGGTCATAAAGAGAAGCTTTCG
This sequence comes from Panicum miliaceum, assembly GCA_032594955.1. NCBI lineage: Eukaryota > Viridiplantae > Streptophyta > Magnoliopsida > Poales > Poaceae > Panicum > Panicum miliaceum. The sequence continues at coordinate 18,660,886 of CM064068.1, forward strand.
CACAGTACACCTATTTTTCTATAGAAGTGAATGCCCCTTAGTTGGCTAGTCTGATCAATCGGCAGGCTCAGCCTCTATGTCGTATTCAGATATAGAAAGAAAAGAACCGAACTCCTGGAGGGTGAAATAAAGAAATAATTTGTAGACGGCTAAGCAATGGCTTTGGTACGGCACCTAAAGAAATAAAATAATTTAATATGGCACGGCGGGCTAAGCCCTCGGTTCCGTATCGATATCCTGTCCTCGGCTTGGAAGGCAGGGGTAGCTACCTGGCTCAGCGGTAGTTCCGTTAAGAGATTGATCAGCACCCCTCCCTAGACACAGTAACGGAAGCATTGACAAATCCAACAGTGGCATACCCCTTTGACGGCAGCGAGGTCTTTCGCGAATTAGGATTCCTACGTTACCATTGCCAGATGATGAATTCCTTGGTTTTATCCCAACAATACAAGCCTATCCTACCTGTACCGGTTCATTGCTTCCAACCAAATGATAAGGCTGGTACCGATAAAATTGGGTAGTAAAATCATCAACACGGACCTTGTTCTCTTACCCCTTGAAGGCATGGATATTATTTTTGGAATGAATTGGATTACCAGGTTATACTGGACCTTTCTTCCCGGACTGTTGAAATAAATTCACCTAGTCACGGAACCACTACCCTTTACCTACCGTTCCGGGAGTGCATGAATTCTTGTGCTTTCGTGATGGAAGGGATCAACCTAAAGAATATTCCAGTGGTATGCGAGTATGCTGATGTTTTTCCGGATGACTTACCAGGAATGCCACCAGATAGGGACTTGAGTTCGTTATTGAACTGCAACCAGGCACTGCACCTATCTCCAAAAGACCCTATAGGATGCCACCTAAGGAATTGGCCGAACTGAAAACACAACTCCAAGAACTACTGGACAAAGGCTTCATTCGTCCTAGCGCATCACCTTGGGGATGTCCAGCCCTATTTGTAAAGAAAAAGGATGACAGTTTAAGATTATGTGTGGACTACCGACCTCTCAATGCGGTAACCGTTAAGAATAAATACCCACTTCCCCGCATCGACGTTCTCTTTGATCAATTATCTGGAGCTAGAGTTTTCTCAAAGATTGATCTTCGATCTGGATATCATCAGATAAAGATTCGTCCATGCGATATTGCTAAGACCGCCTTTTCCACACGATATGGACTATATGAATTCTTGGTCATGTCCTTTGGTCTCACCAATGCCCCTGCCTACTTCATGTATCTCATGAATTCGGTATTCATGTCCGAGCTCGACAAATTCGTCGTAGTTTTCATTGACGACATCCTTATGTATTCCAAGAATGAGGAAGAGCATGCTAAACACCTGCACATTGTTCTTCAGCGTCTCAGAGACCATCAACTCTATGCTAAATTTTCTAAGTGCGAATTCTGGTTGGATAGTGTGAAGTTCTTGGGTCACACTATTTCCAGCGAAGGCATAGCCGTTGACCCCAGCAAGGTACAAGAAGTGATGGATTGGAAACCTTCTACCTCTGTTCATCAGATTCGCAGTTTTCTTGGTTTAGCCGGTTACTATCGCCATTTCATTCCGGATTTCTCCAGGATTGCTAAGCCTATGGCCGAACTATTGAAAAAGGGAGTAAAGTTTGTGTGGGATGAGAAATGCGAAGAAGCTTTCCACACTCTCAGAGAACGTTTGACTGCAGCCCCTGTGTTAGCTCAACCCGATAACACCAAGCCGTTCGATGTTTACTGTGACGCATCTGGCACTGGTCTTGGTTGTGTGCTTATGCAAGAAAATCGAGTTATCGCCTATGCTTCACGAGCCCTTCGGCCCCATGAGCAGAATTAACCGACCCATGATCTCGAGTTAGCAGCAGTCATTCATGCTCTAAAAATATGGAGACATTATCTCATGGGCACTCGTTGTAATATCTACACCGATCACAAGAGTCTCAAGTATATCTTCACCCAAGCCGATCTGAATATGAGACAAAGAAGATGGCTAGAATTAATCAAGGATTATGATCTCGAGGTGCACTATCACCCCGGCAAGGCTAATGTAGTCGCGGATGCACTCAACCGCAAGGCCCATTGCCATTGCCTATCAGTGGAAATCTATAATGAGACATTATGTTCGGAAATGAGGAAGCTTAATTTGGAAATGATTTCCCAAGGCACTCTGAATCACATCTCAGTCGAGCCCACTCTTCACGACCAGATCATTATGGCACAACTACACGATGAAGGAGTTAAGATCAACAAACAAAAACTCTCTCTAGGAGAAGAGAAATACAAATATTTCCGCCAGGACCATAAGGGAGTTCTTTGGTTCGAAAGTCGCATAGTCATTCCGAAGAATCATGAGCTCCGTAAGAAAATCCTGGATGAGACACATCTTTCCAAATTTTCTATCCACCCCGGCAGTAACAAAATGTATCAAGACCTTAGGCAAAATTTCTGGTGGACTAGGATGAAAAGAGAGATCGCTAAATATGTCTCAGAATGCGACACATGCTAGAGAGTAAAAAGCCAGCCACTTGAAAGTAGCCGGTACACTTCAACCTTTGCCTATACCCTCATGGAAATGGGAGGACATAAGTATGGATTTCATTGTTGGATTGCCAAGTACCGCACAGAAACACAATTCCATATGGGTTATCGTTGATAGGCTCACAAAGACGGCACATTTTATTCCGGTACACACCACCTATACTGCCAAGAAGTACGCCGGGATTTATCTCGATCTCATTGTTTGCCTACATGGAGTACCGAAGACTATTATTTCCGATCGTGGTACTCAGTTTGTAGTGCGCTTTTGGGAACAATTGCAAGCTTCTCTTGGTACTAAAATGATTCGAAGCTCAGCCTATCATCCTCAAACTAACGGACAAACTGAAAGAGTAAACCAAATTCTTGAAGACATGCTTAGGCTTGCGTCATTCACTATGACAAGAGTTGGGACAAATGCCTATCCCTAGCAGAGTTCTCATATAACAATAGCTATCAAGCGAGTTTGAAAATGGCACCATTTGAGGCCTTGTACGGACGAAGGTGTCGAACCACTTTGAGTTGGTCACAGACCGGAGAACGCAAAATATTTGGACCATAATTGGTAATCGAGGCAGAAGAAAAAATGAAAGTAATACGAGAAAACCTTAGAGCCGCACAATCTAGGCAAAAGAGCTATTTCGATAGAAGGAGAAAGCCACTGAAATTTGAAGTTGGTGACCACGTCTACCTTCGAGTTTCACCAACCAAGGGTGTCCAACGATTCGGAGTCAAATCAAAACTATCTACCCGTTATGTTGGTCCCTACGAAATCATCGAGAGCTGTGGACCCATAGCCTATAGAATTCGACTGCCTCCTCAGGTTGCAGCCATCCATGATCTCTTTCACGTATCTCAACTCAAGAAGTGTGTCCGAGTTCCTACCGAGGTTATTAAACAACAGGAAATCTTAGTAGAGCCCGAGCTCTGATATGTCGAGTATCCTATCAAAATCATGGATCAAAAAGAAAGGAGCACTAGGAGGAAAGTGATTAAAATATACAAAATTTAATGGAATCATCACACTGAGGAAGAAGCCACATGGGAAACTGAAAGCTATCTAAACCAAAATTTCCCGAGTTTTCTCAACTCGACCGAAGGTACACACACTACCCACCCTAAGCTTATTGTCTGAATCTCGGGGCGAGATTCTTTTTAAGTGGGGAAGGCTGTAACACCTCAGGTGTTTAATTTACGAAATAAGCCTCATTAGTGTAACAATATTCTTAACTAACTAAGAAAAATTTAAAGGAAACGAATTATAAATTGGTTTGCCTTGAATTGAAAATAGTTGTGTATATGTGCGTAAGTACCTGTACTTTAATCAAGCCGTTTAAAATAACTTCTAAACTACAACTCAAATGAACTTTGGCCTGAAACAAAAGTCGTGTAACTTTTCATTTTGAACAAATTTCGTGTTCAGAGATTTTTGATTTGCAACACGAAAATTTGAGAAGCACTTGGATTTGCAAACCAGTCCCTGCCTTTCCTTCTATTTCCACCGCAGACCCTTCTTCTCCGCCTCGCCCGACCCTCCGACGCGCAGCCGCTCGCCTGACCCTCGCATCGCCGGACCCTCTCGTTGCCCGACCCTTTCACTCGCCCGACCCTTCCGTTTCGCCCGACCCTTTCACTCACCCGACCCTCGGCTTCGCCCGACCCTTCCGTTTCGCCCGACCCTCGGCATCGCCAGACCCTCGCTCCGCCCGACCCTCGGCCACCGTGCAGTCACCGCAGGCCACTTGGCCAGTGATGCCTGACAGCACTAGGCGCCAAGCCAATGCCCGACCGCGCCCGCACACCGCGTTCCTCCCCAGTCCGCGCACGCCACGCGCGCGCCGGTGACACGCGCCCCTGCTTGCTGCCCGCCGCGCCCAATGGGCAAGTCGCGCCGTGCCCGTGTCTCCGCCGCGTCCCGCCAGTCGCCGCGCTCGCCGCCTGGCCAGACAGCTACTGCAGCCCCTCGTCCAACCCGCGCGCCGCGTGATCTCCAGCTCCACACGCCAAATCTTCAGCACCCAATCCTCTGCCCACGCCCGCCGCACGCCGCGCCGGCCCTGTTCGCCGCCCGCCGCGACCAGTAACGCGCCCCCGTCGTGCCGCTCGCGCCCGCGCCTCGCAGTCCAGTCCCGCCCCTCCTCCCGCCTCTCTGCTGCCTACAAAAGGCCGCACTGAGTCCCCCTCGCGCGCCCAGACACCAGAACGCCGCCGCCTCCACCATTACCGCCGTCGTGCCCAGCTCACCGTGGAGCTCACCTCTCCGGCCACCCCTTGCCAGAGCTGAGTCTTCCACCACCACCATAGCACCCCACCGCAGCTCACTGCCCCACCCATCGTCGCCTAGAACCGCCGGAGCACCGCCCGCGCCGCCGCCGCTCCTTGCTGCTCCGTGGATAACCTGCGCAGAAGCTCCTCCATCCAAGCCAAGCTTCGAAACGGGTTCCCCTTGACGCCGCGAAGCTCATCGACCAGCCCATGCTCTTCCCTCCTCGCCGGAGCACCATCGCCGACGCTCCGCCCCGCCGCCGCCCCTCTGCTCCGCGCCGACGAGCCACCTCCGGCCACACCCAACCCCGACCAGGGCCATCCCAAGGTAGCTCTCGCCTCCCTAGATCTCCCCGACCCTTTTCCCCTCGCCGCCGATGAGCCCCCTCGCCGGAATCTGGCCGGCCGCCATGCCAGCGCCGCTCAGGGACCCAATAATTGCATCGATTGCAATCTTTAAAAGAGTCTGCACGCAAGTTTCCAAGGACCCCTCTGTAAAGAAAGTTTAAACTTTGAATTCAAAAACAGCGAACTTGCAAAAGTCATTTAAAATCATAGAAAAATCGGAAAAACACAAACTCAACTGTTCTGGAATCTTTACATGAAAATCTACAACTTTTGTTATATGCATTTCTTCAGTTGCTTGCCAAATCTTGCTATAAATTAAATGGAAGTTTTAATAGACCTTAATTGTACCACCGTTGTAGACAAAGGCTAAACCTGAAAATTTAATAGTAGTTTGGTTGCTTGATTTGTAGGCTAGTGTAAAAATATTAGGGCTAGAACCCATCTCTAACTAAAATTCTTAATAAAACTTGTTTATGATATAAAGTAATAAAACTAATTTGTAACTGCTGTTATATTGTGTTTTATGTGGTGAAACTTTTCCAGAACTGTCGTATTAATGCCTAAGTACCGCAGAAAAAATTTAGAACCTTTTTCCTTCCTGTAACCTAATTATATAATTTTGTGGTAGGAGAAATGCACTAATTCAAATAATTAGTTTCTATGCTTGGAAAATGTTCAACTTTTTATTGTAGCATGCTTTAGAGTAGCTCTTGCTGTATAAAAAGTTTCATACATAGAACGCTATAAAACATCCTGTAGAAATTAATCTTTATTAAAGTGGGTGTATCTCGTCCTATTTTTTTTATGCTTTCTATCCTGCACAGTAAAATCTGAAAAATTTACAGTAATGCACATATGGATAGAGTATTTCCCTATAAAATTGTTTATGTCAATACTTGAATGGTTTGTTCTCTATAAAAATCACTAGGTTCTAGTAGTGGTTGTGTTTTACATTTTTCATAATTATTTTGCTACGTGAAAATGTCTGAAATCTTTACAGTGCTTTTGTCTCCTCATAATGTGCTCTAAATAAAAATTTCATCACCAGAAATTACCTAGTCCAGAAGTTGTGTTTAATCCATGTTGTGCTTAGAAAATTAAGTTTCCAATATAACACAACCCCCTTCTTGTTTAATGAAGTTAATAGTTTAAGTTATACTCTTTTAACAATTGCCCACACAAATCTCAACTAAGTAACTTCACAACCAAATCGATGTTTTGTGAACTGCAACTTTATCGTGAAGGAAAATAATCGTCATTACCATCACTATAACTTACACTTGTGCATTCGTATAGAATCGACTACTCTCGCCGACGGAACGTACGAGCTGGTACCCGCGTCCGAGAGTGAGCAGCGTGAAGCTCAAGTAAATCTAACTGAAGCTCTCGAAGAGCCGAGCCCAAGTTCGGACGAGCCCCAACCTAGCTTTACCCAAGAAGGCAAGCCCCGGAGCATGAACCCTATTTTCCTAAACTTATGCAACTTATTACTCTACTTTACTTGTGCATTAAGTTTATAGGAGTTGAATGAAAACTTAGTCGCATGATCCTAGGTACCTATGTTCTGAACACTAGATGTAAGGTTCGATAGAATGCTATGCTAATAGGATTCAGTAAAAGTCGAGTGATTTCCTGTCACTCGCGAGAATATAGGAGTTGAATGTTTACTACATGTTGCAATCATAAGGTCGACGGACGGGGCTATGGTATGATGTTTATGTTGATGATTGAGGCCCCGTCTGTTTAGTGAAAAATGCTAAGGCCGCAGTGTGTGGTAGTGGTGGTTAAGTCTTTGAACGTACTAACCACATGCCGAGAATATGATAATCGGTAAGCTTAAGTACTGGATTGAACCGAGGCCGGAATATACTCCCCACCGTCTTGAATTCGTTCACATCTAGCTAATGGCGGGTGCATTTGCCACCACGGCCCGACGTACCGTGGTCTGTGGGGACGTGTAGTCGAGGGCGGTGGGCCTGTTTCGTGAAGCGGGAATTGAAGGAAAAAGTTGCACGTGTGACTCTGTGAGTAACCACGTGACGTGTGTTTAGGTTTCCCTTGCAAGGTTAAGAAATTCGATTCGAATCGTCCGTTTCTCGCGGTTATTGAGACTACTTGACCCTTTTACCACATAGAGTAAGAAGAGGAACAATGATCATGATTAATCTTGTTGGATGCAAAATAATTCTTCCACCATGTATGATATTGGATAGTTGCTTACCTAGAATGGTTAAAGAAAGCTAGAACTTGGAGCTAAAATTTGAAAGTAAGGACCTACTTATACATGCTTTTTGGCAAAACAAACCCCTCAAGCCAAAAGCCTTGCATGTCTAGGAGTCGGCTAAGTATATTCCACTAGTCGGGTAAGCCTTGTTGAGTATTAGTATACTCAGCCTTGCTTGTGGCTTGTTTTTAGGTGAAACTTTTGAGGACATGATCGCTAGTTTGACTTGGCCTTGTACCCTTCCTCCTGGTTGGTTGGTGGAATGGGATACGCCCCCGGCCAACGGTGATGATGCCGAGTGATGTCTCGTACGGGCTTCATCGAGACATCCTGTATCGTCGAGTAGTTATCGTTATTTTTCCGCTTCTTTGAACTCTGAAGAACTCATTTATTTTGAACTCTGAAGTACCTTGTTTTAAGAATTTGAACTCCGTTGTAATAATAATTTGTGTTGAACCTGTGATGTAAAATTGTGGAATGTTGTATCCTCTGGGCTCACCTTCGTGTGAGTACATGTATGTGTGGTTTCGATCGGCAAAAACCGTGGTTGTATCGGGAGGTTACCAGACAGACCAGTGGATTACTCCATTTGAAGTGCGAGTTAGCCCTGATTACCCTTGTGGCGATGGTTAGCGTGCTTGAGCTGGATTAATTCAGGTGGTTCTGCCACAATAACTAGCCGAACTCTCTTCGTTCTTAGCCTAACGTACTCGGTCTTAGTGTACCTGCAAGAGATTTATTTAATATATGTGTATATATATACACCCTAGTTTACTTAACCACCTAGTATATTCCCATAAATCCCCTAGGGCTTTACGAACTAGTGATATCCTTAACGAATCCAACGCAATTTTTTCCATGTGAATTTTGAAGTCAAGTTTTTGAAACTTATTTTTATGGTTTGTTGGACCATCTCGTGTACATTTTTCACTCTAATACCAGCTATGGCAGAACCGTCTAAATTAATCCGGCTCAAGTGCACTAACCATCACCCATAAGACGAAATGGCTACTATGCACTTCAAACGGAGTAATCCGACAGTCAGTCGGGTAATTCCCGATGCGACCATTGAATATTCCGATCGAAACAAAGCATACACATAACTCACACGAAGGCAGGTCTAGAGGTTACAACATTCCACCACTTTTACTTCAACAAGTCTGACATTTACTTATTACAAACCGAGTTCAAGTAAAGAGTAGTTCTGAGTTCAACATAAAACTTTATTCAGAGTTCGAGGACAGCGGAACGAAAATACAATATTCTATCGTCGATTCGAATGCCACGATGAAGCCCATACGTGGCATCACTTGGCAGAGTCATTGTTGGCCGGGATGTATCCCATTCCACGGACCAACCAGGCGGTAGGGTACAAGGCCAAGCACCATGTTTGAAATCTATTGGTATATACTTAGCCGACTCCTAAACATGCATGGCTCTAAAGCTCTAGGTTTGCTTTTGCTGAAAAGCAACAAAGAGTAAGTCCTTATTTTCAGATTTTAGCTTTCAAGATTCTATTTCATCTTAACCATTCTAAGTGAGCATCTATATCTACTCAACCATGGTAGAACATTAATCATCCATCAAGATTATTCATCATCATCATTCCACTTGTTACTCTATGTGGCAAATGTATTAAGAAGTCTCATATACCACGAGAAACGGTCGATTCTAATCGAGTTTTATAAACCTTGCAAGGCAAACCTAACACACACACAAGATGCACCGAAGTGTCACACCAAGCATCTGTTCCCTTCTCTTTTCAGCTTGTGGAACAGGGTCACCCTCCTCGACTACAGAGCCTAGCTCTGCACCCGCATGTGTATACGCATCTGAACTTTGTTCAAGTAGGGTGAAAATAAAGTCCACACCCCGGGCCAATCAGGTAATTAGTTTACCGAGTACCATATTTTCGACATGTGGCTAGTACGTTCAAACGCTTGACCACCGCTACCATACACCGTGGCCATAACATCTTTTACTATACGGATGGGGCATCAACCACCAACATGAATATCGCACTCAGCCCCGCCCGTCAACCTTATAGTTGCAGTGTATAGTAAAACATTCAACTCCTATGATTCTCGCGAGTGACAGGAGATCACTCGACTTCTACCGAACCTATTAGCAGAGCATCTATTCAGACTCAAGTTCTAGTAGTCATTACATAGGTACCTAGGATCATGCATCTATGGTTCCATTCAACTCTTATGAACTTAAATGCACAAGTAAATAGGAACATAGATTGCATAAGTCGAAAATACTGAGATGTTGCACCGGGGCTTGCCTTCTTGGGCAGGGTTAGTCAGTGGGTCTTCCAAATTCGATTTCGGGTCTTCAGTCACTTCCGTCACGTTCGTCTGGGCTTCACGTTGCTCGTACTCCGATGTAGGCACCAACTCGTAAGTTCCGTCGACGAGATCGGTCGATTCTATATGATATGCAAAGTGTTCATATTATTGAAATGATGAATTACATTATTTCCTTCACGATAAAGTTGCAGTCCAACAAAACATAGTTTTTGTTGTGATACTTCTTAATTAAGTTATCTTGGGCAATCGTTAATAGAGTAGAACTTTAAGTAATTAACTTCATTAAATAGCTGGGGTTTTTATCATTTGATTAGTTTTAATTTACATGAATCAACCATGGATTAATCCTAACTGTTGTTGCTGATAGTTTCTGAGGTGGAAATTTTTATGCAGGGTTCTTTACCCAGAAACAACTTACAGTAAAAGTTTCACATGCTTTTACCTAGCAGATTTATTATGAAAAATACAGTAATTAGCTACTGCTGGAAAAAAGATCTATTTATACAGAGCAAACTATGATGGTACTTATACTCCAAAATTTTATTGAATGCTTCTAACAGTGTGGTGAGTCTACTGTAAAATTTCTGGATTTTTCCTATTCAAGAATCAGAGTGTAAAATTCTAGTTTATCTAGATCTATACTAAAGGTGAATGAATTTTTCAGAGAGTTCTACCCTGTATCTGACTCCCAAACTTCTGTAGCATCATTACTTAGCCTAGTAGGTACAGTAACAAAAAGATCCTATTTTTCCTAGCACAGGATCAACTGGTTATGATTTTAGATGGTTACATAAGGAATAAAAGATTCAGCAAATTCTAGTGAGGTAAACTAGTCCAAACTTTTCAGGTTGCTTCTAACTAGTGTCAGCAGAGTACCATAAAAGTTTCAGCTCAAAATAAGTATTGCAACATTAAGAATAAATAGCAGACTTTAGATCTAGCCTACCACAAGCTATGCTTAGAACATCTAGTTATACAGGGTTTCTGATCATGAAAATTTTACTCTAGAGTCTACTCCTAACACAGATGCTACCATACAAAAATCCCATGCAGTTCAGGTTTACAAACAGGTCCTTGGTTTTTATGAGCTACCCTCTATAAACTTTTGATTTGATGCAATTGGGTCCTCGGGTGGGGGAACGACATCGGCCGGCCGCAATTCCGGCGAGTAGAGTTGCCGGCGGCGATGTTGGGGTGGGGGATTAGCGAGAGGGGACCGTGGCAAACCTGCTGGTGGTCTTGGTGGGGTTCGGGTGGCTGGGTTTGAGCTCCCCGCGGTGAGCAGAGGCGGCGGCGAAGGGGCTCGACGGCGGCGATGCTCCGACGAGGTTTCGGGGCCAAGGCTGGGTGTTGGAGGTTCATGGTGAGGTGGGGAAGCGATTTTAGGGCTCGGCCTGGGCAATGAGCGAGGGGAGGCGCGGCTCCACGCGCGGCCGGCGAGCGGTGGCGCACCGGAGGCAGCGAGGAGGAGTGCGGGGTCAGGGGGTCTCTATTGCCCCTTTTATAGGCCGGCGAGGGGTAGTGCGAGCTAGGGCATGCACTGCTGGGGGAGGCACGACCGGAGGCAAACCCGTGCGCACGGTCGGCGGTTTGGCCGGCGATGGCATCGCCGTGGCGCACGGGCAGGCTTCGGCCACTGCGTGGCCAGTCCATGGGGCGCGAGGGCGATTTGGTGGGGCCGCAGAGGGATCCCCAGGGCTTGGCGGGGCCACTTGGCCGGCTGGCGGCGTGGAACACCGGCAGCTGGCCTACCGGCGATGGGATAGGGCGTGGAGGAGGGAGGAGTGGAGGAGGGGATAAAACAGAAATAGAGAGAAAGGCAGGGGCCTGGCGGTAAAAACAAATATTTCTCCCTTTTCCCGAGGTCAAAATAAAAACTTTTGAATATGAAAGTTGCTCAAAACTAAATTTCCTACAACTTTCCTGTTGGTCAAATTTTCGTTTGAGCAATGTATTAGAAGTTAATTTGAAAGTCCAAAGACTAGTATTTAAAGGACATGTCATTTCATGTGAATTTTTGTATTTTTAGCCCTAGAGTTTAACTAGGCTTTTGTTGCTATGGTGATGACAGATGTGCCTCTAACATAGATATGGATATATGTCTGAAAGCGAATTTTACAATTTGTTTTGTACTTTCTTTTGTTCCTCTAACACTGATTTCATGCATGTAGGTTGTGCTTCATCTTTTTATAGACACCTAGGGTGTCAAAGAAAAAGCGCCGAAATGAATTAAATAGATATCTGTTCACTAGCCGGTAGCAAGGTAGTATTCCCCTGATTCTTATAGCACTGTCCATGCATTCCAACTAGAAGTAGCTGATTATGTAGCGGCGCTTTGCTTGCTTTTCTGACATTAAGGAAAGTACGAGGCCCCAGCACCCGCCCAGTCTACTTGACTTTGGAACTTATCTCTCCTTCTTCTCTGCCGAGCCTAGCTTGTCCTATGGGAATAAGAAAACCTTGCCTTATCAGTCTCTCGTGCCAAAAGATAAAGTTGTCCTTCTCTGGAAAATCGAGTTCTTTTTCGTCGTCTGTATGAAATAGAAAAAGTAGTCTGAAGACAAAGGTCGAGGGACAGAAAATACTCCTCTAGGGAGCTCACCTATTGATTTTAGGAATAAGTCTTGGTTCATAGTCATAGAAAGGATAAGCCTGGATTTCATGCTTCTTACTCACTCTTTCAACGCTGTGTCTTTAAGAGACTGAGCTTTCCTATGTCTGAGAAGGGTGCACTTTGATTCTCATCTCCTGGCTGGTAGTTCTTTCTATGGAAATGAGAAACATATACACTCACTGTGTTAGAAGCAAGACTGACGGAACAAAAGACAACACCTCAATTGTCCATGTACACGTAGAGAAGACCAAGAGCGCACACTACAACATCTGGTTGTCTTTCTATCTAATAAGCAAGCAGGTAAAAAGACTCCTTTGGTAAGTGATCTTATAAGACAATAAAGGTTGAGGCCCGCAGCGGGAAATAAGTCATTTGTCAGGAGTAGCTGCCATTTATGAGCTATTAGCACAGTGGGCGCAAGAACTGCAGCAAAGCTATGCAGGTGATGACTAGATAAAGGGATTGATGAAGCAAGCTAAAGAAGATCATTCATACAACACAAAGATCACAGTGCATCTAGGCACTGTAAGATATAAGATACCATCATAAAGTGGAAAGCTATGCTACTGTCACTAAATGCTAATAGATTTTCTTCTAGGAATTGATTTATTAGAAAAAGAGTATTTTTTAACATGCTAGGGCGGTACATACAACTTCTTGCTTGATTGGAATAGGAGGATAGGGCACAGCTCTCTCTCATTCACTTAGTAGGGCAATGGAAAGATCTGATACAACGTTATAGGCCTTGTAGGTTGCAACTCCTTCTAAGATAATAAAACGTAAGCACGAGGGAGATTACGAATATTCCAAGCATATACATGTTAGGCCAGTAAGCTAAGGATAGACGAAATCCAGTAAGACAACCAGAAGCAAACGAGTTCTCAAGTGGCGAGATAAAGCTTTGTATAGCTGCTGTCTTTTTCATACATACACCTGTAGAAAGGGCTATAGCTGAGGAGTTTTGAATTCGAAGAGCAGTCGTATTGAGAATAAGCGAGTAGTTTGATTTCTTACCTCACTACTGTTTCAAGTGCTTTTGCCTTCTAGCGAGTGTGAGTTCCCCCTATGTAGGGCCATAGACTAGAAGAATCTGTCAATGATAGAGCAGTAGATTTCTTTCTTTTAAGAGTTCTCTTGCTTGTACTATAAGTTAACATCTTCATTACTCGATGGATTCTCCTACTCTGGTGGAGTGTAGCCCTGAGAACATAGCTAGCCCAGAAAGATTGAAGTGAGAGATTTGCCTGGAAAAGAAAGGTTTAGCGCTACCTGGGTTGAGCCATTCCTAACAGCTCATCCAGCTTGACTAGCTTGCATTAAGAGTAGTTCATTTCCTATAAAGTGTAGCGAGTTTTCTACCTTTTTACATAACCGAGAAAAAAGTAAAAGTTACCCTACTACATGTATTAGCTAGTTTTGTCTAGTCAACATCGAACGCTCATTTCACTATGGGATTTATTTACTCCGATTGCTTCTACTCTCTTACAGCTGGGTGCGCCTATAAGGAAGACTTTTCATAGGTTGACTTTGGATAGGCAAGTTGAACTATCTGGCTTCACTAACACAGGTAAGAACAAGTAGAAAACTCCGTATTAAGGGCTGACTTTCCTTTTGACCTAGTTCTTAGCACTAGTGATTAGCACAAAGGAGGAGAGAAAAAAGGATTGAATAAGCGAGCACCAGCATTGACTTTATTGCTTTAACTAACCTGACGCCAGGCCCTTTTGCTCTAGGCTCTACTCCTTGTCATTGATTTCTAGCTAGCTTTCCCACTCGCATAAAAGGAATGAATCGAGGGTATTTACTTGCATTTCTTTGTCCTACTTGGGCTTTAAGAACAGAGGATTTATTAGCACGACGAGCATCACATGCTAACCTGGGGATTGAATAGAATATCATAGAATGTAGCATATTGTTTGAATTTATAGGGTCTTTCCTATAAGACTTTCCTTACACTAACTATACTCTTTTCTGCTCTTCAAGTAGATGGCGTGGAAGGTGTGTCCCTTGCCTATTCTTAAGTGACTTTGTTTGGATTCAGTTTATGTGTTTTTCTAGAATTGGTATGTTGCACTCGTGTTCTGTAAAGTGTGCTAAAGTGGTATGTATGTGCCTTATGTTCTGTGCATTGCGGGCTTTAATTGTGTGATAGTTTGTTTCTCGGACAGATAACTAGTAAACAGCTTAAAAAAGAAGGAAACATAGGTTGTTTGTAACTATAAAAGACAGTACATTATCAGCAGCATTAGGTAATAATGTGTCTCTAGTACTAAATCACGCGTACCAGAATGTACAGATATCTCAATTGGTTGTTATAAGTACCTTGAAAACAAAAGATGATCCAAATGCCAAATTGATCATAGTAGCAAACAAAAGAGATTAGGGTTAGAGGAGATAGCAAACATGGAGATTAATGCTTCTTCATGTTCTAATTTAGATTCTTAACCCGACCAATTGCAGTCTGAAGGCCTCTTAACCATCATCTCGGTTCAGCAGGCTAGCTTCCATTCCTAACTCCATTCATTCCTTATTTTTGAAGAACAAAGATGAGTTCAAAAGACAAAGATGAGAGCACTGGTGATTCAGTAAGTTGACTACTTTGTTCGCACTTTATATTTGCGTAAGAAAAGTATGCTCCTTTCCCTCCTCCAACTGCCAGAGTTCACTAGCACGGAAGAAAAATAGATGGATTGAGCGGCGGGACATTAACCTGGATTTAGCCCTCCTCTCTACTATCTACTAGCTAGACCTCATATTAGACCTAATCCTGCACCTCCACCACCACAACCAAGACCCAATTCAATATCTTAATAGGAAGAATGTCTTGATCCGGAAATGATCGTCCCAAAAGGAAAGAGTAGAGAAACCATACTCTGGCGCGTAGTTAGTGGTAGGATGCTTACTGAAAAAAGAGAGGGTTTAGTAATCTCCTGCAACGATAAAGAATTAGTATAGTAAATGGATGGATAAGATTTCTCTCGATTTAGAATCGGATTTGGCGGCATGGCCAAGCGGTAAGGCAGGGGACTGCAAATCCTTTATCCCCAGTTCAAATCTGGGTGTCGCCTGACCTACTAAATACTTTTGATTTCTTATTATCATAAGTAGTGTTCAAGATCACAAGGCTAGAATGTCTCGTGTGTGAAATAGTGACATTGGTTAGTGAAGTTAGCTGACAATCGTCATATCATATCCATAGTCTAAGGACTCTAAAGAAGATAGTGAACCTGAGGCTGTCTCCAATCCCACGAGTCCAATAGGAAGAGCTAGTCCTCTAAAGTAAAGTAGGCGAATTCATGCTAAATACAAGAATTTTTACTTTCATGGCCGTCAAACATTCCAAGACATCTCTTCAAGACTATCTGACTCAGCTCTGCGTATGTAGAGCCAGGAACTAGATCCGTATCCCATGATCAGTAATCTTACAATTACACAACCACCAGATCCTTTAGGTTTGTTCGATCTATCGATAACTGATAGACAGACGCCTTTGGCACTTCCTCCAGGTGGAGTTGATTAGTCGATGGAAATAGCAAGACGAGACAGACATGATAATCTGATAAATATATGCGGTGATCCCTTAAGCAATATCTAAGAATTAAATGTGTCCAAGATTCAATTGATTGGTTGAAGCCAAGGTCTCGAGCTAGTCCATCTTTCTATATGATATTATTAATAATGCGCAGCACCAAGCCATAAATTGGGGAATGAATTGAATCGATTGCCTTCCTTTCCTGAATAGCTGGACGGACAAGAAAGATATTGGTATTTAACTGTAGGGACACAAAAGCTCTGAATCCTTCATTTGATGAATTTCTAATCGAAGCAAGTGAGAGATAAACAAAAGGTTAGGAGTTTGGAATGACAACTAGTCACTTCTTGCTGAAGATCTGTTCAGTGAAGGAAGCTTCACTATGATGTGTTAATGCCAATGGTGTTGCATGTTTGGTGTCCAAAGAAATGAGGATACTGGAACTAGCTTCTGGGGTCCAAGGATACCTCCGCCTTTCACTTTCATCTCTTGATACCGAAATTCGCCTAAGGTCTGGCCTTCTACTCTACTTTGATTCAGATTCATTTGTCGAGAGATAGTGGATAGAATAAATAGTAGAAGTCCCGCTGTAAGCAGTTACGAAAGGGGGGGGGGGGGGGTTATCACTAAACCCAGTCTTCGCTTAAGACTTATCTAGTTTTGCTCCCTACTCTCAAGTAAGTAGAAGGGGAAGGGATAAACCTAAACTCTGACCTATGCTGTTGGTCAGAGAAACCCTCCTATTTTTAATTAATGTTTTTTTCATGTTTACCTTCGCAGCAGAGCTATTTAATAGAGCAACAGTGAAGTCGGTTATTCAGTTGCTTATTCAGGAGCTAGCTATTGCCATGATTGACCAGGCACTGGCAGATGAAGGGGAGATCCGAGGTCTTATAGGATGGGAGTTACTTTTCTTTAATCAATGCTTTGATGGTTTTGCCTTTCCAAGAACAAGGCGTATAGAAGGTGGTCAAGCGGATCTCAGATGCAAAGGAAAAGCGGTATCAAGAATAGTAGTATAAAGAAAGATAGTACAGTAGTCAAGTAAATGAATTCGCCTAAGGATCGATGGAAAGATCAAGGTCCCCGTGAAAAAGTAGATACTAGATCGATAAGATACTCTCATCTCTGGAGTAACTTCTTCCATTATGCTAATCTCTAGGTGCCATCGCATACGTTCCATCATCATCGTAATAGTATGGTCCCTGGTGTCCGAGCAATAGATCAAGATCATATTTAGTCACATTTCTACCGGTGCACTTCTCATGAAATAATTCCCTTTCCAAGGAAAGGAAAACAAGAACTCGAATACTCATAATAGCGATCCCAATCCACCTACTTTTTTCTGTTCTTTTATTCGAAACGTGCTAAAGCACAAACCATTTTTATGCATGGGGCATAAGAGTGGACAATCTATGTTATCGAAGGAAGTAAATAACAACACTTCAGCGTTTAGGTCTACCCACCCTCATTCAGTAAACCAATAGTTTTGCAGCATTGGAATTTGAGTTGGCCTGGTCTGGTCCTCTAAAAGGAAAAGAAGAAACTACTTTGAATAGATAAATGCCATTGGTTTTCTCGTACTATACGATCTTTTTTTTGTTTTGTTTTTCGCCATGATTGTGCAACACCAGTGAAGGCTAGTGGGAAAGCTCACCGTTCGTTGTGATGAGTGGGGGCCTTGTATCTGTATTCGGATCTGCTCCTTAACATATAGTTTCCTGCTTGAACCCTGGCAGCGAGCTGGGCTTGCCTATAATCTGGGGTTGGCTACTAAGTTGTTTACCAATTAATTGAACCTTGCTGGGTACGATTCCTGCTGACTTCCACCGAACTTCGCTGAGCACGGTCAATATGCTATCCTTCTTCCTTCTTTTCCTAATCACTTCCGTTCCACCACTGGCTTTGGTATCTTTTTGACTCTCAACCAGCAGTCAAGTCATTTCATTACGAAAAATTCATTGAATTGGTTGCCCAGCTCCACTCGAGCTAATCTAGTTCCTTGGCACTCCTTCGTTGGTACTCAAAAACTCGTATAGCCATTTGTTTCAAATCTGCAAATCGAAGATGACGAAGGGAGGAATACCATGGAAATATAAGAAAATCTCCTATTAGCGATGCTCAGATTTCAATGGAAGGAAGATAGTTATTCCAATCACTTTTCTCGATAGGCAGGGCGGGACTCAAGAGACCTGCGTACGGCAGGGCTAGGTTAGCAGGGTACGGGCAAGAGAACTTTTATCTGCTCGTCTTTTCCCAGGATTTCTTTCTGAACTTGTACGGGTATGACCCGCGTTCCTTGAATATTAAAAACACTAGCTTGTTTAGTTCCACTTCTTTTCACAGGAGAACTTGCCGGTACCTCTAGACTCGCTTCATTGTCATTCCACTCGCGGCACTGGGTAACAGTTATCGGAGTGATCGGGGTGATGGTGATAGTTGTTATGATCCGTAACTGGCGATGAACCGCAAAGGTTTTGGTTAGTTGACCCTGTTAACCGTAAAGAAAAGGAGAAAGATAAGTGGACTGGGCAATAAATGACTATGTCCATATTGTAATAACCTGAGTAAGTATCTGAGTAAGACCAACAAGGAAAGTACACTTAGATGTATTAAAGTAAAATCCGCTTTATTGGGACAACTCGGATGGATTGGATATAGTAGCAGGCTGAATCCTTGGAGCATATAAGGATAGGCTAATAAAGTTGAACTGGGATTTTTTGATAGAATCTCCCCAATGAGGAATTTTCAGGAATGGAGAATGTTGTGGTAAGATCGATGATATTCAGATAGAACCCATGGTTGGACGTAGATTGAACTATACTTCCCCACCACAGGACGTAAAGGCGGAACGCTGAAATAAGGAGATGAAGTAGCTGTTGGTCTTGCCTAAATTCAGTATTCTAAGTTGGCGAAGCCTCATACATACCGATAGGAGGTTGAGGGATCCGGAAAGTCTCCGTTACGTTCTATCTTGCTTTGGGTTTTGCTGACTCCGTCCAGCAGGCGTATCCACCTACGGTTGCAATGGTGAGTTGTGAACTTTGTAGAGCTTCGTTCTAGTTCCATCATTTTTCTGCATTCTTTCTATAGTGCTAGTTTCCTCTATTTCTAATATCGGAGTAACACGGGAATTCTCTCTGGGAATCCGCTCCCCCTGCTTGCTTGTATTGGGCATTTGGCAAAGGCAGGTTCTCCATCATGAGAGGCTTCTTACTTTGGTATGGATATGCGTCTGAACTCCACTGTTTCACTAGGGCTACACACAACTTTGGACTTGTGCAGCTAATAGATTCCTTTCTCAAAACAGCCTATTTTTGAGGAAATGCCCATGGGAGTCTCTTTTGCTTTAATGAAATAGAAAATGAGGTTTTAGGCCGACATTACGCCAATTCTGAACCAGGAGAAGATTGAGTAGAATTCCTCGTACCTTGATCGTAGATCGTCTAGATTCATCATTTCTTTTGATCAAAAGATCATGAAACTTACAGCGAGTATTTCACGGAAAGCCGACAAGGAATTCCATTAATAACTGACCGTTTTGATTCTTTAGAACAACTAGATGAATTTAGTAGATCCTTTTAGGAAGAGCGGCTATTCCCCTAAGAAAGCAAAGGGGTATTCTTCCTTCATAGATTCCCGATGCCGAGCTACTCTTGATAGGCTTTCCAAGACCAAGTTTATAGAATGGCCATTCCGGTCTTAGAATTCGAATAAGATTGCCCAGTCGTTGATGTTCGCTAACCTGGAGCTTCTATATACCACCCTTTTTTCTTGTCTCTTTAGCGGGAGCTTCTTGTCTCTTTAGCGGGAGCTAGTGCCTGTTTAAAAATCCAATGAAGTGGTTCTAAGGAATGGATTTCGAAGGAAAATCAATATCGATATCGGTATATCGATGGGACGAGGGCTCTGCTCACCCATGATTGGGCTTAAATTTCCTCTTTTTACTAAAATATATCCATATATATAGCTTCACTCCTTCCTTTCAAGGTTCTTTTTCAACACTGGATTTCGTCTTGCTTTCCGTTTCTATCCCCTATAGAATGTGCTTTATTTTCGTATTGGGATTCGATTTAGCTTTGTTAGACGGGTAGGAGCCGGGCAATCGTGCCGTTGAATGGAAGGAGCCGATCAATAATAATCAATCGATTAGGTACCCGTAACCAGATAGCATTAATTCAATTTCCCCAAAAGGCGGGTGTCGTTATAGGAACAGGATAGGAACACTTGTTGTTCGTATTGGTCCCGTTCCAGTGGGGGGTAGCATTTTCCTTTGCTAGGTCCAATAATAGGAATAGGAATGAATATCTCTAGCTCGTCATATTCATAGCTCGGAAAAAAGGTATGCATATACTATAATTGATAAATAGAATGTGGGAATAGAAACATTTCTTATTTCCCTGGCCCGTGCCCCCGGAGGGCGTAGGATTTGGGGTAATCCTGGTTTTAAGCTCTTCTGTGAGCTTGGCTTTGTTCCCAATGCTATCAGCAGGAAATGAAGAGGGTGGCGGCCTAAAGAAGAAATGCAAGGGTTGGGTTTTCAGTGAGCCCACTTCTTAGTGATAGGTTTCTAATGTATCTGTCGCTATGTGCCCCTCCCAAGAAAAAAAACAAATAGGCTCGGGCAACTATCAGCTTAGGGACAGCAAGCGGATAGTAGATCTAGCTCCATCCCTTGAATCCGCTGTAACTGATAGAATCTTGTACGAGAGACCGCAACGCAAAAAAATAAGGAAACCCGCTTAAAATACTTTTTAAGTAGAAGCTGAGCCATTACCTGCTAGCATATCTCCCCACCAGGACTCCCCCCAAAGCAAAGCTAAACCCGTTCTTTAATTCAATACCTAGAGTCCCGAAAGCTCCAGTCCAAGTTGAGGCGCTGTAGGAGGGATTTTCTGTCACCATTATTTATGGACCACGTAAACATACTTTTTTTAGTTTAGATTCTTATGCTGGACCTGCTACCGTAGCCTGGGACACCACTGTGCGACATAAAGATCGGATCAAGTGGCTAGCCATCACTCGCTTTCCAAGAGGGGATTCGCGAGTCGTGCGCAACGATGAGTTGATGATCCTATATGCCATGATCAACAAGATCCGAGTCTCTCCCGTAAAAAAAAATAGTTAACCGTTGGCCTCAGAATTTCAAGTTAACGGGTCCGATTGTGTGCACTTCTTTGATAACCCGCATCGCTTCAAGCATTGGTGCCTTAGGAAGAAACGACGTTTCTTTCATTGAGGGTGAATGTGTTTTTATCAATGAAGCTTATTTGATTCAAGGCCACACCCTCAAGAGGGGCTCGAATGACTCCTTGATTTTCTTCTCTCTGGGTTATGCAAATGAGATCCCATTGCCAAACACGGGGTACTATTTGTATAATTGCTAGTCACTAACTGCCCCTCTCATTCCGGAAGAGGCGGCACGAAGACATAGTGTTTCTGGTTTGCCTGGCAGGACCACAAGAAGCAGGGCCAGAAGAGGAACCGAGCTAGCACCACCACCGCCACAACACCAGACTTCATACCACCATGAGGCGGGTGGTTTGTCCTGGCACAGTGCAAGCACCGAGGAGTGGGCACGGCAGGCCCCAAGCCGCCGGTCCACCAGCTCCAGGTCCAGCAGAGTCCCGAACCTCGCATGACGCACGGCCTCCATCACTCAGCAGCTAAGAGAGCTGCAGGTCCAGGCCAACAACATCGAAGAGACATTGCACCAGCACATCGAGAACAACCAAGCATGGCAGTGGTACACCGACGACAGGATCCATGCCATGGAGCAGAGGCAGTTGCAGCAGCAAGAGGAGTGGAGGGCTTACTACCGTTGGAAAGGGTACAACCCCGACCCGCAGCAGTAAGCCTGAAGCTAGCTTGGGGTGGAGCCCCACCGAGAGGTATCTTGTATCTTAACTTCTTTATCACTTTCAAAACCTTATGCATGAAACAAAATAAAAATCTGCAAAACTTAAAACAAATAAAAATTTGCAAAACAAAAAAAAGGCCAAAAATATTTACTTGCTTTTGTATGTGTAGTAAGCATGATGTAGTTTTCCTTGTTGAGATGATGAATAGTTGCTCTGTTAATTTTCTTCACATGCCCAATTACAACTTAGTGCTCTTCCTAAGTTTTGAGTTTGTTGGCTAAATGTTCAAACCTTAAGCTTGAAACTTGTGGGTAGCAAAAAGCATGATCCAAATCTAGACTGTTGTGAGTTATGATATGGTTAAATAGAGCTGCTATGATGTTCTCCCAAGTGATGCTTGATTTCCAGAATATTTATTTTGAAAATAGAAAAAACAAACAAAGTTCCTCAATGATATGAACTTCCTATCCAAAGCCATATGTTGATCCAATTGAAAACCTTCCACATATGCAACTTGTTATCTCTTTGAGCTTTGTCAAATTGTTGCGACCCTTTGAGAGATGCATTTCATACTCCCATGATCAAGATCACGTACACACTCCACAAATAAAAACTCCATTTTGCCTCATGACCACTCTCTCTAAGTTTCATAAGAAAAAGAAGCATGGGCTATAAAAAAAATAAAAGAAAAAAGAGAGAAAAAGATGCATACCCAAAGAAGGTATGTCACATGCTCACAAGGCATGTCAAAAAAAAGAGAGAAAAGATGCATACCCAAAGAAGGTATGCCACATGCTCACAAGGCATGTTAAAAAAAAGAGAGAAGAAGATAGCCCATGCCCAAAAGAAGAAAAAAGAAATGGAGAGATGGTTCATATAAAGGAGTTCATCCACCATCCACCAAAAATATCCACACACTTGCACATCTTGATCAAGGTTTATGACTTGTCTCTCCTCTGGATCTGGTTTTTGACTTTGCAATACATGAGAAACAAATGTGCCTTGGAGCCTCCATACCTACAGCTCCACTCGAGTCAAACCTTTAGAGATAGGTTGAGGAAGAAAGCCAAAATAAAAAGCCTTGGTGGGGAATCATACATAATGAGCGATCCGAGAGATCATTTGAGGAACTTTGAAATTTCTTTTGAAAAATCTTATAAAAACCCTCCGGATTGACGGTTGAGCGAAGGAGTAAGAAATATTAGCACTCTACAAAACCATTCTGACTCTCAACCGACAAAGACAAGGTGATGCTACAAGCCCCACATGAGTAAGGTAAGAGGTAAGAACAAGGCCAACTTACTCAAAATCATGGTAAGAGCACTTTGTTGTGCCTAAGGTATAGGTTGGAAATGCAACATTGAAGCAACTCCTAATCAACAACATAAAGCCTTATTTTGCTCAGAGACGAGCAAAAGGCTAGCTTGGGGGTGTTGTTGACGGTCCTTAAGTGTCAAATCCGACCATCAACGTTACTCACAAGCAAAGGAAAACCATGCCTCTTACACACATATGTGTATCACTAACCTAGCTCCATAGTTGTTTTGGGAGAATCTATCATTTCAGGGATACAAGTCCGAAATAAGAAGAAAACACGAAGAATACACAGCAATACATGCACAGAGGATCATCTGTTGTACCACACATACAAGAAGGGCCCACTTCACAGAGCAAACCGACGTATTAAGGCGGCAAACATCAAGAGATAGGATCAAGACCCATCTGTCAGACTCCCACGTGAAGGCGGTGCCAAGGGGGCCCAGCCAGGGTTCGGCCGACCCAGGGGTGCGGCCGAACCTGGACTCATTCCTGGCCCCCTCAGCTTTGGATGGAGAGTTGTCACCGCCATCCCTACGTGGGGTATTCATGTATCCTTCTATACCTCACCCAAGAACCGCCCTTGGAAGAGTATAAAAGGAGGAGGGGCCCTCACATTCAACACACCACCACTTGGAGCCATTCTCTCTACTCTCACTTGTGACTTGTAATCCTTAGGGTAGTGGAGCTAGGCTAGAATCTCTCTCTTAGCGAATCCAGTCATCCTCGGGATCAGAGAGAAATCCTCGGTCCTTGGTATGGCTTTGTATTCAACTTGTCAGTATCTTATTCATAATATAGAGCTGAGCTTTGGTTGTTATGTTACCTTGATAGACTATCATGCTATCTTGGTAATGTGTCATGCCTTAGCTTGTTGCTTCATTAGTTATACTCTCTATATGCTTAGGCCAGATGATCTGGGTAACGATATCGGTTCGTCGTGCCTTAGTGTTTTACTTGTCCATCCGAAGGGTGGGAGATTCGGGGACGCTAAGGTAGTGACCTCATACACGGGTGTGGTGCTCGGGTATGCGGGATCCTTCGAATATGCCCGTGCTCCATGGTATTGCAGGGGTAGACCGCAGAAGGTGACAACTCTGTTGGTCCGCCATGACATCCCGTCATGGTTAGTGAAATTCCCCATGTTCGGGTTCGGGGTAGGAGTTCATGCAAAGATGTAACGTCCTGGATGTACTCCGGAATGGGACATTCTCCCAGATATCCCTATTTTCCTAGCACCTGCAATTCTAAGCATGTTTAGTCTGTAACCTCTGCTTGTATGAATAGATGCTATTAGGACCTTGTTGTATGCCTATGCTCCCACTAACCCATAGGTTTATTCGTTTATTCTTTATCCTGAGTTGGCCCAATGTGTGTGTCACATTACCCTATTCATATCATTTATCTTGACATACCCCTGTTTATGCTATAGTCTATGGCTTACTCATAAGGTCTTGATCACGTTCTAAGTAAACTCTTTTACATCATGCTCTCCTTTGGGAAATATAAATAACGATACCTGAATACTCATCGGGTGAAATGCTACAGTGGTATATCCGTGAGCTTGCGGATTCTTTCTGTAAACGTTAAGACATACCACACACATTTCTAGCGTCGTTGCCTGGGACTAACAATCCTGGTGATGACGTTAAGAAATGTCAACTAGCATGTTTGGCGCCATTGTCGGGGACTAACAATCCTGGTGATGACGTTAAGAAATGTCAACAAGCATTTCTGGTGCCGTTTCCGGGGAGAAGCATTGATATAAAAGATTTAGTTGAGCATGATCATGACAATGTGTTTAAGAAATAGTTGTAGCTTATTCAGGCTAATGTTGCTTTTTGTTTTCTCCTAAATTGGATGAAAACAGGGTAGTGTATGACTGGTTTCTCCTTGCCAACAAACTTCGTTGAAAATCCCGAGAAGCTCGTGAGAAGGGTATGACCTCACGTCGTCCCTTAGGTCACTCTGTCGGCAGGCGAACCAGTCCTTCCAGCACCAACAACCTCAACTGAACCCATGGCTGAAAGGACTCTCCACAATTTCTCCTTCCCCTCCGCCGCCAATGTATCTGCTGCTTCTCTCTGGGCTGATCACTTGGTTCGGGTGGATCGTCAAAGACTCCCGTGTACTGAGTTGAGGAATCTTTCCAGAATATCCTTTGCCTCAGACATGGTGTTGTACATGATAAATCCCTCAGAGGCGCTATCTAGGAAATGTGCACTCTCTGGATTCAACCCTTGAACGAAGTGTTGCATAAGCATTTCCTCTGGGATGTTGTGTGGTGGACCAGAGGTAGCCATCTGCAGGTATCTTGCCCATCTGCTCCGAGTGACTCATCGCCTTGTCTGAATGACAGAAGTTGGAGGCGATGTGGCACCACTTTGGAGATAGGATAGAAGAACAGGCAGAACTCGTCCTTCAATGCAGTCCAATCTCCTCCAACTCTTCCTGCTCTCCAGTGGTACCAACTCTTGGTTGCTCCCGTCAGAGAGAACGGAAATGGCTTCCACCATAGTGTGTGTTGAGACATACCGAGTATAATGAGGAGAGAACAATTCTCCTCAAAATCCTGCAGGTGAGTGTAGGGACATTCGTCCTTTCTACTAGAAAAGGACTGAGCACGAACCATGGCTATGAGACTGGGATGGATCTCGTAGCCATCAGATAGTATGGGGTGGCAGGATGGTGGCGGTTCCAAGTACTCGCGGTATGAAACTGCCGGATAACTAGGAGTGAACTCCATGGGATAAGCGGCATGAGTGGAAAGGTGTACGGCTGAAAAAACTCTAAAACTAGTATTGCTACCATTCCTCGGCAACGGTGCTAGAAAACTTGTTGGCACTCCTTAGCCAGGTAACTAATCCGCAAGCGCATGAATAACCGATGTAGCTTTCACCAAGGAGTTTAGCTGGGATATCGAATCCAAGGAACGACAGACGCAACCAGACCTAGAACGATTCAACCGGACCCACCTATAGAGAGGAGGTAAGAGGGTATATGGTCTAACATCAGTTAGCCAACTCGTTACCCAGATAACTAGCTACTTACTAACCCTGATCTGCTTCGGCGGCTGGTGAGGAAGGACTTCGGAAAGGGATGAGAGGGGAGTCCAACGGCACCAACAATCTACTGCTATGAAAACCCCCAAACATGGTGGACATAAACGGATGGACAGGGCTGTCACCACCTGCCACCTACCACATCAATTCCGTGGGGTGGAACACAACCCAAGATAACTATCCAGCCTAAGCACCACGCTTCAACTATCAAGTTACTGACTTCCACCTCACGTTTAGGCAAGAAGAAAACCCAAATGGCTAGGCTTGCTGAACCACACAGAAAAGCAATCCCGCAAATCAAAAGAAAGTAAACTAACTAGGTACTGAAAGTAAGAGAAAAACTAGCAAGATACTGAAGATAAACGAGGAACTTACTTTGATAATATTCCCCTGAGGTGGATACAAAAGTGGAGAAGGACCCAGAGAAAACCGCAGCTCCTCTCCTAGCTTGGCTCGTGCACAAGCTCTCACCTCAGACTCTCAATATTCTACAACTGGAGTAGAGCAACTATGAATCTCACTTCTCTCTGGAATGGTGTGTGTTACAAGTGAGAAATGGAGTTCTATTTATAGCAGCTAGAGGTTGGTAACTGGTGAAGGGCGTCAAGACCACGCGACCTTGGCGGTTAACGTAACTTCCACGCGAAGTTGAGCGCCAGTGGCCGCCATGTGGGGCCGGCCGGCCTGGGGATGGTGCGACTAGGCACCGACCTTCGCGTGGACATCTCTGATAGCCTCCTGAAGTCGGTAATTGTTGCTTTTTAGTTAAGCAACCATTTTGGACATGCATGTGGCCCCTTTGATCCGTGTGTGAAGCCTTTCGGGTCCTCGGATCAAACCAACTTCAAGTGCACGATCCCTGATCATCCTGGTTGTGTTTCTTTGTTGATGGATCGATGACATGGCCAGAAGAGGGGGCCTGGGATTTCTCCTAGATTGGCCCAATTTCGCATACTAAGTTCCTGAAATGCTAAATGTGACAAAACTTGTGGAACTTGTTACTATGGTTAGTCTTAACTCCATTTTGACTTATAAATTATGAAAACCGGAGAAATGTTGGCTGTAAAAATCATCAAAATCGACCGCCAGCACACACTTAAACCAGAGCATACGAGGTGGATGAAGCATGATCATGGAAGAGTTGAACTCATACGAAGATTAAAATGAGCAAGGTTATGGCAAACCTCGGGCGACCTCCCAGAAGGGCTCAGTTTTAGGTCAAAAGCAGGACCTCTCACGTACCTAATTTCATATGACGCCAGCAGCCTAAGGACAGAGAACCTATTAGACTTGCTGCTGCGTTGATTCCATCTTGCATCTCCTGATGACATGGTACTTCCTCGTCTCGTGCATTGCGATCATTTATGATCTTTGTGCCTCATAGTTTCCCTTGAGATGATCATATTGAACAATCTGCATAATGGGCGCTGATGTTCCTACAGCTGCACAGAGGGTTTTCCAAGCATCCTAGACTAGGAATCGTAGTCTAATCCCAAATCATGGTGGAGTGCAGTGTATTTTTTTTTTGTTTTTCTCATAAAGGGTGGATGGGGCGTGGAAAGGAATAAGTTTTTTTTGTTTTCTTATTGGGATGGGAAAAAAATGGGTGGTTTTGAATGAAAAAGTGATAACAAAAGACAAATGATAAAATAGTATACAGCTTGTCACTTCCCCAGCAACAGCGCCAGAAACCATTGTATCATTTCACTCAGGAGTATTCCGGAATATCGTATTTCCCATGGGAAGGAGTTGAGCAATGGATACTAGATTATCAATCATCAAAATGTTATCAACCATTCCATACAAATGATAAGGAAGGAAGGTGTTGGGGGAGAATAGAACGGTTGCTCTTAGACCCCGGGATCAAAAACCTCACCCATCGGAGAATACTAGAGCGGCTCGTGAACGGCCCACGGGCGGCCAACGAACCATTGACAAACGGCCCAACGGTCTAGGGGCGAGGGCCGGCTCACGAGCGCATCTCGCCTGTGACAACCCTGGTAATTACATTTCCAAAATCGATGTCATTAGCCTAACTCTATGATCAGATCAGCTAATGAAAGGGTGGAAAGAATTAAAACGAGTTCAGTTGGAATTCAAATTTAATTTGAGCACATTTGGTTACTTTTGAACTTTTAAATTTAACTTTCCAACCATAAGCCAAATGAGATTTTGCCTGAAACCAAAGTTGTAGAACTTTTTATTTTGAACAACTTTCGTGTTCAACAGTTTTTGAAATTCAAATCAGAAAGAGGAGAAAACGCCCTGTTTGCACCCAGCCCCCTGAAGTTTTCCAAATTCTTGCATCCAGGTCCCTCGTTTCCCCCCCCCCCCCCTCCTCTGCCGCACCGCGCGCGCTCGCCCGCCCGCCGCGCGCCAGGTGGCCGGCGTCGCCTGACCGGCGCGAAGCGCCAGGCCAGTGGCCGCCGCACCACCCCGCCACGGCCGGCTTTGCCCCGCCCCCACGCCGCGCGGCCAGTTAGCGCCCGCGCGTGCTGCCGCGCCCAGCCCGCCGCCCGGCCGCCCAGTCGCCGCGCTCCGCCGTGCCGCCCCGGCCCCCGCGCCCCACCAGTCGCCGCGCCCGCCCTCCGCCCGAGCCGCTGCCGCTGCTGCTTCCCCACTCCGCGCCCGGCACTATCTCACCGCGCTCACGCCATATCGCGGCCGCCCAGTCACTGCGCCCGCGCTGCCGCACGTCGCGACGGCGTTGTGCCGCCGCCCGCCGCGGCCAGTGCACGCCGCTGCCGTGCCCCGCCCCGCGCGTCGCCCAGGCACCTCCACACCCCCTCCTGTCCCTATAAAAGCACCACCCCGGCCACGCGCGCGAGCCACCACAGCCCAGAACGCTTCGCCGTCGCCATCGCCGCCGCCGAGCACCATCCGCCCGTGGACAGCCCTCCGCCGCCGCCCACTGCCCAAACTGAGCCCCCAGCCACCACTACATCACCCCACCGCAGCTCGCCGACCCGCCCAACGCCACCCAGAGCCACCGGAGCGCCGCCGCCCGCGCTGCCGTCGCCGCCGCCGCCCCTGCTCGCCGTGGACAGCACGACCCCGACCCCCTCCGTCCAAGCCGAGCCCCTGAGTAGCTTCCCCACGCGCCACTGAAGCTCGCCGACCGGACCACGCTGCCCCAAGCCCGCCGGAGCACCGCCGTCGACGCGAGCCGCGCCGCCGCCGCCTCTGCTCCAACGCCGGCGAGCCCTTCCCGGCCGTCCCCCACCTGAACAACACCCCCACAAGGTAGCCCTCGCACCCCTGAACCTTCCCCGACCCTCGCCCCTCGCCGCCGGCGAGCCCCCTCGCCGGAATTTCGGCCGGCCGCCGTACCCGAGCCGCCCGAGGACCCAATTGCAAGGATTTAAATCTTTAGAAGGGTCTGAGCGTAAGATTCAAGGACCTGGTTGTAAAAGAAAGTTTCAAACCTAGATTCAAATTCAGTGAATTTGTAAATTTCGTATAAAATCGTAGAAAATTCAGAAAAATTCAAACTCAACTGTTCTGGAATCCTCAGAACAAACTCTACCACTTTTGTTACAAAAGTTTTCTCAGAATCTCAAAATATTTTGCTCTACTTTAAATAGAAGCTTTAATGGACTTATTTTGTACCCACTGTTCTAGAACAATGCTGACCCTAAATTTTGGGCAGTGAATTAGTTCCTTGATGTTTAGGACTGTGTAAAAAGATCAGGCCCGAATTCCATCTCTAGCTCTACTGTTTGTTAAACTTAGTTTTAATTCATGTGCAAGTAGAATGTTTTATCCCTGCAGTTAGGTGGTGAGTCACCCATTGAAACTTTTCCTATGCTAATGTATTGGTACCTAGAAGCCAGAGAAAAATTAGGAGAATTTTTATCCCACAGTAACCCACTTATTTGATTTATGTGCTAATAACATACATTAAATCAAGAAAATAGTATCTTAGCTTGGAAAATTCTCAAATTTTTACTGGGAGCTAAACTATGGTAGAGGTTGCTGTGTACAAAGTTCCATGGACAAAACCCCTGTGTAGGGTCCTGTAAAAATGAATCTTTGAATAGCCTAGGTGTAGAATGTCATATTTTCTATGCTCTGGAAACTGCATGATAAATCCTACAAAAATTACAGTAGCTTCTGCATGCTTAAGTGAGAGCTCTGTAAAAATCTTAGACTCATTTGTTGCACCAATTGTTCTGTACAAAAAGAACAAGGATCTAACAGCAACTATGTAATGTATTTTTCATAATTAATCTGTTACATAAAATTGGCTGAAAATTTTACAGTAAGCACATCTTTCCTTGATGTACCTAAATCCAAAGTTTTATGACCATAAACTATCCATTGTAGTAATCACTCTTAAATCGTATCAAGTACCGTTACCACAACTTAAACTTGTGCACTCATGTAGAATCGACGACTCTCGCCGACGGAACTTACGAGCTGGTGCCCGCGTCCGAGAGTGAGCAGCGTGAAGCTCAAGCAAATCTAACTGAAGCTTTTGAAGACCCGAGCCCAGGTTCGGAAGATCCCCAAGCGAACTGCGAAGGCAAGCCCCGGAGCATAACCCATTCTTTCCGAAATTATGCAACTCATTACTCTTTGCTTGTGCATTAAGTTTATAGGAGTTGGATGAAAACTTAGTTGCATGATGTCAGGAACCCTTGCGTGAAAACTAGATGTAAGGTTCGATAGAATGCTGTGCTAATAGGACTCCGGTAAAAGTCGAGTGATTTCCTGTCACTCGCGAGAAAATAGGAGTTGAATGGCTACTACACGCTGCAATTATAAGGACACGGACGGGTTATGTAACGATGGTTACGATTGAGGCCCGTCTGTCTAGTGAAAAATGATAAGGCCGTAGGGTGTGGTAGTGATGGTTAAGTCTTTGAACGTACTAAACACATGCCGAGATTATGGGAATCGGTAAGCTTAAGTACCTGATTGGCCCGGCAAGGGGACGGCATCCTACCCTTTGAACTTCGGTCCCATGTGCATATGGCGAGTGCAGAGAGTGGTCACGACCCGGCGCCGAACCGTGGCGTGGAGCTCTTGTACTCTCGGAGGGTAGCCCCGATCCACGACCCGGAAAGAAAGGGGAAAAGTTGCACGTGTGACTCTAGGGAGTAACCACGTGACGTGTGTTTGGGTTTTCCCTTGCAAGGTTAAGAAATTCGATTCGAATCGTCCGTTTCTCACGGCTATTGAGACTGCTTAACCATTTTTACCCACAGAGTAAGAAGAGGAACAATGATGATGAATGAACTGGTTGGATGAAAAATTAAATGCTTCACCATGTATGCTTCTAGCTAGCTGCTTATCTAGAATGTTTAATGCAACTAGAATCTTGGGCTAAAAAGTTGAAAGTAAGGACCCACTTGTAGACGCTTTTCGGCGAAACAAACCCCTGAGCCAAAAAGCCTGGCATGTCTAGAGTCGGTGGAGTAGTTTCCACTACACGGGTAAGTCTTGCTGAGTATTAGTATACTCAGTCTTGCTTGTGACTCGTTTTCAGGTGAGCCCTTCGAAGACCTGATTGCTAGCTTGACTTGGCCCTGCACTCTTCCCCCTGGTTGGTCGGTGGAATGGGATGCGCCCCCGTCCAACGGAGATAAGGCCGAGTGATGTCTCGTACGGGCTTCATCGAGACATCCTGTATCGTCGAGTAGTTTCCGTCGTTTATTTTCCGCTGCAACTTAACTCTGAAGAACTTATTTATGTTAATTGAAGTATTTGGTTTCTAAGCTCAGAACTTGGCCTGTAATATTTACTTATGTTAATATCGTAATATTTGCTGGAATGTGGTATTCTCTGGGCTCATCGTCGCATGAGCATTTTGTATGTACGTCGCTCGATCCGTGCACCGTGGTTGTATCGGGAGGTTATACCCGACAGACCAGTGGATTACTCCGTCTGAAGTGTAAGGTTAACCGGGAGTGCCTTAATGGTAATGGTTAATACACTTGAGCCGGATTAATTCAGGTGGTTCTGCCACATCGCCGAGGAAAATCCGTCTCGCGCCGACCCTCCACTGAGGGGGTCGGGGGGCTCCGCCCTGCCCGACCCTCCGTGGAGGGGGTCGGGGTACTCCGTCTCGCCTGACCCTCTGCGGAGGGAGTTGGAACCTCGCCCGCGCCTCGAATCGTCCTTACTCCAACGAGACCGCAAACCTACCCTGAGTGGGGGCCTATTTATAGCTTGGAGGTGCCTTGGGTGAGTTGAGATGCTCATGGAATCCAAAGGGAATCTCCTCCTCCAAACACTCTCCTACTGCCACCTAGCGTGAAGTGCAACCGCCTCCAACCTCCTCACGTTGGTTACTTGCCACCGGAGCAAGATGAAGCGGTCCCGTGGAAAAGCTGGGCCGGCCGGCCCAACCTAGGCCGGTTGGCCTATGATTCTTGAATGAATAAATTCCCTCAATGCCATTGAAATTTGTATGGCTTCCTTAATTGCCATTAAAGTTTTCAAGTTCCCTTCACTGCCACTGTTAAAAATTTTCTCTTCCTTGATTGCCATTTCCGTTAGTTGACTATTAAGTTTCTGTTATGTTGATAGGTAAAAATGATTATACCCTCCTATCAGAATTGAGTGAATGTTCTTGCCCGGAAGAAGCCAAGGAGTTTGCCTTTGATCCAAAGAAGACGTGTTATTGCGGCTCAGTAGCAGCACACTGCACCTCCCCGTTCCTCCACAGGTCGTGTTGGCTACGAGCGCCAAGGCCCGCATCGGCCGTGCCGAGGTCGCGTCGAGGCCGCACCGGCCATGGGCTGGCCGCCCTGGCGCACAGGTCACGTGCACCCTGGCCGCGAGTGCCAAGGGCTGCTCCCACGCTAGTCGTGCCGGCGGCATGTGCCATAGCTGCACCCACCCAGGCCACGCTGGCCCTGCCCGTCCAGGCTCGCTCGCCTCTCCTTTCGGCCGATCTGCGCAGCTGCGCGCGTCTGCTCCTGACCGCTTGCCAGCGATTTAATCGAACTAATCGATTCAAGCTAGCGTTTGGCCGTTTGGGGTCTGGGAAAGGGGAACAGAAGAAAGAAGATAAGGATCTGGTTGTGGGTCCACATTGTCATTGGAAGATGGGCAGTACAGGTATTGCAAACAGACGGAATCTACTCTTTAGTTTTGGGTCCAATTTGTCACTGAGTAGTCATTTGAGAGAACATAACGGAATCGGCAATCAAGGAAGAGGAAAATTCTAACAGTGGTAGTGAAGGGAACATGAAAATTTCAATGGCAATGAAAGGAGTCATACAAATTTCAATGGCATGGAGAGAATTTACTCTTCTTGAATCTTGCGTTGATGCATGAGGATTACGCTTCTGGAGGCCGTCAACTTGCTGCCCAAACTGGAATTTTTGGATTTCGCCGAAGTAGTAGGCCGGCCGGCCTAGGATTTCCACCAAACACATCCATCCAACTTCCATTGTGTGGTGGATGGTCACCATGGATCAGCCACACATGGTTTTACTGAATTTGATTGAGTTTGCTCCGAGTTGTGGCCGTTCGATCCTTGGTGGAAGCCTTTTGGTCATATCGTTTGTATTTTCTTGTTCCTCCAGTTCATATGGGTCCATTAGGGGGTCCCTATTGGTCTTGGTCCAGGTATGATGTTCTTGGAATAGGTGTTGGGCCGGCCGGCCTAGGTGAGGACGACGCGCTTGCAACATTTTCAAGTCACGAGTCCGGAACTTCCGATTTGCATAACTTTTGCGTCTGGACTCCGAATTAGGTGAACCAAATATCCAATTCTATCATCTTGATGAGCTCTTCAACATGGCAATTAGACAATGTTAATAATGGTGTCATCTTTTATCCATGTTTCACCATTCTTGCATATGCTCCATTTAGTGTTATTTCCTACATATTCTGAGCAAAATCCTGCAAAACATCTCAAACCACCAAAACTTGTGGAATTTGTTAGTTCAAAGCAAATAATGCATAGCATCATATTTATACCCACTTTATTGACCGAGATGTTGGTGGTCGATGTTATGGTTAACGAACACCAACATTAGCCCAGAGTACGTTGTTCTCAATCACGATCGAGATACAACTTCGATCTTTCACGATGAATCTCTTGAGATGGAGAACCCATGGGCCATGGAATGCTGTGAGGCGCCGACTCTGGAGTCCGAAAAGAAGGATTCCATAGATGAGCATAGGAGCTTTATTCTTGAAATACCCCAAAGACAATGCTCGTTCAATAACTCTCCAGAGTCAGGCATGCTTTTTGCCCCGAGCACGCACGAGGACTACAACCACCTTAAGATCCTCTTTTGCAATATCTTCAAAAGGTTGGTTGTAGATGCATATGTTTATCATAAGTATTGCAAATTTCATGGATGCTCTGTGGTGCTAACCTTGCAGCTAAAGCTTCATGACATCAACAATTGGTGGTGAGAGGGGACGACATCACCAATGATAGCTGCAAGAGGAAGTTCCCATGGTCAAGCTTCTGACCATAAACAAAGCACTGCCGGGAGATAACCCGGATTATCATTTGATTTTCCCCTTTCAAATAAAAAGCAAGAGCGTGCTCTAGGATATATTTTTCCTTCGGGTATTCTTTATCGCTAACCACTACAGGTGGAGATCAAAGAGAATAGCGGATAGGTGACGCCTACGAACATGAGAGCTACACCAACTACAACACCATGGTGATTCTTGGTGGGGGAATGATTATGAAGGGAAACTTGAACTCCACACACTTGAGTTGTGTTGCCCAGTAATGCAAACTTCAAGAGTGGGGGAGGTATGTGAGTACCCCGAGTAAGTTCCTTTCATGCCAGTCTTACCCTTATTTGGAGATGGCGTTAGTTCTTGCATCTTGCTCCATAAAAAAAATGAGGAGTTACCACGGTCGCAACACTGAGGTTCTTCAACAAGAAAACGCCATGGTAAGTTTTCCTCAGGTATGTCCTGCTTTTGACTTTAAACAAAGCCCTTCTGGGAGGTAGCCCGAGGATCGCCAGTTTCATGCTCATGCTTGTCTCACTTTGAATAAAGCTTAATCATGTTGTCATGCTATCTGTAACACCTCAGGTGTTTAAATTAAGAAATAAGCCTCATTAGCTTAACACGATGCATAAATAATTAAGAAAAGTTTAAAGGAAACGAATTATAAACTGGTTTTTCCTTAAATTGAAATTAGTTGTGTATATGTGCATAAGTACATGTACTTTAATCAAACAACATTTAATAACTTTCACATCGATGCTACCATGGCTACAAAATTGAATCGACACGTCGTTATTGACATGTTAAACAAAAGTCTAGTTGAAGCCTTGGAGTGAATGCAAAGTTTTGCTCAGGAAATGACGTGCCCTCCGATTTATACTTTTTGAGTTTTTAAAATAACTTCTAAACTAGAACTCAAATGAACTTTGGCCTGAAACAAAACTTGTGTAACTTTTCATTCTGAGTCGTGTTCAGAGATTTTTGAGTTGCAACACGAAAATTTGTGAAATACTTGGATTTGCAAACCAGTCCCTGCCTTTTCTTCTATTTTCACTGCAGACCCTTCTTCTCCGCCTCGCCCGACCCTCCGACGTGCAGCCGCTCGCCCGACCCTCGCGTCGCCTGACCCTCGGCTTCGCCCGACCCTGCGTTCGCCCGAGCCTTTCACTCTCCCGACCTTCGGTTCGCCTGACCCTTTCGTTCGCCCGACCCTTACGCTCGCCCGACCCTCGGCTTCGCCTGACACATCGCCTCGCCCGACCCTCCGCCGACGCGCAGTCACCGCAGACCACTTCGCCGGCGATGCCTGATGGCGCTAGGCCGCGCCGAGCCAATGCCTGGCCGCGCCCGCACGACGCGCTCCTCCCCTGTCCATGCACGCCACGCGCGCGCCGGCGACGCGCGCCCCTGCTCGCCGCCCGCCACCCCCAATGGGCAAGTCGCGCCGTGCTCGTGTCTCCGCCGTGTCCCGCCAGTCGCCGCACTCGCCGCCCGACCAGACAGCTGCTGCAGCTCATCGCCCAACCAGCACGTCGCGTGATCTCTCGCTCCCCACGCCAAATCCTCAGCGCCCAATCCCCTGCCCGCGCCCGCCGCACGCCGCGCCTGCTCTTCTCACTGCCCACCGCGGCAAGTCACGCGCTTCCGTCATGCCGCCCGCGCCCGCGCCTCGCAGTCCAAGTCCCGCCCCTTCTCCCTCCTCTCTGTTGCCTACAAAAGGCCGCACTGAGTCCCCCTCACGCGCCCAGACACCAGAACGCCGCCGTCGCCACCATTAACGCCGTCGTGCCCAGCTCCCCGTAGAGCTCACCTCTCCGGCCACCCCTTGCCAGAGCTGAGTCTCCCACCACCACCACAGCACCCCACCGCAGCTCACTGGCCCACCCATCATCGCCTAGAACTGCCGGAGCACCGCCAGCACCGCCCGCGCCGCCGCCGCTCCTTACTACTCCGTGGACGGCCCACGCCGAAGCTCCTCCGTCCCAGACAAGCCTCGAAACAGGTCCCCCTCGACGCTGCGAAGCTCATCGACCAGCCCACGCTCTCCCCTCCTCGCCGGAGCACCATCGCCGACGCTCCGCCCCGCCGCCGCCCCTCTGCTCCGCGCCGACGAGCCACCTCCGACCACCGCCAACCCCGACCAAGGCCATCCCGAGGTAGCTCTCACCTCCCAGGATCTTCCTGACCCTTTTCCCCTCGCCATCGACGAGCCTCCTCGCCGGAATCTGGCCGGTCACCGTGCCAGTGCCACCTAGGGACCCAATTGCAACGATTGCAATCTTTAAAAGAGTCTACACGCAAGTTTCCAGGGACCGCTCTGTAAAAGAAAGTTTTAACCCTAGATTTAAAATCGTACAAAAATCAAAAAAATACGAACTCAACTGTTCTGGAATCGTTAGATGAAAATCTACAATTGTTGTTACATGCCATTCTTCATTTGCTTGCTAAATCTTGCTCTAAATTAAATGGAAGGTTTAATAGACTTTAATTGTGCCCACTGTTGTAGACAAAGGCTAAACCTGAAAATTTAACAATAGTTTGGTTGCTTGATTTGTAGGCCAGTGTAAAATTATTAGGACCAGAACACATATCTAACTAAACTTTTTGATAAACCTTGTTTATGGCATGAAATAATAAAACTAATTTATAATTGTTGTTATACTGTGATTCTTGTGGTGAAACCTTTTTAGTGCTGTTAGATTGATGCCTAAATACCACAGAAAAAATAACTAGGTTTTAGTAGTAGCTGTGTATTACCTTTTGCAGAATTTTTGTGCTGCGTGAAAATGTCTGAAATTTTTGCAGTGCTTTTGTCTCTGCGTAATGTGCTCTAAATAAAAATTTCATCACCAGAAGTTATCTAATCCAGAAGTTGTGTTTAATCCATGTTGTGCTTAGGAAATTAAGTTTCCAGTATAACACAACCCCTTTTGTTTAATGAAGTTAATAGTTAAGTTATACTCTATTAACAATTGCCCAAAGAAATCTTAACTAAGTAACTTCCCAACCAAATCGATGTTTTGTGAACTACAACTTTATCGTGAAGGAAAATAATCGTCATATACCATCACTATAACTTATACTTGTGCATTCATATAGAATCGAAGGCAAGCCCCGGAGCATGAACCCTATTATTCTAAACTTATGCAACTTATTACTCTACTTTACTTGTGCATTAAGTTTGTAGGAGTTGAATGGAAACTTAGTTGCATGATCATAGGTACCCATGCTCTGAACCCTAGGTGTAAGGATCGATAGAATGCTATGCTAATAGGACTCCGGTAAAAGTCGAGTGATTTCCTGTCACTCGCGAGAATATAGGAGTTGAATGTTTACTACATGTTGCAATCATAAGGTCGACGGACGGGGCTATGGTACGATGTTTATGTTGATGATTGAGGCCTCGTCTGTTTAGTGAAAAATGCTAAGGCCGCAGTGTCTGGTAGTGGTGGTTAAGCGTTTGAACGTACTAACCACATGCCGAGAATATGGTAATCGGTAAGCTTAAGTACCTAATCGGACCGGCAAGTGGAAAGCATCCCACCATCTCAACTTCGGTTCCATGCGCGCACATGGTGGGTACAGAGCCAGGCTCTGTAGTCTCGGATGGTGGCCCTGATCCACAACCTAGGAAGAAATAGGAAAAGTTGCACGTGTGACTCTGGGAGTAACCACGTGACGTGTGTTTAGGTTTCCCTTGCAAGGTTAAGAAATTCGATTCGAATCGTCCGTTTCTCGCAGTTATTGAGACTGCTTGACCCTTTTACCACATAGAGTAAGAAGAGGAACAATGATGATGATTTAACTTGTTGGATGAAAAATTAATTCTTTCACCATGTGTGATATTGGATAGTTGCTT
This sequence comes from Panicum miliaceum, assembly GCA_032594955.1. Taxonomy (NCBI): domain Eukaryota; kingdom Viridiplantae; phylum Streptophyta; class Magnoliopsida; order Poales; family Poaceae; genus Panicum; species Panicum miliaceum. The sequence goes on from CM064068.1 coordinate 18,699,248, forward strand.
ACCTAGAATGGATAAAGAAAACTTGAATCTGGAGCTAAAATTTGAAAGTAAGGACCTACTTGTATATGCTTTTCGGCAAAATAAACCCCTCAAGCCAAAAGCCCTGCATGTCTAGGAGTCGGCTAAGTATATTCCACTAGTCGGGTAAGCCTTGCTGAGTATTAGTATACTCAGCCTTGCTTGTGGCTTGTTTTCAGGTGAAACTTTCGAGGATATGATCGCTAGTTTGACTTGGCCTTGTACCCTTCCTCCTGGTTGGTCGGTGGAATGGGATACGCCCCCGGCCAACGGTGATAATGCCGAGTGATGTCTCGTACGGGCTTCATCGAGACATCGTGTATGGTCGAGTAGTTATCGTTATTTTTCTGCTGCATTGAACTCTGAAGAACTCAATTATTTTGAACTCTGAAGTACCTTGTTTTGCGAATCCGAACTTAGTTGTAATAATAATTTATGATGAACCCTATGGTGTAAAATTTGTGGAATGTTGTATCCTCTGGGCTCACCTTCATGTGAGTACATGTATATGTGGTTTCGATCGGCAAAAACCGTGGTTGTATCGGGAGGTTACCAGACAGACCGGTGGATTACTCCATTTGAAGTGCGAGTTAGCCCTGATTGCCCTTGTGGTGATGGTTAGCGCGCTTGAGCCAGATTAATTCAGGTGGTTCTGCCACAGCTGGTACCAGAGCCGAAATGCATACGCCCGAGAATGCAACAAGCCTTAAAAACTTGTTTTAATAAAACTTGACCAGAAAAAGGCATTGTGCAAAATACGTTGATTCGTTAAGGATGGTGCCTAGTTCGTAAAGCCCTAAGGGATTATGGGAAAGTTACTAGGTGGCTATCTAACTTATGAATATTATCAACTGACTTCCAGCACATTGCTTTCTGTCAAAACTTACTTTTATGCACAACCGACCCTTAAATTCCATAAGACGCACTCATCGCTAAGGTAAGAAGGTAAGAATCCTCAGCCAACTAAGAGAGCTTGGCCTTCCTGTCGGTGATGCGAGCCGAACGCTGCCCTCAAGAAGTGGCTTACTTGAGGTGCTGCCAATATACCAACTATTAGTTGATTATATTGGGAGTAGAAGGTTTGGCGCAGGGTATGGCGATCGCTGTTCATACCCCCGTCTCAAGACGGTACCCCCCGTGAATACGCTATCTTGATAGCGTATGTTAACGTCATCTGTACGGCGGGATTTGTACGGATGCCGTTTCTATAGTGAACGGTAATGAATACGGACGCTTTCATGAGCGCTAGCATGAAAGATTCAATGGATATATATATGCTCTATCAATCTTCTGCAGGTACTCTAACCGCGATTACGATAAGTTTAAGAACGGTTAGAGAATTCTCGACTAGCTATTATAGTGAGAGACGTATTGTGTATGGCACCGAAACTAACTTCGTAAGACCAAAGCTATTTGGCAATTATTTTATTTTGTGAGGATGAATAGGACGTGCATGCATCATGACTATATAAATCTGAAATTGAAAATGCGATGCATGAGAGTGGTAAGGTTCATGCGCCCACACATTTGACTTTGCATAAGGATTATCTAGTAAATCTGTCACATTCTGCCTTATCTGAAAAGATGGATTTATTAAGCGTATAAAATGATCTTTTATGAAGAAACTCATGTTGAAAGTTTTTCTCCAAAACTTGTATTCTACCTCCTGTCTAAATATGAAAAATTCTGAACACATGGATAATGAGAAACAACAAGGACCATAAGATGTCAGTTTTCTGTCCAAAATGAGCAGTTCAGCCACATAAATTTTTATGCCCCCTTACTACAGTTTTCTGCAAACGTATTCAACACAAAACTTGTTGTAAATTTACTCAGGCAGCTACTGTTAAAATTTGGAAATTTTTTGCTGGGTAGATTTTCCATGGTGCACGAAACATTGGCCCACTGTTTACTGAAATTTCTAGGTAGACAAAGTAAAACCTTAAGAGAAACACCATCTTAGAGCCTTATCTAGCTCTGGAGTTGACTAGCTAAGATGTTCACAAATACCTTAGGAATGTTCAGGTAAAAGTTGAGAATTTTTGGACAAGAAGTGTTGAAGTTATGGCTATTTTAGTGCACTGTCCAGAACCTGTTCTCTATGCTATTCACAGTTTCTCGCTATCTCACCCCTTTTGATCTTTTGTTTAAATGGCCGAGCCTGTTGCCATGATGGTGGATGAGGATGGACGTGTTCACTCGCAGTGTCTCCACTGGGAGGGCTTTCCCTCTATCTTGTGGGATGTTCTGCGCATCGCGGGCTATTCAATTCCCCCACGTTACACCGGACTGGAGTTTGCAGAGAATGGAGTTACCCAGTGCCGTGTCAACGTGACCATCTTTCCGCACCCGCTACACCCGGAGTGGCCCACCTTGGAGATTGAGGCTGTTGGTCGCCGTTTGGCCGATACTTGGGAGCTTGCTGCCATGAGGGCGCTCACCACTTTCTATGCGCAGTGCCCCGAGGCCGTCACGCTCACTCCTATTGGTTTGTTTCCTGCTGCCCAGGATAACGACTCCTTTTGGCTCAACAGGGTGCAGTACTCACAGTACTTGGTGGACTTTCATGCCCAGGAGACCATTGAGACCTCCGTGCGGTGCATGAATGCACTCTACCGACTTCAGACTCTCTAGAGTCAGGCGCTTGTGCAGCTCACTGATCTTGCACAGGCCTACCACATGATGGCAGATACCAGGGATGAGCAGATTAAGGAACTCAGTGAGGAACTCGAGGACAGAGACACCCGGATTGGCCAACTTGAGGGCCAAGTTCAGGAGCACGACACTCTCATGGGTGAGAGAGATGACATGATAGCACACTTGGAGGAGCAGCTCCACGATCTGAACCTTGAGTTGAAGGATGGTAATGAGCACATTCAGTGGCACCATGATGAGAATGCCCATCCCGACGTGGTGGCTATGGAGGAAGATGAGGAGGAGCCACAGGAGATTGATGGTGTTTCAGGAATGGACTTTTAGGGTGAGGCACTGCAGCCACCTCCGATGGGAGCTCACTCTCCTACTCACAGCGAGTCGTCCGTCGACAACCTCGACGACTTCTAGACGATGACCTAGGAGGACTTTTGCATATACTCCTCGATAGTGTAGCCTAAATTTTGGCAAGTGTTGTAATAGGCTAACTAAGAGTTGATTACCTCTTTTGTGATGGGTACAACTTGACCATTGGATACTCTAATCATGTAGGCCATGGCTAAAAACCTAGTGGTTTGATTGTGATATTGGAAAGCAGTTGAATCTGCGATTGCAGAAAATTATCGGAATTGTTAAACGTGTCTCCTTACATTTCTGGACTAAGTGTTGAATACCAGACTTGTCCTAAATTTTCTGATCTAGGTTCTCACAAAATTTCAACACTATTGGATCTTGCTAGTTTGAGTTATAGGCAAGATATTATAACTCATTCTGCTGAAAAACGGCCAAACCAGCGAAGCAAAGAGTGAATCGTTTGACCATCTTAGCCATCGATTTAGCATCTTGGCTGAATACCCAAGTTGTACATCTCTAAATTCCCTACCCACTGCCAAAATATGAGAAATTTTGGATGAACCTACCAGGAGTTATAAATTTCTTATGGCAGACAGTTTTATGCCCACGATTCTATCCATGATCTTTCGGAAGTCTACTTTTCCGCGTTAATCCTTTTAAATCATGGAAGCAATATGGATCACGTTTCTAATGATAAACATTCACCTTTTCAGATGGTTGGAGCAACCCGTGGTAACCCGGATGGTTTTTGTGCTAGCGCAAGTGGATCACAACCACAGCCACCACCACCACCCAGCTTGGTGGAAGTAATGGCCGCTCAAACCGAGTTGCTTCGTCAGCTCGTGCAAGGACAGCACCAACAGCGGGGTGGGCACAATGTTCACCAACCTCAAGTTGCCAGTTACACGGATTTCCTTGGGACCCAGCCTCCCTTGTTTCACAAAACGGAGGAACCCTTGGATGCGGACGCTTGGATTCGCACAATCGAGTCCAAGTTTTCTCTACTTGTGGCCCCATGCTCGGATGCAAACAAGGCTCGCTTTGACGTGCAGCAGCTTCATGGTACAGCTCGTCTTTGGTGGGACCACTACTTTGCTATGCTCCCTGCTGATCACGTTGTCACCTGGGACAAATTCAAAACTGCATTCCGGGCACACCATATCCCAAAAGGTCTTATAGAAAGAAAGCTAAATGAGTTTCTGGCACTCACTCAGAGTACCCACACGGTACTTCAGTATGCTCAGGCCTTCAACAATCTGTGCCAGTACGCGGGCTATCACGCGGACACGGATGCTAAGAAGCGTGATCGTTTCCGTAGAGGTCTAAGTACCAAACTTAAGGAACGACTGAATCTGGTCAAGGCCGATACATATAATGAGCTAGTCAACATGGCCATTACCCAAGAGGATTGTATTATGGCTCACCGTGTCGAGAAGAAGAGAAAGGCGCCAGCTGGACCCTCGGGTACTCAGCCACCGAGGTATCGATTAGTGCAAAATGTTGCGCCTACAGCTCCACAGAAGGCCCCTCAGCCAGGGCGTTGGATTATCACGCCCCCACAGCAGCAAGGTGTAGTACGACCCCCGGTGCCTCAACAAACTGGACCAAGGCCCGCTACTCAGCAGTTTCTTCGACCGAGCATCACAAATTGATGTTTCAAGTGCGGGAGTTCCAGTCATTTTGCTCGCGAATGCCTTCAGCCCATGCAGCCAAATCAGGGCCAGGACTCTAACCAGAACAATAAGAACAAAGGCAAGAGGCAGACCCTTCAGGTCAAACAAGGACGGATCAATTTCACCACCCTTGCGGAACTTCCTGAAGGAGCACCAGTAATGATGGGTACATTCTCTATCCATAACAAGCCTGCAGTTATATTGTTTGATTCTGGTGCATCACATAGTTTCATTAGTGCAAAGTTTGGTGCAAAAGTAGGCTTGAATGTTTGTCACACAAAAGGGTCGTATATGATATCAACACCAGGTGGTAAAATTGCTTCAAATCAAATGATAAGGCAAGTACCGATCAAGTTGGGTAGTAAAACCATCAACACGGACCTTGTTCTTTTACCCCTTGACGGCATGGACATTATTTTGGGTATGAATTGGATGGCTCTACACAGAGTCACACTGGACCTATCTTCCCGAGCTGTTGAAATAAATTCACCTAGTCACGGAACCACTACCCTTTACCTACCGTTCTGGGAGTGCACGAATTCTTGTGCTTTCATGATGGAAGGGATCAGCCTAGACAATATTCCAGTGGTATGCGAGTATGCCGATGTTTTTCCAGATGACTTACCAGGAATGCCACCAGATAGGGACATTGAGTTTGTTATTGAACTGCAACCAGGCACCGCACCTATCTCCAAAAGACCCTATAGGATGCCACCTAAGGAATTGGCCGAACTAAAAACACAACTCCAAGAACTACTGGACAAAGGTTTCATTCGTCCTAGCGCATCACCTTGGGGATGTCCAGCCTATTTGTAAAGAAAAAGGATGACAGTTTAAGATTATGTGTGGACTACCGACCTCTCAATGCGGTAACCGTTAACAATAAATACCCACTTTCCCGCATCAACGTTCTCTTTGATCAATTATCTGGAGCTTGAGTTTTCTTGAAGATTGATCTTCGATCTGGATATAATCAGATAAAGATTCGTCCATGCGACATTCCTAAGACTGCTTTTTCCACACGATATGGACTATGTGAATTTTTGGTCATGTCCTTTTGTCTCACCAATGCTCCGGCCTATTTCATGTATCTCATGAATTCGGTATTCATGCCCGAGCTCGACAAATTCGTCGTAGTTTTCATTGATGACATCCTTATCTATTCTAAGAATGAGGAAGAGCATGCTAAGCACTTGCACATTGTTCTTCAGCGTCTCAGAGACCATCAGCTCTATGCTAAATTTTCTAAGTGCGAATTCTGGTTGGATAGTGTGAAGTTCTTGGGTCACACTATTTCCAGCGAAGGCATAGCTGTTGACCCCAGCAAGGTACAAGAAGTGATGGATTGGAAACCTCCTACCTCTGTTCATCAGATTTGCAGTTTTCTTGGTTTAGCCAGTTACTATCGCCGTTTCATTCCGGATTTCTCCAGGATTCCTAAGCCTATGACCGAACTATTGAAAAAGGGAGTAAAGTTTGTGTGGGATGAGAAATGCGAAGAAGCTTTCCACACTCTTAGAAAACATTTGACTACAACCCCTGTGTTAGTTCAACCCGATAACACCAAGCCGTTCAATGTTTACTGTGACGCATCTAGCACTGGTCTTGGTTGTGTGCTTATGCAAGAAAATAGAGTTATCGCCTATGCTTCATGAGCCCTTCGGCCCTATGAGCAGAATTATCCGACCCATGATCTTGAGTTAGCAGTAGTCATTCATGCTCTAAAAATATGGAGACATTATCTAATGGGCACTCGTTGTAATATCTACACCGATCACAAGAGTCTCAAATATATCTTCACCCAAGCCGATCTGAATATGAGACAAAGAAGATGGCTAGAATTAATCAAGGATTATGATCTCGAGGTGCACTATCACCCCGGCAAGGCTAATGTAGTAGCAGATTCACTCAGCCGCAAGGCCCATTGCCATTGCCTATCAGTGGAAATCTATAATGAGACACTATGTTCGGAAATGAGAAAGCTTAATTTGGAAATGATTTTCCAAGGCACTCTGAATCACATCTCAGTCGAGCCCACTCTTCACGACCAGATACATGGCACAACTACATGATGAAGGAGTTAAGATCATCAAACAAAAACTCTCTCTAGGAGAAGAGAAATACAAATGTTTCCGCCAGGACCATAAGGGAGTTCTATGGTTCGAAAGTCGCATAGTCGTTCCGAAGAATCATGAGCTCCGTAAGAAAATTTTGGATGAGGCACACCTTTCCAAATTTTCTATTCACCCCAGCAGTAACAAAATGTATCAAGACCTTAGGCAAAATTTCTGGTGGACTAGAATGAAAAGAGAAATCGCTAAATATGTCTCAGAATGCGACACCTGCCAAAGAGTAAAAGCCAGCCACTTCAAAGTAGCCAGTACACTTCAACCTTTACCTATACCCTCATGGAAATGGGAAGACATAAGTATGGATTTCATTGTTGGATTGCCAAGTACCACACAGAAACATGATTCCATATGGGTTATCGTTGATAGACTCACAAAGACGGCACATTTTCTTTCGGTACACACCACTTATACCGCCAAGAAATATGCCGAGATTTATCTCGATCGCATTGTTTGCCTACATGGAGTACCGAAGACTATTATTTCCGATCGTGGTACTTAGTTTGTAGCGCGCTTTTGGGAACAATTGCAAGCTTCTCTCGGTAATAAATTGATTCGAAGCTCAGCCTATCATCCTCAAACTGACGGACAAACTGAAAGAGTAAACCAAATTCTTGAAGACATGCTTAGAGCTTGCGTCATTCACTATGGCAAGAGCTGGGACAAATACCTATCCCTAGCAGAGTTCTCATATAACAATAGCTATCAAGCGAGTTTGAAAATGGCACCATTTGAGGCCTTATACGGATGAAGGTGTCGAACCCCTTTGAGTTGGTCACAGACTGGAGAACACAAAATATTTGGACCAGACTTGGTAATCGAGGCAGAAGAAAAAGTGAGAGTAATACAAGAAAACCTTAGAGCCGCACAATCCAGGCGAAAGAGCTATTTCGACAGAAGGAGAAAGCCACTGAAATTTGAAGTTGGTGACCACGTCTACCTTCGAGTTTCACCAACCAAGGGTGTCCAACGATTCGGAGTCAAAGGAAAACTATCTCCCCGTTATGTTGGTCCCTACGTAATCATCGAGAGCTGTGGATCAGTGGCCTATAGAATTCGACTCCCCCTCAGCTTGCAGCCATCCATGATGTCTTTCACGTATCTCAACTCAAGAAGTGTGTCCGAGTTCCTATCGAGGTTGTCGAGTATCCTATCAAAATCATGGATCAAAAAGAAAGAAGCACTAGGAGGAAAGTGATTAAAATGTACAAAATTCAATGGAATCATCACACTGAGGAAGAAGCCACATGGGAAACTGAAAGCTATCTAAACTAAAATTTCCTGGGTTTTCTCAACTCTACTGAAGGTACACACACTACACACACTAAGCTTATTGTCCGAATCTCGGGGCGAGATTCCTTTTAAGGGGGGAAGGCTGTAACAACTCAGGTGTTTAAATTAAGAAATAAGCCTCATTAGCGTAACACGATGTATAAATAACTAAGAAAAGTTTAAAGGAAACGAATTATAAACTGGTTTTTCCTTAAATTGAAATTAGTTGTGTATATGTGCATAAGTACATGTACTTTAATCAAACAAGATTTAATAACTTTCACATCGATGCTACCGTGGCTACAAAATTGAATCGACACGTCGTTATTGACATGTCAAACAAAAGTCTAGTTGAAGCCTAGGAGTGAATGCAAAGTTTTGCCCAGGAATTGACATGCCCTCCGATTTATAATTTTTGAGTTTTTAAAATAACTTCTAAACTAGAACTCAAATGAACTTTGGCCTGAAACAAAACTTGTGTAACTTTTCATTTTGAACTTTCGTGTTCAGAGATTTTTGAGTTGCAACACAAAAATTTGAGAAACACTTGGATTTGCAAACCAGTCCCTGCCTTTTCTTCTATTTTCACTGCAGACCCTTCTTCTCCGCCTCGCCCGACCCTCCGACGCGCAGCCGCTCGCCCGACCCTCGCGTCGCCCGACCCTCGGCTTCACCCGACCCTGCGTTCGCCCGACCCTTTCACTCGCCCGACCCTCGGTTCGCCCGACCCTTTCGTTCGCCCAACCCTTACGCTCGCCTGACCCTCGGCTTCGCCCGACACATCGCCTCACCCGACCCTACGCCGACGCGCAGTCGCCGCAGGCCAGTTGGCCGGCGATGCCTGACGGCGCTAGGCGCCAAGCCAATGCCTGGCCGCGCCCGCACGACGCGCTCCTCCCTAGTCTGCACACGCCACGCGCGCACCGGCGACACGCGCCCCTGCTCGCCGCCCGCCGCGCCCAATGGGCAAGTCGCGCCGTGCCCGTGTCTCTGCCGTGTCTTGCCAGTCGCCGCGCTCGCCGCCCGGCAAGACAGCAGCTGCAGCTCGTCGCCCAACCCGCGCGTCGCGTGATCTCCCGCTCCCCACGCCAAATCCTCAGCGCCCAATCCCCTGCCCGCGCCCGCCGCACGCCGCGCCGGCTCTGCTCGCCGCCCACCACGGCCGTCACAAGCTTCCGTCATGCCGTCCGCGCCCGCGCCTCGCAGTCCAAGTCCCGCCCCTCCTCCCGCCTCTCGGCTGCCTACAAAAGGCCGCACTGAGTCCCCCTCGCGCGCCCAGACACCAGAACGCCACCGCCGCCACCATTACCGCTGTCGTACCCAGCTCCCCGTGGAGCTCACCTCTCCGGCCACCCCTTGCCAGAGCTGAGTCTCCCACCACCACCACAGCACCCCACTGCAGCTCACTGCCCCACCCATCGTTGCCCAAAACCGCCAGAGCACCGTCAGCGCTGCCCGCGCCACCACCGCTCCTTGCTGCTCCATGGACGGCCCATGCCAAAGCTCCTCCATCCCAGACAAGCCTCGAAACGGGTCCCCCTCGACGCCACGAAGCTTATCGACCAGCCCACGCTCTCCCCTCCTCGCCGGAGCACCGTCGCCGACGCTCCGCCCCGCCGCCGCCCAAGGAAAAACACACTAATTCAAATAATTAGTTTCTGTGCTTGGAAAATGTTCAACTTTTTACTGTGGAACACATTAGAGTAGCTCTTGCTGTATAAAAAGTTTCATACTCAGAAAACCTGTAAAACATCCTGTAGGAATAAATCTTTATTAAAGTAAGTATTTTTTTGTCCTATTTATTATGCTTTTTATCTTGCATAGTAAAATCTGAAAAATTTATAGTAACACCTTTTTGGATAGATTAACACCCTGTAAAAGTTTTAGCTTCACAGCATGCATGGTTTGTTCTGTATAAAAATAACTAGGTTCTAGTAGTAGCTGTGTATTACCTTTTGCACAATTTCTCTGCTGCGTGAAAATGTCTAAAATTTTTGCAGTGCTTTTGTCTCTGTGTAATGTGCTTTAAATAAAAATTTCATCACTAGAAGTTATCTAATCCAGAAGTTGTGTTTAATCCATGTTGTGCTTAGGAAATTAAGTTTCCAATATAACACAACCCCTTTGGTTTAATGAAGTTAATAGTTAAGTTATACTCTATTAACAATTGCCCAAAAAATCTTAACTAAGTAACTTCACAACCAAATCGATGTTTTGTGAACAACAACTTTATCGTGAAGGAAAATAATCGTCATATACCATCACTAGAACTTATACTTGTGCATTCATATAGAATCGACTACTCTCGCCGACGGAACGTACGCGCTGGTGCCCGCGTCCGAGAGTGAGCAGCGTGAAGCTCAAGTAAATCTAACTGAAGCTCTCGAAGACCCGAGCCCAAGTTCGGACGAGCCCCAAGCTAGCTTTTCCCAAGAAGGCAAGCCCCGGAGCATGAACCCTATTATTCTAAACTTATGCAACTTATTACTCTACTTTACTTGTGCATTAAGTTTGTAGGAGTTTAATGGAAACTTAGTTGCATGATCCTAGGTACCCATGCTCTGAACCCTAGGTGTAAGGATCGATAGAATGCTATGCGAATAGGACTCCGGTAAAAGTCGAGTGATTTCCTGTCACTCGCGAGAATATAGGAGTTGAATGTTTACTACATGCTGCAATCATAAGGTCGACAGACGGGGCTATGGTACGATGTTTATGTTGATGATTGAGGCCCCGTCTGTTTAGTGAAAAATGCTAAGGCTGCAGTGTGTGGTGGTGGTGGTTAAGAGTTTGAACGTACTAACCACATGCCGAGAATATGGTAATCGGTAAGCTTAAGTACCTAATCGGACCGGGAAGTAGACAACATCCCACCATCTCAACTTCGGTTCCATGCGCGCACATGGTGGGTACAGAGCCGGGCTCTGTAGTCTCGGATGGTGACCCTGATCCACAACCCAGGAAGAAAGGGAAAAAGTTGCGCGTGTGACTCTGGGAGTAACCACGTGACGTGTGTTTAGGTTTCCCTTGCAAGGTTAAGAAATTCGATTTGAATCGTCCGTTTCTCGCAGTTATTGAGACTGCTTGACCCTTTTACCACATAGAGTAAGAAGAGGAACAATGATGATGATTTAACTTGTTGGATGAAAAATTAATTCTTTCACCATGTGTGATATTGGATAGTTCCTTACCTAGAGTACACTTATGGTTGGTACTCAGCAAGGCCACAAGATATAACCAGAGTAACGATTTAAATCCATCTTTAAGTTTATTAATCATGTGAGGGTCCAGGCCGCTCTTGACCGTGAGCACGGCTGATATATCAGTTTTAGACACTCTGCAGAGGTTGTACACTTTCACCACAAGTCACGTAAAAGTTCAAAAGAACTTTGGACCCAACCATGCTGTGCTAGCTAGGCACAATACCACACTTCCGAGGTGTGATTGCATAGGGGAGCTACGAGGCCTTTACAAAGATTCCCTAATAAGAAGTAGTCCGCTAGAGTTTCGGTAGCGGCGTGAACCATAACCCTCCCTAATGGTCAGCACCTTAGCGAAGGCTGCTACCCCAAGAGGACCAAGCTATACCCCAATCACCGACCCCCTCCTTGCCCTTTCGGTAAGACTGCTTCAAACTAGAGTCTCTAATTATTTAGCCAAGACCAGAGCCATATGGTCCTCGTGGTTGTACTGTTTTCCTGAGTGGTTCTCCACGTTCCAATTAATACATGGTATTCTTGTAAATAAGCATAGATAGAAGGATGGTTAGGGTCACTTGCCTTTTTCCAACGAAAAGCTACTCTTACTGCTCTTCAGCTCTTGCTTACTTGGAAACCTTGATCTTCAAGCTTCAACAGCGATCATTCTACTCGAAGCAAACATCGAGCACAAACATACAAAACAACAAACAAATACAGCTAAGAACAATACACCAATCACAAAACAATAGCTTTTAAAAGAGCGTGCTAAAGGATAAGGCTCGTTGCTACGGTTACAAGAGCACAACAAACACGGAAAACGGAGCTAAGGTTGAAAAGACGCAGCTATCGGAAGATTGGTATTATAAAAGAAACAAAAGAACTATGAGCTTTGTTTATTTTATTTGGAAAGAAATGTAAAAGATATTCCAAACAAAATATCCTTGATTATAATTGACTTATATTATATTTTTATTTATAAAAGCGGAGTAGAACTTAGTCATATTTTATTTATGATTGTCTATGTACAAATTACACTAATTAACAATTAGAAAGAAACTTGTGAGAGCATCTAAACGCATAACTTTATATTTGGTGTTCAACTAAAAAAATTATATTTAGAACACATTTGAGTTGGTATTAATTGAATTGACATTAGTTATGAAAATCGGAGGTAAAGACCTAGGTAGATTTTAATTAGAAAAACTAGGTGAGAGAACTTTAATCAAATTAAATCTATTTTTAATTAAAAGATAGGAACTAAGGCACAACGACACGACTAAACGCTAGCTTAGGGTTTTAGAAGACTTAACGCAACAAGAACGAGTCAAAACGGAGCTAAAACGACGAAGGTAGGGCTAAAACAAGGCTCCAGGGACTTATCTACGAAGAAACTGAACTTCCAGGGGCTAAATTGAAGGAAACCAAGGGCTAGAACCTAATTAAACCTAAAACGCAGGGTCGAGGTGCAAAACTGGAGGTCCTGGACCGCGGTACAAATTCTAGAAAGGTCAGGGATCGAGACAGAAAAGAAAGGGCTCAACTCTAATTATTTTTCTACTCATCTGGACTGCGGTTTGATTTCTGGAAAACCTAGGGACCTTTCTGCAAAAGTTCCGGGGATGGCTAGGGTTTGGCTCAGTCGGGTGGATCTGATCCGTTGGATTACGATCCGACGGCAGGGCAAGGGTCGGGGGAGGGCGGCGGCTCGTGCGCGGCTCAGATTTGTTCTGGCCGTTAGATCTAGATCGGGCGGAAGGGTGTGGGTCGAGCGAATCGGACGCGGCTCGGCGGAGTAAGGGTCGGGCGATTCTGGTCCATTGGATCAGGATCGGGCGGTAGGATGTGGGTCGGGCGAATCGGACGTGGCGCTGGGCGGCAGCAGACGCCGACGGCGAGCAGGCACGACGGCGCCTCGCCGGTGTACAACGGAATCGGTGCTCCGGGGAACGGATTGCCACGGGAAAGAGCCAAGGAGCGAGAGTGGGCGACGGGGAACTCTCCTAGGGGCTCGGGACAGCTGTGTGGCGGCCGGAAGCATGCTCACCACGGCGGCGGGCGGAGACAGAGCTCCGGCGAGCAATTGCCGGGGCAAGAGAGCGAGAGGAAGGGGGAAAACGGGAGCGGCATAGTGCTTACTTCCTTGCGAGAGTCTTGCGGGGTCTGAAGATGGTGGAGTCGAGGTGAAACGGCGGGTCGACGTCGCGGCGGCGACGACGGGTTCGGGCTCAGGAAACATAGCGGCGCAGAGTGGCAGGGTAGTCGAGCGTGCGGTGTAATCGGAGTGGAAGGGGAGCGCTGGCGCTCGGGCTTGGGTTTTATAGGGCGAAGGAAGGAGGCGGAGCGGCCGGGGAAAGGAAGGCGGCAGCTCACGCGGTGGATTTGCAGCAGGCGCCTGCGAAGGAAAGGGGCGGGTACCGCGGCCATTATGGCAGGCCAGCGTCGCGAGGAAGGAAGGAGGAGACGCGGGCGACGACGCGGGGGCGAACAGGATTCGGGGTGAAGAAGAAAAGGAAAGGTGAGGGAGGCGCGGACAACGGGCGACAGCGACGGACACATCTGGTGTCGCGGCGGAAAGGAAAGAGAGAGGAGCAGGAGGAAGAAGAAAGGAAGGTGGGAGCGGGAGGTAGGGGATGGTGCCGACAGGTGGGCCCGGCGTGTTGGTGAGAGAGAAGGGTGAGCAGTGCTGAGGCGGGTTGGGCCAGCAGGGTTGGGCCGCAAGATGAGAAAGAAAGAAAAGGAGAAGGGAGAGAGGTTTGGGCCGGGCTGGGATGAAAAAAAAGAAGGGAGTTCTGGGCTGGGCTGAAAGAGGGGAATGAGAGAGAGAAAGATGGGATGAGCCAAAAGAGATAGGAAAGAGAGAAAAAAAGATTTTAGGGTAGTTTTTGGGTATTTTTATTTTGCAAACTCAACACGCAAACAAACAAAAACCAATGCAACGACATGAATGCAACATACATAAAACCATTTTATTTAATTCTGAAAGACAATTATTTATTTTTTCCTATACTAAATTCTCTATAAAGAAAATAAATGTTGAAATTTTTATATAATTATGAGAAAATCATTGCTTTATTATCATTTTTTTTCTAATCACATCCTGAAATCCAACAATTTCAGGGTGTGACAACACCTAGTCATACAGCAGAGAAGTGGAGAAGACTAAAGTCAACACAGTTCCACTCGTCAACTTTCGAAACTATTATGGTAGACACATCAAGATTCATAGGTAAGGGTGAATTTTGGAATAATCTATATGCAGTTATCATATCAAAAGGAAGTGGTATTCCACTTTAGTCCTAAGCTTTACTCGAGGACGAGCAAAGGCTAAGTGTGGCGGTGTGTTGACGCTCGTTACGGACCAATTTTGAGCATCAACTTGACCCGAAAATGGAGATGACTAACATACTTTACCTGCATATTTACCCCAAATACTACCATTTCCACATTTTCCTTGGAGATTTTGCAATGTAAGAAATTGGGCAAGAAATGCAGGTAAAACAAGCTCCAGAATTCATACCACAAAATGACCACAGATTGGAGCGCGCCAACCAACAAAGAGTAGGTGTTTAATTACAAAATTCCATATATGTTGGTTAATATGTGTATGCAGCTCAAGCAAAGGAGGAAACACACTTCAAGAGCAAGGCAACACACTCTCAATCCAAGGCAACACCCTTCCAACCAATCAGGCGCAAGCATTTAGCCTCCCATGGATCGAAGGGCCCACCTACTTTGGACAGCGCCCTTGCATGCACAACTATCATGAGGGCCCACCTACTAGTCACCGTACCAAAGGAGAGGCGGAACCGGCTTCGATCGAACTAGGAAGAAAGCCATCGACCTTCCCCTTGCACGTGGTAGCTCCTCACCACCCCCCAATGTTGGTTCCAGGTGATAGCCCTTCGTTTGCCGGTCGTAGCACCCCTTGATCACCCCTATACATATGAGGGGAGGGGTTCTAAAGGTGGGGTACCATTCCACAAGCTCAACTCTCACTTTTGAGTTTGGGATGTGCCTTAGAGGCTTAGTGTTGCCTAGGTAGTGCTTAGGAGTTAGGGAGAGAGTGAGGGGGAGTCGGGGAGGTGCCGATGTGCACACCGGCGCTCTTCTCCAGCTTGTACCCCTACGGATGCTTATCAATCATAGTAGGTGTTCGTGACTTCTTTTGTGCTTTGGTCTCTTAGTTAAGTAAGATCTAGCTCCTCCTAGTTGCTTGCTGGATCAATAGTTCACTAGTTTAGTGGGTAACTCTATTCTTTATCTAAGGCTAGAGTTAGTAACGATAGTGTAAAAATGGTGTCTACACTAGACTTACCTGTTGGTTGTGGTATATCCCATGGTTAGATGAGGTAGGTAGCAGGTGGTGACAGCCCTGTCTATCTAGCAAAACCCTCCTCGTTCGTGTATATCCCAGTGCCGTATTACTGGAAGTTACTAGTTTTATTCTGTGGGAAGCCAGTAGCCCAACGAAAATGACTAGGATAGTTCTATCTTACCTTTGATGCTTAGCCTTTGGAATCCACTCTGACCCTTGCCTCTAACTGGTGCAGTGCCCTTGGACGAACCTGAACCTTAGAGAATATACACACATTCCTCAGTGGATACAATACCCTTGGAATACTCCTGGGTGAAAGCTACAATGGTATCTGTGTGCTTGTGGATTTATTTTGTGATGCTAGGAAACATCAACAGCTACCCGCTTCTGCCATCACTAGCTTCTGTTTAGAAAATCCTTTGGCGAAGCCTTTTCCCAAGAAAAACTCGCTCAAGAAGATGATGCATCTATCCCCATTCATATCATCTGAGCCTATTCTCTTTGAGGTTGCAAAACCTGCAAAAGAGTACAACTCGGAAGAAATTCTTCACTTTTTTGAAGATGAACGATCATCATCACCCTCGATCGAGTTTGAGCATCTTCGCACTGGTCCGGACTACGTTGTTCTCGACCATGATTGAGATACAACTACAATCTCTCATGATGAATCTCTTAAGATGGAGATCCCATGGGCTGTGGAATGTTGCGAGGTGCTGACTCTGGAGTCTGGAGAAAAGGATGACAAAGATGAGCATGGGAGCTTTATTCTTGAAATACCCCAAGAATCGTGCTCGTTTAATGCCTCTCCAGAGTCGGGCGTGCTTTGTGCCCCAAGCACGCCCAATGACTACAACCACCTTAAGGCCCTCTTTTACAAAATCTTCAAAAGGCTAGTTGTAGATTGTTGACGCTCGTTACGGACCAATTTTAAGCGTCAATTTGACCCAAAATAGGGATGATTAGCACACTTCACCAGCATATTGGCCCAAATAATATCACTTCGACATTTCCCTTGGAGATTTTGGAATGTAGGAAATTAGGCAAGAAATGCAGGTAAAACAAGCTCTAGGATCCATGCCACAAGATGCCGACAGATCCGAGCGCACCGACCAACAAAGAGTAAGTGTTTAATTACCAAATTCCATATGTGTTGGTGAATATGTGTATGCAGCTCAAAAAAATCAGGAAACACACCTCAAGAGCAAGGCAACACACTCGCGATCCAAGGAAACACCCTTCCGACCAATGGATTGAAGGGCCCACATGGTGCAACCGACTTAGGATAGCGCCAACTCACCTGCCTAGGACCAGAGGGCCCACTAACCAGCCACTTGCCCGAAGCTGAGCCCGGTTGGAGCCGGACTTGGTTCGACTGAACAAGGTGGGTCAGTCTAAACAGGACCTGCTCCACCGACTTATTCTTTCCACGTGGTGGCTCCTCAGCTCTTCCCAAATGATTTCCGTGGCAGAACCACCTGAATTAATCCGGCTCAAGTGTATTAACCATCACCATTAGGGCAATTTCGGTTAACCTTACACTTCAAACGGAGTAATCCACTGGTCTGTCTGGTATAACCTACCGATACAACCACGGTAATCGGATCGAGCGCCATACATACAATTGCTCACGCAACGATGAGCCCAGAGAATACCACATTCCGGCAATTATTACAACATTATCATAAGTAAATATTACAGACCAAGTTTTAAATTTAGAAACTAAGTACTTCAATGATCATAAATGAGTTCTTCAGAGTTTTAAGTTGCAGCGGAGATAAACAACGGAAGCTACTCGACGATACAGGATGTCTCGATGAAGCCCGTACGAGACATCACTCGGCCTTATCTCCGTTGGACGGGGGCGTATCCCATTCCACCGACCAACCAGGGGGAAGAGTGCAGGGCCAAGTCAAGCTAGTAATCATATCTTCGAAGGTCTCACCTGAAAAGGAGCCACAAGCAAGGCTGAGTATACTAATACTCGGCAAGACTTACCCGTGTAGTGGAATCTACTCCACCGACTCTAGATATGCAAGGCTTTTGGCTCAGGGGTTTGTTTTGCCGAAAAGCTTCTACAAGTGGGTCCTTACTTTCAACTTTTAGCTCAAGATTCTAGTTTCATTAACCATTCTAGATAAGCAGCTATCCAAAAGCATACATGGTGAAGCATTAAATTTTTCATCCAACCAGTTCATTCATCATCATTGTTCCTCTTCTTACTCTGTGGGTAAAAATGGTTAAGCAGTCTCAATAGCCGTGAGAAACGGACGATTCGAATCGAATTTCTTAACCTTGCAAGGGAAAACCCAAACACACGTCACGTGGTTACTCCCTAGAGTCACACGTGCAACTTTTCCCCTTTCTTTCCGGGTCGTGGATCGGGGCTACCCTCCGAGAGTACAAGAGCTCCACGCCACGGTTCGGCGCCGGGTCGTGACCACTCTCTGCTCTCGCCATATGCACATGGGACCGAAGTTCAAAGGGTAGGATGCCGTCCCCTTGCCGGGCCAATCAGGTACTTAAGCTTACCGATTCCCATAATCTCGGCATGTGTTTAGTACATTCAAAGACTTAACCATCACTACCACACCCTGCGGCCTTAGTATTTTTCACTAGACAGACGGGCCCCAATCGTAACCATCGTTCCATAGCCCGTCCGTGTCCTTATGATTGCAGCGTGTAGTAGTCATTCAACTCCTATTTTCTCGCGAGTGACAGGAAATCACTCGACTTTTACCGGAGTCCTATTAGCACAGCATTCTATCGAACCTTACGTCTAGTTTTCAAGCAAGGGTTCCTGATATCATGCAACTAAGTTTTCATCCAACTCCTATAAACTTAATGCACAAGCAAAAGAGTAATGAGTTGCATAATTTCGGAAAGAATGGGTTATGCTCCGGGGCTTGCCTTCGCAGTTCGCTTGGGGATCTTCCGAACTTGGGCTCGGGTCTTCGAAAACTTCAGTTAGATTTGCTTGAGCTTCACGCTGCTCACTCTCGGACGCGGGCACCAGCTCGTAAGTTCCGTCGGCGAGAGTCGTCGATTCTACATGAGTGCACAAGTTTAAGTTGTGGCAATGGTACTCGATACGATTTAAGAGTAATTACTACAATGGATAGTTTCTGGTCATGAACTTTTGGATTTAGGCACATCAGGGAAGGATGTGCTTACTGTAAAATTTTCATCCAATTTTATGTAACAGATCCATTATGAAAAATATATTACATAGTTGCTGTTAGATCCTAGTTCTTTTTGTACAGAACAATTGGTGCAACAACTGAGTCTAAGATTTTCACAGAGCTTTCACTTATGTATGCAGAAGCTACTGTAGTTTTTGTAGTATTTATTATGCAGTATTCAGAGCATAGAAAATATGACATTCCACACCTAGGCTATTCAAGGATTCATTTTTACAGGACCCTATACAGGGTTTTTGTCCCTGGAACTTTTTACACAGCAACCTCTACCAAAGTGTATCTCCTAGTAAAAATTTGAGAATCTTCCAAGCTAAGATACCATTTTCTTGATTTAACGTATGTTATTAGCACATAAATCGAATAAATAGGTTACTGTGAGATAAAAAGTCTCCAAATTTTCCTCTGGCTTCTAGGTACCAATACATTAGCATAGATAAAGTTTCATTGGGTGATTCATCACCTAACTGCAGGGATAAAATATATCTAGCCACCTAAGGTATGAAACTAAGTTTAATAAACAGTGTAGTTAGAGGTGGAATTTGGGCCTGATCTTTTTGCACAGTCCTAAACATCAAGCAACTAACTTACTGCCCAAAATTTAGGGTCAGCATCGTTCTACAATAGTGGGCACAAAATAAGTCCATTAAAGCTTCCATTTAATGTAGAGAAAAATATGTTGAGATTCTGAGAAACTTTCTGTAAACAAAGTGGTAGAGTTTGTTCTGAGGATTCCAGAACAGTTGAGTTTGCATTTTTTTGAATTTTCTACAATTTTATACGAATTTCACAAGTTCACTGAATTTGAATCTAGATTTGAAATTTTCTTTTACAACTAGGTCCTTGAATCTTACGCGCAGACCCTTCTAAAGATTTAAATTCTTGCAATTGGGTCCTCAGGCAGCTCGGGTACGGCGGCCGGCCGAAATTCCGGCGAGGGGCTCGCCGGCGGCGAGGGGTGAGGGTCGGGGAAGGTTCAGGGGTGCGAGGGCTACCTTGTGGGGGTGTTGTTCAGGTGGGGGACGGCCGGGAAGGGCTCGCCGGCGTTGGAGCAGAGGCGGCGGCGGCGCGGCACGCGTCGACGGCGGTGCTCCGGCGGGCTTGGGGCGGCCTGGTCCGGTCAGCGAGCTTCGGTGGCGCGTGGGGAAGCTGCTCAGGGGCTTGGCTCGGACGGAGGAGGTCGGGGTCGCGCTGTCCACGGCGAGCAGGGGCGGCGGCGGCGGCGGCAGCGCGGACGGCGGTGCTCCGGTGGCTCTGGGCAGCGTTGGGCGGGTCGGCGAGCTTCAGGGGGATGATGTAGTGGTGGCTGAAGCTTTAGTTTGGGCGGTGGGCGGCGGCGGAGGGCTGTCCACGGGCGGGCGGCGCTCGGCGGCGGCAATGGCGACGGCGAGGGCGTTCTGGGTGCTGGGGCTCGCGCGCGTGGCCGGGCGGGGCTTTTATAGGGGCCGGAGGGGGAGCGGAGGGGCCTGGGCAGCGCGCGGGGTGGAGGCACGGCACGGCGCGCACTGGCCACGGCGGGCGGCAGCGGAACGCCGGCGCGGCGTGCGGCGTGCGGGCGCGGTGACTGGGCGGCCGGAGATATGGCGTGGGCGTGGTGGGATAGCGCTGGGCGTGGAGTGGTGGAGCAGCAGCGGCAGCGGCTCGGGCGGAGGGCGGGCGCGGCGACTGGCGGGGCGCGGGAGCCGGGGCGGCACGGCGGGGCGCGGCGACTGGGCGCGACGGGCAGCGGGCTGGGCGCGGCAGCGTCGCGTGCACGCGCGGGCGTTCACTGGCCTGCGCGGCGGGAGGGGGGGGGGCAAAGCCGGCCGTGGCGGGGTGGTGCGGCGGCCACTGGCCTGGCGCCTCGCGCCGGTCAGGCGTCGCCGGCCACCTGGCGCGCGGCGGTCGGGCGGGGAGGAGAGAGAGGGGGGGGGGGGCGCGAGGGCCTGAACGCGAAAATTTGGAAAACTTCAGGGGGCTGGGTGCAAACAGGGCGTTTTCTCCTCTTTCTGATTTGAATTTCAAAAACTTTTGAACACGAAAGTTGTTCAAAATAAAAAGTTCTACAACTTTGGTTTCAGGCAAAATCTCATTTGGCTTATGGTTTGAAAGTTAAATTTAAAAGTTCAAAAGTAACCAAATATGCTCAAATTAAATTTGAATTCCAACTGAACTCGTTCTAATTCTTTCCACCCTTTCATTAGTTGGTTTAAGCATAGAGTTAGGCTAATGAAATTGATTTTGGAAATGTAATTACCAGGGTTGTCACAATTTCTAAAAAAAGCTCTTCCAAAAGGCGGTTCTGCCTGCGCCGGCCTATTTTCTCGGCGGTAGCACCATTGTTCACCCGTATAAATACAAGGGGAGGGGGTAAGAATAGGGACTCACCATTCCATTCTCTCCACTCTCACTTTTGGAGTTTGGAGCTCTCCTTAGAGGCTTAGTTCTGCCTAGGTAGAACGTAGGAGTTAGGGACAGAGTGAGGGGGAGTCGGGGAGGTGCCGGGGTTGTCGGCCCCGGCGTTCTTCTCCAGCTTGTACCCCGACGGATGCTTATCAATCATAGTAAGTGTTCATGACTTCTTTTGTGCTTTGGTCTCTTAGTTAAGTTAGATCTAGCTCCTCCTAGTTGCTTGCTGGATCAATAGTTCACTAGTTTAGAGGGTAGCTCTACTCTTTATCTAAGGCTAGAGTTAGTAATGATAGTGTAGACGTGGTGTCTAGACTAGACTTACCTGTTGGTTGTCGTATACCCCATGGTTGGATGAGGTTGGTAGTAGGTGGTGACAGCCGTGTCTATCCAGCATAACCCTCCCCCAGGATAAAACTTGTTAGTAAGGAATGGTGTGGACATGGTGTCTAGATCAGTGTTTACCTGTTGGTTGTGGTATATCCCATGGTTAGATGAGGTAGGTAGCAGCTGGTGACAGCCCTGTTTATCCAGCGAAACCCTCCACTTTCGGGTATATTCCAGTGTCGTATTACCGGAGCTCACCAATTTTATTCTAGGGGAAGCCAGTAGCCCGATGTGAATTACTAGGATAGTTCTATCTTACCTATGATTCTTAGCCTTAGGAATCCTCTCTGCCCCTTGCCTCTAACTGGTGCGGTGTCCTTGGGTGAACCTGAACCTTAGAGAATACACACAAGTTAACTGGTGCGGTGGCCTTGGGCGAACTTGATCCTTAGAGAATACACACAAGCTCCTCAGTGGATACGATACCCTTGGAATACTCCTGGGTGAAAGCTACAACGGTATCCGTGCGCTTGCGGATTTATTTCATGACGCTAGAAAACATCAAAATAGATGTGTATGTTTATCACAAATGTCGCTAATTTCATGGATGCTCATGAAACATCAACAATCGGCAGTGAGAAGGGAACGACATCACCAATGATAGCTGCAAGAGGAAGTTTCCACGGTCAAGCTTCTGACATTAAACAAGGCACTACCGGGAGATAGTCCGGATTATCATTTTATTTCCCTTCAATAAAAAACAGGAGCCTGTTCTAGGATATAGTTTTCCTTCGGGTATTCTTGGTCGCTAACCATTTCAGGTGGAGATCAAAAAGAACGAAGGACAGGTGGTGCCGAAGAACATGAGAGCTACACCAACGATAACACCATGGTAATTTTTGGTGGGGGAATGATTATGAAGGGAAGCTTGAACTCCACACACTTGAGTTGTGTTGCCTAGCAATGCAAACTTCAAGAGTGGGGGAGGTATGTGAGTACCCCGAGTCAGTTCCTTTCATGCCAAGTCTTACCTTGGTTAGCAGATGGCGGTAGTTCTTGCATCTTGCTCCATAAGAAGAAAAGAAAAAAAACAAGAAGAAGAGTTACCGTGCCAGCAGTCCTGAGTTGTTCATCAAGAAAACGTCATGGTAAGCACCTCCAGGTATGTCCTGCTTTTAACTTCAAACAAAGCCCTTCCGGGAGGTAGCCCGAGGATCACCAGTTTCACGCTCATGCTTATCTCTCTTTGAATAAAGCTTTTCATGCTTCCCTTTTTCCGTGCTTGTCTGCTCTGGTTTGAATATATGCTGAAACATATGTTCATAGGCTTTCTAAATTAAGCATGGTTCCTAGGTTAAAAAGTCTCCTCCAATCAAACTAGACATGGTGTCAAGTTTGATTGATGAACCTCAGAATCAATGCTTGTATATATCTTTGTCGTATATGTAAACTAACCCCTGCAGGAAAATGTTCAAATCCAAATGGGTAAGTCATAGAGCTTAAATCGAATGGGAAGATAAGCCAAGGTGTTGAATTCATGTTGCACAACTTAGGATGGAGGCACATATCACCCCTCAACCCTCAAGGTTCCACCATAAGTACATCCTTCTTTGCTCATGTTGCTGCAACGTCAATTTGCCCTTGCTTGAGTAAGTCTCATGGTGAGATTAAAATTTTAGTTCCAACAAATGTTAGGTCTCCCTGGTTCTTAAAACCTATAGAGCCATTATTTTGTTTCCACCCTTTTTGTTTTTCAATAAGAACCAGGTACATGAACAAGTGTGGCGGAGGTCTCTCGGAGTTTTGACGCACATATGTTCGAGATCTCCCACAAACAGATGCACAAGACCGAAAGAACCAGGACGCAAAAGGCCTAGACCACAACGCAATGGTTTGTATACTCTACCACTCAAATCTCCCTAATCCATGAGTTTTAAATAAAATTATTTGCTAACCACAAAAATTAAACTCAATGGTGCTCGCTTGTCGCATACTTCAAGTTTGATTGGCTTGCATATATTTTATTCCTTGCTAAACTTGAACTTGTGAATCATATCTTAGGGAACCCATAATTGTTAAGTTGTTGAAAAGTGAGATATGGTTTGATGAAGGAATCCTGGCTCTCTCTGCTTTTATATCTGGGAAGTTTTATTTCAAACAGAGAACCCCTCTGTAGCTTTACAAACTCCCTGTGTTTGTCCTACCAAAGCCATATGTCGATCTTCATGAATGAAACCTTATACATATGTGCCGTGTTGTTGTATTGAGCTTCATCAAATTTTGTGACCCAAGTGAGATCTCTCTTCATACTTGCTTGAGCAAGATCGCGTACATTCCACATGTTAAACTTCGACACTGGAAGTTAGCCACTCCATTCCATCCATCCACAAAATAAAACTCCATGTGTAATGACCTCTCTCTCCAGTACTCCTTGAAAGAGGCATGGGCTATATAAAAACGAAATAAAGAGAGAAAACAAGATTTGGACACATGATGGTCCAAGAGTTGAAAAAAAAGAGAAGAAAATTGGACACGTGAAGGTCCAAGAAAAAAAATAATAGCCATGTCCTCAAGTCTTCCAAATAAAGGAGAGAGAGTTTCATAAAAAGGAGTCTTTCATTTTCATCATCCATCTTTCATACACTTGCACAATCTTGATCAGCTTCTATGATGTGTCATCTCCATGGATCCAATCTTTCATGTTGCAATATATGTGAAACAAGTGCATGCTTCCAACTTCCTACCTTGAGCCCCACATAAGCAATCTATAGAAGTAGGATGAAAAGAGGCAATGCCTTGGTGAGGATATATACACATTGGGTGACTTAAGAGATCCTATGGAGGTGTAAAGCTATGGTTGGTCCTTCCAAAAATCTTTCAAACCCCCAGTCATACAGCAGAGAAGTGGAGGAGACTCAAGGCAATACCGTTCCGCTCTTCAACTTCCCAAATTTTTATGGTAGACACATCAAGATTCACAGGTAAGGGTGAAGATTGGAATAATCTATGTGCAGGTATCACATCATAAGGAAGTGGTGTTCCACCTTAGTCCTAAGCTTTGCTCGAGGACGTGTGGCGGTTCTAGTTGACACTCGCAACGGACCAATTTTGAGCGTCAATTTGACCCAAAATTTCGGATGACTAGCATACTTAACCTGCTTATTTAACCTAAATAATATCATTTCTACATTTCCCTTGGAGATTTTGCAATGTAGGGATTTGGACAAGAAATGCAGGTAAAACAAGCTCTAGGATCCAAGCAACAAAATGCCGACCGATCGAAGCGCGCCGACCAACAAAGAGTAGGTGTTTAATTTCCAAACTCCACATGTGTTGGTGAATATGTGTATCCAGCTTAAGGAAAGGTGGAAACACACTTCAAGAGCAAGGAAACACACTTCAATCCAAGGGAACACCTCTCCAGCCAATCAGGCGCAAGCACGCGAATCCATGGGCCCACATGCAGCACCAAACTGACTCAATTCGGCGTGACTCACCTGGAACTGCCTTAAGGGCACACATACCAGTCTCCCGGCCAAAGGCGATGGCCAGGTGTGGCAGAACCACCTGAATTAATCCGGCTCAAGTGTATTAACCATCACCATTAGTGCAATCTCGGTTAACCTTACACTTCAAACGGAGTAATCCATTGGTCTGTCGGGTAACCTCCCGATACAACCACGGTAAAGCGGATCGAATGCCATACATACAAATGCTCATGCGACGATGATCCCAGAGAATACCACATTCCAGCAGATAATATAAAAATTATCATAAGTGAATATTACAAACCAAGTTTGGGTTTAGTAACCAAGTACTTCAGTGATCACAACTAATGAGTTCTTCAGAGTTAAGTTGCAGCGGAAATAAGATAACGAAAGCTACTCGACGATACAGGATGTCTCGGTGAAGCCCGTACGAGACATCACTCGGCATTATCTCCATTGGCCGGGGGCGAATCCCATTCCACCGACCAACCAGGAGGGAGGGTACAAGGCCAAGTCAAGCTAGCAATCATATCTTCGAAGGTCTCACCTAAAAACAAGCCACAAGCAAGGCTGAGTATACTAATACTCAGCAAGGCTTACCCGACTAGTGGGGTATACTTAGCCGACTCCTAGACATGCGAGGCTTTTGGTTTGAAGGGTTTGTTTTGCCCAAAAGCATATACGAGTGGGTCCTTACTTTCAACTTTTAGCTCAAGATTCTAGTTTCATTAACCATTCTAGATAAGCAGCTATCCAATATCATTCATGGTGAAGCATTAAATTTCATCCAACAAGTTTATTCATCATCATTGTTCCTCTTCTTACTCTGTGGGTAAAAGAGGTTAAGCAGTCTCAATAGCCGTGAGAAACGGACGATTCGAATCGAATTTCTTAACCTTGCAAGGGAAACCTAAACACACGTCACGTGGTTACTCATAGAGTCACACGTGCAACTTTTCCCTTCAATTCCCGCTTCACGGAACAGGCCCACCGCCTTCGACTACACCTCCCCACAGACCTCGGTACGTCGGGCCGTGGCGGCCGATGCACCCGCCATTAGCTAGATGTGAACGAATTCAAGACAGTGGGGAGTATATTCCGGCCTCGGTTCAATCCAGTACTTAATCTTACCGATTACCATATTCTCGGCATGTGGTTAGTACGTTCAAAGACTTAACCACCACTACCACACACTGTGGCCTTAGCATTTTTCACTAAACAGACGGGGCCTCAGTCATCAACATAACATCGTACCATAGCCCCGTCCGTCGACCTTATGATTGCAGCATGTAGTAAACAATCAACTCCTAATTTCTCGCGAGTGACAGTCCTAAACATGAAGCAACTAACTCACTGCCCAAAATTTAGGGTCAGCATTGATCTACAACAGTGGGTACAAAAGAAGTCCATTAAAACTTCCATTTAATGTAGAGCAAAATATATTGAGAATCTGAGAAACTTTACGTAACAAAAGTTGTAGAGTTTCTTCTAAGGATTCCAAAACAGTTGAGTTTGCATTTTTCTGAATTTTCTACGATTTTATACAAATTTTACAAGCTCACTGATTTGGTTAAAACTTTCTTTACAGAGGGTCCCTGAAAACTAGCAGAAAACCCCCTAGGAAGATTTGGGCGATTGCAATGTGGTCCCTGGTCGCGATTCATGGCGGGGAACATCCTGTCCGGCCGAAATCCGGCGGGCTCATTCGCCGGCGGCGAGGGAAAGGTGGGGGAGGAGCAAGAGGAGGTTGGGGGCTACCTTTGGGTGGGTTTTGTGCGAGTTGGGGCGGCCGGGAAGGGGTGCCGCGGCGTGGAGCAGCGGCTCCGTCGAGGTGCGGCCGGGATTCCGGCGAACTCCGGCGAGCTGGGCGGCGGGGCTCGGGCTGGGGAGCTTCACTGCGTCGAGGGGAATCCGTTTCAGAGTTTGGTTTGGGTGGAGGGGGGCCCGGGACGGCGGTTCCGCGTGGGGCGGTGGTGGCCGGCGGCGGAGCAGCGGTATGGGCAGCAATGGTGGCACTGTTCTGTGTGCGAGCACCAGTGCGCGGGTGGCCTTTTAGAGAGACACGAAGGAGGGAGGAGAGGTCCAGGCAGAGCTGGGCCGGACGGCACGACGGGGGCATGCCGTTGGGTGCCTGGGCGGCCAGCGACTGGGCGGCGCGGACGGCCGAGGATTTGGCGCGCGAAGCTGGGTGCGCTCGGATTGGGCAGAGGCATGGCGTGGGTGGAGGCAAAGCCGCTGCGGCGGGGAGCGACGGCCATTGGCTTGGCGCGGCATGGGTGGCAGGCATCGCCGGCCAAGTGGCGGCCATGCCTTGCCGGCGGGCGTGGAGCAGGGGAGAGAGAGGAGGGGCGAAGGACCTTTTTGCGAGAATTTGAAAAGTTCCAGGGGGCTGGTTGCAAACAGGATGTTTTCTCCACTTTCTAATTTGAATTTCGAAAACTTTTGAACACGAAAGTTGTTCAGAATAAAAAGTTCTACAAGTTTGGTTTCAGGCAACATCTCATTTGGCTTATGGTTTGAAAGTTAATTTAATAATTCAAAGGTATTCGTATGGGCCCAATTACATTTGAATTTCAACTTACTTGTTTTAATTCTTTTCACCCTTTTATTAGTTGGTTAAGCATAGGGTTGGGCTAATGACATTGCTTTAGAAGTGTAATTTATCAGGGTTGTTACAGCCTTCCCCCCTTAACAAGAATCTCGCCCCGAGATTCGGTAAATCTTAGTGTGGACATGGGTGCTGATACCAGTGGTTGAGATAAGAAAACCAGGGAAATTTTGGTTTAGGTAGCTCTCGGTTTCCCAGGTGGCTTCTTCTTCCGTGTGATGATTCCATTGAACTTTATACATTTTAATCACTTTCCTCCTGGTCCCTCTTTCTTTTCGATCCAAAATTTTAACCGGGTGTTCGACATACGAGAGGTCGGGTTCTAACAATATTTCTTGTTGTTCCACAATCTCGGTAGGGACTCGAATACACTTCTTGAGTTGAGATACGTGGAAGACATCATGGGTGGCCGTGAGCTGAGGGGGCAGTAGTAATTTGTAGGCCACGGGTCCGCAGCTCTCAATGATTTCGTAAGGACCAACATAACGGGGAGCTAGTTTGCCTTTGATTTCGAATCTTTGCACTCCCTTGGTTGGTGAAACTCGAAGATAGACATGATCGCCAACTTCGAATTTTAGGGGCTTTCTCCTTTTGTCGGAATAGCTCTTTTGTCGGGCTTGTGCGGCTTTAAGATTTGCTTGTATTACTTTTACTTTCTCCTCTGCCTCGATTACAAGGTCGGGTCCAATTATTTTACGTTCTCCGGTTTGTGACCAGCTCAAAGGAGTTCGACACCTTCGTCCGTACAGGGCCTCAAATGGTGCCATTTTCAAACTCGTTTGATAGCTATTGTTGTACGAGAACTCTGCTAGGGGTAGACATTTGTCCCCGTTCTTGTCATAGTGAAGGACGCAAGCTCTCAGCATGTCCTCAAGAATTTGGTTTACTCTTTCCGTTTGTCCGTCAGTCCGAGGATGGTATGCTGAGCTGCGAATCAGTTTAGTACCAAGAGACGTTTGCAGTTGTTCCCAAAAGCGTGCTACAAACTGAGTACCACGATCAGAAATAATTGTCTTAGGTATTCCATGTAGGCAAACAATACGATCGAGGTAAATCTCGGCATATTTCTTGGCAGAATAGGTGGTGTGTACCGGAAGGAAATGTGCCGTCTTTGTGAGTCTATCAACGATAACCCATATGGAATCATGTTTCTGGGAAGTGTTTGGTAGTCCAACGATGAAGTCCATACTTATGTCTTCCCATTTCCAGGATGGTATAGGTAACGGTTGAAGTGTACCGGCTACCTTCAAGTGGCTAGCTTTTACTCTCTGGCACGTGTCACATTCTGAGACATACGTAGCAATTTCTCTTTTCATTCTAGTCCACCAGAAGTTTTGCCTTAGGTCTTGATACATTTTGCTACTGCCGGAGTGGATAGAGAATTTGGAAAGATGTGCCTCATCGAGAATTTGCTTGCGGAGTTCATGATTCTTCGGAACGACTATACGACTTTCGAACCATAGAACTCCGTTATGGTCCTGGCGGAGACATTTATACTTCTCCTCACCTAGAGAGAGTTTTTGTTTGATGATCTTAATTCCTTCATCATGTAGTTGTGCCATGACGATTTGGTCGTGAAGAGTGGGCTCAACTGAGATGTGATTTAGAGTGCCTTGGGAAACCATTTCCATGTTAAGCTTCCTCATTTCTGCACACAATGTCTCATTGTAGGATTCCATGGATAAGCAATGGCAATGGGACTTGCGGCTTAGTGCATCCGCGACTACATTAGCCTTGCCGGGGTGGTAGTGCACTTCAAGGTCATAATCCTTGATTAATTCTAGCCATCTTCGTTGTCTCATATTCAGATCGGCTTGTGTGAAGATATACTTGAGACTCTTATGTTCAGTGTAGATATTGCACTGTGTACCCATGAGATAGTGCCTCCATATTTTCAGAGCGTGAATGACAGCTGCAAGCTCAAGATCATGAGTGGGGTAATTCTGCTCGTGGGGCCGAAGGGCTCGTGAGGCATATGCAATCACTCGATTCTCTTGCATAAGCACACATCCTAGACCAGTACCCGATGCGTCACAATACACATCGAACGACTTGGTATTATCGGGTTGAGCTAACACAGGTGCAGTAGTCAGATGCTCTCTGAGAGTGTGGAAAGCTTCTTCACATTTCTCATTCCATACAAACTTTACTTCCTTCTTTAACAGTTCAGTCATGGGCTTAGCAATTCGAGAGAAATCCGGAATGAAGCGACGGTAGTAACCGGCTAAGCCGAGAAAACTGCGAATCTGATGAACAGAGGTAGGGGGTTTCCAATCCATCACCTCTTGTACCTTGCTGGGGTCAACAGCTATGCCTTCGCTGGAGATCGTGTGACCCAAGAACTTTACAGTATCCAACCAGAATTCACACTTAGAAAACTTAGCATAGAGCTGATGGTCTCTTAGACGCTGAAGAACAATGCGAAGGTGCTTGGCATGCTCTTCCTCATCCTTGGAATAGATAAGGATGTCGTCGATGAACACTACGACGAATTTGTCAAGTTCGGGCATGAATACCGAATTCATGAGATACATGAAGTAGGCGGGGGCATTGGTGAGTC
Source organism: Panicum miliaceum (assembly GCA_032594955.1). NCBI lineage: Eukaryota > Viridiplantae > Streptophyta > Magnoliopsida > Poales > Poaceae > Panicum > Panicum miliaceum. Next base: position 18,729,426 of record CM064068.1, read on the forward strand.
CGAAGGACATGACCAAGAATTCATATAGTCCATATCGTGTGGAGAAGGCAGTCTTAGGAATATCGCACGGGCGAATCTTGATCTGATGATATCCCGAACGAAGATCAATTTTTGAGAAGACTCTGGCTCCAGCTAATTGATCGAAGAGTACATCGATACGAGGGAGTGGGTATTTATTTTTAACAGTTACCGCATTGAGAGGTCGGTAGTCCACACATAGTCTTAAACTGTCATCCTTTTTCTTTAGAAAAAGGGCCGGACATCCCCAAGGTGACGTGCTAGGGCGAATGAAACCTTTGTCCAGTAGTTCTTGGAGTTGAATTTTCAGCTCTGCCAATTCTTTAGGGGGCATCCTATATGGTCTTTTGGATATAGGTGCAGTGCCTGGCTGTAGTTCAATAAGGAACTCAATGTCCCTATCTGGCGGCATTCCGGGTAAGTCATCCGGAAAAACATCGGCATACTCGCATACCACTGGAATATTCTCTAAGTTGATCCCTTCCATCACGAAAGCACAAGAATTTGTGCACTCCCGTAACGGTAGGTAAAGGGTAGTGGCTCCGTGACTAGGTGAATTTATCTCAACGGCTCGGGAAGAAAGGTCCAGTGTGACTTCATGCATAGTCATCCAGTTCATTCCCAAAATAATATCCATGCCGTCAAGGGGTAAAAGTACGAGATCTGTTTTGATGACTTTACTTCCCAATTTTATCGGTACCAGCCTTATTATTTGGTTGGAAGCAATTTTCCCACCCGGTGTGGATATCATATACGACCCTTTGGTGTGACAAACATTCAAGCCTACTTTTGCACCAAACTTTGCACTAATGAAACTATGTGATGCACCAGAATCAAACAATATGACTGCAGGCTTGTTATGGATAGAGAATGTACCCGTCATCACTGGTGCTCCTTCAGGAAGTTCTGCAAGGGTGGCGAAGTTGATCCGCCCTTGTTTGACCTGGAGGGTCTGCTTCTTGCCTTTGTTCTTATTGTTCTGGTTAGAGTCCTGGCCCTAATTTGGCAGCCTGGGTTGAGGGCATTCGCGAGCGAAATGACCGGAACTCCCGCACTTGAAACAACGATTGGTGATGCTCGGTCGAAGAAACTGCTGAGTAGCGGGCCGGGGTCCAGTTTGTTGAGGCATAGGGGGTCGTACAACACCTGGTTGCTGCGGGGGCCTGATAATCCAACGCCCTGGCTGAGGGGCCTTCGGTGGAGCTGTAGGCGCAGCATTTCGCACCAAGCGATACCTCGGTGGCTGAGCGCCCGAGGGTCCAGTTGGCGCCTTTCTCTTCTTTTCGGCACGATGAGCCTCAATACAGTCCTCTTGGGTGAGGGCCATGTTGACTAGCTCATTATATGTATCGGCTTTGACAAGATTCAGTCGTTCCTTGAGTTTAGTACTCAGACCTCGGCGGAAACGATCACGCTTCTTGGCATCTGTGTCTGCATGATATCCCGCGTATTGGCACAGGTTGTTGAAGGCTTGAGCATACTGAAGTACAGTGTGGTTACCCTGAGTGAGAGCTAAAAACTCATTTTGCTTTCTTTCCATGAGACCTTCGGGAATATGGTGTGCCCGGAACGCAGTCTTGAATTCATCCCAGGTGACAATGTGATCAGCGGGGAGCATAGCAAAATAGTGATCCCACCATAGGCGAGCCGTACCGCGAAGCTGCTGCGCGGCAAAGCGGGCCTTGTTGGCCTCTGAGCATGGGGCCACAAGTAGTGTGAACTTGGATTCGATGGTGCGAATCCATGCGTCTGCGTCCAAGGGTTCCTCTGTCTTATGGAACAAGGGAGGCTGGGTCCCCAGAAAATCCGTATATCCTGCAGCTTGGGGTTGGTGAGCATTGTGCCCACCCCGCTGCTGGTGCTGTCCTTGCACCAGCTGACGCCGCAGCTCGGTTTGAGCGGCCATTACTTCAACCAAGCTGGGTGGTAGCGGCAGCTGTGGTTGTGATCCACTTGCGCTAGCACCAAAACCATCCGGGTTACCACGGGTTGCTCCAACCATCTGAAAAGGCGAATGTTCTTCATTAGCAACGTGATCCATATTGCTTCCATGACTCAAAAAGATCTAACGCGGAGTAGTAGACTTCCAAAAGGTCATGAATAGAATCGTGGGCATAAAACTGCCTGCCATAAGAAATTTATATCTCCTGGTAGGCTCATCCAAGGTTTCTCATAATTTGGCAGTGGATAGGGAATTTAGAGATGTACCACTTTGGTATTCAGCCAAGATGCTAAATCGATGGCTCGGATGGTCAAACGATTCACTCTTTGCTTCCCTATTTTGGCTGTTTTTCAGCAGAACAAGTTATAGTATCTGGCCTATAACTTAAACTAGCAAGATCCAATAGGGTTGAAATTTTGTGAGAACCTAGGTCACAGAATTTAGGACAAGTTTGGTATTCAACACTCAGCCCAGAAATGTAGAGAGACATGGGTAAAAATTCCGACAAGTCTCAGCGATTGTGGATTTCATCGTTTACCAACTTACAACGAAATCACCCAAGTTTGTCGCCGTTCCTTACATGCTGAGGGTATCCACATGGTTCAGGTGTACCCATCACAAAAGAGTTACTCAACTCCTAGTTAGCCTATTACAACACTTGCCAAAAGTTAGGCTACCCTATCGAGGAGTATGTGCAAAAGTCCTTCTAGGTCATCGGCTAGAAATCGTCGAGGTTGTTGACGGACGACTCGCTGTGAGCAGGAGAATGAGCTTCCATCGGAAGTGGCTGCAGTGCCTCACCCTCAAAGTCCATTCCTGAAATACCATCAATCTCCTGTGGCTCCTCCTCATCTTCCTCCATGTCCTCCTCATGGGGATGGTCATTCTGATCCTGATGCCACTGGAGATGCTCAATAGCATCCTCGAACTCCAAGTGTAGATCATGGAGCTGCTCCTCCAAGTGTGCTATCGTGGCTTCCCTTTCACCCATGAGGGTGTCCTGCTCCTGAATTTGGCCCTCAAGTTGGCCAATCTGAGCATCTCTGTCCTCAAGATCCTTACTGAGCTCTTGGATTTGCTCATCCCTGTGGGTGGCCATGATATGATAGGCTTGTGCAAGCTCGGCGAGTTGCACAAGTGCCTGACTCTGGAGTGCCTGCAATCGGTATAGCGCATTCATGCTTCGTACGGAGGTCTGGATAGTCTCCTGGGCGTGAAAGTACACCAAGTACTGTGAATGCTGCACCCTGTTGAGCCAAAAAGGGTCGTTGTCCTGGGCAGCAGGAAACAAACCAATGGGAGTGAGTGTGACAACCTCAGGGCACTGCGCACAAAAAGTGGTGAGCGCCCTCACGGCTGCAAGCTCCCAAGTATCGGCCAAACGGCGACCAACAGCCTCAATCTCCAAGGCGGGCCACTCCGGGTGTAGCGGGTGCGGAAAAATGGTCACGTTGACACGGCACTGGGTAACTCCATTCTCTGCAAACTCCAGTTCGGCGTAACGTGGGGGAATTGGATAGCCCACGGTGCTCAACACGTCCCACAAAATAGAGGGAAAGCCCTCCCAGTGGAGACACTGTGAGTGAACGCGTCCATCCTCATCCACCATCATGGCAGCTGTCTCGGCCATCTGAACAAAAGATCAAATGGGCGAGGCCAAGAAAAAGTGTGAAAAGCACAGGAACAGATTCTGTATAGAGTGCAAAAATAACCATAACTTCCACAGTTCATATCCAAAAATTCTCAAATTTCACCAGAACACTCCTAAGGTATTGCACCACCTTTCTTTTCAACACTTTGGCTGGATTAGGCTCTAAGATGGCTGTTCCCTTAAGGTCTTACTTCTCTGTCTACCCAGAATTTTCAGTGAATAGAGGGCTAGAGTTTCGTGCATCAGGGAAAATCTACCCAGACAAAATTTACCGAATTTTAACAGCAGCTACCTGGGTAAATTTGGAACAAGTTTTGTGTTGTACTCTTTTGCAGAAAACTGTAGGAAGGGGGCCTAAAAATTTAAGGGGCAGAAGTGCTTATTCTGGACAGAAATCTGACATTCCATGGTTTCTGTTATTTCTTACTATCCATAAGTTCAGAATTTTTCATTTTTGAACAGGAGATAGAACACAAAATTTGGAACAATTCTTTCAACATGAACTTTACCAGAAAAGGTCATTTTCTCTGATCAATAAATCTCTCTTTTCGGTCATGGCAGATTTGTGACAGATTCGCTAGATAGTCCTTATGCAAAATCACGCTTAGATACGCAAGAACCTTACCACTCTCATTCAACGTATTTTCAATTTCAGATATATATGGTCATGATGCATGCACGTCCTATTCGTCCTCACAAAATAAAATAATTGCCAAATAACTTTTGGTCTTACGAAGATAGTTTCGGTGGCATACATGATACGCCTCTCACTATAATTGCTAGTCGAGATTTTCTAACCGTTCTTTAACTTATCGCAATCGCGGTTAGTGTACCTGCAGAAGATTGACAAAGCATATATATTTCATGAACCTTTCATGCCAGCACTCATGAAAGCGTCCGTATTCATTACCGTTTACTTATAGAAACGATATCTGTACAATTTCCGCCGTACAAACGACGTTAACATACGCTATCGAGATAGCGTATTCACGGGGGTACCGTCATGAGACGGGGGTATGAACAGCGATCGCCATACCCTGCGCCAAACCTTCTACTCCCAATATATTCAACTAACAGATGGCATATTGGCAGCACCTCAAGTAAGCCACTGCTTGAGGGCAGCGTTCGGTTCGCATCACCGACAGGAAGGCCAAGCTCTCTCAGTTGGCTGAGGATTCTTACCTTCTTACCTTAGCGATGAGTGCGTCGTTACAGAATTTAAGGTCGGTTGTGCATGAAAGTAAGTTTTGACAGAAAGTAATGTGCTGGAAGTCAGTTGATAATATATAGAAGTTAGATAGCCACCTAGTAACTTTCCCATAATCCCTTAGGGCTTTACGAACTAGGTACCATCCTTAACGAACCAACGCATTTTCCAACACAATTTTTGTGGTCAAGTTTTAGGAAAACGAGTTTTTAAGGCTTGTTGCATTCTCTGGCGTATGCATTTCGGCTCTGGTGCCAGCTGTACCAGCTGTGGCACCAGCTACGGCTCTGATACCAGTTGTGGCAGAACCACCTGAATTAATCCAGGTCAAGTGTATTAACCATCACCATTAGGGCAATCTCGGTTAACCTTACACTTCAAATGGAGTAATCCATTGGTCTGTCGGGTAACCTCCCGATACAACCACGGTAAAGCGGATCGAATGCCATACATACAAATGCTCATGCGACGATGATCCCAGAGAATACCACATTCCAGCAGATAATATAAAAATTATCATAAGTGAATATTACAAATCAAGTTTGGGTTTAGTAACCAAGTACTTCAGTGATCACAACTAATGAGTTCTTCAGAGTTAAGTTGCAGCGGAAATAAGATAACGAAAGCTACTCGACGATACAGGATGTCTCGGTGAAGCCCGTACGAGACATCACTCGGCATTATCTCCATTGGCCGGGGCGAATCCCATTCCACCGACCAACCAGGAGGGAGGGTACAAGGCCAAGTCAAGCTAGCAATCATATCTTCGAAGGTCTCACCTGAAAACAAGCCACAAGCAAGGCTGAGTATACTAATACTCAGCAAGGCTTACCCGACTAGTGGGGTATACTTAGCCGACTCCTAGACATGCGAGGCTTTTGGCTTGAGGGGTTTGTTTTGCCGAAAAGCATATACGAGTGGGTCCTTACTTTCAACTTTTAGCTCAAGATTCTAGTTTCATTAACCATTCTAGATAAGCAACTATCCAATATCATTCATGGTGAAGCATTAAATTTCATCCAACAAGTTTATTCATCATCATTGTTCCTCTTCTTACTCTGTGGGTAAAAGGGGTTAAGCAGTCTCAATAGCCGTGAGAAACGGACGATTCGAATCGAATTTCTTAACCTTGCAAGGGAAACCTAAACACACGTCACGTGGTTACTCACAGAGTCACACGTGCAACTTTTCCCTTCAATTCCCGCTTCACGGAACAGGCCCACCGTCTTCGACTACACCTCCCCACAGACCTCGGTACGTCGGGCCGTGGCGGCCGATGCACCCGCCATTAGCTAGATGTGAACGAATTCAAGACAGTGGGGAGTATATTCCAGCCTCGGTTCAATCCAGTACTTAAGCTTACCGATTACCATATTCTCGGCATGTCGTTAGTACGTTCAAAGACTTAACCACCACTACCACACACTGCGGCCTTAGCATTTTTCACTAAACAGACGGGGCCTCAATCATCAACATAACATCATACCATAGCCCCGTCCGTCGACCTTATGATTGCAGCATGTAGTAAACAATCAACTCCTAATTTCTCGCGAGTGACAGGAAATCACTCGACTTTTACCGAGTCCTATTAGCATAGCATTCTATCGAACCTTGCATCTAGTGTTCAGAGCATGGGTATCTAGGATCATGCAACTAAGTTTTCATTCAACTCCTATAAACTTAATGCACAAGTAAAAGTAGAGTAATAAGTTGCATAAGTTTAGAAAATAGGGTTCATGCTCCGGGGCTTGCCTTCTTGTGAACAGTTAGCTTGGGGCTCTTCCGAACTTGGGCTCGGGTCTTCAAGAGCTTCAGTTAGATTTACTTGAGCTTCACGCTGCTCACTCTCGGATGCGGGTACCAGCTCGTACGTTCCGTCGGCGAGAGTCGTCGATTCTATATGAATACACCAATATAAGTTATAGTGAGGGTATATGACGATCATGTTCACTCACGTCAAAGTTGTAGTTCACAAAATAGCGATTGGGTTGTGATGTTACTTATTTGAGATTTCTGTGGGCAATTGTTAATAGAGTAGAAAGGTACAATAAGTAACTTCGTTAAGCAAGGTGGGGTGGGTGTTCATGGGAACTTATGTTCCTCATGGAAACATGATTTAAGTGTAACTACTATAGCGAGTAGTTTCTGGTCATAAAATCTTGGATCTAGGCACATCAGGGAAAGATAAGTTTACTGTAAAATTTTCAGATATTTTCATGCAGCAGATTAATTATGAAAAATATAATACATGGTTGCTGCTAGATTCTTGTTCTTTTTGTACAGAACAATTTGGTGCCAAAACTGAGTCTACGATTTTTATAGGGCTTTCATTTAATCATGCAGGAGCTACTGTAATTTTATAGGATTTATTATGCAGTTTTCAGAGCATGGTAAATATGACATTACACACCTAGGTTATTCAAGGATTTATTTTTACAGGATCCTACACAGGGTTTTTGTCCATGAAACTTTTTACACAGCATCCTATACCACTGAGTATCTTCTATCAAAAATATGAGAAGTTTCCAAGCTAAGATACTATTTTCTTGATTTAATGTATGTTATTGGCACATAAATCAAATAAATAGGTTCCTGTGACATAAAAAGCCTATAAATTTTTCTATGGCATCTAGGTACCCTTACACCATTATAGAAAAAGTTTCATTAGGTGATTCATAACCTAACTGCAGGGACAATTAATTCTATCCAAACATGGTATGAAACTAAGTTTAATAAACAGTGTAGATAGAGATGGAATTTGGGCCTGATCTTTTTACAAAGTCCTAAACATCAAGCAATTAACTCACTGCCCAAAATTTAGGGTCATCATTGATCTACAGTGGGTACAAAAGAAGTCCATTAAAACTTCCATTTAATGTAGAGCAAAATATATTGAGAATCTGAGAAACTTTACGTAACAAAAGTTGTAGAGTTTCTTCTAAGGATTCCAGAAAAGTTGAGTTTGCATTTTTCTGAATTTTCTACGATTTTATACAAATTTTACAAGCTCACTGATTTGGTTAAAACTTTCTTTACAGAGGGGTCCCTGAAAACTAGCAGAAAACCCCCTAGGAAGATTTGGGCGATTGCAATGTGGTCCCTGGTTGCGATTCATGGCGGGGAACATCCTATCCGGCCAAAATCCGGCGGGCTCAGTCGCCGGCGGCGAGGGCAAGGTGGGGGAGGAGCAAGAGGAGGTTGGGGGCTACCTTTGGGTGGGTTTTGTGCGAGTTGGGGCGGCCGGGAAGGGGTGCCGCGGCGTGGAGCAGCGGCTCCGTCGAGGTGCGGCCGGGATTCCGGCGAACTCCGGCGAGCTAGGAGGCGGGGCTCGGGCTGGGGAGCTTCAGTGCGTCGAGGGGAATCCGTTTCAGAGTTTGGTTTGGGTGGAGGGGGGGCCGGGACGGCGGTTCCGCGTGGGGCGGTGGTGGCCGGCGGCGGAGCAGCGGTATGGGCAGCAATGGTGGCGCTGTTCTGTGTGCGAGCACCAGTGCGCGGGTGGCCTTTTAGAGAGACACGAAGGAGGGAGGAGAGGTCCAGGCAGAGCTGGGCCGGGCGGCATGACAGGGGCATGCCGTTGGGTGCCTGGGCGGCGGCCAGCGACTGGGCGGTGCGGACGGCCGGGGATTTGGCGCGCGAAGCTGGGTGCGCTCGGATTGGGCAGAGGCATGGCGTGGGTGGAGGCAAAGCCGCTGCGGCGGGGAGCGACGGCCATTGGCTTGGCGCGGCATGGGTGGCAGGCATCGCCGGCCAAGTGGCGGCCATGCCTTGCCGGCGGGCGTGGAGCAGGGGAGAGAGAGGAGGGGCGAAGGACCATTTTGCGAGAATTTGAAAAGTTCCAGGGGGCTGGATGCAAACAGGATGTTTTCTCCACTTTCTAATTTGAATTTCGAAAACTTTTGAACACGAAAGTTGTTCAGAATAAAAAGTTCTACAAGTTTGGTTTCAGGCAACATCTCATTTGGCTTATGGTTTGAAAGTTAATTTAATAATTCAAAGGTATTCATATGGGCCCAATTACATTTGAATTTCAACTTACTTGTTTTAATTCTTTTCACCCTTTTATTAGTTGGTTAAGCATAGGGTTGGGCTAATGACATTGCTTTAGAAGTGTAATTTATCAGGGTTGTTACACCAGGGGTCGGCCGAACTAGTGGTTCTGCCGCACTTCCACTGGCCCCCTCGTCTCCACCTTCCATGTGGCGACTCCTGGTACATTCCTAATGTCGGTTTCGCATGGCTTCATGAGATTACCTGCCGGAAACCCCCTTGTTCACCCCTATATATGAGGGGATGGGCTTCTAAAGGAGACACAACTCACCTTCATCTCCTCTCTCACTTTTGGAGTTTGGAGCACCTCTTTAGAGGTGTAGTGTTGCCTAGGTAGTCCTCTTAGTTAAGTTAGATCTAGCCCCCTCTAGTTGTTTGCCGGATCAATAGTTTACTAGTGCAGTGGATGCCTCTAAAATAGGAATGATTCTAGAGTTAGTAAAGGATGATATAGACGTTGTGTCTAGATCAGACCTTACCTATTGGTTGTGCTATATCCCATGGTTAGACGAGGTAGGTAGCAGGTGGTGACGGCCCTATCTTTCCAGCGTAACCCTCCCTGTTCGGGTATATCTGTGGCAGAACCACCTGAATTAATCCGGCTCAAGTGTATTAACCATCACCATTAAGGCATCCTCGGTTAACCTTACACTTCAAACGGAGTAATCCACTGGTCTGTCGGGTATAACCTCCCGATACAACCACGGTGAACGGATCGAGCGCCGTACATACAAATGCTCATGCGACGATGAGCCCAGAGAATACCACATTCCAGCAAATATTACAACATTAACATAAGTAAATATTACAGACCAAGTTCTGAGTTTAGAAAACAAGTACTTCAATTAACATAAATAAGTTCTTCAGAGTTAAATTGCAGCGGAAATAACAACGGAAACTACTCGACGATACAGGATGTCTCGATGAAGCCCGTACGAGACATCACTCGGCCTTATCTCCGTTGGACGGGGGCGCATCCCATTCCACCGACCAACCAGGGGGAAGAGTGCAGGGCCAAGTCAAGCTAGCAATCATATCTTCGAAGGGCTCACCTGAAAACGAGTCACAAGCAAGGCTGAGTATACTAATACTCAGCAAGACTTACCCGAGTAGTGGAATCTACTCCACCGACTCTAGACATGCCAGGCTTTTTGGCTCAGGGGTTTGTTTTGCCGAAAAGCAACTACAAGTGGGTCCTTACTTTCAACTTTTAGCTCAAGATTCTAGTTTCGTTAGCCACTCTAGGTAAGCAGCTATCTAAAGCATACATGGTGAAGCATCAAATTTTCCATCCAACCAGTTCATTCATCATCATTGTTCCTCTTCTTACTCTGTGGGTAAAAATGGTTAAGCAGTCTCAATAGCCGTGAGAAACGGACGATTCGAATCGAATTTCTTAACCTTGCAAGGGAAACCCAAACACACGTCACGTGGTTACTCCCTAGAGTCACACGTGCAACTTTTCCCCTTTCTTTCCGGGTCGTGGATCGGGGCTACCCTCCGAGAGTACAAGAGCCCCACGCCACGGTTCGGCGCCGGGTGGTGACCACTCTCTGCACTCGCCATATGCACATGGGACCGAAGTTCAAAGGGTAGGATGCCGTCCCCTTGCCGGGCCAATCAGGTACTTAAGCTTACCGATTCCCATAATCTCGGCATGTGTTTAGTACGTTCAAAGACTTAACCATCACTACCACACCCTGCGGCCTTAGCATTTTTCACTAGACAGACGGGCCTCAGTCCTAACCATCGTTACATGACCCGTCCGTGTCCTTATGATTGCAGCGTGTAGTAGTCATTCAACTCCTATTTTCTCGCGAGTGACAGGAAATCACTCGACTTTTACCGGAGTCCTATTAGCACAGCATTCTATCGAACCTTACATCTAGTTTTCAAGCAAGGGTTCCTGACATCATGCAACTAAGTTTTCATCCAACTCCTATAAACTTAATGCACAAGCAAAGAGTAATGAGTTGCATAATTTCGGAAAGAATGGGTTATGCTCCGGGGCTTGCCTTCGCAGTTTGCTTGGGGATCTTCCAAACTTGGGCTCGGGTCTTCAAAAGCTTCAGTTAGATTTGCTTGAGCTTCACGCTGCTCACTCTCGGACGCGGGCACCAGCTCGTAGGTTCCGTCGGCGAGAGTCGTCGATTCTACATGAGTGCACAAGTTTAAGTCGTGGAAATAGCACTTGATTACGATTTGAGAGTCATTACTACAAGGGATAGTTTCTGGTCATGAAATTTTGGATTTAGGCACATCAAGGAAAGATGTGCTTACTGTAAAATTTTCAGCCAATTTTATGTAACAGATTAATTCTGAAAAATATATATCATTGTTGCTGTTAGATACTTGTTCTTTTTGTACAAAACAATTGGTGTAACAAATGAGTCTAAGATTTTTACAGAGCTTTCACTTAAGCATGCAGAAGCTACTGTAATTTTTGTAGGATTTATTATGCAGTATTCAGAGCATAGAAAATATGACATTCTACACCTAGGCTTTTTAAAGATTCCTTTTTACAGGACCCTTCACAGGGTTTTTGTCCCTGACACTTTTTACACAGCACCCTCTACCACAGTGTAACTCCCAGTAATAATTTGGGAATTTTCCAAGCTAAGATACTATTTTCTTGATTTAATTGTATGTTATTGGCACATAAATCAAATAAGTGGGTTACTGTGAGATAAAAATTCTCCTAATTTTTCTCTGGCTTCTAGGTACCAATACATTAGCATAGGAAAAATTTCAATTGGTGACTTGCCACCTAACTGCAGGGATAAAACATTCTTCTTACACATGATATAAAACTAAGTTTAACAAACAGTAAATCTAGAGATGGAATTTGGGCCTGATCTTTTTACACAGTCCTAATCATCCAGCAACTAATTCACTGCCCAAAATACAGGGTCAGCATTGTTCTAGAACAGTGGGTATAAAATATGTCCATTAAAGCTTCTATTTAATGTAGAGCAAAATATTTTGCGATTCTGAGAAACTTTTTGTAACAAAAGTGGTAGAGTTTGTTCTGAGGATTCCGGAACAGTTGAGTTTGCATTTTTCTGAATTTTCTACGATTTTATACGAATTTTACAAGTTCACTGAATTTGAATCTAGGTTTGAAATTTTCTTTTACAACTAGGTCCTTGAATCTTGCGCTCAGACCCTTCTAAAGATTTAAATCCTTGCAATTGGGTCCTCGGCGGCTCGGGTACGGCGGCCGGCCGAAATTCCGGCGAGGGGGCTCGCCGGCGGCGAGGGGCGGGGGTCGGGGAAGGTTTAGGGGTGCGAGGGCTACCTTGTGGGGGTGTTGTTCAGGTGGAGGACGGCCGGGAAGGGCTCGCCGGCGTTGGAGCAGAGGCGGCGGCGGCGCGGCTCGCGTCGACGGTGGTGCTCCGGCGGGCTTGGGGCGGCGTGGTCCGGTCGGTGAGCTTCAGTGGCGCGTGGGGAAGCTACTCAGGGGCTCGGCTTGGACGGAGGGGGTCGGAGTCGTGCTGTCCACGGCGAGGAGGGGCGGCGGCGGCGACGGCAGCGCGGGCGGCGGCGCTCCGGTGGCTCTGGGTGGCGTTGGGTGGGTCGGCGAGCTGCGGTGAGGTGATGTAGTGGTGGCTGGGTGCTCAGTTTGGGCAGTGGGCGGCGGCAGTGGGCTGTCCACGGACGGGTGGTGCTCGGCGGCGGCGATGGCGACGGCGAGGCGTTCTGGTGGCCGGGGGCTCGCGCGCGTGGCCGGGGTGGCGTTTTTATAGGGACAGGAGGGGCCTGGTTAGCGTGCGGGGCGGAGGCACGGCACGGCGTGCACTGGCCGCGGCGGGCTGCGGCAGAACGCCGACGCGGCGTGCGGCGAGCGGGCGCGGGCGACTGGGCAGCCGCGATTGTGGCGTGGGCGCGAGGAGATAGCGCGGCGTGCGGATTGGGGAGCAGCTGCTGCAGCGGCTCGGGCGGAGGGCAAGCGCGTCAGCTGGCGGGGCGCGGGGGCCGGGGCGGCACGGCGGAGCGCGGCCACTGGGCGAGCGGGCGGCGGCCTGGGCGCGGCAGCACGCGCGGGCGGGGACTGGGCGCGCGGCGTCGGGGCGGGGCAAAGCCGGCCGTGGCGGGGTGGTGCGGCGGCCACTGGCCTGGCGCTTCGCGCCGGTCAGGCGACGCCGGCCACCTGGCGCGCGGCGGGCGGGCGAGCGCGCGCGGCGTGGCAGAGCAGAGGGGGAGAAACGAGGGACCGAAGTGCAAAAATTCGAAAAAGTTCAAGGGGCTGGGTGCAAACAGGGCGTTTTCTCCTCTTTCTGATTTGAATTTCAAAAACTTTTGAACACGAAAGTTGCTCAAAATAAAAAGTTCTACAACTTTGGTTTCAGGCAAAATTTCATTTGGCTTATGGTTTTAAAGTTATTTTTAAAAGTTTCAAATGTGTCCAAATGTGCCCAAATTAAATTTGAATTCCAACTGTACCCGTTTTAATTCTTTCCACCCTCTCATTAGTTGGTTTAAAACATGGAGTTAGGCTAATGTCATTGATTATTTTTGGAATTGCAAAAACCAGGGTCGTCACAGCCTTCCCCCCTTAACAAGAATCTCGCCCTGAGATTCGGTAATTCTTAGTGTGGGCGTGGGTGCACATACCAGTGGTTGAGACAAGAAACCCAGGGAAATGTTGGTTCAGGTAGCTTTCCGTTTCCCAGGTGGCCTCTTCTTCCGTGTGACGATTCCATTGTATTTTATACATTCTAATCACTTTCCTCCTGGTCTCTCTTTCTTTTTGATCCAAAATCTTAACTGGGTGTTCGACATATGAGAGGTCGGGTTCCAACGCTATTTCTTGTTGTTCCACAATCTCGGTAGGGACTCGAACACACTTCTTGAGTTGAGATACGTGGAAGACATCATGGGTGGCCGTGAGCTGAGGGGGCAGTCGTAATTTTGTAGGCTACGGGTCCGCAGCTCTCCATGATTTCGTAAGGACCAATATAACGGGGAGCTAGTTTGCCTTTGATCCCAAATCTTCGCACTCCTTTGGTTGGTGAAACTCGAAGATAGACATGATCGCCAACTTCGAACTTTAGAGGCTTTCTCCTTTTGTCAGAATAGCTCTTTTGTCGGGGTTGTGCGGCTTTAAGATTTGCTTGTATTACTTTTACTTTCTCCTCTGCCTCGATTACCAGGTCGGGTCCAATTATTTTACGTTCTCCGGTTTGTGACCAGCTCAAAGGGGTTCGACACCTTCGTCCGTACAGGGCCTCAAATGGTGCCATTTTCAAACTCGTTTGGTAGCTGTTGTTGTATGAGAACTCTGCCAGGGGTAGGCACTTATCCCAATTCTTGTCATAATGAATGACACAGGCTCTCAGCATGTCTTCCAGAATTTGGTTTACTCTTTCCGTTTGTCCATCGGTCTGAGGATGGTATGCTGAGCTGCGAATCAGCTTTGTGCCAAGAGACGTTAGCAGTTGCTCCCAAAAGCGTGCTACAAACTGAGGACCACGATCGGAAATAATTGTCTTAGGTATTCCATGCAGGCAAACAATACGATCGAGGTAAATCTCGGCATATTTCTTGGTAGAATAGGTGGTGTGTACCGGAAGAAAATGTGCCGTCTTCGTGAGTCTATCAACGATAACCCATATGGAATCATGTCTCTGGGACGTGTTTGGTAGTCCAACGATGAAGTCCATACTTATGTCTTCCCATTTCCATGATGGTATAGGTAACGGTTGAAGTGTACCGGCTACCTTTAAGTGGCTAGCTTTTACTCTCTGGCACGTGTCACATTCCGAGACATACGTAGCAATTTCCCTTTTCATTCTAGTCCACCAGAAGTTTTGCCTTAGGTCCTGATACATTTTGCTACTGCCGGGGTGGATAGAGAAGTTGGAGAGGTGTGCCTCATCAAGAATTTGCTTGCGGAGTTCACGATTCTTCGGAACGACTATACGACTTTCGAACCATAGAACTCCCTTATGGTCCTGGCGGAAACACTTATACTTCTCCTCACCTAGAGAGAGTTTTTGTTTGATGATCTTGATTCCTTCATCATGTAGTTGTGCCATGACGATTTGGTCGTGAAGAGTGGGCTCAACTGAGATGTGATTTAGGGTGCCTTGGGAAACCATTTCCAAGTTAAGCTTCCTCATGTCTGCACATAATGTCTCATGGTAGGACTCCATGGATAAGCAATGGCAATGGAACTTGCGGCTTAGTGCATCCGCGACTACATTTGCCTTACCGGGGTGATAGTGCACTTCAAGGTCATAATCTTTGATTAATTCTAGCCATCTTCGTTGTCTCATATTCAGATCGGCTTGTGTGAAGATGTACTTGAGACTCTTATGATCCGTGTAGATATTGCACTTTGTACCCATGAGATAGTGCCTCCATATCTTCAGAGCGTGCATGACGGCTGCGAGCTCAAGGTCATGCGTGGGATAATTCTGTTCGTGGGGCCGAAGGGCTCGTGAGGCATATGCAATCACTCGATTCTCTTGCATAAGCACACATCCTAGACCAGTACCTTATGCGTCACAATACACATCGAATGACTTGGTATTATCGGGTTGAGCTAACACAGGTGCAGTAGTCAGATGCTCTCTGAGAGTGTGGAAGGCTTCCTCACACTTCTCATTCCATACAAACTTTACTTCCTTCTTCAATAGTTCCGTCATGGGCTTAGCAATTCGAGAGAAATCCGGGATGAAGCGACGGTAGTAACCGGCTAAGCCGAGAAAACTGCGAATCTGATGAACAGAGGTAGGGGGTTTCCAATCCATCACCTCTTGTACCTTGCTGGGGTCAACAGCTATGCCTTCGCTGGAGATCGTGTGACCTAAGAACTTTACAGTATCCAACCAGAATTCACACTTAGAAAACTTAGCATAGAGCTGATGGTCTCTGAGTCGCTGAAGAACAATGCGAAGGTGCTTGGCATGCTCTTCCTCATCCTTGGAATAGATAAGAATGTCGTCGATGAACACTACGACGAATTTGTCTAGTTCGGGCATGAATACCGAATTCATGAGATACATGAAGTAGGCAGGGGCATTGGTGAGTCCAAAGGACATGACCAAGAATTCATATAGTCCATATCGTGTGGAGAAGGCAGTCTTAGGAATATCGCACGGGCGAATCTTGATCTGATGATATCCCGAGCGAAGATCAATCTTTGAGAAGACTCTGGCTCCAGCTAATTGATCGAAGAGCACATCGATGCGAGGAAGTGGGTATTTATTTTTAACTGTTACCGCATTGAGAGGTCGGTAGTCCACACATAATCTCAAACTGTCATCCTTCTTCTTTACGAATAGGGCTGGACATCCCCAAGGTGACGCGCTAGGGCGAATAAAACCTTTGTCCAGTAGTTCTTGGAGTTGAAGTTTCAGCTCGGCCAATTCTTTAGGGGGCATCCTATATGGTCTTTTGGATATAGGTGCAGTGCCTGGTTGTAATTCAATAACGAACTCAATATCCCTATCCGGTGGCATTCCTGGTAAGTCATCCGGGAAAACATCGGCATACTCGTTCACCACAAGAATCTCATCTAGCTTAAGTCCTTCCATCTTATAAGCACAGGAATTCGTGCAATCTATGAATGGTAGGTAAAGGGTAGTGGCTCCGTGACTAGGTGAATTTATCTCAACGGCTCGGGAAGAAAGGTCCAGTGTGACTCCGTGCATAGCCATCCAGTTCATTCCCAAAATAATGTCCATGCCGTCAAGGGGTAAAAGGACAAGGTCCGTGTCGATGGTTTTACTTCCCAATTTGACTGGTACTTGTCTGACCATTTGGTTTGAAGCAATTTTACCACCCGGTGTTGATATCATATATGACCCTTTTGTGTGACAAACATCCAAGCCTACTTTTGCACCGAATTTTGCACTTATAAAACTATGCGATGCACCAGAATCAAATAATATAACGGCAGGCTTGTTATGGATAGAGAATGTACCCGACATCACTGGGGCGCCTTCTGGAAGCTCTGCAAGCGTGGTGAAGTTAATCCGTCCTTGCTTGACTTGCAGGGTCTGTCTCTTGCCCCTGTTCTTGGCGCTCGGGTTGGATCCTTGACCTTGGTTGGGCTGTCCAGGCTGAGGGCATTCGCGTGCGAAGTGGCTGGAACTCCCGCATTTGAAACAGCGATTTGCGGGGCTAGGTCGAAGAGACTGCTGAAGAATGGGCCTCGGACCATTCTGTGGAGGCATCGGGGGTCGTACCATGCCTGGCTGCTGTGGGGGTCTGGCAATCCATCTTCCTGGCTGCGGGGCCTTTGGTGGAGCTGTAGGTGCGGTATTTTGCACGATGCGATACCTTGGTGGTTGGGCACTTGATGGTCCTGCGGGTGCCTTTCTCTTCTTCTCTGCCCGGTGTGCCAGGATACAGTCTTCCTGGGTAATGGCCATATTGACCAACTCGTTGTAGGTGTCAGCCCTGGCTAGGTTCAGACGTTCCTTGAGCTTGGTATTCAGACCTCGGCGGAAACGATCACGCTTCTTGGCATCCGTATCCGCGTGATAGCCCGCATACTGGCATAGGTTGTTGAACGCCTGGGCGTACTGCAACACGGTGCGGGTGCCTTGGGTGAGTGCCAGGAACTCATTCAACTTTCTCTCCATGAGACCCTCGGGGATATGATGTGCCCGGAACGCGGTCTTGAATTCATCCCAGTCGACCACATGATCAGCCGGGAGCATCGCAAAATAGTGGTCCCACCACAGACGAGCGGTACCGCGAAGCTGTTGCGCGGCAAAACGAGCTTTGTTGGCTTCTGAGCATGGGGCCACAAGTAGTGTGAACTTGGATTCTATGGTGCGAATCCATGCATCTGCGTCCAGGGGTTCCTCTGTCTTATGGAACAATGGAGGCTGGGTCCCTAGGAAATCCGTGTATCCTGCAGCTTGTGGTTGGTGAGCATTGTGCCCACCCCTCTGCTGGTGTTGCCCTTGCACAATCTGACGTAGCAGCTCGGTTTGAGCGGCCATCACTTCCACCAAACTGGGCGGGGGTGGTGGCGATTGTCGCGAGCGGCTGCCACCGGCACCAAAACCCTCGGGGTTGCCACGTGTTGATCCAACCATCTGAAACGTGAAAGGTTACCATTAGCAACGCGATCCATATTACTTCCTTGATCCATAAATAATTGGTGTAGTCATAGACTTCCGAAGTCTGAGCTAGAAGTATGGACAGAATCTCTGTTTGCTACGAGAAAAATCATAGCCTGCTGTGGGTCCATCCAAAACATTTCAGACTTTTGCAGCAGTCAGAGAATTTAGGAATGCACCACTTTGGTATTTAACTTCGGTGCTAGAACTATGGCTAAGGTGGTCGAAAAGCTTGTCCTTTGCCTTACTGTCTTGGCTGTTTTTCAGCAGATTGATCGGTACTGTTTCGCCTATATCATAAACTAGCGAGGTCCAATGATGCTGAATTTTTGTGAGAACCTAGATCACAAAATTTGGCACAAGTTTGGTGTTCAACACTCCGCCAAGAAATGTAAGGAGACATGGGTAAAAATTCCGACAAGTCTCAGCGATTGTGGATTTCATCGTTTACCAAATTACAACGAAATCACCCAAGTTTATCGCCGTTCCTTACATGTTGTGGGTATCCACATGGTTCAGGTATACCCAACACAAAAGAGTTACTCAACTCCTAGTTAGCCTATTACAACACTTGCCAAAAGTTAGGCTACCCTATCGAGGAGTATGTGCAAAAGTCCTCCTAGGTCGTCCTCTAGAAATCATCCAAGTCGTTGACGGACGACTCGCTGTGAGCCGGAGAGTGGGCTCCCATCTGAGGTGCCTGTGGTACCTCACCCTCGAAATCCATACCTGAGATACCATCAATCTCCTGTGGCTCCTCCTCATCCTCCTCCATGTCGTCCTCATGGGGATGGTCATTCTGATCATGATGCCACTGAATGTGCTCATTAGCATCCTCCAACTCAAGGTTCAGATCATGGAGCTGCTCCTCCAACTGTGCTATCGTGGTATCTCTCTCACCCATGAGAGTGTCCTGCTCCTGGATTTGGCCCTCAAGTTGGCCAATCTGAGCATCTCTGTCCTCAAGATCCTGACTGAGCTCCTTTATCTGCTCATCCCTGGTATCTGCCATCATATGGTAGGCCTGAGCAAGATCAGTGAGCTGCTCGAGTGCCTGACTCTGGAGAGTCTGAAGCCGGTAGAGTGCACTCATGCACCGTACGGAGGTACTTGATGATTGAAAAGCTAGTTTGAATTCGTGGATAGTCTCCTGGGCATGGAAGTCTACCAAATACTGTGCGTGCTGCACCCTGTTGAGCCAAAAGGGGTCGTTGTCCTGGGCAGCAGGAAACAATCCAATGGGAGTGAGTGTGACAACCTCGGGACGCTGCGCACAAAATGTGGTGAGCGCCCTCATGGCTGCAAGCTCCCAAGTATCGGCCAAACGGCGACCAACAGCCTCAAGCTCCAAGGCAGGCCACTCCGGGTGTAGCGGGTGTGGAAAGATAGTCACGTTGACACGGCACTGGGTAACTCCGTTTTCTGCAAACTCCAGTCCGGCGTAACGTGGGGGAACTAGATAGCCCGCGGTACGCAGAACATCCCACAAAATAGAGGGAAAGCCCTCCCAGTGGAGACACTGCGAGTGTACGCGTCCATCCTCATCCACCATCATATCAACAGGCTCGGCCATCTGAACAAAAGATCAAATGGAGTGAGATAGCGAAAAACTGTGAACAGCACAAGGACAGATTCTGTATCGTGTGCAAAAATAATCATAACTCCCACAGTTCTCATCCAAAAATTCTCAAATTTCACCAGATCACTCCTAAGGTATTTGTGAACAACTTTTCTAGTCAACTCCAGAGCTAATTGGGTCTCTAAGATGGTCGTTCTATTCAGGTTTTACCTTACTGTCTACCCAGAATTTTCAGTGAACAGAGGGCTAGAGTTTCGTGCACCAGGGAAAATCTACCCAGCCAAAATTTACCAAATTTTAACAGAAGCTTCCTGGGTGAATTTGGAACAAGTTTCGTGTTGTGCTCTTTTGCAGAAAACTGCAGGAAGGGGGCCTAAAAATTTAAGAGGCAGAATTGCTTATTCTGGACAGAAATCTGACGCTCCAAGGTTTCTGTTATTTCTTATTATTCATAAGTTCAGAATTTTTCATTTTTGAACAGGAGATAGAACACAAAATTTGGAACAATTCTTTCAACATGAACTTTATCAGAAATGGTCACTTTCTTAGGCCATAAAATCGCTCTTTTTGGTGACGGCAGATTTCGGACAGTTTCGCTAGATAGTCCTTATGCAAACCACGCTTAGATATGCAAGAACCTTACCACTCTCATACAACGCGTTTTTGATTTCAGATACATATATTTATGATGTATGCACGTCCTATTCGTCCTCACAAAATAAAATAATCGCCAAATAGCTTTGGTCTTACGAAGATAACTTCGGTGGCTTACACAATACGGCTCTCCTATAATAGCTAGTCGAGTCTTTCTACTCGTCCCCTTAACTTATCGTAATCGCGGTTAGTGTACCTGCAGAAAATTGACAAGCATATATATATCATGAACCTTTCATGCCAGCACTCATGAAAGCGTCCGTATTCATTACCGTTTACTTATAGAAACGATATCTGTACAATTTCCGCCGTACAGACGACGTTAACATACGCTACCGAGATAGCGTATTCACGGGGGTACCGTCATGAGACGGGGGTATGAACAGCGATCGCCATACCCTGCGCCGAACCTTCTACTCCCAATATGTCCAACTAACAGTTGGCATATTGGCAGCACCTCAAGTAAGCCACTGCTTGAGGGCAGCGTTCGGTTCGCATCACCGACAGGAAGGCCAAGCTCCCTCAGCTGGCTGAGGATCCTTACCTTCTTACCTTAGCGACGAGCGCGTCGTTACAGAATTTAAGGTTGGTTGTGCATGAAAGTAAGTTTTGACAGAAGGTAATGTGCTGGAAGTCAGTTGATAATACATATAGAAGTTAGATAGCCACCTAGTAACTTTCCCATAATCCCTTAGGGCTTTACGAACTAGGCACCATCCTTAACGTACCAACGCATTTCGCAACACAACCTTCTAATCAAGTTTTAGTAAAATGAGTTTTTAAGGCTTGTAGCATTCTCTGGTGTATGTATTTCGGCTCTGGTGTCCGCTGTTGCCAGCTGTGGCACCAGCTACGGCTCTGATACCAGCTGTGGCAGAACCACCTGAATTAATCCGGCTCAAGTGTATTAACCATCACCATTAAGGCATCCTCGGTTAACCTTACACTTCAAACGGAGTAATCCACTGGTCTGTCGGGTATAACCTCCCGATACAACCACGGTGAACGGATCGAGCGCCGTACATACAAATGCTCATGCGACGATGAGCCCAGAGAATACCACATTCCAGCAAATATTACAACATTAACATAAGTAAATATTACAGACCAAGTTCTGAGTTTAGAAAACAAGTACTTCAATTAACATAAATAAGTTCTTCAGAGTTAAATTGCAGCGGAAATAACAACGGAAACTACTCGACGATACAGGATGTCTCGATGAAGCCCGTACGAGACATCACTCGGCCTTATCTCCGTTGGACGGGGGCGCATCCCATTCCACCGACCAACCAGGGGGAAGAGTGCAGGGCCAAGTCAAGCTAGCAATCATATCTTCGAAGGGCTCACCTGAAAACGAGTCACAAGCAAGGCTGAGTATACTAATACTCAGCAAGACTTACCCGAGTAGTGGAATCTACTCCACCGACTCTAGACATGCCAGGCTTTTTGGCTCAGGGGTTTGTTTTGCCGAAAAGCAACTACAAGTGGGTCCTTACTTTCAACTTTTAGCTCAAGATTCTAGTTTCGTTAGCCACTCTAGGTAAGCAGCTATCTAAAGCATACATGGTGAAGCATCAAATTTTCCATCCAACCAGTTCATTCATCATCATTGTTCCTCTTCTTACTCTGTGGGTAAAAATGGTTAAGCAGTCTCAATAGCCGTGAGAAACGGACGATTCGAATCGAATTTCTTAACCTTGCAAGGGAAACCCAAACACACGTCACGTGGTTACTCCCTAGAGTCACACGTGCAACTTTTCCCCTTTCTTTCCGGGTCGTGGATCGGGGCTACCCTCCGAGAGTACAAGAGCCCCACGCCACGGTTCGGCGCCGGGTGGTGACCACTCTCTGCACTCGCCATATGCACATGGGACCGAAGTTCAAAGGGTAGGATGCCGTCCCCTTGCCGGGCCAATCAGGTACTTAAGCTTACCGATTCCCATAATCTCGGCATGTGTTTAGTACGTTCAAAGACTTAACCATCACTACCACACCCTGCGGCCTTAGCATTTTTCACTAGACAGACGGGCCTTAGTCGTAACCATCGTTACATGACCCGTCCGTGTCCTTATGATTGCAGCGTGTAGTAGTCATTCAACTCCTATTTTCTCGCGAGTGACAGGAAATCACTCGACTTTTACCGGAGTCCTATTAGCACAGCATTCTATCGAACCTTACATCTAGGTTTCAAGCAAGGGTTCCTGACATCATGCAACTAAGTTTTCATCCAACTCCTATAAACTTAATGCACAAGCAAAGAGTAATGAGTTGCATAATTTCGGAAAGAATGGGTTATGCTCCGGGGCTTGCCTTCGCAGTTTGCTTGGGGATCTTCCGAACTTGGGCTCGGGTCTTCAAAAGCTTCAGTTAGATTTGCTTGAGCTTCACGCTGCTCACTCTCGGACGCGGGCACCAGCTCGTAGGTTCCGTCGGCGAGAGTCGTCGATTCTACATGAGTGCACAAGTTTAAGTCGTGGAAATAGCACTTGATTACGATTTGAGAGTCATTACTACAAGGGATAGTTTCTGGTCATGAAATTTTGGATTTAGGCACATCAAGGAAAGATGTGCTTACTGTAAAATTTTCAGCCAATTTTATGTAACAGATTAATTCTGAAAAATATATATCATTGTTGCTGTTAGATACTTGTTCTTTTTGTACAGAACAATTGGTGTAACAAATGAGTCTAGGATTTTTACAGAGCTTTCACTTAAGTATGCAGAAGCTACTGTAATTTTTGTAGGATTTATTATGCAGTATTCAGAGCATAGAAAATATGACATTCTACACCTAGGCTTTTTAAAGATTCATTTTTACAGGACCCTTCACAGGGTTTTTGTCCCTGAAACTTTTTACACAGCAATCTCTACCACAGTGTAACTCCCAGTAATAATTTGGTAATTTTCCAAGCTAAGATACTATTTTCTTGATTTAATTGTATGTTATTAGCACATAAATCAAATAAGTGGGTTACTGTGAGATAAAAATTCTGCTAATTTTTCTCTGGCTTCTAGGTACCAATACATTAGCATAGGAAAAATTTCAATGGGTGACTTGCCACCTAACTGCAGGGATAAAACATTCTTCTTACACATGATATAAAACTAAGTTTAACAAACAGTAAATCTAGAGATGGAATTTGGGCCTGATATTTATACACAGTCCTAATCATCCAGCAACTAATTCACTGCCCAAAATTCAGGGTCAGCATTGTTCTAGAACAGTGGGTATAAAATATGTCCATTAAAGCTTCTATTTAATGTAGAGCAAAATATTTTGAGATTCTGAGAAAATTTTTGTAGCAAAAGTGGTAGACTTTGTTCTGAGGATTCCAGAACAGTTGAGTTTGCATTTTTCTGAATTTTCTACGATTTTATACGAATTTTACAAGTTCACTGAATTTGAATCTAGGTTTGAAATTTTCTTTTACAACTAGGTCCTTGAATCTTGCGCTCAGACCCTTCTAAAGATTTAAATCCTTGCAATTGGGTCCTCGGCGGCTCGGGTACGGCGGCTGGCCGAAATTCCGGCTAGGGGGCTCGCCGGCGGCGAGGGGCGGGGGTCGGGGAAGGTTCAGGGGTGCGAGGGCTACCTTGTGGGTGTGTTGTTCAGGTGGAGGACGGCCGGGAAGGGCTCGCCGGCGTTGGAGCAGAGGCGGCGGTGGCGCGGCTCGCGTCGACGGCGGTGCTCCGGCGGGCTTGGGGCGGCGTGGTCCGGTCGGTGAGCTTCAGTGGCGCGTGGGGAAGCTACTCAGGGGCTCGGCTTGGACGGAGGGGGTCGGAGTCGTGCTGTCCACGGCGAGCAGGGGCGGCGGCGGCGACGGCAGCGCGGGCGGCGGCGCTCCGGTGGCTCTGGGTGGCGTTGGGTGGGTCGGCGAGCTGCGGTGAGGTGATGTAGTGGTGGCTGGGTGCTCAGTTTGGGCAGTGGGCGGCGGCAGTGGGCTGTCCACGGACGGGTGGTGCTCGGCGGCGGCGATGGCGACGGCGAGGCGTTCTGGTGGCCGGGGGCTCGCGCGCGTGGCCGGGGTGGCGTTTTTATAGGGACAGGAGGGGCCTGGTTAGCGTGCGGGGCGGAGGCACGGCACGGCGTGCACTGGCCGCGGCGGGCGGCGGCAGAACGCCGGCGCGGCGTGCGGCGAGCGGGCGCGGGCGACTGGGCAGCCGCGATTGTGGCGTGGGCGCGAGGAGATAGCGCGGCGTGCGGATTGGGGAGCAGCTGCTGCAGCGGCTCGGGCGGAGGGCAGGCGCGTCAGCTGGCGGGGCGCGGGGGCCGGGGCGGCACGGCGGAGCGCGGCCACTGGGCGAGCGGGCGGCGGCCTGGGCGCGGCAGCACGCGCGGGCGGGGACTGGGCGCGCGGCGTCGGGGCGGGGCAAAGCCGGCCGTGGCGGGGTGGTGCGGCGGCCACTGGCCTGGCGCTTCGCGCCGGTCAGGCGACGCCGGCCACCTGGCGCGCGGCGGGCGGGCGAGCGCGCGCGGCGCGGCAGAGCAGAGGGGGAGAAACGAGGGACCGAAGTGCAAAAATTCGAAAAAGTTCAGGGGGCATGGTGCAAACAGGGCGTTTTCTCCTCTTTCTGATTTGAATTTCAAAAACTTTTGAACACGAAAGTTGCTCAAAATAAAAAGTTCTACAACTTTGGTTTCAGGCAAAATTTCATTTGGCTTATGGTTTTAAAGTTATTTTTAAAAGTTTCAAATGTGTCCAAATGTGCCCAAATTAAATTTGAATTCCAACTGTACCCGTTTTAATTCTATCCACCCTCTCATTAGTTGGTTTAAAACATGGAGTTAGGCTAATGTCATTGATTATTTTTGGAATTGCAAAAACCAGGGTCGTCACAATATCCGAGCGTCGTATTATTGGAACTCAGCAGGTTAACACCTGTGGGACGCCAGTAGCCCGACGCGAGAAGTAGGATGGTTCTATCTTAGCTTTGATTCTTATGCTTAAGAATCCTCTCTACCCTTTGCCTCTAACTGGTGTGGTGTCCTTGTACGAACCTGAACCTTAGAGAATATACACACGTTCCTTAGTGGATACGATACCCTTGGAATACTCCTTGGTGAAAGCTACATCGATATCTGTGCGCTTGCGGATTTATTCGTGATGCTAAGAAATGTCAACAAGGGTGAATGTCCTTTAGGTGGTAAGAATCTCTAGCCTCATCCATCTTTCCCCTTTCTCTCTCTTTTTTTTTTGGACTCGAGCAAGATTGTTGCCTTACTCGGTTTCTTTTTCTTTCAAGGGGATGGTGAGCTGCTTGAGAACCACTTTTTCTAGACTTTATATCATGAACGTGTATGTGGATGACCAAAGTACCAAGGCATATAATATTTCAGGGCAGAGAAATTTGATCAAACTCAAGATGTAATGGATGGCTATGTGGTTCAAAACATTGTCATCTAGGTATTTGCCTCTGGATAGGATTTGTCAGAGACTAGAGTTGCTCTTTTTGATTAAATTTCTCCAAGACTTTGAACTTTAGAAAGATCATGCTTCACAAGTCACTATATCATGAGGGTCAAAAAGCAAAAGATCGGGTGATCCTAACATAAAGTTCCAAAGGCATAGAGTACTTAGAATGGCTCAAATATTCTTTGATTAACATGTTTGGAAATCATCTCTTCCTGGGTGATTAGTTAAAATTTTAATTTGATTATTTTCAGTGTGAATTTGAATCAAAACAAGGAAGGATTGGGGTTAGGATATCGCAAACCTTTATGACGAGAAGGGGGTGTGTCGGATTTACACTCCGGCAAGTCTGCCGAGGGTAGCCCCAAGCAGTAGATTTGTAGGTGGGGTGGATCAGAGAGAGCCCATGAGCTTGATGGTAACACGAGGACGCAAGAACTTAGACAGGTTCGGGCCGCATGGAGCGTAATACCCTACGCCCTGTGTTCGTGGATTTGTATTATGAGTAGCAATGGCTAGGGTTTCGGAAGTTGTAGGAATCGTCTTCTATGGGTACCCCCACAGCCCCCTTATATATCCGAGTAGCTGTGGGTTACAAGTTAGGGTAAATCTACTCGGGTTTGTTACAAGGAATCCGATCGGTTGAGATACACAAGATATGCCCATCCAGTTCGACCTAGATCCTGACCCCGGGGGATCCTACCCAACGTCCAGCCGAGTGCGTGTACGCCGGGTTGTTTATGTGGAGTCGCTTAGGTGGGTAGCCATCTCCACTCGGCAGGAAGGTACCTGGGTCTACCCCCGTCAAGCCCCCGAGCGCCAACTCGCCGAATCAAGCATCAATCGAGCAATGAGGCCAATCAGTGATCATATAGCAATCCTTACATCCTCGGGCTCCTCTTGCAACTTGACTTCAGTAGACACCTGCCTCTGTATTTTTGCAATGGGATGCGCCCCTAGGTGCACCCATTGGGTGTAGCCCCCGAGCCTTGGAAGGTTTTGCAGATGCGTTTTGAGGGTCAAAAAAGAAATCAACCTCTTAAGCCCTTTATTTCAAGTTATCTTCCAGCCTTCTGCCAGGGCTCCAGCAGGGGAACCAAGGAACGCTGGGTCTGATTGCGGCTCCTAGCCCCCGAGCAGGGTCAATTGCAGAATCACGGAGACACACCGAGTCAAATAGTGGCGCCCGGCCCACGTGCAGGGTCGCTTGTGCAGTCGCAAAGACACGCCGAGTCAAATAGCGGTGCCCAGCCCCCGAGCAGGGTCGCTGGTGGAGTCGTGGAGACTTGCCGAGTCAAATAGCGGCACCCAGCACCCGAGCAGGGTCGCTGGCGGAGTCGAGGAGACATGCCGGGTCAAATAGCGGTGCCCAGCCCCCGAGCAGGTTCGCTGGTGGAGTCATGGAGACATGCCGCGTCACAAAGTGGCGCCCAGCCCCCGAGTGGGGTCGCTGGCGGAGTCGCGGAGACACGAAGTGTCAAATAGCGGCGCCCAGCCCCCGAGCCGAGGTGCTGGCAGAGTCGTGGAGACACGCCGAGTCACAAAGCGGCACCCAGCACCCAAGCGAGGCCGCTGGCGGAGTCGCGGAGACACGCCAAGTCAAACAGCGGCGCCCAGCCCCCGAGCAGGGTCGCTGGCGGAGTCACAGAGACACGCTGAGTCATAGAGCAGCACCCAGCCCCCGAGCAGGGTCGCTGGCAGAGTCACAAAGCGGCGCCCAGCCCCCGAGCGGGGTCACTGGTGGAGTCACGGAGACACGCCAAATCATATAGCGGCCCAGCTCCCGAGCAGCGTCGCTGGCGGAGTCACAGAGACACGCCGAGTCATAGAGTGGCACCCAGTGTCAGACCCGAGGCAACGGGACTGCACGCTTGTCGTAGAACATTCTAGAGTAAGGGGTGGGGCATGTCCCATACCTTATTCATACTGTAAAGTAGACACACACGGGTACAACTTGGGTGGCCAGGGCTTGATTATAACCTCCACACCAGAGGGTCGCTTCGTGTACTGGAAGGGCATGAGACCCTCCGAACTACTCGGAGACGACGAAAGATTGGTCGCTCACCTTGACTCCCTGCCTTTCCAAGAGGGCAGACCACTCGGTGAGACCACCCCCGGCGGAACTGTACTCGTAGACTACAGCTCCGACGATCCATCCACACACCACCACGTCTTCGTGGTGGAATCCGACAAGTACAGTGACAGGCATTGTAACGAAAGGCCTGAGCAGATCTATGAGGATGAGCAAACCACAGATGCAGCCAACGAGTCCACTCAGGACCATGAGGCCCACAGGCTGCGCAACAGGAAACGTGCCAAGCGCAGAAGGGACGCCAACAATTGGCGCGCACGGATTCAACGCGACCTCAACGCCGAGTTCGCAGCAGCACAGGATGCCGGGTTCAACACTTCTGCCGCCAACATTGCTGGTATAACTGCAGTGTTAGCTGTGACAACCCTGGTAATTACAAATTCAAAATCAATGACATAAGCATAACTCCATGTGTTAAACCAACTAATGAGAGGGTGGAAAGAATTTAAAACAGGTTCAGTTGGAATTCAAATTAAATTTGGGCACATTTGGACACAATTGAAACTTTTAAAATAACTTTAAAACCATAAGCCAAATGAAATTTTGCCTGAAACCAAAGTTGCAGAACTTTTTATTTTGAACAACTTTCGTGTTCAAAAGTTTTTGAAATTCAAATCAGAAAGAGGAGAAAACGCCCTGTTTGCACCCAGCCCCCTGAACTTTTTCGAATTTTTGCATTTCGGTCCCTGGCGTCTCCCCTCTGCTCTGCAGCGCCGCGCGCGCTCGCCCGCCCGCCGCGCGCCAGGTGGCCGGCGTCGCCTGACCGGCGCGGAGCGCCAGGCCAGTGACCGCCGCACCACCCCGCCACGGCCGGCTTTGCCCCGCCCCGACGCCGCGCGGCCAGTCACCGCCCGCGCGTGCGCTGCCGCGCCCAGGCCGCCGCCCGCCCGGCCAGTCTCCGCGCTCCGCCGTGCCGCCCCGGCCCCCGCGCCCCACCAGTCGTCGCGCCCGCCCTCCGCCCGAGCCGCTGCCGCTGCTGCTTCCCCACTCCGCGCCCGGCACTATCTCCTCGCGCCCACGCCACAATCGCGGCCGCCCAGTCACCCGTGCCCGCTCGCCGCACGCCGCGCCTGCGTTCTGCCGCCGCCCGCCGCAGCCAGTGCCTGCCGCTGCCGTGCTCCGCCCCGCACGCTAACCAGGCCCCTCCTGTCCCTATAAAAGCGCCACCCCGGCCGCGCGCGCGAGTCCCCGGCCACCAGAACACCTCGCCGCGCCATCGCCGCCGCCGAGCACCACCCGTCCGTGGGCAGCCCTCCACAGCCGCCCACTGCCCAAACTGAGCACCCAGCCACCACTACATCACCTCACCGCAACTCGCCGACCCGCCCAACGCCACCCAGAGCCACCGGAGCTCCGCCGCCCGCGCTGCCGTCGCCGCCGCCGCCCCTGCTCGCCGTGGACAGCACGACCCCGACCCCCTCCGTCCAAGCCGAGCCCCGGAGTAGCTTCCCCACGCGCCACTGAAGCACACTGTCCGGACCACGCCGCCCCAAGCCCGCCGGAGCACCGCCGTCGACGCGAGCCGCGCCGCCGCCGCCTCTGCTCCAACGCCGGCGAGCCCTTCCCGGCCGTCCCCCACCTGAACAACACCCCCACAAGGTAGCCCTCGCACCCCTGAACCTTCCCCGACCCCCGCCCCTCGCCGCCGGCGAGCCCCCTCGCCGGAATTTCGGCCGGCCGCCGCACCCGAGCCGCCGAGGACCCAATTGCAAGGATTTAAATCTTTAGAAGGGCCTGAGCGCAAGATTCAAGGACCTAGTTGTAAAAGAAAATTTCAAACCTAGATTCAAATTCAGTGAACTTGTAAAATTCGTATAAAATCGTAGAAAATTCAGAAAAATGCAAACTCAACTGTTCCGGAATCCACAGAACAAACTCTACCACTTTGGTTACAAAAAGTTTCTCAGAATCTCAAAATATTTTGCCCTACATTAAATAGAAGCTTTAATGGACATATTTTGTACCCACTGTTCTAGAGCAATGCTGACCCTGAATTTTGGGCAGTGAATTAGTTGCTGGATGATTAGGACTGTGTAAAAAGATCAGACCCAAATCCCATCTCTAGCTCTGCTGTTTGTTAAACTTAGTTTTAATTCATGTGTAAATGGAATGTTTTATCCCTGTAGTTAGGTGGTGAGTCACCCATTAAAATTTTTCCTATGCTAATGTATTGGTAACTAGAAGCCAGGGAAAAACTAGGAGACTTTTTATCTCAAAGTAACCTATTTATTTGATTTATGTGCTAATAACATACATTAAATCAAGAAAATAGTTTCTTAGCTTGGAAAATCCCCAAATTATTACTGGGAGTTACACTGTAAAAGAGGTTGCTGTGCAAAAAGTTTCATGGACAAAAACCCTGTGTAGGGTCCTGTAAAAATGAATCTTTAAAAAGCCTAGGTGTAGAATGTCATATTTTCTATGATATAAATACTGCATGATAAATCCTACAAAAATTACAGTAGCTTCTGCATGCTCAAGTGAGAGCCCTGTAAAAATATTAGCCACAATTGTTGCACCAATTGATCTGTACAAAAAGAACAAGTATCTAACAGCAACAATGAAATCTATTTTTCAGAATTAATCTGTTACATAAAATGGGCTGAAAATTTACAGTAAGCACACCTTTCCTTGATGTGCCTAAATCCAAAATTTCATAACCAGAAATTATCCCTTGTAGTAATTACTCTCAAATCGTAATTAAGTGCTATTTCCAGGACTTAAACTTGTGCACTCATGTAGAATCGACGACTCTCGCCGACGGAACCTACGAGCCGGTGCCCGCGCCCGAGAGTGAGCAGCGTGAAGCTCAAGCAAATCTAACTGAAGCTTTTGAAGACCCGAGCCCAAGTTCGGAAGATCCCCAAGCTAACTGCGAAGGCAAGCCCCGGAGCATAACCCATTCCTTCCGAAATTATGCAACTCTTTACTCCTTGCTTGTGCATTAAGTTTATAGGAGTTGGATGAAAACTTAGTTGCATGATGTCAGGTACCCTTGCTTGAAAACTAGATGTAAGGTTCGATAGAATGCTGTGCTAATAGGACTCCGGTAAAAGTCGAGTGATTTCCTGTCACTCGCGAGAAAATAGGAGTTGAATGACTACTACACGCTGCAATCATAAGGACACGGACGGGTTATGTAACGATGGTTACGATTGAGGCCCGTCTGTCTAGTGAAAAATGCTAAGGCCGCAGAGTGTGGTAGTGATGGTTAAGTCTTTGAACGTACTAAACACATGCCGAGATTATGGGAATCGGTAAGCTTAAGTACCTGATTGGCCCGGCAAGGGGACGGCATCCTACCCTTTGAACTTCGGTCCCATGTGCATATGGCGAGTGCAGAGAGTGGTCACGACCCGGCGCCGAACCGTGGCGTGGGGCTCTTGTACTCTCGGAGGGTAGCCCCGATCCACGACCCGGAAAGAAAGGGGAAAAGTTGCACGTGTGACTCTAGGGAGTAACCACGTGACGTGTGTTTGGGTTTCCCTTGCAAGGTTATGAAATTCGATTCGAATCGTCCGTTTCTCACGGCTATTGAGACTGCTTAACCATTTTTACCCACAGAGTAAGAAGAGGAACAATGATGATGAATGAACTGGTTGGATGGAAAACTTAATGCTTCACCATGTATGCATTAGATAGCTGCTTACCTAGACTGGCTAACGAAACTAGAATCTTGAGCTAAAAGTTGAAAGTAAGGACCCACTTGTAGATGCTTTTCGGCAAAACAAACCCCTGAGCCAAAAAGCCTGGCATGTCTAGAGTCGGTGGAGTAGTTTCCGCTACACGGGTAAGTCTTGCTGAGTATTAGTATACTCAGCCTTGCTTGTGGCTCATTTCAGGTGAGAACTTCGAAGACATGACTGCTAGCTTGACTTGGCCCTGCACTCTTCCCCCTGGTTGGTCGGTGGAATGGGATGCGCCCCCGTCCAACGGAGATGAGGCCGAGTGATGTCTCGTACGGGCTTCATCGAGACATCCTGTATCGTCGAGTAGTTCCGTTGTTTATTTCCGCTGCAATTTAACTCTGAAGAACTTATTTATGATTAATTGAAGTACTTGTTTTCTAAACTCAGGACTAGGTCTGTAATATTGACTTATGCAAATGATGTAATACTTGCTGGAATGTGGTATTCTCTGGGCTCATCGTCGCATGAGCATTTGTATGTACGGCGCTCGATCCGTTCACCGTGGTTGTATCGGGAGGTTATACCCGACAGACCGGTGGATTACTCCGTTTGAAGTGTAAGGTTAACCGAGGATGCCTTAATGGTGATGGTTAATACACTTGAGCCGGATTAATTCAGGTGGTTCTGCCACATTAGCTGGCAACCCCGACCCGCAAGTCCAAACCGCCGTTCGCATGGCGCAGCGAGCACTACTGCAGATCAACCAGCAAAACCCGATGCCATTAGTTTCCTGTGGAAGAGGCGAGGGCAAGGGAGAAAGCCAAGTCAGCAGAACACCTAGGGGCCACCCCAGGCGACAGGCTGCTCCCTCCAACAACCAAAAGGGAATCCGTGGTCCGCAAGGAAATCGACTAGCGACCCACGCACCACATTCGGACGGCTCTGTTCACAACTATCGCCGCTCGGAGCTCAAAAAGCTTCCAACGGGCGACCTCCGTGACAAGACCAACATGGGACGTGATGCTCGCTCTATCATCAACAATCGGAGGAAGGAATGCACTGGAGCTGAGGGAAACACTACACGGGACGACAACGATCGCTTCCATGCTTTCTCCTCCCGCTTCGACAACTACAAGTACCCAGAGGGATTCAAACCCATCGGCATCACCAAGTACGACGGTAAGCAATCTCCTCAACAGTGGGTACGATGCTACTCCACCGACATTGAAGTCGCAGGTGGCACCAACACCACCAAGGTCGCCTACTTCCTGATGGCCCTGGAGACCGCCCCACTCACTTGGCTGGAGAGCCTAACCAAGAACTCCATCGACTCCTGGGAGCAACTGCGGAACGTCTTCATCGACAACTTCCAGGGGGCAAGTGCTCAGGCAGGTACTCGACACGACCTATCCCAATGCAAGCAAGAAAGGAACGGGACACTGTGCTCGTACACTCACCGTTGCTTTGACACCCGAGCTATGATCGCCAACATCTCTGAGAGCGACGTCATCGACTGCTTCCACAACGGCCTCACCGACCAGGCTCTGTTCCGCGACTTCGGCTGCAATCACCCCAAGACCATTGCTGCCCTCCGTGACATTATGCAGACCTGGGCAGACCAAGAGGAGCCGGAGCGTGATCGGTTCTTGAAACACGGCAATAACTACAGCAAACGCCACAACGACCACCGCAATGACAGAAGCCAGCGGGACTACTCAGGATCCTCTCAAAAGCGCAAGCCAAACGATCTTGTCACGGCTATCAATCGCGCCCTGCAAGGCAAGAAGCCTTGCCATCTGCAAGAGGAGTTTGACAAACTCATGCAAAAACAATGCCCGTGGCACCCACACTCAAAGCACTCTGCTGTCGAGTGCTACCAGCTCTGGAAGTCCCTTAACGCCCCGCCCTTGGATAAGGGCGACAAGAAGAAGAAGAAGGACAAGGACGATGAAGATCTGGAGAACAAGACAGGCGTCGGTGAATTCTTGGATTAGTCAATGTCATCTTCGGTGGCGAGTCAGGATTTGTCTCCATAAGGACTCAGAAGCTGCACTGCTGCGAGATCATGTCCATCGAGTCGGCGGTACCACGACCCCTCAGGTGGTCGGAGGTCCCCATCTCATTCTCCAGGGCTGATCAGTGGACGAGCTTTTCTGAGCCGAGCAAACTTTTGCTTGTCCTAGATCCGGTGGTCATGGATGTCAGGCTCGCAAAAGTACTCATCGATGGAAGCAGCGGCCTCAACATCATGTTTGCGAGTACTCTGAGGAAGATGGGGGCAAATTTCATCGACATGCTCACCCCCAGCAAGGTTCCCTTCTACGGTATCGTGCCTGGGAACGCAGCTACGCCGCTTGGCATGGTGGTGCTTCCAGTCACCTTCGGAACGAGGGAAAACTACCGTACCGAATACATTAAGTTCGAAGTGGCCAACTTCGAAACCTCCTACAAAGCCATTCTGGGCAGACTGACAATGGCCAAATTCATGGTCCTACCGCACTACGTTTACTTACTCCAGAAGATGCCAGGAAAGAGTGGGGTTCTCACCATCTGTGATGACCTGGAGAAGTCCTACGAAACAGATAATTTAGGAGAAGTACTCGTGGTTGTGCAACAGCTCTCCGAAACAGGGCTAGAAATTCCAACAAAGAAGGCGAACTACTCGAAGCTGCAGCCCACCGGAGAACTCGCTTTCAAGTCCATCCAGCTGCAGGAAGGAGACTCATCCAAGATAGCCCTGATTGGGTCATAGCTCGACCCCAAATAGGAAAGCGAGCTCATCAGTTTCCTTAGGGCCAACCAAGACATATTCGCGTTGAAACCAGTGGATATGCCAGGGGTGCCCAAGGAATTGATCGAGCATAGTTTGAAAGTAGATCCTGATGCTACCCCTAGAAAATAGTGTCTCCGTAGATTCGCTCAGGATAAGAGGGAAGCAATCAAAAAGGAGTTGGCCAAACTACTCGAGACTAGTTTCATCAAGGAGGTGTGCCACCCAGAGTGGGTTGCCAACCCTATCCTTGTAAAGAAGAAGAATAATAATGAATGGAGAATGTGTGTGGATTATACCGATCTCAACAAACACTGCCCAAAGGACCACTTCGGGCTACCGCACATTGACCAAGTAATCAACTCCACTATTGGCTGCGTACTCCTCTGTTTCCTTGACTGCTACTCGGGCTACCATCAAATTGGCCTCAGGGAAGAAGACCAAATCAATACCACCTTCATCACGCCCTTTGGGACTTATGTCTACAAGACTATGTCCTTTGGGCTGAAAAACACGGGGGCTACGTACCAGCGGGCAATCCAAATGCGCTTTCGAGGCCTATGTGGATGACGTGGTCGTCAAGACCAGAATTCCCGAGGACCTAACTACAGAACTGGAGGAAACATTCAGTAGCCTCCGGAAGTTACAATGGAAACTCAACTCGACCAAGTGCGTTTTCGGCGTACCATCTAGCAAACTACTCGGTTTCATCATCAGTCACGGAGGGATTGAAGCTAATCTGAAGAAGATTACCGCCATCATCAACATGAAGGCTCCTCAAGTTCCTGAAGCTGAGAAGAAAGACAAGTTCCACTAGATGGAGGAAGCTGAGCAGGCTTTGCAGGACCTCAAGGATCACCAGCAGTAACCTCCTATTCTCACAGCACCACGTCCAGGGGAGAACCTGCTTATGTACATTGCAGGAACTACTCATGTGATCAGCACAACAATTTTGGTGGAGTGAAACGAGTAAGGCCATGCATTTGGCGTGCAGAGGCCAGTCTTTTTCATCAGCGAAGTACTCTCTGAATCAAAGGTACGCTATCCTTCAATTCAGAAACTACTCTATGCAATACTCATAACATCAAGGAAGCTTCTCCACTATTTCGACGAGTACAAGATCTCAGTTGTTACTGATTTCCCGTTGGTGGATATACTACACAACCGGGATGCCACTGGTCATATATCCAAGTGGGCAGTAGAACTGGGGGCGCTTTCAATCAACTTCAAGCCAAGGATAGCCATCAAATCCCAAGCATTGGTCGATTTCATGGCTGAGTGGCGAGAAAATCAAGTACCAACCTTTTGGCGCTAAAAATCGGCTAGGGGTCGACCGATGATCTTAAGCGTCGAACACACGACCCGGGAGAATCTGCTTAGCTCTTGTTCGGGTTATTGCCCTAGTGCGATTCGCGCAGCGTGCCAGTCAATCTGACCTGTTGATTGACAAGGAAATAAGAGTATTAAATTCCGGGCACCCCGATCGGCTGGGGTTCCGATCTGTCCCTAAGAGCGCGTCGGCGATTCGGCCGTTTGGCTATGAAGATGACCGGCTATGGATTAGCTGATAATCACGTAATAATTGCAAAGAAAACTGCTGGAGCGACTTAAACAATTATTACAGATGCAACACTTGAAATAGATCTAATTGGCTATATGATGATGAACGAGGAAGAACGATGATAAAGCCGATAGCTCCAATCTCAAGCTGGATAACTGGTGATAATACTAGAACAACAGGTAAAATCTATAATTCTAGTAAATATCGATAACTGGTGAATAAATCCAAATGAAACCACAGCGATGCGCCCGAGGTTAAAGCTCAGATGTTATTCGATAAGCGAAACCTACCAATTGGCCGGAGATCGAGTCGATGCAGCCCTACCAATCCGTACGAACTCGTGAAAGAAGAAAAAGTGTTGGCGAAGTCGCCGACTTGAAAGTAAAGTGCTAGGAAAAAGTAGATGTGTTTTGTTGATTGATTGTTTTTTTTTACAAAGCCCTCATGACTCTTATTTATACCCTAAAACCAGGACTCCTGGTCGATTACGACTTGTTACAATCTTATTTTAAACAGAAAAACTGCTATATCTATAATATTCTTATAAAGGAAATGGACTCCCGCAGAATCTTCTGCCGCCGTCTCCTAATCCAATCAGGACTCTTTTCTTTTGCCTCTTGACCAAATCAGCATTACTCTGTTGACCAATATTAGGCCACTTTTAACCGGGATCCTCTGTTGTGGTCCCAATCTGTTGGCGCAAGTCATCGCCAATCGGCCGATTCCCAACTGTAACCTCAATCGGCCGATTCTTTACTGTAGCCTTTAGATCTACCGCATCGGCCAATCTCTTCTCCTGACGCCGATTCAACACGTGTCAAAATCTGGCGTCAACACATGCCCCCCCAGTTTTGGAGTAAAACATAATTTTTACTTCGAAACTCTTTTTCTTTAATCTTTTTCTCCGAAATGGGTACAGTAAAAATCTCCTTCCATTTCGCGGTCTTCTGCATAATGATTGTAATTCCCTCGGACTGGGCGCTCAAGACAACTGTTCCCCTGGAATTCGTGTAGACGGCGCGGCAAAAATCCCGCATTTGCCCTTTCTCTCTTGGATTATCCTTAAGTACTGGCATTCTCCGCCTACTTTTCTCCAAGAGCCTAGTATTTTCCTCCAGCGAACCACTGTTCATCTTCTTCCTGAGCCCTCTCGATCTCCAACCGCTCCTTCCGGCGATCTCGCCCGCGACCTGCTCCACCCTTCTAATGGCGGCGCCATCAGCAACTTCTCCAACTACGGAGGTTCCGCCGGCAACCCCTTCAGCATCGGCCGCTCCATCGGCAGCTCCATTGGCAGCTCCATTGGCGACGATGAGCTTCATCCCGGAGGTAATCATCTGAAACTTTCCCCTTTTACTCTTTTACTGCTCAAGTATTTTCTAGACCCATTCTCAGTTTTTTCCCTTTTTCCTTCTTTTTAGGCATTTAGGCACCAGATTACTATTCCTCTTTCCGAATCCTCCGAACCCATCTGCTTAGGCCCCATGGGGAATCTAGATCCAACCGACTTGATCAACCTAGAAACTCATAGAATTCCGTTCAAGCAATCGCCCATGGATTTAGGTCAGTGGGCAGGTGCCTTTAGATCTTGGCCGAACGAGACCCCTGGCTGGAGAGAATGGTACCATAGAGTAGCCAAGTCTACGAGAGTTCAGTGGGATGAACTGAAAATCGGCCAGTGCATTGATCTTTCTCTGTCCCAGATGGAGAAAAATGAGCCCTTAGTAATAGCGGCCTCTTACTTCTGGTCCGACGCACTCAACGTGTTCCTTTTTGGACATGGACCCATGACTCCAACCTTGGCCGATGTCTTGTTGTTGACCGGCCTTGATATCTCCTCTTCTGACACCCCCTTTGATTATCTGATCAAACCATCTCATCGGCTAGAAACCAAAGGAATCGGCATATGGAAGGGGTATATCAGCAAGAATATGAGGACTGGGACGATTTCAGAGAGAGAACATACGGCGTTTCTGATGATGTGGCTGGAGAAACATTTTTTCTGTGGCAGAGCAGTTGGTCCTTCATCTAATACCCAAGCCCTGGCAGAAGCTCTGTCACTAGGATCGGCCGTCCCCCTTGGGAAGCATCTGTTGGGATCGGCCTATCACATGATGCACCAAATCGGCACCAGACTGTCAAAAGGGGAGCCGATCGGCAATCCTGGTGGTCCCTGGTGGTTTATCACACTCTGGCTCAACTTATATATGAGCAAGGTCTCCCAGCAACAAATAGAGACCAAGACTTTTCCCAACATTGAGTCAGATGAAAACCCCACCATTCGACGACGCTGTACATCTTTCGGAGAAGCGGCATCGGCCTTCCCTGGCTATCAATTCACTGCCACTCGAACGGCTGAATACTTCAGATGCTTCTACAACGGCTTCAGTGAAGAGACTATCAGTTGGTATCCATATCAGACAGCAGGGCCGATTTTCGAGCTTCCTGTCTGCTACGATTCATCCACCCATACTTTTGATAGTGAACTTATGGATACCCTGATCAAGCTAGGGATTTTACCGGCCAATTTTTTCTCTGGAAAGGATTCTCCCACATATAAGTTTTATAATCCATCGGCCGCAGCAAGGCAACTGGGTTTTGGTCAACTGCCGATTCAGATTTACTTTGCCGGTAAAGCAAAATTTCAAGATGAACTTACCAAGAGCCTTGACTACAATCGGCTATGCAACTTAGTGCCAGACTCCAGTACTATCAACTTGAACAACTGGACGGTGGCCCCTTTTGCTGTTCAACAATTCAAACTGTGGTGGGAAGAGTGGAAGCAACACCTCTTCTGTCTATCTCCATCAACATATTGCAACAGTTTGGACCCAGAAAACATTGATCCAAGTGCAGCGGTATAACGTTTCTTCTAACCGATTTCAATATTGTCTCTTTCCATGCTACAATCTTACCGTTAACTTGTGTTTATCTCTTCAGTCTGAAAGACAAGTTCCTCCGATGCGGAGCCGAAGTGGTAGGCCGATAGAGAGCGATCGTCCATATACAACATATCCACTTATCGGCTACCACGCTCCGACCATCAAGGACATCACTAGTGGCCGATGGAAACAAATGTCAAGAAAGCCAACCGTGAAGAAAACAAGCCGTCGAGTGCGAGCTCGCATAGGACCGACTGACCAATCGGCAGTAGTATCGGCAGAAACACCAACTCCTCCAACCTTGCCGACTACCGAGATGGTCGACCCCCAAACCGCCGCAGAAGTCGGATCAGCTGCTGCATCACTGCTAGTGGAAGCTGTTCAGGTAACCTCGCATACTTCACATATCTTTAAGTGCTTTACCAATATTAACTTCTTCTTTCTGCCAGGCTGCACAGACCGCTCCAATGCAATCCCCACAGCAATCGGCCACATCCCAAGCGGAAGCCGAAGCACCAGCGACCCTCCTCATCGAGGTAGATAATCTCTTAACTCAATTTCTCGACATGCAGAAAACTAATTGACTCTGATGCAAACCTATCTGGGTGCGTCGACTGTACCCCCTCAACAAACATCGGCCGAAAGACCAACAGAGGTATGGCAAATATCTCATATCATCCTATTCAATTATCCGTAGTATACTCACAGAATCTATTTGCCATAACTTTCCAGGAAGCCGGCCCAAGCAGAGCATTAATAGTGGTTGAGTTCCCTTCTTCTGACGAGCCGATCGTACCGGTCCCCGAGATGAGGGAGGCACTCCCATCGGTGCAAGAAAGAGAGATCCGCTTCAAGGAGGTAATAAATTTATCATCGGAATCGGCCGATCCCCTTTTACTGCTTGCTAATCCTTGTCTTTATTCTTTCGCAGGAACAAGACACTCCCAATAATAGCCATTTCTCCTTCGCGGTTTCCTTGCCCGACGATGAAGAAGTCGCTTCACGCCAAGTCCCGTCGAGCTAGATTTCTGATGATGTCCGCGCCAAGCTCGAGAGCATGCGGACCCTCCTCCAAGATGATATCGGCCGATTAGTGGAAGATGCTTCGCCGATTCGGCGGCTTCTCAATGACATCAGGGGCCGAGTTCCGGAGGAGGCGACAGAGACTCTACATCATGCTGCATTCATAGAGTGGATGCAGATTCCGGTGTTCAAGGCCCTGCGTCATATGGCTGATCGTGCCCAGCTAGCAAAGACCTGGGAGGAAGCCGATTCCTACAAGCACCAAGCCCAAGAAGTACATCAACGGATCAACTTCCTCGAGAGCTCCCGCCCGGATATCGTCGGCACAATAGATCGCCTCAAACGGAGGAGAGCAGAGCTAGCCAAAGAAATGGAGCAGGTAACCAAAGACATAGCCGCTGAAGAAAAGAAACTCCAAGAGCTCCCAACCGTCATCGCCGGGCTGAAACAAGAAAGACAGAACCTGGCCTGTGAAGCGATAAGACTTCATCGCCGTATGCCGGAAATTCCTGGATCGGCCGACGATGATCAAAGAGTATTAGACTCGGCCGATCAGATTAGGCAACGAGCTATTGCGACTATAGATGCCCTTCTGGGTTGTAAAGAATCTTGCAAACATTTAACGTTCCCTTAATGTTGATGCGCCGATTCGATCTTGGACTGCTTCCCTTGGCAGCTTTGCATTTATGAACGCTTTTACTCTGGTAGGACGTGTCCCACTATCTTTTTACCTCTTTCTCTCTATAAATACGGGATCCCACGCCATCTCCAGAGGCATATGCATTACCCATCTTCTCCTCCTCCAATAACTGGATCTTTATCCTCCCAAGCTGGACATCAAGATGTCTTCTTCATCTTCCTCTTCCTCTGTCAACCAGGTACGAACTTTCCTCTATTTCTCCCCTTGACATCTCAATCGCTCTGATGATGAGTAGCATTTCATCTCTCTTTAGTCAAAACGTCTCAGTCCCAGTCTGGAACGAGCGATTGAAGTCATGCATTCAGACGAACCACTGTTGCAGGCAGACATAGATCTGATAAGAGCTCACTCTGAAGAACTTAAAGGTCATGTTCCTGCTGATGTCCAGAAGTATTGGGACCGTATAAACACTCACTGCCCCAAGCGACTGCTAACTGAAAAGAGTACTCCACTCCCTCATCAAGTCAAGACTGAAGCCACCATGGAGAATCTGAAAGAGGAGACCACCCGCCTTCCGATAGAACTGGGCCGGATCGAAAGAGAAATCAAGAGAAAGCGTAATCAATAGATATATTGGTATTTTTTATTCTAAGGGCGACTTGTACCAAGTCGGCCATGTATTCCATTTTTTCGTCGAATAACGAATTGGTCAGACCAAACCAAAATGTTTCCTCCTTAAGGTGATGTCATTTCTACATCGGCTATGTAGACAAAAGCCGATAGGAGTCGGCCATGTTGCCTTGATGTATCTTATTGCAAGTTATGCATCTACCCAAATGCTTGGATAGTACCTCTTCAGATATCTTTCATTTAAAGCTCTTGGGAATTCTTCTCCTTCGATAGTTTTTAGAATATATGCATTTCCCGGAGCGCATCGGCCGATTCTATATGGCCCTTCCCAAGTAGGCGACCATTTACCGAATTTGGGATCCTTAGACCCTATCGGCAGCACCAACTTCCATACCAAATCTCCTTGGGAGAATTGTTTAACTTTGACCTTTTTGTCATACCATCTGGCCACCCTTTTCTTGTTTTCTTCGATGCTAATCAGGGCCCTCAACCGCTGACCCGCCAAGTCATCGAGCTCATCCTTCATGAGGAAGGAATAGTCATCGGCCGTCAACTGATCTTGAAATGATATACGCCTTGACCCCGTCCTTAATTCCCAAGGCAAGACTACCTCGTGACCATATACCAGCTGATAAGGAGATATCTTAGTGGCTCCGTGGCAAGCCATCCTATAAGCCCATAGAGATTCAGCCAAGGACATGTGCCACTTTTTGGGTTGTTCCTCTATCTTCCTCTTGATCAACTTGATTATCCCCTTATTGGACGATTCGGCCTGGCCATTGGCTTGAGCAGAGTATGGAGAAGAATTTAATAATTTAATCCCCATATCGGCGGCGAATTCCCCAAATTCTCCAGAGGTGAACATCGTTCCTTGGTCAGTTGTGATAGTCTGAGGAATACCGAATCGATAAACAATATGGTTCTTAACGAACTCGATCATATCGGCCGATGTTATGTTCCTTAAAGGAACTGCCTCCACCCACTTAGTAAAATAATCGGTGGCTACCAATATAAACTTATGCCCTTTGCTTGATGAAGGGTGAATCTGTCCAATGAGATCTATTCCCCAACCTCTGAACGGCCACGGCTTGATTACTGGATTCATAGCCGAAGCTGGCGCGTGCTGCACATTGCCAAACTTCTGACAGTCTTGGCATCCTTTATAATATTTGAAACAATCTTCAAGAATCGTTGGCCAGTAATACCCATTGTTTCTGATCATCCATTTCATCTTGTGAGACGATTGATGGGCTCCACATACGCCTTCATGGATTTCCCCCATCAGGACTTTTGCTTCTTCTGTTCCCAGGCATTCGAGAAGAACTCCGTCAATCGTCCGGTAAAACAAATCGTCTTCAAGTAACACATATTTTGTGGCCTGGAAACGCACTCACCGATCCACCTTCTGGGACGGATCCCTTAAGTAATCGGCAATCTCCTTTCACCAATCATCGGCCACGAGCTCTACAATTAAAGCTCCTTGAATCGGCCGATATCCGGACGCATGTTGAGCCAGCCTATTGGCCTCTTCATTATAATTTCTGGGAATATGCTCAATTATTGCAGACTTGAATTCCTTTAAAACTGGAGGCAATCTTCATAATAAATTCTCAAGATATCATCTTTGCATTCAGATTTCCCCGTTAACTGATCTACGATGAGCATGGAATCTCCAAAAACTTCGACTGCATCAGCTCTAACTTCCCTTAATAATTGGATACCTTTTAGGACGGCTCGATATTCCGCCTGGTTATTGGTTGCGGATGCTTCTATCGGCAAAGAGAAATCATAACTTGCCCCCCGAGGCGATACAAGAACGATGCTGATTCCTGATCCGGCCCCACACGAAGAACCATTGAAATACAGAGTCCATGGAACCGGTTCAACGATAGCAATTTCCGGTCCACAATGTTGGACTACGAAATCAGCCATGACTTGACCTTTGACAGCTTTGGCCGATTCGTACCTTAAGTCAAACTCTGATAGAGCCAGGATCCATTTTCCAATCCGTCCTTTCAAAATCGGCAGTGATAGCATATACTTCACCACATCATCTTTGCATACAACTATGCACTCTGCCGATAACAAATAATGCCTGAGCTTAGTACACGAGAAGTATAAACACAGGCACAGCCGTTCCACCGGGGAATATCTTGTTTCGGCGTCCAGGAGTCTTCTGCTAACATAATATACCACTCGCTCTTTCCCTTCGAACTCCTGTACCAACGCCGATCCAATAGCTTGTTCATCAGCCGATAAGTATAATTTGAACGGCTTACCAGGCTATGGCGGGACTAATACCGGAGGTGACATCAGATATTGCTTGATATCTTCTAACGCTCTGTGTTGTTCTTCTCCCCACACGAATTCCTGGTCGGGCTTCAATTTCAACAAAGGGGTAAAAGCTCGAATACGCCCGGACAGGTTGGATATGAATCTTCTGATAAAATTGACCTTGCCAATGAGGGATTGCAGCTCAGTCTTATTCTGTGGGGCTACAACTTTGTTGATGGCGTCTATGGTCTTCCGGCTAACCTCTATCCCGCGCTCATGGACCATGAATCCTAAGAATTGCCCGGCCGATACACCGAATGCACACTTGTTCGGGTTCATTTTCAACCCATGCTTCCTTGTGCACTCCAGTACTTCTTGTAAATCGGCCAGATGTTCCTGATGATCTTTCGACTTGACCACAACATCATCGATGTAAATTTCCACCGATGCACCAATGAGCTTGTCAAAGATATAGTTCATGGCCCGCTGATATGTAGCACCGGCGTTCTTTAACCCAAAGGTCATTACAACCCACTCGAATAAACCAAGGTGACCCGGACACCTGAAAGCCGTTTTCGTCTTCTGGTTTCTCAAAGGTGGCCGTCATCGGCTCTAATACCAATTGCGCCATTTGCTCTTCCACCCTTGCCGCCTTGTCTCGATCATCAGGCGCCATGAATTCCATCGGCAATATGAACACCATGTTG
The DNA here is from genome assembly GCA_032594955.1 of Panicum miliaceum. Lineage (NCBI taxonomy): Eukaryota > Viridiplantae > Streptophyta > Magnoliopsida > Poales > Poaceae > Panicum > Panicum miliaceum. The sequence goes on from CM064068.1 coordinate 18,773,223, forward strand.
ATTTCGGCTGCCGATTCTTGATTTTTTGCTTCTTGATCGTTTTTCTTTGGGCGCCATACCCGAGACTTAACATTTATTTTCTCTGGTATTTGCCTCTGTTCTTTCCCTTGATGCTCCCACTGGCGTAGGCGTTGGATCCTTCGTTTCTGGGATCTAGATAGGCCATCGAGACACCACCTAGGATTAACTGGTTTCGCCGATGATCTGGCGTATTCCCTATCTGGTTCCCTTCCTAGGGGATCCTCGTCTGATACCCTGTCATCGGCTATCTCTTCCAGCCGATCGTGCACGCTGATCCTGCCCCCCAGTCCATCCTATTGGTCAATCTTGCTTTTTGACCGGTGGTACTGGTCAACTCTGCCCCCCAGCCGATCATATCGAAAATCGAAAATCGGCCATCTCTTGAAGCAATAAATCAAAAATTTTATCGGCCTTTGACGTGTCAAAGCCGAATGTCTCTGGCTCCTTCTTCCCAAAAGGGCATGATATCGGTTTTTTCCCTTTGACCCATTCTGCCAGGCCATTTCCTCTTCCCCATCGGATTCAGATCCTTCAAAGTATGCCACCTTCTTTTGGAAATTCCTCCGTTGTTCAAACGGTCGGACCTCTTGTCCTGACAATCGGTGGACGATTTGGCTCAGGCTTTCAAACTCTTGGGCAGCATATCTTTCTTTGATTTGTGGCAGGAGGCCTTGGAAAGCGATATCAGCCAACTGTGCATCGGTCAGAGCCAGACTGTAGCATTTGTTCCTGACTTCTCTGAACCTCTGTATATATCCCATCACCGGTTCATCGCTCCTCTGCCTGAGGCTGGTCAAATCCGAGAGCTTCATCTCGTGTACTCCTGCGTAGAAGTACTTTGATTTGTGGCTCAGGCTTTCAAACTCTTGGGCAGCATATCTTTCTTTGATTTGTGGCAGGAGGCCTTGGAAAGCGATATCAGCCAACTGTGCATCGGTCAGAGCCAGACTGTAGCATTTGTTCCTGACTTCTCTGAACCTCTGTATATATCCCATCACCGGTTCATCGCTCCTCTGCCTGAGGCTGGTCAAATCCGAGAGCTTCATCTCGTGTACTCCTGCGTAGAAGTACTTGTGGAACTGTTTCTCCAGATCGGCCCATGTAACAATAGAATTTGGCAGCAAGGTGGTGAACCACTGGAAGGCCGATCCGGACAGAGATGATGAAAACAAACGCACCCTCAGAGCATCTTGCGTGGCAGCCTTCCCGCACTGGATGATGAATCGGTTGATGTGCTCCACAGTGGATGTATCGTCTATCCCTGAAAACTTAGTGAAATCCGGAACTTTGTAGCGGTGTGGGAACGGCAGCAAGTCATAGGCCGATGGATATGGCGTCTTGTAGGTGTAAGTTTGCAATTTTGGCTTCAATCCAAACTGGTCCTGGATTACTTCTGCTATTCTTGCCGTCCAGTCCACCTGCTGCTGATGAACAGCTGTTCGCGGTGCGGGCATGTGCTGAAGAGCTGGCACGGCTGGGTGATGAATCGGCGAACTTTGCTGAGCGGCCGACAGTTGATGGCGAAGTGAATCCGCCCCACCATCGTATGTCATCGTTGGCGCCGCGCCTCTGAATGCTTCTACAACGCTTGCCCCCCTGCCGATTTCTGATGAGATCAGCTGATACTAGGGGACCGTCGGCCGGAGGGCCGATTGGTGTGGCACCTGGATTGAATAACTCCCGTATCCGTTCATTGGCTCGGGAAAATACGTCGTCGCCGATGTTCCCCAAGGTTCTGAGCTTGTGGGCAGCGATTGCACAGAAGCAATCTGGATGGGTTGAAGCGGTGTCTGTGATGGGAGACATGGTGCACCGCTGTATCTTGGAGACGCTGGGGGCAATGGAGAGTTGTACCCCTCGTGTTGCGTCAATATCAGCTGAGGAGCTGATTGGGACGTGTACGGTAAGCTTCTGGCTGGCAGAGTGGTTGGCGGGGCATATGCTGGTCCCTGATAGCCTTGGACTGCTCCGCTGGCCAGAGAGCTGACGACGGCGTTATACACCGTGTTGGTCATCACTGAGGATTGGTCAATGAATGCCTGATAAACGGATTGTTGGATCATCTCTGACATCTTGCCCGAGTCCTCAGCAATGGTGATGTGGCGGGGAACTAGAATAGGAGCCTTCTTGACAGCCTCCCCGCTTCTGGTACGACTGAACGACTGGTGGTAGATCTTCTTGTAATCTTCTAGATGTTTGGCCAATTCTTCCCTCTGGTCGTCCTTGAGATCCGCTTCTGTGACCTCAATGATGTTGCTGTCGGAGATTTCTGCGTTCTTCGACATATCAGATCTTGGATTGGTCCCACCGGGCGTGCCAAAAGTGTGTTGGCGCTAAAATCGGCCAGAACGGAATCGGCCGATGGTCTTCAGCGTCGGACACACGACCTAGGAGAATCTGCTTACCTCCTGTTCGGGTTATCACCCTGGTACGGTTCGTGCGGCGTGCCAGTCAATCTGACCTGTTGATTGACAAGGAAATAAAGTATTAAGTTCCAAGCGCTTCGATCGGCTGGAGTTCCGATCTGTCCTGAGGAGCGCGTCGGCGGCGAATCGGCCGATTTGCTGTACAGATGATCGGCTATGGACCAGCCGATAATCGTGTAGTTATTGTAAAGAAAACTGCTGGAGCGATCTAAACAATTACTACAGAGGCAGCACTTGAAATAGATCTAATCGGCTGTATGATGATAAGTTGAAGAAGAACGATGACGAATCCGATTACTCTGATCTCAAGCTGGATAACTGGTGATAATACTAGAATAAAAGGTAAAACTTGCAATTCTAGTAAATATCGATAATTGGTGAATAAATCCAAACGAAACTACAGCGATGCGCCCGTAGTTAAAGCTCGGATATTACTCGATAAGTAGAACCTACAAATTGGCTTGAGATCAGGTTGATGCAGCCCTGCCAATCTGTACGAACTCGTGAAAGAAGAAAAAGTATTGGCGAAGTCACCAACTTGAAAGTAAATTGCTGAAAAAGTAGAAGTATTGTTGTTGATTGATGTCTTGATGTTTGCAAGACCCTGACGACTCCTATTTATACCCTAAAACAAGTCGATCACGACTTGTTACAACCTTATTTAAAAAACAGGAAAATTACCATATCTATAATAACTTTTAAAGGAAACGGACTCCCGCAGAATCTTCCGCCGCCGTCCCCTAATCCAATCAGGATTCTTTTCAATTGCTCCTTGACCGACTTAGCATTGCCTTGTTGACCAACTTTTGATCAGGACCCTCCGAAATAATTCCATCCTGGTGGCGCAAGCTGTATCATCAATCGGCCGATTTTCAACTGTTACCTCAATCGGCCGATTCCTTACTGTAGCCTTCAGATCTGCCGCATCGGCCAATCTTCTCCTCCTGACGCCGATTCAACACGTGTCAAAATCTGGCGTCAACAGAGACAGAGGAGGCAGGATGGGCTCACCTTCGGGTAGTTCCGGCGCAGTGGTCTCCACCTCTACTCGCTCCGGCTCGACTTCTTTCTCCGCCTCGGCATTGGTGGCCGGAAGAGGGGGAGGAAGAGAAGGAGCAGCACCGGTCTCCAACGCTGTAGCATCCGCGTCCTTTACAGACTCGAGGGCTTGGCCAGCCGGGGAGGAAGGGCTGGACAAAGGACAGTCATATCAACTAATCGACAAGATGAATTACAAAACGGTACAAGTTGAAGTATTCGAGACTTACATGGAGGATCTCTTGGTCACCACTTTCTTCAATTTTAGAAGCCGGGGCCCCAGAGCACAAAGACTTCCCCGAGCTGCCAGTAGGCTCCTTTGATTGAGCCTCCGGGGCACTCGTCGGGATCGGGTCGCTGGGGCTCAGCGCAGCGTCAACAGTGGAAGGGTCTGCTGCACCAGGCTGGATGTCAACTACTGGTGCAGCATCATCCCTAGAAGGGCCTGACTTTCCCCCATCCTTGGAACGCTTGGACAGGGGGGAGGCAGGCGGACTGCAAACAGAACAAAGGCAAACTCAGCAAAGAACATCAAAACTGCAACAAGGAAGGTTCTCGAGGACATTGCTTACCTCAGGTTGTCATCTGACAGATCCACAAGGGTGAGTTTCCGCTTCCTCACACCCACCCGCGGCTTGGTCGGGTGGGTCGTAATCTCCATGCTGCTACTCGCTTCCTTGCCAGACTTCTTCAAGATAGCTGCTAGAGGAAGATCGTCGTCTGAATCCATCATTTCTTCATCAGTTAAGGGGTCACAATCTAAACGACTGGTCTTGAGCATCTGGAATGCACTTGGCTTGAGGTGATCCGCCCGAGGCAAGTTAGGATTTGGATCAGGACAATGGTACAGCTCAGTGTGCCCATGCAGAAAATAATGACAACAAGTCAATATTCAGTGATACTTCACAAGTTCTGCAAGTAGTCGACAGACAAATTACTCACCTGTTCCGGCGGATTCACCGCACTGAACAGCTTCGGGACGTAAGGAACCGTGTTCGCATCGACTAGTACTCGGTGAACACGGTCAAGAGCTGTCTGCGAAGGAAGAACCTCTGCGGAAGGCGAGATGGGTCGTTACTCCCTAAGTACTTGAATCCAAATCTACACCTCTTCTGCAGGGGCATGATACGCCTTTTGTACATGGAGGCCATGACGGACATGCCGGTTACACCTGACTCCTTCTGGTTTGTAATCAGTTCGAGCAGTTCATTGACTTGCATCATCTGGTTGGAATTCAACTTTCCATTCCACTCGGGCCTCCACACTGCCTTCCCTGGAGTTCTCTCGGGCAGTGCGGGTGGATGGTTTCCAATGTAGAACGACAAGGACCTCCAGCCCGGGTGATTTGTGGGGAGCGAGTACTCGATATACTCCTTTTCCTTCCCCTGCTTGAATTGAAGTTTGGCTCCGCCAACAAGGTACTGCTTCTCCCCAGATGGTTGTTGGCGGAGATGGAAGAAGTAGCGGAAGAGATCAAAATGTGGCTCGATGCCAAGGAAAACTTTGCAAAAATGAACAAGAATGGAGAGGTAGACGATAGAGTTAGGGTTCAAATGATGGATATGATTACCCCAACAATGATAAAGAAGTCCACGGAAGAAATCAGATGCGGGGAGGGCCAATCCCCTTTCGACAAAATGCTCAAAAATGACAATCTGATCTACATTTTCTTGCAGAAGAAACTGGCGGAAGGAAGGTTTCCACTGAACGATTTCCTCCGACTGAAGAAGACCTTGAGCAACTAAGTTAAGAAGGTCGGCACGGCTGCACTTACTTCTCTCCCAATCGCTGGTGGTCGACTCCTCCTTCTTCCCTTTGGACGTCGGTTTCTTGTTGCCCATCTTGAATGTCATGAGCTGCTTTACTCGCATGCGCTTGGGGGATTCGAGAGAGGGGTGCAAGGACTCGCTAATGGTGTGGATGGATTTTCCGGCTAGTTTGGCTGGGGATGGAGGACGAGCTCAGCGGGGTTCTCAAACCCTAGATCTAAAGCAACTGGCGGCGCAGGAAGCTGAGAAGGCGAAATGGCTAAGGCAGAAAGTGAAGGGTAAAAACCCTAAAGTCACCATGCGGTTAAATAGCCAGCGGGTAGGCCCGGATTTACTGTTCAGAAGCGGAAGAGTTTTCTCCCATAAAAAGGTGCGTGATTTGTTTTGAGCAGTTATTTTGGGAAGAGTTTTGGGGAGTTTATTTAATTAACCATTTTTTCAGGGACCTTATCCCGAAATAAACCATCAAGGCAGATTACGCATTCTCTACACACATTTTGTACATAACACTGTCCAGTATGCCACGTTCTTTTGGATCCTTTTTTCCAAACCTTGGGATTTGGATTCAAGACTCGAGGGCTACTGGACATGTGTCATCGATGGCTTATTTTTCAAAAAATTTGGAAGATAAGGAAAGAAGATTCAAGACTAGTGGGACCCTCAGCCTAATTCTTCTATTCAACCTAAGGCTCAGGGGCTACTCCATATGGAGTGCAATTTACATCGCACCCCATAGAAGGAAAAGACTTAAAAGTACTCAAGGCTAGAGCACCTCACATCCTCGGGCAGCCAAGGAAAGTACTCGGAAGACATCTTCAAGATGGAGTTTCAACAGAAACTGAAGGACGAGTTCAAGAAGTACTCGAAGCCTGCAATACTCGTCTATGAAGAGCTCGGGGGCTTGTCAGACCCGGGGCAACGGGACTGCACGCGTGGCATAGAACATTCTAGAGAAAGGGGTGGGGCATGTCCCATATCTTATCCATACTGTAAAGTACTCGTACACGGGTACAACTAGTCGATACAGAAGGAAACTACCCGAGAGTTCTCGGTTAGGAATCCTGAGCTCGTACCAGACCAAGATTTCCATGTAACCCTATCCTCCCAGGATATATAAGGGCGGGCAGGAACCCCTCCAAAACACATCGTGCAGACACATAACCTCCAAGGCAATACAAACCATACAGGTCATAGGGTATTACGCATACTGCAGCCCGAACTTTTCTAAACACTTGTGTTCCTTGCACCATCGAGTTCCTGATCTCGGCGACACCCTGACCACATGTCTACTACTTTAAGGTATCCTTAGGTAGGCTTGCCGGTAAAACACTGATACCCAGCCCTCGGGCAGGGTCGCTGGGGGAGTCATAGAGACACGCCGAGTCGTTTAACATCGCCTAGTACGGAAAGGAATATTCCAATCCAATGGGCAAATCCAATCCGATCCAAAAATCCTGGGATCTGCTCCAATCATTAATCAACTGCACAGCCTATCCTCCGGGGCTGTTTTTCCTTTTACTGTTGCCATCAAATCCTTTGTTACCATTTCCCCCTCTGCCTCGGGGAAAGGAAGGGACGCTCCTGGAGTCAATTCTAAATTAAAACGGGGGGAGAAGCCAAATGGCCCATTAGGGTTACGGCCGATATAAAAACGATTGGCTCGGTGCATCCTTATCAATTTGCTCCCTTTCGTCTCTACCGCCACTGAGTCTTCTAGATCCCTCCAGTCCTTTCCTGAGCACCCGCCTCCCAAGCGATCGACCGCCCCTTCTCTCGCCGCCACTCGCCTTGAGCAGGAATGGTCGGCGAGGTCCCAGCAGCAGCCGCCCCTGCCGCCGTGCCGCCAGTCCTGGAGCTGGCCTGGTCCCCGAGCACCATGACCGACGTAGACATAGAGGCGCTCGTGGCGCAGGGCCTGCTGCCGGAGAAGGGAATCTTCGGGTGGTGGAGCTACACCGGGGAGGTGTTCCCCTTGGAGGACCGGACGAAGACAATTGTCTTCCGGTCCTACGAGAAGGGGTTCGGCCTGCCATCAGGGGCGTTCTTCCGTGGGTTGCTTCACTACTACAGGCTGGAGGAGACGCACCTAAAGCCCAACTCCATCACAGAGATCACGACCTTTATTCATCTATGCGACGCGCCCCACTTCAACCTGTGGAAGGCCATGTATCATCTGTGGGCGTATCCAAACAAGGATACGCCGAATGTGGTCGGTGGTGCCGCCTTCTCTCTCCGCCAGGGGTGGAGTACCCCGAGGGTGTCTTCAAGGATAGCAACAAGAGATGGGCGGAGGAGTGGTTCGTGGTGGCGAACCCCGCTCTTGGCCTCCCACGCTTACCGGCCTCCCGCCTGTCCTGAACACCAGGTGGGAGGAGAAGCCCACCGAGGAGGAGATGGTGGAGGTGGAGGTGCTGCTGGCCGAGCTGCAGAAGCTCAAGGCCGAGAAGTTGATTGGCGCCGCAATTGCGCTGTCATTCGCGAAGTGACTGAGCCAGCCAATCCAGGAGCGGGTCCAATGCGGGTACGAGTACTCGGGCCGTGAGGACCCGACTCGCGGGCAAAACTGCAAGGTCTCGAGCAGCGAGGCTCATAGGCGGGTCACGCTCATCATGAGCGGGGAGGTCCATGACAAGGGCTGCCCAAAGGCGTACTGCCTTAAGCAGCCTACCATGGAGGTATGTAGTCTGCTTGTAGAGTCGTTTTGCTTCTCGCCGAGTGGTTTTAGTCCAAGTAGTTTTTCGCCGAGTCGTTTTGCCGTCGATGTCACTCGTTGGGTTGTAACACCACTCGGCTTTTTTAAGAAAAAGTTGTTTTGTTTTGATGCCCTGCGCATCTACCGGAGGGGCAGCAGGGCAAGACTGTTGATCTGCCTGCTGGTCTAGCATTGCCAGCGGCGGATATTGGAAGTTTTTTGACCAAATCCTGCATTGGGAGTGAGTCGGACGATGTTGTAGAAGTATCAGGGCCGGCTCCACCATGAAGAAGCGGCGCGGGGTGGGGTGCGACCCGCGGGGTGGGGTGGCACCGCGGGGTCGGAGCGCGACCCCTTCGGGCACGAGCCGGAGGGAGGCGGAGGCCGTGGCGGAGAAGGCCGGCCTCATCACCCCCAAGCCAAAGAAGGAGGAGCGGCGGCGGCCAGCGAGGTCGCCCGCTCGGGTAGCGCAGTCGCTGCCCTTCGCCATGCCGCTGAAGCCGAGCTTCAGCATGCGGCGGACTGACAGGTAATTTTTCTATCATCTTGCACTTCTTGACTTGGCTCCTTTTTGTATTTGGTTCTGATTCTTAGTCGATAAGTCGATTTATAGGAGGGTGTCGCTCAGTGGCGCCAAGCGCAAGGTGGAGGAGTCCACCCATGAGGCCAATTCGGCCGAGGTGGCTAAGGGGTAGGTGTCCTCGGCAGAGCGGCCGCTGGCTCACCCTCCACTGATCGAGGGGGCGGCTGCCAAGGCCAAGGAGGAGGTGGCGGCATCAGAGCCGCCGCAAGGTGACGATGTTGTGCCACTGGAGGTTGTGCCGGGGGACGGGGCCAAGGCAGGGGTCGTTGAGGACCTTACCGACCCGAATGCGGTGCCCCGGGTCTTCGCCCCCGCGCTCCCTGTTGTCCAGGAGCCGCCTTAGGAGAAGGCGCCCGGGGAGGAGGCAGCTGTGACCAAGGAGGCGCTGCTCGAGTCCGCCCAACGCGCGGCCGAGGCGACCCAGGTGAGTCTTTGAAGCTTTTTGCTTAGATGCCAGGGCATGTAGCTTGATACGCCTTATTTGTGCAGGCTTTGGCCGAATTGAGTCAGCGAGCTGCGAGCTAGCTCAAGTCGGGAGATGGGTCGGCAAGCCGAGTCCTTCAGCTGGAGTAGGAGCTGCGGGCGCTGAAGCAGTCGTGAAGCTGAAAGATTTAGTTTTTGACTTGTGTTCGTTTTTGGCTACCCGACTCATCACGAGGGGCTGACGCCTAGGACTTTGCAGAGCTGAAGGAAGCGAACGAGACAATGGCCCAAGAGCTCAAGGTCGTCATGGTGGCGAACGACAAGCTGCATCGGTTGAGGGAGGGCACTGAGGGCCGGGAGTCTCTCATGGAAGAGAAGCTCCAGCTCGAGAAGCAGCGCTGCCAAGGTAACTGCCCTTGTTCCTGAAAGTTTACCTATTCTGTCGAGTTGCTTGTACTGATACGAGTTTCCTTTACAAAGATGGAGTCCCGTTTGGTCGACACCCGGGCAGACCTCAACCAGCTGATGGCCAAGGTCGACGCCGTGCTTGTCGCGTTTGAGTCGGAGGGGGTCGCCTTGGCGGAGGAAGCGGCGTGGCGCCTGGACAGTGCATGGGAGCGCCTCAAGGCCTTCATCAGGAAGACAACCAAGGACTTGGTGCAGTTCGCGATGGCCCTCGTGAAGTCTCACAACCCTAAGACAGACCTGGATCCCGTGGGTGAGGGCATCGCAGAGGACTGCACTGACGCCGAGTGGGACTCCCACTTCGCCGCCATTGGACCCCTCGCGGAGCGCATAATGGGCCAAGTGAACATGTAAGAGGTCATTAGTAGGGTAGAAACATTATGGGGCCAGTTGTTGGCCAAAAACAATGTTTATTGTGCATGTAATTAAGTTTTACTTTTGTTATGTTTCGTAAACCGAGTATTTTTCTGATTTGGCCGACTGGCTAGGATGCCGACCCGCGATGTGCCCTTGCCCATTGTGTAGAGAGCTGGTCATCAGACACGTGATGGGCGCGGGTGACGCAGAGTGGTTCTAGGACACACTGAGTTGTGATTAGTCTACCACTCAGTTAGGTTAGTTGTTTGATGTGAATGATGCTGGTGCGAGTTAGCATGACCGAATCGCAGCCCCCGAGCGTGCGAGTCAGAAGGGGCTATACCAGGCCATTTTTCAAGCGCAAAAAAGAAATAGAGTATAGAAAGACAAAAGCATTGAAATGATCTTATTATTACTTAGAAAGGTTGGGGTACATAGCTGCGGATTCTTCTCACGGGTAGAAGCGCCGAAGGTGCTCAATGTTCCATGGATTGCCTACGTCCGTGCCACCTTCCCTCTGCAGGCGATAGGTGCTAGGGGCGACGACTGTGCTGACAACAAAGGGACCTTCCCATGGGGAAGATAACTTGTGTGCACCGGTAGTAGACTGGATGCAGCGTAGCACCATGTCGCCTATGTTCAAGTCTCGCTCCTGCACGTTCCGGTCATGGTAGCGCCTGAGCTGCTGTTCGTATCGTGCGTGCTGCAAGGCAGCTATGATGCGATGCTCCTCAATTAGTCGATGTCATGGCACCGAGTCATTTCTGCTTCGCCTTCCTCATAGTTTTGGATGCGCGGGGCACCAAAGGTTATGTCACTCGGGAGGACGGCCTCCGAGCCATACACTAGGAAAAAGGGAGAGTAGCTGGTGGCCCGGCTCTTTTGGGTGCGTAGACCCCAAACGACCTGTGGTAGTTCTTGGATCTACTTGGGACCGAACTTCTCGAGTGGGTCGAAGATACGACCCTTGAGCCCCTAGAGGATCATGCCATTGGTGCGTTCCACTTGGCCGTTACACATTGGGTGAGCCACGGAGGCGTAGTAGACGTCGATGCAATTATTCAGGCAGTGGTCCCAAAACGCACCTCAAGTGAACAACATGCCCAGGTCGGTGATGATCCTGTTAGGCACGCCGAACCTGTGAGAAATTTCCTGGATGAACTCGACCGCCTTGAGTGTTGCGGTCGCCGCAATTGTCTTGACTTCAATCCACTTGGTGAACTTATCAATGGCCACAAATATGTGGTTGTAGCCACCTACAGCTGTCTTCAAGGGTCCAACCGAGTCGAGGCCCCAGCAAGCAAAGGGCCAAGAAGGAGGAATCATTCGTAGGGCTTGAGCCGGAACGTGCTGCTGTTTGGTGAAAAATTGGCACCCTGCGCACCTTTTAACAATATTGTTGGCGCTAAAAATCGGCCGATGACCTTCAACGTCGGACACAGGACCCGGGAGAATCTTCTTAACTCCTGTTCGGGTGATCGCTCTGGTGCGGTTTGTGCGGCGTGCCAGTCAATCTGACCTGATGATTGACAAGGAAAGAAACGTATTAAATTTCGGGGGTCTCGATCGGCTAAAGTTCCAATCTGTCCCGAAAAGCGTATCAGCGAATCGGCCGATTTTCTATGAAGATGACCGGCTATAGATCAGCCGATAATCACGTAGCGATTGCAAAGAAACTACTGGAGAAAATTAAACAATAGCCACAGATGCAACACTTGAAATAGATCTAATCGGCTATATGACGATAAATAAGAAAAAATAATGATAAAGCCGACAGTTCGATCTCAAGCTGGATAACTGGTGATAAAACTAGAGCAATAGATAAAACCTATAACTCTAGTAAATATCGATAACCGGTGAATAAATCTAAACGAAACAACAGCGATGCGCCCGAAGTTAAAGCTTAGATATTATTCGATAAACGGAACTTACCAATTGGCCGGAGATCGTGTCGATGCAGCCATGCCAACCCGTACGAACTCGTGAAAGAAAAAGATGTATTGGCGAAGTCGCCGACTTGAAAGTAAAGTACGATGAAAAAGTATATTGTTTGTATTGATTCATGTGTATCTTTTACAAAACCCTGACTGCTTCTATTTATACCCTAGGACTAAGACTCCTGATCTGTCATGATCCGTTACAAACTTGACTTAAATATAAAAACTACTATATCTATAAGACTCTCCTAAAGGAAACGGACTCCCGCAGGATCTTCTGCTGCCATCTCCTAGTCCAATCCGAACTCCTTCCACTGCTCCTCGACCGAGTCGGCTCGCTCTTTGACCAACGTTATGTCATCTTTGACTGGGATCCTCTGTCATCTTGACTCAACATCCCCTCTTGGTATTCCATTGGCTTCATCCCCCTTCTATAAATAATTTATCTGTTGGCACAAGTCCATATTGACCCAAACATTCCAGCCTTTCAATCGGCCGACCCCCACCAACTCCATTCGCCAATCGTCCGAAACACTGCAGCGCCAATCGGCCGATTCCCTATTGTAGCCTTTAAGTCTGCCGCATCGGCCAATCTCCTCCTTCCCTGATGCCGATTCAAAACGTGTCAAAATCTGGCGTCAACAAATATCATGGGCGTCGGCGAGTGCTGTGGGCCAGTAAAAACCAGACCTCAATGCTTTGCCCACCATGGTAGAGGCGCCTGCGTGGTTGCCGCAGTTGCCCGAGTGTATGTCGTGGAGCAATGCGACTCCTTCGCTCTGGGCGATGCACATGGACAGCGTCCCTAAGGAGGCCGAGTGCTTGAACAAGTCGATGCCGATGACCACGTAGCTGGCGGCTCGTCGCGAGAGCTTCTCATGTTCTTTTTTGTCGGGGGAGGACATGTTGTTGATGAGGAAGTAGATAATGGGGGAGCACCAGTCAGAGTCGATCACCAGCACCTCTTGACCCCTGAGCTGGCACCAAGTCTGGCTTGGTGGGAGGTGGTGCTTCAACTTCGACCATGGGTCATGTCAAGGCTTGGACGAAGACTCCAGCCGAGACGAGGGCTCGACTAGAGCCGAGCTTGGAGAGGACGTCGGCCGCGATGTTGTAGTCTCTGATGACATGATGGAACTCGAACCCGTAGAACTTGGCTTCCAACTTTCGTATCTCCTTGCAGTAGGCATCCATCTTCTCCTTTGTGCAGTACTAGTCTTTGTTGACTTGTTGAATAACGACCTTGGAGTCTCCGTAGGCGAGGAGACGCTTAATTCCGAGTGAAGCGGCGATTCGGAGACCGTGAATGAGAGCTTCATACTCAGCAGCATTGTTAGTTGCCTTCAAAAATAATTGGAGGACATACTTTAGTTGTTCGCCTTTTAGGGAGATGAGTAGAACTCTAGCGCCGGCTCCGTTGAGGTTGAGGGCGCCATCGAAGTACATCTTCCAATGTTTAGGTCGTTCCTCGGGTGGTGGGTCTTGTATCTCTGTCCACTTGGCCACGAAGTCAGCCAGGGCCTGAGACTTGATCATGGACCGAGGGGAGAACTGCAGATTGAGCGCACCCAGCTCGACGGACCATTTGACGACTCGGCCATTAGCGTTGCGGTTGTGGAGGATGTTGCCGAGTGGAAAGGAGGAAATGACTCTGATGTTGTGTGCATGGAAATAATGCCGCAGCTTTCTGGATGTGATAAGGACTGCGTACAGGAGCTTCTGGACCTGAGGGTAGAAAACCTTGGACTCGCTGAGTACTTCACTGATGAAATAAACGGGTCGCTGCACTTTGTAGACGTGACCTGGCTCGCCTCGCTCAACGACCAGGACAGTACTGACCACATGAGTGGTTGCCGCTATGTAGAGGAGGAGTTCCTCGTCGGACTCTGGAGCCATGAGTACTGGTGGGTTGTTAAAGAATTCTTTGAGCTCCTCGAAGGCTCTAGAAGCATCATCATTCCATACGAACTTGTCTGCTTTGCGAAGCAACTTGAAGAAGGGGAGTTCCTTGTCGCCGAGTCAACTGATGAATCGACTCAGGGCCACCATGCACCCGGTCAACTTCATCAATTCCTTCTTGCACCGAGGGGGCTTCATTCTCTTGATGGCGTTGACCTTGATGGGGTTGGCCTCGATAACTCGGTTACTGACTATGAAGCCGAGTAACTTTCCTAAGGGGACACCAAATACGCACTTGTGTGGGTTCAGCATCCATTTGAATTCCCTGAGATTTTCAAATGTTTGAACTAGGTTGTTGGTATTTCTTAACATTCACAGAAGAATCCACAACCGCACAGAGAAACCGTTGTAGCACTTCACCCGGAGAGTATTCAGGGTATCGTATTTCCTCAGGGAATGAAGGAGTAACGGTCTTCTAACTAGTTTAACCCTTGGAGATGAAAGAGATAGAATGGCTTAGGTAGTGTGGTTTATCTAAAGGGAAGGATTCAAGGAAGGATAAACTTGGGTTGCTAACCGTTTACTTCGGGCACCGGTCTGACGTTAGTCTGCTAAGGACCTCCGGTTATTAGATCTACTCCAAACCCAGGTGGGGACGATTACACTAACCACGAAACAGCTTTGTAGCGGAGGAACAGGGTTGTCACCACCTGCCGTCTACCTCACAATGCCAGCTGGGCTTGCAGCAAACAAAGGTAAACTAGAGCCTAGACACCACGTCTACGCTTGTCATCTATTACTCCAGCGTCGCGCAGGGTTACCCATCTTTATCAGGGGCCCTCTACCAGAGCAACTGTTACGAGAACGGACGATGAACCTGTAAACGAATAACAAAAGAAGACTAACCTTACCAAGAGCTTACCAATGGACAAACCCGGATACTTACTCAAATGAATCGTATCCGTCGACGTACAAGGTCCGAGAGAGGCCGACAAGTCCGGCTCTTATCCTCCACTTCTTCCTCACACACTCCATATCCTAATGATACAAGTGGGTGGAGTTCCTCCTTCACTTCTTCTTCAAACTTTGTTGTCAAATGAGGGGGAGAGGGGCCCTTTATATAGTCTTGAGGAGGAGTAGGGGGCACTCCACCTCATCTCTAAGTATGGAAACCTTAGCCACGGGGTTGAGGTTTCTTAGGGGCTACTCCTCCCCAAGATGCACCTGAGACTATCAAGGTTCGGCGACCCATGGGGTCGGCCGACCCCTGGTGCCACTCCCCCGAGTGCTCCTTCCTCTGGCTGGCTGGCAGGTGGGCCCTGTCGATGATGCTCAGGGGTTTCTGCCTTGGCGCGCCCGTTTGCTCTGCCAGGTGGGCCCTTGGATCCGTGTGCCAGCCTGTGATTGGTCGGAGGTGTGTTTCTTGGCCTCTTGGGCTGGTTTGCTGTGGGCCCTTCTTGTAAGTGTATCACAGAGTGTGATCTTCTGTGTATTTTCCCTGTGTTCACTTGTGTTTTTGCATTTCAGTTGTGGATGCCTGCAGATCACAATTCACCAAAACTCATAGAAATGATTAGAGTTAAACCCAATAACTATGTTTGGTGATTATTTTGATAGGAAAGATGTAGGAGTTGATGGTCGGATTTCTGACTTAAGGACCGTCAACAACACCCCCACACTTAGCCCTTTGCTCATCCTCGAGTAAAGGTTGAAGGACTAAGGTGGATTCAACTCCTTTGAATGTAACCTGCATACAAGTTATTCCAAGCTTTTCCTGTACTTGTGATTTTTAAGAGTGTCTACCAAACTAATCTTGATAATTGAAGTTTGGAATGGTTTAGACTTCAGGTTAAGGCCTTCCTTGCTTAGAAACTTGGGTTTCTTTATTTTCAAAATCAAGTATAGCTTGGCTCCTCAAATTGTTCTCTCGAATCACTCTTTGTTATTTAAATACCTGAGAAAGGAAAAGCGATGCCTTCTTTTTCACTTATCTCTAATTAGGCTTATGTGGAGCTTAGGGTAGAAAAAGCGGAAGGCATACTTGTCTCTCATATTTTGCTAAGTCAAAGACCGGATCCAAAGAAGAAGCAAGTCATAAACCTTGATCAAGATATGCATGTGTGTGGATATTTTGGAGGATGTGTATGAACTCCTTATTATGTACCAACTCTCTCCACTTTTTTTTCTTTGGGACATGGGCTATCTCTTTCTCTTTTTTTTGACATGCCTTGTGAGCATGTGGCATACCTTCTTTGGGTATGCATCTTTTCTTTTCTTCTTTTTTCATAATGCTTTTCTTGAGCATGTTTATTTCTTTTTTCTCTGCATAGCCCATATCCTTTTTCTCATTATGGGTACTTTCGGAGAGAGTGGTCATGGCAAGACATGGAGTTTTATTTTGTAGATGGATGGATGAAGAGTTCGCTGACTTCTAGTGTAGAAGCATAGCAGCTGGTGGAGATGTGCACGTGATCTTGATCATAGGACTATGAAATGTTTCTCTCAAAGGGTCACAACAATTTGACAAAGCTCAGTGAGACAACAAGTTGCATATGTGGAAGGTTTTCAATTTGATCAACATTTGGCCTTGGATAGGAATTTCATAACAATTGAGGAGCCATGCTATTGGTTTTTTTATGCATATGTCGGGGTTATTGCTTACTGCTCCATAGTTGTTTCTTTTTATTCCCAGCAAATGGTTAGTGGACAACGAATACTCGAAGGATGCATAAAGAGTTTTGGGAGAATTTTATTATTGCGTTGAGATTAGTTGTTCACACCCATGCTTAAGGAAAATCAAATTCAAAGGTTCAATAAGCATGGATCCCAAAATGCTTGCCAACATTTCATTTCATTTTTTTCGAGATAGATTCTTTTTCTTTCCCCCCTTTTTCTAAAGGTTTTTTTATTGTTGTTCCCCAAATTTTTACCTCTTTCAGCATAACTCAAACAAGGCTCAGATAAAATTGCATGAATATAACAAAGGGGCATTTTGCAAAAAATACTCAAAGTGCATGTTGTGTGCCTCCTTTGTATGTTGTGCAATTTTTGGTGAAGTGTGTTCCGGCCTTGGTTTACCTCTAGTATGAATTTAGCTTGAGGACTCACCCATATATTTGAAATCTTCACTGCAGAGGTTAGTCCGCAAAAGGATATACATCCAAAGTCTATGACAGTATTAACTCGTTGGTTCATTAATCAAAACTAGACACCAAGTTTCATTTTGATTAAAGAAGGCAAACTTAACCTAAGCACCATGCTTAATTTAAAAGAGCCTATGGATGCATCTAGCTAGTAAACATCCAAACCAGAGCATGTGGACATAAACGATGGAAGCAAGAACTCGAGAGATCAAGCTATGTTCATATGGAGATAAATATGAGTGGGTAATTAATGAATCATACCAGGGCATTCTTACCGGCAGTATACGGGTACCATCTTCTCGAACAATGTTGTAGCTTTGGCGATGGTGTGGTTGAGGAAGGCTCTTCCAACAACAGCATTGGTGTGGGCTCTTCATGTACGAGTCATCCCATTGTAGAAGCTTTGGAGGACGAGCCATTCGTCTATCCCATGTTGAGGACAGGCTAAGATGTATTCTTGTAGCCTAACCTAAGCTTCCGGGAAGGACTCCATCCTTGTCTACTGGAAACTCAATATTCTCCCGCGCAGGGTGTTGGTTTTGCCCAGCGGGAAGAATTTTGCGAGGAACTATTGACGTTCCTTAAGTCAAAAATCCGACCGTCAACTCCTGTATCTTTCTTATCAAAATAACCACCAAAACCTAGAGAAAGGGAGTTAACTATAAACATTTCCACAAGCTTTGGTGAGTCATGATATGCAGGCACCCATGAATACATACCAACGTTAAGCATGAAAAAATACAGAAGAATGCACAGAAGATCAGACCCTGCGGCACACGGATTCAAGGGCCCACATGGCCGTCAAACCCTGCTCAACCAACCCCGAGCACCCAGGGAATATTCTACGGATAAACTCATGAGATACCAGGTGAAAGGGCGTCGAGGGAGGTGCTACCTAGGGTGCGGCCGACCCCAGGAAGACTCCTCCCAAGCCCATCATTGGCGGGAAGGTCTCCCGCGCTCCCCCCCAAGGCGGTTCACAAGGTTTCCATACTTAACTCCCCTAGAAACCGACCTAGCCAAGCTATGAAAGGAGGAGAGGAGACCCCCCACAAGAACACACAAGAGAAGACACACCACTTGGAGAAGAGGAGATGTAGGGGGACTCCACCTCTTAGAGATACTTTGTAGACTAGGTTAGGGAGCGTGTGGAGGAGAAGCTCAGGAGGAGAGCCGGAGTTGTCGGCCTCCCTCCACTTGTACCTCAGCGGGTATGAACCTCTTTGGAGTAAGTATCCGGGTTATCGTCTACTTGGTGAGTTCTTATCAGAGTTATGCTTCCATTATCATTCGCTTGCAGGATCATCATTCGTCCTCGGACGTTTGCTTCTAGCCTAAGGACTTGGGTCTTAAGATGGAGTCTGGCTAGGGTTAGAAGTAGTGATTGATAGCGTAGACGTGGTGTCTAAGCTTGAAGTCGCCTTTGTTTGCTAGCCTTCCCTATGGTCTGTCGGGGTAGGCGGCAGGTGGTGACAGCCCTGTCCGTGCCTTGTAGTCCCCCACGTTCGGGTTGGGCGTAGAACTAATAGCCAGATACTCTTGGCAAACCAAGAGTAAGCCGGTGCTTGAAGTAAGCAAGTGAGAGCTGGTTTATCTCTCTTAAGTATCTCTTCTATTAGACAACCACGCTACCCAGGACCATCCTATCTCTTCCTTTTCCTGGGTGAGCTAGCTAGAAGATCATTACACCTCCATTCCTCGTGGAAATACGATACCCTGAATACTCACTAGGTGAAATGCTACAACGGTATATCCGTGCGCTTGCGGATTTATCTGTAAATGTTAAGACATACCACGGGCATTTCCTGGCCGCGTTGCTAGGAACACAAAACCTAGTGACGATGTTAAAAAATGTCAACAAGCATTTCTAGTGCCGTTGCCGGGGAACAGTTGTTGTATCTTTCTTCGAACCTAGTTTGCCAATGTGTCTTTTTCAAAAAAAAATCTTATCTTTTTCTTTACACCTACCTTCACCCCCGCTACCTAGTTCACCCACGTATCTTTTGGGTTTTCTTTATTTGTACCCTTACCGCCGCTATCCATGAAAGGTTATCCTCGTACACACCTTTCAATTCTTCGGAGTGAGGTCTTTAGAGCCATCCTTTTTGGAACCCAATCCCTCATCTGGTTATGAGATTCACCCTTACACCATACCGATTGAATCAAGTAAAACAAACTCACACCCTATTCCTCATCATCGATCGATGCCAATCAAATCCAGTGATTCAACACTCAAATCTTGCTTCCTTGATTTCGATTGATGCCCAATCGAAGTTATAATCACATTTCATATCATCTGGACTTCTATTGGAAGCTTAGGATGGATTGCTTTGCCACCACATTCATTTTTGATGAAACACGGGGCTTTCCACCTAAGGAGGGGATGAAACTCATTTCCCTCGTGACCCGAACTCGGAATCATTCCTATGGCCCACAGAGTTACACATCCTCTATCATTATGGGGCCATGAACATCCTTGAGTTTCTCTATCCGAAGACCAAACCACCAACTCTATGAGCATGAAGTTGCACTCTGATTCATCACAAAAGCCAAGCTCATCCCTATTTTCTCCGAGATCTTTCATCCTTTGTGCCAAGTCGCTTTGAGTCATACGATCATGTTAGGGCTCCCTTCCTAGATGCCCTTAGGATGATTGTATTCATGCAGGATGCGTGGTTGTATTTGAGCACTAACTTTGCAGCTTGAACTAAGATAAACCGATAATTGGTGGTGAAGCTGGGGGTTACATCACCAATCATGGCTGCAGCAGAAAAACCCCCATGGTCGAGCTTGTGACCATAAATAAAGCACTACCGGGAGATAGCCTGAATTATCATAAAAAAAATCTAATCAGTAATAGCAAGAACATGTTGTCTGGATAGTATGAACCCTCGGGTATTTTTGGTCGCTAACCATTTTCAGGTTGATATTCAAAGAACGAGGGGCATGCGATGCCCGAAAATATGAGAGCCGCATCAACCGCACACTTGGAACCCCTTGGTGATGGAACACACTCTGGAGACACTGATATTGCACACTTGGCGTTTGGTATCGCGAGACACAAAAGTCCAAGTGTGGGGGAGATCGGTAAGCATCTCGCAACAGGATCCATCCATACCAAGATGGTGTCGGTTTTGTCTTGCCAAAAAAAAGAGAGAAGAAAAAGAAAAGAGAGGAAAAAAAGAAGAAAAAAATGAAAGGGAAAGAAAGAAAAGAGAAAAAAATATAGAAGAAAAAAATGAAAAAAGCGAAGGAGAAATAAAAAGAGAGAAGAAAAAAAAGAGAAAATAGAGATAAAAAGAGAAAAGAAGATAGTGAGACTGAGCTGGCAGGCTCCACGTGGACCAGAGGCCACATTATGTGCGTACCTCCAAACCATGGTATTGCACTTTAATAGACAACATTTTGCGGCCTAGTTCCACTCAGCCTTGCTCTTTCGCTTACGCTTGCAAAGCCTTCGCATAACCATCATCACTCCCAACTTTGCATAGCTTGGCTCTAGTAGGTCATGCGCATACAAGAAAGAGGAATTGTTCATCTTCTATTCCAGGCATTTGCTGCTCCACTCCGATTAGCACTTGCTCGCAAACACAAATGGAGACGTACCTGGCGCCTCCAATCCTAAAGCATTGTGGCAACGGATCATGGCACCAAGGCCCATGGCTCCTTCACATTCGGCAAGTGTACGACTTGGGATTGTTATTCACCTGAGACGGCGTGGTCTAAGTGCCTTCCTCTCCTTCAGCCTGCATCAAAATGGAGGATTCTTCGACGACCACACATGACCATGCCACCGCCGTGGCAACTTGAAAACTTCAATCATACACTGCTGGTAGGAACACTCAGGTATGCAAAAAGGTAAATCAATATTCACCAATCATTTACTCATTGTTTATCTCAAATATGAACATAGCTTGATCGTTTTTGCATGCTTCCATCGTCTATGCTTGTTTTGCTCTGGTTTGGATGTACTTGTATACGGTACATCGATAGGCATTTTAAATTAAGCATGGTGCTTTGGTTAAATAGCCTTCTTTAATCAAAATCAGACATGGTGTCGAATTTTGATTGATGAACGTTAGAGTTCATATTTCCATAGACATTGGATGCATATCATTTGTGGACTAATCCCTGTAGGAATTTTTTTCAAAATTGATGGTTAAGTCCTCAAGTTCAACACATGCCGGAGATAAACCAAGGCCCATGAGTCACTTCAAAAAAGAAAATTGCACGACATACAAAGGAGGTACATATAACCTTTCAAGGTGCATTGTGAGTATATTGCAAAATACTCCATTGCTTTGATCATGCAGTTTTTATCTCAGCCTTGTGTGAGTTTTGCTGAAAAGATTAAAATTTGGTGAAAAAAAAACTTTTTGAATTTAAGGAATCTCTCTCAAAAATAAAAAAATAATGATGGAATAAAATGGCAAGCATTTTGGGATCCATGCTACTTGAGTCTTTTGAATTTGATTTTTCCTTGAAGCATGGATGTGAATAACTAATCTCAAGGCAACAATGAAATGCTTTCAAAACTCTTCATGTTCTTCGAGTATTTGTTGTCCATTAACCTTTTGCAGGAAATAAAAAGAAACAAACCAAGGAGCAGTGTACAAAAAGAAGAAACTTCAACACTCGTACAAAGCTCCTTGGTGCCATGGGGAGAAAGATGCACAAGGAACCAAGAAGAGAAAATGCAAAGTTTTTTTTTAAAAGCTTGATTCTTGAATTTTTGTTTGATGCTTGGTAAGTTCCGTCAGGTAAATATCGCACACACCTCGTAAATCCTTGCTTATGTCTCCACCCCGCTAAGTCACCCATCAATGTCAGTTTGCCATAAAGAAAAAATGAGAAAAATAAATCAATAATAATAATTTTGAGTAATGAAAGTAATAAAGAAGAGAATAAAAAAAAGTTAGGCGTTTCAAACACTTCATGTGCCTTGCTTCAATAAAATTTAGACTCTCCGGTGATTCAAAACTGGCAGAGTCCTTGCTTGTTTCCACCTTTGTGTTTCTTTTGAATAAAAGCAGGTACAAGAATAAGTGTGGGGGAGGACCTCCCCCAAACACGTTGCACAGAACAGTGGAAAGCATCACACAAAAGCCTAGGGTCTGAAGGCCCACTTATGGATTGGCCAAACCTATGGTTCGGTCGAACCAAGGCAAAGCCTGCAAGGCCCCAAGCTTCCTTCAACACGTTGGTTTGCACTTCAAACTCACACACCTCCATGTTCAAATAAAATTGTGACTCTAAAAATTCAAATATAAAATTTAAAAAGTGGCTCTTGAACTCCATGCATTTCATGATATAAACATGCATACTCTTTATTCCTAGTCTTTCACCTTGTACTTGTGAACAAAAATTTTATAGGGAACCCATGCTATCTAATGATTGACTTTTGTGATAAGGTTTGATGAATGGAACCTATTTCTTCCTTGCAAAGTACTTGGGATTTCTTTTATCAAAAAAAAAATTCCTCAATAGCATGGCTCCTCAATTGTCTATGAAATTCCTATCCAAGGCCTTATGTTCATCAAAATTAAATACCTTCCACATATGCAACTTGTTTTCTCATTGAGCCTTGTCAAATTGTTGTGACCCTTTGTGAGAAACAATTCATATTCCTATGATCAAGATCATGTGCACGTCTCCACCATCTGCTAAGCTTCTACATTAGAAGATAGCAAGCATTTCATCCATCCACCCACAAAACAAAGCTCCATGTTGTTCCATGACCACTCTCTCCAAAGTTATCTTTGTAAGAAAAAGGATTTGGGCTATGCAAAATAAAAGACATGCTCAAGAAAGCATGATGGAAAAAAATGGAGAAAAAAGAATTGGACACATGAAGGTCCATGTATTCAAAAAAAAGGAAAAAAAGATTGAGAAGAAAGAAAGATAGCCCATATCCAGAGGAAATGAATAAAGGAGGGAGATGGTTCATGAAATGGAGTTCATACACCATCCACCAAAAATATCCTCACACATGCACATCTTGATCAAGGTTATGACTTGATTCTCCTTTCGATCCGGTTTTTGACTTAGCAAAAGATGAGAATCAAGTATGCCTTCAATTTTTCCTACCCTGAGCTCCACATAAAGCCTGATTAGAGGTAGGTGAAAAAGAAGGCATCACTTTGCCTTGGTGACAAATTCAAATAAGAGAGTGATCCGAGAGAACAATTTGAGGAGCTAGGCTATACTTGATTTTGAAAATAAATAAAACCCAAGTTTCTAAGTAAGGAGGCTAAGGGACCTGAAGTTTAAAACGTTCCAAACTTCCATTATCAAGATTAGTTTGGTAGACACTTCAAAAGTTCACAGGTTCAGGAAAAGCTTGGAATAACTTGTATGCAGGTTACATTCAAAGGAGTTGCATCCACCTTAGTCCTTCGACCTTTACTCGAGGACGAGAAAAGGGCTAAGTGTGGTGGTGTTGTTGACGGTCCTTAAGTCAAAAATCCGACCGTCAACTGCATCTTTCTTATCAAAATAACCACCAAAACGTAGAGACGGGGAGTTAACTCTAATCATTTCCACAAGCTTTGGTGAGTCATGATATGCAGGCACCCATGAATAAATACCAACGTTAAGCATGAAAGAACACAGAAGAATGCACAGAAGAACAGACCCTGCGGCACATGGATTCAAGGGCCCACATGGCAGTCAAACCTTGCTCAACCGACCCCGAGCACCCAGGGAATATTCTAGGGATAAACTCATGAGATACCAGGTGAAAGGGCGTCGAGGGAGGTGCTACCTGGGGTGCGGCCAACCCAGGAAGGCTCCTCCCGTGCCCAGCTTTGGCAGGAAGGTCTCCCGCGCTCCCCCCAAGGCGGTTCACAAGGTTTCCATACTTCACTGCCCCGGGAACCGACCTATCCAAGCTATAAAAGGAGGAGAGGAGACCCCCCACAATAACACACAAGAGAAGACACACCACTTGGAGAAGAGGAGATGTAGGGGGACTCCACCTCTTAGAGATACTTTGTAGAGTAGGTTAGGGAGTGTGTGGAGGAGAAGCTCAGGAGGAGAACCGGAGTTGTCAGCCTCCCTCTACTTGTACCTCGGCGGGTACGAACCTCTTTGGAGTAAGTATCCGGGTTATCGTCTACTTGGTGAGTTCTTATCAGAGTTATGCTTTCGTTATCATTCGCTTGCGGGATCATCATTCGTCCTCGGACGTTTGCTTCTAGCCTAAGGACATGAGTCTTAAGATGGAGTCTGGCCGAGGTTAGAAGTAGTGATCGATAGTGTAGACGTGGTGTCTAGGCTTGAAGTCGCCTTTGTTTGCTAGCCTTCCCTATGGTCTGTCGGGGTAGGCGACAGGTGGTGACAGCCCTGTCCGTCCCTTGTAGTCCCCCACATTCGGGTTGGGCGTAGAGCTAATAGCCGGATACTCTTGCCAAACCAGGAGTAAGCCGGTGCCTGAAGTAAGCAAGTGAGAGCTGGTTTATCTCTCTTAGGTATCTCTTCTCTTAGACAACCACGCTACCCAGGACCATCCTATCTCTTCCTTTTCCTGGGTGAGCTAGCTAGAAGATCGTTACACCTCCGTTCCTCGTGGAAATACGATACCCTGAATACTCACTGGGTGAAATGCTACAACGGTATATCCGCGTTCTTGCGGATTTATCTATAAACGTTAAGACATACCACAGGCATTTTCTGGCGGCGTTGCTAGGAACACAAAACCTAGTTACGACGTTAAGAAATGTCAATAGGAACGCCATGGAACATTTGTTCCACATGCTGATAGCTTCTTCAATCTTGTAAAGCCACTGTTTCACCTTTCCCGGGAGGGAGAAGAGAAACAGACGGAGCCTGATGGCATCAACTGTGATGCCCCGTATGCATAGCTCTAGGAAGTTTTTGTAACAACCTTGATAAATTACACTTCTAAAGCAATGTCATTAGCCCAACCCTATGCTTAACCAACTAATAAAAGGGTGAAAAGAATTAAAACAAGTAAGTTGAAATTCAAATGTAATTGGGCCCATATGAATACCTTCGAATTATTAAATTAACTTTCAAACAATAAGCCAAATGAGATGTTGCCTGAAACCAAACTTGTAGAACTTTTTATTCTGAACAACTTTCGTGTTCAAAAGTTTTCGAAATTCAAATTAGAAAGTGGAGAAAACATCCTGTTTGCAACCAGCCCCCTGGAACTTTTCAAATTCTCGCAAAAAGGTCCTTCGCCCCTCCTCTCTCTCCCCTCCCCGCCCGACAGCACGGCCAAGTGGCCGGCGACGCCTGACCGGTGCAAGCCGCCAGGCCAGTGGCCGCCGTTCCTCGCCCCCAAACCCGGCTTTGCCCCCTCCCACCGCCGCGCTGCCCAGTCCGCGCTCGCCGCGCGCGCCACACCGTGCCGTACCTCTGCTCGCCGCCCACCGCGCCCAACGAACGCGCCGCACCGTGCCGCACCGCCCGCCGCGACCCGCCCGTCGCTGCGCTTGCCGCCCGCCTGAGCCGCCGCTGCAGCTGTCCCCCAACCCCGTGCCGCGATATCTCCACTCCCCCACGCAAATCTTCGGCGCCCAGTCGCGCGCTCCCGCCCGCCGCCCGCCGCGCCGGCGTCCTGACGCCGCCCACCGTGGCCAGTGGCACGCCATCGCCGTGCCTCCACCCCTGCACGTCGCCCGGCACCCCTACCTCCCTCCTGCCCCTATAAAAGTCGCCCCCGGCCGCCCGCGCAAGCCACCAGCAACCAGAGCACCCCGCCGCCGCCATTGTCGCCGCCGAGCTCCGCCCGCTCGTGGACAGCCCTCCACAGCCGCCTCCTGCCCAAATTGACGCCGCTCGACCCGGAGCTCATCCCACCGGAGCTCACCGACCCGCTCGACGCCGCCCAGGACCACCGGAGCGCCGCCGCCCGCGCTGTCGCCGCCGCCGCCGCCCCTGCTCACCGCGGATAGCTCGACTCCGACCTCCTCCGCCCAAGCCAAGCACCCGAGCAGCTTCCCCACGCGCCACTGAAGCTCCCCGTCCAGACCAGACCGCCCCAAGCCCGCCGGAGCACCGCTATCGACGCGTGCCGCCGCCACCGCCGCCCCTGCTCCAACGCCGGCGAGCTACTCCCGGCCGTCCCCCACCCGACCAAGACCACCACGAGGTAGCCCTCGCACCCCTGATCCTTCCCCGGCCCTCACCCCTCGCCGCCGGCGAGCCCCTCGCCGGAATTTTGGCCGGCCACCGTACCCGAGCCGCCCGAGGACCCAATTGCAGTAATTGAAATCTTTAGAAGGGTCGGCATGTAAGATTCAAGGACCCAGTTGTAAAAGAAAGATTCAAACCTAGATTCAAAATCAGTGAACTTGTAAAATTTGTATAAAATCATAGAAACATCGCAAAAATGCCAACTAAGCTGTTCTGGAATCCTTAGAAGAAACTCTACAACTTTTGTTGCGAAAAGTTTCTCAGATTCTCATTATATTTTGCTCTACATTAAATGGAAGTTTTAATGGACTTCTTTTGTACCCACTGTTGTAGATCAATGCTGACCCTAAATTTTGGGCAGTGAGTTAGTTGCTTGATGTTTAGGACTGTGTAAAAAGATCAGGCCCAAATTCCATCTCTATCTGCACTGTTTATTAAACTTAGTTTCATACCATGATTAGCTAAATATTTTTATCCCTGCAGTTAGGTTATGAATCACCTAATGAACCTTTTTCTATACTGGTGTAATGGTACCTAGATGCCATAGAAAAATTTAGAGACTTTTTCGCACGAACCTATTTATTTTTTTTAGGTGCTAATAACATACATTAAACTAAGAAAATAGTATCTTAGCTTGGAAAATTCTCATATTTTTACTAGAAGATACTCAGTGGTAGAGGATGCTGTGTAAAAAGTTTCATGGACAAAAACCCTGTGCAAGGCTCCTGTAAAAATAAATCCTTGAATAACCTAGGTGTGTAATGTCATATTTACTATGCTCTGAAAACTGCATAATAAATCCTACAAAAATTACAGTAGCTCCTGCTTGATGAATTGAAAGCCCTGGAAAATTCTTAGTCTCAGTTTTTGCACCTTTTGCTCTGTACAAAAAGAACAAAAATCTAGCAGCAACCAAGTATTATATTTTTCATAATTAATCTGCTGCATGAAAATATCTGAAAATTTTACAGTAAGCATATCTTTCCCTGATGTGCCCAGATCCAAGGTTTCATGACCAGAAACTACTCGCTGTAGTAGTTACACTTAAATCATGTTTCCATGCGGATCATAAGTTTCCATGAACACCCACCCCACCTTGCTTAACGAAGTTACTTATTGTACTATTCTACTCTATTAACGATTGCCCACGAATGATAAAGTAACTCACTTCACGACAAACTCATGTTTTACAAACTGCAACTTTACCGTGAAGGAAATCATGTCGTTTACAATCACCACTACTTAAACTTGTGCATTCATGTAGAAACGACTACTCTCGCCGACGGAACTTACGAGCTGGTGCCCGAGTCCGAGAGTGAGCAGCGAGAAGCCCAGGCAAATTTGTCTGAAGCAGTTGAAGACCCGGGTCAACGTTCAGACGATCCCCGGACTAACTTTGCACAAGAAGGCAAGCCCCGGAGCATAACCCAATTCCTTTCCTAAATTATGCAACTCACTACTCTTTTGCTTGTGCATTAAGTTTATAGGAGTTGAATGAAACTTAGTTGCATGATGTTAGGAACCCATGCTTGAAAACTAGATGTAAGGTTCGATAGAATGCTGTGCTAATAGGACTCCGGTAAAAGCCGAGTGATTTCCTGTCACTCACGAGAAAATAGGAGTTGAATGTTTACTACACGCTGCAATCATAAGGACAACGGACGGGCTATGGTACGATGTTTACGATTGAGGCCCGTCTGTTTAGTGAAAAATGCTAAGGCCGCAGTGTGTGGTAGTGGTGGTTAAGTCTTTGAACGTACTAACCACATGCCGAGAATATGGTAATCGGTAAGCTTAAGTACCTGATTGGCCCGGCAAGTGGACGACAACCTACCCTTTGAACTTCGGTCCCATGTGCATATGGCGAGTGCAGAGAGTGGTCACGACCCGGCGGCGAACCGTGGCGTGGGGCTCTTGTACTCTCGGAGGGTAGCTCCGATCCACAACCCGGAAAGAAAGGGGAAAAGTTGCACGTGTGACTCTGTGAGTAACCACGTGACGTGTGTTTAGGTTTCCCTTGCAAGGTTAAGAAATTCGATTCGAATCGTCCGTTTCTCACGGCTATTGAGACTGCTTAATCACTTTTACCCACAGAGTAAGAAGAGGAACAACGATGATGAATAAATGTGTTGGATGAAATTTAATGCTTCACCATGATTGATATTGGATAGCTGCTTATCTAGAATGGTTAATGCAACTAGAATCTTGAGCTAAAAGTTGAAAGTAAGGACCCACTCGTAGATGCTTTTCGGCAAAAACAAACCCCTGAGCCAAAAAGCCTTGCATGTCTAGAGTCGGTGGAGTAGATTCCACTACACGGGTAAGTCTTGCTGAGTATTAGTATACTCAGCCTTGCTTGTGGCTCGTTTTCAGGTGAGACCTTCGAAGATATGATTGCTAGCTTGACTTGGCCCTGCACTCTTCCCCCTGGTTGGTCGGTGGAATGGGATACGCCCCCGGCCAATGGAGATAATGCCGAGTGATGTCTCGTACGGGCTTCACCGAGACATCCTGTATCGTCGAGTAGTTTTCGTTATTTTATTTCCGCTGCAACTTAACTCTGAAGAACTCATTAGTTATGATCACTGAAGTACTTGGTTACTAAACCCAAACTTGGTTAGTAATATTCACTTATGATAATTTTTATATTATTTGCTGGAATGTGGTATTCTCTGGGCTCATCGTCGCATGAGCATTTGTATGTATGGCATTCGATCCGCTTTACCGTGGTTGTATCGGGAGGTTACCCGACAGACCAATGGATTACTCCGTTTGAAGTGTAAGGTTAACCGAGATTGCCCTAATGGTGATGGTTAATACACTTGAGCTGGATTAATTCAGGTGGTTCTGCCACAGTTTTGGAGTGTGGGCATTGGCGTCCTTGTTTGTCTTGCCACAAAATGAGCTTGTCTGCACCATGTTCATGAGACTCATCTTGAGTTTGAAGCATGTCCCCGACGTTGATATTTGGCATGGTGGCCATGTTGGTAGTAGAAGGGACGGAGAAATCATGAAGAGTCTTATCGGCCATGACAGTTGTTGGTGCTGGAATGATGGGTTTTTCAGCCGAGAGTATGATCATGTGGTTGTCAATGGTTCCTCCGTATTGACGAGGACTATAGCGGAGGAGGGCTCTTTGACCATGCTAACTTAGGCGAGCAACAAGGCTAGGTTGTACACACGCTTAGTGTGTAGAAACCTTGGGTTTAGTGGTTTGGTCCATTGGCACAATACTTTTGGATTGGGAGCGCAAAGTACGTCTCCTTTTGTGCATGCGAGCAAGAGCCAAACGGAGTGGAGCAGCGAAGGCCTGGAAACAAAGAGGAGCATTCCTCTTGCTTTATATGCACAGGAGCTGCTAGAGCGAAGCTATGCAAAGCTGGGGGCGGATGAGGATAATGTGAAGGCTTTGCAAGCGTAATTGAGAGCAAGGTTGGTTGCAGCCAAATGGCGAAATGATAGCTATCAAGGTGCCATGGCTTGGAGGACTGTGTAATGCAGCCTTTGATCCATGTGGAGCATGCTGGCTTACTCTCACTCTTCTCTCTTTCCACTTTTTTTCTCTCTCATTATTTTTCTCATCATCATTTTTTCATCTTCTCCCCACTTCTCATTTTTCCCTTTTTTTTGTTCCCTGTTTTTTTTATTATTATTCATATTCTCTTTTCTTTTTCATCTCTATCCATTTTTTTGGTAGGACAGAACCAACACCATCCTTGGTATAGATGAATCCAGTTGCGAGGTACTCACGAACCTCCCCCACACTTGGACTTTTGTGTCTCACGACACCAAAAACCAAGTGTGCGATGTCGGTGTCTCCTTCAGAATATGTTCCATCACCAAGTGTGTAGTTGGTGCAGCTTTTATGTTCTTAGGCATCACATGACCCTCGTTCTTCTAATCCCAACCTGAAATGGTTAGCGACAAAGAATTCCCGAAGGTGCATACTATCCTAGAAACATGGTCCTGGTTTATTGAATAAAGAGAAACTTTATTAGAAAGGGTAATGAGAGTCCGGGCCATCTCGCGGCAGTGCTTTGTTTATGGTCATAAGCTCGACCATGGGGCATTTATCCTGCAGCTATCAATGGTGATGTAGTTCCCAGCTTCACCACCATTTTTTGATTTATCATCGTCGTTCAAGCTGCATGGTTAGTGCCACAGTGCATCCACGAAATTTGCAATGTTTACGATAAACAAAAACATGTACAACCATCCTTCTAAGCCTTTTTCTAGGGAAGACCGGAAGGTGGTTGTGATTTTTGTGGAAGCACATGGCACTAAGTGAGACGAACTCTAGAGACTCCTTATGCGAGCATGAATCTTGAGGAAATTTGAAAAAGAAACTTTCATTCTCGTTTGTGGAATTCTTTTCTTTAGGCTCCAGAGTTGATGTGCCGCGAGGATCCATGACACCGAAGCTCTCCTGAAGAGATTTATCATGAAAGATCGGATCAGAGGGATAAGGCTCAAACTTGGGTGAGGGAGAAGAAGGACATTCTGTTTCACAAGGATGAAAACTAGGCCTAGGTGAAATGAATGGGGATATAAACTTCACTTCCTCGAGCAGGTCACGGTCAAGACGATGCCTCGCCGCTAGAATTTCTGGGCAAGAGATAAGAGTGGTGAAAGCAGTTTTCCTGACTTCGTTATAGGGGCTCCCTTGTCATGATTTTTCATGGAGAAAATTTTTTAAGGGGAATCCTATGAGGAGATCAAAATCAAGGATGGGAAAGATGTGAAAGTCTATACGCACCTTGATTTTGTCTATCTCGATCGGTACGGCCCTTGCGATCCCCCGACATTCAAAGATAAGTCCCGATGGACTTTTGAAGAGTCTATAGGTTGGGACTAGATGCATGCTTCCTATGAAAGTGTTCGTGAGGAACTCGGGCTGTAACACCTCAGGTGTTTGAATTACGAAATAAGCCTCTTTAGCTTAACACGGTGCATAAATAATTAAGAGAAGTTTCAACGAAATAAGTTTTTAAAATAACTTCTAAACTAGAACCCAAATAAACTTTGGCCTGAAACAAAACTTGTGTAACTTTTCATTTTGAAGAACTTTCGTGTTGAAGGATTTTCGAGTTGCAACACAAAAATTTGAGAAACACTTGGTTTTGCAAACTAGTCCCTGCCTTTTCTTCTATTTTGCTGCAGACCCTTCTTCTCAGCCTCACCCGACCCTCCAACGCGCAACCGCTCTCCCGACCCTCGTGTCGCCCGACCCTTTCGTGTCGCCCGACCCTTTCGTTTCGCTCGACCCTTTCATTCGCCTGACCCTTTCGTTCGCCCGACCCTCGGCTTCGCTACGGCCCTCGCTTCGCCCGACCCTCGCCCGCCGCGCAGTCGCCGCAGGCCACTTGGCCGGCGATGCCTCACAGCGCTAGGCGCCAAGCAAATGCCTGGCCGCGCCCGCATGCGCGTCCGCACACCACATTCCTCCCCAGTTCGTGCACGCCACGCGCGCGCCGGCGACGCGCGCCCCTGCTCGCCGCCCGCCGCGTCCAATGGGCAAGTCGCGCCGTGCCCGTGTCTCCGCTGCGTCCCACCAGTCACCGCGCTCGCAGCCCGGCAAGACAGCTGCTGCAGCTCGTCGCCCAACCTGCGCGCCGCGTGATCTCCCGCTCCCCACGCCAAATCCTCAGCACCCAATCCCTTGCCCGCGCCCGCCGCACGCCGCGCCGGCTCTGTTCGCCGCCCGTCACGACCAGTAACGCGCCCCCGTCGTGCCGCCCGCGCCCGCGCCTCGCAGTCAAGTCCCGCCCTCCTCCCGCCTCTCTGCTGCCTACAAAAGGCCGCACTGAGTCCCCCTCGCGCGCCCAGACACCAGAACACCGCCGCTGCCACCATTACCGCTGTCGTGCCCAGCTCACCGTGGAGCTCACCACTCCGGCCACCGCTTGCCAGAGCTGAGTCTTCCACCACAACCACAGCACCCCACCGCAGCTCACTGCCCCACCCATCGTTGCCCAGAACCACCGGAGCACCGCCAGCGCCGCCCGCGCCGCAGCCGCTCCTTGCTGCTCCGTGGACGGCCCACGCCAAAGCTCCTCCGTCCCAAACAAGCCTCGAAACGGGTTCCCCTCGATGTCGCGAAGCTCCTCGACCAGCCTACGCTCTCCCCTTCTCGCCGGAGCACCATCGCCGATGCTCCGCCCCGCCGCTGCCCCTCTGCTCCACGTCGACGAGCCACCTCCGGCCACCCCCAACCCCGACCAAGGCCATCCCAAGGTAGCTTTCACCTCCCTATATCTCCTCGACCCTTTTCCCCTCGCCGCCGACGAGCCCCCTCGCCGGAATCTGGCCGGCCACCATGCCAGCGCCGCCCAGGGACCCAATTGCATCGATTGCAATCTTTAAAAGAGTCTACACGCAAGTTTCCAAGGACCCCTCTGTAAATAAAGTTTAAACTTTGAATTCAAAAACAGCGAACTTGTAAAATTCATTTAAAATCGTAGAAAAATTGGAAAAATACAAACTCAACAGTTCTGGAATTAGATGAAAATCTACAACTTTTATTACATGAATTTCTTCAGTTGCTTGCTAAAGCTTGCTATAAATTAAATAGAAGGTTTAATAGACTTTAATTGTATCCACCGTTGTAGACAAAGGCTAAACCTGAAAATTTAACAGTAGTTTGGTTGCTTGATTTGTAGGCCAGTGTAAAAATATTAGGGCCAGAACCAATCTCTAGCTAAACATCTTAATAAAACTTGTTTATGACATGAAGTAACAAAACTAATTTGTAACTGCTGTTATATTGTGATTCATGTGGTGAAACTTTTCCAGAACTGTTGTATTAATGCCTAAGTACCGCAAAAGATGTTTAGAACCTTTTTCCTTCCTGTAACCTAATTATATAATTTTGTTGTAGCACAAATGCACTAATTCAAATAATTAGTTTTTGTTCTTTGAAAATGTTCAACTTTTTACTGTAGCACGCCTTAGAGTAGCTTTTGCTGTATAAAAAGTTTCATACACAGAAACCATGTAAAACATCCTGTAGAAATTAATCTTTATTAAAGTGGGTGTATCTTGTCCTGTTTATTATGCTTTGTATCTTGCACAGTAAAATCTGAAAAATTTACAGTAACACACATATAGATAGATTAATTCCATGTAAATTTTTTGGTGTCAATACCCGAACGGTTTGTTCTGTATAAAAATAACCAGGTTCTAGCAGTGGTTGTGTTTTACCTTTTTCATAATTTTTTTGCTGCATGAAAATGTCTGAAATTTTTACAGTGCTTTTGTCTCTGCATAATGTGCTCTAAATAAAAATTTCATCAACAGAAATTACCTAATCCAGAAGTTGTGTTTAATCCATGTTGTGCTTAGAAAATTAAGTTTCCAATATAACACAACCCCTTCTTGTTTAATGAAGTTAATAGTTAAGTTATACTCTATTAACAATTGCCCAAAGAAATCTTGAATAAGTAACTTCCCAAAAAAATTGATGTTTCATGGATTGCAACTTTGTCGTGAAGGAAAATAATCATCATATACCATCACTATAACTTATACTTGTGGATTCATATAGAATCGACTACTCTCGCCGACGGAACGTACGAGCTGGTGCCCGCGTCCGAGAGTGAGCAGTGTGAAGCTCAAGTAAATCTAACTGAAGCTTTCGAAGACCCGGACCTAAGTTCGGACGAGCCCCAAGCTAGCTTTACCCAAGAAGGCAAGCCCCGGAGCATGAACCCTATTTTCCTAAACTTATGCAACTTGTTACTCTACTTTACTTGTGCATTAAATTTATAGGAGTTGAATGAAAACTTAGTCGCATGATCCTAGGTACCCCTGCTCAGAACACTAGATCTAAGGTTCGATAGAATGCTATGCTAATAGGACTCGGTAAAAGTCGAGTGATTTCCTGTCACTCGCGAGAATATAGGAGTCGAATGTTTACTACATGCTGCAATCATAAGGTCGACGGACGGGGCTATGGTACGATGTTTATGTTGATGATTGAGGCCCCGTCTGTTTAGTGAAAAATGCTAAGGCCGCAGTGTGTAGTAGTGGTGGTTAAGTCTTTGAATGTACTAACCACATGCCGGGAATATGGTAATCGGTAAGCTTAAGTACTGGATTGAACCGAGGCCGGAGTATACTCCCCACCGTCTTGAATTCGTTCACATCTAGCTAATGGCGGGTGCATTTGCCGAGACGGCCCGACGTACCGTGGTCTGTAGGGACGTGTAGTCGGGGGAGTTGCATGTGTGACTCTTGGAGTAACCACGTGACGTGTGTTTAGGTTTCCCTTGCAAGGTTAAGAAATTCGATTCGAATCGTCCGTTTCCCACAGTTATTGAGACTGCTTGACCCTTTTACCACATAGAGTAAGAAGAGGAACAATGATCATGATTAATATTGTTGGATGCAAAATAATTCTTCACCATGTATGATATTGGATAGTAGCTTACCTAGAATGGTTAAAGATAGCTAGAACTTGGAGCTAAAATTTGAAAGTAAGGACCTACTTATATATGCTTTTCGGCGAAACAAACCTCTCAAGCCAAAAGCCTTGCATGTCTACGAGTCGGCTAAGTATATTCCACTAGTCGGGTAAGCCTTGCTGAGTATTAGTATACTCAGCCTTGCTTGTGGCTTGTTTTCAGGTGAAACTTTCAAGGATATGATCGCTAGTTTGACTTGGCCTTGTACCCTTCCTCCTGGTTGGTCGGTGGAATGGGATACGCCCCCGGCCAACGGTGATAATGCCGAGTGATGTCTCGTACGGGCTTCATCGAGACATTCTGTATCATCGAGTAGTTATCATTATTTTTCCGCTGCATTGAACTCTAAAGAACTCAATTATTTTGAACTTTGAAGTACGTTGTTTTACAAATTTGAACTCCGTTGTAATAACAATTTATGATGAACCCTGTGGTGTAAAATTTGTGGAATGTTGTATACTCTGGGCTCACCTTCGTGTGAGTACATGTATGTGTGGTTTCGATCGGCAAAAACCGTGGTTGTATCGGAAGGTTACCCGACAGACCAGTGGATTATTCCATTTGAAGTGCGAGTTAGCCTTGATTTCCCTTGGGGTGATGGTTAGCGCGCTTGAGCCGGATTAATTCAGGTGGTTCTGCCACACGGACATGATGCAAGCCTCGGCAGTAGGATCAAGAAGGGCTTCTACGACAGTTTCTCTTATAGAACAATAGATGGTTTTGGAAGGTGAGCTAATTCGGATTGCTTTGGAAGAACGCCTCACTTCCTCGAATGTCGTAGGTCTCGTCTCAAACATGTAATTCAAGGTGTTTGTAAGATTTTTATAAGGATCATCCTCGAATGGGAAAAGGAACTTCAAAGGTTAAATTTCTTCTTCCTTTGATGTTCCTGGTTCGGGAGAGGGCTCAAAAGACGAATCTTTGGATGTGGATGGCAAAGGGTTGGATTCGGCTGATGAGGGGCTCTCATGGTGCTTCTTGGACTCCTACTGGGGCTCGTATGGATGGGTGAGAAAAGAAGAGTTTCCTAAGATGTCATCTAGGACCTTCTTTCCTTCCGTTGGTGTTTTATGTGCAAACAAACCTCCAGCGGCAACGTCGAGATCATCGGCGGAGTCCATGTCTAAACCCGTGTAAAAGATGTGCAAAGCTATATAATCGGGTATAGACCAGTCTGGGCTTGATGCTAAAAGGTTTGAGAATCTAGCCCATGCTGCTCCTATGGACTCCTTCTCTAATTGTTCAAATGCAAGGATGTTACTTCGGAGAGAAGCTATGTGGGATAAAGAGGAGAACGAGTGACAAAAGTAATCTCAGAGCTCTTCCCAATCACCGTTCATACTCCTCACATTGTGAGTGTACCATTGTTCCGCCTTCTCCATGAGAGAAAAGGGGAACAATTTCCACCTCAAGGTTTTCTGTGTCATGCCTAGAATTACTAAGCACGAACATAGTTCCTCGAACTCTTGCAGATGTTGGCGAGGATCTTCATTTTCTAATCCAGAGAATGTTCGTCCCCGAACCATGGCAATGATGCCAGGATGGACTTAATAGCCAAAAGTTATGATCGGCTTTGGAGAGGGTGATGGCTCTAACAACTCATCCTCGGGAGCAGAGAGTACATGGGTAGAAAAGTTTTCCATGTTATAAAGATAAAAAATAAAACGAAGGATAAGAGAAAGGTAAAAGAAAGGATACACGGGCAAACTAGGTTCAAAGATAGAAACAGCAACCGTTCCCCGGGAACGGCGCCAGAAATGCTTGTTGGTATTTCTTAACGTTCACAGAAGAATCCGCAAGGGCACGGAGATACCGTTGTAGCACTTCACCCGGAGAGTATTCAGGGTATCGTATTTTCTCAGGGAACGGAGGTGTAACGGTCTTCTAACTAGTTTAACCCTTGGAGATGAAAGACATAGAATGGCCTTGGCAGTGTGGTTTATCTAAAGGGAAGGATTCAAGAAAGGATAAACTTGGGTTGCTAACCGTTTACTTCGGGCACCGGTCTGACCTTAGTCTGCTAAGGACCTCTGGCTATTAGCTCTACTCCAAACCTAGGCGGGGCAGACTACACTAACCACGAAGCAGCTTCGTAGCGGACGAACATGGCTGTCACCACCTGCCTTCTACCTCACAATGTAAGATGGGCTTGCAGCAAACAAAGGTAAACTAAAGCCTAGACACCACGTCTACGCTTGTCGTCTACTACTCCAGCGTCATGCAGGGTTACCCATCTTTATCAGGGGTCCTCTACCACAGCAATTGTTATGAGAACGGACGATGAACCCGTAAACGAATAACAAAACAAGACTAACCTTACCAAGAGCTTACCAATGAACAAACTCAGATACTTACTCAAATGAATCGTATCTGTCGAGGTACAAGGTCGGAGAGAGGCCAACAAGTCCGGCTCTTCTCCTCCACTTCTTCCTCACACACTCCATATCCTAATTATACAAGTGGGTGGAGTCCCTTCTTCTCTTCTTCTCCAAAATGTGTTGTCAAATGAGGGGGAGAGGGGCCCTTTATATAGTCTTGAGGAGGAGTAGGTGGCACTCCGCCTCATCTCTAAGTATGGAAACCTTAGCCATGGGGTTGAGGTTGCTTAGGGGCTACTCCTCCCCAAGATGCACTTGGATGGGAGGCTGTCCAGGGTCGGCCGACCCCTGGTGAAACTCCCCCGAGTGCTCCTTCCTCTGGCTGGCTAGCAGGTGGGCCCTATCGATGATGCTCAGGTGTTTCTGCCTTGGCGCACTCGTTTTCTCTGCCAGGTGGGCCCTTGATCGGTGTGCCGACCTGTGATTGGTCGGAGGTGTGTTTCTTGGCCTCTTGGGCTGATTTGCTGTGGGCCCTTCTTGTAAGTGTATCACAGAGTGTGATCTTCTGTGTATTTTTCCTGTGTTCACTTGTGTTTTCTTTTGCATTTTAGTTGTGGGTGCCTACAGATCACAATTCACCAAAACTCATGGAAATGATTAGAGTTAAACCCTATAACTATGTTTGGTGATTATTTTGATAGGAAAGATGCAGGAGTTGATGGTCGGATTTCTGACTTAAGGACCGTCAACATAGGTCGGCTATGAACTGATCATGGGACCTAGTTTTTACCACTACGTTGTAAATGTAGGCCTCAACGTTGCGATCGATCTGCCCCTGGAGGCATTTTTGGATGGCTTTCTGATATGTGGCGCCCGCATTTTTAAGGCCAAACATCATGGTGTTGTAGCAGTACGCCCTAAAGGGTGTGATGAACGAAGTCTTCTCTTGATCCGACTCCTTAAGGCCGATCTGATGATACCCGGAGTAGCAATCAAGGAACGAGAGAAGGAGGCACCCGGCCATAGAGTCAATGACCTGGTCGACGTGAGGGAGAGGGAAGGGGTGTTGACAGTTCTTAAATACCAAATCCAACAGTCAACGATACTCACAAGCAGAGGAAAACCATGCCTCTTACTCACATATTTGTATCACTAACCAAGCTCCACAGCTGTTTTGCTTATCTACCTGTTTCAGGGATACAAGTCCGCAATAAGAAGAAAACACAAAGAATACGCAGCTAGACATGCACAGAAGATCATCCGCTGCGACACACATACAAGAAGGGCCCACTTACCAGACAAAACCGACGTCAAATGGCGGCAAACACCCAAGGGATAAGACCTAGGCCCACCTACCAGTGACACGACCAAAGGCGGTGGTGAGAGGTGGCACAGGGGGGCCGGCCGCACCCTTCCTGAAGCCTTGCCAGGTGCACTTTGGCGGGAAGCTTGATCTGATCCTCCCAAGGTCGGTTATCAACGTTTCCATACTAAGAGATGGCGGGAACCGACCTCAAGAGCTATAAAAGGAGGCCCTCACACCCATTTCAACACACCACACTTGGAGCCATTCTCTCTACTCTCACTTGTGACCTGTAATCCTAGGGTACTTGAGCTAGGCTAGAATCTCTTAGCGAATCTAGTCGTCCTCGGGATCGGAGAGCAATCCTCGGTCCTTGGTATGGCTTTGTATTCGACTTGTCAGTATCTTATTCATATTATAGAGCTGAGCTTGGGTTGTTATCTTATCTTGATAGTCTATCATGCTCATGCCTGTTATACTATCTTGGTAGTATGTCAAGCCCTAGCTCGTTGTTTCATTAGTTATACTCTTTATATGCTTAGGCCAGATGATCTAGGTATGGATAATGGTTCGTCGTGCCTTCGGGCTTGCCTTAGTGTTTTACTTGTCCGTCTGAAGGGTGGGAGACCCGGGGACACTAAGGTAGTGACCTCATACACGGGCGTGGTGCTCGGGTATGCGGGATCCTTCGGATATGCTCGTGCTCCACGGTATTGCAGGGGTAGCCCGCAGAAGGTGACAGCTCTATTGGTCCGCCATGACGTTCCATTATGGTTAGTGAAGTCCCCCACGTTCGGGTTCAGGGTAGGAGTTCTGAAAGATGTAATGTCCTGGATGTACTCCGGGATG
Source organism: Panicum miliaceum (assembly GCA_032594955.1). Classification (NCBI taxonomy): domain Eukaryota; kingdom Viridiplantae; phylum Streptophyta; class Magnoliopsida; order Poales; family Poaceae; genus Panicum; species Panicum miliaceum. Next base: position 18,812,070 of record CM064068.1, read on the forward strand.
GGACATTCTCCCTGCTATCCCTATTCATATATTTTAACATGACTTATCCCTATTTTCCCTAATGTTTCTTTTTGTTTTCTCCTAAATTGGATGAAAATAGGGTAGTGTATGACTGGTTTCTCCTTGCCAACAAATTTCATTGAAAATCCCGAGAAGCTCGTGAGAAGGGTCCGACCTCGCGTCATCGTCCTCAAGTCATTCTTTCGGCAAGCGAACCAGTCCTTCCAGCACCAACAACCTCTACCGAACCCATGGCTGAGAAGACTCTTCACGATTTCTCCGTCCCCTCCGCCGCCAATGTGGCGACTGGAACCAACATCAATATTGGGGACGTGAACTTCGAGCTCAAGTCCAGCCTCATAAACATGGTGCAGGCTAGCCCATTCTGTGGCAAGAAAAACTTCCTGGAGCTATGTGAAACTGTTACCATACGGGGCGTTGAGACTGACGCCATCAGGCTCCGTTTGTTTCCCTTCTCCCTGCTGGGGAAGGTGAAACAATGGTTCTACAAAAACAAAGAGGCCGTCAATACGTGGGACAAATGTTCCACGGCCTTCCTCGCCAAGTTCTTTCCGCTGGGCAAAACCAATGCCTTACGCGGAAAGATATCCAGTTTCCAACAGACGGGGATGGAGCCAATCCCAGAAGCTTGGGAGAGGCTGCAAGAATACATACTCGCCTATCCTCATCATGGGATGGACGAGTCACTCGTGCTCCAAAGCTTCTACAACGAGCTGACTCCAACTTCAAGAGCCCACATAGATGCCGCTGCTGGAGGAGCCTTCCTCGACCTCACCATCACCAATGCAAATGCGCTGGTCGAGAAGATGGTCTCCAATCAGGGCTGGAACGAGGAGCGTTCCCAGCCCAAAAGTAAAGGTGGAATGCACACGGTAAAAGAAGTCGACATGCTCTCCGCCAAGATGGACCTCCTACTGAAGCGCCTCGATGAAAGGGCGCAATTTAAAGAGCGTATGAACAATTACGCTCAAGCCATAGACTCGCACCCCGCGTGCGAAGTCTGTGGTAATGGTGGACACTCGGGAAATGACTGCCCCGAGACTCGCGAAGACATAGCCTACATGAACAACAATAACGGCTACCGTCCACAAGGAGGCCAAGGGTGGAACCAATCAAGGCTATCCTACCAAGGAGGAGGTAACAATTTTAACTCAAATTTCAATTCGAACCAACCCTTCTTGAAAGATCTTGTTTTTGGCAAAGCTAAAATAAATGAATCTATAAACAAAAAGCTTGCTGCTAATGATAAAACTCTTGAGAGTTTAAATATAAAAGTTGAAATTCTTTCTTCTGCTCTCAAGAACCAATTGAGTTTTAATAAAATGATACAAACACAGTTAGCTCAAATAGCTGTTGTCGTTCCTATTGTGGACGATGGGAAAATTCCGGGGCAACCGGAAGTTCCCGTGGAAAATGTCAATATGGTGTCTACCGGATGGGACAACCCGTCCCGGAGGATGCCACGTGCTAACCCTGCAGGTAGAGCCTCACATGCCAAAACAAATGCATGGGGAGGACTGATGGCAGCACTGCACGGAGACCCAGAAGTGCCAATGATTCACTACTCCATCTACAATCAGCACTACAACCGGGCCCTCTGTGACTTTGGGGCAACCATAAACATCATGCCCAAGGTGATATTTGAGCAACTTCAATACCCTGCTCTTTCCCTGACACTCATGTACGTGCAGCTCGCCGATTCTACAATTTGATATCCCAAAGGGATAGTCAAAAACATGCTCGTACGAGTCAAGAACTCCTTCGTCCTCGCCAACTTCGTCATCCTCGACATGGAAGGTGACACGGATATACAGCTCATCCTATGGCACCCCTTTTGAAGGGACGTCAAGGCAAGGATAGACGTATGGACAGGAGACATCCGTTTCCGCATTGGGACGGAAAACATTTTCCTTAAATTCCAATTCAGCAAAGAGCAGCGCTTCATACTTCAGCAGGCTTAAGACGGAAGCCCGCTTTGGGGGGTACCAGAACCTCAGCCAGAAGAAACGACCACACAACCTAAAAGAAAGAAAACCAAGAAGGTGTGGCGGAAGATCGAAAGTTCGTCCTTGTCTAATTCTCTGCAACGGGACGACAAATGGTAAGTAACACCGGAGAAAAGTCTTGCCTGTCGGACTTTAAGCGACAAGCCCTTGCCAAAGGTAAATTGGTATTTATCTCATATTTGATTTTTTCACAATTTGATTTTCACCCCCATTTGATTTTTCCCACTACATATTTGATTTTCCAAAATTTTCTTGCATGCTGGAATTTTTTCTAGCTATTTTTTCCTTTTCACAAAAATTCCAAAAATATTTCTAAGCATAAAATTCTTTTGAAAAATTCATTTGAACACCTTTTCGGAGCAAACATTATTTGAGCACCAAAATTTCGAAAGCATGTGACCGTTAGGGGGAAGTGGGCCCAGGCTGTCAGCCTGTGGGGCCAGCCAGTGTGCGGCCGCACGTAGGGTGCGGCCGACCCCACACCAACGGCTCTCGGGCCCAGCTTTTTCCAACGGCTACTAGGCGTTGTTAGATGACCATTCCCGATGTGCTCATGCTTCAGGTCTTTAAATAGAGGCCGAGAGAGAGGGGTGAAGCACTCACATTTCACTTCTTTCACTCACTCCCTCTCACACTCTTGTCTCTCGGGTTTTCATTGGAATTTTGCTCAAGTTTGGATTCAAGAAATCTCTCTCTCTCTCATTTCTTTGCTGCAAGAAAGTCCACACAACCAGAAGAACAACATTCGGTAAGAATTTCCATTGCAATTCCGCTAACGTAACCTGAATCGAGTTGTTCTTGTTTGTTCTCGTATTCAAGCATCAAGAGCATGGGACGGAAGCTCTTCGGTGCCCTCAAGAAAGTGACAGGAGCAAGCTCATCTCGCTCCCAAGGTGGCTCAAGCTCCCATAACTCTTCCGAGCCAACTCCGGCCCCAAGCATGATGGACTATGAAGAACAAGGCGAACAAGAAGAAGTGCAAGATGAAGTGCAAGCCGAGGACATGGAGATAGATGAAGATGATGCCTCATACCTCGACTTGCGCAGCGACTGCGAGCGCCAAGCCTACACCATCCTCAAGCGCTGAAGCTTTGGTCACATCAAATCCTTCGACCCGGAACTTCTCACAAAAACAGGTATGGATTTCGACTTTGCTAATGTTTGGCATGCGGTCGGTTGGGAAGGTTTCATGCCCGTTGAGGAGTATGGTTCTCGACTCCTCACCATTTAGTTTCTTTGCACTCTTCAAGAGGTGAATGACGGTGTTTGCTTTCGGCTTTTTCAAAAAGAATATTATCTTACTTGGAAAATGTTGAGTCACCACCTTGGTTTTAACAAACACTTGCCAGTTTCTCTTGAACATGCTTGTCGCGGTTTTAATCGTCATGATTTTTGGGGTTTCATTTCGGGTCAAGTTGTTCATGGAAAATTCGCACCTCGGTGCAATGACATTCAAAATCTGACTCTTCGTTTGATGCACAAGTGGCTTGCCATCACTCTCTTTCCAAGAGGTGATTTCCGAGTCGTGCGCAACGATGAGTTGATGATCCTATATGCCATGGTCAACAAGATTCGAGTCTCTCTAGTGAAAGAAATAGTTAACCGTTTGCTTCAGAATTTCAAGGTGACAGGTCCTATTGAGTGCACTTCTTTGATAACCCGCATCGCTTCAAGAATTGGTGCTTTAGAAGAAAATAATGTTTCCTTCATTGAGGGTGACCGTGTTTTTATCGATGAAGCTTATTAGGTTCAAGGCCACATTCTCAAGAAGGGCCCGAATGACTCCTTGATTTTCTTCTCTTTGGGTTATGCAAATGAGATCCCGTTGCCAAACGTGGGGTATTATTTGTATAATTGTCAGCCACTAACCGCCCATCTCATTCCGGAAGAGGCGGAAAGAAGACATTATATTTCTGGTTTACCTCGCAGGGCCACAAGGATCAGGGCCAGAAGAGAAAGCGAGCCAGCACCACCACAGCCGCAACACCAGACTTGTACCATCATGAGGCGGGTGGCTCGTCCTGGCACAGCCGCCGCCTCTTTCCGCTGGCCTTCCTGGAGCGCCACCTCGGTGAGTCCGTCCGCCCCGATGCCCGCCGCCTGTCCGAGGCCCGCCCCACCACCGTCGCCCTCGGCGCCGTCTCCTCCGCGCATGGATCCGCTCTCGTCCACCTTGGAGACACCGTAATGCTCCCCACTTCTCTACCCTATTTCCCACCTCGTGCTGGCCTCGCGCGCTCCGCAACTGCTTGACGAAATGCCTCTGCAGGCCATGCTCGCGTCAGTCAAACTGGAGATGATGTCACCCCCGGCCGAATCCTCAGATGAAGGATCTATCGGTTCGTGCCCTCCTGTCCCATGGATAGCTGCTGCTTCTGTTGCCTTTGCTTGTTTTTCTTTGTTAACTTATCTGTATTTTGCGCAGCTGTTGAGTTCCATATGCCACCCATCTGCTCCCCGCTGGTCAGGCCAGGCCGGCCTGCTGACGTGGCACCAGTCATTTCCAAGGCCCTTGAGGACGTTCTCATGAGGTTTTTGTTGTCTCATTTTGTTGCTCCAATAACTTCAGCTCTTTGATTGAATGAATAGATAGCTAGATGCAGAATTAAATCCTTCCCAGAGAAACTTCTTCTTTATTAATATAATAAGCAGCTCTTCTGCTTGTTCGTTTCAAAAAAAAAATCCTTCCCAGAGAAAGGGAGAGCTCGTCAGGATCACATTTGATTGATCTCCACTAGAAAATCCTGACTTTTCACAAATCAATATGGAATAGATGATTAGTTGTGCTTTAGAGTAGAGAGAACTGGTTTGGCCCAGTCATTCTTTTTAGTAAGAAACTAACATAACATTGCCACTTCAGTTTATTTACCATGGACAATTTCCTATTAATAAAAATAAGAGCAGGATTTGGGTTATGTGATGACACATGTTCTGTTTTTTGTATTAGTAGACAAAAATATAGCTGTAGAAAGTAATAATGAAAGTGACATGTTGGAGACTGAAGTTAAAAATGTCAAACAGAAAAAGAATAGAGGGAATAGCAAGATTTGCATCATACACTGCCGTGCATATAAACTTACTGTTCTGATTGTAGGCTTTAATCTGTTCAACTCGGTCTTGCCATCACATGATTTGGCTATTTTGTCTGTACCTCTTTTCTGTATCACTTCAGCAAACTAATGCATAGTGGCAGAGAGGTAATTTTGTTCTGTTCACTTGTGCCTCTTATGCAGTTCTGGAATGTTGAATTTGAAGGAGCTCTGTTTGATCAGTGGGAAGGCTTCTTGGCTAGCATACCTGGTAAATATATATGTATATATATATGCTTCTATCATTGATGGCTTCATAGTGTGAACTGAAAGGAGCTGTGCCATTGACATGAAATCTCAATTAGTCACTACCTCACTACAAGGGCTCCACTATGTACTTGTGATGAATAATATAAGTTGAATAATATGAAAAGGGGGGCAATCCAAACACCCAGAGTCTTTCATTGAGTCAAAACTAGTGTACCTTAAAAGATCAGGTGCCTTGGAATAGCATGATTCTAGTTGAGAATGACAGCCTTACAATCAGGCTAAAATATCCTTATGATTTTTGCACATTCTATCTCATCCAAACGGGGCCTTAATAAACTGCATTACCCCAACTCCACCCAATATAGGTTTTGAGTTTGACTTCCTTCTTATGCCCTTGTCCTCAGGCACCCTTTTTCTGTAGGTTCACATGATTGCAGCAAATTGGATGTTTACTCTCGACTGCTGCACTTGTCATGTGGGGCCAAGTCTACACCAGGCGCAGGCGCGCCCGCGACGTGCGCAGGGACGCTGAACGCGCAGAGCGCGTGGCCCAGGAGCAGGCCGAGCCAGCACCCCGTGGCTGAAGAGGACATGCGGCTGCAGCAAGAGCTTCGACAGTTGCCTAAACGGAGAGTTACAGTTATTTCCTTTTGTGTAGGAGCTGCGACAGTTGCCTAAACAGAGAGTTACAGTTATTTCCTTTTGTGTAGGAGAGTTAGTTTCCTATTATTAGAAGAGTTAGTTTCCTTTTATTAGAAAGCCACGGGCTATATATTGTACGCAGGACCTTTATCAATTAAGCAAGACATATCAATCTAATCTATCTTTCTTCCTCTTCTTCAAACAACAAGCCGACGGCTGAGGGGTAAAACCTCGCCGGCGACGACGGAACGAGGCTACGAACTCCGTAGCCGCGGTCCAGCTACCTTGGGCGCCGACGCCCTTGACAACGCCCTTGTGCATATCCTTAATTCTGATGCAACGGAGGCCCTTGTGCATATCATATTCACGGTAATGCACATGAGATTAAAATTATGCCAAGTTGGATCCATGATGCTTCAAAATTTAATTTTTACCACTTGAAAAAAATGCCATTATAAAAAGTGAACTAGGAGAAATGTCAATCCAAAATAAGGTTCTTTAGTCTCCAAAACTTTTAGAAAATCTTTAGTGAGCTCACTTTTAGAAACTTTTAGAAAATCGTATTGCCTGCCCTAGTGAGCTCCAGATGTAAACGTTAAGTGCTGCTGCTAGTATCTGTTTTGAAAGGTGCCGCCTAGGTGCTAGGCGGAGGAAGACCGCTTCGACTAGCACCTAGGCGTTTTGTCGAGCCATTTTTTTCACCTAAAGAAGTTTAGTACTTGATTCATGTACGAAATATGAAGTGGGACAAATTAGAGGTGGAGATCAACGAACTATGGTCATGGAACTCATGGATGCATGATAATGTCTTATTGCTCTGTTTAACATGCCATTACTGTAGTCTGTAGCCACCTGTAAAATGTACAAACACATAGTCACACATAAGTGACGTCTAAGCACTAGACAGAGCCTCACCACCTAGCCTAGTAGTGTCTGAAACATTGTTGCCAGTACCTTGAGGTTTACTTTAGGCTTCATACATTGCTCTTACTTTAGGCTTTCTAGTGCGCCTAATTATTAGGCATGGAGCTTGCTGGGTTGGCAGCAGCAGAGGGCAGCACATAGTCACCAAGTTCCTGGAATGATGGGGTCGAGGAACGGGAACGAGAACACGGTACACTATTTTTTAAAACGCTGGAACGAGAGAGGTATACTTCGTCAGGATGTTCGTTCGAAAAGTGGAATGTGTACCTACTTTTTTGGGAACGATCCTCATTCTATTGGCAAACATAATAATTATTTACATATAATATGTTGGCTAAGCAGAAACTCTACTAAAAAATTCAGCTTCCTTTCTTTCATTTTATTCGTCACCAGCCCAACAGGCCAATCAGGCCTGCGGTCTTTGCACGCCAGCCCATTTGCACGTCTTGCACATCCGCCCTTTTGCACGTCTTCTTGCTCTTGTCGCTGCTCCGCCGCCGCAGCTGATGCCATGCGTGCTCCTTGGTCCTGAAAATATATTTCTTTTGTGTACTTAACTGTAGTGATGAAATGAACATCTGGATGCCTTATCTGATGAATAATTGATTATGCTCTTGCATTCCTCTGTCATAGTTGGTGCTCTTCTTTTCTCTTTTGGCCGTGCTCTGCTTGTCAATAGACAGCAGTAGGCTGTAGCAAGTAGTGGTAGTATGCAGCGGGTAGTGATGCAGTAATAGAGGTAGTGTAGAAGTAAGGTCTAGCAAGTAATAGTTGGTAGTGACATCACTTTACCTCTCTTGACTTTTGCCATACCTTGTTTATATTGAAAGAGGTTGGAGCAGCTGCAGCTCAGTTCAGCAGACCAAAGCAGAGTGTGTTGCTGGGGTTAAGCCGACTGACATTATCTGACTGAAACCAACCTATGCTTAGCCCCCTTGTACATGAAAATTACAAATGCGAACACCCTTACTGTCATTGAAAGGACAGAAATATATGGCCATAAACTTTATTTACTTGGCGGCCTGGATTTTCAGATGATAATTGACCACTGCTTTGGAGGTGATGCGTACATTGAACTGATTTCCAAGAGTATGATCATTAGGAACATTCTGTATTAATTTCTCACTAGAGAGCATTCTCTGTCCTCAGTCTATAACTAAATCTTTCCTAGTGGCTGATGCTGTTTTTGATCTCGAACTCCAGATGATGCCTAGCTGTCTTCATCTCCGCTTCGGAACTTCTTTTGCACCGTCTGCTCATCCCGTTCGTGTTATTTCAGGACTAAGCGCTTGTTGTTGGCCAACACATTCACTTGTGCAACTTGTGTTCGGTTATAGTTCAAATTTTCTGGTTGGGAAGCCAAATTATCAACTCTGCTATGCCCACATCTTTTGCTCCTCAAAGTTCATGCATTCCATTTGGTGTTCTATTTGAGTGCGTTAGTGCTACTATCTGCTTAATTACATACACTCCCTACCAGAGTTTTGCGTCCAATATTAAACCTCAACTATCGTCAGCCGTGAAACCCTTTGGCACTGGCCATTGAATCCATCCTTGATGATCTGAACCACACTTTGGGAGCTAGATTTGATCCTGTTGGGTTTGTGCTACTATCTTCTGTGGTACCTTGGTCATTTCTTACTAATCACTACTTTTTTTCGAGAATATGCAATAGAGAGGTGTATCTTTGTATTAAAAAGAATAAACGATGAGTTCGCTATAATGCAAAGGCATGGATGCTCTCACGATTGCTTATCACTTCTAATTCTATGTTTTTTTTTTGCAGTGGAGATTCCTTTAGTTTCTGTTGGTGATGATGGTAGAGTATTCACTGTTGGAGGCAATGAAGGAAAAACCAAATTTGAATTGGTAAACAGAGAAAAGAGGAAGCTTACACTTGGCGATATTCCGTTTTCCCTGACATGTGCACTTCACAAGGATAGTATTCTAGCGGACCCAACTCCCGAAGAAGAATCGATAATAGAGACTTATGTGACTGTTGTTGTAGATTCTTCAGACCGCATAGTGTCGATACAAAAACTTGGAGGTACGGTGACTTCCATGACAGCTGTCAAGGTTAGTTAATCCGAGCTTTTCTTCCTAGAATATACCAGAATGAAAATCTATTTATACTTTTTGGTCATTGGAGAATGCAGTGCTTCTGAAAAATAGTGCAGCAATGTGTCATTAGCAGGGAACAAACTTCATATATTTTATGTGATAAGAAAGATATTGTCCCTAACTGTGGTCAATGCCTTGCAAAGTCTATGTTAACATTTGGTTTTGTTTTGTGAATGTTGACTCTTTTTCCTTTTCTATTCTCACATTCACTACATGGCATATGCATTCCAAGGTAATTGCTGCTAATAAAATATCTTACTGCAGGAGTGCATTAGCTTGGCGAAGGAAAGGAGGCGGAAGTTAAGAGAGATTCTGACAGACTCTGTTGAAGTCATGGAAGTTGACCAAACTGAATAAGTCTGCAAATGGATTCAGTTAGTCCGGATTATTTCTTGGTGGTTCGTTTGATGCCTCGGTTGCCCTGGTTGTAACAGCAGTTTTGTTGTTTTACCTTTCTGATTAGTTAGACGAGCAAAAGTATGTAACGATTTGTACCCTGCATAGGATTCTGCACTTGAAAAAGCTGCTTGATCTTATAAGCATGTGGGCAATGTTCCAGCTTTCTCAATGTGATATCACCAGTGCTGTGTCAGTGTGAACGCCAGTTTCATGTCTCAGTTTATTGCTATGCTCTGTTCCATTAGCTTGGGTAGTCACTTGGGAGATGTTTCAATGTTGAAAACATATTGCCTTTACCCTTTTTTCGCCTGAGAACAAGCTTTTGCTGAAACATCTCCTTTACACAATGCTTTGCCATTGCACGCTGTGTTGGATGCATACCCTTTTAAATCTGGTAGCCGGTTCTTCGTTATGCCTGACGTGCAACAGGTGCCGTAGTAGTGTCGGAGGATATTGTTCCTGAGGCTGATTGCACTGGGTACGCTATGCCGCCCGGTACCCTCATCCTGCAGTACGAAAACGTCTGCACCGGGGGATGCTAAATCAAACGGTAAAGTAGCGGACGATCCCGTTTGCGCTATTTTTAGCGGGATAGCGGGAACCGCTATATCCCACGCTGGCCCACCTCGCCTGCACTACCGTTGCTCCCCGCGCCCGTGGTCCTGCCGCTCGCCGCCGTGCCCCTGGACGCCCGCGACCGCTCCGCCACCAGCCTCGCGCGCCGAGCCGGGATCCGCTCCCGCTCGGCGCGTTTCGCGGCCGAGCCCACCCCCGCGCCCCGCGACCGCGGCTCCTCCACCGCCGGTCGGCCAAACCTCCGCGCGGCTGCCCTGTGCCCGCCCGGATCCGCACGCCCCGTGCCTGGCGTGGGGCCGGGAGACGCTGAGGGAGGGGGCGTCCAGGCCGCCGCCACGAGCCGTCCAGGCCGCCGGATCTGGCCGCCCTATCCCTGGCGCGGCAGAGCTCGACCGCCCGAGCCGCGCCCGCGCCGGCCGCCCCGGTGCCCCGCGGCTCCACGGCGGAGGGAGCAAGGAGGGGGCGGCGCGGCCCGGCAGCTCGCCGGCGAGGGAGTAAGGGAGGGGCTCGCGAGGAGAGGTGGGGCCGCTGGATCCGGCCGGGAATCGCCGGCCGCCATGCAAGAGGAGAAGCAGGAGAGGGAGGGGGCGGCGGCTAGAGGAGCAGGAGAGGGGGCGGCGGCCATAGGAGCAGGGGAGGGGGCGGCGTGGGGGTGGGGGAAGAGAGAGAATGGGAGGGAGGGGCGGCCGTGGGGTAAAGAAGATTTAAAAAATCTAATATGTGGGTCCCGCGGCTGGTAGTTGGTATGGAGAAGAGATATAAAGGATGGATATGTGTGGGAGAAATGGATATAGAGGAGAGAATCTCGATGATCAGCACAGAATATTACTTTTAGAGGATGAAAATAGAGTGTCACGGGTGCGGACAGCCTGAGTTCTGACTCAAGCGCGACGACATGCTCATAGCGTGAATTTGGGTTAATGAAAATCCAACAGTGAAAATCGACGTATTCCAGGGTAAAGAAAAAATTGATAATCGCATACTCTTGTGCCAGGAAGTACTTGTGAACAAAATGGTCGCTGTTGACAAATGGCTAGGCGAGAACAAGAGAAACAAGATAACCATTCTGAAACAGGGTTATAAGAGTTCTACTTGAACTGAAACGGGAAGAGAACTTAGAAGGTACTAACCTTGATAGTAATATAGAATGTGTAGTATAGTAGTGTAGATAGTAACAGAGTCATAGTACGTTGTAGTATAGGGTCAGAAAAAAAATAAAGACTGTTGTATCACCCAGTTCCACTCACTGAGAATAATCGACATTAGCAACCTTTGTCAGGGCTATCAATTTTGCAAATGAATGATAATGATAATCCAAAGCAAATGTCAAATATGTTTAATATGAATACCGCAAAATTTATTACATAAAAAACAATAAAATATGGAGAAAATAGACTAGACTGCTATAACCATATCAAGGGAGATGAGCAGCCACTTACTGCTAGGTCTGTATTAGCAATACACCAAATGAATGGAAGAGAAACAAAGAATAAAAAAACAATTGAAACAGAAAAGCACTAGCTTAGTAGCACTCATATAGTGCACTTAGCCTTGTCAATAGTGCTTATATCCCAAATCTAGGCATTAACATCTGGATATGCGTCAGTTGCTACTGTGCTACGTATCTATATAAAGTGATGTGAAGTATAAATCGGGTCTGAGATTACAAATAGTGCTACCATATTGCTACAACTGCAAGCATCAAAATAACAGGCATGGCATTTCATTATTTTTTCTCGAATACACAAGAGAGTTGCGTATCATTATATTAAGAAGAAGAATGATCCAATTACAAACCCACCACTCTGCCTTGGATCAGAGTGAGGAGTGTGGTGATTTAACAAAAACACTAAACTGTTACAGAAAAAAGAATAGCTAGGACCTGACCTTGAACCCTTCCCACTGCAACACAACTAGGTTGCTCACCCTAGGCCCGGGGCAGCAAGGCCCTTAGCGCCCCAGTAATCCACAGATGGGTTTCATCTTTGAAAGCCAAGAGAGCAGCCTGCACACTTGGGGCCGATCCATCGAACACGCAAGAATATTTCTATGCTTCAGGGGATCCAGGCGCCGAGTATGACAAGAGAATTGAATCCTTTCCTATGCTGTTTTCGCACTTTCTTCCAGGACTTTTCCCATCAATCAACAAAGGATCTAGTGCGTCGAGAGGGTACCAAAGTGGACATGTTCGAGGGCTGAAGGACAAGGCCGGCCCTGACTTTTTTTTGGCCCGGGGCGAAACAAAAAATGGAGGTCCTGTTGACCATAAACGTAACATGATAATATACTAATTGTATAATTATATTACAAAATCCCATTGCCCCTAACAATATTACAATAATAAGTTTAAATATAAAAAACAAACCGCCTCTAGTAGATCATATAAAATAATTTCTTCTAACAGTTTTAGATGCAAAATCACAGTTTTAGATGCAAAATCACTGATGATAGAGTAAATATCAATCTCATCCAACAGTCTCTTCTCAATGCACAAAGTAGTCCACCTATTAGGTGGTCTAGTGGGAAGTGGGCTTCGTCTCTTGTTTAGACCTGCTTGGATTGTTTTCGTATTTGAGCTAGATTGGACAGGAATTCTAAAAGAACCTTAGTATATGTACTACATGTATATGTACTACATGGTAGCAGGCTAGACCTTAGTATATGTACTACATGTATCTTCAAATGAGGGCCCAGATTTTTGGGGGCCCGGGGCGGTCGCCCCTCTCGCACTGGCCCAGGGTCGGCCCTGCTGAAGGATGCCGAACCAGAATTGTCGGGCGAACACATAAGATGTGAGGATGTGTTGAGCTGTCTCATCTTCCTGGTCCAAAGGGGGCAGTGGTCTGGGTGTGGCAGACCCAGTTTTAGCAAGCGATCAGTTGTCCAACAGCAGTTACGAATAGCAAGCTTGACAAAGATCTTGCACTTGTTAGGAGCCCAAGCTTTCCATAGCTGTTTCCATGGCTCAAATTGGATGGCGCTAACGAAGAAGGCTCTATAGGTTGATCTGTGTGGCGGAACCACCTGAATTAATCCTGCTCAAGTGCGTAATTTTGGCTAATTCGCACTTCACAGAGTAATCCATCGGTCTGTCGAGTAACATCCCGATACAATCACTAGAATTTCGATCGGAATAATACATACATATGACCCACACGAAGGTGAGCCCAGAGAATACAACAATCCATAAATTTTACATCACAAAGTTCAACACGAATTATTATTACAAACCCAGTTCGAATTCATAAAATTACTTCAGAGTTCAAGTGCAGCAGAAAATAAACGACAATCTATCGCTGATACAAGACATCATGATGAAGCCCATAGATGACATCATTCAACGTTATCATCATTGGCCGGGGGCGCATTCCATCCCACCAACCAACCAGAAGGCAGAGAACACGGCCAAGTCAACCTAGCAATCATGTCCTCAAATATCTCACCTGAAAACAAAGCCGCAAGTAAGGCTGAGTATACTAATACTCAGCAAGACTTACCCGACTATTGGTATATACTTAGCCGACTCCTAGACGTGCAAGACTTTTGGTTGAGGGATTTGTTTTGCCAAAAAATATCTAAGAGTAAGTCCTTACTTTCAAGTTTTAGCATTAAGTTCTAGTTTATTAACCATTCTAGATGAGCAACTTTCCAACATCACATAGGGTGGAAAGAATTAATTTTAGAATCCAACAATATTCATCATCATCATTGTTCCACTTCTTACTCTATGTGGTAAAAGGGTCAAGCAGTCTCAATGGCCGCGAGAAATGGACGATTCAAATCGAATTTCTTAACCTTGCAAAGCAAACATAAACACACATCACGTGGTAACTTCAAGAGTCACACGTGCGACTTTTCCCCATTATTCCTATTTCATGAAACAAAACCCACTCCCGGTGAGAACAGAGCCAACTATCGCGGAATGAAGCCAGTTTCGGTCAATCATGCACTCACCATGCGGCCGCATGAGCAGAAGCAAGAGAGTGGGGGAAGAGGTCCACACCTCGGTTCAATCAGATACTTAAGCTTACCGATTACCATATTCTCGGCATATGGTTAGTATGTTCAAAAACTTGACCACAACTACCATACACCGCGACCTTAGACATTTTTGCTATACTGATGCGGCCTCAAAGTAACATGAATATCGTAAACAGCCCCTCCTGTCGACCTTATGATTCCAACATAAGTAAACAAGCAACTCCTATATCTCGCGAGTGACAGGCAATCATTCGACTTTTACCGAATCCTATTAGCATGGCAACCTATCGAACCTCTTCACTAGTGTTCATAGCATGGGCACCTAGGATCATGCATATAAGGTTTCATTCAACTTCTATAAACTTAAATGCGCAAACAAATATAGTTACAACATTGCATAGCTTTGAAAATTCACGTTATGCTCCGGAGCTTACTCTTCCGAACTTTGGTTTGGGTCTTCAACAATTTCAGTTAGATTAACTTGGGCTTCGCGCTACTCACTTTTGGACTCGGGCACCAACACGTACGTTCCGTCGGCGAGAGTAGTCGGTTCTATATGAATGCACATGTATGAGTTGTTGTGATAAAAGAGATTCATTAATTATTTCACTATAAAGTTGTAATCCAACAAAACTCAAGTTGAGTTGTAAACTCATTTTATTTACATCTCCTTGGGCAGTCATTGATCGAGTATTAACTAGATTAACTAATCTACACTAAGTGAGAGTTGTGTTACTTCGTAAACGCTATATTTCAAAATCAAACATATATTGTTCATAACTGCTGTTAAATATAGTTTCTGATGTTGAGAATTTTATGCAGAGCACTTTACTTAGAAACAAATTTACTGTAAAATTTACCTTATCATTCACCAGATTACTCATGAAAAAATATTAAACAGCTACGGCTAGGATCAAGATCTATTTATACAGAACAAACCCTGCAAAGACTGGTTCTCGTTTCAGCCCCTCACCTATGCCCGACCATGGCAGAGCGCCGGCGCCAGGTGGCAGCGATTCTTGACCGGCGCTAGGTGCCAAGCAAACCTGCGCACGCCCCTGCAGCCCGTCCAGCTCGCCCAATCCCGTCGCGCACAATCCCTTCTCCCCCACGCCAAATACCCAGTGCCCAACCCCTGCCTGCGCCTGCCATACACCGCGCCGCGCCCCTGCCACCGCCCCATCGGCCCTATGGCGCCCCCCACCGTTCCGACCCTCCCCTAGCCTCACTCCAACCCTCTCCTTCCCTTCTGCAGCCTTTAAAAGGCGAGGCCGAGCCCCCACGCGCGCCCAGCGCACGCACGCTGCCGCCACCATTGCCGGTGAGCTCAGCCCCAATGTCGACCCGCCGCTCCGGCCTTCCTCTGCCCAAACAAGTGCCCTGAACCGGACGCCCCTTGACCCCTGAAGCTTCCCAACCCCTCCACGGCCCCTGCCTCGCTGGAGCCTCACCGGAGTACTACTGCCCGCCACCGTCAGCCACCCCGAGCCCCAACAAGCACACCCAGAGGTAGCCCTCGCCTCCCTGGTACTCCCCCGCCCCTTTACCCTCGCCGCTGGCAAGCTCCCTCGCTGAATTTTGGCCGGCAATGCGCGCAGCCCCAGCCAAGGGTGACATTGCAATCGTCCAGATCTTTCTAGGGTCTTTAGTGCAAAACTTCAAGGACCTCCCTGTAAACCCTATCTTAACTTTGAAAATCCAAGCAGTGAATTTTGAAAATAGGTTAAAAATGGTAGAAAAACCCTAAAAATGTAAACTAAATTTCTCTGAATTCCTTGTGAGTATATCTACAACTTTTGTTACATGCACTCATTCAGTTTCTAAATATATTTTGCTCTAGGTTAAATGGAAGAATAAATATAATTTAAGTGTACCCACTGTTGAATAGAATACAACTTTTGTATGCCACTGCTAAACTTGATTTTTGGATGATAGGTTAGATTCTATATATTGAGCTTAGTATAAAAATTTCAAGGCCAGAGCACACCTCTAGCTAAAGTGTTTGATAGATTTTGTTGTATGCCATGAAGGGATAGATTTAATTTTTCTTGCTGTTCTATTATGATTCATGCTATGAAATATTTTCCGTGCTTTTATATTAATTCCTAGATGCCATAGAAAAAGTTTAGAACTTGTTACCTTTCTGTAACTTACTTATATAATTTTTGTTGTGAAGAAATACATTAAATCAAAGTAATTAGTTCTTGTGCTAGGAAAATGTTAATCTTTTTTACTAGGGAACATTTTGGAGTAGTTCATGCTGTAAAAAATGTTTGATGCACAGAAACCCTGTAGAACCTCCTATAGAAATAGATCTTTATTAAAGTAGGTGTATCTTGTCTTATTTCTTATGCTCTGTATCATGCACAATAAAATCTGAAAAATTTACAGTAACATTTATATGGATATTTTAGCACCTTGTAAACTTGTATAGTTTGTTCTGTATAAAAATTTACAGTAACAATAAAATCTTGCATAGTTTGTTTTGTATAAAAATAACTATGTTCTAATAGTAGCTATTCATTTTATTTTTCATATTTAATCTGCTGCATATAAAGAGCTGAAATTTATACAGTTATCTAGTTGCTCAGAGGGGTAGGTTGTATAAAAATATCAACACCAGAAAATATTTCTAGTAGTGACTACAAATATTTCATACTTACTCTTTGAAAGATAACAATTATAAATGACAAATCACCCATCTATATAATGAGTTTAATTGATCTAAGTTATATTCAGTAAATGGATACCCAAGGAACAGTAAAGAAAAATGAATTATGATAAAACATGAAGTTTTATTGGATTACAACTTTATCGTGAAATAAGCCACAAATCTCTACCATCATACAACTCATACTTGTGCATTCATATAGAATCGACTACTCTCACTGACGAAACATACGAGCTGGTGCCCGAGTCCGAGAGTGAGCAGCGCGAAGCACAAGCTAATCTAACTGAAGTTGTTGAAGATCCGAACCAAAGTTCGGAAGAGCCCAAGGCTAGCTTAGCTCAGGAAGGCAAGCCCCGGAGCACAAACCCCGCTATTTACCAAATTATGCAACTTATTACACTATTTTTCTTGTGCATTAAGTTTATAGGAGTTGTATAAAAACTTAGTTGCATGATCTTAGGTTCCTATGCTCCGAATACTAGATGGATCGATAGAATGTTATGCTAATAGGATTCCGGTAGAAGTTGAGTGATTTCCAGTCACTCGCGAGAATATAAGAGTCGAATGTTTACTACATGCTGCAATGATAAGGTCGACGGACGGGGCTATGGTACGATGTTCATGTTGATGATTGAGGCCCTGTCTGTTTAGTGAAAAATGCTAAGGCCGCAGTGTGTGGTAGTGGTGGTTAAGCGTTTGAATGTATTAACCATATGCCGAGAATATGGTAATCGGTAAGCTTAAGTATCTGAGTGGACCGGTAAGTGGACTTATTCCCACCCTCTTTATTAGAAACGCACCGGGTGTAGAGCTAGGCTCTGTAGTCGAGGAGGGTGGCCCTAATCCACAACCCAGGAAAAGGGGAAAAGTTGCACTTGTGACTCTAGGAGTAACCACGTGACGTGTGTTTAGGTTTGTCTTGCAAGGTTAAGAAATTCGATATGAATCGTTCGTTTCTCGCGGTCATTGAGACTTCTTAACCCTTTTACCACATAGAGTAAGAAGAGGAACAATGATGATGATTAATCTTGTTGGATGCAAATTAATTCTTTCACTGTGTATGATATTGGATAGTTGCTTACCTAGAATGGTTAAGAAAACTAGAACTTGGAGCTAAAATTTAAAAGTAAAACACTAAGGCAAGCCCGAAGGCACGATAAACAATTATCCTTACCTAGATCATCTGGCCTAAGCATATAGAGAGTATAACTGATGAAGCAACAAGCTAAGGCATGACATATTACTAGGATAGTATAACAGGCATAAGCATGATAGACTATTAAGATAACATAACAACCAAAGCTCAGCTCTATAATATGAATAAGATACTGACAAGTTGAAAACAAAGCCATACCAAGGACCGAGGATTGCTCTCCGATCCCGAGGATGACTGGATTCGCTAAGAGAGAGATTCTAGCCTAGCTCCACTACCCTAGGATTACAAGTCACAAGTGAGAGTAGAGAGAATGGCTCCAAGTGGTGGTGTGTGGAATGTGTTGTGAGGGCCCTCCTTTTATAGCTCTTGAGGTCGGTTCCCGGCTGTGGCAGAACCACCTAAATTAATCCGGCTCAAGTGTATTAACCATCACCATTAAGGCATCCTCGGTTAACCTTACACTTCAAACGGAGTAATCCACTGGTCTGTCGGGTATAACCTCCCGATACAACCACGGTGAACAGCACAAGGACAGATTCTGTATAGTGTGCAAAAATAATCATAACTCCCACAGTTCTCATCCAAAAATTCTCAAATTTCACCAGATCACTCCTAAGGTATTTGTGAACAACTTTTCTAGTCAACTCCAGAGCTAATTGGGTCTCTAAGACGGTCTTTCTTTTCAGGTTTTACCTTACTGTCTACCCATAATTTTTAGTGAACAGAGGGCTAGAGTTTCGTACACCAGGGAAAATCTACCCAGCCAAAATTTACCAAATTTTAACAGAAGCTTCCTGGGTAAATTTGGAACAGGTTTCGTGTTGTGCTCTTTTGCAGAAAACCGCAGGAAGGGGGCCTAAAAATTTAAGGGGCAGAAGTGCTTATTCCGGACAGAATTCTGACATTTCAAGGTTCCTGTTGTTTCTTATTATCCATAAGTTCAGAATTTTTCATTTTTGAACAGGAGATAGAACACAAAATTTGGAACAATTCTTTCAACATGAACTTCTCCAGAAGAGGTCATTTTCTTGGGTCAATAAATCGTTCCTTTTTGGTGACGGCAGATTTCGGACAGTTTCGCTAGATAGTCCTTATGCAAACCACGCTTAGATACGCAAGAACCTTTCCACTCTCACACAACGCATTTTTGATTTCAGATACACATGTTTATGATGTATGCACGTCCTATTCGTCCTCACAAATAAAATAATTGCCAAATAGCTTTGGTCTTACGATGATAGTTTCGGTGGCTTACACAATACGGCTCTCCTATAACAGCTAGTCGAGTCTTTCTACTCGTCCCTTAACTTATCGTAATCGCGGTTAGTGTACCTGCAGAAAATCGACAAGCATATATATATCATGAACCTTTCATGCCAGCACTCATGAAAGCGTCCGTAATCATTACCGTTTACTTATAGAAACGATATCTGTACAATTTCCGCCGTACAGACGACGTTAACATACGCTATCGAGATAGCGTATTCACGGGGGTACCGTCATGAGACGGGGGTATGAACAGCGATCGCCATACCCTGCGCCAAACCTTCTACTCCCAATATGTTCAACTAACAGTTGGCATATTGGCAGCACCTCAAGTAAGCCACTGCTTGAGGGCAGCGTTCGGTTCGCATCACCGACAGGAAGGCCAAGCTCTCTCAGTTGGCTGAGGATCCTTACCTTCTTACCTTAGCGACGAGTGCGTCGTTACAGAATTTAAGGTCGGTTGTGCGTGAAAGTAAGTTTTGACAGAAAATAATGTGCTGGAAGTCAGTTGATACTATATATAGAAGTTAGATAGCCACCTAGTAACTTTCCCATAATCCCTTAGGGCTTTACGAACTAGGCACCATCCTTAACGTACCAACGCATTTCGCAACACAACCTTCTAGTCAAGTTTTAGTAAAATGAGTTTTTAAGGCTTGTAGCATTCTCTGGCGTATGTATTTCGGCTCTGGTGTCCGCTGTTGCCAGCTGTGGCACCAGCTACGGCTCTGATACCAGCTGTGGCAGAACCACCTGAATTAATCCGGCTCAAGTGTATTAACCATCACCATTAAGGCATCCTCGGTTAACCTTACACTTCAAACGGAGTAATCCACTGGTCTGTCGGGTATAACCTCCCGATACAACCACGGTGAACGGATCGAGCGCCGTACATACAAATGCTCATGCGACGATGAGCCCAGAGAATACCACACTCCAGCAAGTATTACATCATTTGCATAAGTCAATATTACAGACCTAGTTCTGAGTTTAGAAAACAAGTACTTCAATTAACATAAATAAGTTCTTCAGAGTTAAATTGCAGCGGAAATAAACAACGAAAACTACTCGACGATACAGGATGTCTCGATGAAGCCCGTACGAGACATCACTCGGCCTTATCTCCGTTGGACGGGGGCGCATCCCATTCCACCGACCAACCAGGGGGAAGAGTGCAGGGCCAAGTCAAGCTAGCAATCATATCTTCGAAGGTCTCACCTGAAATGAGCCACAAGCAAGGCTGAGTATACTAATACTCAGCAAGACTTACCCGAGTAGTGGAAACTACTCCACCGACTCTAGACATGCCAGGCTTTTTGGCTCAGGGGTTTGTTTTGCCGAAACAGCATCTACAAGTGGGTCCTTACTTTCAATTTTTAGCTCAAGATTCTAGTTTCGTTAGCCAGTCTAGGTAAGCAGCTATCTAAGCATACATGGTGAAGCATTAAATTTTTCATCCAACCAGTTCATTCATCATCATGGTTCCTCTTCTTACTCTGTGGGTAAAAATGGTTAAGCAGTCTCAATAGCCGTGAGAAACGGACGATTCGAATCGAATTTCTTAACCTTGCAAGGGAAACCCAAACACACGTCACGTGGTTACTCCCTAGAGTCACACGTGCAACTTTTCCCCTTTCTTTCCGGGTCGTGGATCGGGGCTACCCTCCGAGAGTACAAGAGCTCCACGCCACGGTTCGGCGCCGGGTCGTGACCACTCTCTGCACTCGCCATATGCACATGGGACCGAAGTTCAAAGGGTAGGATGCCGTCCCCTTGCCGGGCCAATCAGGTACTTAAGCTTACCGATTCCCATAATCTCGGCATGTGTTTAGTACGTTCAAAGACTTAACCATCACTACCACACCCTGCGGCCTTAGCATTTTTCACTAGACAGACGGGCCTCGATCGTAACCATCGTTACATAACCCGTCCGTGTCCTTATGATTGCAGTGTGTAGTAGTCATTCAACTCCTATTTTCTCGCGAGTGACAGGAAATCACTCGACTTTTACCGGAGTCCTATTAGCACAGCATTCTATCGAACCTTTCATCTAGTTTTCAAGCAAGGGTTCCTGACATCATGCAACTAAGTTTTCATCCAACTCTTATAAACTTAATGCACAAGCAAAGGGTAATGAGTTGCATAATTTCGGAAAGAATGGGTTATGCTCCGGGGCTTGCCTTCGCAGTTCGCTTGGGGATCTTCCGAACTTGGGCTCGGGTCTTCAAAAGCTTCAGTTAGATTTGCTTGAGCTTCACGCTGCTCACTCTCGGACGCGGGCACCAGCTCGTAAGTTCCGTCGGCGAGAGTCGTCGATTCTACATGAGTGCACAAGTTTAAGTCGTGGAAATGGTGCTTGATTACGATTTGAGAGTAATTACTACAATGGATAGTTTCTGGTCATGAATTTTTGGATTTAGGCACATCAAGGAAAGATGTGCTTACTGTAAAATTTTCAGCCAATTTTATGTAACAGATTAATTCTGAAAAATATATTTCATTGTTGCTGTTAGATACTTGTTCTTTTTGTACAGAACAATTAGTGCAACAAATGAGTCTAAGATTTTTACAGAGCTTTCACTTAAGCATGAAGAAACTACTGTAATTTTTGTAGGATTTATCATGCAGTATTCAGAGCATAGAAAATATGACATTCTACACCTAGGCTTTTTAAAGATTCATTTTTACAGGACCCTACACAGGGTTTTTGTCCATGAAACTTTTTACACAGCAACCTCTACCACAGTGTAACTCCCAGTAATAAGTTGGGGATTTTCCAAGCTAAGACACTATTTTCTTGATTTAATGTATTTTATTAGCACATAATTCAAATAAATAGGTTACTTTGAGATAAAAAGTCTCCTAATTTTTCTCTGGCTTCTAGGTACCAATACATTAGCATGGGAAAAATTTAAATGGGTGACTCACCACCTAACTGCAGGGATAAAACATTCTTCTTACACATGATATAAAACTAAGTTTAACAAACAGTAAATCTAGAGATGGAATTTGGGCCTGATCTTTTTACACAGTCCTAATCATCCAGCAACTAATTCACTGCCCAAAATTCATGGTCAGCATTGCTCTAGAACAGTGGGTATAAAATATGTCCATTAAAGCTTCTATTTAATGTAGAGCAAAATATTTTGAGATTCTGAGAAAATTTTTGTAAGAAAAGTGGTAGAGTTTGTTCTTAGGATTCCAGAACAGTTGAGTTTGCATTTTTCTGAATTTTCTACGATTTTATACGAATTTTACAAGTTCACTGAATTTGAATCTAGGTTTGAAATTTTCTTTTACAACTAGGTCATTGAATCTTGCGCTCAGACCCTTCTAAAGATTTAAATTCTTGCAATTGGGTCCTCGGCGGCTCGGGTACGGTGGCTGGCCGAAATTCCGGCGAGGGGGCTCGCCGGCGGCGAGGGGCGGGGGTCGGGGAAGGTTCAGGGGTGCGAGGGCTACCTTGTGGGGGTGTTGTTCAGGTGGGGAACGGCCGGGAAGGGCTCGCCGGCGTTGGAGCAGGGGTGGCGGCAGCGCGGCTCGCGTCGACGGTGGTGCTCCGGCGGGCTTGGGGCGGCGTGGTCCGGTCGGTGAGCTTCAGTGGCGCGTGGGGAAGCTACTCCGGGGCTCGGCTTGGACGGAGGGGGTCGGGGTCGTGCTGTCCACGGCGAGCAGGGGCGGCGGCGGCGGCGGCAGCGCGGGCGGCGGCGCTCCGGTGGCTCTGGGTGGCGTTGGGTGGGTCGGCGAGCTGCGGTGAGGTGATGTAGTGGTGGCTGGGTGCTCGGTTTGGGCAGTGGGCGGCGGCAGTGGGCTGTCCACGGACGGGTGGTGCTCGGCGGCGGCGATGGCGACGGCGAGGCGTTCTAGTGGCCGGGGACTCGCGCGCGTGGACGGGGTGGCGCTTTTATAGGGACAGGAGGGGCCTGGTTAGCGTGCGGGGCGGAGGCACGGCACGGCGTGCACTGGCTGCGGCGGGCGGCGGCAGAACGCCGGCGCGGCGTGCGGCGAGCGGGCGCGGGCGACTGGGTGGCCGCGATTGTGGCGTGGGCGCGAGGAGATAGCGCGGCGTGCGGATTGGGGAGCAGCTGCTGCAGCGGCTCGGGCGGAGGGCAGGCGCGGCAGCTGGCGGGGCGCGGGGGCCGGGGCTGCACGGCGGAGCGCGGCCACTGGGCGAGCGGGCGGCGGCCTGGGCGCGGCAGCACGCGCGGGCGGGGACTGGCCGCGCGGCGTCGGGGCGGGGCAAAGACGGCCGTGGCGGGGTGGTGCGGCGGCCACTGGCCTGGCGCTTCGCACCGGTCAGGCGACGCCGGCCACCTGGCACGCAGCGGGCGGGCGAGCGCGCGCGGCGCGGCAGAGCAGAGGGGGAGAAACGAGGGACCGAAGTGCAAAAATTCGAAAAAGTTCAGGGGGCTGGGTGCAAACAGGGCGTTTTCTCCTCTTTCTGATTTGAATTTCAAAAACTTTTGAACACGAAAGTTGCTCAAAATAAAAAGTTCTACAACTTTGGTTTCAGGCAAAATTTCATTTGGCTTATGGTTTTAAAGTTATTTTAAAAGTTTCAAATGTGTCCAAATGTGCCCAAATTAAAATTGAATTCCAACTGAACCCGTTTTAATTCTTTCCCCCCTCTCATTAGTTGGTTTAAAACATGGAGTTAGGCTAATGTCATTGATTATTTTTGGAATTGCAAAAACCAGGGTCGTCACACCGCCATCTCTATGTATGGAAACACCTCCAACCGACCTTAGGGGGATCAGAGGAATCTTCCCGCCAAAGCGCACCTGGACGGGCTTCAGGGAGGGTGCGCCTGACCCCCCTGTGCCGCCTTTCGCCACTGCCTTTGGCCGTGTCACTGGTAGGTGGGCCTAGGTCTTATCCCTTGGGTGTTTGCCGCCATTTGACGTCGGTTTGGTCTGGTAAGTGGGCCCTTCTTGTAAGTGTGTTGCGGCAGATGATCTTCTGTGCATGTATTGCTACGTGTTCTTCGTGTATTCTTCTTATTTTGGACTTGCATCGCTGAAATGATAAATCTTCCAAAACAACTGTGGAGCTAGGTTAGTAAGAGGTATGGTTTCCCTTTGTTTGTGAGTATCGTTGACAGTCAGATTTGGCACTTAAGGACCATCAACAGGCATCACCACCGTTGGGAAACCGTGATGTAATGACATACAAAACCCGACCTTGCGTTTGATGCATAAGTGGGCTGCGATAACATGTTTCCCAATGGATGATGTGCGTATTGTTCGCAATGATGAATTTCGTATACTTTATGCCATGGTAAACAAAATAAGAATCTCCCCAGTGAAAGAAATGATCCGGCAATGGCTTGAGAATTTTCAGATGGTTGGGCCAGTGGAATGTACATCTTTGGTCACTCGTATTGTAGGAGGATTGAATGTTTTGAGTTGGGCTCCTATTTCTCATATCAGCTCTCCGAATTTGATGATTGATGAAAATTATTTGGTTTATGGGCTCACACGCTTAAACATGCTCCAGATGGCTCATTGGTTTTCTTTTTCCCAGGCTATACAAATGAAATCTCGCTCCCTAACCCGCGGTTTCATTTGTATAAGTCCTGGAGTTTAACATTTACATTGCAGCCACAAGAAGCAGCTCGCAGGAGTAGTGTGTAAAGAAGAATGACACAGAGCCAGTTGCGGAATGCCGCGATGGACATGCCAGCACCACCATACGCATACCATGGATATGCTGGAGGATACGTTCCAACTGGGGGCTCATCTGGATCCACATCTGGATATGCACCTGGTTGGGAGCAAGCCGCCCAGCAACAAGCAAGAGGCTCTGCTTGGCAGAGTGCCAGCAATGGGGAGTGTCGGTGTTTTACCGGCAAGCCTACCTAGGGATACCCTAAGGTAGTAGACTTGTGTTTAGGGTGTCGTCGAGATCAGGAATACGATAATGAAAGGAACACAAAGTTTTAGACAGGTTCGGGCAGCAGTATGCGTAATACCCTATGTCCTGTATGGTTTGTATTGCCTTGGGGTTATGCGTTATCTTTGGAGGGGGTCCCTGTCCGCCCTTATATATCCCGGGGGGACAGGGTTACATGGAAATCCTGGTCTGGTACGAGCTTAGGAGTTCTAACCGAGTACTCTCGGGTAGTTTCCTTCTGTACCGACTAGTTGTACTTACAAACGAGTATTTTACAGTATGGATAAGGTATGGGATATGCCCCACCCCTTACTCTAGAATGTTCTACGCCACGCGTGCAGTTCCATTGCCCTGGGTCTGACAAGCCCCCGAGCTCTTCATAGCCGAGTATTGCAGGCTTCGAGGAATTCTTGAAGTCATCCTTCGGTTCCTACCGAAACTCCGTCTTGAATGTGTCTTTTGAGTACTTTCCTTGGCTGCTCGAGGCTGTGAGGTGCTCTAGCCCCGAGTACTTTCAAGTCTTTTCCTTCTATGGGGTGCGATGCAAATCACACTCCATATGGAGTAGCCCCCGAGCCTTAGGTTGAATCGAAGAATCATGCTGAGGGTCCCACTAGTCTTGAATCTTCATCTTATCTTCCAAACATTTTTGAAAAATAAGCCATCGATGACACATGCTCCGCAGCCCCCGAGCCTTGAATCCAAATTCCAAGGTTTGGAAAAAAGGATCCAAAAGAACGTGGCATACTGAACAGTGTTATGTACAAAATATGTATGAAACATGTAATTTGCTTTGATGGTAAATTTTAGAAATCAATTGGTTCAAAATTTGAAAACCCCTTTTTTTGGGATAAGGTCCCTGAAAAAATGGTTAATCAAATAAACTCCCCAAAACTCTTCCCAAAATAACCGCTCAAAACAAATCACACTTTTTTAGGAGAAAAATCTCTTCCAAAGGATCCTTAGGCCGCCGCTGGTTATCTAACCACGCGGCAACCTAGGGTTACCTTTAGGCCTTCAGTCTTCATATAAGTCATCTTCCGAGTAATTTTGCGCCGTCCAGCCCCCGAGCTTATGAGCCAGGTGAGCTGTAGGAGCAACGTCAAGTAGTTGTTGGCACCCAGCCCCCGAGCTTGGGACCCAAAGGAGCCACGTTGAGTAGTAATCTGCCTAGCCCCCGAGCCGGGAGATGGGCTAAGCGGTCTGGCGAGTTGTTGCCGAAGCTTGATCTGAAAAAAGACAATGCATACATTATGTAGCATAATGTGAAGATACTGAGTTTTACTCAGTAATAATGCGAAAATACCAAAATTTATTCAATATAAAATGAAGCTGTCGTGTCCAGCTCTTTTTTAGGCCATTTAAATCTCTCGAGTAGTCCACCCTTTACGTTCACCTGGTCCCAGTTTAGCCTTCGCTCATATCATCCATCAGATCTTTGTCTCGTGCATAGAGTCGCTTAGGTCATGACTAAAGACTCAAGGTTTCATGGGTTATGACATTTGCTACTCGAGTAGAAAAAAGTAGTCGTCATGCGACATAGAGGATGTGCATTGCGCAAAAAGTAGTCAGCGATGTGTAGCTCTGGAGGGTTTCTTGCCCATCAAGAGACGTACACAAATAAGTAGTTGGTGAGAGCGCGTGTTGTAGTGCGACGATCTATACTTCCATAGGGTGTAGCCACTTGAAGCCTCGAGCACTCAGAACACAACTTTGTGGTGTAACCTCCGCAGTCGGTGTGCTAAGACTGTGGCAAAGCCGCTAGCACTCGGTGTATTAAGTCTGTGGCAGAGCCTCCAGTACTCGGTGCATCAAAGCTGTGGTTGTCGGTCTAACATCCTAGGAGTAGTTGATCACAGTGTAGCCCCCGAGGGTAATTCCCGTCACGAGGCGTACATAGAAAAGTAGTGGATCTTGTTTAGAACAAGTCAAAAAAAGGTATAAGTGACTTAGCTTGATTCGTGGATGATTGTCGATGAAGCCGTAGCGCTCGTTGATGAAGCCGCGGTGATTTGTTGATGAAGCCGACTAGTCAAAGTCGATTTCGACTAGCTATTGATAGTATGGAGCACGTCCTCAACTAGTTTCTAGTCGAGACGAATAGAAGAGGTCGGCACTATGGTGCAGAAGGCGTCATGGCGCAGGCTGATGTTTGTGGCGGCGCCTTGTCGAGGTCAGCAACGGCATGTCGATATTGTAGCACGAGCTGATATGGGCGGCAGCGCGTCGACGAGGTCGGTGGCAACACATCAACGTTGTAGTACGAGCTAATGTCGATGTTGCAGCGCGAGCTGAAGTCGATTCACATCGTCGAGCTCGGCGGCGGCGGCGCGTTGACATTGCGAGCTGAAGTCGAGCCGCGTCGTCGAGGTCGGTGGCAGCGGCGCGCGGGCATTGCGCCGCAAGCTAAAATCCGCGTTGCGCCATGTCTTGTGTTTAATGAGTTGTGCAGCCGCCTCAACTTGCAAGCCTGCCGCACGTGCCAGAGCGCTACGCAATCAGTGCTGTGCTTGGTCTTGCTGCGTCTGTCGTGGGTCTCTCTTTCGAATGCCTAGAGAAAGCACGAGTTTACACCCCATAGGATCCGTCCTCTATTGCTCGGCCATGTGGAGGGTCACGCATGGACCTCACGTTTGTAGAAGACAAAGGATTAGAATAATCTTTGTGAAGAGAAAAATTCATAAAGGATAGATTAGATCGGACGTTGAAGTAAGAAACCGAAAGAATCTTCCCTGTACATTTGGCGACACTTGTTTCCATCTAGCGAATGTGCCTAAGGCGACTTTAGCCATACTACTCGCGTACGGAGGCCGGGATGAATACTTGCCGACACACCAAGTTGCATCTTGAGTGCCGTGTTTGAAGAGTTGGAGGTCGGCACGTATTGGGGGAACGACGGCACAAACACGCGCCACATTGCCGGATCGATGAGACCAAAAGCCGAGCGAGCGGATCAAATCTCGCCGAGTTGGAAGATTCAGCCGGCGATGATAAACAGTAGTTGATGATGATGAGGTCCTTCGAGTTTGCCTAGGGATCATCGGTGTTTTACCGGCAAGCCTACCTAGGGATACCCTAAGGTAGTAGACTTGTGGTTAGGGTGTCGCCAAGATCAGGAACTCGATGGTGCAAGGAACACAAGGGTTTAGACAGGTTCAGGCAGCAGTATGCGTAATACCCTACGTCCTGTATGGTTTTTATTGCCTTGGGGTTATGCGTTATGTTTGGAGGGGGTCCCTGTCCATCCTTATATATGCTAGGGCAACAAGGTTACATGGAAATCCTGGTCTGGTACGAGCTTAGGAGTCCTAACCGAGTACTCTCGGGTAGTTTCCTTCTGTACCGACTAGTTGTACTTACATACGAGTACTTTACAGTATGGATAAGGTATGGGACATGCCCCACCCCCTTACTCTAGAATATTCTACGCCACGCGTGCAGTCCCGTTGCCCCGGGTCTGACAAGGAGTGGGCGTAGGCCGCAGGGGGTTACTATGATCAAAGTGTTGGCTCTAGCTCAAGCGTCACGCCCCCGCTCTATGCCGCTCGGCGGTCGTTCTCGGCCCGAGGCTATCATGAGCTCAGCCACCAGGGAAACAACCTTAGCTTGCAGGTTGACGACATGGATCAACGGCAACAATGCTTTGAGAACACCGTCAACCAACACATCACCAACACCACTGAATGGCATCACCGAACTGACCGGCATCTAGGCACTGCCATCGACATACTGCAACAAGAACGAGAGGAGCGCCTCACATACATCCGTTCCCAAGGGCGATACCCCGGCGCCCAAGGACGCTTTCCCGGATATGGGCCATGAGCTAGCTTGTGGGAGGAGCCCCCAGCAGGTAACATGTATCTTAGTTGCATTCCTCATCTGCATTGAAAAAAAAATCTAAATATGATAAAAAGAACAAAAGATTTGCTTAGTTATCTTTGCTTTCCATGTGCGATAGGAATGTTTTAGTTCGTCCATGTTCAAATGATGAATAGTTGCTCTATTTTATCTCTCCTTTATGCCTAGTTGCAGCCTTGTATGCTCCAAGTTTTGGGTTAGTTGGTTTAAAAAGTTTGCCTTGAACCTGAAATTTTGTGGGTTGCGAATGCATGATCTGAGACTAAGCTCTTGTGAGGCATGATATGATGAATTAGAGCTGCTACAAACTTGTTCTAAGCAAAATCTTACGTCCGGAATTTCCATCTTTTGAAATGATAAAATGAAAAGTTCCTCAATGATGAGAAATTCCTACCAAAGCCATATGCATGTTACCCATATTGAATCACCATTTACACATGCTGCTTGTTGTGATTTTGAGCTTTATCAAATTGT
Source organism: Panicum miliaceum (assembly GCA_032594955.1). Lineage (NCBI taxonomy): Eukaryota > Viridiplantae > Streptophyta > Magnoliopsida > Poales > Poaceae > Panicum > Panicum miliaceum. The sequence continues at coordinate 18,841,356 of CM064068.1, forward strand.
TGTGACCTTTCGAGTTTCTTTTCATACACTCTTGATCAAGAACACATACGCACCACCTCCATGTGCTAAATTCCTACACCGGAAATTAGCAATCACTCCATTAATCCACCCACCATAAATATTTATGTTCCACAAAAAATTGTGGTCTCTGTGTCCAAGTGCTCTTGCAAGAAAATACATGGGCTATGAAAAAGAAAAGAAAGGAAAAAGAAGTGGACACATGAAGGTCCAAGTATCAAAAAAAAGGAAAAAAAGGGGGAAGAAGAAAAGATTGGAATGCCCATGTCTAAAAATCAAATAAAGGAGAGACAGCACAAAGGAAAAATATTCCCATTTTCTCATACCCTCCATTTTACTACGTACATGCACCTCTTGATCAAGGTTGTATGACTTGTTACTCTTTGGGTCTGGTTTTTGACTTTGCAATATACTTGATGCAAGTATGCCTTCTCATTTTCCCTACCATAAGCTCCACATAAACCTTTGTAGAAGTAGGAGAAAAAGGAGGCAACATGAAGCCTTGGTGAGGATTCATACACATTGAGCGATTTGAGAGCATCATTTGAGGAACTATGTTTTCTTTGCAAAATCTTTTGAAAAACTTCCGGATGTAAGGATGAGCAAGGAATGGGTGAGTGATGCTTTATGAATGGTTCTACCTTCCAACAGCCCAAGACAAGGAGAAAGCCAAAAGCCCCATGAAGAGTAAGGAAAAATGGGTGAGCAAAATAATAGCCAACTTATTCAAAGCAAGGTAGAATATTTTGTTGCAATTATGGTATAACGAAGAGATGAGATATTGCAGCAACTCCTGATCAACACCTCAAGCCCAACTTTGCTTGGGACGAGGAAAGGGTAGCTTGGGGGATCTTGTTGACGCTCGCTAGAGACCAAAAATGAGCGTCAATTTGATCAAAAAATAAGGATGAACTTGCATTTCTTATACACATTATGCTAATAAATGCATACATTGCACATCCCCTTGGAGAATTTTATGATTGCAGGATTTATGCTGAAAATAAAGGAAAAAGATATCTCTTTGATTCAAGGAAACAAGCCTCAACCAATCATGCGCCGCCACATGTGCATCACATGGATTGGAGGGCCCAAAACCGAAGCAAATCTACCTGCCATTAGCTCTATCATCAACCAGAGGCACAAGAGCCCAACAAGGAGTGATCCAGCCTAAGATGAAGGCGGTGGGCGCCTGGGCTGGGTCAGCCGACCCCACTAGGTCGGCCGACCTGTGATGGGTCCCACCGACTTACCTCCGCCACGTGTCACTCCCACAAATCGCCTCAATGTCGGTTTTTCTTGAGTTGCGCTGAATCCCTGCCGAGCACCCCCTGTACCATGCCTATAAATAGAAGATGGGGTGCTCCTAAAGAGGACACACAAAGATGTAGCTTCTCCTCCTTTGTAAAGCTCTCTAGGGTAGTGGAGTGTAGGTGAAGAGTAGTTCTTCAAGGTCTTCAAGTCTTCATGAAGAGTTTGGTATGGTTTTGTATCTTTCTCTTTATGTATGGTTCCGAGTTTAGTAATAAAGTTTAGCTCCTTATTTTAGCTTGTGTTTGGTTCATATGCTTATGTCTAGTATGCGATCCTTTCATAGTATTGCTTGTGTCTTGTTTCTTGCATGTTTAGACGTGGTAACACATCTAGGCTACGACGTTTGTTTCATCTCCCCTAGTCGGGGTGTTTCTAGTCTCAACGTAAGGCTAGAGCAATAATCCTTAACACAGACTTGGTGTCTGGGTTGATGGTTATGGTTGAATGCGGCTCTATACCATGGTTAGATGAGGTAGGCGGCAGGTGGTGACAGCCCTGTCCATCTAGTTTTGCCCTCCGCGTTCGTGTAGTAGCTGTAGGAGGTGCATAAAATAGCTGTGAAGATCTAGTGGCCACCTAGCCATATCTTGTGCGGTCTCCCGGTGATGCTTGGGAGCCTAGAGCCCGATCCTAAGCATGTTTATGTGTATGTGTTCATGAGTATGTTCTCTGCTTGCTTAGATAAGAGTTATCCTTTGTATGCCCTTGAATGCTTCCTCCTATCTTGCTCTGATCCTAGTCATCCTTTCCTCTCAATCATATTATAAGTTACCCCTATTTAGATATTGGATATTTGACCATGATAATTCTCCTGAGCTTAGTAAATCTATTTGAACTGCCGCCTTCCCTGCGGAAATATAAATACGACCCCATTCTCACGAGTAAATTGCTATAACAGTATTTCGGGCGCTTGCGGATCCTTCTGTAATGTAAGAAATACCCCACAATATTTCTGGCACCATTGCAGGGAAACATCTATCCTAGTCATGATGCTATGAAACGCCAACAAGCATTTTTGGCGCCGTTGCCGGGGAATGGATTCTATGTCCATACTTGGTGACTGCGTTATAAAATTTCAACACCATCCAAGTGAGTCTTGGCCTTGCCTAGCTTGTGTTAGAGTAGGGAGAGAGTGAGGGGATAGATTGGAGGGGCGCTGGGCCTATCTGCGCTCTTCTCCTAGATTGGAGGGGCGCCGGGCCTGTCGGCGCTCTTCTCCAGCTTGTACCTCTATGGATGCTGCTACATTCTTCTGGTTAGTAAGTGTTCGTGATTCCTCCTGTTAGTGTTGTACTTAGTTGAATTAGTAGTCTTAGTTCTTTGCTAGCATAGTATAGGCTTGAGTGCACTCATGTATGTGTATAGTATACACTATTATTTCTAGTTGTTGAGTGAGATAAGTTCCCTTACTCGTGGGTAGTCAGACTGCTACGGGATATCATACGTAGTCAGACTGCAGTAGTAATCAATAGCGTAGATGTGGTGTCTGGGCTAGGGGTTATCCTTCATTTGCCTTATATCCCACGGATTGTTAGAGGTAGGCTGGAGGTGGTGACAACCCTATCTGTCCTTTGTAATCCTTCATGTTCGGATATAGCGTAAAGCTGTTGGCCGGAGTCTCCTGGCAGACCAAGGGTAAGCCAGTGCCCGAAGCGAGTATTTTGCCCAAGAGATCGACCTTTGACTGACCTCTAGTGTTACGTTAGGAATCCTCTCTACCCTTGCCACCTATCTTGGTGTGTCCTTGGACTGACTAGAATAGAAGTTAGTACACATATGTTCCCTTGGATTCGATAACCCTTGGAATACTCTGAGGTGAAAGCTACAACGGTATCCCTGCGCTTGCGGATTTATTCGCACATCGCTAAAATACCGAACAACGAGTTCATCGACAGTCTCGACGAGATGCTTCCGTATCTCACCAGGGAGATCAAGGAGAATTTTGTTCCTATTGCATTTTTGACTCGTGCCCCAAGACGACTCTCCAACTCGGGTTCAGCCCGACCTGAGGAAGAGTGTACCTTGTGGCAGAACCACCTGAATTAATCCGGCTCAAGTGTATTAACCATCACCATTAGGGCAATCTCGGTTAACCTTACACTTCAAACAGAGTAATCCACTGGTCTGTCGGGTATAACCTCCCGATACAACCACGGTAAAGCGGATCGAGTGCCATACATACAAATGCTCACACGACGATGAGCCCAGAGAATACCACATTCCAGCAAATATTACAACATTGTCATAAGTGAATATTACAGACCAAGTTTGAGTTAAGAAACCAAGTACTTCAGTGATCATAACTAATAAGTTCTTCAGAGTTTAAGTTGCAGCGGAAAATAAAACAACGAAAGCTACTTCGACGATAAGGATGTCTCGATGAAGCCCATACGAGACATCACTCGGCATTATCTCCGTTGGACGGGGGCGTATCCCATTCCACCGACCAACCAGGGGGAAGAGTGCAGGGCCAAGTCAAGCTAGCAATCATATCTTCGAAGGTCTCACCTGAAAACGAGCCACAAGCAAGGCTGAGTATACTAATACTCAGCAAGACTTACCCGAGTAGTGGAATCTACTCCACCGACTCTAGATATGCAAGGCTTTTTGGCTCAGGGGTTTGTTTTGCCGAAAATCATCTACCAGTGGATCCTTACTTTCAACTTTTAGCTCAAGATTCTAGTTTCATTAGCCATTCTAGATGAGCAGCTATCCAATAGCATTCATGGTGAAGCATTACATTTCATCCAACAAATTTCTTCCTCATCATTGTTCCTCTTCTTACTCTGTGGGTAAAGGGGGTTAAGCAGTCTCAATAGCCGTGAGAAACGGACGATTCGAATCGAATTTCTTAACCTTGCAAGGGAAACCTAAACACACGTCACGTGGTTACTCCCAGAGTCACACGTGCAACTTTTCCCCTTTCTTTCCGGGTTGTGGATCGAGGCTACCCTCCGAGAGTACAAGAGCCCCACGCCACGGTTCGGCGCCGGGTCGTGACCACTCTCTGCACTCGCCATATGCACATGGGACCGAAGTTCAAAGGGTAGGTTGGTGTCCACTTGCCGGGCCAATCAGGTACTTAAGCTTACCGATTCCCATAATCTCGGCATGTGTTTAGTACGTTCAAAGACTTAACTATCACTACCACACCCTGCGGCCTTAGCATTTTTCACTAGACAGACGGGCCTCAATCGTAAACATCGTACCATAGCCCGTCCGTTGTCCTTATGATTGCAGCGTCTAGTAAACATTCAACTCCTATTTTCTCGCGAGTGACAGGAAATCACTCGGCTTTTACCGGAGTCCTATTAGCACGGCATTCTATCGAACCTTACATCTAGTTTTCAAGCATGGGTTCCTAACATCATGCAACTAAGTTTTCATTCAACTCCTATAAACTTAATGCACAAGCAAAAGAGTAGTGAGTTGCATAATTTAGGAAAAGAAATGGTTTATGCTCCGGGGCTTGCCTTCTTGCGAAAAGTTAGTCCGGGGATCGTCTGAATGTTGACCCGGGTCTTCAACTGCTTCAGTTAAATTCGCCTGGGATTCTCGCTGCTCACTCTCGGACTCGGGCACCAGCTCATAGGTTCCGTCGGCGAGAGTCGTCGATTCTACATGAATGCACAAGTTTAAGTAGTGGTGATGGTAAACGAAACGATTTTAAGTGTAATTACTACAGTGGATAGTTTCTGGTCATGAAATTTTGGATTTAGGCACATCAGGGAAAGATGTGCTTACTGTAAAATTTTCAGACAATTTCATGTAGCAGATTAATTATGAAAAATATATTGCATAGTTGCTGTTAGATCCTTGTTCTTTTTGTACAGAACAAATGGTGCAAAAACTGACTCTAAGATTTTTACAGGGCTTTCATTTAATCATTCAGGAGCTACTGTAATTTTTATAGGATTTATTATGCAGTTTTCAGAGCATAGTAAATGTGACATTACACACCTAGGTTTTTCAAGGATTTATTTTTACAGGCCCTACACAGGGTTTTTGTCCATGAAACTTTTTACACAGCAACCACTACCACTGTGTATCTCCTATTAAAAATTTGAGAATTTTCCAAGCTAATATACTATTTTCGTGAATTAATGTATGTTATTAGCACATAAATCAAATAAATAGGTTCCTGTGAGATGAAGCGTCTCCCAATTTTTCTCTAGCATCTAGGTACCATTACACCAGTATAGAAAAAGTTTCATTAGGTGAATCATAACCTAACTGTAGGAATAAAAATATTTAGCCACTTATGGTATGAAACTAAGTTCAATAAACAGTGTAGATAGAGATGGAGTTTGTGCCTGATCTTTTTATACAGTCCTACACATCAAGCAACTAACTCACTGCCCAAAATTTAGGGTCAGTACTGATTTACAACAGTGGGTACAAAATAAGTCCATTAAAGCTTCCATTTAATGTAGAGCAACATATGTTGAGAATCTGAGAAACTTTTCATAACAAAAGTTGTAGAGTTTCTTCTAAGGATTCCAGAACAGTTGAGTTTGCATTTTTCTAAATTTTCTACGATTTTATACGAATTTTACAAGTTCACTAAATTTGAATCTAGATTTAAAACTTTCTTTTACAACTGGGTCCTTGAATCTTACGTGCAGACCCTTCTAAAGATTTCAATTATCGCAATTGGGTCCTCGGGCGGCTCGGGTACGGCGGCCGGCCGAAATTCCGGCGAGGGGCTCGCCGGCGGCGAGGGGTGAGGGTCGGGGAAGGTTCAGGGGTGCGAGGGCTACCTTGTGGGGGTCTTGTTCGGGTGGGGGACGGCGGGGAATAGCTCGCCGGCGTTGGAGCAGAGGCGGCGGCGGCGGCGGCACGCGTCGACGGCGGTGCTCCGGCAGGCTTGGGGCGGTCTAATCTGGTCGGCGAGCTTCAGTGGCGCGTGGGGAAGCTGCTCGGGTGCTTGGCTCGGGCGGAGGAGGTCGGGGTCGAGCTGTCTGCGGTGAGCAGGGGCGGCGGCGGCGGGTGACAGCGCGGGCGGCGGCGCTCCGGTGGTCCTGGGCGGTGTTGGGTGGGTCAGCGAGCTCCGGTGGGGTGATGTAGTGGTGGCTGGCACTCCAATTTGGGCAGGGGGCGGCTGTGGAGGGGCTGTCCACGAGCGGGCGGAGCTCAGCGGCGGTAATGGCGGCGGCCAGGTGCTCTGGCTGCTGTGGCTCGCGCGGGCGGCCGGGGGCGCGGCTTTTATAGGGGCAGGAGGGAGGTGGGGTTGCCTGGGCGATGCGCGGGGCAGACACGGCGAAGGCGTGCCACTGGCCACGGCGGGCGGCAGCAGGACGCCGGCGCGGCGTGCGGCGGGCGGAGGCGAGCGACTGGCGGCCGGGGATTTGGCGTGGGCGCGAGGAGATAGCGCGGCGCGTGGATTGGGGAAGCAGCTGCAGCAGCGGCTCAGGCGGGAGGCAGGCGCAGCGACGGGCGGGGCGCGGGGGTCGGGACGGCACGGCGCGACGCGGCGGTTGGGCGCGGCGGGTGGCGAGCCGGGGCACGGCACGGCGTGCGCACGCGCGGGCGCGGACTGGGCAGCGCGACGGTTGGGGGAGGGGGGGGGGCGGGTAAGCCGTGTGTGGGGGAGAGGCGCGGCGGCCACTGGCCTGGCGGCTCGCGCCGGTCAGACATCGTCGGCGATGTGGCGTGCGCTGTCGGGCGGGGAGGGGAGAGAGAGAGAGGAGCGAGGGGCCTAAACGCGAAAATTTGAAAAGTTTCAGGGGGCTGGGTGCAAACAGGGCGTTTTCTCCTCTTTCTAATTTGAATTTCAAAAACTTTTGAACACGAAAGTTGTTCAGAATAGAAAGTTCTACAAGTTTGGTTTCAGGCAACATCTCATTTGGCTTATGGTTTGAAAGTTAATTTAAAAATTCAAAAGTATTCAAATGTACCCAAATTCAATTTGAATTTCAACGTAACTTGTTCTAATGCTTTTCACCCTTTTATTTGTTGGTTAAGCATAGGGTTAGGCTAATGACATTGATTTTAGAAATGTAATTTACCAGGGTTGTCACATACCTGATTCCTGATCGGATTACGCAACGCGGCTTCCATCCACATGGAGGCCCTATGGTCCAAGTTCGTCTCTGACTTGGAGAAGGACTCTTCTGCTGTTAGAAATTTGGGACTGAGCATAACAACCACTGTGCAGGGCAGATTCATGTACTAGAAGGGCATGGAGCCCTCCGAGTTACTCAATCATGATGCCCGCCTAGTGGCTGCAATCCACGAGCTACCTTATCAAAAAGGCAGACCACTTTCTCCCATCCAGGAGGAAGTAACCAGGTCCACAACATCGACAGTCCCCATCACCATCGACTACTCTGATGATTACTCACCAGAACGTGAGATCTACATGGCTTCGCTCCACGACTTCGGTGATGATGAGCCGGGCATCGAGTTCAATGATGAACTCGAAGATCAAATCTTGGCCAACGAGGACACCGCCGACACTCCTCAAGATGAAACCGAAGAGCAAAGGCATGTACGACTGCTAAGGAACGCGAAGAGGGCTAAGCGTAGGCGTAATATGCCCAAGCTGGCGCCCGCAACCCACACTGGTGAAGAGGCCTACGTGGGGAGTTTGCGGTCGTGGTTGATCAAGAATTCGTCAGTCCCATGGGCAACATCGCCCAAGCCGCCATGCTTCTACAACAACTCCCACGGACGTAGGAAACGCAGACGATCATGCAACTCACCCAGCAAGCCATTGTCCAGCTGGATCACATGAATCCGATGCCCTCCACTCTGCACACCCACTCCAGATTGGAACGCCACGGGAGCACCATCCTCGCCGCTAGTCGAATGCCTGGTGGTCGCCCTATACCCCGCAATAGTCGGCAAGCTGAGCAGGAGGTGCACCAACAGAACCAACAGGTTCAAAAATCCAAATGTGGGGGATAGCTCACGGGGGGGCCAAGGCCACCAAGGGAATCAACAACTCCCACCTTCTGGCGACTTGAGGCAAAGACTCAATAGCAATCGCGATGCACGCACCATCATCAACAGTCGACTACGTGAACATACTGAAGATGACGCCCGCGACATCGAAGATAGTGATCGCTTTCCAGCCTTCACCGAGAACATCACCAACCGCGAGATCCCAATGGACTTCAAGCCTACGACTATACCCAAGTTTGACGGGAAACAAGACCCACGAAAATGGCTACGCTGCTACTCCGTCGCCATCGAGGTCTCAGGTGGCTCCAACTCTACCAAAGCCCTGTACATCCCAATGGCTCTGGAGTCTGCACCACTCACATGACTAGAGAGCCTCAAGCCAAACTCCTTCGACTCTTGAGAAATACTAAAGAAGGTCCTAGTTGACAACTTCCAAGGATCTATGATCCGAGCAGGTACTCGACACGACTTGTCGCAGGTTAGCAGGACGAGAATGAGACCCTGAGGTCATACACGTGACACTTCTTCGAGCCCCGCACCACCATCACCAACATCGCCGACGAGGACGTCATCCGCTGCTTTAGGAACGGCCTCGCAACAAAGCAAAAGTACCACGAGTTTGGAAGAAATCTTCCAATTACTGTGGTTCAAATCCATGACATGATGTAGTGATGGGCGAACAAAGAAAACGACAAGAACAAGCGTTTCCCAAAACACAAGAACGACTAGGGTAACAATAACAACCGCCCCGACAAAGGCCAGCACAACAACTCGGGTCCCTCCCAAAAGTGAAAGCCAGAAGACCAGGTGGCATCTGTCGAGCGCAATCCTCGCAGTAAGAAGTCGAGGAAGCTTCAGGACCAGTTCGAGAAGGTCCTCCACAAGCAGTGCCCGATGCACTCGAAGTCAAAGCACACGCTGTACCAGTGCACTACCCTCCGCAGGACCCTCAAGGCGCCTCCTCTTGATGATGAAGAGAAGGACAAGGACAAGGAGGACAAAGGCAACGACAAGTGAGGGCCTACGAGTTTCCAACACCCAACAAATGTCATCAACGTCATCTTCGGAGGCGACGATGGCATCCTCTCCAAGCGCGTGCAGAAGCTGATTCGGCGCATGATCATGTCAGTGGAACCACCGTACCACGCCCTCTGAGACATAGCAAGGTCCCAATTTCCTTCTCCAAGGAGGATTAGTGGGCCAGCTTCTCCGAGCCGGGAAAACTTTCGCTCATTCTTGACCCAGTCGCGGCAGGCTCTCAGCTTACTTGAGTACTCATCAATGGGAGAAGCGGTCTCAACCTGCTCTTCCCGAGTACTCTAAAGAAGATGGGTTTGGACATCGGCAAGATGCTCACCCCTAGCAAGGCTCCGTTCTACGGAATCATCCCGGGCAACGCGGCTACTCCAATCGGCTCGGTCACCCTGCCAGTTAACTTTGGGACCAAAGCAAACTTTCGTACGGAGTACATAACGTTCGAAGTTGCCAACTTTGAATCATCGTACCTCACCATCCTTGGCAGGCTAGCCCTAGCCAAGTTCATGGCCGTACCCCACTACATCTACTTGGTCCTCAAGATGCCGGGTAAGACAGGTGTACTCTCTCTCCGCAGCAACGTCCAGAAGTCATATGATTGCGACCAGGAAGCCATCGAGTACACTTCAACAGCATGCGTGCCAGAGCCTTCATCCGAAGTGCTCACGGCCGCGCAACAACTCTCTGAAATGGATCTGGATGTGGTGAACAAGAAGCCAAGCCAGTCAAGGGTGAAGCCAAACCCCAGCGACGCCGGCATCAAGACTATCCAACTAAAAGAAGGCAACCCATCCAAGACAGCTCTGATCGGCGGGCACTTGGATAGCAAATAGGAAATCACGCTTGTCAACATTCTTAGGGCCAACCGAGACATACTCGCGTGGAAACCAGCGGATATGCCAGCTGTGCCCAAGGAGTTGATTGAGCATGCTCTTAAAGTCGATCCCAAGGCCACTCCAAAGAAGCAGCGACTACGTCGTTTCTCTCCCTAGAAGAGGCAGGCCATCAAGAAAGAGTTAGCAAAACTACTCGTGGCAGGTTTCATTATAGAAGTGTAACACCTATAGTGGCTAGCTAACCCTATACTTCATCTAAAAACGAATAATAAAGAATGGAGGATGTGTGTCGATTATACTTATCTCAACAAGCACTGCCCGAAAGATCCTTTCGCGCTCCCATGCATCGACCAGGTCATCGACTCCACCACTGGTTGCGTTCTGCTCTACTTCCTTAATTGCTACTTGGGCTACCATCAAATTGCCCTCAAGGAAGAAGATCAGATCAAGATAGCGTTCTCCACCCTGTTTGGCGCATATGCCTACACGACTATGTCCTTCGGGCTGAAGAACGCGGGCGCCACGTACCAGCGAGCCATACAACTATGCCTCGCTGACCAGCTACATCGCAATGTTGACACTTATGTGGACGACATGGTCATCATGATCAGAAGTCCTGACGAGTTCATTTCTGATCTCGAAGAAACATTCAACAGTTTGCGAAGATTCCAGTGGAAGCTTAACCCGGCTAAGTGCGTCTTTGGCGTACCGCAGGGAAATTACTCGGTTTAATTGTTAGTCACCGAGGAATTGAACCTAACCCTGAAAAGATTAACGCCATCACCAACATGGGAGCTCCACAAAAGATCAAAGACGTGCAGAAGCTCACTAGCTACATGGCGGCATTAAAAAGGTTCATTTCCCGACTTGGGGAATGTGGCCTACCCTTTTTCAAGCTACTCAAGAAGCAGGACAACTTCACATGGACAGAAGAGGCGGCGCTGGCACTGGAGGACCTAAAGCATCATCTCCAGTCGCCCCCTATCCTCACAGCTCCAAATCCAAGCGAAACCCTACTACTCTGCATCGCAGCGACTACTCATGTAGTCAGCACAGCTATAGTGGTGGAGCATGAAGAGGAAAGCCATGCCTTTGGTGTGCAGCGACCAATATATTTTGTTAGAAAATTCCTATCTGAATCCAAGGTTCGTTACCCATCAATTCAAAAACTTCTCTACACTATACACATCACCTCCAGGAAACTTCGCCACTACTTCGACGAGTACAAAATCTCGATTATCACGGATTTCCCACTGGCGGATATACTCCACAATTGGGATGCCACTGGACGCATCTCCAAGTGGGCGGTGGAACTGGGAGCTCTCAACATCGACTTCAAGCCACGCACCGCCATTAAGTCAAAAGCTCTAGTCAACTTGTTGGCCGAGTGGCAAGAAAATCAAGTATCAGCCCCAGCCATCCTGCCAGAGCATTGGGTTATGTACATTGATGGATTTGTCACTATTTTACCAGCAAGTCTACCTATTGATACCCTAAGGTAGTAGACTTGTGGTTAGGGTGTCGCCGAGATCCGGAACTCGATGTGCAAGGAACACAAGGGTTTAGACAGGTTCGGGCCGCAGTATGCGTAATACCCTACGTCCTGTACGGTTTGTATTTCCTAGAGGTTATGAGAGATGTTTTGGAGGGGTCCCTGCCCGCCCTTAGATAGTCTAGGGGGACAGGGTTACATGAAACTCCTAGTCCCGTACAAGCTTAGGAGTCCTACCCGAGTATTTTTGGGTGGTTTCCTTCTGTACGGACTAGTTGTACTTGTATTCGAGTACTTTAAAGTATGGATAGGGTATGGGACATGCCCCACCCCTTACTCTAGAATGTTCTACACCACGCGTGCAGTTGAGTACACCTTCACTCTTCATAGTTGAGTATTGCAGGCTTCGAGTACTTCTAAAGTCGTCCTTTGGTTTTTGCTGAAACTCCGTCTTGAAGGTGTCTTCCGAGTACTTTCATTTCCTGCTCGAGGCTGTGAGGTGCTCCAGCCCCGAGTACTTTCAAGCTTCCTTTTAATGGGGTGCAATGCAAATCGCACTCTGTTGGCACTCCTTAGCCTTTACGAACTAATTCGCAAGTGCACGGATACCGATGTAGCTTTCACTAGGGAGTTTACCTGGATATGGAATCCAAGGAACGACAGACACAACCATACCTAGAACTATTCAACCGGACCCACCTAGAGAGATGAGGTAAGAGGGTAGAAGGCTTAACTTCAATTAGCCAACTCGTTACCCAGATAACTAGAAGTTATACTAACTTGATCTGCTTCGGCGGTTGGGGCGGAAGGACCACAGACTGAAGAAGAAATGGGGGGTCCAACTCGGCCAATGATCTACTGCTATGAAAACACCTGTACGTGGTGGACTACAAGGGATGGATAGGCCTGTCACCACCTGCCACCTACCACATCGGTTCCGTGGGGTGGAACACAACCCAAGATAACTATCAAGCCTAAGCACCACGGTTCAACTATCCAGTTACTGACTTCCGCCTTACGTTAAGGCAAGAAGAAACCCCAAATGGCCAGGCTTGCTGAACCACGCAGACAAGGGATACCGCTGATCAACGAAAGTAAACTAACTAGATACTAAAAGTAAAGAGAAAGACTAGCAAGATACTGAAGATAAACGAGGAACTAACTTTGATAATATTCCCCTAAGGTGGATACAAAGTGGAGAAGGACCAAGAGAAAACCTCGTCTCCTTTCCTAGCTCGGCTCGTACAGAAGCTCTCACCTCACTCTCTCCCTATTCTACAACTGAACTTGAGCTACTAAGAATCTCACTTGTCTCTGGAATGGTGTGTGTTACAAATGGGAAGTGGAGCTCTATTTATAGCAGCTAGAGGTCGATTACCGGTGAAGGGCGTCAAGACCACGCTACCTTTGCGGTTAACGTAACTTCCACGCAAAGTTGAGCTTCCTTGGCTGACAAGTGGGGCCGGCCGACTCCCCATGGCACCACCCTTCGCGTGGATGGTCTCTAATCGCCTCCTGAGGTTGGTAACTATTGCTTTTTAGTTAAGCAACTATTTTGGACATGCATGTGGGCCCTTTGATCCGCGTGTGAAGCCTTTCAGGTCCTCGGGTCAAACCGACTTCAAGTGCATGATCCCTGATCATCCTGGCTGTGTTTCTTCATTCCTGGATCGATGATGTGGCCAGAGGAGGGGGAGCCAGGCCGGCTGGCCTAGGAGAGGCCGACCGGCCTAGGATTTCTCCCAGTTCGGCCCAAATTTGCACACTATGTCCCTGAAATGATAAATGTATCAAAACTTGTGAAACTTGTTAGTGTGGTTAGTTTTAACTAAGTTTTGACTAATAAATCATGAAAACTAGAAAAATGTTGGCGGTAAAAGTCATTGAAATCCACCGCCAACACACCCCCACACCTAAACTTTTGCTCGTCCCGTGCAAAATGATTGAGATAGAACCCAGGGACTAAGCAAGTCTAGGGTCATGATCCTCAAAGAATTATGAATGTATATTTTGAAGTTGTTCCTCCTACCTTGGATTCCAGGTGGCTAATGCCTTTTTTTCCAAGTCATCGCGAAACCTGATTCTTCTTATTCTTAGTACCTGGAGAAATTCTTTTGGAACTTCAAGGCACACACCCATCCAATCAAGGCACTCACTCACTTAGAGCGAGGTATGAATCTTCTGGGCCTCACTTGATTCTCCCTACTTCTAAAGGCTTATATGAGGAGCTCAGTTAGGATTTTGTGGCACATTCTGTATCTTCTCTGTTGCGAGTTCAAATATTCCGTCTTAGAGAAGCCATGTGTCCTAAGAAACTTAGCCACGTGCATGTGTAAAGCAACTATCCTTCGGTGGTAGGTACTCGAGCATCATCCATTTCCCCTTCTTCTCTTTTTTTGACTCGAGTCGGGTGGCTTTCCTAACTCAGATTCTTTTTTTTCAGGGGGCTGGTGAGCTGCGTGAGGACCACACTCTTCTGGACTTTTAGACTTTGAGCATGTACGTGAGTGACTAAGAGTACCAGGATGCACAACAATTCTAATGAGGCAAAAAGATTTGATCAAGCTCAAGGGCACAAAAAGGCTATGTGGGGCTTAGAGAAATATGTATGTGGCTTTGGATAGGATTTGATAAAGCCAAGCGTTGCCTTTTTATTCTTATGAATTCTCGAAGACTTCGAAATCAGAAAGGTCAACGTTTGCAAGTTGTTATATCATAGAAATCAATAAACAGAAGATTAGGCGATCCTAATATAAAGTTCCAAGGGTTAGAGTACTTTGCAAACAAATTATAACTCAATTATTCTTTGATTCACATGTAAGGAATTCATCTCATCCTGTTTGGTTTAATCAAATTTTAATTTGTTAGCAAAAGATACGAATTTGAACTAAAGGCAGGAACGACTAAGATAGAAAAGGTGCAAACCGTCATGGCGAGAAGGCGCCGCACTGGCGGCTACCAGGTGGGGCCGGCCAGCCTAGTAGGAGCCGGCTGACCTGGGTCTCTGGCCCCTCCCCGAGGGGTAGGTCCCACAGGCTCAGGCTCAGGATTTTCGACACGTTTGTTGTACTCTCAGGCCGGCCGGTCTAGTTCAGGCCGCCTGGCTCAGGTTCGAGTCGATTCATGCTCGTTTTCGCGCAGTGAGTTCGTAATGTTCTAAAACCTGCAAATCTTGATGCACTTCGACTAAATTTTAGTCCAGGGATGTGTGGTTGGCACACAAGTGTGCACCAACCGCACGAGACAAGGCATGATTCAAAGTTAAATCTTTTTTATTGTATTCAAATGGGGTGCTGCAGGAATATAAATGTTGGAAAACAAAAATTGAAAAGAAAGGAAATGGCAGCACCTAAACTAAAACTAAAACTCTAATCTAGCCTATCCTATCCTCGTGTCCGAGACCCTGTAGAGGTCCTCGTGCCCGGTGGCCTTCGCAAGGCCCTTGATCTTGGAGCTCAACGCCTTACGAGGAACATCGACCTTGTCATTGAGATCCATTCGCTCGATCTCAGACTCCACCACGCGCTCATCCATATTTTTTAACTTGATCTTGAGCGCATCAAGCTGCTCCCACAGCTCCTTCACCTAATCCCGCTCCTCGGGCTCTTCCTCCTCCTCATCGCTGCTGTAAGCGTGGATTTCCAGTGGGCCACGGATAGGGGGCGGCGACTGGAAGCGCCTCACTGATCTAGTACTAGATTCAGTGGACTCCCTCTCGCCACGGTCCATTGTTGGAGAGAGAACCTTCCTGATACCAAATTGCCCGTGCACATGGTAGCGTGGAGGGCTCGGGCTAGCCGGAGTGTATTCTGGCGAGCGAGGCTCCACCACCTGTAGCGCCGCGACACACGCTATGCACCCTCCCAAAGATGAGGGGATGGGGCGCTTGCCGATCGCCTTCCGCAGAGACAAAACCATCATGGTGGAACGTGTCAGCGTGCGCGCACCAATGCGCACCAAAGCCCCTCCTCCTGGACTCCAGGAGGCGGACCTAGCGCGACAAGGCGATGACCAGCGCGAAGGCAAGGCCGGCCGTCCTGCCCTAGTGCTGGCCGGCCTGGGGTGTGCTCTCGTGGCCCCCGGGCCATGAGGGAATGGCCTTGGCGAACTCTTGTGCACCGATGATCTTGAGGCTACTCGACGTGGTGTCGTGGGGGAAGACGATGATGACATGGCCGTGATCAAAAGCGGATGAAGAAGAACAGATGCCTTTAGATATAAAACAAGGGTTCTGCAATTGGATCCCCCAGAATTCCAGACGATGGGAACGGATAGGGGACTTCAAAATTCGAAACGCCGCAAAACGGCATGGGGCTAGGCCTACCGGCCTGGTAGAGGCTGGCCGGCCCCACCTTGTCAGGTGTGGCCTCTGGGCTTCGCGAAGTTTCTCCTCTCCTCGTGTACTTCTGATTTTCTGAGGATTTTGGCTAAAAAGGTGGAAAGAAAAGAAAAGAAAAGAAGAAAAAGAATCTAACCTAAGATACGGCCCCTTTAAGGTCCGGCGATGACCATAGACGGGGTTTATAGCTCGGATAACTCGTAGATGTCTATTTCTTCAAGTTCCAGTATTTCGGGCTCGAGAAATATTTTCAATCTCTGGCCATTGGCCTTGAAAACATTTCCGTCATCGTCCTGGAGGGTTATAGCGCTGTGATCGGCAGCGTTAATTACTAGGTAGGGGCCTTCCCACTTACTCCTAAGCTTACCATGACCAAACAAATGAACGCGAGAATTAAATAAGTACCTTATCTCCTGCTTTGAATTGCTTGATCTTGATACGCTTGTCATGCAATCGTTTTGTCCACTCGTTATATAACTTGGAGCTATGGTAGGCCTTTGTTGACATTTCTAAGCGCAGTCACTAGGAACGGTTAAGTCCCCTGCAACGGCGCCAGAAATGCCTGTTGGCGTTCCTTATCGTCACCACTAGGAACGAGGGTGTTAGTCCCATCCCTACCAGCGGCGCCAAGGAAACGCCATGCGGTATGTCTTAACGATTACAGAATGAGTCCGCAAGTGCACGGATATACCGTTGTAGCATTTCACCCGGAGAGTATTCGGGTATCGTTATTTATATTTTCCCAAATGAGGGCATGATGTGCTTTAAGAGATTTACTTGATACATAACCGATGATGGCATGAAGAAACAATAGACTATAATATATACAGGGGTAAGTGATAATAAAGATATAGATAAGGGTAATGCGAACACACAACCTGGCCAATCTCAGATAAAGAATAAACTAATAAACCTACGGGTTAGTGGGAGCATAGGCATACAACAAGGTCCTAATAGTATCTATTCAAGCAAGCAGAGGTCATGCAACATACAAATGGTTAGGACTACAGGTGCCGAGAAATTAAGGATACCAGGGAGAATGTCCCGCCCCAGAGAACATCCAGGCTGTTACATCTTTCAGAACTCCTACACCGTACCCGAACATCGGGGAGTACACTAACCACGAAGCAGCTTCGTAGCGGACGGATAGGGCTGTCACCACCTGCCGTCTACCCTAGTCACAACGAGGAGCACGGTCATATCCGAAGGATCCTGCATACCCGAGCACCACGCTCGTGTATGAGGTCACTACCCTAGCGCCCCCGGGTCTCCCACCCTTTGGATGGACAAGTAAGACACTAAGGCAAGCCCGAAGGCACAACGAACCGATATCCTTACCCAGATCATCTGGCCTAATCATATATAAAGCATAACTAGTGAAGCACCAAGCCATGATGTGATTCTAGCAAGGTAGCATAACAATGCAAAGCATGATATACTACTAAGATAGCGAAACAACCATGGCTCAACTCTGCATTAAGAATAGAGTACTGACTATTCGAATACAAAGCCATTACAAAGGTCGAGGACTGCTCTCCGGCCCTGAGGACGACTTGCTTTGCTAAGAGAGAAGTACTACCCTAGCTCCACTACCCTAAGGAGTACAAGTCTCAAGTGAGAGAGGGAGAGAGAGTCTCAAGTGTGATGTGTGTAGAAAGAGGGGGTGAGGGCCTCCTTTTATAGTCTCCAAGGTCGGTTCCCGCCATCCCTTGATATGGAAACATTATCTTCTGGAATCAGAAGACTTGGCAGCGACTCCTCCTCGAAATGCACCTGGACGGGAGTCAGTCCAGGGTCTGCCGACCCTGACCACCAGGTGGCGCCTTGTGGCAGAACCACCTGAATTAATCCGGCTCAAGTGTATTAACCATCACCATTAGGGCAATCTTGGTTAACCTTACATTTCAAACGGAGTAATCCATTGGTCTGTCGGGTAACCTCCCGATACAACCACGGTAAAGCCGATCGAAGCCATACATACAAATGCTCATGCGAAGATGAGCCCAGAGAATACCACATTCCAGCAGATATTACAAAAATTATCATAAGTGAATATTACAAACCATGTTTGAGTTTAGTAACCAAGTACTTCAGTGGTCATAACCAATAAGTTCTTCAGAGTTTAAGTTGCAGTGGAAAAAAGATAACGAAAGCTACTCGACGATACAGGATGTCTCGGTGAAGCCCGTACGAGACATCACTCGGCATTATCTCCATTGGCCGGGGGCGTATCCCATTCCACCGACCATCTCGGAGGCAGAGTGCAGGGCCAAGTCAAGCTAGCAATCATGTCTTCGAAAGACTCACCTGAAAACGAGCCACAAGCAAGGCTGAGTATGCTAATACTCAGCAAGTCTTACCCGTGTAGTGGAATCTACTCCACCGACTCTAGACATGCAAGGCTTTTTGGCTCAGGGGTTTGTTTTGCCGAAAAGCATATACGAGTGGGTCCTTACTTTCAACTTTTAGCTCAAGATTCTAGTTTCATTAACCATTCTAGATAAGCAGCTATCCAATATCACTCATGGTGAAGCATTAAATTTCATCCAACAAGTTTATTCATCATCATTGTTCCTCTTCTTACTCTGTGTGGTAAAAGGGATTAAGCAGTCTCAATAGCCTTGAGAAACGGACGATTCGAATCGAATTTCTTAACCTTGCAAGGGAAACCTAAACACACGTCACGTGGTTACTCCCAGAGTCACACGTGCAACTTTTCCCCTTTCTTTCCGGGTTGTGGATCGGAGCTACCCTCCGAGAGTACACGAGCCCCACGCCACGGTTCGGCGCCGGGTCGTGACCACTCGTGCACTCGCCAAATGCACATGGGACCGAAGTTCAAAGGGTAGGTTGTCGTCCACTTGCCGGGCCAATCAGGTACTTAAGCTTACCGATTACCATATTCTCGGCATGTGGTTAGTACATTCAAAGACTTAACCACCACTACCACACACTGCGGCCTTAGCATTTTTCACTAAACAGACGGGCCTCAATCGTAAAAATCGTACCATAGCCCGTCCGTTGACCTTATGATTGCAGCGTGTAGTAAACATTCAACTCCTATATTCTCGCGAGTGACAGGAAATCACTCAGCTTTTACCGGAGTCCTATTAGCACAGCATTCTATCGAACCTTACATCTAGTTTTCAAGCATGGGTTCCTAACATCATGCAACTAAGTTTTCATTCAACTCCTATAAACTTAATGCACAAGCAAGAGAGTAATGAGTTGCATATTTTAGGAAAGGAATAGGGTTATGCTCCGGGGCTTGCCTTCTTGTGCAAAGTTAGTCCGGGGATCGTCTGAACGTTGACCCGGGTCTTCAACTGCTTCAGTTAAATTTGCCTGGGCTTCTCGCTGCTCACCCTCGGACTCGAGCACCAGCTCGTAAGTCCCGTCGGCGAGAGTAGTCGTTTCTACATGAATGCACAAGTGTAAGTAGTGGTGATGGTAAACGACATGATTTCCTTCACGATAAAGTTGCAGTCTGTAAAACATGAGTTTTGTTGTGAAGTGAGTTACTTTATCATTCGTGGGCAATCGTTAATAGAGTAGAATAGTACAATAAGTAACTTCGTTAAGCAAGGTGGGGTGGGTGTTCATGGGAACTTATGTTCCTCATGGAAACATGATTTAAGTGTAACTACTACAGTGAGTAATTTCTGGTCACGAAACCTTGGATCTAGGCTCAACAGGGAAAGATAAGCTTACTGTAAAATTTTCAGATATTTTCATGCAGCAGATTAATTATGAAAAATATAATACATGGTTGCTGCTAGATTTTTGTTCTTTTTGTACAGAACAAATGGTGCAAAAACTGAGACTAAGATTTTTACAGGGTTTTCATTTAATCATGCAGGAGCTACTTTAATCTTTATAGGATTTATTATGCAGTTTTCAGAGCATAGTAAATATGACATTACACACCTAGGTTATTCAAGGATTTATTTTTTTACAGGATCCTACACAGGGTTTTTGTTCATGAAATTTTTTTACACAGCATCCTCTTACACTGAGTATCTTCTAGTAAAAATATGAGAATTTTCCAAGCTAAGATACTATTTTCTTGATTTAATGTATGTTATTAGCACATAAATCAAATAAATAGGTTCCTGTGAGATAAAAAGTATCTAAATTTTTCTATGGCATCTAGGTACCATTATACCAGTATAGAAAAAGTTTCATTAGGTGAATCACAATCTAACAACAGAGATAAAAATATTTAGCCAATCATGGCATGAAACTAAACTTAGCAAGAAGTAAATCTAGAAGTACATTCTGAGCTTGATCTTTTTAGGGTGGCCTATTTATCAGGTAATTTCCTCACTGTAAATGTTTTAGGGCCAGCACTTGTCTCAAGACAAGTCTATGAATAAAAGCCATTAATCTTTCCATTTTATTTAAAGCATGATTTAGCTAGAATCTAAGGTGACGCATGTAACAAAATTTGTGAAGCTTAACCTAAGGTCTCCAGAGCAGTTGAGTTTGCATTTTTCTGAATTTTCTACGATTTTATACGAATTTTATAAGTTCACTAATTTTGAATCTAGGTTTGAATCTTTCTCTTACATCTGGGTCCTTGAAATCTTACGGGCAGAACCTTCTAAAGAATTCAATTGATGCAATTGGATCCTTAGGCGGCTCGGGTGTTGTGGCCGGCCAAAATTCCGGCGAGGGGCTCGCCGGCGGCGAGGGGTGAGGGTCGGGGAAGGACCAGGGGTGCGAGGGCTACCTCGTGGGGGTCTTCGTCGGGTGGGGGACGGCCGGGAGTAGCTCGTCGGTGTTGGAGCAGGGGTGGCGGTGGCGGTACGCGTCGACGGCGGTGCTCCGGCGGGCTTGGGGCGGTCT
Source organism: Panicum miliaceum (assembly GCA_032594955.1). Classification (NCBI taxonomy): domain Eukaryota; kingdom Viridiplantae; phylum Streptophyta; class Magnoliopsida; order Poales; family Poaceae; genus Panicum; species Panicum miliaceum. Next base: position 18,862,141 of record CM064068.1, read on the forward strand.
GGTCTAGACGGGGAGCTTCAGTGGCGCGTGGGGAAGCTGCTCCGGTACTTGGCTTGGGCGGAGGAGGTCGGAGTCGAGCCGTCCGCGGTGACCAGGGGCGGCGGCGGCGGCGACAGCGCGGGCGGCGGTGCTCCGGCGGTCTTGGGCGGCGTTGAGCGGGTCGGTGAGCTCCGGTGGGTTGATGTGGTGGTGGCTGGAGGTTCACCTCGAGCGGTGGATGGCTGTAGAGGGCTGTCCACGACCGGGTGGAGCTCGGCGGCGACAATGGCGGCGGCGGGTGTTCTCTGGTTGCTGGTAGCTCGCGCGGGCGGCCTGGGGCGGCTTTTATAGGGACAGGAGGGAGGGAGGAGTGCCAGGCGACGAGTGGGGGTGATGGCACGGCAATGGCGTGCCACTGGCCACGGTGGGCGGCGTCTGGACACCGGCGCGGCGTGCGGAGGGCGGGAGCGCGCGACTGGGCACCGGGGATTTTGCGTGGGGGAGCGAGGAGATAGCGCGGCACGGGGGTTGGGGGACAGCTGCAGCAGCGGCTCGGGCGGCAGGCGAGCTCAGCGACAGGCGGGTCGCGGCGAGCGGTGCGGCACGGCGCGGCGCGGCCGTTGGGCGCGACGGGCGGCGAGCAGAGGCACGGCTGGCGCGGCGCGCGTGGCGAGCTGGGGCCGGGCAGCGCGGCGGTGGGGGGGGGGGGCAAAGCCGGGTTTGGGGCGAGGGTTGGCAGCCACTGGCCTGGCGGCTTGCACCGGTCAGGCATCGCCGGCCACCTGGCCGGTGTGTCGGGCGGGGAGGGGAGAGAGAGGAGGGGGAAGAAGGGCCATTCTGTGAAGTTTGAAAATTTCCAGGGGCCTGGTTGTAAACAGGGTGTTTTCTCCCAATTCTAATTTGAATTTCAAAAACTTTTGAACCTGAAAGTTGTTCAGAATAAAAAGTTCTACAAGTTTGGTTTCAGGCAACACCTCATTTGGCTTGTGGTTTGAAAGTTAATTTAAAAATTCAAAGGTATTCATATGTGCCCAATTTCAATTTGAATTTCAACTTAACTTGTTCTAATTCTTTTCACCCTTTTATTAGTTGGTTAAGCATAGGGTTTGGCTAATGACATTGCTTTAGAAATGTAATTTATCAGGGTTGTTACAGCCTTCCCCCCTTAACAAGAATCTCGCCCCGAGATTCGGTAAATCTTAGTGTGGACAGGGGTGCACATACCAGTGGTTGAGATAAGAAAACCAGGGAAATTTTGGTTTAGGTAGCTCTCGGTTTCCCAGGTGGCTTCTTCTTCAGTGTGATGATTCCATTGAACTTTATACATTTTAATCACTTTCCTCCTGGTCCCTCTTTCTTTTCGATCCAAAATTTTAACCGGGTGTTCGACATACGAGAGGTCGGGTTCTACCAATATTTCTTGTTGTTCCACAATCTCGGTAGGGACTCGAATACACTTCTTGAGTTGAGATACGTGGAAGACATCATGGGTGGCCGTGAGCTGAGGGGGCAGTCGTAATTTGTAGGCTATGGGTCCGCAGCTCTCAATGATTTCGTAAGGACCAACATAACGGGGAGCTAGTTTGCCTTTGATTCCGAATCTTTGCACTCCCTTCGTTGGTGAAACTCGAAGATAGACATGATCGCCAACTTCGAATTTTAGGGGCTTTCTCCTTTTGTCGGAATAGCTCTTTTGCCGGGCTTGTGCGGCTTTAAGATTTGCTTGTATTACTTTTACTTTCTCCTCTGGCTCGATTACCAGGTCGGGTCCAATTATTTTACGTTCTCCGGTTTGTGACCAGCTCAAATGAGTTCGACACCTTCGTCCGTACAGGGCCTCAAATGGTGCCATTTTCAAACTCGTTTGATAGCTATTGTTGTACGAGAACTCTGCTAGGGGTAGACATTTGTCCCACTTTTTGTCATAGTGAATGACGCAAGCTCTCAGCATGTCTTCAAGAATTTGGTTTACTCTTTCCGTTTGTCCGTCAGTTTGAGGATGGTATGCTGAGCTGCGAATCAGTTTAGTACCAAGAGACGTTTGCAGTTGTTCCCAAAAGCGTGCTACAAACTGAGTACCACGATCAGAAATAATTGTCTTAGGTATTCCATGTAGGCGAACAATACGATCGAGGTAAATCTCGGCATATTTCTTGGCAGAATAGGTGGTGTGTACCGGAAAGAAATGTGCCGTCTTTGTGAGTCTATCAACGATAACCCATATGGAATCATGTTTCTGGGAAGTGTTTGGTAGTCCAACGATGAAGTCCATACTTATGTCTTCCCACTTCCAGGATGGTATAGGTAACGGTTGAAGTGTACCGGCTACTTTCAAGTGGCTAGCTTTTACTCTCTGGCATGTGTCACATTCTGAGACATACGTAGCAATTTCTCTTTTCATTCTAGTCCACCAGAAGTTTTGCCTTAGGTCTTGATACATTTTGCTACTGCCGGGGTGGATAGAGAATTTGGAAAGATGTGCCTCATCGAGAATTTGCTTGCGGAGTTCATGATTCTTCGGAACGACTATACGACTTTCGAACCATAGAACTCCCTTATGGTCCTGGCGGAAACATTTATACTTCTCCTCACCTAGAGAGATTTTTTGTTTGATGATCTTAATTCCTTCATCATGTAGTTGTTCCATGACAATTTGGTCGTGAAGAGTGGGCTCAACTGAGATGTGATTTAGAGTGCCTTGGGAAACCATTTCCATGTTAAGCTTCCTCATTTCTGCACACAATGTCTCATTGTAGGATTCCATGGATAAGCAATGGCAATGGGACTTGCGGCTTAGTGCATCCGCGACTACATTAGCCTTGCTGGGGTGATAGTGCACTTCAAGGTCATAATCCTTGATTAATTCTAGCCATCTTCGTTGTCTCATATTCAGATCGGCTTGTGTGAAGATATACTTGAGACTCTTATGATTAGTGTAGATGTTGCACTGTGTACCCATCAGATAGTGCCTCCATATTTTCAGAGCGTGAATGACAGCTGCAAGCTCAAGATCATGAGTGGGATAATTCTGCTCGTGGGGTCGAAGGGCTCGTGAGGCATATGCAATCACTCGATTCTCTTGCATAAGCACACATCCTAGACCAGTACCCGATGCGTCACAATACACATCGAACGACTTGGTATTATCAGGTTGAGCTAACACAGGTGCAGTAGTCAGATGCTCTCTGAGAGTGTGGAAAGCTTCTTCACATTTCTCATTCCATACAACTTTACTTCCTTCTTTAACAGTTCAGTCATGGGCTTAGCAATTCGAGAGAAATCCGGGATGAAGCGACGGTAGTAACCGGCTAAGCCGAGAAAACTGCGAATCTGATGAACAGAGGTAGGGGGTTTCCAATCCATCACCTCTTGTACCTTGCTGGGGTCAACAGCTATGCCTTCGCTAGAGATCGCGTGACCCAAGAACTTTACAGTATCCAACCAGAATTCACACTTAGGAAACTTAGCATAGAGCTGATGGTCTCTGAGTCGCTGAAGAACAATGCGAAGGTGCTTGGCATGCTCTTCCTCATCCTTGGAATAGATAAGGATTTCGTCGATGAACACTACGACGAATTTGTCAAGTTCGGGCATGAATACCGAATTCATGAGATACATGAAGTAGGCAGGGGCATTTGTGAGTCCAAAGGACATGACCAAGAATTCATATAGTCCATATCGTGTGGAGAAGGCAGTCTTAGGAATATCGCACGGGCGAACCTTGATCTGATGATATCCCAAACGAAGATCAATTTTTGAGAAGACTCTGGCTCCAGCTAATTGATCGAAGAGTACATCGATACGAGGAAGTGGGTATTTATTCTTAATGGTTACTGTGTTGAGAGGCCGGTAGTCAACGCATAACCTCAAACTGTCATCCTTCTTCTTTACGAATAGGGCTGGACATCCCCAAGGTGACGCGCTAGGGCGAATGAATCCTTTGTCCAGTAGTTCTTGGAGTTGAATTTTTAGCTCTGCCAATTCTTTAGGGGGCATCCTATATGGTCTTTTGGATATAGGTGCAGTGCCCGGTTGCAGTTCGATGATGAACTCAATATCCCTATCCGGTGGCATTCCTGGTAAGTCATCCGGAAAAACGTCGGCATACTCGTTTACCACAGGAATATCCTCTAGCTTAAGTCCTTCCATCATGTAAGCACAGGAATTCATGCAATCCAGGAATGGTAGGTAAAGGGTGGTGGCTCCGTGACTAGGTGAATTTATTTCCACAGCTCGGGATGAGGGGTCCAGTGTGACTTTGTGCAAAATCATCCAATTCATACCCAAAATAAGATCTATGCCGTCAAGGGGTAAAAGAACCAAGTTTGTGTTGATGGTTTTACTACCCAACTTGACTGGTACTTGTCTGATCATTTGATTCTAAGCAATTTTACCACCCGGTGTTGATATCATATACGACCCTTTTGTGTGACAAACATCCAAGCCTACTTTTGCACCGAATTTTGCACTTATGAAACTATGCGATGCACCAGAATCAAACAATATAACTGCAGGCTGGTTATGGATAGAGAATGTACCCGACATCACTGGGGCTCCTTCAGGAAGCTCTGCAAGCGTGGTGAAGTTAATCCGTCCTTGCTTGACCTGCAGGGTCTGTCTCTTGCCCCTGTTCTTGTTGTTCGGGTTGGATCCCTGACCTTGGTTGGGCAGCCCAGACTGAGGGCATTCTCGTGCAAAGTGGTTGGAACTCCCGCATTTGAAACAACGATTCGCGGGGCTGGGTCGAAGAGACTGTTGAAGAGTGGGCCTCGGACCATTCTGTGGAGGCATCGGGGGTCGTACCATGCCTGGCTGCTGTGGGGGTCTGGCAATCCATCTCCCTGGCTGAGGGGCCCTTGGTGGAGCTGTGGGTGAGGCATTTTGCACGATGCGATACCTTGGTGGCTGAGTACTTGAAGGTCCAGCGGGTGCCTTTCTCTTCTTCTCTGCCCGGTGTGCCATGATACAGTCTTCCTGGGTAATGGCCATATTGACCAATTCGTTGTAGGTGTCAGCCCTGACTAGGTTCAGACGCTCCTTGAGCTTGGTGCTTAGTCCTTTGCGGAAATGGTCACGCTTCTTAGCATCCGTATCAGCGTGATAGCCCGCATACTGGCATAGATTGTTGAACGCCTGGGCGTACTGCAGCATGGTGCGGGTGCCCTGGGTAAGTGCCAGGAACTCGTTCAGCTTCCTCTCCATGAGACCCTCGGGGATATGATGTGCCCGGAATGCAGTCTTGAATTCTTCCCAGTCGACCACATGATCAGCCGGGAGCATCGTAAAATAGTGGTCCCACCACAGACGAGCGGTACCGCGAAGCTGTTGCGCGGCAAAACGAACTTTGTTGGCCTCTGAGCATGGGGCCACAAGTAGTGTGAACTTGGATTCGATGGTGCGAATCCATGCGTCTGCGTCCAAGGGTTCCTCTGTCTTATGGAACAAGGGCGGCTGGGTCCCCAGAAAATCCGTATATCCTGCAGCTTTGGGGTGGTGGACATTTTGCCCACCCCGCTGGTGGTGTTGCTGTCCTTGCACCAGCTGACGCAGCAGCTCGGTTTGAGCGGCCATCACTTCCACCAAACTGGGCGGGGGTGGTGGCGATTGTCGCGGTCTGCTGCCACCGGCACCAAAACCCTCGGGGTTGCCACGTGTTGATCCAACCATCTGAAGCGTGAAAGGTTACCCTTAGCAACGCGATCCATATTACTTCCTCGATTCATAAAGGATTAGTGTAGTCATAGACTTCCGAAATCACAGATAGAAGTATGGACATAATTTCTGTTTGCTACGAGAAAAATCATAGCTTGTTGTGGGTCCATCCAAAACATCTCATACTTTGGCAGTAGTTAGAGAACTTAGGGATGCACCATATTTCCATTCAACACTTTGGCTGGATTAGGCTCTAAGATGGTTGTTCCCTTAAGGTCTCACTTCTCTGTCTACCCAGAATTTTCCGTGAACAGAGGGCTAGAGTCTCGTGCATCAGGGAAAATCTACCTGGCCAAAAGTTACCAAATTTTAACAGCAGCTACCTGGGTAAATTTGGAACAAGTTTTGTGTTGTACTCTTTTGCAGAAAATTATAGGAAGGGGGCCTAAAAATTTAAGGGGCAGAAGTGCTTATTCTGGATAGAAATCTGACATTCCATGGTTTCTGTTATTTCTTACTATCCATAAGTTCAGAATTTTTTTTTTCATTTTTGAACAGGAGATAGAACACAAAATTTGGAACAATTCTTTCAACATGAACTTTACCAGAAAAGGTCACTTTCTCTGATCAATAAATCTCTCTTTTCGGTCATGGCAGATTTGTGACAGATTCGCTAGATAGTCCTTATGCAAAATCACGCTTAGATACGCAAGAACCTTACCACTCTCATTCAACGCATTTTCAATTTCAGATATATATGGTCATGATGCATGCACGTCCTATTCGTCCTCACAAAATAAAATAATTGCCAAATAACTTTTGGTCTTACGAAGATAGTTTCGGTGGCATACATGATACGCCTCTCACTATAATAGCTAGTCGAGATTTTCTAACCGTTCTTTAACTTATCGTAATCGCGGTTAGTGTACCTGCAGAAGATTGATAGAGCACATATATTTCATGAACCTTTCATGCCAGCACTCATGAAAGCGTCCGTATTCATTACCGTTTACTTATAGAAACGATATCTGTACAATTTCCGCCGTACAGACGATGTTAACATACGCTATCGAGATAGCGTATTCACGGGGGTACCGTCATGAGACGGGGGTATGAACAGCGATCGCCATACCCTGCGCCAAACCTTCTACTCCCAATATATTCAACTAACAGTTGGCATATTGGCAGCACCTCAAGTAAGCCACTGCTTGAGGGCGGCGTTCGGTTCGCATCACCGACAGGAAGGCCAAGCTCTCTGAGTTGGCTGAGGATTCTTACCTTCTTACCTTAGCGATGAGTGCATCATTACAGAATTTAAGGTCGGTTGTGCATGAAAGTAAGTTTTGACAGAAAGTAATGTGCTGGAAGTCAGTTGATAATATATAGAAGTTAGATAGCCACCTAGTAACTTTCCCATAATCCCTTAGGGCTTTATGAACTAGGTACCATCCTTAGCGCACCAACGTATTTCGCAACACATCCTTCTAGTCAAGTTTTAGAAAAACGAGTTTTGAAGGCTTGTTGCATTCTCTGGCGTATGCATTTCGGCTCTAGTGCCAGCTGTTACCAGCTGTGGCACCAGCTACGGCTCTGATACCAGCTGTGGCAGAACCACCTGAATTAATCCGGCTCAAGTGTATTAACCATCAACATTAGGGCAATCTTGGTTAACCTTACACTTCAAACGGAGTAATCCATTGGTCTGTCGGGTAACCTCCCGATACAACCACGGTAAAGCCGATCGAAGCCATACATACAAATGCTCATGCGAAGATGAGCCCAGAGAATACCACATTCCAGCAGATATTACAAAAATTATCATAAGTGAATATTACAAACCATGTTTGAGTTTAGTAACCAAGTACTTCAGTGGTCATAACCAATAAGTTCTTTAGAGTTTAAGTTGCAGCGGAAATAAGATAACGAAAGCTACTCGACGATACAGGATGTCTCGGTGAAGCCCGTACGAGACATCACTCGGCATTATCTCCATTGGCCGGGGGCGTATCCCATTCCACCGACCATCCCGGAGGCAGAGTGCAGGGCCAAGTCAAGCTAGCAATCATGTCTTCGAAAGACTCACCTGAAAACGAGCCACAAGCAAGGCTGAGTATGCTAATACTCAGCAAGTCTTACCCGTGCAGTGGAATCTACTCCACCGACTCTAGACATGCAAGGCTTTTTGGCTTAGGGGTTTGTTTTGCCGAAAAGCATATACGAGTGGGTCCTTACTTTCAACTTTTAGCTCAAGATTCTAGTTTCATTAACCATTCTAGATAAGCAGCTATCCAATATCACTCATGGTGAAGCATTAAATTTTATCCAACAAGTTTATTTATCATCATTGTTCCTCTTCTTACTCTGTGTGGTAAAAGGGATTAAGCATTCTCAATAGCCATGAGAAATGGACGATTCGAATCGAATTTCTTAATCTTGCAAGGGAAACCTAAACACACGTCACGTGGTTACTCCCAGAGTCACACGTGCAACTTTTCCCCTTTCTTTCCGGGTTGTGGATCGGAGCTACCCTCCGAGAGTACACGAGCCCCACGCCACGGTTCGGCGCCGGGTCGTGACCACTCGTGCACTCGCCATATGCACATGGGACCGAAGTTCAAAGGGTAGGTTGTCGTCCACTTGCCGGGCCAATCAGGTACTTAAGCTTACCGATTACCATATTCTCGGCATGTGGTTAGTACGTTCAAAGACTTAACCACCACTACCACACACTGCGGCCTTAGCATTTTTCACTAAACAGACGGGCCTCAATCGTAAACATCGTACCATAGCCCGTCCGTTGACCTTATGATTGCAGCGTGTAGTAAACATTCAACTCCTATATTCTCGCGAGTGACAGGAAATCACTCGGCTTTTACCGGAGTCCTATTAGCACAACATTCTATTGAACCTTACATCTAGTTTTCAAGAATGGGTTCCTAACAACATGCAACTAAGTTTTCATTCAACTCCTATAAACTTAATGCACAAGCAAGAGAGTAATGAGGTGCATATTTTAGGAAAGGAATAGGGTTATGCTCCGGGGCTTGCCTTCTTGTGCAAAGTTAGTCCGGGGATCGTCTGAACATTGACCCGGATCTTCAACTGCTTCAGTTAAATTTGCCTGGGCTTCTCGCTGCTCACCCTCGGATTCGGGCACCAGCTCGTAAGTCCCGTCGGCGAGAGTAGTCGTTTCTACATGAATGCACAAGTGTAAGTAGTGGTGATGGTAAACGACATGATTTCCTTCACGATAAAGTTGCAGTCTGTAAAATATGAGTTTTGTTGTGAAGTGAGTTACTTTATCATTCGTGGGCAATCGTTAATAGAGTAGAATAGTACAATAAGTAACTTCGTTAAGCAAGGTGGGGTGGGTGTTCATGGGAACTTATGTTCCTCATGGAAACATGATTTAAGTGTAACTACTACAGTGAGTAATTTCTGGTCATGAAACCTTGGATCTAGGCTCATCAATGAAAGATAAGCTTACTGTAAAGTTTTCAGATATTTTCATGCGGCAGATTAATTATGAAAAATATAATACATAGTTGCTGCTAGATTCTTGTTCTTTTTGTACAGAACAAATGGTGCAAAAACTGAGACTAAGATTTTTACAAGGCTTTCATTTAGTCATGCAGGAGCTACTGTAATTTTTATAGGATTTATTATGCAGTTTTCAGAGCATAGTAAATATGACATTACACACCTAGGTTATTCAAGGATTTATTTTTTTACAGGATCCTACACAGGGTTTTTGTCCATGAAATTTTTTTACACAGCATCCTCTTCCACTGAGTATCTTCTAGTAAAAATATGTGAATTTTCCAAGCTAAGGTACTATTTTCTTGATTTAATGTATGTTATTAGCACATAAATCAAATAAATAGGTTCCTGTGAGATAAAAAGTCTCTAAATTTTTCTGTGGCATCTAGGTACCATTACACCAGTATAGAGAAAGTTTCATTAGGTGAATCACAATCTAACAATAGAGATAAAAATATTTAGCCAATCATGGCATGAAACTAAACTTAGCAAGAAGTAAATCTAGAAGTACATTCTGAGCTTGATCTTTTTAGGGTGGCCTATTTATCAGGTAATTTCCTCACTGTAAATTTTTCAGGGCCAGCACTTGTCTCAAGACAAGTCTATGAATAAAAGCCATTAATATTTCCATTTTATTTAAAGCATGATTTAGCTAGAATCTAAGGTGATGCATGTAACAAAAGTTGTGAAGCCTAACCTAAGGTCTCCAGAGCAGTTGAGTTTGCATTTTTCTGAATTTTCTATGATTTTCTATGAATTTTACAAGTTCACTGATTTTGAATCTAGGTTTGAATCTTTCTCTTACATCTGGGTCCTTGAAATCTTACGGGCAGAACCTTCTAAAGAATTCAATTGATGCAATTGGGTCCTTAGGCGGCTCGGGTGCGGTGGCCGGCCAAAATTCCGGCGAGGGGCTCGCCGGCGGCGAGGGGTGAGGGTCGGGGAAGGACCAGGGGTGCGAGGGCTACCTCGTGGGGGTCTTGGTCGGATGGGGGACGGCCGGGAGTAGCTCGTCGGCGTTGGAGCAGGGGCGGCGGCGGCGGTACGCGTCGACGGCGGTGCTCCGGCGGGCTTGGGGCGGTCTGGTCTGGACGGGGAGCTTCAGTGGCGCGTGGGGAAGCTGCTCCGGTACTTGGCTTGGGCGGAGGAGGTCGGAGTCGAGCTGTCCGCGGTGACCAGGGGCGGCGGTGGCCGCGACAGCGCGGGCGGCGGTGCTCCGGCGGTCCTGGGCGGCGTTGAGCGGGTCGGTGAGCTCCGGTGGGTTGATGTGGTGGTGGCTGGAGGTTCACTTCGAGCGGTGGATGGCTGTAGAGGGCTGTCCACGAGCGGGTGGAGCTTGGCGGCGACAATGGCGGCGGCGGGTGTTCTCTGGTTGTTGGTAGCTCGCGCGGGCGGCCTGGGGTGGCTTTTATAGGGACAGGAGGGAGGGAGGAGTGCCAGGCGATGCGCGGGGGTGATGGCACGGCAATGGCATGCCACTGGCCACGGTGGGCGGCGTTTGGACACCGGCGCGGCGTGCGGAGGGCGGGAGCGCGCGACTAGGCACCGGGGATTTTGCGTGGGGGAGCGAGGAGATAGCGCGGCACGGGGGTTGGGGGACAGCTGTAGCAGCGGCTCGGGCGGGAGGCGAGCTAGAAGACAAGCGGGTCGCGGCGAGCGGTACGGCACGGCGCGGTGCGGCCGTTGGGTGCGGCGGGCGGCGAGCAGAGGCACGGCTGGCGCGGCGCGCGTGGCGAGCTGGGGCTGGGCAGCGCGACGGTGGGGGGGGCAAAGCCGGGTTTGGGGCGAGGGTCGGCAGCCACTGGCCTGGCGGCTTGCGCCGGTCAGGCATCGCCGGCCACCTGGCCGGTGTGTGTGGCGGGGAGGGGAGAGAGAGGAGGGGGAAGAAGGGCCATTCTGTGAAGTTTGAAAATTTCCAGGGGCCTGGTTGTAAACAGGGTGTTTTCTCCCAATTCTAATTTGAATTTCAAAAACTTTTGAACCTGAAAGTTGTTCAGAATAAAAAGTTCTACGAGTTTGGTTTCAGGCAACACCTCATTTGGCTTGTGGTTTGAAAGTTAATTTAAAAATTCAAAGGTATTCATATGTGCCCAATTTCAATTTGAATTTCAACTTAACTTGTTCTAATTCTTTTCACCCTTTTATTAGTTGGTTAAGCATAGGGTTGGGCTAATGACATTGCTTTAGAAATGTAATTTATCAGGGTTGTTACACGCCTCCCCGGCTCTGCCTGCCCCTAAGTCCCTAGCAGATGGGCCTGGTCTTATCCCTTGGGTGCTGGTGCCTTGGGACACCCATTTTCTCTATCAAGTGGGCCCTCTTTGTAAGTGTGTTGCAACGATTGGTCCTTATTGCATGTTTTGCTTTGTATGCTTCGTGTTCTCTTCTTTATTTCAGACTTGTATTCCTACAAAGTTTAGATAGGCAATACATCTGTGGAACTAGGATAGTGATACAATTATGAGAGTAAGAGATATAGTTTTCCTTTGTTTGCTAGTATAGTTGACGGTCGGATTTTGCACTTAATGACCGTCAACAACACCCTCAAGCTAGCCTTTTGCTCGTCCCGAGCAAAACAAGCCTTTATGTTATTGATCAGGAGTTGCCTCAATGTTGAATTTCCAACATATACCTTAGGCACAATATAATGTTCTTACCATGATTTTGAATAAGTTGGCCTTATTCTTACCTCTTACCTTACTTCTGTGGGGCTTATAGCTTCACCTTATCTCTGGCGGTTGAGAGTTAGAACAGTTTAGTAGAGTGCTAATATTTCTTACCCCTTTGCTCAATCGTCAATCTGGAGGTTTTCTTTATAAGGTTTTTCAAAATAAATTTCAAAGTTCCTCAAATGATCTCTCGGATCGGTCTTTTGAGTATGATTCCTCACCAAGGCTTTTTATTTTGCCTTTCTTCCTCAACCTATATATAAAGGTCAAAATTTTGTGGAGCTTCAGGTATGGAGGATATGAAGGCACACTTGATCAAGATGTGCAAGTGTGTGGATATTTTTGGTGGATGGTGGATGAACTCCTTTCTATGAACCATCTCTCCATTTATTTTCTTCTTTTGAGCATGGGCTATCGCTTCTTTCTCTTTTTCTTTTGACATGCCTTGTGAGCATGTGGCATACCTTCTTTGGGTATGCATCTTTTTCTTTTCTCTCTTTTTTTTGACATGCCTTGTGAGCAAGTGGCATACCTTCTTTGGGAATGCATCTTTTCTATTTTTCTTTTGTATAGCCCTTGCTCCTTTTTCTTATGGAACTTTGGAGAGAGTGGTCATGAGGCAAAATGGAGTTCTTATTTATGGATGGATGGATGACATGCTTGCTCACTTCTTGTGTAGAAGAATAGCATATGGTGGAGTGTGTACGTGATCTTGATCATGGGAGTATGAAATGAATCTCACTAAGGGTTCGCAACAGTTTGACAAAGTTCAATGAGATAACAAGTTGCATATGTGGAGAGTTTTCGATTGGATCAACATATGTCTTTGGATAGGAATTTTATATCATCGAGGAACTTTGTTTGTTTTTGTATTTTTCAAAAATAAATACTCCAAAAATCAAGCATCACTTTGGAGAAGATCATAGCAACTCTATTTAACCATATCATAGCTCTCAACAACTTAGATTCGGATCATGCTTTTCGCTACCCACAAGTTTCAAGCTTAAGGTTTGAATATTAACTTAGGAAGAGCACTAAGTTGAAACTAGGCATATGAAGAAAATTAACAGAGCAACTATTCATCATCTCAACGAGGAAAGCTACACCATGCTTATACATAAGAAAGCAAGTAAATATTTTTGATGTTCTTTTTTGGGGTTTGAAAATTTTTATTTTGTTTTTAGTTTTATAGATTTTTGTTTTGTTTCATCATAAGATTTTGAAAGTGATAAAGAAATTAAGTTACAAGATACAAGATACCTCTCATGGGGGTCCTCCCCCAAGCTAGCTTCAGGCTCACTGCTGTTGGTCGGGGTTAAACCCTCTCCAACGGTAGTAAGCCCTGCACTCCTCCTTCTACTGCAGCTGCCTCTGCTCCATGGCGTGGATTCTATCACCGGTGTACCGCTGCCATGCTTGGTTAGTCTTGATGTGTTGGTGCAGCGTATCCTTGATGTTGTTGGCCTGAACACGCAGCTCGCCTAAGTGCTTGATGATGGAGCTGAAGTCACGGCTAGAGGCCGTTTGTCGTGCAAGGTTCGGGATCCCGCTGGAGCTAGAGCTGGTGGATCGGTGCTTGGAGCCTGACGTGCCCACTCGTCGGTGCTTGCGCTGTGCCAGGCCGAACCACCCGCCTCATGGTGAAATGAAGATTGGGGCTGCTGGGGTGGTGGTGCTGGCTCGGTTCCTCTCCTTGACCTGTTTCGCATCATCCTGCCAGGCAAACCAGAAACTCTATGTCTGTGTGCCACCTCTTCCAGGATGAGAGGGGCGGTTAGTGACTAGCAGTTATACAAATGATACCCCACATTTGGCAACGGAATCTCATTTGCATAGCCCAAAGAGAAGAAAATCAAAGAGTCATTCGAGCCTTTCTTGAGTGTGTGCCCATAAATCAAATAAGCTTCATCGATAAGAGTGCGGGGATCCTCAATGAAGGGAATGGCATTCCCATCTAAGACCCTGAGACTCGAAGCGATGTGTGTAACCAAAGAAGTACACTCAATAGGACCCGTCATCTTGAAATTCGAAAGACATTGCGAAATCATTGCCTTTACGGTGGAGACCTTGATCTTGTTGATCATGGCGTATAGTATCATCAACTCATGATTGCACACAGTTCGAACATCACCTCTTGGAAAAAGAGTGATGGCTAACCATTTGTGCATCAAACAAAGATTTGGATTTTGAATGTCGTTGCACCGAGGTGCAAACTTGCCATGAACAACTTGACCCAAAATCAAACCCCAAAAGTCAAGACAATTAAAACCGCGGCAGGCTTTTTCAAGAAAAATCGGCAAGCGTTTGTTAAAACCGAGGTGGTGACTCAAATCTTTCCAAGTGATATAAAAATCATGCCCAAAAAGTTGAAACGAAATACCGTCATCCACCTCTTGAAGAGTGCAAAGAAACTGGATGGTGAGGAGATGAGAACCATTCTCCTCAACGGGCACAAAACCATCCCATCCAATCGCATGCCAAACATTAGCAAAGTCTAAGTCCATACCTGTTTTGGTGAGGAGGTCCGGGTCAAAAGCTTTGGTGTGGCCGAAGCTTCGATTCTTGACGATGGCGTAGGCTTGTCATTCGTGGTCATCTCGCAAGTCAAGGTAGGGTGCATCATCATCGTCCATCTCCATGTCTTCGGCTTGCGGGTCGGCTTGCGCTTCTTGTTGTTCTTGTTCTTCTTCCTCGTAGTCCATGATGTCTTGGCTTGGCGTAGGTTCGGGAGTGTGGTGGGAACTTGAGCCACCCCGAGAACGGGATGAGCTTCCTCCTATCACCTTCTTCAATGCGCCGGACACCTTTCGCCTAATGCCCTTCATGCTTGATCAAGAACACAAAGAACAACTCAAATCGGGTTCTGTTAGTGAAACGAAATGGAAACTCTTACCCGTAGTTGTTCCTGCAAGAATGTGGGCTTTCTCGCAGCAAAGAAATGAGAGGGAGAGAATTCTTGCACTTGAACTTGAGCACAAAATCGAATGAAAACCGAGAGCAAAGTTTGCAAGAGTGTGAGAGCGAGTGAGTGAATGAGAGTTGAGTGTGTGAGCTCAACACTCACCCCTCAGTGTCCATTTAAAGAGTACGAGCTGCAAATGGTCGGGGAGGCGCCGGGCTCCCTGACCCCCCCAGTGGGCTATGTGACAGGCTGCAATGGCTAGGTGGGGTCGGCCGATCCCTAGAGTGGCCCGACCCCCTATAGGGCGTGCTGGCTGACAGCCAGGGCCCAAAGGCTCCCCAACGGTCATAAACTTTGAATGCCTGGGTGCTAGGTCCAAACTTGCTCTGAAAAGATATTCAAATTGTTTTCCAAGAGATTTTGATGCTCGGAAATATTTTTGGGTTTTTGTAAAAAGAAAGGAAGGCTAGAAAAAAATCCAGTAAGCATAAAATTTGGGGAATTAAAATATGCAGTGGGAAATTTCAAATAAAGTGAAAAGGCAAATTTTGCAAAATCAAATATGGGATAAATACCATTTTACCTATTGGCAAGGGCTTCTCGTTTAAAGTCCAACAGGTAAGACTTTTCTCCATCGTCACTTACCACTTGTCACCTCGTTGTGGAGAGTTTGACGAGGATGAACTTTCAATCTTCCGCCACACACTCTTTGTCTTCTTCCTCTTGAGCTGTGTGGTCGGTGGGGTTACTGGTTCTTGAAGTGATTCTCCTCAAATGCCACTGCCGTCGTGTCCTTGATGGATCATGAATCGCTGCTCTTTCCTGTATTGAAATTTAAAGAAAATATTGTCTATCCCAATATGAAAATGGATTTCTCCTGTACCGACATCTATCCTTGCCTTGACGTCTATTAGGAAGGGGCGTCCGAGGATGAGTTGTATGCCTGTGTCACCCTCCATGTCGATAACGATGAAGTTGGCGAGGATGAATGAGTTCTTAACTCGTACGAGCATGTTTTCGACTATCCCTTCGGGATATCAAATAGCCGAGTCGGCCAACTGTATGTACATACAGGTCGGGGAAAGAGCAGGATATTGCAATTGCTTAAATATTACCTTGGGCATAATGTTTATGCTTGCCCCAAGGTTGCAGAGGGCCTGGTCGTAGATCGAGCATTTAATCATGGGCACCCCTGGGTCTCCATGTAATGCTACCGTCAGTCCTCCCCACGCGTTCGTCCTTGGACGCGCGATTCTTCCTGCATGATTAGTCCTTGGTGCCTGCCGAAATCAGTTGCCCCATTCAGTGGACACCATGCTTACATTTTCAACAGGAGCCTCAGGTTGCCCCGAGATCTTCCCAGACTCATCAGCAGGAACGGCGGCAGTGATTTGAGAAAGTTGAGATTCAATCATTTTATTAAAACTTAGTTGATTCTTGAGAGCAGTAGACAAAGTTTCAATTTTTAAGTTTATGCTCTCAAGAGTTTTGTCATTGGCCGTAAGGTTTTTATTTATGGATTTATTTATTTTAACTTGGCCAAGAACCAACTCTTTGATGGAGGGTTGGTTTGAATTGAAATTTGAATTGTAATTTGAGTTGTAACTGTTACCTTCTCCTTGGTATGGTGGGCGTGCTTGGCCCCACCCTTGGCCTCCTTGTGGATGGTACTCGCTGCTGTTGTTGCTGATGTAGGCAGCATCTTCACGTGTCACGAGGCAATTGTTCCCCAAGTGTCCATCATTGCCACAGACCTCTCACATGGGGTGCGAGTCTATGGCTTGAGCGTACTTGTTCATACACTCTTTGTATTGCGTCCGTTCGTATAGGCGCTTCAGTAGGAGGTCCATCTTCGCGGCGAGCATATCCATCTCCTTGACGGTGCGCATTCCACCTTTGGCACGGGGTTGAGAATGCTCTTCGTTCCAACCATGGTTGGAGACCATCTTTTCTATCAAGGTCATAGCCTTGGTTATCATGAGGTCCAGAAAGGCTCCTCCAGCAGCAGCGTCAAGGTGGGCTCTTGATGTCGTCGTTAGCCCGTGGTAGAAGTTTTGGAGCACGAGCCATTCATCCATCCCATGATGAGGACAGGCAAGTATGTACTCTTGAAGCATCTCCCAAGCTTCTGGGATGGATTCCATCCCCGTCTGCTGCAAACTTGAGATTTTCACGCGAAGGGCATTTGTTTCGCCCAGCGAGAAGAACTTGGCGAGGAACGCTGTGGAACATTTGTCCCACATTCTGACGACTTCTTTGTTTTGATAGAAAACAGGCGGAGCCTAATGGCGTCAGCCGCAACGCCTCGTATGGTCACGGTCTTGCATAACTCTAGAAAATTCTGGAGGTGGGCGTTGGCGTCCTCGTTCGGCTTGCCGCAGAAAGGCCTAGCCTGCACCATGTTGATTAGGCTGGACTTAAGCTCAAAATTCATGTCCCCAACATCAATGTTGGGTCCAGTCGCCACATTGGCGGCAGAGGGGACGGAAAAGTCACGGAGGGTCTTCTCAGCCATGGGTTCGGTTGTTGCTGATGGTGCTTTGAGGGCTGGTTTGCTTGTCCACAGCGAGATCTGAGGAGGGACAACGTGAGGTCGGACCCTTCTCATGAGGTTCTCGGAATTTTCAATGAAGTTTTTCAGCAAGGAAAAACCAGTCACACACTACACAGTTTTCGTCCAATTAGCAGAAAACAAAAGCAGCATTAGCCTGTATAAGCTACAGCCATAGTTTAAACACAACATCATGATCATGTATTAGTAAATTTCTTAAAACATCAGTGCCACTCCCCGATAACGGCGCCAAAAATGCTTGTTGGCATTCCTTAGCGTCACCACTAGGAACGCGAGAATTAAATAAGTACCTTATCTCCTGCTTTGAATTGCTTGATCTTGATACGCTTGTCATGCCATCGTTTTGTCCGCTCCTTATATAACTTGGAGCTATGGTAGGTCTTTGTTGCCATTTCTAACCGCAATCACCAGGAACGGTTAAGTCCCCTGCAACGGCGCCAGAAATGCCTGTTGGCATTCCTTATCGTCACCACTAGGAATGAGGGTGTTAGTCCCATCCCTACCAGCGGCGCCAAGGAAACGCCATGCGGTATGTCTTAACGATTACAGAATAAATCCGCAAATGCACGGATATACCGTTGTAGCATTTCACCCGGAGAGTATTCAGGTATCGTTATTTATATTTTCCCAAAGGAGGGCATGATGTGCTTTAAGAGATTTACTTGATACATAACCGATGATGGCATGAATAAACAATAGACTATAACATATACAGGGGTAAGTGATAATAAAGA
Organism: Panicum miliaceum; assembly: GCA_032594955.1. Lineage (NCBI taxonomy): Eukaryota > Viridiplantae > Streptophyta > Magnoliopsida > Poales > Poaceae > Panicum > Panicum miliaceum. The sequence continues at coordinate 18,880,189 of CM064068.1, forward strand.
TATAGATAAGGGTAATGCGACACACACAACCTGGCCAATCTCAGATAAAGAATAAACTAATTAACCTACGGGTTAGTAGGAGCATAGGCATACAAGAAGGTCCTAATAGTATCTATTCAAGCAAGCAAAGGTCATGCAACATACAAATGTTTAGGACTACAGGTGCCGAGAAATTAAGGATACCAGGGAGAATGTCCCGCCCCAGAGAACATCCAGGCTGTTACATCTTTCAGAACTCCTACACCGTACCCGAACATCGGGGAGTACACTAACCACGAAGCAGCTTTGTAGCGGACGGATAGGGCTGTCACCACCTGCCGTCTACCCTAGTCACAACGAGGAGCACGGTCAAATCCGAAGGATCCTGCATACCCGAGCACCACGCTCGTGTATGAGGTCACTACCCTAGCGCCCCCGGGTCTCCCACCCTTTGGATGGACAAGTAAGACACTAAGGCAAGCCCGAAGGCACAACGAACCGATATCCTTACCCAGATCATCTGGCCTAATCATATATAAAGCATAACTAGTGAAGCACCAAGCCATGATGTGATTCTAGCAAGGTAGCATAACAATGCAAAGCATGATATACTACTAAGATAGTGAAACAACCAAGGTTCAGCTCTGCATTAAGAATAGAGTACTGACTATTCGAACACAAAGCCATTACAAAGGTCGAGGACTGCTCTCCGGCTCTGAGGACGACTTGCTTTGCTAAGAGAGAAGTACTACCTAGCTCCACTACCCTAAGGAGTACAGGTCTCAAGTGAGAGAGGGAGAGAGAGGCTCAAGTGTGATGTGTGTGGAATGAGGGGGTGAGGGCCTCCTTTTATAGTCTCCAAGGTCGGTTCCCACCATCCCTTGATATGGAAACATTATCTTCTGGAATCAGGAGACTTGGCGGCGACTCCTCCTCGAAATGCACCTGGACAGGAGTCAGTCCAGGGTCGGCCGACCCTGACCCCCAGGTGGCGCCTCCCTAGCTCTGCCTTCCCCTATGTCACTAGCAAGTGGGCCTGGTCTTATCCCTTGGGTGCTGGTGCCTTGGGACGCCCGTTTTCTCTATCAAGTGGTTCCTCTTTGTAAGTGTTTTGCAACGATTGATCCTTTGTGCATGTTTTGCCGCGTATGCTTCGTGTTCTCTTCTTTATTTCAGACTTGTATTCCTGCAAAGGTTAGATAGGCAATACATCTGTGGAACTAGGTTAGTGATACAATTATGCGAGTAAGAGATATAGTTTTCCTTTGCTTGTGAGTATAGTTGACGGTCGGATTTTGCACTTAATGACCGTCAACAGCCTTCTCCCTCCATTCGTCCAATTGAGCTAGTTGGATTTGTCTTTTCACTCCAGCTGATTGGAGATCCATGTTCCACTTCTTGATCGCCCAATGGAACTTGAATTCTAGCTCAACAGGTAGATGGCAAGTTTTACTATAGACCAATTGGTATAGTGTCATACCTATCGGGGTCTTGAAAGCTGTTCGATAAGCCCATAGTGCCTTGGGTAGTTTGCTTTTCCATCCTTTCCCCCATAGCATTTACTGTCTTCTGCAAAATGTTCTTGATTTGTTTGTTCGATGTTTCTGCTTCACCGCTTGTCTGAGGGTGGTACGAAGTTGCAACCCAGTGGTCTACTCCTAACTCGCTGAGACACTTCCTGAATGTCTTATCAATGAAGTGTGAGCCTCCATCACTGATCACGACTCTTGGAACATTAGCTTCGATTTCTTTGAGTCGGCCGCAACGCAGGGAAGTGCTTCAACCCATTTGGACACATGGTCCACAGCCACTAAGATGTATTCGCACTGCTCTGATATCGGGAAAGGACACATCAGGTCAATTCCCCAGACATCGAATATCTCCACTTGAAGGTTGCTCTTCAGTGGCATAGCATCTCGGGAATTGATGTTCCCGTGCTTCTAACATCTTGGGTATCGCCGCACAAATTCCTTCGCATCTCAATATATGGTTGGCCAGAAGAATCCACTTTGCCAAACCTTAGCATGGGTCCAGAATGCTCCGTAATGCCCTCCATAGGGTGAGAAGTGGCAACGCTCGAGAATCTTGCGGGTCTCACATAGCGGGATGCAGCGGCGGAGTAAACCATCAGCACAGACCCACAGGTGATACTTGCTGAGGTGGATCAATCAATTTATGTCTTCTAGAGGTATATATCCGGTCACCATGAAATTTACTAAGTTGGTGTACCATGGGCTGGATGTAGAGACCTTCAGGAGAGTGTCATCTCTCAAGTAATCTCGATCGGTAGATCTGATCCCTTGAATTGCATTCTTGAGAGCTGGTCTGCCATACACTTATCTGCTCCTTTCTTATCTCTAATTTCCAGATCAAATTCTTGTAGGAGCAGAATCCAACGGATGAGTCATGACTTTGCATCCTTCTTGGTAAGGAGGTACTTCAGTGCAGCATGTTCTGTGTATACTATCACCTTGGCAACGACCAAGTAGGATCTGAACTTGTTAATGGCGAATACCACTGCCAAAAGTTCCTTCTCCACTATTGCATAGTTTAAATGAGGTCCGGTCAATGTCCTGCTTGCATAAGATATGGCATAATGCTGCTTATCCTTGCATTGATCGAGTACTGCGCCGATGGCGTAGTCACTTGCATCGCACATGATCTCAAATGGAAGACTCCAATTCGGCAGTTTTATGATGGGTGCGGACACCAGTGCCTTTTTGATGGTATAGAAGGCTACCAGGAAGTCTTCATCGAAGTTGAATGGGGTCTCCTTGGCCAGGAGACTTCTCAGAGGCCTGGCAATATGGGAGAAATCCTTGATGAATCTCCTATAGAAGCCAGCATGACCTAGAAAACTCCGAACTCCCTTAACATTTGTTGGGGGTGGTAACTGCTCGATAGCTTCAATCTTGGCTCGATCCACTTCTATCCCTTTTTCTGACACTTTATGTCCAAGGATAATTCCTTCTCTGACCATGAAATGGCACTTCTCCCAATTGAGGACTAAGTGCATTTCTTGGCACCTCTTGAGAACTTTATCCAAAATTCTCAAGGCATTCTTTGAAGCTCTTGCCATAGACTGAGAAATCATCCATGAAAACTTCCATGATGTTCTCAATCAAGCAGAGAAAATCGCCATCATGCACCGTTGGAATGAAGCAGGTGCGTTGCAAAGACCAAACGACATTCGCCTGTAAGCGAACGTGTCGTAGGGGCAGGTGAAGGTATTCTTGCTCTGATCATTAGGATGGATAGGAATTTGATGATAACCAGAGTATCCGTCGAGGTAGCAGAAGAATGAGTGCTTGGACAGTCGTTCAAACATTTCATCGATGAAGGGAAGGGGGAAGTGATCCTTCCTGGTAGCCTTGTTCAGCATCTGGTAATCGATGCACATCCTCTATCCAGTAACTGTCCGCTGAGGTATGAGCTCATTTCTCTCATTTTGGACAACTGTCATGCCCCCCTTCTTTGGGACTACTTGAAATGGGTTGACCCACTCACTGTCTTGCACGGGGTAGATGATGCCCGCGTGCAGCTGTGGCAGAACCACCTGAATTAATCCGGCTCAAGCGCGCTAACCATCACCACAAGGGCAATCAGGGCTAACTCGCACTTCAAACGGAATAATCCACTGGTCTGTCGGGTAACCTCCCGATACAACCACGGTTTTTGCCGATCAAAACCACACATACATGTACTCACACGAAGGTGAGCCCAGAAGATACAACATTCCACAAATTTTACAACACAGGTTCATCACAAATTATTATTACACGGAGTTATAATTCGTGAAACAAGGTACTTCAGAGTTCAAAATAAATGAGTTCTTCAGAGTTCAAAGCAGCGGAAAAATAACGACAACTACTCGACGATACAGGATGTCTCGATGAAGCCCATATGAGACATCACTCGGCATCATCACCGTTGGCTGGGGGCGTATCCCATTCCACTGACCAACCAGGAGGAAGGGTACAAGGCCAAGTCAAACTAGCAATCATATCCTCGAAAGTTTCACCTGAAAACAAGCCACAAGAAAGGCTGAGTATACTAATACTCAGCAAGGCTTACCCGACTAGTGGAATATACTTAGCCGACTCCTAGACATGCAAAGCTTTTGGCTTGAAGGGTTTGTTTTGCCGAAAGCATATATAAGTAGGTCCTTACTTTCAGATTTTAGCTCCAAGTTCTAGCTTTCTTTAACCATTCTAAGTAAACAACTATCCAATATAATACATGGTGGAAGAATTATTTTGCATCCAACAAGATTAATCATCATCATTGTTCCTCTTCTTACTCTATGTGGTAAAAGGGTCAAGCAGTCTCAATAACCGCGAGAAATGGATGATTCAAATTGAATTTCTTAACCTTGCAAGGGAAACCTAAACACACGTCACGTGGTTACTCACAGAGTCACACGTGCAACTTTTCCCCTTTCTTCCTGGGTTGTGGATTAGGGCCACCATCCGAGACTACAGAGCCAAGCTCTGCACCCACCATGTGCGCGCGTGGAACCGAAGTTGAGATAGTGGGATGTTGTCCACTTGCCGGTCCGATTAGGTACTTAAGCTTACCGATTACCATATTCTCGGCATGTGGTTAGTACGTTCAAAGACTTAACCACCACTACCACACACTGCGGCCTTAGCATTTTTCTCTAAACAGATGGGGCCTCAATCATCAACATAAACATCGTACCATAGCCCCGTCCATCGACCTTATGATTGCAGCATGTAGTAAACATTCAACTCCTATATTCTCGCGAGTGACAGGAAATCACTCGACTTTTACCGAGTCCTATTAGAATAGCATTCTATCGAACCTTACATCTAGTGTTCAGAGCATGGGTACCTAGGATCATGCAACTAAGTTTTCATCCAACTCCTATAAACTTAATGCACAAGTAAAGTAGAGTGTTGACGCCAAATTTTGACACGTGTTAAATCGGCGTCGGGAGGAGAAGGTTGGCCGATGCAGCAGATCTAAAGGCTACAGTAAGGAATCGGCCGATTGAGGTAACAATTGGAAATCGGCCGATTGGTGATGCAGCTTGCGCCAACAGGATGGGACTATTTCGGATGATTCTGGTCAAAAGTTGGTCAACAGAGCAACGCTAAGTCGGTCAAGGAGCAATTGAAAAGAGTCCTGATTGGATTAGGAGACGGCGGCGGAAGATTCTGCAGGAGTCCGTTTCCTTTAAAAAATATTATAGATATAGTAGTTTTCCGGTTTTTTAAATAAGGTTGTAACAAGTCGTAATCGACCAGGAGTCCTAGTCTTAGGGTATAAATAGGAGTCGTCAGGGTCTTGCAAAAGGATCAACACATCAATCAACAACAATACTTCTACTTTTTCAGCAATTTACTTTCAAGTCGGCGACTTCGCCAATACTTTTCTTCCTTCACGAGTTCGTACGGATTGGCAGGGCTGCATCAACTTGATCTCCGGCCAATTGGTAGGTTCCGCTTATCGAGTAATATCCGAGCTTTAACTATGGGTGCATCGCTGTGGTTTCGTTTGGATTTATTCACTAGTTATCGATATTTACTAGAATTGCAAGTTTTACCTGTTATTCTAGTATTATCACCAGTTATCCAGCTTGAGATCAGAGTAATCGACTTCGTCATCGTTCTTCTTTGATTTATCATCTCACAGCCGATTAGATCTATTTCAAGTGTTGCCTCTGTAGTAATTGTTTAGATCGGTCCAGCAGTTTTTCTTTACAATTACTACACGATTATCGGCTGATCCATAGCCGATCATCTCTACAGCAAATCGGCCGATTCGCCGCCGACGCGCTCCTCAGGACAGATCGGAACTCCAGCCGATCGGAGCGCCTGGAATTTAATACTTTATTTCCTTGTCAATCAACAGGTCAGATTGACTGGCACGCCGCGTGAACCGTACCAGGGCGATAACCCGAACAGGAGCTAAGCAGATTCTCCCGGGTCGTGTGTCCGACGCTGAGGACCATCGGCCGATTCCTATCTGGCCGATTTTAGCGCCAACATACTTTTGGCACGCCCAGTGGGACGATTTCAAGATCTGATATGTCGAAGAACGCAGAAATCTCCGATAGCAACATCATCGAGGTCACAGAAGCGGATCTCAAGGACGACCAGAGGGAAGAATTAGCTAAACATCTAGAAGATTATAAGAAGATGTATCTGCAGTCGTTCAGTCGTACCAGAAGCGGGGAGGCTGTCAAGAAAGCTCCTATTCCAGTTCCTCACCACATCACCGTTGCCGAGGATTCGGCCAAGATGTCCGATATGATCCAACAGTCCGTATACTAGGCGTTCATTGACCAATCCTCGGTGATGACCAACACGGTGTACAACGCCATTATCAGCTCTCTGGCCAGCGGAGCAGTTCAAGGCTATCAGGGGCCAGCATATGCCCCGCCAACCACGCTGCCAGCAAGAAGCTTACCATACACGTCCCAATCGGCTCCTCAGCCGATATTGACGCAGCGCGAGGGGTACAATACTCCGTTGCCTCTAGCGTCTCCAAGATACAGCGGTGCACCATGTTTCCCATCACAAACACCGCTTCAACCCGTCCAGATTGCTTCTGTGCAATCGCTACCCATAAGTTCAGTGCCCTGGGGGACATCAGCGACAATGGTTTTTCCCGAGCCAACAAACAGATACGGGAGTTATCCAATCCAGGCACCGCACCAATCAGCCGTCCGGCCAACGGTCCCTCAGTATCAGCCAATCTCGTCAGAAATCGGTGTGACAACCCTGGTAAATTACATTTCTAAAATCAATGTCATTAGCCTAACCCTATGCTTAACTAACTAATAAAAGGGTGAAAAGAATTAGAACGAGTTAAGTTGAAATTCAAATTTAAATTGGGCACATTTGTATGCTTTTGAATTTTTAAATTAACTTTCAAACCATAAGCCAAATGAGATGTTGCCTGAAACCAAACTTGTAGAGCTTTTTATTCTGAACAACTTTCATGTTCAAAAGTTTTTGAAATTCGAATTAGAAAGAGGAGAAAAATCCCTATTTGCACCCAGCCCCCTGAAACTTTTCAAATTCTTGCATTCAGGCCCTCGCCCCTCCCTCTCTCTCCCCTCCCCGCCCGACAGCCCGCCAGGTGGCCGGCGACGCCTGACCGGCGCGAGGCGCCAGACCAGTGGCCGCCGCGCCACTCCGCCACGGCCGGCTTTGCCCCCTCCCCACGCCGCGCTGCCCAGTAGCCGCCCGCGCGTGCGCACGCCGCTGCCGCGTTCCGCCTCGCCGCCCGCCGCGCCCAACCACCGCACCCCGCCGTGCCGCCCCGACTCCCGCGCCCCGCCCGTCGCTGCGCCTGCCCTCCGCCCGAGCCGCTGCAGCAGCTGCTCCACCACTCCGCGCGCCACACTATCTCCCGCGCCCACGCCAAATCCCGGCCGCCCAGTCGCCCGCGTCCGCCCGCCGCATGCCGCGCCGGCGTTCTGCTGCCGCCCGTCGTGCCCAGTGCCGCGCCGTGCCGTGCCTCCGCCCCGTGCATCGCCCAGGCCCTCCACACCCCCTCCTGCCCCTATAAAAGCCCCGCCCGGCCGCCCGCGCGCGAGCCACCGCAAACAGAACGCCTCGCCATCGCCATTGCCGCCGCCGAGCGCCGCCCGCCCGTGGACAGCTCTCCACCGCCGCCCAAATTGAGCCTCCAGCCACCACTACATCATCCCCCTGAAGCTCGCCGACCCGCCCAACGCCGCCCAGAACCACCGGAGCGCCGCCGCCCGCGCTGCCGCCGCCGCCGCCGCCCCTGCTCGCCGTGGACAGCTCGACCCCGACCTCCTCCGTCCAAGCCAAGCCCCTGAGCAGCTTCCCCACGCGCCACTGAAGCTAGCTGACCGGACCAGGCCACCCCAAGCCCGCCGGAGCACCGCCGTCGACGCGTGTCGCGCCGCCGCCGCCTCTGCTCCAACGCCGGCGAGCCCTTCCCGGCCGTCCCCCACCTGAACAACACCCCCACGAGGTAGCCCTCGCACCCCTGAACCTTCCCCGACCCTCACCCCTCAGCGCCGGCGAGCCCCTCGCCGGAATTTCAGCCGGCCGCCGTACCCGAGCCGCCCGAGGACCCAATTGCAAGAATTTAAATCTTTAGAAGGGTCTGCGCGTAAGATTCAAGGACCTAGTTGTAAAAGAAAGTTTCAAATCTAGATTCAAATTTAGTGAACTTGTAAAATTCGTATAAAATCATAGAAAATTCAGACAAATGCTTAGAACAAACTCTACCCCTTTTGTTACAAAAAGTTTCTCAGAATCTCAACATATTTTGCTCTACATTAAATGGAAGCTTTAATGGACTTATTTTGTACCCACTGCTGTAGAACAATGCTGACCCTAAATTTTGGGCAGTAAGTTAGTTGCTTGATGTTTAGGATTGTGTAAAAAGATCAGGCCCAAATTCCACCTCTAACTACACTGTTTGTTAAACTTAGTTTCATACCTTAAGTGGCTAGATATATTTTATCCCTGCAGTTAGGTGATGAATCACCCAACGAAACTTTTTCTATGCTAGTGTATTGGTACCTAGAAGCCAGAGAAAAATTGGGAGACTTTTTATCTCACAGTAACCTACTTATTTGATTTATGTGCTAATAACATACATTAAATCAAGAAAATAGTATCTTAGCTTGGACAATTCTCAAATTTTTACTAGGGGATACACTGTGGTAGAGGTTGCTGTGTAAAAATTTGCATGGACAAAAACCCTGTGTAGGGTCCTGTAAAAATGAATCCTTGAATAACCTAGGTGTGTAATGTCATATTTTCTATGCTCTGGATACTGCATAATAAATCCTACAAAAACTACAGTAGCTTCTGCATGCTTAAGTGAAAGCTCTGTAAAAATCTTAGACTCATTTGTTGCACCAATTGTTCTGTACAAAAAGAACAAGGATCTAACAGCAACTATGTAATATATTTTTCATAATTAATCTGTTACATAAAATTGGCTGAAAATTTTACAGTAAGCACATCTTTCCCTGATGTGCCTAAATCCAAAATTTCATGACCAGAAACTATCCATTGTAGTAATTACACTTAAATCGTATCGATTACCATTACCACGACTTAAACTTGTGCATTCATGTAGAATCGACGACTCTCGCTGACGGAACTTACGAGCTGGTGCCCGCGTCCGAGAGTGAGCAGCATGAAGCTCAAGTAAATCTAACTGAAGCTCTTGAAGACCCGAGCCCAAATTCGGAAGAGCCCCAAGCTAACTGTGAAGGCAAGCCCCGGAGCATAACCCATCTCTTTCCTAAATTATGCAACTCATTACTCCTTGCCTGTGCATTAAGTTTATAGGAGTTGAATGAAAACTTACTTGCATGATGTTAGGAACCCTTGCTTGAAAACTAGACGTAAGGTTCGATAGAATGCTGTGCTAATAGGACTCCGGTAAAAGTCGAGTGATTTCCTGTCACTCGCGAGAAAATAGGAGTTGAATGTCTACTACACGCTGCAATCATAAGGACACGGACGGGCTATGGAACGATGGTTACGATTGAGGCCCGTCTGTCTAGTGAAAAATACTAAGGCCGCAGGGTGTGGTAGTGATGGTTAAGTCTTTGAACGTACTAAACACATGCCGAGATTATGGGAATCGGTAAGCTTAAGTACCTGATTGGCCCGGCAAGGGGACGGCATCCTACCCTTTGAACTTCGGTCCCATGTGCATATGGCGAGTGTAGAGAGTGGTCACGACCCGGCGCCGAACCATGGCGTGGGGCTCTTGTACTCTCAGAGGGTAGCCCCGATCCACGACCCGGAAAGAAAGGGGAAAAGTTGCACGTGTGACTCTAGGGAGTAACCACGTGACGTGTGTTTAGGTTTCCCCTGCAAGGTTAAGAAATTCGATTCGAATCGTCCGTTTCTCACGGCTATTGAGACTGCTTAACCATTTTTACCCACAGAGTAAGAAGAGGAACAATGAGGATGAATGAACTGGTTGGATGAAAATTTAATGCTTCACCATGTATGCTTTTGGATAGCTGCTTATCTAGAATGGTTAACGAAACTAGAATCTTGAGCTAAAAGTTGAAAGTAAGGACCCACTTGTAGAAGCTTTTCGGCAAAACAAACCCCTGAGCCAAAAGCCTTGCATATCTAGAGTCGGTGGAGTAGATCCCACTACTCGGGTAAGTCTTGCTGAGTATTAGTATACTCAGCCTTGCTTGTGGCTCGTTTTCAGGTGAGACCTTTGAAGATATGATTGCTAGCTTGACTTGGCCCTGCACTCTTCCCCCTGGTTGGTCGGTGGAATGGGATACGCCCCCGTCCAACGGAGATAATGCCGAGTGATGTCTCGTACGGGCTTCATCGAGACATCCTTATCGTCGAAGTAGCTTTCGCTGTTTTATTTTCCGCTGCAACTCAAAAGAACTTATTAGTTATGATCTCTGAAGTACTTGGTTTCTAAACTCAAAACCTGGTCTGTAATATTTACTTATGCTAATGATGTAATATTTGCTGGAATGTGGTATTCTCTGGGGCTCATCGTCGCATGAGCGTTTGTATGTATGGCATTCGATCCGCCCTACCGTGGTTGTATCGGGAGGTTATACCCGACAGACCAGTGGATTACTCCGTTTGAAGTGTAAGGTTAACCGAGATTGCCTTAATGGTGATGGTTAATACACTTGAGCCGGATTAATTCAGGTGGTTCTGCCACAGCTGGTATCAGAGCCGTAGCTGGTGCCACAGCTGGCAACAGTGGGCTCCAGAGCCGAAATGCATACGCCAGAGAATGCGACAAACCGTGAAAACTTATTTTCATAAAACTTGACTAGAAGGTGTGTTGCGAAATGCGTTGGTACGTTAAGGATGGTGCCTAGTTCGTAAAGCCCTAAGGGATTATGGGAAAGTTACTAGGTGGCTATCTGGCTTATGAAATATTATCAACTGACTTCCAGCACATTACTTTCTGTCAAAACTTACTTTCATGCACAACCGACTTTAAATTCTGTAACGACGCACTCATCGCTAAGGTAAGAAGGTAAGGATCCTCAACCAACTGAGAGAGCTTGGCCTTCCTGTCGGTGATGCGAACCGAACGCTGCCCTCAAGCGGTGGCTTACTTGAGGTGCTGCCAATATGCCAACTGTTAGTTGAACATATTGGGAGTAGAAGGTTTGGCGCAGGGTATGGCGATCGCTGTTCATACCCCCGTCTCATGACGGTACCCCCGTGAATACGCTATCTCGATAGCGTATGTTAACGTCGTCTGTACGGCGGAAATTGTACAGATATCGTTTCTATAAGTAAACGGTAATGAATACAGACGCTTTCATGAGTGTTGGCATGAAAGGTTCATGAAATATATATGCTTTGTCAATCTTCTGCAGGTACACTAACCGCGATTACGATAAGTTAAGGAACGATTAGAAAGACTCGACTAGCTATTATAGCGAGAGCCGTATTGTGTATGCCACCGAGACTATCTTCGTAAGACCAAAAGTATTGGCGATTATTTTATTTTGTGAGGATGAATAGGACGTGCATGCATCATGAACATATATATCTGAAACTGAAAATGCGTTGTATGAGAGCGGTAAGGTTCTTGCGTATCTAAGCGAGATTTTTCGTAAGGACTATCTAGCGAATCTGTCGCAAATCTGCCATGACCGAAAAGAGAGATTTATTGATCAAAGAAAATGACCTTTTCTGGTAAAGTTCATGTTGAAAGAATTGTTCCAAATTTCGTGTTCTATCCCCTGTTCAAAAATCAAAAATTCTGAACTTATGGGTAATAGCAAACAACAGAAACCATGGGATGTCAGATTTCTGTCCAGAATGAGCACTTCTGCCCCTTAAATTTTTAGGCCCCCTTCCTGCGGTTTTCTACCAAAGAGTACAACACAAAACTTGTCCCAAATTTACCCAGGTAGCTGCTGTTAAAATTTGGTAAATTTTGGCTAGGTAGATTTTCCCTGGTGCACGAAACTCTAGCCCTCTGTTCACTGAAAATTCTGGGTAGACAGTAAGGTAAAACCTGAAAAGAAAGACCATCTTAGAGACCTATCTAGCTGTGGAGTTGACTAGAAAAGTTGTTCACAAATACCTTAGGAGTGATCTGGTGAAATTTGAGAATTTTTTTGGACGAGAACTGTGGAAGTTATGGTTGTTTTTGCACACTATACAGAATCTGTCCCTGTGCTGTTCACCGTTTTTCACTATCTCACTCCATTTGATCTTTTGTTCAGATGGCCGAGCCTGTTGCTATGATGGTGGATGAGGATGGACGCGTCCACTCGCAGTGTCTCCACTGGAAGGGCTTTCCCTCTATTTTGTGGGATGTTCTGCGTACCGCGGGCTATCTAATTCCCCCACGTTACGCCGGACTGGAGTTTGCGGAAAATGGAGTTACCCAGTGCCGTGTCAACGTGACCGTTTTTCCGCACCCGCTACACCCAGAGTGGCCCGCCTTGGAGCTCGAGGCTGTTGGTCGCCGTTTGGCCGATACTTGGGAGCTTGCAGCCATGAGGGCGCTCACCACTTTTTTTGCGCAGCGTCCCGAGGTTGTCACACTCGCTCCCATTGGCTTGTTTCCTGCTGCACAGGACAACGACCCCTTTTGGCTCAACAGGGTGCAGCACGCACAGTACTTGGTAGACTTTCACGCCCAGGAAACTATCCATACCTCCGTGCGGTGCATGAGTGCACTCTACCGGCTTCAGACTCTCCAGAGTCAGGCGCTTGAGCAGCTCACTGATCTTGCTCAGGCCTACCACATGATGGCAGATACCAGGGATGAGCAGATTAAGGAGCTCAGTCAGGATCTTGAGGACAGAGATGCTCAGATTGGCCAACTTGAGGGCCAAATTCAGGAGCAGGACACTCTCATGGGTGAGAGAGATGCCACGATAGCACAGTTGGAGGAGCAGCTCCATGATCTGAGCCTTGAGCTGGAGGATGCTAATGAGCACATTCAGTGGCACCATGATCAGAATGACCATCCCCATGAGGAGGACATGGAGGAAGATGAGGAGGAGCCACAGGAGATTGATGGTATCTCCGGTATGGATTTTGAGGGTGAGGTACCACGGGCACCTCAGATGGGAGCTCACTCTCCTGCTCACAGCGAGTCGTCCGTCAACGACTTGGATGATTTCTAGAGGACGACCTAGGAGGACTTTTGCACATACTCCTCGATAGGGTAGCCTAACTTTTGGCAAGTGTTGTAATAGGCTAACTAGGAGTTGAGTAACTCTTTTGTGTTGGGTACACCTGAACCATGTGGATACCCTCAACTTGTAAGGAACGGCGATAAAACTTGGGTGATTTCGTTGTAAGTTGGTAAACAATGAAATCCGCAATCGCTGAGACTTGTCGGAACTTTTATCCATGTCTCCTTGCATTTCTTGGCTGAGTGTTGAATACCAAACTTGTGCCAAATTTTGTGATCGTGGTTCTCACAAAAATTCAGCATCATTGGACCTCGCTAGTTTAAGTTATAGGCGAAACAGTACCGATCAATCTGCTGAAAAACAGCTAAGACAGTAAGGCAAAGGACGAGCCTTTCGACCACCTTAGCTATAGTTCTAGCACCGAAGTTAAATACCAAAGTGGTGCATTCCTGAATTCTCTGACTACTGCCAAAGTATGAGATGTTTTAGATGGACCCACAGCAAGCTATGATTTTTCTCGTAGCAAACAGAGATTCTGTCCATACTTCTAGCTGTGATTTCGGAAGTCTTTGACTACACCAATCATTTATGAATCGAGGAAGTAATATGGATCGCGTTGCTAATGGTAACCTTTCACGTTTCAGATGGTTGGATCAACACGTGGCAACCCCGAGGGTTTTGGTGCCGGTGGCAGCCGCTCGCGACAATCGCCACCACCCCCGCCCAGTTTGGTGGAAGTGATGGCCGCTCAAACCGAACTGCTGCGTCAGATCGTGCAAGGACAGCACCAGCAGAGGGGTGGACACAATGCTCACCAACCCCAAGCTGTAGGATACACGGATTTCCTAGGGACCCAGCCGCCCTTGTTCCAAAAGACCGAGGAACCCCTGGACGCAGATGCATGGATTCGCACCATCGAATCCAAATTCACATTACTTGTGGCCCCATGCTCAGAAGCCAACAAAGCTCGTTTTGCCGCGCAACAGCTTCGCGGTACCGCTCGACTGTGGTGGGACCACTATTTTGCTATGCTCCCCGCTGATCACATTGTCACCTGGGATGAATTCAAGACCGCATTCCGGGCACATCATATCCCTGAGGATCTCCTGGAGAGGAAGTTGAATGAGTTCCTGGCACTCACCCAGGGCACCCGCACCGTGCTGCAGTACGCCCAGGCGTTCAACAACCTATGCCAGTATGCAGGCTATCACGCTGATACGGATGCCAAGAAGCGTGATCGTTTCCGCCGAGGTCTGAATACCAAGCTCAAGGAACGTCTGAACCTAGCCAGGGCTGACACCTACAACGAGTTGGTCAATATGGCCATTACCCAGCAAGACTGTATCATGGCACACCGGGCAGAGAAGAAGAGAAAGGCACCCGCTGGACCATCAAGTGCCCAACCACCAAGGTATCGCATCGTGCAAAATGCCGCACCCACAGCTCCACCTAGGGCCCCTCAACCAGGGAGATGGATTGCCAGACCCCCACAGCAGCCAGGCATGGTACGACCCCCGATGCCTCCACAGAATGGTCCGAGGCCCATTCTTCAGCAGTCTCTTCGATCTAGCCCCGCGAATCGTTGTTTCAAATGCGGGAGTTCCAACCACTTCGCACGAGAATGCCCTCAGTCTGGGCAGCCCAACCAAGGTCAAGGATCCAACCCGAACACCAAGAACAGGGGCAAGAGACAGACCCTGCAAGTCAAGCAAGGACGGATTAACTTCACCACGCTTGCAGAGCTTCCTGAAGGAGCCCCAATGATGTCGGGTACATTCTCTATCCATAACAAGCCTACAGTTATATTATTTGATTCTGGTGCATCGCATAGTTTCATAAGTGCAAAATTCGGTGCAAAAGTAGGCTTGGATGTTTGTCACACCAAAGGGTCATATATGATATCAACACCGGGTGGTAAAATTGCTTCAAACCAAATGGTCAGACAAGTACCAGTCAAATTGGGTAGTAAAACCATCGACACAGACCTTGTCCTTTTACCTCTTGACGGCATGGACATTATTTTGGGAATGAACTGGATGACTATGCATGAAGTCACACTGGACCTTTCTTCCCGAGCCGTTGAGATAAATTCACCTATTCACGGAGCCACTACCCTTTACCTACCATTCCTAGATTGCACGAATTCCTGTGCTTACAAGATGGAAGGACTTAAGCTAGATGATATTCCTGTGGTAAACGAGTATGCCGACGTTTTTCCGGATGACTTACCAGGAATGCCACCGGATAGGGACACTGAGTTCATCATTGAACTTCAACCAGGCACTGCACCTATATCCAAAAGACCATATAGGATGCCCCCTAAAGAATTGGCAGAACTGAAAATTCAACTCCAAGAACTACTGGACAAAGGTTTCATTCGCCCTAGCGCGTCACCTTGGGGATGTCCAGCCCTATTCGTAAAGAAGAAGGATGACAGTTTGAGATTATGTGTGGACTACCGACCTCTCAATGCGGTAGCTGTTAAAAATAAATACCCCCTTCCTCGCATCGATGTACTCTTCGATCAATTAGCTGGAGCCAGAGTCTTCTCAAAGATTGATCTTCGTTCGGGATATCACCAAATCAAGATTCGCCCGTGCGATATTCCTAAGACTGCCTTCTCCACACGATATGGACTATATGAGTTTTTGGTCATGTCCTTTGGACTCACCAATGCCCCTGCCTACTTCATGTATCTCATGAATTCGGTATTCATGCCCGAACTGGACAAATTCGTCGTAGTGTTCATCGACGACATCCTTATCTATTCCAAGGATGAGGAAGAGCATGGCAAGCACCTTCGCATTGTTCTTCAGCGACTCAGAGACCATCAGCTCTATGCTAAGTTTTCTAAGTGTGAATTCTGGTTGGATACTGTAAAGTTCTTAGGTCACACGATCTCCAGCGAAGGCATAGCTGTTGACCCCAGCAAGGTACAAGAGGTAATGGATTGGAAACCCCCTACCTCCGTTCATCAGATTCGCAGTTTCCTCGGCTTAGCCGGTTACTACCGTCGCTTCATCCCGGATTTCTCTCGAATTGCTAAGCCCATGACTGAACTGTTAAAGAAGGAAGTAAAGTTTGTATGGAATGAGAAATGTGAAGAAGCTTTCCACACTCTCAGAGAGCATCTGACTACTGCACCTGTGTTAGCTCAACCCGATAATACCAAATCATTCGATGTGTATTGTGACGCATCGGGTACTGGTCTAGGATGTGTGCTTATGCAAGAGAATCGAGTGATTGCATATGCCTCACGAGCCCTTCGGCCCCACGAACAGAATTATCCCACTCATGATCTTGAGCTTGCAGCTGTCATTCACGCTCTGAAAATATGGAGGTACTATCTCATGGGTACACAATGCAATATCTACACGGATCATAAGAGTCTCAAGTATATCTTCACACAAGCCGATCTGAATATGAGACAACGGAGATGGCTAGAATTAATCAAGGATTATGACCTTGAAGTGCACTATCACCCCAGCAAGGCTAATGTAGTCGCGGATGCACTGAGCCGCAAGTCCCATTGCCATTGCTTATCCATGGAATCCTACCATGAGACCTTGTGTGCAGAGATGAGGAAGCTTAACATGGAAATGGTTTCCCAAGGCACGCTAGATCACATCTCAGTTGAGCCCACTCTTCACGACCAAATCGTCATGGCACAACTAC
Organism: Panicum miliaceum; assembly: GCA_032594955.1. Taxonomy (NCBI): domain Eukaryota; kingdom Viridiplantae; phylum Streptophyta; class Magnoliopsida; order Poales; family Poaceae; genus Panicum; species Panicum miliaceum. The sequence continues at coordinate 18,896,978 of CM064068.1, forward strand.
ATGATGAAGGAATTAAGATCATCAAACAAAAACTCTCTCTAGGTGAGGAGAAGTATAAATGTTTCCGCCAGGACCATAAGGGAGTTCTATGGTTCGAAAGTCGTATAGTCGTTCCGAAGAATCGTGAACTCCGCAAGCAAATTCTTGATGAGGCACACCTTTCCAAATTCTCTATCCACCCCGGCAGTAGCAAAATGTATCAAGATCTAAGAGAAATTGCTACGTATGTCTCAGAATGTGACACGTGCCAGAGAGTAAAAGCTAGCCACTTGAAGATAGCCGGTACACTTCAACCGTTACCTATACCATCCTGGAAGTGGGAAGACATAAGTATGGACTTCATCGTTGGACTACCAAACACTTCCCAGAGACATGACTCCATATGGGTTATCGTGGATAGACTCACGAAGACGGCACATTTTCTTCCGGTACACACCACCCATTCTACCAAGAAATATGCCGAGATTTACCTCGATCGTATTGTTTGCCTACATGGAATACCTAAGACAATTATTTCCGATCGTGGTCCTCAGTTTGTAGCACGCTTTTGGGAACAACTGCAAACGTCTCTTGGCACTAAACTGATTCGCAGCTCAGCATACCATCCTCAGACTGACGGACAAACGGAAAGAGTAAACCAAATTCTTGAAGACATGTTGAGAGCCTGCGTCATTCATTATGACAAGGATTGGGACAAATGCCTGCCCCTAGCAGAGTTCTCGTACAACAACAGCTATCAAACGAGTTTGAAAATGGCACCATTTGAGGCCCTGTACGGACGAAGGTGTCGGACTCCTTTGAGCTGGTCACAAACCGGAGAACGAAAAATAATTGGACCCGACCTGGTAATCGAGGCAGAGGAGAAAGTAAAAGTAATACAAACAAATCTTAAAGCCGCACAAGCCCGACAAAAGAGCTATTCTCACAAAAGGAGGAAGCCCCTAAAATTCGAAGTTGGCGATCATGTCTATCTTCGAGTTTCACCAACCAAGGGAGTGCGAAGATTTGGAATCAAAGGCAAACTAGCTCCCCGTTATGTTGGTCCTTACGAAATCATTGAGAGCTGCGGACCCGTAGCCTACAGATTACGACTGCCCCCTCAGCTCACGGCCACCCATGATGTCTTCCATGTATCTCAACTCAAGAAGTGTATTCGAGTCCCTACCGAGATTGTGGAACAACAAGAAATATCGTTGGAACCCGACCTCTCATATGTCGAACACCCAGTTAAGGTTTTGGATCAAAAAGAGAGAGAGACCAGGAGGAAAGTGATTAGAATGTATAAAGTACAATGGAATCACCACACGGAAGAAGAAGCCACCTGGGAAACCGAGAGCTACCTAAACCAACATTTCCCTGGGTTTCTTATCTCAACCACTGGTATGTGCACCCATGTCCACACTAAGATTTACCGAATCTCGGGGCGAGATTCTTGTTAAGGGGGGGAGGCTGTGACAACCCTGGTAAATTACATTTCTAAAATCAATGTCATTAGCCTAACCCTATGCTTAACTAACTAATAAAAGGGTGAAAAGAATTAGAACGAGTTAAGTTGAAATTCAAATTTAAATTGGGCACATTTGTATGCTTTTGAATTTTTAAATTAACTTTCAAACCATAAGCCAAATGAGATGTTGCCTGAAACCAAACTTGTAGAGCTTTTTATTCTGAACAACTTTCATATTCAAAAGTTTTTGAAATTCGAATTAGAAAGAGGAGAAAAATCCCTGAAGCTATTGCTGCCGCCGAGCGCCGCCCGCCCGTGGACAGCTCTCCACCGCCGCCCACCGCCCAAATTGAGCCTCTAGCCACCACTACATCATCCCCCTGAAGCTTGCCGACCCGCCCAACGCCGCCCAGAACCACCGGAGCGCCGCCGCCCGCGCTGCCGCCGCCGCCGCCGCCCCTGCTCGCCGTGGACAGCTCGACCCCGACCTCCTCCGTCCAAGCCAAGCCCCTGAGCAGCTTCCCCACGCGCCACTGAAGCTAGCTGACCGGACCAGGCCACCCCAAGCCCGCCGGAGCACCGCCGTCGACGCGTGTCGCGCCGCCGCCGCCTCTGCTCCAACGCCGGCGAGCCCTTCCCGCCCGTCCCCCACCTGAACAACACCCCCACGAGGTAGCCCTCGCACCCCTGAACCTTCCCCGACCCTCACCCCTCAGCGCCGGCGAGCCCCTCGCCGGAATTTCGGCCGGCCGCCGTACCCGAGCCGCCCGAGGACGCAATTGCAAGAATTTAAATCTTTAGAAGGGTCTGCGCGTAAGATTCAAGGACCTAGTTGTAAAAGAAAGTTTCAAATCTAGATTCAAATTCAGTGAACTTGTAAAATTCGTATAAAATCGTAGAAAATTCAGACAAATGCAAACTCAACTGTTCTGGAATCCTTAGAACAAACTCTACCCCTTTTGTTACAAAAAGTGTCTCAGAATCTCAACATATTTTGCTCTACATTAAATGGAAGCTTTAATGGACTTATTTTGTACCCACTGCTGTAGAACAATGCTGACCCTAAATTTTGGGCAGTAAGTTAGTTGCTTGATGTTTAGGATTGTGTAAAAAGATCAGGCCCAAATTCCACCTCTAACTACACTGTTTGTTAAAGTTAGTTTCATACCTTAAGTGGCTAGATATATTTTATCCCTGCAGTTAGGTGATGAATCACCCAATGAAACATTTTCTATGCTAGTGTATTGGTACCTAGAAGCCAGAGAAAAATTGGGAGACTTTTTATCTCACAGTAACCTACTTATTTGATTTATGTGCTAATAACATACATTAAATCAAGAAAATAGTATCTTAGCTTGGACAATTCTCAAATTTTTACTAGGGGATACACTGCGGTAGAGGTTGCTGTGTAAAAATTTGCATGGACAAAAACCCTGTGTAGGGTCCTGTAAAAATGAATCCTTGAATAACCTAGGTGTGTAATGTCATATTTTCTATGCTCTGGATACTGCATAATAAATCCTACAAAAACTACAGTAGCTTCTGCATGCTTAAGTGAAAGCTCTGTAAAAATCTTAGACTCATTTGTTGCACCAATTGTTCTGTACGAAAAGAACAAGGATCTAACAGCAACTATGTAATATATTTTTCATAATTAATCTGTTACATAAAATTGGCTGAAAATTTTACAGTAAGCACATCTTTCCCTGATGTGCCTAAATCCAAAATTTCATGACCAGAAACTATCCATTGTAGTAAGTACACTTAAATCGTATCGATTACCATTACCACGACTTAAACTTGTGCATTCATGTAGAATCGACGACTCTCGCCGACGGAACTTACGAGCTGGTGCCCGCGTCCGAGAGTGAGCAGCATGAAGCTCAAGTAAATCTAACTGAAGCTCTTAAAGACCCGAGCCCAAATTCGGAAGAGCCCCAAGCTAACTGTGAAGGCAAGCCCCGGAGCATAACCCATCTCTTTCCTAAATTATGCAACTCATTACTCCTTGCCTGTGCATTAAGTTTATAGGAGTTGAATGAAAACTTACTTGCATGATGTTAGGAACCCTTGCTTGAAAACTAGATGTAAGGTTCGATAGAATGCTGTGCTAATAGGACTCCGGTAAAAGTCGAGTGATTTCCTGTCACTCGCGAGAAAATAGGAGTTGAATGTCTACTACACGCTGCAATCATAAGGACACGGACGGGCTATGGAACGATGGTTACGATTGAGGCCCGTCTGTCTAGTGAAAAATACTAAGGCCGCAGGGTGTGGTAGTGATGGTTAAGTCTTTGAACGTACTAAACACATGCCGAGATTATGGGAATCGGTAAGCTTAAGTACCTGATTGGCCCGGCAAGGGGACGGCATCCTACCCTTTGAACTTCGGTCCCATGTGCATATGGCGAGTGTAGAGAGTGGTCACGACCCGGCGCCGAACCATGGCGTGGGGCTCTTGTACTCTCAGAGGGTAGCCCCGATCCACGACCCGGAAAGAAAGGGGAAAAGTTGCACGTGTGACTCTAGGGAGTAACCACGTGACGTGTGTTTAGGTTTCCCTTGCAAGGTTAAGAAATTCGATTCGAATCGTCCGTTTCTCACGGCTATTGAGACTGCTTAACCATTTTTACCCACAGAGTAAGAAGAGGAACAATGAGGATGAATGAACTGGTTGGATGAAAATTTAATGCTTCACCATGTATGCTTTTGGATAGCTGCTTATCTTGAATGATTAACGAAACTAGAATCTTGAGCTAAAAGTTGAAAGTAAGGACCCACTTGTAGAAGCTTTTCGGCAAAACAAACCCCTGAGCCAAAAGCCTTGCATATCTAGAGTCGGTGGAGTAGATCCCACTACTCGGGTAAGTCTTGCTGAGTATTAGTATACTCAGCCTTGCTTGTGGCTCGTTTTCAGGTGAGACCTTTGAAGATATGATTGCTAGCTTGACTTGGCCCTGCACTCTTCCCCCTGCTTGGTCGGTGGAATGGGATACGCCCCCGTCCAACGGAGATAATGCCGAGTGATGTCTCGTACGGGCTTCATCGAGACATCCTTATCGTCGAAGTAGCTTTCGCTGTTTTATTTTCCGCTGCAACTCAAAAGAACTTATTAGTTATGATCTCTGAAGTACTTGGTTTCTAAACTCAAAACCTGGTCTGTAATATTTACTTATGCTAATGATGTAATATTTGCTGGAATGTGGTATTCTCTGGGGCTCATCGTCGCATGAGCGTTTGTATGTATGGCATTCGATCCGCCCTACCGTGGTTGTATCGGGAGGTTATACCCGACAGACCAGTGGATTACTCTGTTTGAAGTGTAAGGTTAACCGAGATTGCCTTAATGGTGATGGTTAATACACTTGAGCCGGATTAATTCAGGTGGTTCTGCCACAATCGGCAGGGGGGCAAGCGCTGCAGAAACATTCAGAGGCGCGACGCCAATGATGACATACGATGGGGCGGCGGATTCACTTCGCCATCAACTATCAGCTGCTCAGCAAAATTCGCCGCATGCTTCGATTCATCACCCAGCCGTGCCAGCTCTTCAACACAAGCCCGCGCCCCGAACAGTCGTTCATCAACAGCAGGTGGACTGGACGGCAAGAATAGCAGAAGTGATCCAGGACCAGTTTGGATTGAAGCCAAAAGTGCAAACTTACACCTACAAGACGCCATACCCATCGGCCTATGACTTGCTGCCGTTCCCACACTGCTACAAAGTTCCCGATTTCACCAAATTTTCGGGGACAGATGACACATCCACCGTAGAGCACATCAACAGATTCATCATCCAATGCGGGGAGGCTGCCACGCAAGATGCTCTGAGGGTGCGTCTATTTTCATCGTCCCTGTCCGGATCGGCCTTCCAATGGTTCACCACTTTGCCACCAAATTCTATTGTTACGTGGGCCGATTTGGAAAAGCAGTTCCTCAAGTACTTCTACGCAGGTGTACACGAGATGAAGCTCTCAGATTTGACCAGCCTCAGGCAGAGGAGCGATGGACCAGTAATGGGATATATACAGAGGTTCAGGGAAGTCAGAAACAAATGCTACAGTCTGGCTCTGACCGATGCCCAGCTAACCGATATCGCTTTCCAAGGCCTCCTGCCATAAATCAAAGAAAGATATGCTGCGCAAGAGTTTGAAAGCCTAAGCCAAATCGTTCACCGATTGTCAGGACAGGAAGTCCGCCCGTTTGAACAGCGGAGGAATTTCCAAAAGAAAGTGGCATACCTAGAAGGGTCTGAATCCGATGGAGAGGAGGAAATCGGCCTGGCAGAATGGGTGAAAGGGAAAAAACCGATATCATGCCCTTTCGGAAAGAAAGAGCCAGAGACATTCGGCTTTGACACATCAAAGGCCGATAAAATTTTTGATTTATTGCTCCAGGAAGGATAGATTAAGCTATCTCAGCATCACACCATCCCTTCGGCCGATCAACTCAAGAAGATGAAATACTGCAAGTGGCACAACGCCACGTCTCATGATACGAATGAATGCAAAGTCTTCCGTCAGCAGATACAATCGGCCATCGAACAGGGAAGGCTCAAATTCGAAATCCCGGCTAAATCGGCAAAACCGATGAAGATAGATCAGCATCCCTTCCCGGCTAACATGGTTGACACCGGAGGAAATTCACGTCAAACCAAGGTGCTGACGCCAGAATCGGCAAGAAGGGGCGGCGCCGTCGATCCCAGGAGGCAGATTACGGTGGAAGAGATCAAAGGGAACAGGCGGGGGCCAGAACGACCACACAAACCCGTCACCTCCCAGTTCTTGCTCAACAAATATCGGCAGCAGCAAGAACAATCAAGATACCACGACGAGATGATGCGCCGGCATGAAGATCACTGGCAATGTCCGTTCTTCATCCATTGCTGGGAGAACGACATCAGATTGCCGTCTGCCGATAACTGTCCGGAGTGTAACGGATTGAGTTGCAATGATCGCCCGAGATCACACTCTAGGGATAGAGGATCAGAGCCGATCAGCAGAAATCGGCGCGGACGAGAGGAACAGCGCATTTCGGTGCATGATCGGCTGGGGGGCAGAGTTGACCAGTACCACCGGTCAAAAGGCAGGATCAACCAACAAGATGGGTTGGGGGGCAGAGTCAGCGTGCACGATCGGCTGGAAGAGATGGCTGATGATAGGGTGTCAGATGAAAATCCCCTAGGAAGAGAACCAGATTGGGAACACGCCAGATCATCGGCCAAACCAGTAAATCCCAGGTGGTGTCCCGATGGCCTATCCAGATCCAAGAAACGGAGGATCCAACGCCTACGCCAGTGGGAGCATCAAGAGGAAGAACAAAGGCAGGTGCCAGAGAAAAGAAATGTTAAGTCTCGGGTGTGGCGCCCAAAGAAAAACGGTCAAGAAGCAGACAATCAAGAATCGGCAGCCGAAATCAACATGGTGTTCATATTGCCGATGGAATTCATGGCGCCTGACGATCGAGACAAAGCAACAAGAATGGAAGAACAGATGGCACAACTGGTGTTAGAGCCGATGACGGCTACTTTTGAGAAACCAGAAGAAGAAAAATGGCAGCATCTTAAAGCGCTGTTTCTCAAAGGCTATGTTAACGGACGACCCGTCACCAGATTACTAGTAGATGGAGGTGCCGCAGTTAACATCATGCCGTATGCCATGTTCCGCAAGCTAGGCAAGGGCGATGAAGATCTCACCAAGACGGACATGATGCTGAAGGATTTCGAAGGCAACGTGTCTCCCGCCCGTGGAGCACTCTGCGTCGACCTCACCATCGGCAGTAAGACCCTTCCTACCACCTTTTTCGTTATTAATGGTAAGGGATCCTACAACATGCTGCTTGGTCGTGACTGGATACACGCAAACTGCTGTGTCCCATCTACAATGCATCAATGCCTCGTGCAATGGGTCGGCGACAGCACAGAGATAGTCACCGCCGATTCCGCTTACAGTGTCGCAGCAGCCGACACGCAACAGTGGAGCTGCGAGCACATCAAGTGTATATCTGGCAGGACTTGGGACACTGACTTCCTGAAAAAGTCCGATTTCGGTCTACAGCCGATCCAAGCAGTCGGCTCTCGGCTCTGAGGATTCAGAATAGATGGATCAGCTCGTCCGAGAAGATGGGAAGCTTGGGCATGGATTTACGTCGGCCGATTTATTGGAGATGGTAGATTTGGGAGATAGCAGCAAATCAAGGCCGACGTATATTAGTGCTAATTTGGATCCTGAGTATAAGTGTAAACTGATAAGTTTATTAAAAGAGTTCAAGGATTGCTTTGCTTGGGAATACCATGAGATGCCAGGTCTAGACCGGTCCATTGTTGAACACCGGCTACCTATAAAATCAGGATATCGGCCATATCAGCAACCTGCACGACGGTGCAACCCCAAGATTCTACCTGATATAAAGGCCGAAATTACAAAGTTAATTGAAGCAGGATTTATTCGGCAGTGCCGCTACGCCGAATGGATTTCTAATATTGTGCCCGTGTACAAAAAGAATGGAAAGCTGCGTGTGTGTATCGATTTCAGGAACTTAAACCAAGCCACACCTATGGACGGGTATCCGATGCCAACGGCCGATATCTTGATAGATGCTGCCGCAGGACACAAAGTCATCAGTTTCATGGATGGTAATGCAGGGTACAATCAGATATTAATGGCCAAAGAAGATATCTCGAAAACGGCTTTCAGGTGTCCGGGTCATCTTGGTTTATTCGAATGGGTTGTGATGACTTTTGGGCTAAAGAACGCCGGTGCTACATATCAGCGGGCCATAAACTATATCTTCTACAAGCTTATTGGTGCATCAGTGGAAATTTATATAGATGATGTCGTAGTCAAGTCAAAAGGTCACCAAGAACATCTGGCCGATTTACAAGAAGTACTGGAATGCACAAGAAAGCATGGGTAGAAGATGAACCCGAACAAATGCGCATTTGGCGTATCGGCCGGACAATTCTTAGGATTCATGGTTCATGAGCGCGGGATAGAAGTCAACCGGAAGACCATAGACGCCATCAACAAAGTTGTGGCCCCACAAAATAAAACTGAGCTTCAGTCCCTCATCGGCAAAGTCAATTTTATCAGAAGGTTCATATCCAACCTGTCGGGGAGAATTCGAGCTTTTACTCCTCTGTTGAAATTAAGGCCCGATCAAGAATTTATATGGGGAGAAGAACAACACAAAGCATTGGAAGATATTAAGCAATATCTAGTTTCACCTCCGGTGTTGGTCCCACCACAGCCTGGTAAGCCGTTCAAATTATATTTATCGGCTGATGAACAGGCTATTGGATCGGCGTTGGTACAGGACTTCGAAGGAAAAGAATGAGTGGTATATTACGTCAGCAGAAGACTCTTAAACGCCGAAACAAGATATTCCCCGGTGGAGCGGCTATGCTTGTGTTTATACTTCTCGTGTACCAAGCTCAGGCACTATTTGTTATCGGCAGAATGCATAGTCATATGCAAGGATGATGTGGTGAAGTATATGCTATCATTGCCGATTTTGAAAGGACAGATTGGAAAATGGATCCTGGCTCTGTTAGAATTCGACTTAAGGTACGAATCGGCCAAAGCTGTCAAAGGTCAAGTAATGGCCGATTTCGTAGCTCAGCATTGTGGACCAGAGATTGCCGTCGTTGAACCGGTTCCATGGACTCTATATTTTGATGGTTCTTCGTGTGGGGTCGGATCAGGAATCGGCATTGTTCTTGTGTCGCCTCGGGGGGCAAGTTATGATTTCTCTCTGCCAATAGAAGCTTCCGCAACTAATAATCAGGCGAAATATCGAGCCGTTCTGAAGGGCATCCAATTATTAAGGGAAGTCAAAGCTGATGCAGTCGAAATTTTTGGAGATTCCATGCTCATTGTGGATCAGTTAACGGGGCGATCTGAGTGTAAGGATGATATCTTGAGGATTTATTATGAAGATTGCCTTCAGCTTTTAAAAGAGTTCAAATCTGCAATAATTGAGCATATCCCCAGAAATTATAATGAAGAGGCCAACAGGCTGGCCCAACATGCCTCCGAGTATCGGCCGATTCAGGGAACGCTGATGCTAGAGCTCGCGGCCAATGACTGGCGAAAGGAAATCGCCGATTACTTGAAAAATCCATCCCGAAAAGTGGATCGGCGAATACGTTTTCAAGCTACAAAATATGTGTTGCTTGAGGATGATTTATTTTACCGGACGATTGATGGAGTTCTTCTCAAATGCCTGGGAACAGAGGAGGCAAAGGTTCTGATGGGAGAAATCCATGAGGGTGTGTGTGGAGCTCATCAATCGGCTCACAAAATGAAATGGATGATCCGGAACAATGGGTATTATTGGCCAACTATTCTTGAGGATTGTTTCAAATATTACAAAGGATGCCAAGACTGTCAGAGGTTTGGCAATGTTCAGCGCGCACCAGCATCGGCTATGAATCCAATAATTAAGCCGTGGCCGTTCAGAGGTTGGGGAATAGATCTCATCGGACAGATTCATCCTCCATCGAGCAAAGGGCATAAATTCATATTGGTAGCTACCGATTATTTTACTAAGTGGGTGGAGGCAGTTCCTTTAAGGAACGTGACATCGGCCGATATGATTGAAGTCGTTAAGAATCATATTATCTACTGATTTGGTATTCCTCAAACCATCACAACTGACCAGGGAACAGTGTTTACTTCTGGAGAATTTGGGGAGTTTGCTGCCGATATGGGGATTAAATTATTAAATTCTTCTCCATATTATGCTCAAGCCAATGGTCAAGCAGAATCGTCCAATGAAGGGATAATCAAGCTAATCAAGAGAAAGATAGAAGAACAACCTAAAAAGTGGCATATGTCTTTGGCTGAATCTATGTGGGCTTATAGGATGGCTTATCATGGAACCACTAAGATATCTCCTTATCAGCTGGTTTATGGTCATGAGGCAGTCTTGCCTTGGGAGTTAAGGACGGGGTCAAGACGCATATCGTTTCAAGATCAGTTGACAGCCGATGACTATTCTTTCCTCATGAAGGACGAACTTGATGATTCGGCAGGTTTACGGTTGAGAGCCCTGATTAGTATAGAAGAGAACAAGAAAAGGGTGGCCAGATGGTATGACAAAAAGGTCAAAGTTAAACAATTCTCTCAGGGAGATTTGGTGTGGAAGTTGGTGCTGCCGATAGGATCCAAAGATCCCAAATTCGGTAAATGGTCACCCACTTGGGAAGGGCCGTACAAAATCGGCCGATGTGCCCCTGGAAATGCATATATTCTAGAAACAATTGAAGGGGAGGAATTCCCAAGAGCTTTAAACGGACGATATCTGAAGAGGTACTATCCAAGCATTTGGGTAGATGCATAACTTGCAGTAAAATATATCAAGACAATATGGCCGATTTTCCTTCGGTTTCCGTTTGCATATCTGATACAGAAATAACATCGCCTGAAGAAAGAAATATTGGGGTTCATTTCGACTAGTTCACTATTGGATGAAAATGACAGAGTACATGGCCGACATGGTACAAGTCGCCCTTAGAATAAAAATACTGATACATCTATTTATTACGCCTACTCTAGATCTCTCTCTCGACGCGACCCAGCTCTATCATAAGGCGGATCCTATTCTCCTTCGGGTCCTCTACAGTGGCTCCAGTCTCAGCTTGGTTGCAAAGTTCTATCAGGAGGCGGGTCTTCTTCTCCTCCAGATCCTCCATGGCAACTTCAGTCTTAACTTTACAAGGGAGTGGAGGACTTTTTTCAGAAGATGGTCGCTTACGGACCAAACAGTGAGCATCTATAAGGTCCCAACATTCTTGGACAACAACGGGAACATGATCTCGGAGTTCCTCAGCATGAGCTCTTATCAGATCTTTGTCTGCCTGTGACAGTGGTTCGTCTGAATGCATGATTTCAATCGCTCGTTCTAGACCAGGGCTGAGACGTTTTGGCTAGACAGAGATAAAAGAGATTACCCAACATCGGAGCGATTGAGATGCTTAGGGGAAAGGCAGAGGAGAGTTCATACCTGGTTGATAGAGGAAGAAGATGAAGAGGACAAGGAAGACATCTTGCTGTTCAGTTTGGGACGGTAAAGAGAGAAAGAGAAGATAAGTAATGCGTGTGCCTCTGGAGACGGTGAAGGGTCTACTTATAAAGGAAAGAGAGGTAGATGGATGGTGAGACACGTCCTATCAGAGTAAAAGCGTACATAAATGCAAAGCTGACTAAAGAAACAAGTTCAAGATCAAATCGGCGCAGTAGCATTGAAGGAGCAATAAATGTTTATAGTATTCTTTACAGCCCAAGAAAAGCATCTATGGCCGCAATAGCTTGTCGCCTAATTTGATCGACCGAGTCTAGTACTCTCTGGTCATCATCGGCCGATCCTGGAACTTCTGACACATGGCGATGAAGCCTTATCGTTTCACGGGCCAAGTGCTGTCTCTCTTGCTTCAGCTCACTAATGATGGATGGGAGTTCTTGGAGTTTCTTTTCTTCAGCAGCTATCTCTTTGGTTATCTGTTCCATCTCCTTGGCCAGCTCTGCTCTTCTCCTTTTGAGCCGATCTATCGTGCCGACGATGTCCGGGCGGCAGTTTTCGAGGAAGTTGATCTTTTGGTGTACCTCTTGAGTCTGGTGCTTGTATGAATCGGCCTCTTCCTGGGTTTTTGCCATCTGGGGGCGATCAGCCATGTGGCGCAGCGCCCTGGAAACCGGAATATGCATATGCTCTATATAAGCAGCATGCGCCAAGTTTTCTGATGTTTCTTCCGAGATTCGGCCCTCGATATCGTTGAAAAGTCGTCGAATCGGCGAAGCGTCTTCTACCAATCGGCCGATGTCGTCTTGAAGGAGAATACACATGCTTTCGAGCTTGGCGCGGACATCATCGGAGGCAGAGCTCGACGAAATTGGGTGTGAAGAAATTTCCTCGTCATCACGCAAGGAGACGGCAAAGGAGAAGATGTTGTTGTTAGGGGTGTCTTGCTCCTGTGGGGAAATAAAGAGAAGGGTTGGCAAGTAGTAAAGGGGAATCGGCTGATTCCAATGGTAAGTTTGTTACCTCCTTAAAACGAATTTCTCTTGCTTGTGTCCGTGGAAGCGTCTCCCTTGTCTCAAGGGCTGGTGCAGTTGGCTCGTCAGAAGAAGAAGATTCTACAATTATCAGTGCTCCGCTTGGACCAGCTTCCTGAAAAGACATGGAAAACAGATCCTGTAAGTATGCTATGGGAAATTGAAATAAGATGGTATGAGAAATTTGCCATGCCTCTGTTGATCTTCCGGCCGGTGTTTGTTGTGGGGTTATAGACAGCATACCCAAATCGGCCTGCATCGGGATCGGTTAAGTTCTCTGAGAATTAAGAGGTCAAGGTAAGAGATCATTTACCTTGCCGGGAGGAGCTGCTGGAGTTTCGGCTTCTACTTGGGATGTAGCCGATTGCTGCGGAGACTGCGGTGGAATAGCTTATGCAGCCTGGCAGAGAGAGAGAGTTAATGGTAGTGGAAGACTTGAAGAATATATGAGATAAGCAAGATCACCTGAACAGCTTCTACTAGTAGTGATGCCGCAGCTGCCCCGACTTCGGCGGTGACTTGAGGATCGGCTATCTCGGCAGCTGGCAAGGGTAAAGGGATTGGAGTCTCGGCCGGTGCCACCGCCGTCTGGTCCGCCGATCCGATACGGGGAGTCTCGGCCGATGCTACCGCCGTCTGGTCGGCCGATCCGATGCGGGCTCGCACTCGACGGCTTGTTATCTTCGAGGTTGGCCTTTTCGGTGCTCGTTTCGATCGGCCAGTGGAGATGTCCTTGATGGTTGGAGCATGGAAGCCGATAAGTGGATATGGTGTATATGGATGGTGACTGTCTATCGGCCTGCCGCTTCGGCTCCGCATCGGAGGGACCTGGCTTTCAGACTAAGGAAATAAATGCGAGTTAATGATTCAGATCAATAGTGCTGGAATCTGGTACTAGATCACACAGCCGATTGTAGTCAAGACTTGAAGTCAGCCCATCTCTGAATTTCGCTTGACCGGCGAAGTAGACCCGAATCGGCAGTTGGCCAAAACCCAGTTGCCTTGCGGCAGCCGATGGATTGTAGAACTCATAGGTGGGGGAGTCCTTTCCTTAGAAGAAATTGGCTGGCAGAATCCCTGGCTTGATCAAGATATCCATAAGCTCCCTGTCAAAGGTATGAGTGGAGAAGTCGTAGCTCATGGGTAATTCGAAAATTGGCTCCACTGCTTGATACGGATACTAGCTGACGGTCTCTTCACTAAGGCCATTGTAAAGGCATCTGAAGTACTCAGCTGTACGGGTAGCAGTAAACTGATAGCCAGGGAAGGCCGATGCCGCCTCTCCAAAAGATCTGCAGCGTCGTCGGACGGATGGATTCTCCTCTGACTAGATGTTAGGGAAAGTTTTGGTCTCTATCCGTTGCTGAGAGACCTTGCTCATATATAAATTGAGCCAGAGGGTGATAAACCACCAGGAACCGCCAGGGTTCCCAATCGGCTCCCCCTTCGACAACTTAGTGCCGATTTGATGCATCAGGTGATAGGCCGATCCTAGAAGATATTTTCCAAGGGGGATGGCCGATCCTTGTGACAGAGCTTTCGCTAAAGCCTGAGTGTTAGAAGAGGGTCCAACTGCTCTGCCATAGAAAAAGTGCTTTTCTAGCCACATCATCAGAAAAGCAGTATGCTCCCTCTCTGAAACTGTCCCGGTCTTCATATTTTTGCTAATATACCCCTTCCACCCGCCGATTCCTTTGGTCTCTAGCCGATGTGATGGCTTAAACAGATAGTTAAAAGGGATATCAGCGGAGGAGATGTCGAGGCCGGTCAACAGCAGAACATCGGCCAAGGTCGGGGTCATGGGTCCATGTCCAAAGAGGAACGCATTGAGTGCATCGGACCAAAAATAAGAAGCTGCCATGACCAGAGGTTCATTTTCTTTGCATCTGAGACAGAGATAGGTCTATGCACTGGCCGATTTTTTGTTCATCCCACTGAACCTTCCTAGATCTGGCTATTCTCTGGTACCATTCTCTCCAGCCGGGGGTTTCATTTGGCCAGGATCTAAAGGTACCTACCCACTGATCTAGGTCCATGGGCGATTGCTTGAATGGGACTCTGTGAGTCTCTAGACTGATCAGGTCAGTTGGATTGGGGTTCCCCATAGGGCCTAAGCAGATAAGGTCAGGGGATTCTGAGAGGGGGATGGTGATTCGGTGCCTAAGTGCCTAACAAGGGAGAAAAGGGGAAGAAACTGAGAAAAGATCCGGAAAGTACTGAAGCAGTAGAAAAACGAAAGAAAAAAAATTTCAAGCATTTACCTCTGGTATGGAGATCATCGTCGCCGATGGGGCTGCCAGAGGAGCCGCCGATTGGGCCGCTGCCGCTGAAGGGGTCGCCGATAGAGCTTCCGTGGATGGAGCGATCGCCGATGGTGACGCCATTGGAAGGTTGGAGCAGGTCGCGGATGAGATCGCCGGAAGGGGGGAAACGTTTGGAGATCGAGAGAGCTCAGAGGAAGACGAACAGTGGTTCGCTGGAAGAAAATGCTAGATTTGTGGGGAAAAGTAGGCGGAGAAGGCCAGCACTTAAGGAAAATCGGGAGGGCAAGGGTAAAAATGATATTCTTGCCGCGCCGTCTACACCAATTCCAGGGGAGCGGTTTTTTCGCGCGCTCGGTCCGAGGAAATTGCAATCATTGTGCCGCGGAACGGAAGGAGATTTTTACTGCGCCCGTTTCGGAGGAAAGGATTAAAGAAAGAGTTTCGAAGAAAAAGTTATGTTTTACTCCGAAACTGGGGGGCATGTGTTAACGCCAGATTTTGACACGTGTTAAATCGGCGTCGGGAGGAGAAGGTTGGCCGATGCAGCAGATCTAAAGGCTACAATAAGGAATCGGCCGATTGAGGTAACAGTTGGAAATTGGCCGATTGGTGATGCAGCTTGCGCCAACAGGATGGGACTATTTCGGAGGATCCTGGTCAAAAGTTGGTCAACAGAGCAACGCTAAGTCGGTCAAGGAGCAATTGAAAAGAGTCCTGATTGGATTAGGAGATGGCGGTGAATGATTCTGCGGGAGTCCGTTTCCTTTAAAAAATATTATAGATATAGTAGTTTTTCCGTTTTTTAAATAAGGTTGTAACAAGTCGTAATCGACCAGGAGTCCTAGTCTTAGGGTATAAATAGGAGTCGTCAGGGTCTTGCAAAAGGATCAACACATCAATCAACAACAATACTTCTACTTTTTCAGCAATTTACTTTCAAGTCGGCGACTTCGCCAATACTTTTCTTCCTTCATGAGTTCGTACGGATTGGCAGGGCTGCATCAACTTGATCTCCGGCCAATTGGTAGGTTCCGCTTATCGAGTAATATCCGAGCTTTAACTACGGGCGCATCGCTGTGGTTTCGTTTGGATTTATTCACCAGTTATCGTTATTTACTAGAATTGCAAGTTTTACCTGTTATTCTAGTATTATCACCAGTTATCCAGCTTGAGATCAGAGTAATCGACTTCGTCATCGTTCTTCTTTGATTTATCATCTCACAGCCGATTAGATGTATTTCAAGTGTTGCCTCTGTAGTAATTGTTTAGATCGCTCCAGCAGTTTTTCTTTACAATTACTACACGATTACCGGCTGATCCATAGCCGATCATCTCTACAGAAATCGGCCGATTCACCGCCGACGCGCTCCTCAGGACAGATCGGAACTCCAGCCGATCGGAGCGCCTGGAATTTAATACTTTATTTCCTTGTCAATCAACAGGTCAGATTGACTAGCACGCCGCGCGAACCGTACCAGGGCGATAACCCAAACAGGAGCTAAGCAGATTCTCCCGGGTCGTGTGTCCGATGCTGAGGACCATCGGCCGATACCTGTCTGGCCGATTTTAGCGCCAACATAGAGTAATAAGTTGCATAAGTTTAGAAAAATAGGGTTCGTGCTCCGGGGCTTGCCTTCTTGGGTAAAGCTAGCTTGGGGCTCGTCCGAACTTGGGCTCGGGTCTTCGAGAGCTTCAGTTAGATTTACTTGAGCTTCACGCTGCTCACCCTCGGACGCGGGTACCAGCTCGTATGTTCCGTCGGCGAGAGTAGTCGATTCTATATGAATGCGCAAGTGTAAGTTATAGTGATGGTAATGACGATTATTTTCCTTCACGATAAAGTTGCAGTTCACAAAACATCGATTTGGTTGTGAAGTTACTTAGTTGAGATTTCTTTGGGCAATTGTTAAAAGAGTATAACTTAAACTATGAACTTCATTAAACAAGAAGGGGTTGTGTTATATTGGAAACTTAATTTTCTAAGCACAACATGGATTAAACACAACTTCTAGATTAGGTAACTTCTGGTGATGAAATTTTTATTTAGAGCATATTATGCAGAGGCAAAAGCACTGTAAAGATTTCAGACATTTTCATGTAGCAGAATAATTATGAAAAATGTAAAACACAACCACTGCTAGAACCTAGTTATTTTTATACAGAACAAACCATTCAAGTATAGACACCAAAAATTTTACAGGAAAATAATCTATCAATATGTGTGTTACTGTAAATTTTTCAGATTTTACTGAGAAAGATACAAAGCATAATAAATAGGACAATATACACCTAGTTTAATAAAGATTAATTTCTACAGTATGTTTTACAGGGTTTCTGGGTATGAAACGTTTTATACAGCAAGAGCTACTCTGAAGTGTGCAACAGTAAAAAGATGAACATTTTCCAAGTAAAGAAACTAATTATTTGAATTAGTGAAATTTTTCCTACCACAAAATTATATAAATAGGTTACAGAAAGGAAAAAGTTTCTAAACTTTTCCTGTGGTATTTAGGCCTTGATACAACAATTCTGAAAAAGTTTCATCACTTGAATCACAACATAACAGCAGTTACAAATTAGTTTTATTACTTCATGGCATAAACAAGGTTTATGAAAAAGTTTAGTTAGAGATGGGTTCTGGCCCTAATATTTTTACACTAGCCTACAAATCAAGCAACTAATCTATTGTTAAATTTTCAGGTTTAGACTTTGTCTACAACAGTGGGTATAATTAAAGTCTATTACACCTTCCATTTAATTTATAGTAAGATTTAGCAAGCAACTGAAGAAAAGCATGCAACAAAAGTTGTAGATTTTCATCTAAAGATTCCAGAACATTTGAGTTTGTATTTTTCCGATTTTTCTACGATTTTACATGAATTTTACAAGTTTGCTGTTTTTGAATTCAAAGTTTAAACACAGGTTTATAGAGATGCCCCTGGAAACTTGCATGCAGACTCTTTTAAAGATTTCAATCGATGCAATTGGGTCCCTGGGCGGCGCTGGCACGGCGGCCGGCCAGATTTCGGCGAGGGGGCTCGTCGACGGCGAGGGAAAAAGGGTCGGGGAGATAAAGGGAGGTGAGGGCTACCTTGGGGTTGGCCTTGGTCGGGGTTGGGAGTGGCCGGAGGTGACTCGTCAGCGCGGAGCAGAGGGGCGGCGCGCGGGGCGGAACGTCGGCGATGGTGCTCCGGCGAGGAGGGGAAGGTAGGGGCTGGTCGATGAGCTTCGCGGCGTCGAGGGGAACCCATTTTGAAGCTTGGCTGGGACAGAGGAGCTTCAGCGTGGGCTGTCCACGGAGCAGCAAGGAGCGGCGGCGGCGCGGGTGGCGCTGGCGGTGCTCCGACGGTTCTGGGCGACGATGGGTGGGGTAGGGAGCTGCGGTGGGGTGCTACGGTGGTGGTGGGAGACTCAGCTCTGGCAAGGGGTGGCCGAAGAGGCGAGCTCCACGGGGAGCTGGGCATGACGGCGGTAATGGTGGCGGCGGCGGCGTTCTGGTGTCTGGGCGCACGAGGGGGACTTAATGCGGCCTTTTGTAGGCAGCAGAGAGGCGGGAGGAGGGGCGGAACTTGGACTGTGAGGCGCGGGCGCGGGCGGCACGATGGAAGCGCATGACTGGCCGTGGTGGGCGGCGAGCAGAGCCGGCGCGGCGTGCGGTGGGCGCGGGCAGGGGATTGGGTGCTGAAGATTTGGCGTGTGGAGCTGGAGATCACGCGCCGCGTGGGTTGGGCGATGAGCTGCAGCAGCTCTCTTGCCGGGCGGCGAGCGCGGCGACTGGCGGGACGTGGCTGAGACACGGGCACGGCGCGACTTGGCCATTGGGCGCGGCGGGCGGCGAGCAGGGGCGCGCGTCTCCGGCGCGCGCGTGGCGTGCGCGGACTGGGGAGGAGCGCGGCGTGCGGGCGCAGCCAGGCATTGGCTTGGCGCCTAGCGCCGTCAGGCATCGCCGGCCAAGTGGCCTGCGGCGACTGCGCGGCGGCGGAGGGTCGGGCGGAGCCAAGAGTCGTGCGAAACGGAAGGGTCGGGCGAATGAAAGGGTCGGGCGAAACGGAAAGGGTTGGGCGAGTGAAAGGATCGGACGCGAGGGTCGGGCGAGCGGCTGCGCGTTGGAGGGTCGGGCGAGGCGGAGAAGAAGGGTCTGCAGTGAAAATAGAAGAAAAGGCAGGGACTGGTATGCAAATCGAAGTGTTTCTCAAATTTTCATGTTGCAACTCAAAAATCTCTGAACACGAAAGTTGTTCAAAATGAAAAGTTACACAAGTTTTGTTTCAGGCCAAAGTTCATTTGGGTTTTAGTTTAGAAGTTATTTTAAAAACTCAAAAGTATACTTCAGAGGGCTCGTCATTTCCTGGGCAAAACTTAGCATTCACTCCTAGGCTTCAACTAGACTTTTGTTTAACATGTCAAAAATGATGTGCCTATTCAATTTTGTAGCCATGTTTGCCTCAATGTAAAAGTTATTTAAATGGCTTGATTAAAGTACATGTACTTATGCACATATACACAATTAATTTCAATTAAAGGAAAAACCAATTTATAACTCATCTCATTCAAACTTCTCTTGATTATTTATGCACTGTGTTAAGCTAAAGAGGCTTATTTCATAATTTAAACACCTGAGGTGTTACAGCCTTCCCCCCTTAAAAAGAATCTCGCCCCGAGATTCAGACAATAAGCTTAGTGTGGATAGGGTGTGCACCTTCGGTAGAGTTGAGAAAACCCGGGAAATTTTGGTTTAGATGGCTTTCAGTTTCCCATGTGGCTTCTTCCTCAGTGTGATGATTCTATTGAATTTTGTACATTTTAATCACTTTCCTCCTAGTGTTCCTTTCTTTTTGATCCATGATTTTGATAGGATACTCAACATATGAGAGGTCGGGCTCTACTAATATTTCCTGTTGTTCGACAACCTCGGTAGGGACTCGGACACACTTCTTGAGTTGAGATACATGAAAGACATCATGGATGGCTGCAAGCCGAGGGGGCAGTCAAATTCTATAGGCTATGGGTCCACAGCTCTCGATGATTTCATAGGGACCAACATAACGGGGAGATAGTTTTCCTTTGACTCCGAATCGTTGTACACCCTTGGTTGGTGAAACTCGAAGGTAGACGTGGTCACCAACTTCAAATTTTAGTGGCTTTCTCCTTCTGTCGAAATAGCTCTTTTCTCTGGATTGTGCGGCTCTAAGGCTTTCTTGTATTACTCTCACTTTCTCTTCTGCCTCGATTACCAAGTCTGGTCCAAATATTTTGCGTTCTCTGGTCTGTGACCAACTCAAAGGGGTTCAACACCTTCGTCCATATAAGGCCTCAAATGGTGCCATTTTCAAACTTGTTTGATAGCTATTGTTATATGAGAACTCTGCTAGGGATAGGCATTTGTCCCAACTCTTGTCATAGTGAATGACGCAAGCTCTAAGCATGTCTTCGAGAATTTGGTTCACTCTTTCAGTTTGTCCGTCAATTTGAGGATGATAGGCTGAGCTTCGAATCAATTTAGTACCGAGAGAAGCTTGCAATTATTCCCAAAAGCGCGCTACAAACTGAGTACCACGATCGGAAATAATAGTCTTCAGTACTCCATGTAGGCAAACAATGCGGTTGAGATAAATCTCGGCATATTTCTTGGCAGTATAGGTGGTGTGTACCGGAAGAAAATATGCCGTCTTTGTGAGTCTACCAACGATAACCCATATGGAATCATGTTTTTGTGCGGTACTTGGCAATCCAACAATGAAATCCATACTTATGTCCTCCCATTTCCATGAGGGTATAGGCAAAGGTTGAAGTGTACCGTCTACTTTCAAGTGGCTGGCCTTTACTCTCTTGCAGGTGTCGCATTCTGAGACATATTTAGCGATTTCTCTTTTTGTTCTAGTCCACCAGAAATTTTGTTTAAGATCTTGATACATTTTGCTACTGCCGGGGTGAATAGAAAATTTGGAAAGGTGTGCCTCATCCAGAATTTGCTTACGGAGCTCATGATTCTTTGGAACGACTATGCGACTTTCAAACCATAGAACTCCCTTATGGTCCTGGCGGAAACATTTGTATTTCTCTTCTCCTAGAGAGAGTTTTTTTTGATGATCTTAACTCCTTCATCGTGTAGTTGTGCCATGATGATCTGGTCGTGAAGAGTGGGCTCAACTGAGATGTGATTCAGAGTGCCTTGGGAAATCATTTCCAAACTAAGCTTCCTCATTTCCGAACATAATGTCTCATTATAGATTTCCACTGATAGGCAATGGCAATTGGCCTTACGGCTGAGTGCATCCGCGACTACATTAGCCTTGCCGGGGTGATAGTGCACCTCGAGATCATAATCCTTGATTAATTCTAGCCATCTTCTTTGTCTCATATTCAGATCGGCTTGGGTGAAGATATACTTGAGACTCTTGTGATTGGTGTAGATATTACAATGAGTGCCCATGAGATAATGTCTCCATATTTTAAGAGCATGAATGACTGCTGCTAACTCTAGATCATGGGTCGGATAATTCTGCTCATGGGGCCGAAGGGCTCGTGAAGCATAGGCGATAACTCGATTTTCTTGCATAAGCACACAACCAAGACCAGTGCTAGATGCGTCACAGTAAACATCGAACGGCTTGGTGTTATCGGGTTGAGCTAACACAGGGGCTGTAGTCAAACGTTCTCTGAGAGTGTGGAAAGCTTCCTCGCATTTCTCATCCCATCCAAACTTTACTCCCTTTTTCAATAATTCAGTCATAGGCCTAGCAATCCTGGAGAAATCCGGAATGAAACGGCGATAGTAACTGGCTAAACCAAGAAAACTGTGAATCTGATGAACAGAGGTACGAGGGTTCTAATCCATCACTTCTTGTACCTTGCTGGGGTCAACGGCTATGCCTTTACTGGAAATAGTGTGGCCCAAGAATTTCACACTATCCAACCAGAATTCGCACTTAGAAAATTTAGCATAGAGCTGATGGTCTCTGAGACACTCAAGAACAATGTGCAGGTGCTTAGCGTGCTCTTCCTCATTCTTGGAATAGATAAGGATGTCGTCAATGAAAATTACGACGAATTTGTCGAGCTCGGGCATGAATACCGAATTCATGAGATACATGAAGTAGGCAGGGGCATTGGTGAGACCAAAGGACATGACCAAGAATTCATATAGTCCATATCGTGTGGAAAAGGCGGTCTTAGGAATATCGCATGGACGAATCTTTATCTGATGATATCCAGATCGAAGATCAATTTTCAAGAAAACTCTAGCTCCAGATAATTGATCAAAGAGAACGTCGATGCGGGGAAGTGGGTATTTATTTTTAACGGTTACCGCATTGAGAGGTTGGTTGTCCACACATAATCTTAAACTGTCATCCTTTTTCTTTACAAATAGGGTTGGACATCCCCAAGGTGATGCTCTAGGATGAATGAAACCTTTGTCCAGTAGTTCTTGGAGTTGTGTTTTCAGTTCGGCCAATTCCTTAGGTGGCATCCTATAGGGTCTTTTGGAGATAGGTGCAGTGCCTGGTTGCAGTTCAATAACGAACTCAATATCCCTATCTGGTGGCATTCCTGGTAAGTCATCCGGAAAAACATCAGCATACTCGCATACCACTGGAATATCATCTAGCTTGATTCCTTCCATCACGAAAGCACAAGAATTCGTGCACTCTCGGAACGTTAGGTATAGGGTAGTGGCTCCGTGACTAGGTGAATTTATTTCAACGACACGGGAAGAAAGGTCCAGTGTGACTCCATGCATAGTCATCCAGTTCATTCCCAAAATAATATCCATGCCATCAAGGGGTAAAAGAACAAGGTCCGTGTTGATGATTTTACTGCCCAACTTGATTGGTACTTGCCTTATCATTTGATTTGAAGCAATTTTACCACCCGGTGTTGATATCATATATGACCTTTTTGTGTGACAATGTCCAAGCCTACTTTTGCACCAAACTTTGCACTAATGAAACTATGTGATGCACCAGAATCAAACAACATAACTGCAGGCTTGTTATGGATAGAGAATGTACGTGTCATTAAGGGTGCACCTTTAGGGAGCGCTTCAAGCTGATCAATCTGTCTTTCGCTCTTGTTCCCCTGTCTTTTAAGCTTGTTCTGATGGGTTTGGCTAGAACCTCGGTCCTGCCTTGGCTGCCTAGGCTGAGGGCATTCTCGAGCAAAATGGTTAGCACTGCTACAAATGAAGCAATGGTTTTTGTCCCTTGGACGACTGGGCTGTTTGTTATCTGAGAAATTGCTACTGGCATACCTAATGAACCTTCCTTGGGTGTGGTGCATTTGGCATGATCTATCTTTTCCTGAACAGGTGAGCGAGTTCGTGTTTGTAGGACTGTGCCGGCGTCAGTAGTTCTGCTAACCTGACGTCGACCTCGTGGGATGAATTCTGTGCAGGTAATTTCCCATCCAGTCAAGTCTATGCCGCATGGGTCATGCTTGAGAGTCCGACACTTTACTTAGTGATCCTTAAGTTTCATCGGAAGTTGTGATGGGGGCAATAAAGAGTCTGAGTAAACGTCTCTTGTGTCCATCATCTTGTTATTGAGCTCTGGATAGCCTGCATCCTGAGGATGGTGGACATTACACCTATCCCCTTGATGGTGTTGCTGCTGCAGGTATTGAAAAATCGCTTGCTGCCCCTTGACAAGCTGACGAAGCAACTCGGTTTGAGCGGCCATTACTTCCACTAAACTAGGTGGTGGTGGTGCCTGTGGTTGGGATCCACTAGCACTAGCACCGAAACCATCCGGGTTTCCACGGGTTGCTCCAACCATCTGAAATGTGAATGTTTATCATTAGCATCGTCATCCATATTGCTTCCATGATTCAAAGGATTAGGGCGGAACAGTAGACTTCCGAAAGATCATGGATAGAATCATGGGCATAAAACTATCTGCCATAAGAAATTTATAACTCCTGGTAGGTTCATCCAAAATTTCTCATATCTTGGCAGTGGGTAGGGAATTTAGAGATGTCCAACTTTGGTATTCAGCCTAGACGCTAAATCGATGGCCAAGATGGTCAAACGATTCACTCTTTGCTTCGCTTGTTTTGCTGTTTTTCAGCAGAACGAGTTATAGTATCTTGCCTATAACGCAAACTAGCAAGATCCAATAGTGTTGAAATTTTGTGAGGACCTAGACCACAAAATTTAGGACAAGTTTGGTACTCAACACTCAGTCCAAAAATGTGAAGAGACATGGGTAAAAATTCCGACAAGTTTCTGCAATTGCAGATTCAACTGCTTTCCAATATCTCGATCAAACCACCAAGTTTTTAGCCATGGCCTACATGATTAGAGTATCCAATGGTCAAGTCGTACTCATCACAAAAGAGGTACTCAACTCTTAGTTAGCCTATTACAACACTTGCCAAAGTTAGGCTACACTATCGAGGAGTATATGCAAAAGTCCTCCTAGGTCATCGGGTAGAAGTCGTCGAGGTTGTTGACGGACGACTCGCTGTGAGTAGGAGAGTGAGCTCCCATCAGAGGTGGCTGCGGTGCCTCACCCTCAAAGTCCATACCTGAGACACTGTCATTCTCCTGTGGCTCCTCCTCATCTTCCTACATAGCCACCACGTCGGGAGGGGCATTCTGATCATGGTGCCACTGAATGTGCTCATTAGCATCTTCCAACTCAAGGTTCAGATCATGGAGCTGCTTCTCCAAGTGTGCTATCATGTAATCTCTCTCACCCATGAGAGTGTCGTGCTCCTGAACTTGACCCTCAAGTTGGCCAATCTGGGTGTCTCTGTCCTCAAGTTCCTCACTGAGTTTCTTAATCTGCTCATCCCTGGTATCTGCCATCATGTGGTAGGCCTGTGCAAGATCAGTGAGCTGCACAAGCGCCTGACTCTGGAGAGTCTGAAGTTGGTAGAGTGCATTCATGCACCGCACGGAGGTCTCGATGGTAGCCTGGGCATGAAAGTCCACCAAGTACTGTGAGTGCCGCACCCTGTTGAGCCAAAAGGGGTCGTTGTCCTCGGCAGCAGAAACAAACCAATAGGAGTGAGCATGACAGCCTCGGGGCACTGCGCACAGAAAGTGGTGAGCGCCCTCATGGCGGCAAGCTCCCAAGTATTGGCCAAACGGCGACCAACAGCCTCAATCTCCAAGGCGGGCCACTCCAGGTGTAGCGGGTGCGGAAAGATGGTCACGTTGACACGGCACTGGGTAACTCCATTCTCTGCAAACTCCAGTCCGGTGTAACGTGGGGGAATTGAATAGCCCGCAGTACGCAGAACATCCCACAAGATAGAGGGAAAGCCCTCCCAGTGAACACACTGCGAGTGAACGCTTCCATCCTCATCCACCATCATGGCAACAGGCTCGGCCATCTGAACAAAAGGTCAAAGGGGTGAGATAGAGAAAAGCCGTTAACCACACAGTGACAGATTCTGGACAGTGCACTAAAATAGCCATAACTTTAACAGTTCTTGTCCAAAAATTCTCACCTTTTACCAGAACATTCCTAAGGTATTTTGGAACATCTTTGCTAGTCAACTCCAGAGCTAGATCAGGCTCTAAGATGGTCTTTCTCTTAAGGTTTTACTTTATTATCTACCCAGAAATTTCAGTGAATAGTGGACCAATGTTTCGTGCACCAGGGAAAATATACCCAGCCAAAAATTACCAAATTTTAACAGAAGCTGCCTGAGTAAATTTAAAACAAGTTTTTTGTTGAACACTTTTGCAGAAAACTGTAGTAAGGGGGCATAAAAATTTATGTGGCAGAACTGCTCATTTTGGACAGAAAACTGACATCTCAATGTCTTTCTTGTTTCTCATTATCCATATCTTCAGAATTTTTCATATTTAAACAGGAGGTAGAATACGAGTTTTGGAGCAAAACTTTCAACATGAGTTTCTTCAGAAAAGATCATTTTATACGCTTAATAAATCCATCTTTTCAGATAAGGTAGAAATATGGCAGATTTGCGAGATAATCCTTATGCAAAGTCAAATGTGTGGGCGCGTGAACCTTACCACTCTCAAGCATAGCATTTTCAATTTCAGTTTTATATAGTCATGATGCATGCACATCCTATTCCTCACAAAATAAAATAATTGCCAAATAGCTTTGGTCTTACGAAGTTAGTTTCGGTGGCGTACACAATACGTCTCTCACTATAATAGCTAGTCGAGGAATCTCTAGCCGTTCTTAAACTTATCGTAATCGCGGTTAGTGTACCTGCAGAAGATTGATATAGCATATATATTTCCATTGAACCTTTCATGCCAGAACTCATGAAAGTATCCGTATTCATTACCGATCACTATAGAAACAACATCTGTACAATTCCCGCCGTACAGACGACGTTAACATACGCTATCAAGATAATGTATTCACGGGGCTACCGTCTTGAGACGGGGGTATGAACAGCGATCGCCATACCCTGCGCCAAACCTTCTACTCCCAATATAATCAACTAATAGTTGGTATATTGGCAGCACCTCAAGTAAGCCACTGCTTGAGGGCAGCGTTCGGCTCGCATCACCGACAGGAAGGACAAGCTCTCTTAGTTGGCTGAGGATTCTTACCTTCTTACCTTAGCGATGAGTGCGTCGTTACAGAAATTAAGGGTCAATTATGCATAAAGTAAGTTTTGACAGAAAGTAATGTGCTGGAAGTCAGTTGATAATATTCATAAGTTAGATAGACACCTAGTAACTTTCCCATCATCCCCTAGGGCTTTACGAACTAGGCACCATCCTTATCGAACCAACGTATTTTGCACAACGCCTTTTTCTGGTCAAGTTTTATTAAAACAAGTTTTTAAGGCGTGTTGCATTCTCTGGCGTATGCAATTCGGCTCTGATACTAGCTGTGGCAGAACCACCTGAATTAATCCGGCTCAAGCGCGCTAACCATCACCACAAGGGCAATCAGGGCTAACTCGCACTCCAAATGGAATAATCCACTGGTCTGTCGGGTAACCTCCCGATACAACCACGGTTTTTGCCGATCGAAACCACACATACATGTACTCACACGAAGGTGAGCCCAGAGGATACAACATTCCACAAATTTTACAACACAGGTTCATCACAAATTATTATTACACGGAGTTCAAATTCATGAAACAAGGTACTTTAGAGTTCAAAATAAATGAGTTCTTCAGAGTTCAAAGCAGCGGAAAAATAACGACAACTACTCGACGATACATGATGTCTCGATGAAGCCCGTACGAGACATCACTCGGCATCTTCACCGTTGGCCGGGGGCGTATCCCATTCCACCGACCAACCGGGAGGAAGGGTACAAGGCCAAGTCAAACTAGCAATCATATCCTCGAAAGTTTCACCTGGAAACAAGCCAAAAGCAAGGCTGAGTATACTAATACTCAACAAGGCTTACCCGACTAGTGGAATATACTTAGCCGACTCCTAGACATACAAGGCTTTTGGCTTGAGGAGTTTGTTTTGCCAAAAGCATATATAAGTAGGTCCTTACTTTGAGATTTTAGCTCCAAGTTCTAGCTTTCTTTAACCATTCTAAGTAAGCAACTATCCAATATCATACATGGTGGAAGAATTATTTTGCATCCAACAAGATTAATCATCATCATTGTTCCTCTTCTTACTCTATGTGGTAAAAGGGTCAAGCAGTCTCAATAACCGCGAGAAACGGACGATTCGAATTGAATTTCTTAACCTTGCAAGGGAAACCTAAACACACGTCACGTGGTTACTCACAGAGTCACACGCGCAACTTTTCCCCTTTCTTCCTGGGTTGTGGATCAAGGCCACCATCCGAGACTACAGAGCCAAGCTCTGCACCCACCATGTGCGCGCATGGAACCGAAGTTGAGATGGTGGGATGCTGTCCACTTGCCGGTCCGATTAGGTACTTAAGCTTACCGATTACCATATTCTCGGCATGTGGTTAGTACGTTCAAAGACTTAACCACCACTACCACACACTGCGGCCTTAGCATTTTTCACTAAACAGACGGGGCCTCAATCATCAACATAAACATCATACCATAGCCCCGTCCGTCGACCTTATGATTGCAGCATGTAGTAAACATTCAACTCCTATATTCTCGCGAGTGACAGGAAATCACTCGACTTTTACCGAGTCCTATTAGCATAGAATTCTATCGAACCTTACATCTAGTGTTCAGAGCATGGGTACCTAGGATCATGCAACTAAGTTTTCATCCAACTCCTATAAACTTAATGCACAAGTAAAGTAGAGTAATAAGTTGCATAAGTTTTGAAAAATAGGGTTCATGCTCCGGGGCTTGCCTTCTTGGGTAAAGCTAGCTTGGGGCTCATCCGAACTTGGGCTCGGGTCTTCGAGAGCTTCAGTTAGATTTACTTGAGCTTCACGCTGCTCACTCTCGGACGCGGGTACCAGCTCGTATGTTCCGTCGGCGAGAGTAGTCGATTCTATATGAATGCGCAAGTGTAAGTTATAGTGATGGTAATGA
This sequence comes from Panicum miliaceum, assembly GCA_032594955.1. Lineage (NCBI taxonomy): Eukaryota > Viridiplantae > Streptophyta > Magnoliopsida > Poales > Poaceae > Panicum > Panicum miliaceum. The sequence continues at coordinate 18,925,180 of CM064068.1, forward strand.
CGATTATTTTCCTTCACGATAAAGTTGCAGTTCACAAAACATCGATTTGGTTGTGAAGTTACTTAGTTGAGATTTCTTTGGGCAATTGTTAAAAGAGTATAACTTAAACTATGAACTTCATTAAACAAGAAGGGGTTGTGTTATATTGGAAACTTAATTTTCTAAGCACAACATGGATTAAACACAACTTCTAGATTAGGTAACTTCTGGTGATGAAATTTTTATTTAGAGCATATTATGCAGAGGCAAAAGCACTGTAAAGATTTCAGACATTTTCATGTAGCAGAATAATTATGAAAAATGTAAAACACAACCACTGCTAGAACCTAGTTATTTTTATACAGAACAAACCATTCAAGTATTGACACCAAAAATTTTACAAGAAAATAATCTATCAATATGTGTGTTACTGTAAATTTTTCAGATTTTACTGAGAAAGATACAAAGCATAATAAATAGGACAATATACACCTAGTTTAATAAAGATTAATTTCTACAGTATGTTTTACAGGGTTTCTGGGTATGAAACGTTTTATACAGCAAGAGCTACTCTGAAGTGTGCAACAGTAAAAAGATGAACATTTTCCAAGCAAAGAAACTAATTATTTGAATTAGTGAAATTTTTCCTACCACAAAATTATATAAATAGGTTACAGAAAGGAAAAAGTTTCTAAACTTTTTCTGTGGTATTTAGGCCTTGATACAACAATTCTGAAAAAGTTTCATCACTTGAATCACAACATAACAGCAGTTACAAATTAGTTTTATTACTTCATGGCATAAACAAGGTTTATGAAAAAGTTTAGTTACAGATGGGTTCTAGCCCTAATATTTTTACACTAGCCTACAAATCAAGCAACTAATCTATTGTTAAATTTTCAGGTTTAGACTTTGTCTACAACAGTGGGTATAATTAAAGTCTATTACACCTTCCATTTAATTTATAGTAATATTTAGCAAGCAACTGAAGAAAAGCATGGAACAAAAGTTGTAGATTTTCATCTAAAGATTCCAGAACATTTGAGTTTGTATTTTTCTGATTTTTCTACAATTTTACATGAATTTTACAATTTGCTGTTTTTGAATTCAAAGTTTAAACACAGGTTTATAGAGATGCCCCTGGAAACTTGCATGCAGACTCTTTTAAAGATTTCAATCGATGCAATTGGGTCCCTGGGCGGCGCTGGCACGGCGGGCGGCCAGATTCCGGCGAGGGGGCTCGTCGACGGCGAGGGAAAAAGGGTCGGGGAGATAAAGGGAGGTGAGGGCTACCTTGGGGTTGGCCTTGGTCGGGGTTGGGAGTGGCCGGAGGTGACTCGTCAGCGCGGAGCAGAGGGGCGGCGCGCGGGGCGGAACGTCGGCGACGGTGCTCCGGCGAGGAGGGGAAGGTAGGGGCTGGTCGATGAGCTTCGCGGCGTCGAGGGGAACCCATTTTGAAGCTTGGCTGGGACGGAGGAGCTTCAGCGTGGGTTGTCCACGGAGCAGCAAGGAGCGGTGGCGGCGCGGGCGGCGCTGGCGGTGCTCCGACGGTTCTGGGCCACGATGGGTGGGGCAGTGAGCTGCGGTGGGGTGCTGCGGTGGTGGTGGGAGACTCAGCTCTGGCAAGGGGTGGCTGGAGAGGCGAGCTCCACGGGGAGCTGGGCACGACGGCGGTAATGGTGGCGGCGGCGACGTTCTTGTGTCTGGACGCGTGAGGGGGACTCAGTGCGGCCTTTTGTAGGTAGCAGAGAGGCGGGAGGAGGGGCAGAACTTGGACTGCAAGGCGCGGGCGGCACGACGGAAGCGCGTGACTGGCCGCGGTGGGCGGCGAGCAGAGCCCGCGCGGCGTGCGGCGGGCGCGGGCAGGGGATTGGGTGCTGAAGATTTGGCGTGTGGAGCTGGAGATCACGCGCCGCGGGGGTTGGGCGACGAGCTGCAGCAGCTGTCTTGCCGGGCGGCGAGCGCGGCGACTGGCGGGACGTGGCTGAGACACGGGCACGGCGTGACTTGGCCATTGGGCGCGGTGGGCGGCGAGCAGGGGCGCGCGTCGCCAGCGCGCGCGTGGCGTGCGCGGACTGGGGAGGAGCGCGGCGTGCGGGCGCAGCCAGGCATTGGCTTGGCGCCTAGCGCCGTCAGGCATCGCCGGCCAAGTGGCCTGCGGCGACTGCGCGGCGGCAGAGGGTCGGGCGGAGCCAAGGGTCGAGCGAAACGGAAGGGTCGGGCGAATGAAAGGGTCGGGCGAAACGGAAAGGGTCGGGCGAAGCCGAGGGTCGGGCGAGTGAAAGGATCGGGCGACGCGAGGGTCGGGCAAGCGGCTGCGCATCGGAGGGTCGGTCGAGACGGAGAAGAAGGGTCTGCAGTGAAAATAGAAGAAAAGGCAGGGACTGGTTTGCAAATCCAAGTGTTTCTCAAATTTTTGTGTTGCAACTCAAAAATCTCTGAACACAAAAGTTGTTCAAAATGAAAAGTTACACAAGTTTTGTTTCAGGCCAAAGTTCATTTGGGTTGTAGTTTAGAAGTTATTTTAAAAACTCAAAAGTATACTTCGGAGGGCTCGTTATTTCCTAGGCAAAACTTAGCATTCACTCCTAGGCTTCAACTAGACTTTTGTTTAACATGTCAAAAATGACGTGCCTATTCAATTTTGTAGCCATGTTTGCCTGAATGTGAAAGTTATTTAAATGGATTGATTAAAGTACATGTACTTATGCACATATACACAATTAATTTCAATTTAAGGAAAAACCAATTTATAACTCATCTCATTGAAACTTCTCTTGATTATTTATGCACTGTGTTAAGCTAAAGAGGCTTATTTCGTAATTTAAACACCTGAGGTGTTACAGCAGTAGCTTCAGAACTCTTCCTTGACTGCCTCCCTCATCGCATCATTTAGTCATCTCTGATGTTCTCTGGGCGGCTTATGGTCCGGTTCCATAGGGATGCGATGGGTGCATAGGTTGGGGCTAATCCCCTTCAAGTCTTGCAGAGAGTACCCAATGAATTGGTACTTCTCTAGGACTGTTAACAGCCGCTGAGTTTCACTCTCTATCAGCTTATCACTGATGACAACTGGCGTGGCTCGATTGTTGTGAAGGAATGCGTACTTCAACCCAGAAGGCTGCAGCTTCAGCTCAGGTAGTGAAAGTTACGGTTTCTCCTCTATACTTAGCTTACTCTAGAAGCCCAGTTCTGTTTCCTGGGTAAAGTGTATGGCATATTCTTCAATAATGGGCTGAGTGATCCCTTCTTGAACGACCTTCACTGATTCCTCCATTGGGTCTTTCTCCGGCTTAGCTTCGGCAAATGTGTTGCATGAACGCACTAGGCTGATTGGGATAATATCTTTGCCAACCTTAACCTCGAGCCGTGCTCGGTCTCTATTTGGGTTGACAAGTGGCTCTATTGGTTGTCCAATCAAGATGAACTCTTCAACTTCTTGGATATTGAAGATATGGAAGACCAGGTATATGTTGGCGTTTCTTAGCGTCACCACTAGGAATGAGGGTGTTAGTCCCATCCCTAGCAACGACACCATGAAACGCCGTGTGGTGGTATGTCTTAACGATTACAGAATGAATCCGCAAGCGCACAGATATACCGCTATAGCATTTCACCCGGTGAGTATTCGGTATCGTTATTTATATTTTCCCAAAGGAGGGCATGATGTAAAAGAGTTTACTTAGTACATAATCAAGATGGCATGAATAAGATATAGAGTATAACAATACAAAGGTAAGTTATGTTAAAGATATGAATAAGGGTAATGCGACACACACGCTCAAGCCAACTCTGGATAAAGAAGAAACGAATAAACCTAAGGTTAGTGGGAGCATAGGCATACAACAAAGTCCTAATAGCATCTATTCATGCAAGCAAGGGTTATGTAACATACAAAAGGTTAGGGCTACAGGTGCTGGGAAATTAGGGATACCAGAGAGAATGTCCTGTCCTGAAGTACATCCGGGCCGTTACATCTTTCAAAACTCCTACACCATACCCGAATGTCGGGGAGTGCACTAACCACGAAGCAGCTTCATAGCGGACGGACAGGGTTGTCACCACCTGCCGTCTACCTGAGTAACACCGTGGAGCTGGTCATATTCGAAGGAACCCCCATACCCGAGCACCACGCCGGTGTATGAGGTCACTACTCTAGCGCCCCCGGGTCTCCCACCCTTCGGATGGATGAGTAAAACGCTAAGGCATGCCCTAAGGCACGACAAACCGATATCCTTACCCAGGTCATCTGGCCTAATCATATGTAAAGCATAACTAATGAAGCACCAAGCCATGATATGATTCACTATCAAAATAGCATAACAAGCCAAAGCATGATAAGCTACTAAGATAGCAAAACAACCATAGCTCAGCTCTGCATTATGAATAGAGTACTGATGATCCGAATACAAAGCCATTACCCAAGGCCGAGGAATGCTTCTCCGCCCCCGAGGATGACTTGCTTCACTAAGAGATGAAGTACTACCCTAGCTCCACTATCCTAAGGAGTAACTCTTGTGAGAGTGAGAGAGAGGCTTCAAGTGTTGTGTGTGTGAAATTAGGGGGGTGAGGGGTCCCCTTATATAGTCTCCAAGGTCGGTTCCCACCATCCAAATATATGGAAACCTTATCATCTCAGATCAGGAGACGTGGACGCTATTCCTCCCCAAGATGCACCTGGATGGGAGTCAGACCAGGTTCGGCCGAACCCAGGGGTCGGCCGACCCCTGGTGGCACTCCCCCAGGTGCCCCTTCCTCTGGCACGCTGACATGTGGACCCCAGGTGGATATTTCGTATGTTTGCTTCCTTGGCGCGCCCGTTTGGTCTATCAGGTGGGTCCTGTAGACGGTCCTTAAGTGCCAAATCCGACCGTCAACGATACTCACAAACAAAGGGAAACCATACCTCTTACTCACATATTTGTATCACTAACCTAGCTCCATAGTTGTTTTGGAAGATTTATCATTTCAGGAATGCAAGTCCAAAATAAGAAGAATACACGAAGAACACACAGCAATACATGCACAGAAGATCATCCGCTGTGACACACTTACAAGAAGGGCCCACTTACCAGACCAAATGGTGGCAAACACCCAAGGGATAAGAATTGTGGATCCCAAAATAAATGGATAAATTTTCACATTGCAGGTAGATCATGGGACACGCAATACCCTTGAAGGCTTTGGAAGTGTTAGTGGGCTATCCACCACACCGCCACACCAATACCCAACCTAGTGGGATTAGTGGCTACCCAAAACGAATTGCTCCGTCAACTTGTTCAGGTACAACATGCGATTCAACAATTCCTACAGTAGCAACACCATCAACTGAGTGGGAGCCATGTCCACCAACCTCAGGTTGCAGGCTATCAAGATTTCAATGATGAGACAAAGGAGATAAGAGATATTTACTCGGATTCCCTACTGCCACCATCACAACTTCCGATGAAACTTAAGGAAGTAAAGTATTGGACTCCCAAGCATAGCTTAAATGCCATAGACTTGACTGGTTGGGAAATTACATGCATAGAATTCATTCCACGTCATCGACGTCAAGCTAGCAAAACTACTGACACCAACCCAGTCTTAAGAGCAAGAACTCTCTGTTTATTTGGGAAAAGATGGACCAAGCCAGATACACTACACCCGAGAATGGTTCAGTAAGTATGCCCATAGTGTTATCTTTAGGTAACCACCAGCCCAATGGTCCAAGCAACATGAACCGTTGCTTCATCTATGGAAGTTCTAATCACTTCGTTCGAGAATGCCCCCAGGCTAGACTGCAAAATAGGGCCAAGCTGCTAGCCAAACCACTATGAAAAATAGCAGAAGATAGAGGATTGAGCGCAAAAGACAAAGAGAGAGCGTAGAAGACAGAGGAACGAGCACAAGAGACAGATTGATCTTGTCAACCAAGAATGGACCAATTTTCCTACTCTTGCCGAATTTCCTGAAGGTGCACCAGTAATGACGAGTACTTTCTCTACTTCCAACCCGCCTGACTCCCTAGTTAGCATCTCCAGGATGAGTAAAGATGTCTTCCTTTGACGAGTTAGAAGAAACCTCATTTGCCCTTCTTGCTCAACTAATTCTTTTTGAAATCTCAAAATGGTGCATGGAAACACTAGGAAGTCATGTATGATCATTGCTACAACATTCATGCCATACACATAGCTATCTTATTGCCCGATGCATGTCTTGCATTACCATGCATTACCTTGTTATGGTGTTCGTCACTGACCCATGGTGCCACGATGGAACCTAGGGCCTCATGTGTGCTGCAGCCATGCGTGTGTGCCACTAGGAGCGCACTGGTATCTTGGTACATGATAGCAACTCCACGGCAAGCTATTTTAGCAACCTGAATATTGTGTAACTTGCGTTCTGATTCAGGCCAACAAAATAGAAGAGTACATGCATAACTTTATGGGACCCTAACCTACGTTGCAACATGTGCACCATTAGGCCACATGCCCGTTCATCCTATCACATGTATACCATACCACGTTCTAAATATGCGCACTACCAGTTATACATCATGACTTACACCTCACTAAGTTATACACCAGGACAAATGCACCAAGCCATGTGCACCATTTCATCGAAGTATGGTCATGTCATCCATGTGTTATAGCGTCCAAACATACATCCCATAGGTGCCTTATCGACTTGCAACTACACATCCACACCATAAGTTGTCATCTTGTATCATCAACCTCATGGCAAATTGGCATTTCCATAATATATCATGACATTGAATGAATGTGCATCTTACTTAAACACTCAATCCAATAAAATCAACCTTGAGCAAGAATGTCTTATAAAACTTTGTTTATTCCACATAATAAGACCTCAGGCCAAGTAAGGAAATGTCTCAAGTTGAAGAAGAGTTGATCTTATCATTTTCCATGCTAAGCATGTGCCAGTACAAGTATTCATCTATGTATCTCAAATTGATGACCACCACTTTTGGGGTTATTAAATGAGATAAACCTCAAACCCTAAATGAGTTGTTCAGCCTTATTTCTGAATAAAAGCTCGAGGCTAAGTGTGGACTATTGACCTCGCAATACATTGACCATTAAAAATGAATATCTATTTTTCCCGCATTGATGTTCTCTTACAACCAACTAGCTAGAACTAAAGCCTTCTCTAAAATTTACTTTCGCTCTGGATATCACCGAAGAGACGAGTTGTCCATCTTATATTCCTAATACCGCCCTCTTCACAAGACACGGATCATACAAGTTCCTAGTCATGTCTGTTTGTCTCATGATTGATCCGTCTACTTCATGTATTTCATGAATTTTCACTATTCCTCCCCAAGCTTGACAAGTTCGTCGAGGTTTTCCTTGACAACAACCTTATTTATTCCAAGAATGAGGAAGATCAGGCTAAACACTTCCGCAATATTCTCCAGCGTCTTAGAGGCATCAACTCTATGCAAATTTTTCAAGTGTGAATTCTAGCTGGATAGTGTGAAATTTTTGGGCCACACTATCTCCAGCGAAGGTATAGTCATTGATCCTAGAAATGCACAATAGGTGATGGATTGGAAATCTCCCACCTCCATCCATCAGATTTCCAGTTTTCTTGGTTTAGTCGATTATTATCGCCACTTTATTCTGGACTTCTCCAGAATTGCTAAACCTAGGACCAAAATATTGAAGAAAGGAATGAAGTTTTTATGGGACAATCAATGTGAAAAAGCTTTCCACACTTTAAGGGAACTTTGGACTACAGCCCCTATCTTAGCTCAACCTGATATAATCAAGCCATTTGACATTTACTGTGACGCTTTTGGCACTGGATTGGACTGTGTACTTATGCAAGAGAATCGTGTCATTGCCTATGCTTCACGAGCGCTTCGGCCCCATGAAAATAATTATCCAACACATGATCTTGAGTTAGCAGCTGTTAGTCAGGCTATCAAGATTTGGAGGCATTATCTCATGGGTACCCATTGAAACATCTAGACCACCATAAGGGTCTCAAATATATTTTCACCCAAGCCGATTTGAATTTGAGACAAAGACAATGGTTGGAATTAATCAAAGATTTTGATCTGGAAATGCACTATCATTCCGGAAAGACTAATGTAGTTGCGGATGCACTCAGCCGCAAGTCTCATTGCCATTGTTTGACCCCAGAATTCTATGACGAAACACTATGCCATGAAATGAGGAAATTAAAGTTGGAAATGATCCTCATGGTAATTTGAATCACATCTCTGTTGAACCAACCCTTCATGACCGCATTATCATGGCACAATTACATGATGAAGGTCTGAAGATCATTAAGGGAAAAAAACTCTCCCTAGGAGAGGAAAGATACAAATTTTTTCGTTAAGATCACAAGGGAGTTTTATGGTTCAAAAGTCGCATTGTCGTTCTGAAGAATCATGAACTCAGAGAGCAAATTCTTGATGAAGCACATCGTTCCAAATTCTCTATTCACCCAGGCAGTAGCAAAATGTATCAAGACCCCAAATAAAATTTCTAGTGGACTAGAATGAAAAGGGAATTTGCCCAATGTGTTGCCGAGTGTGACATTTGTCAGCGAGTGAAAGCTAGCCACTTAAAAGTAGCTGGTACACTTCAATCTCTGCCAATACCATCCTGGAAATGGGAAGACATAGTATGGACTTCATTGTTGGATTGCCCAATAATTCTCAAAAACACGATTCTATATGGTTTATCGTTGATACACTTACCAAGATAGCACATGTCGTTCCAGCGCACACCACCTATACTGCAAAGAAGTATGCTGAGATTTATCTTGACCGCATCATTTGCTTACAGGAAGTACCCAAGATGATTATTTCAGATCATGGTGCTCAATTTGTTGCGCATTTTTGGGAACACTCGCAAAATTCTCTCAATACATAACTGATCCGAAATTCAGCATATCATCCTCAAACCAATAGTCAGACAGAGAGTGAACCAAATTTTTGAAAACAAGCTTAGAGCTTGTGTCATTCATTATGACAAGAAAAAGGACCATGCTTATCCTTGGTAGAGTTTTCATATAACAACAGCTATCAAGCATGTTTAAAAATAGCACCATTTGAAGCCTTGTATGGTCGAAGGTGTCGAACTCCTTTGAGTTGGTCACAAACTGGAGAGCGAAAAATATTCGGGCTAGACCTTGTTATTGAGGCAGAAGAAAAAAAAGGTAAAGATTATACGAGAAAATCTTAGAGCTGCCCAGTATAGACAACAGAGCTATTTTGACAAGAGGGGAAAACCCTTGAAATTCGATGTTGGTGATCATGTCTACCTTTGGGTTTTACCAACCAAGGGTGTACAACGATTTGGAGTAAAGGGAAAGTTAGCTCCACGTTATTTTTTCCGTATGAAATCATTGAAGAATGTGGACCCATGGCCTATAGAGTGCGACTTCCTTCGCAACTTGCAGCCATTCATAATGTTTTCCATGTTTCTCAACTTAAGAAGTGTATCCGAGTTCCTACCGAAGTTATTGTACATTAAGTAGCATTGGTAGAAACCAACCTCTCTTATATTGGGTATACTGTCCGAATCCTTGAACAAAAAGAAAGCAGCACCGGAAAGAAAGTGGTCTAATTGCACCAAAACTAGTGAGATCATCATACTAAAGAAGAAGCCACTTGAGAAATTGAAAGCTATCTAAATTAAAATTTCTCCGGGTTTCTAGATTCAACCCGAGATACACACTCTTTCCGCATTAGTTTGCATACCCGAATCTCGGGACGAGATTCTTTTTAAGGGGGGAAGGTTGTGACACCCCATGTGCCTAAATGGCTAAAACAAAATCATTAGCAAAACATCGTACATGAATGACCATCAAAATTTAAAAGAAATCACTCTTATATCACTTTTACAAATAGATGTATACATATATATGTATATACGCCTGTGTATATGTACATTAAACAGAAACATTATATAACTTTCAAACCAATGCAGATATAAATATGAAATTGAATAGACATATTACTAATATCATAATAAACAAAAGTCTAGTTGAACTCTAGGGGTAAAAGTAAAAAATCACACATGAAATGATAAGTTCTTTAAATAATAGTGGTTTTTGAAGATTTGAAATAACTTGCAAACCAAAGCTCAAATGAAATTTTGACCAACATAAAAGTTGTAGGATTTTAAATTCTGAACATCTTTCATATTCATAAGTTTTTGAGCTAAGGCATGGAAGGACATCAAAATTTTAGATTTACACGCAGACCCCTATGTCTTTTTCAATTCTTGCATCTCAGCCCCTCAACCTCACCCTTCTCTCTCCCCTTTGTTCCCTGCCGAGCGACACAGCCGCCGCCACCTAGCCGGCCACTTCGCTCCTGCCCAGCTCACGCACCACACGCGGTGAGTCCCCCTCCATCGCGTGCACACCACGCAGACTCGGCCGACCGAGCCACGCGCCGTGCTCCTGCCCCAGCCCTACTTCGCGTAAGATTGACGTCGATGCGACAGCTACCCTCCTCATGTGCCTATAAATGGGTAGTCGAACCCCTTCCAGGATGCACACCTGAGCCACCACCGCCCGCCATTGCCATGCTGAGCTTGGGCTCACGCCGAACTCCCACCTCTGGCCCTCCTCCGCACAAGCTAACGCCCTGAACCGGTTCCCCTCCTCCCACTGCACCTCCACGAGTTGCCACGCCCCCCCCCCCCCCCCCGCCCCGGCCACCTAGCTCGCAGGAGCAGATGTCGCCACCGCCACCCAAGCCCCTGTACGCCGGCGACCCACCTCCCGGGCTCCTCCGATCCTGATTCCTACAGAAAATCAAACCCCTGTGAGCCCCTCGTTCTTCCCCACCCCTTTACACTCACCGCCGTGGCCCGAGATCGCCGGATTTCGGCCAGACAGAACCTTCCCCACCCCCAAATCCATCCAGGGACCTCAATTGCTTCGATTTGATTCTTTTTAGGGTCCCTGACGCAAGAAACCAGGGACTTGTTCATAAGACACAAAATTTTATTATGTGCTTTGAATCTACAACTTGTAAAATTCATATTAAATCACAGAGAAACCAAAAAAATACAAACTCAACTGTTCTGGAATCCTTGGAACATGTTCTACAACTTTAGTTACATGCATATACTGAAATTCGCATTCTATTTATACCTAGGTTAAAGATTGTGAAAAATAGCATTTAAATGTATCTCAGGTTCTGAACATGCATTAGGGGTGATTTTTGGTCAGTAGTTTAGTTGTTAGGAGATGAACTTTGTGTAAAAATTTCAAAACCATAACACAAAATTAACTATGAATTTTGTTAGATCTTCTCCTAGCCCATGAGTAGTTAGATATATTTGTTCTAGGTGTTGTACTGTGATTCATGAATTGAAATTTTTACATTAGTGTTACATTGACGTCTAGATGCTGTACAAAAACTTTAGAACTTTTTGCTCTACTAGATCTTGTGCAAGTAATTTTTCATGAATAAATACATTAAAACTTGTGATAGATGTTCATAAATATACTTGCTGTTCTACGACATCAATGTAGATAATTTTTGGAACTTGAGTTAGTATTTGCATGTTGATCTCTGTGAAAAAGTTTCAAAGCCAAATCACACTCATAGTTATTGTTCTTGCTAAATATTATTCTAGGTCTAGTTATCTAAATTTATTTGCTTATGATGCTTAATGACTAAGTAATCAACCAAACCTTTAGCGTAGCTTTGTTTTGGTGCATATATGCCCTAGAAAAAGATTAGGACTTGTTACTTCTGTATAATTTGCTCATATAATTTAGTTAAGAAAAATGACTTTAAATCTAAGTAACTAGTTCTATTACATAGAAAAATTATGATATTTTTACCAGTAGATTTAAATGACTAAATAGTGTTACAGAAAAAGTTTAAGACTCAGAAAATGAAAGGAACTGCCTATAGAAATAAATCTTGGTAAAGTTAGATTTATTTTAAATATTTTATTTGATGCTAGAACTTGTATAGGAAAAATCTGAAAAATTTACAGTAGACTCATTATCGGATTAGTTGTACTCAGTAAAATTTTGAGCGTCAATAATTTCATGGTTTGTTCTGCATAAATAGATCTTGTTTCTAGTAGTAGCGGTTTGCTATGTTTATCAGGAATAATTTGTTAGTTGAAAATGTCTGAAAATTTTATAGTGAGTTTGTCTCTAAGTAAAGTTCTTTATATAAAAATCTCAGCATCAGAAACTCACTTGAACAACAAAAACAAATAATCCATGTTTGAGCTTGTGAAATAGAACTTCCAAAATGATAAAACCCCCACTTACTTATTGAAGTTAATTAATCTAAGTTGTACTCGATAAATGATTGCCCAAGAAATATTAATTAAGAAACTTCACAATAAAATCCATGTTCTGTTGGACTGCAACTTTATCGTGAAAGAAATAACATCAAGTATCACTTCAATAATACGAACACTTTTGCATCTCATATAAAATCGTCTACTTTTGCCGACGGGACATACGAGTTGGTGCAGGAACCTGAGAACAAGCAGCACGATGCCCAAGTGAATCTAACCGAAGCCATTGAAGACCCGAACCAAGTTTTGAAAGAGCCCAAGGCTAGCTGTGCTCAGGAAGGCAAGCACTAGTGCATAACCCAGTATTTCAAATTTTGCAACTACTATTCCTTTTACTTGTGCATTTAAGTTTATAGGAGCTGATTGGAACCTTAGCTCCATCGTCCTAGGGACCTATGTACTGAACACTAGAACTGGAGTCCGACCAGATGCTCTGCTAATACGATCGGTAGAAGTCGAGTAATTTCCTATCACTCGCGAGAATTATAGGAGTTGAATGTTTACTACACGCTGGAACTATAAGGTTCACGGGCGGGGCTGGTGCGATATGTATGTTGATGGTTGATGCCCCGTCTGTATAGTAAAAGATGCTAAGGCCGCAATGTGTGGTAGTGGTGGTTAAGCGTTTGAACGTACTAGCCACATGCCCAAAATATGGTACTCGGTAAGCTAATTACCTGATTGGCCCGGTGTAACACCCAAAAATATAGGAGTTGAAACTTTTAAAAGTATTTTCATAAAAAAACCATAAATTAAAATTGTGCATGCATCTTTATTCCTTTTCTTCTCCTATTCTTTCTTTCAGCCAGCCCAATTCCTTTTTCCTCTTCTTCTTTTCTTTTTCCGCGGCCCACTCAGTGGCCGATTCCCTCACCCGACCCTTTCTTCCACCGACAGCTGGGACCCACCTGTCGGCGTCTTCTCCTTCTTTCTTCTTTTCTTACCCAGAGTCCGGATCGATCCCGCGCCGTCGTTCGCGCCCCTTCTTTCTTTCTTCTTATCCCGAGTCCTGATCGATTCCGCGACGCCGCCTTCCTACTCCCAGCCGATCCACCCCTATAAAACCCCGCTGAAGCCCCGCGTTGCAACCAGAGCCAACTTCAATCTGGTTTGCTACTCAACATCGTCGCACGCCGCTGGAAGTTGCACACCGGAGGAACGCCGCCGTCCCGATACGCCGCCCCTCCATCGACTCTCCGTTCCACAGCTTCTCCGCCGCCATCAACTCTCGCCAGAGCTCCATGAGTTGGTGAGTATCAAGCCGTACCAGATTCCCCTCTCTCTCTTGCTCCGCCGCAAACCCAATTTCCTGCCGGACCCCTGTTTCCGCCCGCCGCCGTGGTCGCCAGCTTACAGCCACCGCACAGCCAACCCGTGACCACCCTCACCTTCGTCGTACCGCCCACTCACTTCGCGACATGAACCCAGCTTGAATTGAGCCCCAGAACACCGGATTCGGTGAAGCTCCGGCCGTCCGCCGCCGCACTCGCTCGCCGCTGACGCCCAGTAAAACTCCGCTTTGCCCGACCCTTTTCGTCCCGTCGAGCCGACCCCTCCTCTGCCGCTCGATCTAGATCTAACGGCCAGAATCGACCCTCACTTTATACTACCAATTTATCCGACCTTTTCCTTACTCAGCCGATTCACCTGACTCACTCTTCATACCACCGATTCGCCCGACCCTTACTCCGCTGATTTGTCCGACCCGCCGCACAATTCTAATCTAACGGTTTTGATTCACCCGACCTTAGCCGTTCCCAAAACTTTTGCAGGAAGATCCCTAGGTTTTCCAGGAATCAACCCGCAGTCCAGATCAGTAGAAAATAATTAGAGTTGAGCCCTTTCTTTTTCTGTTCCGACCCCTGACTTTTCTAGAATTAGTACCCGCAGTCCAGAACCTATAGTTTTGCACCCCGACCCACTGTATAAGGTCTAATTATGTTTTAGCCCCTGAATCCTGCAGATTTAGCCTCGGGAGATTCAAAACTCTAGCACTTGGGTCCCTAGATCATTGTTTTAGCCATATCTTCATCGTTTCAACTCCGATTTCAGCGATTCTTGAGCCCACATGATCCTTGCATCATGAACTACAACTTTAGCATCTTTTCACCTTCTGTTTGTACTGTTTGTTGTATTGTTTCTTATTTGTTTGTGTATGCTTGTTTGTGTGATCGCGTAGACAACGTGACGTTCGAGTCAAATCAAGAGCAAGCTTACGAGGAAGAGAATCAGCAGTTGCTTGAAGAAGGCAAGTGGATTTCCTCCCCTGCATATTCTATTTGATCCCAACAACAACATGATAATACACTTTACTTTAATGTTGCTTGCATAAACTTGATGGGTTACCTATACTAAGGACATACCTAGTCTTTTACCCCAAACCTTGAAACATCTGGGTTTACTATTTGTGTTGGGTAGTTATGCTTAGTTGCAAACTTTGGGATTGGTATTAGTTTACACATTGGGATTGCTTAGTTGCAAACTATTTCAATGTTGATCACGTTTCATATTGTGGTTTTATCGCATAATCTCGAGATCAACTTTGTTTAATGGGAACATGGAGAACCACCCAAGTGAACAGTGCAACCACAAAGTCATATGGCTCTGACCTTAGCCAATTAATTAGATGTGTAGTTTGCTGGTCGCCTTACCGAAAGGGCAAGGAGGGGGTCGGTGATAGGGGTCATAGCCCGGTCCTCTTGGGGTAGCTGCCTTTGCTAAGGAGCTGACCATTAGGGAGGTTTATGGACCACACCGCTACTGAAACTTTAGCGGGCTGCCTAGCTCTCGACATGTCTTTGTAAAGGCTTCGTAGTGTACCCTCGCCAGTCACCTCGAAAGTGTTTAAGGGCCTTGCAAACCCGGGCGACTCAGGGAAACACGATTTGTGGGTAAAGTGTACAACCTCTGCAGAGTGTAAAACTGTTATAACAGCCGTACTCACGGTTAAGAGTGGCTTGGACCCTCACATGATAATGAAACTTGAAGATTAATTAAATTGTGGTTCGTGGTTAATACTTATGGTTGATGGTACCGTTATGTTTTTACTAAAGTGGGTTGGTATAAACTTAAACCTAGTTAATAGGTGCTTGTTAACAAATATTTGACCAACTAAAAGCAACCGCTGCTGCAAACCTTAGCCTATCCTTGATGGCCTTGCATATTCACCCCACTTGCTGAGTACCAACCATAAGAGTACTCACCCTTGCCCCTGCTGTTCAGAAGAGAACTTTGAAGAGGAGATCTTCGATGACTTCGAGGAGTTCTAGGTCCTGCGTTCACCAGTCATCGCTTGTGGAAGACGGAGTTGTTGAAGACTTCGTATAGGGTATAACGGTTTATCGATTAAAGACATTTGTGTCTCTTTTATACGGAGTGTAATATGGTTAAATACTTTATTTAGCTACTTTTGAGCATTGTCTTTGATATATTACACTTTCCGTCTATCATATGTGTGTGAACGAGAACTTGGCGGACATATGAGATGCATCTGGTTCTTTCTAGAATCGGGTGTGACAGAAGTGGTATCAGAGCTATGTTGACTGTAGGACGCTAGCCTAGATAGAAATGGTCGAAATTAAGGATTTATCTTCTAGAAAGCCATATCAGCATCAAAAATTCCTGTTATATTTCCACATAAAAACCTATATTTACATAAAACCTTCTATCATTTTCCTTCTTAAATAAAAATATTCTGGATCTTACTCCCGCTCTGCCAGATGGTCAGGTTTTACCAGACTGCTCGCAAGCGCACCGGAGGTCGCCAAGATCGTATTGCCCCAGCTGAACCAACTTCTCCTACCCCAGTTCTAGCTCCTGTTGAAGAGGAGGAAGCTACGGAAGAAGAACCCGAGGAAGTCTATTATTTCATGGATGGTGAAGATGGCCGCATCATGGCAATTGATGAAGAAGGAAATCAGTTCACCCCGCCGGCATCACCAGTCGTTGAGACACCGCCACCACCCCCAGTTGTCCCCACTCCAAACCCACCCCAGCACCGGCTGTTGCTGTAGGAAGCCCGAGTAACTTCGAAGATATTAGAAGAGATGATGACGAGGACAACAACAACGATGAAGACAACGATGACCAGAATGATGAAACTCCAGGGATGAGGCAACTCTGCTGTGTTCGTACTTCGGACAGAGAACCCGGCCACCTGCCTCTAGTGCTACAAGGTGTTCTTCAAGAGTTGGGCAACCGTGTGAGACCTCACTACCACACGCATCACTACACCGACCCTGCGCTCGGCGACTCCTACCTCTCTCGCGTCCACATCAGGATGGAAAGTGCCAGAGGTCTGAGGACTCTCACTGCACACAACTCCGCCACACCCCACGCTACTTACGACGCCGCCGTCAGCAGTGCCGCCAGGAGAGCTCTGTGGTCCATCTGCCACACCTAGCGCCAGGAGCTTCAGAACACGGAGTATCGCCACCTTCCTCGCCGCCTCAGTGGAACTGAAGAGACTGTGATTACCCTAGGTGAAGATAATGAAGACAGCCTCAACACTCTTGCCCGAGTCACCGCCGCTCTCAACACTGAGCTTGAAAGCGTCATCACTGAGCTGGACGATACTCAGGACAAGCTACTGGAGGCCTATGAAAAGATCTGCATACTGGAAGCTCGACTTGAGGGAAGAGCGCCGCCACCCCCACAGATGGATGAACCCCGCTTTCCCGCGTTGTCACCACCCCGCAAGAAGCTTCGTCGTGGCGAACCCGGCTCCATAACTCGCCCCGAGGAATAGGCACTTAGGCTCTTAGGCTAGTATTGTGGCAGAACCACCTGAATTAATCCGGCTCAAGTGTATTAACCATCACCATTAAGGCAATCTCGGTTAACCTTACACTTCAAACGGAATAATCCACTGGTCTGTCGGGTATAACCTCCCGATACAACCACGGTAATCGGATCGAGCGCCATACATACAAACGCTCACGCGACGATGAGCCCAGAGAATACCACGTTCCAGCAAATATTACGACATTAACATAAGTAAATATTATAGACCAAGTTCTGAGTTTAGAAACCAAATACTCCAATTAACATAAATAAGTTCTTCAGAGTTAAATTGCAGCGGAAATAAACAACGGAAACTACTCGACGATACAGGATGTCTCGATGAAGCCCGTACGAGACATCACTCGGCCTTATCTCCATTGGACGGGGGCGCATCCCATTCCACCGACCAACCAGGGGGAAGAGTGCAGGGCCAAGTCAAGCTAGCAATCATATCTTCGAAGGGCTCACTTGAAATCGAGTCACAAGCAAGACTGAGTATACTAATACTCAGCAAGACTTACCCGTGTAGTGGAAACTACTCCACCGACTCTAGACATGCAAGGCTTTTTGGCTCAGGGGTTTGTTTTGCCGAAAAGCATCTACAAGTGGGTCCTTACTTTCGACTTTTAGCTCCAGATTCTAGTTTCATTAACCAGTCTAGGTAAGCAACTATCTAAAGCATACATGGTGAAGCATTAAATTTTTCCATCCAGCCAGTTCATTCATCATCATTGTTCCTCTTCTTACTCTGTGGGTAAAAATGGTTAAGCAGTCTCAATAGCCGTGAGAGACGGACGATTCGAATCGAATTTCTTAACCTTGCAAGGGAAACCCAAACACACGTCACGTGGTTACTCCCTAGAGTCACACGTGCAACTTTTCCCCTTTCTTTCCGGGTCGTGGATCGGGGCTACCCTCCGAGAGTACAAGAGCTCCACGCCACGGTTCGGCGCCGGGTCGTGACCACTCTCTGCACTCGCCATATGCACATGGGACCGAAGTTCAAAGGGTAGGATGCCGTCCCCTTGCCGGGCCAATCAGGTACTTAAGCTTACCGATTCCCATAATCTCGGCATGTGTTTAGTACGTTCAAAGACTTAACCATCACTACCACACCCTGCGGCCTTAGCATTTTTCACTAGACAGACGGGCCTCAATCGTGACCATCGTTCCATAGCCCGTCCGTGTCCTTATGATTGCAGCGTGTAGTAGCCATTCAACTCCTATTTTCTCGCGAGTGACAGGAAATCACTCGACTTTTACCGGAGTCCTATTAGCACAGCGTTCTATCGCACCTTACATCTAGTTTTCAAGCAAGGGTTCCTGACATCATGCAACTAAGTTTTCATCCAACTCCTATAAACTTAATGCACAAGCAAAGAGTAATGAGTTGCATAATTTCGGAAAGAATGGGTTATGCTCCGGGGCTTGCCTTCGCAGTTCGCTTGGGGATCTTCCGAACTTGGGCTCGGGTCTTCAAGAGCTTCAGTTAGATTCGCTTGAGCTTCACGCTGCTCACTCTCAGACGCGGGCACCAGCTCGTAAGTTCCGTCGGCGAGAATCGTCGATTCTACATGAGTGCACAAGTTTAAGTCGTGGAAATAGCACTTGATTACGATTTGAGAGTAATTACTACGAGGGATAGTTTCTGGTCATGAAATTTTGGATTTAGGCACATCAAGGAAAGATGTGCTTACTGTAAAATTTTCAGCCAATTTTATGTAACAGATTATTTCTGAAAAATATATTACATAGTTGCTATTAGATCCTTGTTCTTTTTATACAGAACAATTGGTGCAACAAATGAGTCTAAGATTTTTACAGAGCTTTCACTTAAGCATGCAGAAGCTACTGTAATTTTTGTAGGATTTATTATGCAGTATCCAGGGCATAGAAAATATGACATTCTACACCTAGGCTTTTCAAAGATTCATTTTTACAGGACCCTACACAGGGTTTTTGTCCATGAAACTTTTTACACGGCAACCTCTACCACAGTGTAACTCCCAGTAATAATTTTGGAAGTTTCCAAGCTAAGATACTATTTTCTTGATTTAATGTATGTTATTAGCACATAAATCAAATAACTAGGTTACTCTGAGATAAAAAGTGTCCTAATTTTTCTCTGGCTTCTAGGTACCAATACATTAGCATAGGAAAAATTTCAATGGGTGACTCACCACCTAACTGCAGGGATAAAACATTCTTCTTACACATGATATAAAACTAAGTTTAACAAACAGTAAATCTAGAGATGGAATTTGGGTCTGATCTTTTTACACAGTCCTAACCATCAAGCAACTAATTCACTGCCAAAAATTCAGGGTCAGCATTGTTCTAGAACAGTGGGTACAAAATAAGTCCATAAAAGCTTCTATTTAAAGTAGAGCAAAATATTTTGCGATTCTGAGAAAATTTTTGTAACAAAAGTGGTAGAATTTGTTCTGAGGATTCCAGAACAGTTGAGTTTGCATTTTTCTGAATTTTCTACGATTTTATACGAATTTTACAAATTCACTGATTTTGAATCTAGGTTTGAAACTTTCTTTTACAACCAGGTCCTTGAATCTTACGCTCAGACCCTTCTAAAGATTTAAATCCTTGCAATTGGGTCCTCGGCGGCTCGGGTACGGCGGCCGGCCGAAATTCCGGCGAGGGGGCTCGCCGGCGGCGAGGGGCGAGGGTCGGGGAAGGTTCAGGGGTGCGAGGGCTACCTTGTGGGCGATGGCGACGGCGAGGCGTTCTGGGCTGCGGTGGCTCGCGCGCGTGGCCGGGGTGGTGCTTTTATAGGGACAGGAGGGGGTGTGGAGGTGCCTGGGCGACGCGCGGGGCGGGGCACGGCAGCGGCGTGCACTGGGCGCGGCGGGCGGCGGCAGAACGCCGGCGCGGCGTGCGGCGAGCGGGCGCGGTGACTGGGCGGCCGAGATTTTGGCGTGGGCGCGAGGAGATAGCGCGGCGTGCGGATTGGGGAGCAGCTGCTGCAGCGGCTCGGGCGGAGGGCAGGCGCGGCAGCTGGCGGGGCGCGGGGGCCGGGGCGGCACGGCGGAGCGCGGCTACTGGGCGGCCGGGCGACGGGCTGGGCGCGGCAGCACGCGCGGGCTCTGACTGGGCGGCGCGGCGTCGGGGCGGGGCAAAGCCGGCCGTGGCGGGGTGGTGCGGCGGCCACTGGCCTGGCGCCTCGCGCCGGTCAGGCGACGCCGGCCACCTGGCGCGCGGCGGGCGGGCGAACGCGCGCGGTGCGGCATGGGAGGGAGGGACCGAAGTGCAAAAATTCGAAAAACTTCAGGGGGCTGGGTGCAAACAGGGCGTTTTCTCCTCTTTCTGATTTGAATTTCAAAAACTTTTGAACACGAAAGTTGTTCAAAATAAAAAGTTCTACAACTTTGGTTTCAGGCAAAACCTCATTTGGCTTATGGTTTTAAAGTTAATTTAAAAGTTTCAAATGTGTCCAAACGTGCCCAATTTAAATTTGAATTCCAACTGAACCCGTTTTAATTCTTTCCACCCTCTCATTAGTTGGTTTAAAACATAGAGTTAGGCTAATGTCATTGATTTTGGAATTGTAATTACCAGGGTTGTCACAGCCTTCCCCCCTTAACAAGAATCTCGCCCCGAGATTCGGTAATTCTTAGTGTGGGCGTGGGTGCACATACCAGTGGTTGAGACAAGAAACCCAGGGAAATGTTGGTTCAGGTAGCTCTCCGTTTCCCAGGTGGCTTCTTCTTCCGTGTGGCGATTCCATTGTATTTTATACATTCTAATCACTTTCCTCCTGGTTTCTCTTTCTTTTTGATCCAGAATCTTAACTGGGTGTTCGACATACGAGAGGTCGGGTTCCAACGATATTTCTTGTTGTTCCACAATCTCGGTAGGGACTCGAATACACTTCTTGAGTTGAGATACGTGGAAGACATCATGGGTGGCCGTGAGTTGAGGGGGTAGTCGTAATTTGTAGGCTACGGGTCCGCAGCTCTCAACGATTTCGTAGGGACCAACATAACGGGGAGCTAGTTTGCCTTTGATTCCAAATCTTCGCACTACCTTGGTCGGTGAAACTCGAAGATAGACATGATCGCCAACTTCGAACTTTAGGGGCTTTCTCCTTTTGTCAGAATAGCTCTTTTGTCGGGCTTGTGCGGTTTTAAGATTTGCTTGTATTACTTTTACTTTCTCCTCTGCCTCGATTACCAGATCGGGTCCAATTATGTTACGTTCTCCGGTTTGCGACCAGCTCAAAGGAGTTCGACACCTTCATCCGTACAGGGCCTCAAATGGTGCCATTTTCAAACTCGTTTGGTAGCTGTTGTTGTACGAGAACTCTGCCAGGGGTAGGCATTTGTCCCAATTCTTGTCATAATGAATGACACAGGCTCTCAGCATGTCCTCAAGAATTTGGTTTACTCTTTCCGTTTGTCCATCGGTCTGCGGATGGTATGCTGAGCTGCGAATCAGCTTAGTGCCAAGAGACGTTTGCAGTTGTTCCCAAAAGCGTGCTACAAACTGAGGACCACGATCGGAAATAATTGTCTTAGGTATTCCATGCAGGCAAACAATACGATCGAGGTAAATCTCGGCATATTTCTTGGTAGAATAGGTGGTGTGCACCGGAAGAAAATGTGCCGTCTTCGTGATTCTATCAACGATAACCCATATGGAATCATGTTTCTGGGAAGTGTTTGGTAGTCCCACGATGAAGTCCATACTTATGTCTTCCCATTTCCATGATGGTATAGGTAACGGTTGAAGTGTACCGGCTACCTTTAAGTGGCTAGCTTTTACTCTCTGGCACGTGTCACATTCCGAGACATACGTAGCAATTTCCCTTTTCATTCTAGTCCACCAGAAGTTTTGCCTTAGGTCCTGATACATTTTGCTACTGCCGGGGTGGATAGAGAATTTGGAGAGGTGTGCCTCATCAAGAATTTGCTTGCGGAGTTCACGATTCTTCGGAACGACTATACGACTTTCGAACCATAGAACTTCCTTATGGTCCTGGCGGAAACATTTATACTTCTCTTCACCTAGAGAGAGTTTTTGTTTGATGATCTTGATTCCTTCATCATGTAGTTGTGCCATGACGATTTGGTCGTGAAGAGTGGGCTCAACTGAGATGTGATTTAGAGTGCCTTGGGAAACCATTTCCAAGTTAAGCTTCCTCATGTCTGCACATAATGTCTCATGGTAGGACTCCATGGATAAGCAATGGCAATGGGACTTGCGGCTTAGTGCATCCGCGACTACATTAGCCTTACCGGGGTGATAGTGCACTTCAAGGTCGTAATCTTTGATTAATTCTAGCCATCTTCGTTGCCTCATATTCAGATCGGCTTGTGTGAAGATGTACTTGAGACTCTTATGATCCGTGTAGATATTGCACTGTGTACCCATGAGATAGTGCCTCCATATCTTTAGAGCGTGAATGACGGCTGCGAGCTCAAGGTCATGCGTGGGATAATTCTGTTCGTGGGGCCGAAGGGCTCGTGAGGCATATGCAATCACTCGATTCTCTTGCATAAGCACACATCCTAGACCAGTACTTGATGCGTCACAATACACATCGAATGACTTGGTATTATCGGGTTGAGCTAACACAGGTGCAGTAGTCAGATGCTCTCTGAGAGTGTGGAAGGCTTCCTCACACTTCTCATTCCATACAAACTTTACTTCCTTCTTCAATAGTTCCGTCATGGGCTTAGCAATTCGAGAGAAATCCGGGATGAAGCGACGGTAGTAACCGGCTAAGCCGAGAAAACTGCGAATCTGATGAACAGAGGTAGGGGGTTTCCAATCCATCACCTCTTGTACCTTGCTGGGGTCAACAGCTATGCCTTCGCTGGAGATCGTGTGACCTAAGAACTTTACAGTATCCAACCAGAATTCACACTTAGAAAACTTATCATAGAGCTGATGGTCTCTGAGTCGCTGAAGAACAATGCGAAGGTGCTTGGCATGCTCTTCCTCATCCTTGGAATAGATAAGAATGTCGTCGATGAACACTACGACGAATTTGTCAAGTTCGGGCATGAATACCGAATTCATGAGATATATGAAGTAGGCAGGGGCATTGGTGAGTCCAAAGGACATGACCAAAAATTCATATAGTCCATATCGTGTGGAGAAGGCAGTCTTAGGAATATCGCACGGGCGAATCTTGATCTGATGATATCCCGAACGAAGATCAATCTTTGAGAAGACTCTGGCTCCAGCTAATTGATCGATGAGTACATCGATGCGAGGAAGGGGGTATTTGTTTTTAACAGTTACCGCATTGAGAGGTCGGTAGTCCACACATAATCTCAAACTGTCATCCTTATTTTTTACGAATAGGGCTGGACATCCCCAAGGTGACGCGCTAGGGCGAATGAACCCTTTGTCCAGTAGTTCCTGGAGTTGAATTTTTAGCTCTGCCAATTCTTTAGGGGGCATCCTATATGGTCTCTTGGATATAGGTGCAGTGCCTGGCTGTAGTTCAATAACGAACTCAATGTCCCTATCCGGTGGCATTCCGGGTAAGTCATCCGGGAAAACATCGGCATACTCTTTCACCACAAGAATATCATCTAGCTTAAGTCCTTCCATCTTATAAGCACAGGAATTTGTGCAATCTATGAATGGTAGGTAAAAGGGTAGTGGCTCCGTGACTAGGTGAATTTATCTCAACGGCTCGGGAAGAAAGGTCCAGTGTGACTCCATGCATAGCCATCCAGTTCATTCCCAAAATAATGTCCATGCCGTCAAGGGGTAAAAGGACAAGGTCCGTGTCGATGGTTTTACTACCCAATTTGACTGGTACTTGTCTGATCATTTGGTTCGAAGCAATTTTACCACCCGGCGTTGATATCATATATGACCCTTTGGTGTGACAAACATCCAAGCCTACTTTTGCACCGAATTTTGCACTTATGAAACTATGCGATGCACCAGAATCAAATAATATAACTGCAGGCTTGTTATGGATAGAGAATGTACCCGACATCACTGGGGCTCCTTCAGGAAGCTCTGCAAGCGTGGTGAAGTTAATCCGTCCTTGCTTGACTTGCAGGGTCTGTCTCTTGCCCCTGTTCTTGGTGTTCGGGTTGGATCCTTGACCTTGGTTGGGCTGTCCAGGCTGAGGGCATTCTCGTGCGAAGTGGCTGGAACTCCCGCATTTGAAACAGCGATTCGCGGGGCTAGGTCAAAGAGACTGCTGAAGAATGGGCCTCGGACCATTCTGTGGAGGCATCGGGGGTCGTACCATGCCTGGCTGCTGTGGGGGTCTGGCAATCCATCTTCCTGGCTGCGGGGCCCTTGGTGGAGCTGGGGGTGCGGTATTTTGCACGATGCGATACCTTGGTGGTTGGACACTTGATGGTCCTGCGGGTGCCTTTCTCTTCTTCTCTGCCCGGTGTGCCATGATACAGTCTTCCTGGGTAATGGCCATATTGACCAACTCGTTGTAGGTGTCAGCCCTGGCTAGGTTCAGACGTTCCTTGAGCTTGGTATTCAGACCTCGGCGGAAACGATCACGCTTCTTGGCATCCGTATCAGCGTGATAGCCCGCATACTGACATAAGTTGTTGAACGCCTGGGCGTACTGCAGCACGGTGCGGGTGCCCTGGGTGAGTGCCAGGAACTCGTTCAACTTCCTCTCCATGAGACCCTCGGGAATATGATGTGCCCGGAACGCGGTCTTGAATTCATTCCAGTCGACCACATGATCAGCCGGGAGCATCGCAAAATAGTGGTCCCACCACAGACGAGCGGTACCGCGAAGCTGTTGCGCGGCAAAACGAGCCTTGTTGGCCTCTGAGCATGGGGCCACAAGTAGTGTGAACTTGGATTCGATAGTGCGAATCCATGCATCTGCGTCCAGGGGTTCCTCTGTCTTATGGAACAAGGGCGGCTGGGTCCCTAGGAAATCCGTGTATCCGGCAGCTTGGGGTTGGTGAGCATTGTGCCCACCCCTCTGCTGGTGTTGTCCTTGCACAATCTGACGCAGCAGCTCGGTTTGAGCGGCCATCACTTCCACCAAACTGGGCGGGGGTGGTGGCGATTGTCGCGAGCGGCTGCCACCGGCACCAAAACCCTCGGGGTTGCCACGTGTTGATCCAACCATCTGAAACGTGAAAGGTTACCATTAGCAACGCGATCCATATTACTTCCTTGATTCATAATTAATTGGTGTAGTCATAGACTTCCGAAGTCACAGCTAGACGTATGGACAGAATCTCTGTTTGCTACGAGAAAAATCATAGCCTGCTGTGGGTCCATCCAAAACATTTCAGACTTTTGCAGTAGTCAGAGAATTTAGGAATGCACCACTTTGGTATTTAACTTTGGTGCTAGACTATGGTTAAGGTGGTCGAAAAGCTTGTCCTTTGCCTTACTGTCTTGGCTGTTTTTCAGCAGATTGATCGGTACGGTTTCGCCTATATCTCAAACTAGCGAGGTCCAATGATGCTGAATTTTTGTGAGAACCTAGATCACAAAACATAGCACAAGTCTGGTATTCAACACTCAGCCAATAAATGCAAGGCGACATGGATAAAAATCCCGACAAGACTCAGCGATTGTGGATTTCATTGTTTGCCAAGTTACAACGAAATCACCCCAGTTTATCGCCGTTCCTTACATGCTGAGGGTATCCACATGGTTCAGGTGTACCCAACACAAAAGAGTTACTCAACTCCTAGTTAGCCTATTACAACACTTGCCAAAAGTTAGGCTACCCTATCGAGGAGTATGTGCAAAAGTCCTCCTAGGTCGTCCTCTAGAAATCATCCAAGTCGTTGACGGACGACTCGCTGTGAGCAGGAGAGTGAGCTCCCATCTGAGGTGCCTGGGGTACCTCACCCTCGAAATCCATACCTGAGATACCATCAATCTCCTGTGGCTCCTCCTCATCCTCCTCCATGTCGTCCTCATGGGGATGGTCATTCTGATCATGATGCCACTGAATGTGCTCATTAGCATCCTCCAACTCAAGGCTCAGATCATGGAGCTGCTCCTCCAACTGTGCTATCGTGGTATCTCTCTCACCCATGAGAGTGTCCTGCTCCTGGATTTGGCCCTCAAGTTGGCCAATCTGAGCATCTCTGTCCTCAAGATCCTGACTGAGCTCCTTTATCTGCTCATCCCTGGTATCTGCCATCATATGGTAGGCCTGAGCAAGATCAGTGAGTTGCTCGAGTGCCTGACTCTGGAGAGTCAGAAGCCGGTAGAGTGCACTCATGCACCGCACGGAGGTATGGATAGTCTCCTGGGCATGAAAGTCTACCAAGTACTGTGCGTGCTGCACCCTGTTGAGCCAAAAGGGGTCGTTGTCCTGGGCAGCAGGAAACAATCCAATGGGAGTGAGTGTGACAACCTCGGGACGCTGTGCACAAAACGCGGTGAGCGCCCTCATGGCTGCAAGCTCCCAAGTATCGGCCAAACGGCGACCAACAGCCTCAAGCTCCAAGGCGGGCCACTCCGGGTGTAGCGGGTGCGGAAAGATAGTCACGTTGACACGGCACTGGGTAACTCCATTTTCCGCAAACTCCAGTCCGGCGTAACGTGGGGGAATTTGATAGCCCGCGGTACGCAGAACATCCCACAAAATAGAGGGAAAGCCCTCCCAGTGGAGACACTGTGAGTGTACGCGTCCATCCTCATCCACCATCATCTCAACAGGCTCGGCCATCTGAACAAAAGATCAAATGGAGTGAGATGGCGAAAAACTGTGAACAGCACAAGGACAGATTCTGTATAGTGTGCAAAAATAACCATAACTCCCACAGTTCTCATCCAAAAATTCTCAAATTTCACCAGATCACTCCTAAGGTATTTGTGAACAACTTTGCTAGTCAACTCCAGAGCCAATTAGGTCTCTAAGATGGTCTTTCTTTTCAGGTTTTGCCTTGCTGTCTACCCAGAATTTTCAGTGAACAGAGGGCTAGAGTTTTGTGTTGTGCTCTTTTGCAGAAAACTGCGGGAAGGGGGCCTAAAAATTTAAGAGGCAGAAGGGCTTATTCTGGACAGAATTCTGAGATTCCAAGGTTTCTGTTATTTCTTGCTATCCATAAGTTCAGAATTTTTCGTTTTTGAACAGAAGATAGAACACAAAATTTGGAACAA
The DNA here is from genome assembly GCA_032594955.1 of Panicum miliaceum. Classification (NCBI taxonomy): domain Eukaryota; kingdom Viridiplantae; phylum Streptophyta; class Magnoliopsida; order Poales; family Poaceae; genus Panicum; species Panicum miliaceum. The sequence continues at coordinate 18,952,335 of CM064068.1, forward strand.
TTTCTTCAACATGAACTTTATCAGAAATGGTCATTTTCTTTGGCCAATAAATCGCTCTTTTTGGTCACGGCAGAATTCGGACAGTTTTGCTAGATGGTCCTGATGCAAACCACGCTTAGATATGCAAGAACCTTACCACTCTCTTACAACGCATTTTTGATTTCAGATACATATGTTTATGATGTATGCACGTCCTATTCGTCCTCACAAAATAAAACAATTGCCAAATAGCTTTGGTCTTACGAAGATAGTTTCGGTGGCTTACACAATACGGCTCTCGCTATAATAGCTAGTCGAGTCTTTCTAATCGTTCCTTAACTTATCGTAATCGCGGTTAGTGTACCTGCAGAAGATGATAGAGTATATATATTTCATGAACCTTTCATGCCAGCACTCATGAAAGCGTCCGTATTCATTACCGTTTACTTATAGAAACGATATCTGTACAATTCCCGCCGTACAGATGACGTTAACATACGCTATCGAGATAGCGTATTCACGGGGGTACCGTCATGAGACGGGGGTATGAACAGCGATCGCCATACCCTGCGCCGAACCTTCTACTCCCAATATGTTCAACTAACAGTTGGCATATTGGCAGCACCTCAAGTAAGCCACTGCTTGAGGGCAGCGTTCGGTTCGCATCACCGACAGGAAGGCCAAGCTCTCTCAGTTGGCTGAGGATCCTTACCTTCTTACCTTAGCGACGAGTGCGTCGTTACAGAATTTAAGGTCGGTTGTGCGTGAAAGTAAGTTTTGACAGAAAGTAATGTGCTAGAAGTCAGTTGATACTATATAGAAGTTAGATAGCCACCTAGTAACTTTCCCATAATCCCTTAGGGCTTTACGAACTAGGCACCATCCTTAACGTACCAACGTATTTCGCAACACACCTTCTAGTCAAGTTCTATGAAAATAGGTTTTTACGGCTTGTCGCATTCTCTGGCGTATGTATTTTGGCTCTGGCGCCAGCTGTTGCCAGCTATGGCACCAGCTACGGCTCTGATACCAGCTGTGGCAGAACCACCTGAATTAATCCGGCTCAAGTGTATTAACCATCACCATTAAGGCAATCTCGGTTAACCTTACACTTCAAACGGAATAATCCACTGGTCTGTCGGGTATAACCTCCCGATACAACCACGGTAATCGGATCGAGCGCCATACATACAAACGCTCACGCGACGATGAGCCCAGAGAATACCACGTTCCAGCAAATATTACGACATTAACATAAGTAAATATTATAGACCAAGTTCTGAGTTTAGAAACCAAATACTCCAATTAACATAAATAAGTTCTTCAGAGTTAAATTGCAGCGGAAATAAACAACGGAAACTACTCGACGATACAGGATGTCTCGATGAAGCCCGTACGAGACATCACTCGGCCTTATCTCCATTGGACGGGGGCGCATCCCATTCCACCGACCAACCAGGGGGAAGAGTGCAGGGCCAAGTCAAGCTAGCAATCATATCTTCGAAGGGCTCACTTGAAATCGAGTCACAAGCAAGACTGAGTATACTAATACTCAGCAAGACTTACCCGTGTAGTGGAAACTACTCCACCGACTCTAGACATGCAAGGCTTTTTGGCTCAGGGGTTTGTTTTGCCGAAAAGCATCTACAAGTGGGTCCTTACTTTCGACTTTTAGCTCCAGATTCTAGTTTCATTAACCAGTCTAGGTAAGCAACTATCTAAAGCATACATGGTGAAGCATTAAATTTTTCCATCCAGCCAGTTCATTCATCATCATTGTTCCTCTTCTTACTCTGTGGGTAAAAATGGTTAAGCAGTCTCAATAGCCGTGAGAGACGGACGATTCGAATCGAATTTCTTAACCTTGCAAGGGAAACCCAAACACACGTCACGTGGTTACTCCCTAGAGTCACACGTGCAACTTTTCCCCTTTCTTTCCGGGTCGTGGATCGGGGCTACCCTCCGAGAGTACAAGAGCTCCACGCCACGGTTCGGCGCCGGGTCGTGACCACTCTCTGCACTCGCCATATGCACATGGGACCGAAGTTCAAAGGGTAGGATGCCGTCCCCTTGCCGGGCCAATCAGGTACTTAAGCTTACCGATTCCCATAATCTCGGCATGTGTTTAGTACGTTCAAAGACTTAACCATCACTACCACACCCTGCGGCCTTAGCATTTTTCACTAGACAGACGGGCCTCAATCGTGACCATCGTTCCATAGCCCGTCCGTGTCCTTATGATTGCAGCGTGTAGTAGCCATTCAACTCCTATTTTCTCGCGAGTGACAGGAAATCACTCGACTTTTACCGGAGTCCTATTAGCACAGCGTTCTATCGCACCTTACATCTAGTTTTCAAGCAAGGGTTCCTGACATCATGCAACTAAGTTTTCATCCAACTCCTATAAACTTAATGCACAAGCAAAGAGTAATGAGTTGCATAATTTCGGAAAGAATGGGTTATGCTCCGGGGCTTGCCTTCGCAGTTCGCATGGGGATCTTCCGAACTTGGGCTCGGGTCTTCAAGAGCTTCAGTTAGATTCGCTTGAGCTTCACGCTGCTCACTCTCGGACGCGGGCACCAGCTCGTAAGTTCCGTCGGCGAGAGTCGTCGATTCTACATGAGTGCACAAGTTTAAGTCGTGGAAATAGCACTTGATTACGATTTGAGAGTAATTACTACAAGGGATAGTTTCTGGTCATGAAATTTTGGATTTAGGCACATCAAGGAAAGATGTGCATACTGTAAAATTTTCAGCCAATTTTATGTAACAGATTATTTCTGAAAAATATATTACATAGTTGCTGTTAGATCCTTGTTCTTTTTATACAGAACAATTGGTGCAACAAATGAGTCTAAGCTTTTTACAGAGCTTTCACTTAAGCTTGCAGAAGCTACTGTAATTTTTGTAGGATTTATTATGCAGTATCCAGAGCATAGAAAATATGACATTCTACACCTAGGCTTTTCAAAGATTCATTTTTACAGGACCCTACACAGGGTTTTTGTCCATGAAACTTTTTACACGGCAACCTCTACCACAGTGTAACTCCCAGTAATAATTTGGGAATTGTCCAAGCTAAGATACTATTTTCTTGATTTAATGTATTTTATTATCACATAAATCAAATAAATAGGTTACTCTGAGATAAAAAGTCTCCTAATTTTTCTCTGGCTTCTAGGTACCAATACATTAGCATAGGAAAAATTTCAATGGGTGACTCACCACCTAACTGCAGGGATAAAACATTCTTCTTACACATGATATAAAACTAAGTTTAACAAACAGTAAATCTAGAGATGGAATTTGGGTCTGATCTTTTTACACAGTCCTAATCATCAAGCAACTAATTCACTGCCAAAAATTCAGGGTCAGCATTGTTCTAGAACAGTGGGTACAAAATAAGTCCATAAAAGCTTCTATTTAAAGTAGAGCAAAATATTTTGAGATTCTGAGAAAACTTTTGTAACAAAAGTGGTAGAGTTTGTTCTGAGGATTCCAGAACAGTTGAGTTTGCATTTTTATGAATTTTCTACGATTTTATACGAATTTTACAAATTCACTGATTTTGAATCTAGGTTTGAAACTTTCTTTTACAACCAGGTCCTTGAATCTTACGCTCAGACCCTTCTAAAGATTTAAATCCTTGCAATTGGGTCCTCGGCGGCTCGGGTACGGCGGCCGGCCAAAATTCCGGCGAGGGGGCTCGCCGGCGGCGAGGGGCGAGGGTCGGGGAAGGTTCAGGGGTGCGAGGGCTACCTTGTGGGGGTGTTGTTCACGTGGGGGACGGCTGGGAAGGGCTCGCCGGCGTTGGAGCAGAGGCGGCGGCGGCGCGGCTCGCGTCGACGGCGGTGCTCCGGCGGGCTTGGGGCGGCGTGGTCCGGTCGGTGAGCTTCAGTGGCGCGTGGAGAAGCTACTCAGGGGCTCGGCTTGGACGGAGGGGGTCGGGGTCGAGCTGTCCACGGCGAGCAGGGGCGGCGGCGGCGACGGCAGCGCGGGCGGCGGCGCTCCGGTGGCTCTGGGTGGCGTTGGGTGGGTCGGCGAGCTGCGGTGAGGTGATGTAGTGGTGGCTGGGGGCTCAGTTTGGGCAGTGGGCGGCTGTGGAGGGCTGTCCACGGGCGGGCGGTGCTCGGCGGCGGCGATGGCGACGGCGAGGCGTTCTGGGCTGCGGTGGCTCGCGCGCGTGGCCGGGGTGGTGCTTTTATAGGGACAGGAGGGGGTGTGGAGGTGCCTGGGCGACGCGCGGGGCGGGGCACGGCAGCGGCGTGCACTGGGCGCGGCGGGCGGCGGCAGAACGCCGGCGCGGCGTGCGACGAGCGGGCGCGGTGACTGGGCGGCCGAGATTTTGGCGTGGGCGCGAGGAGATAGCGCGACGTGCGGATTGGGGAGCAGCTGCTGCAGCGGCTCGGGCGGAGGGCAGGCGCGGCAGCTGGCGGGGCGCGGGGGCCGGGGCGGCACGGCGGAGCGCGGCTACTGGGCGGCCGGGCGGCGGGCTGGGCGCGGCAGCACGCGCGGGCTCTGACTGGGCGGCGCGGCGTCGGGGCGGGGCAAAGCCGGCCGTGGCGGGGTGGTGCGGCGGCCACTGGCCTGGCGCCTCGCGCCGGTCAGGCGACGCCGACCACCGGGCGCGCGGCGGGCGGGCGAGCGCGCGCGGTGCGGCAGGGGAGGGAGGTACCGAAGTGCAAAAATTCGAAAAACTTCAGGGGGCTGGGTGCAAACAGGGCGTTTTCTCCTCTTTCTGATTTGAATTTCAAAAACTTTTGAACACGAAAGTTGTTCAAAATAAAAAGTTCTACAACTTTGGTTTCAGGCAAAATCTCATTTGGCTTATGGTTTTAAAGTTAATTTAAAAGTTTCAAATGTGTCCAAACGTGCCCAATTTAAATTTGAATTCCAACTGAACCCGTTTTAATTCTTTCCACCCTCTCATTAGTTGGTTTAAAACATAGAGTTAGGCTAATGTCATTGATTTTGGAATTGTAATTACCAGGGTTGTCACAAGTATCTCCCTAAGTTCTCGTTAGAATCATTTTTGGCTTGAGAGGACGACGATGTAATGATTGCTTGAGAACAAATGTTTGCTTTGAGTGCTATAAGAATTGCTTGATATAATCTATCCATTAATATCAGTTGGAGTCTTATAAATCCATATTTTGTTAAGATACTATCTTCTATCTACCTATATCTAGTACACCTGTCTTATCCTGGGTTTATTCCCTAACGGTCAGATGGTGAACACCAGGACAGGTGGAGGACAGAATATCCCTAGCTCTAGGCGTGCTCGCGTAGTCAATCAACAGAGTCAGTTGCCACCACCGCTCAATCCAACAATGGAGCAATTCTTGGTAGCACAGATGCAGGTGTTGCAGAACCTCACTGCCACCATCCAAAACATACAAGCTCAGCAGAATCAGCAAGCACCACAGCAAAACCCGCCACCAAGAGACAAACACAGAGAATTCATGAGGCACCACCCTCCTACCTTTTCTCACTCTATGGACCCCTTGGACGCTGATGATTGGTTGAAGGTCATCACTAAGAAGCTGGACATCACGCAATGCAGTGACCGTGAAAGGGTCCTGTATGCTGCAGGACGTCTGGAAGGTGCAGCCGCTGATTAGTGGGATGCTTTCACTGCTGCCCACGCCAATGCCAACACTATCACCTGGGAGGAGTTTAGAACCAACTTCCGCAGCCACCATATCCCAGCAGGACTAATAAAGCTCAAGCAGAAGGAGTTCCTGAACCTGAAGCAAGGCAGCATGACGGACAGTGAGTACCGGGACAAATTCACTCAGTTGTCTCGTTACGCGCCCCATGAGGTGGATAGTGACGCAAAGAGGCAGGAGCGCTTTTTGGAAGGTCTGATAGGGCCGCTCAACTATCAGCTGCACAATCACACTTTCCCAAACTTCCAGACTCTACTGGATAAAGCCATTGGTCTGGAGAGCAAGCGTAAGGAGCTTGGAGAACACAAGCGAAAACTTCAGTCCCAAGGACAATCCAGCAGCAACACCCGACCCCGCTACAACACACCCCAGGGATTTCAGTCGCGCTTTGGAGGTAAAAGTGGAGGATATCCGCAGAATCAACAGAGTCAAAGAACCCCACAGCAGCCGCAACGTTACAACCAGCAGACTCAGCGCAACTCCAACCTGCAACCATACCGTCCAGGCTATGCCACAGGTGCACCAGTGCGGTCCAACAATCCAGTCACCCCGGTCCAACCTAACGGCTGTTTCAAATGTGGAGAACTGGGTCATTACGCTAACAACTGCCCGAAGCGTAATGCGCAAACTCCTCAGAATCAGAGGAACAGTGGACAAAGGCAGACTCCTCAGCAGCAGCAGCCGCGCAACAGCAACCAGACACCACTGGGCAACAAAGGACAACAGAACTGCGTGCGCGGAAAGGTGAATCATGTGGCTGCAGAAATAGCTGAAGAGGCTCCCGACGTTGTGCTCGGTACGTTCCTTGTCAACTCTAAACCTGCATCAGTTTTATTTGATTCTGGAGCATCACATTCATTCATTACTGAGCAATTCGCTGCAAAACATAATTTACCAATGAGCCCTATGAAACAAATATTTCTAGTAAGTTCCCCGGGCAAGGAATTGAAAGCTAGTCACTTATGCCCAAGGGTCAGCATGAATATTATGGGGGTAGAATTCCTAGCCAATCTAATAGTCCTAAAGACTAACGGCATCGACGTGATCCTCGGAATGGATTGGTTATCAGGATGCGATGGTGTTATTCAGTGTCGTAAGAGGTCAGTGCTCTTAACCAGCCCTCAAGGAGATAAAATAGAGTTTGTGGCATCAGTTTCACCCAGCGAAGTTGGGACAGTGAACCAAATGAAGGGAATGCCTCTAGAAGACATTAGAGTTATCAGTGAATACCCCGACGTCTTCCTGGAAGAATTACCAGGTATGCCACCTGTTCGTGACATTGAGTTCAGTATTGATCTTTTGCCTGGTACAGCACCTATCTCTAAAAGACCCTATAGAATGGATGTTAAGGATCTAAGCGAACTAAAGAAACAAATAGAAGAAATGTTAGCTAAGGGATTTATCCGTCCTAGCTCATCCCCATGGGGAGCACCCGTGATGTTTGTCGATAAGAAAGATGGCAGTAGAAGGATGTGTGTAGACTACAGGTCGCTGAACGACGTGACCATCAAGAATAAGTATCCACTGCACCGGATTGAAGATTTGTTCGATCAGATGAGAGGTGCCAAGGTTTTCTCCAAGATTGATCTGAGATCAGGATATCATCAGCTAAGGATCCGACCAGAGGATATACCCAAGACAGCCTTCACTACAGATATGGTCTGTACGAGTTTACTGTGATGTCGTTCGGATTGACCAATGCTCCAGCGTACTTCATGTACCTGATGAACAAGGTTTTCATGGAATATCTTGAAAAGTTTGTGGTTGTGTTCATTGATGACATCTTGGTGTATTCACAGAACGAGGAAGAACATGAAGAGCACTTGAGGATAGTGTTACAGAAACTCCGAGAGAATCAGCTATATGACAAGCTGAGCAAATGTGATTTTTGGTTGAGAGAAGTTTCCTTCCTTGGGCATGTTATCACAGATGGAGGAATTGCAGTGGACCCAAGTAAAGTTCAAGATGTTCTGAATTGGAATCCACCGAAGTCTGTGCCTGAAATCAGAAGTTTCCTCGGACTTGCAGGATATTACCGCAGATTTATTGAGGGATTCTCAAAGATAGTGAAATCCATGACTTCTTTGTTGGAAAAAGGGAAAGAATTTAAGTGGGATGCTGCATGCCAGAAGTGTTTTGAAGAGCTGAAAACAAGATTGACCACTGCTCCTATGCTGATAATGCCGGATATCCACAAAGGGTTTGACGTGTATTGCGACGCTTCACGGATGGGTCTTGGATGTGTGTTAATGCAAGAAGGCAAAGTTGTGGCCTATGCTTCAAGACAGTTGAGAAAGCATGAGCAGAACTATCCTACCCATGACTTGGAATTGGCTGCCGTCGTGCACGCATTGAAGATTTGGAGACACTACATGATCGGAAATAAGTGTCAGATTTTCACGGACCATAAGAGTCTGAAGTACATCTTCACACAACAGGATCTTAACCTAAGACAGCGCAGATGGCTAGAACTAATCAAAGACTATGATTTGGATATTCAGTATCATCCAGGCAAGGCTAATGTCGTGGCAGACGCCCTAAGCCGGAAAGGACAAGCTAATATGATGATTGCTCGATTGATGCCTCAAGAATTATGTTGGGAGATGGCACGTTTGAACTTGGGAATTGTCACTCAAGCGGAAGCCATGATTATGGAGATGGAACCGACCTTAGAACAAGAGATCAGAAAAGGACAGTTGACAGATGCTAAGACCAAAGAGATCAAGATTCAAATTGGTTTAGGCAAAACTAAGGATTTCACCGAAGATGAACAAGGAACTGTTTGGTTCAGAAAGAGGATCTGTGTACCTAAAATTGATCACCTTCGTGAACTCATTTTGAAGGAGGCACATGATTCCGCTTATTCCATTCATCCTGGAAGTACCAAAATGTATCAAGACTTGACAGAAAGGTACTGGTGGTATGGTTTGAAAAGAGACGTAGCAACTCACGTAGCTTTGTGTGATGTGTGCCAGAGAGTGAAAGCAGAACACCAGAGACCAGCAGGTTTACTGCAGCCATTGAAAGTACCTGAATGGAAATGGAAAGAGATCGGTATGGATTTCATTGTAGGGTTACCTCGTACTCGTGATGGGTACGACTCGATATGGGTTATTGTGGACAGATTGACAAAAGTCGCACATTTCATCCCAATCAAAACCACATACACAGGAGCCAACTTAGCAGAACTATACATGTCACGAATTGTGTGCCTGCACGGCGTTCCAAAGAAGATAGTGTTTGATCGAGGTACTCAGTTCACGTCGCGTTTCTGGCAGAAATTACATGAATCTATGGATACAAAGCTCAATTTCAGTTCTGCATATCATCCGCAAACAGACGGTCAGACTGAGCGAACAAATCAAGTATTAGAGGATATGTTGAGAGCATGTGCCCTAAAGCATGGAGGTAGTTGGGATAAAAGTTTGCCATATGCAGAATTCTCCTACAATAAGAGTTATCAAGCAAGTCTCAAGATGGCCCCATTTGAAGCATTATATGGGAGAAAATGTAGGACACCCTTGTATTGGAATCAGAGAGGAGAAAGTCAAGTTTTTGGACCAGAGATTCTTCAAGAAGCGGATAGACAAGTACAAATAATCAGAGATAATCTCAAGACCGCCCAGTCACGACAGAAAAGTTATGCTGATACACAAAGAAGGGAATTGACATTTGAAGTTGGAGACTTTGTGTATTTGAAGGTATCACCCATCAGAGGTTTACGTAGATTCAAAGTGAAAGGAAAGTTGTCACCACGTTATATTGGTCCTTTTCAGATCCTGGAAAGGAAAGGTGAAGTAGCATATCAATTGGAGTTACCAGCACGATTGTTAGATGTCCATGACGTGTTTCACATGTCACAGTTAAAGAAATGTTTGAGAGTGCCTGAGGAGCAGTTACCGTTGGAGGAACTTGGTGTACAAGAAGATTTGACTTATGTAGAACATCGGTTAGAATCTTGGAAACATCTCAGAGGGTTACCCGGAACAAGGTGATCCAAATGTGCAGAGTACAGTGGAGTCACCACTCAGAGGAAGGGGCTACTTGGGAAAGAGAAGATGAACTGATTGCAGAATTCCCTCAGCTGTTCCCTACTCCTTCGCAATCTCGAGGACGAGATTCTCTTTAAGGGGGGTAGGTTTTGTAAGACCCAAAATATATAGGAGTTGAAACTTTTAAAAGTATTTTCATAAAAAAAACCATAAATTAAAATTGTGCATGCATCTTTATTTCTTTTCTTCTCCTATTCTTTCTTTCAGCCAGCCCAATTCCTTTTTCCTCTTCTTCTTTTCTTTTTCCGCGGCCCACTCAGTGGCCGATTCCCTCACCCGACCCTTTCTTCCACCGACAGCTGGGACCCACATGTCGGCGTCTTCTCCTTCTTTCTTCTTTTCTTACCCAGAGACCGGATCGATCCCGCGCCGTCGTTCGCGCCCCTTCTTTCTTTCTTCTCACCCTGAGTCCTGATCGATTCCGCGACGCCGCCTTCCTACACCCGGCCGATCCACCCCTATAAAACCCCGCTGAAGCCCCGCGTTGCAACCAGAGCCAACTTCAATCTGGTTTGCTACTCAACATCGTCGCACGCCGCTGGAAGTTGCACACCGGAGGAACGCCGCCGTCCCGATACGCCGCCCCTCCGTCGACTCGCCGTTCCACAGCTTCTCCGCCGCCATCAACTCTCGCCAGAGCTCCACGAGTTGGTGAGTATCAAGCCGTACCAGATTCCCCTCTCTCTCTTGCTCCGCCGCAAACCCGATTTCCCGCCGGACCCCTGTTTCCGCCCGCCGCCGTGGCTGCCAGCTTACAGCCGCCGCACCGCCAACCCGTGACCACCCTCACCTTCGCCGTACCGCCCACTCACTTCCCGGTATGAACCCAGCTTGAATTGAGCCCCGGAACACCGGATTCGGTGAAGCTCCGGCCGTCCGCCGCCGCACTCGCTCGCCGCTGACGCCCAGTAAAACTCCGCTTCGCCCGACCCTTTTCGTCCCGTCGAGCCGACCCCTCCTCTGCCGCTCGATCTAGATCTAACGGCCAGAATCGACCCTCACTTTATACTACCAATTTATCCGACCTTTTCCTTACTCAGCCGATTCACCTGACTCACTCTTCATACCGCCGATTCGCCCGACCCTTACTCCGCCGATTTGTCTGACCCGCCGCACAATTCTGATCTAAGGGATTAGATTCACCCGACCTTAGCCGTTCCTGAAACTTTTGCAGGAAGATCCCTAGGTTTTCCAGGAATCAACCCGCAGTCTAGATCAGTAGAAAATAATTAGAGTTGAGCCCTTTCTTTTTCTGTTCCGACTCCTGACTTTTCTAGAATTAGTACCCGCAGTTCAGAACCTATAGTTTTGCACCCTGACCCACTGTATAAGGTTTAATTATGTTTTAGCCCCTGAATCCTGCAGATTTAGCCTCGGGAGATTCAAAACTCTAGCACTTGGGTCCCTAGATCATTGTTTTAGCCATATCTTCATCGTTTCAACTCCGATTTCAGCGATTCTTGAGCCCACATGATCCTTGCATCATGAACTACAACTTTAGCATCTTTTCACCATCTGTTTGTACTGTTTGTTGTATTGTTTCTTATTTGTTTGTGTATGCTTGTTTGTGTGATTGCGTAGACAACGTGACGTTCGAGTCAAATCAAGAGCAAGCTTACGAGGAAGAGAATCAGCAGTTGCTTGAAGAAGGCAAGTGGATTTCCTCCCCTGCATATTATATTTGATCCCAAAAACAGCATGATAATACACTTTACTTTAATGTTGCTTGCATAAACTTAATGGGTTACCTATGCTACGGACATACCTAGTCTTTTACCCCAAACCTTGAAACATCTGGGTTTACTATTTGTGTTGGGTAGTTACGCTTAGTTGCAAACTTTGGGATTGGTATTGGTTTACTCTTATTTCAATGTTGATCACGTTTCATATTGTGGTTTTATCGCGTAATCTCGAGATCAACTTTTTTTAATGGGAACATGGAGAAACACCCAAGTGAACAGTGCAACCACAAAGTCATATGGCTCTGACCTTAGCCAATTAATTAGATGTGTAGTTTGCTGGTGGCCTTACCGAAAGGGCAAGGAGGGGGTCGGTGATAGGGGTCATAGCCCGGTCCTCTTGGGGTAGCTGCCTTTGCTAAGGAGCTGACAATTAGGGAGGTTTATGGACTACACCGCTACTGAAACTTTAGCGGGCTGCCTAGCTCTCGCCATGTCTTTGTAAAGGCTTCGTAGTGTACCCTCGCCACTCACCTCGGAAGTGTTTAAGGGCCTTGCAAACCCGGGCGACTCAGGGAAACACGATTTGTGGGTAAAGTGTACAACCTCTGCAGAGTGTAAAACTGTTATAACAGCCGTACTCACAGTTAAGAGTGGCTTGGACCCTCACATGATAATGAAACTTGAAGATTAATTAAACTGTGGTTCGTGGTTAATACTTATGGTTGATGGTACCGTTATGTTTTTACTAAAGTGGGTTGGTATAAACTTAAACCTAGTTAATAGGTGCTTGTTAACAAATATTTGACCAACTAAAAGCAACCGCTGCTGCAAACCTTAGCCTATCCTTGATGGCCTTGCATATTCACCCCACTTGCTGAGTACCAACCATAAGAGTACTCACCCTTGCCCCTGCTGTTCAGAAGAGAACTTTGAAGAGGAGATCTTCGACGACTTCGAGGAGTTCTAGGTCCTGCGTTCACCAGTCATCGCCTGTGGAAGACGGAGTTGTTGAAGACTTTGTATAGGGTATAACGGTTTATCGATTAAAGACATTTGTGTCTCTTTTATACGGAGTGTAATATGATTAAATACTTTATTTAGCTACTTTTGAGCATTGTCTTTGATATATTACACTTTCCGTCTACCATATGTGTGTGAACGAGATCCTGGCGCACATATGAGATGCATCTGGTTCTTTCTAGAATCGGGTGTGACACCCGGCAAGTGGACTTTACTTTCACCATACTTGAAAGATGTTTCACATGCTTGCAACATGCGGGTGCGGGGCGAGGCCCTGTAGTCGAGGATGGTGACCCTGATCCATAACCCGGAAAGAGAGGGGAACAGTTGGTTGGGGTGACCCTTCGGTGCTCCAGGCGTGTGTGTTAGGCTTCCCTTGCAAGGTTTATAAACTTGATTTGAATCGTTTGTTTCTCGCGGTATATGAGACTGCTTAATACTTCTAGCACATAGAGTAACAAGTGGAATGATGATGATGATGATCAATCTGGTTGGATGAATAATTGCTCACTTAGAATAGTTAAATGAACTAGAATCTGGAAAGCTAAAACTTGAAAGTAAGGATGTACTCATAGTTGCTTTTCGGCAAAACAACCCCTCAAGCCAAAAGCCTTGCATGTCTAGGAGTCGGATAAGTCTTGCTGAGTATTAGTATACTCAGCTGTGCTTGCGATGTGGTTTTCAAGTGAATCGTTTTAAGATATGATAGCCGGTTTGACTTGGCCTTGTACTTTGCCGCCTGGTTGGAGCATGGAATGGGATACGTCTTTGGCCAACAATAACTCATACGAGTGATGCCACGTATGGGCTTTGTCATGGTATCCGAAGCAACGATAGATGACCGTGTTTTATTTCCGCTGCTATGAACTCTGAATAAATGTTTCATGTTGAAACTATGTCGTACTTGTTTCATGAACTTTATTTCAGAACCAGGTTTGTAATAAATAAATGCCAGGCTTTGTAATGTAAAAATGTGGAATGTTGTAATCTCTGGACTCGCCTTCGTGTGAGTATTTTGTACACTAGGTTTGATTGAAGTTTTCATGTGGTTTTATCGGGATTTACCCGACAGACTGTCGAATTACTCTGTTTGAAGTGCGTATGAGCTATCCCGTCTCTACAGATGATGGCTAGCACACTTGAGCCGGATTAATGTAGGCGGTTCTGCCACAGCTAGCTTCAGGCTCACTGTTGTTGGTCGGGGTTAAACCTTCTCCAATGGTAGTAAGCCTTCCACTCCTCTTGCTGCTGTAACTGATGAGGATATCACCATGCTGGACATGCATGAGCTGGCCTCATCAACGAGCTACAAGTTGTCGCCGACTTGGGCTGTGAGTTCGGTTCGGATTCAGCTGACAGCCCTGCACCGAAATGGTGATATCTCCTTTATACAGCATCCAAATGAGGTGATCTTGGATGCGTTGGAAATCTAACGACGAGACGCTTCTTTTGGTTCTAGCCCCAGCTCCAGAAGGTTCGTAGATCATTCTGTGTGACCACGACAAGGTGCTGCATCACCTATTTTGGGCCTTTTTAGGCTTTGTATCGTGGCGGGCCTTAAGTCCATGTTGTGGGCGCCCCCCTGGTCGCCTCCAATCCTAGGATGCCTCCTTTGCTGTCATAAACTTAGTAGCCACCGCACATTAGGGTTTGGGGTTTGTTTAGTCTAGTTTTCCATTGAGAAGCAGATCTTGTTCATTGTAACTGTGATGTCGAGTCCTTTTGCTGTGAATTCAGGGCCCCTGTTCTTGTTCTTCACCACTATGGCGATTAGTCCTTTTGTTATTTGAACTCAAACCGCATCTTGTTATTTGCTTCATACACATCTGCAATTTCAGATTGCGTGTTTACCCTCTCTTACTTGCGTTCTTCGATTCGCTTGCAGGATAACCTTCTCGGCGAGGTCAATCAAGTTGTGCTTGGTTGATAACCAAGGAGCAGCGGTGTAACAATTGCAGGATTTCGAATCTTGTCTGATTAGAAGCCCGGATCGCCAACATCGAGTCTCCACCAATCGAACCTACCAATATCTATCGGAAGATCAGGCCAGTGCTACATCAAGTGGTATCAGTAACTGCCTCTGCTCCACGGCGTGGATCCTCTCGCCGGTGTACTGCTACCAAGCTTGGTTGCTTTCAATGTGCTGGTGCAGCGTATCTTCGATGTGGTTGGCCTGGACCCGCAGCTCTTCTAGCTGCTGAGTGACGGAGCTGAAGTCACGGCTGGAGGCCGTGTGTCGTGCGAGGCTCGGGACTCCACCGGAGCTGGAGCTGGTGGACCGGCAGCTTGGATCCTGTTGTGCCCACTCCTCAGTGCTTGCGTTGTGCCAGGGGGAACCACCCGCCTCGTGGTGATATGAAGTATGGTGCTGTGGCGGCGGTGGTGCTGGCTCGGTTCCTCTTCTGGCCCTGCTTCTTGTGGTCCAGCTAGGCAAACCAGAAACACTATGCCTTCTTGTCGCCTCTTCCGGAATGAGAGGGGCAGTAAGCGACTGGCAATTATACAAATAATACCCCGCGTTTGGTAAGGGGATCTCATTTGCATAACCCAGAGAGAAGAAAATCAAGGAGTCATTCGGGCCCTTCTTGAGAATGTGGCCTTGAACACGGTCACCCTCAATGAAAGAAACATTGTTTCTTCCTAAGGCACCAATGCTTGAAGCGATGCGAGTTCTCAAAGAAGTACACTCAATAGGACCCATCACCTTGAAATTTTGAAGCCAACGGTTAACTATTTCTTTCATGGGAGAGACTTGAATTTTGTTGACCATGGCATATAGGATCATCAACTCATCGTTGCGCACGACTCAAAAATCACCTCTTGGAAAGAAAGTGATAGCTAGCCACTTGTGCATCAAATGAAGGGTCGGATTTTGAATGTCATTGCACCGAGGTGCAAACTTGCCCTGAACAACTTGACCCGAAATCAAAAATCATGATGATTAAAACCGCGGCAAGCATGTTCAAGAGAAACTGGCAAGCGTTTGTTAAAACCAATGTGGTGACTTAACATTTTCCAAGATAATACTCTTTTTCAAGAAGCTGAAATCAAACACCGTCATGCACCTCTTGAAGAGTGCAAAGAAACTGAATGGTGAGGAGTCGAGAACCATACTGCTCAACGGGCACGAAATCATCCCAACCAACCGCATGCCAAACATTAGCAAAGTCAAGATCCATATCTATTTTCGCGAGGAGTTCCGGGTTGAAGGCTTTAGTGTGACCAAAGCTTCAGTGCTTGAGAATGGTGTAGGCTTGGTGCTCGCGGTCATTGCGCAAGTCGAGGTACGGTGCGTCTTCTTCGTCTATCTCCATGTTCTCATAGTCCATCATACTTGGGGCCGGAGTTGGCTCGGAGGATTGATGGGAGCATGAGCCACCTTGGGAATGAGATGAGCTCGCTCCTGTCACTTTCTTTAGTGCACCGGAGAGCTTCCATCCCATGCTCTTCATGTTTGAACACGAGAACAAACAAGAACAACTCGGTTCGGGTTACGTTAGTGTCATCAAAATGGAAACTCTTACCGAATGTTGTTCCTTCGAATGAGGGTTCTTTCTTGCAGCAAAGAAATGAGAGAGAGATTTCTTGAATCCAATCTTGAGCAAAAATCCAATGAAAATCCAAGAGCAAAGAGTGTGAGAGGGAGTGAGTGAAAGAAGTGAAGTGTGAGTGCTTCACCCCTCTCTCTCTCGGCCTCTATTTAAAGAGCAATGGCCGGGAACACTTGAGGAGGCACTAGGCATAACGGCTAGGAGCCGTTGGAAGCAAGCGGGGCCCGAGAGCCGTTATGGTGGGGTCGGCCGACCCTTGCTATCAGCCCGGGCCCACTGCTTCCAACGGTTACCTGCTTTCAAAATTCTTGGTGCTCGGCCCAAATTTGCTCCGAAAAGATGTTCAAATATATTTTTTCAAAGGAATTTTATGCTCAAAAATATTTTTAGGATTTTTGTGAAAGAAAAAAATGGCTATAAAAATTCCATCATGCAAGAGAATTTTGAAAAATCAAATATGCAGTGGGAAAAATCAAATGGGATGAAAAACCAAATTATTGAAAAATCAAATATGAGATAAATACCAATTTACCTTTGGCAAGGGCTTGTCGTTTAAAGTCCGACAGGCAAGACTTTTCTCCTTCGTTACTTACCATTTGTCGCCATATCCGGCCTAGGAGAGGCAGAGTCGGATGTCGAGACTTCTTTTACCTTCAACTCCTTCTTGGTTTTCTGAGTTCTTGATGGTGTGGTGTATGTTTGTCGGATGTCTTGTGCTTTTGGTCCATTCTTGATATTGACCATGGAGCATTGTTCTCTTTTGGGCTAAAACGGGAACTTTTCTTCCTTGCCGTTGATGTTGAAGCGGATTTCTCCTACTCCCACATCAATCTGTGCCCTGGCAGTGCTCAGGAATGGCTGCCCAAGAATGAGAGGTGTTTCCTTGGATGTTTCCATGTTGAGCACTACAAAGTCGACAGGGATGAAGTAATTTCTGACTCTGACCAGAACGTCTTCTGCAATTCCCTCTGGATAGCGGATTGAGGAGTCAGCTAGCTGAAGGTGCATCGGTGTCGGTGTGAGGTGAGTGAAGTTCAGCTTGTCAAAGATGATCTTGGGCATCACGCTCACTCTGGCCCCAAGGTCGCACAAGGCATGGTCGAAGTGGTGTGCCCCGATTGAGCAGGTTATTGTTGGGCACCCTGGGTCTGTTTTCTTCTCAGGAGGCTGGTTGAGTATAGCTACGCTGCACTCTATCGCTTGTTGTTTATGATGTCCTTGATGTAGCGAGCGTACATTGGTACATGCATTACGTCCAACAAGGGGACGTTAACATGTATCTTCTGGATCATCTCAACAAAACGAGCAAATTGCTCGTCCACCGTCGTCTTCCGGTTACGAGTAGGAAGCGTAAGAAGCTTGTATCGATGAATTCTTGTGGGGTCGTTTCTTTCACGAGCTCCTTGTCTTCCTCCTGACCTGAGGATCTTTCTTCTTCTTGCGATCCTGCTGTATTTTCTGCGACGGATCATGAGTGGACTTACCACCCCTTGTGGTCACCGCATTTACCTTTTCGGAAGTAGGAACGGCAGCAGCGATTTGTGCTAACTGAGTTTCTATTATTTTAACTAAACTTAATTGATTCTTGAGAGCGAAAGAAAGAGTTTCAACTTTTATATTCAAACTCTCAAGAGTTTTATCATTGGCAGCAAGTTTCTTATTTATGGATTCATTGATTTTAACTTGGCCAAAAACGAGGTCTTTTATGGAGGGTAGGTTTGAATTGAAATTCGAATTGTAATTTGAGTTAAAATTGTTACCTCCTCCTTGATAAGGTGGGCATGATTGGCCCCACCCTTGGCCTCCTTGTGGACGACACCCGTTGTTGTTGTTCTTCATGTAAGCCATGTCTTCACGGGTCTCGGGGCAGTCATTCCCCGAGTGTCCACCATTACCACAGACTTCGCACATGGGGTGCGAGTCTACGGCTTGAACGTAGTTGTTCATACGCTCCTTGAATTGCGCCCTTTCGTCGAGGCGCTTCATTAGGAGGTCCATCTTGGTGGAGAGCATGTCAACTTCTTTTCCTATGTGCATTCCGCCTTTACTTTTGGGCTGGGAACGCTCCTCGTTCCAACCTTGATTGGAGACCATCTTCTCTACCAATGTGTTGGCTTTGGTGATGGTGAGGTCGAGGAAGGCTCCTCCAGCAGTGGCATCTATATGGGATCTTGATGTTGGAGTCAGCCTATTGTAGAAGCTTTGGAGAACGAGCCACCCGTCCATCCCATGATGGGTCAGGAGAGTTTGTATTCTTGCAATCTCTCCCAAGCTTCGGGGATCGACTCCATCCCCGTCTGCTAGAAACTGGATATCTTTCCGCGTAAGGCATTGGTTTTGCCTAGCGGAAAGAACTTGGCGAGGAACGCCATGGAACACTTGTCGCATGTACTGACGGCTTCTTTGTTCTTGTAAAACTATTGTTTCGCCTTCCCCAGTAGGGAAAAGGGAAACAAACGGAGCCTGATGGCGTCAGTCTCAACGCCCTGTATAGTAACGGTCTCGATAACTCCAGGAAGTTCTAGAGGTGGGCGTTGGAATCCTCGTTTAGCTTGCCACAAAACGGGCTAGCCTGCACCATATTTATAAGGCTGGACTTGAGCTCGAAGTTCACGTCCCCAACATTGACGTTGGGTCCGGTCACCACATTGGCGGTGGAGGGAATGGAGAAATCGTGAAGAGTCTTCTCAGCCATGGGTTCGGTTGAGGTTGTTGGTGCTGGAAGGACTGGTTTGCTTGCCGAAAGAATGACTTGAGGAGGGACGACGTGAGGTCGGACCCTTCTCACGAGCTTCTCGGTATCTTCAACAAAATTTGTTGGCAAGGAGAAACCAGTCATACACTACCCTGTTTTCATCCAATTTAGGAGAAAACAAAAGGCAACATTAGCTTGAATAAGCTACAGCTATGTCTTAAATATATTGTCATGCTCATGTTCAAGTAAATCTTTTATATCAATGCTTCTCCCCGGCAACGGTGCAAAAATGCTTGTTGACATTTCTTAATGTTATCACAAGGATTGTTAGTCCCAGGCAATGGCGCTAGAAATGTGAGAGGTATGCCTTAACGTTTACAGAAAGAATCCGCAAGCGCACGGATATACTGCTGTAGCATTTCACCCGATGAGTATTCGGGTATCGTTATTTATATTTTCCCAAAGGAGAGCATGATGTAAAAGAGTTTACTTAGAATGTGAACAAGACCATACGAATAAGCCACATACTATTGCATAAACAGGGGTAAGTCAAGATAAATGATATGAATAGGGTAGAGTGACACACACACTGGGCCAGCTCAGGGTAAAGAATAAACAAATAAACATACGGGTTAGTGGGAGTATAGGCATACAACAGTAAACATTCTTAGAACTGCAGGTACCGGAAAAATAGGGACAACAGGGAGAATAGGGACAACAGGTGCCGGGAAAATAGGGACAACAGGTGCCGGAGTACATCCAAGATGTTACATCTTTGCATGAACTCCTACCCCGAACCCGAACGTGGGGGACTTCACTAACCATGACGGAACGCCATGGAGGACCAATAGAGCTGTCACCTTCTGCGGGCTACCCTACAATACCTTGGAGCACGGGCATATCCGAAGGATCCCGCATACCCGAGCACCACACCCGTGTATGTGGTCACTACCTTAGTGTCCCCGGGTCTCCCACCCTTCGGATGGACAAGTAAAATACTAAGGCAAGCCCGAAGGCAGGATGAACCGTTATCCTTACCCAGATCATCTGGCCTAAGCATATAGAGAGTATAACTGATGAAGCAACAAACTAAGGCATGACATATTACCAAGATAGTATAACAGGCATAAGCATGATAGACTATCAAGATAACATAACAACCAAAACTCAGCTCTATAATATGAATAAGACACTGACAAGTTGAATACAAAGCCATACCAAGGACTGAGGATTGCTCTCCGATCCCGAGGATGACTGGATTCGCTAAGAGAGAGATTCTAGCCTAGCTCCACTACCCTAGGATTACAAGTCACAAGTGTAGAGAGAATGGCTCCAAGTGGTGGTGTGTGGAATGTGTTGTGAGGGCCTCCTTTTATAGCTCTTGAGGTCGGTTCCCGCCATCTTTATGTATGGAAACACCTTCAACCGACCTTAGGGCTGGACGGGCTTCAGGGAGGGTGCGGCCGACCCCCCTGTGCCGCCTTTCGCCACCACCTTTGGTCGTGTCACTTGTAGGTGGGCCTAGGTCTTATCCCTTGGGTGTTTGCCGCCATTTGACGTCAGTTTAGTCTGGTAAGTGGGCCCTTCTTGTAAGTGTGTCGCAGCGGATGATCTTCTGTGCATGTATTGTTGTGTGTTTTTTGTGTATTCTTCTTATTTTGGACTTGCATCCCTGAAATGATAAATCTTCCTAGACAACTGTGGAGCTAGGTTAATGATACAAATATGTGAGTAACAGGTATGGTTTCCCTTTGTTTGTGAGTATCATTGACGATCGGATTTAGCACTTAAGGACCGTCAACAGTATTGCAGGGGTAAGCCGCAAAAGGTGACAGCTCTGTTGGTCCGCCATGACGTTCTGTCATGGTTAGTGAAGTCCCCCACGTTCGGGTTCGGGGTAGGAGTTCATGCAAAGATGTAACGTCCTGGATGTACTCCGGGACGGGACATTCTCCCTGTTGTCCCTATTTTCCTGGCACCTGCAGTTCTAAGGATGTTTAGCGTGTAACCTTTGCTTGTATGAATAGATGCTATTAGGACTTTGTTGTATGCCTATGCTCCCACTAACCGGTACGTTTATTCGTTTATTCTTTACCCTGAGCTGGCCCAGTGTGTGTGTCACTCTACCCTATTCATATCATTTATCTTGAGTTACCCCTGTTTATGCTATAGTCTGTGGGTTATTCATATGATCTTGTTCACGTTCTAAGTAAACTCTTTTACATCATGCTCTTCTTTGGGAAAATATAAATAACGATGCTCGAATACTCACTGGGTGAAATACTACAGCGGCATATCCGTGTGCTTGCGGATTCTTTCTGTAAACGTTAAGACATACCTCTCACATTTCTAGCGCCATTGCCTGGGACTAACAATCTTGGTTATGATGTTTAGAAATGTCAACAAGCATTTTTGGCACCGTTGCCGGGGACTAACAATCCTGGTGATGACGTTAAGAAATGTCAACAGGTCCCTCTTGTAAGTGTGATGCAGCGGGTGATCTTCTCTGCATACTTGTTGCGTATCCTTCGTGTTTTCTTCTTATTTCAGAGGGACCTCTGCATCCTCTGTTTTGGCATGATCAGAGCTGACTGCTATATTTTTGTCTTGCAGAATCTAATGGACCGGTCCCAAGGGAAGTCCGAAAAGCTGAAATTTATCCAGGACGGCCATCGCCAGCTGCAAGAGAAGGATCATAGAATCTCCCCAGAGATCTACAAGAACGTGGAGCTATGCAATGAACTGGACAAACTGAAGCAGGAAAGCACTCGGGAAATCTGGCTGCTCAAAAATGATATCAAGAATTTGGAGAAAGAGAAAACCAAGCTGCTTGAGAAGAACAAGAAGATCTCCAAAGCCCACAAAGGTAACTTGTCAATCTGTCATGTTGTCTTTCATTGGCGGTTGTTCGAGTAGTTTTTCTCAAACTTCTTGAGTACATCTTCTTGTCTTGTGTCTGCAGAACCCAAATCTACTTTGCAAAAGAAAGAGAATATGATTATAGATCTGAAGAACCTTGTTTATCGTGGCGCAGATGATGTCGAGCACCTCAAGAAGATCCTCCAGGACACCGATGTCCAGTTTCGCGACGCCATGCAGCAGATCAAGTCCATGCTTGTGGAGAAGGATCATATGCTGTAGTTCAAGGCTGCTGCTCAGGTTGTCATGGAAATGGTGGAATTTTTGACTGAGGGTGAAGCTGGTGAACAGTCATTGGTGGAGAAGCTTCAAGCAACTCCCAAGAAAGTCGCCAGCTACATCTCGGAGGCCACCAGGACATACATTACTCAAGCGCTCGCTTTGGTGAAGTCTTTCTGGCCCAAGGTGCAGCTGGAACCACTCGGTGAAGGCATGGCGGCCGATTGCTCTATTGAGCAGTTCACGAAATACCGTGAAGAAGTCGATCCCATTGCTGATAAAATAGTTGACAGCCTGGAACAAGAGGGTTAGATGTACAAAAATAGTGTGCCATAAGAAACACTTGTGCTGTTTGTTGATATGTATATACGTTTGCATGTTGATCGTCTTCAGCATATATGTTTGTATGATGTTTCCTAGTATGATCGTAGGACTTAGTGTACTTGGAGACATTTGGGCTAACCTACTCAAAGAGCATCAGCTTGGATGTAGTCAATAACTTGATGTTCCATAAAAAGTACTAGTAGAGTAGAAGGACTTAGCCTGGATTTACCTGATCAGGCGGGATCCTAGGCTAGCCTCTTAGGCTTGAAAGCCTGAACGGTTTAGTTGTCAACATCCAACGTATGGCTTGGAATAACTTAACCGTAAAGTGGGTTTGGTGACCGCTTCGGTTCGTGCCTTAACGCTTTCTGTCGAGTAGTTGTAGCGGTAACTTGAATTGTAGGTGCACGAGAAGTACTCGAGTGCTTAGCCCCATGGCCTATACTATTCGCAAGTACTCGTGGTGGAGCCCCCGAGTATAGACTTGCTAAGTATAAGTACTCGTGGCGAAGCCCCCGAGTAGAAGTAGTTGAAAGAATGTAAAAACTCGTGGCGGAGCCCTCGAGTTTAACGTAGGCCAAAAAATGTAAGAACTCGTGGCGAAGGCCTATTGGCACTCCTTAGCCTTTACAAGCTAATCCGCAAGCGCACAGTTACCAATGTAGCTTTCACCAAGGAGTTTACCTGGGATATCGAATCCAAGGAACAGCAGACGCAACCAATCCTAGAACTAATCAACCGAACCCACCTAGAGAGAGGAGGTAAGAGGGTAGAGGGCTTAACTTCAGTTAGCCAACTTGTTACCTAGATAACTAGAAGCTATACTAACTTGGTCTACTTCGGCGGCTGGGGCGGAAGGACCACAGACTGAGGGAGAAATGGGAGGTCCAACTCGGCCAACGATCTACTGCTATGAAAACACCCGAATGTGGTGGACTACTAGGGACGGACAGGGCTGTCACCACCTGCCGCCTACCACATCAGTTCCGTGGGGTGGAACACAACCCAAGATAACTATCAAGCTTAAGCACCACGCTTCAACTATCCAGTTACTGACTTCCGCCTCACATTAAGGAAAGAAGAAGCCCCAAATGGCTAGGCTTGCTGAACCACGCAGACAAGGGATCCCGCAGATCAAAGAAGTAAACTAACTAGGTACTAAAAGTAAAGAGAATAACTAGCAAGATACTGAAGATAAACGAGGAACTTACTTTGATAATATTTCCCTGAGGTGGATACAAACTGGAGAAGGACCACAAGAAAACCCTGGCTCCTTTCCTAGCTCGGCACTTGCACAAGCTCTCACCTCACACTCTCCCTATTCTACACTCGAACTAAAGCTACTAAGAATCTCACTTCTCTCTTTGATGGTGTGTCTTACAAATGGGAAATGGAGCTCTATTTGTACCAGCTAGAGGTCGATAACCGGTGAAAGGCGTCAAGACCACGCGACCTTGGCGGTTGCTTAACTTCCACGCGAATGCTGGACACCAGAGGATGACATGTGGGGCCGGCCAGCCTCCCCTAGGCCAGCCGGCTTGGGGATGGTGTCACTTGGCACCGCCTTTCGCGTGGACGCCCCTGTTCGCTTCCTGAGGTCGGTAATTGTTGCTTTTTAGTTAAGCAATGGTTTTGGACATGCATGTGGGGCCTTCGATCCGTGTGTGAAGCCTTTCGAGTCCTCGGATCAAACCGACTTCAAGTGCACGATCCCTAATCCTCCTGGGTGTGTTTCTTGACTCCTGGATCTGTGACGTGGCCAGAGGGGGCAGAGCCAGGCCGGCCGGCTTGGGATTTCTCCCATTCCGGCTCAATTTTGCATATTAAGTTCCTGAAATGATAAATGCAACAAAACTTGTGGAACTTGTTATTGTGGTTAGTTTTAACTAATTTTTGTCTTGTAAATCATGAAAACAAGAGAAATGTTGGTGGTAAACTTCAGCGAAATCGACCGCCAACAAGCCCCTGAGTTAAAACACACAGAAAGTAGTCGAATTACGGCGAAATCAACTCTTTATTTATAATAATGCTGACATGCAGTTGGCGAATTGTTTACAACTTCTACTAGGCGTAGAATTTCCGGAGATGCTCTATGTTCACGGAGTTAGGAACTTCCTGGCCATCAAGGTACTGTAGGTGATATGATCCTAGTCTTGTAACTTCGGACACGATGAAGGGACCTTCCCACCGAGAGTTAAGCTTATGGAGCCCAGTTTCATCTTGAATGCGGTGGAGGACCAAATCTCCAATACTGAAGGACCGCCCTCACGTTGCGATCATGGTAGCATAGGATTCCTCGTCGAGTGAGTACAGTTCCAGCTGTCTAGCATCGTCAGCTTCCCCTTCGTCGTACATCTTGATTCTAGGAGAGCGCCACATGATATCTGCTGGAAGTATAGCTTCTGACCTGAAGACAAGAAAGAAGGGAGTATGCCCTATGACTTTTGATGGTTGAGTTCGAAGCCCCCAGATGACATGAGGCAGTTCATAAATCCACTTGCCACCCTTTTTACTGTTCTCGTCGTAGAGTCTCTTCATCAGGCCATCAAGAATCAAGCCATTCGCTCTCTCGACTTGTCCATTGGCCCTTAGGTGTGCAACTGACACGTACTTCACTTCTATTGAGGAGTTCCCACAAAATTCCCAAAACTGATTTGCAGTGAAATTTGTGCCCAGATCTGTGATGATGGTGTTGGGAAAGCCAAAGCAATACATGATGTCTAAGATGAAGTCAACTGCCCTGTCTCGAGTGAGCTTGGTAATCAGCTTGTACTCGATCCACTTTGTAAACTTGTCGATGGCTACCAACACATGTGTAAAGCTTCCTGGAGCCATAGTCAAGGGCCCAATCATGTCGAGGCTCCAGCATGCAAAGGGCCAGCAGGGCGGTATGGTGATGAGCTTGTGCGCCGGGACATGAGACTGCTTGCCGAAGAATTGACAGTTCTAGCACTTGCTTACGAGATCTTCGGCATCAGAAACTGCTGTTGGCCACCAAAAACCTGCCATGTAAGCCTTCCCGACTAGTGTCTTGGATGCTGCTTGATTGCCACATGTTCCCTCATGTATCTCGAGTAGAATGTTGCGGCCCCAATGTAACACCTCGGGTGTTTAAATTACGAAATAAGCCTCATTAGCTTAACACGATGCATAAATAACTAAGAAAAGTTTAAAAGAAACGAATTATAAATTGGTTTTGCTTTGAATTAAAAATAGATGTGTATATGTGCATAAATACATGTACTTTAATCAAACAAATTAAATAACTCTCACCTCCATGCACTTGGCGGCGAAATTTAATAGACACACCATTGATGAAAGGATAAACAAAAGTCTAGTTGAAGCCTAGGAGAGAATACAAATTTTTGCCCAGGAAATGGCATGCCCTCCAAATCATACTTTTTGAGTTTTTAAAATAACTTCTAAACTAGAACTCAAATGAACTTTGGCCTGAAACAAAACTTGTGTAACTTTTCATTTTGAACAACTTGCATGTTCAGAGATTTTTGAGTTGCAACACAAAAATTTGAGAAACACTTGAATTTGCAAACCAGCCCCTACCTTTTCTTCTATTTTCACTGCAGAGCCTTCTTTCTCCGCCCCGCCCGACCCTCCGACGCGTAGCCGCTTCGCCCGACCCTCCACGTCGCCCGACCCTTCCGCCTTCCACTGCAGACCTTCTGACCCTCCACTTCGCGCGACCCTACGCTTCGCCCAACCCTCCGCCCGCCGCGCAGTCGCCACTGGCCACTTGGCCGGCGATGCCTGTCCGGCGCTTGGCGCCAAGCCAATGCCTGGCCGCGCCCTGCTCGCACGCGCTCCTCCCCACGCTGCGCTCCTCCCCAGTCCGCGCACGCCACGCGCGCGCCGGCGACGCGCGCCTCTGCTCGCCGCCCGCCGCGCCCAATGGCCAGTCCGCGCAGTGCCGTGTCCCCGCCGCGTCCCGCCAGTCGCCGCGCTCGCCACCCGGCTAGCCAGCTACTGCAGCTCCTCGCCCAACCCGCGCGCCGCGTGATCTCCCCATCCCCCACGCCAAATCCTCAGCGCCCAATCCCCTGCCCGCCCCCGCCGCACGCCACGCCGGCTCTGCTCGCCGCCCACCGCGACCAGTAACGCGCCCCCGTCGTGCCGCCCCTCCCCAGCGTTGCCCGGTCCTCTCCCTCCCTCCTGCAACCTATAATAGGTGACACAAGGCCACTCGCGTGCGCCTCAACCCACCAGAACGCCGCCGCCGCTGCCATTGCCGCTGCCGTGCACCACCCGCCCGTGGAGCCCCATCCTCCAGCTTCCCACTGCCCAAACCCATCACCCAGCGAGCTTGCCCTCCCTCCACTGAAGCTCACCGACCTCAACCCCGACCATCTCGACCGCTGGAGCACCACCAGCACCGCCCGCGCCACCGCCACTCCCCTGCTGCTCCGCGGACAGCCCGCTCCGAAGCTCCTCCGTCCAAGCCAAGCCTCGAAACGGGTTCCCCTCGACGCCGCGAAGCTCATCGACCAGCCCATGCCCTCCCCTCCTCGCCGGAGCACCATCGGCGACGCTCCGCACCGCCGCCGCCCCTCTGCTCCGCGCCGACGAGCCACCTCCGGCCACCCCCAACCCAGACCAAGGCCACCCCAAGGTAGCTCTCACCTCCCTGGATCTCCACGACCCTTTTCCCCTCGCCGCGGACGAGCCCTCACGCTGGAATCTGGCCGGCCGCCATGCCAGCGCCACCTAGGGACCCAATTGCAACGATTGAAATCTTTAAAAGAGTTTGCACGCAAGTTTCTAGGGGCATAACTGTAAACCTATGTTTAAACTTTGAATTCAAAAATAGCGAACTTGTAAAATTCATATAAAATCATAGAAAAACCAGAAAATTACAAACTTAACTGTTCTGGAATTGTTATAAGATAATCTAGAACTTTTGTTCCATGCTTTCTTTCAGCTGCATGCTAAATCTTTCTCTAAATTAAATGGAATGTTTAATAGACTTTAATTGTACCCACTATTGTAGACCAGTTCTGAATCTGATTTCTAGAAAGTAGATTGGTTGCTTGATGTGTAAACCAGTGTAAAAATATTGGGACCAGAACCTATGTCTAGCTAAACTTTTTGTTAAACTTTGTTCATGCCATGAAATAATAGAACTAATTTGTACCTGCTGTTATATTGTGATTCATGTTGTGAAACTTTTACAGAGCTGTTACAGTGATGCCTAAATACCACAGAAAAAGTTTAGAACCTTTTTCCTTTCTGTAACCTATTTAAATAATTTTGTGGTGGGAAAAATGCACTAATTCAAATAATTAGTTTCTTTGCTTGAAAAATGTTCAACTCTTTACTGTGGGACACCTTAGAGTAGCGCTTATTGTATAAAAAGTTTCATACACAGAAACCCAGCAAAACGTCCTGTAGAAATTAATCTTTATTAAAATAGGTGTATCTTGTCCTATTTATTATGCTTTGTATCTTGCACAATAAAATCTGAAATATTTACAGTAACACATATGTGGATAGATTAACCCCCTGTAAAAGTTTTGGAATCAATACTTGCATGGTTCATCTTGTATAAAAATAACTAGGTTCTAGCAGTAGCTGTGTATTACATTTTTCATAATTATTCTGCTGCATGAAAATGTCTAAAATATTTACAGTGCTTTTGTCTCTGCATAATGTGCTCTAAATAAAAATATTCATCACACGAAGTTATCTAGTCCAGAAGTTGTGTTTGATCCATGTTGTGCTTAGAAAAATTAGTCTCCAAAAGAACACAACCCCCAACCCCCTTCTTGTTTAATGGAGTTAATTAGTTTAAGTTATTCTCTATTAACCATTGCCCAAAGAAATCTTAACTAAGTAACTTCACAACCAAATCTATGTTATTGTGGACTGCAACTTTATCGTGAAGGAAAATAATCGTCATATACCATCACTACAACTTACACTTGTGCATTCATATAGAATCGACTACTCTCGCCGACGGAACGTACGAGCTGGTGTCCGCGTCTGAGAGTGAGCAGCGTGAAGCTCAAGTGAATCTAACTGAAGCTTTCGAAGACCCGAACCCGAGTTCGGACGAGCCCCAAACTAACTCTACTTGTGCATTAAGTTTATAGGAGTTGGATGAAAACTTAGTTGCATGATCCTAGGTACCCATGCTCTGAACACTAGATGTAAGGTTCGATAGAATGCTATGCTAATAAGACTCGGTAAAAGTCGAGTGATTTCCTGTCACTCGCGAGAATATAGGAGTTGAATGCTTACTACATGCTGCAATCACAAGGTCGATGGACGGGGCTATGGTGCGATGTTCAAATTGATGATTGATGTCCCGTCTGTTTAGTGAAAAATGCTAAGGCCGCAGTGTGTAGTAGTGGTGGTTAAGCGTTTGAACGTACTAACCACATGCTGAGAATATGGTAATCGGTAAGCTTAAGTACCTAATCGGACCGGCAAGTGGACAGCATCCCACCCTCTCAACTTCAGTTCCATGCGCGCACATGGTGGGTGCAGAGCTAGGCTCTATAGTCTCGGAGGGTGGCCCTGATCCACAACCCAGGAAGAAAGGGGAAAAGTTGCACGTGTGACTCTTGGAGTAACCACGTGACGTGTGTTTAGGTTTCCCTTGCAAGGTTAAGAAATTCATTTCGAATCGTCCGTTTCTCGCGGTTATTGAGACTGCTTGACCCTTTTACCACATAGAGTAAGAAGAGGAACAATGATGATGGTTAATCTTGTTGGATGAAAAATTAATTGTTTCACCATGTATGATATTGAATAGTTGCTTACCTAGAATGGTTAAAGAAAACTAGAATCTGGAGCTAAAATTTGAAAGTAAGGACCTACTTGTATATGCTTTTCGGCAAAACAAACCCCTCAAGCCAAAAAGCCTTGCATGTCTAGGAGTCGGCTAAGTATATACGAATAGTCGGGTAAGCCTTGCTGAGTATTAGTATACTCAGCCTTGCTTGTGGCTCGTTTTCAGGTAATACTTTCAAGGATCTGATCGCTAGTTTGACTTGGCCATGTACCCTTCCTCCTGGTTGGTCGGTGGAATGGGATACGACCCCGGCCAACGATGATAATGCCGAGTGATGTCTCGTACGGGCTTCATCGAGACATCGTGTATTGTCGAGTAGTTTATCATTATTTTTCCGCTGCATTGAACTCTGAAGAACTCAATTACTTTGAACTCTGAAGTACCTTGTTTTACAAATTTCGAACTCAGTTGTGATAATAATTTATGATGAACCCTGTGGTGTAAAATTTGTGGAATGTTGTATCCTCTGGGCTCACCTTCGTGTGAGTACATGTATGTGTGGTTTCGATCGGCAAAAACTGTGGTTGTATCGGGAGGTTACCCGACAGACCAATGGATTATTCCGTTTGAAGTGCGAGTTAGCCCTGATTGCCCTCGTGATGATGGTTAGCGCGCTTGAGCTGGAATAATTCAGGTGGTTCTGCCATACCCAAGCACTCGGGATGCACTTCATAAGTACTCCAGAGCTTGCTCCATGCTTCTAGAGTAAATATCCTACTATCACAAGGCCTTTACTGTGCCTCATGATGCGTATTGCTTATGCGCTCTTCTTTGTCACCCCAGGAGGTAGTTTATTTTCCTTGATGAAGTTGATGTAAGTACCCCGCCAATCGACCTCCGCCACCATGACCTCCCAACTGGAATCCGAGGATCCCAAGCTGGTGGTTACCTGATGCATGGTCTTGATCGATGGTTCCTTGAGTTCTTGGACAAAGACTCCCGCTGGGACTTGGGCCTGAGTGGATCCAAGCTTGAAGAGTATGTCTGCTCCAACGTTGTTGTCCCGGATGACATGATGAATCTCCAGGCCTGCGGACTAGTTCTCCAGCTTGCGCACTTCCATGACATGTGCGTCCATCTCCTCCTTTGTGCAGTCCCACTCCTTATTGACTTGTTGCACGACTAGTAGGGAATCGCCACACACAAGTAGTCGTTTGATGCCCAGGGACACTGCTAGCAAAGCCCGTGTAGGAGCGCTTCATACTCGGCCTCGTTGTTGGACACCTTTCAAAGGATTTGCAGGACATATTTGAGTTGCTCGCTGTCGGTGTTTTACCGCCAAGCCCACCGAGGGATACCCCCGAGGTGGTAGGTTGTAGGTAGGGTGTCGTCGAGATCAGGAACTCGAAGGTGCAACGAACACAAATTTTAAACAGGTTCGGGCCGCCGAGAGCGTACTACCCTACGTCTTGTGTGGTTTGTATTGCCTTAGAGGTTATGGGTTATGTTTTGGAGGGGTCCCTGCCCGCCCTTATATAGTCTGGGGGGACACGGTTACATGGAAGTCCTAGTCGGGGACGGTCTGAGGAATCCAACCCGAGTACGTTGTCAAGTAGTTTCCTTACGTCCAACTAGTCCTAGTCGTATACGACTAGTTGCAATGAGGATAAGGTATGGCCCATGCGCCATCCCCTACTATGGAAATATGTACGCCAAGTGTGCAGTCCCGCTACCCCGGGTCTGACAAGCCCCCGAGCTCTTTGTAGCCAAGTACCGTAGGATTCCGAGTACTTCTGGAAGGTGTCTTCAGGTCCCTGCTGAGTCCCCTTGAGAAGGTGTCTTCTGAGTACTTCCTTGGCTGCATCGAGGCTGTGAGGTGCTCAAGCCCGAGTAGTTTTCAAGTCTTCTTTTATATGGGGTGCGATGAACTCGCACTCCATATGGAGTAGCCCCCGAGCCTTAGGTTGAATCGAAGAATCAGGTTGAGGGTCAAATCAGTCTTGAATTGTCCGTCTATATTTTCCAAGAATTTTTGAAAAATAAGCCGTTGATGACACGTATCCCGTAGCAACTGAGCCTTTAATCCAAATTCCAAGGTTTAGAAAAAAGGATCTAAAGAGTCGTGCCATGGACTGTGAGTTTTTGAAGTCAATTTGATGATTTTTACGGTTAATTTGCTCTAGAAGTTGAAAGGTTCGAATTCTCGGGAGCCTATCGCTGAGAAAACGGGTAGTTTCCACTATCCATTGCACAGAACCCATGAAAACCGCTCAAAATTGTGTCGTTATCCCGAGAAAGTCTCTTCGACTTCCAATGGAAAAATGGGAAACCTCTAGTTATCAATAACCTGTGGCAGAACCACCTGAATTAATCCGGCTCAAGTGTATTAACCATCACCATTAGGGCAATCTCGGTTAACCTTACACTTCAAACGGAGTAATCCACTGGTCTGTCGGGTAACCTCCCGATACAACCACGGTAGAGCGGATCGAAGCCATACATACAAATGCTCATGCGAAGATGAGCCCAGAGAATACCACACTCCAGCAGATATTACAAAATTATCATAAGTGAATATTACAACCCAGGTTTGAGTTTAGTAACCAAGTACTTCAGTGATCATAACTAATAAGTTCTTCAGAGTTTAAGTTGCAGCGGAAATAAAATAACGAAAGCTACTCGA
Organism: Panicum miliaceum; assembly: GCA_032594955.1. Classification (NCBI taxonomy): domain Eukaryota; kingdom Viridiplantae; phylum Streptophyta; class Magnoliopsida; order Poales; family Poaceae; genus Panicum; species Panicum miliaceum. The sequence continues at coordinate 18,983,876 of CM064068.1, forward strand.
CGATACAGGATGTCTCGGTGAAGCCCGTACGAGACATCACTCGGCATTATCTCCATTGGCCGAGGGTGTATCCCATTCCACCGACCAACCAGGAGGGAGGGTACAAGGCCAAGTCAAACTAGCAATCATATCTTCGAAAGTTTCACCTGAAAACAAGCCACAAGCAAGGCTGAGTATACTAATACTCAGCAAGGCTTACCCGACTAGTGGGGTATACTTAGCCGACTCCTAGACATGCGAGGCTTTTGGCTTGAGGGGTTTGTTTTGCCAAAAAGCATATATAGTAGGTCCTTACTTTCAGATTTTAGCTCCAAGTTCTAGCTTTCTTTAATCATTCTAGGTAAGCAACTATCCAATATCATACATGGTGAAGCATTAAATTTCATCCAACAAGTTTATTCATCACCATTGTTCCTCTTCTTACTCTGTGGGTAAAAGTGGTTAAGCAGTCTCAATAGCCGTGAGAAACGGACGATTCGAATCGAATTTCTTAACCTTGCAAGGGAAACCTAAACACACGTCACGTGGTTACTCACAGAGTCACACGTGCAACTTTTCCCTTCAATTCCCGCTTCACGGAACAGGCCCACCGCCCTCGACTACACCTCCCTACGGACCTCGGTACGTCGGGCCGTGGCGGCCGATGCACCCGCCATTAGCTAGATGTGAACGAATTCAAGACAGTGGGGAGTATGTTCCGGCCTCGGTTCAATCCGGTACTTAAGCTTACCGATTACCATATTCTCGGCATGTGGTTAGTACGTTCAAAGACTTAACCACCACTACCACACACTGCGGCCTTAGCATTTTTCACTAAACAGACGGGCCTCAATCGTAAACATCGTACCATAGCCCGTCCGTTGTCCTTATGATTGCAGCGTGTAGTAAACAATCAACTCCTAATTTCTCGCGAGTGACAGGAAATCACTCGACTTTTACCGAGTCCTATTAGCATAGCATTCTATCGAACCTTGCATCTAGTGTTCAGAGCATGGGTATCTAGGATCATGCAACTAAGTTTTCATTCAACTCCTATAAACTTAATGCACAAGTAAAAGTAGAGTAATAAGTGGCATAAGTTTAGAAAATAGGGTTCATGCTCCGGGGCTTGCCTTCCTGAGCTAAGCTAGCCTTGGGCTCTTCCGAACTTGGGTTCGGGTCTTCGGCAACTTCAATTAGATTCACTTGAGCTTCACGCTGCTCACTCTCGGACGCGGGCACCAACTCGTACGTCCCGTCGGAGAGAGTCGTTGATCCTATATGAATGCATGAGCGTAAGTTGTGGTGATAGTTAAATGACATTATTTCCTTCACGATAAAGTTGCAGTTCATAAGACATAAGTTTTGCATGTGAAGTTATTTACTTTAACATTTCCTGGGCAATCGTTAATAGAGTTTATCTTAATCTATTTAACTTCATTAAAGAAGAAGGGGTTGTGTTATATTGAAAACTTAGTTTTTTTTTAAACACAAACCTGAGTTGAACACAATTACTAATCTAGTTAGCTTCTGGTGATAAAATGTTTATTCAAAGTACATTATGCAGAGATAAGACCACTGTAAAAATTTCAGACATTTTTGTGTAGCATGTTAAATATGAAAAATGTAATACACAGCCACTGCTAGAATTTTTATACAGAACAAACCATGCAAGTATTGATGCTAAAACTTTTACAGGGTGTTGCTATAACCATATTTGTGCTACTGTAAATTTTTCAGATTTTATTGTACATGATATAGAGCATAATAAATGAGACAAGCTACACTCATGTTATTAAAGATTAGTTTCTACAGGATGTTATACAGGGTTTCTATGTATGAAACTTTTTTTACAGCTTGAGCTACTCTAATGTGTTTCATAGTAAAAATATGAACATTTTCTAAGCGCTTTACTAATTATTTTGAATTAGTGAAGTTTTCCTACCACAAATTCATATGAACAGGTTACATATAGTAAAAATGTTTCTAAATTTTTCTATGGCCTCTAGGTATTACTAAAACAACACAGAAAAAGTTTCATGACATTAAACATCACAGAACAACAGGAAAAATTAGTTCTATGACTTTATGGCATAAAACAAGGTTGGACAAAAGGTGTATCTAGAAATGGCTTTTGGTCCTGATATTTTTACACAGTCCTAAACATCAAGCAACTAACTCACTGCCCAAAATTTAGGGTCAGCATTGATCTACAACAGTGGGTACAAAAGAAGTCCATTAAAACTTCCATTTAATGTAGAGCAAAATATATTGCGAAACTGAGAAACTTTAAGTAACAAAAGTTATAGAGTTTCTTCTAAGGATTCCAGAACAGTTGAGTTTGCATTTTTCTGAATTTTCTACAATTTTATACGAATTTTACAAGCTCACTGATTTGGTTAAAACTTTCTTTACAGAGGGGTCCCTGAAAACTAGCAGAAAACCCCCTGGGAAGATTTGAGCGATTGCAATGTGGTCCCTGGTCGCGATTCACGGCGGGGAACGTCCTGTCCGGCCGAATTCTGGCGGGCTTGGTCGCCGGCGGCGAGGGCAAGGTGGGGGAGGAGCAAGAGGAGGTTGGGGGCTACCTTTGGGTGGGTTTTGTGCGAGTTGGGGCGGCCGGGAAGGGGTGCCGCGGCGTGGAGCAGCGGCTCCGTCGAGGTGCGGCCGGAATTCCGGCGAACTCCGGCGAGCTGGGCGGCGGGGCTCGGGCTGGGAGGCTTCGTGGGGAGGTAGGAGAGCGATTTTGGGGCCTAGCTCGGGTCGAGGAGGGGCGGAGGAGGGGGTTCCACGGCGGCGGCGTGGGGCGGCAACCGTTCTGCTCTGCTCTGTTCTGGTGGGGAAGAAGAAGGAACAGGGAGAGGAGGGAGGGGCGCTGCGCCAGGCTTTATAGCCAGTGGAGCTCATGGGGGCGAGCTTGGCACGGCTGGAACGCTGGGTGGAGGGGGCGGCGAGGCGGGGGCGCCATTGGGTGGCGGGGCGGCGGCCAGAGGCGCGCCATGCGCGTGGCGTGCGTGCGCTGGGCGGCAGGTTGGCGCACCGGGGCGCGACGTCGCGTGCGGACGACACGGGCGTGCGATTGGCGAGCTGGGGCGGCACGACGGGGGCACGCCGTTGGGTGCCTGGGCGGCGGCCAGCGACTGGGCTGCGGGGCGTTGCTGCAGGGCACCGGATTGGGCAGAGGCATGGCGTGCGGGAGGGAGAAGAAGACGCGGGAGGGAGAAGAAGACGCGGCCGCGGTTGGGTGAGCGGGGGCGGTGCTGCAGGGTGCCGGGGTTGGCTTGGCGCCTGTTGCTACGCAGGCGTCGATGGCCAGGTGGCCGGCGGCTGTCGGGCGAGGGAGTGGTGCAGCAGAGGAGGGGGAGGTGAGGGAGGGACCTATGTGCGAGAATTTGAAAACTTCCAGGGGCTGGTTGCAAATAGGACGTTTTCTCCACTTTCTAATTTGAATTTCAAAAACTTTTGAACATTAAAGTTGTTCAGAATAAAAAGTTCTACAAGTTTCGTTTCAGGCCAAAGTTCATTTGAGCTTTAGTTCCAAAGTTATTTTAAAAACTTAAAAAAAAACTCTATTCGGAGGGCGCGTCATTTTATTTCAAAATTTCATTTTCTTCCCTAGGCTTCAACTAAACTTTTATTTGTCATGCTAATACTGGTGTGCTCATTTAATTTCATAGCCATATTTGCTTTGATGTGAAAGTTATCCAGTTTGTTTCATTAAAGTACATGCATTTATGCACATACAAACTTTTAAAGGTAAAAGCAAAACCAAACTTAATCCATTCCTTTTATTTTCTTAGTTAGTGATGCATTTTATTATGCTAATAACACTTGTTTAACAATCAAAACACCTGAGGTGTTACATAACCCCACGTTACCCCTTAGGGTTTTCACCCGCATCTGTTTTCACTGCAGTAAAAACAGATCTGAAATCAAGAACCCTGGCCACTGCCGTCACGCCCAAATTGACTGCCTCGCCGCCCAAATCTTCACTCCCCGTCTCCAGCCACACCCGTGTGAGTTCCCTAGGGCATGCGCACGAAGCTTTGTGTGACATTTTGCCCCACGATACCGAGGAAGTCCGCCGCCGGTCGGGGGAAGAAGAGGGGAAGTGAGGGCGGAGATGAGTCGTCACTTCCATCCTTGGTCACCAAGACTACGGCGGAAGGTGAGTGGAGGTCCTCCACCATCCGGGAGTGGGATCTGCTTTGGCTCGTCGCCGAGCGGGTGCTCCATGAGGAAGGAGCTGTGCCGTGGCGGACCGTGGCATCCGACTCGTCACCATGGGAGAACACCGGTGAGACTATGATGTTCTCCCCTTCTGCTGACTGCGGCCTCACTCTGCCTTCTTCGGATTTTTTCCGTGGTCTGCTTGGTTTTTACAAAATCAAGTATTACCATCTTCCCCCAAACTCTGCTTTGCACATTTCTCTTTTTGTGCATCGTTGCGAGGCATTCTTAGGAATTCGCCGGCATTTTAATTTGTTCTGCCACCTCTTCCGCCTAAAGCCCCAACCGGATGAGGATAATCCCGCGCTAGTCGGGGGTGCTGGGGTGCAGCTGCGCGACAAGGCGCTGTACCTCAAGTACACGACCCGGAGTAGCCTATCTGGGTGGCACGCTCAGTGGTTCTACATTGGGAACCACCAGCCTAGCCTCCCCGGACGGGACAACTCCCCGCTCCGGCACCAGAGTGTTGGCTAAAGAAGCTGACGGAGGAAGAACGCCGCGACATCCCCGAGTTGATGAAGCGGATCAAGGCCTAAAGGACAAGGGCGTTACTGGGGAGTCTGTGGCGTACTCGTTCATCGAGCGGTGCATCTAGCCCCTCCAGCAACACGTACACCTTGGTTTCGAGTACCAAGGCCTTCGGGACACGTCACGGATGGCCAGGGATGTGCTATCCCTCGAGGAGATCATGCGCCAGGTTACCCGCCTGTTCATGGGGGTAACTCGGAGCCTTACATCCCGCGACTCTTTGGTGCAGGCAACCCACTTGACCCGGTAAGTAGTTTACTCGAGTACCTTATTGGTGTAGTAGTCTTGATTTGCCACTTATTGATAGCTTTTTCTTGAATGTAGGCCGACTTGGAGTGGTTCAGGTCTGTCCCGCCTGAGCCGATCTTTGAAGAGCCAGCCCAAGACCCGCCTGGCGAGAAGGCCGCGGGAGATGCTGCAGCTGACCCGCCACGCCCACAACAATTGGCGACGCAGAAGTGGAGGGCCGCTGCGGCTGTGGACACAACAATCAGTCGCCAATCTCCATGAGTAGATTTAACTCTTTAACTGCTTGATCTTATCGTGTATCCACGAGTACTTAGTTGCTATGATCCTGTTGTGGGACTGAGGAGAACCCCGAGCCCCCAAGGGAAGGGGTAGTCGGAGAGACCGGGGAGAGGAGTCCGGCGTCGGGGCAATCGCCGCCCACGACTATCAAGCCGGCCTCCCCCTATTCGGGAATAAGACAGTGCCATGAGGACTGGTACTACCCTAGGTATTCCCCCTCAGGAAGCCCGCAATGTTGGTAACCAGAAATATCATGCTGTAGATTTTGTATTAGTGTCAAGTACTAAAACAATTGTGTAGGAAGTCGGAGACTCCCAAGCCGGCGACCTCCAGCACCGCCTAGGTTGGCACGAGTAAAGACTCATTGCCAAAGGAGCATGTGGCCGCGAGTACTGCCATGCCTCTGATCATCGAGGATACGCCGGTAGTAGACAAAGGAAAGGATCTCGAGCCTCCGGCGAATCCAGAAGTGGAGCCGGAGGCCCAAGCCCCCGGAACTACTCCCGGGCCAGCCCCTGAGGGGGGTGCTCATATTGTCCAGCAAGCAGTTGCGAGTACCCTGGACCAACGGGAGGCCCCGGAGAGTTCTCGGGCACAACAACAACAAGAGGTCCCAGAGGGGTCCCGGGTGCCAGAACAGCAAGAAGGCAAGGAGGGAGAAGTCCTCCGGCCAACCATTGAGTTGTTTGAGGACCTGCTGCTAGAGCCAGAGAGGGTCTCGCTCATGCTCGAGCTGTGCCGCCACCTCAATGAATATACCAAGGTATGTAGTCGAGTACTCCTCTAGGCTTGATATCCTGTTGTAGAGGAATACTGACTTGTTGAATGCTTCTATGCAGAGCCTCATCAATTGTTCCTAGGAGAAATCAGCACTGCTGAACCAGATCGGCGATGTGCTACCATGGACTCACAAGGCAGAGGACGACCTGGAGGCCGAGAAGGTCAAGAATGCCAAGCTCCAGGAAGAACTCGAGGCCTTGAGGGTTTCTCATCGGGATGCGATGATTGATCAGCAGCGTAAGCACGATCTAGCTGTCCGGAAGGTCAAGGATTTGACCGCCCAGAAAGAGAGTGAGTAGTCTACCCTTTAAGCCCGAGTAGAGTTATTTGGTTGCCTTTCTTCTGAGTTGTATATGTGTACTTTGCCCAGAGTACGCTCGAATTGAAAGAGCTTTAACTGATTGGAAGTGTGACATATATGAACTTACAGAGGAGAAGGAACAGCTCAAGAAAGCACTGGAGGAACTCCAGTTAAAGTACTCGGATCTTGATGAAGAGTACTAGACTGTGGTTCGCCAACTCAAGGATGCTAATTAGTTATTCAAGGCGGACAAGGAGTTAGATCAACTCGGGACGGCAGCTTACCAGCTGAGTGAGTTTGTCAACCCGATGCTAGATGGTCGTTCGTTGGTGCAATGCCTGGTTGATGCTCCTATAAGCATTGCAGGGTACGTATCCAACACGGCCAAGGTCGTTCTTACTCATGCACTAGTCGTTTGGGGAACCAAAACAACCATGTATTATTATACTGTGCCGCGCTGCAGCGGACAGGGTTTGTACAAGTTTCTTAGGCATAGAAACTGCATAGGTGCTCGATGTTCCAAGAATTTGGAACTTCCTGGTCGTCGGGGTCCTTGTGACCGTCGTGACGATGAAGGGTCCTTCCCATCTAGAGTTGAGCTTATGTAGCCCAGTATCATCTTGGATGTGGCGGAGGACCAAGTCTCCAACGTTGAAAGATCTTTCTTGGACATTGCGGTCATGGTACCGTCAAACGCCTTGTAGATATCTAGCTGATCGAAGGAAAGCGTTGCACCTGATTTCTTCAGCGCAGTCGAGTTCCAGGTGTCTTGCCTCATCAGCTTCTCCTCCGTCATACATCTCCAGTCTGGGGGATTCCTACATAATGTCTGCTGGAAGAATTGCTTCTGACCCATAGACAAGAAAGAAAGGTGACTGTCCTATGGCTTTACTCGATTGAGTACGAAGCCCCAGACGACCGTGGGTAACTCGTGAATCCACATGCCTCCCTTTTTGTTGTTCTCGTCGTAGAGTCTTTTCTTGAGTCCATCGAGTATCAAGCCGTTGGCGCGCTCGACTTGGCCATTGGCCCTCGGGTGGGCGATCGATACGTACTTGACCTCAATGCCACTCGTTCGCAGAACTCCCAGAACTCGTGTGATGTGAAATAGGATCCCAGATCAGTGATGATTGTATGAGGGAAACCAAAATGGTGGAGGATGTCACAGATGAATGTGACTACTTTGTCCGCCGTTAGTGTTGTAATTAGCTTGTACTCGATCCACTTTGTGAACTTGTCGATTGCCATCAATACATGAGTGAAAACTTCCTGGCGCTGTTGTCAGAGGACCGATCATGTCGAGGCCCCAACAGGCAAACAGCAAAGAAGGTGGTATGGTGATCAGCATGTGGGCAGGGACATGAGCTTGTTTGCCGAAGAATTGCCAATTGGTACATCGGCGAACGATATCTTCGGCATTTGCCAAAGCCGTAGGCCAACAGAACCCTGACCTGAAAGGTTTCCCGGCTAGTGTGCGGGAAGCTGCATGGTTGCCGCACGCACCCTCAAGAATTTCTTCCAGGATTTCTCGCCCTTCTGCAGTAGTCACGCACTTCATGAGTACCCCTGACGTCTATCCGCGCTTGTTGAGCTTATCCGCGCTTGTAGGGACATGAGCTTGTTTGCCGAAGAATTGACAGTTGATACATCGGTGAACGATATCTTCGGCATCTGCCAAAGCCGTAGGCCAACAGAACCCTGACCTGAAAGCTTTCCCAACTAGTGTGCGGGAAGCTGCATGGTTGCCGTACGCACCCTCAAGAATTTCTTCCCGGATTTCTCGCCCTTCTGCAGTAGTCACGCACTTCATGAGTACCCCTGACGCCGATCCACGCTTGTAGAGCTTATCCCCCACCAGAACGTAACCCTTGCCTTTCCTGACTAGTCGGATAGCCTCGGCACTCTTAGGGTCGACGTTGGCAGGTAGCTTCTTTTCCTTGATCAAGTTGATGAACTGGGAACACCAGTCCACGACAATCATCAGGACCTCTCGACTAGGCTCCATGGGACCCTGGTCGATGGTGCTTGGCTCTATTCTGGGAATAGATGGATGGTGGAGTTTGTGAATGAAGACTCCAGCAGGAACTTTTGCTCGTTCAAAGCCTAGCTTCGAAGTACGTCTGCCCCAACGTTGTTGTCGTGGAGCACATGACAAATCTAGAGTCCCGAGAACTTGTTCTCGAGTGTACGGATTAGTGCAACGTAGGCATCCATGGTTTCCTTGTTGGTATCCCACTCTTTCTTGCATTGTTGGACCACCAGCCAAGAGTCACCGAAGACGAGTAGTCGCTTGATGCCGAAGGAGATGGCTAGGCGTAGCCCGTGCAGTAGTGCCTCGTACTTGGCTTCGTTGTTGGAGACCTTAAATAGTATGTGAAATACGTATTTAAATTGCTCGCTAGTTGGACTGATGAATAGTACTCCTGCACCACCGCATTCCAGCTTGAGGGATCCGTTGAAGTACATGACCCAATGCTCTGGCTGGTCAGCTGGAGTTGGTACTTGATTTTCTTGCCACTCTGCCAAAAAAATGACTAGAGCTTGCGACTTGATGGCAGTGCGTGGCTTGAAGTCCATGTTAAGAGCCCCTAGTTCCACTGCCCACTTGGAGATATGTCCAGTGGCGTCCCGATTGTGGAGTATATCCACCAATGGGAAGTCAGTGACAATTGAGATCTTGTACTCATCGAAGTAGTGGCGAAGCTTTCTGGAGATGAGTATAGCGTAGAGAAGTTTTTGAATCGAAGGGTAACGAACCTTTGACTCAAAAAGGACTTCGCTGACGAAATACACTGGTTGCTGCATGCCAAATGCATGGCCCTTCTCATTCCACTCGACCACGATGGTCGTGCTGACTACGTGAGTAGTAGCAGCGATGTAGAGTAGCAGGTTCTCGCCTGGGTTTGGAGCCGTGAGGATGGGGGGGCGATTGGAGGTGAGCCTTGAGGTCCTCCAATGCCTACGCCGCTTCTTTGGTCCAAACAAAGTTATCCTGCCGCTTGAGAAGCTTGAAGAAGGGTAGACCCCATTCCCCAAGTCGTGAGATGAATCTGTTTAATGCCGCCATGCAGCCGGTGAGCTTCTGCACGTCTTTGATTTTCCGAGGAGCCCCCATGCTTGTGATGGCAGTGATCTTTTCAGGGTTAGCTTCAATTCCTTGGTGACTAACAATGAAACCAAGAAGTTTCCCTTGAGGTACGCCAAAGACGCACTTAGTCGGGTTGAGCGTCCACTGAAATTTGCGCAGACTATTGAAAGTTTCCTTGAGATCAGAGATGAACTCATTGGGATTCAGGGTCTTAACGACCATGTCATCCACGTACGCCTCAACATTGCGATGTAGCTGATCAGCAAGGCATAGCTATATGGCCCGCTGGTAAGTCGCATCCGCGTTTCTTAGCCCGAATGACATAGTCATCTTCTTTGAGGGAAATCTGGTGATAACCTGAGTATCAATCAAGGAAGGAGAGCAGGACGCAACCAGCGGTGGAGTCGATAACCTGATCGATACGGGGGAGCGTGAAAGGGTCTTTCGGGCAGTGCCTATTGAGATCGGTATAATCGACACACATCCTCCATTCATTATCATTCTTTTTAAGAACAAGTACAGGATTGGCTAGCCACTCTGGGTGGTACACCTCTTTGATGAAACCAGCCGTGAGTAGTTTAGCTAGCTCTTTTTTGATGGCCTACCTCTTTTCTGGAGAGAAACGACGTAGTCGTTGCTTCCTCGGAGTGGCTTTGGGATCAACTTTTAAAGTATGCTCGATCAACTCCTTGTGCACACCTGGCATATGCGCTGGTTTCTAGGCGAAAATGACTCGGTTCGCCCTAAGGAAGTTGACGAGCGCGAGTTCCTATTTGCTGTCTAGGTGCCCGCCGATCAGGGCGGTCTTGGACGAGTCACCCTCCTGGAGCTGGATGGTCTTGATGCCGACGTCGGGATTTGGCTTTACCCTCGACTGGCTTGGCCTCTTGTTCGCCACCTCTAGCTCAGTCTCAGAGAGTTGTTGCGCGGCCACGAGTACTTCGGATGAAGGCTCTGGTACGCAAGCTGATGCAGCATACTTGATCGCCTCCTGGTCGCAGTCGTAGGATTTCTCGACGTCGCCACGGAGGGAGAGTACACCGTTTTTGCCTTGCATTTTAAGAACCAAGTAGATGTAATGGGGTAGCACCATGAACTTGGCTAGGGCTAGCCTACCAAAGATGGAGTGGTACGAGGATTTGAAGTTTGGTGACTTCGAATTTTATGTACTCCGTGCGGAAGTTGTCAGCTATCTCGAAAGTAACTGGTAGCGTCACCGAACCGATCGGTGTAGCCGTGTTACCTAGGACGATCCCCAAAAATGGAGCTTTGCTAGGGGTGAGCATGTAGCCGATATCCAGTCTCATTTTCTTTAGAGTACTCGGGAAGAGCAGGTTTAACCCGCTTCCCCCGTCGATGAGTACTCAAGTTAGGGTGGAGCCTGCGACTACCGGGTCCAATATGAGCGGAAGTTTTCTCGGCTCGGAGAAGCTGGTCCATTGATCCTCTCTGGAGAAAGAGATCGGGATCTCGCTGTGTCTCAGAGGACGTGGCACCGCTGGCTCGACTGACATGATCTCGTGCCGAAAGAGCTTCTGCGCGCGCTTGGTGAGGATGTCATCGTCGCCTCCGAAGATGACGTTGATGGTATTAGTCGGGTGTTGAAACCCCGGAGGCCCAATCTTGTCGTTGCCTTCGTCCCCCTTGTCCTTGTCTTTCTCCTCGTCACCAGAAGGAGGAGGTTGTGGCAGAACCACCTGAATTAATCCGGCTCAAGTGCGCTTACCATCACCACGAGGGCAATCAGGGCTAACTCGCACTTCAAACAGAGTAATCCATTGGTCTGTCAGGTAACATCCTGATACAACCACTGGTTTTCCGGTCGAAACAACACATACAAAATACTCATGCAAAGGAGAGCCCAAAGATTACAACATTCCACAAGTTTACATCAAAGGGGTTCGACATAAATTTATTATTACAAACAAAGTTTGAATTCGAAAAACAAAGTAGTTCAGACTTCAAAGGTAAAAAGTTCTACAGAGTTCATTGCAGTGAAAAAATAAACGATAAACTACTCGACGATACATGGTGTCTCGATGAAGCCTGTACAAGACATCACTCGGCATTATCATCATTGGCCGGGGACGCATCCCATTCCACCGACCAACCAGGAGGAAGAGTACACGGCCAAGTCAAACTAGCGATCATATCCTCAAAAGTCTCACCTGAAAACAAAGCCACAAGCAAGGCTGAGTATACTAATACTCAGCAAGACTTACCCGACTATTAGTATATACTTAGCCGACTCCTAGACATGCAAGGCCGTTGGCTTGAAGGGTTTGTTACGTCAAAAAGTATCTACAAGTAGGTCCTTACTTTCAAATTTTAGCTCCAAGTTCTAGTTTCCTTAACCATTCTAGGTAAGCAACTATCCAATATCATACATGGTGAGAGAATTAATTTGCATCCAACAAGATTAATCATTATCATTGTTCCTCTTCTTACTCTATGTGGTAAAAGGGTCAACCAATCTCAATACCACGAGAAACGGATGATTCGAATCGAATTTCTTAACATTGCAAGGCAGACCTAAACACACGCACATGAGTACTCCCAGAGTCCACACGCGCAACTTTTCTCTTTTCTTTCCGGGATGTGGATCGGGGCCACCCTCCGAGAGTACAAGAGCCCCACGCCATGGTACCGTGCCGGGTCGTGACCACTCATGCACTCGCCATATGCACATCGGACCGAAGTTCGAGGGTTGAGGGTGTCGTCCACTTGCCGGGCCGATCAGTTACTCAGCTTATCGATTACCATATTCTCAGCATGTGGTTACTACGTTCAAAGACTTAACCACCACTACCACACACTGCGGCCTTAGCATTTTTCACTGAATAGACGGGGCCTCAATCATCAATATGAACATCGCACCATAGCCACGTCCGTCGACCTTATGATTGCAGCATGTAGTAAACATTCAACTCCTATATTCTCGCGAGTGACAGGAAATTACTCGACTTCTACCGGGTCCTATTAGCATAGCTTTCTATCGAACCTTACATCTAGTGTTCAGAGCATGGGTACCTAGGATCATGCAACTAAGTTTTCATTCAACTCCTATAAACTTAATGCACAAGTAAAATAGAGTAATAAGTTGCATAATTTGGAAAATAGGGTTCATGCTCTGGGGCTTGCCTTCCTGAGCTAAGCTACCCTTGGGCTCTTCCGAACTTTTGTTGGGGTCTTCCACAACTTCAGTTAGATTAATTTGTGCTTCGCGCTACTCACTCTCGGACTCGGGCACCAGCTCGTATATTCCGTCAGCGAGAGTAGTCGGTTTTATATGAACGCACAAGTATGAGTTGTAGTGATGGTAGAGATTTGTAGCTTATTTCATGATAAAGTTGTAATCCAATAAAAGTTCATGTTTTATCATAAATCATTGTTCTTTACTGTTCCTTGGGTAGTCATTTACTGAATATAACTTAGATCAATTAACCTCATCATATAGATGTGTGTTTTGTCATTTAAATATGTTATCTTTCAAGAGCAAGTACGAAATATTCGTAGTCACAGCTAGAAACATTTTCTAGTATTGATATGTTTACACAAGATACCTCTCTGAGCAACTAGATTACTGTATAAATTTCAGCTCTTTATATGCAGCAGATTAAGTATGAAAAATAAAACAAACAACTACTGCTAGAACCTAGTTATTTTTATACAGAAGAAACCATGCAAGTATTGATGCTAAAAATTTTACAGGGTGCTAAAATACCTCTATAAATGCTACAGATTTTATTTGGCATGAAACAGAGCATTTATAGAGTTTCTGTGCATCAAAGATCTACTTGCATGAGCTACTCTAAAATGTACCCTAGTAAAAAGATTAACATTATCCAAGAACCAGAAATAATTACTTTGATTTAATGTATTTCTTCTAAACAAAAATGATATAAGTAAGTTATATAAAGGTAACAAGTCCTAAACTTTTTCTGTGGCATCTTGGAGTTAATATAACAGCACAGCAAAATTTTCAAATTAATCACAATATAACAGCAGGAAAAACTAAATCTATCCGTTCAAGGCATACAACAACATCTATCAAACACTTGAGCTAGAGTTGTGCTCTGGCCTTCACAGTTTTACACCGAGCTTAACATTTAGAATTTAACCTACCATCCAAAACTCAAGTTCAGTACTGGCCTACAACAGTGGGTACACTTAAATCCTATTTATTATTCCATTCATCCTATAGTCAAAAATATTTCGAAAATGAAGAAGTGCATGTAACAAACATTGTATATATTCTTCTAAAGATTCTAGAACAGTTGAGTTTGCATTTTTCTGATTTTCCTATGATTTTATATTGATTTTACAAATTTGCAGATTCAACACAGCAACACAGTTTCTTTCCTTACGAACAGGTCCCTGTCTTTAGCAGAAAACCCCCTGGAAAGATCTAAATTCATGCAATTGGGTCCAGTCGCCATGGCTGACCCTTGGGAGCTCGGTTTGGCCCAAAATCCGGGGAGGGAGGACAACGGTGGGGAGGGGAAAGAGGGAGAAAACGAAGAGAGGACCGGGGCACACCTAATGGTGGTCTTGGGGCGGCTTGGGGTGGCCTGTAGCGAGCTCCCCACGGCGAGCGGCTGCCGGCGGCCGCCTTGCTCCGGCAGGTCTGGGCAGCGATGGGCGGGTAGGGAGGTTTCCAGGGGTGGAGGGGGAACCGTTCTGGCTGTCGGCTAGGGCGAGGAAGGGGCGGACGATGGGGCTCCGCGCGAGCAGTAGCTCGCCAGCGTTAATGGTGGGCGGCGAAGGTGGGAGGCGTGCGCAGGAGCCGAGCTGCGGCTTTTATAGGTGTAGGCGAGTTAGAGGGAGGGGTTGCGGAGCGCTGGGGAGGGTCGGCGTGGAGGGGGGGGGGGCTCGCCATTTGGCGCGGCCGGCGGTGGATAGTGCCGGTGCGGCGTGTGGCGGGCGCAAGCAGGGGTTGGGCTGCAAGGGATTGCTTTCGTCGGGAGGGGAAGATTGCGGGCGGCGCAATTGGCCGAGCAACTGCAGCAGCTGCCCTGTCAGGCGGCGTGCGTGCGGACTGGCTTGGCGTGGCACGGCGGCCGGGCATCGCGCGACGCGTGGCGCGCGCACGGGCGAGGCTGGCCTGCAGGGCTGGACGAGCTCGGGGCTTGCAGGGGCGGGGCCCGTTGGGGCGCAAGCCTTGGCGCAGCCTGGCGGTCAGGCATCGCCGGCCAAGTGGCAGCAGCGGTTTGCTAGACGAAGCAGAGCAAGGGGAGGAGGGCTGAGAGGAAAAATGAAAGAAACGTGAGGGGCTCGAATGAACATTCTCATTTTCCTCCAAAAACTTTATGGCAGCTCAAAAAGTTTTGAATACAAAAGTTGTGTAAAATTTCAAAATCTTCAACTTTTGTTTCAAGCAAACTTTTATTCGAGTTATGGTTCAAAAGTTATTTCAAAAACTCAAAAAGCTTGATTCGGATGGCACGTCATTTCATGGGCAAAAGTTCGTATTCTTCCCAAGATTTCAACTAGACTTTTGTTTATCATGTCAATGATGATGTGCCTATTCAATTTTGTAGCCATATTTGCATCGATGTGAAAGTTATTTAATTTGTTTGCTTAAAGTACATGTACACATGCACACATACATATACATGTATACATATCCTGTAGAAGCAAGGCGTGAGGAATTTATTTAAATTTTTCTTAGATCTTCATTAATATTGCTACATTAATGACCTCGTTTTTGTTATTTCAACACCTAGGGTGTCACAGCCTTCCCCCCTCAAAAAGAATCTTGTCCAGTGATTCGGACAATAAGCTTAGTGTGGATAGTGTGTGTACCTTTGGTAGAGTCGAGAAAATCGGGGAAATTTTGGTTTAGCTAGCTTTCAGTTTCCCATGTGGCTTCTTCTTCGGTGTGATGATTCCATTGAATTTTGTACATTTTAATCACATTCCTTCTTGTGCCTCTTTCTTTTTTATCAAGGACTTTGATGGGATACTCAACATATGAGAGGTCGGGTTCTACCAATATTTCTTGTTGTTTAACAACCTCGGTAGGAACTCGAACACACTTTTTGAGTTGAGACACGTGAAAGACATCATGGATGGCTGCA
Organism: Panicum miliaceum; assembly: GCA_032594955.1. Taxonomy (NCBI): domain Eukaryota; kingdom Viridiplantae; phylum Streptophyta; class Magnoliopsida; order Poales; family Poaceae; genus Panicum; species Panicum miliaceum. Next base: position 18,999,390 of record CM064068.1, read on the forward strand.
AGCTGAGGGGGCAGTCGTACTCTATAGGCCACAGGTCCACAACTCTCGATGATTTCATATGGACCAACATATCGGGGAGCTAGTTTTCCTTTGACTCTGAATCGTTGTACACCCTTGGTTGGTGAAACTCGAAAGTAGACATGATCACCAACTTCAAATTTCAGTGGCTTTCTCCTCCTGTCGAAATAGCTCTTTTGCCTAGATTGTGCGGCTCTAAGATTTTCTTGTATTACTCTCACTTTTCTTCTGCCTCGATTACCAAGTCTGGTCAAAATATTTTGCGTTCTCTGATTTGTGACCAGCTCAAAGGAGTTAGACACCTTCGACCGTACAAGGCCTCAAACGGTGCCATTTTCAAACTCGCTTTATAACTATTGTTATACGAGAACTCTGCTAAATATAGGCATTTGTCCCAATTCTTGTCATAGTGAATGACACAAGCTCTAAGCATGTCTTCAAGAATTTGGTTCACTCTTTCAATTTGCCCATTAGTTTGAGGATGATAAGCTGAGCTTCGGATCAATTTAGTACCAAGAGATGCTTGCAATTGTTCCCAAAAGCATGCTACAAACTGAGCACCGCGATCGGAAATAATTGTCTTCGGTACTCCATGTAGGCAAACAATGCGATCGAGATAAATCTCAGTATATTTCTTGACAATATAGGTGGTGTGTACCGGAAGAAAATGTGCCATCTTTGTGTGCCCATCAACGATAACCCATATGGAATCATGTTTCTGTGAGGTGCTTGGCAACCCAACAATGAAATCCATACTTATGTCTTCCCATTTCCAGGAGGGTATAGGCAAGGGTTGAACTGTGCCAGCTACTTTCAAGTGGCTAGCTTTTACTATCTGACATGTGTTGCATTCTAAAACATCTTTAGCAATTTCCCTTTTCATTCTAGTCCACCAGAAATTTTGCCTAAGATCTTGATACATTTGCTACTGCCGGAGTGAATAGAAAACTTGGAAAGATGTGCCTCGTCAAGAATTTGTTTGCGGGTCTCATGATTCTTTCGAATGACTATGCGACTTTCAAACCATAGAACTACCTTATGGTCTTGGCGGAAACATTTATATTTCTCCTCGCCTTGAGAGAGTTTTTGTTTGATGATCTTAACACCTTCATCATGTAGTTGTGCCATGATGATTCAGTCGTGGAGAGTGGGCTCAACTGAGATGTGATTTAGAGTGCCTTGGGGAATCATTTCCAAACTAAGCTTCCTCATTTCTGAACATAATGTTTCATTATAGAATTCCACTGATAGGCAATGGCAATGAGCCTTGCGGCTTAGTGCATCCGCGACTACATTTGCCTTTCCTGGGTGATAGTGCACCTCGAGAGCATAATCTTTGATTAATTCTAGCCATCTTCTTTGTCTCATATTCAGATCAGCTTGAGTGAAGATATACTTGAGGCTTTTGTGATCAGTGAAGATATTGCAATGAGTACCCATGAAATAATATCTCCATATTTTTAGAGCATGAATGACAGGTGCTAATTCGAGATCATGGGTCGGATAATTCTGCTCATGGGGCCGAAGAGCTCGTGAGGCATAAGCAATAACTCGATTATCTTGCATAAGCACACAACCAAGACCAGTGTCAGATGCATCACATTAAACATCAAATGGCTTGGTGTTATCGGGTTGAGCTAACACAGGGGTTGTAGTCAAATGATCTATAAGAGTGTGGAAGCTTCTTCATATCTCTTGTCCCACACAAACTTTACTCCCTTTCTCAATAGTTTAGTCATAGGCTTAGCAATTCTGTAGAAATCCAGAATGAAGCGGCAATAGTAACCGGCTAAATCAAGAAAACTGCGAATCTGATGAACAGAGGTAGGAGGTTTCCAATCCATCACCTCTTGTACCTTGCTGGGGTCAAAGGCTATGCCTTCGCTAGAAATTGTGTGACCCAAGAATTTCACACTATTCAACCAGAATTCGCACTTGGATAATTTAGCATAGAGCTGATGGTCCCTAAGGCGTTGAAGAACAATGTGCAAGTGCTTAGCATGCTCTTCCTTGTTCTTGGAATAGATAAGGATGTCGTCAATGAAAACTACGACGAATTTGTCGAGCTCGGGCATGAATACCGAATTCATGAGATACATGAAGTAGGCAGGGGCATTGGTGAGACCAAAGGACATGACCAAGAATTCATATAGTCCATATCGTGTGGAAAAGGCGGTCTTAGGAATATCGCATGGATGAATCTTTATCTGATGATAGCCAGATCGAAGATCAATCTTTGTGAAAACTCTAGCTCCAGATAATTGATCAAAGAGAACATCGATGCGGGGAAGTGGGTATTTATTCTTAACGGTCACCGCATTGAGAGGTCGGTAGTCCACACATAATCTTAAACTGTTATCCTTTTTCTTTACAAAAAGGGCTGGACATCCCCAAGGTGATGCACTAGGACGAATGAAGCCTTTGTCCAGTAGTTCTTGGAGTTGTGTTTTTAGTTCGGCCAATTCCTTAGGTGGCATCCTATAGGGTCTTTTGGAGATAGGTGCAGTGCCTGGTTGCAGTTCAATAACGAACTCAATATCCCTATCTGGTGGCATTCCTGGCAAATCATCCGGAAAAACATCGGCATACTTGCATACCACTGGAATATCCTCTAGGTTGATCCCTTCCATCATGAAAGCACAAGAATTCGTGCACTCCCGAAACGGTAGGTAAAGGGTAGTGGTTCCGTGACTACGTGAATTTATTTCAACAGCTCGGGAAGAAAGGTCCAGTATGACTCCGTGCATAGTCATCCAATTCATACCCAAAATAATATCCATGCCTTCATGGGGTAAGAGAACAAGGTCCATGTTGATGATTTTACTACCCAATTTTCTCGGTACTAGCCTTATTATTTGGTTGGAAGCAATTTTTCCACCTGGTGTTGATATCATATATGACCCTTTTTGTGTGACAAACATCCAAGCCTACTTTTGCACCAAACTTTGCACTAATAAAACTATGTGATGCACCAGAATCAACAATATAACTGCAGGCTTGTTATGGATAGAGAATGTACCCGTCATTACTGGTGCTCCTTCAGTAAGTTCTGCAAGAGTGGTGAAATTGATCCGTCCTTGTTTGACCTGAATGGTCTGCCTCTTGCCTTTGTTCTTATTATTCTGGTTAGAGCCTTGGCCCTGAATTGGCTACCTAGGCCGACGGCATTCTCGAGCAAAATGACTGGAACTTCCACAATTGAAACAATGATTGGCGATGTTTGGACGAAGGAATTGCTGAGTAGCGGGCCTTGGTCCAGTTTGCTGAGGCACAGGGGGTCGTACAACACCTTTTTGCTGCGAGGGCCTGACAATCCACCGTCCTCGCTGAGGGGCCTTCTATGGAGCTGTAGGCGCAGCATTTTGCACTAAGCGATACCTCGGTGGCTGAGCTCCCGAGGGTCCAGTTGGCACCTTTCTCTTCTTCTCGTCACGGTGAGCCACAATACAATCCTCTTGGGTAATTGCCATGTTTACCAGCTCATTATACGTATCAGCCTTGACAAGGTTCAGTCGCTCCTTGAGTTTGGTACTCAATCCTCTGCAGAAATGATCCCGCTTCTTAGCATCCGTGTCTGCGTGATAGCCTGCATACTGGCACAGGTTGTTGAAGTCCTGAGCATACTAAAGTACAGTGCGGGTACCCTGAGTGAGAGCCAGAAACTCATTTAGCTTTCTTTCCATAAGACCTTCTGGGATATGGTGTGCTCGGAACGCAGTTTTGAATTCGTCCCAAGTGACGATGTGATCAGCCTGGAGCATAGCAAAGTAATTGTCCCACCAAAGACGAGTTGTACTGCGAAGCTGCTGTGCGGCAAAGCGAGCCTTGTTTGCATCCGAACATGGGGCCACAAGTAGAGAAAATTTGGACTCAATTGTGCGAATCCAACCGTCCGCATCCAAGGGTTCCTCCGTTTTGTGAAACAAGGGAGGCTGGATCCCAAGGAAATCCGTATAACCAGCAGCTTGAGGTTGGTGAACATTGTGTCCACCCCGTTGTTGGTGCTGTCCTTGCACGAGCTGATGAAGCAATTCGGTTTGAGCGGCCATTACTTCCACCAAACTGGGTGGTGGTGGTGGCTGTTGTTGGGATCCACTAGCACTAGCACCAAAACCTTCCGGGTTACCATGGGTTGCTCCAACCATCTGAAATGTGAATGTTTATCATTAGCAATGCGATCCATATTGCTTCCATGATTCAAAAGGATTAGCGCGGAAAAGTAGACTTCCGAAAGATCATGGATAGAATCGTGGACAGAATACTGTCTACCATAAGAAACTTATAACACCTGGTAGGTTCATCCAACATTGCTCATATTTTGGCAGTGGGTAGGGAATTTAGAGATGTATAACTTTGGTATTCAGCTTAGACGCTAAATCGATGGCCAAGATGGTCGAAAGATTCACTCTTTGCTTCGCTGGTTTGGCTGTTTTTCAGCAGAACGAGTTATAGTATCTTGCCTATAACTCAAACTAGCAAGATCCAATAGTGCTGAAATTTTGTGGGAACCTAGATCACAAAATTTTTGACAATTTTAGTATTCAACACTCAGTCCAGAAATGTAAGGAGACATGGGTAAAAATTCCGACAATTTTCTGCAATCACAGATTCAACTGCTTTCCAATATCACAATCAAACCACCAGGTTTTTAGCCATGGCCTACATGATTAGAGTATCCAATGGTCAAGTTGTACCCATCACAAAAGAGGTACTCAACTCTTAGTTAGCCTATTACAACACTTGCCAAAATTTAGGCTACACTATCGAGGAGTATATGCAAAAGTCCTCCTAGGTCATCGTCTAGAAGTCGTCGAGGTTGTCGACGGACGACTCGCTGTGAGTAGGAGAGTGAGCTCCCATCGGAGGTGGCTGCGGTGCCTCACCCTCAAAGTCCATACCTGAAATACTGTCAATCTCCTGTGGCTCCTCATCATCTTCCTCCATAGCCACCACGTTGGGAGGGGCATTCTGATCATGGTGCCACTAAATGTGCTCATTAGCATCCTCCAACTCAAGGTTCAGATCATGGAGCTGCTCCTCCAAGTGCTCTATCATGTTATCTCTCTCACCCATGAGAGTGTCGTGCTCCTGAACTTGGCCCTCAAGTTGGCCAATCCGGGTGTCTCTGTCCTCAAGTTCCTCACTGAGCACCTTAATCTGCTCATCTCTGGTATCTGCCATCTTGTGGTAGGCCTGTGCAAGATCAATGAGCTGCACAAGCGCCTGACTCTGGAGAGTCTGAATTTGGTACAGTGCATTCATGCACCGCACGGAGGTCTCAATGGTCTTCTAGGCGTGAAAGTCTACCAAGTACTGTGAGTGCTGAATCCTGTTGAGCCAAAAGGGGTTGATATCCTGGGCAGCAGGAAACAAACCAATAGGAGTGAGCGTGACGGCCTCGGGGCACTGTGCACAGAAAGTGGTGAGCGCCCTCATGGCAGCAAGCTCCCAAGTATCGGCCAAACGGTGACCAACAGCCTCAATCACCAAGGCAGGCCACTCCGGGTGTAGTGGGTGCGGATAGATGGTCACGTTAACACGGCACTGGGTAACTCCATTCTCCGCAAACTCTAGTCCTGCGTAACATGGGGGAATTGGATAGCCCGCGGTGCTCAGAACATTCCACAAGATAGAAGGAAAGCCCTCCCAGTGGAGACATTGCGAGTGAACGCGTCCATCCTCATCCACAATCATGGCAACAGGCTCGGCCATCTGAACAAAAGATCAAATGGGTGAGATAGCGAAAAACTGTGAACAGCATAACGAACAGGTTCTGGACAGTGCACTAAAATAGCCATTACTTCAACAGTTCTTGTCCAAAAATTCTCAACTTTTTCCAGAACATTCCTAAGGTATTTGTGAACAACTTTGCTAGTCACCTCCAGAGCTAGATCAGGCTCTAAGATGGTCTTTCTCTTAAGGTTTTACTTTACTGTCTACCCAGAAATTTCAGTGGACAGTGAACCTATGTTTCATGCACCAGGGAACATCTATCCAGCCAAAAATTACCAATTTTTAACAGTAGCTGCCTGAGTAAATTTATAACAATTTTTGTGTTGAACACTTTTGCAGAAAACTGTAGTAAGGGGGCATAAAAATTTATGTGGCAGAAGTGCTTATTCTGGACAGAAAACTGACATCTCATGGTCTTTGTTGTTTCTCATTATCCATATGTCCAGAATTTTTCATATTTAGACATGAGGTAGGATACAATTTTTGGAACAAAACTTTCAACATGAGTTTCTTCAGAAAGGATCATTTTCTAAGCTTAATGAATCCATCTTTTCAGATAAGGCAGAAATGTGACAGATTTGCTAGATAATCCTTATGCAAAGACAATCTTGTGCACGCATGAACCTTACCACTCTCAGCATCGCATTTTCAATTTCATATTTATATAGTCATGATGCATGCACGTCCTATTCGTCCTCACAAAATAAAATAATTGCCAAATAGCTTTGGTTTTACGAAATTAGTTTCGGTGGCATACATAATACGTCTCTCACTATAATAGCTAGTCGAAAATTCTCTAACCGTTCTTTAACTTATCATAATCGCGGTTAGTGTACCTGCAGAAGAATGATATAGCATATATATATATATAGATATATATATATAGATATATATATATATAGATATAGATATATATAGATCCATTGAACCTTTCATGCCAGCACTCATGAAAGCGTCCGTATTCATTACCGTTCACTATAAAAACGACATTCGTACAATTCCTGCCGTACAGACGACGTTTACATACTCTATCAAGATAGCGTATTGACGGGGGTACCGTCTTGAGATGGGGGTATGAACAGCGATCGCCATACCCTATGCCAAACCTTCTACTCCCAATATAATCAACTAATAGTTGGTATATTGGCAGCACCTCAAGTAAGCCACTGCTTGAGGGCAGCGTTCGGCTCGCATCACCGATAGGAAGGCCAAGCTCTCTCAGTTGGCTGAGAATTCTTACCTTCTTACCTTAGCGATGAATGTGTCGATACAAAATTTAAGGGTCAGTTGTGCATCAAAGTAAGTTTTCACAGAAAGTAATGTGCTGGAAGTCAGTTGATAGTATTCACAAGTTAGATAGCCACCTAGTAACTTTCCCATAATCCCTTAGGGCTTTACGAACTAGGTACCATCCTTAACGAACCAACGCATTTTGCAAACGCATTTTTCTTGGTCAAGTTTTATGAAAACAAGTTTTTAAGGCTTGTTGCATTCTCTGGCGTATGCATTTCGGCTCTGGTACCAGCTGTGGCAGAACCACCTGAATTAATCCGGCTCAAGCGCGCTAACCATCACCACAAGGGCAATAAGGGCTAACTCGCACTTCAAACAGAGTAATCCACTGGTCTGTCGGGTAACCTCCCGATACAACCACGGTTTTTCCTGATCGAAACCACACATACATGTACTCACACGAAGGTGAGCCCAGAGGATACAAAATTCCACAAATTTTACATCACAGGTTCATCATAAATTAATATTACAACTGAGTTCGAATTCGTAAACAAGGTACTTTCAGAGTTCAAAATAATTGAGTTCTTCAGAGTTCAATGCAGCGGAAAAATAATGATAAACTACTCGACGATACAGGATGTCTCATGAAGCCCTTACGAGACATCACTCGGCATTATCATCGTTGGCCGGGGGCGTATCCCATTCCACCGACCAACCAGGAGGAAGGGTACACGGCCAAGTCAAACTAGCGATCATATCCTCGAAAGTCTCACCTGAAAACAAGCCACAAGCAAGGCTGAGTATACTAATACTCAGGAAGGCTTACCCAACTAGTGGAATGTACTTAGCCGACTCTTGGACATGCAAGGCTTTTGGCTTGAGGGTTTGTTTTGCCGAAAAGCATATACAAGTTGGTCCTTACTTTCAAATTTTAGCTCCAAGTTCTAGTTTTCTTTAACCATTCTAGGTAAGCAACTATCCAATATCATACATGGTGGAAGAATTAATTTGCATCCAACAAGATTAATCATCATCATTGTTCCTCTTCTTACTCTATGTGGTAAAAGGGTCAAGCAGTCTCAATAACCGCGAGAAACGAACGATTCGAATCGAATTTCTTAACCTTGCAAGGGAAACCTAAACACACGTCACGTGGTTACTCCTAGAGTCACACGTGCAACTTTTCCCTTCAATTCCCGCTTCACGGAACAGGCCCACCGCCCTCGATTACACGTCCCCATGGACCCGGCCATGGCGGCACATGCACCCGCCATTAGCTAGATGTGAACGAATTTAAGACGGTGGGGAGTATATTCCGGCCTCGGTTCAATCCGGTACTTAAGCTTACCGATTACCATATTCTCGGCATGTGGTTAGTACGTTCAAAGACTTAACCACCACTACCACACTCTGCGGTCTTAGCATTTTTCACTAAACAACCGGGCCTCAATCATCAACATAAACATCGTACCATAGCCCCGTCCGTCCACCTTATGATTGCAGCATGTAGTAAACATTCAACTCCTATATTCTCGCGAGTGACAGGAAATCACTCGGCTTTTACCGGAGTCCTATTAGCATAGCATTCTATCGAACCTTACATCTAGTGTTTAGAGCATGGGTACCTAGGATCATGCAACTAAGTTTTCATCCAACTCCTATAAACTTAATGCACAAGTAAAATAGAGTAATAAGTTGCATAAGTTTAGAAAACTAGGGTTCATGCTCCGGGGCTTGCCTTCTTGGGTAAAGTTAGCTTGGGGCTCGTCCGAACTTGGGATCGGGTCTTCGAAAGCTTCAGTTAGATTCACTCGAGCTTCACGCTGCTCACTCTCGGACTCGGGCACCAGCTCGTACGTTCCGTCGGCGAGAGTAGTCGATTCTATATGAATGCACAAGTGTAAGTTGTAGTGATGGTATATGACGATTATTTTCCTTCACGATAAAGTTGCAGTCCACACAAACATAGATTTGGTTGTGAAGTTACTTAGTTAAGATTTCTTGGGCAATTGTTAATAGAGTATAACTTAAACTAATTAACTCCATTAAACAAGAAGGGGGTTGGGGGTTGTGTTCTTTTGGAAACTAATTTTTCTAAGCACAACATGGATTAAACACAACTTCTGGATTAGGTAACTTCTAGTGATAAAATTTTTATTTAGAGTACAATATGCAGAGATAACAGCACTGTAAAAATTTCAGACATTTTTATGTAGCAGAATAATTATGAAAAATGTATTACACTGTCACTGCTGGAACAAAGTTATTTTTATACAGAACAAACCATTCATGTATTGATGATAAAACCTTTACAGGGTGTTAACTATCCATATATGTGACACTGTAAATTTTACAGATTTTATTGTGCATGATACAGAGCATAATAAATAGGACAAGATACACCTATTTCTTTAAGGATTAATTTCTACAGGATGTTTTACAGGATTTCTGAGTATGAAACTTTTTATACAGCATGGGCTACTCTAAAGGGTCCTACAATAAAAATTTGAACATTTTCCAAGCACAGAAACTAATTATTTGAATTAGTGCATTTTTCCTACCATAAAATTATATAAATAGGTTACATAGAGAAAAGAAGGTTCTAAACCTTTTCTGTAGTATTTAGGCATCAATATACAGCTCTGGAAGAGTTTTACAACATGAATTGTAATATAAAAGCAGTTACAAATTAGTTTTATCATTTCATGGCATAAAAAAGGTTTAACAAAAAGTTTAGCTAGAGATGGGTTCTGGTCCTAATATTATTACACTGGCCTACACATCAATCAACCAATCTACTATTCAAAAATCTGGTTCAGAACTGGTCTACAACAGTGGGTACAATTAAAGTCTATTAAACCTTCCATTTAATTTAGAGCAAGATATAGCAAACATCTAAAGAAATGCATGTAACAAAAGTTGTAGATTTTCTTCTAAATATTCCAGAACAGTTGAGTTTGTATTTTTCCGATTTTTCTATGATTTTATATGAATTTTACAAGTTTTGCTATTTTTGAAATCAAAGTTAAACACAAGTTTACAGATATGCCCCTGGAAACTTGCGTGCAGACCCTTTCAAAGATTTTAATCATTACAATTGGGTCCCTGGGCAGCGCTGGCACGGCGGCCGGCCAAATTCCGGCGAGGGGGCTCATCGGCGGCGAGGGGAAAAGGGTCGGCGAGATCTAGGGAGGTGAGAGCTACCTTGAGGTGGCCTTGGTCGGGGTCGGGGGTGGCCGGAAAGGGCTCGTCGGCATGGAACAGGGGGCGGCGGCGCTGTGGAGCGTCAGTGACAGTGTTCCAGCGGGGTTGGGGTAGCGCTGGCGGGTCGGGAAGCTCTGGTGGGGTGATGTAGTCCTGTTCCGGGCCTCGGTTCGGGTGGAGGAGGGCCGGAGGTGGGGTGTCCATGGCGGTCAGGGGCGGTGGCGGTGGAGTCGGCGCTGGCAGCGCTCCGGCGGGTCTGGGCGGTGATGGGTGGGGCGGTGAGCTGCGGTGGGGTGCTGTGGTGGTGGTTGGAGACTCAGCTCTGGCAATGGGTGGCCGGAGAGGTGAGCTCTACGGTGAGCTGGGCACGATGGCGGTAATGGCGGCGGCAGCGGCATTCTGGTGTCTGGGCGCGCGAGGGGGCTCAGTGCGGCCTTTTGTAGGCAGCAGAGAGGCGGGAGGAGGGGCGGGGCTGGACTGCGAGGTGCGGGCGCGGGCGGCACGATGGGGGCGTGCCATTGGGCGTCGGGGCGACGGCCAGAGGCTCAGCGCGGCGAGCGGCGGGCGGGAGCAGGGGATTGGGCGTGCTGCGGCACAGCGGCTTGTCGTGCGGCGACGGTGGGGAGTGGCGGCACAGAGCGGAGGCTCGGGCATGGTGCAGCTCGTCCATTGGGCGCGGCATGCGGTGGTCGGGCGGCGGCGTCGCGTGCGGCCAGCGGCGCGTTGTGGTTGGCGGCCTGAGATCCTGGCGTGGGGAGGGAGGGATTGCGCGGCACGCGATTGGGCGTGGCAGGGCTGGGTCAGGGGAGTGGGGAGGATGGCCGGCGACTGGCTTGTCACGGCGTGGGCGGCAGGCATCGCCGGCTAGGTGGCCAGCGGTGACTGGCGGCGGGCGGCGGGCGAAACGGAGGAGAGGGGAGGGACTGGAAGTGAAAATAGAAGAAAAGGCAGGGGTTGGTTTGCAAGGTCAAGTGTTTCTCAAATTTTTGTGTTGCAACTCAAAAATCTCTAAACATGAAAGTTGTTCAAAATGAAAATTTACACAAGTTTTGTTTCAGGCCAAATTTCATTTAAGTTCTAGTTTAGAAGTTATTTTAAAAACTCAAAAAGTATGATTCAGAGGGCACGTCATTTCCTGGGCAAAAATTTGCTTTCTCTCCTAGGCTTCAACTAGACTTTTGTTTATCATGTCAATAACGATGTGCCTATTCAATTTTGTAGCCATGTTTGCATCTATGTGAAAGTTATTTAATTTGTTTGATTAAAGTACATGTACTTATGCACATATACACAACTATTTTCAATTCAAAGCAAAACCAATTTATAATTCATTTGTTTTAAACTTTTCTTAGTTATTTATGCATCATGTTAAGCTAATGAGGCTTATTTCATAATTTAAACACCTGAGGTGTTACACATACTCACTTACCACCGGAATATCTTCTAGTTTGATTCCTTCCATCGTGAAGGCACAAGAGTTTATGCACTCTCGGAATGGCAAATAAAGAGTAGTGGCTCCATGAGTTGGGGAATTGATTTCAACGGCCCTTGAAAGAATATCTAATGTCACCCCAAGTTGAGCCATCCAATCCATTCCCAAAATAATGTCTATGCCTCCTAGTGCCAAAAGGATAAGGTTGGATATGATAGTTTTACTACCCAACTTGATTGGTGCATGCCTTATCATTTGATTTGAAGCAATTTTACCACTCGGTGTTGATATCATATACGACCCTTTTGTGTGACAAAAATCCAATCCCACTTTTGCACCAAATTTTGCACTAATGAAACTATGCGATGCGCCAGAATCAAATAATATAACTGCAGGCTTGTTATGGATAGAGAATGTACCCGTCATCACTAGTGCTCCTTCAGGAAGTTCTGCAAGAGTGGTGAAATTGATCCGCCCTTGTTTGACCTAAATGGTCTGCCTCTTGCCTTTGTTCTTATTGTTCTGGTTAGAGCCTCAGCCTTGATTTGGCTGCCTAGGCTGAGGGCATTCTCGAGCAAAATGATTGGAACTCCCATAATTGAAACAACGGTTTGTGATGCTCGGACGAATAGACTACTGAGTAGCTTGCCTTGGGCAAGTCTGCTGAGGGACAGGGGGTTGTACAATGCCTTGCTGATGTGGGGGCCTGACAACCCAACGCCCTGGCTGAGGGGCCTTCTGAGAAGCTGTAGGCGCAGCATTTTGCAATAAGCGATACCTCGGTGGCTGAGCACCTGAGGGTCCAGCTGGCGCCTTCCTCTTCTTTTCAGCACGATGAGCCACAATACAATCCTCTTGAGTGATTTCCATATTGACCAGCTCATTGTAAGTATCGGCTTTGATAAGGTTCAGCCGTTCCTTGAGCTTGGTACACAGACCTCATTGAAAGCGATCACGCTTCTTAGCATTAGTGTCAGCATGATAGCCCGCGTACTGACACAGATTGTTGAAGGCCTGAGCATACCGAAGTATAGTGCGGGTACCCTGAGTAAGATCTAGAAACTCATTTATCTTTCTTTCCATAGGACCTTCTGGAATATGGTGTACCCGAAACGCAGTTTTGAATTCGTCACAGGTGACTATGTGATCAACAGGGAGCATAGCAAAGTAGTTGTCCCACCAAAGACGAGCTATACCACGAAGCTGCTGAGCGGCAAAGCGAGCCTTGTTTGCATCCGAACATGGAACCACAAGTAGAGAAAACTTGGACTCGATTGTGCGAATCCAGGCGTCCGCATCCAAGGGCTCCTCCGTATTGTGAAACAAAGGAGGTTGAGTCCCAAGGAAATCCGTGTAACCGGCAGCTTGAGGTTGGTGGACATTGTGCCCATCCCGCTGATGGTGCTGCTGCTGCTAGAGCTGCTGTCCTTGAACAGGATAACAAAGCAATTCGGTTTGAGCGGCTATTACTTCCGCCAAACTGGGTGGCGGCGGTGGCGGCTGTTGCGATCCGCTACCACTAGCACCAAAACCATCAGGGTTACCACGGGTTGCTCCAACCATCTGAAATGTGAAGGTTTATCATTAGCAACGTGATCCATATTACTTACATGATTCAAATGGATACTGCGGAAAATGTAGAATTTCAAAAGATCATGGATAGAATCATGAATAGAATATTGTTCGCTACCAGAAAATTCATAGCTCTCAGTAGGTTCATCCAAAATAGCTCATATTTTAGCAGTTAGTAGAAAATTTAGAGATATACAACTTTGGTATTCAACATAGGCGCTAAATCGATGGCCAAGATGGTCGAAAGATTCATTCTTTGCTTCTCTGTTTTGGTTGTTTTTCAGCAGACTGCGTTATCATATTTAGCCTATAACTCAGAATAGGGTGCTGAAACATTGTGAGCATTCAGGTCATAAAAATTATGACAACTTGGGTGTTCAACTGGTCTTTTAGAAGGATCATCTTTGAATGGCCAAAATTTTGACAAAATCCTACTATAGGATATGAACTGGATAATGGAAGTTCAATATTTCTGGAAGCAACTTCAAAACTCCATAACTCTAAATTGAGTAATCCAAAAATTCTCAAACTTCACCAAAACATTCCTAGGAGAATTTTGCACAACTTGGCTAGTCAACTCTTTGGCTGGATCAGGTTCTAAGATGGTCATATCCTTAAAGATTTCCATGCTGTCTGCCCAGAAATTTCAGTGAACAGAGAGCCAATGTTTTGTGCACCAAGGAAACTCTACTCAACCAAACATTACCAATTTTTAACAGTAGCTGCCTGAGTACTTTTTCAACAAGTTTTGTGATGAACACTTCTGCATAAAACTGTACTAAGAGGGCATAAAAATTTATGTGGCAGAAGTGCTCATTCGAGACAGAAAACTGATATATCAAAGTCTCTATTGTTTCTTACTATCTACATGCCCAGAAATTTTCAAATTTTAACAGTAGGTAGTATATGAGTTTTGGAACAAAATTCTCAATATGCACTGCTACAGAATAGCTCATTTTCTATGCTCAATAAATTCATCTTTCCAGATATGACAGAAATATGACAGATTTGCTAGATAATCCTTATGTGAGATAATCTTGTGCACGCATGAACCTTACCACTCTCAATCAACGCATTTTCAATTTCAGATATAAATGATCATGATGCATGCACGCCCTATTCGTCCTCACAAAATAAAACATTTGCCAAATAGCTTTAGTCTTACAGGGTTAGTTTCGGTGGCATACATAATAGGTCTCTCACTATAATAGCTAGTCGAATTTCTCTAACCGTCCTTTGACCTATCGTAATCGTGGTTAGTGTACCTGCAGAAGATTGACAGAGCGTATATATATCCATTGAACCTTTCATACCAGCACTCATGAAAGCGTTCGCATTCATTACCGTTCACTATAGAAATAGCATCCATACAATTCCCGCCGTACAGATAACGTTAACATACGCTATCGAGATAGCGTGTTCACGGGCGTACCGTCTTGAGATGGGGGCATGAACAGTGATCTAGTAACTTTCCCATAATCCCCTATTGCTTTACAAACTAGATACCATCCTTAACGAACCAACGTATTTTGCAAACACAATTTTTGTGATCACGTTTTATGAAAAAAAAAATTGAAGGCTTATCATACTCTCTGGTGTATGCATTTCGGCTCTGATACCAGCTGTGGCAGAACCACCTGAATTAATCCGGCTAAAGTGCGCTTACCATCACCAGAGGGCAATCAGGGCTAACTCCCACTTCAAATGGAGTAATCCATTGGTCTGTCGGGTAACATCCCAATACAACCACTGGTTTTCCGATCGAAACAACACATACAAAATACTCGCATGAACGTGAGCTCACAGATTACAACATTCCACAAGTTTACATCAAAGGGGTTCGACATAAATTTATTATTACAAACCAAGTTCATTGCAGCGGAAAAATAAACGATAAACTACTCGACAATACATGGTGTCTCGATAAAGCCCGTACAAGAGATCACTCGGCATTATCATCATTGGCCGGGGACGCACCCATTCCACCGACCAACCAGGAGAAAGAGTACACGGCCAAGTCAAACTAGCGATCATATCATCAAAAGTATCTCCTGAAAACAAAGCCACAAGCAAGAGTGAGTACACTAATACTCAGCAAGACTTACCCGACTATTGGTATATACTTAGCCGACTCCTAGACGTGCAAGGCCGTTGGCTTGAAGCGTTTGTTTTATCGAAAAGCATCTACAAGTAGGTCCTTACTTTCAAATTTTAGCTCAAAGTTCTAGTTTCCTTAACCATTCTATGTACTATCCAATATCATACATGGTGAAAGAATTAATTTGCATCCAACAAGATTAATCATCATCATTGTTCCTCTTCTTACTCTATGTGGTAAAAGCGTCAAGCAGTTTCAATACCGCGAGAAACAGACGATTCAAATCAAATTTCTTAACCTTGCAAGTCAGACCTAAACACACGCACGTGAGTACTCCAAGAGTCCACACGCACAACTTTTCTCCTTTCTTTTCGGGTTGTGGATCGGGGCCACGCTCCGAGAGTACAAGAGCCCCATGCCACGGTACGGCGCCGGGTCGTGACCACTCATGCACTCACCATATGCACATGGGACCGAAGTTCGAGGGGTGAGAGTGCCGGCCACTTGTCGGGTCGAACAGTTACTCAGCTTACCGATTACCATATTCTCTGCATGTGGTTAGTATGTTCAAAGACTTAACCACCACTACCACACACTATGGCCTTAGCATTTTTCACTAAACAGACAGGGCCTCAATCATCAACATGAACATCGCACTATAGCCCCGTCCATCGATCTTACGATTGCAGCATATAGTAAACATTCAACTCCTATATTCTCGTGAGTGACAGGAAATCACTCGAGTTCTACCGGGTCTTATTAGAACAGCATTCTATCGAACCTTACATCTAGTGTTCAAACCATGGGTACCTGGGATCATGCAACTAAGTTTTCATTCAACTCCTATAAACTTAATGCACAAGTAAAATAGAGTAATAAGTTGCATAATTTGAAAAATAGGGTTCATGCTCCGGGGCTTGCCTTCCTGAGCTAAGCTAGCCTTGGGCTCTTCCGAACTTTGGTTTGGGTGTTCGACAACTTCAGTTAGATTAACTTGTGCTTCGCGCTGCTCACTCTCGGACTCAGGCACCTGCTCGTACGTTCCGTCAGCGAGAGTAGTTGATTCTACATGAATGCACAAGTATGAGTTGTAGTGATGGTAGAGATTTGTAGCTTATTTCACGATAAAGTTGCAAGCTAATAAAATTTCATATTTTATCATAAATCATTGTTCTTTACTGTTCCTTGGGTAGTCATTTACTGAATATAACTTAGATCAATTAACCTCAATATATAGATGTTTTTTTGTCATTTACAAATGTTATCTTCGAAGGGCAAGTATGAAATATTCGTAGTCATAGCTAGAAACATTTTCTGTTGTTGATATTTTTATACAAGATACCTCTCTGAGCAACTAGATTACTGTACAAATTTCAGCTTTTATATGCAGGAGATTAAGTATGAAAAATGAAATAAACAGCTACTGCTAGAACCTAGTTATTTTTATACACTAGAAACCATGCAAGTATTGATGCTAAAAATTTTACAGGGTGCTATAATTCCCCTATAAATGTTACTGTAAATTTTTCAGAGTTTATTGGGCATGAAACAGAGCATAAGAATTAAGACAACATACACCTATCTTAATAAAGATCTATTTCTACAGGAGGCTCTATAGGGTTTCTCTGCATCAAACTTTTTCTACAGCATGAGTTACTCTAAAATGTACCCTAGTAAAAAGATTAACATTATCCAAGAAACAGAACTAATTACTTTGATTTAATGTATTTCTTCTCAACAAAAATGATATAAGTAAGTCATAGAAAGGTAACAAGTCCTAAACTTTTTATGTAGCATCTAGGAGTTAATATAACAGCACAGAAAAATTTTCATAGCATGAATCACAATATAACAGCAGGAAAAATTGAATCTACCCCTTCAAGGCGTACAACAAAATCTATCAAACACTTGAGCTAGAGATGTGCTCTAACCTTGACAGTTTTACACTGAGCTTAACATTTAGAATCTAACCTACCATCCAAAAATCAAGTTCAGTACTGGCCTACAATAGTGGGTACACTTAAATCCTATTTATTATTCCATTCATCCTAGAGCCAAAAATATTTCGAAACTGAAGAAGTGCATGTAACAAAAGTTGTAGATCTTCTTCAATCAATTCCAGAACAGTTGAGTTTGTATTTTTCTGATTTGTCTATGATTTTATATTGATTTTACAAGTTTGCAGATTCAACATAGCAACACAGTTTCTTTCCTTACGAACAGGTCCCTGTCTTTAGCAGAAAATCCCCTGGAAAGATCTAACTCCATGCAATTGGGTTCAGTCGCTATGGCTGACCCTTGGGAGCTCGGTTTGGCCCAAAATCCGAGGAGGGAGGACCATGGTGGGGAGGGGAAAGAGGGGGAAAATGAAGAGAGGACCGGGGCGGACCTAATGGTGGTCTTGGGGCGGCTCGGGGTGGCCTGTAGCGAGCTCCCCACGGCGAGCGGCGGTCTTGCCGGCGGCAGCCTTGCTCCGGCAGGTCTGGGCGGCGATGGGCGGGCAGGGGGGTTTCCAGGGGTGGTGGGGGAACCGTTCTGGCGGTCGGCTAGGGCGATGAAGGAGTGGACGAAGGGGCTTCGCGCGAGCAGTAGCTCGCCGGCGTTAATGGTGGGCGGCGGAGGTGGAAGGCGTGCGCAGGAGCCGAGCTGCGGCTTTTATAGGAGTAGGCGAGTTAGAGGGAGGGGCTACGGAGCGCTGGGGAGGGTCGGCACGGAGGGGGCCTCGCCATTGGGCACGGCCGGCGGTGGACAATGCCGGCGCGGCGTGCGGCGGGCGCAAGCAGGGGTTGGGCTGCCGGGGATTGCTTGTGTTGGGAGGGGAAGACTGCGGGCGGCGCGATTGGGTGAGCAACTGCAGCAGCTGCCTTGCCGGGCGGCGAGCGCGCAGACTGGCTTGGCGTGGCGCGGCGGCAGGGCATCACGCAGCACGTGGCACGTGCACGGGCGAGGCTGGCCTGCAGGGCTGGACGAGCTCGGTGCGTGGGAGGAGGTGGCGTGCAAGGGCGCGAGCCTTAGCACAGCCTGGCGGTCAGGCGTCGCAGGCCAAGTGGCAGCGGCGGCCTATGGGACAGAGCAGAGCAAGGGGAGGAGGAGCTGAGAGGAAAAATAAAAGAAACGCGAGGGGAGTTTGGCTGGAGAGTTTCCAGCCATGTAAGTGGCGCGGTTTCCAGAGCCATCGGAAAGTACAGGGCTTTAGTCGAGTTAGAGCCCCCACTCACTTCAATGGCCACGGAGTAGCATCGCAGCCACTGCCGCGGATCCTGTTTCCCATCATACTTTGGGATATTTGTGGGCTTGAAGTCCTTTGGGATCTCATGACTGGTGATGTTTTCAGTGAAAGTTGGAAAGCGATCACTGTCATCACGAGCAACATTCTTGAATCGCTAGCGATTTCGATTGGTGATGATGGTGCGCGCATCGCGGGTGCTGTTGATATGTTTCCTTAAGTCGCCGGGAGGTGGGGTGGGCTGGTTACCCTGGTGGCCTTGGCCTCCCGCGGGTTGTCCTCCTCCTCTGGGCCTCGGGCCTTGCTGCTGTACCTCCTACTCGACTTGTCGATTGTTGCAGGGGTTGGGATGACCTCCAGCAGTACGACTAGCCTGGGGTACGGAGCTGCCATGACGTTCTGACCTGGAACGTGTGTGCTGGACGGATTTCAGCGGGTCCAACTTGTCCAGTTGGACTGTGGCTTGTTTGACAAGTCGCATGATCCGCTGGGTTGCATCCATTTGTGGGATTTGCTGCAGGAGTAGAGACGCTTCATAGATGTTACCCATGGGGGTGACAAATTCTTCATCAGCCGCTGCCTCAAAATCCCATCGTAGGTTTCTTCGCCAGTGCGGGTTGCGGGCGCGCTTCTGAGCATTGCGCCTACGCTTGTTCCGCCTAGAGTTTCTCAGGCGGCGACGTCACTTCTGCTCTTCATCTTCATCTTGAGGAGCGTCGGTAGTGTTCTCGTCGCCTGAGACGTCGTTCTTGAGTTCATTGTCGAACTCGATCCCTAGCTCATCGTCATCGACGTCGCAGATTGAAGCCATGTAGACCTCGTGTTCTGGCGAGTAATCGCCTGAATAGTCGGTAGTCACGAGTACGGTTGAAGCCGTGGAGCCGGATCTTTCCTCATGGATGGTGGAAAGTGGTTTGCCTTTTTGAAAGGGCAGTTCCTGGATGGTGTCTACCAGGCGGGCATCATCATCGAGTAGTTCGGAGGGCTCCAAGCCCTTCCAGTACACGAATCTGCCCTGCGCAGTAGTCGTAATGCTCAAACGCAGATGACTGACCGCAGAGAAGTCGGGCTCGTCATCTGAATCCGAGTAGGCGTCAAAAACGGGAGCCTCCCAGCTAGCGGTGGCATCCTCGTCTCCGAGCGTGAGTAAGAGATCTAAATCCTCTTCCAAGTTGAAGAGGGACTTAGATCGTAGGTCCTCCCCGTAGGTGGAAGCCGTGTTGCATAGTCCAAAGCAGAATCGGGTATGCTCTTCGCCAGATCGGATTGGATCCGATCCGGAGAGTCGTGTCGGGACATGAGTCAAAAATGCGTTAAGGACGGAATTCTCTTCGATCTCCATGGTGAGATACGGCTGCATCTCATCGAGGTTGTCGATGAACTCATCGAGTCCGCCCCAACGGCTCGATGCTTCGGGCTCCATGGTGCAGGCCAGGTGGCTGTCTAAGCCGCCTGAACCATTGGCGACGCGGATCCTAGAGCCGAAGATGAAAGTTGTGCCCTTGTCGAGCACAGTGCTGGTGAAGTTGAACGATGCCATCAAGTTCTCCGGTGGATGCTCGATGAACACCCCTACCTGGTGCGCCAGCTATTGGTGTTTTACTGCCAAGCCCACCGAGGGATACCCCCGAGGTGGTAGGTTATAGGTAGGGTGTCGCCGAGATCAAGGAACTCGAAGGTGCAAGGATCACAAAGTTTAAACAAGTTCGGGCCGCCGAGAGCATAATACCCTACGTCATGTGTGGTTTGTATTGCCTTAGAGGTTATGACTAATATTTTGGAAGGGTTACATGGAAGTCCTAGTTGGGGACGGTCTGAGGAGTCCTACCCGAGTACGTTGTCGAATAGTTTCCTTACGTCTGACTAGTCCTAGTCCTATATAACTAGTTACAATGAGGATAAGGTATGGCCCATGCGCCATCCCCTACTATGGAAATATGTATGCCAAGTGTGCAGTCCCACTGCCCCGGGTGTGACACTCGCCCTTTGGAGAGATGAAAAGTACTCCTACCCCACCGCCTTCGAGCTTGAGCGATTCATCGAAGTACATCGTCCAGTGCTCGGGACTGCTGGTTGGAGTTGACACTTGATTATCCCGCCACTCAGCCATGAAGTCGACCAATGCTTGGGATTTGATGGCTGTCCTTGGCTTGAAGTCGATAGAGAGAGCCCCCAGTTCTACTGCCCACTTGGATATACGGCCAGTGGCATCCCAGTTGTGAAGAATATCCGCCAACAGAAAATCAGTAATAACTGAGATCTTGTACTCATCGAAGTAGTGGCGGAGCTTCTTGGATGTAATTAGTATTGCGTAGAGTAGTTTCTGAATTGAAGGATAGTGGACCTTCGACTCAGAGAGTACTTCACTGATAAGTAGACTGGCCTATGCTCTCCAAATGCATGGCCCTCCTCATTGCACTCCACCACTATTGTTGTGTTGATCATGTGAGTAGTTGCGGTGATGTACATCAGCAAGTTCTCACCTGGACGTGGTGCTGTGAGTATGGGAGGCGACTGCAGGTGTAGCTTGAGGCCCTAAGTGCTTGCTCGGCTTCCTCCGTCCAGTGAAACTTGTCCTTCTGCTTTTGGAGCTTGAAGAAGGGAAGGCCCCGTTCTCCAAGCCGTGAGATGAACCTATTGAGCGCCGCCATGCACCCAGTTAGCTTCTGAACATCCTTGATTGTTGCTGGAACCTTCATATCAATGATGGCGGTGATCTTCTCCTTGTTAGCCTCAATCCCATTGTGACTGATGATGAACCCGAGTAGTTTCCCTGATGGTTCACCAAAGACGCACTTAGTCGGGTTGAGCTTCCATTGGAACTTCCGGAGGCTGCTGAATGTTTCCTCCAGGTCTGCAATTAGGTCTGCGGGATTTCTGGTCTTGATGACCACGTCATCCATGTAGGCTTCCACATTGCTGTGTAGTTGGTCTGCAAAACACATTTAGGTTGCCCGCTGGTACGTAGCCCCCTCGTTCTTCAACCCAAAGGACATAGTGTTGTAGGCATAAGTCCCAAAGGATGTGATGAAAGCGGTCTTGATTTGGTCATCTTCCTTGAGGGTGATCTGATGGTAGCTCTAGTAGCAATCAAGGAAGCATAGGAGTACACATCCGGCGTTGGAGTCGATTACTTGATCAATGCACGGTAGCCCAAAGTGATCCTTCGGGCAGTGCTTGTTGAGATCGGTATAGTCGACACACATTCTATATTCATTATTATTCTTCTTTTTTACAAAGACGGGGTTGGCTACCCACTTTGGGTGGAACACCTCTTTGATGAATCCAGCCGCGAGTAGTTTAGCCAACTCCTTTTTGATTGCTTCCCTCTTATCTTGAGCGAATCTACGGAGATGCTGCTTTTTAGGGGTAGCAGCAGGATCTACTTTTCAACTATGCTCGATCAGCTCCTTGGGCACCCCTGGCATATCCGCTGGTTTCCATGTGAATATGTCTCGGTTGGCCCTAAGGAAACTGATGAGCGCGCTTTCCTATTTAGGGTCGAGTTGTGACCCAATCAGAGCTGTCTTGGATGAGTCTCCCTCCTGCAGCTGGATGGTCTTCAGAGCGAGTTCTCCAGTGGGTTGCAGGTTGGTCTTGTTCGCAATCTATGTAGGAATCTCTAGCCCTGCCTCAGAGAGCTGTTGCGCGACCGCGAGTACTTCTCCTAAAGTTTCTAGTACACGTGTGGTCAAGGCGTACTCGATGGCCTTCTGATCGCAGTCATAGGTCTTCTCCAGGTCGCCATAGAAGGTGAGAACCCCACCCTTTCCTGGCATCTTCAGGAGTAAGTAGATGCAGTGCCACACGGCCATGAATTTGGCCACTGCGGGTCTTCCCAGAATGGCGTGGTACGATGTCTCAAAATCAGCCACTTCGAACTTGATGTACTCCGTACGGTAGTTTTCCCTCGTGCCAAAGGTGACGGGGAGCACTACTGTGCCATGAGGTGTAGCTGCGTTCCCAGGTACGAT
Organism: Panicum miliaceum; assembly: GCA_032594955.1. Lineage (NCBI taxonomy): Eukaryota > Viridiplantae > Streptophyta > Magnoliopsida > Poales > Poaceae > Panicum > Panicum miliaceum. The sequence goes on from CM064068.1 coordinate 19,021,880, forward strand.
GCCATGGAAGGGAACCTTGCTGGGGGTAAGCATGTTGATGAAGTTCGCCCCCATCCTCCTCAGAGTACTCGCAAATATGAGGTTGAGGCCACTGCCCCCATCAATGAGTACTTTGGTGAGTCTGATATCCGCGATGACTGGGTCCAGGACAAGCGGGAGTTTTCCTAGCTCAAAAAAGCTAGTCCACTAATCAGCCTTGGAGAACGAGATTGGGACCTCCGACCACCAAAGGTGTCATGGTACCCCGGGTTCAACGGACATGATCTCGCGGCGATGAAGCTTCTGAGTCCTCTTGGAGGCAAATCCCGATTCCCCGCCAATGATGACATTGACGATCTTGGACACGTCCAGGATCTCAGCGGCGTCTGTCTTGTTCTCCGGATCTTCATCATCCTTGTCCTTCTTCTTCTTTTTGTTGCCCTTGTCCAAGGGCGGAGGGTTGAGGGACTTCCAGAGCTGGTAGCACTCGAAACCCGTGTGCTTTGAGTGTGGATGCCACGGGCATTGCTTCTGCATGAGCTTATCGAACTCCCCTTGCAGATTGGGTGCCTTCTTGCCTCGCGGGGCGCGATTGATAGCCGCGACAAGATCGTCTGGCTTGCGCTTTCGGGAAGATCCCGAGTAGTCCGCTGGCTTCTGTCGTTGCGGTGGTCATTGCTCTGCTTGTTGTTGTTGTAGTCATTGCCGCACTTCGAGAACCGATCGCGTTCCTGCTCCTCTTGGTCCGCCCTGGTCTGCATCATGTTGCGGAGGGTAGGAATAGTCTTGGGATGGTTGCGGCCAAAGTCGCAGAAGAGTGCCTGGTCGGTGAGGCCGTTGTGGAAGCAGTCGATGACGTCGCTCTCAGAGATGTTGGCGATCGTAGCTCGGGTGTCGAAGAAGCGACGAGTGTACGAGCGCAGGAGCTCGTTCCTTTCTTGTTTACACTGAGACAGGTCATGGCGAGTACCTGCCCTGGCGATTGCTCCCTAGAAGTTGTAACAACCCTGATAAATTACATTTCTAAAGCAATGTCATTAGCCCAACCCTATGCTTAACCAACTAATAAAAGGGTGAAAAGAATTAGAACAAGTTAAGTTGAAATTCAAATTGAAATTGGGCACATATGAATACCTTTGAATTTTTAAATTAACTTTCAAACCACAAGCCAAATGAGGTGTTGCCTGAAACCAAACTTGTAGAACTTTTTATTCTGAACAACTTTCATGTTCAAAAGTTTTTGAAATTCAAATTAGAAAGTGGAGAAAACATCCTGTTTGCAACCAGCCCCTTGGAACTTTTCAAATCTCACAAATAGACCCTTCTTCCCCCTCCTCTCTCTCCCCTCCAAGCCCGACACGCCGGCCAGGTGGCCGGTGATGCCTGACCAGCGCTAGCCGCCAAGCCAGTGGCCGCCGGCCCTCGCCCCCAAGCGCGGCTTTTGCCCCCCCCCCCCCCTGCAGCGCTGCCCAGTCCGAGCTCGCCACGCGCGCCACGCCGGCCGTGCCTCTGCTCGCCGCCCGCCGCACCCAACGGCTGTGCCGCGCCGTGCCGCCCCGCCCGCCGCGACCCGCCCGTCGCTGAGCTCGCCTCCCGCCCGAGTCGTTGCTGCAGCTGTCCCCCAACCCCCGTGCCGCGCTATCTTCCACTCCGTCACGCAAGATTTTTGGCCGCCAGTCACGCGCCTCCGCCCTCCGCACGCCGCGCCGGTGAACCGAGCCGCCCACCGCGGCCAACCCCGCGCCATTATCGTGCCTCCACCCCCGCGCGTCGCCCGGCACCCCTCCCTCCCTCCTGCCCCTATAAAAGGCGCTCTAGGCCGCCCGCGCGAGCCCCCAGTAAGCACAGCACTCGCCGCCGCCATTGTTGCCGCCGAAGCTCCACCGCCGTGGACAGCCTTCCACAGCCGCCCCTGGTCACCGCGGACAGCTCGACTCCGACCTCCTCCGCCCAAGCCAAGTACCGGAGCAGTTTCCCCACGCGCCACTGAAGCTCCCCGTCCAGACCAGACCGCCCCAAGCCCGCCGGAGCACCGCCGTCGACGCGTACCGCCGCCGCCGCCCCTGCTCCAACGCCGACGAGCTACTCCCGGCCGTCCCCCACCCGACCAAGACCCCCACGAGGTAGCCCTCGCACCCCTGGTCCTTCCCCGGCCCTCACCCCTCGCCGCCGGCGAGCCCCTCGCCGGAATTTTGGCCGGCCACCGCACCCGAGCCGCCTAAGGACCCAATTGCATCGATTGAATTCTTTAGAAGGTTCTGCCGGTAAAATTTCAAGGACCCAGATGTAAGAGAAAGATTCAAACCTAGATTCAAAATCAGTGAACTTGTAAAATTCGTATAAGGTCGTAGAAAATTCCGAAAAATGCAAACTCAACTTCTCTGGAGACCTTAGGTTAAGCTTCACAACTTTTGTTACATGCATCACCTTAGATTCTAGCTAAATCATGCTTTAAATAAAATGGAAAGATTAATGGCTTTTATTCATAGACTTGTCTTGAGACAAGTGCTGGCCCTGAAAAATTTACAGTGAGGAAATTACCTGATAAATAGGCCACCCTAAAAAGATCAAGCTCAGAATCTACTTCTAGATATACTTCTTGCTAAGTTTAGTTTCATGCCATGATTGGCTAAATATTTTTATCTCTGTTGTTAGATTGTGATTCACCTAATGAAACTTTTTCTATACTGGTGTAATGGTACCTAGATGCCATAGAAAAATTTAGAGACTTTTTATCTCGCAGGAACCTATTTATTTGATTTATGTGCTAATAACATACATTAAACCAAGAAAATAGTATCTTACCTTGGAAAATTCTCATATTTTTACTAGCAGATACTCAGTGGTAGAGGATTTCATGGACAAAAACCCTGTGTAGGATCCTGTAAAAAAATAAATCCTTGAATAACCTAGGTGTGTAATGTCATATTTGCTATGCTCTGAAAACTGCATAATAAATCCTATAAAAATTACAGTAGCTCCTGCATGATTAAATAAAAGCCCTGTAAAAATCTTAGTCTCAGTTTTTGCACCATTTGTTCTGTACAAAAAGAACAAGAATCTAGCAGCAACCATGTATTACATTTTTCATAATTAATCTGCTGCATGAAAATATCTGAAAATTTTACAGTAAGCTTATCCTTCCCTGATGTGCCTAGATCCAAGGTTTCATGACCAGAAACTACTCACTGTAGTAGTTACACTTAAATCATGTTTCCATGAGGAACATAAGTTCCCATGAACACCCACCCCACCTTGCTTAACGAAGTTACTTATTGTACTATTCTACTCTATTAACGATTGCCCACGAACGATAAAGTAACTCACTTCACAACAAAACTCATGTTTTACAGACTGCAACTTTATCGTGAAGAAAATCATGTCGTTTACCATCACCACTACTTACACTTGTGAATTCATGTAGAAACGACTACTCTCGCCGACGGGACTTACGAGCTGGTGCCCGAGTCCGAGAGTGAGCAGCGAGAAGCCCAGGCAAATTTAACTGAAGCAGTTGAAGACCCGGGTCAACGTTCAGACGATCCCCGGACTAACTTTGCACAAGAAGGCAAGCCCCGGAGCATAACCCTATTCCTTTCCTAAATTATGCAACTCATTACTCTCTTGCTTGTGCATTAAGTTTATAGGAGTTGAATGAAAACTTAGTTGCATGATGTTAGGAACCCATGCTTGAAAACTAGATGTAAGGTTCGATAGAATGCTGTGCTAATAGGACTCCGGTAAAAGCCGAGTGATTTCCTGTCACTCGCGAGAAAATAGGAGTTGAATGTGTACTACACGCTGCAATCATAAGGTCAACGGACGGGCTATGGTACGATGTTTACGATTGAGGCCCGTCTATTTAGTGAAAAATGCTAAGGCCGCAGTGTGTGGTAGTGGTGGTTAAGTCTTTGAACGTACTGAACGCATGCCGAGAATATGGTAATCGGTAAGCTTAAGTACCTGATTGGCCCGGCAAGTGGACGACAACCTACCCTTTGAACTTCGGTCCCACTATATGGCGAGTGCACGAGTGGCCACGACCCGGCGCCGACCGTGGCGTGGGGCTCGTGTACTCTTGGAGGGTAGCTCCGATCCACGACCCGGAAAGAAAGGGGAAAAGTTGCACGTGTGACTCTAGGAGTAACCACGTGTCGTATGTTTAGGTTTCCCTTGCAAGGTTAAGAAATTCGATTCGAATCGTCCGTTTCTCACGGCTATTGAGACTGCTTAATCCCTTTTACCACACAGAGTAAGAAGAGGAACAATGATGATGAATAAACTTGTTGGATGAAATTTAATGCTTCACCATGAATGATATTGGATAGCTGCTTATCTAGAATGGTTAATGAAACTAGAATCTTGAGCTAAAAGTTGAAAGTAAGGACCCACTCGTATATGCTTTTCGGCAAAACAAACCCCTGAGCCAAAAAGCCTTGCATGTCTAGAGTCAGTTGAGTAGATTCCACTACACGGATAAGACTTGCTGAGTATTAGCATACTCAGCCTTGCTTGTGGCTCGTTTTCAGGTGAGTCTTTCGAAGACAAGATTGCTAGCTTGACTTGGCCCTGCACTCTGCCTTCGGGATGCTCGGTGGAATGGGATACGCCCCCGGCCAATGGAGATAATGCCGAGTGATGTCTCGTACGGGCTTCACCGAGACATCCTGTATCGTCGAGTAGCTTTCGTTATCTTATTTCCGCTGCAACTTAAACTCTGAAGAACTTATTGGTTATGATCACTGAAGTACTTGGTTACTAAACTCAAACATGGTTTGTAATATTCACTTATGATAATTTTTGTAATATCTGCTGGAATGTGGTATTCTCTGGGCTCATCTTCGCATGAGCAATTGTATGTATGGTTTCGATCGGCTTTACCGTGGTTGTATCGGGAGGTTACCCGACAGACCAATGGATTACTCCATTTGAAGTGTAAGGTTAACCGAGATTGCCCTAATGGTGATGGTTAATACACTTGAGCCGGATTAATTCAGGTGGTTCTGCCACAGAAGTTGTCGATGAAGACGTTTCGCAGCTACTCCCAGGAGTCAATGGAATGCTTCGTGAGGCTCTCCAGCCATGTGAGCGGGGCGGTTTCGAGGGCCATCGGGAAGTAGACGACCTTTGTGGTATTAGTGCCGCCCGCGACCTCAATGGCGGTGGAGTAGCATCGTACCTACTGCTGAGTAGATTGCTTACCATCGTATTTGATGATACCGACTGGTTTGAATCCCTCCGGGTAGTTGTAGTTGTCGAAGCGAGAGGAGAACGCGGGAAAACGATCATTGTCTTCCCGCACGGTGTTCCCTCAGCACCGGCGCATTTCCTCCTCCGGTTCTCGATGACGGGGCGGCGATAGTTACCAACGGACCCTTCTTGTTGTGGATCAGGCGCCTGAGCTACGGGGCAACTGTCTTGTGGGCCCGCCCCGTGACTTCCTTCAGGACCAGCACCGCGGCTTCCATTTTGGTTCTGGGAGGGATGTGGCTACCGCCTGGGATGGCCCCCAGGTGTTCTGCTGGCTTGGCTGTCGCCGTCTCCCTCGGTTCTTCCATGCGAGACAGATAGCATGGGGTGTTGCTGGATGATCTGGAGCAGTGCCCGTTGTGCCATGTGAACGACTGTCTGGACTACGGGATTGGCGTTGCCGGCGAGTACTGCCGTTATACCGGTGATGTTAGCCTGAGGGGTGTTGAACCCAGCATCCTGCGCTGCTACGAACTCAGCTTTGAGGTCGCATTGTATGTGTGCACGCCATTCGTTGGCATCCCTTCTGCGTTTGGTGCGCTTCCTGTTGCGCAGCCTGCAAGCCTCACGATCCTCAGGGGTCTCGCTGGTAGCATCTGCAGTGTTCTCATCGTCGGAGATCTGCTCAGGACTCTCATTGCGATGCCTGCTGCTGATCTCGTCAGACTCCGCCATGAAGACGTGGCGGTGTGGGGAGGGGTCATCGGAGCTGTAGTCGACGAGTACAGTTTTGCCGAGAGTGGTCTCAAGTTGTTTGCCCTCTTGAAAAGGCAGAGAATCAAGGTGGACGACTAGTCTTGCGTCGTCTTCGAGTAGTTCGGAGGGTTTCATGCCCTTCCAGTATATGAAGCGGCCCTCCAGGGTGGAGGTTATAACCAGGCCCTGGCCACCCAAGTAGGGTCGGCCTCGGGATCAGAGTCTGAGTCGTAGTCGTCGAAGATAGGGGTCTCCTGACATGCGGTGGCGTCCTTCTCCCCGAGCTCGAGTAGTTCGTCCAGATCCTTCTCCACTGCGGAGTAGAATTCGAACTGTGTGACCTCCTGATAAATAGTTGCCGCGTTGCAAAAACCGAAAGGAAATCGGTCACGCTGTCCCCCAGATGGAGTCGAGTCTGATCCGGGGAAGTCTGATGCAGCACGAGTTAGAGTTGCGTCGAAAACGGACAGCTTCTCGATCTCCCTAACGAGGCCAGGGAGCAGCATCTCGCCGAGATTGTCAATGAACTCGTCGAGATCGCTTCGTGGTGTTGCTGCAGATGCCTCCAGCTTGTTGTCGATGAGGTGCCGACAAAAATTGCCTATGCCATCAAAGATGCAGACCCATGAGCCAAAGACGAAATTTGTGCCCGCGGGGGGCACGGCGCTGGTGAAGCTGAAAATTGCCATCAAATTCGCCGGTGGATCTTCAACGAAGACCCCTACCTGGTGTGCCAGTTGTCGGTGTTTTACCGGCAAGCCTACCTACGGATACCCTAAGGTAGTAGACTTGTGGTTAGGGTGCCGCCGAGATTAGGAACTTGATGGTGCAAGGAACACAAGCGTTTAGACACGTTCGGCCATAGTATGCGTAATACCCTACGTCCTATATGCTTTATATTGCCTTGAGGTTATGAGAGATGTTTTGGAGGGGTCCCTGCCCGCCCTTATATAGTCTGGGGGGACAGGGTTACATGGAAGTCCTAGTCCTGTAAAAGCTTAGGAGTCCTACCCGAGTACTTTCGGGTGGTTTCCTTCTGTACCGACTAGTTGTACTCGTATCCGAGTACTTTACAGTATGGATAAGGTATGGGACATGCCCCACCCCTTACTCTAGAATGTTCTATGCTACGCGTGCAATCCAGTAGCCCCGGGTCTCACAGGATCTCTCAAGCTCGAGGGCGGTGGCACGGGGGTACTCTTTATCTGTCCAACCGGAGAGAAACTTAAACATGTATTTCACATACTATTTAAGGTCTCCAACAATGAAGCTGAGTACAAGGCACTACTACACAGGTTAGGCCTGGCTATCTCCCTTGGCATCAAGTGACTACGTCGTAGAAATTCGACAAGTCAACAAGGAGTGGGACATCAACAAGGAGACCATGGACACCTACGTCGTAGAAATTCGCAATCTTGAGAACAAGTTCTCGAGTCTGGAGATTCGACACGTGCTACACGACAACAACATAGGGGCTGACGTACTCTTGAATCTGGGCTCCGAACAAGCGAGCATCCCGGCAGGAGTATTTGTCCATGAGCTACGTCACCCCTCCATTACTAGACCAAATCAAAGCAACATCGACCAGGGCCCTATAGAACCCAATCGAGAGGTCATCATGATCAAGGTCAACTGGCGGGCACCATTTATCGACTTCATCAAAGACCAGAAGCTACCCCCCGGTGTTGACTCAAAAAGCGCCGAGGCTGCCCGTATCGTTAGACGGAGCAAGGGTTATGTTCGGGTTGGCGACAAGCTATACAAGCGTGGATCAGCATCGGGAATCCTCATGAAGTGTGTCACCACCGAACAAGGACGAGAAATCCTAGAGGAAATTCATTATGGAGCCTGCAAAAATCATGCTGCTTCACGCACACTAGTCGGAAAGGCCTTCAGGTCAGGGTTTTATTGGCCTACGGCTTTGGCGGATGCTAAAGATATCGTTCATCAGTGCAACAACTGCAAATTCTTTGGCAAGCAGGCCCATGTTCTGGCTCACAAGCTGATCACCATACCACCTTCTTGGTCGTTCGCTTGTTGGGGCCTTGACATGATCGGTCCATTGAGAATAGCGCCAAGAAGTTTCACTCACGTGTTGGTGGCAATCGACTAGTTCACAAAGTGGATCGAGTACAAGACAATCACAACACTCACAGCAGAGAGAGTAGTCACTTTCATCTGTGACATACTCCATCATTTTTGTTTCCCTCATACAATCATCACAAATCTGGGATCCAACTTCACATCACATGAATTCTGGGAGTTCTGAGAAAGAAGTGGCATTGAAGTCAAGTACATTTCGGTGGCCCATCTGCGTGCCAATGGCCAGGTGGAGCGCGCTAACGGCTTAATTCTCGATGGACTCAAGAAGAGACTCTACGATGAGGCAAGTGGATATATGAGTTACCCACAGTAGTCTCGAGACTTCGCACTCAACCGAGTAAAGCCACAGGATAGTCACCTTTCTTTCTCATCTACGGGTCAGAAGCTATCCTCCCAGCAGACATCATGTGGCAATCTCCGAGACTAGAAATGTACGAAGAAGGCAAAGCTGACGAGGCAAGGCACTTGGAACTCGACTCAGCTGAAGAAGTCAGATGCAATACTTTACTTCGATCAACTTGTTATTTACAAGGCGTTCGACGGTACCATGACCGCAATGTTCAAGAAAGATCCTTCAGTATTGGCGACTTGGTCCAACGCCGCATTCAGGATGAGACCGGGCTTCACAAGCTTAACTCAAGATGGGAAGGACCCTTCATCATCAAGACGGTCACAAGACTAGGGTCGTATCGACTACAATACCCTGATGGCCAGGAAGTTCCAAACTCCTGGAACATAGAGCACCTACATCGTTTCTACGCATGTGAAACTTGTACTAAACCTGCCAGCTACAGTGTAGCACAGTTTAATAATACATGGTTGCTTTGCTTCCCAAAATGACTACTGTTTTCATCTCTAGCTACAATTAACAAACTCGGGGGCCTGTTGACATGAGTGTAACCAATACGATAACCAATTCTAATCCTCAGAAAACACTCGGGGGCTACAACATGAGTACTCTCTGTCACGATTACTTACCGATAGCCTGCCAGGCTACACTCCCACACGCATTAAGTGTCTTTTCCGACTACATACACAGCTTATCAAAGCTACTAGTTCAAGGTCTTTTAGGATAAAGTCGAAGAGGCCTTCACGCCTACAAAATCAGTATTGAGGTTCTACGAACGCAACTCTATAACACTGTCTCTTCCTAGAAGAACTTAAGTACCAACAGGTACTCACCTATGGTATACCTTCAGAAGCGTTACCTTCGGGGTAATTCCACAATAGTACAGATGTACTCACTGGTTAAATTATTACGTTTTATGTGCTACTCAACGAGTCAGCATATAGACAAAAATCAACTAAGCATAAATATATTACAAGCCAAATATTGTTTTGACCACAAAACACACGCAGTTCAAACTTAGAACAACTGCAAGTCATGGACACTATCTGATGGGTCACATCATGTACCTCTTCACGGTACTCAATGAATTGTTCCTTGGAACAATCTTCAGCTATCCCCTCTGTGAATAGCCCCACATCCACGGTCGGATAGTAGGATTTGGCAAGATCCAGCCCATGCGCGAGTACTACCTTGGCAGTTCCAGAAGCATACACTGCAATGCTCCGAGGAGCATCAAGGAGATGCTCAAGGAGCGTGCGTCTACATCAATAGTTGGATCCACGAGCTTGCATACTGCATGGGCTGCCGTCTCGACTTCGTCCAATTCCTTCTATTTCCGCTCGTTGTCACGGTTCAAGGACTGGATCATCTACATATCGGCTACAAGCTGCCTGTCGGCATCCTTCGGTTGCCTGGTCACAGTCTTGTGCTCCTCAGATAGATTTGAGTACTTCAAGTTCAACTCTTCCAGCAACTTTTGGAGCTATTCCTTCTCCTCTGTAAGTTTGTATTTATCACACTTCCAGTCAGTCAATGATTTTTCAAGTAGGGCATATTCTATGCAAGAGTGCAAGTATACAATTCAGAGGAAAGGTAACAGTCAAATCTAGTCGGGTAGATGGAGAAAGCAACTTACTCTATTTCTAGGCAGTCAGCTCCTTCGTTTTCTTGAGGGATGCATCATGTTTGCGCTGCATATCAATGATTTATCATTTTAATGAGCGCTCCTCAAGGCATCGAGCTGCTGCTGGAGTTGGGTGCTCTTCGCTTTTTCAGTTTTCAACTCACCTTCTAACTGGTGGGTACGGGGCAGCACATCACCAATCTCCCTGAGCAACTCGGACTTCTCCCTCGATCGCCCAATCAGATCCTATTTCAATCACAAACAAGTCAGTTTGCCATTGTACCTTATCAAGGGACAACAATCTACAAGAATTCTCGATTACATACCTGGGTGTACCTGAGGAAGTGACGACCAAACTCGAGCATGATGTCGGTCTTCTCAGGATGTATGAGTGGATCATCCAGCAGCTCTATGTTTGGCAGATGCACCTCCTCCTGTGCAGCTCCAGGTTGCATTTGTGTCCGGGAGCTCTCTGGGGTCTCATGATTCCCAGGGGTAGTCGGGGGGCTTCAGCTCCTATCATCGCTTCAGGGAGGTCGAGATCTTTTTCTTCGACACCTCCTAGAGCATCTTCCGGCCTCTGAGGCTCAGCAGTACTCGTGGCGGCCGGCTCTTTCAGTAACGAGTCAGTACTCATGCCAGCCTGAGCAGAGCCAGAGTTTACCAGCCCAGCGGTGTCCTTCATCCTGGAAAATTGTGTTAGTAGTCGATACTAACAGAAGATCTACAAGACGATAGCTTGGAGACAAACCTAGACGCCTTCTTGAGGTGGAGCACTTTTGGTACCGCCAACGCCTTGGGCGCGGCAAATGTTCTTGGGCTCGTGGGGATCGCCCCTGTAGTCATGGGCTATGACTGCCCTGATGCAGGGCTCCTCTCACCATCCTCTCCTAACTCCCTTTGCCTTGGGGGCTCGGAGTTGTCATCAGCAATACTACGAGTAATGCAGGGTAAGCTACTCGAAAAAAATCCAATGAGTTAAGGCGATAAGATTACTTCCTTTGCCTGATAATTAGTCGAGTCATCGACTACAGCAACAGCCTTACGCTTGCGCACGCCACTCGCTCGTGGCATGGCGCGCTAGCCGCTATCCTCTCTGCAGAAGAATCTGCAGGCTGATCCTCCACCGGCTCCTCGGCCTCAGGTAGAGGCGGGTCAGATCTGAATTGCTCCAGATCGGTCTGCAACCCACATACGAGTTAGTAAGAGAAAAAAAGCAGAAGATTTAAACAAGAAAAGGTATTCAACTATGCTCTTACCTGGCTTGGTGGGTTATCCGAGCTAAATAGCTTTGGAATAAAAGGCTCTAAGTGCACCTAGGTGAACAGGCGGGTCACTCATCGCATGATTTCTTCATTCGACGGCACCTCTCTAGCCATCCGCGATGGATCGCTAGTACCCTGGTACTCGTAACCAAGGTGGATCCGCTGCTGGAGGGGTTGGATGCGCCGCTCGAGGTATGAGTACACCTCTGATTCTCTAGTGATGTTCCTATCCTTCATAGCATGGATCCGACTCATCATCTCTGGGATGTCACCGCTCTCCTCCTCCGACAACTCCTCCACCCAGAAAGCCTCGTGCTTTGGGATAATGTTGTCCCACTCGGGCAGCCCCGGCTTGTGGTTCCCGATGTAAAACCATTGGAAGTGCCACTCAGACAGGCTAGTCGGGGTCGAGTATTCCAGATACACTTCCTTGTTCCAAAGTTGGAATCCCGCTCCCCCGACTAGTTTCAGGTTATCGGCGTCGGGTTGGGGTTTGAGATGGAAAAGAAATCGAAAAAGATTGAAGTGGGGATGGATGCTAAGAAAGGCTTCGCACAAATGCACAAAAATGGATATGTGCAAGATGGAGTTGGGGGTGAGATGGTAGAGCTTCAACTTGTAAGAATGAAGAATGCCGCGGAAGAAATTGGATGCTGGCAAGGCCAATCCGCGCTCAACAAACGGGATGAAAAGGATGGTCTCACTAGTGAGTTCCCATGGAGTCTTGTCAACTCCGGCGGGACGCCACTGCACCACATCTTTCACCTGGAGTAGCTTCTCCGCAACAAGATAGAGAAGATCCTTCTCCCGGTAGGTTGACGCTCTCCACTCGCCATCCGCCGCCATCTTCACGACTTTTGCCACAGGGAACTGCTCTCCGTGGTCCTTGCTGCTCCTCTTCTTCCCGCGGCTGGCGGCGGATTTCTACGGCATCTTACGAAATGTAACTAGAACCTTCACTCGCATTCTTCTAGGGACTCGCAGATGAGCGGTTCTAGTGCACTGAGTGAGCTCTGGCTCTGAATCTCACTGGATTGGGCGCGGCGGCGGCTCTAGGGTTCCTTGCGGAGCAGATCTAGGTTTTCTGACTGCAAAGGAAGTGGAAGCGACTGAAGCAGGGGAATGAACCTAAGAGTTACCGCGTGGTTGAATAACCAGCGGTAGGGAATTTACCATTGGAAAGTGAACCATTTTTCTTGGAAAAGGATTTGTTTTGAGCGGTATTCAAGGGTTTTTTGAAGAAGTTATTTGACTAACCATATTTTCAACGATAGACTCCCTAAAAGAGCGGTTTTTCGAATTTTAGGACCAATTAACCCACAATTACCATCAATTCATTTATTTAAAAAGCACAACCCATGCCACGACTTTTCAGATCTTTTTTCCAAACTTTTGGAATTTGGATTAAAGGCTCGGGGGTTGCGGGACATGTGTCATCGACGGCTTATTTTTTCAAATTTCTTGGAAGATAAGATTCAGAACAGATTTGACCCTCAGCCTGATTCTTTGATTCAACCTAAGGCAAGGGGGCCACTCCATATGGAGTCCGAGTAAAATCGCACCCCATATAAAGAAGACTTAAGAACTACTCGGGGCTTGAGCACCTCACAGCCTCGATGTGGCCAAGGAAGTACTCGGAAGATACCTTCTCAAGGGAACTTAGTGGGGACCTGAAGACACCTTCCAGAAGTACTCGAAAGCCTGCGGTACTCAGCTACGAAGAGCTCAGAGGCTTGTCAGACCCAGGATAGCGGGACTGCATACTTGGCGTACATATTCTGTAATAAGGGATGGCGCATGGGCCCTACCATATCCTCATTGTAATTAGGCATATAGAGCTAGGACTAGTCCGACGGAAGGAAACTACCCGTGTAGTACTTGGGTAGGACTCCTCAAGCCGTATCTGGCTAGCATGTAACCCTGTCCCCCCAGAGTAAATAAGAGCGGGCAGGGACCCCTCCAAAACAACTCATAATCTTCAAGGCAATACAAACCGCATAGAATGTAGGGTGTTACGCTCTTGGCGGCCCAAACCTATCTAAACTTTGTGTTCCTTGCACCTTCGAGTTCCTGATCTCGACGACACCCCACCTACAACCTACCACCTCGGGGGTATCCCTCGGTGGGCTTAGCGGTAAAACAACGACAACCTCCAACCCACCTCTTCCGGCTCCGGCGGCGCCAACGCCGTCGAATCTGCCTCGGCAATGCAAGCACTCTCACACAAACTACTGTTGGTGCATGGGGTACATTTATACAACTCCCCCCCCCCAAACACACACACACAAAAATATATAAAAATATGAAGTATGTATACACCATATACATTCTACACATATGACAATTTATATTTAGACCCAAGTGTTGGTCTGAAAGAAAACATCCTAGCCACTCTTCCTTCTGAAGCCCAAAAGCCCAAAAGGCACACCCCATGTTTATGATGGAAACCAGGAAACAAAATGCCAGAACTGACAAATAGATCGACTTCTTAAACATGCACAGTTTTATCCTCAAGATTTCTCAAGTACAAATTTGGTCCAACCATCTTAACAGCTTAATATGTTTATTGTTGATGTGCGACAAGATGCAAGGTTCCGACAAGAGAAGAGTCTCAGTGAGCTCTCTATCTATTGACACAGAATCGCGCCAAACACACTCGGATGCGCTAGAACACGCAGATCGTCAGCACGATCAACACCAACGAGCTCCCTGCGTGCTGACCGGTCAGACCGGCCAGGGCAACCGATTAGACCGGTTAGACAAGAAGCACCACGAAGACCTAAAACCTAAAGCTCGGGAGGGACCCCGTCAGAGCTCACGGATCTAGGGTTGCTCTGAGGTCGGCAGGCCACTCAGAACGCCCTCGAACGTCGTAGAGATGAGCGAAGAACAGCAATTAGGGTTTGGAAAAGCTAGGGTTTGAGAGATAAAGTAAATGACAAGTTGTATTGATTCGATTGGAAATAGCCTTCAATTGGCATTAGCCTTTATATATATAGGTCAGGGAAGTCGTACCCCTTCACGAATAGGTTTACAAAGATCTAAAATTTATAAATCTACCTTACTCGGATTACATCTGGCTAGACCGGTCTGACAGGTCGACCCCACCGGTCAGCCGCAGCCTCTGCCAAATTTGGCTATCAACATATGCCCCCTGCCTTTTTGGTGAGCTTTGCAAGCCAGAAAGCAACTAAACTCATCTCAAGTGTTACATCATATGCATACTGGCCTAAAAATAATGCTAAGGGCGATACTCATGTACCAGTCGTCTTCATCTTCAAGCATCTTGCCATATGCTGGGATAATATTTCTTCAAGTATCTTCCATTGATAGCCTTGGGCAGACGATCTCCCTGCAGCGTCTCCAACAAACATATGCTTGATCACATCGGTTTGACATACTACTATGCAAGTACTAGATAGTAGGTAATGCCTCAACTTGGTATAAGCATAGTATAGAGACAAACATAATTTTTCAATAAAAGTATACCTTGTCTCCGCATCAATAGGTCATCGGCTTATATAGGTAATGACATACTCCTTGCCTTCAACCTCTTGAGTCAAAACAGCCCCAATAACTTTGTCTTCCACTGCCACATAAAGTCTGAAAGGAATCCTTCTCCTAGGCGCCCTTAATACCAGTGGTGAAGACAAATACTTCTTGATCTTCTCGAATTCTTCTTGCTGGTTTGCCCCCCAAGTAAATTCGGCCTCATTCTTTAGCCAAAGAATAGGAGTAAAAGCATCAATCTTTCCAGACAAGTTAGATATAAATCTTCTCAAGAAATTCACTTTGCCCAGAAACTTTTGCAAATCTTTCTTGCAGGTAGGAGCCTCAACCTTCTTCATGGCTTCAATTCTCTCAGTATCAATCTCTATGCCTTTTTCATGAATAATGAAACCAAGGAACTTCCCAGCAGATACACCAAAAGCACATTTGAGTGGATTCATCTTCAAACCATACCGACGCATTCTTTCAAGAGCAAGTCTTAAATCGGCTAAATGATGATCTAAACCAGCTGATTTAATCACAATATCATCAATGTACACTTCCAAGATGACACCAAGTAAATCATGGAAGATCAGATTCATAGCCCTTTGATAAGTTGCACCAGCATTTTTCAATCCAAAAGTCATAACAACCTACTTAAACAAACCAACAAATCCTGGACATCTAAAGGCCGTTTTAGACGTAACTTCTTCGGCCATGAATATTTGATTGTAGATAGCGTTACCATCAAGAAAGCTAATAACACGATGCCCAGAAGCTTCATTAATCAACATATTGGCTATAGGCATAGGATATTCATCTTTGAGAGTAGCTTTATTAAGATCTCTAAAATCAATGCAACTCTAATTTTTCCCGAATCTTTCTTCTCAACGGGCACAATATTAGAGATCCAATCAGCACAACGACAAGATCGAATGAAACCAGCATCTAATAAACGATTAATTTCTTCTTTAATTCGGTCATATATAATAGGATTGAAACGCCTAGCAGGTTGTTTATAAGGTCTAAAACCGGCTTTAATTGGCAACCGATGTTCAACCAAATCACGACCCAAATCAGGCATTTTAGTATAATTCCATGCAAAACAATCAGCATACTCCTTTAATAACCTTATTAAATCGGCTTTATACTCAACCGATAAATTTCTGTTTACAAAAGTCGGCCTAGGAATAGTACCATCTCCAATATCTACCTTCTCTAAAGGATCACCCAACGTAAAACCTTGGCCCAACTTATCTATATCATCAAGTTCTTCAATGGCTTCACACATATCATTCGTACGCGCCCGATAGTGATCAATCCGCTGCTGCAGCCACTCCAAACTGGACCGGTTTGACTGGTCGGACCCACCGATCTGACCGACCGCACCTGTGCGCCGATCTGGGATAGATCGGTCGGACCAGTCGGCGTATTCGGTCTGACCGGTCGTGCCTGAGTCATCTGTTTGACTCATCTTGATCATACTGAATGATTTAGTCGATTCTCCATCGGCTTTAACATAGCAGCAACAAAACCATCCTTGGTGCAGCTGATCAACTCATAATCGGATAAATCCAAGCCCGATAAGCATTTAATGTTATCATGCGCACAAATAGAATTGGAATCGGCTGTAGCAACGAAAGATGAAGTATCACCATGCACTACTTCTATCTCATCGCCGATCCACTTGCACCTCGGAGACGAAGAAGGCAGTGGCGATCGTCTTGCTCCTGACGGTCAATTCCATGGAAGCAACCCCCTTGGCGCCGATAGGATCACCTCCACCCACGCTGTTGACTGTCATGTTCATCTTGATCAGCTCTTCGTCCTTAGAATCACGAGCCAGTCTCTGACGAGACCGGTCTGACCAGTCCTCAACCGGTCTGACCAGTGCGGCATGTCGTGCCGGGCCTAATTGGCGTGGTCCCAATCGGTCATGCACCGATGTTCTGGAACTTTCCTCATCCTGATGTTGCAGAGGGCATGGCATTGGTAAACATTGCATCCAGATCCCCTCATGCTCCCATGACGGGTACGGAGAATTAGACGCAAGCGGCGCCCATGGCATGGTAGCGTACACCTTCTGTGGATGGAACAAAGTAGTTATATCACCCTGACGCTTGTTGGATTCTCCCCTAGGAGATAAAGGTCTATCTGAGCGCGGCGGTGACCTAGGTCTCTTTTTTAGCGGCTGATCATTCCGAATGGCCTTTGTGTACTTGTTCAAGAGCTGACCAAAGGTAGGTGTTTCACAAAACTTACCTGCACCTTTGATTCATTTGGCTTCCAAGTACTCACTTCCGGGCATTTAGGCTTGAAAGTCTGGGGTCGGCCCTGGACAGGACCGGTCGGACCGGTTGGGGCAACCGGTCTGACTAGTCGCACCTGGACATCAGGCCGACTCGCATCATGTGGTGGACTCTCTTGCCCCCCGGGCCTTGAAGCTTCAACGGTAATTTTCAGAGACTCCTTGAAATCAGGAGTCTTGTCCGGCATCACTTTTCTGACCGGGTCAGAATTTTGTCATTGACATCCTTCGGTCTTGGCTCCCCAATAATCATGTTCTTCCCTTTAGCTCCTTCGGCTTGCTCTGGCCGAATGAGAACTTTAGCATTGTTGAGATCCAACGTGTGAATAGGGAAAGGAGTCTTGTCAACTTTCATCCCAGCTAGTATTAATCGTCCTTCATCAATGGCCGATTGTACCTGGCGATGGAAAACATTACAATCATTAGTCGCATGCGAAAAATAATTATGCCACTTACAATATGCATGCCATTTCAGATCTTCCGCCAATGGTATAGCATGAGACAACCTGATGTTCCCGTTCTTAAGCAATTCATCAAAAGTATGGTCACATTTGGAAACATCAAAAGTAAATTTTACTTCATCTCGCCGATTCTTTTGAGTCGGTTTGAGTGAAGGGCAAGAACATGGTTTGGCCTTTGATGGCCAAACGAACTCAGTGGCGTATACCTCTCTCCCCTCATTGTCCGAGCTATCGGAATCCTGATCAACAACATGTGTGTTGGACCGATGAGTCTTATAGGTATCTTTTGTGTTTTTCAATTTAAATTCCAAACCTACGGCCTTCATCAGCAAATGATTAATGGAAAGAAAATCGAAACCTTCAAGTTTTTCTTTCAAATAAGACTGCAAGCCCGCAAAAGCCAAATCCGCCAAATCTTTTTCGGAAACTGTTAAATTGGAACATCGGTTATTTATATCTTTAAATCTTCTAAAATAATCAGAGGCCGATTCATCTCGGCCTTGCCTAACCAATGTCAAATCTGTCAATTTAGCCTCATTTTCCCCACTAAAAAAGTGAGCATGGAACCTTCGCTTTAATTGATTCCATGTCTGAATAGAATTTGGAGCAAGCGAGGAAAACCAAGAGAAAGCGGTTCCAGTCAAAGATAAAGAAAATAAACGCACACGTAAAGCATCATGGAAACCAGCTTCTCCCAACTGCAAAATGTATTGACTCACGTGTTCCCAAGTCATGCGAGTATCATCACCATTAAACTTAGTGAACTCAAGAACACGCCAACCAGCAGGATAAGAAACAAAATCAAATTCAGGAGGATACGGTTTTTGATACAACCGAGAACTACCCATATATACTCCCAGCTTATTTTTAATCATGTTAGCCAGATTCCCTTTGAATCTAGAGAAATCGGCTTGATAACTCCCGCTGGTTGAAGCTTGAGATGTAGACGCAAGACGATGCGAAGTACGATAAGTAGGCGCCATCGTTTGCGTAGCATTAGGAATCGATCCATTATGGGAACCGGATCCCTGCGGTACACCACTTGCTGGTGCAGTATGGGGCAGCACATGTGTCACTATCTCATTGGTTCGGCCAGAAGAAGCCGAACTAGGGACAGACGCAAGCGGTGTGGGCAATGGTGGGCAAATCACCATAGCACCGATCTGACCGGTCATCTGACCAGTCTAACCGGTTGCCTGAACTGGTCTGACCGGTCCTGTGTGGACCGATAGAGGTGGAGTTTGCCCTGCAAAATAACCCGACGGCATGCCTAATAGTGTATCTGATGCAGGAAGTGGCGTAGCCGATGGACTAGGGTTTATGACTTCCGATGCATAAGAATTATCTACCACATTTTATTTTTTTAATGCATTTATTTCATCGGACATAAAAGCAAGCATATCACCCGCAGTTAATTACGCAGCAGAAATTTTCTGGTCTACCATGAGTGATAATTGCTTAAGTAAATCAGAGGGTTCATTGCTTACATTGGGGATCTCTTCAATCTGATTGTTATTCAGCTTGAAGGATGGCATGACGAACTCTTCAACCCTCTTGACGAAGCCACCCCGATCCTTCTTGAAGCCCTTCAAGAACCCCTGAAGTGCTCCTCGGCGATCAGGTAGGACTTGCGCTCCTCTTCAGTGAGCTCCTCCATCATTGCTGATATGATATTCACTTTGTTGATCTCGGAGTTGGAGCCCATCTTCTTTGGGGAGTAGCCTAGATCGGTTTACGTGTAACCAAGATCTTCTGCCCCAGCGGAGTCGCCAAAAAATATGTCAACACAGAATCGTGCCAAACACACTCGGATGCGCTAGAACGTGCAGATCGTCAGCACGATCAACACCAAAGAGCTCCCTGCATGTTGACCGGTCAGACCGGCCAGGGCAACCGGTTAGACCGGTTAGACAGGAAGCGCCGTGAAGACCTAAAACCTCAAGCTCGGGAGGGACCCCGTCGGAGCTCGCGGATCTAGGGTTGCTCTGAGGTCGGCAGGCCACTCAGAATGCCCTCGAACGCCGTAGAGACGAGCGAAGAACAGCAATTAGGGTTTTGAAAAGCTAGGGTTTGAGAGATAAAGTAAATGGCAAATTGTATTGATTCGATTGGGAATAGCCCTCAATCGGCCTTAGCCTTTATATATATAGGCCGGGGAAGACATACCCCTTTACGAATAGGTTTACAAAGATCTAAAAATTATAAATCTACCCCTACTCGGATTACATCTGGCCAGAACGGTCTGACCGGCCCGCAGCCTCTGCCAAATTTGGTTGTCAACACTATCAAACTTGTTGATATAATCAAGCATAGTCACTTTAAACTTGTTTATTTGTTGCTCAAATAATTAGTCCATATCATTCGTGGCTACCGCGGGTGAGAGAGTATTTTCAACAATAAATCTTGTGAAGACTAAGATGGGTCATCAGTTTTTAAATGATTGTTTGGTCCTATTCATAGAGCGCGAGTTTCTCGGATGTGTTAACGATAATGATATCATCAAACACTTCCAAGCTATGGCGTAAAGATTTAGTTTTCTATTATATATTTTTATGATTTGTAAGAGTACGTGGTAATGGATGTAATTTGTTCCATCTATATCCTCCTAACTATTTTCTTTTGGATTATATCGTTTTAATGTTGCCGAGTTGCATTATCTATGTTCTTATCTCATGGTTAGAATTCTAGATTCGCTACTGGTTGCCGCTTTCACACGATTCTCCCACCAGATAACCATCAGCACTGCCCAACCACCATCCTCCACCATCTCGGTGGCGCTGCTTCGCCATCACCCCACAATTCTGCTAGAAATATGCCATAGAGGTAATCATCATATTTTGTTGTATCCATGATGTATTATGTGTTCATTGAATATCCATAAAAGTCAACTTGTATTGATTGACAGTTATGTAAATTGTTGGTGAAACTTTTTACTTGTATGGTTATTCTAAAAGTTATTCCTAGTCAGAGTTCATGTATGGACACACATGAATATAAGACTAGCACATGTATTAGTTGATGACTATGTTTCACAAGTCATGGACATGGAGATATCAAACAAATAATATGGGTGCATGTATGACATGAGGCTGAACCGACCTAACGTGAGAAATAGTGAGTTCTCATTACACAATGTGTACGCTGTGTCCTTAGATCTGAGATTGCCGTATGTACTCAAGATGTGAACCGACCTACTTAGGAGTCATCAAACGCTACTCCGTGACTGGGTAGTTATAAAGGTGGTTCTCGGGTTTTTCAAGAAGCGTGTTGTGAAACATGGTCAGTCAAGGAGGGATTTGCCCCTCTCTACGTGAGAGAGATATCTCTGGATTCCTTGAGTGATCGTATCAAGAAATGTATCGTCATGCTAGGGTTAAGTGTTAACCAAGGATTCCGGATCACACAGCATCAAGAAACAGAGGTCAGCTTAGAGCTAGACCAAATATCGTGAGGAAAGGAAATAGCATGTATATAAGATTGTGATGGCCCATCTGATATGATCTTTGCGTGCACATAGGAGTTGACACGTCTTGCTAGAGGTCATTGTCAACTATTGGTCAAGTAGGAGTACTTGGACAATATCTATTCGCATGTGAGCCCATAGAGTCACACTTAAGGGGATGGAAGTCTAATAAGGATATGATCCGAATTAGACTGGACTGAGGTGCACTAATGGGCCTCGGCTGGGAAGCCCATTAGGGGACGCCTAGGGGTGTCTATACACTTAAGGGGATGGAAGTCTAATAAGGATATGATCTGAATTAGACTGGGCTTAGATGCATTAATGGGCCTCGGCTGGGAAGCACATTAGGGGGTGCCTAGGGGTGTCTATATAAATAGGGGTGGGGCGCATGGAGAGAAACTCTAATCCACGCCTGCGACTTGCCGCCTGTTTCCACGCCCACGCCCTCGTTACCCTTGCAGACCTAGCAGTCCGGATCGCGATGCTTCCCCCGCCGTATGTGTGGATACCTTGAAGGTGTTGCTTTTGCTGCACGAGGACGAGCCGCATGTGAGAAGGTCTCGCAACTGCAATGCTGGCTACCGACTGCGCTACCCCGACACGCGACAGAAGTTCCACACTTACGCGTCTAGTGGTAATTCCATAATCTATAACAACAGTAGTTTCTGGTTTATGAGACAGAAAATTTTGTATTGCACTAGTGTAGCCTCCTCATATCCCTATGAATCCTACACCACCACTGGTTCGGCGCCTGTGCCTCTGTGGTCATCCCTTATCTCGCATCTACCAATTCCCTACCTACCTAAAATCATGTAACGTCAGCTCGCCAGAGTTAGAGTTATCATTGGAGAAGAGAATGTCGGAGTTGTATTTACCATTTGGGGTGTGTTTAGATCCTGTAAATGTTTGGACAAAATTCACTGTAGCAATTTTCAACTAAAGATCAGAAGGACTAAACATGGTCTAACTATAAAACTAATTACACGGATGGATAGGAAATCACGAGACGAATTTATTAAGCCTAATTAATCTGTCATTAGAGATTGTTTACTGTAGCACGACATTGTCTAATCATAGTTCAAATAGACTTAAAAAATTCATCTCGCAATTACACCCGGGAGTTATGGAATGGGTTTTGTCAGTTATATACATTTAATACTACTGGTTAGTGGTTAAACTTTCAAAGTTACTCAAACGCTGTAAAAATTTTGGGATTTAAACACACCCTTGTTAGGTTCCTCATTGTAATTCTTTTCGTTTTGATCTTCTCTTTCACTTTTGAATTTTTTCATTTAATTTTAATTTCAAAGATAAAGTTTACACCTTTCGTTTCGAAGAGAATCAACATTTAGAAGTATTAAATAAAATATTGCACATGTGCTAATTCGAACTAGGAGCATTGCCCCTCCCCACCGCGGATGCGATGGCCGCAACCGCCGCCGGATACGACGACGACGCCTCTGAGCCATGGTGGCGGCGGAAGCGCCCACGGCGAACGCCACAACCTCCGGAGGCCGACACGGAAGCGGTGAAAGCGGAGGCGCTGGTGCTAATGTCGGCTCTCCCCGTGCTGCCGCGCCTCGTCGTCTTCGACCTCGACTACACGCTCTGGCCGTTTCAATGGTCCGTTCTTCTTCCCCCCTCCTCCGTTATTCTAATCCCCGCGGGCATCTTTTTGTTGTCTTCTCCTTCAATATTCTGGAATGGCTCTTGGAATGTGAGACATCGGTCGTTCTTGTTCTGCAGGTAATCTCAGCAAATAATTCAGACAGATCGCTATTTTTGTTTTAGGATAAAGTTTGATTGTCACCCTTCGTTGAATTCGAGTTATTGGCTGAATTTGATAGCTGACAAGCTGTGGGATACCATTGTTAGGTTCTTCATTAATCGTTGTCATGTGGTGTTGACACTTCAAGCCTTAGTAGTTAGTATGCTGTTCGAGGCTCTTCATAATGAAGTGACTTCTTCAAGTTTAGGGAGAGTGCAGTGTGTGTGTTTTTAATGGCACCTCTCCGGATGTGAACAATTTAGTTAGGACAGTCAAGGAAGAAGGTGCCTTGTGGTTTGCTGGAGGGGCAAAGGAGCTCCAGTGGCTGCTAGTCGGATAGACAAGTTCTTGTGAGCCTCTTGGTTGTCGTCGTTTTCTCACTTTGGCGACAGCACTTATGTTCCAGTTCTTCTAGTAAGGTGTGCGGGGTGTTTGTTGTACTCATTCTCTTTCTTCTATAATAAAATGACATGCAGCTCTCCTGCATGTTTTAGGGGGGAAAATTAGGTAATAAGCCTGCAATCTTATTCATCAAGAGATCTGAATTATATTTTCAGATTCTTTTGATAATGAAGATATGTATAAACGAGGAAAGCTTATGAGGGTAACTCAGCTCAATAAAATTGTCTATTTGTCATGTTTGACCCATTGACAATAGTGATCTTGTAACGTGCTGGTTATAGGAATTTAATCTGATATTTATATCGGATTATGTATTCCCTTTTTATAATAAAGTAACTGCTTCAGCATTGCTTTAGGTTTTCAGGATTTATGTATCATAGGTTTCACTTACTAAGATGAAATGTTGCTACCACTCAATTGCTTGGAAATTTTCGCAACATGATTTTGGCATTACCCTCTTTTTTGCTAACCATGGTAGGATGTTGAGCAAACTAAACTCCCTAACCCACATATTTTAATGGAATAGCTAGTTATAAAGGGCAGAGTTAGTTCCACCATGAAGGTGCTTATTTATCTACCTGTCTTGGATATGTAACTAAACAAACAGTACTGACCCTGGACCAGGGCGGGTAAAATGGGAGCGGATTCAATAGAAACAAGTGCATAAAGGTAATGTCACATAACACAGAAGGATGAACCAAAATGGGAGCCTTGCCACCCTTGTGTCCACCAAAGGCTCTTGGGCATGGGTGGACTCAGTCACTCAATAAATTATTAGGCCATTGTGGAACATCAGATAAATTTATCGGCACTGTTGGTTTTTGCCTCTTGTATTCCACCACATTATTGGATTTCATTTTATCATGGATTCAGATATGATTGTTGAGGGAATTCTTTATGGTTACTTTCATTGCATGTTCAGAACCTCTGCCTCCACACTTTCCCAGAAATAGGACAGTACATGCATGTATCTATTCAGAGTACATGTTAGTTCAGTCATGCTGATCATATTCATTTGGCCTAATTAGGCCATCAATTTCTGTTGTGTGACTTTGCTTCTAGCACTGTTCCTTACTTTTCTTTCGGAAACTGTAAGATTATATTACAATGCAATTTGCTAGGCTGTCTGTCGGATCCCTTGGCAAAGGCTATTTTGTATTATGCATACTTCTATCATTCCAAATTTGGGTCTTATTTAATGACCTGGACCACATCAGCGGATATATCATCATGTTCCATTTTCCACTAAGTTAATGCAAAATTTTGCGCTGCGCAAGCGGCTGTCCACATCTGTAATAGATTTACTTCATGTGAGAACTTGGTGTTGCTTTTTTTTTATGTGAATTACCATCGAAATTTATTGCAGCGACCGTCTGCCCAAAGATGAAATCCCGTATCTTTATCCACAAGCTAGAGGCATATTGAATGCACTCAAGGATAAAGGGGTTGAGACGGCCATTGCTTCTCGGGCATCAAGGAGGGGTGTTGCTAAATCATTTCTGGAAAAACTTGGGATTCACTTCATGTTTGGGACACAGGTGAGTACATTTTATTTGGTCATTTCTGAAAATGTTGAAAACTACCATTTACCAGCAAGTTTATGTTTGTGTTTTACGTTAACTTTCTCCACCTTTTTTTTCCGACAAGATATTGGTGTTATCATTAGGACAATACACATTTTACTCTACTGGAAGCTTTTACGCTTGTAGCTTCTTGTAAGCTACTAGAGCATGTACACAGGCGATGAAAATATTAAATTAAGAAAAATGGAGGTTACAAGCAAAATGGATTTTCCAGTAAAATACTGTATTTTACAAAGTCATTTCAGTAATTGAGACAACTAATCCGTTTTTGCAATAGAATATTTTTTTGTGCTGTTGAAGGGTGTGATGTTATTTTCTCCCTGTAAACATGGACAATATTTCTTATTTCCACTCTAGGTATCTTTGGTTTTCTATATTGGCAAATATCATTTTGTCCTCTACTCCTCTTTACACTGCTTACTGACCCAAATACATGCACCGTCACAATCACTTTCCTCGTGCACTCGTGCAGTTAAATGTACCCTCTTAAAACTATACCCTTCAAGCAAGGTTATGTGCATATGTTGCAACTGGTCACCTTTTAATATATTTTAACACAGCCACTGAAGACTCAAAAAAGAAAAAACAACCACTGAGCATAAGCTGGAGTCTGTGTTCTTTTCCTTAAGATTTTCCTGAAAAGAATAAGGAGAAAGTGAGCATTACAGATTGCACAACACCAGATTTTATCGAACATTTTTTTTATCGAACATTTTTTTTATCGAACAGACGACACCAGATTGAACATGTTGATCCCTAGGAACTGTTTGACCAAACTATTGTCTGTGTCTTCTATTGTCTTGCAATGCCTAAATGGAATTTGCTAGTTATCTTTGTCTGTTGTCACTAAAGAAAGTTTCGTGTAAACCAGGAGATATTCTATACCTGGATCCCAAAGGGTGACCATTTCCAAAATATCCGTAGAAAAACCAGCGTACCGTATGAATCCATGCTTTTCTTTGACGATGAAGTCAGGAATATTATAGCAGTAAGTTCCCTGTACTATCTTTGTTGACATGTAACTTTTTTTTATTACATTGCAGATATCCATTTATTTGTACTAAAAATAAACTAGGACCAATTATGACCATACCAACCAGATACAGATGGCTCTAAAACATACTATTAGTTAATAAAGTAAGCACGCCTTCTTTCTTGTTACAAAGCGTATTGAGAAACAATTCTTTGTAACAAACCATAGTAAGCAATAAATGCATTTTACGCTATGTATTTGAACTGTACTTGTAAGTATAGAAACCGAAATGGATTGCTCCTAAAAAATTCAATTTCAATGTTCTCCATCTTATTGAACTTGTCAAAAAATTTGTGGCATTTTAATGAAAAAAGCTTGGTTCACAGAAGATGATAATGGACACCTCAGGTGGTCAGTAAATAAAATGTGCCATATTATTTGTTGTTCACATGGAAACTTATTGGTTTCCCAACAAAATAGGTGTGCCACGTTTTTTTATTTATATTCTTTCACATTAATTTAAATTAAATTAATGTGTACATATCCTTTTTGCTGTTGCTTTTATTTGTGGTGGAAGCACATATAAAATTTAAACTATTTTCTGTTACACTTTCCACACTCCATTTTAGACAAATAAGCTGGGGGTTTGTTGTGTGCGCGTGGAGAAAGGTGTAACTCTTGAGTAGCTAAGGATTGGACTGAGCAACTTTGCCAAGGGTTCTGCATCACCAAAGGTAGAGACTAGGATGGGAATGGGACTGAGCAGTTTTGTAAAGACTTCTGCAGCTCCGAAGGCAGAACCAACGGAGAGCTGAGTTTGCACTTTGCAGCATTACTTGATCTCCGAAGGCAGAGCCAACCGAGTGCTTAGTTTGCAGCATTACTTGATCCATTCCTTATTGATGCCTGAATTCAGATTCCAATTATGTGTCAGCAAAACTACTGGATAATCTGTATGCAATCTGCTGAATTGTTGGCTACGTTGCCCTAGATTGATAGTATATTATAGCAAATTGCAGTAGGGATTGTATTTCCAATGTGCAAGAAAATCCTTAGCAAAAACCTGGTTGCTATCTCCCCTATGGATTTAGCATG
Source organism: Panicum miliaceum (assembly GCA_032594955.1). Taxonomy (NCBI): domain Eukaryota; kingdom Viridiplantae; phylum Streptophyta; class Magnoliopsida; order Poales; family Poaceae; genus Panicum; species Panicum miliaceum. The sequence continues at coordinate 19,048,688 of CM064068.1, forward strand.
CACGGTTTTGGGTATTGAATTCAAGGTGAGGCAAGTTCGTTGAGTCCATCCTGAAGTTTGAGGCACAACTGCACTAGTGGATGCCATCGTCTATTTTGGGAACTTGAAAATTATTTTACTTTGGTCAAAGGTCAAAGCAAAATGAAGAATTTTCAAAAACAAAAGAATGTCAGACGCTCAACACAAGCTGAAGCAGGACTTATTTACATGAAGATTAGCTAAATAAAATTCAAGCCCCATTTCGAATTGCAAAGCAATGTTTGATTTTGTGTTATCTTATAAAACAAATTGACGCTGCTCAAAAAGGAATGGTCCTTTGGCCATCAATTTCTCACAGGTTATACCGTAGACGACAATATAAGAGCGTATTTTGACTTGAAATGGATATGTTCTTATATATAAATAATGGCGGCAATACTTTCACGTTTTCAAAATAGTAAACATGTTTTCATTGTAAAAGATTTTCCCTCAAGAAGCCACTTAAGCTGTGTATTGCAATACTTTCACGTTTTAAGCTGATTTTATCGCTGGATCTAAATGAGTACAGATCAACTCTTTAGATATAAATGAATGGATCTAAAAAGGCTTAAAAAATGGGGAAGGTTTTACAATCTATTAAAATGTTTGCAAACTAGAAGCATGCATTCAAAATATTGGAGAACTACTCCCTCTGTTCCAACAAAGAGTGCAACTCTTAAGTATGCAATTGGACATCACATTGTCCAACAAAGAGTGCAACTCTGAGTAAGCAATTGGACGTCACATGTCCAAATACATAGCCAGGATTGCGTTGTTTGTTGGGATGGAAAATAGTATAACAAATTAAATCAACTACAAGCTTTCAATTTTGCAATCAAACAAATTCAACTGTAGAACTTTAATTTGGAAAAAACCCAGGTAGCCAACCAAGCTGTAGCCAAAGGCAACCAGAGTATATTATAATATAGAAATTTTATAAATGTATCGCTTTTTGTGTAAAATAGATGTAAAGTTAAATGTTGAAGAGCATGTCAATGTCCTGAATGTCATACATTTAGAATACAAGGGACCACTGTCCCAGCTGCTTAATTGTATGCACACTTTGCACAAATCAGTGCAGAATGCATCGCAGTGCATTGAAGAACATATGCTATACCATCTTACATTTCTGTAAACTGAAGCTGACACGAGAACATCAATTAATGCAGGGTGTCAACATGAATGAGTACAGACCAGGACAATAGACCTTTTGAGGCAACTTATACATTCTTTTAGGATTATTTCCCGAAAAAATTGTCTGAACTCGGAAAACTGTCACAATGTAAGGATATATGACCAAAAAAACAGCAAGGGAAATTCTCACAACTCCAACCTACAGACCCTGTAAATCATCAGCGACTATCAAATAGGGTGTACAATTTTTTGAATACATGTCCTCAAGACTGAACGGCCAGCCTTTGAAGGTGCTCACAGAAGACCTGGAAGCTAACATCATCAGTGAAAATGATGTCAGAACCAGGGGCAACATCATGAGCTGAGTTATATGTGGCCGACGGATTCAGCTTAGCCAATAAGAACCTTGCCTGCAAAGAGGGGTACATTATGGGATGAGTCAAATATGGTGGAGAAATAAGTTGACCGGCAGCCTTCATGAATATGTTATGTTATACAGTTCTTGCACCAAACAGTAAGAAACAAAAACGTCCTCTACAAGAAACAGTACTTGGATATCTATTAAAGTGTAATAAGTCCTTGTGTGCAAAGAACCACAATGAAGCCCACAAACTTTTTATTTCAAAAGAAAAAGGTAGCAACAAAGAGGAAAGCTAAGAATTTTCAAAGGATTTATGCAACTCGCAATATGAAGATGGCAGTACAACAAACGAGAATGAACCATGAAATATGTAGAGATAACAAACCTGCGAGCCATGTTGGTCGCAGACAACTAGTCTTGGAACTGGAAATCGGCCTTTTATTATCATCTGCGCCTCCTCATGGGGTGCTTGTAATAATTGTGCAAATTGCTGAAAATGGTAACAGTGAGGATCAGAAAAATGGTAACTGCTAGATAACGTTGCAGGAGCACATCAGCTCCCACAGAATGTGTAATGCAATATTCTGACCACAATGTGTAATGCGTATGGAAGGAGCATATCAACTAGTCAGCAAAGTCATTTGTGTGACTGTCAAAACCAGCAGACCTATACGCTGTACATACAAATTTCTAGGACAGGTGTTCTTTCTAAAGAAAATGAACCAACATGGCTCTTGAAGCCTCAAAACCAGGTGCCTAGTGAATCATTAGTGTGAAAGAATTTGTAGGGAAAAAGATCTTATGGGTTATATATAGATAGCATAAAAGACGACCCATGTTACCTCATGCTCAGGTTGGTTCTGGTAGCCCATGTTTCTCCACTGAGCAATTGTCATGCCATGGAAGATGACAACACTAAAGTATGCATCAAGAAGCAGTATCCGGTCTGCTGCTATTGATGCCACATCAAGGAATACTGGCGAAGGAGGTGAATCAAAAGAAAATGATATTAATGAAGGCTGGATCATTGCAACGGAGTTGGTGACAGTCTCACGGTTGAGTAACATCCGGAAATAAGCTGTCTCATCTGGACTATTATTGAAAACCTGCAACATAAAAAATGAAAAAATTAACAACGCAACACATGATCACAGCAGAGAGGAGCAAAAATAGGTGTGTAACACATCACCTGGACAAATTGTGAACGCCGGAGATTAAACATAAATTGAGGGAACAATGAGAAATTTGAATGCAGGCTAAATGAAGTAGGGTCATCCTTTCGATAATCCCCAAATCGTGAACAAAGCCGTATCAGAGATCTATCAAGCCACCGTGTTGCATCGAACTCTTCCTGCAAATATTAGAATGAAAGGATAATGATACATCTCAATTTTCAAACATAATATTCAGTTAATCAACATGAAGAGAAAAAAGATCGATTAGAAAATCGACTATACATATTTGGAATGTCTTAATAGAGTCCCCAGTGGCAATCAGTCAGTTATTAGTAAACCAGTTTCCCCAGTGCACAATGGGAGAACATACAAGGGTGCATTGAACATTTACATTTAATTATAGTTCAAACTGAAAATAATGAATAGTAACTCTAGTTGGGAATTCCTCCATAGGTTACTGAATGGGAATTGGTGTCAAACATGGTCCAAGAATTTTTGATAAACAGAAATGGTCTTAGTTCAGAGGCTGTAAGTATTAATCCATCGAAAGCTGTTACGATCAATTTTCTAAAAGCTACCAACTAAACAAAGTAATGTAGCAATGATTTGACAATATACATCTAAACGTTAAAATAAGGTTTCTCTTGGCGTATTAGAATTGAGATACAAATTCATATATATTATTGCATAACATATTCGGTATGCTGAGCACAGAAGAAATAAGATAGGTATTGGTGTCTGCAGGCCACAAAGATCCTGTTAAGGTGGTGGCTTGTGTTTATCCTTTGGAGAAAAGATTTTCCAACAATGAAGCCAATGTTCAATTGTTCACAGACCACACTAATCTGAAACTCGTAGAAACACATTCACATGTACTTGAACAAAATTCCACGGGGGGGGGGGGGGGGGGGGGGGGGGGGGGGGGGGGGGGGTTGGGGGGGTGGGGGGTCATGAATGCAACTAGTCAGCACAATTAATACGTGACAGAAGAAAGAAATATTGCCACTAATGTTTTTTAATTGCATTATGTGCTCAGGACATATACTAAACCAATGTCACCAAAGTGACTGAAGTCAGTATAGCCAACCTAAATGGCAAGAACAATTATAGCTAGAGTCATGACTCATGATGGCACAAAAAGTTTACCTCCATTTCCATTTTCAAAGAGATATATCTTGCCAACACAACAGCTGCAGTTTCCTGGTCAAAACCTTCGACTAATTCCTGTGTTCAAAAGGGATCCATTAAGTCTTATATACAATGCTGGCAGTTGGCATTTATTGGCATATCATCCAAGGAAGAAAAGTGAGCGTCAAATTCTTTTGAAACAATATTCTTCATAAGAATAAGCAGGTACAAATTTGTTTGCATCAAAGGAAGAAAAGTGAGCAATGTCCTGTATATTAGCGTGCACCACAAATCAGATTAAAAGACTAACATGAGCACGCATAATACTAGTGCATTATCTACTTAGCATGAGCATAAAAACACATTCTCCCGCACCTTCACACTTGAAATGAATAAAGATTGGTATTATTAAAATAAGGTTTAGAACAATGTGTATCAAAGCAGGTAACAGCTTTTAAATCTAACCTCAGTATTAGTGGAACCATCCACCCATTTCCTGCATATGGTAGTAACTCTTATCCTCATTTGGCCTTCTGGGTGTTGATAACTATAAAACAATCAACGTAATCAGTACATTCAGCCATTCCAACACCACGGTAACATAATATGGCAAAATACCTTGTTACAAATTGTATATACAAATGCGGATTTTGATGTCCTGGTTGGCTCGATCGCTCACTAGGTGAGACATCAAAAAACACAGTCAATGAAGTATTCCTATCGAGACCACACATTTTCCATGCCGTTGTATTTCCTTGACCGACAACTGTGTCGGCGCACAGAGCTCCTTTCTGTGAAAAAAGGTGCAAATATTCTTAATACTTGTACCTCCAATATACACATTGGGACACCGAGCATAATATAAATTGGTGTACCTTCTCCAAAGATGTACATGGTCCAATAATACCTTGGACCTTAATGTCTTTTGAACAGTTTATTTCAATTGTTCCACTGTAAACAAGACAAGCCATGAATTAGTGCATTTTAGTAGTTATTACAGTGAAACTACAAATGGCAAAGGAGAAGTTCAGGTATGTATATAAAGTAGTAAAAGTGCAAAGCATATGAGACTAGTGAAATAATGTCCTGTTTGTGAGACTTCCTGCCTATTTGCTTTGGGATCGGGGATGTTGAGGAGCAGCTTACTACTGGTTCTTGGCTTCTACCTTCTAGTGATTTATTAGGTCGGTAGAGTGGTAGCAGAGAAGCTGTTTAGCTACAGTGTGAACAACGAACCCAATGATTCGATCTTTGGTTATAAAAGCCAACCACACAACAACATAAGTTTCCACTATTAACAGGTTGGCTAGAAATCTCACTGGTTTGCCTTATCTCGGAACCTTTTCACTCCTAAATACATTGCATCATTATAGAGGAGAAAAGTAAGAGATTAATAAATAGTGATACAGATCTATCCACCCATACTAACTTCAGAAGAATATGTAATAAAAAGTATAAAGAAATATGGGACAAAACGAGGACTTACTTGAATGAAAGACCTAGAGACTGTTCACCTCCCTCAAAAATGCGTTTGAAAGAATCCTTGAATACAGAATGCCCGAAACTTTCAGATAAGACAACAAGCCCACCTGTTCTCTCAATAGCAACCTTCATCTCAGCTAGTCCAACCTGTTGATGTTCCAAACATTACAAGAGATTAAAACATAAGCATAAGTTCAAGCGACTTGTCTAACAGGGAATGGCAAGTAAGAGAATCAGGTGTGGGCGTGCAGGTAACAAGCCAAGTGACAAATCTGTACAAATAGCATAGATTCATCAAAATCAGTTAGTTAAACAATGTCTAGTAATCAAAACAATTCGATTCACCTCCAGTATATCCTGCCAACTTTTCCCAATTCCCAAAATCGATCAAATATAAGTATATAACTAAAGATTCACAGTATTAAAAATTCAAGGTTTCAGCTTTTGTTCGTGAATTAGATACAAAATTCAGGATATTTGTTCACCAATGATCGCTTAATACTTTGTTACAGGCAATGCAGCAAACGATAGGTATATTAGCAAAAACATAGTTTTTAAGAGGTTTCTAGTCCGCCATTTAAGCACTAAACATGATTAAAGAGGGGGAAACAGTGACAGTTTGGACTTAGATGGTGAGCACCAAATGACATCATTTTCAGGAAAAAAAACAATGACTCAACATAATTGACACTAATGTTGGTAAAAAACCTTGATGCAAACGAAAGCATATAAATTGCTAAACTACACAAACCTGATCAAGAGCAGATGCGAAAACATCTAACACGTGGCCTTGACTGACCAACTGCTTAGCAAGACCATCATAAAATTTGACAGCTTTCTGGAAGTGAGGAGCCGCATCCTTGTCAAGATCCTTATGCGATCTAACTGGCTCCGACAAATCCTTGGAAACAATCTGCATTATCAAATGCAGTATTAAAAAGGATTTCAAGGCAGCTTTACAAAAGAGTAGAGAAGAAATATGCTATGAACAAACAGCAGGTGTAAGCAGATGTGAAGTTCTGCAAATATAACGGAGACCATTTATGTGTAAGAGGCTGCTGATTAACAGCAACAGTACAAAAATATTATACACACACACACACATATACTCAGAAAAAGCTGGCAGGGGTTTAACAGAAGTTGCCTCTTTGCCTACAAAAGCTATGCAAAATGCACTTCACAGCCATTCTTCTGACACACCAGAAACCATTACAATTTTCCAATTTTTAACACAATTGCAACAGGCCAACACTCAAGTATTTGAAGATTCAGAGGTCACCAAATTGTATCACATTCGTGTCACAAAATACGTTCAGATCATAAATAAAACAGGGATCTTTACCATTCCAGGGCCTTCAGTACAAGGCCCACCGAGCAATGCAATGATCCTTGCACCTGTCCCAGGCATGCAAGCACCAAGCAACCCAGCGGCCACGCTCAGGGCAACACCCGTGCACCGGATTGCACGGTTCCCAGCCTCCACTGGCCATTGATCGGGCTGCAACTCGTCCAGCAACTGCAAGGGACGAGGAACCTACATCAGATCACTGCAATTGTTTCGAGTAGAATCCACAAATCTAACGGGATCAAAACCCAAATCCCTCACCGTGCTGAGTGTGCACTCGCACTCGGACACCGGGAGCAGGAACCTATTCACCCCGGCCGTCGCTGCTGGATGCATCCCGTTCACCTGTGGCCCACCTGGCTGCTGCGGCATCTTGGGGAAGCCCGGGCGGCCGGCACCAGCCAGCCCCAGCTGATCCAAAATCTGCTCCTTGGAGATCTCCTTTGTTCCCCGGAAGACGTAGATCTTGCTGAGATCAGAGAATCCGAGCTCGTGCAGGTGCACCTGCGTGCCGAAGGTGACGAGGCCGACGAGCGCGTGCTCGGGCAGGAGCGCGACGGCATTCCGCATGGCCATCTTGACGTACTCCAGCTCCTCCTCGATGACGCATGTGTCGATGACGAAGAGGAAGACGGGTGGCGGCGGGGCGCCGGCGGCCCCAGGAGCGCCGGGGGCGCCACCAACGATGTACTCGACGGTGGAGCACTGCGGGAAGAGCTCGGCGGGGACGTTGGACTCGGAGATGGCGGCGTAGTGCGGCGGGAAGTGGTTCCGGGAGAAGCAGAGCGGGCAGATCCAGATCTTGGCGGCGAAGTCGACGCGCGCGAAGGGGTTGAGGAGGGCCGAGCAGGGCGGCTTGCAGCGGAGCGGCGGGTAGGGGAGCGGCGGCGGGGACGCGACGGAGGGGTCCGGGACGCGGGCGGGCGAGACGGTGGCGGCGAGCGGCACGACGCAGCGGCTGGCCTCGACCTTGGAGCGCGGCCAGGCGTTCCAGGTGAGACGGACGGCGTCGGGGCCGTCCGGGTCGGCGGCGGCCGCGGGCGGCGCCGCGGAGGGGTCGGCGGCCGACATCGGGGTGCGGCGAGCGGCGGGGCGGGCGGATCGGGCGAGGAGGTGGTGGTGGTGGTGGGACGCGCCTGCGCTCTGCGCGTGCGTGCGGTGGCGTGGGCTCGGTTTCGTCGTTCGCCTGCCGCCTGTTCGCTCCTCCTCGGTGTCCCGGTTTCTAGGTGTCTTATTGCTCTGTAGATTGTTGGGCTTGGTGTTCCGTTCTGCCGCGTCGGACCGTGCCGCTCAACGGCTGTGATTCTTTTTGTTCTAAGAAAAAAACAGCTGTGATTCTTTAGCGTCTGTATTGTACATGGCCCGTGTATAGGAGGAAGCCTTTTTTGAAAAAAAAACTAATAGCATACTTGAAATTAGACTCCCTGCCTATCAAAAAAGATTGTTGTGGAAGTTGTCAAACTTCATGAGTTTAAAATCAAGCCAAAATCCAACATGGTCATTGCTCAAAGCAAAGGTATAAATTGTTCGAGACTGATATGTTCAGTGAGTTTTGATTATATGAGTAGTCCAAATGGTGAAATGAAATGGTGTTGGCAACCTTCGAGATGAAGAAACAAGATTGTATGAAGGTGTTCCTATTGGTGTATATTTTTTTCTATTTTCATTTTCAGTATACGAATGTTGCACTATCATGAGGAATGCACCATTGATAAGCATGTCTTATGTCTAGGTGCTCAAAGTGATCTAACCAAGTGTTAAATTAAGAGAAACACTTTTTATCACAATACATGCACCGGAGGTATTGGAGCTTGGTTTTAATTGGGATAGATACCCCTACGAATAAGCTTCCCTGCAGTCTAAGATCATTGAAATCGAGTCTTGTAGTAAGAACTTGTGGTCATTTTAAGCTAGTTGTGCAAGAGCACCAAACAAAGTGTCGATGATGTCGACAATCAACACCTGGCAACTTTGTTAGAGCTTTCGAGTGTTACTCCGACAAGAGGTGCCGAGATATTTGGGGACAAGTTTATCGGATATTCTAACAAGTAACTAACATTGACTCTCTCTCTTTCTCTCTCATGTGTGTGTGTTTTGAACATAAGGTCAAATCTTCCGGCAAGACATTGGAGTATCCTACACTTAACCTAAGCATAACAATAAGTTTTTTCGGATTGGGGTATATATGCCCCTTTCACCCTCTCACTCACTTGTTGTTTTATGCTACACATGAGGAACACATCCTCAAGACGAGAGTCCATCTCCCATCTCTAGATTTTTGAATGATTTGCTTGATATTTGAGAAGAAAAGAGAGCTGGGATTGACAGTGAGATTGGAACCATAGTTGAGTGCTTGTAAGTTTCACTCCATCCTTTGAGCACTTGAGTTGATAGCAAGAGATTTTTACTTGTGTTTCTTACTCTTGGGCAAGAAGTTGTCTGAAGCATCCAAGCTTGTGATGTGGCACTGAAGTTTGAATGTGTGATTTTGCCTCCGCTTGGGAAGAAATCATGATGGTGGAAGGCCAAGATCAATCTTTGTAGTACCTTGGCGAGGGTATAAATGATTAAATGTGACCTAGCTCCTTGAGAGCTCCTTAATGGAGAAGTGGGTGCTTCCTTGGAAGGAACTCAACATCAGGAAACAAATCGTGTGTCCACTTCCTTTTTATTGGTGTTCTTTAGTTCTTTCTATCTCTACTTTATTTTTGATGATCTACTTGCTCATGATATTAAGTGTAGGTGCTCCATGGATCTACTTGAAATCATCATTTGGATTTTGGAACACACGACTCCATTTGGTTTGACTTAGAACTCTTGAGACGAAGTTTAATTTCGTATTTCATGTTGTCATCGGAGTATCCAATAAGGATATTAGTGTATGTGATAACTTCTATTGTCAAGTTATATTTTTCATTAATAGGCTATTCACCCCACCCCACCCCCTCCCTTTACGTGTCGACTCATTGGACATCATGTATAAAGTATCACTGTATTCTTGTTGATATCAGCCTCCTCTCACATTGCAACTGTTGCACATATATACTACTAGAACAGAGAGGTTTTCTATATGTATTTCTTCACGCTAGTTTTCTACAGTAAAGTTTATTCTTTTTTTATTTGGGAATTTTTTACTCGAGACATTTATATGAACTTATAACCGAAAAGAAAATTAAACTTGAAAAAAAATAGAGAAAGTGGAGCAGGGGAGGGGCAGAGCCCTTGATGGTCGCCAATGTACCTGATGTACTGCATCAGCCCCCGTCAACCCCTATTAGGCTAGGTGTGGTTGAGCCCTAATGCGCTGCCATGCTAATCTAAAAAATTAAAAGGTCGCTGATGTAAAAATCGTGCAAATAGAATTTTTAAGATCAAACATGATACATTTAAGAAGCCTAATCCAAAAATTTGTAATGACGCATACAAAAATTTTAGCTTTTTTCTTTTTATCGAAAGCTCTAAAAATCAAAATACGTGGCACATGGGCACTAGTACAGAACCTTTCAATAGTCCCGGTTGGAAAACCCCCTTTAGTCCCGGTTTTCCAATCGGAACTACCAATTCGGGACAAATATGCCTCACCCTTTTGTCCCGGGAGCTATTCAACCGGGACTAATGTAATTTTTTAGAAAAAAATATATATCGGCCTCCCCCCGCCGCCCGCTGGCGCCAGGGGTCTGCAGCTTTTACTCGAGCACCACCTTCTTGAGCCCCAACTCCACCTTGACCGTCGAGAGCAAGAAACAATCAAGGATTCACATCACATGAGTTAAATTTGATTCATTGTACAACAACTGATTCACAACACATGAGTTCGATTTGATTCACAATACAACATCTAATTCACAACACACTCACAAACAAACCATTCACAAACACGAATTTATCCGTAGCTTCTCACCGGCTGGATCCGCTGCGGCCGGGCCTGTCCTCGCGCCCAGCGGCGGCACGCGGACCTCGTGCTCGCACTGCCGGTCTTGCCCTCGCGCTGGCCAGGCTAGGTGCGCACGCGGCCGTGGGGGCTGGCGGCGGCCAGGCCAGCCCCGCGCGGCCGTGGAGGCTGGCGGCGGCCAGGCCAGTCCTTGCGCCCGGCACGGCCGCGGAGGCTAGCAGCGGCCAGGCCATCCCCGTGCGCTCGCCAGGCCAGCCCCCGCCAGGCCATCCCCGCGCGTGTGGCCGGCGGCGGCCAGGCCACTGTGCGCTCGCTAGGCCATCAGAGAGCTATACGAGAGAGAGGGAGGGGGAAAGGGCCATGAGAGAGGAGAGGATAAGGAAGTGGTGGGTGAGAGAGGTGAGAGGAAGAGAGCGAGATAAGAAGACAGATATGCTTTTAGTCCCGATGCTGACCTCCATCCGGGATAAATAAGGTCATTTTAGTCTTGGTTGGAGGTTCCAACCGGGATAAATGGTGCGCGGAACCATTAGTCCGAGTTGAAACCACCAACCGGGACTAAAGAAGGATATTTAGTCCCGGTTGGTGGCTCTAACCGAGACTAAAGGTCCCTCCGTGCTCCCCCATTGCCCTAGCAGTTGGACCCGGGACTAATGGCTGGGACTAAAGGGGGTGGATCGTCTAATTATAAGCATCATTATGCAAAAAAATTCAAATATGAACCGCTTTGAAAGATATTTGCATGGAGTACTAAAAAAATGTGAAAAACAACACCTTTAAACCATCGATGTACTTGCACCCACTACTAGAACAAAGGTCATCACCGCCGGTTGTAAAAGCCCATCATCGCCGGTTTAGATCCCCATTGGATTGGGTCGGCGGTGATGGGACGGGGTATCACCGATAGCACTGGAACCGGCGGTAGTGCCCATTTTAGAAAAAAATAAAAACCAGCCGCCGCGCGCCCCCCACGCGCTGCTCCGCGTCGGCGACGCGCTCCGTGCCGCCGCTTCGCGCCCCGCGGAGCGCCACGACCCCGTGACCCGTAGCCCCGCGCCACTCCGCGCGCGTCGTGCCCTGCTCCGCCACAGCTGCTCCGTACCCCACTCAGCCACCGCTGCTCTGTGTCACCGCCGCAACTCTACACCCCGCTCCGTGCCGCAGATCCACGCACAGCTCCGCCACTGCAGATCCACACCAAGCGTCGCATGCCCCTCTCCGCCACCACTGCTTCGTGCTGCCACCGCCGCCGCAGATCCACACCCCCACTCCGCCGCTGCCGATCCGCGCTGAGCGCCGCGACCTCATGTCCCGCTTGGCACCGCCGTCGAGCTCGTGCCCCGCTCCGCCGGCGGTGGGGGGAAGAGAGAGGAGGCAACAGAGAAAGGAGGGGAAGGGAGGCGGCAGGGCATAGAGAGGGGCGCGCGTGGGAGGTGGTGCCGGGAGAGACTGGGGAGGCGGCGGAGGAGGAGGAAGGTGGCGAGGCAGAGGGAGGGGCACGTGTGGGAGAGTTGTGCGCGCGAGAGAGAAGGGCCGGGAATAGAGATGGAGAGGAGCGGGAGAGGGAGGAAATTCGAATTACGACCAGACGGTGATGCCTGTTGAACATATTATCCGGTGATGTTAGGTATCACCATCGAATCCAAAGAGAACCGATATCACCGTCAATTCGGTTTAAACCGATGGTGATACGTTTGGGATAGGTCGTTCTATAGTACTGATCATAGAAAGAAAAAATATATATTTATCTGCGTGGATGCAATATTTCGCACATTGAATTTGGTAGGAGGTTCTTTCAACATGTGTCTATCAAACCGCACAGCTTCTATTAGTGAAATTTTTCTATTTCGAGTTTTTGTTAAAAGAGAAAAGTAGTTTTTGAAAAAGAGTATTAAGGTTTCTTCAAAAGTTAATTTTCAATGCCTGGCTCACATGTACTTGGGAAAGGATAATGAGATCGTACGGCGTCTGTTAGACTTAATTATTTTGAGAGAACTGGATAGCATGACCATCGCTGGATGTAGAAAACATGTACTTGGCTCGAAAAAAAATAACTTGGCTCGTTCTCGCTCCGAACTCCGAAGTCATGCCCCCATCACCTCCATTCCCGTCGCAGGGCTCGTCATCACTGTCTCGCGATGGGCAGGTACGGAATAAAATAAATCCACCCCCTTGCCCAGTTGGATCCGTTCGAGCCCTTTTTGGATCCAAGCGTCCACCATCGGTCCATCACTGTTGTGTGAACAAGCAAAGATCGAGAATAGTTGGCAAGGAAAATAACAAAAGAACGCAACGAACTGGGTAGAACAGAGGATGGTAGTAGCGTAGTAGCAACCCTATTACTGGTCCTAATACGAACCGGCGATGATGCTCTGACGGTAATATTACAGCGGAGGACCGAGCCTAAATAGCTTGACGCGTTTTAGGAGAAGCTGAAGCTATTTGACGCGTATTGTATAGCTTGACACGATAATTAATTTGCTCTATTTGGCATAGTTTCAGCTTCTCCTAAAACTGCTTCTGAAGAAGCTCTGATGAAGCTGAAGCTATTTTCAAAATCGTTTGGCGAAACGTGGACCTGCGGGAGAAGCTAAGCGAAGCAACGATTTCCAGCTCCTCCTTCTCAGTGTAAGCCGGAAACAACTTTACCAGGTGCTTCATGGATGAAACCATTCAAGAAGTTGTGAAGATCTTAACAGGAAATTAAAAGGTAAAATAAGTGTTTTAGTCCCTCTCAACTTTGCTCTAAGGGTCAAGTTCATCCTTCAACTTTCAGATAGGCCAATAGTTCCTTAACTTTCGTTTTTGGGTCAAACTCATTCTTATCCTGATATTATGCTCCATAATAACATGAGATTTATGCAAAAAGTCATCTTCGCCCTTGGCTCCCCTTGTAGATTCATTTAGGAACTGGACATCACAAGTGTTTAATTTGGAACATAGAATTTTATTTACCCGTGCATCGTATTGTATTGCAGAAGTATAGAAGAGAGTTAAATTAAAGCTACTTATTGCATAGCTACATTCCATCATATAAAATATTGCGGAAAGTTGCGCGAATAGTGACACAAATAGTGAAAATTGAGGAAGGAAAAAAAAAATTAAGGGTAAAAATGACTTTTTGCATTTATCTTATATTATTATGGAGTATAATATCAGCATAAGGACGAGTCTGACCTCAAAACAAAAATTTAGGAACTATATTGGTCAATTTGAAAGTTAAGGACGAACTTGATCCTGGAGATAAAGTTCTGTTTACAGCCATTAAACCCGAGTAATGGAAACAAGAGTCGTCGGATCTCCATCGCACGGTCTTGAGCATAAGTCGCTGAAACGTTATGTAGGCCACCGGCTTCCTCTATTTGTGCTTAGACTGACGAAACTGAAGATAGTGCCATTCAATTAGCACATGAGATGGTCTAGCCTCCTCTCAAAAAAAAAAAGGAGAGATGGTCTAGCCTGACATGCTGGTGCCCGCTCTTCCGGTCCGCCAGGGGAGCTCACGCTGTGTTCCTGCCGTGCACTCATGGGATGCGAGCGACCGCGTCTGGCGTCTGTTGACTTGCCTAGCCAGGTACTGCTCACACTTGTTCCAAGATGCCGATGTATTGTTCTCGCTGTACTAGTACATAAATCCCGTTTTTATCACAACAAAACTAGGTTCGTCTCCTTATTTTCCGCAAAAGATGAGTAAACAAGGATCGAAAGTAATATACAATTTAACACCCAACACTCCAAGCTATTTCAGTCAATGTTCAATATGGTGTACTAACAATTAGTTAGTCAGATTAGTCTATGAGAATAGTAAAACTCTTGCCGACAAAAGATTGTCCAAATTTCTCGGGGGGGGGGGGGGGGGGGGGGGGGGGGGGGGCCCTAACATAGGCCTGACAAAAAATCTTTAACCCATAAAAAAGCAGTATTAACGAGAGGACCAACCTATATTTGTACGAGTTCATGCACATGGCAAACAAAGCAAACGACAAACGCACAATGTACCAAAATGCACGAGGTCGAATTCCGTCTTCTTTTCACCCCCAGAACCTGCTCAGAAGCCCCTTCTTCTCTTTCTTCATTCGGTTCTCGAGGCTCGGGAATTCTATCGCGTTGTATGCCATATCGAGCACGATTGGATTGCATGGCACTGCTTGGAAGGGCGGTGGGAATTGTGCGATGCGACATGGACCTTTGGTGTTTGGCTCACCTATTGCTGATTCATAGCTCTCTAGCATATCAAGAAGATACTTGTTCTCCTGCATGATACCAATATATCATTAGTACCTGTTATTTAAAAATGTCCAGTAACAGCTTGGCTTGCTGTGCTAATAACAATGAAGATAGGTTGAAAATGGTGACTGGCAGCCAGACATATCAGGCTATTCAAATATCAGGTTGTCACTCAAAGTATGCATAATAGGCTAATAGCAAGTCGCCAGAGGCACTTATCACTCCAAATATAGTATTTAAATAAGCCAAAATAGTGTCAACCTTTGGGCATCCAGTTACTTGTCAAAATTTTTTGCCATCGTACAACAGTCGATATAAACATCAGAAGTAATTCAGTGCAGACCTAGATCGTCAGGGTATCCTACCAATGCTGTAATGCTTATGTGGACAAAATTTCATGATGATAACATACCTTTGTTTTATCATCAAGTGAAATAGTTGAGACTCCTTTTGAAAGTTTTAAAGGAACACGTTCCTCCTCCATAATACCCGTTGCATGTTCTATGCAGCTATTGGATCTACAGTTGTCGGACAAAGAATTCAGATCTTGGATTAAAGCCTGTGAAAATGAGCATGTGTTAGAAATTGAGAGCCTTTTCTACAGTAAAAACCATAAAAGCCAATATTTTGAGAAAGCCGACAAAGTCAAATTAACTTGGGATTCGATTTGCTTGAACTTAGAGGAGACCAAAACCTAAGTTATTAGATTAACTGGATGGCAAATAAAACTCCTGTATCTAGTGTCTAGTTGTCACATTAATAGTCCTCAAGATCCAAAGAAATATACGAATAAAAAGTTTGCAAGCTGTCAGTTCAGTGTCAAACCTTGTCAGGACTGTTTGCTAGCTGCTGCAGTGCGGAACAAGTGAGAGTTCGGGCATGACAGAATAATGCATATGCTTCTGCCCTTTTGCCAGCAGAACTATATGACTTCGCCAAAAAGAAACATCTGCACAATTATTCAAAGTGAAACTTGTAAGGATAATCCAATGGACATTATATGTAAGTTTTCTAGCATATCAACTAAAAACTTGCTAACCAGCAGAACGATTTATACAAATGGGGTGATATGGAAAGGAAAGTGTAAACTAACTATGCAAGTGATTTGCATTAAGCTCTTCGATAACCTGATTGTGTTTTGGTATATATAGATAATTGGTGAATAGTCCGCAGCAAGGCATACATACCAACATGTTGAAGGGTGAAAAACTCGCAACCAAAAAATAGTTCAGGAACAGATTTATCCCCGAAGGACAATGGATGCAAAGAAAGCTGGTTGTTAAAGAGCTTGCTATACTTGGGATATAGTATTACAAACCTCTCAGCTCTGAAAGCCAAGCCTTTCAGCTCATACTGATGAATAAAAGAGTTCTCTTCTTCATTTTTGTTTCTGCCAGAGCTAACTAAATCTGTCAAGTCCGTTGTATTCTGCAAAAGGCAGTTTCCCACCAGCAAAAGCACACGAGTCCAGTAAAAAACGTGAGAGCATCTCAAAAATGGGCATGGCAGAAAGCAAGCATACCTGAATAAGCAGATCATATAGCCGAACAAGTTCTTCTGGCTTTGTGATTCTCTCATTTTTCTCATCTCGATGCTTTGTAAATTTACTTTTAGCAATGCTAACAAGTAACTGGTTACGTTCTATAGTCCTCAATCCTAAAACAGCACTAACAGCCTTGTCAAGACCATTCAAGTCATCTCTTATATTCTCAGCATTGCCAGCAGAAGCCTACATTTGGAATTTATTAGTTAAAAAACAGTAAGCATTGTATATCATATCTCTAGTATTAAATAGATTGTACTAAATATGACCAGTATAACAAAAAAGTTTCATACCAGGTCATTGTGGATGCAGCTCCGAGCATCATGGTATGCAGAAAATATTTTATCAAAAATGCCAAGCTTTTTGTCAGCAGCAATTGATTCTGTGGCTGAACCGTTCAAGTCTTTCTCAAGCTGCTGAGCTGATCATATCACTCAGTTAAAGAGAGGTCCACAATATAAACTAACATATGGATCAAGAAAATTGTTCAAATAAGGATTCGAATCAGCCATGTAGTATGGCCCAACTTATCTCCTATCTCAGTTTAAGATGTAGTGTTATATGGTGATTCTGTACAATATGACCCTGCAATTAAGAAAAAGATATACCTTTCAAAATGGAGACACGGGTCTTGGCATTTGTAATAGGAAATCTGCGACCAAGCCAGTTAAACTCGGTCATGGAAGCTGCTTGCTGTGACCTTGTCTCAGACAACACAGCCTGAAAGTTTTTCAAAATGCATCTATTAGAACATAGGAAGAAAAAGGTGTCTAATGCCAAAAAAAAGTTTACACAAGTTGGACTCCAATTTTAATCACACAAGAAAGTTGGAGTCGAATTTACATCGCGGAAGAAAGATGAAGTCAAACTTTCATCGCCAAAAAAAGATGGGGTCAAATTTATGATATTATCTTCAAATAGCCATGTTCCAGAACATAAAGGCAGAGCAATGGTGGGACAATAATGAAATCGGCAGGCAGGATGAATGTCATACCATCTATACCATATTTTCTTCTGTTCTGCAACTACTTTCTTGTGTAGAATTGCACTACAGATATAAATGCTATATGGGTGTATTACATTCAAGGAGAAGGAAAAAAAAAGAGATATCCCAGAACCTCTACAGCACTATCTTGTGTAGAATTGCAAATTCTATTTAACTTTCCACAGAAAAAACAATTAGCACATACATGCCCAGAATCTAAATTGTGTATGTCATAGAATTTCAGATGGCACCATGATTTCTGCGAACGTTCAACTAAAACATCAAACATGGACAGATATGTGATGCGTTGATCACAACTGCTAAAATAATCTTGGGCAATGTACATTTCACACTCTTAGTTCTATGTACTAATTCGATGATGCTGAATTCACTAGTCATCCTTCCTCCTCCTAGTATACTTTGAGAACGTTAACCAATGGTAATGCAATGATCTGCTGAACAAGTCATTGCAACAAGCAAATACGGTATGTAAGCATGACTTATACAGACATGACCAACAGTTTCTGATGCAAATGTAGCCCGACCAGAATTAATCAGAGGCCACGACAGGACTAATTACAATGGCCTTGAAGTGTGTTTCAACTAATACTTATTTATGACATATGGACTCTGTGTATGGAAGTTATGGGCTTTTGAATCTGGCCTGCTGGCTGCTGAAATAGATGCAATCCAAATTTGCTTCAAAATGCTACGATAAAAAAAAATACATCTGAAACTCCTAGGTTACTATGAAGAACCACTAAAAGAATGAGGGAAAAACCATTCCCCAGAAATCTTGCTCCAGATAAAACTCCTAGATAGTATTATTTTTTATGGTAGATTGCAGTAATATGTTAGCCCCTGACTAGTTCTTAGAAAGACATCAAAGTATGTCAGATAAGCGATTAAAAGGGCGTACCCAGTGCAGAGAGCTCCCACTCTGTGCGGGGTCTGGGAAAGGGGTGTCAGTGGCAAGCCTTACCCTCGCCTGTGCAATGCGAGGAGACTGCGACTCGAACCCGGGACCTTCCGGTCACAGGCGGTAAGACTCTACCGCTTGCACCAGGCCCGCCCTTCTCAGATAAGCGATTAGACAAGAAAATACCTCCATCTTCGCTTTGAGAAGATCATTAGCAGTATCTAGGAGTTCATGTGCTTGTAAAGATGATCCACCAAGTTTGTGTGAACAGAAATCAATCATAGGCTCCACTTCTTCAATGCGCTGACGGCATAAAAGTTGATTTTCTATGCTGCCATACTTCCCAAGCTCTTCATATACAGCTCTATGGAGAAATTGATAATAAGGACATAAGGTACTCAAAAGATCAAAGAACTTCACCCTGATTACTCATTCAAAAAGGAACAATAATGCCATACTCTAATGATAGTAAGTTCTGACAAAACAAGCACAATTTCACAAACCTCGTATTCTTGAAATTTATCATTGCCGCCTCTATGTTCTTGTCTTGCTCAAAAAACAAAGCACCTTTCATATATGAAGCATATGCCTGTAAAAACATATTTGAGCAAAAAAAATTCACGTTGAAATGAATGATTTTCCTGTTTTGAACATAGCACAAAATCTTATTCAAAGTTTACAATTGAAAAAAAAAACGAAACAAAATGTAGCAAGAAACACACCTCAGCTTCCAGAGATGTCCTCGAATCTCCTTTCACAGAACATAATTGTGAAAATAGTGATGCCCATTTAACTGCTTTCCTAAATCTACCCAACATGTAGATACGCTGTTGTGCATTTGTACCAGCAGTTTTCTTCTCCATGGCATGACCCCATGCTCTCTCAGCCATATAAAATACTATGTGGAGATACCTGCATTCACATATTAAAAATGCTTCAGGAAGTACTCTCCAGGTTTACACAAATTGCATTGGTCATTGTTCTCAGTTTCTCACTGTCTTATAAACATAAGAGGTTGCAAAAATAAAATTAAGACTGCGATTTTGTTAAACTTTACAAATAAGCCATTAAAAAGCATGCATATACTACAAAAATGTGCATGTCTGCATGATACTCAAAAGTCAAAACCACTATAAGCAATATAACTATATCAACCAGACGTACAGAAGAGCAATGGATGTTTCCCCATTACAGTAAACGACATCAAAGCAATTCATTGGTTTTACATGACCACAAAACCAACATCAATTTTATCAGCTCAGGTAGCACGCTAGCCCTAAATTAGTTCATTAAGGATTCAGAAATATGACTGAAATACTTTATGTGCTGCTATTAGCAAACATCAACAAAGAGTCCGCTAGGACGCATGCTAGAGTTCCAGAAACATGGCCTATCATGAACAACCCCTTCCCTTCTATATTTCATCTAAAAATTGAGAAAGAAATAGCATCCCATATAACAGATTATCAGAAGAAGGCATCACACCTGACATCGGTGACTGTTGACTCGGTTATATTCCTCCTGGTGTATTTACCACGGCCATGCAGGAACTTAAGAGACTTGTACAGCCTTCTGAGTCGCGCAGAACAGTACCTCCTGGTCATGCAAAATTATTTAGGAAAAAAGGCACATACACCAATGACAGGAGTCACATACTAACTAATAACACATAGCATGGGCAAACAAACATACAAGAGGCAGAAGACCATAATTTCCTAGAAACGCGGTCAAATGGAGCAACCATTGTAAATGTGTAAAATAAATCCTTGTTTTGAACAGTACCACGGGTTCGGATTCAAATATACTAGCATCAAGGGCTTTCGTCGACAATTTGGGTTACAAGGCACAGCAACACAATAGGAAGACAATCCTTCCCAAATCTCATCTGAGATCATAGCAGATAAGAAGATATATAAGAGGCGCTAGTCGATCTACACGCATGGAATCGAATGGAATCAAAGCGCAGATCTGGGAGGGGTGGAGCAGGATCGGATGGACCGCGCGTGTGCCATCACGCACCTGTACCGCGTGTAGTCACTCTGGCGGAGGCCGTGCTGCATCTGCGCCTCCCTCATGAGCTCCAGCACTGCGCGAGACGAGACCGGTCAGGAAACCGAGCGTGGGGGCAGATCGCCGGAGGAGGTGGAGGGGAGGGTAAAGCTCACCGTTGATGGAGAACCTGACGGCCGGCTTCTCCTCGACGGCAGCGGAGGAGTCGACCTCCATGTCCGCCGGCTGCTGGTCCCCGGTCTTCGACATGGCGGCTGCGGCGGGTGTGTGCCTGCAGCGGTGGGCGAGCTGCGGGCTTCAGATGCGTTCGCGACGAAGGGAGACGCGGAGACGGCGTGGGTTACGAACTCGCCCACCTGGGTCACGGCTTGGGGGGTGGGGTTTAGGGAGATTCCGAGCGCACGGCCCAGTAGAGGATGTTTTTGTTGGGGGCCTGTGAGGCTGTGAATGTGAGTTACTCTCTCCGTTTTAAAATACTGGTCGTTTTGCTATATAAAAATTATGTATCTTAATTTATTAAAATATTTAAAATATAGATCATTTTACTATATAAAAATTATACATCTTAATTTATTAAAACAATCTATATTTTAAAACGGAGGGAGTACAATTTTTTACGACTTTGCCAACTCCGCGATCTATTCCTCAATTTTTATGAACTACGGTCCGTTTTGGATCGTAGTCAAAAAATCAAAAACTATCCTAACATCAAATTTTATTTATATTATATAATTTTTGACGGATTAAGTATCATCAACACCCCAAAGTACGGCCCTTAGGGGACCCGTCGGCAAGGGAAACCACCACGATCCAACAGCAGCGGAGGCCGGGACACGGGACCCGTCGGCAAGGGAAACCACCACGATCCAACAGCAGCGGAGGCCGGGACACGTGGCGCCCTCCCGACCCATAGGTCGCCGAAGGGTCGGGAGGCCCGAGCCGACGCAGGAAGGAGCCCGACTCTGGGATCTCCTGGGAAGGCGTGGGGCGGCGGCATTCAATACGCTTTGGAAATATCTTGCTCGTGCGTCATGGTTTGTTAGGGCAGTCCCAGCAAACGGTATCCATAGATACGTAGTATTGTTTACGGTGCCACGTCACCAAGAAACCATCCCAAGAAACTGCTGTTCTCTCCCTCTATTTCTACCCGTGGGCCCATAGTAAATGCTATTCTCTCCCACTGTTTCTTCTCCCTCTATTCTCTCCCTGTCTCACTCAACGGGGCCATCCTCGCCGCCGGCGACGGGGACTTCTCATATGCAACCCCGATGAGCAGGTCAGGCCACCCCGTTCTTAGCCTCTTCGCCATTAGCCCGCCTCCTTCCGCTCAGTAGCAATGGGCCATGGCACAGATTCGCGAATCAGCGATGATTTTTTGCATTATCTCCATTTGCTTATTTATCTTTTCTTCTTGTGATTCGTTCGATTGGATAATGATCCGATGATGTGAGAGGCAGCGCAGCGAGCAGGATTGCCAATTTTTAAGTGGCTAGCTTGTGAGGGTAGAACTTGGAAGTATCGCGAGGAACCAGATGGAGCCGGGCCATGGGCTGCCACACGCGACTACGCGAGCAAGCGGCCGGCCGTGCAGCTTGCAGCGGCCAGTGGTGGGGTGAGCTCGAGCACGGGCTGCTGCTGCGGGGTTCCTTTGGGCGGCGACAGCAGGGCCCGGCGGCGAGCATACTCTCCGCAAGCTAGCACACAGGCGATGGCGCTGTGGGGAGGTAGGAGCGGAGCTTGGCGTAGCGCCGGTGTGTCACGGAGCCACGGCGGCCACGACGCTTATGTGGGCGGCGAGCTCTCCGGCGGGGCAGCGTCTGGACCACCTTTCCAGGCAGTGGGGGTCCACAAAACGTGTGGGGAAGAAACTCCACTCGCCCCCACGCAAGATCACCGATTTTCTCGTGCGTTGATGCGCGTGAAGACACCATTTCGTGCATGAGAAACCAGGTCTTTTCATTTTCTTCTCTCTCCATATTAATTCACTTGCCCCATCAGATTTTTCCTGGTGTAAGCATACTAAAATATGTGAGGAATATGTTTTTACTGGATGATTTTCTTCTACAACCAAGCAATTGTGGCCTTGGCAGCAAAGCGATCTTAGGCCGCATGTTACAGATATGTCATTATTAGTAAATTAAGCTTCAGCCATGTGCAAACACCATATTTCATATTGCACTTTGTTCTTTCCTTCCCTAAAGTTCAGTACTAACTTATAGTTTTCTTCATTTGTATGCATGGATTGATAAATAGACCAAATATGCTAAGAGATAGATGTCTGCATTGTCAATCTTCATTGGATTCATCTCATCTGGTGCAGCACATGGTTATGCTTACCAAAAATTTCAGATCACGCTTGCAGGATTTCGGTAAAAATGTGCCCAGCCCTAGGCACGCTTACAGCACGAGCAAGGAACGCCTGCAGCCATCTACCAGGAGTGCGAGCCCCGCCGCCATCTGCTTGCGACCGCCTGCCGTCATTCACACCAATTCCTCCCAGGAGTGAGAGACCCATCCGCCGTCCGCCGTCCGCCGTCCGTGTGCGACCGCAATGGTGAAGGCAAAGGTATGATTCCTAAAGGCTCCTGTTGCTGAGATGGATCCCAAGTTTCTCTTGCATCTTACTGATTTTTTTTAACCCGTGTTGTATTGAATTACAAATAGGACTCCATGGGTGCGACACATGTTATCGAGTTGTATCCTTTGTTGGACTGGTAAAATGTACGTGCGACACGCACCTATTTTAAACAGATATTAAATACATATTTTATACTCATAGAATATACATGGCAGTACAAAACTTTCTATTCTTTGCTTTTGAAATGACGCAATTTTAGATTCTAGATAAAAATAAACCACTTAGAGTTGCGTTATCTAAAATTACTACCGGATCCATTGGGTGTGAGCTATGAAACACATTTAATAACCTGCAAGCTTAATCAACTTATTGTGGAATACATATGCCTAGATAGATTGCAACTTTGATTTTAACCCGATCTCAGTTGCATAATAAAAACACGTGGGTGGAGCATTTCCTTGTCCCTCTTCTTGCTTCAGCAAAGATGAAGTAATTAAGAACAATCAAACATTCGACAGGCCAGCAAAGGAACATTAAAACTTCAACGAGAAATTGCCACTAAATTAGTGCTACAAATCTGCAAATTTCTCAGACATCCTTGGTAAAGAGAGAAAAAAAATCTCTTCCCTCCTGAATTACAGAGAGCTCGCGGAGACTCAAACACGGGACCACTTCTTACTACTGCCGAAGCTTACAGTAAATAGTAATATGACATGCACACATCCAAGAACACCAAAATTGCAGACAGTTGCATCAAAAGCTCAACCTTTTTACCTTACCTTCCCGCTTTGTAGGCCCTCCCAATGGAAACACCTAACATTATGTGTTACTCACAATGATTCAAAACTTCAGAGGTTAGGACCTCTCAATAATAATGCGATAAGGATACAGAAATAATATTAATACTAATATACCCTGATGTTTTAGAGATCAAAAGGTAGGAAAAAATCAGTAATTAATCATGTCAGCATTGTTTCTTTATCAAAGCATTAGAAACCTGGATTCATAACTCTCCCATTATTCATTTATAAAATTAGTATTTGTTACCAGACAGCTAGGAGGCCTCTAGTATATCCATCCATCAACATGTTGATTATTGAAAGCAAGTACGGCCAGATTGATTGTGGAGGAAGACCCCTCGTACACATATATACGCAAGGAACCCTGGCATATTGGCTTATAGAAACAGAACCAATCACAGGATCCTTGCCTAACTAACAATCCTTATCATACAAGAAAGGGGGGAGGTGCCCTGCCGAAGGCAGGAACAACCTAACTAACAATCCTTATCATACAAGGAAGGGGGGAGGTGCCCTGCCGAAGGCAGGAACAACCGTGCGCCCCCAAGGCCATGTAGCCTGACTAATATACCCCTGATTACCATGCTAACACGCCCGTGCAGTCTAATCGCCAGTCTAATCGCCGGTGCCACGGACATTTAGACTGGACCTAAACTCCGAGAACACGGAGGACGAAAGACCCTTGGTGAAGATGTTGGCGTACTGCGATGATGTAGGAACATGCATGACACGGACATCACCAACTGCAACACGCTCTCGAACAAAGTGAAGATCAATCTCAATGTTTGGTGCGCCGATGCTGAATCGGGTTGGAGGACATGTAAACAACACTGATGCTGTGGCAATAAACCAAGGAGCCACGACGAGGAGGAGCATGCAGCTCGAGCAGGAGCTGACGGAGCCAGGTGACTTCGGCAACACTGTCGGCCACAACGCGATACTCAGCCTCTGCGCTGGACCTGGAGATGGTATTCTGGCGCTTCGAAGACCATGAGATCAAGTTGTCACCAAGAAACACCGCGTAGTCAGAGGTGGACTTGTAATACCCCAGCCCAATATCCCTTAGTAGTAGTTGGCCCATGTGGCCTAGTGGTTATAGCGTGGTGGCTTAGTACCATCTTGGAAGTTTAGGGGGGTGAGGGCCAGCTTATAATCCTGGTTGTTCCAAACATAGCACCTCCGGGTTGACCCTTTTACACGAAGTGAGGCCGAAAGTGTAAGAGAGATGCTATGCGTATGCGGGCTCGCTCCACGTGAGGAGCTGGGTCGTAAGCAGATTTTGGAGCAGGGTGTTACAGATGGTATTCAGAGCTTGAACCCTCACTGCATGTGCACACCAAGGGGTGGTTTTGGGAGTCTGCTGCGTATGTGGTGAGCTGCCGAGGGCGTCAGCCCTTAAGGTGGGGTGAATGTAATACCCCAGCCCAATATCCCTTAGTAGTAGTTGGCCCATGTGGCCCAGTGGTTGTAGTGTGGTGGCTTAGTACCACCTTGGAAGTTTAAGGGAGTGAGGGCCAGCTTATAATCCTGGTTGTTCCAAACATAGCACCTCCGGGTTGACCCTTTTATACGAAGCGAGGCTGAAAGTATAAGAGAGATGCTATGCGTATGCGGGCTCGCTCCACGTGAGGAGCTGGGCCGTAAGCAGATTTTGGAGCAGGGTGTTACGGGACTTGCGCGTGTCGGGGCATCCTGCCCAATCAGCATCAGAGTGGACTGTCAAATCCCCGAAAGATGACGGGCGAAGGAGCAATCCCAAATGCAAGGTCCCGCGAATATAGCGCAGAATGTGCTTGAGGGCCGCCAGATGGGGTTTGCGAGGGTCATGCATATGGAGACACACCTGCTGAACAGCATATGCAATATCCAGCCGAGTGAAGGTGAGATACTGCAGAGCACCAGCGAGGCTGCGAAAATCCGAAGCATCCTGGATGGGAGGACCATCCACGGCAGACAACTTGGGATTAGTATCCACTGGGGTTGTGCAGGGCTTGCACTCAGACATCCCTGCGCGAGCCAGAATATCCATCATGTACTGCCGCTGTGAAAGAAGAAGACTGTCGCCAGAGCGCTGAATATGCATCCCCAGAAAATGATGGAGCTCGCCTAGATCCTTCATGGAAAACTCCTGCTGCAGAGCCGAGATGGTGCGCTGGAGTAGTGCTGGAGAGGAAGCGGTGAACACAATATCATCAACATAGAGTAGCAGGTAAATGAGCTTGGAGCCTCTGTGATAGACGAACAACGACGTGTCTGTCTTGGCCTCAACAAAACCAAGAGTGAGCAGATATGTGGCGAACCGACTGTACCATGCCCGAGGCGCCTGCTTCAAGCCGTACAAAGACTTGTTGAGGCGGCAGACAAAGTCGGGGTGAGTTGGGTCCTCAAATCCGGTTGGCTGAGCACAGAAGATCGTCTCGGACAGAGTACCATGAAGGAATGCATTCTTCACGTCCAGCTGATAAATGGCCCATCCTCGAGAGAGTGCCAATGACAGTACGGTGCGAACGGTGGCTGGCTTGACGACAGGGCTGAAGGTCTCGCCAAAGTCCACGACGGGGCGCTAGGTGAAGCCGCGGAGAACCCAACGAGCTTTGTAGCGCTCAAGAGAACCGTCGGAGAGGAACTTGTGCTTGAAGATCCACTTGCCGGAGACCACGTTGGCTCGAGGCGGACGTGGGACCAAATCCCACGTGTGGTTCTTCAGGAGTGCAGCATGTTCTTCCTCCATAGCTGCCCGCCAATTTGGATCGATGAGGGCGCTACGGAAGGTCTTCGGTACCGGGGACAGCGGGGCTGCAAGATACAGCGAGGGCACCCGGAATCCCAGCTTGGCTCGAGTCGTCATGGGGTGCTGGTTGGTCACAGCGGGGACCGGCGCAACACCCTTGGGCAGCACGGCCGGGCCAACTGGTGGTGAAGGGCCCGCACGACGCTTGTACACTCGGAGAGGAGGTGGAACAGCAGGCGTTGGCGCTGGTCCGGCCGGTGCAGAAGGCGAGGCCGTCCCCAGCACAGCAGGGAGTGGAGAACGGGCAGCTGTCGACGGGCTAACCACTGGCATGTCGCCAAGGGTAGCAGGAAGGGCGCCGGGGGCGCCAGCAGGGACGCCAGAGGCGCCTGTGGTGCCGACGGGGGCACCAGGGGCACCAGCCAGGGTGCCAGGGGGCGCGCCGTGGGCGCCAAGGACACCAGGGGCGCCAGTAGGGGCGCTTGGGGCCGGTGCTGGTGAGGTGCCGGGGGGAATGCCGAGCGCCGCACGTGGCAGTGCGGTGGAACTTGCAGGCACAAGGGGCAATGTTGGTCCTTTGGGAGCCGGCACTGAGTTAGATAGATCGTCCAGGAAATCAAAAGCCGCGGGTGTGGGGGGGTTTTGGAGCTCAGCAAAGGGAAAGGCGGATTCGTCGAAAGTGACATGATGAGAGATGATGACTCTGTTAGACAGAGTATCGAGACAACAATATCCCTTGTGATGAGCTGAATAACCCAAGAACACACACATGGTGGATTGAGGAGCGAGCTTGTGTGATGCCGTGGCGGACAGGTTCGGGTAACATTTGCACCCAAAGACACGTAGGTGATCGTAAGACGGCGCCGTGCCGAAAAGGGTGGCGTGTGGCGTGGAGAAGCGTAGTGTCTTGGTGGGCAAGATGTTTAGAAGGTATGTCGCCGTGTGAATAGCCTCGACCCAATAAGATGGAGGAATGGCAGCTGAAACAGGAGGGAGCGAATAATATTGTTGGTGGAACGAATTATACGCTCGGCTTTACCGTTCTGTGGGGAGGTACAGGGGCACGACATACGAAGGTGGGCACCATGAGTGAGGAAGAACGTGCGGGCACTGGAGTTGTCGAACTCGCGGCCATTGTCGCACTGGACTGCCTTGACGGAGGTGCGGAAGTGAGTAGTCACAAAGGAAAAGAAGTTAGCGAGAGTAGGAAACGTGTCAGACTTGAGGCGCAAAGGAAACGCCCATAGGTAATGCGAAAAATCATCGAGGATGACCAAGTAGTATTTGAAACCAGAAACACTGAGAACAGGTGATGTCCATAAATCACAATGTATGATATCAAAAATACTAGTGGCACGCGATGAAGATGCACGAAAAGGAAGACGAGTGTGGCGGCCGAGCTGACACGCATGACATAAGTCTGAGCTAACTTCTTTAGTACAAAAAGGAAGGACAGGAGCGAGCTTCTAGAGGGCTTCATGTCCAGGATGACCAAGGCGGCGGTGCCAGAGTGAGGAAGCGGACCTTGCGACGAAAGTGGCAGCCGGGAAGCGCAGGGGGTAGAGGGGTCCAGAACTATTGCACCAGACGATTACGTTCCTGGTCTGCAGATCCTTCACAGAGCAACCAACGGGGTCAAATTCGACAGAGCAATTATTGTCAGAAGTGAATTGGCGCACAGATATCAAGTTCTTAGTAAGATTTGGAGAAACCAGAACATTATTAAGACGCAAGGCAGTAAGTAAATGTGCAGCACCAGTGGATGTAATGTGGCGTTGTAGAAGCCCGGAGGACCAGCCCACGTTGCAGGAGGCCCAGCCCATGGGAATGGCGCACCCCACTGAGGACTTGGGCTAACCACGCCTGGGCCGGCAGTGGCCCACGACGTGGAGGGCGGTGGCGTGGCGACGAACTGGCCCGACGCGGGAGCAGGCTGCCCCTGCTGTTGGGCCAGCATGGCCTGCTGCTGCTGCAGAGCGGGCCGGGCTGCAGCCGCCGGAGGAGGTGGTGGCCTTGGGCCGGGCCACATGTGGATGGACCCGGTCCAAGGGTTGAAGAACGACGGCCACTGGCCGGCTGGCGCGCCGCTGGACGCTGAAGCAGAGGAAGGGCCGCCGCCGGAGCCGCCCCCACCGGAGGCGTCGCGCTTGGGGTCGGATTGACCCCCGCGTTTGCTGCGTCGGCTCTTGGAGTTGCCGGCGCTGGTGTCGGATCCGCCCCTGTAGCCGCCCCCTGACTTCGATTAGGGGGGTGCTGCAGGGGGCGGACTGGCGCGGAGCGGCGGAGCCGGATGTAGCGCCGCCAGCGCCCGTGGCGACAAGGGCGGTGGGCGGGCCGGCGCTTCGATGGGCCGCGCTGATCTCCTCTAGCAGGAGGTCGCTGCGAACATCGAGGAACGACGGGAAGGGCCGACCGCGGCGGAGATGGCGTCCGATGTCGGTGAGTTTTCGTTGAGCCCGTGAATCACGTTCAGCACCAAGGTGCGATCGATGACAGGCTCGCCGAGATCCGCGAGGGCGTCGGCCATAGACTTGAACTTCCTGCAGTAATCAGTGATGGACAGATCACCTTGGGAGAAGTGGCGGAATTGGGCGTCGAGGTGCAGAGCTCGGGTCTCTCTGTTTCCGAGGAACTGCGCCTCAATTGCGAGCCAAGCCGCTCGAGCAGAGCCACCGCG
Source organism: Panicum miliaceum (assembly GCA_032594955.1). Taxonomy (NCBI): domain Eukaryota; kingdom Viridiplantae; phylum Streptophyta; class Magnoliopsida; order Poales; family Poaceae; genus Panicum; species Panicum miliaceum. The sequence continues at coordinate 19,077,693 of CM064068.1, forward strand.
CCCCATCACGGTCTCGGCGAGGTCGGCGGAGATGGTGCCGTGAAGCCAGGAACGGATGACGCGGTCCATCCGCGCCCAATCCGGAGAGGACGAGGGCGGAGCGTCGAGGGAGATGTGGTCCTGGAGGGCGAAGCGGCCGACGGTGAGTAGGAACTGCTCGCACCACCGGGTGTAGGGGCCGGTGGTGGCGTCGAGGACGACGGGGATGAGGCTGCGGATGTTCTGCATGCCCGTGGCCTGAGAGTGAAGGTTCAGGACGGCGGCGGCCTCGTGGAAGAGCATGGCGGCGTGGACGTCGGCTGTCGGTGGGTGTTCGACGTCGTCGTTGGCGTCGGCGTTGCTATCGGCGGCAGCGCGCGCTCCTCAGCCGCAAGGGCGAGGGACTCGCGAACGCGAGCGGCGGCGGCATTGCGCTCAGCGGCGGCGACGGCCTCGGCTTGCTGGGCGCGCGCGAGGGCTGCCTCGCGCTGCGCCTGGCGTGCCTTGCGCGCGTCCTCAAGACACTGCTGCTCGGCGGCGAGGTGGGCGGCGTCGTCGCCATTGGTGGGGGGATGGTTCCAGCCATGGCGCAGCCAGGGACGGCGTGTGGCGCAGCCAAGACGGCGCGTGGCTAGGGCAGCGGAAGGAGGAGAATCAGGGTGAGAACCCGGACTCTTGATACCATGAAAGCAAGTATGGCCAGGAAGATAATAGATTGATTGTGGAGGAAGACACCTCGTACACATATATAGGCAAGGAACCCTGGCATATTGGCTTATAGAAACAAAACCAATCACAGGATCCTTGCCTAACTAACAATCCTTATCATACAAGGAAGGGGGGAGGTGCCCTGCCGAAGGCAGGAACAGCCGTGCGCCCCAAGGCCATGTAGCCTGACTAATATACCCCTGATTACCATGCTAACAGTTATTGTTCCCTATAGATAAAACGAAGCAATGAAGAACAGTTGAGTTCACCATATCCCTGAACAGAAAAGGAATTATTGGAACCATTTTATATATCCCTGAAATTATCTGTGCAGTGTTACCTTCACATGGGAATAAAAAAATAGAAAAATCTGCAAATACGTCTCTCTTGGTCTGAAAGTGAATTCTCTACATTATTTAGCTTACTTGAAAGATCCTTAACCCATTCACTGAAAACATTGATTCCAACAAATCTCATAAAGATGCCACTACAAAACCATAAAGCATGACATATTTGCCTAAGCAATGATGACAGAACTATGGTGAAGAAATCGATAGTAGGGAATTTGAGAGCATCATTTCACAAGAAAACTCCATACCTGATTCACTGTATTAGGGAGCAGTGTCACTATCCTCCATCCCAAGATACTGCTCCCGAGACCCCTCTCTCCCTCTCCCTCTCTCCCTCTCTCCTCTGTTGAGATCGACAAAGGTTAGCAAACAGAACAAGTGCATGAAAACAGCAGGAAAGGCATGTAGGCAAAATCAATAATAACAGGCAGGTACAACATTTGGATCCTGGAGGTTGGCTGATCCATAGATTGCGCAAGGTGAAAGAAAAGGTAGACAATGACATAAATAGAATAGCAATGATACAAAGCCATGTCCGAAAGTCACAAAATCAAGGTCTGTAATTAAATATGACTTGATTACGTTTTTTTTGTTAAATTTAGGAAATAATTGGTATTCTGCGAGACATAAAATTTGTGCATCTAATTCACTTATGATCAACAACTTGCTATTGACGAGTGACTTACAAAATGGAGTTACCTGAGTTAGAACCACATGGTCTGAATATCAAAGTTAAACCTTCTTGCATACATGTGTCAGCTGACACCAGTATATCATCAGGTGATTCTTAATCAGCTTCTTGTTTTCTCACTGAAAAGAAATGGACAAATGCATAGGACAAAGCTGGTTTATGCACGGATTTCAGGATAAAAGAACTAACGAAATTTCCATTCTTTTTTCTTTCCGGTGTACAACTGTACATGAATAGTCTGATACCTAAGTCTCATAAAAAAACAGCTTCCTCAACAGGAAGACCTATATTCAGGCAAGGTTCTCACGTATGGTCATATTTTATTCACAGCCCATACCATCAGACAGAAATTTGATGGTATTAGAGTAGAGAAAAATCATAGCCATGTGAATGCGCTTGTTTATATATAGATATAAACTTCAAACAGCCAATCTGACATTCTCTGCCAGCAATTGGTCATGGCCATCCCATTTCACAAATAAATATGTGCTACCAATTTGACTCTGCCATAATTTCCACCGCTCTCGAGACTCGACTACTTTTGTTAGACATCACATTATTCAATATACGGATCATCAACCTGATCATTTGACAAATATGTAACTAAACCAGGAGACAAGCCTCACTTGGTTAGTGTATAGGTGAGAGATTTCATCAAACAATAGGTGGGCAGCTTGTTTCACAATGAAGTGCTTGACTCCTTTCTGAATCTGCACAGCACCAATGAGGAACTAAGACATATCTGAACAAAACATAAGCAATGAGGCAGATGAAAGAAAACCAGCACATGAAAGAAAAGCAGTAGAAGGCTATACCTTACAATAGTACTCGCCCGACAATGAAACAAACAAGCAGTATAATGAACTAACCATCATCATATTATTTTTGTCAGTAAGATGAAATGCTCGTCCTGTTTGCAAATGAAAAACTGAACCTCTCAATTACCCAAGGGTGCAAATTAATTAGAGTTTGGGACTTAAAATGAAGCAAATTAATTTAGTTGGATTTAAGGGCAGTAGGGCACGCACATGGGGACTGACCTGCACAAAACTGGAGTTGCATCGGTGCCGCTGTCCCCGTGTCATCTTGGCTCTTGAGTTGCAAAATCAGATCGCGGACCCCAGAGTATCCGAGCTGTACAGAGCATGAGCTCCGCCGGAGGTGAGGGGAGGCAGCGTTGGAGGCACGGAGGAGGTGTATGGCCGGCGCAGCGGGGCGTATCGCCCGGTGCGCGGGAGCATGAGCGCATCGTAGCGGGCTAGCGGCTGCCGCGGCATGAGCTCCGGTGGTAGGTGATGGGAGGCGCGCACCGGAGGCATGGGGGAGCGAACCGGGCGGCAGGGTAAGGAGACGACAGACTAGGCAGGAGGTGGATCTGAGAGGGCAGCGGAGGCCCGAGGGCGATCTGAGCGACGCGGCGAGCAGGGAAGCGGGCGGAGAGGCGGGGGATTTTGGGCGTGGCGCCCCGGCGTGTACAGGGGGCGGGTACTGTACGGCAGCATGAAAAAAAAAATGTCAGACTTGCGGAAACATCTCCTAGCTCACGATTTCTACCACTCTGCACATTCTCCCACCTCCCTCCATTCCAATAGCTGGATTCAGCGTGAGAGGTACGGCGGACCCGATTAAGATGATAAACGTTTTCAACTGTTCTCGTTCTTTATGATCTTGTTTAGTTCTCGTCAAAATTTTTACAAATCAATCACATCAATATTTGAACATATGCATGATGTATTAAATGTAGTCGAAAAAAATCGCACTACACAAATGGACTGTAAATGCGAGACGAATCTAATAAGTCTAATTAGATCGTGATTAGATAATAAATTGCTACAGTATTGCTACAGTAAACATATGCTAATGATAGACTAATTAGGTTCATTAGATTCGTCTCGCGATTTACGAACGGAATCTGCAATTAGTTTTTTAATTAGTCTATGTTTAATACTTCAAATATGAAAAGATTCTATTTCAAAAATTTTACACGTGCAACTAAACAAGGCCTATAGTATAGATATGATCACTATAATCGGTAAAGCGTAAAGTTGTTTGTTTTTCATCCGTGACTATTTGATTTTAAAGCTGAAACTGGTTGTCAGCAGTATACTCCCAAAAATGGATTAGAATACTACCCTTTCTCAAAGGCTCAATCAAGAATAGGTGTATGGATTAAACACCTTCTTTACTTAAGGATATGCAACCATTTTATTTGTTTGAATACTTCATCGTATACCTATTAGGCCTTGTTTAGATGCAAAATTTCAAATTCCAAATAAATGTTTGCACACATATATGGGGTACTAAATGTAGTTGAAAAAAATTACATTACACAGATGGTCCGTAAATCGCGAGATGAATCTAATGAGCTTAATTAGATCATGATTAGATAATAAATTGCTACAGTAAATATGTGCTAATGATGAATTAATTAGGCTCATTATGTTCGTCCCGCGATTTACGGATGAAATCTATAATTAATTTTTAATTTAGTCTATATTTAATATTTCAAATATGAAAAAATTCTATTTCAAAATTTTTACATAATGCATCTAAATAAGGCCTTAGTAGCATTCGCAGGCATGCTGGGACTTGAGAGGCAGCAGTTGATGTCTGGTGTTGACCGCTGCTGCCACGAGTTATTGGTGGCAGCGCGCAAGCTCTGCCCCTTGCAGTATTAGATAGAACTCACTGTAATTCCGAACGTACCATAGTTCCGAAAAGAGTAAAGTGCGTGACCGTCTCTTAAACTTGTTTGGTTGTGTTATTTTAGGTTCTATACTCTGAAATTGCATATTTAGCTTCATAAACTTAGCCCTAGGTGTCATTTAGGTGCCTTTACTTTTAAAATACAAATCTAGCTCTTTAAACTTAGCTTCGGGTGTCACCTGGGCCCATGTACTCTATCAAAATGCAGTGACATCCTAATTACATTGATAAAACTTATCTTTATAAATATCATTTAACTATAGTCAAATAAAGTAATTTTTAGCTCAACGTATATTAAAGAATATTGATGAGTGTGAATCCAGAAAGCTTAACTTGACGAGGTTTTACTTTAGAGGCAATATCTTAGCTTGTTAGGCGTGCATGAAAATCATACTTTATTCTTGGAAGATTATTCGAACTTAAATAACTCGTAGCTGCACATGCTAATCTAGAAAATAGAATCAGGACCTTATGAACACCATGAATTACCAAATGAAGGGGCCACAGAACCAGTTAGAAAAGAAGGCAATGAAAGTCATGGCGTGCTTGAAAGAATAATATTGGATTCTATTATATTTTATTGGTGGGATGTAACTGCATTTTAAGAGTATACAGATCTAGATGACACCAGAAGCTAAGTTTAGGGATTTAGATTTGCATTTTGAGAATATATGGATCTAAATGACACGCGAGGCTAAGTTTAGGGAGCAAGATTTGCAGTTTAAGAGTATAGGGATCTAAGTGACACAGCCAACAAATTTAAGGATCTGTCACACAAGTGACCAGTACATTTTTGCTGTGCATGAAGGCTCAAATGTAGGTCGGTACACTTGCAATGATTATTTGACCCTATCTGAATCTTATCCAGCGCCATTTCCCATGTGCAGGAAGGCTCCAAATGCAGGTTGGAAAATGCTTCTTGGGTTAATGGATTTGGTCAGCAGCCTCGGGCTATATTGCGTTGGCTTCAATAGTACATTCTCTATTTCTCTCTGTGAATATGCTTGTTACCTTCCCTGGTAGTACTTGCATGTGCCTGCCAATGTGTGTATCTTTGTACAAATAAATAAAATGGCTATTTGAGTGTTCTTCAGCAGGAATGCAGGGTTGATGGATCTCGAGAACGAGATGCATTGCGAGCTAGCGAAAGCCAACACAATGGATCATGGCGGAGTCATTATTTGTTTTGACGATTATGAGGTTTCTTATCGAGATGTTCTCTGTGTGTTTTATTCTAGAGTTGTATCCTTTATCGACATCAATAATAGATTTGTATTTAGGACCAAAGGGAGTACAACTTCTAATTGTCTAGTTTTTGTCAATTTTAATGGTTCAATACCAATTTTCTTTGGTTTCGAGGGGTTTACCTTTGAAAAATTATAGTCATATTGCGCTATATCTTAAATTCAGTTAACAAGTTACAATGGCATGATGTGTGCTGCCATGAAGTTTCATATGTATCTTATGATCTTAAAATTCCATGTAGTTAGTTTTGTACTCCACTTATTGTGTTTGATTCACACGGGCAACGCACGGGCATTGACTAGTCCAGATATATTTTAGATAATTTTTCATACAACGGTCTAGGTGCTATCGACCTATCAACCATAGTACCACCTAAACTTGTGGTAGCACTGGATATACTCCCATTATTTTGTGGTTCTGCCATGCACCAAAATTTTCAACTAACAAATGATTAGACATTGATCAGAGTGGAACAGAATACTATTCCATTTGTTCCAAATGTAGGTTATTTTGACTTTTCTAGATTTATAGTATTTGTTACGCACTTAGATATAACGTATGTCTCGCTTCATTGCAAAAATTTAGAACATAAAAAAGTCAAAATGACCTACATTTTGGAATAGAGTGAGTAATTGATTCTTGATAATGGGTTCATGATGAGTTAGACTACATGGCTTCATCCTATTGTCTAGAAAAGAGGTGACTGAAATCTGAAACTTTTTTAAGTCACTCCTAGATATACAAGTTGCAAAAGTGTGGCGCACAGGATGGAAAAAGAGACTAAGGCATGAATGACGCATAAAGAGCTTGTAAGAACTCTTGCGCCTATGAGGCGTGCTGACCAGCATGAAATGCGGGCACATGGTACTACAGGCAATGGTGACGCAATGGTGACGTCTTTGGATTAATGGAGACCAAGGTAATAGTAGGGCAAGAGTTAGAAAGATCACTATTCTCTTACAGAGAGAATGTTAACTATACATATGTTGTGAGAAATATCCCGATCGACCGAAATATATGAGAGAAATGAATTAGGACTAATAGATCAAGTCTTTTTTTGGCCATGCTGAGGAAAGGGGAAGTTGGTTAAAGATGTACTAGCACCGTTCTAAATTATAATTTATTTTGGCTTTTCTAGATGGAAAAAATTCTTTCAACCTCCTCAACTATCAATGCAATTTGATTTAACCCCCCCACCCCACTATAGAAAACCGGATATTCAACACCCGGAACTATTGAAACCATCCATTTACTCCCTCGGTGGTTTCGAAAGGCAGTTTTGCCGACGTGGCGCCATATCAACGGTCCTACGTAACGACACGTCAGCCACGATGGGGTAAATTGGACCGTGTTGATAGTTCAAGGTGGTCAAATGGACTTTATCAGAAAATAGTTACAAAAATCCTAAATCTGGTTTCATCATAGAAATATAAAATTTCTTTTAGCTAAAAAAATATTAAAAAACAATTTCATACTTTATTTTAAAACCAGATTCTACCTTCTGGTTCCTAACTAGTTAGGAGTCATTAGAACTTTCAAAAATGCTTTGATTAGGATTATTTTTATTTCTAAATTAAAATTGGGCATTTTTAATGAAAGTCAACTTCAACTCAGCTCGTTTAGCTCATCTGAAGTTGAGCCTCACACGAATCAGTTGATGATAATAAATATATTGAGACCACTTAAAATAAATAACAGAACCAACTTTTAGCAAAATAAATTAAGTATGACCATAGGATCTAAATGAACACTATAAATAAAGCATGATTTTAGAAAACAATGTAACTAATTTTATATATTTGTGAGTTAAAATGAATTTTCTGAGACTAAACTAGATTTTACGATTTTTAACTACATATATTTTTTAAAATAATATTTTACAAATTTTTTTTGATAAAGTCCATTTGACCACCTTGAATTATCAACACGGTACAATTTACCCCCCTCGTGGCTGACGTGGCGTTACGTAGGACCGCTGATATGGCGCCACATCGGCAAAAGCGCTTTTCAAAACACGAGGGGGGGGGGTGTTAAATTGGACAGTTTCAACAGTTGCTGGTGTTGAATATCCGGTTTTCTGTTGAGGGGGGTAAATCAAATTTTGTTGAAAGTTGAGGGCGATTGAAAGGATGTTTTCCTTTCTAGGTATATATTTTTTTCTATGCACCTAGAGGTATACGAAGTCTAAATACATAGCAAAAATCATGTATCTAATCATATTTTTTTCTATGCACTAGTTCAACATATTGAAGCAATATACAAAAATTGTTAATGTAGCAAATCCATAAAATTTTGTTTTTAAAATTTAAAAAATATGGTATCTTTTTGTTGAATTTATTATACTTATATTCTCTTTTCATAGTCCTATTTGAGTTGACATCTCCGATCTAACATGGATAGCTGTCAGGTTCGTTTAGAAAAAAATTAGTGTATGTATATGATAATGTAAACACTGAAGAATTATCGCAAAAAATTATTTTCCACTCACAAGGAGTACATGATGGCATGGTTAATTGGATGATAAGCAGGATACTTCTCCTTGGTCATTGCGCCAAGATGCAACAGGTCTATCAAAAGAGAATTGAGGGAGTAAACAGACTCATGATTTAAGCAAAAGAAAAATGTAATTTTAAGTTTGAGATCTGAAATAATTAAACACCCACTAATCAACCATACGTTTTTTAGAAACACAGTACAGACGCAGACGCTCACAACACGCATGCACACTCATCCCTATGAATACACGCACGCAACCCTATCCCTATGAGCACCTCCGAGAGATTAAGCTAGACGCAGACGCTCACAACACACACACACTCATCCAAAATACACGCACACAACCGAGGAGTTTGAAGAATTTGCTGATGACATGGGGATCAAATTGCTGAATTCTTCCCCTTATTATGCTCAAGCTAATGGGCAGGCTGAAGCATCCAACAAGGGAATCATTAAACTAATCAAGAGGAAAATTGAAGAGAATCCGAAGAAGTGGCATGTCACCTTGCATGTAGCATTGTGAGCCTATAGAATGGCATGTCATGGAGCGACCAAGGTTTCTCCTTATCAGCTAGTCTATGGACATGAGGCCGTTCTTACTTGGGAATTAAGAACCGGCTCTAGACGCATTGCCTTACAAGATGAATTGGCAGTCGATGAGTACAAGAAGCTGATGATGGATGAGCTGGAAGATTGAGCAAGTCATCGGCTGAGAGCTCTAGTTAATGTTGAGTTGAATAAAGCAAGGGTGGCCAGATGGTATGACAAGGAAGTGAAAATCAAAGAGTTCAGTGAAGGGGAGCTGGTTCGGAAGTTGATCTTGCCTATCAGAACAAGGGATCAGAAGTTTGGCAAATGGTCTCCTACATGGGAAGGTCCATTTCGAATCAGTCAGCGAGTACCTGGCAACGCGTACATTCTGGAAACTTTGGAGGGTGAAAAGTACGCCCTAGCTCTAAATGGGAAGTACCTGAAGAAATACTATCCTAGCATTTGGGTTGATGCCTAGAAGGAGATTGAGATATAACATAGCCGATATGAGAAATATCGCCTTAAGCAAGGAAGGAGAAGGTATATCCTGAAAGCCTATTACAGGAGATCGGATGAATGGCCGATACGATATGTATCGCCCTTAGTGCAAAACTAAACAAAGCTCTAGCATTCATAAGGAGGGGATGTTGTTCAAAATGGAAGTCGCATACATTCTACAAAAAATACATCTCAGTTATGGGAAAAGACCTTACTTTCGACATCAACTTCAGCACTGATGCCAGCTGCCTCATCAAGATCTTTGGTGAGTTCTTCAAGAACATCGTGATTATTAATTCAGAAAAGACTGGCCGGAAGTTCCTGAGGTTGTAGCCCAACTGAATCTGTATGACGGCCAGTGAAGCAATTTCTCCTTGATGAATCCCATGGCTGGCAATTTGCCTGGCACGATTGGAAATGTCTTGCAGCCGGTCAAAAACTGTGAAGCCTCTGACGTTCATTGTATTAGTGGCAGTGATTGCGACCAGCCGGAGTTCTTGAAATTGAAGTTCTAATGCTGGCAAATACATCGGATAGTAAGATTAGGAGGAGGCTGAAAGAAGAGAAGAAGAAGTTGCTATTCCTGAGGACTGGTGAAGAAGAATCAGGTTGCCTGGCATTTCATTTATGACGGAACATGAGGGAAAAGTTACTGTGCCAAGAGTGAAGCGCCAATAGGGTGAGGAAGAAAAAGGAGCAGGGGTAGGATTGGCAATATAGCGATTCCGATGATTAAGAACGGCACGGAAGGCAGAGTCACGTTGATTAAAATTTCGGATCAAGATACTCTTATTCCGAAATTGGGGGGGCATATGTTGACACCATTTTTTTGGCACGTGTCTAACCAATGAGGATGAAGAAGCACAGGAGAGAAGATCGGCCGATGGGGTGACTGAGGCCGACAGAACTGAACGGCGCTGATGATGACAACAACAAGTTATCTTAGAGATAGGAGATTTGTTATTTAGGAAAGTTTTGTTTTCTTTGCTGACAAGTAATGTAAGTCGTGATCGACCTAGGGTTTGTAGCTTAGGCTATAAATAGCTGCCCTCGGGCATGTAACAGATCCATCCAATGAGCAATACACAAACCCTTTTTTTCTTTTTTTCTCTTTTCGGTGGCTTCGCCTTAGTTGTAGTAGATTTTGTTTTTACGAGTTCTTTCCTGCATGTGGGGCAGCATCGACTTCGATCTCCGACTTGCTGGTAAGTTCCTCGTCGAACGAGGCAGATGGGCTCAAGGTTGACGACGCATCGCTTCTTTCTCTATCCTGTATTAGTTCAAGTTATCGAGCAGATTGGATCTAGATCTGGTCTGTTCATCAAGTTATCGATATGAGCTTGTTCCTGTTAGATTAATCTGTTTAGTCTATCATGTTTCTCGCTGTTATCACCAGTTATCGGTATTTGCTAGATTTGACAAGATTAGATTCGTTTGATCTTATTTTTATTTAGTTTTTACCACAATTTATCCAGCCTAGATCTAAATACCATCGGCCGATGCACTACTTGTCTGTTGCTCATCGCCAGGCCGATCGGGTTCGGATCTAGGTGTTGTCTACCGAGGCTTTGCTAACCCGCTTAGCGCTGCTTCACCTGCACAATCGGCCGGAGCTTTGGCCGATTGATCTACTGACGCATCGGACTCTTGGCTGATGCACTTGGCGGAATGATTCGGAACACCAGCTGATACTTTCCGGTAATTTAACGTTTTACCTGTCCCTTGTCAATTGTAGTTCAAATTGACTGGCACGCCCTGCACCACCACGCAGCCAATTTGGACGTCACGCAGGAGCGAAACAAGAGGCTCCTGGGTCCTCGCGTGTGCTGGCGCTAAAGGCTGACCTACGGCTTTTTGCGTCAACACATCCTCAAGAATCGAAGCTTTGGCCACACCAAAGCTTTCGATCCGGACCTCCTTGCCAAAATAGGTATGGACGTAGACTTTCCTATTGTTTGGCATGCGATTGGATGGGATGGTTTTGCGCCCGTTGAGGAGAACGGTTCTTGACTCCTCACCATCCAGTTTCTTTGCACTCTTCGAGAGGTGGATGACAGTGTTTCGTTTCGACTTTTTGGGCATGATTACTACATCACTTGGAAAGATTTGAGTCACCACCTCGATTTTAACCGCTTGCCGGTTTCTCTTGAAAAAGCTTGCCGTGGTTTTAATCGTCCTGATTTTTGGGGATTGATTTCGGGTCAAGTTGTCCATGGCAAGTTTGCACCTCGGTGCAATGACATTCAAAATCCAACTCTTCGATTTATGCACAAATGGTTAGCCATCACTCTCTTTCCTAGAGATGATGTTTGACCCGTGCGCAATCATGAGTTGATGATATTATATGCCATTTTCAACAAGATCAAAGTCTCCCTTGTAAAGGCAATGATTTCGCAATGGCTTTCGAATTTCAAGATGACAGGTCCTATTGAGTGTACCTTTTTGATTACACGCATCGCTTCGAGTCTCGGGGTCTTAGATGGGAATGCCATTCCCCTCATTGAGGATCCCCGTGCTCTTATCGATGAAGCTTATTTGATTTATGGGCACACACTCAATAAAGGCTCGAATGACTCGTTGATTTTCTTCTCCTTGGGCTATGCAAATGAAATCCCATTGCCAAATGCGGGGAGTCATTTGTATAACTGCCAGTCACTAACCGCCCCACTTATCCGAGAAGAGGTGGCACGCAGACATAGTGTTTCTGGTTTGCCTAGCAGGATGACGCGAAATAGGTCAAGAAGAGGAGCCAGCACCACCACCACAGCAACCTCAGTCTTCATATCACCATGAGGCGGGTGGTTCGTCCTGGCATAGTGCGAGCACCGACGAGTGGGCACGCCAGGCTCCAAGCCGCCGATCCACCAGCTCTAGTTCAGGCGAGATTCCGAACCTTGCACGACGAACGACCTCTAGCCGCGACTTCGGCTCCATCACCCAGCAGCTAGGCGAGCTGCGGGTTCAGGCCAACAACATCGAGGATACGCTGAACCAACACGTTGAAACCAACCAAGCATGGCAGCAGTACACCGGCGAGAGGATTCACGCCATGGAGCAGAGGCAGCTGCAGTAGGAGGAGGAGTGTAGGGCTTACTACTGTTGGAGTGGTTTTAACCCCGACCAACAGCAGTGAGCCTGAAGCTAGCTTTGGGGAGGACCCCCATGAGAGGTATCTTGTATCTTAATTTTTATCTTAATCACTTTCAAAACTTTATGCATGAAACAAAACAAAAATCTGCAAAACTAAAAACAAATAAAAATTTGCAAAACCCAAAAAAGATCAAAAATATTTGCTTGCTTCCTTATGTGTGGTAAGCATGGTGTAGTTTTTTCTTGTTGAGATGATGAATAGTTGCTTTGTTAACTTTCTTCATATGCCTAGTTACAACTTAGTGCTCTTCCTAAGTTTTGAGTTTGTTGGCTAATGTTTAAACCTTAAGCTTGAAACTTGTGGGTAGCGAAAAAGCATGATCCGAATCTAAGTTGTTGTGAGCTACGATATGGTTAAATAGGGTTGCTATGATCTTCTCCAAAGTGATGCTTGATTTCCGAAGTATCTAAGTTTATGACTTGTCTCTCCTTTGGATCCGATTTTTGACTTAGCAATACATGAGAAACAAGTGTGCCTTCATATCCTCCCATACCTACAGCTCCACAAATTTTGACCTTTATAAGATAGGGTGAGGAAGAAAGGCAAAATAAAAGGCCTTGGTGAGGAATCTTACACAAAAGAGTGATCCGAGAGATCATTTGAGGAACTTTGAAATTTCTTTTGAAAAACCTTATAAAAACCTCTGAATGGACGGTTGAGCAAAGGGGTAAGAAATATTAGCACTCTACAAAACTGTTCTGACTCTCAACCGCCAAAGATGAGGTAAAGCTATAAGCCCCACAGGATAATGTAAGAGTAAGAACAAGGACAACTTATTCAAAATCATGGAAAGAACACTTTGTTGTGTCTAAGGTATACGTTGGAAATGCAACATTGAAGCAACTCCTGATCAACAACATAAAAGCCCTTAGCTCGGGACGAGCAAAAGGCTAGCTTGGGGGTGTTGTTGACGGTCGTTAAGTGCAAAATCCGACCGTCAACTATACTCAGAATCAAAGGAAAACTATACCTCTTACTCGCATACTTTTATCACTAACCTAGTTCCACAGTTGTTTTGTTACTTTAATCATTTCAGGGATACAAGTCTGAAATAAGAAGAAAACACAATGGATACGCAGCAAAACATACACAGAAGATCACTTGCTGCAACTCACTTACAAGAAGGACCCACATGTCAGAGCAAACGGGCGCGTCAAGAAAGCAAATATATGGAAACCTCACCAGGGCCCACCGCTCAGTGTACAAGAGAAGGCAGGGCCGGGGGAGGCTCACCTAGGGGTCGGCCGAACCTGGATGGATTCCAGTCCCAGTGCTGTTGGAGGTGGAGTCGACGCCAAGTCTCCTGATTCGCCTGGCTAATGTTTCCATATGAAGAGATGGCGGGAACCGACCCTTGGAGCTATAAACGGGGCCGTCACCCCCCTTATTACACACACACAACACTTGAAGCCTCTCTCTCACTCTCACAAGACTTGCACTCCTTAGGATAGTGGAGCTAGGCTAGCACTTCATCTCTTAGCGAAGCAAGTCGTCCTCGGGGCCGGAGAAGCATTTGTCATACCCGGTTTAAGGACAAAATCGAATGCATAACTATATGTATGCCAGGATCAAGTTTCATACATATAGTGAAATCATAGTGAATAACAGCAACAGTGTCACGTAAAGAAACTTACAACAATTAAAAGACTATCAGAGATTTACGCTTAACATGGAAACGAAGGCTCCAAACTTCACAGGCAAACGACTGGGGGATGTGTACGTCTAGAACTCAGCATCATCTTCAGCAGACTTCACACCTTCTTCTTCTGAGCAGCAGTAAGCAAGGGTGAGTACACTTATGGTTGGTACTCAGCAAGACCACAAGAAATAACCAGAAAGTGACTTAAGGTCATCTTTAGGTTAAATTAATCATGTGAGGGTCCAAACCGCTCTTGACCGTGAGCATGACTGATATATAAGTTTTAAACACTCTGCAGAGGTTGTACACTTTCACCATAAGTCGCGTAAAAGTTCAGAAGAACTTTGGACCCAACCATGATGTGCTAGATAGGCACAATACCACACTTCCGAGGTGTGGTTGCATAGGGACGCTACGAGGCCTTTACAAAGATTCCCTAGTAAGAAGTAGTCCGCTAGAGTTTCGGTAGCGGCGTGAACCATAACCCTCCCTAATGGTCAGCACCTTAGCAAAGGCTGCTACCCCAAGAGGACCGAGCTATACCCCAATCACCGACCCCCTCCTTGCCCTTTCGGTAAGACTGCTTCAAACGAGAGTCTCTAATTATTTAGCCAAGACCAGAGCCATATGGTCCTCGTGGTTGTACTATTTTCCTGGGTGGTTCTCCACGTTCCAATTAATACATGGTATTCTTGTAAATAAGCATAGATAGAAGGATGGTTAGGGTCACTTGCCTTTTTCCAATGAAAAGCGACTCTTACTGCTCTTCAGCTCTTGCTCACTTGGAACCCTTGATCTCCAAGCTTCAACAGCGATCCTTCTAGTCGAAGCAAACGTCAAGCACAAACATACAAAACAACAAACAAGTACAGCTAAGAACAGTACACCAATCACAAAACAAAAGCTTTTAAAAGAGCGTGCTAAAGGATAAGGCTCACTGTTACGGTTACAAGAGCGCAAGAAACGTGGAAAGTGGAGTTAGGGTTGAAAAGATACAACTATCGAAAGATTTGAGTTATAAAAGAAAACAAAAGAACTATAAGCTTCATTGATTTTAATGAGAAACCACTTGTAAATGATAATTGCAATTAACTCATATTATATTTGCATTTACAAAGATGAGGTAAAACTTAGTCAAATTTTATATACGGTTATCTATGTATAAATTGTATTAATTACACAATTAATTTAACAGAAACTTGTGAGAACATCTAAACGCATAACTTTATGTTTGGTGTTCAACTAAACAAATTATATTTAGAACACATTTGAGTTGGTATTAATTAAATTAACATTAGTTATGAAAACCGAAGGTAAAGACCTAGGTAGATTTTAATTAGAAAAACTAGGTGAGGGAACTTTAATCAAATTAAATCTATATTTAAATTAAAAACTGGAACTATGCACAACAACATGACTAAACGATAGCTTAGGGTTTTAGAAGACTAATGCAACAAGAACGAGTTGAAACGGAGCTAAAATGACGAAGATAGGGCTAAAACAAGGTTCCAGGGACTTTTGTATTCCATTGATAAGAAGGAAGAAGGCTATATTCGAACTATAGAGGAGCTAGGCCGATGGAAATCGAAAAGGAACCCCTTGTCCGTCCAACACAATGAGGCATGCCGGATCGGAGTTGAGAGCTAGGCTTATTATTTCCGGCAATTGCAATGGCTTCCTTATTTCTTTATGTGCAGAAAAATAAGATTGTCTAGAAACGTATATTGGGTTGCGGAGCTAGCACTGAATCAAAGTAGATCAAGTGAAGAAACTGAACTTCCAGGGACCAAACTTGAAGAAATTGAGGGCTAAAATTTAATGAAACCTAAAACACAGGGGCTAGACTAAAAACAGAGAGGCTACGGACGGCGGGTTCTATTTCTGGAAAGGTTAGTGGTCTAAACAGAAAAGAAAGGACCTAAATCTAATTACTTTTCAACAGAACGAGACTGCAGATTGATTTCGTGAAAATCTAAGGGTTTTTCTGCAAGAGTTCCGGCGGCGGCTAGGGTTTGGCTCGGGTCGGGCGGATCTGATCCATCGGATCGCGATCCAACGGTGGTGGCTTGGCTTGGCTGCGCTGGTGGACGGCTCAGCGGCTCGGGTGCGCTCGGTTGGACGAGCCAGCGGCTCAGCGGGCGGCGCTGGGCGACAGTAGACACCGGAGGTGAGTAGGCGCGGCGGCGCCGCGCCGGTGTATACCGGAATCGGTGCTCCGGGGCACGGATTGGCACGGGAAAAAGCCGAGGAGCGAGAGGGGGCGACGGGGAACTCTCCTAGGGGTGCGGGACGGCTGTGTGGCGGCCGGAAGCATGCGCGCCACGGCAGCGGTGGCACCGCAACTCCGGCGAGGAATCGCCAGCGAGGGAGAGCAAGAGAGGGAGGGGGAAAGGGTCCACTACCTCTCTTACCCTGAGGTGAAGATCTGGAGGTAGGCGAGGGCGACAAAATGACGGTGAGGCTGGAGATCGACGACGGAGTGGCGACGACCGAGCTCGGTGATGGAGCACGGGTTTTGCGGCGGCGGCACGGGCAAGCAGAGGAGCAAGGGCGAGCGAGATGGGGTGGAAAGAAGAGAAGGGGAGCTCGGCGCTCGTTTTATAGAGAGGAGGGGAGGGTGAGGAATGGAAGGGCCGGCGAGATGGGGGTGGTGAGCTCGGGCGGCCGGTGATTGCAGCTGTTTAAGGTGGCGGTTACCAGTGAGGGAAAGGGAGGAGCGTGTCGTGGGCCTTTAAGGCAGTGAAGCGGCGCCACGAAGGAGGGTGATGCGGGGGCGCGGGGCACCAGTGCTGCAGCAGGCGGGAATCGCGGCGAGGTAAGGGGAGGGCCGGCAGGAGGTAGGGGACGGGGCTGACGGGTGGGTCCTGTCCGTCAGAGAGAGAGAGAGAGAGGGGTGAGGGAGAGAGGGTGGTGGGTTGGGCCAGCTGAGCGAGTTGGGCCTTGTGGGCTGCGCGAGGAGAGAAAAGAAAGGAGAGAGAGGGGATCTGGGCTGGGCTGGGAGAGGGGAACGAGAGAGAGAAAGATGGGATGGGCCAAAAGAGATAGGGAAGAGAAAAAAAAGATTTTAGGGTAGTTTTTGGGTTTTTTTATTTTGCAAACTCAAACACGCAAACAAACAAAAACCAATGCAACGACATGAATGCAACATACATAGAACCATTTTATTTAATTCAGAAAGACAATCATTTATTTTTCCTATACTAAATTCTCTGTAAAGAAAATAAATGTTGATTTTTTTTATAATTATGAGAAAATCATTGCTTTATTGTTTTTTCTAATCACATCCTAAAATCCAAAAATTTCATGGTGTGACAGCATTCCTCGGCCTTGGTAATGGCTTTGTATTCGAATAGTCAGTACTCTATTCTTAGTGTAGAGCTGAGCCTTATTTGTTTATCTATCCTGGTAGTACATCATGAGTTGTCTTGTTATGCTGTCTTGCTAGCTAATCATGTATTGGCTTGGTGCTTCATTCGTTATGCTTTAAATATGATTAGGCCAGATGATCTGGGTAAGGATATCGGTTCGTTGTGCCTTCGGGCTTGCCTTAGCATCTTACTTGTCCATCCAAAGGGTGGGAGACCCGGGGGCGCTATGGTAGTGACCTCATACACGAGCGTGGTACTCGGGTAAGCGGGATCCTTCGGATATGACCATGCTCCATGGTGTGACTGGGGTAGACGGCAGGTGGTGACAGCCCTGTCCGTCCACTACGAAGCTGCTTCGTGGTTAGTGTACTCCTCGACGTTCGGGTACGGTGTAGGAGTTCTGAAAGATGTAACGGCCCAGATGTTCTCCAGGACGGGACATTCTCCCTGGTATCACTAATTTCTCGGCACGTGCAGTCCTAACCATATGTATGTTGCATGACCCTTGCTTGCCTGAATAGATACTATTAGGACTTGTTGTATGCCTATGCTCCCACTAACCTTAGGTTTATTCGTTTATTCTTTATCCAGAGTTGGCTTGAGCGTGTGTGTCGCATTACCCTCATTCATATCTTTATCATAACTTACCCCCGTATTGTTATAGTCTATATCTTATTCATGCCATCTCGGTTATGTACCAAGTAAACTCTTTTACATCATGCCCTCCTTTGGGAAAATATAAATAACGATGCCCGAATACTCTCCGGGTGAAATGCTACAACGGTATATCCGTGCACTTGCGGATTCATTCTGGAATTGTTAAGACATACCCCACGGCATTTTTGGCGCCGTTGCCGGGGACTAACAATCCTGGTGATGATGTTAAGAAATGTCAACAACAACTTTCAAGACTCTGATAGGTATGACGCCATACGAACTGGTTTATGGCAAAACTTGCTATCTACCGGTTGAGCAGGAATTCAAGTCCCATTGGGCGATCAAGAAGTGGAACATGGATCTCCAATCAGCTGGAGTAAAACGAAAAATCCAACTAGCTCAATTGGATGAATGGAGGGAGAAGGCCTACCACAACTCCAAGTTGTACAAGGAGCGGACAAAACGATGGCATGACAAGCGAATCAAGATCAAGCAATTCAAAGCGGGAGATAAGGTACTTCTCTTTAATTCTCACGTTCGTTTGTTTGGTCATGGTAAGCTTAGGAGTAAGTGGGAAGGTCCTTATCTAGTTATTAATGCTGCCGATTGCGGCGCTATAACCCTCCAGGACGATGACGGAAATGTTTCTAGGCCAATGGCCAAAGATTGAAAATATTTCTCGAGCCCAAAATACCGGAACTCGAAGAAATAGACGTCTACGAGTTATCCGAGCTATAAACCTCGTCTATGGTCATTGTCCGACCTTAAAGAGACCGTATCTTAGGTTAGATGCTTTTTCTTCCTTTCTTTCCTTTTCTTTCCACCTTTTCTAGCCAAAACCCTAGGAAAATCAAGAGTACACAAGGAGAGGAGAAACTTCGTGAAGCCCGGAGGCCACACGTCACAAGGTGGGGCTGGCCGACCTCAACCAGGCCAGTCGGCCTGGCTCGACCCCTTTCGCGTCATTTCAGATTTCGAAACCCCTTATCCGTTCTCCTCGTCGGGAATTTTGGGGGATCCAATCTTGAAACCCTCTTCTTATACCGAAAGGTTTCAGTTCAACATCATTCCAAGGCCCTTCATCATTATTCACCTCCTGAAACCCG
Organism: Panicum miliaceum; assembly: GCA_032594955.1. NCBI lineage: Eukaryota > Viridiplantae > Streptophyta > Magnoliopsida > Poales > Poaceae > Panicum > Panicum miliaceum. Next base: position 19,096,818 of record CM064068.1, read on the forward strand.
AGCCCTCTCAAGATCGCATCCATGGCCTCACATTCTTCCCCCAAGACACCGAAGTCGGAGGCTAAACCCCTTGTCTCCCCTTCGGCGCCCTCCAAGTCTGGTCACAACCGTGCACCTCCCAACGGCGCACAAATCTTTGAACCAGTCATGCTGCCAGTGTGTTGGCGGTCGATTTCAATGATTTTTAGCCAACATTTCTCCGGTTTTCATGGTTTACAACACAAAACTGAGTTAAAACTAACCACACTAACAAGTTTCACAAGTTTTGTTGCATTTATCATTTCAGGAACTTAGTGTGCGAATTTGGGCCGAAATGGGAGAAATCCCTAGCCGGTCGGCCTACCCTAGGCCGGCCGGCCTGGCTCCCCCTCCTCTGGCCACGTCATAGACCCAGGAGGATCATGCATCGTGCACTTGAAGTCTATTTGATCTGAGGACCCGAAAGTCTTCACACACAGATCAAAGGGCCCACATGCATGTCCAAAACCGTTGCTTAACTAAAAAGCAACAGTTACCGACCTCAGGAATCGATCAGGGACGTCCATGCGAAAGGTGGTGCCAAGTGGCACCACCCCACTTGTCAGCCTCCGATGCTCAACTTCTCGTGGAAGCTACGATAACTGCCAAAGGTCGCGTGGTCTTGATGCCCTTAACTGGTTACTGACCTCTAGGTGCTGTAAATAGAGCTCCATTTCTCATTTGTACGAAACACCATCCAAGAGAGAAGTGAGATTCCTAGTAGCTCCAGTTCAGTTGTAGAATAGGGAGAGAGTGAGGTGAGAGCTTGTGCAAGAGCTGAGCTAGGAAAGGAGCCGGGGTTTTCTCTTGGGCCTTCTCCACTTTGTATCCACCTAAGGGGAATATTATCAACAAAAGTTCCTCGTTTATCTTCAGTGTCTCGCTAGTTCTTCTCTTTACTTTCAGTACCTAGTTAATTTACTTTCTTTAATCTGCAGGATCCCTTGTCTGCGTGGTTCAGCAAGCCTGGCCATTTGGGGTTTCTTCTTGCCTTAACGTGAGGCGGAAGTCAGTAACTGGATAGTTGAAGCATGGTGCTTAGGCTTGATAGCTATCTTGGGTTGTGTTCCACTCCACGGAACTGATGTGGTAGGCGGCAGGTGGTGACAGCCCTGTCCGTCTCTTGTAGTCCACCACGTTCGGGTGTTTTCATAGCAGTAGATCATTGGCTGAGTTGGATCCCCCATTTCTCCCCCAGTCTGTGGTCCTTCCACCCCAGCCGCCAAAGCAGATCAAGTTAGTATAGCTTCTAGTTATCTGGGTAACAAGTTGGCTAACTGAAGTTAAGCCCTCTACCCTCTTACCTCCTTTCTCTAGGTGGGTCCGGTTGAATAGTTCTAGGATTGGTTGCGTCTGCCATTCCTTGGATTTGATATCCCAGGTAAACTCCCTGGTGAAAGCTACATCGGTATCCATGCGCTTGCGGATTAGTTCGTTATGGCTAAGGAGTGCCAACAAAGTCCCATAACCCTGAGGCAGATCTGGATCCCATGGGGGAGGGCGTCGCGGAGGACTGCACCGATGCCGAGTGGGACTCCAATTTCACCGCTGTTGGACCCCTCGCCGAGCGCATGATGGGCCCGGTGAACATGTAAGAAGTCATTAGTATGTCAGAAACATTATGGGGCCAAGTGTTGGCCGAAAAACAATGTTTATTTTGCATGTAATGAAGTTTAAATTTTGTTATGCTCCGTAGCCAAGTAGTTTTCCGATTTTGCCGAGTGGTTAGGTTGCCGACCCTACGATGTGCCCTTGCCCATTGTGCAGAGAGCTGGTCATCAGACATGTGATGGGCGAGGGTGATGCAGAGTGGTTCTAGGACGCACCAGGTTGTGATTAGTCCACCACTCACTTAGGTTAGTTATTTAACGCGAACGATGCTCGTGCGAGTTGGCATGGCCGAATCGCAGCCCCCGAGCGTACTGGACGAGTCGGAAGGGGCTATACCAAGTCATTTTTTAGGCGTAGGAAATGAACGGTATATGAAAAGACAAAGATGATGAAATGCTCCTATTATTATCAGAAAGGTTGGGGTACATAGCTGCGAGCTCTTCTCACGGGTAGAAGCGCCGAAGGTGCTCAATGTTCCATGGATTGCCTATGTCTGTGCCATCTTCCCTCTATAGGAGGTCGGTGCCACGGGCGACGACCGCGCTGATGACAAAGGGACCTTCCCATGGGGAAGATAACTTGTGTTAGCCGGTAGTAGACTGGATTCGGCATAGGACCATGTCGCCTATGTTGAAGTCTCACTCCTGCACGTTCCGGTCATGGTAGCGTCTGAGCTACTGTTCGTAGCGTGCGTGCTGCAAGGCAACTGTGATGCGATGTTCTTCGACTAGGTCAATGTCATGGCGCCGAGTCATTTCCGCTTCACCTTCCTCGTAGTTTTGGATGCGCGGGGCACCAAAGGTTATGTCACTCGGGAGGATAGCCTCCGAGCCGTAAACTAGGAAGAAGGGAGAATAGCCGGTGGCCCGGCTCTTTTGGGTGTGTAGGCCCCAAACAACCTGTGGGAGTTCTTCAATCCACTTGGGACCGAACTTCTCGAGTGGGTCAAGGATACGCGCCTTGAGCCCCTAGAGGATCATGCCATTGGCACGTTCCACTTGACCGTTGCACCTTGGGTGAGCCACGGAGGCGTAGTAGACGTCAATGCAGTTATCCAGGCAGTTGTCCCAAAACACACCTCCAGTGAATGACATGCCCAGGTCGGTGATGATCCTGTTAGGCACGCCGAACCTGCGAGAGATTTCCTGGATGAACTTGACCGCCTTGGCTGCTGTGGTGACTGCGACTGTTTTGACTTCAATCCACTTGGTGAACTTATCGATGGCCACAAATATGTGGTTATAGCCGCCTACGGCTGTCTTCAGGGGTCCGACCGAGTTGATGTAACACCTCAGATGTTTAAATTATGAAATAAGCCTCATTAGCTTAACATGATGCATAAATAACTAAGAAAAGTTTAAAAGAAATGAATTATAAATTGGTTTTGCTTTGAATTGAAAATAGTTGTGTATATGTGCATAAGTACATGTACTTTAATCAAACAAATTAAATAACTTTCACATTGATGCAAACATGGATACAAAATTGAATAGGCACATCATTATTGACATGATAAACAAAAGTCTAGTTGAAGCCTAGGAGAGAATATAAACTTTTGCCCAGGAAATGACGTGCCCTCCGAATCATACTTTTTGAGTTTTAAAAATAACTTCTAAACTAGAACTCAAATGAACTTTGGCCTGAAACAAAACTTGTATAACTTTTCATTTTGAACAACTTTCATGTTCAGAGATTTTTAAGTTGCAACACAAAAATTTGAGAAACACTTGACTTTGCAAACCAGCCCCTGCCTTTTCTTCTATTTTCACTTCCAGTCCCTCCCCTCTCCTCTGTTTCGCTCGCCGCCCGCCGCCAGTCACCGCTGGCCACCTGGCCGGCGATGCCTGCCGCCCGCGCCGCGACAAGCCAGTCGTCGGCCGTCCTCCCCACTCCCCCGACCCAGCCCTGCCGCGCCCAATCGCGTGCCGCGCAATCCCTCCCTCCCCACGCCAGGATCTGAGGCCGCCAACCACGACGCGCCGCTGGCCGCTCGCGAAGCTGCCGCCTGGCCACCGCACGCCGCGCCCAATCCCCTGCTCCCACCCGCCGCTCGCCGCGCCGAGCCTCTGGCCTCCGCCCCGACGCCCAATGGCACGCCCCCGTCGTGCCGCTCGCGCCCGCGCCTCGCAGTCCAACCCCGCCCTCCTCCCGCCTCTCTGCTGCCTACAAAAGGACGCACTGAGCCCCTCGCGCGCCCAGACACCAGAACGCTGCCGCCGCCACCATTACCGCCGTCGTGCCCAGCTCACCGTGGAGCTCACCTCTCCGGCCACCCATTGCCAGAGCTGAGTCTCCAACCACCACCACGGCACCCCACCGCAGATCATCGCCCCGTCCATCACCGCCCAGAGCCGCCGGAGCGCTGCCAGCGCCGCCTCCACCACCGCTGCACCTGACCGCCGTGGATACCCCACCTCCAGCCCTCCTCCGCCCGAACCAAGGCTCGGAACGGGACTACATCACCCCACTGGAGCTTCCCGCCCCACCAGCGCTGCCCCAACCCCGCCGAAGCACCATCGCCGACACTCCACACCACCGCTGCCCCCTGTTCCACGCCAACGAGCCCTTTCTGGCCACCCCCAACCCCGACCAAGGCTACCCCAAGGTAGCTCTCACCTCCTTGGATCTCTCCGACCCTTTCCCCTCGCCGCCGACGAGCCCCCTCGCCGGAATTTGGCCGGCCGCCATGCCAGCGCTGTGGCAGAACCACCTGAATTAATCCGGCTCAAGTGTATTAACCATCACCATTAGGGCAATCTCGGTTAACCTTACACTTCAAACGGAATAATCCACTGGTCTGTCGGGTAACCTCCCGATACAACCACGGTAGAGCGGATCGAATCCATACATACACATGCTCATGCGAAGATGAGCCCAGAGAATACCACATTCCAGCAAATATTACAAAATTATCATAGGTGAATATTACAAACCAAGTTTGAGTTTAGTAACCAAGTACTTCAGTGATCATAACCAATAAGTTCTTCAGAGTTAAGTTGCAGCGGAAATAAAATAACGAAAGCTACTCGATGATACAGGATGTCTCGGTGAAGCCCGTACGAGACATCACTCGGCATTATCTCCATTGGCCGGGGGCGTATCCCATTCCACCGACCAACCAGGGGGAAGAGTACACGGCCAAGTCAAGCTAGCAATCATATCTTCGAAGGTCTCACCTGAAAACGAGCCACAAGCAAGGCTGAGTATACTAATACTCAGCAAGACTTACCTGTGTAGTGGAATCTACTCCACCGACTCTAGACATGCAAGGCTTTTTGGCTCAGGGGTTTGTTTTGCCGAAAAGCATCTACGAGTGGGTCCTTACTTTCAACTTTTAGCTCAAGATTCTAGTTTCATTAACCATTCTAGATAAGCAGCTATCCAATATCATTCATGGTGAAGCATTAAATTTCATCCAACAAGTTTATTCATCATCATTGTTCCTCTTCTTACTCTGTGGGTAAAAGTGATTAAGCAGTCTCAATAGCCGTGAGAAACGGACGATTCGAATCGAATTTCTTAACCTTGCAAGGGAAACCTAAACACACGTCACGTGGTTACTCACAGAGTCACACGTGCAACTTTTTCCCTTCAATTCCCGCTTCACGGAACAGGCCCACCGCCCTCGACTACACGTCCCCACAGACCACGGTACGTCGGGCTGTGGCGGCCGATGCACCCGCCATTAGCTAGATGTGAACGAATTCAAGACAGTGGGGAGTATATTCCGGCCTCGGTTCAATCCGGTACTTAAGCTTACCGATTACCATATTCTCGGCATGTGGTTAGTACGTTCAAAGACTTAACCACCACTACCACACACTGCGGCCTTAGAATTTTTCACTAAACAGACGGGCCTCAATCGTAAACATCGTACCATAGCTCGTCTGTTGTCCTTATGATTGCAGCGTGTAGTAAACATTCAACTCCTATTTTCTCGCGAGTGACAGGAAATCACTCGGCTTTTACCGGAGTCCTATTAGCACAGCATTCTAGCGAACCTTACATCTAGTTTTCAAGCATGGGTTCCTAACATCATGCAACTAAGTTTCCATTCAACTCCTATAAACTTAATGCACAAGCAAAAGAGTAGTGAGTTGCATAATTTACGAAAGGAATTGGGTTATGCTCCGGGGCTTGCCTTCTTGTGCAAAGTTAGTCCGGGGATCGTCTGAACGTTGACCCGGTTCTTCAACTGCTTCAGTTAAATTTGCCTGGGCTTCTCGCTGCTCACTCTCGGACTCGGGCACCAGCTCGTACGTTCCGTCGTCGAGAGTAGTTGTTTCTACATGAATGCACAAGTTTAAGTAGTGGTGATAGTAAATGACATGATTTCCTTCACGATAAAGTTGTAGTTTGTAAAACATGAGTTTGTCATGAAGTGAGTTACTTTATCATTCGTGGGCAATCGTTAATAGAGTAGAATAGTACAATAAGTAACTTCGTTAATCAAGGTGGGGTGGGTGTTCATGGGAACTTATGTTCCTCATGGAAACATGATTTAAGTGTAACTACTACGGCGAGTAGTTTCTGGTCATGAAACCTTGGATCTAGGCATATCAGGGAAAGATATGCTTACTGTAAAATTTTCAGATATTTTCAGGCAGCAGATTAATTATGAAAAATATAATACATGGTTGCTGCTAGATTCTTGTTCTTTTTGTACAGAACAAATGGTGCAAAAACTGAGACTAAGATTTTTACAGGGCTGTCATTTCATCATGCAAGAGCTACTGAAATTTTTACAAGATTTATTATGCAGTTTTCAGAGCATAGTAAATATGACATTACACACCTAGGTTATTTAAGGATTTATTTTTACAGGAGCCTTCACAGGGTTTTTGTCCATGAAACTTTTTACAGAGCATCCGCTACCACTGATTATCTTCTAGTAAAAATATGAGAATTTTCCAAGCTAAGGTACTATTTCCTTGATTTAATGTATGTTATTAGCACCTAAATTAAATAATTAGGTTCCTGTGAGATAAAAAGCCTCTAAATTTTTCTATGGCATTTAGGTACCATTACACCAGTATGGAAAAAGTTTCATTAGGTGATTCATAACCTAACAGCAGGGATAAAAAATATTTAGCCAATCATGGTATGAAACTAAGTTTAACAAACAAGTATAGATAGAGATGGAATTTGGGCCTGATCTTTTTACATTGGCTTATAAAACAAGTAAATCTCCTACTGCAAAATTTTCAGGACCAGCACTTGTCTCAAGACAAGTCTATGAATAAAAGCCATTAATCTTTCCATTTTATTTAAAGCATGATTTAGCTCGAATCTGAGGAGATGCCTGTAACAAAAGTTGTGGAGTTTATCCTAAAGGTTCCAGAACAGTTGAGTTTGCATTTTTCTGAATTTTCTACGATTTTATACGAATTTTACAAGCTCACTGATTTGGTTAAAACTTTCTTTACAGAGGGGTCCCTGAATACTAGCAGAAATCCCCCTGGGAAGATCTGGGCGATTGCAATGTGGTCCTGGTGCCTTGGCTGGCCCTTGGGAGCTCGATTTGGCTCAAAATCCGGCGAGGGGAAGGGCCGGTCGGCGAGGGGTGAGGGCTGGGGAAGGATCAGAGGTGCGAGGGCTACCTCGTGGGGGTCTTGTTCGGGTGGGGGACGACCGGGAAGGGGTGCCGCGGCGTGGAGCAGCGGCTCCGTCGAGGTGCGGCCGGGATTCCGGCGAACTCCGGCGAGCTGGGCGGCGGGGCTCGGGCTGGGGAGCTTCAGTGCGTCGAGGGGAATCCGTTTCAGAGTTTGGTTTGGGTGGAGGGGGGGCCGGGACGGCGGTTCCGCGTGGGGCGGTGGTGGCCGGCGGCGGAGCAGCGGTATGGGCAGCAATGGTGGCGCTGTTCTGGCGAGGGAGGTGGTCTGACGATGGTGGCGCTGCTCCTTGGACCACGAGGGATGCGGCTGAGGGTGGGTTGGGGTAGTGGTGGTGCAGAGAAGAGGGCTCGGCGTGGAGGGACTGCTGATGCACGACAATGGAGACCGCCGGGAGTTCACGCGCGAGCAGTACGCTGGGTGTTGCCTTTGTAGACGCTGGGAGAGGAAGGGGAGGGGTAGAGGCGCCGGGCAAGGTGGGTAGGTGGCTCGGGCATGGCCCGGGCAGCATGGGCGTGCGGCATTGGCCGCCGTGGGCGGCGAGCAGAAGCACAACTGGCCGTCGTGCATGTGGCGTGCCGGGGGGGGGGGGGGGGGGGGGAGGGGGGGAGAAGAAGACGCGGCCGCGGTTGGGCGAGCGGGGGCGGTGCTGCAGGGCGCCGGGGGTTGGCTTGGCGCCTATTGCCGCGCAGGCATCGATGGCCAGGTGGCCGGCGGCTGTCGGGCAAGGGAGGCGGTGCAGCAGAGGAGGGGGAGGTGAGGGAGGGACCTATGTGCGAGAATTTGAAAAGTTCCAAGGGGCTGGTTGCAAACAGGATGTTTTCTCCACTTTCTAATTTGAATTTCAAAAACTTTTGAACATGAAAGTTGTTCAGAATAAAATGTTCTACAAGTTTGGTTTCAGGCAACACCTCATTTGGCTTGTGGTTTGAAAGTTAATTTAAAAATTCAAAGGTATTCATATGTGCCCAATTTCAATTTGAATTTCAACTTAACTTGTTCTAATCCTTTTATTAGTTGATTAAGCATACGGTTGGTTAAATGACATTGCCTTGGGAACATAATTTATCAGGGTTGTTACAGCCTTCCCCCCTTAACAAGAATCTCGCCCCGAGATTCGGTAAATCTTAGTGTGGACAGGGGTGCACATACCAGTGGTTGAGATAAGGAAACCAGGGAAATTTTGGTTTAGGTAGTTCTCGGTTTCCCAGGTGGCTTCTTCTTCAGTGTGATGGTTCCATTGAACTTTATACATTTTAATCACTTTCCTCCTGGTCCCTCTTTCTTTTTGATCCAAAATTTTAACCAGGTGTTCGACATACGAGAGGTCGGGTTCTACCAATATTTCTTGTTGTTCCACAATCTCGGTAGGGACTCGAATACACTTCTTGAGTTGAGATACGTGGAAGACATTATGGGTGGCCGTGAGTTGAGGGGGCAGTCGTAATTTGTAGGCTACGGGTCCGCAGTTCTCAATGATTTCGTAAGGACCAACATAACGGGGAGCTAGTTTGCCTTTGATTCCGAATCTTTGCACTCCCTTGGTTGGTGAAACTCGAAGATAGACATGATCGCCAACATCGAATTGTAGGGGCTTTCTCCTTTTGTCAGAATAGCTCTTTTGCCGGGCTTGTGCGGCTTTAAGATTTGCTTGTATTACTTTTACTTTCTCCTCTGCCTCGATTACCAGGTCGGGTCCAATTATTTTACGTTCTCCGGTTTGTGACCAGCTCAAAGGAGTTCGACACCTTCGTCCGTACAGGGCCTCAAATGGTGCCATTTTCAAACTCGTTTGATAGCTATTGTTGTAGGAGAACTCTGCTAGGGGTAGGCATTTGTCCCAATTCTTGTCATAGTGAATGACGCAAGCTCTCAGCATGTCCTCAAGAATTTGGTTTACTCTTTCCGTTTGTCCGTCAGTCTGAGGATGGTATGCTGAGCTGCGAATCAGTTTAGTACCAAGAGACGTTTGCAGTTGTTCCCAAAAGCGTGCTACAAACTGAGTACCACGATCAGAAATAATTGTCTTAGGTATTCCATGTAGGCAAACAATACGATCGAGGTAAATCTCGGCATATTTCTTAGCAGAATAGGTGGTGTGTATTAGAAGAAAATGTGCCGTCTTTGTGAGTCTATCAATGATAATCCATATGGAATCATATTTCTGGGAAGTGTTTGGTAGTCCAACGATGAAGTCCATACTTATGTTTTCCCATTTCCATGATGGTATAGGTAACGGTTGAAGTGTACCGGCTACTTTCAAGTGGCTAGCTTTTACTCTCTGGCACGTGTCACATTCTGAGACATACGTAGCAATTTCTCTTTTCCTTCTAGTCCACCAGAAGTTTTGCCTTAGGTCTTGATACATTTTGCTACTGCCGGGGTGGATAGAGAATTTGGAACGATGTGCCTCATCGAGAATTTGCTTGCGGAGTTCATGATTCTTCGGAACTACTATACGACTTTCGAACCATAGGACTCCCTTATGGTCCTGGCAGAAACATTTATACCTCTCCTCACCTAGAGAGAGTTTTTGTTTGATGATCTTAATTCCTTCATCATGTAGTTGTGCCATGATGATTTGGTCGTGAAGAGTGGGTTCAACTGAGATGTGATTTAGAGTGCCTTGGGAAACCATTTCCATGTTAAGCTTCCTCATTTCTGCACACAATGTCTCATTGTAGGATTCCATGGATAAGCAATGGCAATGGGACTTGCGGCTTAGTGCATCCGCGACTACATTAGCCTTGCCGGGGTGGTAGTGCACTTCAAGGTCATAATCCTTGATTAATTCTAGCCATCTCCGTTGTCTCATATTCAGATCGGCTTGTGTGAAGATATACTTGAGACTCTTATGATCAGTGTAGATATTGCACTGTGTACCCATGAGATAGTGCCTCCATATTTTCAGAGCGTGGATGACAGCTGCAAGCTCAAGATCATGAGTGGGATAATTCTGTTCGTGGGGCCGAAGGGCTCGTGAGGCATATGCAATCACTCGATTCTCTTGCATAAGCACACATCCTAGACCAGTACCCGATGCATCACAATACACATCGAACGACTTGGTATTATCGGGTTGAGCTAACACAGGTGCAGTAGTCAGATGCTCTCTGAGAGTGTGGAAAGCTTCTTCACATTTCTCATTTCATACAAACTTTACTTCCTTCTTTAACAGTTCAGTCATGGGCTTAGCAATTCGAGAGAAATCCGGGATGAAGCGACGGTAGTAACCGGCTAAGCCGAGAAAACTACGAATCTGATGAACAGAGGTAGGGGGTTCCCAATCCATCACCTCTTGTACCTTGCTGGGGTCAACAGCTATGCCTTCGCTGGAGATCGTGTGACCCAAGAACTTTACAGTATCCAACCAGAATTCACACTTAGAAAACTTAGCATAGAGCCGATGGTCTCTGAGTCGTTGAAGAACAATGCGAAGGTGCTTGGCATGTTCTTCCTCATCTGGGGAATAGATAAGGATGTCGTCGATGAACACTACGACGAATTTGTCAAGTTCGGGCATGAATACCGAATTCATGAGATACATGAAGTAGGCAGGGGCATTTGTGAGTCCAAAGGACATGACCAAGAATTCATATAGTCCATATCGTGTGGAGAAGGCAGTCTTAGGAATATCGCACGGGTGAATCTTGATCTGATGATATCCCGAACGAAGATCAATTTTTGAGAAGACTCTGGCTCCAGCTAATTGATCGAAGAGTACATCGATACGAGGAAGTGGGTATTTATTCTTAATGGTTACTGTGTTGAGAGGCCGGTAGTCAACGCATAACCTCAAACTGTCATCCTTCTTCTTTACGAATAGGGCTGGATATCCCCAAGGTGACGCGCTAGGGCGAATGAAACCTTTGTCCAGTAGTTCTTGGAGTTGAATTTTTAGCTCTGCCAATTCTTTAGGGGGCATCCTATATGGTCTTTTGGATATAGGTGCAGTGCCTGGTTGCAGTTCGATGATGAACTCAATATCCCTATCCGGTGGCATTCCTGGTAAGTCATCCGGAAAAACGTCGGCATACTCGTTTACCACAGGAATATCCTCTAGCTTAAGTCCTTCCATTACGAAAGCACAAGAATTTGTGCACTCCCGTAATGGTAGGTAAAGGGTAGTGGCTCCGTGACTAGGTGAATTTATCTCAACGGCTCGGGAAGAAAGGTCCAGCGTGACTCCATGCATAGTCATCCAGTTCATTCCCAAAATAATATCCATGCCGTCAAGGGGTAAAAGAACAAGGTCTGTGTCGATGGTTTTACTACCCAACTTGACTGGTACTTGTCTGACCATTTGGTTTGAAGCAATTTTACCACCCGGTGTTGATATCATATATGACCCTTGTGTGTGACAAACATCCAAGCCTACTTTTGCACCGAATTTTGCACTTATGAAACTATGCGATGCACCAGAATCAAACAATATATCTGCAGGCTTGTTGTTAAATAGAGGATGTGCGTGTCATTAAGGGTGCACCTTTAGGGAGCGCTTCAAGCTGATCAATCTGTCCTTTGCTCTTGTTCCTCTGTCTTTTACGCTTGTTCTGATGGGTTTGGCTAGAACCTTGGCCCTGATTTGGCTGCCTAGGCTGAGGGCATTCTCGAGCAAAATGGTTAGCACTGCTACAAATGAAGCAACGGTTTTTGTCACTTGGACGACCGGGTTGTTTGTTATCTGAAGATATCGCTACTGGCATACCTAATGAACCTCCCTTGGGTGTGGTGCATTTGGCATGGTCTATCTTTTCCGGAACAGGTGAGCGAGTTTGTGTTCGAAGGACTGTACCGGCGTCAGTAGTTTTGCTAACTTGACGTCAGCCTCGTGGGATGAATTCTGTGCAGGTAATTTCCCATCCAGCCAAGTCTATGCCGCATGGGTCATGCTTGAGAGTCCGACACTTTACTTGGTGATCCTTAAGTTTCATCGGAAGTTGTGATGGGGGCAATAAGGAGTCTGAGTAAACGTCTCTTGTGTCCATCATCTTGTTATTGAGCTCTGGATAGCCAGCAACCTGAGGATGGTGGACATTGCACCCATCCCCTTGATGGTGTTGTTGCTGCAGGCATTGAAAAATCGCTTCCTGCCCCTTGACAAGCTGATGAAGCAACTCGGTTTGAGCGGCCATTACTTCCACTAAACTAGGTGGTGGCTGTGGTTGGGATCCACCAGCACTAGCATCGTAACCATCCGGGTTTCCACGGGTTGCTCCAACCATCTGAAAAGGCAAATGTTCTTCATTAGCAACGTGATCCATATTGCTTCCATGACTCAAAAAGATCTAACGCGGAATAGTAGACTTCCGAAAGGTCATGGATGGAATCATGGGCATAAAAACTGTCTGCCATAAGAATTTTATAACTCCTGGTAGGTTCATCCAAAGTTTCTCATCTTTTGGCAGTGGATAGGGAATTTAGAGATGTACCACTTTGGTATTCAGCCAAGATGCTAAATCGATGGCTAGGATGGTTAAACGATTCACTCTTTGCTTCGATGGTTTGACTGTTTTTCAGCAGAATGAGTTATAGTATCTTGCCTATAACTCAAACTTAGCAAGATCCAATAGTGTTGAAATTTTGTGAGAACCTAGATCACAAAATTTAGGACAAGTTTGGTATTCAACACTCAGCCCAGAAATGTAGAGAGACATGGTAAAAATTCCGACAAGTTTCTGCAATCGCAGATTCGACTGCTTTCCAATATCACAATCAAACCAAGTTTTTAGCCATGGCCTACATGATTAGAGTATCCAATAGTCAAGTTGTAAACGTCACAAAAGAGGTGCTCAACTCTTAGTTAGCCTATTACAACACTTGCCAAAAGTTAGGCTACACTATCGAGGAGTATATGCAAAAGTCCTCCTAGGTCATCGGCTAGAAATCGTTGAGGTTGTTGACGGACGACTCGCTGTGAGCAGGAGAGTGAGCTTCCATCGGAAGTGGCTGCAGTGCCTCACCCTCAAAGTCCATTCCTGAAATACCATCAATCTCTTGTGGCTCCTCCTCATCTTCCTCCATGTCCTCCTCATGGGGATGGTCATTCTGATCCTGATGCCACTGGAGATGCTCAATAGCATCCTCGAACTCCAAGTGTAGATCATGGAGCTGCTCCTCCAAGTGTGCTATCGTGGCTTCCCTTTCACCCATGAGGGTGTCCTGCTCCTGAATTTGGCCCTCAAGTTGGCCAATCTGAGCATCTCTGTCCTCAAGATCCTTACTGAGCTCTTGGATTTGCTCATCCCTGTTGGTGGCCATGATATGATAGGCTTGTGCAAGCTCGGCGAGTTGCACAAGTGCCTGACTCTGGAGTGCCTGCAATTGGTACAGCGCATTCATGCTTCGTACGGAGGTCTGGATAGTCTCCTGGGCATGAAAGTCTACCAGGTACTGTGAATGCTGCACCCTGTCAAGCCAAAAAGGGTCGTTGTCCTGGGCAGTAGGAAACAAACCAATGGGAGCGAGTGTGACAACCTCGGGACGCTGCGCACAAAAAGTGGTGAGCGCCCTCATGGCTGCAAGCTCCCAAGTATCAGCCAAACGGCGACCAACAGCCTCAATCTCCAAGGCGGGCCACTCCGGGTGTAGCGGGTGCGGAAAAATGGTCACGTTGACACGGCACTGGGTAACTCCATTCTCTGCAAACTCTAGTCCGGCGTAACGTGGGGGAATTAGATAGCCCGCGGTGCTCAACACGTCCCACAAAATAGAGGGAAAGCCCTCCCAGTGGAGACACTGTGAGTGAACGCGTCCATCCTCATCCACCATCATGGCAGCTGTCTCGGCCATCTGAACAAAAGATCAAATGGGTGAGGCCAAGAAAAAGTGGGAAAAGCACAGGGACAGATTCCGTATAGAGTACAAAAATAACCATAACTTCCATAGTTCATATCAAAAAATTCTCAAATTTCACCAGAACACTCCTAAGGTATTTGTGCACCACTTTGCTAGTCAACTCCAGAGCTAGATAGGTCTCTAAGATGGTCTTTCTTTTCAGGTTTCACCTTACTGTCTACCCAGAAATTTTAGTGAACAGTGGGCCAATATTTCGTGCACCAGGAAAAATCTACCCAGCCAAAATTTACCAAATTTTAACAGCAGCTACCTGGGTAAATTTAGAACAAGTTTTGTGTTGTACTCTTTTGCAGAAAACTGTAGGAAGGGGGCCTAAAAATTTAAGGGGTAGAAGTGCTTATTCTGGACAGAATTCTGACATTCCATGGTTTCTGTTATTTCTTACTATCCATAAGTTCAGAATTTTTCATTTTTGAACAGGAGATAGAACACGAAATTTGGAACAATTCTTTCAACATGAACTTTACCAGAAAAGGTCATTTTCTCTGATCAATAAATCTCTCTTTTCGGTAATGGCAGATTTGTGACAGATTCGCTAGATAGTCCTTATGCAACATCACGCTTAGATACGCAAGAACCTTACCACTCTCATTCAACGCATTTTTAATTTCAGATATACATGGTCATGATGCATGCACGTCCTATTCGTCCTCACAAAATAAAATAATTGCCAAATAACTTTTGGTCTTACGAAGATAGTTTCGGTGGCATACATGTTACGCCTCTCACTGTAATAGCTAGTCGAGATTTTCTAACCGTTCTTTAACCTATCGTAATCGCTGTTAGTGTACCTGCAGAAGATTGATAGAGCACATATATTTCATGAACCTTTCATGCCAGTACTCATGAAAGCGTCCGTATTCATTACCGTTTACTTATAGAAACGATATCTGTACAATTTCTGCCGTACAGACGATGTTAACATACGCTATCGAGGTAGCGTATTCACGGGGGGTACCGTCATGAGAGGGGGGTATGAACAGCGATCGCCATACCCTGCGCCAAACCTTCTACTCCCAATATATTCAACTAACAGTTGGCATATTGGCAACACCTCAAGTAAGCCACTGCTTGAGGGCAGCGTTCGGTTCGCATCACCGACAGGAAGGCCAAGCTCTCTCAGTTGGCTGAGGATTCTCACCTTCTTACCTTAGCGAAGAGTGCGTCGTTACAGAATTTAAGGTCGGTTGTGCATGAATGTAAGTTTTGACTGAAAGTAATGTGCTGGAAGTCAGTTGATAATATATAGAAGTTAGATAGCCACCTAGTAACTTTCCCATAATCCCTTAGGGCTTTACGAACTAGGTACCATCCTTAACGAACCAACGCATTTTCCAACAAAATTTTTGTGGTCAAGTTTTAGGAAAACGAGTTTTTAAGGCTTGTTGCATTCTCTGGCGTATGCATTTCGGCTCTGGTGCCAGCTGTGGCACCAGCTACGGCTCTGATACCAGCTGTGGCAGAACCACCTGAATTAATCCGGCTCAAGTGTATTAACCATCACCATTAGGGCAATCTCGGTTAACCTTACACTTCAAACGGAATAATCCACTGGTCTGTCGGGTAACCTCCCGATACAACCACGGTAGAGCGGATCGAAGCCATACATACACATGCTCATGCGAAGATGAGCCCAGAGAATACCACATTCCAGCAAATATTACAAAATTATCATAGGTGAATATTACAAACCAAGTTTGAGTTTAGTAACCAAGTACTTCAGTGATCATAACCAATAAGTTCTTCAGAGTTAAGTTGCAGCGGAAATAAAATAACGAAAGCTACTCGACGATACAGGATGTCTCGGTGAAGCCCGTACGAGACATCACTCGGCATTATCTCCATTGGCCGGGGGCGTATCCCATTCCACCGACCAACCAGGGGGAAAAGTACACGGCCAAGTCAAGCTAGCAATCATATCTTCGAAGGTCTCACCTGAAAACGAGCCACAAGCAAGGCTGAGTATACTAATACTCAGCAAGACTTACCTGTGTAGTGGAATCTACTCCACCGACTCTAGACATGCAAGGCTTTTTGGCTCAGGGGTTTGTTTTGCCGAAAAGCATCTACGAGTGGGTCCTTACTTTCAACTTTTAGCTCAAGATTCTAGTTTCATTAACCATTCTAGATAAGCAGCTATCCAATATCATTCATGGTGAAGCATTAAATTTCATCCAACAAGTTTATTCATCATCATTGTTCCTCTTCTTACTCTGTGGGTAAAAGTGATTAAGCAGTCTCAATAGCCGTGAGAAACGGACGATTCGAATCGAATTTCTTAACCTTGCAAGGGAAACCTAAACACACGTCACGTGGTTACTCACAGAGTCACACGTGCAACTTTTCCCTTCAATTCCCGCTTCACGGAACAGGCCCACCGCCCTCGACTACACGTCCCCACAGACCACGGTACGTCGGGCTATGGCGGCCGATGCACCCGCCATTAGCTAGATGTGAACGAATTCAAGACAGTGGGGAGTATATTCCGGCCTCGGTTCAATCCGGTACTTAAGCTTACCGATTACCATATTCTCGGCATGTGGTTAGTACGTTCAAAGACTTAACCACCACTACCACACACTGCGGCCTTAGCATTTTTCACTAAACAGACGGGCCTCAATCGTAAACATCGTACCATAGCCCGTCTGTTGTCCTTATGATTGCAGCGTGTAGTAAACATTCAACTCCTATTTTCTCGCGAGTGACAGGAAATCACTCGGCTTTTACCGGAGTCCTATTAGCACAGCATTCTAGCGAACCTTACATCTAGTTTTCAAGCATGGGTTCCTAACATCATGCAACTAAGTTTCCATTCAACTCCTATAAACTTAATGCACAAGCAAAAGAGTAGTGAGTTGGATAATTTAGGAAAGGAATTGGGTTATGCTCCGAGGCTTGCCTTCTTGTGCAAAGTTAGTCCGAGGATCGTCTGAACGTTGACCCGGGTCTTCAACTGCTTCAGTTAAATTTGCCTGGGCTTCTCGCTGCTCACTCTCGGACTCGGGCACCAGCTCGTACGTTCCGTCGGCGAGAGTAGTTGTTTCTACATGAATACACAAGTTTAAGTAGTGGTGATAGTAAATGACATGATTTCCTTCACGATAAAGTTGTAGTTTGTAAAACATGAGTTTGTCGTGAAGTGAGTTACTTTATTATTCGTGGGCAATCGTTAATAGAGTAGAATAGTACAATAAGTAACTTCGTTAAGCAAGGTGGGGTGGGTGTTCATGGGAACTTATGTTCCTCATGGAAACATGATTTAAGTGTAACTACTACGGCGAGTAGTTTCTGGTCATGAAACCTTGGATCTAGGCACATCAGGGAAAGATATGCTTACTGTAAAATTTTCAGATATTTTCACGCAGCAGATTAATTATGAAAAATATAATACATGGTTGCTGCTAGATTCTTGTTATTTTTGTACAGAACAAATGGTGCAAAAACTGAGACTAAGATTTTTACAGGGCTGTCATTTCATCATGCAGGAGCTACTGAAATTTTTACAAGATTTATTATGCAGTTTTCAGAGCATAGTAAATATGACATTACACACCTAGGTTATTTAAGGATTTATTTTTACAGGAGCCTGCACAGGGTTTTTGTCCATGAAACTTTTTACACAGCATCCGCTACCACTGATTATCTTGTACTAAAAATATGAGAATTTTCCAAGCTAAGGTACTATTTCCTTGATTTAATGTATGTTATTAGCACCTAAATTAAATAATTAGGTTCCTGTGAGATAAAAAGCCTCTAAATTTTTCTATGGCATTTAGGTACCATTACACCAGTATGGAAAAAGTTTCATTAGGTGATTCATAATCTAACTGCAGGGATAAAAAATATTTAGCCAATCATGGTATGAAACTAAGTTTAACAAACAAGTATAGATAGAGATGGAATTTGGGCCTGATCTTTTTACATTGGCTTATAAAACAAGTAAATCTCCTACTGCAAAATTTTCAGGACCAGCACTTGTCTCAAGACAAGTCTATGAATAAAAGCCATTAATCTTTCCATTTTATTTAAAGCATGATTTAGCTGGAATCTGAGGAGATGCCTGTAACAAAAGTTGTGGAGTTTATCCTAAAGGTTCCAGAACAGTTGAGTTTGCATTTTTCTGAATTTTCTATGATTTTATACGAATTTTACAAGCTCACTGATTTGGTTAAAACTTTCTTTACAGAGGGGTCCCTGAAAACTAGCAGAAAACCCCCTGGGAAGATCTGGGCGATTGCAATGTGGTCCTGGCGCCTTGGCTGGCCCTTGGGAGCTCGATTTGGCTCAAAATCCGGCGAGGGGAAGGGCCGGTCGGCGAGGGGTGAGGGCTGGGGAAGGATCAGGGGTGCGAGGGCTACCTCGTGGGGGTCTTGTTCGGGTGGGGGACGGCCGGGAAGGGGTGCCGCGGCGTGGAGCAGCGGCTCCGTCGAGGTGCGGCCGGGATTCCGGCGAACTCCGGCGAGCTGGGCGGCGGGGCTCGGGCTGGGGAGCTTCAGTGCGTCGAGGGGAATCCGTTTCAGAGTTTGGTTTGGGTGGAGGGGGGGCCGGGACGGCGGTTCCGCGTGGGGCGGTGGTGGCCGGCGGCGGAGCAGCGGTATGGGCAGCAATGGTGGCGCTGTTCTGGCGAGGGAGGTGGTCTTACGATGGTGGCGCTGCTCCTTGGACCACGAGGGATGCGGCTGAGGGTGGGTTGGGGTAGTGGTGGTGCAGAGAAGAGGGCTCGGCGTGGAGGGACTGCTGATGCACGACAATGGAGACCGCCGGGAGTTCACGCGCGAGCAGTACGCTGGGTGTTGCCTTTGTAGGCGCTGGGAGAGGAAGGGGAGGGGTAGAGGCGCCGGGCAAGGTGGGCAGGCGGCTCGGGCACGGCCCGGGCAGCATGGGCGCGCGGCATTGGCCGCCGTGGGCGGCGAGCAGAAGCACAACTGGCCGTCGTGCATGTGGCGTGCGGGGGGGGGGGGGGGGGGGGGGGGGGGAGGAGAAGACGCGGCCGCGGTTGGGCGAGCGGGGGGCAGTGCTGCAGGGCGCCGGGGGTTGGCTTGGCGCCTATTGCCGCGCAGGTATCGATGGCCAGGTGGCCGGCGGCTGTCGGGCATGGGAGGCGGTGGAGGAGGGGGAGGTGAGGGAGGGACCTATGTGCGAGAATTTTAAAAGTTCCAAGGGGCTGGTTGCAAACAGGATGTTTTTTCCGCTTTCTAATTTGAATTTCAAAAACTTTTGAACATGAAAGTTGTTCAGAATAAAAAGTTCTACAAGTTTGGTTTCAGGCAACACCTCATTTGGCTTGTGGTTTGAAAGTTAATTTAAAAATTCAAAGGTATTCATATGTGTCCAATTTCAATTTGAATTTCAACTTAACTTGTTCTAATCCTTTTATTAGTTGATTAAGCATAGGGTTGGTTAAATGACATTGCCTTAGGAACGTAATTTATCAGGGTTGTTACAAGCGCCGCCCAGGGACCCAATTGCAATGATTAAAATTTTTAAAAGGGTCTGCAAGCAAGTTAACAGGGGCATATCTGTAAACCTGTGTTTAATCTTTGATTTCAAAAATAGGGAAATTGTAAAATTCATATAAAATTGTAGCAAAATTGAAAAAAATACAAACTCAACTGTTCTGGAATCTTTAGAAGAAAATCTACAACTTTTGTTACATGCATTTCTTCAGATTGTTAATATATCTTGCTCTAAATTAAATGGAAAGTTTAATAGACTTTAATTGTACCCTGATGCATCCGGCCCAGGTGGGGTTGGCCGAGGCCCAATAAATTAAGGTGCCCGGACCCCAACAGTTCTTAGGCACACCAACTCGGGGAAAGACCCAATCTCCCTAAAATACTAGTCCAATAGGGAAAGGGTGGCTCTCCCTTTTAAGGTTGCTTCCTCCTCCCAAGCTAAGCAAGGTGGGATTATTCAGAGGCTCACACGGTCGCTGCCCGACTACAACTGGGCCACTCGGCCCCCTTTGTTGCGTCTTTGCCAGCGGGTAATAGTGGAGGATGCCCTCATCATTCCCACCCCCTTAAACAAGGGCCCAGCTCTGATACCAAATGATGCATCCGGCCCAGGTGGGGTTGGCCGAGGCCCAATAAATTAAGGTTGCCCGGACCCCAACAGTTCTTAGGCACACCAACTCGGGAAAAGACCCAATCTCCCTAAAAGACTAGTCCAATAAGGGAAGGGTGGCTCTCCCTTTTAAGGTGGCTTCCTCCTCCCAAGCTAAGCAAGGTGGGATTATTCAGAGGCTCACACGGTCGCCGCCCGACTACAACTGGGCCACTCGGCCCCCTTTGTTGCGTCTTTGCTAGCGGTTAATAGTGGAGGATGCCCTCATCATACCCACTGTTGTATACCAGTTCTGAACCTAATTTTTGGACAGAAGATTGGTTGTTTGATGTGTAGGCCAGTGTAAAAATATTAGGACCAGAACCCATCTCCAGCTAAACTTTTTGTTAAACATTGTTTATGCCATAAAATGAAAAAACTAATTTGTAACTGCTGTTATATTACGATTCATGTTGTGAAACTTTTTCAGAGCTGTTATAGTGATGCCTAAAATACCACGGAAAAAGTTTAGAACCTTTTTCCTTTTTGTAACCTATTTATATAATTTTATGGTAGGAAAAGTGCACTAATTCAAATAATTAGTGTCTATGCTTGGAAAATGTTCAACCTTTTACGGTGGGACACTTTAGAGTAGCTCTTGCTGTATAAAAAGGTTCATACTTAGAAACCTTGTAAAACATCCTGTAGAAATTAATCTTCATTAACCTAAGTGTATTTTGTCCTATTTATTATGCTTTGTATCTTGCACAGTAAAATCTGAAAAATTTAAATTAACACATATAAGGATAGATTAACACCTTGTAAAAGTTTTAGCATCAATAATTAAATGGTTTGTTCTGTATAAAAATAACTATGTTCTTGTAGTGGCTGTGTATTACATTTTTTCATAATTATTCTGCTGCACAGAAATTTCTGAAATTTTTACAGTGCTGTTGTCTCTGCATAATGTACTCTATATAAAAATTTTATCACCAGAAGTTACCTAGATCAGTGTTTGTGCTTAATCCATGCTTGTGCTTAGAAAATTAAATTTCCAATACAACACCACCCCTTCTGTTAAAGATTGCCCAAGGAAATCTTAACTAAATAACTTCACAACCAAATCTATGTTTTGTGGATTGCAACTTTATCGTGAAGGAAAATAATCATCATATACCATCACTACAACTTACACTTGTGCATTCATATAGAATCGACTACTCTCGCCGATGGAACGTACGAGCTGGTGCCCGCATCCGAGAGTGAGGAGTGTGAAGCTCAAGTGAATGTAACTGAAGCTTTCAAAGACCCGAACCCGAGTTCGGACGAGCCCCAAACTAACTTTACCCAAGAAGGCAAGCCCCGGAGCATGAATCCTATTTTCTAAATTATGCAACTTATTACTCTACTTTACCGGTGCATTAAGTTTATAGGAGTTGAATGAGAACTTAGTTGCATGATCTTAGGTACCCATGCTCTGAACACTAGATGTAAGGTTCGATAGAATGCTATGCTAATAGGACTCCGGTAAAAGTCGAGTGATTTCCTGTCACTCACGAGAATTAAGGAGTAGAATGTTTACTACATGCTGCAATCATAAGGTCGACGGACGGGGCTATGGTACGATGTTTATGTTGATGATTGAGGCCCGTCTGGTTAGTGAAAAATGCTAAGGCCGCAGTGTGTGGTAGTGGTGGTTAAGTCTTTGAATGTACTAACCACATGCCGAGAATATGATAATCGGTAAGCTTAAGTACCAGATTGAACCGAGGCCGGAATATACTCCCCACCGTCTTGAATTCGTTCACATCTAGCTAATGGTGGGTGCATGTGCCGCCATGGCCGGGTCCATGGGGACGTGTAGTCGAGGGCGGTGGGCCGGTTCCGTGAAGCGGGAATTGAAGGGAAAAGTTACACGTGTGACTCTAGGAGTAACCACGTGACGTGTGTTTAGGTTTCCCTTGCAAGGTTAAGAAATTCGATTCGAATCGTCCGTTTCTCGCGGTTATTGAGACTGCTTGACCTTTTACCACAAGAGTAAGAAGAGGAACAGTGATGATGATTAATCTTGTTGGATGCAAATTAATTCTTCCACCATGTGTGATATTGGATAGTTGCTTACCTAGAATGGTTAAAGAAAACTAGAACTTGGAGCTAAAATTTGAAAGTAAGGACCTACTTGTATATGCTTGCAAAACAAACCCTCAAGCCAAAAGCCTTGCATGTCTAGGAGTCAGCTAAGTATATTCCACTAGTCGGGTAAGCCTTGCTGAGTATTAGTATACTCAGCCTTGCTTGTGGGTTGTTTTTTGGTGAGACTTTCGAGGATATGATCGCTAGTTTGACTTGGCCGTGTACCCTTCCTCCTGGTTGGTCGGTGGAATGGGATACGCCCCCGGCCAACAATGATAATGCCGAGTGATGTCTCGTAAGGGCTTCATCGAGACATCCTATATCGTCGAGTAGTTTATCGTTATTTTTCCGCTACATTGAACTCTGAAGAACTCAATTATTTTGAACTCTAAAAGTACCTTGTTTTATGAATTCGAAGTCAGTTGTAATAATAGTTTATGATGAACCTGTGATGTAAAATTTGTGGAATGTTGTATCCTTTGGGCTCACCTTCGTGTGAGTACATGTATGTGTGGTTTCGATCGGAAAAAACCGTGGTTGTATCGGGAGGTTACCCGACAGACCAATGGATTACTCCGTTTGAAGTGCGAGTTAGCCCTGATTGCCCTTGTGGTGATGGTTAGCGCGCTTGAGCCGGATTAATTCAGGTGGTTCTGCCACAGCTGGTACCAGAGCCAAAATGCATACTCTAGACAATGCAACAAGCCTTAAAAAGTTGTTTCTTAAAATGTGAACAACAAAAAAGCGAGTTTTGCAAAATGCGTTGGTTCGTTAAGGATGATACCTAGTTCGTAAAGCCCTAAGGGATTATGGAAAAGTTACTAGGTGGCTATCTAACTTGTGAATACTATCAACTGACTTCCAGCATATTACTTTCTGTCAAAACTTACTTTGATGCACAACCAACCCATAAATTCTGTAACGACGCACTCATCGCTAAGGTAAGAAGGTAAGAATCCTCAGCCAACTGAGAGAGCTTGGCCTTCCTGTCGGTGATGCAAGCCGAACGCTGCCCTCAAGCAGTGGCTTACTTGAGGTGCTGCCAATATACCAACTATTAGTTGATTATATTGGGAGTAGAAGGTTTGGCACAGGGTATGGCGATCGCTGTTCATACCGCCGTCTCAAGATAGTACCCCCCGTGAATACGCTATCTTGATAGCGTATGTTAACATCGTCTGTACGGCGGGAATTGTATGGATGCCGTTTCTATAGTGAACGGTAATAAATACGGACGCTTTCATGACTGCTGGCATGAAAGGTTCAATGGATATATATATGCTATATCAATCTTCTGCAGGTACATTAACCGCGATTACGATAAGTTAAAAAATGGTTAGAGAATTTCTCGACTAGCTATTATAGTGGGAGACGTATTGTGTATGCCACCGAAACTAACTTCGTAAGACCAAAGCTATTTGGAAATTATTTTATTTTGTGAGGACGAATAGGATGTGCATGCATCATGACTATGTAAATCTCAAATTGAAAATGCGATGCGTGAGAGTGGTAAGGTTCATGCGCCCACACAATTGTCTTGGCATAAGGATTATCTAGCAAATCTGTCACATTTCTGTCTTATCTGAAAAGATGGATTTGTTAAGCTTAGAGAATGATCCTTTCTGGAGAAACTCATGTTGAAATTTTTGTTCCAAAAATTGTATTCCACCTCCTGTCTAAATATGAAAAATTCTGGACATATGGATAATGAGAAACACCCGAAACCTTGAGATGTTAGTTTTCTGCCCAAAATGAGCACTTCTGCCACATAAATTTTTATACCCCCTTACTACAGTTTTCTGCAAAAGTGTTCAACACAAAACTTGTTGTAAATTTACTCAGGCAGCTACTGTTAAAATTTGGTAATTTTTGGCTGGGTAGATTTTTCCCTGATGCATGAAACATTGGCTCACTGTCCACTGAAATTTTTGGGTAGACAGTAATGTAAAACCTTAAGAGAAAGACCATCTTAGAGCCTGATCTAGCCCTGCAGTTGACTAGCAAACTTGTTCACAAATACCTTAGGATTGTTCTGGTAAAAGTTGAGAATTTTTGGATAAGAACTGTTGAAATTATGGCTATTTTAGGGCAGTGTCCAGAACCTGTTCGCTATGCTGTTCACTGTTTTTCGCTATCTCACCCATTTGATCTTTTGTTCAGATGGCCGAGCCTGTTGCCATGATGGTGGATGAGGATGGACACGTTCACTCGCAGTGTCTCCACTGGGAGGGCTTTCCCTCTATCTTGTGGGATGTTCTGAGCACCGTGGGCTATCCAATTTCCTCACGTTACGCAGGACTGGAGTTTGCGGAGAATTGAGTTACCCAGTGCCGTGTTAACGTGACCATCTTTCCACACCCACTACACCCGGAGTGGCCCGCCTTAGTGATTGAGGCTGTTGGTCACCGTTTGGCCGATACTTGGGTGCAGTGCCCCGAGGCAGTCATGCTCACTCCTTTTGGTTTGTTTCGTGCTGCCCAGGACAACGACCCCTTCTGGCTCAACAGGATACAACACTCACAGTATTTAGTGGACTTTCACAACCGGGAGACCATCGAGACCTCCGTGCGGTGCATGAATGCAC
Organism: Panicum miliaceum; assembly: GCA_032594955.1. Lineage (NCBI taxonomy): Eukaryota > Viridiplantae > Streptophyta > Magnoliopsida > Poales > Poaceae > Panicum > Panicum miliaceum. Next base: position 19,121,679 of record CM064068.1, read on the forward strand.
TGTACCGACTTCAGACTCGCCAGAGTAAGGCGCTTGTGCAGCTCGCTGATCTTGCACAAGCCTACCACATGATGGCAGATACCGGAGATGAGCAGATTAAGGAGCTCAGTGAGGAACTTGAGGACAGAGACACTCGGATTGGCCAACTTGAGGGCCAAGCTCAGGAGCACGACACTCTCATGGGTGAGAGAGATGACATGATAGCACACTTGGAGGAGCAGCTCCATGATCTGAACCTTGAGTTGGAGGATGCTAATGAGCACATTCAGTGGCACCATGATCAGAATGCCCCTCCTGACGTGGTGGCTATGGAGGAAGATGAGGAGGAGCCATAGGAGATTGACGGTTTTTCAGCTATGGACTTTGAGGGTGAGGCACCGCAGCCACCTCCGATGGGAGCTCACTCTCCTACTCACAGCGAGACGTCCGTCAACAACCTCGACGACTTCTAGACGATGACCTAGGAGGACTTTTGCATATACTCCTCGATAGTGTAGCCTAACTTTTGGCAAGTGGTGTAATAGGCTAACTAAGAGTTGAGTACCTCTTTTGTGATGGGTACAACTTGACCATTGGATACTCTAATCATGTAGGCCAAAGCTATAAAAACTTGGTGGTTTGATTGTGATATTGGAAAGCAGTTGAATCTGCGATTGCAGAAAACTTGTCGGAATTTTTACCCATATCTCCTTACATTTCTGGACCGATTGTTGAATACCAAACTTGTCCTAAACATTCACATTTCAGATGGTTGGAGCAACCCGTGGTAACCCGGAAGGTTTCGGTGCTAGCACTAGTGGATCACAACAACAGCCACCACCACCACCCAGTTTGGTGAAAGTAATGGCCGCTCAAACCGAGTTGCTTCGTCAGCTCGTGCAAGGACAACACCAACAGCGGGGTGGACACAATGTTCACCAATCTCAGGCTGCCGGTTATACGAATTTCCTTGGGACCCAGCCTCCCTTGTTTCACAAAACGGAGGAACCCTTGGATGCGGACGCTTGGATTCGCACAATCGAGTCCAAAGTTTCTCTAATTGTGGCCCCATGTTAGGATGCAAAAAAGGCTCGCTTTGCCGCGCAGCAGCTTCGCGGTACAACTCGTCTTTGGTGGGACAATTACTTTGCTATGCTCCCGGCTGATCACGTTGTCACCTGGGACGAATTCAAAACTGCGTTCCGAGCACACCATATCCCAGAAGGTCTTATGGAAAGAAAGCTAAATGAGTTTTTGGCTCTCACTCAGGGTACCCGCACTGTACTTCAGTATGCTCAGGCCTTCAACAACTTGTGCCAGTATGCAGGCTATCACGCAGACACGGATGCTAAGAAGCGTGATCGTTTCCGCAGAGGATGGAGTACCAAACTCAAGGAGGGACTGAACCTTGTCAAGGCCGATACATATAATGAGCTGGTAAACATGGCAATTACCCAAGTGGATTGTATTGAGGCTCATCATGCCGAGAAGAAGAGAAAGGCACCAACTGGACCCTCGGGAGCTCAGCCACCGAGGTATCGCTTAGTGCAAAATGCTGCGCCGACAGCTCCCCAGAAGGCCCCACAGCCAGGACGTTGGATTTTCAGGCCCCCGCAGCAACCAGGTGTTGTACGACCCCCTGTGCCTCAGCAAACTGGACCAAGGCCCACTACTCAGCAATTCCTTCGTCCAAACATCGCCAATCGTTGTTTCAATTGTGGAAGTTCCAGTCATTTTGCTCGAGAATGCCCTCGGCCTATGCAGCCAATTCAGGGCCAAGGCTCTAACCAGAACAATAAGAACAAAGGCAAGAGGCAGACCATTCGGGTCAAACAAGGATGGATAAATTTCACCACTCTTGCAGAACTTCCTGAAGGAGCACCAGTAATGACGGGTACATTCTCTATCCATAACAAGCCTGCAGTTATATTGTTTGATTCTGGTGCATCACATAATTTCATTAGTGCAAAGTTTGGTGCAAAAGTAGGCTTGGGTGTTTGTCACAAAAAAGGGTCATATATGATATCAACACCGGGTGGAAAAATTGCTTCCGACCAAATAATAAGGCTGGTACTGATAAAATTGGGTAGTAAAATCATCAACCCGGACCTTGTTCTCTTACCCCTTGAAGGCATGGATATTATTTTGGGAATGAATTGGATGACTATGCACGGAGTCATAATGGACCTTTTTTCCCGAGCTGTTGAAATAAATTCACCTAGTCACAGAACCACTACCCTTTACCTACCATTCCGGGAGTGCACGAATTCTTGTGCTTTCGTGATGGAAGGGATCAACCTAGAGGATATTCCAGTGGTATGCGAGTCTGCCTATGTTTTTCCGGACGATTTGCCAGGAATGCCACCAGATAGGGATATTGAGTTCGTTATTGAACTGCAACCAGGAACTGCACCTATCTCCAAAAGACCCTATAGGATGCCACCTAAGGAATTGGCCGAACTGAAAACACAACTCCAAGAACTACTGGACAAAGGCTTCATTCGTCCTAGCGCATCACCTTGGGGATGTCCAGCCCTTTTTGTAAAGAAAAAGGATGACAATTTAAGACTATGTGTGGACTACCGACCTCTCAATGAGGTAACCGTTAAGAATAAATACCCACTTCCCCGCATCGACGTTCTCTTTGATCAATTATCTGGAGCTAGAGTTTTCTCAAAGATTGATCTTCGATCTGGATATCATCAGATAAAGATTCGTCCATGCGATATTCCTAAGACCGCCTTTTCCACATGATATGGACTATATGAATTCTTGGTCATGTCCTTTGGTCTCACCAATGCCCCTGCCTACTTCATGTATCTCATGAATTCGGTATTCATGCCCGAGCTCGACAAATTCGTCGTAGTTTTCATTGACGACATCCTTATGTATTCCAAGAATGAGGAAGAGCACGCTAAGCACATGCACATTGTTCTTCAGCGTCTCAGAGACCATCAGCTCTATGCTAAATTTTCTAAGTGCGAATTCTGGTTGGATAGTGTGAAATTCTTGGGTTACATTATTTCCAGCGAAGGCATAGCCGTTGACCCCAGCAAGGTACAAGAAGTGATGGATTGGAAACCTCCTACCTCTATTCATCAGATTCGCAGTTTTCTTGGTTTAGCCGGTTACTATCGCCGTTTCATTCCGGATTTCTCAAGGATTGCTAAGCCTATGACTGAACTATTGAAAAAGGGAGTAAAGTTTGTTTGGGATGAGAAATGTGAAGAAGCTTTCCACACTCTTAGAGAACATTTGACTACAGCCCCTGTATTAGCTCAACCCGATAACACCAAGCCGTTCGATGTTTACTGTGACGCATCTAGCACTGGTCTTGGTTGTGTGCTTATGCAAGAAAATCGAGTTATCGCTTATGCTTCACGAGCCCTTCGGCCCCATGAGCAGAATTATCCGACCCATGATCTAGAGTTAGCAGCAGTCATTCATGCTCTTAAAATATGGAGACATTATCTCATGGGCACTCGTTGTAATATCTACACCAATCACAAGAGTCTCAAGTATATCTTCACCCAAGCCGATCTGAATATGAGATAAAGAAGATGGCTAGAATTAATCAAGGATTATGATCTCGAGGTGCACTATCACCCCGGCAAGGCTAATGTAGTCGCGGATGCACTCAGCCGTAAGGCCCATTGCCATTGCCTATCAGCGGAAATCTATAATGAGACATTATGTTCAGAAATGAGGAAGCTTAGTTTGGAAATGATTTCCCACGGCACTCTGAATCACATATCAGTTGAGCCCACTCTTCACGACCAGATCATCATGGCCGACTACACAATGAAGGAGTTAAGATTATGAAACAAAAACTCTCTCTAGGAGAAGAGATATACAAATGTTTCCGCCAGGACCATAAGGGAGTTCTATGGTTCGAAAGTCGCATCGTTGTTCCAAAGAATCATGAGCTCCGTAAGCAAATTCTTGATGAGGCACACCTTTCCAAATTTTCTATTCACCCTGGCAGTAGCAAATGTATCAAGATCTTAGGCAAAATTTCTGGTGGACTAGAATGAACAGAGAAATCGCTAAATATGTCTCAGAATGCAACACATGTCAGAGAGAAATAGCCAGCCACTTGAAAGTAGCCGGTACACTTCAAACTTTTCCTATACCCTTATTGAAATCGGAAGACATAAGTATGGATTTCATTGTTGGATTGCCAAATACCGCACAGAGACATGATTCCATATGGGTTATCGTAGATAGGCTCACAAAGACGGCACAATTTCTTCCGGTACACACCACCTATACTGCCAAGAAATATGCCGAGATTTATCTCGATCGTATCGTTTGCCTACATGGAGTACCAAAGACTATTATTTCCGATCGTGGTACTCAGTTTGTAGCGCGTTTATGGGAACAATTGCAAGCATCTCTTGGTGCTAAATTGATTCGAAGCTCAGCCTATCATCCTCAAACTGACGGACAAACTGAAAGGGTGAACCAAATTCTTGAAGACATGCTTAGAGCTTGCGTCATTCACTATGGCAAGAATTGGGACAAATGCTTATCCCTAGCAGAGTTCTCATATAACAATAGCTATCAAGCGAGTTTGAAAATGGCACCATTTGAGGCCTTATATGGGCGAAGGTGTCGAACCCCTTTGAGTTGGTCATAGACTGGAGAACGCAAAATATTTGGACCAGACTTGGTAATCGAGGCAGAAGAAAAAGTGAGAGTAATACAAGAAAACCTTAGAGCCGCACAATCTAGGCAAAAGAGCTATTTCGACAGAAGGAGAAAGCCACTGAAATTTGAAGTTGGTGACCACGTCTACCTTCGACCAAGGGTGTACAATGATTCGGAGTCAAAGGAAAACCATCTCTCCGATATGTTGGTCCCTATGAAATCATCGAGAACTGTGGACCCGTAGCCTATAGAATACGACTGCCCCGTCAGCTTGCAGCCATCCATGATGTCTTTCACGTGTCTCAGCTCAAGAAGTGTGTTTGAGTTCCTACCGAGCTTATTAAACAACAAGAAGTAGTGGTAGAGCCCGACCTCTCATATGTTGAGTACCCTATCAAAATCATGGATCAAAAAGAAAGAAGCACTAGGAGGAAAGTGATTAAAATGTACAAAATTCAATGGAATCATCACACTGAGGAAGAAGCCACATGGGAAACTGAAAGCTATCTAAACCAAAATTTCCCGGGTTTTCTCAGGACGAGATTCTTTTTAAGGGGGGAAGGCTGTAACACCTCAGGTGTTTAAATTACGAAATAAGCCTCATTAGCTTAATATGATGCATAAATAACTAAGAAAAGTTTAAATGAAATGAATTATAAATTGGTTTTGCTTTGAATTGAAAATAGTTGTGTATATGTGCATAAGTACATGTACTTTAATCAAACAAATTAAATAACTTTCACATCGATGCAAACATGGCTATAAAATTGAATAGGCACATCGTTATTGACATGATAAACAAAAGTCTAGTTGAAGCTTAGGAGAGAATGCAAATTTTTGCCCAGGAAATGACGTGCCCTCCGAATCATACTTTTTGAGTTTTAAAAATAACTTCTAAACTAGAACTCAAATGAACTTTGGCCTGAAACAAAACTTGTGTAACTTTTCATTTTGAACAACTTTCATGTTCAGAGATTTTTAAGTTGCAACACAAAAATTTGAGAAACACATAACTTTGCAAACCAGCCCCTGCCTTTTCTTCTATTTTCACTTCCAGTCCCTCCCCTCTCCTCTGTTTCGCCCGACGCCCGCCGCCAGTCACCGTGGCCACCTGGTCGGCGATGCCTGCCGCCCGCGCTGCGACAAGCCAGTCGCCGGCTGTCCTCCCCACTCCCCCGACCCAGCCCTGCCGCGCCCAATCGCGTGCCGCGCAATCCCTCCCTCCCCACGCCAGGATCTCAGGCCGCCAACCATGACGCGCTGCTGGCCGCACGCGACGCCGCCGCCCGACCACCGCACGCCACGCCCAATGGTCGAGCCGCACCGTGCCCGAGCCTCCGCTCTGTCCCGCCACTCCCCGCCCTCGCCGCCCGAGAAGCCGCTGTGCCACAGCATGCCCAATCCCCTGCTCCCGCCCGCCGCTTGCCACGCTGAGCCTCTGGCCGCCGCCCCGACGCCCAATGGCACGCCCCCGTCATGCTGCCCGCGCCCGCGCCTCGTAGTCCAGCCCCGCCCCTCCTCCCACCTCTCTACTGCCTACAAAGGCTGCACTGAGCCCCCTCGCGCGCCCAGACACCAGAACGCCGCCGCCGCCGCCATTACTGCCGTCGTGCCCAACTCACCGTGGAGCTCACCTCTCCGGCCACCCATTGCCAGAGCTGAGAGTCCAACCACCACCACAGCACCCCACCGCAGCTCACCGCCCCACCCATCACTACCCAGACCCGCCGAAGCGCTGCCAGCACCGCCTCCACCGCCGCTGCCCCTGACCGCCGTGGACACCCCACCTCCGGCCCTCCTCCGCCCGAAACAAGGCTCGGAACGGGACTACATCACCCCACCGGAGCTTCCCGACCCGCCAATGCTGCCCCAACCCCGCCGGAGCACCGTCACCGACGCTCCACACCGCCGCCGCCCCCTGTTCCACGCCGACGAGCCCATTTCGGCCACCCCGAACCCCGTCAAAGGCCATCCCAAGGTAGCTCTCACCTCCCTGGATCTCCCCGACCCTTTTCCCCTCGCCACCGACGAGCCCCCTCGCCGGAATTTGGCCGGCCGCCGTGCCAGCGCCGCCCAGGGACCCAATTGCAATGATTAAAATCATTAAAAGGGTCTACACGCAAGTTTCCAGGGGCATATCTGTAAACCTGTGTTTAAACTTTCATTTCAAAAACAGCCAACTTGTAAAATTCATATAAAATCGTAGAAACATCAAAAAAAATATAAACTCAACTGTTCTGGAATAAATAAAAGAAAATCTACAACTTTTGTTACATGCATTTCTTCAGATGTTTGCAATATCTTGCTCTAAATTAAATGGAAGGTTTAATATACTTTAATTGTACCCACTGTTGTAAACCAGTTCTGAACTTGATTTTTAGATAGAAGATTGGTTGCTTGATGTGTAGGCCAGTGTAAAAATATTAGGACCAGAACCCATCTCTAGGTAAACTTTTTGTTAAACCTTGTTTATGCCATGAAATGATAAAACTAATTTGTAACTGCTGTTATATTACGATTCATGTTGTGAAACTCTTTCAGAGCTGTTATAGTGATGGCTAAAATACCACACAAAAATTTTAGAACCTTTTTCTTTTCTGTAACCTATTTATATAATTTTTTGTAAGAAAAGTGCACTAATTCAAATAATTAGTGTCTATTCTTGGAAAATGTTCAACTTTTTACTGTGGGACACTTTCGAGTAGCTCATGCAGTATAAAAAGTTTCATACTCAGAAACCCTGTAAAACATCCTGTAGAAATTAATCTTCATTAACCTAAGTGTATATTGTCCAATTTATTATTCTTTGTATCTTACACAGTAAAATCTGAAAAATTTACAGTAACACATATATAGATAGATTAACACTCTGTAAAAGTTTTAGCATCAATACTTAAATAGTTTGTTCTGTATAAAAATAACTATGTTCTAGTAGTGGTTGTGTATTATATTTTTTCATAACTATTCTGCTGCACAGAAATTTCTAAAATTTTTACAGTGCTGTTGTCTCTGCATAATGTACTCTAAATAAAAATTTCATTGCCAGAAGTTACTTAGATCAGTGTTTGTGCTTAATCCATTCTTGTGCTTAGAAAATTAAATTTCCAATACAACACCACCCCTTCTATTAAAGATTGCCCCAAAAAATCTTAACTAAGTAACTTCACAACCAAATCTATGTTTTGTGGATTGCAACTTTATTGTGAAGGAAAATAATTGTCATATACCATCACTACAACTTACACTTGTGCATTCATATAGAATCGACTACTCTCACCGACGGAACGTACGAGCTGGTGCCCGCGTCCGAGAGTGAGCAGCGTGAAGGTCAAGTGAATCTAACTGAATCTTTCGAAGACTCGAACCCGAGTTCGGACGAGCCCCAAACTAACTTTACCCAAGAAGGCAAGCCCCGGAGCATGAACCCTATTTTCTAAATTATGCAACTTATTACTCTACTTTACTGGTGCATTAAATTTATAGGAGATGAATGAGAACTTAGTTGCATGATCTTAGGTACCCATGCTCTGAACACTAGATGTAAGGTTTGATAGAATGCTATGCTAATAGGACTTCGGCAAAAGTCGAGTGATTTCCTGTCACTCGCGAGAATTTAGAAGTTGAATGTTTACTATATGCTGCAATCATAAGGTCGACGGACGGGGCTATGGTACGATGTTTATGTTGATGATTGAGGCCCGTCTGGTTAGTGAAAAATGCTAAGGCCGCAGTGTGTGGTAGTGGTGGTTAAGCCTTTGAATGTACTAACCACATGCCTGAATATGGTAATCGGTAACCTTAAGTACCGGATTGAAACGAGGCCGGAATATACTCCCCACCGTCTTGAATTCGTTCACATCTAGCTAATTGCGGGTGCATGTGCCGCAATGGCCGGGTCCATGGGGATGTGTAGTCGAGGGCGGTGGGCCTGTTCCGTGAAGCGGGAATTGAAGGGAAAAGTTGCACGTGTGACTCTAGGAGTAACCACGTGACGTGTGTTTAGGTTTCCCTTGCAAGGTTAAGAAATTCGATTCGAATCGTCTGTTTCTCGCGGTTATTGAGACTGCTTGACCCTTTTACCACATAGAGTAAGAAGAGGAACAATGATGATGATTAATCTTGTTGGATGGAAATTAATTCTTCCACCATGTGTGATATTGGATAGTTGCTTACCTAGAATGGTTAAAGAAAACTAGAACTTGGAGCTAAAATTTGAAAGTAAGGACCTACTTGTATATGCTTTTCGGCAAAACAAATCCTCAAGCCAAAAGCCTTGCATGTCTAGGAGTCGGCTAAGTATATTCCACTAGTCGGGTAAGCCTTGCTGAGTATTAGTATACTCAGCCTTGCTTGTGGCTTGTTTTCAGGTGGGACTTTCGAGGATATGATCGCTAGTTTGACTTGGCCGTGTACCCTTCCTCCTGGTTGGTCGGTGGAATGGGATACGCCCCAGGCCAACGATGATAATGCCGAGTGATGTCTTGTAAGGGCTTCATCGAGACATCCTGTATTGTCAAGTAGTTTATCGTTATTTTTCCGCTGCATTGAACTCTGAAGAACACAATTATTTTGAACTCTGAAAGTACCTTGTTTTACGAATTCAAACTCAGTTGTAATAATAATTTATGATGAACCTGTGATGTAAAATCTGTGGAATGTTGTATCCTCTGGCCTCACCTTCGTATGAGTACATGCATGTGTGGTTTCGATCGACAAAAACCGTGGTTGCATCGGGAGGTTACCCGACAGACCTGTGGATTACTCCGTTTGAAGTGCGAGTTAGCCCTGATTGCCCTTGTGGTGATGGTTAGCACGCTTGAGCCGGATTAATTCAGGTGGTTCTGCCACAGTCGAGCCCCCAGCAGGCAAAGGGCCAAGAAGGGGGGATCGTTCGCAAGGCTTGAGACGAAACGTGTTGCTGTTTGGCGAAGAATTGGCACCCTGGGCACCTGTTGACAATATCGTGGGCATCGACAAGTGTTGTGGGCCAGTAAAAACCGGATCTGAATGCTTTGCCCACCATGGTAGATGCGCTGCATGGTTTCCGCAGATGCCCGAGTGGATGTCATGGGGCAATGCAACTCCTTCACTCTGGGCGATGCACTTGGACAGCGTCCCTGAGGAGGCCGAGTGCTTGAACAAGTCGGTGCCGATGACCACATAGCTGGCGGCTCATCGTGAGAGCTTCTCATGTTTTTTTTGTCGGGGGAGGACTTGTTGTTGATGAGGAAGTCAATAATGGGGGAGCACCAGTCGGAGTCGATCACCAGCACCTCTTGACCCTGAGCTGGCACCAAGTCTGGCTTGATGGGAGGCGGTTCTTCAACTTCGACCATGGGTCGTCTTAGGGCTTGGACAAAGACTCCGGCTGGGATGAGGGCTCGACTGGAGCCGAGCTTGGAGAGGACGTCGGCTGTGACGTTGTAGTCTCTGATGACGTGGTGGAACTCCAACCCATAGAAGCTGGCTTCCAACTTTCGTATCTCCTTGAGGTAGGCATCCATCTTCTCCTTTGTGCAGTTCCAGTCTTTGTTGACTTGTTGAATAACAATCTTGGAGTCTCCATAGGCGAGGAGGCGCTTAATGCCGAGCAAGGCGGCAATCCGGAGACCATGAATAAGAGCTTCATACTTAGCAGCATTGTTAGTTGCCTTGAAAAGTAATTGGAGGATGTACTTTAGTTTTTCGCCTTTTGGGGAGATGAGTAGAACTCCAATGTCGGCTCCATCGAGGTTGAGGGCGCTGTCGAAGTACATCTTCCAGTGTTCAGGTCGTTCCTCGGGTGGTGAGTCATGTATCTCTTTCCACTCGGCCACGAAATCGGCGAGGGCCTGAGACATGATCATGGACCGAGGGGAGAACTGCAGATTGCGCACCGAGCTCGACAAACCACTTAACGACTCGGTTGTTGGCATCATGGTTGTGGAGGATGTCGCCGAGTGGAAAGGAAGAAACGACTCTAACGCTGTGTGCTTGGAAATAATGCTGCAATTTCCTAGACTTGGTGAGGACCATGTATAGGAGCTTCTGGACCTGGGGGTAGCACACCTTTGACTCGCCAAGTACCTCACTGATGAAATAGACGGGTCGCTGCACCTTGTAGGCATGGCCTGGCTTGCCTTGTCCAACCCGGGGCAACGGGACTGCACGCGTGGCATAGAACATTCTAGAGTAATGGGTGGGGCATGTCCCATACCTTATCCATACTGTAAAGTACTCGTACGCAAGTACAACTAGTCAGTACAGAAGGAAACTATCCGAATGTACTCGTTTAGGACTCCTAAGCTCGTACTAGACAAGGATTTCCATGTAACCCTGTCCCCCCGGCATATATAGGGGTGGACAGGGACCCCCTCCAAATAACGCATAACCTCCAAGGCAATACAAGCCATACAGGACGTAGGGTATTACGCATACTGCGGCCCGAACCTGTCTAAACCCTTGTGTTCCTTGCACCATCGAGTTCCTAATCTCGGTGACACCGTAACGACAAGTCTACTACCTTAGGGTATCCCTAGGTAGGCTTGCCGGTAAAACTCCAACAGCTGGCGCGCCAGGTAGGGGAGCTCATCGAAGATCCACCAGCGAATTCGATGGCAACTTTCAGCTTCACTAGCGCTGTGCTCCCCGCGGGCACAACCTTCATCTTCGGCTCCTGGGTCTGTGTCTCTAATGGCACAGGCGACTTCCGTCAGCACCACACCGACAACAAGCCAGAGGCATCTGCAGCAACACAAAGCAACGTTCTCGATGAGTTTGTTGACAACCTCGACGAGATGCTGCTCCCTGAGCTGTCCATTTTCAACGCGACTACGATTCGTGCTGTATCAACCTTCCTCGGATTGGACTCGACACCATCTGGAGGACAGCGTGACCGATTCCCATTTGGTTTGTGCAACATGACCACTGTTTATCAGGAGGCCACGAGGTCCGAATTCTACTCCGCATTGGAGAAGGATCTGGATGAACAGCTCGAGCTCGGGGAGAAGGACGCCACCGCATGTCGGGAGACCCCTATCTTCAATGACTACGACTCGGACTCCGATCCCAAGGCCAAACCCTACTTGGGTGGCCAGGGCTTGGTTATAACCTCCACACCGGAGGGTTGCTCCGTATACTGGAAGGGCATGAAACCCTCCGAACTACTCGAAGACGACGAAAGACTAGTTGCCCACCTTGACTTCCTGCCTTTTCAAGAGGGCAGACCACTCAGTGAGACCACCCCCGGCGGAACTGTACTCGTTAACTACAGCTCCGATGATCCATCCACACACCGCCACGTCTTCATGGCGGAATCCGACGAGTACAGCGTCAGGCACCGCAATGAGAGACCTGAGTAGATCTCCGAGGATGAGCACACCGCAGATGGTGCTAACGAGACCCCGGAGGATCGTGAGGCTCGCAGGCTGCGCAATAGGAAGCGCGCGAAGCGCAGAAGGGATGCCAACGAACGCCACCTCCGCATCCAACGCGACCTCAATGCAAAGTTCACGGCAGCTCGGGATGCAGGTTTCAACACCCCTGCCGCTAACATTGCTGGTATAACCGCAGTGCAAGCTGGCAACCCCGACCCGCAAGTCCAGACCGCCATTCGCATGGCCCAGCAGGCATTACTCCAGATCAACCAGCAGAACCCGCTGCCCTGGATCTCGCGTGGAAGACGCGAAGGAGAAGGCGAAAGCCAAGTCAGCAGAACGCCAGGGGGTCATCCCAGGCGACAGGCGGCTCCGTCCAACAACCAGCACGGAAGCCGCAGTGTAGGCCCGCATTGAAGTCGTCCTGCAGCTCCTCAGGGAAGCTGCCCGGCAAGCCAGGCACCTCATCCAGAAGGGTCCGTCGGCAACTACTGCTGCTCAGAACTCGAGAAGCTGCCAACAGGCAACCTTCACGACAAGATCAACGTCGGGCGTGACGCCCGCTCCATCATCGAGAACCGGAGGAGATAACGCGCCGGAGCCGAAGGAAATACCACAAGGACAACAACGATCGCTTTCCCGCGTTTTTGTAACACCTCAGGTGTTTAAATTACGAAATAAGCCTCATTAGCTTAACACAATGCATAAATAACTAAGAAAAGTTTAAAAGAAATGAATTATAAATTGGTTTTGCTTTGAATTAAAAATAGATGTGTATATGTGCATAAGTACATGTACTTTAATCAAATAAATTAAATAACTCTCACCTCAAAGCACTTATGGCTGCGAACTTTAATAAGCACATCATCGATGACAGGACAAACAAAAGTCTAGTTGAAGCCTAGGAGAGAATACAAATTTTTGCACAGGAAATGACGTGCCCTCCGAATCATACTTTTTGAGTTTTTAAAATAACTTCTAAACTAGAACTCAAATGAACTTTGGCCTGAAACAAAACTTGTGTAACTTTTCATTTTGATCAACTTTCATGTTCAGAGATTTTTGAGTTACAACACAAAAATTTGAGAAACACTTGATTTTGGAAACCAGCCCTGCCTTTTCTTCTATTTCCACTTCCAGTCCCTCCCCTCTCCTCTGCTTCGCCCGACGCCCTCCGCCAGTTGCCGCTCGCCACCTGGCCGGCGATGCCTGCCATCCATGTCGCGACAAGCCAATGGCCGGCCAAGCCCCGCCCGACCAGTTGCGCTGCTCCCCACGTCGCGCCCCTGCCCAGCCTATGCGTGCCATGCGCACGACGTTGTCGCCGCCTCTACTCGCCGCCGCATTGCCCAATGGCTAGGCCGCGCCGTGCCCGAGCCCCCACCACGTCCCGCCAGTCGCCTCGCTCGCCGCCTGACCAAGCCGCTGCTGCAGCTGATCGACCAACCGCGCGCCGTGTAATCTTCCGCACTCCCACACCAAATCCCGCACGCCCAATCGGCCGTCCCCGCCCACCGCTCGCCGCGCCGAGCCTCTGGCCGCCGCCCCGACGCCCAATGGCACGCCCCCGTCGTGCCGCCCGCGCCCGAGCCTTGCAGTCCAACCCCGCCCCTCCTCCCGCCTCTCTGCTGCCTACAAAAGGCCGCACTGAGCCTCCTCGCGCCCAGACACCAGAACGCCGCCGCCGCCACAATTACCGCCGTCGTGCCCAACTCACCGTGGAGCTCACCTCTCCGGCCACCCATTGCCAGAGCTGAGTCTCCAACCACCACCACACCGCCCCACCGCAGCTCACTGCCCCGTCCATCACCGCCCAGACTCGCCGGAGTGCTGCCAGCGCTGCCTCCACCGCCGCCGCCCCTAACCGCCGTGGACACCCGACCCTCGGCCCTCCTCCGCCCGAACCAAGGCTCGGAACGGGAGTACATCACCCCACCAGAGCTTCCCGACCCGCCAGCGCTGCCCCAACCCCGCCGGAGCACCGTCGCAGACGCTCCGCAACGCCGCCGCCCCCTGTTCCACGCCAATGAGCCCTTTCCGGCTACCCCCAACCCCGACCAAGGCCACCCCAAGGTATCTCTCACCTCCCTGGTTCTCCCCGACCCTTTTTCCCTCGGCGCCGACGACCCCCTCCCCGGAATTTGGCCGGCCGTCGTGCCAGCGCCGCCCAGGGATCCAATTGCAACGATTGAAATCTTTAGAAGGGTCTGCACGCAAGTTTCCAGGGGCATAACTGTAAACCTTTGTTTAAAGTTTGAATTCAAAAACAGCGAACTTGTAAACTTCATATAAAATCGTAGAAAAATCAGAAAAATACAAACTCAACTGTTCTGGAATCGTTAGAAGAAAATATACAACTATTGTTACCTGCACTTTCCCAGTTTCTCAATAAATATTGCTCTAAATTAAATGGAAGGTTTAATAGACTTTAATTGTACCCACTGTTGTAGATCAGTTCTGAATCTGATTTTTGGATAGTAGATTGGTTGCTTGATGTGCTCTAGTGTAAAAATATTAGGACCAGAACCCATCTCTAGCTAAACTTTGGTTAAACTTGTTTTATGCCATAGAGAGATAAATCAAATTAATCCTGCTGTTATAGTGCGATTTATGTGGTGAAACTTTTTATGTGCTGTTGTATGGACGTCGAGATCCCACAAAAATAACTAAAGACTTTTTACCTATCTGTAGCCACTTCTATAATTTTATGGTGGGAAAAATGCTCTAAATAAAAATAATTAGTTTCTGTGCTGAAAAAATATTCATCTTTTTACTATAGGATACTTTGGATTAGTTTATGCTGTATAAAAAGTTTCATACACAGAAACCCTGTAGAATATCATATAGAAATTAATCTTCATTAACATAAGTGTATCTTGTCCTATTTATTATGCTCTGCATCATGCACAATAAAATCTAAAAAATTTACAGTAACATATTTGTGGATAGGTTAACCCCTGTAAAATTTTTGGCATCAATACTTGTATAGTTCGTTCTGTATAAAAATAACTAGGTTCTAGTAGTGGCTGTGTATTACCTTTTCAAAATTAATCTGCTACACAGAAATTTCTGAAATTTTTACAGTGTTGTTGTCTCTGCATAATGTACTCTAAATAAAAATTTCATCACCAGAAGTTACCTAGTCCCGAAGTTGTGTTTAATCCATGTTGTGCTTAGAAAATTTAGTTTCCAAAAGAACACGACCCCCCTTTCTTGTTTAATGGAGTTACTTAATTTAAGTTATACTCTATTAACGATTTCCCAAAGAAATCTTAACTAAGCAAATTCACAACCAAATCTATGTTTTTGTGGACTGCAACTTTATCGTGAAGAAAATAAACATCATGTATCATCACTACAACTTACACTTGTGCATTCATATAGAATCGACTACTCTCGCCAACGGAACGTATGAGCTGGTGCCCGCGTCCGAGAGTGAGCAGCGTGAAGCTCAAGTGAATCTAACTGAAGCTTTCGAAGACCCGAACCCAAGTTCAGACGAGCCCCAAACTAACTTTACCCAAGAAGGCAAGCCCCGGAGCATGAACCCTATTTTTCTAAATTATGCAACTTATTACTCTATTTTACTTGTGCATTAAGTTATAGGAGTTGAATGAAAACTTAGTTGCATGAACATAGATTCCTATGATCTGAACACTAGATATAAGGTTCATAGAATGCTATGCTAATAGGACTCCGATAAAAGTCGAGTGATTTTCTGTCAAGCGCGAGAATATAGGAGTTGAATGTTTACTACATGCTGCAATCATAAGGTCGACGGACGGGGCTATGGTGCGATGTTTATGTTGATGATTGAGGCCTCGTCTGTTCAGTGAAAAATGCTAAGGCCGCAGTGTGTGGTAGTGGTGGTTAAATCTTTGAACGTACTAACCACATGCCGAGAATATGGTAATCGGTAAGGTTATGTACTGGATTGAACCAAGGCCGGAATATACTCCCCACCGTCTTGAATTCGTTCACATCTAGCTAATGGTGGTGCATATGCCGCCATGGCCCGGCCAGGTCCGTGGTCCATGGGGACGTGTAGTCGAGGGCGGTGGGCCTGTTCCGTGAAGCGGGAATTGAAGGGAAAAGTTGCACGTGTGACTCTAGGAGTAACCACGTGACGTGTGTTTAGGTTTCCCTTGCAAGGTTAAGAAATTCGATTCGAATCGTCCGTTTCTCGCGGTTATTGAGACTGCTTGACCCTTTTACCACATCGAGTAAGAAGAGGAACAATGATGATGACTAATCTTGTTGGATGCAAATTAATTCTTCCACCATGTATGATATTGGATAGTTGCTTACCTAGAATGGTTAAAGAAACCCAGAATCTGGAGCTAAAATTTGAATGTAAGGACCTACTTGTATATGCTTTTCGGCAAAACAAACCCCTGAAGCCAAAAAGCCTTGCATGACTAGGAGTCGGCTAAGTGTATTCCACTAGTCAGGTAAGCCTTACGTAGTATTAGTATACTCAGCCTTGCTTGTGGCTTGTTTTCAGATGATACAGTTGAGGATATGATCGCTAGTTTGACTTGGCCGTGTACCCTTCCTCCTGGTTGGTCAGTGGAATGGGATGCGCCCCCGGCCAACAATGATAATGCCGAGTGATGTCTCGTATGGGCTTCATCGAGACATCATGTATTGTCGAGTAGTTTATCATTATTTTTCCACTGCATTGAACTCTGAAGAACTCAATTATTTTGAACTATGAAGTACCTTGTTTTACGAATTCGAACTCAGTTGTAATAATAATTTATGATGAACCCTGTGATGTAAAATCTATGGAATGTTGTATCCTTTGGGCTCACCTTCGTGTGAGTACTTGTATGTGTGGTTTCGATCGGCAAAAACCGTGGTTGTATCGGGAGGTTACCCGACAGACCAATGGATTATTCCGTTTGAAGTGCGAGTTAGCCCTGATTGCCCTTGTGGTGATGGTTAGCGCGCTTGAGCCGGATTAATTCAGGTGGTTCTGCCACAGCTGGTACCAGAGATGAAATGCATACGCCAGAGATTGCAACAAGCCTTAAAAACTTGTTTCTTAAAATGTGAACAAGAAAAAAAGCGAGTTTTGAAAAATGCGTTGGTTCGTTAAGGATGGTACCTAGTTCGTAAAGCCCTAAGGCATTATGGGAAAGTTACTAGGTGGCTATCTAACTTATGTATATTATCAACTGACTTCCAGCACATTACTTTCTGTCAAAACTTACTTTTATGCACAATCGACCCTTAATTTCTGTAACGACGCACTCATCGCTAAGGTAAGAAGGTAAGAATCCTCAGCCAACTGAGAGAGCTTGGCCTTCCTGTCGGTGATGCGAGCCGAACGCTGCCCTCAAGCAGTGGCTTACTTGAGGTGCTGCAAATATACCAACTATTAGTTGATTATATTGGGCGTAGAAGGTTTGGTGCAGGGTATGGCGATCGCTGTTCATACCCCCATCTCAAGACGGTACCCCCCCGTGAATCCGCTATCTCGATAGCGTATGTTAACGTCGTCTGTACGGCGGGAATTGTACGGATGCCGTTTCTATAGTGAACAGTAATGAATGCGGACGCTTTCATGAGTGCTGGCATGAAAGGTTCAATGGATATATATATATGCTATATCAATCTTCTGCAGGAACACTAACCGCGATTACGATAAGTTAAAAAACGGTTAGAGAATTTTCGACTAGCTATTATAGTGAGAGATGTATTGTGTATGCCACCGAAACTAACTTCGTAAGACCAAAGCTATTTGGCAATTATTTTATTTTGTGAGGACGAATAGGACGTGCATGCATCATGAACATATATATCTGAAATTGAAAAGGCGTTGATTGAGAGTGGTAAGGTTCATGCGTGCACAAGATTATTTTTGCATAAGGATTATCTAGCAAATCTGTCACATTTCTGCCATATCTGAAAATATGAATTTATTGAGCTTAGAAAACAATCCTTTCTGGAGAAGTTCATGTTGAAAGTTTTGTTCCAAAATTTGTATTCCACCTCCTGTCTAAATTTGAAAAATTCTGAACATATGGATAATGAGAAACAACAAAGACCATGAGATGTCAGTTTTCTGTCCAAAATGAGCACTTCTGCCACATAAATTTTTATGCCCTCTTACTACAGTTTTCTGCAAAAGTGTTCAACACAAAACTTGTTATAAATTTACTCAGGCAGATACTGTTAAACTTTGGTAATTTTTGGCTGGGTAGATTTTCCCTGGTGCACGAAATCTTGGCCCACTGTTCGCTGAAATTTCTGGGTAGACAGTAAAGTAAAACCTTAAGAGAAACACCATCTTAGAGCCTGATCTAGCTCTGGAGTTGACTAGAAAAGTTGTTCAAAACTACCTTAGGAATGTTCTGGTAAAAGTTGAGAATTTTTGGATAAGAACTGTTGAAGTTATGGCTATTTTAGTGCACTATCCAGAACCTATTCACTATGCTGTTCACAGTTTTTCACTATCTCACCCATTTGATCTTTTGTTCAGATGGCCGAGCCTGTTGACATGATGGTTGATGAGGATGGACGCGTTCACTCGCAGTGTCTCCAATGGGAGGGCTTTCCCTCTATCTTGTGGGATGTTCTGAGCACTGCAGGCTATCCAATTTTCCCACGTTACGCGGGACTGAAATTTGCAGAGAATGGAGTTACCCAGTGCCGTGTTAACGTGACCATCATTCCGCACCCACTACACCCGGAGTGGCCCGCCTTGGAGATTGAGTCTGTTGGTCACTGTTTGGCTGATACTTGGGAGCTTGCTGCCATGCGGGCGCTCACCACTTTCTGTGCGCAGTGCCACGAGGCTGTCACGCTCACTCCTATTGGTTTGTTCCCTGCTGCCCAGGACAATGACCCCTTCTGGCTCAACAGGGTGCAGCACTCACAGTACATGGTAGACTTTCACGCCTAGGAGACCATCGAGACCTCCGTGCAGTGCATTAATGCACTGTACCGACTTCAGACTCTCCAGAGTCAGGCGCTTGTGCAGCTCGCTGATCTTGCACAGGCCTACCACATGATGGCAGATACCAGAGATGAGCAGATTCAGGAGCTCAGTGAGGAACTTGAGGACAGAGACACCCGGATTGGCAAACTTGAGGGCCAAGTTCAGGAGCACGACACTCTCATGGGTGAGAGAGATGACATGATAGCGCACTTGGAGGAGCAGCTCCATGATCTGAACCTTGAGTTGGAGGATGCTAATGAGCACATTCAGTGGCACCATGATCAGAATGCCCCTCCCGACGTGGTGGCTATGGAGGAAGATGATAAGGATCCACAAGAGATTGATGGTGTTTCAGGCAAGGACTTTGAGGGTGAAGCACTGCAGCCACCTCCGATGGGTGCTCACTCTCCTACTCGCAGCGAGTCGTCCGTCAACGACCTCGACGATTTCTAGTTGATGACCTAGGAGGACTTTTGCATATACTCCTCGACAGTGTAGCCTAACTTTTGGCAAGTGTTGTAATAGGCTAACTAAGAGTTGGGTACCTCTTTTGTGATGGGTACAACTTGACCATTGGATACTCTAATCATCTAGGCCATGGCTAAAAACTTGGTGGTTTGATTGTGATGTTGGAAAGCAGTTGAATCTGCGATAGCAGAAACTTGTCGGAATTTTTACCCAGGTCTTCTTACATTTCTGGACTAAGTGTTGAATACCAAAATTGTCATAATTTTGTGATCTGGGTCCCCACAAAATTTCAGCACTATTGGATCTTGCTAATTTGAGTTATAGGCAAGATACTATAACTCGCTCTGCTGAAAAACAGCCAAACTAGCAAAGCAAAGAGTGAATCTTTCGACCATCTTGGCCATCGATTTAGCATCTAAGCTGAATACCAAAGTTATACATCTCTGAATTCCCTACCCACTGCCAAAATATGAGCAATTTTGGTCGAACCTACCAGGAGTTATAAGTTTCTTATGGCAGACAGTATTCTGTCCATGATTCTATCCATGATCTTTCGGAAGTCTACTTTTCCGCGCTAATCCTTTTGAATCGTGGAAGCAATATGGATCACGTTGCTAATGGTAAACCTTCACATTTCAGATGGTTGGAGCAACCCGTGGTAACCCGGAAGGTTTCGGTGCTAGCGCTAGTGAATCACAGCAGCAGCCACCGCCACCACCCAGTTTAGTGGAAGTAATGGCCACTCAAACCGAGTTGCTTCGCCAGCTCGTGCAAGGACAACACCATCAGCGTGGTGGGCACAATGTTCACCAACCCCAAGCTGCTGGTTGCACGGATTTCCTTGGGACCCAGCCTCCCTTGTTTCATAAGAAGGAGGAACCCTTGGATGCGGACGCTTGGATTCGCACCATCGAGTCCAAGTTTTCTGTACCTGTGGTCCCATGCTCGGATGAAAACAAGGCTCGCTATGCCGCTCAGCAGCTTCGTGGTGCAGCTCGTCTTTGGTGGGACAATTACTTTGCTATGCTCCTGGCTGATCACTTCATCACCAGGGACGAATTCAAAACTGCGTTCCGGGCACACCATATCCCAGAAGGTCTTATGGAAAGAAAGCTAAATGAGTTTCTGGCTCTCACTCAGGGCACCCGCACTGTACTTCAGTATGCTCAGGCCTTCAACAATCTGTGCCAATACGCGGGCTATCACGCTGACATGGATGCTAAGAAGCGGGATCATTTCCGCAGAGGTTGAAGTACCAAACTCAAGGAGCGACTGAACCTTGTCAAGGTCGATACATATAATGAGCTGGTAAACATGGCAATTACCCAAGAGGATTGTATTTTGGCTCACCGTGCTGAGAAGAAGAGGAAGGCGCCAGTTGGACCCTCGGGAGCTCAGCCATCGAGGTATCGATTATTTCAAAATGCTGCGCCTACAGCTCCACAAAAGGCCCCTCAGCCAGGACGTTGGATTGTCAGGCCCCCACCACAGCAAGGTGTTGTACGACCCCCTGTGCCTCAGCAAACTGGACCAAGGCCCGCTACTCAGCAATTCCTTCGTCCAAACATCACCAATCGTTGTTTCAATTGTGGAAGTTCCAGTCATTTTGCTCGAGAATGCCCTCGGTCTAGGCAGCCAATTTAGGGCCAAGGCTCTAACCAGAACAATAAGAACAAAGGCAAAAGACAAACCATTCAGGTCAAACAAGGACGGATCTATTTCACCACTCTTGCAGAACTTGCTGAAGGAGCACCAGTAATGACGGGTACATTCTCTATCCATAACAAGCCTGCAATTATATTGCTTGATTCTGGTGCATCACATAGTTTCATTAGTGCAAAGTTCGGTGCGAAAGTAGGCTTGGATTTTTGTCACACAAAAGGGTCATATATGATATCACGCCGGGTGGAAAAATTGCTTCCAACCAAATAATAAGACTGGTACCGATAAAATTGGGTAGTAAAATCATCAACACGGACCTTGTTCTCTTACCCCTTGAAGGCATGGATATTATTTTGGGTATGAATTGGATGACTATGCATGGAGTCATACTGGACCTTTCTTCCCGAGCTGTTGAAATAAATTCCCCTAGTCACGGAGCCACTACTCTTTACCTACCATTCCGGGAGTGCACGAATTCTTGTGCTTTCATGATGGAAGGAATCAAACTAGAAGACATTCCAGTGGTATGCGAGTATGCCGATGTTTTTTGGGATAACTTACCAGGAATGCCACCAGATAGGGATATTGAGTTCGTTATTGAACTGCAACCAGACACTGCACCTATCTCCGAAAGACCCTATAGGATGCCACCTAAAGAATTGGCCGAACTGAAAACACAACTCCAAGAACTACTGGACAAAGGCTTCATTCGCCCTAGCGCATCACCTTGGGGATGTCCAGCCCTATTTGTAAAGAAAAAGGATGACAGTTTGAGGTTATGCATTGACTACCGACCTCTCAATGCGGTAACCGTTAAGAATAAATACCCACTTCCCCGCATCGATGTTCTCTTTGACCAATTATCTAGAGCTAGAGTTTTCTCAAAGATTGATCTTTGTTATGGATATCATCAGATAAAGATTCATCCATGCGACATTCCTAAGACTGCCTTTTCCACACGATATGGACTATGTGAATTTTTGGTCATGTCCTTTTGTCTCACCAATGCTCCGGCCTATTTCATGTATCTCATGAATTCGGTATTCATGCCCGAGCTCGACAAATTCGTCGTAGTTTTCATTGATGACATCCTTATCTATTCTAAGAATGAGGAAGAGCATGCTAAGCACTTGCACATTGTTCTTCAGTGTCTCAGAGACCATCACTTCTATGCTAAATTTTCTAAGTGCGAATTCTGGTTGGATAGTGTGAAATTCTTGGGCCACACAATTTCCAGCAAAGGCATAGCCGTTGACCCCAGCAAGGTACAAAAAGTGATGGATTGGAAACCTCCTACCTTGGTTCATCAGATTCGTAGTTTTCTTGGCTTAGCCGGTTACTATCGCCGTTTCATTCCGGATTTCTCCAGAATTGCTAAGCCTATGACTGAACTATTGAAAAAGGGAGTAAAGTTTGTGTGGGATAAGAAATGTGAAGAAGCTTTCCACACTCTTAGAGAACATTTGACTACAACCCCTGTGTTAGCTCAACCCGATAACACCAAGCCGTTCGATGTTTACTGTGATGCATCTGGCACTGGTCTTGGTTGTGTGCTTATGCAAGAAAATCGAGTTATCGCCTATGCTTCACGATCTCTTCGGCCCCATGAGCAAAATTATCCAACCCACGATCTCGAATTAGCAGCTGTCATTCATGCTCTAAAAATATGGAGACATTATCTCATGGGTACTCATTGTAATATTTACACCGATCACAAGAGTCTCAAATATATCTTCACCCAAGCCGATCTGAATATGAGACAAAGAAGATGGCTAGAATTAATCAAGGATTATGACCTAGAGGTGCACTATCACCCCGGCAAGGCTAATGTAGTCGCGGATGCACTAAGCCGCAAGGCTCATTGCCATTGCCTATCAATGGAGTTCTATAATGAGACATTATATTCAGAAATGAGGAAGGTTAGTTTGGAAATGATTTCCCAAGGCACTCTGAATCACATCTCAGTTGAGTCCACTCTTCACAACCAGATCATCATGGCACAACTACATGATGAAGGAGTTAAGATCATCAAACAAAAACTATCTCTAGGTGAAGAGAAATACAAATGTTTCCGCCAGGACCTTAAGGGAGTTCTATGGTTCGAAAGTCGCATAGTCGTTCCGAAGAATCATGAGCTCTGAAGAATCCCATTTGGTTTGCACAACACGACCACTGTTTATTAGGAGGCCACGAGGTCCGAATTCTACTCCGCATTGGAGAAGGATCTGGATGAACTACTCGAGCTCGGGGAGAAGGACGCCACCGCATGTCGGGAGACCCTTATCTTCGACGACTATGACTCAGACTCCGATCCCAAGGCCAAACCCTACTTGGGTGGCCAGGGCTTGGTTATAACCTCCACACCGGAGGGTCGTTCCGTATACTGGAAGAGCATGAAACCCTCCGAACTACTCGAAGACGGCGAAAGACTAGTTGCCGACCTTGACTTCCTGCCTTTTCAAGAGGGCAGACCACTCAATGAGACCACCCCCGGCGGAACTGTACTCGTTAACTACAGCTCCGATGATCGATCCACACACCGCCACATCTTCATGGCGGAAACCGACGAGTACAGCGTCAGGCACCGCAATGAGAGACCTGAGCAGATCTCCGAGGATGAGCACACCGCAGATGCTGCTAATGAGACCCCGGAGGATTGTGAGGCTCGCAGGCTACGCAACAGGAAGCGTGCCAAGCGCAGAAGGGATGCCAATGAACGCCGCCTCCGCATCCAATGCGACCTCAATGCAAAGTTCACGGCAACTCGGGATGCAGGTTTCAACACCCCTGCCGCTAACATTGCTGGTATAACCGCAGTGCAAGCTGGCAACCCCGACCCGTAAGTCCAGACCGCCATTCGCATGGCCAAGCAGGCATTACTCCAGATCAACCAGCAGAACCCGCTGCCCTCGGACTCGCGTGGAAGACGCGAAGGAGAAGGCGAAAGCCAAGTCAGCAGAACACCAGGGGGTCATCCCAGGCGACAGGCGGCTCCGTCCAACAACCAGCACGGAAGCCGCGGAGTAGGCCCGCATTGAAGTCGTCCTGCAGCTCCTCAGGGAAGCTGCCCGGCAAGCCAGGCACCTCATCCAGAAGGGTCTGTCGGCAACTACCGCTGGTCCGAACTCGAGAAGTTGCCAACAGGCAACCTTCGCGACAAGATCAACATCGGGCGTGACGCCCGCTCGATCTTCGAGAACCGGAGGAGAGAACGCGCCGGAGCCGAAGGAAATACCGCACGGGACGACAACGATCGCTTTCCCGCGTTTTTGTAACACCTCAGGTGTTTAAATTATGAAATAAGCCTCATTAGCTTAACAGGATGCATAAATAACTAAGAAAAGTTTAAAAGAAATGAATTATAAATTGGTTTTGCTTTGAATTGAAAATAGATGTGTATATGTGCATAAGTACATGTACTTTAATCAAACAAATTAAATAACTCTCACCTCAAAGCACTTATGGCTGCGAAATTTAATAAGAACTTCATCGATGACAGGGCAAACAAAAGTCTAGTTGAAGCCTAGAAGAGAATACAAATTTTTGCCCAGGAAATGACGTGCCCTCCGAATCATACTTTTTGAGTTTTTAAAATAACTTATAAACTAGAACTCAACTAAACTTTGGCCTGAAACAAAACTTGTGTAACTTTTCATTTTGAAAAACTTTCATGTTCAGAGATTTTTGAGTTACAACACACAAATTTGAGAAACACTTGACTTTGCAAACCAGCCCCTGCCTTTTCTTCTATTTCCACTTCCAGTCCCTCCCCTCTCCTCTGCTTCGCCCGACGCCCACCGCCAGTCGCTGCTGGCCACCTGGCCAGCGATGCCTGCCGCTCATGCCGCGACAAGCCAATGGCCGGCCAAGGCCCGCCCGACCAGCTGCGCTGCTCCTCACGCCGCGCCCCTGCCAAGGCCGTGCGTGCCACGCGCGCGAAGCCGTAGCCGCCTCTGCTCGCCGCCGCCGCGCCCAATGGCTAGTTCGCGCCGTGCCTGAGCTACCGCCGCGTCCCGCAAGTCGCCGCACTCGCCGCCCGACCAAGCCGCTGCTGCAGTTGCTCGCCCAACCGCGCGCCGCGTAATTGTGGCAGAACCACCTGAATTAATCCAGCTTAAGCGCGCTAACCATCACCACGAGGGCAATCAGGGCTATCTCGCACTTCAAACGGAATAATCCATTGGTCTGTCGGGTAACCTCCCGATACAACCACGGTTTTTGCCGATCGAAACAACACATACATGTACTCACACGAAGGTGAGCCCAGAGGATACAACATTCTACAAATTTTACACCACAGGGTTCATCATAAATAATTATTACAACTGGGTTCGAAATTTGTAAAACAAAGTACTTCAGAGTTCAAAGTAACTGAGTTCTTCAGAGTTCAATGCAGCGGAAAATCAACGATAAACTACTCGACGATACAGGATGTCTCGATGAAGCCCGTATGAGACATCACTCGGCATTATCATCGTTGGTCGGGGGCATATCCCATTCCACCGACTAACCAGGAGGAAGGGTACACGGCCAAGTCAAACTAGCGATCATATCCTCGAAAGTCTCACCTGAAAACAAGCCACAAGCAAGGCTGAGTATACTAATACTCAGCAAGGCTTACCCAACTAGTGGAATATACTTAGCCGACTCCTAGACATGCAAGGCTTTTTGGCTTGAGGGGTTTGTTTTGCCGAAAAGCATATATAAGTAGGTCCTTACTTTCAAATTTTAGCTCCAGATTCTAGTTTTCTTTAACCATTCTAGGTAAGCAACTATCCAATATCATATATGGTGAAAGAATTAATTTTTCATCCAACAAGATTAATCATCATCATTGTTCCACTTCTTACTCTATGTGGTAAAAGGGTCAAGGAGTCTCAATAACCGCGAGAAACAGACGATTCGAATTGAATTTCTTAAACTTGCAAGGGAAACCTAAACACACGTCACGCGGTTACTCCCAGAGTCACACTTGCAACTTTTCCCTTCAATTCCCGCTTCACGGAACAGGCCCACCGCCCTCGATTACACGGCCCCATGGACCCGGCCATGGCGGCACATGCACCCGCCATTAGCTAGATGTGAACGAATTCAAGACGGTGGGGAGTATATTCCGGCCTCGGTTCAATCTGGTACTTCAGCTTACCGATTACCATATTCTCAGCATGTGGTTAGTATGTTCAAAGACTTAACCACCACTACCACACACTGCGGCCTTAGCATTTTTCACTAAACAGACGGGGCCTCAATCATCAACATAAACATCGTACCATAGCCCCATCCGTCGACCTTATGATTGCAGCATGTAGTAAACATTCAACTCCTATATTCTCGCGAGTGACAGGAAATCACTCGACTTTTACCGAGTCCTATTAGCATAGCATTCTATCGAACCTTACATCTAGTGTTCAGAGAATGGGTACCTAGGATCATGCAACTAAGTTTTCATCCAACTCCTACAAACTTAATGCACAAGTAGAATAGAGTATTAAGTTGCATAATTTAGAAAAACAGGGTTCATGCTCCGTGGCTTGCCTTCTTGGGTAAAGTTAGTTTGGGGCTCGTCCGAACTTGGGTTCGGGTCTTTGAAAGCTTCAGTTAGATTCACTTGAGCTTCACGTTGCTCACTTTCGGACTCGGGCACCAGCTCGTACGTTCCGTCGGCGAGAGTAGTCGATTCTATATGAATGCACAAGTGTAAGTTGTAGTGATGGTATATGACGATTATTTTTCCTTCACGATAAAGTTGCAGTCGACAAACATAGATTTGGTTGTAAAGTTACTTAGTTAAGATTTCTTTGGGTAATCGTTAATAGAGTATAACGTTAACTATTTAACTTCACTGAATAAGAAGGGGTTGTGTTATATTGGAAACTTAATTTTCTAATCACAAGCATGGATTAAGCATAAACACTGGTCTAGGTAACTTCTAGTGATGACATTTTTATTTAGAGCACTGAAACTAATTATTTGAATTAGTGCATTTTTCCTACCACAAAATTATATAAATGGTTACAGAAATGAAAAAGGTTCTAAACTTTTTCTGTGGTATTTAGGCATTACTATAACAGCTCTGAAAAAGTTTCACAGCATGAATGACATTATTACAGAAGTTACAAATTAGTTTTATTATTTCATGGCATGAACAAAGTTTAACAAAACATTTAGCTAGAGATGGGTTCTGGTCCTAATAGTTCTAACGTGGGTACAATTAAAGTCTATTAAAAATTCCATTTAATTTAGAGCAAGATTTAGCAAGCAACTGAAGAAAAACATGTAACAAAAGGTTTATATTTTCTTCTAACAATTCCAGAACAGTTGAGTTTGTATTTTTCTGATTATTCCAAGATTTTATATGAATTTTACAAGTTCGCTGTTTTTGAATTCCAAGTATAAACACAGGTTTACAGATATGCCCCTGGAAACTTGCGTCCAGA
Organism: Panicum miliaceum; assembly: GCA_032594955.1. Classification (NCBI taxonomy): domain Eukaryota; kingdom Viridiplantae; phylum Streptophyta; class Magnoliopsida; order Poales; family Poaceae; genus Panicum; species Panicum miliaceum. Next base: position 19,149,176 of record CM064068.1, read on the forward strand.
CTCTTTTAAAGATTTCAATCGTTGCAATTGGGTCCCTGGGCGGCGCTGGCACAGCGGCCGGCCAAATTCCAGCGAGGGGGCTCGTCGGCAGCGAGGGGAAAAGGGTCGGGGAGATCCAGGGAGGTGAGAGCTACCTTGTGGTGGCCTTGGTCGGGGTTGGGGGTGGCCGGAGGTGGCTCGTCGGCGCGGAGCAGAGGGGCGGCGGCGGTGCAGAGCATCGGTGACGGTGCTCCAGCGAGGAGGGGAGGGCGTGGCTGGTTGATGAGCTTCGCGGCGTCAAGGGGAACCCGTTCCGAGGCTTGGCTCGGACGGAGGAGCGTCGGAGTGGGCTGCCCACGGAGCAGCAGGGGAGCGGCGGTGGAGCGGGCGGCGCTGGCGGTGCTCCGGCGGTCGAGATGGTCGGGGAAGAGGCCGGTGAGCTTCAGTGGAGGGAGGGCAAGCTCGCTGGGTGATGCGTTTGGGTAGTGGGAGGCTGGAGGATGGGGCTCCACGGGCGGGTGGTGCACGACAGCGGCAATGGCAGCGGCGGCGGCGTTCTGGTGGGTTGAGGTGTGCGCGAGTGGCCTTGTGTCGCCTTTTATAGGCTGCAAGAGGGAGGGAGAGGGCCGGGCGATGCTGGGGTGGGGCGGCATGACGGGGGTGCGTTACTAGTCGCGGTGGGCGGCGAGCAGTGCCGGTGCGGCGTGCGGCGGGCGCGGGCAGGGGGTTGGGCGCTGAGGATTTGGCGTGGGGAGCGGGAGATCACGCGGCGCGCGGGTTGGGCGAGGAGCTGCAGCAGCTGGCTTGCTAGGCGGCGAGCGCGGCGACAGGCAGGACGCGGCGGGGACTCGGGCACGGCGCGGACTGGCCATTGGGCGCGCCTGGCGGCGAGCAGAGGCGCACGTCGCTGTCGTGCACGTGGCGCACACGGTCTGGGCAGGGATGCGGTGTGGGGTGGAGCGCGTGTGAGCGGGGTGCGGCCAGGCATTGGCTTGACGCCTAGCGCCGGTCAGGCATCACCGGCCAAGTGGCCAGCGGCGACTGCGCGGCGGGCGGAGGGTCGGGCGGAGCGAAGAAGGAAGGGTTTGGGGCGACTGCGCGGCGGAGGGTCGGGCGGAGCGGAGAAAGGAGGGTCAGCGGCGACTGCGCGTCGGATGGTCGGGCGGAGCGGAGAAAGGAGGGTCTCCAGCGACTACGCGTCGAAGGGTTGGGCGGAGCGGAGAAAGAAGGGTCTGAAATGAAAAATAGAGAAAAAGGCAGGGGCTGGTTTGCAAAGTCAAGTGTTTCTCAAATTTTTGTGTTGTAACTCAAAACTCTCTGAACATGAAAGTTTTGCTTCAGGCCAAAGTTCATTTGAGTTATAGTACAGAAGTTATTTTAAAAACTCAAAAAGCAGGATTCGGAGGGCACGTCATTTCCTGGGCAAAAATTTGTATTCTCTCCTAGGCTTCAACTAGACTTTTGTTTATCCCACCATCAATGATGTTCCTATTAAATTTTGCAGCCATAAGTGCTTTGAGGTGAGAGTTATTCAATTTGTTCGATTAAAGTACATGTCCTTGTGCACATATACACATCTATTTTTTTAATTCAAAGCAAATGAGGCTTATTTCGTAATTTAAATACCTGAGGTGTCACAGCCTTCCCCCCTTAAAAAGAATCTTGCCCCGAGATTCGGACAATATGCTTAGTGTGGGCAGTGTGGGTACCTTCCGTAGAGTTGAGAAAACCCGGGAAATTTTGGTTTAGATAGCTTTCAGTTTCCCACGTGGCTTCTTCCTCAATGTGATGATTCCATTGAATTTTATACATTTTAATCACTTTTCTCCTAGTGCTTGTTTCTTTTTGATCCATGATTTTGATAGGATACTCAACATATGAGAGGCCAGGCTCTACTAATATTTCCTGCTATTCGACAACCTAGGTAGGGACTCGAACACACTTCCTGAGCTGAGACACGTGAAAGACATCATGGATGGCTGCAAGATGAGGGGGCAGTTATATTCTATAGGCTACGGGTCCACAGCTCTCGATGATTTCGTAGGGACCAACATAATAGGGTGATAGTTTTCCTTCTGTCGAAATAGCTCTTTTGCTTGGATTGTGCGGCTCTAAGGTTTTCTTGTATTACTCTCACTTTTTCTTCTGCCTTGATTACCAAGTCTGGTCCAAATATTTTGCGTTCTCCGGTCTGTGACCAACTCAAAGGAGTTCGACACCTTCGTCCGTATAAGGCCTCAAATGGTGCCATTTTCAAACTCGTTTGATAGCTATTGTTATATGAGAACTCTGCTAGGGATAGACATTTGTCCCAATTCTTGCCATAGTGAATGACGCAAGCTCTAAGCATGTCTTCAAGAATTTGGTTCAGTCTTTCAGTTTGTCCGTCAGTTTGAGGATGATAGGCTGAGCTTCGAATCAATTTAGTACCCAGAGAAGCTTGCAATTGTTCCCAAAAGCGCGCTACAAACTGAGTACCACAATAGGAAATAATAGTCTTTGGTACTCCATGTAGGCAAACGATACGATCGAGATAAATCTCGGCATATTTCTTGGCAGTATAGGTGGTTTGTACCGGAAGAAAATGTGCCGTCTTTGTGAGCCTAACACCGATAACCCATATGGAATTATGTTTCTGTGCGGTACTCGGCAATCCAACAATGAAATCCATACTTATGTCTTCCCATTTCCATGAGGGTATAGGCAAAGGTTGAAGTGTACCGGCTACTTTCAAGTGGCTGGCTTTTACTCTTTGACATGTGTCGCATTCTGAGACATATTTAGCGATTTCTGTTTTCATTCTAGTCCACCAGAAATTTTGCCTAAGATCTTGATACATTTTGCTGCTGCCGGGGTGAATAGAAAATTTTGAAAGATGTGCCTCATCAAGAATTCATTTACGGAGCTCATGATTCTTCGGAATGACTATGCGACTTTCGAACCATAGAACTCCCTTATGGTCCTGGCGGAAACATTTATACTTCTCTTCTCCTAGATAGAGTTTCTGTTTGATGATCTTAACTCCTTCATCATGTAGTTGTGCCATGATGATCTGATCGTGAAGAGTGGGCTCAACTGAGATGTGATTCAGAGTGCCTTGGGAAATCATTTCCAAACTAAGCTTCCTTATTTCTGAACATAATGTCTCATTATAGAATTCCATTGATAGGCAATGGCAATGGGTCTTACGGCTTAGTGCATCCGCGACTACATTGGCCTTGCCGGGGTGATAGTGCACCTTGAGATCATAATCCTTGATTAATTCTAGCCATCTTATTTGTCTCATATTCAGATCGGCTTGGGTGAAGATATATTTGAGACTCTTGTGATCGGTGTAGATATTACAATGAGTGCCCATGAGATAATGTCTCCATATTTTTAAAGCATGAATGACTGCTGCTACCTCGAGATCATGGGTCGGATAATTCTGCTCATGGGGACGAAGGGCTCGTGAAGCATAGGCAATAACTCGATTTTCTTGCATAAGCACACAACCAAGACCAGTGCCAGAAGTGTCACAGTAAACATCGAACGGCTTGGTGTTATCGGGTTGAGCTAACACAGGGGCTGTAGTCAAATGTTCTCTGAGAGTGTGGAAAGCTTCTTCACATTTCTCATCCCACACAAACTTTACTCCCTTTTTCAATAGTTCAGTCATAGGCTTAGCAATCCTGGAGAAATCTGGAATGAAACGGCGATAGTAACCGGCTAAACCAAGAAAATTGCGAATCTGATGAACAGAGGTAGGAGGTATCCAATCCATCACTTCTTGTACCTTGTTGGGGTCAACGGCTATGCCTTCACTGGAAATAGTGTGACCCAAGAATTTCACACTATCCAACCAGAATTCGCACTTAGAAAATTTAGCATAGAGCTGATGGTCTCTGAGACGCTCAAGAACAATGTGCAGGTGCTTAGCGTGCTCTTCCTCATTCTTGGAATAGATAAGAATGTCGTCAATGAAAACTACGATGAATTTGTCGAGCTCGGGCATGAAGACCGAATTCATGAGATACATGAAGTAGGCAGGGGCATTTGTGAGACCAAAGGACATGACCAAGAATTCATATAGTCCATATCGTGTGGAAAAGACGGTCTTAGGAATATCGCATGGATGAATCTTTATCTGATGATATGCAGATCGAAGATCAATCTTTGAGAAAACTCTAGCTCCACATAATTGGTCAAAGAGAACGTCGATGTGCGAAAGTGGGTATTTATTCTTAACGGTCACCGCATTGAGAGGTCGGTAGTCCACACATGATCTTAAACTGTCATCCTTTTCTTTACAAATAGGGCTGGACATCCCCAAGGTGATGCGCTAGGACGAATGAAGCCTTTGTCCAGTAGTTCTTGGAGTTGTGTTTTCAGTTCGACCAATTCCTTAGGTGGCATTCTATAGGGTCTTTTGGAGATAGGTGCAGTGCCTGGTTGCAGTTCAATAACGAACTCAATATCCCTATCTGGTGGCAGTCATGGCAAATCGTCCAGAAAAACATCGGCATACTCGCATACCACTGGAATATCTTCTAGTTTGATTCCTTCCATCATGAAAGCACAAGAATTCGTGCACTCCGGAACGGTAGATAAAGGGTAGTGGCTCCGTGACTAGGTGAATTTATTTCAATAGCTCGGGAAGAAAGGTCCAGTATGACTCCATGCATAGTGATCCAATTCATACCCAAAATAATATCCCTGCCTTCAAGGGGTAAGAGAACAAGGTCCGTGTTGATGATTTTACTACCCAATTTTATCGGTACCAGTCTTATTATTTGGTTGGAAGCAATTTTTCCACCCGGTATTGATATCGTATATGACCCTTTTGTGTGACAAACATCCAAGCCTACTTTTGCACCAAACTTTGCACTAATGAAACTATGTGATGCACCAGAATCAAATAATATAACTGCAGGCTTGTTATGGATAGAGAATGTACCCGTAATTATTGGTGCTCCTTCAGGAAGTTCTGCAAGAGTGGTGAAATTGATCCATCCTTGTTTGACCTGAATGGTCTACCTCTTGCATTTGTTCTTATTATTCTGGTTAGAGCCTTGGCCCTGAATTGGCTGCCTAGACCGAGGGCATTCTCGAGCAAAATGACTGGAACTTCCACAATTGAAACAACGATCGGTGATGTTTGGACGAAGGAATTGCTGAGTAGCGGACCTTGGTCCAGTTTGCTGAGGCACAGGGGGTCGTACAACACCTTGCTGCGGTGGGGGCCTGACAATCCAACGTCCTGGCTGAGGGGCCTTTTGTGGAGCTGTAGGCGCAGCATTTTGCACTAATCGATACCTCGATGACTGAGCTCCCGAGGGTCCAACTGGCGCCATCCTCTTCTTCTCAGCACGGTGAGCCACAATAGAATCCTCTTGGGTAATTGCCATGTTTGCCAGCTCATTATATGTATCGGCCTTGACAAGGTTCAGTCGCTCCTTGAGTTTGGTACTTCAACCTCTGCGGAAAGGATCCCGCTTCTTAGCATTCGTGTCAGCGTGATAGCCCGCGTACTGGCACAAATTGTTGAAGGCCTGAGCATACTGAAGTACAGTGCGGGTGCCCTGAGTGAGTGCAAGAAACTCATTTAGCTTTCTTTCCATAAGACCTTCTGGGATATGGTGTGCCCGGAATGCAGTTTTAAATTCATCCCAGGTAACGACGTGATCAGCCGGGAGCATAGCAAAGTAATTGTCCCACCAAAGACGAGCTGTACTGCAAAGGTGCTGAGCGGCATAGCGAGCCTTGTTTTCATCCGAGCATGGGGCCACGAGTAGAGAAAACTTGGACTCGATGTGCGACTCCAAGCGTCCGCATCCAAGGGTTCCTCCATTTTATGAAACAAGGGAGGCTGGGTCCCAAGGAAATCCATATCTCCGGCAGCTTGAGGTTGGTGAACATTGTGCCCACCCCGCTGTTGGTGCTGTCCTTGCATGAAGCAACTCGGTTTGAGCGGCCATTACTTCCACCAAGCGAAATATGAAGGTTTACCATTAGCAACGTGATCCATATTGCTTCCACGATTCAAAAGGATTAGCGCGGAAAAGTAGACTTTCAAAAGATCATGGATAGAATCGTGGACAGAATACTGTCTGCCATAAGAAACTTATAACTCCTTGTAGGTTCATCCAAAATTGCTCATCTTTTGGTAGTGGGTAGGGAATTTAGAGATGTACAACTTTGGTATTCAGCTTAGATGCTAAATCGATGGCCAAGATGGTCGAAAGATTCACTCTTTGCTTCGCTGGTTTGGTTGTTTTTTAGCAGAACGAGTTACAGTATCTTGCCTATAACTCAAAATAGCAAGATCCAATAGTGCTGAAATTTTGTGGTGACCCAGATCACAAAATTTGTGACAATTTTGGTATTAAAAACTCAGTCCAGAAATGTAAGGAGACATGGGTAAAAATTCTGAAAAGTTTCTGCAGTCGTAGATTCAACTGCTTTCCAACATCACAATCAAACCACCAAGTTTTTAGCCATGGCCTACATGATTAGAGTATCCAATGGTCAGGTTGTACCCATCAAAAAAGAGGTACTCAACTCTTAGTTAGCCTATTACAACACTTGCCAAAAGTTAGGCTACCTTATCGAGGAGTATATGCAAAAGTCCTCCTATGTCATCGTCTAGAAGTCATCGAGGTTGTTGACGGACGACTCGCTGCGAGTAGGAGAGTGAGCTCCCAGCGGAGGTGGCTGCGGTGCCTCACTCTCAAAGTCCATACCTGAAACACCGTCAATCTCCTGTGGCTCCTCATCATCTTCCTCCATAGCCACCATGTCGGGAGGGGCATTCTGATCATGGTGCCATTGAATGTGCTCATTAGCATCCTCCAACTCAAGGTTCAGATCATGGAGCTGCTCCTCCAAGTGCGCTATCATGTCATCTCTGTCACCCATGAGAGTGTCGTGCTCCTGAATTTGGCCCTCAAGTTGGCCAATCCGGGTGTCTCTGTCCTCAAGTTCCTCACTGAGCTCCTTAATCTGCTCATCTCTGGTATCTGCCATCATGTGGTAGGCCTGTGCAAGATCAGCGAGCTGCACAAGCGCCTGACTCTAGAGGGTTTGAAGTCGGTACAGTGCATTCATGCACTGCACGGAGATCTCGATGGTCTCCTGGGTGTGAAAGTCTACCAAGTACTGTGAGTGCTGCATCCTGTTGAGCCAAAAGGGGTCGTTGTCCTGGGCAGCAGGAAACAAACCAATAGAAGTGAGCGTGAAGGCCTCGGGGCACTGCGCACAGAAAGTGGTGAGCGCCCTCATGGCAGCAAGCTCCCAAGTATCGGCCAAACGGTGACCAACAGCCTCAATCACCAAGGCGGGCCACTCCGGGTGTAGTGGGTGCGAAAAGATGGTCACGTTAACACGACACTGGGTAACTCCATTCTCTGCAAACTCCAGACCCGCGTAACGTGGGGGAATTGGATAGCCCGCGGTGCTCAGAACATCCCACAAGATAGAGGGAAAGCCCTCCCAGTGGAGACACTGTGAGTGAACGTGTCCATCCTCATCCACCATCATGGCAACAGGCTCGGCCATCTAAACAAAAGATCAAATGGGTGAGATAGCGAAAAACTGTGAACAACATAGGGAACAGGTTCTGGACAGTGCACTAAAATAGCCATAACTTCAACAGTTCTTGTCCAAAAATTCCCAACTTTTACCAGAACATTCCTAAGGTTTTTGTGAACAACTTTGCCAGTCAATTCCAGTGCTAGATCAGGATCTAAGATGGTCTTTCTCTTAAGGTTTTACTTTACTGTCTACCCAGAAATTTCAGTGAACAGTGAGCCAATGTTTCATGCACCAGGGAAAATATACCCAGCCAAAAATTTCACATTTTAGCAGTAGCTGCCTGAGTAAATATACAACAAGTTTTGTGTTGAACACTTTTGCAGAAAACTGTAGTAAGGGGGCATAAAAATTTATGTGGTAGAAGCGCTCATTTTATGCAGAAAACTGACATCTCAAGGTTTCTGGTGTTTCTCATTATCCATATGTTAAGAATTTTTCATATTTAGACAGGAGGTAGAATACAATTTTTGGAACAAAAATTTCAACATGAGTTTCTCCAGAAAGGATCATTCTCTAAGCTTAACAAATCCATCTTTTCAGATAAGCCATAAATGTGACAGATTTGCTAGATAATCCTTATGCCAAGACAATTGTGTGGGCGCATGAACCTTACCACTCTCACGCATCGCATTTTCAATTTGAGATTTACATAGTCATGATGCATGCACGTCCTATTCGTCCTCACAAAATAAAATAATTGCCAAATAGCTTTGGTCTTATGAAGTTAGTTTTGGTGGCATACACAATACGTCTCTCACTATAATAGCTAGTTGAGAAATTCTCTAACCGTTTTTTTAACTTATCATAATCGTGGTTAGTGTACCTGCAGATGATTGATATAGCATATATATATCCATTGAACCTTTCATGCCAGCACTCATGAAAGCGTCCGTATTCATTACCGTTCACTATAGAAACGGCATCCATACAATTCCCGCCGTACAGACGACGTTAACATACGCTATCAAGATAGCGTATTCACGGGGGGTACTGTCTTGAGACGGGGGTATGAACAACGATCGCCATACTCTGTGCCAAACCTTCTACTCCCAATATAATCAACTAATAGTTGGTATATTGGCAGCACCTCAAGTAAGCCACTGCTTGAGGGCAGCGTTCGGCTCGCATCACCGACAGGAAGGCCAAGCTCTCTCAGTTGGCTGAGGATTCTTACCTTCTTACCTTAGCGATGAGTGCGTCGTTACAGAATTTATGGGTCGGTTTTGCATAAAAGTAAGTTTTGACTGAAAATAATGTGCTGGAAGTTAGTTGATAATATTCACAAGTTAGATAGCCACCTAGTAACTTTCCCATAATCCCTTAGGGCTTTACGAACTAGGTACCATCCTTAACGAACCAACGCATTTTGCAAACACAATTTTTATGGTCAAGTTTTGTGAAAACAAGTTTTTAAGTCTTGTTGCATTCTCTGGCGTATGCATTTCGGCTCTGATACCAGCTGTGGCAGAACCACCTGAACTAATCCGGCTTAAGCGCGCTAACCATCACCACGAGGGCAATCAGGGCTAACTCGCACTTCAAACGGAATAATCCATTGGTCTGTCGGGTAACCTCCCAATACAACCACGGTTTTTGCCGATCGAAACCACACATACATGTACTCACACGAAGGTGAGCCCAGAGGATACAACATTCCAAAAATTTTACACCACAGGGTTCATCATAAATTATTATTACAACTAGGTTCAAAATTTTTAAAACAAAGTACTTCAGAGTTCAAAGTAACTGAGTTCTGCAGAGTTCAATGCAGCGGAAAATCAACGATAAACTACTTGATGATACAGGATGTCTCGATGAATCCCTTACGAGACATCACTGGGAATTATCATCGTTGACCGGGGGCGTATCCCATTCCACCGACCAACCAGGAGGAAGGGTACACGGCCAAGTCAAACTAGCGATCATATCCTCGAAAGTCTCACCTGAAAACAAGCCACAAGCAAGGCTGAGTATACTAATACTCAGCAAGGCTTACCCGACTAGTGGAATATACTTAGCCGACTCCTAGACATGCAAGGCTTTTTGGCTTGAGGGGTTTGTTTTGCCGAAAAGCATATACAAGTAGGTCCTTACTTTCAAATTTTAGCTCCAGATTCTAGTTTTCTTTAACCATTCTAGGTAAGCAACTATCCAATATCATACATGGGGAAAGAATTAATTTTTCATCCAACAAGATTAATCATCATCATTGTTCCTCTTCTTACTCTATGTGGTAAAAGGGTCAAGCAGTCTCAATAACCGCGAGAAACGGATGATTTGAATCGAATTTCTTAACCTTGCAAGGGAAACCTAAACACACGTCACGTGGTTACTCCCAGAGTCACACGTGCAACTTTTCCCTTCAACTCCCGCTTCACGGAACAGGCCCACCGCCCTCGATTACACGTCCCCATGGACTCGGCCATGGCGGCACATGCACCCGCCATTATCGAGATGTGATCGAATTCAAGACGGTGGGGAGTATATTCCGGCCTCGGTTCAATCCGGTACTTCAGCTTACCGATTACCATATTCTCAGCATGTGGTTAGTACGTTCAAAGACATAACCACCACTACCACACACTGCGGCCTTAGCATTTTTCACTAAACAGACAGGGCCTCAATCATCAACATAAACATCGTACCATAGCCCCGTCCGTCGACCTTATGATTGCAGCATGTAGTAAACTTTCAACTCCTATATTCTTACGAGTGACAGGAAATCACTCGACTTTTACCGATTCCTATTAGCATAGCATTCTATCGAACCTTACATCTAGTGTTTAGAGCATGGGTACCTAGGATCATGCAACTTAGTTTTCATCCAACTCCTACAAACTTAATGCACAAGTAGAATAGAGTATTAAGTTGCATAATTTAGAAAAACAGGGTTCATGCTCCGGGGCTTGCCTTCTTGGGTAAAGTTAGTTTGGGGCTCGTCCGAACTTGGGTTCGGGTCTTCGAAAGCTTCAGTTAGATTCACTTGAGCTTCACGCTGCTCACTCTCGGACTCGGGCACCAGCTCGTACGTTCCGTCGGCGAGAGTAGTTGATTCTATATGAATGCACATGTGTAAGTTGTAGTGATGGTATATGACGATTATTTTTCCTTCACGATAAAGTTGCAGTCCACAAACATAGATTTGGTTGTGAAGTTACTTAGTTAAGATTTCTTTGGGCAATCGTTAATAGAGTATAACTTTAACTATTTAACTTCACTAAACAAGAAGGGGTTGTGTTATATTGGAAACTTAATTTTCTAAGCACAAGCATGGATTAAGCATAAACACTAGTCTGGGTAACTTCTGGTGATGACATTTTTATTTAGAGCACATTGTGCAGAGAAAAAAGCACTGTAAAAATTTCAGAAATTTCTGTGCAGCAGATTAATTTTGAAAATGTAATACACAACCACTGCTAGAACCTAGTTATTTTTATACAAGACAAACCATGCATGCTTTGATGCTAAAACTTTTACAGGATGTTAATCTATCCATATATGTGTTACTGTAAATTTTTCAGATTTTATTGTGCATGATACAGAGCATAATAAATAGGACAAGATACACCTATTTCTTTTAAGGATTAATTTCTACGGGATGTTTTACAGGGTTTCTAAGTATGAAACTTTTTATACAGAAAGAGCTACTTTAAAGTGTCCCACAGTAAAAAGTTGAACATTTTCCAATCACAGAAACTAATTATTTGAATTAGTGCATTTTTCCTACCACAAAATTATATAAATGGTTACAGAAATGAAAAAGGTTCTAAACTTTTTCTGTGGTATTTAGGCATCACTATAACAGCTCTGGAAAAATTTCAAAGCATAAATGACAATATTACAAAAGTTACAAATTAGTTTTATTATTTCCTGGCATGAACAAAGTTTAATAAAACATTTAGCTAGAGATGGGTTTTGGTCCTAATAGTTCTACAACGTGGGTACAATTAAAGTCTATTAAACATTCCATTTAATTTAGACCAAGATTTAGCAAGCAATTGAAGAAAAATATGTAACAAAAGGTTTATATTTTCTTCTAACGATTCCAGAACAGTTGAGTTTGTATTTTTCTGATTATTCTAAGATTTTATATGAATTTTACAAGTTCGCTGTTTTTGAATTCCAAGTTTAAACACAAGTTTACAGATATGCCCCTGGAAACTTGCGTCGAGACTCTTTTAAAGATTTCAATCATTGCAATTGGGTCCTTGGGCGGCGCTGGCACAGCGGCCGGCCAAATTCCAGCGAGGGGGCTCGTCGGCAGCGAGGGGAAAAGGGTCGGAGAGATCCAGAGAGGTGAGAGCTACCTTGTCGTGGCCTTGGTCGGGGTTGGGGGTGGCCGGAGGTGGCTCGTCGGCGCGGAGCAGAGGGGCGGCGGCGGTGCGGAGCGTCGGCGACGTTGCTCCGGCGAGGAGGGGAGGGCGTGGCTGGTCGATGAGCTTCGCAGCATCGAGGGTACCCGTTCCGAGGCTTGGCTCGGACGGAGGAGCATTGGAGTGGGCTGCCCACGGAGCAGCAGAGGAGCGGCGGCGGCGCGGGCGGCGCTGGCGGTGCTCCGGCGGTCGAGATGGTCGGGGAAGAGGCCGGTGAGCTTCAGTGGAGGGAGGGCAAGCTAGCTGGGTGATGGGTTTGGGCAGTGGGAGGCTGGAGGATGGGGCTCCATGGGCGGGTGGTGCACGACAGCGGCAATGGCAGCGGTGGCGGCGTTCTGGTGGGTTGAGGCGCGTGCAAGTGGCCTTGTGTCACCTTTTATAGGCTGCAGGAGGGAGGGAGAGGGCCGGGCAATGCTGGGAAGGGGCGGCACGACTGGGACGCGTTACTGCTCGCGGTGGGCGGGCGCGGGCAGGTGGTTTCGCGCTAAGGATTTGGCATGGGGAGCGGGAGATCATGCGGCGCGCGGGTTGGGCGAGGAGCTGCAGCAGCTGGCTTGCCGGACGACGAGCGCGGTGACGGGCGGGACACGGCGGGGACTCGGGCACGGAGCGGACTGGCCATTGGGCGCGGCGGGCGGCGAGCAGAGGTGCGCGTCGCCGGCGTGCGAGTGGCGCACACGGGCTGGGCAGGGACGCGGCGTGGGGAGGAGCGCGTGCGAGCGGGGCGCGGCCAGGCATTGGCTTGGTGCCTAGCACCGGTCACGCATCGGCGGCCAAGTGGCCAGCGGCGACTGCGCGGTGGGCGGAGGGTCGGGCGGAGCGGAGAAGGAAGGGTCTGCGGCGACTGCGCGGCGAGCGGAGGGTCGGGTGGAGCGGAGAAGGAAGGGTCTGCGGTGACTGCGCGTCGGAGGGTCAGGCGGAGCGGAGAAAGAAGGGTCTGAAATGAAAAATAGAGAAAAAGGCAGGGGCTGGTTTGCAAAGTCAAGTGTTTTTCAAATTTTTGTGTTGTAACTCAAAAATTTCTGAACATGATAGTTGTTCAAAATGAAAAGTTACACAAGTTTTAAAAACTCAAAAAGTAGGATTCGGAGGGCACGTCATTTTCTGGGCAAAAATTTGTATTCTCTCCTAGGCTTCAACTAGACTTTTGTTTATCCTACCATCAAGGGTGTTCCTATTAGATTTCGCAGCCATAACTGCTTTGAGGTGAGAGTTATTCAATTTGTTCGATTAAAGTACATGTACTTGTGCACATATACACATCTGTTTTTTTAATTCAAAGCAAAACCCATTTATAATTCATTTCTTTTAAACTTTTCTTAGTTATTTATGCATCGTGTTAAGCTAATGAGGCTTATTTCGTAATCTTCCGCTCCCCCAAGCCAAATCCCGCACGCCCAATCGTCCATCCCCGCCCGCCACTCGCCGCGCCGAGCCTCTGGGCGCCGCCCCGACGCCCAATGGCACGCCCCCAACGTGCCGCCCGCGCTCGTGCCTCATAGTCCAGCCCCGCCCCTCCTTCCGACTCTCTGCTGCCTACGAAAGCCCGTACAGAGCCTCCTCGCGCGCCCAGACACCAGAACGCCGCCGCCGCCACCATTACCGCCATCGTGCCCAGCTCACCGTCGAGCTCACCTCTCCGGCCACCCATTGCCAGAGCTGAGTCTCCAACCACCACCTCACCGCCGCACCGCAGCTCACTGCCCCGCCCATCACCGCCCTAACCCGCCGAAGTGCTGCCAGCGCTGCCTCCACCGCCGCCGCCCCTGACCGCCGTGGACACCCCACCCTCGGCCCTCCTCCGCCCGAACCAAGGCTCGGAACGGGACTACATCACCCCACTGGAGCTTCCTGACCCGCCAGCGCTGCCCCAACCCCACCGGAGCACCGTTGCCGACGCTCCGCACTGCCGCCGCCCCCGTTTCACGCCGACGAGCCCTTTTCGGCCACCCCCAACCCCGACCAAGGCCACCCCAAGGTAGCTCTCACCTCCCTAGTTCTCCCCGACCCTTTTTCCCTCGCCGCCGACGAGCCCCCTCGCCGGAATTTAGCCGGCCGCCGTGCCAGCGCCGCCCAGGGACCCAATTGCAATGATTGAAATCTTTAGAAGGGTCTGCACGCAAGTTTCCAGGGGCATAACTGTAAACCTGTGTTTAAACTTTGAATTCAAAAACAGCGAAGTTGTAAAATTCATATAAAATTGTAGAAAAATCAGAAAAATACAAACTCAACTGTTCTGGAATCGTTAGAAGAAAATATACATCTATTGTTACCTGCATTTTCCCAGTTTCTCAAAAAATCTTGCTTTAAATTAAATGGAAGTTTTAATAGACTTTAATTGTACCCACTATTGTAGATCAATTCTGAATCTGATTTTTGGACAGTAGATCGGTTGCTTGATGTGTAGGCTAGTGTAAAAATATTAGGACCAGAACCCATCTCTAGCTAAACTTTTGGTTGAACTTGTTTTATGCCATAGAGAGATAAATCAAATTAATCCTACTGTTATATTGAGATTTATGTGGTGAAACTTTTTATGTGCTGTTGTATGGACGTCTAGATCCCACAAAAATAACTAAAGACTTTTTACCTGTCCGTAACCACTTCTATAATTTTGTGGTGGGAAAAATGCACTAAATAAAAATAATTAGTTTCTGTTCCGAGAAAATATTCATCTTTTTACTATAGGATACTTTGGATTAGTTTATGCTGTATAAAAAGTTTCATACACAGAAACCCTGTAGAACATCTTGTAGAAATTAATCTTCATTAATATAAGTGTATCTTGTCCTATTTATTATGCTCTGTATCATGCACAATAAAATCTGAAAAATTTACAGTAACATATTTGTGGATAAGTTAACCCCTGTAAAATTTTTGGCATCAATACTTGTATAGTTCGTTCTGTATAAAAATAACTAGGTTCTAGTAGTGGCTGTGTATTACATTTTTCAAAATTAATCTGCTACACAGAAATTTTACCCAAGAAGGCAAGCCCCGGAGCATGAACCCTGTTTTTCTAAATTATGCAACTTAATACTCTATTCTACTTGTGCATTAAGTTTGTAGGAGTTGGATGAAAACTTAGTTGCATGATCCTAGGTACCCATGCTCTGAACACTAGATGTAAGGTTCGATAGAATGCTATGCTAATAGGACTCGGTAAAAGTCGAGTGATTTCCTGTCACTCGCGAGAATATAGGAGTTGAATGTTTACTGCATGCTGCAATCATAAGGTCGATGGACGGGGCTATGGTACGATGTTTATTTTGATGATTGAGGCCCCGTCTGTTTAGTGAAAAATGCTAAGGCCACAGTGTGTGGTAGTGGTGGTTAAGTCTTTGATTGTACTAACCACATGCCGAGAATATGGTAATCGGTAAGCTTAAGTACCGGATTGAATCGAGGCCGGAATATACTCCCCACCGTCTTGAATTCGTTCACATCTAGCTAATGGCGGGTGCATGTGCTGCCATGGCCGAGTCCATGGGTACGTGTAGTCGAGGGCGGTGGGCCTGTTCCATGAAGCGGGAATTGAAGGGAAAAGTTGCACGTGTGACTCTGGGAGTAACCACATGACGTGTGTTTAGGTTTCCCTTGCAAGGTTACGAAATTCAATTCGAATCGTCTGTTTCTCGCGGTTATTGAGACTGCTTGACCCTTTTACAACATAGAGTAAGAAGAGGAACAATGATGATGACTAATCTTGTTGGATGCGAATTAATTTTTTCACCATGTATGATATTGGATAGTTGCTTACCTAGAATGGTTAAAGAAAACTAGAATCTGGAGCTAAAATTTGAAAGTTAGGACAAGGACCTACTTGTATATGCTTTTCGGCAAAACAAACCCCTCAAGCCAAAAAGCCTTGCATGTCTAGGAGTCGGCTAAGTATATTCCACTAGTCGGGTAAGCCTTGCTGAGTACTAGTATACTAAGCCTTGCTTTTGGCTTGTTTTCAGGTGATATGTTTGAGGATATGATCGCCATTTTGACTTGGTCGTGTAGCCTTCCTCCTGGTTGGTCGGTGGAATAGGATGCGCCCCCGACCAACGATGATAATGCCGAGTGATGTCTCGTACGGGCTTCATCGAGACATCATGTATCGTCGAGTAGTTTATCGTTATTTTTCCGCTGCATTGAACTCTGAAGAACTCAATTATTTTGAACTCTTAACTACCTTGTTTTACGAATTCGAACTCAGTTGTAATAATAATTTATGATGAACCCTGTGATGTAAATTCTATGGAATGTCGTATCCTCTAGGCTCACCTTCGTGTGAGTACTTGTATGTGTGGTTTCGATCGGCAAAAACCGTGGTTGTATTGGGAGGTTATCCGACAGACCAATGGATTATTCCGTTTGAAGTGCGAGTTAGCCCTGATTGCCCTCGTGGTGATGGTTAGCGCGCTTGAGCCAGATTAATTTAGGTGATTCTGCCACAGTTTTCCTCCCGCTTCAAGAACTACAAGTACCCGGAGGGATTCAAACCCGTCAGCATCACCAAGTATGATGGTAAGCAATCTCCTCAGCAGTGGGTCCGATGCTACTCCACCACCATTGAAGTTGCAGGCGGCACCAACACTACCAACACTACCAAGAGCTCCATCGACTCCTGGGAGCAACTGCGGAACATCTTCATCGACAACTTCTAGGGGGCGATTGCACGGGCAGGTACTCGACACGACTTGTCCTAGTGCAAGCAAGAAAGGAATGAGCTCATGTGCTTGTACACTCGCTGCTTCTTCGACACCCGAGCTACGATCACCAATATCTCAGAGAGCGATGTCATCGACTGCTTCCACAACGGCCCCACCCACCAGGCCCTGTTCCGCGACTTTGGTTGCAACCACCCTAAGACTGTTGCTGCCCTCTCGACATGATGCAGACCTGAGCGGACCAAGAAGAGAAGGAGCGCGTCCGGCTCTCGAAGCGAGGCAACGACTACAACAAGCGGAACAACGACCACCGCAACGACAGAAGCCAACAAGACTACTCGGGATCCTCCCGAAAGCGCAAGCCAGGCAATCTCGTCGCGGCTATCAATCACGCCCCGTGAGGTAAGAAGGCAGCGAATCTGCAAGAGGAGATCGACAAGCTCATGCAGAAGCAATTCCCGTGGCACCCACACTCAAAGCATGCTGCTTTTGGGTGCTACTAGCTCCGGAAGTCCCTCAACGCTCCGCCCTTGGAGAAGGGCGAAAAGAAGAAGAAGAAGGACAAGGACGATGAAGATCCGGAGAACAAGACACACGCTGGTGAATTCCCGGACGTATCCAAGGTGGTCAATGTTATCTTCGGCGGCGAATCAGGTTTTGCCTCCAAAAGGACTCAGAAGCTCCACCGCCGCGAGATCATGTCCATCGAGCCGGTGGTACCATGACCCCTTCGGTGGTCGGAGGTCCCCATCTCTCATTCTCCAGGGCTGATCAGTGGACGAGCTTTTCTTAGCCAGGCAAACTCCTGCTTGTCCTAGACCCTGTGGTCACGGATGTCAGGCTCGCCAAAGTACTCATCAATGGGTGCACCAACCTCAACCTTATCTTTGCGAGAACTTTGAGGTAGATGGGGGCAAATTTCATTGACATGCTCACCCCCAGCAAGGTTCCCTTCTACGACATCGTGCCTGGGAACGCAGCTACACCACTTAGCACGGTGGTGCTTCCCGTTACCTTTGGGATGAGGGAAAACTACCGTACCGAGTACATTAAATTCGAAGTGGCCGACTTCGAATCATCATACCACGCGAATCTGGGCAGACCTGCAATGGCCAAGTTCATGGCCGTGCCACACTACGTCTACTTTCTCCTGAAGATGCCAGGAAAGAGTGGGGTTCTCACCTTCTGCGGTGACCTGGAAAAGTCCTACGACTGCGACCAGAAGGCCATTGAGTATGCCTCGACTACGCGTGTACCAGATACTTCAGGAGAAGTACTCGCGGTTGCGCAAGAACTCTCAGAAGCAGGGCTGGAAATTCCCACGAAGAAGGCGAACCACTCGAAGATGTAGCCCACTAGAGAACTCGCCCTGAAGACCATCCAACTGCATGAGAGGACTAGTCCAAGACAGCCCTGATCGGGTCATAGCTCGACACTACATAGGAAAGCGCGCTCATCAGTTTTCTTAGGGCCAACCGAGACATATTCGCGTGGAAACCAGCGGATATGCCAAGGGTGGCCAAGGAACTGATCGAGCATAGTTTGAAAGTAGATCCTGATGCTACCCCTAAAAAGCAGCGTCTCCATAGATTCGCTCAGGATTAGAGGGAAGCAATCAAAAAGGAGTTGGCCAAACTACTCGCAGTTGGTTTCATCAAAGAGGTGTAACACCCAGAGTGGGTAGCCAACCCTGTCCTTGTAAAAAAGAAGAATAATGATGAATGGAGAATGTGTGTTGATTATACCGATCTCAACAAGCACTGCCCGAAGGACCACTTTGGGCTACCGCACATTGATCAAGTAATCGACTCCACCGCCGGCTGTGTACTCCTCTGCTTCCTTGATTGCTACTCGGGCTACCATCAGATTGCCCTCAAGGAAGAAGACCAAATCAAGATCGCTTTTATCATGCCCTTTGGGACATATGCCTACAAGACCATATCCTTTGGGATGAAGAACGCGGGGGCTACGTACCAGCGGGCAATTCAAATGTGTTTTGCAGACCAACTACACCGTAATGTGGAGGCCTATGTGGATGACGTGGTCGTTAAGACCAGAATTCCCGAGGACCTAATTGCGGACCTGGAGGAAACGTTCAACAGCCTCCGGAAGTTCCAATGGAAGCTTAACCCGACAAAGTGCGTCTTCGGCGTACCGTCAGGGAAACTACTTGGGTTTATCATCAGTCACAGAGTGATTGGAGTTAACCCGGGGAAGATCACCGCCATCACTGACAAGAAGGCTCCAGCAACGATCAAGGATGTGCAGAAGATAACAGGGTGCATGGCGGCCTTGAACAGATTCATCTCACGACTTGGAGAACGGGGCCTTCCCTTCTTCAAGCTCCTGAAGCAGAAAGACAAGTTCTACTGGACGGAGGAAGCTGAGCAGGCACTGCAGGACCTCAAGCTACACCTGCAGTCGGCTTCCATCCTCACGGCACCATGTCCGGGCGAGAACTTGCTGATGTGCATTGCAGCAACTACTCATGTGATCAGAACAACAATTGTGGCGGAGCGCAACGAGAAAGGCCATGCATTTGAGGTGTAGAGACCAGTATATTTCATCAACGAAGTACTCTCTGAGTCGAGGTCCGCTATCCTTCAATTCAGAAACTACTCTACGCCATACTCATTACATCCAGGAAGCTCCACCACTACTTCGACGAATACAAGATCTCAGTTGAAACTGATTTCCTGTTGGCGGATATACTCCACAACCGGGATGCCACTTGTCATATATACAAGTGGGCAGTAGAACTGGGTGCTCTCTCTATCAACTTCAAGCCAAGGACAACCATCAAATTCCAAGCATTGGTTTATTCCATGGCTGAGTGGCGGGAAAATCAAGTGCCAACTCCAGCCAGCCGCCCATTGCATTGGACAATGTACTTTGATGGATCGCTCAAGCTCGAGGGCGGCGGGGCAGGAGTACTTCACTCAAATCCTTTGGAAGGTTTCCAACAACGAGGCCGAGTACAAAGCGCTACTACACGGGCTCCGCCTGGCAGTCTCCCTGGGCATCAAACGACTACTTGTGTATGGTGATTCTCTACTGGTCATGCAGCAAGTCAACAAGGAGTGGGACTGGACAAATGAGGAGATGGACGCATATGTCATGGAAGTGCGCAAGCTGGAGAATAAATTTGCTAGCCTGGAGATTCATCACGTCGTCCGGGACAACAATGTTGGAGTAGATGTACTCTCCAAGCTTGGATCTACTCGAGCCCAAGTCCTAGCAGGAGTATTTGTCCAAGAACTCAAGGAACCCTCGATCAAGACCACGACTCAGGCAACCACCGGCTAGGGACCTTGTGATCCCAGCCGGGAGGTCATGATGTTGGAGGTCGATTGGCGAGGGACTTTCATCGATTTCATCAAGGAAAAGAAACTACCTCCTGGGGTGACCAAGAATATTTCAGAAGCAATACGTATCATGCGGCGCAGCAAGGGGCTTGTTATCGTGGGAGATAAGCTCTAAAAGCGTGGAGCAAGCACTGGAGTACTCATGAAGTGTGCCCCCAGGGCCTGGGGCCGAAACATACTACTCGAGATACACGAGGGAACCTGTGGAAATCACACAGCGTCCAAGACACTGGTCGGGAAAGCTTACAGGGTAGGTTACTGGTGGCCAACATCAGTTTTCAACGCCGAGGACCTTGTACAAAAGTGCCAGAAGTGTCAATTCTTCGGCAAGCAGTCTCACGGCCCGGCGCACAACCTCATCACCATACCGCCCTCCTGGCCCTTCGCATGCTAGAGCCTCTGTTGACGCCAGATTTTGACACGTGTTGAATCGGCGTCAGGAGGAGAAGATTGGCCGATGCGGCAGATCTGGAAGCTACAAAAAGGAATCGGCCGATTGAAGTAACGATTGGAAATCGGCTGATTGGTGGCGCAGCCTGTGCCAACAGGATGGGATTATTCCAGAAGATCCCGGTCAAAAGCTGGTCAACAGGGCACGCCAAGTCGGTCAAGGAGCAATTGAAGGGAATCCTGATTGGATTAGGGAACGGCGGCGGAAGATTCTGCGAGAGTCCGTTTCCTTTAAAAGTTATTATAGATATAGTAGTTTTCTTGTTTTAAACAGGTTGTAACAAGTCGTGATCGACCAGGAGTCCTAGCTTTAGGGTATAAATAGGAGTCGTCAGGGTCTTGCGAAAGATATCAATCAAGACATCAATCAACAACAATACTTCTACTTTTTCCAACAATTTACTTTCAAGTCGGCGACTTCGCCAATACCTTTTCTTCTTTCACGAGTTCGTACGGATTGGCAGGGCTGCATCAACTTGATCTCCGGCCAATTGGTAGGTTCCGCTTACCGAGTAATATCCGAGCTTTAACTATGGGCGCATCGCTGTGGTTTCGTTTGGATTTATTCACCACATATCGATATTTACTAGAATTGCAAGTTTTACCTGTTATTCTAGTATTATCACCAGTTATCCAGCTTGAGATCAGAGTAATCGGCTTCGTCATTGTTCTCCTTCGATTTATCCTCATACAGCCGATTAGATCTATTTCAAGTGTTGTCCTTGCAGTAGTCGTCTAGATCGCTCCAGCAGTTGTCTTTACGATTACTATACGATCATCGGCTGATCCATAGCCGATCATCTCTACAGCAAATCGGCCGATTCGCCGCCGACGCGCTCCTCAGGACAGATCGGAACCCCAGCCGATCGACGCGCCTGGAATTTAATACTCTATTTCCTTGTCAATCAACAGGTCAGATTGACTGGCACGCCGCGCGAATCGCACCAGGGCGATAACCCGAACAGGAGCTAAGCAGATTCTCCCGGGTCATGTGTCCGACGCTGAAGACCCATCGGCCGATTCCTATCCGGCCGATTTTAGCGCCAACACACTTTTGGCATGCCCGGTGGGACCATCCAAGATCTAATATGTCGAACAACGCAGAAATCTCTGACAGCAACATCATCGAGGTCACAGAAGCTGATCTCAAGGATGACCAGAGGGAAGAATTGGCCAAACATCTGGAAGATTACAAGAAGATGTACCAATCCGTGTATCAAGCATTCATCGACCAATCCTCGGTGATGAGCAACACGGTGTATAACTCCGTCGTCAACTCTCTGGCCAGCGGAGCCGTTCAAGGCTATCAGGGACCGGCATATGCCCCTCCAACTACTCTGCCAGCCAGAAGCCTACCATACACATCCCAATCGGCTCCTCAGCCGATATTGACGCAACGCGAGGGGTACAGCTCTCCACCACCTCCGGCGTCTCCAAGATACAGCGGTGCACCATGTCTCCCATCGCTAGCGCCGTTTCAACCCGTTCAGATGGCTTCTGTGCAAGCACTACCTACGAGCTCAGCGCCATGGGGAACGTCAGCCACGGCGTATTTTCCCGAGCCAGCGAACGGGCATGGCAGTTATTCGGTTCAAGTGCCATACCAACCGGCCGCCCAGCCGACGATTTCCCAGTATCAGCCGATTTTTCCAGAAATCGGCAGGGGGGCAAACACTGCAGAAGCATTCAGAGGCACGGCCCCAGCAGTGACATACGAAGGGGGTGCGGACTCGTTTCGCCATCAACTATCGGCCGCTCAGCAAAATTCGTCGATTCATCACCCGGCCGTACCAGCCCTTCAGCATATGCCCACGCCGCGAACAACTGTTCATCAGCAGCAGGCGGACAGGACGGCAAGAATAGCAGAAGTAATCCAGGATAGTTTGGACTAAAGCCGAAAGTTCAAACTTATACTTACAAGACACCGTATCCATCGGCCTACGACTCGCTACCGTTCCCACACCGCTACAAAGTTCCTGATTTCACCAAGTTCTCGGGGACGGACGACACATCCACTGTGGAGCACATCAACAGATTCATCATCCAGTGCGGAGAAGCTGCCACACAAGATGCTCTGAGGGTGCGTCTATTTTCATCATCTCTGTCTGGATCGGCCTTCCAGTGCTTCACCACTTTACCGCCAAATTCTATCATCACGTGGGCCGATCTGGAGAAACAATTCCACAAGTACTTCTATGCAGGAGTACACGAGATGAAGATCTCGGATTTGACCAGCCTCAGACAGAGGAGCGATGAACCAGTGACAGGGTATATACAGAGGTTCAGAGAAATCAGGAACAAATGCTACAGTCTGGCTCTGACAGATGCACAGTTGGCCGATATCGCTTTCCAAGGTCTCTTGCCACAAATCAGAGAGAGATATGCTGCCCAAGAATTTGAAAGCCTGAGCCAAATCGTCCACCGATTATCAGGGCAAGAGGTCCGGCCGTTTGAACAACGAAGGAGCTTCCAAAAGAAGGTGGCATACTTGGAGGGATCTGAATCCGATGCGGAAGAAGAAATCGGCCTGGCAGAGTGGGTAAAAGGGAAAAAACCAATATCTTGCCCCTTTGGCAAGAAGGAGCCAGAGATATTCGGCTTTGACACGTCAAAGGCCGATAAAATTTTTGATCTACTGCTTCAGGAGGGGCTAATCAAGTTGTCTCAACATCACACCATCCCCACGGCCGATCAACTCAAGAAGATGAAATACTGCAAGTGGCACAACGCTACTTCTCACGATACAAATGAGTGTAAAGTCTTCCACCAGCAGATACAATCGGCCATCGAGCAGGGGCGGCTCAGATTTGAAACTCCAACCAGATCGGCAATGCCGATGAAGATAGATCAGCATCCCTTCCCGGCCAACACAGTTAACGCTGGAGGGGACTCAAGTCAAACCAAGGTGCTGACGTCAGAATCGGCGAGAAGAGGCGGCGCTGTCGACCCCAGGAGGCAGATCACGACGGAAGAAATCAGAAGGAACAGGCGAGGGCCAGAACGACCACGCAGGCCTGTCACCTCCCAATTCTTACTAAGTAAATATCGGCAGCAGCAAGAACAAGCACAATACCAGGAAAAGATGATACGTCGGCATGAAGATCACTGGCAATATCCGTTCTTCATCCACTACTGGGAGAACGATATCAGATTGCCATCTGCCGACAACTGTCCGGAGTGTAACGGATCGAGCCGCAACGATCGCCCGAGGTCACACTCTAGGGACAGAGGATCAGAGCCGATCAATAGAAATCGGCGCGAAGAACGGCACGTTTCGGTGCATGATCGGCTGGGGGGCAGAGTTGACCGGTGCAACAGGTCAAAAAGCAAGATCGGCCAGCAAGATGGACTGGGGGGCAGGATTAGCGCGCACGATCGGCTGGAAGACATGGCCGATGATAGGGTATCAGACAAAGATCCTCTAGGAAGGAGTCCAGATTGGGAGCACGCCAGATCATCGGCCAAACCAGTGAATCCCAGGTGGTGTCCCGATGGCCTATCCAGATCCCAGAAGCGAAGGATCCAACGCCTACGCCAGTGGGAACATCAAGAGGAAGAACAAAGACATGTGCCAGAGAAAAGGAATGTCAAATCTCGAGTTTGGCGCCCAAAGAAAAGCAATGAGGAAACGGACAACCAAGAATCAGCAGCCGAAATTGATATGGTATTCATACTGCCGATGGAATTCATGGCGCCAAGCGATCGGGATAAAGTAACAAGAACAGAAGAAGAACAAATGGCACAACTGGTGTTAGAGCCGATGACGGCTACGTTTGAGAAACCGGAAGAAGAAAAACGGCAGCATCTCAAAGCGCTGTTTCTCATGGGCTATGTCAACGGGAGACCCGTCACCAGATTACTGGTAGATGGAGGCGCGGCAGTTAACATCATGCCGTATACCATGTTCCGCAAACTGGGCAAGGGCGACGACGACCTCACCAAGACGGACATGATGCTGAAGGATTTCGAAGGCAACGTGTCACCCGCCCGCGAAGCGTTCTGCGTCAACCTCACCATCGGCAGTAAGACCCTCCCTACTACTTTCTTCATCATTAATGGCAAGGGGTCCTATAATATGCTGCTTGGTCGCGATTGGATACACGCAAACTGCTGTGTCCCTTCTACAATGCATCAATGCCTTGTACAATGGGTCGGCGACAGTACAGAGATATTCCGTTTACAGCGTTGCAGCGGCCGACACGCAACAGTGGAGCTGCGAGCACGTCAAGTGTATATCTGGCAGGACTTGGGACACTGACTTCCTGAAAGTGTCCGATTTTGGTCTACAGCCGATCCAAGCAGTCGGCTCTGAAGATTTAGAATAAATGGATCAGCTCGTTCGAGAAGATGGGAAGCTGGGGCATGGGTTCACGTCGGCCGATTTATTAGAGATGGTAGATTTGGGAGATAGCAGCAAATCAAGGCCGACGTACATTAGTGCCAATTTGGATTCTGAGTACAAATATAAATTGATAAGTTTATTGAAAGAGTTCAGGGATTGCTTTGCTTGGGAATACCACGAAATGCCAGGACTAGACCGGTCTATTGTTGAACACCGGTTACCTATAAAATCAGGATATCGGCCGTATCAGCAACCTGCACGACGGTGTAACCCCAAGATTCTACCTGACATAAAGGTCGAGATTACAAAGTTGATTGAGGCAGGATTTATTCGGCAGTGCCGCTACGCCGAATGGATTTCTAACATTGTGCCTGTATACAAAAAGAATGGAAAATTGCGTGCGTGCATCGATTTCAGGAACTTAAATCAGGCTACGCCGATGGACGGATATCCGATGCCAACGGCCGATATTCTGGTGGATGCTGCCGCAGGCCACAAAGTCATAAGCTTCATGGATGGGAATGCCGGGTACAATCAGATATTAATGGCCGAGGAAGATATTTCGAAAACGGCTTTTAGGTGCCCAGGCCATCTTGGTTTATTTGAATGGGTGGTTATGACTTTCGGCTTGAAGAACGCCGGCGCTACATATCAACGGGCCATGAACTACATATTCCACATGCTCATTGGTTCATCGGTGGAAATTTATATAGATGACGTCGTGGTCAAGTCAAAAGGTCACCAAGATCATCTGGCCGATTTGCAGGAAGTGCTGAAGTGCACAAGGAAACATTGGCTGAAGATGAACCCAAACAAGTGTGCATTTGGTGTATCGGCCGGACAATTCTTAGGATTTATGGTCCATGAGCGTGGGATAGAAGTCAACCGCAAGACCATAGACGCCATAAACAAAGTGGTGGCCCCACAAAATAAAACTGAACTGCAGTCCCTCATCGGCAAGGTCAATTTCATCAGAAGGTTCATATCCAATCTATCGGGACGTATTCAGGCTTTTACCCCTCTGTTGAAATTAAAGCCCGACCAGGAATTCACATGGGGAGAAGAACAGCGCAAGGCACTGGAGAATATCAAGCAGTATCTGGTTTCACCTCCGGTGTTAGCCCCGCCACAGCCTGGTAAGCCGTTCAAGTTATATTTATCGGCTGATAAACAAGCTATTGGATCGGCGTTTGTACAGGAGTTTGAGGGAAAAAGAACGAGTGGTATACTACGTCAGCAGAAGACTTCTAGACGCCGAAACAAGATATTCCTCGGTGGAGCGATTATGCTTGTGCTTGTACTTTTCATGTACTAAGCTCAGGCATTATTTGCTATCGGCAGAATGCATAGTCGTGTGCAAGGATGATGTGGTGAAGTATATGCTATCATTGCCGATTTTGAAGGGGCGGATTGGAAAATGGATCCTGGCTTTGTCAGAATTCGATCTAAGGTACGAATCGGCCAAAGCCGTCAAAGGTCAAGTGATGGCCGATTTCGTAGTTAAACATTGTGGACCAGAAATTGCCACCGTTGAACCAGTTCCATGGACTCTATATTTTGATGGTTCTTCATGTGGGATCGGATCAGGAATCGGCATCGTTCTTGTGTCGCCTTGGGGGGCAACTTATGATTTCTCTCTGCCGATAGAAGCCTTTGCAACTAATAACCAGGCGGAATATCGAGCTGTTCTGAAAGGCATCCAATTGTTAAGGGAAGTCAGAGCTGATGCAGTCGAGATCTTTGGGGACTCCATGCTCATTGTGGATCAGTTAACAGGACGATCTGAGTGCAAGGATGACATCTTGAGGATTTATTATGAGGATTGTCTTCAACTTTTGAAAGAATTCAAATCTGCAATAATTGAGCATATCCCCAGGAATTATAATGAAGAAGCCAACAGGCTGGCTCAACATGCTTCTGGGTATCGGCCGATTCAGGGAGCGATGACGCTAGAACTCGCGGCCGATGACTGGCGAAAGGAGATCGCCGATTACTTGAAAAATCCATCCCAAAAGGTGGATCGGCGAACACGTTTTCAGGCTACAAAGTATGTGTTGCTTGAGGATGATTTGTTTTATCGGATGATTGATGGGGTTCTTCTCAAATGCCTGGGAACAGAAGAGGCAAAGGTTCTGATGGGAGAAATCCATGAAGGCGTGTGTGGAGCTCATCAATCGGCTCACAAAATGAAATGGATGATCAGGAATAATGGGTATTACTGGCCGACTATCCTTGAAGATTGTTTCAAGTACTACAAAGGATGCCAAGATTGTCAGAGGTTTGGCAATGTGCAGCGCGCACTAGCGTCGGCTATGAATCCGATAATTAAGCCGTGGCCGTTCAGAGGTTGGGGAATAGATCTCATTGGACAGATTCATCCTCCATCCAGCAAAGGGCATAAGTTCATATTGGTGGCTACAGATTATTTTACTAAGTGGGTGGAGGCAGTTCCTTTAAGGAACGTGACATCGGCCGATATGATTGAATTTGTTAAAAGCCATATTATATATCGATTTGGCGTTCCTCAAACCATCACAACCGATCAAGGGACGATGTTCACTTCTGGAGAATTCGGAGAGTTCGCCGCCGATATGGGAATTAAATTATTAAATTCTTCTCCATACTATGCTCAAGCCAATGGCCAAGCAGAGTCGTCTAACAAGGGGATAATCAAGCTAATCAAGAGGAAGATAGAAGAGCAACCCAAGAAGTGGCATATGTCTTTGGCTGAATCTTTATGGGCGTACAGGATGGCTTGTCATGGGGCCACTAAAATATCCCCCTATCATTTGGTTTATGGTCATGAAGCGGTATTGCCATGGGAGATAAGGACAGGGTCAAGACGTATATCGCTACAGGATCAGTTAACGGCCGATGACTATTCCTTTCTCATGAAAGATGAACTTGATGATTCGGCGGGTTTGCGGTTAAGAGCCCTGATTAGTATAGAAGAAAACAAGAAAAGGGTGGCCAGATGGTATGACAAAAAGGTCAAAGTTAAACAGTTCTCTCAGGGAGATCTGGTATGGAAGCTGGTGCTGCCGATAGGATCTAAAGATCCCAAATTCGGTAAGTGGTCACCCACGTGGGAAGGGCCGTATAGAATCGGCCGATGTGCTCCTGGAAATGCATATATTCTGGAGACAATAGAAGGGGAGGAGTTCCCAAGAGCTTTAAATGGACGATATCTGAAGAGGTACTATCCAAGCATTTGGGTAGACGCATAACTTACAGCAAAATATGTCAAGGTAACATGGCCGATTTCTCATCGGTTTTCTGGTCACACATCTGGTGAAGGAGACATTGGGATTCATTATTGAATGGAAATTACAGATTACATGGCCGACATGGTATAAGTCGCCCTTAGAATAAAAAATACTGGTGTGTCTATTGATTACGCCTACGCTGGATTTCTCTTTCGATGCGACCTAGCTTTATCATGAGGGTGAGCCTTTTCTCTTTCAAGTCCTCTGCAGTGGCTCCAGTTTCAGCTTGGTTGCAGAGTTCTTTCAGCAGGCGGGCCTTCTCCTCTTCCAGATCTTTCATGGCGACTTCAGCTTCAGTTTCAGCAAGTCGATGTGAAGATGAGGAATTCTCGTCAGAGGTTGGCATTTGTTCAAAGCAGGCGAGATCCATATAATCCAAGATTGGTCGGATATTGGCAGGAGCATGATCTTTGAGTTCTTCAAAATGAGCTTTTATCAGATCTATGTCAGCTTGCGATAATGGTTTGTCTGAATGTAAGATTTCGATTGCTCTCTCCAAACTAGGGTTAAGATGGTTCGGCTGAAAGAAAGGACAGATAAACATGTCGGAACAAAGTAAGATGTCTCAGGAAGGAATGGAGGGAAAATTAATACCTGGTTAACAGAAGAAGAAGATCGAGAAGACATTTTAATGTCTGACCGAAGAAGGCGAAGGTCGAGATTCAGAAGGAAAAGAAGACGAACGAGGTGAGTATTTTTGGAAATAGTACGAAGAATCGTATTTATAGAAAGGAAGAGACAAAGGGTTGGCAAGATGTGTACCATCGGAGTAAAGGCATCAGTAAATATAAAGCTGCCAGGAGAGATGCCACGCTTGCAGAAAGAACATTAATGAAGTGAAGGCATTGATAAATGTAAAGCTGCCAGGGGAGGTGGTCAAAGTTTGAGTCTGCACGCCAACATGATGTTTATCCTATTACTGGATTTCATGTCATTGAACCGATTCTGGAGAGAAGATCAGATGCAGAGGAAAAAGTAGCGCAATTGATTTTGAGGTTTACTCCTGTCACAATTTGGGAGCTTAAAGAGGAGGATTAAAGAAAAGAGTTTCGAAGGAAAAGTTATATTTTACTCCGAAACTGGGGGGCATGTGTTGACGCCAGATTTTGACACGTGTTGAATCGGCGTCAGGAGGAGAAGATTGGCCGATGCGGCAGATCTGGAAGCTACAGAAAGGAATCGGCCGATTGAAGTAACGATTGGAAATCGGCCGATTGGTGGCGCAGCCTGTGCCAACAGGATGGGATAATTCCAGAAGATTCCGGTCAAAAGCTGGTCAACAGGGCACGCCAAGTCGGTCAAGGAGCAATTGAAGGGAATCCTGATTGGATTAGGGAACGGCGGCGGAAGATTCTGCGGGAGTCCGTTTCCTTTAAAAGTTATTATAGATACAGTAGTTTTCTTGTTTTAAACAGGTTGTAACAAGTCGTGATCGACCAGGAGTCCTAGCTTTAGGGTATAAATAGGAGTCGTCAGGGTCTTGCGAAAGATATCAATCAAGACATCAATCAACAACAATACTTCTACTTTTTCCAACAATTTACTTTCAAGTCGGCGACTTCGCCAATACTTTTTCTTCTTTCACGAGTTCGTACGGATTGGCGGGGCTGCATCAACTTGATCTCCGGCCAATTGGTAGGTTCCGCTTACCGAGTAATATCCGAGCTTTAACTACGGGCGCATCGCTGTGGTTTCGTTTGGATTTATTCACCAGTTATCGATATTTACTAGAATTGCAAGTTTTACCTGTTATTCTAGTATTATCACCAGTTATCCAGCTTGAGATCAGAGTAATCGGCTTCGTCATTGTTCTCCTTCGATTTATCCTCATACAGCCGATTAGATCTATTTCAAGTGTTGTCCTTGCAGTAGTCGTCTAGATCGCTCCAGCAGTTGTCTTTATGATTACTATACGATTATCGGCTGATCCATAGCCGATCATCTCTACAGCAAATCGGCCGATTCGCCGCCGACGCGCTCCTCAGGACAGATCGGAACCCCAGCCGATCGACGCGCCTGGAATTTAATACTCTATTTCCTTGTCAATCAACAGGTCAGATTGACTGGCACGCCGCGCGAACCGCACCAGGGCGATAACCCGAACAGGAGCTAAGCAGATTCTCCCGGGTCGTATGTCCGACGCTGAAGACCCATCGGCCGATTCCTATCCGGCCGATTTTAGCGCCAACAGCCTCGATATGATTGGACCTCTAACCATGGCTCTAGGAAGCTTTACACAAGTGTTGGTGGCCATTGACAAGTTTACCAAGTCGATCGAGTACAAGCCGATTACTAAGCTCACTCTAGACAGGGCAGTCGACTTCATCTCAGACATCATGTATCGCTTTGGCTACCCCAAAACCATCATCACAGATCTGGGCTCAAACTTCACAGCAAACCAGTTCTGGGAATTCTACGAAAACAACGCGATAGAAGTGAAGTATGTGTCAGTCGCACACCCAAGGGACAATGGACAAGTCGAGAGGGCAAACGGCTTGATTCTGAATGGCCTGAAGAAGAGACTGTATGATGAGAATAGCAAAAAGGGTGGCAAGTTGATATATGAATTGCCTCATGTCATCTAGGGGCTTCGAACTCAGCCATCGAAAGCCACAGGATATACCCTTTTCTTTCTCATCTACGGCTCAGAAGCTATACTCCCAGCAGATATCATGTGGCTCTCTCCAACAGTCGAGATGTACGACGAAGGGAGACGGACGAAGCAAGGCAACTGGAGCTGGACACACTCGATGAAGCCAGATGCAGCACCCTCGTTCAGCTAGCCCGCTATCTACAGGGCATCCGGCGCTACCACGATTGCAATGTGCGGGAGCAGTCATTCAACATCAGTGATCTGGTCCTCCGCCGTATCCAGGACGAAACTGGGCTTCACAAGCTTAACTCTCGGTGGGAAGGTCCTTTCATTTTGTCAGAGGTCACAAGACCAGGGTCATATCGCATGCAGTACCCTGATGGTCAGGAAGTTCCTCACTCCTGGAATATAGAGCATCTCCGGAAATTCTACGCCTAGTAGAAGTTGTAAACAATTTGCCAGCTGCACGACAACATTGTTGACGGCCGTTATTCGACCATCGTCTGTCAACATCTCAGGAATAATTCAGAGTTTTGCATTATGTTCCATGCATATTTTATTTAAACTAATAAAATTCTACATGTTTTGGATGAAGTGTCTATGTAGGAGAGTGTACCAAAGATGGGCCATTTTGGGAGAAATCCCAGGCCGGCCGGCCTAACCTAGGCCGGCCGGCCTAGTCCCCCCTCATCTAGCCACGTCATCAATCCAGGAGTCAACAAACACACCCAGAAGGATCATGCATCGTGCACTTGAAGTCGGTTTGATCCGAGGACCCGAAAGGCTTCACACACGGATTCAAGGGCCCACCTGCATGCCTGAAACGGTTGCTTAACTAAAAAGCAACTGTTACCAACCTCAGGAGGCAATTAGGAGCATCCACGAAAAGGTCGGTGCCACTTGGCAGCCACTGATGCCCAGTCTTGGCGTGGAAGCAAAGCAACTGTCAAGGCTGCGTAATGTTGACCGTTTCACCGGTTACCGACTTTCACTAGCTATAAATAGGCCTCCCATCCTCACTTGTAAGACACACACTCACAAGGAGTTCTCTCTTCACTTTAGTTCTAGAGTTAGGTTTAGTAGTCTAGGAGTTATAGTCAAGTCGAGTTTGTCTCAGGATTCCGGAGTTGTCCTCGGAAGTTTGGTATAAGCTCATGTATCCTTCCTTTGACATTATCAATATAAGTTATCTTCTTTATCTTATCAAGTCAGCTTTACCTTCCGCTTTTATTTATTTATTTCCAAGCTCTTGCTTGTGTGCGAAAGTTCTATCCTTTAGCTTAGGCTTTGTTCTAGTCTTAGTTTGTCGGGACCTTATCTTGCGGGTTTTCTCGTCCGAACTAGGGGGCTCAAGTCAGTTCCCTAGATTGAGGGGGATTTCTCTTGAAGGCCTCAGGGGAAATCCTAACACCAAGTGCAGACGTGGTGTCTGGCTTAGTATTAGCTAGAAAATGTGTTCCACCCCACTGAA
This sequence comes from Panicum miliaceum, assembly GCA_032594955.1. Taxonomy (NCBI): domain Eukaryota; kingdom Viridiplantae; phylum Streptophyta; class Magnoliopsida; order Poales; family Poaceae; genus Panicum; species Panicum miliaceum. The sequence continues at coordinate 19,181,245 of CM064068.1, forward strand.
CTGATGTGGTAGGCGGCAGGTGGTGACAGCCCTGTCCGTCCCTTGTAGTCCACCACGTTCGGGTGTTTTCATAGCAGTAGATCGTTGGCCGAGTTGGACCCCCCGTTTCTCCCTCAGTCTGTGGTCCTTCCACCCCAGCCGCCGAAGTAAGCTCTGTTCTCCCGATAGCTAGGTTAGATCAGGTTTAGGTTAGAGAGGCTAGCCCGTTAGTTTAGAAGTGTTTTAGGAGTCTTTCTAGCTCGTTGTCGTCCCAGCTACTTACCGCTCTAAGGTAGAGTCTCCTGTGTGTCACTCAGTTATTGCCTTGCCACTTATCCTATCATTTATCTGGCTTACCCCTGCTAGCTAGCTGGTTATTATTCCAAGTAAAGTTTACCATCCATTCAATCGATACTCTTAGACCATAATGCTTTCCCGTGAAAATTCGATACCTTGGAATACTCCAAGGTGAAGTGCTACAGCGGTGTATTCTGTGCGCTTGCGGAATCTCTATTCTATTGGGCATAAGAAACGCCAACAAGCAATATTCTAAATAAAGAGTTGATTTCGCCATATTTTGACTAGTTTGTGTATGTTCTAACTCGGGGGCTTCGCCATATTTTGACTAGTTTGTGTCTAGCTTAGTGTGAAAATTAGCTAGAAAGTGTGTTCCACCCCACGGAACTGATGTGGTAGGCGGTAGGTGGTGACAGCCCTATCCATCCCTTGTAGTCCACCACGTTCGGGTGTTTATATAATAGTAGATTGTTGGCCGAGTTGGACCCCCCGTTTCTCCCTCAGTCTGTGGTCCTTCCACCCCAGCCGCCGAAGTAAGCTCTGTTCTCCCGACAGCTAGGTTAGATCAGGTTTAGGTTAGAGAGGCTAGCCTGTTAGTTTAGAAGTGTTTTAGGAGCCTTTCTGGCTCGTTGTCGTGCCAGCTACTTACCGCTCTAAGGTAGAGTCTCCTGTGTGTCACTCGGTTATTGCCTGGCCACTTATCCTATCATTTATCTGGCTTACCCCTGCTAGCTAGCTGGTTATTATTCCAAGTAAAGTTTACCATCCATTCAATCGATACTCTTAGACCATAACGCTTCCCCGTGGAAATTCGATACCTTGGAATACTCCAAGGTGATGTGCTACAGCGGCGTATTCTTTGCGCTTGCGGAATCTCTATTCTATTGGGCATAAGAAACGCCAACAAGCATTTCTGGCGCCGTCGCCGGGGAAGCAATTTGGTGCAAAGATATCATTGAATCATTTGGTAAAGTTTTGCTGCTTAATTCACCGCTAGCTTTAGCGGGCTTACCATTGCTCTCTTTGTCTTTTGATATATGCAGAGCAGTGCATGACCGGTTTTGACCTACCAAGCAACTTCAATCTGAATCCAGAAAGAATTGGGCGTGTTGTTCGGCGGAGAATCGTCGCACCTCAGAAAAGGCTTACCTTAGGAGGGAGTTCGTCAACGTCTGTCTTCACCTTGGCTCAGAAGACACTCTATCAGTACTCGGCCCCATCCAACAGTCATATCCCTACTAGTTTGGACAACACCCAAGGCACTGATGGCTTCAAGCTGAAGACTGGACTTGTCAACATGGTCCAAGCTAGCCCTTTTTGTTGGAAGGAAACCGAAGATGCCAACGCTCACCTTCAGAACTTCATGGAAGTGAGTAGCACAGTCAACCCCAAAGGCACTACATTGGATAACATTCGCCTTCGTTTGTTCCCATTCTCTTTGCTGGGCAAAGCAAAGACGTGGTTTTACACTAATGAGGCAGACTTCACTACTTGGAATGACTGCTCCAATGCATTCCTGGCCAAGTCTTTCCTAGTGGGCAAAACCAATGCCCTCAGGAACAGGATCTCAAGTTTCCAACAACTCCAGGATGAAACCATCCCAGAAGCCTGGGAAAGTCTCCAAGATTACATAGCAGCATGTGCACACCATGGCATGGAAGAGTGGCTGATTATTCAGAACTTCTTCCATGGCTTGAGTCAGAGAGCGCAAGACCACATCGATGCAGTAGCAGGAGGAGCATTCCTCTCTCTGGATGTTGCACGGGCCAAGACGCTCATAGACAAGATCGCCTCCAACGAAAGTTGGGAGGGAGATAGGCAACCAGTGTGTTTGAAAGGAGTACACCAGATTGATGGTGTAGATATGTTGGCGGCCAAGATGGATCTCCTCATGAAGAAGCTAGAATCTCCGAACCAAGAGGTTAATCAGATCATGGACTCGAGGATCACATGTGAGATATGTGGTGACACTGGGCATTCGGGCAACAGCTGCCCATTAACACAGGAGGATGTGAATTTCGTTGGGAATAACTTTCCCATAATTCAGGATATCGTCCTCAACAGCAAGGGTGGAACTCCAAACCCAACCTCCCCTTCGGTCAACAGCAAGGTAACAATTTTAATAACAATTTTCAGCCTTCTCTAAAAGACCTAGTTTACAGCCAGAAACATGTTAATGATAACATTAGCAAGAAATTTCAAGCTAATGATAAAATTTTGGAGTCCCTGGCCGCACAACTAGAGGGTTTTAACAAAATGATAGAAACTCAAGTAGCTCAACTGGCCTCATCCTGTCCTAACCCTAACACGGGGAAGGTGCCCGGGCAACTGGAAGTTAACGCAAAAGAGAAAGTGAACGTGGTGACTACGCGGGCCGGAAAGTCCACGCAGGATCCACCCCTACCACAGGATGCAGGTTCACGGTCGGAGACCGTAACCGCCAGGGATACCATTGCTGAAGATGAGGTGCAGGAGGAGGCTCACGGAAGCACCTCTGCTACCCACGGAGAAGCTGAGGAAGCCCCAAGGGCTCCTCGAAAATACTATGACACAACTGCTTTACCATTCCCAAAACGGAGAAGCAGTGGGCGACGAACAATTCGACAAGTTCGTCGAGGTAATCAAGAAGTTGTATGTCAATATACCACTGCTTGATGCAATGCAGGTACCTACGTATGCCAAGTATATCAACGATATTCTTGGAAACAAGAAGAACCTGCCGACCACCGAGGTAGTATAACTCACAGAAGAGTGAAGTGCAGCTATACTCGATCCTCTCCCGGAGAAAAAGAAAGACCCAGGATGTCCCACCATGACATGCTCAATCAGGACTCAACACTTCAAGCACGCACTCTGCGACTTGGGGCCAAGCGTCAACGTCATGCCTAAGGTAGTCTATGACAAACTTAACTATCATGTGCTTCCTCCTACTACCATGTGTTTGGAGCTAGCGGACCAATCAGTTCGCTACCCCGCAGGGATCGCGAAAATATTCCGGTGAAAATCTGGAACTTTTTCATCCCCGTAGACTACTTCGTCCTAGACATGGAAGTTGACACCAAGAACCCTCTCATCCTAGGGAGGCCGTTCTTGAGCACAGCAAATGCGCATATCGATGTGGGAGCTGTAGTAATCCAACTCAACATTAATGGGCAGAAAGAGAAGTTCTCCTTCAGACCAAAGGTAGAACAGTGTTCGCAAGTCAAGATAGTCAACCGGAAACAACAATCCGAGAAAAAGCTTGACAAAGAGTACGAGAAAAGATCCAAGAGAAAACCAAAGGATCTAGCCATTCCTGCCATTGAAAGCCTCATCGAGCTCATAGAAAGCATACGAATTCGAGAGATGGAAATCAAGGTGCATAAAAAGAATGCGAAGCGACGGATCCAACGTAAGAAATTTCTGGAAATTAGAGAAGAAAGAGGTCGAATCAGCCACGCCCACGAAGAAAGTGAGGCATGAGAAAGTGTCACCACCGACAGCAACTCCAGCAGGTGATGACAACCAAACTCAAGGAACGTAGAGTCTCGCTCCGGATTCAAAACCTGAGCTCTCTCCATGAGGTACATGGTAGTTATCCATTCTTGCATTTGCATATAGGATAGTTTAATTCTTTCAATATTCAATTTCAATCATGGCATGTTTAAATTTTCGCAAAATGCATCATTATTTTTCGAGCTCTAGTTTCATTTTGCACTGCATAAAAAAATCAGAAAATTTCGACCAGAGTGCAGGCCGGCCGGCCCCACTGTCACTCTCTGGCCTGGGTGCAACTTGTGGTAGGAGCACTAACATGCAGGAGCAGAAGGAGATGGGCATTAGAGCAATCAAGAGTGCATGAACATGCAAATTAACCCCTTCATGTGAGATCGGCGTATTTCGCACTGTTACTGTCTCGTCGAGCTGCAGTGGTCACCCAAGGGCACATGCCAGCAGCTGCCAAGATGGGCAAGGAAGCAACCAGAGCAAGGAGCACGTGAGTGGCTGTAGCACCAGGCCGACCGGCCCCATGATGGCCGGCCGGCCTCCTCCTCGTCGCTGCCATCGCGTCACCACCAACCGGAGCATTATCCCCTGCAAGTCTACGAGTAGAGTGGTGAGTTGGAGCCTCGGGCGCCATCCATGGCGCCGGCCGGCCTGGCCCTGCCGCGTGGCTATAAAACCCAAGCTCCCCGACGTTCTTTGATGCACCAATAGCTCAGGTCCTTCTGCCCTTTCCTGAGCTTGAAATCCCATCTCCCACTCTCTAAGCATCTTTAGTTAATTTAGCCCTTGGCCTAATTAAGTGAAGTGCTTAAGTGCTTGCACCCACCAAAAACAAAATAAAATTCGCGCTAAACCTTCGCTTTAGCAGCAGAAAAATACTAAAAATATTTCCCTTTTTCTTTTGAATAAAGCTCTTCGCGCTTGAACGAGAACGTTTGTGGAGGTTAATCCCCCACAAGGACGACTAACGACTAACCTCTTTTGTTTAGTCCTTCGGATATATTTTCGTGTGTGCACTAACCTTTTGCAGGAAATATGTGGATGGCCACGAAGAACAAGCTCAAGAAGCTCAGCCCTTCCAGCTCTTGGCGCTCTTGCGGGACGGCATCCTCCAAGGATAATATGTCGGTTGACTCAAGTCACCGGGGCACTGACTCCCACTAGGACTCTACCCCGCAATGCTAAGGAGCCGCATTTAAGGGCGTATCCATTTGCTCACCTCTTTTGAAGAACTCATGCCGTAGAACGACTACGAACGGGAGGCACTAGACCTGCTGAAGAATCAGACGCACCACTATGTTAGGATTTTCGAACCTCTCTTTTTCATAAAGGCGAGCTTGAAGGCGGACATGACCTGAGCGTTCAGCCAAGTGGGGTGGTACATCTTTGCTGACATGATGGAACCAGGTTTGAAATTTCTCACTACGGAATTCCTCATGACTCTCAGTTTCGAAGAAGTCGGTAATACCATTGAAATTTATTTCTGTTTCTTCGATGAGCAATTTAAATTAATGGCGAAAGATCTTAGTGTTTCTCTAGGCTTTGATAAAAAGCGCCTGCTAGATCCGAGTATTTTGGCTAAAACTTATAAATATGATCGGACTACTTGGTGGAACAAAATTTTTGAGGAACCTGTGAGTGCAAGAATAGCATAGTTTCTATCCATCACCCTACTCTCAGGATGTTAGCAAAGTGGATTTGCATGGTGGTGCATTCGTGCTCCGACCTGCGTCTTTGCAGTCTCCCCGAGCTGCAATATATCTTTGCAATGGCAAAGAAGATAAAGCTCTCCCCAGTCATGAGCATGCTTGCTCACTGGCAGAAGATGATAGCCGGCAGAAGTCCCATTGATATCACCACCTTGGTCACGCATATTGCTCAGCATGTCAAGGCGCTGGACAATGTCTAGGTCACTTACTTGCCATGGGGGGATGAGTATCAGCTTCGGGTAGGCATGGAATATTTTGTGCAGGGACACATGATGCGTGAGGGGCCAGGTAACTCGTTGTTTATAACTTACCCCGGGTATGATAGAGAGGTCAAGCTCCCATGCCCGAGACTCTCTCTCTACTCGGTGAAAAGTTATCCCTTGCAGATGCAGAAAAAGGAGCCAGCTCGCCACAGCGTTGCCGGCATAACAACTCGGTGGCAGACACGATTGATCACTCAGCAGCAAGAACAAGCAGGACCCTCTCACCATGCTGGAACCTCCCACATGTGCTTCGAAGAAACATATGAGTATTTTACTCAGGGAGGTACGAGAACTGCTGGAGGAACATCCGAACAAGGTGCAGCCCAAGAACCCTACTACCCCCAGGTATGCAGGCTTCTTATGGCCCGCAGGTTGGTCCGTCAAACTCACCACACTATGGGTACGAGAACCCGATCATGTGTGGGATCACCGATCTCACGACTCAGGTCAACACCATGGGGCAGCAGCAGGACCAACTCAGCATCGATCTCGCACACAACATTGAGCTCACCAGCAGAACTGGAGTATGAACACCTCTCTACTCCATGACACCACCAGCATCTTTACCCACTTAGGCCTCGGCCAACTTGTGCATCCACCACAACAGCCTCAACATCCACCACAGCAGCACTATCCATATCCTCCTTATCCATATCCACCGTAGCGGCAGCATGACCCTCAACAGCAGCCACGTCCATAGCAGTACTATCCGTACCCGCCGCAATATTATCCATATCTGCCATACTCGTACCAGCAGCCACCACAGGACCCAAGCCAACAGAACTGAGCTTCATTGAAGCTTGGGGGAGCACCCAGGACTGTGCTTCGTCGAAGCTTGGGGAAGTATTCAGGTAAGTCGCCCAACCTATCCTTTTCGTTCTAAGTTGCCATGCTAAAAAAAGAATTGAATAAAATGAACTCCCAACTTATATGTGTGGAAATTCGTGCAAACTCTACCTTCGAAAATGATGAATAGTTGCTCTGTTCATGTTCTGCAAGTGCCTTGTTTATAGCTTGTTACTCGCTTAGTACTTGATCTTGCTGGTAAACCCTGTTTTGGATTTGTGAGAAAATTTGAGATAGTAAAACTGGAATAAAACTACATGCTCTAGTAGGGGACCTCTCAGAATTTCTTTAAAAATGAAATCATGGTAAGAGTTCCCCTTTGGTTGAAATGTCCTATCCAGAGCTGAGAAATGTTTACTGCCATTTTAAGCCACACATGCTATCTTGAGTTGCTTTGAGCCTTGTCGAACAGTGAGTCCGTCCAAGGAAAGGTACCTGTCTTCTACCGATCTTTCTCCTTTGCGTACCCATTGTTTGGCTAGCCCCAAAAGTGATCTGGCCTGTCGATCACCTACTCGAGGTATCGACATCCACACATCCATACCTCAGCCCAAAATCTCCACTATGAACCCATCAATAAAAGGTCTATGCAGTCAGTCACTCCGCTCGTATATCCATCTATATCATGAGAGTATGGGCTATCCTGAAAAAATAAAATATGGAATGAGTTTGAGAAAAGAAAGAAAGAAAGAGATAGAACCCATACTCTCCAAAAATCAAAAGAGCTCAGGAGTGCAAATAAAAAGACCAAAAATTATTCCAAGTGTGAGTCCATTCTCTCCATCTCCCCTGAAAATTACATATTCCATAAGATAGGAATTTGATCGGGTACCTACCTCCTTCGAACCACTCTTCATCTCGGCAATAAAGGTAACCAAGGTATGCGACACTCCTCCTACCCTTAAGCTCCACATATCAGCATTAGAGGTAGGAAGAAAATGGTCAAGTTCCGACCGTGGTGAGGATTATACACCTTGAGCGATCTTGAGAGTGCCACTGGGGAACCTCAAAACCATTCTTTTGAAAAATTATCCAAAGTCTGAGAAGGAACCTGAACAGGTAGCAGAAAAACTTCGGTGGAACTGTTTAGTTTCTCAACCGCTCAAGGCGAGGGAAGAATTGTGACTAAGCCCCACACTCCAAACCAAGGTACGATCATCATCCTCAGGTACATACGAGTATGCGTAATTTGCTATGCACAAGGTACCTGCAGGGGGTGGCCATTGATGCAACTCCTGATCCGCCGAGCCTAAGTATTAAGCCTTGCTCGAGGAAGAGCAAGAGTTTAAGCTTGGGGGCATATTGTTGGCCATTATTCGACCATCGTCCGTCAACATCTTGGGAATAATTCAAAGTTATGCATTATGATCCATGCATATTTTATTTAAACTAACAAAATTCCACAAGTTTTGGATGAAGTGTCTATACAAGAGCAAGTGTACCAAAGATGGGCCATTTTGGGAGAAATCCCAGGCCGGCCAGCCTCCCCTTGGCCGGCCGGCCTGGTCCCCCTTATCTGGCCACGTCATCGATCCAGGAGTGAACAAACACACCCAGGAGGATCATGCATCGTGCACTTGAAGTCGGTTTGATCCGAGGACCCGAAAGGCTTCACACACGGATTCAAGAGCCTACCTGCATGTCTGAAACAGTTGCTTAACTAAAAAGCAACTGTTACCGACCTCAGCAGACAATCAGGAGCGTCCACAAGAAGGTTGGTGCCACTTGACACCAACCCTAGGCCGACCAGCCTGAGGGAGGCCGGCCAGCCCCACCTGGCGGCCACTAATGCCCAGTCTTCGCGTGGAAGCTAAGCAACTGTCAAGGCTGCGTAATCTTGACGCTTTTCACTGGTTACCGACCTTCACTAGCTATAAATAGGCCTCCCATCCTCACTTGTATTACACACATTCAGATGGAGTTCTCCCTTCACTTCAGTTCTACAGTTAGGTTTAGTAGTCTAGAAGTTAGAGTCGAGTCGAGCTTGTCTCGGGATTCCGGGGTCGTCCTCGAAAGTTTGGTATAATCTCCTGTATCCTTCCTTTGACGTTATCAATATAAGTTATCTTCTTTATCTTATTGAATCAGCTTTACCTTCCACTTTTATTTATTTATTTCCAGGCTCTTGCTTGTGTGCGGAAGTTCTATCCTTTAGCTTAGGCTTTATTCTAGTCTTAGTTTGTCGGGACCTTATCTTGCGGGTTTTCTCACCCGGACTAGGGGGCTCAAGTCAAATCCCTAGGTTGAGGGGGATTTCTCTTGATGGCCTCAGGGGATATCCTAACACCAAGTTCAGACATTGTGTCTGGCTTAGTGTGAAAATTAGCTAGAAAGTGTGTTCCACCCCACGGAACTGATGTGGTAGGCGGCAGGTGGTGACAGCCCTGTCCATCCCTTGTAGTCCACCACATTCGGGTGTTTTTATAATAGTAGATCGTTGGCCGAGTTGGACCCCCCGTTTCTCCCTCAGTCTGTGGTCCTTCCACCCCAGCCGCCGAAGTAAGCTCTGTTCTCCCGACAGCTAGGTTAGACCAGGTTTAGGTTAGAGAGGCTAGCCCGTTAGTTTAGAAGTGTTTTAGGAGTCTTTCTGGCTCGTTGTCGTCCCAGCTACTTACCGCTTTAAGGTAGAGTCCCCTGTGTGTCACTCGGTTATTGCCTGGCCACTTATCCTATCATTTATCTGGCTTACCCCTGCTAGCTAGCTGGTTATTATTCCAGGTAAAGTTTACCATCCATTCAATCGATACTCTTAGACCATAACGCTTCCCCGTGGAAATTCGATACCTTGGAATACTCCAAGGTGAAGTGCGGAATCTCTATTCTATTGGGCATAAGAAACGCCAACAAGCAATATTCTAAATAAAGAGTTGATTTCGCCATATTTTGACTAGTTTGTGTATGTTCTAACTCGGGGCCTTCGCCACGAGTTCTTACATCTTTCGTGTACGTTAAACTCCAGGGCTCCGCCACGAGTTTATAAGTTCTTTCGACTACCTATACTCGGGGCCTTCGCCAGGAGTACTTGTACTTAGCTCGCTTACACTCGGGGGCTCCACCGCGAGTACTTGTGTCCAGTACCGGCCATGAGGCAAAGCACTCGAGTACTCCTCATACTCTTGTAATTCCTGCTACTGCTACGACTACTCGATAGAAAGCGTTAAGGCATCCGCCGAAGGGGTCACCAAGCCCTTAATACAATCAAGTTATTCCCCGCTACGCACTGGATGATGACAACTAAACCATTGAGGCTGCTAAGACTAAAAGGCCAGCCTAGCATACCGCTTGATCAGGTAAATCCAGGCTAAGCCCTTTTGCTCTACGAGCACTTTTATGGAACGTCAAGTTATCGACTACATCCAAGCCGATGCTCTTGGAGTAGCTAAACCCAAATGTCTCCAACTACTCTAAGTCCTACGATCATACCGCTTGATCGGGTAAATCCAGGCTAAGCCCTTTTGCTCTACGAGCACTTTTATGGAACGTCAAGTTATCGACTACATCCAAGCCGATGCTCTTGGAGTAGCTAAACCCAAATGTCCTACGATCATACCAGCAAAACATCACACAAGATATACGCTGAAGAAGATCAAACATGCAAATATATATACATATTCACAGACATGATAAGTGTTTTTCATGACACATCATTTTTGTTGCACCTAACCCTCCTGCTCCAGGCTCTCAGCTATCTTATCGGCAATGGGCTCGACTTCTTCACGATATTTTGTGAATTGCTCAACAGAGCAGTCGGACGCCATGCCTTCACCGAGTGGTTCAAGCTGTGCCTTGGGCCAGTAGGACTACACCAATGCGAGCGCCTGAGCAATGTATGTCCTGGTGGCCTCCGAGATGTAGCTAGCAACTTTCTGGGGAGTCGCGTGAAACTTCTCCAGAAGCGATTGCTCTTCAGCTTCACCATCAGAAGGGAACTTCACTATCTCCACGACTGCTTGTGCAGCAGCTTTGAAATCTTCAAGCTCCTTCTGCATGCGGTCTTTGTCCACAAGCATGTCCTTGATCTGCTGCATAGCATCACAGAATTGGACATCCTATCCTGGAGAATCTTCTGGAGGCGCTCGACAAGGTTCTTCAGATCTATAATCATGTTTTCTTTCTTTTGCAAAGTAGATTTGAGTTCTGCGTGCAAGAGAAAAGAGGAAGTATTCAAGAAGTTTCAAAAACTACTCGAACAACTGGTGAATCAAAGACAACAAGTCAAGGCGACGAGTTACCTTTATGGGCCTTAGCAATCTTCTTGTTTTTCTCCACGAGCTCGGCTTTCTCCTTCTTGAGATTTTGAGTGTCGTTCTTGAGGAGCCAAGTCTCTCGAGTGCGCTCTCTCTTTAGTTGCTCGAGCTCGTTGCGCAGATCAATCCTTCTCCAGATTTCTTCATTGATGCGCTCATCCTTTTCTGCTAATTTACGATGGCCGTCCTCAATAAACTTGAGCTTCTCGGATTTCTCCTAGGAGCGGTCCATAAGATTCTACAAGACACAAGCAGTAGTCAGCACTGATTATACCAAAATAGAAGATGCAGAAAACTACTTGAGGAGGACGGATACTTACAGTTGTGAACTCATATAAGTCCTTAAAGACACTCTAGAGATGTTTCCTCTTCTCTCGGGTCAGATACGGATCAGCGATTAAGTCTGTGGTGATGGCATGCTGTCAGCCATACGGCGTCACCAACAGGTCCTCTTTCTCCGCCGCATCAGCGCTGGGTCCTTAGGTACCCGCGGCGCCAGCATCTCCCGTGCCAGGGCTTCCCGTACCCGCGGCATCTATTGTGTCGATGCCAGGGCCTGAAGCACCCGCGGCACTGGTATCTTTTGCGCCCGACTCCTTGGGTAGCTCTCCTGCCACTTCACCCACAGTTACTGTCTAGCTTCGGGCAGATTGGTACTGGGGGGCGGAGGAGGCACAATGGGCTCACCTTCGGGTATCTCGGGCGCAGGGGGATCCACTTCCACTCGCTCTGCCTCAGCCTGCTCCGGCATCGTTTCTTTCTCCACTTTGACATTGGTGGCCAGAGGAGGAGGAGTAGTGCCAGGCCCCAACGTTGCAACATCCACGCTTTGTCCATGCTCGGGGGCTTGGACAGCCGGGGCATCGCCAGGCTCGTCCAAGCTCAGAGCAGAGGAAGGGCTGCATGAAATGCAATTGCATCAATTACAAGACAAGAGGAATTACAAAAGTACAAGTTCAAGTACTCGAAACTTACATGGAGGATCTCTTGGTCACAACCTTCTGGAGCTGAATTAGCTGTGGCCCTCGAGTGCCCACCTTCCCCGAGGTGCTCCCTAGGATCAGGTTGCTTGGGCTCGACGCTATGTCAACAGCGGAAGGGTCCGCCGCACCAGGCTGGATGTTGATTTCCGGTGCGGCATCATCCCCGGCAGAGCCTGACTTTCCCCCGTCCTTGTTATGCTTGGACAGGGGAGAGGCTAGAGAACTAAAGACAGAACAAAGAGAACTCAGCAAAGAATGTCAAAATCAACAAGGAAAGTACTTGAGGTTCCAGTTTACCTTGGGTTGTCGTCTGACAAGCCGGCGAGGGAGAGTTTGCGTTTCCGTACGCCCACCCGCGGCTTGGTCGAATGGCACGGGATCTCCATGTTGCTAGCTGACTCCTTGCTAGACTTCTTCAAGAACACTGCCACAAGAATACCGTCGTCAGAATTCGTCATCTCTTCATGAGTTAAAGGATCGAGATCAAGGCGGCTCATCTTGGGCCTCTGGAACGCACTTGGCTTGAGATGTTCTGGCCAAGGCACGTCAGGATATGGAGTAGGACACCAGAATAAATCAGCGTGCCCCTGCGCAGTTACAAAAACAATCTAGCAATTAGTGATAAATAACAGCTACAAGCACTCTAAGTACTCGATAAGGATACTACTGGTACCGGTTTTGGTGGATTAGCTGCACTGAAGAGCTTCGGGACATAAGGAACCGTGTTAACATCAAGTAATACTTGGCGAACACGGTCAACGGCCGTCTTCGATGAGAGGATTTCTGAAGAAAGGTGAGAAGGTTCATTACTTCCTAAGTACTCAAACCCGAACCGGCATCGCTTCTGTAATGGCATGATACGCCGTTTGTACGGAAGTGCCGTCACACCAGTCTCCTTGTGCGCTGCAATCAGATCGAGCAGCTCCCTAACTTGGATCATCTGGTTCTCATTCAACTTTTCATTCCAGTCGCCCCTCCACACTACCTTCCCTAGAGTCCTCTCTGGCAGTACGGGCTTGTGATTCCCGATATAGAACCACAAGGGCCTCCAACCCGCGTGGTTTGTGGGAAGCGAGTATCGGATGTACTCCTTCCCCTTCCCCTGCTTGAACTGAATCCCGGCTCCGCAAACAATGCATTGCCTCTCCTCTGAAGGTTGCTGACAGAGATGAAAGAAATACCAGAACAGATCCCAAGCCAAGGAAAGCTTCACAGAAATGGACAAAGATAGAGAGATGAGCGATGGAATTGGGGTTCAGATGATGGATCTGAATGCCCTAGTGGAAAAGAAGGCCGCGGAGAAAGTCAGAGGCGAGGAGGGCCAATCCCCTTTCGACAAAATGCTCGAAGAACCATGATTTGATCTACATCTTCTTGCGGAAAAAACTGACGGAAGAAAGGTTTCCACTGAACCATTTCCTCCGATTGAAGAAGGCCCTCAACAACCAAGTTAAGAAGGTTAGCACGGGGGCACTTACTTCTGTCCTAGTCGCCGGTGGTCGTCTCCTCCTTTTTCCCCTTGCCCGACTGCTTCTTGTTGCCCATCTTGAATGTCACGAGCCGCTTCACTCGCATGTGCTCGGGGGCTTCAAGAGAATGGCGTGAGCACTCATTGATGCTGAGGATGGATTCTGCGACTAGTTTGGCTGGGGAGGAAGGACGGATTCAATGGGGCTCTCAAACCCTAGATCTAAAGCAACTGGCTAAGGCAGTAAGTGAAGGGGTAAAAACCCGAGAGTCACCGCGTGGTTAAATAACCAACGGGTAGGCCCAGATCTACTGTTTGGAAGCCAAAGAGTTTTTCTCCTAAAAAAGTGTGATTTATTTTGAGCAGTTATTTTGGGAAGAGTTTTGGGGAGTTTATTTGATTAACCATTTTTTCAGGGACCTTATCCCAAAAAAGGGGTTTTTCAAATTTTGAACCAAATGATTTCCAAGGTAAACCATCGAAGCAGATCACACGGCTTATACACACATTTTGTACATAACACTGTTCAGTATGCCACACTCTTTTGGTTCCTTTTTTCCAAATCTCGTTATTTGGATTCAAGGCTCGGGGGCTATGGGACACATGTCATCGATGATTATTTTTTTAAAATGTTTGGAAGATAAGGAAAGAAGATTGAAGACTAGTGGGACCCTCAACCTGATTCTTCGATTCAACCTAAGGCTCTAGGGCTACTCCATATTGAGTGCGATTTGCATCGCACCCCATAGAAAGAAAAGATTTTAAAGTACTCAGGACTAGAGCACCTCACAGCCTCGAGCAGCCAAGGAAAGTACTCGATAGACACCTTCAAGATGGAGTTTCAGCAGAAACCGAAGGATGACTTCCAGAAGTACTCGAAGCCTGCGGTACTCGGCTATGAAGAGCTCGAGGGCTTCTCAGATCCGGGGCAAAGGGACTGCACGCGCGGTGTAGAACATTCTAGAGTAAAGGGTGGGGCATGTCCCATACCTTATCCATACTGTAAAGTACTCATACACAAGTACAACTAGTTGGTACACAAGGAAACTACCTGAATGTACTCAGTTAGGACTCCTAAGCTCATACCGGACCATAATTTCCATGTAACCCTATCCCCCTGGGATATATAGGGGTGGACAGGGACCCCCTCGAAATGAGACATAACCTCCAAGGCAATACAAGCCATACAGGACGTCGGGTATTACGCCTATTACGGCTCAAACCTGTCTAAACCCTTGTGTTCCTTGCACCATCGAGTTCCTAATCTCGGCGACACCCTAACCACAAGTCTACTGCCTTAGGGTATCGCTAGGTAGGCTTGCCGGTAAAACACCAACACGCCTTGCTCAATGACCACGACGGTGCTAAGCACATGAGTGGTTGCCGCTATGTAGAGGAGGAGCTCCTCATCGGGCTCTGGAGCCGTGAGGACCGGTGGATTGGTAAGGAATTCCTTGAGCTCCTGGAAGGCTCTAGAAGCGTCATCGTTCCATACGAACTTGTTTCCTTTCTAAGCAGTTTAAAGAAGGGGAGTCCCTTGTCGTCGAGTCGACTGATGAATCGACTCAGGGCCGCCATGCACCCGGTCAGCTTCATCAAGTCTTTCTTGCACCGAGGGGGCTTCATTCTCCTGATGTCGTTGACCTTGGTGGGGTTGGCCTTGATGCCTCGGTTACTGACTATGAAGCAGAGTAACTTTCCTGAGGGGACACTGTTGATGTTTCCTAGCGTCACGAAATAAATTCGCAAGCGCACGGATGACGTTGTAGCTTTCACCCAGGAGTATTCCAAGGGTATCATATCCACTGAGGAACGTGTGTATATTCTCTAAGGTTCAGGTTCATCCAAGGACACTACACTAGTTAGAGGCAAGGGGCAGAGAGGATTCCTAAGGCTAAGAATCAAAGGTAAGATAGAACTATCCTAGTCGTTCGCATCGGGCTACTGGCTTCTCACAGAATATGACTGGTGAGTTCCAGTAATACGGCACTGGGATATACCCGAACGGGGAGGGTTCCGCTGGATAGATAGGGCTGTCACCACCTGCTACCTACCTCATCTAACCATGGGATATACCGCAACCATTAGGTAAGAACTGATCTAGACACCACATCTACACCGTTCCTTACTAACTCTAGAATCGTTCCTATTCTAGAGGCATCCACTACACTAGCGAACTATTGATCCGGCAAACAACTAGGGGAAACTAGTTTTACACTTAACTAAGAAACTAAAGTACAGAAGAAGTTACGAACACTTACTATGATTGATAAGCATCCATCGAGGTACAAGCTGGAGAAGAGCGCTGGTGGGCACACTGGCTCCTCCCTGACTCCCCCTCACTCTCTTCCTAACTCCTAAGCACTACCTAGGTAGCACTACACCTCTAAAGATAAGCTCACGCTGATCAAGCTTGAGGCGACATCGACACCTTCGGGCCCTGGAGCCACCATAGATGAAGTTGACCGCCCAGTTTGCCTTCTGGAAGTCCGCTGGGGACTTGTCGCCTTGGTTGTCCCGGTCTCGCCTGGGCGAGTCATTCCGGCATCCTGGACCCCTGGAGGTTTTTGAGTTGCCGGGCTTGTCATGGTCGTCATAGCGAGGACGCTTGGGGTCGTCCTGGGCCACACTATTGCGAAGTGCATGACACTCTCGTGCCGTGTGGTTGGAGTCCTTGTGCCAGGGGCACTTGCCGTCGAGGAGTCGATCCTTGTTAAGGGAGGTGCGCTGTCGGGGTCGATCTGCAACTGCGACGGTGTTGTCGGGGCCATGCTTGCGCTCCTGCTGCTTGGACGACTCGAGACGGTCGTTGTGCTTGCTGGAGTTGTGGCGAGGCGGTCGACTGCCGGGTCATTGGTGATCGTTGTGTCGCTGCTTGGGCCAGTCGTCGGGGTGACGCCGATCCTTGTGGTGACAGTGTGCCTTCTCAGCATCTTCCATGTCGGCGTGCTTGTTGACGATGACCATCATCTCAGAGACAGTTTTGGGGTTTCTCTCAAACATCTTGCACCAAAACTCGATGTTGTGCAGCCCTTGGTGGAAGTAGTGGATAACATCCCTGTCATCAACATCCGTAATCATGTTACGGTTGGTGAAGTACCTCTTATTGTAGTCGTGCAGGGATTCATTGGGTTGCTGGGTGACGCTGCCCAGATCCCATCTGGTTTTGGGACCCAGGCATGAAGCATGGAAGTGGTTGACGAAGGCGGTGCAGAGGTCTTGCCAGCTGTTGATGGAGCCAGGGCAGAGTCCTTCAAGCCAGTTGAGAGCCTAGCAACTCATCATGACTGGGAAGTAGGCCGCCATGATGTCGTTGTTGTTGTTTGCTGCCCAAACGGTGATGGAGTAGGTGCGCAGCCACGTCTTGGGGTCGGAGTCGCCGTCGAACTTGTCGATGCCGACCGGCTTGAATGTAGATGGCCACGAGACTCCGCGGAGTCGGTTGGAGAAGGCGGAGAAGCCATCGAGATCCCCCATGTCATCATCATCGAGGTTGATCGGAGCCTGTGGGGGTCGATGTGGATGCTGGTTGGCATTGCCGTGGCGAGCCCGGCCTCCCCGGTTGCCGCCGGGTGGACCGTACTTGTGGCAGAACCACCTGAATTAATCCGGCTCAAGTGCGCTAACCATCACCACTGGGGCAATCAAGGCTAACTCGCACTTCAAACGGAATAATCCATTGGTCTGTCGGGTAACCTCCCGATATAACCACGGTTTTTGCCGATCGAAACCACACATACATGTACTCACACGAAGGTGAGCCTAGAGGATACAACATTCCACAAATTTTACATCACAGGTTCATCATAAATTATTATTACAACGGAGTTCAACTTTGTAAAACAAGGTACTTCAGAGTTCAAATTAATTGAGTTCTTCAGAGTTCAATGCAGCAGAAAAATAACGATAAACTACTCGACGATACAGGATGTCTCGATGAAGCCTGTTCTAGTTTTCTTTAACCATTCTAGGTAAGCAACTATCCAATATCATACATGGTGGAAGAATTAATTTGCATCCAACAAGATTAATCATCATCATTGTTCCTCCTCTTACTCTATGTGGTAAAGGGGTCAAGCAGTCTCAATAACCGTGAGAAATGAACGATTCGAATCGAATTTCTTAACCTTGCAAGAGAAACCTAAACACACGTCACGTGGTTACTCCCAGAGTCACACGTACAACTTTTCCCCTTTCTTCCTGGGTTGTGGATTAGGGCCACCATCCGAGACTAAAGAGCCTGGCTCTATACCCACCATGTGCGTGCATGGAACCGAAGTTGAGATGGTGGGATGCTGTCCACATGCCGGTCCGATTAGGTACTTAAGCTTACCGATTACCATATTCTCGGCATGTGGTTAGTACGTTCAAGGACTTCACCACCACTACCACACACTGCAGCCTTAGCATTTTTCACTAAACAGACGGGGCCTCAATCATCAACATATACATCGTACCATAGCCCCATCCGTCAACCTTATGATTGCAGCATGTAGTAAACATTCAACTCCTAAATTCTCGCGAGTGACAGGAAATCACTCGACTTTTACCGGAGTCCTATTAGCATAGCATTCTATCGAACCTTACATCTAGTGATCAAAGCATGGGTACCTAGGATCATGCAACTAAGTTTTCATTCAACTCCTATAAACTTAATGCACAAGTAGAGTAATAAGTTACATAAGTTTAGGAAAATAGGGTTCATGCTCCGGGGCTTGCCTTTTTGGGTAAAGTTAGCTTGGGGCTCATCTGAACTTGGGCTCGGGTCTTCGAAAGCTTCAGTTAGATTCACTTGAGCTTCACGCTGCTCACTCTCAGACGCGGGCACGAGCTCGTACGTTCCGTCGGCGAGAGTAGTCTATTCTATATGAATGCACAAGTGTAAGTTATAGTGATGGTATATGATGATTATTTTCCTTCACGATAAAGTTGCAGTCCACAATACACATAGATTTTGTTGTGAAGTTACTTAGTTAAGATTTCTTTGGGCAATTGTTAATAGAGTATAACTTAAACTATTAACTTCATTAAACAAGAAGGGGTTGTGTTATATTGGAAACTTAATTTTCTAAGCATAACATGGATTAAACACAACTTCTGGACTAGGTAACTTCTGGTGATGAAATTTTTATTCAGAGCACACTATGCAGAGACAAAAGCACTGTAAAAAAATTTCAGACATTTTCACGCAGCAGAATATATATGAAAAATGTAATACACAGCTACTACTAGAACCTAGTTATTTTTATACAGAACAAACCATTCATCTATTGGTGCTAAAAGTTTTACAGGGTGTTAATCTATCCATATGTGTGTTACTGTAAATTTTTCAGATTTTATTGTGCAAGATACAAAGCATAATAAATAGAACAAGATACACCTACTTTAAAAAAGATTAATTCCTACAAGATGTTTTACAGGTTTTCTGAGTATGAATCTTTTTATACAGCAAGAGCTACTCTGAAGTGTGCAACAGTAAAAAGATGAACATTTTCCAAGCACATAAACTAATTATCATTATTTAGTGCATTTTTCCCACCACAAAATTATATAAATAAGTTACAGGTAGGAACAAGGTTCTAAACTTTTTCTGTGGTATTTAGGCATCAATATAATAGCTTTGGAAAAGTTTCACCACATGAATAACAATACAACAGCAGTTACAAATTAGTTTTATTATTTCATAACATAAACAAGGTTTAACAAAAATTTTAGCTAGAGATGGGTTCTGGCCCTAATATTTTTACACTGGCCTACAAATCAAGCAACTAATATACTGTTAAATTTTCAGGTTTAGCCTTTGTCTACAACAGTAGGTACAATTAAATTCTATTAAACCTTCCATTTAATTTATAGCAAGATTTAGCAAGCAACTGAAGAAATGCATGTAACAAAAGTTGTAGATTTTCTTCTAAAGATTCCAGAACAGTTGAGTTTGTATATGAATTTTCTACGATTTTATATGAATTTTACAAGTTCACTGTTTTTGAAACTAGGTCTAGAAGATTTCTTTTATAGAGGGGTCCCTGGAAACTTGCGTGCAGGCCCCTGGAAAGATTGCAATCAAAGCAATGTGGTCCCTGGCGGCGCTGGCACAGCTGCCGGCCCAATTCCGGCGAGGGGGCTCATCGGCGGCGAGGGGAAAGGTTTATGGAGATCCAGGGAGGTGTGAGCTACCTTGGGAAGGCCTTGGTCGGGGTTGGGGGTGGCCGGAGGTGGCTCGTCGGCGCGGAGCAGAAGGGCGGCAGCGGGGCGGAGCGTCGGCGACGGTGCTCCTGCGAGGAGGGGAGGGTGTGGGCTGGTCGATGAGCTTCGCGGTGTCGAGGGGAACCCATTTCGAGGCTTGGCTAGGACGGAGGAGCTTTGGAGTGAGCTGTCCACGGAGCAGCAAGGTAGCAGCGGTGGCGCGGGCGGCGCTGGCGGTGCTCCAGCGGTTGAGCTAGACGGGGAAGAGGCCGGTGAGCTTCGGTGGAGGGAGGGCAAGCTCGCTGTGCGATGGGTTTGGGCAGTGGGAGGCTGGGGAGTGGGGCTCCACGGGTGGGTGGTGCACGGCGGCGGTAATGGTGGCGGCGGCGGTGTTCTGGTGTCTGGGCTCGCGAGGGGAGGGGGGCTCAGTGCGGCCTTATGTAGGCAGCAGAGAGGCGGGAGGAGGGCGGGACTGGACTGCGAGGCGCAGGTGCGGGCGGCACGACGGGGGCGCTTTACTGGTCGCGGTGGGCGGCGAGCAGAGCCGGCGCGGCGTGCGGCGGGCGCGGGCAGGGGATTGGGCGCTGAGGATTTGGCGTGGGGAGCGGGAGATCACGCGGCGCGCGGGTTGGGCTAGGAGCTGCAGCAGCTGGCTTGCCGGGCGGCGAGCGCGGCGAGTGGCGGGACGCGGCGGGAACACGGGCACGGCGCGACTTGCCCATTGGGAGCGGCGGGCGGCAAGCAGAGGTGCGCGTCGCCGGCGCGCGCGTGCTGTGCGCGGACTGGGGAGGAGAGCGGCGTGAGGGCGCGACGTGCCGGAGCGGCCAGGCATTGGCTTGGCGCCTAGCTCCGGTCAGGCATCGCCGGCCATGTGGCCTGCAACGACTGTGCGGCGGGCGGAGGGTCAGGCGAAGCGAGGGTCGGGCGAAGCGAAAGGGTCGGGCGAAGCGAAAGGGTCAGGCGAAGCCGAGGGTCGGGTGAGTGAAGGGTCGGGCGAGCGTAGAAGAAGGGTCTGCAGTGAAAATAGAAGAAAAGGTAGGGCTGGTTTGCAAATCCAAGTGTTTCTCAAATTTTTGTGTTGCAACTCAAAAATCCTTGAACATGAAATTTGTTCAATATAAAAAGTTACACAAGTTTTGTTTCAGGCCAAAGTTCATTTGAGTTCTAGTTTAGAAGTTATTTTAAAAACTCAAAAGTATAATTCGGAGGGCACGTCATATCCTGAGCAAAACTTTGCATTCACTCCTAGGCTTCAACTAGACTTTTGTTTAACATGCCAATAATGATGTGCCTATTCAATTTTGTAGCCACGTTTGCATCGATGTGAAAGTTATTTAATTTGTTTGATCAAAGTACATGTACTTATGCACATATACACAGCTATTTTCAATTCCAAGCAAAACCAATTTATAATTCATTTTCTTTTAAAATTTTCTCAATTATTTATGCATTGTGTTAAGCTAATGAGGCTTATTTCATAATTTAAACACCTGAGGTGTTACAGTACTCCTCGTCGTATCGGCGGCGGCGCTCCCGCTCAGCTTCTTCGCGTCCACGGTGTCGATCGTTGATGACAGGTCGGACGTCGCGGTTGCCGAGGTTGGTGCGCAGATCTGGCTGGTTGACCTTGTTGCCATCATGGTGGCAGGCTGTAGAGTGGCGGGAGCTTCTGGATTGGGCTCATAGAGCCGAATAGTCCTTCCTCAAGTGCAGGACCTGAGCAGCAGCAACATGCAAACGAGTCCGGGCTCGTTCGAGCTCGGGTGAGTGCGGTAGAGTCTCCAGTACCTCGAATGCGGCGGCTAGGCTAGAAGATGGGGTGGCGAAGACGTTCTGGCCGTCGCACTCGAGGACGAAGTCATCGTCGAGGTTCCGTGGAGTCGCTGGCGCACGGCAGGGTGGGACCCGTGGGTTACGACCATCGGCGTTGCGGATATCTTCTTCAGCTAGGTCGATAGCGGCCTCGTTGTTGCGTCGATCTTGGCGGTTTTGATTGCGTTGGAGTCATTGACGCTTGGCCTCCTCATCTTCTCCTTTGACGGTTGCCTCATCGGAGGAAACGACGGAGATCTCCCGCCCATCTGGAAAGCTCACTGGGTTGGGTGGGAGGCTGAACATAACCTCCTGGTAGCCAGCTTGTGGTCCTGAGACCATGTCAGATCCGATCTGGTCAACGCTGGGTTGACTCAGGCCAGAAAGACGTAGCTTTTCCATCAAAGATCATATCTGGTCCGAGTAGATAGTGGAGCTAGTGTAGAGTCCGAATGGGGCCTGAGGGGCCGAGTCGCGACGGCGGCGGAGTGCCGACTCTGCGAACCCGATGCACTCGGCTAGAGAGGCATCAACTCAGTCCAGGCCAGCGAGGATATCGTCGATGTTGATGCGTGAACAACGGGTCATCCGCGTAGGGTTTTGGGCCTCGCCATTGATGGACAGGTCATCAACCTGGTTTAGCACTAAGCTAGAGAGGGTCAGATCGGATCTCGAACCCTGCGAGCTTTTTGTCTCGGAGACAGATGAGCTTGAGGATGAGCTCCTGGGAGCAGACATCTCAGGAAAGCTTCCAAAGATTATGGAGTGGCAGGCAGCGGCCTTGATCTGGAGCGTCACTTGCACAAAGAAGAAGACGCCAGAGTTGGATGCCATCAAGCTTGCCAAGAGGACCCTCGAGATCCCCCTACCTGGCATGCCAACTGTCGGATTTGCACAGCGGCAAGTCTGCCTAGGGTAGCCCCAAGCAGTAGATTTGTAGGCGGGGTGGATCGGAGAGCCGTGAGCTAGATGGTAACATGAGGATGCAAGGACTTAGATAGGTTCCGACTGCATGGAGCATAATACCCTACGTCTTGTGTTTGGGGGTTTGTATTATGAGTAGCAATGGCTAGGGTTTCGGGAGTTGTAGAAATTGTTTTCTATGGGTACCCCCACGGCCCTCTTATATATCCAAGTAGCCGTGAGTTACAAGTTAGGGTAAATCTACTCGAGTTTGTTCCAAGGAATCCGATCGGTTGAGATACACAAGATCATGCCTATCCAGTTCAACCTAGATCCTAACCGCGGGGGATCCCACCCATCGTCCAGCCAAGTGCCTGTACGCTGGGTCGTTCAGGTAGAGTTGTCTAGCCAGGTAGCCGTCTCCACTTGGCAGGGAGGTACCTGGGTCTACCTCCGTCAATTCCTAAGGCTAAGAATCAAAGGTAAGATAGAACTATCCTAGTCGTTTGCGTCGGGCTACTGGCTTCCCGCAGAATAAAACTAGTGAGTTCCAGTAATACGGTAGTGGGATATACCCAAACAGTGAGGGTTTCGCTGGATGGACAGGGCGGTCACCACCTGTTACCTACCTCATCTAACAATGGGATATACCACAACCAACAGGTAAGTCTAGTCTAGACACCACATCTACACTATCGTTACTAACTCTAGCCTTAGCTACAAACTAGAGTTACCCACTAAACTAGTGAACTATTGATCCGGCAAACAACTAGGGGAGCTAGCTCTAACTTAACTAAGAAACTAAAGCACAGAAGAAGTCACGAAAAATTACTATGATTGATAAACATCCGTCGAGGTACAAGCTGGAGAAGAGCGC
The DNA here is from genome assembly GCA_032594955.1 of Panicum miliaceum. NCBI lineage: Eukaryota > Viridiplantae > Streptophyta > Magnoliopsida > Poales > Poaceae > Panicum > Panicum miliaceum. The sequence continues at coordinate 19,204,301 of CM064068.1, forward strand.
CGGTGTGCACACCAGCACCTCCCCGACTCCCCCTCACTCTCTCCCTAACTCCTAAGGACTACCTAGGTAGCACTAAGCCTCTAAGGCACACCCAAACTCAAAAGTGAGAGTGGAGCTTGTGGAATGGTACACCTCCTTTAGAAGCCCCTCCCCTCATATTTATAGGGGTGATCAAGGGGTGCTACGTCCGGCAAACAATGGTCTATCACCTGGAACCAACATTGGGGAGTGATGAGGAACTACCACGTGCAAGGGGAAGGTCGGCAGCTTTCTTCCTGGTTCGGCGGAACCAGCGTCGAGCCCGTTTCGCCTCTCCTTTGGCAGGTGTCTGGTTGGTGGGCCCTCATGATAGTTGTGCATGCAAGGGCGCTTTCCTAAGTCGGTTGCATGGGTTTGTGGGCCCTTTGATCCATGGGAGGCTGAATGCTTGTGCCTGATTGGTCGGAAGGGTGTTGCCTTGGATTGAGAGTTTGTTGCCTTGCTCTTGAAGTGTGTTTCCTCCTTTCCTTGAGCTGCATACACATATTAACCAACATATATGGAATTTGGTAATTAAACACCTACTCTTTGTTGGTCGGCGCGCTCCGATCTATCGGTATTTTGTGGTATGAATTCTGGAGCTTGTTTTACTTGCATTTCTTGCCCAATTTCCTACATTGCAAAATCTCCAATGGAAATGTGGAAATGATAGTATTTGGGGTAAATACGCAGGTAAAGTATGTTAGTCATCTCCATTTTCAGGTAAAGTTGACGCTCAAAATTGGTCCGTAACGAGCGTATACAGTAGCCTAGGACAAGATCAAAATCGAGGACACCATAGATGTGGAAATCTAAGCACTCCTCGATTTTGTCTATGATGATCGGGATGTCCCTTGCAATCCCCCGACATTCAAAGAAGAGTCCTAAGGGACTTCTAAAGTATTTGTCGCTCGGGGTTAGAGGCTTGTTACCAACAAGAGTGTCCAAGAGATACTTGGATACGATACAAGCCCCAGCAGCAGGGTCATGAATGGCTTCTACGGTGTTTCCCCTCATAGAGCAAGGGATGGTTGTGGAAGTTGAGCTAATCCGAATTGCTTTAAAAGTACGCCTTACCTCCCTCGACCAATCCATTGTGGTTGCATGGTGGAAAGCTTCATCGAGAGTCTCATAAAGACACAACGATGCCATAGGCCTCACGTGCCTAGGTTGGTTCAAGGTGTTTCTAATGTTTCCTTAAGGATCATCCTCGAATAGTGAAGAGAACTCCGAAGCTTGAATTTCTTCTTCCTTCGGTGTTCTTGGTTCGGGAGAGGGCTCAAAAGACGGATCTTGGGATGTGGGAGATGAAAGCTCGGATTTGGCTGTTGAGAGATTCTCATGTCTCGACTCGGATTCCTCTCGACGGGGTTCGTTATGTTCGGTAGGGAAGGAAGCATTTTTTGATAGGTGATCTAGGATCTCTCTTCCTTCCATCAGAGTTTTGTGTGCAAATGAACCTCCGGTGGTGATGTCGAGGTCTAGGGCAGATTTCATGTCTAAACCTGAGCAAAAGATGTCCAATGATATATCATCGGGTATAGACAAGTTTGTGCTAGATGTTAAAAGGCATAAGAATCTAGGCCATTGTGCACCTATGTACTCCTTCTCCAATTTCTCGAAGCCGAGGATGTCAAGCAGTAGGGATTCTATGCGTTCCGTAAGGGAGAACGAGTAACAAAAGTCAACTCGAAATTCCCCCCAATCACCGCGCATAGTCCCTATCGTGCGGGTGTACCATTGCTCCGCCTTCTTTGTGTGAGATAAAGGAAACAACTTTGACCACAATGTTTCCTATGTCATGCCTGGGATTACCAAGCATGAACACAATTCCTCAAACTTTTGCAGATGATCATCGGAACCTTTATTAATTGCTTCAGAGAAGGGTCGATTCCAAACCATGGTTATAAACCAAGTATGGAGTTCGTAGCCTGATGAAGGGATTTGTCTTGAAGATTGTGATGGCCCATAGAACTCGCCCCTTGGGGTAGAGAGATGTTGAATGGATAGCTGCTCCATGGGTAGCAGGGGTAGAGATAGAATCAAGGAAAGGTAAAAGGTACGCGGGTGAACCAGGTCCGAAGAGAATATAGCAACCGTTCCCCGGCAATGGCACCAGAAAGCTTGTTTACGTTTCCTAGTGTCACGAAATAAATCTGCAAGCGCACGGATGACGTTGTAGCTTTCACCCAGGAGTATTCCAAGGGTATCGTATGCACTGAGGAATGTGTGTATATTCTCTAAGGTTCAGGTTCGTCCAAGGATACCGCACCAGTTAGAGGCAAAGGGTAGTGAGGATTACTAACGCTAAAAATCAAATGTAAGATAGAACCATCCTAGTTTCTCGCGTCGGGCTACTGGTTTCCCACATGTGTTAACCTACTGAGTTCCAATAATACGGCACTGGCATATACCCAAACGGGGAGGGTTACTGTGGCAGAACCACCTGCATTAATCCGGCTCAAGCGCGCTAACCATCACCATGAGTTCCAATAATATCGCACTTCAAACGGAATAATCCATTGGTCTGTCGGGTAACCTCCCGATACAACCACGGATTTTGCCGATCGAAACCACACATACAAGTACTCACACGAAGGTGAGCCCAGAGGATACAACATTCCATAGATTTTACATCACAGGGTTCATCATAAATTATTATTACAACTGAGTACGAAATTGAGTTCTTCAGAGTTCAATGCAGCAGAAAAATAACGATAAACTACTCGACGATACACGATGTCTCGATGAAGCCCGTACAAGACATCACTCGGCATTATCATCATTAGCCGGGGGTCTATCCCATTCCACCGACCAACCAGGAGGAAGGGTACACGGCCAAGTCAAACTAGCGATCAGATCCTCAAACATATCACCTGAAAATAAGCCACAAGGAAGGCTGAGTATACTAATACTCAGCAAGGCTTACCCGACTAGTGGAATATACTTAGCCGACTCCTAGACATGCAAGGCTTTTTGGCTTGAGGGGTTTGTTTTGCCAAAAAGCATATACAAGTAGGTCCTTACTTTCAAATTTTAGCTCCAGATTCTAGTTTTCTTTAACCATTCTAGGTAAGCAACTATCCAATATCATACATGGTGAAAGAATTAATTTTTCATCCAACAAGATTAATCATCATCATTGTTCCTCTTCTTACTCTATGTGGTAAAAGGGTCAAGCAGTCTCAATAATCGCGAGAAACGGATGATTTGAATCGAATTTCTTAACCTTGCAAGGGAAACCTAAACACACGTCACGTGGTTACTCCTAGAGTCACACGTGCAACTTTTCCCCTTTCTTCCTAGGTTGTGCATCAGGGCCACCCTCTAAGACTACAGAGCCTAGCTCTGCACCCACCATGTGCGCGCATGGAACGGAAGTTGAGAGGGTGGGATGCTGTCCACTTGCCGGTCCGATTAGGTACTTAAGCTTACCGATTACCATATTCTCAGCATGTGGTTAGTACGTTAAAAGACTTAACCACCACTACCACACACTGCGGCCTTAGCATTTTTCACTAAACAGACGGGACATCCATCATCAATTTGGACATCGCACCATAGCCCCGTCCGTCGACCTTATGATTGCAGCATGCAGTAAACATTAAACTCCTATATTCTCGCGAGTGACAGGAAATCACTCGACTTTTACCGAGTCCTATTAGCATAGCATTCTATCGAACCTTATACCTAGTGTTCAGAGCATGGGTACCTAGGATCATGCAACTAAGTTTTCATTCAACTCCTATAAACTTAATGCACAGGTAAAAATAGAGTAATAATTTGCATAATTTGGAAAATAGGTTTCATGCTCCGGGGCTTGCCTTCTTGGGTAAAGTTAGTTTGGGGCTCGTCCGAACTTGGGTTTGGGTCTTCGAAAGCTTCATTTAGATTCACTTGAGCTTCACGCTGCTCACTCTCGAACTCGGGCACCAGCTCGTACATTCCGTCAGTGAGAGTAGTCGATTCTATATGAGTGCACAAGTGTAAGTTGTAGTGATGGTATATGATGATTATTTTCCTTCACGATAAAGTTGCAGTCCACAAAACATAGTTGTGAAGTTATTTAGTTACGATTTTCTTGGGCAATCGTTAATAGAGTACATCTTAAACTAATTAACTCCATTAAACAAGAAAGGGGTTGTGTTATATTGGAAACTTAATTTTCTAAGCACAAGCATGGATTAAGCATAAACACTGATCTAAGTAACTTCTGGTGATGAAATTTTTATTCCGAATACATTACGCAGAGCTAAGACTACTGTAAAAAATTCAGATATTTTCATGCAGCAGAAAAATTATGAAAAATGTAATACACAGCCACTGCTAGAACCTAGTTATTTTGATACAGGACGAACCATGCAAGTGTTTATGCCAAAAAGTTTACAGGATGTCAATCTAACTATATGTGTGTTACTGTAAATTTTTCAGATGTTATTGTGCAGGATACAGAGCATAATAAATAGGACAAGATACACTTATGTTAATAAAGATTAATTTCTACAGGATGTTCTATAGGGTTTCTGTATATGAAACATTTTATACAGTATAAAGTACACTAAAGAATCCCACAGAAAAAAGATGAACATTTTCCAAGTAACGAAACTAATTATTTTTATTTAGTGCATTTTTCCCACCACAAAATTATATAAATAGGTTACAGAGAGGAAAAAGGTTCTAAACTTTTTCTGTGGTATTTAGGCATCATTATAACAGCTGTAGAAATATTTCACAACACAAATCTCAATATGACAGCACTTACAAATTAGTTCTATTATTTCATGGCATAAACAAAGTTTAACAAAAAGTTTAGCTAGATATGGGTTCTGGTCCTAATATTTTTACACTGGCCTACACATCAAGGAACTAATCTACTGTTTAAATTTCAGGTTTAGTCTTTGTCTACAACAGTGGGTACAAATAAAAGTTATTAAACCTTCCATTTAATTTAGAGCAAGATTAGCAAGTAACTGAAGAAAAGCATGCAACAAAAGTTGTAGATTTTCTTCTAACAATTCCAGAACAGTTGAGTTTGTATTTTTCTAATTTTCCATGATTTTATATGAATTTTACAAGTTCGCTATTTTTGAATTCAAAGGTTAAACACAGGTTTATAGATATGCCCCTGGAAACTTGCGTGCCGACCCTTTTGAAGATTTCAATAGTTGCAATGTGGTCCCTAGGTGGCGCTGGCATGGCGGCCGGCCAAATTCCGGCGAGGGGGCTCGTCGGCGGCGAGGGGAAAAGGGTCGGGGAGATCCAGGGAGGTGAGGGCTACCTTGGGGTGGCCTTGGTCGAGGTTGGGGGTGGTCGGAGGTGGCTCGTCGGCGCGGAGCAGAGGGGCGGCGGCGGTGCGGAGCGTCGGCGACGGTGCTCCGGCGAGGAGGGGAGGGCGTGGGCTGGTCGATGAGTTTCGCGGCGTCGAGGGGAACCCGTTTTGAGGCTTGGCTCGGACGGAGGAGCTTCAGAGTGGGTTGCCCACGGAGCAGCAGGGGAGCGGCGGCGGTACGGGCGGCGCTGGCGGTGCTCCGGCGGCGAGATGGTCTGGGAAGAGGCCGGTGAGCTTCAGTGGAGGGAGGGCAAGCTCGCTGGGTGATGGGTTTGGGGAGTGGGAGGCTGGAGGATGGGGCTCCACGGGCAGGTGGTGCACGGCGGCGGCAATGGCAGTGGCGGCGGCGTTCTGGGGGTTGAGGCACGCAGCGAGTGCCCTTGTGTCACCTTTTATAGGCTGCAGGAGGGAGAGAGAGGACCGGGCAACGCTGGGGAGGGGCGGCACGATGGGGGCGCGTTACTGGTCGCGGTCGGCGGCGATCAGAGCCGGCGCAGCGTGTGGCGGGCGCGGGCAGAGGATTGGGCGCTGAGGATTTGGCGTGGGGAGCGGGAGATCACGTAGCGCGCGGGTTGGGCGAGGAGCTGCAACAGCTAGCTTGCCGGGCGGCGAGCGCGGCGACTGGCGGAACGTGGCGGGGACACGGGCACGGCGTGGCTTGTCCAATGGGCGCGGCGGGCGGCGAGTAGAGGCGCGCGTCGCCGGCGTGCGCGTGGCGTGCGCGGACTGGGCATGGTCGCAGCGTGGGGAGGAGCGTGTGTGGGCAGGGCGCGGCCAGGCATTGGCTTGGCGCCTAGCGCCGGTCAGGCATCGCTGGCCAAGTGGCTAGCGACGACTGCGCGGCGGGCAGAGGGTCAGGCGAAGCGGAGGGTCGGGCGAAGCGGTTGCGCATCGAGCGAAGCGGAGGGTCGGGCGTGCGTAGGGTCGGGCGAAGCGGCTGCACGTCGGGCGAAGCGGAGGGTCGGGCGAGCGTAGGGTCGGGCGAAGCGTAAGAGGAAGGGTCTGAAGTGAAAATAGAAGAAAAGGCAGGGGCTGGTTTGGAAATTCAAGTGTTTCTCAAATTTTTGTGTTGCAACTCAAAAATCTCTGAACATGGAAGTTGTTCAAAATGAAAAATTACACAAGTTTTGTTTCAGGCCAAGGTTCATTTGAGATCTAGTTTACAAGTTATTATAAAAACTCAAAAAGTATGATTCGGAGGGCACGTCATTTCCTGGGCAAAAATTTGTATTCTCTCCTAGGCTTCAACTAGACTTTTGTATATCCTGTCATCGATGGTGTGTCCATTAAATTTCGCTGTCAAGTGCGTTGAGGTGAGAGTTATTTAATTTGTTTGATTAAAGTACAAGTATTTATGCACATATACACATCTATTTTCAATTCAAAGCAAAACCCCATTATGATTCATTTCTTTTAAACTTTTCTTAGTTATTTATGCATCGTGTTAAGCTAATGAGGCTTATTTCTTAATTTAAACACCCGAGGTGTTACAGTTACGCTGGACAGACAGGGTTGTCACTATTTGCTACCTATCTCATCTAGCCATGGGATATACCACAACTAACATGTAAGATCTGATCAAGACACCATGTCTATATCATCATTTACTAACTCTAGAATCGTTCCTATTCTAGAGGCATCCACCACACTAGTGAACTATTGATCCGGCAAACAACTAGAGGGAGCTAGATCTAACTTAACTAAAAAACTAAAGCACAAAAGAAGTCACGAACACTTACTATGATTGATAAGCATTCATCGAGGTACAAGCAGGAGAAGAGCACCGGTGGGCCCACCAGCACCTCCCCAACTCCCCCTCACTCTCTCCCTAATTCCTAAGCTCTACCTAGGCAGCACTACACCTCTAAAGAGGAGCTCCAAACTCCAAAAGTGAGAGAGGAGATGAAGGTGAGTTGTGTCTCCTTTAGAAGCCCCTCCCCTCATATATATAGGGGTGAACAAGGGGGTTCCCAGCCGGTAATCTCGTGAAGCCATGCGAAACCGACATTAGGAATGCACCAGGAGTCGCCATGTGGAAGCTGGAGACGAGGGGGGCCAGTGGCAGTTCCGCCGAACCACTGGCTCGGCCGACCCCTGGCCACCGCCTTTGGCCAGAAAACTGGTATGTGGGCCCTTAAGGCGGTTCCAGGTGAGTCACGCTGAATTGAGTTGGTTTGGTGCTGCATGTGGGCCCATGGATCCGCGTGCTTGCGCCTGATTGGCTGGAGAGGTGTTCCCTTGGATTGAAGTTTGTTACCTTGCTCTTGAAGTGTGTTTCCTTCTTTGTGGCATGGATCCTGGAGCTTATTTTACCTGCATTTCTTGTTCAAATCCCTACATTGCAAAATCTCCAATGGAAATGTGGAAATGATATTATTCAGGTTAAATATGCAGGTTAAGTATGCTAGTCATCCCAGATTTCAGGTCAAATTGACGCTCAAAATTGGTCCGTAGCGAGCGTCAACAACCCTCTACACTTGCACTTGACCAAAGTTGACGTGAAGTAGAACTTCTCAGAGACAAGTCTTTTGATCTCGCAATATAGGTCGCAAGGGATGAGCAAAGTTATCGCTACCTTGAGCTCCACATATGACCCTCTAGAAGTAGGAGTGGCTTCATGAAAAAGCCCTGGTGAGGTTAGACACTTTGAGCGACTGAGTGGCCACAAGGATAAGAGTATGCCCTAAAACACCGAAAGATCTCCAAGTCTTAAGAACATGAAGTATTCATATATCACGAACACATGTTCTGGAGGTCAATAGGTGAAGGTGTCACCCACCAGGTATCCAAGGTATGAGGAAAAGTTTTGAAACATGATCATTCATGCTTTGATGATCATGACCCTAGACTTGCTCGATCCTCTAGATCTAATTCAACCCTTTTGCTCGGGACGAGCAAAGTCTAGGTATGGGGGAGTGTTGGCGGTCAATTTTGATGATTTTTACTGCCAACATTTCTCCAGATTTCATGCTTTTAAGGTCAAGATCAATCTTAAATTATTTATCCTAACAAATTTCACAAGTGTTGGTGTCTATTTGATTTTAGAAACTAGTGGTACAAAAACTGGCAAAAATGGGAACACTCCTATGCCGGCCAGCCTATTCCAGGCCGACCGGCCTGACAGTGAGCCATCTTGGCATGTCCTCGATCCTGGAGCAAACAAACACAAGTCCCTTGATCATGAATCGTGCATTCGATGTTGGTTTGATCCAAGGACCCGAAAGGCTTCACACATTGATTGAAAGCCGACTTGCATGCAAGAAAAGATTTCTTAACTGAAAAGCAGCAACTACCGACCTCAGGAGGCAATCCACACCGCACAGGAGAAGGTTGATGCCAGTTGGCGCCATCCCTAGGCCGGCCGGCCTAGGGGAGGCCGCCGGCCTCACCTGGAAGCCCCTCGAGTTCATATTCACGTGGAAGTTATGATAATCATCAAGGCTGCGTGTAGTTGAAGCATATGCCCGAGTATCGACCTCTAGATAGTATAAATAGGACAACCTTACCTCACTAGTAACACACACCATCCTTGAGAGAAGTTGAGACTCTTAGTCACGCTACCTCAGTGTAGAATAGGGAGAGAGTGAGGTGAGAGCTTGACCAAGAGCCAAGCTAGGGGAGGAGTCGGGTTCCCTCGGTCCTACTCCAATTCTGTATCCACCTCGGAGGAATATTATCAAAGTAAGTTCCTCGTTTATCTTCAGTATCTCGCTAGTCTTTCTCTTTACTTTCAATAATTAGTTTATTTACTTTCATTGATCTGTGGGATCCCTTGTCTGCGTGGTTCGACAAGTTCTGGCCATTTGGAGTTTCTTCTTGCCTTAACATGAGGCGGAAGTCAGTAACTTGATAGTTTAGGCGTGGTGCTTAGGCTTGATAGTTATCTTGGGTTGTGTATCACCCCACGAAACAATGTGGTAGGCGGCATGCAGGTGGTGACAGCCGTATCGGTCCCTTGGAATCCACCATGTTCGGGTGTCTTCATAGTTGTAGATTGTTGGTGCCGTTGGACTCCCATCTCATCCTTTTCTGAACTCCTTCCTCGCCAGCAGCTGAAGCAGATCAAGTTAGCGAATAGCTAGTTATCTATGTAACGAGTTGGCTAACCGAAGTTAAGCCCTCTACCCTCTTACCTCTTCTCCTCTAGCGGGTCCGGTTGAATAGTTCTAGGTATGGTTGCGCTTGCCGTTCCTTGGATTTGATATCCCACGTAAACTCCCTAGTGAAAGCTACATCAGTATCTGTGCGCTTGCAGATTAGTTCGTAAAGGCTAAGGAGTGCCAATAGTGAACTTCGAAGATGTGCATGCCATATACCATCGAGATGCCCTCGAAATCTCTCTCATCGCCATCTAGGTCTGTAAGTATCAGCTAATCTCTAGAATAATTCATTTTATTAATCAGCGGCATATTATTTGTGTACTATCTAATTTATATTGTATTGTGTAGAATAACTGAAGGATGGCAGCATCAGGTGGGCCTCATGAATCCCATAGTTATGAACGAGAAAAATCTACGGGACAGATATCAGGAAACATGTGTTAACATGTTCAAATAAGCCATATTACAAACTCTATATACTCCTACCCTACAACTTCAAGTAAGTCTTCATAGACTCATAACTCTTTTCTTTTACTAAATACTTGTTAAGTCTAATACATGTATATATGCTTGCATATCTATATGTGCAGCTTTCATTGGATTTTGCTCGTAATTTGTGTTGAGTCTAGCAAATTTATAGTGTTCGACTCGAAGATGAGACCACACTAAGGCATTCAACACATTATAGATCCATTGAACAGGTAAGATTAATTTGCACAATACAATCCTTTTCATTTTTATATCAATTAAACATCAAACATATTTTACGCGCGTCAATGATAGGATAAATTGACTGTTAGAATGGACTTTCCGGTATGTGGAGTCATTATCATTTTGCATATCTCATTTGATGTTCTGTATATGCATACACAAATATTGTAACTAATTTATTCCTCCTATAGTGTTTGAGACATGAAGAAGGAAATAATTGGTGTGGGTACTATGTATGTGAATTCATCCACACTCTAATCCATTTCGCGAAGGGTACGACTTAGGACCTAATAGTACATGCAAACGGTTGGTAAATACGTTTCTCATTATGCTGACCCGATGAATTAATATATCAACCTTTATTTTTTCAAAATGATAGATGATGCGAATGAAGGATGAAGTTCTCCATGTGGATAGGATCAATGCCGTGTCGAAGCAGCTGATAGGATTCATTATGAGTGAGATCCGGGATTCTAAAGGCGAGTTCTACCATGATGGCCATATTAATAGAGTAGTATCCGCATCGACGTCGTGAAGGCTTAGAATATGTAATCGTGACATTTGTATAATTATAAATATTATTATATCTAAATAAATTAATTACATGATTGGCAGTGACATGTAGTTTTTTTATACATTATTTTAACTCGAACACGACTAATGAAGGTATAGTAGTATATAGCTTGGGTACGCGTAGCAATTCTGCAAGCATAAACAGTAATAAACAATTGAAATAAAACAAGATTTGGAAAAAAGTTGGAAAAACTCTTTGATACCTGTTGGAAAGACCAACCGATACCTAAGGGGCCAACAACTTGCGTCAGTATGGCGGCCCCCGAGCTTTCCAACCGGTACCAAAGGGTGGCTTAGGCACCTGGTGAAATACCGAGTGTCCAAGACCGAGACTTTCACTTTCAGCTCCCTAGTACAGTTTGAAGAACCGGGATCAAAGCTAGTTTTCAACTAGTACTAAGGGCCTTTTTTCTAGTGTGTGCGCGACGTGCAGTTTAGGGGGGTTAAACTTTAGCCCTATCACGTCAAAGAAAATTTTATCATTTAGGAGTATTAAATTAAGTCTAATTATACAACTAATTGCAGAACCCTAAACTAATTCATGAGACGAATCTAATGAGGTATATTTATCCATAATTAGCGGATGGTTATTGTAGCATAACTGTAGAAAATTATGGATTAATTAGGCTCATTAAAATTGTCTCACCAATTAGCACCCGTCCGTGCAAAATATTTTGTAAACAAATTTTATTTAATAGTTATAAATGGCAAGATTTTCATTTAATGTGATAGGGCTAAACTTTAGTTCCTAGGAACCAAACAGAGCCTAGTGGGTAATCATTTTGGAGGCATCACATCCACATCGGGTGTCACTAGCATGGTAGATTTGTTAGAAACATCTGTGCGGTCAGAGTTTGTGGACTGTTTATGGATGTAGCTTTTGTTCGTTGCAAGGGAGGCCTTTACTGGGCACTTTCTTCGCAAGATATAATTTCTTCTACAGTATGGAGCTGCAAATTACTAGTCATCGAGTTGAAACGGAGTCTAATTTCGGTCCCGAACACAAAGATTTGTCCTTACTGTAGAAGAAATTATTCTCTACAAGTGGTCCTGGAGACGAACCATAAATGTGAAACCCTACGAACTCATTCCTCACTTAACGTTTTTCTGGTGAATTATATGTTGTGGTACTGAGTTACCGGATCTCGTCAGATATTCTCCTTAGTGGGCAACGAGGAGGACAGTTTAGAGTTTACATAAAAAAAAACAAGGACGACAGTGAGTTGGATCTCTGAGGCATTGCAGTACGGTCACGAAGCCTACACGAGCAGCGACAACAAGGTTTCTGGAAAACGCAACCATACGACTACTCGAAACTAATTGACCATGTTTTGCGCTATTCATCTTCGGTCCGCATTGCATCGAGCAAACTGTGCTGCAAGTCTGCATGAGGTGTTGCACTGACCTGTAAGTTTATTGATGGGAAATAGTACAACTGCAGGTTACATAAGATCTATGATGTTTATACCCTTCCTGTCTATATCTTACATTCTTTACATCTACAGCAATACATATGTGCCAAGCGAGAAAAACACTTGGCAAAATCTTTGCTGAGTGCCATCCTTAGCAAAGTTCACTCGGCCTAGATTTTGATAGCAAATAGCTCTTTGCCGAGTGTTTTTCGTTGGGCACTCGGCAATGACGTTGCCGAGTGTTGAATCGACTCTCGGCAAAAAAAAGCTACGGGGAAGGCAAGGAGACGGTGGAGGCGTCTTTGCCGATTGCCATGATGGAGAAATACACGGCAAAGGTCGAGCCTTTGCCGAGTGTTGGAGAAAATGCTCACGCAAAGTTCGCGCCTTTGCCAGAGTGTTGGAGGGAAAAGCCGACGGCAAAGTTCGCGCCCTTGTCGTGTGCTTTTACAATGACACTCGGCAAACCATTGGACACTAGGTAAAGACGCTTCCAGAACGAATGTTTTTGCTTTGGCACTCGGCAAAATCTCTCTTTGCCGAGTGTAACACACGGCAAAGTGACCATACCCTACCTGTTTTTATTGTTCGGTCGCGTATAACGTACCCCACTCAAACAAACATCATACATATATATCACTATAAGCATCACAGGCAGTTCATATAAATATTGACAACACATAAAGGCAAATAAACTTTAGTATCACAAGTAGGTTCATTCACAACCACAAGTAGTCACAACCAATCCATAAATGCAAATGCAAGAAAAATGATAAATCATTGAGGTCACCACTGCAACAAATTTGGATCATAAGGCTATCATTCGATGCGGCCGATTGATTCTTTATAAAGGAAAAGAGATTGCATGCGTGAGACAATATTTAAGGTAGAACATACAATTTTTTCCACTTCCTTCCCTCTCTTTCTTTTTCATAACATGTTTTGCTAAATTTGTTCGAATGTACATTAAAAATACCTTTACAAATTCACTCAACAATGCATATTTGATGCTTCTACGAATATTATTCCATTATTTCATGCAATTATAGCTCAAATTCAATTTATATCAATTAAAATTCTATGATTGCAGTTAAAAAAATAAAATTATCAAATCGATCCGAAAAATTACCAAAATTTAACATGAAACAAATCTATGTTGTCTATTGTCTATAAAAAAGTTTTGAAGTCAAACCCCAATTCGACCGTCACTTTGACTACAAATCTTATTGAATCCTTCTAAAACTCTACGATTCTTCTTGGGAGATGCTTCATTTTGTAAGCAACGTACGTGATAAATTATGCAAAATCTTCTCAATTTTTTACCACGAACTCCACGTATGATATCAAGAGATCTCGACAAATCTCATGATTTTCAGAGTTTGTCTGCTTTTTTAGAATTTAAAAACAACTCTGCCACATGTTTGTGGTCATGTTTTGTGAACAAGATGTTCGAAATTTTCTTTCATTTCATGGATAAGGCCTCACATTGGACTCAATAAAATAAATATTATTTTTCCATTCATTTTATTCCCTTATTCAAATCACTTGCAGTTCAAATTTGACTTATCTCAAAAAATTCCTTTGAATGAAATAAATTAATGAAATATAGCAATCAGACTGAGATATACCAAATTTTACCATGGAGTACCACGTATAGTATGTGGAGAGCAGAAAAATTTTGGAGGGTAGAAGAGGGGAAAAAATATTTACCGAGTGCCACCAGAATACACTCGGCGCAAATAAAACTTTGCCGAGTGTCGCTGCAAAACACTCGCAAACTTTATTTTTGCCGAGTGTCACACACTCGGCAAAGTTCTAACGGTTGGCGCTGTGCTTGATGGCGGTCGCACGTGGTGGCAGAGAGTGTTGTGTCGTTATTTGCCGAGTGTTGTGCTGCCTGCACTCTGCAAATCAGCATTTTTGCGGAGTTCTTTTATTTTGCCGAGTGTTTCTATGGTGCCACTTGGCAAAGATGCTACTTGCCGAGTGCGCGATGGAATGCACTCGGCAATCTAGAAGACACTCGGCAAATAGCTGCTTTTCTGTAGTTAGCTAGCGTCTTGTTTGCGCCTGCTTTTTATATGCTATATATCTTTTACGCTGTTTACATGTGTAACACTGGACTAATGTACAGGTAAATGGCACCGTTTCATGCTATGATTGTTGATCTGTCAGTAATATTTTACTGATGATTCTGATGGGCTCTTTTTCACCAATCTAGCGAGGCATCTTTCTGGAGCTAGAAAACGACCAATGTTTCCATATTTGTTGCAGAAGATGGCATATTCCAATCGTGATGCTCCTAGGTTTCGATTGGTCCGACACCAAATTAATGATTCGATCGAGCCATCAAGCCAACAGTTCCAGAAGTACTACACACCTTAAAACATTATTGCAACTTGTCGTTTATCTTAGTATATAGTCTATGTGCTTATTAAGCTCAAACACTCTGATTTCTGCACCCTTCCAATGTGACGTTACTAAGTTACTATTATAGCTATTTAAATTGTCCGACACCATCTGAGCACTGATCTACTTGCAGTGAGCCCATATATACAAGTTGTACCTAGCATTGTTTATGCCACTGCCATACCCAGTTTGATTTTTGTTCATTCTTCGAATTGGACTATATATAAAGCTTGAACATCTCTCTCTTCTTCCATAAGGTCTCAAATGACCAAGTGGAAAGGCCTCTCCGCTTTCCACTTCAGTGGCAACTGTGGTGGCAGTGGAGGTGGCCACAGCTACACTAGCCTCTCAAGCCTCCTCCGTAGCTTCCTTGAACAGGGATGCAGTAGTAGCCGCACCACCACCAACGCTAATCTTGGCAAGAGCGATGAAGGTGCTGCATCACCGGACGGTGCATCCTGTGACGAAGGAGTCAGACCAGATGCCGTAGCCATGGAAGACAAGGCCATCATCAACAATTCAGCGGGGCGTATCACCACACTCCTCGATCAAGCCATGGCCGTTGATTCCTTTCTGGTCCGGCTTGCCAGCGATGTCGCTAAAGCGGCGGCGGGTATGGCGTCGCTCCGAAGCAGCCGATCAGAATTCCAGCGAGCTGTTGTGTTTCGGCTGAGGGAAGAAGGCTACGACGCCGCAATATGCCAGACAAGTTGGCGGGCAACGCAGGACGTCTCCGTGGGGAACTACGAGTACATCGATGTAGTGGGCATGGTCCATGGGAAGGCGACTACCACGACCGGCGTGCGGTACATCGTCGATCGCGGGTTCATGACAGAGTTCGCGGTGGCCCGACCCACGGCAGCTTACGCCTTGGTACTAGAGGCCCTACCGAGGGTGCTGGTTGCTCGGCCGAATGTTGTGCGGCAGGTGGTCAAGGTAGCGGGTAAGGAGGCACGGCGTTCCCTCAAGGACCAGGGGCTCACCGTGCCGGCCATGGAGGAAGAAGCGCTTCATGGCCGCCAAATGGTTCAGCCAGCATCGCCGGATGGCTGGCACCACCACGGGACATCATGCTCCCGTAGTTGGTTCTGGGGATGCGATGTGCCGCACAGTAGGGTTCGTGCTTGGACCACCGGTGCAGCCATGGTTACGCTAGCTACTACGCCTTGTAAGGTTTTCTGAAGATGCATGCAGCTGGCAGCAGACAATCGGCCATGCACGTACACATGTTGGATTGTTTGGTTTCAATTGGCCTGGAATATGTGGAAAGCAAAGGTATAATTAGCCGAGCGTCGGCACTAAAACACACGGCAAACTCAAAACACTCGGCAAATGCCCCAAATTTGCTGAGTGTCGATGTCTTTGCCGAGTGTCAACAGGCTAACACTCGGCAAAGAACGTACACGTGCCCAGCACGTGCAACGGCCGTTGGCCGCCGTCTGCGGCCGTTGCTGCTTTGCTGAGTGTCTTTTATAGACACTCAGCAAAGCCATCTTTGCCGAGTTTATTATGCGAGACACTCGGCAAATCACGAATTTTGCCAAGTGTCCCCTGCTGCACTCGGCAACCATAAATTAAAAATTTTCTATTCACCCCTCCAAACTTTTTCCTCTGTCCACATACAGTACGGGGTACTCCATGTTAAAATTTTGTATATTTCTCAATCTGTTTGCTATATTCAGTTAATTTATTGCATTAAAAGGACTTTTTAGGATTATACAAATTTGAACTTGAAATGATTTGAATAATGGAAAGGAGGCGGCAAAGGAGGTCCATGGGCCAGACTACGATCCGAGCGCACACCACCTTGATGGAGAAGTCGTCATGAGGGTGGGAGGAGGCAAGAAGCATGGGCTGTACTACCTCGGTGACAGCACAATCAACACGGCCACTACTCCCACGCTCTCTCAGATTTGAGCAAGGAGCACGAGCGCTGCCCGGCCATATGGCAACGGCCGATTGCTGCACACTTCGGATGCAGGCACTCCAGGTTACTTTTGCTTTATTCATCGTTCGTTCATTTTTACAAATGTTTGCTTTGCATTGGACATTAGGATGCAATATTGTAGACCCAGCTGGAAGAAGAGAGGAGGAGACGAGAGGGGCTGGAGTTGAGGATGCAGCAGATGGAGGCTGAGCAACAGAGGCGGATTGAGAAGGCCAAGTGGCAGATGCAGTAGCAGATGGCGCAGATGTATAGCTACATCCAAAGTCTTTCTGCGTACATTGGTCATACTCCGCCACCGATGCAATTCGCTCCACCACCTCCTCCTATTTCTCATGTAAGTCACTCGACAACCTTATAATTTCATTTCAATTAGTTAGTTACCTTAGAGAAATTAGAAAACCTTAGATCATTACTCTGAGAGTAAACATCACAACCTTATAGTTTCATTTGTAACAGTTTTTAGTTTGTTACTTAGAGAACTTGTTTTTGTCGTAAATCTTGTATCACACATGCAATCTGTTCTTCTTTGTGCAGAATCCTCCATCGGCGGCGTCGAATGAAGGGCCCGAGGATCAAGATCTGTCGCATCGGTGTCGCACTTTGTCCCCACCGCCTCAGTGATTTGTGGACTATTTGTGGTTGTCAACGAACTTAGTCGTGAACTTGTGGATTTATGTGTTGTCAAACTTACTCGAGAACTTGTGGATTTATGTGTTGTCGAACGTATACGGTGAACTTGTGAATTTATTGTGGATTTATCTATATGAAGCGTATGTGATGTTTATTGCCATCTATATGAAATGCCTGTGATGTTTGTTTGACTGAGTACGTTATACGACACAGAGCAGCTAAAAAAGGGTCTGGATGGTCCCTTTGCCAAGTGCAACACTCAGCAAAGTGGGAGCTTTGCCGAGTGTGTTCACCATAACACTCGGCAAAGAATCAATTTCTGTTAGTTTTGGAAATGTTTTTGCCGAGTGCTCACAGCTTTGCCGAGTGTCATTGTAAAAACACTCGGCAAAGAATGGACCTTTGCTGAATGTATTTACCTGAACACTCGGCAAAGAATGGAGGTTTGCCAAGTGCATTTTCACGACACTCGGCAAAGCTGGAGCCCTTTGCCGAGTGTTTCACAATGGCACTCGGCAAACTTGACGTCTGTCGTTGCTTCGCCGTTTCCTCGCCGTCCAGTACACATTTTTTGCTGAGAGTCTTCCTCGCACTCGGAAAATTGTTTGCCGAGTGCCCTTTAAAAAACACTCGGCAAAGACCTCTTTGCCAAGTCTTTTTTTACCGAGTGCTATTTTCCTAGTGTGGCACTTGGCAAAGTATTTGCCGAGTGTTTTCTTGGCTTTGCCGAGTGCCTCTAGCACTCGGTAAACTAGCGGTTTCCCGTAGTGCTGGTTGTTTCCTCATCGGAGATCTATAATTAGGTGGGGGAGTGCAAAACTGCCTTTGAGGAAATCTAGTCTGAGGACCACCTTGAAATGATCTAAGCATGAAATGTAAAATCTTCTCCAGAAAGAGGGCATTTGGGGTCAGGTGGTGATGGAACATTCTTACCCTTGACATTGGAGCCCTGATCTTCCACTTTTGCAGCAAGCTTAGTCATGGAAGCCACAAGCTGATTCAAGCTTCTCATTCTGAATTTCTTGCTGCTTCAGGAATGTATCCAGGGTACGACGTATGCCATCTACCTCAACTGGAGTGGCGCTCATCCTTCAACTTGTCCTCTGCAATTTTAACCATCCCTCCAATTGAATACGGTTCAGGTCAAAAACCCTCACCACCATATTCACTGAAACAGTCAACCACCGCCAAGGTTACGTCTTTGGCTTTGGAATTTCACACAAGGACTTGCCTTGCAACCCGAGCCAAAGAGCAACCTTCCTTCTTCGCCACCTTCTTCGCCACCACGGATCTGAACCAGTATTGGCGCACGGAATTTTATACAAGAACAGTTGTCTTGCAACCTTTGCCTCTACTGATTCTACCGCTAAATTCTTTTTGGGAAATTTGGGGTTTTCTTCCACGGATCTGGGTGGGAGGGTGGGACTTCAGTATTTCAGGTAGTGAGCTGCAACCACCGATCCACCATGCCAATCGGAGTGGGCCCGAAAAGTTTGGCTCTGGAGAAAAAAATTTCTTGCCATGGAACTATGCCTCTGATCACAAATTGTGAGGAACGAGCAAGATATATAAAAGGGAAAAGGAAATTTGTATCGGGATGAACACGAATTGGGAAATCAGATAGCTGTAATAGATCTCAGATACAGATAAGTAGCAGATCTGAGTCACCGCCAAGGAGACGGCCTTCTACAGCTAACTAGTTCCTAGGGTTTACGAGTTCATGACCCAATGAATATTATAGACCATACCCCTCCGGCCTTAATAGTATCAGCTGGGTTTAAGAAGATAATTAAAGAAAAACATTGTTTAGTGCGTGGCAAGTAGTTTAGGTGCTAATCAATGCCTTTATTCAATGATGACCGTTGGATGCGAAATGAACACTACTCAGCCGAAGTCGATCACCCGTTGCCTTCACTGCCGATTTCCAACGTTAAGCACCAAGTGCAAATACTCTGATGAAACTGAATGGCAATGCCATTGCCTGACATGACACTACGCGCAGCAAGCCAGCAACATCAACGACATCTTGTTTGGTGTGGTGATTCGCTGTTGTACAGATGGGTTTTCTTCCCAATTATAAGTGAATCTCTCTTCAAATTGGATCGATGCTTCTTTTCAATCCTGGATTTTTTTTCTTGGTAGCATCTAGAGTTTATTTCTATATTTCAGTTTCTTCCATTTATTAAAAAAATAGAGGACAATGTTAACCCCCGAGCTGTTGTGTTTTGTGCTGCTCTAGCTCGCCAGCTAAACGAGCTAGCTCAAGCTTTTAGGGAGTCGAGCCAAGCTCATGTTTTAGCTCGCTTTCTTAAGGAGCCGAGCCGTGTCAGCTCGTTACGTTAACAAGCTGGACCGAGCCAAGCCGAGCCGGCTCGGCTCGGTATCTAGCCCTACTAGTCAGTAAAGTTGTGTGTAGTCCACGATGCAACATATGTATGATCCATGAACTTTGCTTTCACTACTAGAAAACACGCTAAAGATCCACCCAAAAGTACGAGTATGAAGATGATTTGGTACTTAATTCTAGCATTAGTACCGGGTCATCTTCATGCTGGTACATTTAAGGTGGGTCAAAAGATACCAAGTGGTAACACCACCCGGTACCTAAGGCTAGACAAAGGTACCAGGTGGTGTTACCACCCGATACTAATGTGGGTGGAACCTTTAGTACCTATGGGTCCTCCATGTGTTACTTTAAGTGAGATGGTAAGGGAGGTACACACGAGGCAAGAGGTTGCAGGTTTGAATCTCGGCCACCGCACGCACGTATATTTTCGTATGCAGGCCTCTTCCCAAGTTTAATATATTTTTTTTACCAAAAATACTTTGGTACCGGGTGGATCCTTCACCCGGTACTAAAGAGAGCATGAGATAGCGGCTTTTTTACCCGGTGATGAAGACTATGACTTTTAGTCTCGGCTTCACAGTACAGGTTGAGAAACTGGTGCATAAGATCTTCATCACCCGGTACTATAAGGCCTTTTTCTAGTAGTGTTTTGACACGTTGTTCTTTTCTATTTCCATTCTTTGGAGAGTCATTTTCTTCTTTGGATAATATTTTGTTCCATGATCTCAATTTTCTCCATGAAAATGGCCAGACCGTTTATTTTCCTTGCCGTTTATTAGCATTGTTATTGCTGATGTTATTGTTATAGTATAGCGAAGCTTGGTTACCATCCAATTGAACTGAGAACACTTATTGTATCCAAGCATTTTGTCTACAGATCTGGTGGTTGTTGTTTGCACCGGGCTCTTTCCTCTAATCACCTTGATGATTTTGATCAAAAATTGCAACACTTTGCAAGCTCTGTATAGTTCATGAACGGTTGTTGGTCACTCTTGAGTTAAGTGACTAACCGATACACAATCTATTAATGCAAGCTTCGATGGCAACTCCACCCAAAACATCTATACACTACTACAAATATGGTCATCCCAAACACCCCATCACGGCCGGTTCGTGAATTAGTGGCCATAGTGGTCATTGGAACTAGCGGTGAAAGTCTGTATCACCGTCGATTTAACATACGAACCGGCGGTTATATAAAGGCCGGTTCGTGAATAAGTGGCCATAGTGGTCATTGGAACTAGCGGTGAAAGTCTGTATCACCGTCGATTTAACATACGAACCGGCGGTTATATAAACGAACAGTAAAACCCCCACCCCATTTTTAAATTGAAAATCTACCCATCCGTAGAAAAAAATTATAACTTCTTCATACGAAATCGGATAAAGATAAATTTTATATCAAAATTATAGAACTGCCTTGCAGTTCTATAAAGATAAAGACATGGCAACACTGTATTTATCATCTCCTTGCAGTTTCAGAGAACTGCCTTGGGCACTAGTATAGAATCCTTGATTTGTCCTGGTTGGAAAACCCTTGTTGCAAGGTCAAAAAATCAATTCTGAGCACCAACAACTCTGCAGTCCATGAGACTTGAACTCAAGACCTCTTGCCTTGTGTATACCTTCCTGACCACACCATCTACACAGGATATATGACTCTAGATGGGATGTGTTTGTTTTAAACTAACCCGTGAAGGATCATTTAGTCCGGGTTGGAGGCTAAAGAGTCCCTTGTAAACCTTCTGACACAGGTGAATTTCTATGGAACACTCTACTGCTCAAAAAGATTCTATTCTGCTGAGATTCCACTGAATTAGAAAATGTGTTGTGGTGGCTCTCTCCGTGGTGGTGCGCGGCAGTTTAGGTTTAATATATGTGTTGTGCTGTTAAGCTTCAAACTATTCTTGTTGTTGCACTTGACGCAGCTCTTCAAGTTGACCGTGCAATGTAACTAATTTTCTTTTTGCTTTAGTCAATTGTTGTGCTTCTTGATGAGCTTGATGGCACCGTGCAACACTTGCATTGACACATCTTCCCTTGCTTGCCTTAACCCTTCTCTACTCTTCAAATATAGTTGCCTCACCTTGAACTTCTCCCTGACTCACATTGTTAAACTGCTCTTCATTAACACTATCCCGAGCTCTAGATGCTACAGCCTCAGCTATGCCCTTGCGCTTCTCATTTCTTGTTTTGAGATTGCTTTCTACATGCCGAAGCCGAGCTACACCTTCAGCTTGTGATTGCTTGAATGCTGCTATGCAGTTTCTGGGACTGCACCCTCACTACTACAGAAATGATTTGTAGCAACTCCCTCTTTTTTTTGGGAGCGGATCAAAATATAACTCGTTCCTACAAAAGGAGCACGGTTACTGTCGCAGCAGACCCGACCCTGGAAATCAATCTTTAGGGGCGGGTGGCACCATTACCCACCCCTAAAAATGGGGCTCATTTTCAGGGGCGGGTGATGGGGAAATTCATTTTTGGGGGTGGGTGGCGCCATCACCTGCCCCAAAAATACCCATAAAATTCTGAGCGCCCACCATTCTTCCACCTGCCAACATCACAGTGCTTGCTCGGGGGAGGTGCTGCCCGAAAATCCAAAAAAAGATAAAGGGGAGGAGAGGTTGTAAACTTGATTTCCTTCGACTTGGGGTCTCTAGGAGATATGCTGATGCTAATTCAATGTCATTTCTTAGCTTTTAGGATAGTTTTAAGTCTCAAATAGAGCTCTCTTACCTCTAGCTAGATCGAGATCTTCATCATGTCGATTTGCCATTTGGGGCTCCATTTGCCTCAAATTTTTTGATGAAGTTAGGTTATTTTAGTGGGAGGACAATGTTATGTAATCATTTGGGCCCAATCTTTATATTTTAGCCTGATTCATAAGTAATCAAATTTCTAGATCTATGGAGGAGAGAGAAGAAGCTTTGTTTTTTTCTATATTTACACACATGCATGATAGTTTTTTTCAACAAGATTTAGTATTTCAATAATAGGTTGGGTTTTGAATTTTATTAGTTTTTACATGTTAAATTGACTTTTTCCAATATCTTGTATACATAAAGGTATATATTTATGACCCTTTTGGTCTCTATTTGCCTCAAACATTGATGAAGTTATATTATTTTAGTAGGACATAAAAATTATATAATCATTTGGACCTAATATTTATATTTATATTTTAGCCTCATTTCTATCTGACCAATAGAAGAAGATTTTGAGTTTTTTTCTTTATTTACACATGTGCATATCTATGCATACGTAAAGGTACAAATTTTCAAAATTATTGAAGAGTTTTTTTAATCCAGTTAAATTATTTGTTGATGTTTAGAGATGGATAGGACATGGATGTACAAAGCACACAGGACTGATGCCTATTTTCGGGGAGAACTTGATAAATTCATTCGAGCTGCGAAAAATATGCAAGAAATGAGAAGACACAGATGATACCTTGCCCGTGCAAAACATGCAAGAATATCAGAGTATTCAGTGACACAACTATAATCAGATCACATGTGTTTGGTGGGTGGTTTTGTTAACAATTGCATGATCTGGACGCAACATGGCGAGAAAGCACTAGCTCCGATGGAGAATACACTTGATGAAATGATACAAGATGCCGACATTGATAGATAGTTTGATACTTATGCTGATTTTTGTGCGCATGTCATCAATGATAATGGTGATGGTGTCGGCGAGGGGCAAGGCAAGGCAAGTGATGGTGGTAGTGATGACAAACTTGATAACAGTGATTTCCTTAGTCAGTTGTTGTGCCACACCAAAGCAGAGCTATTGGTAGGTACTGCAAAGAGGTTAGCAAACTTCGAGACGGTGAAAAAATCAACGGAGGAAAATATATACGAGCGATCGAAGGGATGTCCGAAACACTAGACTGTGCTTCGTTTCATACTTGAGTTGTTAACTCTAAAGGCTAAGCATAGTTGGTCAGATATTAGTTTCAATGATCTCCAGCATATGTTGGTTTGGTTGCTTCCAAAGCCAAATAAAGTGCCCGCCAATACCTATCGACTAAAGAAACTTGTTAGTCCGTTCATGATGGGTGTGGAAAGAATCCAGGCATGTCCAAATCATTGTATCTTGTATCATGAGGATACTTTCAAAGACTTGGAGAAATGCCCTGTTTGTTCTGCAAGTTGATGAAGAACAATGCCAGTTATTGTGGTGACAACATTCAAGGTCCATCCGATGGGAATAAAAGGAAGAGGAAGGGTGCAAGGAATACTATTGCCTCTGATGAGCCACCAGACACTACTTTAGCCATTTGTGAGAAGCAAAGAAGAATTCTTGCCATTGTTATGTGGTACCTTCTAGTTGTGGATTGCTTGAGGCTTTTCTTCTCCAACCCAAAGGATGCTGAATTGATGCGGTGGTGGGATTCGGATAAGCGCAAGAAGGGCGACGGAACGCTCTGACATCCAGCTGATGCTCGCCAATGGAAGAAGTCCGATGAGCATTTTTATATGGAATTTGGAAAGGACCTGATTAATGTTCGGTTTGGGTTGAGTACTGATGGAATGAATCCGTTTGGTGATAGAACTAGCACTCATAGCACATGGCCAATGATCTTGACGATGTACAATATGCCTACATGGTTGTGCCTGAAGAGGAAGTATCTTTTGCTATCAATCCTTACAAGGCCCCAAGCGTCCTGGCATCGATATAGATGTTTTTCTTGAGCATCTGATGCAAGGGATGGAAACTCTATGGAAGGAGGGTATCAATATTGTTGATGGTTTTACACGGCAACCCTTTAATATGAGAGCCATTATCTTTTTCACTATTCATGATTACCAAGCTTTGTTTGTCTTTTCAGGACAAGTCAAAGTTAGGACAGGATGCACTGTCTGCATGGATGACACCGTATCATCTTTCCTGGAAGGTTATAGAAATGTAATTTACCTTGGGTATAGGTGCTTCTTGGTGGAAGGACATCGGTACCGAAGTAAGAAGTTCTACTACTTTTTTGATGGCAAGCCTGAGTTACATTCTACACCAGTAAAACGAGATGGGCACTATGTTTTTGAAATGGTCAAGACCATCCAAGTCACCTATGGGAAGATGACGAAAGATGGGAAGAAGAGAAACAGAGATAAGGCACCTATCAAAGGCCTACCATTCAAGAAACAATCTATATTCTATAAGTATATGGTATGCACCTGAAGAAGAATGTGTTTGGTAACAAAATTGGGCTCCTTCTAGAGACATCAGCAAAGACAAAGGATACCTTGAAGTCGCACCAAGACCTGGTAGCCATGAAGATATGAGAAGATCTTCACCCTATGGATAAAGGGAATGGAAGATATGAACTCCCCCCTGCTAGCTACAACTTGACACGTGATGTGAAGAAGGCAATGTGCGAGAGCTTACAGGGGATCAGAGTTCCAAGTCATTTCTCATACAACATAAGGAAATTAGTCTTGATGAAAGACCTCTCGTTATGCGGCTATAACTGTCACGATTGTCATGTGTTTCTGACGATGCTCCTCTGAAAGGAATCGGTGCTCGTAACCTAAGAAGGGGATGGGGTGAATTAGGCAAACATAAAACCTTAAACCTATTGCTCAACTAGTTTGCACAAAACTTAAACTAGAATATGCTATCTATATGTGCAACTATGGTTCATCTAGTGTGAAACGCTCATCCCAAAAGAGTTTTGCATCCTATAGCCAATCCCTAGCAAGATACTACACTAAGGATGTAAAGGAACACAAGTTGCAATATGAATTGCGGAAGCTTAAAGTAAAGGATGAGGGGAAGCAAACTCTCGACACGAAGATTTATCCCATGGTTCGGTTAGGCACAAAGCCAGTCCTACATCCACGTTGTTGAATCACTAAAAAAGAGTATTACTTCCTGGCAACCAAGTATCTTTTGGGACTCTTCTTGACTTGCCACCAAGGCTATGTCAAGTCATCACGGTCACCTTGATCCAGCTTTCCACTAAGGAGCTTTTCCACCAAGGAAGGGGGTCTCCACGTCCCCCGTACAAAGCCGTCATCGCCATTCCACACCAAGCCGGAGGGTCGAAGACTTGCCGGCGAGCCACCAATGATCCAAACGGGCGGCGCACCGAGATACAACTTGTGGTTCACTTCTAGAATCAGCACACAAGAGACGACACCTTGCTGTCTCACTCTCTCAAGAGCTAAACCTAGCACTAACTCTCACAAGTCTTGTGCTAAACCTAAGGATGTGATCAATATGCTCTTGGGTGGCTTGGAGGTGTTCTCTGGTGTGTATGGGGTTGCTCAAGACACTAGCAACCTCAAATGACCCGGGGTGAAGCCTTATATAGGCTAGCAATCTTCTACTAGCCATTACATGCTTTTACCCTGAAAAGCACGTAAGCGTCAGTTAAACCGGTCCACGTCGTCGGTTTAACCGGTCACTCTAATCCTTCAAGTCGACCGTTGAATTTCCAACGTCTTTCTGATGCTAATGTCATTGCACCGACACCTTCTTTGGCACCATCGGTTCAACCGGTCGTGTAGGATCATCTCAGCCCTTCAGTTCCCAAACTCTCTGATATGCAACTGTTAATGCACCGACGCCTCTTCTCTCCAAGCATTGGTTCAACCATTCCTACTGAAAACTTTTTCCCTTGACCATCATTGCATTCTCTATTGCACCGACCCATTGAAACCATGAACCGTCGGTTAAACTGGTCCTTACATTCTTTCTGCCACTTGTCCAAACTATCGCTGTGATCTCTGCATTTTCACCGCGTCCATTGTATCTTGACAGCGATTTGGACCATCTTGGAGATGGTTTGGACTCCATCCATGAGACCTAGAAATCCTACAATCTTGAGCTCACAAACTCATTAGTCCCATTGATCATGTTGTCACTCAATCACCAAAATCACAATATGGCCTAATGGGGCCATTTTCCTTACATACTCCCTATTGCAATCAGAGCGATCAAACCAGTATACGTGTAGATATTAATCACTCGGTTGTGTTACTTCTTAAACAAGATTTCTCAAAAGGAGATCGACGAAGATGAATTATAGGATCTCCAAGAATTTATTGCGGAGACTATGGCGCTGCTCGAGATGTGCTTCCCTCCGGGATATTTTGATATAACAGAGCACTTAATGATTCATATTGTCTGCTAGATACGTGCACTTGGTCCAATTTACCTACACGAAATGTAGATGTATGAGCGTTTCATGTCCATTCTAAACTGGTACGTACTGAATCGTGCATACCCGGAGGGGTCCATGATAGAGGGATACTGACAGAGGTAGACCTAGGTACCTCCCTGCCGAGTGGAGATGGCTACCCGGCTGAACGACTCCGCATAAACGACCCAGCGTACAGACACTCGGCTGGACGATGGGTAGGATCCCCCGGGGTTAGGATCTAGGTCGAACTGGATAGGCATGATCTTGTGTATCTTAACCGATCGGATTCCTTATAACAAACCCGAGTAGATTTACCCTAACTTGTAACCCACAACTGCTCGGATATATAAGGGGGCTGTGCGGGGACCCATAGGTAATTCATCTCATCCTAGCCTCGACGGATAATCCTAATACAAACCCCCGAGCACAAGACGTAGGGTGTTACGCTCTGTGCGGCCCGAACCTGTCCAAGTCCGTGCGTCTTCGTGTTACCATCAAGTTCACGGGCTCTCTCCGATCCACCCCGCCTATAAATCTATTTCTTGGGTCTACCCTTGTCAGACATACCAGAGTGCAAATCCGACAGTTGGCGCGCCGAGTAGGGGGATCTCTAGGGTCCTCTTGGCGAACTTGATGGCATCCAACTCCGATGTCTTCTTCTCCGTGCAAGTGACGCTCCAGATCCAGGATGCTGTCGGACACTCTATCATCTTTGGAAGCTTTCCAGAGATGTCCGCTCCCAGGAGCTCGTCGCCAAGTTCATCTGTCTCCGAGACAGAAAGCATCTAGGGTTCTAGATCCAATCTGATCCTCTCCAGCTCAGTGCTGCACCAGGTGGAGGACCTGTCCATCCAGGATGAAGCCCAAAACTCCATGCGGACAACCCGTCGCCTGCGCATCAACATCGACGATATCCTTGGAGGCTTTGACCGAGTTGATGCCTCCCTGGCCGAGTGCATCGGGCTCGCGGAGTCGGTACTCCATCGTCCCCGCGACTCGGCCCCTCAGGCCCCGTTAGGGCTCCGCTCCAGCTCCTCCGTTTATTCGGACCAGATCCAATCTTTGATGGAGAAGCTTCACCTTTCCGACCTAAGTCAGCCCAGCGTTGACCGGATCGGATCTGACATGGTCCCAAGACCACAAGTTGGCTACCAGGAGGTTCTCTTCACCATCCCACCCAACCCTGTGAGCTCTCCATATTGGCGGGAGGTCTCTGTCGTTTCCTCCAACGAAGCATCTGTCGAAAGAGAAGATGAGGAGGCCAAGTGCCAACGACTCCACCGAAACCAGAACTGCCAAGAACAACGCACCAACAAGGCCGTCATCAACCAGGCTGAAGAAGATTTCCGCAACGCCGACGACCGCAACCCGCGGGCTCCACCCTGACGCACGCCGCCGACCCCGCAGAACCTCGACGATGACTTCATCCTTGAGTGCGACAACCAGAACGTCTTTGCCACCCCATCTGCTAACCTGACTGCTGCATTCAAGGTTTTGGAGACTCTCCCTCACTCACCCGAGCTCGAACGAGCCCGGACTCGTTTGCATATTGCTGCTACCTAGGTCTAGCGCTTGAGGAAGGACTACTCGGCCCTACGAGCCCAATCTAGTAGCTCTCGCCACTCCACAACCCGCCACCATGACGGCAACGAGGTCAACCAGCCGAATCTCCACTCCAATCTCCACAACCACGACTTTCGACCCGTCATCAATGAACGACACCGCAAGCATGACAAGGCCGAGTGGGAGCGCCATCGACGGTACGACGAGGAGTACGGCCTACCCGGTACTAACCGCGGAGGTCAGGCTCGCCGTGGCAACACCGACCAACGTCCACATCGACCCCAGCAGGCTCCAATCCACCTCGATGATGACATCACCGGGGACCTGGACGGCTTCTCTGCCTTCTCCAACCGACTCCGCGGAGTCTCATGGCCCTCTATGTTCAAGCCAGTCGGCATCAATAAGTTCGACGGCGACTCCGACCCCAAGACGTGGCTACACACCTACAACATTGTCGTCCGAGCGGCGAGCGGCAACAACGACATCATGGCGGGCTACTTCCCAGTTATGATGAGTCGCCAGGCCCTTAACTGGCTTGACGGACTCTATCCTCGCTCCGTCAACAGCTGGCAGGACCTCTGCACCGCCTTCGTGAACCACTTCCAGGCCTCATGCCTAGGTCCCAAAACCAGATGAGATCTAGGCAGTGTCACTCAGCAACCCAGCGAATCCCTGCGCGACTACACTAAGAGGTACTTTACCAACCGTAACATGATTACGGACGTTGATGACAAGGACGTCATCTACTACTTCCCCCAAGGGCTGCACAACTTCGAGCTTTGGTGCAAGATGTTTGAGAGCAACCCCAAAACCGTCTCTGAGATGATGGTTGTTGTCAACAAGCACGCCGGCATGGAGGACGCGGAAAAGGCGCACCATCATCACAAGGACCGGCGTCACCCCGACGACCGGCCTAAGCAGCGACACGACGATCGCCAACGACCTAACGGTCGACCGCCTTGCCACAACTCCAGCAAGCACAACGACCGACCCAAGTCGTCGAAGCAGCAGGAGAGCATGCGCGGCCCCGACAACACCGTCGCAATCGCAGATCGACCTCAACTGCGCACCTCCCTCAACCAGGAGGAGCTGGATCGACTCCTCGACAACAAGTGCCCCTGACACAAGGACTCCAACCACACGGCGCGGGAGTGTCACGCACTCCACAATAGTGTGGCCCAGGACGACCCCAAGCGTCCTCGCTATGACGACCATGACAAGCCCGGCAGCTCAAAAACCTCCAGGAGTCGAGGATGCCGGAACGACTCGCCCAGGCGAGACCAGGACAACCAAGGCGACAAGTCCCCAGCGGACTTCCAAGAGGCAAACTGGGCGGTCAACTTCATCTATGGTGGCTCCAGGGCCCCAAGGTGTCAACGTCGCCTCAAGCTTGATCAACGCGAGGTCAACTCTGTTTTCCAACACCCAGTCGAACCCTTGCGCTGGTCCGAGGTCGCAGTCACCTTTGATCAGCGCGACCACTAGATACACCTACCCAGCCCTATCTCCTACCCGCTTGTGGTCAGCCCGGTGGTCAGCCAGGTGCGTCTCTCCAAGGTGCTCGTCGATGGAGGCAGCGGCCTCAACATCATGTTCTCCAAGACGCTGGAGAGCATGGGGTATAACATGACCTCCCTGGTCCCGACCCAGGAGGCCTTCTACGGCATCATCCCCGGCTCAAGCTCGACTCCGATCGGCCAAGTCACTCTCCCAGTCACCTTCGTCACCTGAGAGAACTACAGTACGGAGCACATCCACTTCGAGGTGGCTTCCTTCAAGACGTCGTACCATGCCATCCTAGGGAGGTCCCCCCTCACCAGGTTCATGGCCATTCCACACCACACGTATCTTGTCCTCAAGATGTCTGCCCCCAACGGTGTGCTCTCCATTTACGGCGACTTGCAAACCTCCCAGTCCCGTGAGACCGAGACCATAAACATCTCGGAGGCACTTGAGAGGACCAAGAACGCTGTCATGATTGCCAAGTCAGCAGAGGTGATGCCTCCAGAGGACATCCCCATCCCAGCAAACGATTTGGTAATCGAGTCACAGCTGCAGCCCGCTACGCGAAAAAGACCATCCTCCTCAGGGAGAATGACCCAGATAACACCGTCCTCACCGGGGCGGACCTCGACAAGGCATCAGAAGATGCGCTCACTTCCTTCCTCCGCGCTAATTGGGACATCTTCGCATGGAAGCCCTCTGACATGCCAGGTGTTCCGAGGGAGGAGGCTGAGCACTCCTTAGATCTCGACGAAAAGGCGTGGCCCATCAAGTAGCGACTCTGGCGCTTCGCTCAAGATCAGAAGGAGGCTATTAGGGTAGAAGTTACTCGGCTCTTAGCCGCAGGATTCATTCGTGAAGTCACACACCCCAAATGGCTGGCAAACCCAGTCCTTGTAAAAAAGCAAAATGGTGAATGGAGAATGTGTGTTGATTATACAGATCTCAACAAACGATCCCTTACCTCTTTCTCGCATCATCCAGGTCGTCGACTCTATGGCCGGGTGCGTCCTCCTCTTGTTCCTTGATTGCTACTCCGGGTACCACCATATCACCCTCAAGGAGTTAGATCAAGAGAAGACCTCGTTCATCACACCCTTCGGGGCATACTACTACAACACCATTACGTTTGGCCTTAAAAATGCGGGTGCTACATGTCAGAAAGCCATCCAGAGATGCCTCCTGGGGCAGATCGGCCGCAATGTCGAAGCATACTTCAATGACGTAGTAGTTAAAACTAGGTCCTATGATCAGTTCATAGCAGATCTAGTCGAAACATTTGAAAATCTCAAGAAATTCAAATGAAAGCTGAACCCACATGAGTGTGTTTTTGGGGTCCCCTCAAGAAAGTTACTCAGCTTCATAGTCAGTAACCGAGGCATCGAAGCCAACCCCAATAATGTCAACACCATCAGGAGAATGAAGCCCCCTTGGTGCAAGAAGGATGTGATGAAACTGACCGGGTGCATGGTGGCCTTGAGTCGATTCATCAGTCAACTCGGAGACAAGGGACTCCCCTTCTTCAAACTGCTTCGCAAAGCAGACAAGTTCATATGGAATGACGACGCTACTAGAGCCTTCCAGGATCTCAAGGAATTTCTTAATAACCCACCGGTTCTCACGGCTCCAGAGCTCGACGAGGAGCTCCTCCTCTACATAGCAGCAACCACTCATGTGGTGAGTACCGTCCTGGTCGTTGAGCGAGATGAGCCAGGTCACGTTTACATGGTGCAGCAACCTGTTTACTTTGTCAACGAAGTACTCGGCGAGTCCAAGGTGCACTACCCTCAGGTTCAGAAGCTCCTGTACGTGGTCCTCATCACGTCCAGAAAGCTGCGACATTACTTCCAAGCACACAGCATCAGAGTCATTTCCTCATTCCCACTTGACGACATCCTCCACAACCGCAATGCCAACAGCTGAGTCGTCCAGTGGTCCATCGAGCTGGGTGCGCTCAACCTGCAGTTCTCCCCTCGGTCCACGATCAAGTCTCAAGCATTGGTTGACTTCGTGGCTGAGTGGATAGAGATACAAGACCCACCACCCGAGGCATGACTCGAGCATTGGAAGATGTACTTCAACAGCGCCCTCAACCTTGATGGAGCCGGCACCTGAGTTCTACTCATTTCCCCAAAAGGCGAACAACTCAAGTACGTCCTCCAGTTACTTTTCAAAGCAACTAACAACGCTGCTGAGTATGAAGCCTTTATCCAAGGTCTCTGAATCGCCGCTTTGCTCGGCATCAAGCACCTCCTCGCCTATGGCAACTCCAAAGTCATAATCCAGCAGGTCAACAAAGACTGGGACTATACAAAGGAGAAGATGGACGCTTACTACAAGGAGATACGAAAGTTAGAAGCCAGCTTCTATGGGTTAGAGTTCCATCACGTCATTAGAGACTACAACGTCGCGGCCGATGTCCTCTCCAAGCTCGGTTCTAGTTGTGCCCTTTTACTGGCTGAGGCCCTGAGACGACCCATGGTCGAGGTCGAGGAACCAATCCCCACCAACCCAGACTTGGTGCCTGCTCAAGCCCAAGAGGTGTTGGTGATCGACTCCGACTAGCGCTCTCCCATCATCGACTTCCTCGTAAACAACAAGTCCTCCCCCGACAGAAAAGAACACAAGAAGCTCTCGAGATGAGCTGCCAGCTACATGGTCATTGGCATTGACTTATTCAAGCACTCGGCCTCCTTAGGGACACTGTCCAAGTGCATCGCTCAGAGCGAAGGAGTTGCTCTACTCCATGACATCCACTCGGGCATCTGCGGCAACAACATAGGCGCCTCCACCATGGTGGGAAAGGCATTCATGTCTGGTTTTTAATAGCCTAAGGTACTCGCCGACGCCCACGACATCGTTAAAAGGTGCCCAGGGTGCCAATTCTTCACCAAGCAGCAGCACGTTCCGGCTCAGGCCCTGCGAACGATTCCTCCTTCCTGGCCCTTGGCCTGCTGGGGGCTCGACTCGGTCGGACCCCTCAAGCCGGTCGTAGGTGGCTACAACCACATATTTGTGGCCATCGACAAGTTTACCAAGTGGATTCAAGTCAAACCAGTCATGGAGACCACGACACTCAAGGCGGTCGAATTCATCTAGGAAATCTCCCACAGGTTAGGTGTGCCCAACAGGATCATCACTGACCTGGGCACATCGTTCACCAGAAGCACGTTCTGGGACCACTGCCAACAAAATTTCATTGACGTCTACTACGCCTCTGTGGCTCAACCAAGGTGCAATGGCTCGGTGGAACGCGCCAATGGTATGATCCTCCAGGGGCTCAGGGCGCGCATCTTCGACCCACTCGAGAAGTTCGGTCCCAACTGGACCCAAGAACTACCACAGGTCGTTTGGGGCCTACGCACCTAAAAGAGCTGGGCCACCGGCTACTCTCCCTTCTTCCTAGTGCATGGCTCGGAGGCTGTCCTCCCGAGTGATATAACCTTTGGTGCCCCGCGCATCCAAAACTACGAGGAAGGCGAAGCAGAAACGACTCGGCACCACGACATCGGCCTAGTCGAGGAACACCGCGTCTCAGCTGCCTTACAACATGCACGTTACAAACAGCAGCTCAGGCGCTACCACGACCGAAACATGCAAGAGCGAGATTTCAACATAGGTGACATGGTCCAGCGTCGCATCCCGTCTACTACTAGCGCACACAAGTTGTCTTCCCCATGGGAAGGCCCCTTCATCGTCAGCACAATCGTTGCTCCTGGCACCTATCGCCTGCAGAGAGAAGATGGCATGGACGTAGGCAATCCATGGAACATCGACCACCTTCGGCGCTTCTACCCTTGAGAGGAGCTTGCAGCTATGTACCTCAACCTTTGTAAATAATAATAAGAGCATTTCATCCCCCTTTTTTCTTTCTATATACTACTTCTTCTTCGCGACTGAAAAATGACCTGTATAGCCCCTTCTGACTCGTCCAGCACGCTCGGGGGCTGCGACTCGGCCATGCCAACTCGCACCAGTATCATTCACGTTAAAAACTAACCTAGATGGGTGGTGAACTGATCTCAAATCGGTGCGTCCTGGAACCGCTCTGCGTCACCCACGCCTATCACGTGTTTGATGACCAGCTCTCTACACAATGGGCAAGGGCATATCGCAGGGTCGGCATCCTAACCACTTGGCCAAATCAGGAAACTACTTGGCTACGGAACTTAATGAAAGTAACAATTAATTACATACAAAATAAACATTGTTTTTTGGCAAACACTCAGTCCCATAATATTTCTGCCCTACTAACATTTCTCACATGTTCACTTGGCCCATGATGCGCTCGGCGAGGGGGCCAACGGCGGCGAGGTGCGCTTCCCATTCGGCATCAGTGCAGTCTTCTGCGACGCCCTCACCCACGGAATCCAGGTCCACTTCAGGGTTGTGGGACTTCACGAGAGCCATTGTGAACTGCACCGAGTCCTTGGCTGTCTTCTTGACGAAGGCCTTGAGGCACTCCCGCGCACTGTCGAGGTGCTGCACCGCCTCCTTCGCCAAGGCCACTCCCTCCTGCTCGAACGCGACCAACACGACGTCGATCTTGGCCATCAACTGGTCGAGGTCCGCCCAGGCGTTAGCCAAATGGGACTCCACCTCTGTAAAAGATACCCATATCAGTACGAGCGACTCGGCAGAACAGGTAATCTTCAACAGACAAGAGCAGTTACCTTGGCAGCGCTGATTCTCCAACAGGAGTTTTTGCTCCGCGAGCGAATCCCGGCCTTCAGCACCCTCCCGCAACCGATGCAGCTCCTCGTTCACCGCCATGACGACCTTGAGCTCTCGGGCCAT
Organism: Panicum miliaceum; assembly: GCA_032594955.1. Classification (NCBI taxonomy): domain Eukaryota; kingdom Viridiplantae; phylum Streptophyta; class Magnoliopsida; order Poales; family Poaceae; genus Panicum; species Panicum miliaceum. The sequence continues at coordinate 19,238,791 of CM064068.1, forward strand.
CGTCTCGTTGGCCTTCTTCAGCTCTGCACAGACCTAGGGCTCAGCCCCTTGCGGCAAGTTGGGCAACCAGACATGAAGACGACTAAAAAGCCAAACCTTTCAGCTTCGCCGACTACTTCTTCGAGGCCTCGGAGTGGTGACGCTTCAACGTCCGCAGCTCCTCCTCCAGCTGGAGCACTCAGCCCACCGACCCGTCTCCCACCTCGAGCTGACTGGCAGCTCGCCAACTTGGGTCGGCCAAAGCCTGCACAAACAAAGCGTATCAAGCGATATGCCCAGGCAGCTAAAACGCAAACTACAAGGACTCACCTTGGTAGCCTCGGCTGCGCGCCGGGCGGCCTTGATCAGCGCCTCCTTGGTCACTCCTACCTCCTCCCCATATGCGTTCTCCTCAGGCGGCTCCTAGGTAGCAGCGAGCGCGGGGGCGATGGCTCGGGACCTTGCGTTCGGGTCGGTAGGATTCTCCACGACCCCTCCCTTGGCACCATCCCCCGGCGTGACCTCCAGGGGCGCGATGTCATTCCCCTGTGTCGGCTCTGAAGCCGCCACCACTCCCTTGGCCTCAGCAGCCACCCCCTCGATCAGTCGAGGGCGAGCTAGCGGCCGCTCCGATGAGGACACCTCCCCCTTGGCCACCTCAGCGAAACGGCCTCACTGATGGACTCCTCCGCGTTGCTCTTGGCGCTGCTAAGCGATGCCCTCCTACAATTCGACTCATCGACTCAGAATCAGAACCCAGCATGAAAAGGAGTAAAATTGAGAAGTGTAAGAGGTCGCAAGACTCACCTCCTAGCTCGTTGCACGCTGAAGTTCGGCTTCAGTGGCACGGCGGAGGGCAATGACTGCACCACCCACGAGGGCAACCTCGCTGGCCGCCCTCTCTCCTCACCCTGGTCCCCCTCCTCCGGCTTGGGAGTGGTGGAGCCGGCCTTCTTCTCCACGGCCTCTGTTGCCACCCTGCTCGTGCCCGGAGGGGTCGAACTCCTAACCCGCGGCGTCACTCCACCCCGCTGGGCCTTCAACGCGGCCACCTTACGGGTGGGGTGCCGCTTCTTCGTGGTGGAGCCAGCACCAGCCGCCGGCCCCGATACTTCTGCAATATCGTCCAACTCACTCCCGATGGAGGAGTCGGACGAGAAACTTCCAACATCCGCCGCCGGCAATGCAAGCCCGGCGGGTGGATCAACAGCCTTGCCCTGCTGCCCTCCAGCAGAGGCACAGGGCACCAGAACAACACTTTTTTTTCCTGCAGAAAGCCGAGTGGTGTTACAACCCAACGGGTGACTCGACGACAAAAATGACTCGGTGGAAAACTACTCGGACCAAAACCAGTTGTCAAGAAGCAAAACAACTCTACAAGCAGATTGCATACCTCGGTGGTGGGCCACTTCAGGCAATACGCCTTCGGGCAGCCCTTGTCGCGGACCTCCCCGCTCACGATGAGCGTGACCCGCCTGTGAGCCTCGCTGCGCGAGACCTTGCGGTTCTGCATGCGAGTTCGGTCATCACAACCCGAGTACTCGTACCCGGGGTGGACCCGATCCTGGATCAGTTGGGTCAGCCGCTTCGCAAACGACAGCGCCACCACGGCGCTGGTCAGCTTCTCGGCATTGAGCTTCTGCAGCTCGGCCAGCAGCACCTCCACCTCCACCATCTCCTCGTCAGTGGGAGGCTAGTGCGAGGTGGAAGGCCAGGATCGGGGTTCGCCACCACGAACCACTCCTCCGCCCACAACATGTTGATGTCCTTGAAGGAGGCCTCCAGGTACTTCCTGCCTTGGTGGAGTGAGAAGGCGGCACCGCTGACCACATCCGGCGTATCCTTGTTCGGATACGCTCGAAGATGATAGAGGTCCCTCCATAGATTGAAGTGGGGCGCGATACCCAAGAACCCCTCGCACAGATGGATGAAGGTCGCGATCTGCGCGATGGAGTTGGGCTTGAGGTACGTCACCTCCAACTCATAGTAGTAAAGTAGCCCCCGGAAGAACGCCCCCGACGGCAGGCCGAACCTCCGTCCGTCTCCGTCCGGTGCTCCGAGGGTAACGCCTCCCCGAAGCAGCTCCACCAGCCGGAGATTGCCTTCTTCGGTAGCAGGCCCTGCGCCACAAGCACCTCTATGTCAGCATCGGTCATGGTGCCCGGGGACCAGGCCAGCTCCGGGGTGGCGACACGGCAACGGTACCGGCGGCTGTTGCTGGGACTTCGCCGGCCATTCCTGTGCAAGGCGAGTTGCGATGGGTGAAGGGGCGGTGGAATGCTCTGGAGGCGAGTGCTTGAGAGAAGGCTGGAGAGATCTGGAAGACTCGATGGCGACAAAGACAAAAGGGCACAAAGAGATAAGGACACGCTGAGTCGATTGCTTGTATATCGACCGCAACCCTAATGGGTCGTTCGCCTTGTCCCTTCTTTTTGAAATTTGAGTTAGCTCCGAGAGCGTCCCTTCCTCTCCCAGAGCCAGAAGGGGAAACAGTAACAAATGATTTGATAGCGGCAGTAAAAGGGAAGGCGACCCGAAGGATGGGCTGTGCAGTTGACTAAAAAATCGGAAAAGATCCAAGGATTTTCGGATTGGATTAGATCTGATCGTTGGATCAGGATATTCCTTTCTACCAGGCGGTGCCAAAGGACTCGGTGTGTCTCCGTCACTCCGCCAGTTACCCTGCTTGGGGGCTGGGCGCTGCTATTTGACTCGGCGTGTCTCCGTGACTCCGCTAGTAACCCTGCTCGGGGGCTGGGTGCCGCTATTTGACTCGGCGTGTCGCCGTGACTCCGCCAGTAACCCTGCTCGGGGGCTGGGCGCCCCTATTTGACTCGACGTGTCTCCGTGACTCCTCCAGTAACCCTGCTCGGGGGCTAGGCACCGCTATTTGACTCGGCGTGTCTCCGTGACTCCGCCAGTAACCCTGTTGGGCGCCGCTATTCAACTCGGCGTGTCTCCGTGGCTTCGCCAGTAACCCCGCTCGAGGGCTGGGCGCTGCTATTGGACTCGGTGTGTCTCCATGACTCCGCCAGTAACCCTGCTCGGAGGCTGGGCGCTGGTATTTGACTCGATGTGTCTCCGTGACTCCACCAGTGACCCTACTCGGGGGCTGGGCGCTGTTATCTAAATCGGCGTGTCTATGTGACTCTGCTGGCTATTCTGATTAAGAAGCTGGGCGCCGGAAGACGAATAGGAATGAAGGGCTTAAGAGGTTGCTTTTTGACCCTCGAAATGCTTCTGCAAAATCTTCCGAGGCTCGGGGGCTACACCCAACGGGTGCGCCTAGGGGCGCATCCCGTTGAAGAAGGAACATAAAGGCAGGAGTCTATTTAAGTTAAGTTCCGGCAAGAGCTTGAGGATGTAGGGATCATTATCTGATCACCGACTGGCCTCATTGCTCGGTTAAGGCTCGAATCGGCGACTCGGCGCTTGGGGGCTTGACGGAGGTAGACCTAGGTACCTCCCTGCCGAGTGGAGATGGCTACCCGGCTGAACAACTCCGCATAAATGACTCGGCGTACAGACACTCGGCTGGACGATTGGCAGGATCCCCCGGGGTCAGGATCTAGGTCGAACTGGATAGGCATGATCTTGTGTATCTTAACCGATCAGATTCCTTGTAACAAACCCGAGTAGATTTACCCTAACTTGTAACCCACGGCTGCTCGGATATATAAGGAGGGCCGTGGGGGGACCCATTGGCAATTCATCTAATCCTAGCCTTGGCGGCTAACCATAATACAAACCCCCGACCACAAGACGTAGGGTGTTACACTCCGTGCGGCCCGAACCTATCTAAGTCCCTGCGTCTTCGTGTTACCATCAAGTCCACGGGCTCTCTCCGATCCACCCCGCCTACAAATCTACTGTTTGGGGCTACCCTTGACAGACTTGCCGGAGTGCAAATCCGACAGATACAGTACCGTGGAAGTCATGGAGTGGTGCCTAGGTTACCTAAAGGATAAAATAGGTATTGTTCTTTCTGTTCCACGCTTTTTGGGGAGAGTGGAAGGGGTTGGCACAGATGGGAAGAAAACTTTCATCGACAAGGTGTGCAACAAGCACATTACAATATCTTGCAGCACGTCACGATAATGACACCTTTAGTCAATGAACACTTGAGCTTGATTTGTGCAGAAAGTAATGGCCGCTCGGATGATTGGATCATGAGAGAGCATAAGCGTCTATTGACTGCTTGGTTGAAATACTTGGATCTACCAGATGGGGAGCCGTGGAAGAACAAACTATCAAAAGATTGACAGTTGGTCCGTCTAGCCAGGTCACGTCATGACAAGGGTATGATATTAATGGGCATCTATTTTATACTACCGCAAAAAACAAGAAGATCGTGTCTCAGAAAAGTGGTGTTCGTATTGAGGCCTTAGACGAGAGAACAGGCCAAAGTACCACTTATTATGGTGTCATAGATGATATATAGGAAGTGCACTGTGATTCCAATATAAAAGTCCTGGTATTTCGGTGTAGTTGGGTGTTAGACCCGGGACTACGGGACTGTACACATGGTGTAGAATATTCTAGAGTAAGGGTGGGGCCTGTCCCATACCTTATCCGTACTGTAAAAGTACTCGGACACGAGTACAACTAGTCGGTACATGTGGCAGAACCACCTGAATTAATCCGGCTCAAGTGTATTAACCATCACCATTAAGGCAACCTCGGTTAACCTTACACTTCAAACGGAGTAATCCACTGGTCTGTCGGGTATAACCTCCCGATACAACCACGGTGAACGGATCGAGCGCCGTACATACAAATGCTCATACGACGATGAGCCCAGAGAATACCACATTCCAGCAATATTACGATATTAACATAAGTAAATATTACAGGCCAAGTTCTGAGCTTAGAAACCAAATACTTCAATTAACATAAATAAGTTCTTCAGAGTTAAGTTGCAGCGGAAAATAAACAACGGAAACTACTCGACGATACAGGATGTCTCGATGAAGCCCGTACGAGACATCACTCGGTCTTATCTCCGTTGGACGGGGGCGCATCCCATTCCACCGACCAACCAGGGGGAAGAGTGCAGGGCCAAGTCAAGCTAGCAATCATGTCTTCGAAGGGCTCACCTGAAATCGAGTCACAAGCAAGACTGAGTATACCAATACTCAGCAAGACTTACCCGTGTAGTGGAAACTACTCCACCGACTCTAGACATGCCAGGCTTTTGGCTCAGGGGTTTGTTTTGCCGAAAAGCATCTACAAGTGGGTCCTTACTTTCAACTTTTAGCTCAAGATTCTAGTTTCGTTAGCCAGTCTAGGTAAGCAGCTATCTAAAGCATACATGGTGAAGCATTAAATTTTCCATCCAACCAGTTCATTCATCATCATTGTTCCTCTTCTTACTCAGTGGGTAAAAATGGTTAAGCAGTCTCAATAGCCGTGAGAAACGGATGATTCGAATCGAATTTCTTAACCTTGCAAGGGAAACCCAAACACACGTCACGTGGTTACTCCCTAGAGTCACACGTGCAACTTTTCCCCTTTCTTTCCGGGTCGTGGATCGGGGCTACCCTCCGAGAGTACAAGAGCTCCACGCCACGGTTCGGCGCCGGGTCGTGACCACTCTCTGCACTCGCCATATGCACATGGGACCGAAGTTCAAAGGGTAGGATGCCGTCCCCTTGCCGGGCCAATCAGGTACTTAAGCTTACCGATTCCCATAATCTCGGCATGTGTTTAGTACGTTCAAAGACTTAACCATCACTACCACACCCTGCGGCCTTAGCATTTTTCACTAGACAGACGGGCCTCAATCGTAACCATCGTTACATAACCCGTCCGTGTCCTTATGATTGCAGCGTGTAGTAGTCATTCAACTCCTATTTTCTCGCGAGTGACAGAAAATCACTCGACTTTTACCGGAGTCCTATTAGTACAACAGTCTATCGAACCTTACATCTAGTTTTCACGCAAGGGTTCCTGACATCATGCAACTAAGTTTTCATCCAACTCCTATAAACTTAATGCACAAGCAAAGAGTAATGAGTTGCATAATTTCGGAAAGAATGGGTTATGCTCCGGGGCTTGCCTTCGCAGTTCGCTTGGGGATCTTCCGAACTTGGGCTCGGGTCTTCAAAAACTTTAGTTAGATTTGCTTGAGCTTCACGCTGCTCACTCTCGGACGCGAGCACCAGCTCGTAGGTTCCGTCAGCGAGAGTCGTCGATTCTACATGAGTGCACAAGTTTAAGTCGTGGAAATGGCACTTGATTACGATTTGAGAGTAATTACTACAAGGGATAGTTTCTGGTCATGAAATTTTGGATTTAGGCACATCAAGGAAAGATGTGCTTACTGTAAAATTTTCAGCCAATTTTATGTAACAGATTCATTCTGACAAATATATTTCATTGTTGCTGTTAGATACTTGTTCTTTTTGTACAGAACAATTGGTGCAACAATTGTGTCTAAGATTTTTACAGAGCTCTCACTTAAGCATGCAGAAGCCACTGTAATTTTTGTAGGATTTATTATGCAGTATTCAGAGCATAGAAAATATGACATTCTACACCTAGGCTATTCAAAGATTCATTTTTACAGGACCCTACACAGGGTTTTTGTCCATGAAACTTTTTACACAGCAACCTCTACCACAGTGTAACCCCCAGTAATAATTTGGGAATTTTCCAAGCTAAGATACTATTTTCTTGATTTAATGTATGTTATTAGCACATAATTCAAATAATTAGGTTACTTTGAGATAAAAAGTCTCCTAATTTTTCTCTGGCTTCTAGGTACCAATACATTAGCATAGGAAAAATTTCAATGGGTGACTCACCACCTAACTGCAGGGATAAAACATTCTTCTTACACATGATATAAAACTAAGTTTAACAAACAGTAAATCTAGAGATGGAATTTGGGTCTGATCTTTTTACACAGTCCTAATCATCAAGCAACTAATTCACTGCCCAAAATTTAGGGTCAGCAGTGTTCTAGAACAGTGGGTACAAAATAAGTTCATTAAAGCTTCTATTTAATGTAGAGCAAAATATTTTGAGATTCTGAGAAAACTTTTGTAACCAAAGTGGTAGAGTTTGTTCTGAGGATTCCAGAACAGTTGAGTTTGCATTTTTCTGAATTTTCTACGATTTTATACGAATTTTACAAGTTCACTGAATTTGAATCTAGGTTTGAAACTTTCTTTTACAACTAGGTCCTTGAATCTTACGCTCAGACCCTTCTAAAGATTTAAATTCTTGCAATTGGGTCCTCGGGCGGCTCGGGTACGGCGGCCGGCCGAAATTCCGGCGAGGGGGCTCGCCGGCGGCGAGGGGCGAGGGTCGGGGAAGGTTCAGGGGTGCGAGGGCTACCTTGTGGGGGTGTTGTTCAGGTGGGGGACGGCCGGGAAGGGCTCGCCGGCGTTGGAGCAGAGGCGGCGGCAGCGCGGCTCGCGTCGACGGCGGTGCTCCGGCGGGCTTGGGGCGGCGTGGTCCGGTCGGTGAGCTTCAGTGGCGCGTGGGGAAGCTACTCAGGGGCTCGGCTTGGACGGAGGGGGTCGGGGTCGTGCTGTCCACGGCGAGGAGGGGCGGCGGCGGCGACGGCAGCGCGGGCGGTGGCGCTCCGGTGGCTCTGGGTGGTGTTGGGTGGGTCGGCGAGCTGCGGTGAGGTGATGTAGTGGTGGCTGGGGGCTCAGTTTGGGCAGTGGGCGGCTGTGGAGGGCTGTCCACGGGCGGGTGGTGCTCGCGGCGGCGATGGCGACGGCGAGGCGTTCTGGTGGCCGGGGGCTCGCGCGCGTGGCCGGGCGGGGCTTTTATAGGGACAGGAGGGCGTGTGGAGGTGCCTGGGCGACGCGCGGGGCGGGGCACGGCAGCGGCGTGCACTGGCTGCGGCGGGCGGCGGCAGAACGTCGGCGCGGCGTGCGGTGAGCGGGCGCGGGCGACTGGGCGGCCGCGATTGTGGCGTGGGCGCGAGGAGATAGCGTGGCGTGCGGATTGGGGAGCAGCTGCTACAGCGGCTCGGGCGGAGGGCAGGCGCGGCAGCTGGCGGGGCGCGGGGGCCGGGGCGGCACGGCGGATTGCGGCCACTGGGCGGCCGGGCGGCGGCCTGGGCGCGGCAGCGCGCGCGGGCTCTGACTGGGCGGCGCGGCGTCGGGGCGGGGCAAAGCCGGCCGTGGCGGGGTGGTGCGGCGGCCACTGGCCTGGCGCCTCGCGCCGGTCAGGCGACGCCGGCCACCTGGCGCGCGGCGGGCGGGCGAGCGCGCGCGGCGCGGCAGAGGAGGGGGAGAAACGAGGGACCGAAATGCAAAAATTCGAAAAACTTCAGGGGGCTGGGTGCAAACAGGGCGTTTTCTCCTCTTTCTGATTTGAATTTCAAAAACTTTTGAACACAAAAGTTGTTCAAAATAAAAAGTTCTACAACTTTGGTTTCAGGAAAAATCTCATTTGGCTTATGGTTTTAAAGTTAATTTAAAAGTTTCAAATGTGTCCAAATGTGCCTAAATTAAATTTGAATTCCAACTGAACCCGTTTTAATTTCTTTCCACCCTCTCATTAGTTGGTTTAAAACATAGAGTTAGGCTAATGTTATTGATTTTGGAATTGTAATTACCAGGGTTGTCACAGTACAGAAGGAAAGTACCCGAAAGTACTCGGGTAGGACTCCTAAGCTCGTACAGAACTAGGACTTCCATGTAACCCTGTCCCCCTGGGTTATATAAGGGCGGACAAGAACCCCTCCAAAGCATAACGTATAACCCCAAGGCAATACAAACCATACAGGACATAGGGTATTACGCATACTGCGGCCCGAACCTGTCTAAATCCTTGTGTTCCTTGCACCATTGAGTTCTTGATCTCGGCGACACCCTAACCACAAGTAAACTACCGACAGCTAGGTAGGCTTGCCGGTTAAACACCGACAGCTAGCGCGCCAGGTAGAGGTGTTCATCGAGGATCCACCAGCGAATTCGATGGCAACTTTCAGCTTCACCAGCGCTGTGCCCTCCGAGGGCACAACTTTCATCTTCGTCTCCTTGGTGTGTGTCTCTAATGGCACATGCGACTTCCATTGGCACCTCATTGACAACAAGTCAGAGACATCTACAGCAACACCAAGCAACAATCTCAACGAGTTCGTTGACAATCTCGGCGAGATGCTGCTCCCTGACTTTGTTAGGGAGATCGAGAAGCTGTCCATTTTCGACGTGACTCCGACTCGTGTTGCATCAAGCTTTCCTGGATCAGACTCGACTCCATCTGGGGGACTGGCGACAGCATGACCGATTCCCGTTCGGTTTGTTTACCAGGAGGCCACATGGTCCGAATTCTACTCCGCACTGGAGAAGGACTTGGATGATCTACTCAGGCTCGGGGAGAAGGACACTACCGCATGTTGGGAGGCCCCTATCTTCGACGACTACGACTCGGACTCCAATCCTGAGGCTGAACCCTACTTGGGTGGCCAGAGCCTGGTTATAACCTCCACCACGGAGGGTCGCTTCGTGTACTGGAAGGGCATGAAACCCTCCAAACTACTCGAAGATGATGCAAGACTAGTCGCCCACCTTGATTCTCTGCCTTTTCAAGAGGGCAGACCACTCGGTGAAACCATCCCCGGCGGAACTTTTCTCGTTGACTACAACTCCGACGACCTCTCTGATGAGAACATGAAACCACTGCATATGGCCATGAAAGGTGCATGGCATGGAGAATAAAGAGTTCAGCAAGGGTGTCCAAGTCTACAAGGAGGCCCAAGGCTTATCTGATTCGAGACACCAAGGTGGAGGCCCAAAGCAAATCAAGTTCGAGTCCACCTCGGAGTCCAGGAACAGCATGCACTAAAATTGACGCCCAGGCCGCATACAGAGTCCGTTTTTGACATTCTTTATATGGATGGTAAGGGAATTTCGTGGAGCTTCTAATGGCATCAGTCCCACATCAAAATTCATCTGGAGTCAACAGGAAACATCGAAACAAGTTAATGTCCAGAATCTGTCAGGGTGCTGCGCCGCCGTCTTTTGGGCCGTTGGCCTTTGTATCGTGTCGGGCCTTAAGCCCATGTTGTGGGCGCCCCCTTCCTGGTTGCCCCCAGCCCTAGCACACCCCTTTAGGGTATAAACTCAGTAGCCGCCGCCATCTAGACTCGGGTTTTGTTTAGTTCTATTTTTCTAGTGGAAACTAAGATTGCATCATTGTATCTGTGGCGACAAGTCCTTATACATTGATCCAGGGCCCCTATTCTCTCTCTCCTCAACTGTGTCGATTAGTCCTCCTGAAATGAGTGCTTGAACCCCTCTTGTGTTTTGCTTCATTCATATTTGTAATTATCAGATTGCGTGATTACATCTTCTTGCTTGTGTCCTTCGATTCGCTTGCAGGAAAAGCCTCCTTGGTGAGGTCAATCAAGTTGTGCTTGGTTGATAACTAACGGAGGAATGTTGTAGCGGTTGCACGGTTTGAATCATGTCTGATTTGAAGTCATATCGTCAACGTCGAGTTCTCCACCAATCGAGTTATCCCTACCTCTCGGAAGATTGGGCCTTGCCCTCATCAAGTGGTATCAGGATTCACGTTAACCATGAGGTATATTATCGTGTGCCCTTTAGATTCATCTTTTTTTTCCTTTCCTAGAGTGTATAAAAAGTCCTACAAAAAAATATTTCCTCTGTCCTATAACCCCTTTGTGTCCCCACAATTTTTCAATTCAGTTTGCTTTTCTAAATTTTAGTCCCTCATTGTGTCATTGTGTTTGTCGTGTCTAGGTTTTGTTCTTGTCTTTAGTATCAAGTCTTCCTTGAGTTGGTCTTTGTGCTAATTTGTTAAAGAAAAGTGTTCTCATCTGTTCCTTGTTGTACTAGTTGCTTTTGTGTCAAGAAAACAATCAGCTACGTTGAAAGATAGAGAGATAAGACAAAGAAAAAGGCAAAGGTGCAGAAAAAAGAGAGAAAAGAAAAAGCCGCACCAAAAAATAAAGAAAGAAAGAAAAGGCAAAGAAAAAAAATCAGAAGTGCTTGCATCCTTTTATGGTCTTGTGGTGAGTTGTATTGTTGCTTGCTTGAACTAGATCCAAGACAAATTTAGGCCGGCGGCATAGACTAGCTTGGGACTATTTTTTAGTCTTGCAATTCTGAATTGAATTATTGCTATTCCTTGCTACCATATTGAGTCTGCCTACAATTCCACAAATATACTTCTGGTCAATACAGGTTCACCTTGCAACTGTTACACTCAAGCTCAACAATTGATTGTACCATCCTATTTGGCTTTGGTAAGAACACTTGCAAGATGGTGGTAAGCCACTTGAGATATTGCATTCCACTTTCAGCAGCATCCAATAGTTGCTAGTTGATAGGGATAATACTTTGGTGTTGTCTTTTGCTATCTTCTAACAATGACAGGTTGTTCATATCCACCAACATATGATGGTATAGGTGCTGATGCATACATTGAGTGGGAAATTGCAATAGATAACATATTTACTACTCGCTTCATGTGTCCAAGGAGGAAGGTAAAAAATGTAGCTAGTGTTTTGCGACATTCTGCTTTATCTTGGTGGGATTCTTTAAGTCCTTCAGATAAACCTCAAACATGGAATGATATGAAACTTCTTATCAGAGAAACCATTGTTAATCCACCTCCTACATTGAATTCATATTATGAGGTGCATAATTTAGAGGATCAGTCCATTGTTGTATCTCTTGCTACGCCAAACCTTTTGCAGGATTATGAGCAAAAGCAAGAGAACAAGGACAATGCAAAACAAAATGAGGAGCTCACAACCACATGTGCAATTTCAGAAGCATCACTTCACAGTGCACCTAGTATTCTGGCTGAAAATGAGAACACAGGTAATGACCATGGTGCTACACTAACAAAATGTGAGAATTATTTGGATGTGCTGAATTTTTCTAAAAATTATGTTGTCATAGAGCAATTGTTAGTGGAACCTTCTCTTGAATTTCTTTTTCACAAGATGGTATGCTTGATGTTGCTTGTGATGAAGATGAATCGTGTGATAATGCTTGTGTTGCACATGTTCTAAAACCACAACCTTGTGCTGAAATAAATATGTTGCTAGTGAAAACGATGAGCCCAAACTGTTGTCTTTTTTAAATACTTTGGGTTACATTGAATTTGATGTTTTGTGTAATCTAAATTTTTTGGAAGAGAGACTTTTTCGATATCCTGATTTGCCTTGGTTTTCTAGACACACATATCATGTTATTGGCAAATATGAAAATGAAGGACAGTAGTATATGATACATCGAGTCTACATTAGTAGCAATCTGAATTCTCCTTTTGTTGTGCAAGATTGTAATCAACTAGAGGGCTGCCATGCTACTAAAATTACCATCACATGTTACTCTAGTTTTATTTTAAAGAATCGGGTTCACTCCCAAGAAGGGGAGTATTGTTGGTCGCTACCTATGGTTGGTGCTGACATTCCTTACAAGAAACATATTCTAACTGATATACATCCATCTATTACTGCATTGTCCTTGGTTAGTACTAATCTTTTGCAGGATGGTGTTGACAAATATCATGTGCATTCCGATCAAGGAGCGTACATGCTTGCTGAAATTTTTGTGCGAGATGACACACTAGAAAATTTGGAACAAGGTTATATACTTCTTCACAATTACTTCAGTTCCCTTTATTTTTGCAACCCCATTCTCCTTTATGTTGTGCAGAATAAGTTTAGAGCACAATTGACAACAAGGACGGCTTTCCATCAAGAAGGGGAGGATGAGGAGAACATGACACCAATGCATATGGCCATGAAGGGTGCATGGCATGGAGAAGGAGTTCAGCAAGGGTGTCCAAGTCTAGAAGGTGGAGGCCCAAAACAAATCAAGTTTGAGTCCACCTCGGAGTCCAGGAACAGCATGCACTAAAATTGATGCCCAGGCCGCATACGGAGTCCATGTTGGACATTCTTTATGTGGATGAAAAGGGAATTTCGTGGCGCTTCCAATGGCACCAGTCCAACATCTAAATTCATCTGGAGTCAATAGGAATCATTGAAACAAGTTGATGTCCAGAATTTATCAAGGTGAGCCGCCGTCTTTTGGGCCGTTGGCATTTGTATCATGTCGAGCCTTAAGCCCATGTTGTGGGCGCCCCCTTGCTGGTTGCCCCAACCCTAGCATGTCCCTTTAAGGTATAAACTCAGTAGCCGCCGCCATCTAGACTCGGGTTTTGTTTAGTTCTAGTTTTTCCAGTGGAAACTCAGATTGCATCAATGTATCTGTGGCGACAAGTCCTAATACATTGGCCCAGGGCGCCTGTTCTTGCTCTCCTCGACTGTGTCGATTAGTCCTTTCGAACTGAGTGCTTGAACCCCTCTTTTGTTTTGCTTCATTCATATTTGCAATTATCAGATTGCGTGATTAGATCTTCTTGCTTGTGTCCTTCGATTTGCTTGCAGGAAAAGCCTTCTCGGCGAGGTCAATCAAGTTGTGCTTGGTTGATAACCAACGGAGCAATGGTATAGCGGTTGTAGGGTTCAAATCTTGTCTAATTTGAAGTCGGATCATCAACGTCGAGTTCGCCACCAATCGAGTTTTCCCTACCTCTCGGAAGATCGGGCCCTGCCCTCATCACTCCCTCCACACCGCCACGTCTTAATGGCGGAATCCAACGAGATTAGCAGCAGGTACCGCAATGAGAGGCCTGAGTAGATCTCTGAGGACGAGAACACCGCAGATCCTGCCAACAAGACTCCTGAAGCTCGTGAGGCTCGCAGGCTGCACAACAGGAAGCGCACCAAGCGCAGAAGGTACGCCAACGAACGACGTGCACGCACACAACGCGACCTCAATGCTGAGTTCGCAGCGGTGCAGGACGCCGGGTTCAGCACTCCTCATGCCAACATCGCTGGTATAACTGTGGTGCTTGCTAGCAACCCTGACCCAGCAGTCCAAACCGCCATCCGCATGGCGCAGCGGGCACTGCACCAGATCAATGAGCAACAGCCGATGCCATCTCTCTCACGTGGAAGAAACGAGGGAGTCGGCGATAGCCAAGCTTGAAGAACACCTCGGGGTCATCCCAGGCGGCAGGCACATCCCTCCCAGAACCAACATGGAAGCCGCGGAGCTGGTCCGCAGGGAAGTCACGGGGCGGGCCCACAAGGTAGTCGCCCCGCAGCCCAGGCGCCTCACCAACAACAAGAAGGGTCCGTTGCCAACTACCGTCATGAAGATCTCGAGAAGCTGCCAACGGGCAACCTCCACGAAAAGATCAACGTCGGGCGTGATGCCCGATCCATCATCGAGAACTGGAGGAGGGAACACACCGAAGCTAAGGGAAACACCGCGTGGGACGATTTCCCTCGTTTTCCTCTCGCTTCGACAACTACAAGTACCCAGAGGGATTCAAACCAGTCGGTATCACCAAATACGACGGTAAGCAATCTCCTCAGCAATGGGTATGATGCTACTCCACTGCCATCGAGGTCGCGGGCGGCACCAACACCATGAAGGTCGTCTACTTCCCGATGGCCCTGGAGACCGCCCCACTCACGTGGCTGGAGAGCCTCACGGAGAACTCCATCGATTCCTGGGAGCAACTACCAAACGTCTTCATCGACAACTTACAGGGAGCGATCGCCAGGGCAGGTACTCACCATGACATGTCCTAGTGCAAACAGGAAAGGAACAAGCTTCTGCGCTCGTATACTCGCCGCTTCTTCGACACCCGAGCCACAACGGCAAACATATCAGAGAGGGACATCATCGACTGCTTCCACAACGGCCTCACCGACTAGAGTCTCTTCCGTGACTTCAGCCGCAACCACCCCAAGGCTGTTGCTGTCCTCCGCGAGATGATGCAGACCTGGACGGACCAAGAGGAGCAAGAACGCGATCGGTTCTCGAAGCGCAGCAATGACTACAACAACAAGTGGAACAATGGCCACCACAACGACAGAAGCCAGCAGGACTACTTGGAATCTTCCCAAAAGCTCGAGCTAGAAAAACTCTTTGCGGTTGTTGATCGCGCCTCGCACGGCAAGAAGGCACCCAATCTGCAAGCGGAGTTCGATAAGCTCATGCAGAAGCAATGCCCGTGGCACCCACTTTTCAAGCACTCGGCTTTTGAGTGCTACTAGTTCCAAAGGTCCCTCAACGCTCGGCCCTTGGAGAAGGGCGACAAGAAGAAGAAGAAGGACAAGGATGATGAAGACTTGGAGAACAAGACAAACACCATTGAGCTTCCGGACGTGTCCAAGATTTTCAACCTTATCTTTGGCGGGGAATCGGGATTTGCCTCCAAGAGGACTCAGAAGTTTCATCGCTGCGAGATTGTTGGCAATCATTAACTCGTATCTTTTGACCACCAACAGTGTGAGAAAATGGATAAAATCATGAAACACTATAGCTCTAGGACTTTATTCTAACATGTTCTACAAGTTATGGTGTATTTATGGTGCAGGGATGCAGCAGACCAAAATTTAGCCCAAACCAAGGAAAAGCTAGTTCGGCCACACCAAAGTGGTTCGGCCGAATCAAAGTCTGGTTCGGACACACTAAGGTGGTTCGGCTGAACAAGAGCTGAGCCCAAATCAGATCATCTTTGGTCACATGCAAGGAAACACAGATGAAACACATCCCATACATTGGTTTGGTGTCAGTTCGATCCGAGGGACACAATGGATTACCCATGGATCCATGGGCCCACAAACTCAAAGCAAACGACTTCATTCACCGAGAACCCACCTAGGGGAACATCACACACCGTCCAGGCATCACGTCGGTGGAACGGAGGGCCAAACGGCCCTGGGTGTGGTGAGGCCGCACCACACCTGGTTCGGCCGCACCAACTTAACCGCCAAGCAAGAGCAACCGCCTAGGACAGGGAGTTACCGGCCTCAGGGAGTGTTCTGGAGAGTAGGATCACGAAGTCAGTGCATCTGGTGGTTCGGCCGCACCGCCATTTCCACCGTCTCAGCTGCCCTTTGGCTACAAGTACCCCCTCACTCTCTAGGCACTATAAATACCTAGGTTCGGGGCAGAAGAAAAACACACAAGTGAAGAGAAGCTCCAAGGCGAAGCTCTGCAAAAATAGAAGTAGAAATAGGGAGAGAGGCGAGGTGAGAGTGCTGGAGAGGAGCTGGAGCGTTGACCCCTCTTCCACCTTCTACCTCGGCGGATGCAGCTCAACCTCGAGTGAAGTCCAGGTATTTTATGGTAACTTTGGTTATTCTATTTGACTGACCATTAGTAATTACTTTCATTGTCTGCGGGTTCCTCGTTCATTGTTCAGTAAGTTATCTTACTAGCTTTGGGTGCTTTGCTCTAACATGGAGTAAAGTAGTAATCGACTGGTGTAGGCGTGTTGTGTGGACCTTAGATTGCCTTGGTTTGCACCCAACCCCACGGATAGTTGTGGTAGCTGGCAGGTGGTGACAGCCCTGTCCGGCTTACGTATTCTACCACGTGAGAGCGGTTGGTGCTGTAGGACTTAGGAGTAGACTGCGCAAGTTCCCCTTCTCATCCCTTTCTGGAGCTTGTCCGGTCCGGGCGCCCGAAGTAGACACTAGAAGTAATCTCTAATTACCTGAGTTGATTATACTTAGTTTATCTACAAGTACCCTCTCTACCCTTTATCCACTGCTCTCTTCCTTCGTCGTCACTCTTACCCCCAGATGAATTAGTCAGGACTAGTACACTTCACATCCCCGTGGAAATCGATACACTGGAATACTCCCGGGTGAAAACTACATCGGTATTCGTACGCTTGCGGATTAATATGTTAGGCTTAAGAAGTGCCAATAGAGATCATGTCCATCGAGCCTGCGGTACCATGACTCCTTCGGCGGTCGGAGGTCCCCATCTCGTTCTCCAGGGCTGATCAGTGGACAAGCTTTTCTGAGCCGGGAAAACTTTCGCTTGTCCTGGCCCCGGTGATTGCGAACGTCAGACTCACAAAAGTACTCATTGATGGGGGCAGTGGCCTAAACCTCATCTTTGCGAGTACTCTGAGGAAGATGGGGGCGAACTTCATCGACATGCTCACCCCCAGCAAGGTTCCCTTCTATGGCATCATACCTGTGAACGCAGTTAAGCCGCTTGGCACGGTAGTACTCCCGGTCACCTTCAGCACGAGGGAAAACTACCATATCGAGTACATCAAGTTCGAAGTGGCCGACTTCGAATCGTCATACCATGCCATTCTGGGAGGACCCGCACTGGCCAAGTTCATGGCCGTGCTGCACTATGTCTACTTACTCATGAAGATGCCAAGAAAGAGTGGGGTTCTCACCTTCCGCGGTGACCTGGAGAACTCCTACGTTTGCGACCAGAAGGCTATCGAGTACGCATCGACCACGCATGTACCAGATACTTCAGGAGAAGTACTCGCGGTCGCGCAACAACTCTTCGAGTCAGGGCTGGAAATTCCTATGAAGAAGGCGAACCAGACCAAGCTGCAGCCCACTGGAGAACTCGCATTGAAGACCATCCAACTGCTAGAAGGAGATTCGTCCAAGATAGCTCTAATCCGGTCACAGCTCGACCCTAAATAGGAAAGCACGCTCATCTGTTTTCTTAGGGCTAACCGAGACATATTCGCGTGGAAACCAGCGGATATGCTAAGGGTGCCCAAGGAACTGATCGAGCATAGTTTGAAAGTAGATCCTGATGCTACCCCTAAGGTGCAGCGTCTCCGTAGATTCACTCAAGATAAGAGGGAAGCAATCAAAAAGGAGTTGGCTAAACTACTCACAGTTGGTTTCATCGAAGAGGTGTACCATCCAGAGTGGGTCACCAACCCCGTCCTTATAAAAAAGAAGAATAATAATGAATGGAGAATGTGTGTTGATTATACCGATCTCAACAAGCACTGCCCAAAGGATCACTTTGGGCTACCGCGTATTGATCAAGTAATCGACTCCACCGCCGGCTGTGTACTCCTCTGTATCTTTGACTACTACTCGGGCTACCATCAGATTGCCCTCAAGGAAGAAGATCAAATCAAGACCGCCTTCATCGCACCCTTTGGCATTTACGCTTACAAGACTATATCCTTTGTGTTGAAGAACACGGGGGCTACGTACCAACAGGCATTCCAAATGTGCTTTGCAGACCAGTTACGCTGCAATGTGGAAGCCTACGTGGATGACATTGTCGTTAAGACCAGAAATCCAGAGGACCTAATTGCAGACCTGAAGGAAACATTCAACAGCCTCCGGAAGTTCCAATGGAAGCTCAACTCGTACCATCATAGAAACTACTCGGGTTCATCATCAGTCACAGGGGGGATTGAAGCTAACCCAAAGAAGATTACCGCCATCACCGACATGAAGGCTTCGGCAATGATCAGGGACATGCAGAAGCTAACAGGGTGCATGGCTGTTTGCGTTTCTTATGCCAGATAGAATAGAGATTCCGCAAGCGCACAGAATACACCGCTGTAGCACTTCACCTTGGAGTATTCCAGGGTATCGAATTTCCACGGGGAAGCGTTATGGTCTAAAGAGTATTTATTGAATGGATAGTAAACTTTACCGGAAATAATCACCAGCTAGATAGCAGGGGTAAGCCAGATAAATGATAGGATAAGTGGCTAGGCAATGACCGAGTGACACACAGGTGACTCTACCTTAGAGCGGTAAGTAGCTGGGAGGACAACGAGCGAGAAAGACTCCTAAAACACTTATAAACTAACGAGCTAGCCTCTCTAAACGAAACCTGATCTAACCTAGCTGTCGGGAGAATAGAGCTTACTTCGGCGGCTGGGGTGGAAGGACCACAGACTGAGGGAGAAATGGGGGTCCAACTCGACCAACGATCTACTGCTATGAAAACACCCAAACATGGTGGACTACAAGGGAAGGACAGGGCTGTCACTACCTGCCGCCTACCACATCAGTTCCGTGGGGTGGAACACACTTTCTAGCTAATACTAAGCCAGACACCACGTCTGCACTCGGTGTTAGGATTTCCCCTGAGGCCTTCAAGAGAAATCCCCCTCAACCTAGGGAGCTGACTTGAGCCCCCTAGTCGGCCGAGAAAACCCGCAAGATAAGGTCCCGACAAACTAAGACTAGAACGAAGCATAAGCTAAAGGATAGAACTTCCGCACACATGCAAGGGCATGGAAATAAATAAATAAAAGCGGAAGGTAAAGCTGACTCAATAAGATAAAGAAGATAACTTATATTGATAATGTCAAACGAAGGATACAAGAGCTTATACCAGACTTCCGAGGACGACTCCGAAATCCCGAGACAAGCTCAACTCGACTCTAACTCCCAGACTACTAAACCTAACTCTAGAACTGAAGTGAAGAGAGAACTCCTTCTGAGTGTGTGTCTTTCAAGTGAGGATGGGAGGTCTATTTATAGCTAGTGAAGTTCGGTAACCGGTGAAAGGCGTCAAGACCACATGACCATGGCAGGTGCGTAACTTCCACGCGAATATTGGTCTTGATTGGCTACAGAGTGGGGCCAGCCAGCCTCCCCTATGCCGGTCGGCCTGGGGATGTTGCCAAGTGGTGTGGCCCTTCTTCTGTGCGGTCTTGATCGTCTCCAGAGGTCAGTGGTAGTTGTGTTTAACTGAGGCGCGACAATTAGAGGCCAGCCGGCCTGGTCAAGGCTGGTCGGCTTGGTCCCGACGCCTCTCGTTCCTCCATTGCACGGCCTTGAAAATCAATGCTTGCATGTTGTCTAGAGTGGTGCCTCACTCGGATTAAACCCTTGTTTTGCATGCTAGTGGGGCCTTGAATCCGTGGGTGGAGCCATTCGGATCCTTTGATTTAACCGCCTTCGAATGCATGATCCAGGATCATATTGAGTGTATTTCTTGACCCCTGTTTTAGTGATTTGGCAATTCAAGGTGGGGCCAGGCCGGCCGGCCTGATGTAGGCCAGTCGGCCTGGGATTTTCCCCGTTTCGGCTCTGTTTTCGCACACCTGTTCTTGCATAGGCAACTTATCCAAAACTTGTGGAACTTTATTAGTTTAAATAAAATATGCACGGAACATAATGCAAAACTCTGAATTATTTCTGAGATGTTGATGAACGATGGTCGAATAACGGCTGTCAACACACCCCCAAGCTTAAACTCTTGCTCGTCCTTGAGCAAGGCTTAATACTTAGGCTCGGTGGGTTAGGAGTTGCATCAATGTCCACCCCCTGCAGGTACCATATGCATAGCAAATTACTCATACTCGTATGTACCTGAGGATACTGATCGTAACTTGGTTTTGAGTGTGGGGCTTAGTCACAATTCTTCCCTCGCCTTGAGCGGTTGAGAAACTAAACAGTTCCACCGGAGTTTTTCTGTTACATGTTCAGGTTCCTTCTCAGAATTTTGGTAATTTTTCAAAAGAATGGTTTTGAGATTCCCTAGTGGCACTCTCAAGATCGCTCAAGGTGTATAATGCTCACCATGGTCGGAACTTGACCATTTTATTCCTACCTCTAAGGCTGATATGTGGAGCTTAAGGGCAGGAGGAGTGTCGTATACCTTGGTTACCTTTGTTGTCGAGCCAAAGAGTGGTTCGAAGGAGGTAGGTACCCAATGAAATTCCGATCTTATGGAATATGTAATTTTCAGGGGAGAGGGAGAGAATGGACTCACACTTGGAATATTTTTGGTCTCTTAACTCCTAAGCATTTTTGATTTTCGGAGAGTATGGGTTCTATCTCTTTCTTTTTTTCTTTTCTCATCCTCATATCATTTTTTTTCTCAGGATAGCCCATACTCTTATGATATTGATGGATACATGATCAGAGTGACTGACTCCATAGACCTTTTATGGATGGGTTCACAGTGGAGATTTTGGGCTGAGGTATGGATGTGATATCTGGCGATAGTGGATGTCAATACCAGGAGTAGGTCATCGACAAGCCAGATGACTTTTGAGGCCAGCAAAACAATGGGTACGCAAAGGAGAAAGATCGGTAGATGACAGGTACCTTTCCGTGGACGGACTCACTATTCGACAAGGCTCAAAGCAACTCAAGATAGCATATATGGCTTAAAATGACAATAAACATTTTATGGCTCTGGATATGCATTTAAAACACAGGGGAACTCTTTACCATGTTTTCATTTTCAAAGTAATTCCGAGAGGTTCCCTACTAGAGCATGCAGTTGTATTCCAGTTTCACTATATCAAATTTTCTCAACAACTTAGGCATGGAAATCATATTCATGCTCCCACAAATCCAAAACAGGGTTTACCAGCAAGATCAAGTACTAAGTGAGTAACAAGCTATAAACGAGGCACTTGCAGAACATGAACAGAGCAACTATTCATCATTTTCGAAGGTAGAGTTTGCACGGATTTCAACAAATATAAGTTTGGAGTTCATTTTATTCATTTTTTTTAGAATGGCGACTTCAGAACGAAAAGGATAGGTTGGACGACTTACCTGGATACTCCCCCAAGCTTCAATGAAGCACAGTCTTGGGTGCTCCCCCAAGCTTCAATGAAGCTCAGTTCTGCTGGCTTGGGTCCTGTGGTGGCTGCTGGTACGAGTATGGCAGATATGGATAAATTGCGGCGGGTACAGATAGTAATGCTGTGGACGTGGCTGCTGCAGAGGGTCATGCTATGCTGGATGCTAAGGCTATTGTTGTGGATGCAGATGCTAGTTGAGGCCTAAGTGGGTAAAGATGCTGGTGGTGTCATGGAGTAGAGAGGTGTTCATACTCCAGTTCTGCTGGGTGAGCTCGGTGTTGTGTGCGAGGTCGATGCTGAGCTGGTCCTGCTGCTGCCCCATGGTGTTGACCCGAGTCGTGAGATCGGTGATCCCACGCATGATCGGGTTCTCGTACCCGTAGTGTGCTGAGCTCGATGGACCAACCTGCAGACCATAAGAATCCTGCATACCTGGGTGTAGTAGGGTTCTTGGGCTGCACCTTGTTCCGATGTTCCTCCAGCAGTGCCCGTACCTCCTTGAGTAAAATACTCATATGTTTCTTCGAAGCTCATGTGGGAGGTTCCAACATGGTGAGAGGGCCCTGCTTGTTCTTGCTGCTGAGTGCTCGATCGTGTCTGCCACCGAGTTGTTGTGCCGGCGACGTTGTGGCGAGCTAGCTCCTTTTTCTGCATCTACAAGAGATAACTCTCCACCGAGTAGAGAGAGAGTCTCGAGCATGGGAGCTCGACCTCTCTATCGTACCCGGGGTAAGTCATAAATAGCGAGTTACCTGGCCCCTCGCGCATCATGTGCCCCTGCATAAAATGTTCCTCGCCTACCTTAAGCTGATACTCATCCTCCCATGGCAAGTAAGTGACCTGGGCATTGTCCAGTGCCTTGACATGCGTAGCAATATGCGTGACCAAGGTGGTTATATCAATGGGACTTTTGCCGGCGATCATCTTCTGCCAGTGAGCAAGCATGCTCACGACTGGGGAGAGATTTATCTTCTTTGCCATTGCAAAGAGATATTGCAGCTCGGGGAGACTGCAAAGGCGCAGATCGGAGCGCGGGTGTACTGCCATGCAAATCCACTTTGCTAACATCCTGAGAGTAGGGTGATGGATAGAGTATTCTTGCTACTCACAGGTTCCTCAGAAATTTCGTTCCACCAAGTGGTCCGATCATATTTATAAGTTTTAGCCAAAACACTTGGGTCTAGCAAGAACTTTTTATCAAAGCCTATGGCAATACTAAGTTCTTTCGGCGTTAATTTAAATTGCTCATCGAAGAAACGGAAATAAATTTCAGTGGTATTACCGACTTCTTCGAAACTGAGAGTCATGAGGAATTCCATAGTGAGAAATTTCGAACCTGGTTCCATCATGTCGGCGAAGTTGTACCACCCCACGTGGCTGAACGCTCGGGTCATGTCCGCTTTCAAACCCATCTTTATGAAAAAGAGAGGTTCGAAGATCCTGATGTGGTGGTACATCTGATTTTTCAGCAGGTCCAGTGCCTCCCGTTCGTAGTCGTTCCGCAGCACGAGCTGTTCAACAGAAGTGAGGAAGTGGATACACCCCTGAACGCGGCTCCTTGGTACTACAGGGGTAGCGTCCTCCTAGGAGTCAGTATCCCGGTAACTTGACTCAACCGACATATTATCCCTGGAGGATGCCGATCCGCACGAGCGCCGAGAGCTGGAAGGGCTGAGCTTCTTGAGCTTGTTCTTCATAGCCATCCACATATTTCCTGCAAAAGGTTAGCACACACACGAAGAAAATACCTGAAGGACTAAACAAAAGAGTTAGTTGTTAGACGTCCTTGTGGGGGATTACCCTCCACAAACGTTCTCCTCCAAGCGCCAAGAGATTTATTCAAATGGAAAGGGAAATATTTTTGGTGTTTTTCTGTGGCTAAAGTGAAGGTTTAGCACTGATTTTATTTTGTTTTTGGTGGGTGCTAGCACTTAAGCTCCTTACTTAATTAGCCCAAGGGCTAAATTAACTAAAGAAGCTTAGAGAGGGAGAAGGGAATTCGAGCTCGGGAAAGGGCAGGAGGACCTAAGCTGCTGGTGCATCGAAGGGCGTCGGGGTGCTTGGCTTTTATAGCCGCGCGACAGGGACAGGCCGGCTGGCCTAGGCCAGGCCGGCCGGCGCCATGGACGGCACTGCGAGCTTCAAATCATCACCCTCCGTCGGTGTTGATGGGACTGCAACGGTGAGGGGAGAGGCCGGCCGGCATGTATGGGGCCGAACGGCCTGGCACTATGCCCCCTCGCACTCGTCCTCTGCCTGCAAGTTGCCTTCTGACCATGCTCCATGATTGTTGTTGCCTTTCGTCGAATTTCCTGCATGATGAGACGTGGACGGTGCAAGGAGGAACCAGCCATCAAGGATGGGGTTAGTTGGCCCTCACATACACGACAAATGGGTGTAGTGCACCATGTTTCTTGTCCCTACATGTTAGTGGAACTTCCACGAGCTACACCCCGGCCAGTGGATGACAAGTGGGGCCGGCCGGCCTAGGTGGGGCCGGCCGGCCTGCACTCTGGGCGGAATTTTCTAAATTTTTTATGCAGTGCAAAATGAAACTACAGTTCAAAAAATAATGATGCATTTTGCGAAAATTTAAACATGCCATGATTGAAATGGAAATTGAAAGAATTAAACTATCCTATATGCAAATGCAAGGAATGGATAAGTACCATGTACCTCATGGAGAGAGCTCGGGTTTTGCGTCCGGAGCGGGACTCTCCATTCCTTGAGTTTGGTTGTCAGCACCTGCTGGAGTTGCTGTCGGTGGTGACACTTTCTCACGCCGCACTTTCTTCGTGGGCATGGCTGATTCGACCTCTATCTTCTCTGATTCTAGAAATTTCTTATGTTGGATCCGTCACTTCGCATTTCTTTGGTTATGCACCGTGATTTCCTTCTCTCGAATGCGTATGCTTCCTACGAGCTCGATGAGGCTTTCAATGGCAGGAATGGCTAGATCCTCTAGTTTCTTCTTGGATCTTTTCTCGGGCTCTTTGTTAAGCTTTTTCTTGGATTGTTGTTTCCGGTTGATTGTCTTGGCTTGGGAACACTGTTCTACCTTCGGTCTGAAGGAGAATTTCTCTTTATTCCCATTGATGTTGAGCTGGATTTCTCTAGCTCCTACATCGATATGTGCAATTGCTGTGCTCAAGTACGGCCTCCCTAGGATGAGAGGGGTCTTGGTGTCGACTTCCATGTCTAGGACGACGAAGTCTACGGGGACGAAAAAGTTCCGGATTTTCACCGGAATATTTTCGGCGATCCTCGCGGGGTAGCGAACTGATTGGTCCGCTAGCTGCAAACACATGGCAGTAAGAGTAGGCGCATGATGGTTAAGTTTGTCATAAACTACCTTAGGCATGACGCTGATGCTTGCCCCCAAGACGCAGAGTGCGTGCTTGAAGTATTGAGTCCCGATTGAGCATGTGATAGTGGGACATCCTAGGTCTTTCTTTTTCTCCGGGAAAGGATCGAGTATAGCTGCGCTACACTCTTCTGTGAGCTGTACTACCTCAGTGGTCGGCAGGTTCTTCTTTTTTCCAAGAATATCATTCATATACTTGGCATACGTAGTTACCTGCATTGCATCAAGCAGTGGTATATTGACATACAACTTCTTGATTACCACGACAAACTTGCCGAATTGTTCGTCAGCCACCGGTCTCCTTCTACGTTCCGAAAACGGTAAGGCAGTTGTGTTGTAGTATTCTCGAGGAGCCCTTTGGGCTCCCTCAGCTTCTCCGTGGGTAGCAGAGGTGCTTCCGTGAGCCTCGTCCCACACCTCGTCTTCAGCAATGGTATCCCTGGCGGTTATGGTCTCCCACCGTGAACCTGAATCCTGTGGTAGGGGTGGATCCTGCGTGAACTTTCCAGCCCGCGTAGTCACCGCATTCACTTTCTCTTTTGGGTTAACTTCTGGTTGCCCGGGCAGCTTCCCCGTGTTAGGGTTAGGACAGGATGAGGCGAGTTGACCTACTTGAGTTTCTATCATTTTGTTAAAGCTCAACTGGTTTTTAATAACAGAGTTAAAACCCTCTAGTTGTGCGGCCAAAGACTCCAAAATTTTATCATTAGCTTGAGATTTCTTGATAATGTTATCATTAATTTGTTTCTGGCCGTAAACTAGGTCTTTTAGGGAAGGCTAAAAATTGTTATTAAAATTGTTACCTTGTTGTTGACCGAAGGAGAGGTTGGGCTTGGAGTTCCACCCTTGCTGTTGAGGACGATATCCTGAATTGTTGGGAAAGTTGTTCCCAATGAAATTCACATCCTCCTGTGTTAATGGGCAGATGTTGCCCAAACGCCCAGTGTTGCCACATGTCCCACATGTGATCCTCGAGTCCATGATCTAATTGACCTCTTGGTTCGGAGATTCTAGCTTCTTCATGAGGAGATCCATCTTGGCCACCAGCATATCAACACCATTGATCTGGTGTACTCATTTCGGGCGGGCTGGTTGCCTATCTCCCTTCCAACTTTGATTGGAGATGATCTTGTCTATGAGCGTGTTGGCCCGTGCAACATCCAGAGAGAGGAATGCTCCTTCTGCTGCTGCATCGATGTGGTCTTGCACTCTCTGACTCAAGCCATGGAAGAAGTTCTAAATAATCAACCACTTTTCCATGCCTTGGTGTGGACATCTTGCTATGTAATCCTGGAGTCTTTCCCAGGCTTCCAGGATGGTTTCATCCTGGAGTTGTTGGAAACTTGAGATCCTGTTCCTGAGGGCATTGGTATTGCCCACTGGGAAATACTTGGCCAGGAATGCGTTGGAGCAGTCATTCCAAGTAGTGAAGTCTGCCTTGTTGGTGTAAAACCACGTCTTTGCTTTGCCTAGCAAAGAGAAAGGGAACAAACGAAGGAGAACATTATCCAATGTAGTGCCTTTGGGGTTGATTCTGCTACTCACTTCCATGAAGTTCTGGAGGTGAGCGTTGGCATCTTCGATTTCCTTCCAACAAAAAGGGCTAGCTTGGACCATGTTGACAAGTCCAGTCTTCAGCTCGAAGCCATCAGTGCCTTGGATGTTATCCAAACCGGTTGGGATATGACTGCTGGATGGGGCTGAGTACTGACGGAGTGTCTTCTGAGCCATGGTAAAGACAGACGTTGACGAACTCCCTCCAAAGATAAGCCTTTTCTGAGGTGGGACAATTCTCTATCGAACAACACGTCCAATTCTTTGTGGATTCGGATTGAAGTTCCTTGGTAGGTCCGAACTGGTCATGCACTGCTCTGCATATATCAAAAAGACAAAGAGAGTAACGGTAAGCCCGCTAAAGCTAGCGGTTAATAAAAAAGCAAAAATTTACCAAATGATTCAACGATATCTTAGCACCAAATTGCTTCCCCGGCAACGGCGCCAGAAATGCTTGTTGGCGTTTCTTATGCACAATAGAATAGATATTCCGCAAGCGCACAGAATACACCGCTGTAGCACTTCACCTTGGAGTATTCCAGGGTATCGAATTTCCACGGGGAAGTGTTATGGTCTAAGGAGTATCAATTGAATGGATGGTAAACTTTACTGAGGATAAATCACCAGCTAGATAGCGGGGGTAAGCCCGATAAATAGATAGGATAAATGGCCAGGCAATGACCGAGTGATACACAGGAGACTCTACCATAGAGCGGTAAGTAGCTGGGAGGACAGCGAGCGAGAAAGACTCCTAAAACACTTCTAAACAAACGAGCTAGCCTCTCTAACCTAAACCTGAAGCAACCTAGTTGTCGATAGAATAGAGCTTACTTCGGCGGCTAGTGCGGAACGACCATACATTGAGGAAGAAATGGGGGGTCCAACTCGGCCAATGATCTACTGCTATGAAAACAACCGAACGTGGTGGACTACAAGGGACGGACAGGGCTGTCGCCACCTGCCGCCTACCACACCAGTTCCGTGGGGTGGAACACCCTTTCTAGCTAACACTAAGCCAGACACCACGTCTGCACTCGGTGTTAGGATTCCTCCTGAGGCCTTCAAGAGAAACCCCATTGAGGTCCCGACAGACTAAGACTAGAACAAAGTCTAAGCTAAAAGATAGAGCTTCCGCACACAAGCAAGAGCTTGGAAATAAATGAATAAAAGCGGAAGGTAAAAGCTGCCTTGATAAGATAAAGAAGATAACTTATATTGATAATGTCAAAGGAAGAATATAAGAGCTTATACCAGACTTCCAAGGACGACTCCGGAATCCGGATACAAGCTCGACTCGACTCTAACTCCCAGACTACCAAACCTAATTCTAGACTGAAGTGAAGAGAAAACTCCTTCTGAGTGTGTGTCTTACAAGTGAGGATGGGAGGTCTATTTATAGCTAGTGAAGGTCAGTAACCGGTGAAAGGCGCCAAGACCACACAACCTTGGCAGGTGCGTAACTTCCACGGGAAGATTGGTCTTGAGTGGCAGCAGAGTGGGGCCGGCCGGCCTCCCCTAGGCCGGTGTAACACCTCAGGTGTTTAAATTATGAAATAAGCCTCATTAGCTTAACGCGATGCATAAATAACTAAGAAAAGTTTAAAAGAAATGAATTATAAATTGGTTTTGCTTTGAATTGAAAATAGATGTGTATATGTGCATAAGTACATGTACTTTAATCAAACAAATTAAATAACTCTCACCTAAAAGCACTTATGGCTGTGACATTTAATAGGCACATCATTGATGACAGGACAAACAAAAGTCTAGTGGAAGCCTAGGAGAGAATACAAATTTTGGCCCAGGAAATGACGTGCCCTCCGAATCATACTTTTTGAGTTTTTAAAACAACTTCTAAACTAGAACTCAAATGAACTTTGGCCTGAAACAAAACTTGTTTAACTTTTTATTTTGAACAACTTTCATGTTCAGAGATTTTTGAGTTGCAACACAAAACTTTGAGAAACACTTGACTTTGTAAAATAGCCGCTGCCTTTTCTTCTATTTCCACTTTCAGTCCCTCCCTTCTCTCTCTGCTTCACCCGACACCCATGCCCGACACCCATACCTGGCCAGTGATGCCTGCCACCCATGCCGCGACAAGCCAATGGCCGGCCAGCCCCGCCCGACCAGCTGCGCTGCTCCCCACGCCGCGTCCCTGCCCAGCACGTGTGCGCCACGCGCGCGACGCCGTCGCCGCCTCTGCTCGCCGGCGCCGCGCCCAATGGACAAGCCGTGCCGTGCTCGAGCCTCCGCTACATCCCGCCAGTCGCAGCACTCGCCGCCCGGCAAGCCAGCTGCTGCAGCTGCTCGCCCAACCGCGCGCCGCATGATCCTCCGCTCCACACGCCAAATCCCCGGCGCCCAATCCTCTGCTCGTGCTCGCCGCCCGCCGCGCCCAATGGCACACCTCCGCCGAGCCATCCCTGCCCCAACGTCGCCCGGCTCTCTCCCTTCCTCCTGTCCCTATAAAAGCCGCCCTGAGCCCTACTCGCGCGCCCAACCACCAGAACGCCACCACCGTCGCCATTACCGCCGTCGTGCCCAACTCACCGTGGAGCTCACCTCTCCGGCCACCCATTGCCAGAGCTGAGTCTCCAACCACCACCACACCGCCCCACCGCAGCTCACTGCCCCACCCATAGTCGCCCAGAACCGTCGGAGCACCGTTGCCAGCGCTGCTTCCACCGCCGCCGTCCCTGACCGCCGTGGACACCCCACCACCGGCCCTCCTCCGCCTGAACCAAGGCTCGGAATGGGACTACATCACCCCACCGGAGCTTCCCGACCCGCCAGCGCTGCCAGAACCCCGCCGGAGCACCGTCGCCGACGCTCCGCACCGCCGCTGCCCCCTATTCAACGCCGACGAGCGCTTTCCGGCCACCCCCAACCCCGACCAAGGCCACACCAAGGTAGTTCTCATCTCCCTGGTTCTCCCCGACCCTTCTCCCGTCGCCGCCGATGAGCCCCCTCGCCGGAATTTGGCCGGCTGCCGTGCCAGCGCCGCCCAGGGGCCCAATTGCAATGATTGAAATCTTTAAAAGGGTCTGCACACACGTTTCCAGGGGCATAACTGTAACCTGTGTTTAAACTTTGAATTCAAAAATAGTGAACTTGTAAAATTCATATAAAATCGTAGAGAAATCCAAAAAATACAAACTCAACTGTTCTGGAATCGTTAGAAGAAAATCTACAACTTTTGTTACATGCATTTCTTCAGATGTTTGCTATATTTTGTTCTACATTAAATGGAAGGTTTAATAGCTTTTAAATGAACCCACTATTGTAGACCAGTTCTTATTCTGATTTTTGGACAGTAGGTTGGTTGCTTGATGTGTAGGCCAGTGTAAAAATATTAGGACCAGAACCCATCTCTAGCTAAACTTTTGGTTAAACTTGTTTTATGCCATAGAGAGATAAATCAAATTATTCCTGCTGTTATAGTGCGAATTATGTGGTGAAACTTTTTATGTGCTGTGGTATGGCTGTCTACATCCCAAAAAAAATAAAGAATTTTTACCTGTCTGTAGCCACTTCTATGATTTTGTTGTGGAAAAATACTTTAAATCAAAAGTAATTAGTTTTTTTGCATGAATACTTTAAATCAAAAGGAACAATGATGATGATTAATCTTGTTGGATGCAAATTAATTCTTTCACCATGTATGATATTGGATAGTTGCTTACCTAGAATGGTTAAAGAAAACTAGAATCTGGAGCTAAAATTTGAAAGTAAGGACCTACTTGTATATGCTTTTCGGCAAAACAAACCCCTCAATCCAAAAAGCCTTGCACGTCTAGGAGTCGGCTAAGTATATCCCACTAGTCGGGTAAGCCTTGCTGAGTATTAGTATACTCAGCCTTGCTTGTGGCTTGTTTTTAGGTGATACTGTCGAGGATATGATTGCTAGTTTGACTTGGCTGTGTACTCTTCCTCCTGGTTGGTCGGTGGAATGGGATGCGCCCCCGGCCAATGATGATAACGCCGAGTGATGTATCGTACGGGCTTCATCGAGACATTGTGTATCGTCGAGTAGTTTATCGTTGATTTTCCCGCTGCATTAAACTCTGAAGAAGCTCCGCCACTACTTCGACGAGTACAAGATCTCAGTTGTTACTCATTTCCCGTTGGCGGATATTCTCCACAATTGAAATGCCTCTGGCCGTATATCCAAGTGGGCAGTGGAACTGGGGACTCTCTCTATCGACTTCAAGCCAAGGATAGCCATCAAATCCCAAGCATTGGATGATTTCATGGCTGAGTGGCGGGAAAATCAAGTGCCAATTCCAGCCAGCCGGCCAGAGCACTAGACGATGTACTTCGACAGATTGCTCAATCTTCAAGGCGGTGGGGCAGGAGTACTTTTCATCTCTCCAAAGGGTGAACAACTCAAGTATGTCCTACAAATCCTTTGGAAGGTGTCCAACAACGACGCCGAGCACGAAGCACTACTACACGGTCTCCGTTTAGCAGTCTCTCTATGCATCAAACGACTACTTGTGTACGGCTATTCTCTGCTAGTTTTTGCAACAAGTCAACAAGGAGTGGGATTGCACAAAGGAGGAGATGGACGCATATGTCATGGAAGTGCGCAAGCTGGAGAACAAGTTTGTAGGCCTGGAGATTCATCATGTCATCTGGGACAACAATGTTGGAGCAGATGTACTATCCAAGCTTGGATCTGCTCGGGACCCTCTGATTCCAGTCGGGAGGTCATGATGGCGGAGGTCGATTGGCGGGAAACTTACATCAACTTCATCAAGGAAAAGAAACTACCTCCCGAGCGTAGAAGCAATCCGTATCATGAGGCGCGGTAAAGGGCTTGTGATAGTGGGAGATAAGCTCTACAAGCGTGGAACAATCTCTGGAGTACTTATGAAGTGCGTCCCGAGTGATTGGGGCCGAAACATTCTACTCGAGATTCATAAAGGAACTTGTGTTAATCATGCAGCATACAAGACACTAGTCGGGAAGGCCTACAGTGCAGGTTTCTAGTGGCTAGCAGTTGTTTGAGACGCCGAAGACCTCGTACGCAAGTGCCAGAATTGTCAATTCTTTGGCAAGCAGTGTCGGTGTTTTACTGCCAAGCCCACTAAGGGATACCCCCGAGGTGGTAGGGTGTAGGTAGGGTGTCGCCGAGATCAGGAACTCGAAGGTGCAAGGAACACAAAGGTTTAGACAGGTTCGGGCCACTGAGAGTGTAATACCCTATGTCCTGTGTGGTTTGTATTGCTTTAGAGGTTATGCGTATACTCGCTATGCTTTTGAGGGGTCCCTGCCCACCCTTATATACTCTAGCGGGACAGGGTTACATGGAAGTCCTAGTCGGGGACAACCTCAGGAGTCCTACCCGAGTACGTCTTGGGTAGTTTCCATACGTCCAACTAGTCCTAGCTCTATACGACTAGTTACAATGAGGATAAGGTATGGCCCATGCGCCATCCCCTACTATAAGAATATGTATGCCAAGTGTGCAGTCCCACTGCCCCGAGTCTGACAAGCCCCCGAGCTCTTCGTAGCCGAGTACTGCAGGCTTCCGAGTACTTCTGGAAGGTGTCTTCAGGTCCCTGCTGAGTCCCCTTGAGAAGTTGTCTTCCAAGTACTTCCTTGGCTGCATTGAGGCTGTGAGGTGCTCAAGCCCCGAGTAGTTTTCAAGTCTTCTTTTATATGGTGTGCGATGAACTTGCACTCCATATGGAGTAGCCCCCGAGCCTTAGGTTGAATCAAAGAATCAGGCTGACGGTCAAATTAGGCTTGAATCTTCCGTCTGTATCTTCCAAAAATTTTTGAAAAATAAGTCGTTGATGACACGTATCCCGCAGCCCCCGAGCCTTTAATCCAAATTCCAAGGTTTGGAAAAAAGAATCTAAAGAGTCGTGGCATGGAATGTGTGTTTTTTGAATTCAATTTGATGATTTTTAGGGTTAATTGGTTGTGGAAGTTGAAAAGCCCGTAATGTCGGGAGTCCATCCTTGAAAAAATGGCTAGGTCCAATATCCTTCACACAAAACTCTTAAAAGCCGCTCAAAATTTAAACGTTATCCCGAGAAAGTCTCTTCGACTTCCAACAGAAAAATGGGAGCCACTGTTTTCACCCGCTGCTGTTTTCACCGCACCAAAAAACAGATCTCCTTCCCAGGAACCCTAGCCACCGCCACGCCTAAATCGACCACCCCGCAGCCAAAATCCAAATCAAAAAGTAGCCTAATCTCCACTTCCCGCCTTCATCCACACCCGCGTGGTCTCTCCAGGGCATGCGCACAAAGCTTTGTGTGACATTTCACCCTAAGATGTGAGGAAATCCGCTGCTAGGCGTGGGAGGAAGAGAGAGAATGAAGGCGGGGTGGAGTCGTCACCGCCGACTAAGGTCGCCAAGATGGTGGCGGACGGCAAGTGGAGGTCTTCAAGTATCCGGGAGAAGTCAGGGGTGCTGGGGTGCAGCTGCGGGACAAAGAGTTGTACCTCGAGTACACAACCCCGAGTAGCTTGTCTGGGTGGCATGGGCAGTGGTTCTACATCGGGAACCACAAGCCAAGCCTGTCTGGACGGGACAATTCCCCACAACAGCGCCAAGAGTGTTGGCTCGACAAGGTACCGGAGGAGGAGAGCCACGACATCCCCGAGCTGATGAAGCAGCTTCAAACCCTGAAAGACAAGGGTGTCATTGGGGAGTCTGTGGCGTACTCGTTCATCGAGCGGTGCTTGTAGCCCCTCCAGCAACGTGTCCACCTTGGGTTCGACTACCAAGGACTCCAAGACCCATCACAGATGGCCAGGGATGATCCATTCGTTGAGGAGATTATGCGCCGGGTGACCCGCCTATTCACGGGGGTGACTCGGAGCCCTACATCCCACGGCTCTTCAGCGCGGCCAACTCACCGGACCCGGTAGGCGGTTACTCGAGTACCTTCTAGGTGTAGTCATTTTGTTTTGCCATGTTCTGATAAATTTGTTTGAATGTAGGCCGACCTAGAGTGGTTCAGGTCCGACCCGCCTGAGCCAGTTTTTGAAGAAACAGCTTTGAATCCGCCTGCCGAGAAGGCTGCGGAAGATGCTGCAGCGGACCCCCGCAACGAATGGTGACGCACAAGTGGAGGGCCGCTGCAGCCATAGATACGTCAACCAGTCGCCAGACACTGTAAGTAGTCTTGACGCCTTAGCTGCTTTAGCTTGTTGTATGTTTGTGAGTACTTAATCGCTTCAACCTTGTAGTGGCACTGAGAAGAACCCCGAGCCCCCGAGGCAAGGGGTAATTGAAGAGACCGAGGAGAGGAGTCCGGCATCGGGGCAATTGCCGCCCACGACTATCAAGTCGGCCTCCCCCAGTTCCAATACCAAGACTGCGCCAAGAGGGCTGGTAGTACTAAAGCTACTCCCCCTCAGGAAGCCCGCAAGGTTGGTAGCTAGAACTATCATGCTGACAACTTTGTGTTAGTATTGATTACTAATACACTTTTGTAGGAAGTCAGAGACTCCCAGGCTGGCAACCTCAAGCTCCACCCAGGCTGGCATGACTGAATGCTCGTTGCCAAAAGAGCCTACGGCCGCGAGTACTACCACACCCGCAGTCATCGAAGATGCACCCGCGTCGGGCGGAGGAAAAGATCTCGAGCCCCCGACGATTCCTGAAGTGGTGCCGGGTACCCAAACCCCCAGGACTACTCCTGGGCCAGCCCCAGAGGAAGATGCTCAGACTGTCCAAGAAACAGTTGCTAGTACTCTGGGCCAGTCGGAGGTCCCGGAAGGTCCTCAAGCTCAGCAACATCAGGAGGCCCCTAAAGGCTCTCGAGTACCGCAGTGGCTAGAGGTCGAGGGAGGAAAAGTACCTGGCCAAACGCCGAGCTATTCAAGGACCCACTGCTAGAGCCTGAAAGGGTCTCGCTCATGCTCGAGCTCATCCGTCACTTCATAGAGTACACCCAAGTATGTAGTCGAGTAGTCTTCTAGGCTTGATATCCTATTAGTGAAATATACTGAATTTTTTATTGTCTTTGTGTAGAGCCTCATCGGGCATTCCTGGGAGAAGTCAGTGCTGCTGAATCTGATCGGCGACGTGTTGTTGCGCACTAACAAGGCGGAGGACGACCTGGAGGCCGAGAAAGCCAAGAATGCCAAGCTCCAGGAAGAACTCGCGGTCTTGAGGACTCCTCACCGGAACCAGCTGATCGACATGCAGCGGAAACACGATCTCGACGTGTGGAAGGTCAAGGATTTGACCGCCCATAAAGAAAGTAAGTAGTCTCATCCTCATGCCCGAGTAGTGTTATTCTTGCTGCCTTTCTTCTTAGTTGCATACGTGTATTTTTCCCCAGAGTATGATCAAATTGAGAGAGCTTTAACTGACTAGAAGTGTGACACATACGAACTTACAGAAGAGAAAGAACAGCTCCAGAAAGCTGTGGAGGAACTCCAGTTGAAGTACTCGGATCTTTATGAGGAGTACAAGACTGTGATCCGCCAACTCAAGGATGCTAACAAGCAGCTTAGGGCGGACATGGAGCGGATTGAATCAATGGCCCACTACAAGGAGTGCCAGCAGAAGGAGCTGAGTCAACTCGAGATGGCGGCTCACCAGCTGTGTGAGTTCGTTGACCCAACGGTGGATGGTCGCTCGCTAGTGCAACGCCTGGTGGATGGTCCTACAAGCATCTAGAGTACGCATCTGGCACCGCCAAGGTCGTACTTACTCATGAGCAGGTAGTGGTGAAGTCGTACTCTCCAAGAATGAACATGCACCCGTTCACAGAAGGCATCGCAGAAGATTGCACCGAGGAGCAGTTTGCCGAGTACCATAGCAAGGTACAAGATGTTGCTCATCAGATAGTCGATGACCTTCTACTTTTCTGAGCTTGAAATTGTCTATGTTTTGTGGGGAAACAACAATTGTTTATATAATATATTAATGCTTGTTTGATTGTTTTTTGCTATGCCAACTCGAGGAGTAGCATGTTGAAACATAATTGTTTAAGCCTTTGAGTACGTTAGTTCTAGTGTAGAGTTACCCTGAAAGTTGGTAAACCGAGTGTTAGATAGTACTTCATACGGAGTTGTGTTCATAGAACCTCTGTTTGTAGGCGTGAGGACCTCTTCGACTTTTACCTTGAAAGACCTTGGACCCATATCTTAGATAAGCTATGTGGGAAGGTAGTTGGAAAAGACGCTTAACGCGTACAAGAGGGTAGTCTGGGAGGCTTTTGATCTGCAATCGTGACGGAAACTACTCATGGCGTAGCCCCGGGTGTTTTTTGAGGATTAAAGTAAGTTAGCATATTGACGTAACTCGTGGCGTCAGCCCACGAGTTTGCTCAATGTTGCTAAAGCAATAAAAATAGACAGTAGTTGTTTGGGGAAACGAAACAACCATGTATTATTGAATTGAGCTGCGCTGCAGCTAACAGGTTTGGTACAAGTTTCTTAAGCATAGAACCGATGTAGGTGCTCAATGTTCCAAGAGTTTGGAACTTCTTGGCCGTGAGAGTACTATAGTCGATAGGACCCCAGCCTTGTGACCTTCATGACGATGAAGGGTCCTTCCCATCTAGAGTTGAGCTTATGGAGCCACGTCTCATCTTGGATGCGGTGTAGGACTTGATCACCGACGTTGAAGGATCTTTCTTGGACATTGCGGTCATGATACCGTCAGACGCCTTGTAGATATTGGGCTGATCGAAGTAAAGCATTGCATCTGTCTTCTTCAGCGCATTCGAGTTCCAGATGCCTAGCCTCGTCAGCTCCTCCTTCTTCATGCATCTCTAGCCTGGGTGATTCCGACATTATATCTGCAGGGAGGATCGCTTCTGACCCATTGACAAAGAAAGAAAGGTGACTGTCCTATGGCTTTACTCAGTTGAGTTCGAAGCCCGCAAATAATCGTGGGTAACTCGTGCATCCACTTGCCTCCCTTTTTGCTATTCTCATCATAGAATCTTTTCTTGAGTCCATAGAGTATCAAGCCATTGGCGCGCTCCACCTGACCATTGGCCTGTGAGTGAGCCACCGAAACGTACTTGACCTCAATGCCGCTTCTTTTGGAGAACTCCCATAACTCGTAAGATGTGAAATTAGATCCCAGATCAGTGATGATTGTATGAGGGAAACCAAAGCGAAGGAGTATGTAGCAAATGAATGTGACTACTTTGTTGGCAGTTAGTGTTGTGATTGGCTTGTACTCAATCCACTTGGTGAACTTGTCAATAGCCACCAACACATGGGTGAAACTTCCTGGCACTGTTGTCAATGGACCGATCATGTCGAGGCCCGAACAAGCGAACGGCCAAGAAGGAGGTATGGTGATCAGCTTGTGGGCTGGAACATGAGCCTGTTTACTGAAGAATTGGCAGTTGGTGCATTGGTGAACAATATCTTCGGCATCTGCTAAAGCCGTAGTGTGGCAGAACCACCTGAATTAATCCGGCTCAGCGCGCTAACCATCACCACAAGGGCAATCAGGGCTAACTCGCACTTTAAACAGATTAATCACTGGTCTATCGGGTAACCTCCCGATACAACCACGGTTTTGCCGATCGAAACCACACATACAAAGGACTCACGCGAAGATGAGCCCACAGGATACAAAATTCCACAAATTTTACATCATAGAGTTCGTCATAAATTATTATTACAACTGAATTCGAATTCGTAAAACAAGGTACTTCAGAGTTCAAAGTAATTGAGTTCTTCAGAGTTCAATGCAACGGAAAATCAACGATAAACTACTCGACGGTACATGATGTCTCGATTAAGCCCGTATGAGACCTCACTCGGCATTATCATCGTTGGCCGGGGGCGCATCCCATTCCACCGACCAACCAGGAGAAAGGGTACACGGCCAAGTCAAACTAGTGATCATGTCCTCAAAAGTATCACCTGAAAACAAGCCACAAGTAAGGCTGAGTATACTAATACTCAGCAAGGCTTACCCGACTAGTGGAATATACTTAGCCGACTCCTAGACATGCGAGGCTTTTTGGCTTGAGGGGTTTGTTTTGCCAAAAAGCATATACAAGTAGGTCCTTACTTTCAAATTTCAGCTCCAGATTCTAGTTTTCTTAAACCATTCTAGGTAAGCAACTATCCAATATCATACATGGTGAAAGAATTAATTTTGCATCCAACAAGATTAATCATCATCATTGTTCCATTTCTTACTCTATGTGGTAAAAGGGTCAAGCAGTCTAAATAACCGCGAGAAATGGACGATTCGAATCGAATTTCTTAACCTTGCAAGGGAAACCTAAACATATGTCACGTGGTTACTCCCGAAGTCACACGTGCAACCTTTCCCTTCAATTCCTGCTTCACGGAACAGGCTCACCGCCCTCGACTACACGTCCCCATGGACCACGGACCCGGCCGGGCCATGGCGGCATATGCACCCGCCATTAGCTAGATGTGAACGAATTCAAGTCGGTGGGGAGTATATTCCGGCCTCGGTTCAATCCAATACTTAAGCTTACCGATTACCATATTCTCGGCATGTGGTTAGTACGTTCAAAGACTTAACCACCACTACCACACACTGCGGCCTTAGCATTTTTCACTAAATAGATGGGGCCTCAATCATCAACATAACATCGCACCATAGCCCCGTCCGGTCGACCTTATGATTGCAGCATGTAGTAAACATTCAACTCCTATATTCTCGCGAGTGACAGGAAATCACTCGACTTTTACCGGAGTCCTATTAGCATAGCATTCTATCGAACCTTATATCTACTGTTCAGATCATAGGAACCTAAGTTCATGCAACTAAGTTTTATTCAACTCCTACAAACTTAATGCACAAGTAAAAAAGAGTAATAAGTTGCATAATTTAGAAAAATAGGGTTCATGCTCTGGGGCTTGCCTTCCTGAGACAAGCTAGCCTTGGGCACTTCCGAACTCGGGTTCGGGTCTTCGAAAGCTTCAGTTAGATTCACTTGAGCTTCACGCTGCTCACTCTCAGACTCGGGCACCAGCTCGTACGTTTCGTCAGCGAGAGTAGTCGATTCTATATGAATGCACAAGTATGAGTTGTAGTGATGGTATATGACATTTATTTTCTTCACGATAAAGTTGCAGTCCATAAAATATAGATTTGGTTGTGAAGTTAGTTAGTTAAGATTTCTTTGGGCAATCGTTAATAGAGTATAACTTAAACTAATTAACTCCATGAAACAAGAGGGGTTGGGGTTGTGTTCTTTTGGAAACTAATTTTTCTAAGCACAACATGGATTAAACACAACTTCTGGACTAGGTAACTTCTGGTGATAAAATTTTTATTTATAGTACATTATGCAGAGACAACAGCACTGTAAAAAAATTTCAGAAATTTCTGTGTAGCAGATTAATTTTGAAAAATGTAATACACAACCACTACTAGAACCTAGTTATTTTTATACAGAACGAACTATACAAGTATTGATGCCAAAAATTTTGCAGGGGGTTAACCTATCCACAAATATGTTACTGTAAATGTTTCAGATTTTATTGTGCATGATAAAGAGCATAATAAATAGGACAAGATACACTTATGTTAATGAAGATTAATTTCTACAGGATGTTCTAAAGAGTTTCTGTTTATGAAACTTTTTGTACAGAATAAACTAATCCAAAGTATCCCCAAGTAAAAAGGTGAACACTTTCCAAGCAAATAAACTAATGATTTTTATTTGGTGCATTTTTCCGACCACAAAATTATAGGAGTGGCTACAGACAGGTAAAAAGTCTCTAGTTATTTTTGTGGGATCTAGACATCCATACAACAGCACATAAAAAGTTTCACCACATAAATCGCACTATAACAGCAGGATTAATTTGATTTATCTCTCTATGGCATAAAACAAGTTTAACCAAACGTTTAGATAGAGATGGGTTCTGGTCCTAATATATTTACACTAGCCTACACATCAAGCAACCAATGTACTGTCCAAAAATCAGATTCAGAACTGGTCTACAACAGTGGGTACAATTAAAGTCTATTAAACCTTCCATTTAATTTAGAGCAAGATTTATTGAGAAACTGGGAAAGTGCATGTAACAATAGTTGTATATTTTCTTCTATCGATTCCAGAATAGTTGAGTTTGTATTTTTCTAATTTTTCTATGATTTTATATGAATTTTACAAGTTTGCTGTTTTTGAATTTAAAGTTTAAACACAGGTTTGCAGATATGACCCTGGAAACTTGCGTGCAGACCCTTCTAAAGATTTCAATCGTTGCAATTGGGTCCTAGGGCGGCGCTGGCACGGCAGTCGGCCAAATTCTGGCGAGAGGGCTCGTCGGCGGCGAGGGGAAAAGGGTCGGGGAGATCCTGGGAGGTGAGAGCTACCTTGTGGGGCCTTGGTCGGGGTTGGGGGTGGCTGGAAAGGGCTCACCGGCGTGGAGCAGGGGGCGGCAGCGGTGCGGTGCGTCGGCGACGGTGCTCCGGCGGGGTTGGGGCAGCGCTGGCGGGTCGGGAAGCTCCGGTGGGGTGATGTAGTCCCGTTCCGAGCCTTGGTTCGGGCGGAAGAGGGCCGGAGGTGGGGTGTCCACGGCGGTCAGGGGCGGCGGCAGTGGAGGCAGCGCTGGCGACGGTGCTCTGGCGATTCTGGGCTACGATGGGCGGGGCAGTGAGCGTCAGTGGGATGCTGTGGTGGTGCTTGGGGGCTCCACTTGGATGGTGTATGACCGGAGGGGTGAGCTCCACGGTGAGCTGGGCATGACGGCGGTAATGGCGATGGTGGCGGCGTCCTGGTGGCAGGGCGCGCCAGCAGGGCTCGGGGCAGCTTTTATAGGGACAGGGGGGAGGGAGGGGGCCCGGGCGAAGCTGGGGCCGGGACGGTACGACGGCGGCGTGCCATTGGGCGCCGGGGCGGCGGCCAGAGGCTCGGCGCGGCGAGCGGCGGGCGGAGGCAGGCGATTGGGCGTCGGAGATTTGGCGTGGGGGAGCGGAAGATCTCACGACGCGCGGTTGGGTGAGCAGCTGTAGCAGCTGGCATGCCGGGCGGCAAGCGCGGCGACTGGCGGGGCGCGACGGAGGCTCGGGCACGGCGCGGCTGGCTATTGGGTGCGGCGGCGGCTAGCAGAGGCGGCGACGGCGTCGCTCGCATGGCACGCACGGGCTCGGCAGGGCCGTGGCGTGGGGAGCAGCGCAGCTGGTCGGGCGGGGCCTGCCGGCCATTGGCTTGTTGCGGCGTGGGCGGCAGGCATCGCCGGCCAAGTGGCCAGCGGCGACCGCGCGGCGGGCGGGCAAAACAGAGGAGAGGGGAGGAACTGGAAGTGGAAATAGAAGAAAAGGCAAGGGCTGGTTTGCAAAGTCAAGTGTTTCTCAAATTTTTTTGTTGCAACACAAAAATCTCTGAACATGAAAGTTGTTCAAAATAAAAAGTTCTACAAGTTTTGTTTCAGGCTAAAGTTCATTTGAGTTCTAGTTTAGAAGTTATTTTAAAAAATCAAAAAGTATAATTCGGAGGGCACGTTATTTTTCCCTAGGCTTCAACTAGACTTTTGTTTATCATGTCAATAATGATGTGCCTATTCAATTTCGTAGCCATATTTGCATCGATTTGAAAGTTATTTAATTTGTTCGATTAAAGTACATGTACTTATGCACATATACACATACTTTTAAAATAAAGGCAAAACCATATTATAATACATTTCTTTTAAACTTTTCTTAGTTATTTATGCATCTTGTTATGCTAATGAGACTTTGTTTAGCAATTTAGACACCTGAGGTGTCACAGCCTTCCCCCTTAAAAGAATCTCGTCCCGAGATTCGGACAATAAGCTTAGTGTGGACAGTGTGTGTACCTTCGGTAGAGTTGAGAAAACCCGGGAAATTTTGGTTTAGATAGCTTTCAGTTTCCCATGTGACTTCTTCCTGAGTGTGATGATTCCATTGAATTTTATACATTTTAATCACTTTTCTCCTAGTGCTTCTTTCTTTTTGATCCATGATTTTGATAGGATACTCAACATATGAGAGGTCGGGTTCTACCAATATTTCTTGTTGTTCCACAACCTCGGTAGGGACTCGAACACACTTCTTGAGTTGAGATACGTGAAAGACGTCATGGATGGCTGCAAGCTGAGGGGGCAGTCGAATTCTATAGGCTACGGGTCCACAGTTTTCGATGATTTCATAGGGACCAACATATCGGGGAGATAGTTTTCCTTTGACTCCGAATCGTTGTACACCCTTGGTTGGTGGAACTCAAAGGTAGACGTGGTCACCAACTTCAAATTTTAGTGGCTTTCTCCTTCTGTCGAAATAGCTCTTTTTCCTGGATTGTGCGGCTCTAAGGTTTTCTTGTATTACTCTCACTTTTTCTTCAGCCTCGATTACCAAGTCTGGTCCAAATATTTTGCGTTCTCCGGTCTATGACCAACTCAAAGGAGTTCGACACCTTCGTCCGTATAAGGCCTCAAATGGTGCCATTTTCAAACTCGCTTGGTAGCTATTGTTGTATGAGAACTCTGCGCATTTTTCCCAATTCTTGTCATAGTGAATGACGCAAGCTCTAAGCATGTCTTCAAAAATTTGGTTCACTCTTTCCGTTTGTCCGTCAGCCTGAGGATGATAGGCTGAGCTTCAAATCAATTTAGTACCAAGAGATGCTTGCAATTGTTCCCAAAAGCATGCTACAAACTGAGTACCACGATCGGAAATAATAGTCTTCGATACTCCACGTAGGCAAACAATGCGGTCGAGATAAATCTCGGCATATTTCTTGGCAGTATAGGTGGTGTGCACCGGAAGAAAATGTGCCATCTTTGTGATGCTATCAACGATAACCCATATGGAATCATGTTTCTGTGCGATACTGTGGCAGAACCACCTGAATTAATCCGGCTCAAGCGCGCTAACCATCACCACGAGGGCAATCAGGGCTAACTCGCACTTCAAACGGAATAATCCATTGGTCTGTCGGATAACATCCCGATACAACCACAGTTTTTGCCGATCGAAACCACACATACATGTACTCACACGAAGGTGAGCCCAGAGGATACAACATTCCACAAATTTTACATCACAGGTTCATCATAAATTATTATTACAACTGAGTTCAAAATTTGTAAAACAAGGTACTTCAGAGTTTAAAAGTAATTGAGTTCTTCAGAGTTCAATGCAGAGGAAAAATACGATAAACTACTCGACAATACACGATGTCTCGATGAAGCCTGTACGAGACATCACTCGGCATTATCATCGCGGCAGGGGATTAGGCGCTGAGGATTTGGCATGGGAAGCAGGAGATCACGCGGCGCGCGGGTTGGGCGAGGAGCTGCAGTAGCTGGCTTGCCGGGCGGCGAGCGTGGCGACTGGCGGGACACGACAGGGACACGGGCACGGCGGCTTGTCCATTGGGCGCGGCGGGCAGCGAGCAGAGGCGCACGTCGCCGGCGCGCGCGTGGCGTGCGCGGACTGGGGAGAAGCACGGCGTGAGGAGGAGCATGTGCGAGCAGGGTGCGGCCAGGCATTGGCTTGGCGCCTAGCGCCGTTTAGGCATCGCCGGCCAGGTGGCCAGCGGCGACTGCGCGGCGGGCGGAGGGTCGGGCGAAGCGCAAGGTTAGCGGCGAACCGTAGGGTCGGGCGAAGCGAAGGGTCGGGCGAAGCGACTGCGCGGCGGAGGGTCGGGCGGATCGGAGAAGGAAGGGTCTACAGCGACGGCACGTGGGAGGGTCGGGCGGAGCGGAGAAAGAAGGGTCTGTAGTGGAAATAGAAGAAAAGGCAGGGGCTGGTTTGCAAATTCAAGTGTTTCTCAAATTTTTGTGTTGCAACTCAAAAATCTCTGAACATGAAAGTTGTTCAAAATGAAAAGTTACACAAGTTTTGTTTAAGGCCAAAGTTCATTTGAGTTCTAGTCTACAAGTTATTTTAAAAACTCAAAAAGTATGACTCGGAGGGCACGCCATTTCCTGGGCAAAAGTTTGTATTCTCTCGTAGGCTTCAACAAGACTTTTGATTATCATGTCAATAATGATGTGCCTATTCAATTTCATAGCCATGTTAGCATCGACTTGAAAGTTATTTAATTTGTTTGATTAACATACATGTACTTATGCACATATACACATCTATTTTTAATTCAAAGCAAAACCAATTTATAATTCTTTTCTTTTGAACTTTTCTTAGTTATTTATGCATCGTGTTAAGCTAATGAGGCTTATTTCATAATTTAAACACCCGAGGTGTTACAGCCTTCCCCCTTAAAAAGAATCTCGCCCCGAGATTCGGACAATAAGCTTAGGGTGGATAGTGTGTGTACCTTCGGTAGAGTTGAGAAAACCCGGGAAATTTTGGTT
Source organism: Panicum miliaceum (assembly GCA_032594955.1). Classification (NCBI taxonomy): domain Eukaryota; kingdom Viridiplantae; phylum Streptophyta; class Magnoliopsida; order Poales; family Poaceae; genus Panicum; species Panicum miliaceum. The sequence continues at coordinate 19,282,337 of CM064068.1, forward strand.
TAGATAGCTTTCAGTTTCCCATGTGGCTTCTTCCTCAGTGTGATGATTCCATTGAATTTTGTACATTTTAATCACGTTTCTTCTAGTGCTTCTTTCTTTTTGATCCATAATTTTGATAGGATACTCAACATATGAGAGGACAGGCTCTACCACTACTTCTTGTTGTTTAATAACCTCGGTAGGGACTCGAGCACACTTCTTGAGTTGAGACACGTGAAAGATATCATGGATGGCTGCAAGCTGAGGGGGCAGTCGTATTCTATAGGCTACGGGTCCATAGCTCTCAATGATTTCGTAGGGACCAACATAACGGGGAGATAGTTTTCCTTTGACTCCGAAACATTTTACACCCTTGGTTGGTGAAACTCGAAGGTAGATGTGGTCACCAACTTCAAATTTTAGTGGCTTTCTCCTTCTGTCGAAATAGCTCTTTTGTCTGGATTTCGCGGCTCTAAGGTTTTCTTGTATTACTGTTACTTTTCTTCTGCCTCGATTACCAAGTCTGGTCCAAATATTCTGCGTTCTCCGGTCTGTGACCAGCTCAAAGGGGTTCGACACCTTCGTCCGTATAAGGCCTCAAATGGTGCCATTTTCAAACTCGCTTGATAGCTATTGTTATATGAGAACTCTGCTAGGGATAGGCATTTGTCCCAATTCTTGTCATAGTGAATGACGCAAGCTCTAAGCATGTCTTCAAGAATTTGGTTCACTCTTTCAGTTTGTCCGTCAGTTTGAGAATGATAGGCTGAGCTTCGAATCAATTTAGTACCAAGAGAAGCTTGCAATTGTTCCCAAAAGCGCGCTACAAACTGAGTACCACGATCGGAAATAATAGTCTTAGGTACTCCATGTAGGCAAACAATGCGGTCAAGATAAATCTTGGCATATTTCTTGGCAGTATAGGTGGTGTGTACCGGAAGAAAATGTGCCGTCCTTGTGAGCCTATCAACGATAACCCATATGGAATCATGTTTCTGTGCGGTACGTGGCAATCCAACAATGAAATCCATACTTATGTCTTCCCATTTCCATGACGATATAGGCAAAGGTTGAAGTGTACCGGCTACTTTCAAGTGGCTGGCTTTTACTCTCTGACATGTGTCACATTCTGAGACATATTTAGCGATTTCTCTTTTCATTCTAGTCCACCAGAAATTTTGCCTAAGATCTTGATATATTTTGCTACTGCCGGGGTGAATAGAAAATTTGGAAAGGTGTGCCTCATCAAGAATTTACTTACGGAGCTCATGATTCTTCGGAACGACTATGCGACTTTCGAACCATAGAACTCCCTTATGGTCCTGGTGGAAACATTTGTATTTCTCTTCTCCTAGAGAGAGTTTTTGTTTGATGATCCTAATTCCTTCATCATGTAGTTGTGCCATGATGATCTGGTCGTTAAGAGTGGGCTCAACTGAGATGTGATTCAGAGTGCCTTGGGAAATCATTTCCAAACTAAGCATTCTCATTTCCGAACATAATGTCTCATTATAGAATTCCACTGATAGGCAAGGGCAACGGGCCTTACGGCTTAGAGCATCCGCGACTACATTAGCTTTGCCGGGGTGATAGTGCACCTCGAGATCATAATCCTTGATTAATTCTAGCCATCTTCTTTGTCTCATATTCAGGTCGGCTTGGGTGAAGATATATTTGAGACTCTTGTGATCGGTGTAGATATTACAATGAGTGCCCATGAGATAATGTCTCCATATTTTTAGAGCATGAATGACTGCGGCTAACTCGAGATCATGCGTCGGATAATTCTGCTCATGGGGCCGAAGGGCTCGTGAAGCATAGGCGATAACTCGATTTTCTTGCATAAGCACACAACCAAGACCAGTGCCAGATGCGTCACAGTAAACATTGAACGACTTGGTGTTATCGGGTTGAGCTAACACAGGGGCTGTAGTCAAACGTTATCTGAGAGTGTGAAAAGCTTCCTCACATTTCTCATCCCACACAAACTTTACTCCCTTTTTCAATAGTTCGGTCATAGGCTTAGCAATCCTGGAGAAATCCGGGATGAAACTGTGGCAGAACCACCTGAATTAATCCGGCTCAAGTGTATTAACCATCACCATTAAGGCATCCTCGGTTAACCTTACACTTCAAACGGAGTAATCCACTGGTCTGTCGGGTATAACCTCCCGATACAACCACGGTGAACGGATCGAGCGCCGTACATACAAATGCTCATGCGACGATGAGCCCAGAGAATACCACATTCCAGCAAGTATTACATCATTTGCATAAGTCAATATTACAGACCTAGTTCTGAGTTTAGAAAACAAGTACTTCAATTAACATAAATAAGTTCTTCAGAGTTAAATTGCAGCGGAAATAAACAACGGAAACTACTCGACGATACAGGATGTCTCGATGAAGCCCGTACGAGACATCACTCGGCCTTATCTCCGTTGGACGGGGGCGCATCCCATTCCACCGACCAACCAGGGGGAAGAGTGAAGGGCCAAGTCAAGCTAGCAATCATGTCTTCAAAGGGCTCACCTGAAAACGAGTCACAAGCAAGACTGAGTATACTAATACTCAGCAAGTCTTACCCGTGTAGTGGGAACTACTCCACCGACTCTAGACATGCAAGGCTGTTTGGCTCAGGGGTTTGTTTTGCCAAAAAAGCATCTACAAGTGGGTCCTTACTTTCAACTTTTAGCCCAAGATTCTAGTTTCGTTAGCCAGTCTAGGTAAGCAGCAATCTAATGCATACATGGTGAAGCATTAAGTTTTCCATCCAACCAGTTCATTCATCATCATTGTTCCTCTTCTTACTCTGTGGGTAAAAATGGTTAAGCAGTCTCAATAGCCGTGAGAAACGGACGATTCGAATCGAATTTCTTAACCTTGCAAGGGAAACCCAAACACACGTCACGTGGTTACTCCCTAGAGTCACACGTGCAACTTTTCCCCTTTCTTTCCGGGTCGTGGATCGGGGCTACCCTCCGAGAGTACAAGAGCTCCACGCCACGGTTCGGCGCCGGGTCGTGACCACTCTCTGCACTCGCCATATGCACATGGGACCGAAGTTCAAAGGGTAGGATGCCGTCCCCTTGCCGGGCCAATCAGGTACTTAAGCTTACCGATTCCCATAATCTCGGCATGTGTTTAGTACGTTCAAAGACTTAACCATCACTACCACACCCTGCGGCCTTAGCATTTTTCACTAGACAGATGGGCCTCAATCGTAACCATCGTTACATAACCCATCCGTGTCCTTATGATTGCAGCGTGTAGTAGTCATTCAACTCCTATTTTCTCGCGAGTGACAGGAAATCACTCGACTTTTACCGGAGTCCTATTAGCACAGCATTCTATCGAACCTTACATCTAGTTTTCCAAGCAAGGGTTCCTGACATCATGCAACTAAGTTTTCATCCAACTCCTATAAACTTAATGCACAAGCAAAGAGTAATGAGTTGCATAATTTCGGAAAGAATGGGTTATGCTCCGGGGCTTGCCTTCGCAGTTCGCTTGGGGATCTTCCGAACTTGGGCTCGGGTCTTCAAAAGCTTCAGTTAGATTTGCTTGAGCTTTACGCTGCTCACTCTCGGACGCGGGCACCAGCTCGTAGGTTCCGTCGGCGAGAGTCGTCGATTCTACATGAGTGCACAAGTTTAAGTCGTGGAAATAGCACTTGATTACGATTTGAGAGTCATTACTACAAGGGATAGTTTCTGGTCATGAAATTTTGGATTTAGGCACATCAAGGAAAGGTGTGCTTACTGTAAAATTTTCAGCCAATTTTATGTAACAGATTAATTCTGAAAAATATATTTCATTGTTGCTGTTAGATACTTGTTCTTTTTGTACAGATCAATTGGTGCAACAATTGTGGCTAAGATTTATACAGAGCTCTCACTTGAGCATGCATAAGCTACTGTAATTTTTGTAGGATTTATCATGCAGTATTTAGAGCATAGAAAATATGACATTCTACACCTAGGCTTTTTAAAGATTCATTTTTACAGGACCCTACACAGGGTTTTTGTCCATGAAACTTTTTACACAGCAACCACTACCGCAGTGTAACTCCCAGTAATAATTTGGGGATTTTCCAAGCTAAGATACTAATTTCTTGATTTAATGTATGTTATTAGCACATAAATCAAATAAATAGGTTACTGTGAGATAAAAAGTCTCCTAATTTTTCTCTAGCTTCTAGTTACCAATACATTAGCATAGGAAAAATTTCAATGGGTGACTCACCACCTAACTGCAGGGATAAAACATTCTTCTTACACATGATATAAAACTAAGTTTAACAAACAGTAAATCTAGAGATGGAATTTGGGCCTCATCTTTTTACACAGTCCTAATCATCCAGCAACTAATTCACTGCCCAAAATTCAGGGTCAGCATTGTTCTAGAACAGTGGGTATAAAATATGTCCATTAAAGCTTCTATTTAATGTAGAGCAAAATATTTTGAGATTCTGAGAAAATTTTTGTAACAAAAGTGGTAGAGTTTGTTCTGCGGATTCCAGAACAGTTGAGTTTGCATTTTTCTGAATTTTCTAAGATTTTATACGAATTTTACAAGTTCACTGAATTTGAATCTAGGTTTGAAATTTTCTTTTACAACTAGGTCCTTGAATCTTGCGCTCAGACCCTTCTAAAGATTTAAATTTTTGCAATTGGGTCCTCGGCGGCTCGGGTACGGCGGCCGGCCGAAATTCCGGCAGGGGGGCTCGCCGGCAGCGAGGGGCGGGGGTCGGGGAAGGTTCAGGGGTGCGAGGGCTACCTTGTGGGGGTGTTGTTCAGGTGGGGCACGGCCGGGAAGGGCTCGCCGGCGTTGGAGCAGAGGCGGCGACGGCGCGGCTCGCGTCGACGGCGGTGCTCCGGCGGGCTTGGGGCGGCGTGGTCCGGTCGGCGAGCTTCAGTGACGCGTGGGGAAGCCACTCAAGGGCTCGGCTTGGACGGAGGGGGTCGGGGTCGTGCTGTCCACGGCGAGCAGGGGCGGCGGCGGCGACGGCAGCGCGGGCGGCGGCGCTCCGGTGGCTCTGGGTGGCGTTGGGTGGGTCGGCGAGCTGCGGTGAGGTGATGTAGTGGTGGCTGGGTGCTCAGTTTGGGCAGTGGGCGGCGGCAGTGGGCTGTCCACGGACGGGTGGTGCTCGGCGGCGGCGATGGCGACGGCGAGGCGTTCTGGTGGCCGGGGGCTCGCGCGCGTGGCCGGGGTGGCGCTTTTATAGGGACAGGAGGGGCCTGGTTAGCGTGCGGGGCGGAGGCACGGCACGGCATGCACTGGCCGCGGCGGGCGGCGGCAGAACGCCGGCGCGTCGTGCGGCACGCGGGCGCGGCGACTGGGCGGCCGAGATACGGCGTGAGCGCGGTGAGATAGTGCCGGGCGCGGAGTGGGGAGGCAGCAGCGGCAGCGGCTCGGGCGGAGGGCGGGCGCGACGACTGGTGGGGCGCGGGGGCCGGGGCGGCACGGCAGAGCGCGGCTACTGGGCGCGACGGGCGGCGGGTCTGGACGCGGCTGCGTCGCAGGCACGCGCGGGCGCGGACTGGGCGGCGCGGCGTCGGGGCGGGGCAAAGCCGGCCGTGGCGGGGTGGTGCGGCGGCCACTGGCCTGGCGCTTCGCGCCGGTCAGGCGACGCCGGCCACCTGGCGCGCGGCGGGCGGGCGAGCGCGCGCGGCGCGGCAGAGGAGGGGGAGAAGCGAGGGACTGAAATGCAAAAATTCGAAAAAGTTCAGGGGGCTGGGTGCAAACAGGGCGTTTTCTCCTCTTTCTGATTTGAATTTCAAAAACTTTTGAACACGAAAGTTGCTCAAAATAAAAAGTTCTACAACTTTGGTTTCAGGCAAAACCTCATTTGGCTTATGGTTTTAAAGTTAATTTAAAAGTTTCAAATGTGTCCAAATGTGCCCAAATTTAATTTGAATTCCAACTGAACCCGTTTTAAATTCTTTCCACCCTCTCATTAGTTGGTTTAACACATGGAGTTAGGCTTATGTCATTGATTTTGGATTTGTAATTACCAGGGTTGCCACAGAAACGGCGATAGTAACCGGCTAAACCAAGAAAACTGCAAATCTGATGAACAGAGGAAGGAGGTTTCCAATCCATCACTTCTTGTACCTTGCTGGGGTCAACGGCTATGCCTTCGCTGGAAATAGTGTGACCCAAGAATTTCACACAATCCAACCAGAATTCGCACTTAGAAAACTTAGCATAGAGCTGATGGTCTCTGAGACGCTGAAGAACAATGTGCAGGTGCTTAGCGTGCTCTTCCTCATTCTTGGAATAGATAAGGATGTCGTCAATGAAAACTACGACAAATTTGTCGAGCTCGGGCATGAATACCGAATTCATGAGATACATGAAGTAGGCAGGGGCATTGGTGAGACCAAAGGACATGACCAAGAATTCATATAGCCCTTAATTTGTGGAAAAGGCGGTCTTAGGAATATCGCATGGACGAATCTTTATCTGATGATATCCAGATCGAAGATCAACCTTTGAGAAAACTCTAGCTCCAGATAATTGGTCAAAGAGAACGTCGATGCGGGGAAGTGGGTATTTATTCTTAACGGTCACCGCATTGAGAGGTCGGTAGTCAACGCATAACCTCAAACTGTCATCCTTTTTCTTTACAAATAGGGCTGGACATCCCCAAGGCGATGCACTAGGACGAATGAAGCCTTTGTCCAGTAGTTCTTGGAGCTGTGTTTTCAGTTCGGCCAATTCCTTCGGTGGCATCCTATAGGGTCTTTTGGAGATAGGTGCGGTGCCTGGTTGCAGTTCAATAACGAACTCAATATCCCTATCTGGTGGCATTCCTGGTAAGTCACCCTGAAAAACATCGGCATACTCGCATACCACTGGAATATCCTCTAGGTTGATTCCTTCCATCACGAAAGCACAAAGATTTGTGCACTCCCGGAACGGTAGGTAAAGGGTAGTGGCTCCGTGACTAGGTGAATTTATTTCAACAGCTCGGGAAGAAAGGTCAAGTGTGACTCCTCGCAGAGCCATCCAATTCATACCCATAATAATATCCATGCCTTCAAGGGGTAAGAGAACAAGGTCCGTGTTGATGATTTTACTACCCAATTTTATCGGTACCAGCCTTATTATTTGGTTGGAAGCAATTTTTCCACCCGGTGTTGATATCATCTATGACCCTTTTGTGTGACAAACATCCAAGCCTACTTTTGCACCAAACTTTCCACTAATGAAACTATGTGATGCACTAGAATCAAACAATATAACTGCAGGCTTGTTATGGATAGAGAATGTACCCGTCATTACTCGTGCTCCTTCCGGAAGTTCTGCAAGAGTGGTGAAATTGATCTGTCCTTGTTTGACCTGAATGGTCTGCCTCTTGCCTTTGTTCTTATTGTTCTGGTTAGAGACTTGGCCCTGAATTGGCTACCTAGGCCGAGGGCATTCTTGAGCAAAATGACTGGAACTTCCACAATTGAAACAACGATTGGCGATGTTTGGATGAAGGAATTGCTTAGTAGTGGGCCTTAGACCAGTTTGCTGAGGCACAGGGGGTCGTACAACACCTTGCTGCTGTGGGGGCCTAACAATCCAAAATCCTGGCTGAGGGGCCTTCTGTGGAGCTGTAGGCGCAGCATTTTGCACTAAGCGATACCTCGGTGGCTGAGCTCCCGAGGGTCCAACTGGCGCCTTTCTCTTTTTCTCGGCACGGTGAGCCACAATACAATCCTCTTGGGTGATTGCCATGTTTACCAGCTCATTATATGTATCGGCCTTGACAAGGTTCAGTCGCTCCTTGACTTTGGTACTCAATCCTCTGCGGAAACGATCCCGCTTCTTAGCATCCGTGTCTGCGTGATAGCCTGCGTACTGGCACAGATTGTTGAAAGCCTGAGCATACTGAAGCACAGTGCGAGAACCCTGAGTGAGAGCCAAAAACTCATTTAGCTTTCTTTCCATAAGACCTTCTGGGATATGGTGTGCTCGGAACGCAGTTTTGAATTCATCCCAGGTGACGACGTGATCAGCCAGGAGCATAGCAAAGTAATTGTCCCACCAAAGATGAGTTGTACTGTGAAGCTGCTGCGCGGCAAAGCGAGCCTTGTTTGTATCCGAACATGGGGCCACGAGTAGAGAAAACTTGGACTCGATTGTGCGAATCCAAGCGTCCGCATCCAAGGGTTCCTCCATTTTGTGAAACAAGGGAGGCTGGGTCCCAAGGAAATCTATGTAACCGGAAACTTGAGGTTGGTGAACATTGTGTCCACCCCGCTGTTGGTGCTGTCCTTGCACGAGCTGACGAAGCAACTCGGTTTGAGCGGCCAATACTTCCACCAAACTGGGTGGTGGTGGTGGCTGTTGTTACGATCCACTAGCGCTAGCACCAAAACCTTCCGGGTTACCACGGGTTGCTCCAACCATCTGCAATCTGAATGTTTATCATTAGCAAGGTGATCCATTTTGCTTCCATGATTCAAAAGGATTAGCGCGGAAAAGTAGACTTCCGAAAGATCATGGATAGAATCATGGACAGAATACTGTCTGCCATAAGAAACTTACAACTCCTGGTAGGTTCATCCAAAATTTCTCATATTTTGGTAGTGTGCAGGGAATTTAGAGATGTACAACTTTGGTATTCAGCTAAGATGCTCAATCGATGGCCAAGATTGTCGAACGATTCACTCTTTGCTTTGCTGGTTTGGCTGTTTTTCAGCAGAACGAGTTATAGTATCTTGCCTATAACTCAAACTAGTAAGGTCCAATAGTGCTGAAATTTTGTGGGAACCTCGATCACAAAATTTGGGACAAGTTTGGTATTCAACACTCAGTCCAGAAATGTAAGGAGATATGGGTAAAAATTCCGACAAGTTTCTGCAATCGCAGATTCAACTGCTTTCCAATATCACAATCAAACCACCAAGTTTTTAGCCATGGCCTACATGATTAGAGTATCCAATGGTCAAGTTGTACCCATCACAAAAGAGTTACTCAACTCTTAGTTAGCCTATTACAACACTTGCCAAAAGTTAGGCTACACTATCGAGGAGTATATGCAAAAGTCCTCCTAGGTCATCGTCTAGAAGTCGTCGAGGTTGTTGACGGACGACTCGCTGTGAGTAGGAGAGTGAGCTCCCATCGGAGGTGGCTGCGGTGCCTCACCCTCAAAGTCCATAGCTGAAAAACCGTCAATCTCCTGTGGCTCCTCCTCATCTTCCTCCATAGCCACCACGTCGGGAGGGGCATCCTGATCATGGTGCCACTGAATGTGCTCATTAGCATCCTCCAACTCAAGGTTTAGATCATGGAGCTGCTCCTCCAAGTGTGCTATCATGTCATCCCTCTCACCCATGAGAGTGTCGTGCTCCTGAACTTGGCCCTCAAGTTGGCCAATCCGGGTGTCTCTGTCCTCAAGTTCCTCACTGAGCTCCTCAATCTGCTCATCTCTGGTATCTTCCATCATGTGGTAGGCCTGTGCAAGATAAGCGAGCTGCAGAAGCGCCTGACTCTGGAGAGTCTGAAGTCGGTACAATGCATTCATGCACCGCACGGAGGTCTTGATGGTCTCCTGGGCGTGAAAGTCCACTAAATACTGTGAGTGCTGCACCCTGTTGAGCCAAAAGGGGTCGTTGTCCTGGGCAGCAGGAAACAAACCAGTAGGAGTGAGCGTGACGGCCTCGGGGCACTGCGCACATAAAGTGGTGAGCGCCCTCATGGCAGCAAGCTCCCAAGTATCAGCCAAACGGTGACCAACAGCCTAAATCACCAAGACGGGCCACTCCGGGTGTAGTGGGTTCAGAAAGATGGTCACGTTAACACGGCAGTGGGTAACTCCACTCTCTGCAAACTCCATTCCGGTGTAACGTGGGGGAATTGGATAGTCCGCGGTACTCAAAATATCCCACAAGATAGAGGGAAAGCCCTCCCAGTGAAGACACTACGAGTGAATGCGTCCATCCTCATCCACCATCATGGCAACAGGCTCGGCCATCTGAACAAAAGATCAAATGGGTGAGATAGCGAAAAACTGTGAACAACATAGTGAACAGGTTCTGGACAGTGCACTAAAATAGCCATAACTTCAACAGTTCTTCTCCAAAAAATTTCAACTTTTACCATAACATTCTTAAGGTATTTTTGAACAACTTCGCTAGTCAACTCCAGAGCTAGATCAGGCTCTAAGATGGTCTTTTTCTTAAGGTTTTACTTTACTGTCTACCCAAAAATTTCAGTGAACAGTGAGCCAATGTTTCATGCACTAGGCAAAATCTACCAAGCCAAAAATTACCAAATTTTAACAGTAGCTGCATGAGTAAATTTACAACAAGTTTTGTGTTGAACACCTTTTCAGAAAACTGTAGTAAGGGGGCATAAAAATTTATGTGGCAGAACTGCTCATTTTGGAAAGAAAACTGACATCTCCAAGTTTCGGGTGTTTCTCATTATCCATATGTTCAAAAATTTTCATATTTAGACAGGAGGTCGAATACAATTTTTTGGAACAAAACATTAAACATGAGTTTCTTCAGAAAGGATCATTTTCTAAGCTTAATAAATTTATCTTTTCAAATATGGTAGAAATATGACAGATTTGCTAGATAATCCTTATGCAAGGATAATCTTGTGCGCGCATGAACCTTACGACTCTCAAGCATCGCATTTTCAATTTCAGATTTATATAGTCATGATGCATGCACGTCCTATTTGTCCTCACAAAATAAAATAATTTCCAAATAGCTTTGGTCTTACGAAGTTAGTTTCGGTGGCATACACAATACGTCTCTCACTATAATAGCTAGTCGAGAATTCTCTAACCATTCTTTAACTTATTGTAATCACGGTTAGTGTACCTGCAGAAGTTTGATAGAGCATATATATATATCCATTGAACCTTTCATGCTAGCACTCATGAAAGCGTTCGTATTCATTACCGTTCACTATAGAAACGACATCCGTACAATTCCCGCCGTACAAACGACGTTAACATACGCTATCGAGATAGCGTATTCACGGGGGTACCGTCTTGAGACGGGGGTATGAACAGCAATCGCCATACCCTGCGCCAAACCTTCTACTCCCAATATAATCTACTAATAGTTGGTATATTGGCAGCACCTCAAGTAAGCCACTGCTTGAGGGCAGCGTTCGGCTCGCATCACCGACAGGAAGGCCAAGCTCTCTCAGTTGGCTAAGGATTCCTAACTTCTTACCTTAGCGATGAGTGCGTCGTTACAGAAATTAAGGGTCAATTGTGCATAAGAGTAAGTTTTGACAGAAAGTAATGTGCTGGGAGTCAGTTGATAATATTCATAAGTTAGATAGCCACCTAGTAACTTTCCCATAATCCCTTAGGGCTTTACAAACTAGGTACCATCCTTAACGAACCAACGCATCTTGCAAACGCATTTTTCTGGTCAAGTTTTATGAAAACAAGTTTTTAAGGATTGTTGCATTCTCTGGCGTATGCATTTCGGCTCTGGTACCAGCTGTGGTAGAACCACCTGAATTAATCCGGCTCAAGCGCGCTAAACATCACCACGAGGGCAATCAGGGCTAACTCACACTTCAAACAGAATAATCCATTGGTCTGTCGGGTAACCTCCCGATATAACCACGGTTTTTGTCGATCGAAACCACACATACATGTACTCACACGAAGGTGAGCCCAGAGGATACAACATTCCACAAATTTTACATCATAGGTTCATCATAAATTATTATTACAACTGACTTCGAAATTTGTAAAACAAGGTACTTCAGAGTTTAAAAGTAATTGAGTTCTTCAGAGTTCAGTGCAGTGGAAAAATATAATAAACTACTCGACGATACACGATGTCTCGATGAAGCCTGTACGAGACATCACTCGGCACTATCATCATTGGCCGGGGGCGTATTACTGGTCGCGGTGGGCGGCGAGCAGAGCCGGTGCGGCATGCGGAGGGCGTGGGCAGGGGATTGGGCGCTGAAGATTTGGCATGGGGAGCGGGAGATGACGCGGTGCACGGGTTGGGCGAGGAGCTGCAACAGCTGGCTTGTCGGGCGGCAAGCGCGGCGACTGGCGGGACGCAGCGGGGACACGGGCACGATGCGGCTTGTCCATTGGGCGCGGCGGGCGGGAAGCAGAGGCGCGCGTCGCCGGCGCATGCGTGGCGTGCGCGGACTGTGGAGAAGCGCGGCGTGGGGAGGAGCACGTGCGAGCAGGGCGCGGCCATGCATTGGCTTGGCGCCTAGCGCCGGTCAGGCATCGCCGGCCAGGTGGCCAGCGGCGACTGCGCGACGTGCGGAGGGTCGGGCGAAGCGAAGGGTCGGGCGAAGCGACTGCACGGCGGATGTCGGGCGGAACGGAGGAGGAAGGGTCTGCAGCGACGGCGCGTCAGAGGGTCGGGCGGAGCGGAGAAAGAAGGGTCTGTAGTGGAAATAGAAGAAAAGGCAAGGGCTGGTTTGCAAATTGAAGTGTTTCTCAAATTTTTTTGTTGCAACTCAAAAATCTACGAACATGAAAGTTGTTCAAAATGAAAAGTTACACAAGTTTTGTTACAGGCCAAAGTTCATTTGAGTTCTAGTCTACAAGTTATTTTAAAAACTCAAAAAGTATGACTCAGAGGGCACGTCATTTCCTGGGCAAAAGTTTGTAGGGTTCAACAAGACTTTTGATTATCATGTCAATAACGATGTGCCTATTCAATTTCGTAGCCATGTTAGCATCGAAGTGAAAGTTATTTAATTTGTTTGATTAAAGTACATGTACTTATGTACATATACACATCTATTTTTAATTCAAAGCAAAACCTATTTATAATTCTTTTCTTTTAAACTTTTCTTAGTTATTTATGCATCGTGTTAAGCTAATAAGGCTTATTTCGTAATTTAAACACCCGAGGTGTTGCAGGTACTCGGCAATCCAACAATGAAATCCATACTTTCAAGTGGCAAAGTGTATAGGCAAAGTGTACCCGTACTTTCAAGTGGCTAGCTTTTACTCTCCGACATGTGTCGCATTCTGAGACATATTTAGCAATTTTCCTTTTCATTCTAGTCCACCAGAAGTTTTGCCTAAGATCTTGATACATTTTGCTGCCGCCGGAGTGAATAAAAAATTTTGAAAGATGTGCCTCATCAAGAATTTGCTTGCGGAGCTCATGATTCTTTGGAACGACTATGCCACTTTCGAACCATAGAACTCCCTTATGTTCCTGACGGAAACATTTATACTTCTCTTCACCTAGAGAGAGTTTTTGTTTGATGATCTTAACTCCTTCATCATGTAGTTGTGCCATGATGATTTGATCATGGAGAGTGGGCTTAACCGAGATGTGATTCAGAGTGCCTTGAGGAATCATTTCCAAACTAAGCTATCTCATTTCTGAACATAATGTCTCATTATAGAACTCCACTGATAGGCAATGGCAATGGGCCTTACGCCTTAGTGCATCCGTGACTACATTAGCCTTGCCGGGGTGATAGTGCACCTCTAGGTCATAATCCTTGATTAATTCTAGCTATCTTCTTTGTCTCATATTCAGATCGGCTTGGGTGAAGATACATTTGAGACTTTTGTGATCAGTGTAGATATTACAATGAGTGCCCATGAGATAATGTCTCCATATTTTTAGAGCATGAATGACTATTGCTAATTCGAGATCATGGGTCGGATAATTCTGCTTATCGGGCCGAAGGGCTCGCGAAGCATAGGCGATAACTCGATTTTCTTTCATAAGCACACAACCCACACAAACTTTACTCCCTAAGTGTGTGGAAAGCTTCTTCACATTTCTCATCCCACACAAACTTTACTCCCTTCTTCAATAGTTCAGTCATAGGCTTAGCAATTCTGGAGAAATCCGGAATGAAACGGCGATAGTAACCGGCTAAGCCAAGAAAACTGCGAATCTGATGAACAGAGGTAGGAGGTTTCCAATCCATCACGTCTTGTACCTTGCTGGGGTCAACGGCTATGCCTTCGCTGGAAATTGTGTGGCCCAAGAATTTCACACTATCCAACCAGAATTCGCACTTAGAAAATTTAGCATAGAGCTGATGGCCTCTGAGACGCTGAAGAACAATGTGCAGGTGCTTAGCATGCTCTTCCTCATTCTTGGAATTGATAAGGATGTCGTTAATGAAAACTACGACAAATTTGTCGAACTCAGGCATGAATACCGAATTCATGAGATACATGAAATAGGCAGGGGCATTGGTGAGACCAAAGGACATGACCCAGAATTCATATAGCCAATATCATGTGGAAAAGGCGGTCTTAGGAATATCGCATGGACGAATCTTTATCTGATGATATCCCGAACGAAGATCAATCTTTGAGAAAACTCTAGCTCCAGATAATTGATCAAAGAGAACGTCGATGCGGGGAAGTGGGTATTTATTTTTAACGTTCACCGCATTGAGAGGTCGGTAGTCCACACATAATCTTAAACTGTCATCCTTTTTCTTTACAAAAATTGTAGTGGCTCCGTGACTAGGTGAATTTATTTCAACCGCTCGGGAAGAAAGGTCCAGTATGACTCCATGCCTTCAAGGGGTAAGAGAACAAGGTCCGTGTTGATGATCTTACTACCCGATTTTATCGGTACCAATCTTATTATTTGGTTGGAAGCAATTTTTCCACCCGATGTTGATATCATATATAACCCTTTAGTGTGACAAAAATCCAAGCCTACTTTCGCACCGAACTGTCAGGGGGAAAAGTAAACGGTCATCTAATGACTATCATGGTAGCGATCATGGAAGTCCGGACCGACCCGCAGCAACGGCGACCATCATCAGCCCAACACGTGAGGGAAGCACTCCGCTTCGCCTGACCCCGTCCCTCGGAGTCGGACGCTCCTGATCCCCCGGCAGGCGGGCTCTGCCTTGCCCGACCCCTCGCCACGAGGGTCCGCCGGCGGCGAGGGCAAGGTGGGGGAGCACGGAGAGGGAACCAGGGCGCACCTATTGGTGGTCTTGGAGTGGCTCGGGGTGGCTGGTGGCGGGCTGGCCGCGGAGAGCAGGGGCGGCGGCGGTGGGGCGGCGCGGACGGCGGCGCTCCGGCGATGAGGGCGGCGGGGCTCGGGCTGGGAAGCTTCAGCGCACTGAGAAGGACCCGTTTCAGCGCTTGTCTCGGGTCGAGGAGGGGCGGAGGAGGGAGTTCCACGGCGGCGGCGTGGGGCGGAGCTCGGCTCTGCTCTGCTCTGGCAGGGAAAAAGAAAGGAGAGGAGGGAGGGGCGCTGTGCCGGGCTTTATAGCCAGTGGAGCTCATGGGGGCGGGCTTGGCACGGCCAGAACGCGGGGTGGAGGGGGCGGCGAGGCTGGGCGCCATTGGTGCGGGGCGGCGGTGACCAGAGGCGCTGTGTCGCGTGCGAACTGCACGGGCAGGCGACTGGGCGAGCGAGATAGCGGCGTGGGCGAGGGAGATGGTGCGCGGCGCGATTGGGCGGGCTGGGGCGGCACGACGGGGCACGCCGTTGGGTGGCGGGGCGGCGGCCAGCGACTGGGCGGCGGTGCGGCCGGGGCGCTCGGATTGGGCAGGGGCAAGGCGTGCGGGAGGGAGAAGGAGGCGCGGCCGCGGTTGGGCGAGCGGGGGCGGTGCAGCAGGGCGTCGGGGGTTGGCTCGGCGCCTGGTGCCGCGCAGGCGTCGAGGGCCAGGTGGCCGGCGGCGGTCGGGCGAGCTGGGCGGTGCAGCAGAGGAGGGAGAGGTGAGGGAGGGACCTAAGTGCGAAAATTCAAAAATTTCCAGGGGGCTGGTTGCAAACAGGACGTTTTCTCCACTTTCTAATTTGAATTTCAAAATCTTTTGAACATGAAAGTTGTTCAGAATAAAAAGTTCTACAAGTTTCGTTTCAGACCAAAGTTCATTTGAGCTTTAGTTCCAAAGTTATTTTAAAAACTTAAAGAAAACTCTATTGGGAGGGCGCGTCATTTTATTTCAAAATTTCATTTTCTTCCCTAGGCTTCAACTAACTTTTATTGGTCATGCTAATACTGGTGTGCTCATTTAATTTCATAGCCATATTTGCTTTGATGTGAAAGTTATCCAATTTGTTTCACTAAAGTACATGCATTTATGCACATACAAACTTTTAAAGGTAGAAGCAAAACCAAACTTAATCCATTCCTTTTATTTTCTTGGTTAGCGATGCATTTTATTATGCCAGTAAGACTTGTTTAACAATTAAAACACCTGAGGTGTTACAGGTGGCGAGTGGCCGGACGCGTGCCGGAGGGCCTCCTTCGGCGGAGCGGCTTTTCGGGCTGCGCAGCGCCGTGATAGCCTACTGTCATTCCCTGGCGCGACCCATGGCCCCGCCGCCTGCGAGCAATGAGCTCGCGGGCGCGGCGGGGACGATCTCCAACGCCGGCTCCAGCAGCAGGAGCGACCACCCCTCGCGTGAGTGCTTCATGGCCGATGCACACTCCGAGGGGTCCAACGATGATGGCGCCGGGAGAAGGCAACGAACTCCCCCTCCGCGCGCCGCGGCCACGACGGGAGCTCTCGCCCGGGCCTCGGTGCGACCGCGACAAACAGAAGCGCGTGTGGCGCCCCACCAGGAGGGCGAGCGCCCCCGCAACGAGGGCGGGGCGCGACAGCGAGCGCGCGACGTCTAGCAGCGCATCTGCGCTGACGAGGATTGCCGCCAGCTCTTCGCCCGCGCCAGCCAAAACATCGCTGCAGCGGCGGCCCTGCTCCGGCGACTCCCCGAGCCGGAGACGCCAGAGGAACGCCATGCACATCGAGAGGTACGCGACCTGCTCGAGTGTGCCGCGGTCCAGCAGGCGGAGAGCTCCGCGTCCCGACGACGCGGTCAAAACGTCAGCGGGGCGGCCCCCACCACGCCCTCCGAAAGGCGGGGAGAGTCTGTCCACCAGCCTCCTCCCCGGGCGAACCAGGCCGCGCCCACTCGACGGACGCCGCCACCCGCTGGAGGCAGGGCCCCATCCATCCACCGGCGCGTCGGTCCCATCCGCGACGCCTGTGACACCCTGGACGCGCGGAGGCGCTCCCGCGCGGACAGGGAGGAGGGGGTGGACCGCGGCTACCACGTCCACCGTGGCGGCCGCTACGACAGCGAAGAAGACCGTAGCCCCAGCCCTGACCCGGCGGGGCCCCGGGCCTTCTCCGCGCGCATCTTGAGCGCGCCATTCCCGCCGCGCTTCAGGCAGCCAACCAACGTGGCCAAGTACTCTGGGGAAACGAACCCCGGGCTATGGCTCAGCGACTACCGGCTTGCATGTCAGGCCGGTGGGGCGGATGATGACCTGTTCATCATCCGCAACCTCCCACTTTTTCTAGCCGACTCAGCGCGAGCCTGGCTAAAACATATCCCCTCAGGACGGATCTGCAGTTGGAACGACTTGAGGGAGATATTCGTGGGAAAATTCCAGGGCACGTACATGCGCCCTGGCAACTCTTGGGATCTACGGAGCTGCCGCCAGGAGTCGGGTGAATCCCTCCGGGATTACATCCGAGGCTTTTCCAGGAAGCGCACCGAGCTCTCCAACGTCGCGGAGGCCGACGTCATAGGGGCATTGCTGGCAGGAACTTCCTGCCGACCCCTCGTCCATGAGCTCGGGCGCCGAGGCCCGTGGACCACGGAGGATCTCCTCAACATCGCCACCAGCTTCGCCTCGGGCGAGGAGGCCGTAGGAGCAATCTTCGACCGCTCCAAGGGCAAGGCAAAGCGCAAGGAGGACGCCGACGAAGGCACCTCCAACCATCCACAGTAGAAGAAGAACAAGCAGCGGCGCGAGGCACCCCTCATGGCGGCTGCTGAGCGCAAGCGGGGTCAGCTGCCCCCGGAGGGCACCCCCGGCTTCTTCGACAAGCTGCTCGAGGGACCGTGCCTGAACCACGAGTTCCCCGCGAAGCACGCCTAAAAAGACTGCAACCTCATGAACAGGTACTTTGCAGGCAACCCGGTGAAGGGCGACCGTAGGCGGAAACCCGACGAGGAAAGGAAGGACGATGGAGGGAAAGAAGACGGCTTCCCCAAGGTGGACGGCTGCTTCGTGATCTTCGGCGGCTCGGCGGCCTATGATTCCAGACGCCGTCGGAAGCTGGAACGCCGCGAGGTCTACGCGGCGGAGCCTGCGACGCCGACCTTTCTCGACTGGTCAGGATCCGCCATCACGTTCGACCGGTCCGACCACCCGCGGCGTGTCCTGCAGCCAGGGCGCTACCCCCTCATTGTGGACCCAATCATCGGCACGACGTGCCTCACCAAGG
Source organism: Panicum miliaceum (assembly GCA_032594955.1). Lineage (NCBI taxonomy): Eukaryota > Viridiplantae > Streptophyta > Magnoliopsida > Poales > Poaceae > Panicum > Panicum miliaceum. The sequence continues at coordinate 19,300,515 of CM064068.1, forward strand.
TGCTCATGGATGGAGGCAGCAGCCTCAACATCCTCTACGCCGAGACCCTCGACGCCATGGGGATCGAACGCTCCCGCCTCCGCCCCAGCAAGGCGCCTTTCCACGGCGTCGTGCCGGGGAAACAGGCAATGCCTCTCGGGCAGATCAACCTGCCCGTTACCTTCGGGACTCCGTCCAACTACAGGAAGGAGATCCTCACCTTTGAGGTGGTGGGCTTCCGTGGGACCTACCACGCCATCCTGGGGCGGCCGAGCTACGCAAAGTTCATGGCCATCCCCAACTACACCTACCTCAAGCTCAAGCTGCCGGGGCCCAACGGGGTCATTACCGTCAGCACGTCCTTCCAGAAGGCGTACGAGTGTGATGTTGAGTGTTGTGAGTACGCTGCGGCCACCAACGTCACGGAGGAGCCGGCTGTACAGCTCGCGGAGAACGCCGAGGGTCGGCCCGACTCCCAGCAGTCGCCCACCATTGAAGGCGTCAAGGAGGTCCCCCTCAACCCTAGCGATTCCGGCGGCCAGACCGTCCGAATCAGTGCTAGCCTATCTCCCAAATAGGAAAGCGCGCTCGTCGACTTCCTCCGCGCGAACATCGATGTCTTTGCGTGGAAACCCTCGGACATGCCCGGCATTCCGAGGGAAGTCGCCGAGCACTCCTTGAACATCAAGGCCGGCTCCAAACCAGTAAAGCAAGGTTTGCGCCGCTTCGACGATGAGAGGCGCAAGGCCATAGGCGAGGATCTCCAGAAGCTTTTGGCGGCCGGGTTCATCAAGAAAGTGTACCATCCCGAGTGGTTAGCTAATCCTGTTCTTGTACGAAAAAAGAATGGGAAATGGCGAATGTGCGTTGACTACACCGGTCTCAATAAGGCGTGCCCAAAGGATCCGTTTCCTTTGCCGCGCATTGACCAGATAGTCGACTCGACCGCCGGGTGTGAGACCCTCAGCTTCCTCGACGCGTATTCCGGCTATAATCACATCGCGATGAAAGAGTCCGACCAACTCGCGACCTCTTTCATCACCCCATTCGGCCCCTATTGGTACGTCAAGATGCCGTTCGGCCTCAAAAATGCGGGGGCTACATTCCAGCAATGCTGCTAGGTTTCATCATCTCCGTGCGTGGCATCGAAGCCAACCCGGAGAAGGTAGCGGCCATCAACGACATGGGGCCAATCCAAAACATAAAAGGGGTCCAACGTATCACGGGATGCCTGGCGGGCCTGAGTCGCTTCATCTCGCGCCTCGGCGAGCGAGGGCTCCCCCTTTACCGGCTCCTGAAGAAGACTGACCATTTCGAGTGGACCACTGAGGCCTAGGAGGCACTTGACCGGCTCAAGGAACTCCTGACAAAAGCCCCGGTCCTGGTACCACCCGCCGACGGGGAACCCCTTCTGCTCTACATCGCGGCAACCACCCAGGTGGTCAGTGCGGCCCTGGTGTAGAGAGATAGGAGGAGGGACACACCCTCAAGGTACAACGCTCAGTCTACTTCGTCAGCGAGGTCTTGTCCGAGTCCAAGACGCGATATCCGTAGATCCAGAAGCTCATCTACGCGTCCTCATCACGAAGAGGAAGCTGCGCCATTACTTCACCTTGCATCCGGTGACAGTCGTCTCGTCTTTTCCCCTCGGCGAGGTGGTCCGGAACCAGGACGCCACGGGCCGGGTCGCGAAGTGGGCACTCGAGCTCATGGACCAGGGCATCACCTATGCCCCCCGCACCGCCATCAAGTCCCAGGTACTCGCTGATTTCATGGCAGAGTGGACCGAGATACAAATGCCATCAGCACCGGAGAAATAGGAGTACTGGACGATGCACTTCGACGGGTCGCTGATGAAGGCTTGCGCCGGAGCAGGCCTAGTCTTCATCTCTCCTCTCGGCGTCCGCATGAGGTACATGATCTGCCTCCATTTCCCCACGTCTAATAACGTCGCCGAGTATGAGGCTCTCCTCAACGGGCTCCGCATCGCCATCGAGCTGGGCATCCAACGGTTGGACGTCCGAGGCGACTCCCAGCTAGTCGTCGAGCAAGTCATGAAGGAATGGAGATGCCACAACCCCAAGATGGCAGCCTACTGCAACGAGGTCCGCAAGCTCGAGGACAAGTTCGATGGGCTAGAGCTCAACCACGTTGCAAGGCGTTTTAACGAGGCAGCCGACGAACTGGCAAAGGCAGCATCCGGCCGAAAGCCCGTTCCCGATGGCGTCTTCATCAGCGACCAGTTCGAGCCCTCGGTCCGTTGTCAGAAACCGAGAAAGGCCCGACCCCCCGCCTGACTGGAGACCTCCGTACCTTGACTACCTCATCCGCGAGACGCTCCCGAAGGACAAGACGAAGGCGTGAAGGATCGCACGCCGCGCCAAGACATTCGTCATCATCAACCAGGAGCTCTACAAGCGGAGCCACACCGGCATCCTCCAACGATGCATCCCGATCAAGCAAGGAAGGGCGCTGATTCACGACATCCACGCAGGGGCCTGTGGCCACCACGCCGCGCCAAGAACCCTCATCGGGAACGCCTTCCGGCAGGGTTTCTACTGGCCAACGGCGGTCGCCGATGCCACCCATGTGGTCCGCACCTGCGAAGGGTGCCAATTTTTCGCGCGCCAAACTCACATGCCCGCACAAGCGCTCCAGACTATCCCCATCACATGGCCCTTTGCGATCTGGGGACTGGACCTCGTCGGGCCCTTCAAGAAAGCACCGGGGGCTTCACCCACTTGCTTGTCGCCATCGACAAGTTCTCTAAGTGGATCGAGGCACGACCCATCACGCAGATCACATCTGAACAGGCGGCGCGATTCTTCACTTACATCATTCATCGCTTTGGGGTCCCCAACTCCATCATCACGGACAACGGCATGCAGTTTACCGGGAAGAAGTTCCTCCGGTTCCGCGACGACTACCACATCCGAGTGGACTGGTCGGCCGTGGCGCACCCCCGCACTAATGGGCAGGTTGAACGAGCCAACGGCATGATACTCCAGGGTCTCAAACCATGGATCTTCGACCGCCTCAAGAAGTTCGGCGGCCGGTGGGTCGCGGAGCTCCCCGCGGTCCTATGGAGCTTAAGGACGACCCCCTAGCAGGGCAACTGGCTTCACCCCGTTCTTCATGGTCTACGGGTCTGAGGCAATCCTCCCCACCGACCTAGAGTACGGATCGCCGAGGGTCAAGGCGTATGACGAGCAGGGAAACCAGGCGTTGCTCGAGGACGCACAAGACCAACTCGATGAAGCACGCGATGTGGCCCTGTTACACTAAGCCAAATACCAGCAGGCCCTACGACGACACCACAGTCGCAAGGTGCAAGGCCGAGCCTTCAACGTCGGGGACCTGGTGCTCCGCCTTGTCCAGGACAACAGGGGTCGGCACAAGCTGACCCCTCCGTGGGAAGGTCCTTTTGTCATCGCCCAAGTACTGCGTCCAGGCACGTACAAGCTGGCGACCCCCGATGGACGGATCTTCAGCAATGCTTGGAACATAGAATAGCTAAGACGCTTCTACCCTTAAATTCTGTTTCCAAGTTTAAACACACGCATCTTTGTAATTTTCTAATCCATGGAGAAAAGCAGTTTTGAGTCGACATTTTTTGAGTCTCGTCACGGGCTCAGGGATATCCGACCCTGACCCTGCCTCAGGGTCGCATATCCCTCGGGGGCTATTAGGGGCTCTGACCCAAGTCACCCGAGGTCCTCTCAAAACAACTTTTCTCCGAGCCGGCCCCCCTTCCTAAATGTTTGGGCATGAAAAGGGGAGAGTGCGCAAACGACGCCCAGGCAAGGCTGATCGGACTGCGAGAAAGCCTACGCCCCAGCGGCTACGGTACTATCGCCCATCAGCGCTTACTCACGCGTCCGACCCGTACTCTAAACTTTCCAGACCCAAAAGGACAAGGAAGGGGATCAGAAGTAAACATTGATAAATTGCAAAAAGCGGCCTCCGCGGCCATTACAAAAGCAAGTCCAAAATCAACTAACATATTTACATGGCCGGGTATCTGAACCGGACCCAGCTAGCCCGTTCAGGGTTCCTCCGGCGGGACGGCCTCCTCCTCCAGCTGCGTCGCCAAGGCATCCGCCGGGCCGAGCACCGACGCATCGATCTCGTCCAGCTCAGCCTCAGTGTACCCGGGGGCGTACCCTTCGCTCATCAAGTCAAAATCGAGGCTAACGTAATGGGACCCGAAGACCCCGAAAGCCCGTCTCACACCAACGCGAAGCGCCTCACGAGCGATCTTCGGGTCCGCTGGTACACCCCGTGGGCACGAGCCGCCAGCGAGCTCGTCCCTTCCCCCTGGACCACGCCGAGGCCGTCACAGATGACGCGGACCGCGTCCTGCAGGCTATCGTGCTCGGCGCGCTCCGCATCAAGGGCCCCCTTCAGCTGGTCGACTTCACCCGCAAGACCTGTCCGGAAGAACTTGCCGGATCAAAGACCTCTACAACGCCACAAAGGAAGAGGGATGGGAGGAACCTTACCCTCGGACTGCGCCTTCAGCGCGGTCGCAGCGGTCTGAAGCTGACCAACCTCAGTCCCGAGGTCGGCCACCATCTTCTCGGCCTTGACCCTCCAGGTCGCCTCAAGGTCTCGGTCCTGCCAGGCCTGCTGTCGCTCCTGGCAGATGCGCTTGACGGTCTTCCGAAGGGCCTCACGCTCCTTCTTCACCGCCTCACGTTCCTTCTTCACCGCCTCGTGCTCCTCCTTCACCTGAAGGAGCTCCGCGGCATCAAGCTGGGCCTTGTTGACAACGGCCTGGAGGTCCGCGCGTGCAGAGCGGGCCTCCTCGACGGCAGCCTGGAAACCATCCTTCGCCGCCTGCTCGCGCCTCCGCAGGTCATCGATGACCTGCTGGGCGGCGGCGACCTGCGCGGCCAGCTCCTTGGACCGCTGCTGCTCCGCGGAGAGACGCTCCTGCCCGAGTCGAAAGGCGCAAGGAGATGTAACGGGCGCACGAAATACTTACCAGATCGACGAAGCCCCTGTCCGGCCGCATCGGAGGGTGGCCGGGCACCGGGAAGACGACGTCCTTGTCATCCAGCGCCTCCCGGATGCGTTGGCGAATCTCGGAGGCAGGGAGCGCGCCCGTCGAAAAGACGGTGCCTTCGGTTGGGGCGTCAGGAACCATCTCGGCGAGCGAGCGGATCCAAAGCATCAGCAGCGCCACCCTCCGAGAGTGGTACGCCCCGATAACCCCGGCCCCGGTGAGCCCCTTCGCCTTCAGGTACTCGATGGCACGGAGGAGGCTGGAGATTCGCTTCTTCTCCTTCTCCACTGGGCCGTACGCCCACACCTCCGGCGCCGCCTCGAAGACGCGGCCGGTGAACTCCGGCAAGGGGGATTCAGAGTAGTTCTTCACGTAGAACCACTGCTGATACCACCCCTTGTGGGACGCCGCGGTCTTCATCGCCATGTATTCCCTGGCGCGGGACTGGCGAAGGTGGATCCCGACGCACCCAATTGCCACCGGGGTCGTCCGCTGCTGGCCGCCCCGCTTCTCGGCCTTCTGGTACAAACTCACTGTGAAGAAATACTTCCACAGCGAGAAATTGGGCTCGATGCCCAGGAATCCTTCACACAGCACGACGAATGCCGCGATGTGCTGGATCCCGTTGGGGTTGAGGTGCTGCAGCTCAAGCCCGTAGTGATGCAGCAGCCCGCAAAAGATGAGGCTCGGCGGCGCCGCGAACCCCCGCTCGTGGAAGTGGGCGAACGAGATGACATACCCATTGGGCGGAGCCGGCGCCTCCTTCGATTCAGGAAATCTCCACTCGTCCCGCTCGGTCCTGTTGCAGAGCAGGCCCTTCTTCACGAGGCCCTCAGCACGCGAGGCCCCGAAGCTGGAACGCTCCCAGGTCGCCATTACGCGGTGAGGGGAAGCTTGATGGTGGGAGGGGAGGAAGGCTGGAGCGCTGGGGAAGAAGAAGGCGAACGGCCAGCGCAGCAAACCGAAAGGCAAAGAGGAAGGCGAAAGACTCAAGACAAGGTAAGGGCGGAACCAGCGAGGCAGCCCCCCATCTTATAGAGCGACGCGTGGGAAGCGGGACGGACGCGCCCGTCGCAGTTAATGCGGCGTCAGGTACATCTCATCACGCCCGCTCCCCTCCTTTTTCGGAAGACGCGCGCACGACTCTGCAGGAAACGACCACTCCCCCTCGTTTCGCGGGTCGGCACCTACCGCCACTCCGTCTTCCGAGAAGTACGCGCGCACGATCTCCTCCGCACTCGGCCCAAGACGCGACGGAAAGGTAAGAAGGGATACGGGACTAAAAACGTCCCTACGGCCCATTACGGTCCAGGGGTTCGAAGGCTGGTCCACCGCGGGCTCGACAGCCGCCCCAGGATGACCCCGAGCGAGGGGTGAGAAGGGACGGGCCCACTAGCGGCCATCACCCGGGCATCCGACTTCCCAGGGCGTCCCGACCTCACATTCGAGTCCGGCCGGCATCAAAGTTCATGGTTTTTCCCCGACGAAAGGCAACGAGCCACCGGGTCCAATCGAACGGACTCGGGAACTATATGAACTAGCCGACCGGAATCTGGGGTACGCCACCAACTTGGCCCAGGCCGGACCCCCCCGAACGGGGACCGGGACCCCACTCGAATTGACCCGATTGCAGCTCAACGAGCACCACGGTTTGTCCAACGAGGATAACGTGGCAGGGCTCACCCCCTCCGTCCCCGCGAACGAACGCTTGAGGGGTAACGTACAAGAGTCGGTCTAGCCTCCCAACCGGTCTCCTGCAACGCGCGGGGGCTCGGGGGCTAGATTCGCAACCGATGACCACACGGGTGGTCACAACATGAGGCCTCCAGATGGAGGGAGTTCCCCGGAACGGCAAGGTTCCCCTCATGTCGAGACAATCACCATACAGCCCGCACGGCGAGCAAGAGTTCCCGATGAACAATGATAACAGCCTCTGGAGGAGCGTCCCCGCTCCACCACAGGCTCGGGGGCTACTGTCAGGGGGAAAAGTAAACGGTCATCTAATGACTATCATGGCAGCGATCATGGAAGTCCGGACCGACCCGCAGCAACGGCGACCATCGTCAGCCCAAAACGAGAGGGAAGCACTCCGCTTCGCCCGACTCCGTCCCTCGGAGTCGGACGCTCCCGATCCCCCGACAGGCGGGCTCCGCCTCGCCCGACCCCTCGCCACAAGGGTCCACCTCGCCCGACCCCTTGCCACAAGGGTCCGCCTCGCCCGACCTAGGGGCTTAGGGTCGGACTCGCGTGGGCCCGCTGGACGGAAATCAGCCTCGGGCGCAGCTTTGCCTTAAATGCTCCACGGCTCGGGCGTGCGGAAAGGCGTCCACGCTGCTGACGTGACCCGTCACACCTACCCGCCAACGACCGCACCGCGCACGGTACAGCGGCTCAGTCCTCTCTAGTTCGCTATCAGGCCATCATGACCCACGTCGCCTGGCAAAGGAGCACGCCTGAACGTCCACGCTCCACCTTCCCGTCCTCGCGCCCCGCGATTTCGGCGATAGGGACAGGGCGTCCGCGCCGCTCAGGCCACTTGCAGCGTAACAGGGACAGTCGTGGCAGCCGTCAGCCCCGACGGGACGGAAGCCACAGCCATCATCACGCACGCCCGCCGTAGCCAGCTCCCGAGGAGGACAGCGACCAGATCAATGGAGACCGCCCGGCGAAACAAGAAGACTGAAAACAACCGCGGCGGCCGGGGAGCACGAATCTTCTCCTTGGACTCCACGCTCTCTCTCCCTCTCCACATCCCCTCTCTCTATCCCCGCGCATGTCTCGGATGTACCTGGTCTTTTCTCTGGAACTATAAAGGGTAGGCCAGGACCCAAGAGACGGGGGGAGAATTTTAGAGACTCACACTTCCTCACACAGGCTTCTTCTTCCCTGCGAAGGAGAACACGCCTCCACCATTAGAGCTTCTGTGCACACCTTAAAGACTTGGGACCGGTTCCCTCTCTCGCCCTTCTGTAACCCCTACTACAGTACCCGCGTGGGTAACACGAGCAGCTCCCCATACTGGACGTAGGGCTTCTCCATGCCCGAACCAGTCTAAATCCCGTGTCACCCGCGCAACCATCTGAAGCCGTACGCGCATAAAAGAAATTTACTAGTCTAAGTCTTGATCACCAATCTTGACAACGACACGAACTTTGCACTAATGAAACTATGTGATGCACCAGAATCAAACAATATAACTGCAGGCTTGTTATGGATGGAGAATGTACCCGTCATTACTCGTGCTCCTTCCGGAAGTTCTGCAAAAGTGGTGAAATTGATCCGTCCTTGTTTGACCTGAATGGTCTGCCTCTTGCCTTTGTTCTTATTGTTCTGGTTAGAGCCTTGGCCCTAAATTGGCTACCTAGGCCGAGGGCATTCTCGAGCAAAATGACTGGAACTTCCACAATTGAAACAACGATTAGCGATGTTTGGATGAAGGAATTGCTTAGTAGCGGGCCTTGGACCAGTTTGGTGAGGCACAGGGGGTCGTACAACACCTTGCTGCTGTGGGGGCCTGACAATCCAACTTCCTGGCTGAGGGGCTTTCTGTGGAGCTATAGGCGCAGCATTTTGCACTAATCGATACCTCGGTGGCTGAGCTCCCATGGGTCCAACTGGCGCCTTCCTCTTCTTCTCAACACGGTGAGCCACAATACAATCCTCTTCGGTAATTGCCATGTTTACCAGCTCATTATATGTATCGGCCTTGACAAGGTTCAGTCGCTCCTTGAGTTTGGTACTCAAACCTCTATGGAAACGATCCCACTTCTTAGCATCCGTGTCAGCGTGATATCCCGCGTACTGGCACAGATTGTTGAAGGCCTGAGCATACTGAAGTACAGTGCGGGTATCGTGAGTGAGTGCCAAAAACTCATTTAGCTTTCTTTCTATAAGACCTTTAGGGATATGGTGTGCCCGGAACGCAGTTTTGAATTCGTCCCAGGTGACAACGTGATCAACCGGGAGCATAGCAAAGTAATTGTCCCACTAAAGACGAGCTGTACCGCAAAGTTGCTAAGCGGCATAGCGAGCCTTGTTTTCATCTGAGGATGGGACCACAAGCAGAGAAAACTTGGACTCGATGGTGCGAATCCAAGCGTCCGCATCCAAGGGTTCCTCCGTTTTATGAAAAAAGGGAGGCTGGGTCCCAAGGAAATCCGTATAACCAGCAGCTTGAGGTTGGTGGACATTGTGCCCACCCCACTGTTGGTGCTGTCCTTGCACGAGCTGACGAAGCAAGTTGGTTTGAGCGGCCATTACTTCCACCAAGCTGGGTGGTGGCGGTGGCTATTGTTGTGGTTCACTAGCACTAGCACCGAAACCCTCCGGGTTGCCACGGGATGCTCCAACCATCTGTAACGTCAAAGTTTACCATTAGCAACGTGATCCATATTGCTTCCACGATTCAAAAGGATTAGCGTGGAAAATTAGACTTCCGAAAGATGATGGATAGAATCGTGGACAGAATACTGTTCGCTACAAGAAAACTCATAGCTCTCCGTAGGTTCATCCAAAACAGCTCATATTTTGTGAGTGAGTAGGAATTTTAAAGATGCACAACTTTGGTATTCAACTCAGATGCTATATCGATGGCCAAGATGGTCGAAAGATTCATTCTAGCAAGGTTCAATGATGCTGAAGTTTTGTGAGAGCCTAGATCGCAAAATTTATGACAATTTTGGTATTCAACGCACCGCCCAGAAATGCAAGGAGACATGGGTAAAAATTCTGACAATTTTCTGCAATCGCAGATTCAACTGCTTTCCAACATCACACTCAAACCACCAAGTTTTTAGCCATGGCCTACATGATTAGAGTATCCAATCGTCAAGTTGTACCCATCACAAAAGAGGTACTCAACTCTTAGTTAGCCTATGACAACACTTGCCAAAAGTCCTCCTAAGTCATCGTCTAGAAGGCGTCGAGGTTGTTGACGGACGACTCGCTGCGAGTAGGAGAGTGAGCTCCCATCGGAGGTGGCCGCGGTGCCTCATCCTCAAAGTCCATGTCTGAAACACCGTCAATCTCCTATGGCTCCTCATCATCTTCCTCCATAGCCACCACCTCGGGAGGGGCATTCTGATCATGGTGCCACTAAATGTGCTCATTAGCATCCTCCAACTCAAGGTTCAGATCATGGAGCTGCTCCTCCAAGTGCGCTATCATGTCATATCTCTCACCCATGAGAGTGTCGTGCTCCTGAACTTGGCCCTCAAGTTGGCCAATCCGGGTGTCTCTGTCCTCAAGTTCCTCACTTAGCTTCTGAATCTGCTCATCTCTAGTATCTGCCATCATGTGGTAGGCCTGTGCAAGATCAGCGAGTTGCACAAGCGCCTGACTCTGGAGAGCCTGAAGTTGGTACATTGCATTCATGCACCGCACGGAGGTCTCAATGGTCTCCTGGGCGTGAAAGTCCACTAAATACTGTGAGTGCTGCACCCTATTGAGGCAGAAGGGGTCGTTGTCCTGGGCAGCAGGAAACAAACCAATAGGAGTGAGCATGACAGCCTCGGGGCACTGCGCACAGAAAGTGGTGAGCACACTCATGGCAGGAAGCTCCCAAGTATCGGCCAAACGGTGATCAACAGCCTCAATCTCCAAGGTGGGCCACTGCGGGTGTAGTGGGTGCGCAAAGATGGTCACTTTAACACGGCACTGGGTAACTCCATTCTCTGAAAACTCCAGTCCCGCGTAACGTGGAGGAATTGGATAGCCTGTGGTGCTCAGAACATCCCCCAAGATAGAGGAAAAGCCCTCACAATGGAGACACTGCGAGTGAACGCGTCCATCCTCATCCACCATCATAGCAACAGGCTCGGCCATCTGAACAAAAGATCAAATGGATGAGATAGTGAAAAACTGTTAACAACATAGTGAACAGGTTCTGGATAGTGCACTAAAATAGCCATAACTTCAACAGTTCTTGTCCAAAAATTCTCAACTTTTACCAGAACATTCCTAATGTATTTGTGAACAACTTTGCTAGTCAACTCCAGAGCTAAATCAGTGAACAGTGGGCCAAGATTTTGTGCACCAGGGAAAATCTACCCAGCCAAAAATTACCCAATTTTAACAGTAGCTGCCTGAGTAACTTTACAACGAGTTTTGTGTTGAACACTTTTGCCGAAAACTGTAGTAAGAGGGCATAAAAATTTATGTGGTAGAAGCGCTCATTCTGGTCAGAAAACTGATATGTCAAAGTTTCTGTTATTTCTCATTATCCATATGTTCAGAATTTTTCATATTTAAACAGGAGGTAGAAAATTTTCAACATGAACTTCTCCAGAAAGGATCATTTTCTAAGCTCAATAAATCCATCTTTTCAGATATGGCAGAAATATGACAGATTTGCTCGATAATCCTTATGCAAGGACAATTATGTCCACGCATGAACCTTACCACTCTCAAGCATCGCATTTTCAATTTCAGATTTATATGGTCATGATGCATGCACGTCCTATTCGTCCTCACAAAATAAAATAATTGCCAAATAGCTTTGGTCTTACGAAGTTAGTTTCGGTGGCATACACAATACGTCTCTCACTATAATAGCTAGTCGAAAATTCTCTAACCGTTCTTTAACTTATCGTAATCGCGGTTAGTGTAACTGTAGAAGATCGATATAGCATATATATATATATATATATATATATATATATCCATTGAACCTTTCGTGCCAGCACACATGAAAGCGTCCGTATTCATTACCGTTCACTATAAAAACGGCATCCGTACAATTCCCGCCGTACAGACGACGTTAACATACGCTATCAAGATAGCGTATTCACGGGGGTACCGTCTACTCCCAATATAATCAACTAATAGTTGGTATATTGGCATCACCTCAAGTAAGCCACTGCTTGAGGGCAGCGTTCGGCTCGCATCACCGACAGGAAGGCCAAGCTCTCTCAGTTGGCTGAGGATTCTTACCTCCTTACCTTAGTGATGGCTGAGGATTCTTACCTCCTTACCAGCCTGGTTCAAGCCGCCCGGCTTAGGTTCAGGTCGAAGCGTGCTCATTTTTGTGTGGTGGGTTTGTAACGTTCTAGAACCTGCGAATCTTGATGCACTTCGACGAAAATTTAGTCCAAGGGTGTGTGGTTGACACAAAAGTGTGCATCAACCGCACGAGACAAGGCATGATTCAAAGATAAAATTCCTTTTTATTTAAATTCAATGTGGGGTGCAGCAGGGAATACAAATGTTTGAAATAAAAAATGAAAGAAAATAAATGGCAGCACCAAAAACCTATCCTAAGACTCTAATCTAGCCTATCCTATCCTCGGGTCCGGGACCCTGTAGAGGTCCTCGTGCCCGGTGGCCTTCGCAAGGCGTTTGATCTTGGAGCTCAACGCCTTGTGAATGACATCGACCTTGTGGTCGAGATCTGTAGGCTCGACCTTGGACTCGGCCATGCGCTCATCCATATTGTTTAATTTGATCTTGAGCGCATCGAGCTGCTCCTGCAGCTCCTTCACCTCATCTCGCTCCTCTGGATCCTCCTCCTCCTCATCGTTGCTATAAGCGTGGATTTTCGGAGGGCCATGGATCGGGGGCGGCGACTGGAAACGTCTCCCTGATCTAGTACTAGATTCAGTGGACTCTCTCTCGCCACGGTCCAATGGGTGTGAGAGAACCTTCCCGATCCCCACCTGCTCGCGCAAACGATAGCGTGGAGGGCTTGGGCTAGCTGGAGTGTACTCCGGCGAGCGTGGCTCAACACCTGCAGCGCCACGACACGCGCTACGCCCCCTCCCGAAATGAGGGGACGAGGCGCTTGCCGATTGCCTTCCGCGGGGACAGAACCCCTGTGGTGGGACGTGTCGGCGTGCGCGCACAAATGCGCACCAAAGTTCCTCCTCCTGGACTTCTGGAGCGGGATCCGGCGTGAAGAGGCGATGATCAGTGTGAAGACAAGGCCGGCCGGCCTCCCCTAGGCCGACCAGCCTAGGGTGTGCTTCCCCGGCCCCCGGGCCATGAGGGGATGGCTACGACGAACTCCTACGCGTCGATGATCTGGAGGCTGCTTGAGGTCATGTGGGTTTGAGTGGAATTGGAAGGCTCCAAGGGAATCCTAGAGGCTATGGATGCTGACTTGGGCGTCGTGGGGAAAAATGATGACGACATGGCTGTGACCTTGAGAGGATTTTGGATTCTCAAGAGATGGGAGGTCGAAAGGCTTAGGATGAAGAAGAACGGGTGCCTATCGGTATAGAACGAGGGTGTAACAATAGGATCCCCCAGAATTCCCGACGAGGGGAACGGATAGGATAATTCGAAGTTTGAAATGACACGAACGGACTCGGAGCCAGGCCGGCCGGCCGGCCCCACCCTGTCAGGTGTGGGTTCTGGGCTTCACGAAGGTCCTTTCTGTGGCAGAACCACCTTAGTTAATCCGGCTGAAGTGCGCTAACCATCACCACGAGGGCAATCAGAGCTAACTCGCGCTTCAAACGGAGTAATCCATAGGTCTGTCGGGTAACCTCCCGATGCAACCACGGGTTTGCCGATCGAAACGACACATACAAAGTACTCACACAAATGTGAGCCCAGAGAATACAACATTCCACAAATTTTACCTTACAGAGTTCCACATAAACTTATTATTATAGACCAAGTTCGAATTTGTAAAACAGAGTACTTCAGAGGTTTAAAAGTAAACGAGTTCTTCAGAGTTCAATGCAGCGGAAAAACAACGATAAACTACTCGACGATATATGATGTCTCGATGATGCCCGTACGAGACATCACTCGGCATTATCATCTTTGGCCGGGGACGCATCCCATTCCACCGACCAACCAGGAGGAAGAGTGCACGGCCAAGTCAAACTAGCAACCATGTCATCAAAAGTATCATCTGAAAACAAGCCACAAGCAAGGCTGAGTATACTAATACTCAATAAGGCTTACCTGACAAGTGGAATATACTTAGTCGACTCCTAGACATGCAAGGCTTTTGGCTTGAGGGGTTTGTTTTGCCGAAAAGCATATACAAGTAGGTCCTTACTTTCAAATTTTAGCTCCAGATTCTAGTTTCCTTAACTATTCTATGTAAGCAACTATCCAATATCATACATGGTGAAAGAATTAATTTGCATCCAACAAGATTAATCATCATCATTGTTCCATTTCTTACTCTATGTGGTAAAAGGGTCAAGCAATCTCATTACCGCGAGAAACGGACGATTCGAATCAAATTTCTTAACCTTGCAAAGCCGACCTAAACAAACGTCACGTGGTTACTCCTAGAGTCACACGTGCAACCTTTCCCCTTTCTTCTCGGGTTGTAGATCAAGGCCACCATCCGAGACTACAGAGCCTAGCTCTGCACCCACCATGTGCGCACATGGAACCAAAGTTAGGAGGGTGAGGGTGTTGTCCACTTGCCGGTCCAATTAGGTACTTAAGCTTACCGATTACCATATTCTCGGCATGTGGTTAGTACGTTCAAACGCTTAACCACCACTACCACACACTGCGGCTTTAGCATTTTTCACTAAACAGACGGGGCCTCAATCATCAATATGAACTTCGCACCATAGCCCCGTCCGTCGACCTTATGATTGCAGCATGTAGTAAACATTCAACTCCTATATTCTCGCAAGTGACAGGAAATCACTCGACTTCTGCTGGAGTCCTATTAGCATAGCATTCTATCGAACCTTACATCCAGTGTTCAGAACATGGGTACCTAGTATCATGCAACTAAGTTTGCATTCAACTCCTATAAACTTAATGCACAAGTAAAATAGAGTAATAAGTTGCATAATTTAGAAAAACAGGGTTCATGCTCCGGGGCTTGCCTTCCTGAGCAAAGCTAGCCTTGGGCTCTTCCGAACTCGGGTTTGGGTCTTCGAAAGCTTTAGTTAGATTCACTTGAGCTTCACGCTGCTCACTCTCGGACTCGGGCACCAGCTCGTACGTTCCGTCAGAGAGAGTAGTCGATTCTATATGAATGCACAAGTATGAGTTGTAGTGATGGTATATGATATTTATTTTCTTCACGATAAAGTTGCAGTCCACAAAACATAGATTTGGTTGTGAAGTTACTTAGTTAAGATTTCTTTGGGCAATCGTTAATAGAGTATAACTTAAACTTAACTCCATGAAACAAGAGGGGTTGGGAGTTGTGTTCTTTTGGAAACTAATTTTTCTAAGCACAACATGGATTAAGGACAACTTCCGGACTAGGTAACTTCTGGTGATGAAATTTTTATTTAGAGTATATTTTGCAGAGACAATAGCACTGTAAAAAAATTTCAGAAATTTTTGTGTAGCAGATTAATTTTGAAAAATGTAATACAGAGCCACTACTAGAACCTAGTTATTTTTATATAGAACGAACTATAAAAGTATTGATGCCAAAAATTTTATAGGGGGTTAACCTATCCACAAATATGCTACTGTAAATGTTTCAGATTTTATTGTGCATAATACAGAGCATAATAAATAGGACAAGATACACTTATGTTAATAAAGATTAATTTCTACAAGATGTTCTACAGGGTTTCTGTTTATGAAATTTTTTATACAGCATAAACTTATCCAAAGGATCCCCTAGTAAAAAGGTGAACATTTTCCAAGCACAGAAACTAATTATTTTTATTTGGTGCTTTTTTCCCACCACAAAATTATAGGAGTGGCTACAGACAGGTAAAAAGTCTCTAGTTATTTTTGTGGGATCTAGACGTCCATACAACAGCACATAAAAAGTTTCACCACATAAATCGTACTATAACAACAAGATTAATTTGCTTTATCTCTCTATGGCATAAAAATTTCAATCGTTGCAATTGTGCCCCTAGGCGGCGCTGGCACGGCGGCCGGCCAAATTCCGGCAGGGGGGCTCGTCGGCGGCGAGGGGGCTCGTCGGCAGCGAGGGGAAAAGGGTTGGGGAGATCCAGGGAGGTGAGAGCTGCCTTGTGGGGCCTTGGTCGGGGTTGGGGGTGGCTAGAAAGGGCTCACCAGCGTGGAGCAGGGGGCGGCAGCGGTGCGACGCGTCGGCGAGGGGGATAGGGCAACGCTGGCGGGTCGGGAAGCTCCGGTGGGGTGATGTAGTCCCGTTCCGAACCTTGGTTTGGGTGGAAGAGGGCCGGAGGTGGGGTCTCCACGGCGGTCTGGGGCGGCGGCGGTGGAGGCAGCGCTGGCGACGGTGCTTCAGCGGTTCTGGGCGACGATGGGCGAGGCAGTGAGCGTCAGTGGGATGCTGTGGTGGTGGTTGGGGGCTCAGCTTGGACAGTGTATGACCGGAGGGGCGAGCTCCACAGTGAGCTGGGCACGACGGCGGTAATGGCGACGGTGGCAGCGTCCTGGTGGCTGGGCGCGCGTCCTGGTGGCGTGGGGGAGCGGAAGATCTCACGGCGCGCGGTTGGGTGAGCAGCTGCAGTAGCTGGCATGCCGGGCGGCGAGCGTGGCGACTGACGGGGCGCGGCGGAGGCTCGGGCACGGCGGCGGCGAGTAGAGGCGGCGACGGCGCCGCGTGCGTGGCACGCACGGGCTGGGCAGGGCCGCGGCGTGGGGAGCAGCGCAGCTGGTCGGGTGGGGCTTGCCGACCATTGGCTTGTCGCGGCGTGGGCGGCAGGCATCGCCGGCCAGATGGCCAGCGGCGACTGCGCGGCGGGCGCGCGAAGCAGAGGAGAGGGGAGGGACTGGAAGTGGAAATAGAAGAAAAGGCAGGGGCTGGTTTGCAAAGTCAAGTGTTTCTCAAATTTTTGTGTTGCAACTCAAAAATCTCTGAACATGAAAGTTGTTCAAAATAAAAAGTTCTACAAGTTTGTTTCAGGCCAAAGTTCATTTGAGTTCTAGTTTAGAAGTTATTTTAAAAACTGAAAAAGTATAATTCGGAGGGCACGTTATTTCATGGGCAAAACTTCATATTTTCCCCTAGGCTTCAACTAGACTTTGTTTATCATGTCAATAACGATGTTCCTATTCAATTTCATAGCCATGTTTGCATCGATGTGAAAGTTATTTAATTTATTCGATTAAAGTACATGTACCTATGCACATATACACATACTTTTAAAATAAAGGCAAAACCATATTATAATACATTTCTTCTAAACTCTTCTTAGTTATTTATGCATCTTGTTATGCTAATGAGACTTTGTTTAGCAATTTAGACACCTGAGGTGTCACATGTAGGCCAATAGAACCCGGACCTGAAAGCCTTCCCGACTAGTGTACGGGAGGCTGCATGATTGCTGCACGCGCTCTCATGAATTTCCTCCATGATCTCCCGCCCTTCTGAGGTAGTCACGCACTTCATGAGTACCCCTAATGCTGATCCACGCTTATAGAGCTTATCTCCCACTAGAATGTAACCCTTGCTTCGTCGGACTAGTCGGATAGCCTTGGCAATCTTAGGGTTGACGTCGGGGAGTAGCTTCTTGTCCTTGATCAAGTCGATGAACTGTGGACGCCAGTCCACATCAATCATCAAACCCTCTCGACTAGGCTCCATAGGGCCATGGTCGAAGGTGCAAGGCTCTATTCTGGGAATAGAGGGATGGTGGAGCTCATGGACAAAGACTCCAGCTGGTACTTTGGCTCGCTCGGAGCCTAGTTTCGAGAGCATGTCGGCCCCAAGATTGTTATCGCGGAGCACATGACATATCTTGAGTCCCGAGAACTTGTTCTCGAGTTTCCGAATTTCCGCGACGTAGACGTCCATGGTTTCCTTGTTGGTGTCCCACTCTTTGTTGAGTTGTTGGACCACCAGCTGGGAGTCGCCGAAGACGAGTAGTCGCTTGATGCCAAGAGAGATAGCCACGCGTAGCCCGTGCAGTAGTGCCTCGTACAAGACTTTGTTTTTTGAGACCTTAAACAATATCTAAAATACGTATTTAAGCTGCTCGCCAGTTGGACTGATGAAGAGCACTCCTGCGCCACCGCCTTCGACTTGAGGGATCCATCGAAGTACATGACCCAATGCTCTGGCTGGTTAGCTGGCGTTGGTACTTGGTTTTCTTGCCACTCTGCCAAGAAATCGACTAGAGCTTGCGACTTGATGCCGGTGCGTGGCTTGAAATCGATGTTGAGAGCCCCTAGTTCCACTGCCCACTTAGAGATACGTCTAGTGGAGTACATCCGCCAACGGGAAGTCAGTGACAACTGAGATCTTTTACTCGTCAAAGTAGTGGCGAAGCTTTCTGGAGGTGATGAGTATATCGTAGAGAAGTTTCTGAATTGACGAGTAGCAAACCTTGGACTCAGAGAGGACTTCGCTAATGAAATACACCGGCCGTTGCACGCCAAATGCATGGCCTTCCTCGTTTCGCTCCACCACGATGGCCATGCTAACTACGTGAGTAGTTGCCGCTATGTAGAGTACCAGGTTCTCGCATGGGTTCAAAGCCATGAGGATGGGGGGCGATTGGAGGTGAACCTTGAGGTCCTCCAATGCCTGCACCACTTCCTCGATCCGAACGAAGTTATCCTGCCATTTGAGGAGCTTGAAGAAGGGTAGACCCCGTTCTCCAAGTCAAGAGATGTATCTGTTGAACGCCTCCATGCAGCCGGTGAGCTTCTGTGTGTCTTTGATCTTATGTGGAGCCCCCATGCTTGTGATGGTGGTGATCTTTTCAAGGTTAGCCTCAATTCCTCGGTGACTGACAATGAAACCAAGGAGATTCCCCTGAGGTACGCCGAAGACGCATTTAGTCGGGTTGAGCTTCCACTGAAATTTTCAGACTGTTGAAGGTTTCTTCGAGATCAGAGATGAACTCGTTAGGATTTCGGGTCTTAACGACCATGTCATCCATGTAAGCCTCAACATTGTGGTGTAACTGGTTATCAAGGCATAGTTGAATAGCCCACTGGTATGTCGCACCCGCGTTCTTTAGCCCAAACGACGTAGTCATATATGCGTAGGTGCCGAATGGGGTGCTAAACGTTGTCTTGATCTGGTCCTCTTCCTTGAGGGAGATTAGATAGTAACGCGAGTAACAATCAAAGAAGGAGGCAGAACACAGCCGGCGGTGGAGTCGATAACCTGATCGATGCGTGGGAGCGCGAAAGGGTCTTTCGGGCAGTACTTATTGAGATCGGTATAATCGACGCACATCCTCCATTCATTATTATTCTTTTCAAGAACAAGTACAGGGTTGGCTAGCCACTCTGGGTGGTACACTTCTTTGATGGAACAAGCCGTGAGTAGTTTAGCTAGCCCTTTTTTGATGGTCTGCCTCTTTTCTGGAGAGAAACGACGTAGTCGTTGCCTCCTCGGAGTGGCCTTGGATCGACTTTCAGTGGATGCTCAATCAACTCCATGGGCACACCGGGCATATCCGCTGGTTTCCACACGAAAATGTCTGCCCTTCGATGTGGCGTCGCCCCTAAGCAACCTCAGCCCTGTGGCTAAGGTTTCCTTACAAAGAGATGGAGGGAACCGCCCTTGGAGACTATAAAAGGAGGCCCTCACCCCCTTGTTTTACAGACACCACACAAGAGGAGCCTCTCTCCCTCTCTCACTCTTGAGACTAGTATTCCTTAGGGCAATGGAGCTAGGCTAGTGCTTTATCTTAGCGATTCCAATTCGTCCTTGGGGCCTTAGCGAACCTTCGGCCTTGGCTATGGGTTTGTATTCGGTTTGTCAACACTCTATTCATAAAGAGTTTATCCATGGTTGTTATGCTATCTTGGTAGTTTATCATGCCATGCTTAATTTATTCAAGAGTTGTGCAATGTATATGTTTAGGCCAGATGATCTGGGTAAGGATATCGGTTCGTTAGTGCAGTTCCCCATGTCCGGGTATGGTGTAGGAGTTCTAAAAGATGTAACGTCCCGGATGTACTTCAGGATGGGACATTCTCCCTGATATCCCTATTTTCCCAGCACCTGCAGTTCTAATCATGTGCTTTGCCTAACCCTTGCTTGTATGAATAGATGCTATTAGGACCTTGTTGTATGCCTATGCTCCCAGTAACCGGTAGGTTTATTCGTTATTCTTTATCATTAGATTGGCTTGAGTGTGTGTGTCACATTACCCTTATTCATATATTTATCATGACTTACCTCTGTTTGAGTTATAGTTAATAGCTTATTCATACTGTCCTGATTATGTACCAAGTAAACTCTTTTACATCATACCCTCCTTCGGAAAAATATAAATAACGATACTCGAATACTCTCTGGGTGAAATTCTATAGTAGTATATCCGTACACTTGCAGATTCATTCTATAATCGTTAAGACATACCACTCACATGGGCGTTTCCCGGCGCCTCTACTGGGGATGGGCCTAACACCCCCGTTCCTAGGGGTTGCTTAGGAAACGCCAACAAGTATTTCTAGCGCCATTGCTGAGGAGGGCATTGGATAAAATATTTATTAATACACAATCATGGTAGTATGTTTAAGAAATAGCTATTGCTTATTCAGGCTAATGTTGCCTTTCGTTTTCTCCTAAATTTGATGAAAATAGGGTAGTGTATGACTGGCTTCTCTCTGCCGACAAACTTCGTTGAAAATCTAGAGAAACTTGTGAGAAGGGTCCGACCTCGCGTCATCCCTCCTCAAGTCATCCTTTCAGCACCCGAACCAGTCATTTCAGCACCAACAACAACCGAACCCACGGCTGAGAAAACTCTACGTGATTTCTCCATCCCATCCGCTGCCAACGTGGCAACTGGACCCAACATCAATGTTGGGGACATGAACTTTGAGCTGAAATCCAGCCTAATCAATATGGTGCAGGTTAGCCCTTTCTGTGGCAAGCCGGATGAGGACGCCAACTCACATCTCCAAGGCTTCTTGGAGCTCTGCGAGACCGTGACCATACGAGGTGTCATGGCTCACATCGTCAGGTTCCGGCGGTTTCCCTTCTCCCTCCTGGGGAAGTTGAAATAGTGGTTCTACAAAAAAAAGAAGCTGTCGCCACGTGGGACAAATGTTCCATGGCGTTCCTTGCAAAATTCTTCCTGTTCGGCAAAACAAATGCCCTGCGCGGGAAGATTTCAAGTTTCTAGCAGACAGGGATGGAATCCATCCCAAAACCTTGGGGGTGACTCCAAGAGTACATACTCGGCTGTCCTCATCATGGGATGGACGAGTGGCTCGTACTCCAAAGCTTCTACAACGGGCTAAGGATGACATCAAGAGCCCACCGGAGTTTGCTAATTCACGAGCGATCAATTTTAGGACATGCTGTTGGTGTAAGTTTCCTGCACCACAGAGGGCTACTGCACGTGGCCATGGGCTATTTTCTTTTTACCTATGCTAACTTCCCCTTTGTTCCCTATAGTTATTAATGGATCATCACTTTGATTCTTTTATCATTCCATTCATTCTCTTTAATCATTCATGGATCATTTCGTGGTAACCCGTAATGCAATTTTACACCACAAACTTACATGCAACATAAATTTTATAAGCAAAAAAGTTATGCACGTCAATTTGGTGCTACAGATAATTAGACAACACCAAATTTATATCCCAAAATTATGAATAAAAGTTTGAATCAATAAGTTTGCAAAAGTATGAGCAGAAAGAATGTAGGAACGAATTATGTGCATAAATTATGAATAGAGATATATATGAACAAATTTTATGATACAAAAACAAAAATTATGAGCATAAGTTATGAAAAAATAAATCATATATGAAGATAATTTATGAGCAAAAATTATGAAAAGAAATTGTAGCACAAATTTGAAATAAAAATAAAATCCAGCATTAAAATGTTAGGACAAAAGACCCACCAAGATTTTGTAAAGAAAAACGTTGAAACCAAATTTGATAAAACAAATATTGAAACAAAGGATTGTAGATATACGCAGCTCCTGTGCTGTGGACGAAGCTCAGTGTCGCTGGCTCGGTGCAGGAGCCGCTTTCTCACCGTATGATCTGCAATGGAAATAATGAGAGAGTTGAGAGAGAGAATGGAATGGCACATATTAATGTGCATTGCAGCATTCAGACAAAGAAACACAGGGTGACCCCGCATGCAGCGCTGACCGTGTGTCCGTGTCATCGCTCGTTGGTTTCAGAACCAACGAGTGAACATGGAATTGGATTCTCAAGAGCCCACATCGATGCTGGTGCTGGAGGAGCCTTCCTCAACCTCACCATCGCCAAAGCAAATGCATTGGTCGAAAATATGGTCTCCAACCAGGGTTGGAATGATGAACATTCCCAACTCAAGATGAAAGGCATGCATATCGTCAAGGAGATGGACATGCTTGCCGCGAAGATGGACCTCATACTGAAGCACCTGGATGAAAGGGCACAATACAAAGAACGTATGGACAACTACGCTCAAGCCGTAGACTCGCACCCCACGTCTGTGGCAATGGTGGACACCCAGGGAACGACAGCCCTGAGACCCGTGAAGACGCTGCCTTCATCAACAACAACAACGGGTACCGTCCAAAAGGAGGCCAAGGGTGGGGTCAGTCACGCCCACCATACCAAGGAGGAGGTAACAATTTCAACTCAACTTACAATTCGAATTTCAATTCAAATCAACCCTCCTTAAAAGATCTTGTTTTAGGCCAAGATAAAATCAATGAATCTTTAAAAAAAAGGCTTGCTGCCAATGATGAAACTCTTGAAAGCATAAATATAAAAATTGAAACTTTATCTTCTGCTCTTAATAACTAATTAAGTTTCAATAAAATGATTGAAACTCAACTTGCTCAAATAGCTGCCGCTGTCCCTACTGTTGATAATGGGAAAATGCCAGGGCAACTTGAAATTCGCGTAGAAAATGTTACCATGTTGTCCACCAGGTGGGGTAACCCATCCCGGAGGACCTTCCGTATTAATCTTGCAGGAAGAACCACACGTCCAAGGATGAACCTGTGGGGAGGACTAACAACAGCACTACACGGAGATCCAGGGGTGCCAATGATCAAATGTTCAATCTACAACCAATACTACAATCAGGCCCTCTTTAACCTTGGGGCAAGCATAAATATTATGCCTAAGGTAATATTTGAGCATTTACAATACCCTGCTCTTTCCCCTACCCGCATGTATGTGCAGCTGACCAACTCGACAATTCGATATCCCGAGGGGATAGTTGAAAACAAGCTCGTATGAGTCAAGAACTCCTTCGTCCTCGCCAAATTCGCCATTCTCGACATGGAAGGCGATACAGGCATACAACTCATCCTTAGATGCCCCTTCTTAAGGGACGTCAAGGCAACGATTGATGTCGAAACTGGAGAAATCCGATTCTGCATCGAGGTCAACAATATATTTTTCAAATTTCAATACAGGAAAGAGAAACGATTCATGACCCATCAAGGACACGACGGGAGTGGCATCTGGGAGACCTACTTCCCGAACCTAAAAATCGACCGACCACACAACCAAAGAGAATGAAGACAAAGAAGGTGTGGCAAAAGATAGGAAGCTCGTCCTCATCTAGTTCTCTGAGACAAGGCGACTAATGGTAAGTAATGGTGGAGAAAGTCCTGCCCGACAGACTTAAAATGACGAGCCCTTGCCAAAGGTAAATTGGTATTTATCTCATATTTATTTTTTCCAAAATCTCCCTTGCTAAAATAATAAATATTAATATTTGCTTTCCCAATATTTTGAATTTTCCCACTGCATATTTGAATTTCAAAAATTTTCTTGCATGCTAGAATTTTTCTAGCCATTTGTATTTTTACAAAAATCCCAAAATATTTATGAGCATCAAAATCCCTTGAAGAAATTATTTTAACAACCTTTCAAAGAAAGTTGGGTCGAGCACCTAAGCATAAAAGCAAGTGACCGTTGGAGGAGCAGTGGACCCTGGCTGTCAGCCAGGGGGGCCACCCAGGTTCGGCCGAACCCTGGGTTCGGCCGACCCGGTTCCAACGGCTCCTGGGCCCCACTTTCTCCAACGGCTCCTAGCCATTATGCCTGGCGCCTCCTCGGGTGTTCAAGCCCTGAGCTCTTTAAATAAAGACCAAGGGGTGAGTGTTGAGCTCACACACTCAACTCTCATTCACTCACTCCCTCTCACACTCTCTCAAACTTTGCTCTTGGGTTTCATTTGGTTTTGAGCTCAAGTTTGAATTCAAGAAGCCTCTCTCTCTCATTTGTTTGTTGCAAGGAAGCCAACACATTTTGGAGAATAACTCTCAGGTAAGTGTTTCATTTCGGTTTGTTTAATGTAACCCGATTTGAGTTGTTGTTGTTCGTTCTTGTTCTTCAAGCATGAAGGGAATTGGAAGGAAGATGTCTGGTGTGTTGAAGAAGATGATGGGTGGAAGCTCATCCCATTCTTGGGGTGACTCAAGCTCTCATCACACTCCCGAACCTACGCCATGCCCTAGCATGATGGATTATGAGGAAAAAGAGCTAGAACAACAAGAAGTGCAGGCCGAACCACAAGCCGAGGACATAGAGATGGACAACGATGATGCACCCTACCTCGACTTGCGAGATGACCATGAAAGACAAGCCTACACCATCCTCAAGCGTCGAAGCTCTGGTCACACTAAAGTCTTCAATCCAGAACTCCTCACAAAGACAGGCATGGACGTAGACTTTGCTAACATTTGGCATGCGATTGGCTGTGATGGTTTCGTGCCCATTGAGGAGAATGGTTCTCGTCTCCTCACCATCCAGTTTCTTTGCACTCTTCGAGAGGTGGATGATGGTGTTTTGTTTCAACTTTTTGGGCATGAATTTTACATCACTTGGAAGGATTTGAGTCACCACCTCGGTTTTAGCAAACGCTTGGCGGTTTCTCTCAAAAAATCTTGCCACGATTTTTATCGACATGAGTTTTGGGGTTTGATTTCGGGTCGAGTTGTCCATGACAAATTTGCACCTAGGTGCAATGACATTCAAAATCTGACTCTTCGTTTGATGCACAAGTGGTTGGCCATCATTTTCTTTCCAAAAGATGATGTCCGGCTCGTGCGCAATGATGAGTTACTTATTCTATATGCCATGGTCAACAAGATCAAAGTCTCCCCCGTAAAGGCTATGGTTAGGCAATGTCTTTTGAACATCAACATGATGGGTCCTATCGAGTGTACTTCTTTAGTTACACGCATCGCTTCGAGCCTCAGGGTCTTAAATGGGAATGCCATTCCCTTCATTGAGGATGCCTGTGCTCTTATCGATGAAGCTTATTTGATTTATGGTTACACACTCAAGAAAGACCAGAATGACTCTTTGATTTTCTTTCCTCTTGGCTATGCAAATGAGATTCTGCTTCCCAATGCGGGGTTCCATTTGTATACTTGCCAATCACTAACCATCCCTCTTGTCCCACAGGAGGAGGCCCGCAGGCATAGTGTTTCTGGTTTACCTAGCAGGATGACACGAAGCAGGGCCAGAAGAGGAACCGAGCCAACATCAGCACCATAGTAGCCCCAGCCTTCATATCACCATGAGGCTGGTGATTCGTCCTAGCACAACACAAGCACCAAAGAGTGGGCATGGTAGGTCCCAGGCCGCCAGTCCACCAGCTCTAGCTCCAGCGGGGTCCCGAGCCTTGCACAATGTACGACCTCCAGCCAAGACTTCAGCTCCATCACCCAACAACTAGGCAAGCTACGGGTCCAGGCCAAAAACATCGAGGATATGCTGCACCAACACATTGAAACCAACCAAGCATGGCAGTGGTACACCGGTGATAGGATCCACATCATGGAGCAAAGGCAGCTGCAGCACCAGGACGAGTGGAGGGCTTACTGCCGTTGGATGGGGTACAACCCCGACCAGCAGCAGTAGGTCTGAAGCTAGCTTGGTGGAGGACCCTCACCGAGAGGTATCTTGTATCTTAATTGCTTTGCCGCTTTCAAAACCGATCTAATCTACTCCCCGAAGAAGATGGGTCCAACTCCAAGATCAGCAAAGAGAACATCATCTCAGCGACGATGGAGGAGTTCACCAAAGAGGAGCGCAAGGCTTACCTGATCGCCGAGGAGCACTTCAAGGCGGGGTTGTTGAAGGGCTTCAAGAAGGATCGTGGGGGCTTCATCGAGAGGGTTGAAGAGTTTGTCATGCCTTCCTTCAAGCTGAGTAATAATCAGATTGAAGAGATCCCCATTGCAAGCAATGAACCCTCTAATTTCCTTAAGCAACTATCACTCATGATAGATCAGAAAATTTCTGTTGCACAATTAACTGCGAGTTATATGCTTGCTTCCATGTCCGATGAAATAGATGCGTTGAAAAAGAATAAAAGTGTTGTCGATAATTATTATACACCGTACATTTTAAATCCTAGCTCATCAGCTACGACACCACCATGTTCGGATCCACTCTATGTCATGCCGTCGGGTTATTTTGTAGGGCAAACGCCACCATCCTGCATCGGTCCACGCAGGACCGGTCAGACCGGTCCAGGCGACCGGTAAGACCGGTCCGACCAGTCAGATGACCGGTCAGACCGGTGCCGTGGTGCTTAGCCCACCATCACCTACACCGCTTGCATCTGTCCCTAGTTCGGCTGCTTCTGGCCAAACCAATGAGGTGGTGACAAATGCGCCGCCTCATACTGCAACAGCAAGCAGTGCACTGTAGGTATTCAGTCCTTATAATTGACGGATTCCTAACACTACACAGACGATGACACCTACCAATCCTAACTTGCACCATCTTACATCTGCATCGCAAGCTTCGACCAGCGGGAATTATCAAGCCAATTTCTCTAGATTTAAAAAGGATCTAGCTTACATGATTAAAACTATGCTTGGGGGTGGATATGGGTAATTCTCGTTTGTATAAAAAGTCATATCCTCCGGAATTTGATTTTGTTTCTTATCCTGCTGGTTCGCGTGTTCCCGAGTTCACTAAGTTTAATGGTGATTAGACTTGTATGACATGGGAGCACGTGAGTCAATGCATTCTGTAGTTGGGAGAAGCTGGTTTCCATAATGCTTTGCGTGTGCATTTATTTTCTTTATCTTTAACTAGAACCGCTTTCTTTTGGTTTTCCTTGCTTGCTCCAAACTCGATTCAGACATGCAAACTCGATTCAGACATGGAATCATTTAGAGCATAGATTTTATGATCACTTTTTTAGTGGGGAGAACGAGGCTAAATTGACAGATTTGACATCGGTTAGGCAAGGTTGAGACGAGTCGGCCTCTGATTATTAAGATTCAAGAATATAAAAAAGATGTTTTAATTTAACAGTTTATGAAAAGATTTGGCGGATTTGGCCTTTGCGGGTTTGCTGTCTTATTTGAAGGTTTTGATTTTCTTTCTGTTAATCATTTGCAAATGAAGGCCGTAGGTTTGGTGTTTAAATTGAAAAATGCAAAGGATACCTATAAGACTAATCGGTCAAACACACACGTTGTTGGTCAGGATTCCGATAATTCGGACGATGAGGGAAAAGAGGTATACACCGCCGAGTTTGTTTGGCCATGAAAGGCCAAACCATGTTCTTGTCCATCACTCCAGCAGACTCAAAAGAATCGGCGAGATGAAGTAAAATTTACTTTTGATGTTTCCAAATCTGATCGTATTTTTCATGAATTGGTTAAGAATGGGAACATCAAGTTGTCTCATGCTATACCAAAGGCGGAGGAGTTGAAGTGACATGCATATTGTAAGTGGCACAATTATTTTTTGCATGCAACTAATGATTGTAATGTTTTCCATCGACAGATACAATCGGCCATTGATGAAGAAAGATTGGTACTAGCTGATATGCAAGTTGACAAGGCTCCCTTCCCTGTTCACACATTGGATCTGAACAATGCCAAAGTGCTCATTCGGTTGGAGCAAGCCGAAGGAACCAAGGGGAAGAATGTGATCATTGAAGAGCTAAGACCAAAGTGCTCTCCTTCCTTGATTCTTACTTGGGCTACCATTAGATTGCCCTCAAGGAAGAAGATCAGATCAAGACAGCGTTCATCACCCAGTTCGGGGCATACGCTTACACGACTATATCCTTCGGGCTGAAGAATGTGGGCGCCACATACCAGCGAGCCATACAACTATGCCTTGCCGACCAGCTACATCGCAACGTTGAGGCTTACGTGGACGACATGGTCATTAAGACCAGAGTGCCGACTAGTTCATCTCTGATCTCAAGGAAACCTTCAATAGTTTGTGGAGATTTTAGTGGAAGCTCAACACGGCTAAGTGCGTATTCGGCGTACCGCAGGGAAAATAACTCGATTTCATTGTTAGTCACCGACGAATTGAGGCTAACCCTGAAATTACAGCCATGAGTAGCATGGGAGCTCCACAAAAGATTAAAGATGTGCAGAAGCTCACCGGTTGCATGGTGGCATTAAACAGGTTCATTTCCCAACTTGGGGAACGGGGCCAACCCTTTTTAAAAATACTCAAGAAGCAGGAAAACTTTGCATGGATAGAGGTGGTGCTGACACTGGAGGATCTCAAGCATCACCTCCAGTCGCCCCCCATCCTCATAGCTCCAAACCCAAGCAAAAACCTGCTACTCTACATCGCAGCGACTACACACGTAGTCAGCAAAGCCATAGTAGTGGAACGAGATGAGGAAGGCCATGCCTTTGGTGTGCAGCGGCCAGTGTATTTCATTAGCGAAGTCCTCTCTGAATCCAAGGTTCGTTACCTGTCAATTTAGAAACTTCTCAACGCTATACTCATCACCTCCAAGAAACTTCACCGCTACTTCGACGAGTACAAGATCTCGGTTGTCACGGATTTCCCATTGGCGGATATACTCCACAATCGGGAAGCCACTGGACGCATCTCCAAGTGGGCAGTGGAACTGGGAGCTCTCAACATCGACTTCAAGCCGCGTATTGCCATCAAGTCACAAGTTCTAGTCGACTTCTTTGGCGAGTGGCAAGAAAATCAAGTACCAGCTCCAGCCAACCTGCTAGAACATTGGGTCATGTACTTTGACGGATCTCTCAAGCTCGAGGGCGGTAACAAGGGGGTACTTTCCATTAGTTCAACTGGGGAGCAGCATAAATATGTATTCTAGATACTATTTAAGGTCTCCAACAATGAAGGCGAGTACGAGGCATTACTACACAGGCTACGCCTGGCTATCTCCCTTGGCATCAAGCGACTACTTGCCTTTGGCGATTCCTTGCTTGTGGTCCAACAAGTCAACAAAGAGTGGAACAATGACAAGGAAACCATTGATGCTTATGTTGCAGAGATTGGAAAATTCGGGAACAAGTTCTCGGATCTAGAAATTCAACACGTGCCTTGTGACAACAATGTAGGGGCTGACGTACTCTCAAAGTTGGGCTCTGAATGAGCAAATGTTCCGACACGAGTATTTTTCCATTAGTTACACCATCCCTCCATTACTAGACTAGATCAAGGCACCATTGACCAAGGCCCTACTGAACCTAGTCGAGAGGTCATAATGATTGAGGTCGACTGGCGAGGACTGTTCTTCGACTTCATTAAAGACCAGAAGCAACCCCCCGGCGTCGACCCAAAAAGCTCTGAGGCTGCCCGTCTAGTTAGGCGGAGCAAGGGTTACGTTTTAGTTGGCGACAAGCTATACAAGCATGGAGCATCATTAAGGATCCAAATGAAGTGTGTGACCACCGTAGAAGGACGAGGAATCCTAGAGGAAATCCACGATAGAGCATGTGGAAACCTTGCTGCTTTGCGCACACTCGGGGGTTGCGCCATGAATAATTCTGTTACGATTACTCCCACATGCTTTAAGCGTTTTTAACAACTACCTACCTATAAAGCTTATCAAAGCTACTGGTTCAAGGACTTTTAGGATAAAGTCGAAGAGGCTCCCACGCCTACAAAAATAGTAGAGAGGTTCTACGAACGTAACTCTATAATACTGTTTCTTCCTACGAAGAACGGAAGTACCAACAAGTACTTGTTTATCGTATACCCTCCGAAGCGTTCCCTTCGGGGTAATTCCACAATAGTACAGAATACTCATTGCTTAAACGATTACGTTCTTTGTGCTACTCAACGAGTCAACATATGAACAACAATCAACTAAGCACAAATATATTACAAGACAAAATATTGTTTTATCACAAACTCTTGCAGTTCAGACTCAGAACAACTACAGGTCATCGAATATCTGGTGCGCCACACACTGTACCTCTTCACGGTACTCAATGAATTGTTCCTTGGAACAATCTTCAGCTATGCCTTCGGTGAATGGCCCCACGTTCATAGTCGGGTAGTAGGACATGGCAAGAGCCAGCCCGTGTGCGAGTACAACTTTCGCAGTTCCAGACGCATACCCCGCAATGCTTCGATAACTTCATCTACTGTCAGGTCGATAAGTTCGCACACTGCATGGGCTGCCATCCCGATTTCATCCAACTCCTTCTGCTGGTGTTCCTTGTCGTGGTTTAGGGATTGGTTCATCTGCATGTCTGACACAAGCTGCTTATTAACATCCTTCGGTTGCTGGATCATAGTCTAGGGGTCGTCAGCCAGATTAAGTTGAGCTCCTCCAATAACTTCTACAGCTGTTCCTTCTCCTCTGTTAGTTTGTATATGTCACATTTCCAGTCGGTCAAAGCTTTTTCAAGCGGGCATATTCTGTACAAGAGTACAAGCATACAATTCAGAGGAAAGGTAATAGACAATTTTAGTCAGGAAGAAGGAGGAAGCAACTTACTCTCTTTCTGTGTAGTGAGCTCCTTGGTCTTCTTGAGAGCTGCTTCATGTTTGTGTTGCGTGTTGATGATCTGATTCTGATGAGCGCTCCTTAAGGCATTGAGTTGCTGCTGGAGTTAGGCGTTTCTCGCCTTCTTAGCTTGCAGGTCATCCTCCAATTGGTGGGTGTGTGGCAGCACATCAGTGATCTGCCTCAGAAACTCAGACTTTTCTCTGGATCACCCAATGAGGTCCTGTTTAGTCACAAACAATTTAGTCTTTTAGTACACCATATCAAGGGACAACAACCTGAAAGAATTGTCGACTACATACCTGGGTGTATCCGAAGAAGCGACGACCAAACTTGAGCATGATGCTTGTTTCTTGGGATGCACGAGTGGATCCTCAAACAGCTCTGTGCTCGGCGGAGGCACCTTCTCTTGCTCAGCTCCATGTTGTATCTACGCCCGGCAGCTTTCTGGGGTTTCCTGATGTCCAGGGGTTGTCGTGCCTACCACCTGGGCAGTCGAGGTGAGTTGTGCGTGAGTTTCCTTGCGAGTACTCCCGGGGGTTTCAGCTTCTGGCACCACTTCAGGGTGGTCGAGATCATTTCCTCCAAATACTCCTGGAGCATCTTCTTGCTCTTGAGGCCTAGCTGTACTCGTAGCGGCAGGCTCTTTTGGCAACGAGTTGGTACTCGTGCTAGCCTGAGTAGATCCAGAGTTCACTAACCCAGCATGTCTTTCTTCCTGCAAAATTGTGTTAGTAGTCGATACTAACAAAGGATCTACAAAATGATAAGCTTGGAGACTAACCTGGATGCCTTCTTGAGGTGGAGCACCTTGGGTACTGCCAGCCCTTTCGGCGCGGCAACAATTTTTGGGCTGGTGGGGATCATCCTAATAGTCACGGGCTGTGACTTCCCTGATGCAGGGCTGCTCCCACCGTCATCTCAAGACTACCTTCGCCTCGGGGGCTCGGGGTTCTCATCAGCAACACTACGAGTAATGCTCGATAAAGTACTCGCAAAGCAAAGAAAATAAAATGGGCTAATGCGATAAGATTACTTGCTTTGCCTGATGACTAGTCGAGTCATCGACTACGGCAGCAGCCTTCCACTTGCGTGCCACCACTCGCTCATGACGCGGCGGTCTTGCCGCTGTCCTCTCTGCAGATGAGTTCGCAGGCTGGTCTTCTACTAGCTCCTCGGGCACTAGTAGAGGTGGGTCAGATCTGAATCTTTCCAGATCGGCCTGTATCGAGTGTATGAGTTAGCACAAGGAAAAATCAGAAGATTCGAACAATAAAATGTACATGAGTACACTCTTCCCTGGCTTGGTGGATTATTCGAGCTAAACAGCTTCGGAATGAAGGGCTCCGAGTGTACCTGGGTGAACAGGCGGGTCACTCGTCCCATGATCTCTTCATTCGAGACACTTCTCTAGCCATCCGCGATGGATCGCTGGTGCCCTGGTACTCGTAACCAAGGTGGATCCGCTGCTGGAGGGGTTGGATGCGCCGCTTGAGATATGAATAAACCACTGATTCTCCAGTGACATTCTTCTCCTTCAGAGCCTGAATCCGGGTCATCAATTCTGGGATGTCATGGCTATCCTCTTCTGACAACTCCTCCACCCACAAGTCTTCACGCTTGGGAGGAGCGTTATCCCGCTCGGGCAGCCCTGGCTTGTGGTTCCTGATGTACAATCATTGCGAGTGCCACCCAGACAGGCTAGTCGGTGTCGACTATTCCAGGTAGACTTCCTTGTTGCGAAGTTGGAATCCCACTCCCCTGACTAGTTTCAGGTTATCGGCATCAGGTTGGGGTTTGAGGCTGAAGAGAAATTGGAAAAGATGGAAATGGGGATGAATACCTAAGAAAGCATCGCACAAATGAACAAAAAATGGACATGTGGCAGAACCACGTGAATTAATCTGGCTCAAGTGCGCTAACCATCACCACGAGGGCAATCAGGGCTAACTCGCACTTCAAACGAAGTAATCCATAGGTCTGTCGGGTAACCTCCCGATACAACCACGGGTTTGCCGATCGAAACCACACAAAGTACTCACACGAAGGTGAGCAAAGAGAATACAACATTCCACAAATTTTACATCTCAGAGTTCCACAAAAACTTATTATTACAGACCAAGTTCGAATTCGTAAAACAGAGTACTTCAAACAAGTTCTTCAGAGTTCATTGCAGCGGAAAAACAACGATAAACTACTTGACGTTACATGATGTCTCGATGAAGCCCGTACGAGACATCACTCGGCATTATCATCATCGCCGGGTACGCATCCCATTCCACCAACCAACCAAGAGGAAGATTACACGGCCAAGTCAAACTAGCAACCATGTCCTCAAAAGTATCACCTGAAAATAAGCCACAAGCAAGGCTGAGTATACTAATACTTAACAAGGCTTACCCGACTAGTGGAATATACTTAGCCGACTCCTAGACATGAAAGGCTTTTGGCTTGAGGGGTTTGTTTTGCCGAAAAGCATATACAAGTAGGTCCTTACTTTCAAATTTTAGCTCCAGATTTTAGTTTCCTTAACTATTCTAGGTAAGCAACTATCCAATATCATACATGGTGAAAGAATTAATTTGCATCCAACAAGATTAATCATCATCATTGTTCCATTTCTTACTCTATGTGGTAAAAGGGTCAAGCAATCTCATTACCGTGAAAAACGGACGATTCAAATCGAATTTCTTAACCTTGCAAAGCAGACCTAAACACACGTCACGTGGTTACTCCTAGAGTCACACGTGCAACCTTTCCCCTTTCTTCTCGGGTTGTGGATCAGGGCCACCATCCGAGACTACAGAGCCTAGCTCTGCACCCACCATGTGCGCACATGGAACCAAAGTTAGGAGGGTGAGGGTGTTGTCCACTTGCTGGTCCAATTAGGTACTTAAGCTTACCCATTACCATATTCTCGGCATGTGGTTAGTACGTTCAAACGCTTAACCACCACTACCACACACTGCGGCCTTAGCATTTTTCACTAAACAGATGGGGCCTCAATCATCAATATGAACTTCGCACCATAGCCTCGTCCGTCGACCTTATGATTGCAGCATGTAGTAAACATTCAACTCCTATATTCTCGCGAGTGACAGGAAATCACTCGACTTCTGCCGGAGTCCTATTAGCATAGCATTCTATCGAACCTTACATCTAGTGTTCAGAGCATGGGTACCTAGGATCATGCAACAAAGTTTGCATTCAACTCCTATAAACTTAATGCACAAGTAAAATAGAGTAATAAGTTGCATAATTTAGAAAAACAGGGTTCATGCTCCGGGGCTTGCCTTCTTGAGCAAATCTAGCCTTGGGCTCTTCCGAACTCGGGTTGGGGTCTTCTAAAACTTCAGTTAGATTCACTTGAGCTTCACGCTGCTCACTCTCGGTCTCGGGCACCAGCTCGTACGTTCTGTTAGAGAGAGTAGTTGATTCTATATGAATGCACAAGTATGAGTTGTAGTGATGGTATATGACATTTATTTTCTTCACGATAAAGTTGCAGTCCACAAATCATAGATTTGGTTGTAAAGTTACTTAGTTAAGATTTCTTGGGCAATCGTTAATAGAGTACATCTTAAACTACTTAACTTCATTAAACGAGAAGGGGTCGTGTTATATTGGAAACTTAATTTTCTAAGCATAAGCATGGATTAAACACAACTACTGATCTAGGTAACTTCTGGTGATGAAACTTTTATTTAGAGTTCAATATGTAGAGACAAAACCCTTGCAAAAATTTCAGACATTTTTGTGCAGCAGATTAAATATGAAAAATGTAATACACAACCACTGCTAGAGCCTAGTTATTTTTATACAGAATCAACCATGCAAGTATTGATGCTAAATATTTTACAGGGTGTTAATCTGTTCATATATGTGTTACTGTAAATTGTTCAGATTTTATGGTGCATGATACAGACATAATAAATAGGACAATATACACCTATTTTAATAATGATTAATTTCTACAGGATGTTATACAGGGTTTCTGAGTATGAAACTTTTTTTTATATAGCATGTTCTAACCTAAAGTATCCCATAGTCAAAAGATGAACATTTTCCAAGCAAAAAAACAAATTATTTTGATTTAATGCATTTCTCCACCACAAAAATTATATAAGTAGGTTACAGAAAGGTAAAAAGTCCCTAAATTTTTCTGTGGCATCTTGGTATTAATATAACAGCACAGAAAAAGTTTCATAACATGAATCACTATAGAACGGTAGGAAAAATTAGTTTTATCCCTTCATGGCATAAAACAAAGTCTAACAAAAAGTTTAGCTAGAGATGGGTTCTGGTCCTGAACTTTTCACACTAGCCTACACATCAAGAAACTAACCTACTGTCCAAAATTTAGGTTCAGCATTTTTCTACAACAGTGGTTACAAATAAAGACTATTAAACATTCCATTTAATCTAGAGCAAAATATAGCAAGCAACTTGTTGGCGCTAAAAATCGGCCAGGAATCGGCCGATGACCTTCAGCGTCGGACACACGACCTGGGAGAATCTGCTTAACTCCTGTTCGCGCGGCGTGCCAGTCAATATGACCTGTTGATTGACAAGGAAATAAACGTATTAAATTCCAGACATTCCGATCGGCTGAGGTTCCGATCTGTCTCGAAAAGCGTATCAACGAATCGGCCGATTTGCTATGAAGATGACCGGCTATGGATCAGCCGATAATCACGTAATAATTGCAAAGAAGACTGCTGGAGCAACTTAAACAATTATTACAGATGCAACACTTAAAATAGATCTAATCGGCTGTATGATAATGAACAAGGGAAAGCAATGATAAAGCTGATAGTTTCGATCTCAAGCTG
This sequence comes from Panicum miliaceum, assembly GCA_032594955.1. Lineage (NCBI taxonomy): Eukaryota > Viridiplantae > Streptophyta > Magnoliopsida > Poales > Poaceae > Panicum > Panicum miliaceum. The sequence goes on from CM064068.1 coordinate 19,335,862, forward strand.
GATAACTGGTGATAAAACTAGAACAATTGGAAAAATCTATAATTCTGGTAAATATCGATAACTGGTGAATAAATCTAAACGAAACAACGGCGATGCGCCCGAAGTTAAAGCTTAGATGTTATTCGATAAGCGGAACCTACCAATTGGCCGGAGATCGTGTCGATGCAGCCCTACCAATCCGTACGAACTTGTGAAAGAAAAAGAAGTATTGGCGAAGTCGCCGACTTGAAAGTAAAGTGCGATGAAAAAGTAGATTGTTTTGTTGATTGATTGATGTATATTTTAAAAAACCCTGACGACTCCTATTTATACCCTAGGACTAAGATTCCTGATCGATTACGATCCGTTACAAACTTGATTTAAATAGAAAACTACTATATCTATAATATTTTCCTAAAGGAAACGAGCTCCCGCAGAATCTTCTCCCGCCATCTCCTAGTCCAATCTGGATTCTTTCCATTGCTTCACGACCGAGTTGGCATCGTTCTTTTGACCAACGTCAGGTCATTTTTGACTGAGATCCTCTTTTGGGATTCCAATGGCTTCATCCCCCTATTTATTGGCGCAAGCTGCATCGCCAATCGGCCGATCCCTAACTGTAGCCTCAATCGGCCGATTCCCAACTGTAGCCTTTAAATCTGCCGCATCGGCCAGTCTCTTCCTTTCCTGACGCCGATTCAACACGTGTTAAAATCTGGCGTCAACGCAACTGAAGAAATGTATTTAACAAAAGTTGTAGATCTTCTTCTCAGGATTACAGAATAGTGGAGTTTGTATTTTTTCGAGTTTTCATCAATTTTTAAAGCAATTTTAAATTTTGCTGTTTTTGAATCTAGGGTCAAAACACTGGTTCGCAGATATGCCCCTAGAAACTTGCATGCAGACCCTTAGAAAGATTGAAATCACTGCAATTGGGTCCCTAGCGGGGCTGGCATGGCGGCCGGTCAAATTCCAGCGAGGAGGCTCGCCGGCGGCGAGGGGAAAGGGTCGGGGGAGTACCAGGGAGGCGAGTGCTACCTCGTGGTGGCCTTGGTCGGGGTCGAGAACAGCCGGAGGTGGGTCTCCCACGGCGGATAGGGGGCAGCGGTGGTGGTGGCTGGCGGCGGTGGCGCTCCGGCTGGGGTGGGCGGCGAGGGCCCGGTCGGGGAGCTGCGGTGGGGCAGTGTGGTGGTGGTTGGGGGTCTGTTTGGTTCGAAAAGAGGCGGAGTGGCGAGGTGGCGTGCGGCGGGGCTCGCCGGCAATGGTGGGCGGCGGTGGAAGGCAGTGCCGCGCGCAGGGGCTCGGCCTCGCCTTTTAAAGGTTGCAGAGAGGAAGAGGAGGGAGTGGAGGCGCCAGGCAAGTTGGGCAGCGGCTCGGGCATGGGCTATTGGCCGCCGGGGCGGTGCGTAGAGCGCCGGTGTGGCGTGCGGCTGGAGGGGGCAGGGGATTGGACGCCGGGGATTTGGCGTGGGGGAGGGGAGATCGCGCGAGTGCGGGTTGGGCAAGCTGGGGCGGCAGCAGAGGCGTCGGGGATTGGCTTGGCGCGGCGCGGGTGGCAGGGATGCCCTGCCAGGTGGCAGGCGGCTTCTGCGCGGCGGTCGGGGCAGAGCAGGGGAGGGAGGTGAGGGAGGGACTAAATTGCGAGAATTTGAAGAAATTTAGGGGTCTGGTCGTAAAAGTAATATTTTCTCACATTTCGGTGTTGCAACTCAAAATTCTTTGAACACGAAAGTTGTTCAAAATGAAAAGTTACACAAGTTTCATTTCAGGCCAAAGTTCATTCGAGTTATAGTTCAGAAGTTATTTTAAAATCTCAAAATATCTTGATTCGTATGACACGTCATTTCATGGGCAAAACTTCATATTCTCCCCTAGGCTTCAACTAGACTTTTTTTTATCATGTCCTTCATGATGTGCCTATTCAATTTCGTAGTCCTATTTGCATTGATGTGAAAGTTATTTAATTTTTCTGTTTAAAGTACTTGTACCCATGCACATATACACATACTTTCAAAATAAATGCAAAACCAAATTATAGTAAATTTCTTTTAAACTTTTCTTAGTTATTTATGCATTTTGTTATGCTAATGAGACTTATTTAGCAAAATAAACACCTGAGGTGTCACAGGACATGTGCAAGACGGAGTTGGGGGTGAGGCGGTAGAGCTTCAATTTATAATAATGGAGAATCCCTCAGAAGAAATCGGATGCGGGCAAGGCAAATCCACGCTCATCAAAAGGGGCAAAAAGAACTTCCTCACCCATGAGTTCCCATGCAGTCTTGTCGACTCCGGCGGGGCACCACTGTGCCACATCTCTCTCCTAGAGCAGCTTCTCCATGACAAGCCGGAGAAGATCCTTCTCCTTGCAAGTCGACGCCCTCCACTCGCCGTCCGCCTCTATCTTAGCGAGTTTCGCCGGCAGGGATGGCTCGCCGTGGTCCTCGCCACTCCTCTTCTTCCCCGACTGGCGGCGGTTTTCCTCGGCATCTTTGGGTGAAAGGTCATCGGGATCTTTATGCGCATACCCTTGGGGGCTCGCGAAGATGAGGAGGAGGATTGGAATTAAGGAGTCAAGCACTCTCGGCTATCAATTTGGCTACGGGAGTGTTGGATTGGGTGCGACGGCGGCTCTAGGGTTCTTGGTAGAGCAGATCTAGGTTTTTCGGGTGCGAAAGAAGTGGAAACGACTGAGGCATGGTGAAAACCTAAGAGTTACCGCGGGGTTAAATAACAAGCGGTATCCAATTTACCGTTGGAAGCCGAAGCGACTTACCCATGAAAAATATTTGATTGGAGCGGTACTCAAGGGTTTTTTGAGGAAATGATTTGATATAACCATCTTCTCACGATAGACTCCCGAAAAGAGGAGTTTTTCAAATTCAGAACCAATTAACCCATAATTACCATCAATTCATTTATTTTTTGTACAACCCATGCCACGATTCTTTAGATCTTTTTTTCCAAACTTTGAATTTGGATTAAAGTCTCGAGGGTTGCTGGACACGTGTCATCGACGGCTTATTTGAAGACAGATTTGACCCTCAGCCTGATTCTTCGATTCAACCTAAGGCTCGGGGGGCTACTCCATATGTAGTGCGAGTTCATTGCACCCCATATAAAAGAAGACTTGAAAACTACTCAGGGCTAGAGCACCTCACTGCCTCGATGCAGCCAAGGAAGTAGTCAGAAAACAACTTTTCAAGGGGACTCAGCAGGGACTTGAAGACACCTTCCAGATGTAGTCGGAAGCTTGCAGTACTCGGCTACGAAGAGCTCAGGGGCTTGTCAGACCTGGTGCAGCGGGACTGCGCACTTGGCATACGTGTTTCTGTAGTAAGGGATGGCACATGGGCCATACATTATCCTTATTGTAGCTAGTCGTATAGAGCTAGGACTAGTCGGACGAATGGAAACTATCCGAGTAGTACTCCGGTAGGACTCCTCAAAATGAATCTAGCTAGGATTTCCATGTAACCCTGTCCCCCAAGAGTATATAAGGGCGGGCAGGGACCCCTCCAAAACACATCAACCTCAAGGCAATACAAATCACACATGACGTAAGGTGTTACGCTCTCGGCGGCCCGAACTAGTCTAAACTTGTGCTCCTTGCAACTTCGAGTTCCTGATCTTGGCGACACCCCACCTACAACCTACCACCTCGGGGATATCCCACTATGAATCAGTGATGAAATTAAAGTGGTGCACTTCATCTTTCATTGCAGCGGCCGATTCCAATTCTATTGATGCACATGACAACATTAAATGCTTATCGGACTTGGATCTGTCTCATTATGAATTAATCAGTTGCACCAATGATGGTTTTGTCCCTGCTATATTAAAGCCAATAGAGAATTAGCTAAATCATTCGGTATGATCAAGATGAGTCACACAAATGACTCAGACGCGACCGGTCAGACCGGTCTGCTTCAGATCGGTGCACAAGCGCAACCGGTCAGACCAGTGGGTCCAACCGGTCAGACCAGTCTAGTTCAGATTGGGTACAGCAGTGGATTGATCACTATCGGCCACGTACGAACGATACGTGTGTAGCCATTGAAGAACTTGATGACAAAGATAAGATGGGCCAAGGTTTTACATCGGTTGATCCTTAGAAAAGGTAGATCTTGGAGATGGTACTATTCCTAGGCCGAATTTTGTAAACAAACATTTATCGGCTGATTAATTTGTTTAAAGAATATGTTGATTGCTTTGCTTGGGAGTATCATGAAATGTCTAGTTTGAGTCGTGATCTAGTGAACATCGGTTATCAATTAAAGCCAGTTTTAGACCTTATAAGCAACCTGCTAGGCGTTTCAATCCTATTATGTATGACTCAATTAAAAAATTCATTGTTTATTAGATGCTGGTTTCATTCGATCTTGTCGTTATGCTGATTTGATCTCTAATATTGTGCCTGTTGAAAAGAAAGATTCAGGGAAAATCAGGATTTGCATTGATTTTAGAGATCTTAATAAAGCTACTCCTAAAGATGAATATCCTATGCCTATAGCTGATATGTTAATTAATGAAGCTTTTGGGCATCGTGTTATTAGCTTTCTTGATGGTAACGCCGGTTACAATCAAATTTTCATGGCCGAAGAAGATACGTTTAAAACGGCCGTTAGATGTCCGGGATTTTTTGGTTTGTTTGAGTGGGTTGTTATGACTTTTGGTTTAAAAAATGCTAGTGCAACTTATCAAAGACCTATGAATTTGATCTTCCATGATTAACTCGGTGTTGTCCTTGAGGTGTACATTGATGATATTGTGATTAAATCGGCTGGCTTAGATCATCATTTAGCCGATTTGAAACTTACTCTTGAAAGGATGCGTCAGTATGGTTCGAAGATGAATCCACTCAAATGTGCTTTTGGTGTATTAGCTGGGAAGTTTCTTGGTTTCATCATTCATGAGAAAGGCATAGAGATTGATCCTAAGAGAATTGAAGCCATGAAGAAAGCTGAGGCTCCTACTTGCAAGAGAGACTTGCAAAAGTTTCTAGGCAAAGTGAATTCTTGAGAAGATTTATATCTAACTTGTCTGGAAAGGTTGATGCTTTTACTCCTATTCTTCGGCTAAAGAATGAAGCCGAATTACTTGGGGGGCAAAACAGCAAGGAGCGTTTGAAAATATCAAGCAATATTTGTCTTCACCACCGGTACTCAGGGCGCCTAGACGAGGGGTTCCATTCAGGCTTTATGTGGCAGCAGAAGACAAAGTTATTGGGGCTGTTTTGACTCAAGAAATTGAGGGCAAGGAGCATATCATCACTTATATAAGCCGATGACTTGTTGATGCGGAGATGAGGTATACTTTTGTTGAAAAGTTATGTTTGTCTCTATATTATGCTTGTACCATGTTGAGACATTATCTACTATCTATTGCTTGCATAGTAGTATGTAAAACCGATGTGATCAAACATATGTTATATAAGCCAATTTTGAGTGGTACAATCGGCAAGTGGGCTTATGCATTAGTTGAATATGATTTGGCTTGTGAACCTTTGAAATCTATGAGAAGCCGGATTGTAGCAGATTTTATTGTTGAGCATCGGATTAATGGTGAGCATGATTTAGAATCGGCTATGTTACTTGCACACCATGGAAGTTATATTTTGATGGATCGGTTTGTGATGATGGTCGAGGAATTGGTGTTGCTCTTGTTTCCCCAAACGGTGCTGTTTTTGAATTTTCAAAACGATTGGAGGAGGCTTGCACAAACAATCAAGTTGAATATGAAGCACTTCTATTTGGCTTGGAATTTTTGCAATCTATGGGCGTGAAACATGTTGAAGCCTTTGGTGATTCACTTCTGGTGGTGCAACAAGTATCCAAGGTATGCCAATGTTATAATGGTTCTATAAATTCATATCTTGATAGACGCCTTGATATCATCACTTGCTTTGATAAATTTGTGATAAGGCATATACCAAGGGAAGAGAATGGACATGCTAACGCTCTGGCTCAGCAAGCATCTGGTTATGCCGTTGTGAAAAAATATTTTCACCTTTGAAAGCCGATGCAAGGAAAAGCCGAGGTGCAGACTCTGGATCAACTGGTCCGACCGGTCGAAGAAACCAATCTGACCGCCCAGACCGATCTGACCGGTGAGACTGGTCTGACCGCCAAGTTGTTGAGCACATTATTTCAGCTATGAAAGTTGATTCAATTATCAAAGCCGAAGATCAGGACTGGAGGGTTCCTATTATCACTTATTTAAAGGATCCTGGTCAAGGTGCAGATAGGAATATTCAGCGTATATCATTTAAATATGTATTGATCGATGATGAGCTTTATCGTCGGACCGCCGAAGATTTACTTCTCAAATGTTTAGACTCAGATCAGGCCAAAGTTTCTATGGGAGAGGTTCATGAAGGCATCTATGGTACACACCAATCGGCTCCTAAAATGTGAAGTGGTTGCTTAGAAGAACTAGTTTCTATTGGCCTGGCATAATGTTGTTGGCACTCCTTAGCCTATACGAACTAATCCGCAAGCGCACGAACACCGATGTAGCTTTCACTAGGGAGTTTACCTGGGATATCGAATCCAAGGAACGATAACGCAACCAGACCTAGAACTAATTCAACCGGACCCACCAGAGGACGAGAGGTACGCGGGTAGAGGGTCTAACGACGGTTAGCCAACTGTTACCTAGAAGACTTGCTACTAAACTAACTTGATCTGATTCGACGGCTGGGGCGGAAGGACCTCAGGATGAGGGAGAAATGGTGGGTCCAACTTGGCAAATGATCTACTGCTGTTAAAACACCCGAACGTGGTGGACTACAAGGGTCGGACAGGGTTGTCACCACCTGCCGCCTACCACATTAGTTCCGTGGGGTGGAACACAACCCAAGATAACTATCAAGGCTCAACACCACGCTTCAACTATCAAGTTACTGACTTCCGCCTCGCGCTAAGGCAAGAAGAAACTCTAAATGGCCAGGCTTGCTAGACCACGCAGATAAGGGATCCCGCAGATCAATGCAAGAAAGTAAACAAGTAACTAAATTTAAGAGAGAGACTAGCGAGATACCGACAAGAGACGAGGAACTTCACTCCAAAGATGCTTCATTCCTCTGAGGCTACAAGCTGGAGGTGAGCCGAAGAACCCGGCTCGCCTCCGGACTCTCACCTCACACATTCCCCATTCTACTCTAAGGATGAACAAATCTTTGCTTGAGACTCTTCTTCTCTCCAAATGGTGTGTGTTACAAGTGAGGGGGGAGGTCTCTATTTATAGCCCTCCAAGGTGGGTTTCTTAGCTTGTAAGAAAGGCTAAGGTCGCTTAGCTTGTAAGCAAAGCTAAGGTTGCCTAGCTTGTAAGCTAAGATTCCTCATCCTCCACGCAGCTAAGGCGGTTATGTAACTTCCATGCGAAGGAGGGCACGTGGCGTTGTGGAGGAAAAATGCACTAAAATGTTCATCTTTTTACTATGGGATACGTTGGGTTATAACATGCTGTATAAAAAGTTTCATACTCAGAAATCCTGTATAACATCCTGTAGAAATTAATCTTTATTAAAATAGGTGTACATTGTCCTATTTTTGTGCTCTGTATCATGCACAATAAAATCTGAAAAATTTATAGTAACAAACACATGGACACCCTGTAAAAGTTTTAGCATTAATACTTGCATGGTTCGTTCTGTATAAAAATAACTAGATTCTAGTAGTGGCTGTGTATTGTCTCTGCATGTGGTACTCGGAATAAAAGTTTCATCACCAGAAGTTACCTAGTTCAGTAATTGTGTTTAATCCATGTTTGTGCTTAGAAAATTAAGTTTCCAATATAACACAACCCCTTCTTGTTTAATGAAGTTAAGTAGTTTAAGATGTACTCTATTAACGATTGCCCAAGAAATCTTAAATAAGTAACTTTACAACAAAATCTATGTTTTGTGAACTGCAACTTTATCGTGAAGAAAATAAATGTCACGTACCATCACTACAACTCATACTTGTGCATTCATATAGAATCGACTACTCTTGCTGACGGAACGTACGAGCTAGTGCCCGAGTCCGAGAGTGAGCAGCGTGAAGCTGAAGTGAATCGAACTGAGGTTTTCGAAGACCCGAACCAAAGTTCGTAAGAGCCCAAGGCTAGCTTTGCTCAAGAAGGCAATACCCGGAGCATGAACCCTATTTTCCAAATTATGCAACTTATTACTCTATTTTTACTTGTGCATTAAGTTTATAGGAGTTGAATGAAAACCTAGTTGCATGATCCTAGGTACCCATGCTCTGAACACTAGATGTAAGGTTCGATAGAATGCTATGCTAATACGACTCCGGTAAAAGTCGAGTGATTTTTGAGGCCCCGTCTATTTAGTGAAAAATGCTAAGGCCGCAGTGTGTGGTAGTGGTGATTAAGTCTTTGAACGTACTAACCACATGCCGAAAATATGGTAAACGGTAAGCTTACGTACTGGTGGGTGCATGTGCCAGCTTGACCCGGCATCGTTCCGTGGTCCATGGGGACGTGTAGTCGAGGGCGGTGGGCTTGTTCCGTGAAGCGGGAATGGAAGGGAAAAATTGCACGTGTGACCCTAGGAGTAACCATATGACGTGTGTTTAGGTCTGCCTTGCAAGGTTAAGAAATTCGATTCGAATCGTCCTTTTCTCGCGGTATTGAAACTGCTTGACCCTTTTACCACATAGAGTAAGAAATGGAACAATGATGATGATTAATCTTCTTGGATGAAAATTAATTCTTTTACCATGTACGATATTGGATAGTTGCTTACCTAGAATGGTTAAAGAAAACTAGAATCTGGAGCTAAAATTTGGAAGTAAGGACCTACTTGTATATGCTTTTCGGCAAAACAAACCCCTCAAGCCAAAAGCCTTGCATGTTTAGGAGTCAGCTAAGTATATTCCACTAGTCGAGTAAGCCTTGCTGAGTATTAGTATACTCAGCCTTGCTTGTGGCTTGTTTTAAGGTGATACTTTTGAGGACATGGTTGCTAGATTGACTTGGCCGTATACTCTTCCTCCTGGTTGGTCGGTGGAATGGGATGCGTCCCCGGCAAATAATGATAATTCCGATTGATGTCTCGTATGGGCTTTATTGAGACATCATGTATCGTCAAGTAGTTTATTGTTGTTTTTCTGCTGGAATGAACTCTGAAGAACTCGTTTACTTTAAACTTGGAAGTACTCTGTTTTACGAATTCGAACTTGGTCTGTAATAATAAGTTTATGTGGAACTCTGTGATGTAAAATTTGTGGAATGTTGTATTCTCTGGGCTCACCTTCATGTGAGTACTTTGTATGTGTGGTTTCGATCGGCAAACCCATGGTTGTATCGGGAGGTTACCCGACAGACCTATGGATTACTCCGTTTGAAGTGCGAGTTACCCTGATTGCCCTCATGGTGATGGTTAGCGCACTTGAACCGGATTAATTCAGGTTGTTCTGCCACAGCTGGTATCAGAGCCGAAATGCATACACCAGAGAATGCGACAAGCCTTAAAAAATTGTTTCATAAAACGTGACCACAAAAATCATGTTTGCAAGATGCGTTGGTTCGTTAAGGATGGTACCTAGTTCGTAAAGCCCTAGGAGATTATGGGAAAGTTACTAGGTGGCTATCTAACTTATATATATTATCAAAACTTACTTTTATGCACAACCGACCCTTAAATTCTGTAACGACGCACTCATCGCTAAGGTAAGAAGGTAAGAATCCTCAGCCAACTAAGAGAGCTTGGCCTTCCAGTCGGTGATGCGAGCCGAACGCTGCCCTCAAGCAGTGGCCTACTTGAGGTGCTGCCAATATACCAACTATTCGTTGATTATATTGGGAGTAGAAGGTTTGGTGCAGGGTATGGCGATCGCTGTTCATGCCCCTATCTAAGGACGGTACCCCCGTGAATACACTATCTCGATAGCGTATGTTAACGTCGTTTGTATGATGGGAATTGTACGGATGCCGTTTCTATAGTGAACGGTAATGAATGCGGACGCTTTCATGAGTGCTGGCATGAAAGGTTCAATGGATATATATATATATGCTATATCAAACTTCTGTAGGTACACTAACCGCGATTACGATAAGTTAAAGAAGGGTTAGAGAATTTTCGACTAGCTATAATAGTGAGAGACGTATTGTGTATGCCACCGAAACTAACTTCGTAAGACCAAAGCTATTTGGCAATTATTTTATTTTGTGAGGATGAATAGGCCGTGCATGCATCATGACCATATATATCTGAAATTGAAAATGCGTTGATTGAGAGTGGTAAGGTTCATGCGTGCACAAGATTGTCTTACATAAGGATTATCTAGCAAATCTATCACATTTCTGTCATATCTAGAAAGATGAATTTATTGAGCATAGAAAATGATCCATTATGTAGAAGTTCATGTTGAAAGTTTTGTCCCAAAATTTATATTCTACCTCCTGTTAGATTTGAAAAATTCTGGACGTGTAGATAGTGAGAAACAACAGAAACCTTGATATGTCAGTTTTCTGTCTAGAATGAGCACTTCTGCCACATAAATTTTTATGCCCGCTTACTAAAGTTTTATGCAAAATTGTCCAACACAAAACTCGTGGTAAATTTACTCAGGCAGCTACTGTTAAAATTTGGTAATTTTTGGTTAAGTAGATCTTTCACCACAAATAAAATACTAGCTCTTTGTTTTCTTGGAAATCAGATCAGACAGTCATTCAAAGACGTAAGGATATGTATAGAATGTGATCTAGCTCTAGAGTTGACTAGAAAATTTGTGTACAATTATCCTAGGAACACATTAGTGAAGATTGAGAATTTTTGTATTACTCAAATTGGAGTTATGGATTTTTGAAGTTGCTTCCAAAAATATTGAACTTTCATCCTCCAGTTCATATCCTATGGCATGATCTTGTCGAAACTTTTACCCTTTGAATATGATCCTTCTGAGCAGCAAGTTAAATACCAAAGTTGTCAAGAATTTTATATCCTGACAGCTCACAAAATTTCAGAACTATTGGACTTTGCTACTTTGAGTTATAGGCAAAATACTATAACTCGTTCTGCTGAAAAACAGCCAAAATAGAGAAGCAAGGAAGGAATCTTTCGACCATCTTGGCCATCGATTTAGCATCTGAGTTGAATACCAAAGTTGTACATCTCTAAATTTTCTACTGACTGCTAAAATATGAGCTATTTTGGATGAACCTACTATGAGATATGAATTTTCTTGTAGCGAACAGTATTCTGTCCACGATTCTATCCCTGATCTTTTGAGATGGTTGGAGCAACCCGTGGTAACCCGGATGGTTTTGGTGCTAGTGGTAGCGGATCGCAACAGCCTCCACCGCCACCACCCAGTTTAGTGTAAGTAATGACCGCTCAAACCGAGTTGCTTCGTCAGCTTGTCAAGGGCCAGCAAGCGATTTCTCAATACCTGCAGCAACAGCACCATCAAGGGGGTAGGTGTAATGTCCACCAACCTCAGGTTGCAGGCTATCCAGAGCTCAATGACAAGACGATGGACACAAGAGACGTTTACTCAGACTCCTTATTGCCCCCATCACAACTTCCGATAAAACTTAAGGATCACCAAATAAAGTGTCGGACTCTCATGCATGACCCATGCGGCATAGACTTGACTGGATGGGAAATTACCTGCACAGAATTCATCCCACGAGGTCGACGTCAAGTTAGTAGAACTACTGACGCCAGCAAAGTCCTACGAACACGAACTCGCTCGCCTGTTCAAAAAAAGATAGACCATGCTAAATGCACCACACCCAAGAAAGGTTCAGTAGGTATGCCAGTAGCGACATCTTTAGATAACAAACAACCCGGTCGTCCAAGTGACACAAACCGTTGCTTCGTTTGTAGAAGTTCTAACCACTTTGCTCGAGAATGCCCCCAGGCCAGACAGCGAAATCAGGGCCAAGGTTCTAGCCAAACCCATCAGAACAAGCATAAAAGGTAGAGGAACAAGTGCAAAAGACAGATTGATCAGCTTGAAGCGCTCCCTGAAGGTGCACCAGTAATGACATGTACATTCTCTGTTTAACAACAAGCCTGCAATTATATAGTTTGATTCAGCTGCATCACATAGTTTCATTAGTGCAAAATTTGGTGCACAAGTAGGCTTCGATTTTTGTCACACAAAAAGGGTCGTATATGATATCAACACCGGGTGGTAAAATTGCTTCAAATCAGATAATACGACTAGTACCAATAAAATTGGGTAGTAAAACCATCAACACGGACCTTGTTCTCTTACCAATTGAAGGCATGGATATTATTTTGGGTATGAATTGGATGGCTCTGCGCGGAGTCACACTGGACCTTTCTTCCCGAGCTGTTGAAATAAATTCACGTAGTCACGGAGCCACTACCCTTTACCTACCGTTCCGGGAGTGCACAAATCTTTGTGCTTTCGTAATGGAAGGAATCAAATTGGAAGATATTCCAGTGGTACGCGAGTATGCTGATGTTTTTCCGAATGACTTGCCAGGAATGCCACCAGATAGGGATATTGAGTTCGTTATTGAACTGCAACCAGGCACTGCACCTATCTCAAAAAGACCCTATAGAATGCCACCTAAAGGATTGGCCGAACTAAAAATACAACTCCAAGAACTGCTAGACAAAGGCTTCATTCGTCCTAGCGCATCACCTTGGGGTTGTCCAACCCTATTAGTAAAGAAAAAGGATGACAGTTTGAGGTTATGTGTTGACTACCGACCTCTCAATGCGGTGACCATTAAGAATAAATACCCACTTCCCCGCATTGATGTTCTCTTTGATCAATTATCTTGAGCTAGGGTTTTCTCAAAGATTGATCTTCGTTCCGGATATCATCAGATAAAGATTCGTCCATGCGATATTCCTAAGATTGCCTTTTCCACATGATATGGACTATATGAATTTTTGGTCATGTCCTTTGGTCTCACAAATGCTCCTGCCTACTTTATGTATCTCATGAATTCGGTATTCATGCCCGAGCTCGACAAGTTCGTCGTGGTTTTCATTGACGACATCCTTATTTATTCCAAGAATGAGAAAGAGCATGCTAAGCACTTTCACATTGTTCTTCAGCGTCTCAAGGACCATCAGCTCTATGCTAAATTTTCTAAGTGCAAATTTTGGTTGAATAGTGTGAAATTCTTGGGTCACACAATTTCCAGCGAAGGTACAAGAGGTGATGGATTGGAAGTCTCCTACCTCTGTTCATCAGATTCGCAGTTTTCTTGGTTTAGCCGGTTAATATTGCCGTTTCATTCCGGATTTCTCCAGAATTGCTAAGCCTATGACTGAACTATTGAAAAAGGGAGTAAAGTTTGTGTGGGATGAGAAATGTGAAGAAGCTTTCCACACTCTTAGAGAACATTTGACTACAGCCCCTGTGTTATCTCAACCCGATAACACCAAGCCGTTCGATGTTTATTGTGACGCATCTGGCCCCATGAGCCCTTCGGCCCCATGAGTAGAATTATCCGACCCATGATCTCAAATTAGCAGCTGTCATTCATGCTCTAAAAATATGGAGACATTAGCTCATGGGCACTCATTGTAATATCTACACCGATCATAAAAGTCTCAAATATATCTTCACCCAAGCCAATCTAAATATGAGACAAAGAAGATGGATAAAATTAATCAAGGATTATGACCTCGAGGTGCACTATCACCTAGGCAAGGCTAATGTAGTCGCGGATGCACTAAGCTGCAAGGCTCATTGCCATTGCCTATCAGTGGAAGTCTATAATGAAACAGTATGTTCAGAAATGAGGAAGCTTAGTTGGAAATAATTCCCCAAGGCACTCTGAATCACATCTCAGTGGAGCCTACTCTCCATGATCAAATCATCATGGCACAACTACATGATGAAGGTGTTAAGATCATCAAACAGAAACTCTCTCTAGGTGAAGAGAAGTATAAATGTTTCCGCCAAGACCATAAGGGAGTTCTATGGTTCGAAAGTCGCATAGTCATTCTGAAGAATCATGAGCTCCGCAAACAAATTCTTGATGAGGCACATCTTTCTAAATTTTCTATTCACCCCGGCAGTAGCATAATGTATCAAGATCTTAGGCAAAACTTCTGGTGGACTAGAATGAAAAGGGAAATTGCTAAATATATCTTAGAATGTGACACATGTCAGAGAGTAAAAGCTAGCCACTTGAAAGTAGCCGGTACACTTCAACCTTTGCCTATACCCTCCTGGAAATGGGAAGACATAAGTATGGATTTCATTGTTGGGTTGCCAAGCACCTCATAGAAACATGATTCCATATGGGTTATTGTTGATAGGCTCACAAAGACGGCACATTCTCTTCCGGTGCACACCACCTATATTGCCAAGAAATATGCCGACATTTATCTCGACCACATTGTTTGCGTACATGGAATACCTAAGACAATTATTTTCGATCGTGGTACTCAGTTTGTAGCACGCTTTTGGGAACAATTGCAAGCATCTCTTGGTACTAACTTGATTCGAAGCTCAGCCTATCATCCTCAAACTGACGGACAAACCGAAAGAGTGAACCAAATTCTTGAAGACATGCTTAGAGCTCGCGTCATTCACTATGATAAGAGTTGGGACAAATGCCTATTCCTAGCAGAGTTCTCATACAACAATAGCTATCAAGCGAGTTTGAAAATGGCACCATTTGAGGCCTTGTACGGTTGAAGGTGTCGAACTCCTTTGAGTTGGTCACCAATTGGAGAATGCAAAATATTTGGACCAGACTTGGTAATCGAGGCAGAGGAAAAAGTGAGAGTAATATAAGAAAATCTTAGAGCCGCACAATCTAGGCAAAAGAGCTATTTCAACAGAAGGAGAAAGCCACTGAAATTTGAAGTTGGTGATCATGTGTACCTTCGGGTTTCACCAACCAAGGGTATACAATGATTTGGAGTCAAAGGAAAATTAGCTCCCCGATATGTTGGTCCCTATGAAATCATCGAGAACTGTGGACCCATGGCCTATAGAGTACGACTGCCCCTTCAGCTTGCAACCATCCATGATGTCTTTCACGTGTCTCAACTCAAGAAGTGTGTTCGAGTTCCTACCGAGGTTGTTGAACAACAAGAAATATTGGTAGAGCCCGACCTCTCATATGTTGAGTATTCTATGAAAGTCCTTGATCAAAAAGAAAGAGGCACCAGAAGGAAAGTGATTAAAATGTATAAAATTCAATAGAATCATCACACCGAAGAAGAAGCCACATGGGAAACTAAAAGCTCTCTAAACCAAAATTTCCCCGGTTTTCTTGACTCTACCAATGGTATGTGCACACACTATCCACACTATGCTTATTGTCCGAATCTCGGGGCGAGATTCTTTTTAAGGGGGAAGGCTGTAACACCTCAGATATTTAATTTGCTAAACAAGTCTCATTAGCATAACAATATGCAGAAATAACTAAGAAAAGTTTAAAAGAAAGGTATTATAATATGGTTTTGCTTTTATTTTGAAAGTATGTATATATGTGCATAAGTACATGTACGTTAATCAAACAAATTAAATAATTTTCACCTCGATACAAATATGGCTACGAAATTGAATAGGCACATCATCAGTGACATGATAAACAAAAGTCTAGTTGAAACCTCAGAAAAAAATATGAAGTTTTACCCATGAAATGACGTGTCATCTGAATCATGCTTTTTGAGTTTTTAAAATAACTTTTGAACAAGAACTCAAATGAACTTTGGCCTTAAACGAAAATTGTGTAACTTTTTATTTTGAACAACTTTCTTGTTTAGAGAATTTTGAGTTGCAACATAAAAATGGGAGAAAAAGAGCATTTTTTAATTCAGCCCCTCGCCTTTCTTCAATTTTTCCCTTCAGCCCCCCCTCCTTCCCCTGCTCTGCCCCGACCGCCCTGCTGAGCCGGCCGCCACATCGCCGGCGATGCCAGACCGGCGCTAGGCGCCAAGCCAATGGCTCCCCACGCCCCTGCCAACGCCAAGCTATCTCCCTGCGCCGCTAGCTCGCCCAACGCACGGATGCCACGGGCCGCACGAATCCCTGCCAGCGCGTCCGGCCAAGCCAATGGCCGAGCTCACCGCCCGACCACCCGGAGCTCCGCCCTGCTCATCCAACCCGGCACTCTCCCATTGCAGCACGCCGCCCCTCCCTCACGCCAGCCCCTCTCCCTCTCCTGCTGCCCCTATAAAAGCCGCCCAGAGTCCGTCCGCGCGTGCGCCACGACTGCCCGCCACTGCCGCCGCCCAGCTCGGCTCCGAAGTGTTGGCTCTCCTCCGCCCATCCTCGACCCGAGCCAGGCCCACCAACAGCTCGCCCACCTCCTCCTGAACCTCCCTGGCCTGCCCACGCCGCCGCTCCCTTGCCGGAATAGAGTGATGCCAACGCAGCTCCCCGACCCGACCACGCCATCCCAGCCTCGCCGGAGCACCGTCGCCGCTGCATAGCACCACCGCCGCCCCCTGTCCGTCGTGGGAGACCCACCTCCGGCCATCCCCGACCCCGACCAAGGCCTCCCTGGTACTCCCCTGACCGTTTCCCCTTGCCGTCGGCGAGCCTCCTCGCCGGAATTTGGCCGGCCGCCATGCCAGCCCCACCAATGATCCAATTGCTTTGTTTTCAATCTTTCTAAGGGTCTGCACGCAAGTTTCCAGGGGCATATTTGTGAACCAGTGTTTTGACCCTAGATTCAAAAATAGCGAACTTTGAAAATGCTTTAAAAATCATAGAAAATTCAGAAAAATACAAACTCAATTGTTCTGTAATCCGTAGAAGAGGATCTACAACTTTTGTGACATGCGTTTCTTCAGTTTCTTGCTATGTTTTTCCCTTGATTAAATGAACTTTTTAATAGCCTTTATTTGTACCCACCGTTGTAGATAAAGGCTGAACCTAATTTTTGGACAGTGGATTAGTTTCTTGATGTTTAGGCCAGTGTAAAAAGTTCAGGACCAGAACCCATTTTTAGCTAAACTTTTTGTTAGACTCTGTTTTATGCCATTAAGGGATAGAACTAATTTTTCCTACTGTTCTATAGTGATTCATGTTATGAAACTGTTTCTATCCTGTTATAGTGATAGCTAGATGCCACAAAAAAAGTTAGGGACTTTTTACCTTTCTGTCACCTAGTTATATAAATTTTGTGAAGGAAAAATGCACTAAATCAAAGTAATTAGTTTGTGTGCTAGAAAAATGTTCATCTTTTTACTATGGAATACGTTGGCTCATAACATGCTGTATAAAAAGTTTCATACCAAGAAGCCCTGTATAACATCCTGTAGAAATTAATCTTTATTAAAATAGGTGTACATTGTCCTATTTATTATGCTCCGTATCATGCACAATAAAACCTGAAACATTTACAGTAACACGCACATCGATAGATTAACACCCTGTAAAATTTTTAGCATTAATACTTGCATGGTTCATTCTATATAAAAATAACTATGTTCTAGTAGTTGCTGGGTATTACATTTTTCATATTTAATCTGGTCCACAAAAATACCTGAAATTTTTGCAGTGGTTTTTTCTCTGCGTGTGGTACTCTGAATAAAAGTTTCATCACCAGAAGTTACCTAGTTCAGTAATTGTGTTTTAATCCATGTTTGTGCTTAGAAAATTAAGTTTCCAATATAACACAACCCCTTCTTGTTTAATGGAGTTAAGTAGTTTAAGATGTACTCTATTAATGATTGCCCAAGAAATCTTAAAAAAGTAACTTTACAACAAAATCTATGTTTTTTGGACTGCAACTTTATCGTAAAGAAAATAAATGTCACGTACCATCACTACAACTCATACTTGTGCATTCATATAGAATCAACTACTCTCACTGACGGAACGTACGAGCTGGTGCCCGAGTCCGAGAGTGAGCAGCGTGAAGCTCAAGTGAATCTAACTGAAGTTTTCGAAGACCCGAACCAAAGTTCGGAAGAGCCCAAGGCTAGCTTTGCGCAAGAAGGCAAGCCCCGGAGCATGAACCCTATTTTCCAAATTATGCAACTTATTACTCTATTTTTACTTGTGCATTAAGTTTATAGGAGTTGAATGAAAACTTAGTTGCATGATCTTAGGTACCCATGCTCTGAACACTAGATGTAAGGTTCGATAGAATGCTATGCTAATAGGACTCTGGTAAAAGTCGAGTGATTTTGTGTCACTCGCGAGAATATAGGGGTTGAATGTTTACTACATGCTGCAATCATAAGGTCGACGGACAGGGCTATGGTGCGATGTTCATGTTGATGATTGAGGCCCCGTCTGTTTAGTGAAAAATTCTAAGGCCGCAGTATGTGGTAGTGGTGGTTAAGTCTATGAACGTACTAACCACATGCCGAGAATATGGTAATCGGTAAGCTTACGTACTGGATTGAACCGAGGCCGGAATATACTCCCCACCGTCTTGAGTTTGTTCACATCTAGATAATGGCGGGTGCATGTGCCGCCATGGCCCGGCATCGTTCCGTGGTCCATGGGGACATGTAGTCGAGGGCGGTGGGCCTGTTCCGTGAAGCGGGAATTGAAGGAAAAAGTTGCACGTGTGACTCTGGGAGTAACCACGTGATGTGTGTTTAGGTCTGCCTTGCAAGATTAAGAAATTCGATTCGAATCGTCCATTTCTCGCGGTATTGAGACTGCTTGACCCTTTTACCACATAGAGTAAGAAATGGAACAATGATGATGATTAATCTTGTTGGATGCAAATTAATTATTCCACCATGTATGATATTGGATAGTTGCTTACCTAGAATGGTTAAAGAAAACTAGAATCTGGAGCTAAAATTTGGAAGTAAGGACCTACTTGTATATGCTTTTCGGCAAAACAAACCCCTCAAGTCAAAAGCCTTGCATGTCTAGGAGTCGGCTAAGTATATTCTACTAGTCGGGTAAGCCTTGCTGAGTATTAGTATACTCAGCCTTGCTTTTGGCTTATAGGTGATACTTTTGAGGACATGGTTGCTAGTTTGACTTGGCCGTGTACTCTTCCTCCTGGTTGGTCGGTGGAATGGGATGCGTCCCCGGCCGATGATGATAATGCCGAGTGATGTCTCGTACGGGCTTCATCGAGACATCATGTATCGTCGAGTAGTTTATCATTGTTTTTCCGCTGCAATGAACTCTGAAGAACTCATTTACTTTTAAACTTGGAAGTACTCTGTTTTATGAATTCGAACTCGGTCTGTAATAATAAGTTTATGTGGAACTCTGTGATGTAAAATTTGTGGAATGTTGTATTCTCTGGGCTCACCTTCGTGTGAGTACATTGTATGTGTGGTTTCGATCGGCAAACCCGTGGTTGTATCGGGAGGTTACCCGACAGACCTATGGATTACTCCGTTTGAAGTGCGAGTTAGCCCTGATTGCCCTCGTGGTGATGGTTAGCGCACTTGAACCGGATTAATTCAGGTGGTTCTGCCACAAAGGACTTGTGTTTCTCTGCATCCTAGCGAAAGTGGAGCCTGAAATGGCCGACCGGCTTGGTGTAGGCCGGCCGGCCTTGGATTTCTCCCTAATCGGCCCAAATTTTTACAGTGAGTTCCTGCAGCTACATATGCACCAAAACTAGTGGAATTTCATTAGTTTAATAAATTTAGCCTGGTGTAGGCCTTGTAACCATGAATTCTGGAGAAATGTTGGTGGTCAATGAAAGGAAAGAGGGAAGTGATCTTTCCGAGCAATCTCCCTTCTTTGGAACCAATTGAGCTGGGCTGACCAAATCATTGTCTTGCATGGGGTAGATGATGCCCATGTGTATTAGTTTGACTACCTTCCTCATCGCATCATTCAGCCATCTCTGGTGCTCTCAGAGCGGCTTATGATCCAGTTCCATAGGATGCAATGGGTGCACAAGTTGGGGCTGATCCCCTTCATGTCCTGGAGAGAATACCTGATGGTGGACCGGTACTTCTCCAGGACTGCAGCGAATCGCCGAGTCTCACTCTCTGTGAGTTTATCATTGATGAAGACTGGCGGGCTTCGGTGGTTGTGGAGGATGGCACACTTCAACCCAAGAGGAAGGTATGTTGAGATTTTTCCTTTCCATTGAGCTTGAAGTAGCCGCCCTGATCTGTTTCCTAGGTGAAGTTGAATGGCATCTTTTTCAATATTGGGCAGAGTTTTCCCTTCTTGAATGAAACTCATTGCTTCCTCCACTAGGTCTTGCTCTAGTCTAGCTTCTGTAATGAACTTGGCTGACCAGGATTCTATCTTTGCCAACCTTACCCTCAAGGCTTGCTTGGTCTCTGTTTGGGTTGACAAGTGGCTCTATTTGCTGACTGATCAAGACAAATTCTTCACCTTTAGGGATATCAAAGATGTGAAGATCCAAGAATACCTTGTTATGTCGCATCTTCAAGGATATAATGCGGAAGATTCTGGTACTCTTCACAATCTGGCCGTCAATCCACTTCAGGTGCTTATGAGAGAAAATCAGGGGTTCTTTTGGAGATCTGGTTATCCACCCTAACTTTCGGATCATAAAAGACTTCTTGCAGCGTAGCGTCCCCAATAGTGCAGAGGAGTAGTGCGATAGATCTATATGATGCTACCGCTAGATTTTTCTTCCTCTATCCATTCCTTGCTCATAATC